>CM031240.1:204679821-207447333 GCA_018340775.1 Taxus wallichiana var. yunnanensis
TTAAACAACTAAGTAAACACCCTCTAGAGGCATACACAGAGAATTTAAAGCATCTGAGGGTGATTTAGATGAACATTGAAGGTGTACAAGTTATTAGGAAAATTTGGGGGAAGAAATTTAATTCAAGAACAACTGCTCAATATCAGGTAATTCTAGGTGTAAGGAATGAATACTCTAACTATGAAAACTGATTTCTCTTAATGATTGAGGGAGCTCCAAGAGGATTTAGGAGGTAAATAATTATCAATGGAAATACCTTGTAATCATCTACAATATAGAAACATGAAATTTAATCCAATAATCAAATATTTCTTGAGGTAACCCAGAACACAAGAGATTTTCCTCTCGGTCCAAGATGAAATATGCCCTAAATTAGAAATTACATGAAAAATTAGGTCTCAATAATGGTTCCAATGATATCATCAAGTGTTTCATAGTAAAAACCATATAATTTTTTACCCCAAAACACTTTCATATGCTCTCGTGGTCAAAAATTTCACTCCCAATGTCCCGATTTGGACACGGTGAGTAATCCCAACTTTGTAAAAGTGGACAAGTTGCACTTTTTCACCTCATATATCTCCCAATGTGTAAATGGTACAAGGGGTACACAAAAGTGTGACCCTTTTTTCATGCCAATTTTTCTTCACTTACACCTCACCACTTCCACCCTTAGGTTGCATTACTTGACTTCTTACTTGCCCACCTTTCATGACGGCTGACCCTCGGGTTGCACTTTTCCACCTCAGTTGTCCCCATATTCCCCCAAGGGATAAAGGGGGAAATGAGACACAAAACTACAACCCCCATTCTCCAAGCAGCCTTTTCTCACCATAAAACCCCATCCATCCCATCCAATGCTCATTCAAAACCCTCTCTCTCTCCCAAGTCACACTTTTGCACTCTCATTATCCCCACTATCCCCCAGGGGACATAGGGGATAGAGGGGACACAAAATTTTGACCTCCCTCAATCTGTGCAACTTTTCCCAACCCCAGTTAGACAGGTTGTGGTCATAGGCATGTTAAAAAACTCACATAAATCAAAATAACTCTTATTTTGACGAAACTTGTCCATTTTTCAAATAAATTGTTTTTATTTCTATTTTGAACTCCATTAATGTTTGGATATGCTACATCAAGTAAAATGCAAAGTAAGTTTCCTTTTTACTTCTATGGAGATCCAAAGAACAGTGAAAAACCTTGAAATTTGGACTAGAGAGTCCTGGAGAAAAATAGAAACATTTGAGAGTGTTTTCGTTACAACCTAACACCCAAAATACATATTTATTAAAATAGTAAGTGTATAATTTCGGGCATGCCTAAAGCTAGTCGAGTTTTCAAAAATGGTAAATCCTCAAAGCATTTACAACACGCCAAATGAACAAGAAGTGTGGGAAAGAGAAAATGGTGAAAAATTACTAAAAATAGCAGTCTTGGGTAGGACCTTCTAAAAATAGTAAGTCTTGTAACTGATTTCTCGAAAGCTTGTAGAACTCTCAATCATCTTATCTCACTTATTTTTTCCACCATTACAAGTTCAAGAAGTTGTCGGTGGTCCAAATAGGAAATAAAACTCCACGCGGGCTCCCAAAGCATCAGTCCATAGGTGATTTCTACATGGCACGGTTTAATGCAACAATCTATATGCTTCAACTCAACCCAATTGTTGAAGAAATAGAGTCATCATGGTTGAATTCATTCAAGAAGGTGGCATCTTTATCACCAAAGTGAAGCGAGAAGCTTTGAAATAGATTCTTGATGGAGTCTCTCAACCTCTTCAAAACTTGTTTAGATCCTTGAGTTTGAATCTATCCCATGAAGGAGACATCTCTTCCACAAAGGTGTGATTTAAAGACCAAATGAGCCATTAGGAGGAAAGTGAAGTTCTCATTCTAAATCATGCCTTATGATGAGCTCTCTTTCCAAGGATAAGAAGAAGATTAGAAAAAAACAATGTGTCCGAAAGATAGACACTTGTGTACAATAGGTGAATTCAATAACATCATGAGTTCTGTGAAGGATCTAAAACATCAATAACTTCATTAAAACTCAATTCATCAAGGGAATGGTCATCATGATTATGATAAGGGAATATCACCATGAGTGATGTTGGTAATCATCTCAAGCTCACAAACAATACATATCTCATGAAAGTGTTTTTAAACACTTAACCAATGTTTTTAATGTGCTCACATCTTGTAATTCAAAGATGTGGCATTCATAGTGTTTCAATGCAATTTAGATTTCAAGAACAAGGAAATCACCCTCATACATTACCTCAAGTTTCATTTAGGATCAACCCTTCTATCTGGAGGAGGAAACCTATTTCCATGAGGAGAAATTGAGAAAAAGGGTGCCCAAATATCCAAAGTATGTTTCCACTTAGGTGACATCTTTGTCACAAAATTGAAATGTGAAGCTCAAGGAGAAAAGTGATGATCCTCATATCTTGACTCTACAATTGTTTTTTAAACTCTTCAAGGAACAAGTCAAGATAAGCTATTCAAGCTACTGAGGTACCAAGGTCCATCATGTTGTAGAATCAAGAAGTCATTTATTCCCATGAGAAGAATATGAGAAAGAAGGTGTATGACCATCCTAAAAATGATTCTATTTAAGGAGAATTTTGGAGTCAATAAGGGAAATAAGATGATCTTCATTTGGAGTACCACATTTTCAAAAATGGGGAATCATCTCAATATCACTTATTTCAATTCACTCATTAGTGTTCTTAAACACTCATTCAACACCTTATAGTGTGTTCACACCTCAAAGGAGGAAGCATATGCAATCACATCATTTAAATTAAACATGAGATCATAGGAAAGAACTCAATTTAGAGAGAAATCCTTCTTTTTTGAAAGATGAATACCTATTTCAGTGAGTGATAGACAAGCATAAAAGGTTTGAGCATCATGGAATCAATTTTTGGTCATAAAAGTGAATTGTGAAGGCCTATTGGAGTAAGGAAGTGATCCCGTACCCTAAATCCTAACTTATGATTAGAGAAGATCATCATGTTCCCATATCAATGCAAATCTCATAATAGTGTTTATGAACACTTATTCGATGCCCTAGAATGTTTCCATATCTCACAAAAGAAGGAGATTGTGATCACAATGCTTCAATTCAACAAGTTCTTCATCGAGGCTTCATCTCCATCAGAATTTGATTCTTCATCAATAGTATCTTTCCCATCTTCAGATTTCCACCTCTCTCTCTTCTTCTCTCTCCTCCCTTACTCTCTCTCTCTCTCTAACATTTTATTCCTTCATTGAGAGTGTACTTTTTCACTCTTTCATCTTATTCACTTAAGTGACTTAATGTTGCATTGTAAAAGTCCCTTTTCAAAAATAAGAAAATGAATTAGTTTCATTCCTAGGGAATTTCAAAATTCACATGGTGGGAGATGAAAATTCGTATGAGGGAAAGACGAAGAGACATTTTTGTATGTTATAAATTGGAATGGCTTCTCCATTCCAAAGGGTTGGAAATTTTGAATTGTTGTATGTTGTTGAGATTTGTATCACTACTACATCAAGAAATAAAAGCTACATTTCCTCTATGTCCTTGTCTATGTTCCTCTATCTCTCTACTCTCCAACTTTGCAAGCATGGTGATCTTGTATAACCAAGAAGGAACTTTGTGTCCTTGATTAATGAATCTGTAGAAATTTTTGTCTCTAGTTTGTTAGTCTTGTTAATTTCTTACATTGGTGTGTTATTCTAATTAAATGTGGACCTACTCTAGTTATTATTTGTTAGAATTCGATAGTTCCTACTCACAACATTAGCCCTTTCTCCTTATTTCCCATACTCCCATTTACATCTCCTCACAGAAAATTCCTCCCTTCCACACTATATAAGAGATTTTCCATAGGTTTAGTGGATTATTCTTGTGTGATTCTTGTTCTAACACCCACCCCGTAGATTTTATTTAGTTTACATTAAATAATGGGAGCCTCCCTATACCCAAGAAGGGAGGAGATTAGCCCCATGACCATTAGTTAAAACCAATTTTTTGACCGCAACAAATTATTTCACTAATAGTTTTTGGCGGCTTCTTTGAGGAGAGATCTACCCTTGTGTACCCTTAAAGATCGCTAGAAAAATTTTAAAAATACATATTCCAAAAAAAAAAATCAAATATCAAAATGAAATCATATTTTAAAGTCAACTCTATCAAGTAACGACTCCATGTCACATTCATTTCCCGCATCATAATGATAAAATTTTGAGATTTGAGTTCAAGCACCAATAAGTGATAGCAATAATGGAGAATAATATGACCACCAAGATATCCAAATTTTTGATTAGCCATCATTCTGGACTAGATCTTACAAAAGTATGGATCTTGACACAACAAAGAGGTCTCTTGCTTCAACCAAAAAAATTGCAATCAGCAAAAGGAAATAAGTTCAATAACATCCCTAGAAAATTTATGGAAAGGATATCTAGAATGGATAAAAATTTTACATCTAAATATCCCACCATAAAATATTTTTGGCTTCAATTCAAATGGATTACTGCTAGAGGAAATAAAATGGGAATTACATCAGCTGATGATCAAGAATCTAAGAGCCTGATGAGAAGAATGCAGAAAAGATATGAAATTTTGTATGAACAACATGAGGATGAATCTCTAGATGAAGTAAGAAAGGAGAAATATCTTGAAGGTGATGTTTTGAATTACACACAGCTAAGTAAGAAACTCAAATCATTTTATTTTATCTCTCTTCCTTTGGATTATTTTCTTACTTATGGACATGACGAAATGGTATCCTTGAAAAGGAAGTATGTGCAAAGAATTTTGAGAGTTGCAGAAGGAAGTTCTGACCCCCAAACAAATCTTGAACTATGTTGTGGATATGCAAGAAAAGTATGAGTATCTTGAAGCATTCCACAATGAGGAAGAAGAGATCCACCTTCCGTAAGAAGATTCATTGATTCTACATATTATGAATTTTTTATTCTAGGGAGACTTTTCAAAGTGCTTCTCATGAATTTCTCTCTTCTTGATAATGAGTTTCAACTCAACACATCGGTAGATGATGAGGAAAGCTTAAAATTTGAGTATCCATTTGCAGCTACACTTTTCCTAAAGCACAGTCCTTTGGAGGATCAATGTACACGAGAGATGAGAATTCTTGTCTCATGATAGATTATCCAAAGTGCTTCCTGAGATATTCACTAACCATGGAGATGTTCAATAGATGAATCCTCCTTCCGCCCACGGGATCTTCAAGAGGATGATTTTGAGGTAATTATTAATTATTTCCTTTCTAATTTTGGCTCTTCATTTGATGCAAAATGCCCAAAGATGAAATAGAACAAATAGAGGAGTTTAATTTCCTTATTTAAACAATTGTGGATGAAAAAATAGCACATGATCTCTCAAAAGAGTTGGATTCCCTGTCATCAAAACAAGAGTGTGATATTGATCATCACAATAAGTATGGATTCTTATTTTTTCCCAATGAAGAAGAAGAATATCTAATGGATGTTCAAGATAAAGTAAATTATTATTCTCATGTTAAAGATCCAATATTGTGTCCTTTCTCTTTTCATGAGGAATATTTGATGGATCTTGAATTGGAAGGTGTGCCCTTCCCATTCAACATGGATATTTTCTCTCTATTTGAAAATGATGAAGATCGGGTTTCCAATCATCTCCCTAAGACCCAATGTGAATAGTTTTCAAATGAAAGTGAAAGAGAGTATGTGGAAGCTTTTAATAATGAATATGTGCAAGAGATTTTAAAGGTTGCAGAAGGAATTGAAGACCCTCAACTTAGCCTTGAAATCCTGACCTATGTTATGACTATGCAAGATAAGTATGAGTCTAGTTTTGATTCTTCTTTTAATGCACAAATGTTCAATAATGAGATAGAACAAACAGAGGAGCTCAATGTTCCCCTTGAAACATTGATGGATGAGTATGAATGTGAATATGAGTCCTTCTCTTTCCCATTTTTTGAAGAAGATTGTATTCATGATGAATGGAAAGGAAAGGAAACGCTCCAATCTCTCGTGGATGTCTTCGTTTATGAGGATAGTACCTCCATCAAAAAAATTATATCGGGGTCAATAATGAGATGGTAGGCATAGAAAGGAATCATTTAGAAAAATGAATGAGAATCTACAAGAATTTTTTGAATTGAGTCGAATCACCTTTGCTCTCACCACTTCCAAATTCCCTACTAATTATGAAAATGAATCAAACAAATTGCAATTCTCAACAAAGGAAAATGACTCTCTTCAAATTGAAAACAGATATTTTATTTTTGAAAACATGGAGGAATGGCTTCTTATGGTCACAAAATATCAAACAAAGACTATAGAGAGAAAAACTTTCAAATGGGTAACAAAGTGGTCATTGGATACAAATGTGTTTTCTATGCAATATCAATACAAGAATGAAAATTTGGTTTCCCTTCTTCGAAACCATGTAGAGCCATCATGAGAGTATGACATGACCGGTTGTTTATTTTTGAGCTTCAGAAGTGGTATGAATTCATCCTACTATTTCAAGATTCAAGGTATGGAAACTTATTCATAACCTCATATGTTGAGATTCCTATGTTGATAGATGAGTACCAGTGTGACAGAGCCGGATGGAAAGCATAATGATGACTTCATGAAGTCATAACTTGATAGTTTGTTCTTCCCACTAAGTATGAATGTTTGTTCTTTTTTATGATCATGATGGTCATGGATATTTTGACTTATAGAAAAACAATCTCGAGGTGACGAGAAATTTGGATCAAGAAGGAGAAGGGACATCAAACATCTTATTGGTAGGTGAGTCCCATGTTCTCAATCATGTTCTTAAGGCTCATCATGAATATATGTTCAACAAGTATGATTGTGAATACAAATATTTTTTTACCATTGGGAGAGGATGACTCTTTCAAGAGGGAATGCATGAATTAAAATATTCTTCAAAATCTTAAAGTTGACTCTACTCAAAAATAGGATGAATTAATCATGGAGATGAACTTCTAAGCTTATGATGGTCAAGAATGGGAAAATGATGATCTTTATGTTTCAGCCCCAATCTTGTGCTCATTCTCATTTCATGAAGATGGATACCTTCTCAATGAAGAGTAGATAAATGGAATGGTGCTTGATTATCCCAAGGTTGGTTTAATTCAAAATGAAAAACTTCTCAACAAGGAATGTATGAATAATAATATGTTTGCATCTTTCAATGTTGACTCCACTCAAGGAAAGGATGCTTTCATCATGAAGATGGATTTTGAAGCTCAAAATGACCAAGATGGAGAATGTGATGTTTTTCATTTTTCATGCCTAACCTCATACTCATTTTATTTTCAAGATGATGAAACATTGTACAAGTCACATCATAGTAAGCAACATATCAAGAAAGATTCGATGTGCGTGAAAGAGGACCGTTTGGATAAATTGGTAAATATAGAACACCAAGAGGCTTGTGATAGTGTAGAAACTCTTGAAACACCTACTAAGAACTAGCTCATAGAAAAATGGTCATGAAGAATATGACAAGTGAAGGTTAAATTCTCATTAGAGATCATAAGCCTCAATGTGAAAATAACAATCCTAGTATGATCAAGACTCATTCTTATAGTAGTGAAGGAAAATCAATAATTGGAATGAACTTGGGAATAAATGAGAAGATGGAAAGAATATGTCAAAGAAACAAAGGAAATGAACTGACTAAGTGGACCCTCAATTGTAAGAACAATCATGAAAATTTTCTCAATAAATTGAGAAAGGGTCATATTTCAATGAACCCTTCAATGGATTTTTGCAGAAGAAATGCATTTGGTGATACCAGTGTACGGCTAAACATTAAGTAAGAATCAGTGCTACTGTTGAAATAGAGTTGTCCCCACATGTAACATAAGTGATTTAGGATGTTTTTCCATGCTTTCCCTTTTGTTGTGTGTTTCCTTCCTATTTGTGTTTCCTTTCCCATATCGTGGGTTCCAAATTGTGTTCATTTCTTGGTTGTGTTTGTAGCTTTTCTAGTTTTTAGTGTGGTGACTCTATGGCCCAATGGACAAAGCATTGGTCTACTACCCTAAGATATTTCGAGGTTCTTCATTTTCCTCAAGATAGATCCAAATGTTGTCATGAAAAATTTCTAACATGAAAAATTAAAACTTTTGAGCATGACAACTAAGCCCATAATTGAAAATTATGTTTCCCGATCCTGTGTGCATCCTCCCTCTAACTATCCTTCCTTAATTCAACCCTCACCGTAATCAAAGGAAATTTATAACAATATTATTAAGTTTTTTTAGTGTGCAGGGAAGAGTGTCTAATGTGATTAATGAACTCATTGAGATTTGATGAAAGATAACTTCCTCCGGAGGCCTAAAAAGGTCATTTTTGGCCATTCTGTAGCTAAGTAAACACCCTCCGAAAGCATACAAGGAAAATATAAAACATATGAGGGTGATGTTGGAGAACATTGAAGTTTTCCAAGGTAATTTAGGAAATTTTGATGGAAAAAAATTTATTCATGAACAATCTATTCAACGTTGGGTAAATTTAGGTGTAAGGAATGAATGCTCCAACAATGAAAACCGACATCTTCAAATGATTCGGGAGCTCCATGAGGATTTAGGAGGAAAAATATCAATGGAAATCTATTGGAATCCTCTACAATATAGAAACATGAAATTTTTTCCAAGACTCAAATATTTCCTGAGGTAACCAGAACACAATAGTTGTTCCTCTCATTCCAAGATGAAATATGCCCTAAATTTGAAATTTCAAGAAGAATTGGGTCTCAATAATGGTTCCAATGATCTCATCAAGTTTTTTTGAGTCAAAATAATATAAGTTTTTACCCCAAAACACTTTCATATGCTCTCAAGGTGAAAATTTCATTCTTAGTGTCCCAATTTGGACACGGTGAGTAATCTCATCTTTCCAAAGTGGCCAAGTCACACGTTTTCACCTTATTGTTCCCCATTGTCCCCCAAGGGAAAAAGGGGAATATATGGACACAAACCGCAACACCCTTTTCATGCCAACTTTTCATCGTTTACCTCTCACCACTTCTACCCCTAGGTTGCACAAGTTGACTTCTTACTTGCCCCCTTCACGATGGTTGACCCTCATGTTACAATTTTTCACCTCATGTGTCCCCATTGTCTCCCATGGGACAAAGGGGACATAGGTACACAAAAATGTGACCCCCTTCTCCAAGCAGCCCTTAGTCGGCATAGAACCTAATCCATCCCCTCCAATGCTCATTCTCATCCCCCTCTAACTCCCAAGTCACAAATTTGCACTCGATTGTCCCCATTGTCCCCAGGGGGACAAAGAGGATAGATCGGACACAAAAATGCGACCTCCCTCAACCATGCAACTTTTCCCAACCCCAATTAGTTAGTTATGGTCACATTCGGGTTAAAAAACACAAATAAATCAAACTGAATCCACTCATGAAACATAGCCATTTTTCAAACAAATTGCTATGATTTCCCTTCCGACCTCCATTACATGTTATAGTAGAAATTTGCAGAAATTTTTCTTTTTTATTTTACAGAGATCCGGTAGGCAAAAAATCTTGAAATTTGGAGCAAAGATCCCTAGATAAAAATAAAAACTTTTGAAAGTGTTTTCGTTGCAACCCAACACCCAGAATACATATTTCTACAAAATAGTAAGTGTATAAGGTTGGGCATGCCTAAAAATAGTAAGTTTTCAAAATGACAAATCCTCAGCATTCACAAAACTCCAAATGAGAAATCATCTCAATGTCACTTGTTGCAATTCACTCAGTAGTGTTCTTAAACACTTGTTCAACACCTTTTAGTATGTTGACACCTCAAAGGAGGAAGCATATACAATCACATCATTTTAGTTCAACAAGAATTCATAAGAAAATAATTCCATTTAGGGATAAATCCTTATTTTTTAAAAGATGAAGACCTGTTTCAGTGAGTGACAAACAAGTATAAAAGTTTTGAGCATCATGGAGTTGATTTTTGGTCACAAAAGTGAATTGTGAATGCCTATAGGAGTAAGGAAGTGATCCTCGTACCTAAATCCTACCTTGTGATCAGAGAAGATCATCATGTCCACATAGAAATGCAGATCTCATTATAGTGTTTATGAACACTTATTCGATGCCCTAGAATATTTCCATATCTCACAAAAGAATGATATTGTGACCATAGTGCTTCAAGTCAACAATTTCTTCATTGGCAGAGGCTTCACCTCCATTAGAAGTTGATTCTTCATCAGCATGAGCTTTCCCATCTCTAGATTTCCACCTCTCTCTCTTCTTCTCTCTCCTCCCTCACTCTCTCTCTAACATTCTATTCCTTCATTGAGAGTGTACTTTTTCACTCTTTCGTCTTATTCACTTAAGTGACTTAATGTTGCATTGTAAAATTCCCTTTTCAAAAATAAGAAAAGGACTTAGTTTCATTCCTAGGGAATTTGAAAAGTCACATGGTGGTGAGATGAAAAGTCATATGAGGGGAAGAGGAAGAGACATTTTTGTATCTATAAATTGGAATGGCTTCTCCATTCCAAAGGGTTCAAAATTTTGGATTGTTTTATGTTGTTCAGCTTTATATCACTACTACATGAAGAAATAAAAGCTTCATTTCCTATATGTCCTTGTCTATGTTCCTCTATCTCCCCTACTCTCCAACTTTACAAGCATGGTGATCTTGTGTAACCAAGAAGGAACTTTGTGCCTTTGATTAATAAATATATAAAAACTTTGTGTCTCTAGTTTGTTAGTCTTTCTAATTTCTTACATTGTTGTGTTATTCAAAGTGAATATGGACCTACTATGGTTATGTTTGGTGAGAATATGATAGTTCCTACTCACAACATTAACCCTCTCTCCTTATTTCTCCCTTTACCTCTTGTCACAACAAATTCCTCGCTTGTACATTGTACAAGCACTTTGTCTGAGTTTAGAGGAGTATTTTGTGTGATCCGGGCCTAATGGCCACCCCACAACTTTTAGTTAGTCTACATTCAATAATAAGAGCCTCCCCATACCCAAAAAGGAGGAGTTTAGCCCCGTGAGCGTTGGTGAAAACCAATAATATTCACTACAACAAATTATTTCAAAAACACAAACTTAGACAATTGACATGTATTTCTAATTACCTATACATCATCTTAGACACCTCTATCTTCTAGTTATACTTAATTTATGATCAACTTAGTCTATATAGGGACACCTTAGAAATCCTACATGTAGATTCTTTATCTCATAGATCTCGTATTCGTTACCTCAATAAAATATCATCCAACTTAAACATTTCAATCCACCAATAATATACTCCTTTGACAACACTATCATGTTATGGTCAAAAACATTTTTAAAATATGGGTGCATTCATTAGGTTGGCATAGGCTTGTTTCATAGGTAGGCTTGTTATCCAATTTCACTACCTCGATGAAATTAAATAATAGAGTTGGCTTACACAGAGGACTCTCATAACAAGAACCTCGAAAGATAAAGATAGATTCCAATACTCATGGCAAAATCAAGGTCTTTGGGAGAATTGAAGGTTACACGAGGAATTTCCTCTTCTTGGTCTTCGTTGAATCTCAAGTTTATTTAGTTTAATAACCAATGTAGCATGACCCACCTTGCAAGTGAAGAATAGAAAATTGGATTATTTTCCTAAAATCCACTATGTCCTCAAAGACACTCTCAAAGCATGTTGCAATGCAAGAAATTCAAATGGGGACTGAAAGGGTTTAAAACTAGTCTAGTCATCTCAATGGTGTGTGATGTCATGCAACTGAGCTCTAAAATATCCAACAAAGTTATTTAATGGCTCATCGAGTTGATTACATGGTGCATCGAGCTATAGGTGATGAAACCAAGCAAGACATAGAAGGGACCAAATTGACATGGTAGTTTGAAGACCAATGAGCCATAAGTCATGGAGGTGAGTTATTGATTTGGCTCATGTTAATGCAAAATCACAGATCCCCAAATGAGTCGTTAGATCTACTTTTCTAAGGTAGATTCATTTGGTGTGATTCACATAACATTGAGTTTTTCCCCAAAGTGTGGGACTTTGTAAATGGGAAAAATC
The DNA here is from genome assembly GCA_018340775.1 of Taxus wallichiana var. yunnanensis. NCBI lineage: Eukaryota > Viridiplantae > Streptophyta > Pinopsida > Cupressales > Taxaceae > Taxus > Taxus wallichiana. The sequence goes on from CM031240.1 coordinate 204,691,897, forward strand.
TCCAGATTAAAGGTTGGTTCTTATTCCTCTGTTTAGGTGCATACGTGGGAACTTTCAGAGGATCTATTCCTAAACCTAATCTAATTTTTACCAAGGAGACAGGATAAAAGGAATACAAGAAATCAAAACTAAACTACACGGTGATGCACCGAAGGAATGATGAACATTAGTTTTTTTATAGACACAAACCATCAAAATACATACAATAATCAAGCACATATAACCAGATTTATAATGAAAGACCATATGAGAGCAAAAGAGACAAGAAAGGATCTAAAATCGATCACAAACATGTTTTATTGCTCTGCATATTGATACAATGCATTACAAATGGCCGAAGGTAGAAAGTGTACTACAATTTCAATGGAAGGTTTGAACTCCATGAATCCCTTCACCAAAAGGAAAGGGGAGTCTGCGAAACAAAAGAATGTCCAACCCTTTACAATGAGTCTCGACCCTGCTTTTATAGATTCAACACAGAGGGGAGAAAGAGAGAGAAGCGGGAAAAAAATAGTTCCAAGCTCAACTACCATTATTAATGCCTCCCATAAAATCTATCCCCAAATTCTATCTTGACTACATCAAATTATTATTCAATGCCTCGAAGGACGAGGAAACGGTGGAGCAGATCGAATCCGATCTGATTGTTGGGGCAAAAATAAATCCTGCATTGATGGCCCTAAATACATTTCTCCATTTTTCTCCCACCTAACCTCCCCAAACTTGAAGTTTCGGATCTTCATGGCATAGACAAGGTTGAGATCTTAACAACGATGTCGATTTGTAATATTTTGAGCCCGAGTCGAAGATATGCCCTTCGAAATTTGTATCGGATCCATACAAAAGGGCGGGAAGACCGGTTTGAAGAATAAAGGGCCCCCTTTTCTAAATGGGACACGTGGAGGGTCTGTGCTTGTTCGAGGGTGGGCCTCGTATTTTTCTCTTGAAATGGCATGGGGTTGACATGTGGCTTGCTCCATCGGCTTACAAAGTCTCACGCTTACAAATGACCATTTTTTCTCTAGTTCTTCCTATGTAGGGTCATGGCTAATCTAATACTTTTCCCAAGGGGCCAAATATGGATAACAATTTGGTGACTCACAGGGGTATCTGCCAACTAGATGAAAATACTAATTACCTTGTCACATCCATTGGGTGTGGAGTCAAGGATGACGGTCTGATACCGATGTTGCCTCTGATTCACTAGCCTGACTATTTGCACTCTCAATTTTCATAAGAAATCTCAAAATGATGGTTTCTGAGAATAGAAAATTGTTTTGACCTGGGGCTTCATCTGTTTTTGAATGAGTTATGTAAGAGTAACAAAACAACACCACAACTATATACAAAATTTGAAATCATACATGCTCCAAGTAGAACATGCAAAGCGTGCAAAGCACTTAGGAGAAAAGCAACCTAAACTACAACAAGACAATGTGCACAAGCACTTAGAGGAATGAGAAACTAAACTAATATGTACAAGGTGAGAACTTCCTTCTAGTAATAGCGTTTAAGGTAGGTTCTATTCACTAGAATCAGAACTCTTCACCATCCAATGTAGATAATTAGAAATCATTTCTACTTTTACATTTTATGACCATGTAAGGGCCACTCCAAATGGCATCAAACTTGAAATGACTTCCTGGTTTTTCTCGATCTGCATCCCATTTCAAAACTAGGTCTCCTTCCTAGAAAACCCTTTGTCTTTCCTTCTTGTCAAAGCATCTCTTGATTAAGACCTGGTCCTTTTCCATTGTTTGAAGTGCATGTTCTTTGGTTTCTTCTAACTCCATCAACTTTGCATACCTGGCCTCCATTGGTTCAAACTCAGACATCTCGACAGCTTCTTCATGAGTTCCAATCTCGGAAACTCAAGTGATATAGGAAACTCAAGTTTGAACAGAGCTACCTGTAGACTTCTTTGGTTTTGTCCTATCAGCCCATAAGGCTGATTTGAGTTTCATGTGCCAAGTTCTCTAATTTTCATCCAGAGTTCTTCTGACAATCTTTAGCAAGTTCTTGTTTGTGGACTCTGCTTGGCCATTACCCTGAGGGTAATAATTTGATGAAGTGCTCAAGTAAATCTTGTTCCTAACAGCCCATCCTATGATTTTGGAACCTATGAATGCCAATGCATTATCTGATATAATGGTGGCTGGCACTCCAAATCTGGTCACTATCCCTTCATAGAAATCTAGTATGCTAGACTCATTAGCTTCTTTGAGTGCCACTGCCTCGGTCCACTTAGTGAAATAGTTTGTTGCCGTCAGAATCCACTTGTGGCCTTGGCTCGAATTTGGATTGATGACCTCGATGAAATCCAATCCCCATTGCATGAATGGTTGGTCAACTAAAACTGGGTGTAATGGAAGTGTTGCTAGCCTTTCTTTGCCTTTGAAGAATGCACATTTTTACACTTTTTGATCCATGCATAGCAGTCACTAAACACCCTAGGCCAATAATAACCTGCCTTCATGATCTTGAGTGTTGTCACCCGTGGAGAAAAATGGCCTCCAGTTGCTTCATCATGGAATTCTTGTAACACTCTCTCAATCTGATCTATCCCAATGCATCTTAACAGAACGCCATTGATGTCCCTCTTGAACAAGACGCCATCAATAAGCACATATGGGATGGCCTGTAGTCTGAAATGTCTCCTTTTTGTTTTACTCATTTCTGGAGGACACAAGCCTGTTTGAAGGAAGTGCACTATGCTTTGAGTCCAACAAGGAGTGGGTACATCATCATTTTCTTCCTCTTGACTATTTTGTAGAACAAAAATAGCTTCCTTTTCACTGTTTGCTTCATCTTGTTGACTTAAGGCTAGTTTTTCACATAATCCCTTCCCACGGACCAGCTTAGTGACCTTGATCTCAATGTCATACTCCATGACACGAGTGATCCATCCTACACATTTTTCATTCAGATCCTTGCTGAGAAGGAAGTCCTTAACTCCTACATGGGGACTAACAGTTGGATTTTATTGTTTGAAACTAGATGTTTAAACTTCTTTAACCCTCTGATCACTGCCAAGACTTACTTTTCGATGAAGGAGTATCTCACTTCATAATCTTCCAGACCCTAGTTGAAGAAAGCAATTGGTTGCTTTGTATCCTCTTTGTTCTATTGTACTAGGATTACGAAATTGTGTCACTACCACCAAAGGCATATAGTATGAAATCCTTAGAAAAATTTGGATTCACGAGAGTTGGGGCTTGTGATATAGCTTCTTTGATGGCCTCAAAACTTGATTTTCCTTCAACTTTCCACCTAAACGCCAAACTCTTCTTCAACATCAACGTTATTGGCTTGACAAGGGTAGTAAAGTTTGGTACAAACCTGCGGACAAAATTGATTTTTCCTAAGAAGCTTTGAAGATCTTTCTTATGGCTTGGCAATGGTAATGCTCTTATTGCTTCAACTCTCTCTAGTTCGATTGCTAAACCTTCCTTTGACACAATAAGACCTAGAATCCCGCCTCATGGGGCCAAGAATATGCATTTTTAGGGTTCAATGATACCCCAAATCTCCTACACCTTTGAAACACCTGCCTTAGGTGAAAAAGGTGGTTTGCTACATTTTTAGAGAACACAATAATGTCATCCAGATAGATCAAGTACTATTTTGTTGATCGACCTTTTAATTTCATATCCATTGCCCTTTGGAAAGTGGCTCCAAAGCATTAGACAATCCAAATGGCATTTTTCTCGTAGGCATAGGTGTCCCATTTGGTGGTGAAAGTTGTTTTTAATCGATCATCTTCCTTCACCATTATCTCGGTTGTACCTCTCGAGTAGCCATCTAGAGAGAGAATCTCTCTGATCAGACACCACTTGCAAGATCTTCTCCATTGAGGGAGTAGGTAGTGATCTTTGAGGGAAGCTCTATTTAAGTCTCGAAAGTCTACATATAACCTAATCTCTCCATTATTCTTCTTGACCGGGACCACATTTGTAACCCAGTTTGAGTGTTTGATTGGAAATATGATACTTGCCTCTATCATCTTGTTTAGCTCTTTCTTCATGCCAGTTCAATGTGTGGATTAAGCTGGTCTCTATTTTTTCCTGATGGGCTTAGCAGTTGGATCTAGTTCAATTGTGTGTTGTGCTAGCTTCGGATTGAACCCTCTTAGGTCTTCGTAGCTCCAAGAAAATACATCTAGAAACTCTTGGCAAAGTTGCATGAATTCATACCTTTCTTGCTCGATGACCACTTTGCCAATTTGAAGTGTTTTGCCTTCTCTAACTAGAATTGACTCTTCTCCTTTGATCTGTATATTAGCCTTCTCTTTTCAAATATGATCATTAGGATTGAAGATAGACTCCAATTTCACTAAGCCTTTGGGAAGCTTGTTTGTATGCAGCTACACTACTTGATCTCCATATTGCTGCTCTAATCTATTTTGATTCCTAGCTGAGAACTCAACTTCCTCTTGCAAAAAATTGATGATCTACTGATCATTCTCAAACACCTTCCAGTATGTGTTATTATCTCGCCTTTGTTGGCCTTACAATCACATGGATATTTGGTTTTCCTTTTTCCCTCTTTATGTTGTCAATGACATCAAATGTTACTTTGAATGTTGCAAGCCTATCGGAAGCTTCGTTCTCCTTCCTAGGTATGGACACAATGTTGAAGGCTTCAAAATCCTCAATGAGATCTCATACCCTATTCTTGTAGCTTTTGATCAGGTCATTCTTGACAGCATTTTATCCTTTGACTTGATTGGAAACTAGTTCATTGTCACCAAACACTTGCAAGTTCTTGATTCCTCGTCTTCTAGCCCAATGTAATCCATAAACCAATGCCTCATATTATGCATTGTTATCCGAGCGTAAAAGCTGAAACGGAAGGCTAAGTAATACTTCATACCTTGGGGTGACACGATCATATCTCCACCTCCGGTTCCTTGCCTACTTCTCGAGCCATCAAAGAAAAATTTCCATACTTCATTGTCATCTTTGTATTCTAGTTTAATGATGTCAGGAAGAGGATAATTCTCCTCGTGCAGGCAAGTACACCCCTAGCTCATATTCTTCCATCTCCTTATAAGGATAAAAAGCATGTCTTTTGACCACCCATTCATTGAGAGTCAAGTTTGGGATACACCCCACCTTGGTGTCTGCTTCAGAAGTGTTTAGGAGGTCTTCCTGATCAAAAGTTGAACAATTTGCATTGATTGGGCTAGGCACATAAGACTCAATGTGATAATCCGCTATGGTTTCGGATATGATTGTGGCCTTCACCCCATACCTTTTTCTAAAGAGCATATTCTACCAGTCAACAGACAAATATCCTCCAATTTTGGCAGTGAAGTCCCTGGACAAACACAATGCAAAATGTGGTGGCAAGTCTATGACTAATACGTTCTACAACATAGTCACATTGGGGCAGGCATGCAGAGTGAGGCTCAAATCCTTGATGATTCCAACAGTTTCCCTACTTGTCCCATCCAATTATACTACCCCTCTAGAGATGACTTCATACTGGAGACCCAGTTGATCAGCTATTTTTTTGGGCATTACAAAACTACTTGCCCTAGAATCAATCATGCAATTATGCACCAATTTATCCCCAATGATTAATGAAACATAGAATGGAGGAGGTCTCAGGTTCTTACCTTGTTTCTCTCGATGGTTTCCCCTAGATTGAGTTGTATGGATCAGCACTTTCTCTTGTCGGTTAGGGGTTGATTTGATCTTGACCAATTTTGCATGGCAAACTGTAATAGATCTCTACCCGAAATGGCCGGTGACTCCCATAGTGAAATGTTCACTTGTCCTCTTCATTTTCTCAATGATATTAAACAAGATATCCTTCTCTCACGCTACCCCTTCCCGGCACATTTTTTTCTTACACATGGGTTACTACAACCGGTGCCTGAGTGGATTTGGAAGGTGGCTTGGATTGGCTCTACACATTGGGAGTTGTATTTTGGATGCCAATACCTTGTGGAGCGATGGAGGATTGAGGATCTCCTGAGTTTGGTGAATGTCCTTCTCCAATATTTCTCTTCTTGGACCGTGTATTGGCAGCTATACTTTGAGGTTTCGATTCATTCCACAAAAGTCTTCAACTTGCCAATTGATAAGCATAGTTTCAATTAGAGGTCCCTCTCACTGGTTTACTTACTGTTGGTTTTCTTCTTGGCTAGGTTCTTGTGACATACCAACAGTTTACACCATCAAAGCTTGATTTAGTGCACCATTGAAGCACATCGATTGATTATGTGGCTGACTGCATGGGAAACACCAATCATATTCTTGTGCCATGTTATTATGTGCTAGAACCAATACTCTTGATGTTAAGGTTGTGTTTGGATCATATGGCCTAAAAGGTCTAGTAGCTTGAGGTTTTCCTTGGTGTTGACTCTGAGTTACAGCCTGGGCTTGTGGTCTATTTTGTTGATATGGGGGTCTAGCCTGATACTGAGCTTGAGGTTGATATGGCCTAGAACTCTGAGCCTGTTGTCTTTTGATGGTTACTAACTCATTCCCCAGGTTTTGAATCTATTTCATAATTTTTTGAACCTCCTTTGAGGTGGTGGATGATGAGGTGGAGGCTTTAGCTGAACTTTGACTCCTGGGAGTAGGTATAGGAGCTATTGTGGGTGTTTAGCTGGTACTTGGGTTTCCTAATTCGGGGTATAGAGGCATGGATGGCCTAGGAGCAAGTTTTCCAACTTGAATTAAATGATTCTCAGCTCCTATGGAAAGGCTATAGGCTGCAAGTAAGGTTGTGCCCCCATTGACTGAATCATTAAAGTAATATCAGAATTTAAAGCTCTAAGAAAGTATAAGAAGGCACCTTCATTAGTGGGCTTTCTTCTTGCTATTGGAATCTTGTCACAGTCCATTGAAATCTAAGGTTGAAATCTGTCAATTGCTCATTCGGAGCTCTCTTGATTGTTGTCAGTTTCTCCAACAAGGATAGGTTATCTCCTTTTTCTCCAAATTGGTTGTGAAGAGCTATACACAGATGGTCCCAAGATTGAATAGAGCACGCTTCAGGCTCCTAAACCATTGTGAAGCTTTACCTCCGAGTGAAAAGGGTAGTAACTTGACTACAATGTCCATCTCAGTAATCTCATGGATTGTATAGACATTTGCAATATCTTAAATGTGGTCACTAGGAGAAGTCTGGTTTTCCCCAGTGAAATATGGGATGCTCTTCAATGTTGCCACGGGCTGGATTTTGTGCATTCAGAGCGAGTGGCCTATTGCCAATGAAATTGACATAGGGGTTTGGTTGTGCCATCTTGATGGCCTGAGCACCCTTCTTGGATGAAAGAACAACCTCATTGGGAGGAGGTGTTGATAAGGCTCTATTTGGTGGAGATAGAGACCTCTGGGCTCTTCTTCCTCTTCTACTTCTATCTAGAGACAACTTTAGGTGTACAAACTGTCCTTCTTCTCTTGTTCTTGACCTTGTTTAAATCCTTCTCATGAACTTGGGAAACTTCGACTACCTGAAACCAAAGTGGATTTTGTCCCTTTTGGAGTCGCGAGATGTAATGTTCTTAAAATCTTCTCAAAAGCTAGAATCACAAAGCAAGTGCACATCGATCTTACTGTAATAAGATGGAGACTTCTTGTTCCACCGAGTGTGGTAAAACTGTTAATGCAAAATCACAGCACCCCAAATGAGAATCGTCGATCTACTTTTCTAAGGTAGATTCATTTAGTGTGATTCGCATAGCATTGAGTTTTTCCCCAAAGCGTGGGACTTTGCAAATGGGAAAACTCTCTAGATTAAAGGATGGTTCATATTCCTCTGTTTAGGTGCATACATGGGAACTTTTAAAGGATCTATTCCTAAACATAATTTAAGTTTTACCAAGGAGACAAGGAAAGAAGGAATACAAGAAATCAAAACTAAACTACAAGGTGATGCATAGAAGGAATGATGAACATTAGTTTTGCTGATAAAAAAAAATCATCAAAATACATACAACAATCAAGTACAAATAACCAGATCTATAATGAAAGACCAGATGAGAGTAAAAGAGACAAGAAAGGATATAAAATCGATCACAAACATGTTTTATTGCTCTGTAGATTGATACAATGCATTACAAATGGCTAGAAGGCAGAAATCATATTGCAATTTCAATGGAAGGTTTGAACTCCATGAATACCTTCGCCAGAAGGAAATGGGATTCTGCAAAAACAAAATAATGTCCAACCCTTTACAATGAGTCTCGAACCTGCCTGTATAGATTCAACACAGAGGGGAGAAAGAGAGAGATAAGTGGGAAAAAAATAGTTCCAAGCTCAACCACCACTATTAATGCCTCCCATAAAATTTTCCCCCAAAATCTATCTTAACTGCATCAAATTCTTATTCGGTGCCTCAAAGGAGGAGGAAAGCAAAGTGGAGCGAGATCGAATCCGATTTGATTGTTAGGGAAAAAATAAATCCTGCATTGATGGCCCTGAAGAATTTTCTCCATTTTTCTCCCACCTAACCTCCCCAAACTTAAAGTTTTAGATCTCCATGGCATAGATGAGGCTGAGATCTTTCCAACGGTGTCAGATTTGTAATATTTCGAGCCCTGAGTCGAAAGATATGCCCCTTTGAAGTTTGTATCGAATCCATACAAAAGGGCGGGAAGACCGGTTTGAAAAAAAGGGCCCCCTTTTCTAAATGGGACACGTGGAGGGTTGGCGCTTGTTCGAGGGTGGCCTCTATATTTTCTCTTAGAATGGCGCGGGGTTGACACGTGGCTTCCTCCATCAACCTTCTCAATTTCTATGTTTTTTGGCTAAGTCCTTTGCTCGGCGGGGTCATATTTCTTGACCGAGGACACGTGGCGGCCTGGCGCTTGTTTGGAAACCTCCTTTCAATATTTCTCTTAAACAAGCACCGTTTGGACACTTGGCACCCTCCACTGGTATGTCACAATACATTGACTATTCAACCCAACTCTATCCCCTTTTTGAAATTGGACGCGTGGAGGCTCCGCGCTCACTTGGAAACCCACTTAGGATTTTGCTTCTAAAGAAGTGTCAGATCAACACTTGGAAGCCTCCGTAGGCTCTTAGAATTTTCAATGGCCTCCCTTTTACCTTTTTAGACCCTTTGTTACGTGGCAAAATTGTGCTTATTTGCACCTCCGCCTTTTGGATCTGCCCTTGGAAATGCGCCAAACTGATGCATGGCGGCTTCCGCGGCACTTCTATACTTAGCTTCTTTTTTGAGCCCCCGCCCTATCCGCCTTTTGACCTTTGTTGACCATTTTCTACATGGAGGGATGGTGCAAGTTTGAGCTTCCCTTTTTGGATTCAACTTTGGAGAAGCGTCGTGCTGACACATGGTTCTCTCCGTTGCCTCCTCCATACTTAGCTGATTTTTGGACTCGTTCTGAACCATTTTGAGCCCAAAGACTTCGGATCTTTGTCATTTCTTATTTCTCTTCTTTCTCCTAGATTTTTGACACCGATCCTATTTCTCCAACCCTACTATTCCATCTCTGAGCCTTCCTATAACCTGTTAAATAGATTTAAGAAACGGATCCACTCGTTAGAGTCATCTCTTTTCTTTCTTCATGCATAGGGTTGTTTGGTCCTTCGCAGGTCCCGCCACTTCATCGTTGAGTCCTTCTGTGACCTGTTTGCAAGATTTGATCATGTTTTCTTTGGTTCTTCCTATGCGGGGTCATGGATGATCCAATACTTTTCCCGGGGGGTGAAATATGGATAATGACTCCATCAAGCAATTAAAGCAGAGTTGAGATATTTCATGTTCAAGGCCGAATTGTTTTTTCCTGGGACGAGCTAGTTAGATAAAAGAGGAATTGAATTCAAATTGAAGGGACATCAAATTAGAGGTCGTCCCCATCGAAATGGAGAGAATCTCTCTATCAAGATAGGACATACAATGAATGGATCTAAGTAGTGTCACATCAAGCTCCTCGAATCCACCTAGATAGTCAAAGTTATGCATAATGGCAATCTCGATTGACCTAAGCATATGGAAGAGAGCTCATACATGTACTTGAGCTCTGCAAACCAGATCGAGCCCATTTTCATCGCATGTCCAAGCTACTCTATGCACTCTCGACCGAGCCGCAAAGGAAACATCACCTATCATGGTTGTATACTATGTAAGCCAAATCGTTCCTACTACAAAGGAAGATCTCTCGTGTTTCTGAGAAATAATGAAGGAATCTAATAGTGCTAATATCGGGAGGTCATTTTCAACAAGTCAGGCTCTTGACAAAGTTCAAGGAGTGAGTTACCTAGGAATGGGCGCGCGGGCATCTAAAATGGCAAAGAGATGCCAAAGGGACACGATGTTGGTGAGCTAACAAGCATGGAGCCATGGCGTGAAGACTTGAACCTCGAGGAATAATTTGAAATGGGGGAGTTGACACTTATCACCTTGGGAAAACGAGGCTTATAGCAGCTCGTCAAGCCAACTCGACAAGTCCCGAGCTGAGCTCAAGGTGAAAAAACTTGTCGTAGGCCCATGGGCAAAGCTAGAGTCACATAGGGTCGCCACGTGGCTCCTCAATGCAGCTTCAAAGAGTCAAGGGAAGAGGAGACCATAAATTCACGCGGGTCTCCATATGTAACAATGCATTGTGTTCCCCGATGGGCCGCAACTCTTCATTACATAGGCATCAAAGGTTGTCGAGAAAAGGAGATCATTGGCGGTGTATGCAGAGCCAAGTCGGTGATAAAATGGTAAACACACATGGAAGCAGAGGAGCAAGGTAGTGGATAGTTCAAGAGCCGAGGGTCTACACATGGGGTTGGTGAAACGTGGAGTCACCAAAGGGATCGAAATTCAAACTAATGACAAGTGGATGCATAATATATGGGATTGAGGCATATAATGGAGTAGGTTGGCGTAAGCATGTAAGCATCGAGCTCGAGGGATATGGGAGTTGGCTAATAACTTAAAAGGGGGCACATTAAACACAAACCCCTTCCAATTCAATTATAAAAATGAAGAATGTACAATGGGCCCCACCATATTTTTAAATGTCCCGAGCATTTTAATGATAAAGAAAACATTTGTAGAGGGGGAGAAATAATTAAATTGTGATTTCCAACCAAGAATTTAATTGCTTGATCCTGTGACAATCAAGGAAAACCTGGCAAACTCAAATAATTTCATGTACTCAGGAAGCCATAACTTTTTCATCCCTTAACGGAATCATGCAAAATTGGTCTCGTTGGAGTCATGGTTATGATGCCTTTGCATAAAGCAACCAAGAAATTTAGAAATTTATTAAGACTTGATGGTGAATTTCACGAGAAAACCAACTTAGTTCTAAACAGAGCATCTTGTCATGGTGGTTGGAAGTACAATTAATGAGCATGGGCATCATTTTCTTCAACTACAGGTTATGGGACAGCATGAGGGAGATTTTGTAAATCAAATACCATCATTTCACTTCATTTATTATGATTTGAAAGTGGTTGGAAAGGAAATTTTGGGATTACTCTTTCTCTCTCTTCTCATTCTATAAATTGTAATCTGGGGCTCATTTGTAGAGGAGTTGGTCATTTTCTCATGTCCTCCTCTCTCTTTCTTCTCTGCTAGGGTTGAATGTGGAGCTTAAGCCTCCTTTCCAAGCTTTGTAATGTAATTTTCTTTCCTCTTGCCCATTGATGTTGTATTGTGCATACTTATTGGAGTAATATAATGTGTTTTGTGATGCATTTTGTCAATCCTTTGCATGTGTTATTATCTCTACTTACATCTCTCCATTACAGGGTATATTGTGCATATTTCTTGATGTCTATTGTAGGTTTTGAGAGTTGTGTTTAATGGGTTTGAAGTGGTGTTCTGTGTGAATCTCATCTTTGGTTTGTGGTGCATTTTTTCCACCCTCTCCATTGCTCACCTCTCTCCATTTTAGGCATTTGGACTGTGATTAACCACCTCCTTTTTGGTGTATTCACTGCTCTTATTGTAGGTTTAGTTTTCATGCACTCTCTCTCCCCGTTCCCTTGGAATGTTAAAATAGGATTAGATAGTTTGTTTTCCTACATTTGGAGTAGATTGTGGCAAGTAGTTTAGGAGCAGGAACCAACCTTCTTTTGAGGGTTATCTTAAGCCCGCAAGTCACACATCTTGAGAGGTAATCTGCATTACTGGAAAAGAGACGGGCGGCGTGAGAATCAACAAGTGACTCTTCCGCGTACCCGACCTCCCGAGGTTGTGCCGAGACAGCCGGTGGGGGTAGAATATGCGTGGGATGCAGACAAACTAGTTAGGCGAGTCTAATGTCTTCGACACGCAATAGTGGAATTTGCGAATCTAAGGCAAAGAAGGCCCTTCTAACAGGTGGTGTGATAGATCGATCAGCGAGGATGACTGCTCGAAGGCTCCAATCAATATCGAGCTCTGGCGTGATTCGATCTATGGGCTGCGGAATACATGGAAAATGACCTGGGATTGTTTCGTGTATATCTCCGATAAGGTCATATGGTGGATGATGAATACAATTGATTCTACGGACAATTTTCGGCCTAGTCCGAGAATTCCCTAGTTTCGTTAGCCGCTATATCTAGTAAGGACAGTTGTTCAATGATGATAGGTGGAAGTGGAGTGGTGAAATACTAGTTTGCATAGGCCGGTGTCTATATCTAAGCCGACTTGTGGATTCGTTGGGGTGTGGGATCTGTGGATCACAACCGTAGACTCTTGGTTGTCGCAGTCCTGTTATGGTCATACGCGAGATCAAGTTCTAATCCCTAGTATCCAGTAATCGTAGGCCTTTTCAGCTTCTACGTTTAGAACCAACAGTTGTGCGATCTTCTCAGAATACCTTACAGGTGTTCTCGCGACTTGGATTCTTAAGCTGGTATCTATATCTACGAGGGTGTCTCTAGCGTCTGGCTATGGAACTAAAGGATCACACCCGAATGTTTGTTCTCTTTCGAGCCCTTCTACAGTCATGTGGATATTTTCTAGGGTAATCTGTAGTTTGGCTGACTTGACCAAAACGCATGTGCTTGGTCGTCTTCTATGTTTAATCCTCTTAACTGTGAACTGATCAGTTGTAAATCTGTGGTTGTTCGGAATACTTGTATCCTGAGATTTTGGTCTATGTCAACTATCGCTGTGACAAGGTTTGGTTGAGGCACGATTGGCTCAAATATATATTCTCTGGGCTCTTGAGGTCCGTGATTGTCATACTGAAACAAATTCTAACTACGTGAAATAAATCTAAGCCGCATATAACTTTTATTCCTCTCTGAAATATTTAACAATTTTAAGGAAAGCAAACTATTTTAAGCGTATCTAGAAATAATAACTAAACAATAATTTAAAACAGACAAGATAACCGAGTGTGGTTATTTGCCTGTGCGATTTGTAGAATTATTCTAAATAAAATAGCCTGTCTAATCTACCTGCAAGATTCTCGATCCTACCTCAGAAGTGAGGAGTGAATCATAGTTTCTCAGAAACTATCAATCCCCACAGCTTCCCTGGCAATATCGAGAATAGAATGAAATGAAATAAAGTGATTTAACTACTCTATTTGATATGAATCTGACTAGAACTTTGAAATTTAAAACCTGGACTCCGCAGAACAGTGGCGAATCCGATGGTGTATGTGATCTCGTCCCCTCAGTATGATCTTCTCGTTCTTTCGTGTTCACTTGGATCCAGAAAAGCGTGTAATGCTAGCACCGATAGGAGTAGATTTTGGGACAAGGACGGCTGAATGCGAGACCGAGAATGCGAGTAGAGAGGGATAGCGCAAGAGTACTGAGAGCTTGGCTTATGCGATTCCTAGCGGGATTTTCTTTGCGAGTCATGCAACGTGAAGCGACAGAACCTTTGACTATCCTATACGAAGAGCAAAACCTGCAACTTTAATGGCTTCCTAAGCTATTCCGTTTCCGAAATAAAGACACTACTTGCACAAGTTGGATCTGTGGCTTACCAACAGCTGAATAATACTAACCAGGTATATAATGAATTGAACTAAGAACTCTAAGTCACAGTAAAACAAATCTACAAAGAAAGAGGAATTCAGAGGTAAGCTTCTAAGCTGGATTGGATGGCAACAACGGCACTTTGCCTACACAAGATGGATCTATGGCTTACCAACGGTGAGCAATGCTAACCAAGTACGAAATAAACTATCTTTATCAGTCCCTAAGCAAGCTAACCAAAACACTAAAAATCAGAAGATTCTAACAAGAAAAAATGGTGACCAAAGCTCCAGCTCAAATTCTTCATCAAAACTCAGACCATTTGCATGTACACAAACCATGCATTTATAGGAATTCAAGCATCCAAGAACCAAAACCAAATTGAACTCCTAAACAATAAACAAAGGAAAAACACTGTTCCAGGGGACCAAAAACATTAATGCATGCTTAAGTCGGCAAAGAAAAGCTGGTAAATCGTGATATTTCACGCGGGTCGCGTCAAAAGAGCATTCTGGAAAATGCGCACAGGACCGCCGCTCTGAGCAGGGTGGCGGTTACAGGACCGCCGCCTGCAGGCGGCGGTTTAAATCCCCGAAGGTCCAGAGGCCAAGGAAAGAGGGAAAGAGGGGAAAACAAAGGGCGCGGGGGCTAAGCGGGGCATGCGGGATGTTAACGCATGCTCGGAGGGCTTTTCCGGATCCCGAACACCTTGCGAAGAGACCTGTATCATCATCGGGGCACTTGTTACACTGTTCTAGTAGTACAGTACCTTACAATTTTGGGTACGTACATATTGCCCCCTCGGAGAAGCGTTTTAGCCATGAAGAGGCGTAAAACGGTGGGTCCGAGTATGGCCATCCTGAAATGGGGAGTTAGAAGTTATACCTTACACGTCCGTGTGTTGAAATGACGCCATTCCAAAATTCCCGCTACCTGCAAAATGAAAAGAGAACTCAAGTGCAGATAGATACAATAATTTGGAAAACAAACACTAAAATAACAGGGGAAGAGAACGTACCATTTGTGTGGGGATAGAAACTTACCTCCAACAGTAGCTCGAACTTTGCGAAAAAGCCATTTTAAAACAAAACGAGAATGATATATATATGAAAGTGGGCCCATTTTCCTATTCATTTGCGCGAGTCGATTCGATTGATTTTGAGCTCTGGGACCCACGGTGACGGTTTCTTGCGTGAATAGAGTCAAAACATCCGGAGCGAGATAGCGATCATGCCCCCACGTGCGGAACGCCACCCCGCGAGATCACAGGTCGGTTTTCTTTAATTTTGCATTTTTCCCCCTTCAAATTTGAAATGGCAAATTCTTTGTAATGGGGGGGTTATTTTTGAAAATGTTAGGTTCAAAAGGTCCACCTAGGGGGGGCACCTACTGGGTAGGCTTTGTTTTTAGTTAAAAAGGTCATTTTTGCTCATTTTGGGCTTTTTAGGTTTAAAAACCCGCGCGGGTTTTCGGACCGCGACCGCCGCCCTGGCCAGGGCGGCGGTTACACGACCGCCGCCTTTAAGGTGGCGGTTCTGCCGCCCCCCTGTCGGGCGGCGGTTTTGCACAGAATGCAAAAGAACTTAACTTTTGAGATTGCACTTGTATTTTTATCATTTCTATATGCTTTTATGACTCTCTCGATATTGATTAGATACTAACTTGCCTGTTTTGTGTGTTTTGGTTGTATGCAGGCGAGAGCAGAGTATATCAGATGGAGCCGAGAGAGAGAGTGTGATTGGCTTTCGGGGGTATTAGATGCCCTTTCTCAGGATGAGGAGGATACATTACAGAGGGCCGGTATATTGCGTATATCGCGCGTGCCCCATGTCACACCGTCTAGTCACATTCTTTGTGACTTGTTCTCATATTGGGATGCAGATCGGAACACTTTCCGACTGCCAGGGGTCCGCGGTGAGTGGACCATCACTTTGGAGGATGTTTACCGTATCCTAGGGGTCCCGATCATCGGGAGGAGACTCACACTAGAGACGGCAGGGTCCCGAGCACAGATTGCACAGTGGGCAAGCTACATGGGGGATGCAGCCATCTCCATGGGGTCGAAGAAGGGAGTGAGAGTTCGATCCATTCTTTTTTTACCCATCCCCATATTTCGACAGGCTATCATGGGGATCCTTGCCTCGAGGCTTATCAGGGACAAGGGAGAAGATACTTTACTATATTGTTGGGCCCCCATCATTGCTCAAATAGAGGGGCATGGCCGGATATATGCCTAGGGTGCAGATATTGCAGGGACCGCCTACCATGACTTATACGGGGTGGTCCGTTTTACGGGGACAGTCATTGAGCCACCCGACTCTAGTCATGAGTTGGGTGTACGAGCATTTATTCCTTACGGCGAGAGGGTAGAGGTGGCGGAGACCAGGGGCTGTGAGGGCGGCTAGATGGTCGAGATATGTCGGTGCTTAGAGCGCCTCACAGCCGATTGCCTCCCTTACCACGCCCAGCGAGATATGGAGGCGACGCCGTATCGGCTTATGGCCGGCATATGGGGCGAGGAGACCCTTACATTGATCTCCTGCTCCACCACAGGGCAGCTTATCGACCGCGTGGGACGGGTGGAGGTACACCCTTTTGGTAGAGTTCCTCAGCAGTTCGGCCTTCCATATGCGGGCATGCTTCCCCCAGCGGCACCAGTTTATAGATCAGTCCGAGAGGCCAGAGGGGGGCCTAGAGGCCGTGGTTGGACAGCGATCACTCCTGGCACTCCTATTGCAGCCAGGAGGGTAGTTCGGGCTAGAGCCGGTGCGCCTCGGGCACCTTTGCTTCAGATTGCTGCGGGTCCTGCTCATAGCAGCGATGACCCTATAGATATCGACTCCGATTCTGAGGAGCTTACAGAGGGAGGGTCGGAGGAGCAGACAGATGATAGCGATCCTGAGTGGCATGACACTCAGGATATTTTATAGGCAGAGAGGGCCGAGCAGAGTGCAGAGAGAGAGACTCTAGCTTCAGAGGAGCCACTCCCCTAGGGCCATGGTGGAGAGGATGAGTCAGTTGTGGGGCGACATGTTGCCCCCCCCACAGAGCAGCCCCCTCGGTCGGCGGCATCCGCAGCGGGTGCCGGCCAGCGATCCATCTTGGAGGCCCGGTGATCCGAGTAAGTTATCCTCTTCTCCTTTCAATGTTTGTCTAACTTAGGATTTGTTTTAATTGCTGTCTCTCCTTGTGTTTGTATCTTGTATATTTTAGTCTCTTGCCTAGCTTCTAATTCGTTTTTCTTCTTTGTTTTGCAGAGACTGTTGACGAGTGGCGGGATCTAATCCGTAGGGTATGCACTGATTCTCTGATGATCCCTATGGATAAGACCCGTGCGGAGCTATCTGTAGATGCCGGGGAGCCCTCAGCAGCCGGTAGGCATACTGACGTCTTCGCTCCCGTTTGGCACGTGGCTAGGATGGTGTCGACTCTCCGTACAGAGTTGGCGGGCTATAGGACAGCCGAGCGTCTTATGAGGAGCCATTCTCGTGGCGAGACCGTGGCTGCTCCTCGAGACCCTGAGCCCTCCGTGCATTCAGAGCGCCGGCGTAGCCGGAGTCCTAGGCGAGGGCGCGCACCCTCGGAGGGGTCGCGTAGGGGTTGAGAGGCGACTTGGCCCTGTGTATTTTGTACTATAGATTCTTTTGTATATCACGGGCTCTTTGAGCGTTTTGACCATGCCTAGAGCATGATGGCATTGTATATAAACATTGATTATTTATATATATGCATTCATTTTGGATCAAAACTTTGTCACTCGTGTTTTCCCTTTCTGTTTCCAGCTTCCTCGTGTATACTACGATGTATGTTTTATATGCTTTCTAGAATGTATGCAATGGAAAACAGATGATGCAAATGTTTGCTTTCTTTTGTGTTTCATGATGCTGATGCATGATATTGTAGATATACTGTGATCTTAAATCTTAGTTTCTGTGAGCAATTTGGATACCTCATGTTTGTTTTGGCAAAGTGATGAAAATAACCAGTATGATGAACAGATTAACTTGCCCCACTCCTAACTCCACGCAACTAGTAGGATGCGAGGGCTCATCACCAAGAGCCGAAGGGCACAAGTTATGAAATACGGTGAAAATGATAGTGATGAGAAAGCAGACGAAGCTTTGGTGGAATCAAGTTGAAAACTACAAGCTTACTCTACCTGAATGACTTCATAGTTTTGGATGTAACTTACTTTGCGGTTTATCTAGACTTAGACCCGTAGATGGCCACATAGTAGACAAAATCTGGTTTTTAGGATTTTTAACTCTCTTGGAATTTTGAACATCTGATTCATTCGTTTTTGACTCAAAGTTTGAATTGTTTGTTTATGACCTTTTAACGTTTACTTTGTCTAGAGGACCCCCTACACCTTGCCCCATGCTACCTGTAAGAAGCATGGGTTTATCACCGTGGGCAAGGCATAGGCGAGTAAGGGCATTTCCATCCTTTCCCAACCCTACGTCACTAGTAAGAGACGCAAGCTCATCACCGAAGGTTGGTGGGGCAAGGAAATGTGTAAAATAAAATTTTCTATTTAATCACTTCTTGACTTGTCTTTTCTGAGTAAAATGTCAGTATATGCTTATTTCCAAAGAGATGTGTATATGGGATAGATGTGACACCATGAAGCTTCTAGAACAGACCATAGGCAAGACACCTATCCTAAGAAGAAATCAAAGCGAGAACAAACTTGCAGATCTTGGTATGGTTACCGTTAAGACTTCGTCATGTTTGATTTTATTTGATAAAAGATTCTGAAATGATTGATGATATCGTGAAAATGGAGAGATATGATTAGAAAGTTTTGTGCCAACGACATCATGAGTTTGTAATGAATTGCTTTTGAGAATAGACTCCTTGATCACAATCTGTGTAAGAAACAAATGGACAAAATGATCCTAATTTATATGAAAATGCAATGTAGATAGCTATATAGGTAGCATTAGCTGCTTATGCGTAGAAACGTTTGAGGTGCAGGGAATTGACTGTTTCGCCAAACTCCTCGCCTTCTAACGTACATAAGAGGTATGCACCATTTCCATAGTCCTTCATGACTCGGTATGGGCCCAACCATTTGGGCCGGAATTTCCTTCCTTCACCGGTCTTCTTGTCGATCCGGTTGTCTAGTCTTAGAACTAGATCACCTTCGTATATGTCACGTTCATAGACCTTCTGTTATATCTATGGCGGCACATTCGGTCAAAGCATAAGCTCTATATGCCCATTCAACATCTAACCTAGTTTCATCTAGGCTTTCTAGTTGGGAAAGACGTGCTTCTCTGTAAGCGTCTTCATCCAGAATCCCTTGTAGTGAAATGCGGAGACTGGGTATTTCGACCTCAAGTGGGAGAACTGCTTCTGCCCCAAATACTAGCGAGAAAGGAGTTGCTCCCGTTGGTGTTCTTATTGAGGTTCGGTGGGCCCACAAGGCCGGATATAACTTCAAATGCCAATCCCGCTTGTTTTCTTTCACTGTTTTAAGGAGAATGGCTTTCAGCGTTTTGTTTGTTGCTTCAGCCTGTCCGTTAGCTTGGGGATAATACAAGGAAGCCGTATGATGGCTTATTTTGAATTTACCGCATAGTTCGCGAACTTCTTCATTTTTGAAAGAAGTTCCATTATCAGAGATAATGATTTGTGGGATACCGTACCTGCAAATGATTTGATTCAAAATGAACTTAGCGATCACCGAGCCAGGTACGGTAGTAAGAGGCATGGCCTCCACCCATTTGGTAAAATATTCAGTGGCCGTGATTATAAAATTGTGGCCGTCTGTGGATGAGGGAGAGAATTTCCCTATTAAGTCTAGGCCCCATGTAGAAAAGGGCCATGGAGTAGCGATTGGTTGCAGAGCTTGTGCTGGCATGTGGATCTCGTGAGAGAATTCTTGGCACTTATGGCACCTGCGTGTGAACTCTATCACGTCATGTTCTAGAGTGGGCCAGAAATAGCCCATTCGATGTATTTTTCGAGCGGTGGCATGGCCACCGAAGTGGCCTCCACATATACCGCTGTGGGATTCATGGAGAATCCTCTTGGACTCTTCTGTGTCGACACACCTTAAGAGCATTCCATCGAATGCTTTTCGATAGAGCACCTGCTCTATGATGACATATTTAGCTATGATTATGCGTAACCGCCTTCTTTGTTGCGGTGTAACTGCCTCCGGGTACGTATGGTCCATGATATAATTAATGATATCAGTGTACCAAGGGCACTCAGAGATAGCAGGTCGAGTTTCGATGTAGTATACGCATTCATCTGGAAAGTCTAAATCTACTAAATCGCCTCCGTCTAATGGGTTGTCAGCTAACCAATCCGCGATGATTTGTCCTTTAACCGACTTCTGATTTACAAATGTTAATTCAAACTCTCCCATTAAGGTTATAAAACGTCCAGCTTTTTTGGACAAGGACCCTTGTGTGAGAAAAGTCCGTAAATGGTCCGTCTTTACCATGACCTTCGTTTCTTGATTCAGCATGTAATGTCTTAGGCGTTTAGTAGCAAAGACTATGGCAAGGCATTCTCGTTCTGCCTGTGTATAGCGTGTTTCATAGTCGAGCAATGTTCGGCTAATGAAATAAATCGCACGCTCTCTCTTGTCATCATCTTCTTGGGCCAACATACAGGCCAGCGAGACATTGGTAGCCCGTGAGTATAGAATTAACGGGCGATCTAGCTTAGGTGGCATTAGCGTAGGTGGTGATAACAGGAAACGCTTAACTGCATCAAAAGCTTCATTGCAATCTTCAGTCCAATCAATGCTATAGTCCTTCTTGAGTAAATTGTTGATTGGATGAACGGTGAAGCTTAGATCCGGGATAAATCTCCGGATTGCACCCAACTTTCGAGAAATGATCTGATTCCAGATTCACTCAAAGGTGGGACCATTTCGAGGACAGCCCGAATTTTGGTTGGATCAACATCGATCCCTCGTGACGATATGATGTAACCTAGGAGCTTTCCTCCTGTTACACCAAATACGCATTTCTCTGGATTTAGCGTGACTCCGTATTCTATTAGACGTGAAAGAATGATGCGGAGTACTTCGGGATGGTCACAACGCTTCTTGGCCTTAGCCAACAAGTCATCTACGTAGGATTCCACGATTTTATGAATTAAATCGTGAAATATGTATGTCATGGCCCGCTGGTACGTAGCACCGGCGTTCTTGAGACCGAATGGCATAACAGCGTAGCAATAGGTTCCCCAAGGAGTTATAAACGTGGTTTTAGCTTGATCTTGCTCGGATATTCTGATTTGATTGTATCCGAGAATCCATCCATGAGAGACAAGAGTTCAAAACCAGTTGTTGCATCAATAATAACGTCTATGGATGGTAATGGGAAATCGTCTTTAGGACACGCTTTGTTGATGTCTCGAAAATCTATGCAAATGCGTATCTTTCCGTTCTTCTTGAGAACGGGAACGATATTAGATACCCATTGGGAGTAGTCAACTGGCTTGATGAATCCTACCTGAAGGAGTTTTATTACTTCCTCTTTTACCATGAGAGCTACTTTGGGTTTCATGGGTCTTGATTTTTGTTTAATTGGCTTTGCATCTGATCTAGTGACGAGGTTGTGTACCGCAATGTGGGGTGCGACTCCCATCATTTCCTTGTAATTAAATGCAAACGCTTTCTGATGTTCTTTGAGAACCTGAGTATGTATTTCCACTTCTTCTGGTGTCAATGAAGAACCTAGTTTCAGTATTCTTGGTTCATCTTCTGTCCCGATGTTGACATCGATTGTTTCTTCGATTAAAGAGGCGTTACCCTCTTCGAACTCAGGTGGTGCTGGTGGTAAATCTATATCATCCCCATTTTCTATTGCGTATATGCTAGGTTCCCTTTGTGAGGGAAGATCCGTTACGGGATTTCCGAAGTAGGAAGATGAATGCGGAATCAGGGATAAATCTAGCATATGATAGGAGAGATGTAATGCTGCATAGGCATTTAAGTAATCCAAAGTAGCCGCATCATTTCCAACATGGTCTAGGATGGTAGATTCACTTCCGCTTGAAAGAGGATTTGTCATTGTTTTTATCAATGGTTCGTCACGAATGGATACTGTGAAGTGAGTGTCTTCTAGCTCATTGCTTGGAGTGAAGCGTGATGCTGAGGTTGCTATTGAATCGGCGAGAAGATTTTTTTCTCGCGGGATTGCTTCAATGGATATGAAGTTAAACGCCTTGCTTAAATCTAATACAGCGTTTTTGTAGAGTTGTAAATGTTCGGCTTTAGTTTCATATACTTCAGAAACCTGGTTTGTCACTAATTGCGAGTCTCCCAAGACTCTGATGTTATTAATACCAATTCTTTTGGCTAAGGTAAGGCCAAGGAGGAGGGCTTCGTACTCAGCGCCGTTGTTTGTGCATTCAAAGTTTAATTTAAAAGAGAATGGGAGGACCTTCTCCTCGGGCGAGGTAAGAATTATACCTGCCCCCGCTCCATAACGACATTTAGCTCCATCGAAATGGAGAGTCCAATACTTAGTCGGGAGTGTAAATGTTGGGGTATCTGCTGCGTTTGCACACTCTACTTCTACCATACAGAGATCCTCTGCTGGCAAGGAACCAACACCTAGGGAAAATCCTATGCCTACTGAATCGAATGGTAAGAACATTGGTGAATCTTGTTCTATCAACTCAACGATTTTCGCAGTAGTCCCTAATGATACTGTTTCTTTAGTTTTACCTTTAGGGGTTGGAATTGTTTTGGCTATGCTAGTAGTTTCAAGATCTGTCGTAGGTATCAACTTTTCCTCTGGCTTTGGGTCAGAGGGTTTATTAAGTTGGTTTGTTGGCAATTCAAATTCTGAGTGCACCCCTGGTCTTTTCTTTAAATCAGCTAGGTGCAAATCGAAAGGTTTTGGATCGCCTTTGGCTACAAATACCTTTCCCAGATGCAAGAATATTACTTCCTGGAATAGCGTGGAAGGGATTGCCTTCATTCGATGTATCTAAGGTTGGCCAAGGATCATATTATAGTTAGTTTCCCGATCTATAATATAAAATTCAGTCAAGATGGTTTTGGGCCCTAAGGTGACCGGCAGTATTATAGTCCCTATTGAAGTGGCTTTAAGGCTATCATAGCCTCTCAAGGTGTTTCGTGTGGGAAGGCAGTTCGTTTCTCCATATCCAAGTTTTTGGAGGAAAGAGAAAGGGACTATGTTAAGCTGCAGACCCCATCACAACCATTGCACGTTTTACATAGTTATTATAAACCCACACCGTAAGTGTAAAGGTGGGTCGCCTCGACGTGCGATCTCGGCATCTGTGGGCATTTTACTTATTTCGAAAATGAATTCGACATCCTTGTCTGGCTGCCGCGGAGGGTGGATATCAAAATCTACGTGATTTACTTGTGTTTGAGAGGTGGAGTGATGTTAATTAGATGGCCCTGAGACCTAATGCTTCTAAAAGAGCAGATCTGTGAGGGGGAGAGTTCTTTAGCAAGTCCAAAAATGAAATGTGTGAAAAGGTCTTTGTTAGGTCACTAATTAAATCATAGGCACCGATGGGTTTTTCAATTATTTGCTTGACTCTATCATTTTACGGCAGATGACTTGGACTCGGTTGAGAGAAATACTCTCGTGTTCTTGTTATAGCTTTGATAGGTAGTTCAACGTCTAATTCTACCAAACTAACTATCTTAGGTCTTGGTTGAGCTCCCAACTGTGGCGCAACTGATGGATTTAATGAAGTCGAAGCTTCATGATCATTGTTTCCCGTTATTGCACCTTTGTTTGTTCCGGTTGGATTCAGCCTATTGCCATCATGATTTGGGAGCGGATCGTTAAAGATCCTGAGGGGAGCATTCTGAGGGGAAACTGCCCCTGCGAGCGTATTTGGTTGTGATGAGACGGGATCTGCCAAAAACAAGTCTGTGAAGAACTGTCTTTGTTCTTCGGCAAAGCGTTGCATAAATTTATTGTAGTCACGGCACGTTCTAGTGTCGTGACCATGAATTTTATGGAAACCACAATAAGAATTGGGGTTATAATTCCCATTTTGTTGGTTTGGTGTGTATTGTGGCCTAAAATTCCGATCAAACTGTTGCCTATTAGGACTAAAGTTTTGGAATTGTTGTTTTTGGTTTTGACCTTGGTTTTGGTAACCAAACGAGTTTTGGCTTGGCCCTTGCATGGGATTTCACCGTTGTTGTTGTTGTTGTTGTTGTGGATGGTTAAAATCCACTGTATTGACCATTGGGGTAAAGTTGTTGTTTCGTTGATTGTTTGTTTGTGACGGAGTATTAACGACATTTACCCTCTTGGGCTGGTCGGTTACCCCATCCGTTGTTACCCCACGATTTTTGTTAAGGATTTTGGGTCCTTGATTGACATTTGTGGTAGTTGTAGTATTTTGAGTGGAGGTGATTAACCTCCCATTTGCTCCGTAAGTCTTACGACCACTATCTATTGCTGCTTGATCAATTCGTAGAGCGCTCTCAAGTACCTCATCATAAGTCCTTAGTGGGAACTTCTGGACTTCTTCCTTCACTTCTCTACTGAGAGAATGAAGGAATAAATCGCATAGTTCCATCTGATCCATGTTTGGAGCACTTGCTGACGAATAAAGAACCGTACGCCACCTCTGGATGAAATGGGCGACAGATTCGTTGTGTTCTTGTTTGATATGTAAGAATTCCCTGATTCCTGTTCTCAATAGTTTGTTCATGTCAAAGGCTTTGATGAACTCTGACACGAGTTGTTTAAATGAATGTATGGAAGCTTTAGGTATTCTATAATACCAATCGAGAGCGATGCCTTCCAAGGTTTTGGGAAATATTTTAGCAACAACCCCATCCCAAGGGAGTAATTCTCATATGGCTGTAGCATAAGCTTTGATATGTGCGTTTGGATCTCCCTCACCCTTGAACTTGGGCAAATCAGGGAGAGGTCTTGGAAGCATGACGCTTCATATGGTGAAATCTAAGGGTTCCTTTAGATATTCTGAATACGTCCCTATCGCATAGCTTTCGACCATTGATGGTGTTTGCTGAGGGAGTGGTGGTGGGATAGGTTGTTGATACGGTGCAGCGTATGTGTTGGCAGGGGCATAGGGAGGTCCCTGCGTTTGAGCAAACATGCCGGGAGAGGAGAACATATCTCCTTGTGGTGATTTAGAGTACATGTTTAAATAGGATGGGGTATTGTCAAGGAATGGATTGTTTGACACTAGACCTGGAGGAATAGTGTTAGAGATGATAGGCCTTGTTGGCGTTTGCTGTGGATATTGAGGAGGCATGCCTAACGTGCCTACTCCTGTGAGGAGATCTACTTGGCCAGAGTGGTATGGAGGATTGGAACTTCCCGTTTGCATGAACGGAGAATTTTGATTTGCTTGAGCAAGTTCTAACCCTCTCACTCTTTCTACTAACGTTGAAATGACTTCATTTGGTGAAGCCATGGTACTTTGCCTGAGCGGCGTTTGTTGTATACCCTGGTGTTGTATAGGCATGTGATAGCCTGTCATGAACTGATTGCTATCTTGCCAAGTTTCTCCAAGAATATTTCCTGTAGAGGTATTTTCTTGAAAAGAGGTCTCGGGTTGTACTTGTAAACTTCCTATAGGTGGGTACATACCCCGGGAGTGTTGTTCACTCTAGGATAAGGTATTGATTATCCATCATCTAAGACCAGGTATGGATCGATTGTCTACTAATATGTGGTTTGAGTAGTATTTGAGGAGACGAACCAGATTCTCCGGTAAATGTCATATTGTTTGAACTGAAGGCTCTGTTTGTTGGGTTCGAGGGAGTTGATCTAACTCCTCGGTTTGAAGAGACAAACTATATCTGGTTCTTGGGGTTTGCGTTGACAACTGATTAGTTGAATAGTTGTCGCCCCATACTGAGAGCGAGGGTGATGATTCCCTATTCTGTTGGGCGTAGTATGCCTCAAGACCCAGGAGGGGTCTGCCGTATGCATCAAATCCCGACATATTCGGGGGGTATATGAATACCCGCAGAATAATGGGAAAGAGCGAAGGTGAAAGAGAGAAGATGAAACTTCTCAAAGAGAAGGTGAAACAATTGTTTGTTTCACGTCGGGTTCACCAATTTTGTACGTTGGAAAAGCGACAGGTGAGCGTGAGAATCAACAAGTGACTCTTCCGCGTACCCGACCTCCCGAGGTCATGCCGAGACAGCCGGTGGGGGTAGAATATGCGTGGGATGCAGACAAACTAGTTAGGAAGTCTAATGTCTTTGACACGCACTAGTGGAATTTGTGAATCTAAGGCAAAGAAGGCCCTTCTAACTTGAACTGGTGTGATAGATCGATCAGCGAGGATGACTGCTCGAAGGCTCCAATCAATATCGAGCTCTGGCGTGATTTGATCTATGGGCTGCGGAATACGTGGAAAATGACCTGGGATTGTTTCGTGTATATCTCCTGATAAGGTCATATGGTGGATGATGAATACAATTGATTCTACGGACGATTTTCTGGCCTAGTCCAGAATTCCCTAGTTTCGTTAGCCGCTATATCTAGTAAGGACAGTTGTTCGATGATGATAGGTGGAAGTGGAGTGGACTAAAATACTAGTGTGCGTAGGCCAGTGTCTATATCTAACTGAATTGTGGATTCGTTGGGCTGTGGGATCTGTGGATCACAACCGTAGACTCTTGGTTGTTGCGGTCCTGTTATGGTCATACGCGAGATCAAGTTCTAATCCCTAGTATCCGATGAATCGTAGGCCTTTTAAAGCTTCTCTACGTTTAGAACCAACAGTTGTGCGATCTTCTCAGAATACCTTACAGGCGTTCTCGCGACTTGGATTCTTAAGCTGGTATCTATATCTACGAGGGTGTCTCCAGCATCTGGCTGTGGAACTAAAGGATCACACCCGAATGTTTGTTCTCTTTCGAGCCCTTCTACAGTCATGTGGATATTTTCTAGGGTAATCTGTAGTTTGGCTGACTTGACCAAAACGCATGTGCTTGGTCGTCTTCTATGTTTAATCCTCTTAACTGTGAACTGATTAGTTGTAAATCTGTGGTTGTTCGGAATACTTGTATCCTGAGATTTTGGTCTAGGTCAACTATCACTGTGACAAGGTTTGGTTGAGGCACGATTGGCTCAAATATATATTCCCTGGGCTCTTGAGGTCCCGTGATTGTCATACGAAACAAAATGTAAATCTAACTGTAATGAAACAAATTCTAACTACGTGAAATAAATCTAACTGCATATAACTTTTATTCTTCTCTGAAATATTTAACAATTTTAAGGAAAGCAAACTATTTTAAGCATATCTAGAAATAATAAATAAACAATAATTTAAAACAGACAAGATAACCGAGTGTGGTTATTTGCCTGTGCGATTTGTAGAATTATTCTAAATAAAATAGCCTGTCTAATCTACCTGCAAGATTCTCGATCCTACCTCAGAAGTGAGGAGTGAATCATAGTTTCTTAGAAACTATCAATCCCCACAGCTTCCCTGGCAATATCGAGAATAGAATGAAATGAAATAAAGTGATTTAACTACTCTATTTGATATGAATCTGACTAGAACTTTGAAATTTAAAACCTGGACTCCGCAGAACAGTGGCGAATCCGATGGTGTATGTGATCTCGTCCCCTCAGTATGATCTTCTCGTTCTTTTGTGTTCACTTGGATCCAGAAAAGCGTGTAATGCTAGCACCGATAGGAGTAGATTTTGGGACAAGGACAGCTCAGAATGTAGACCGAGAATGCGAGTAGGAGAGGGATAGCGCAAGAGTACAGAGCTTGGCTTATGCGATTCCTAGCGGGATTTTACTGCGAGTCATGCAACGTGAAGCGACCAGAACCTTTGACTATCCTATACGAAGAGCAAAACCTGCAACTTTAATGGCTTCCTAAGCTATTTCGTTCCAAAATAAAGACACTGCTTACACAAGTTGGATCTGTGGCTTACCAACAATTTGAATAATACTAACCGGTATATAATGAATTGAACTAAGAACTCTAAGTCACAGTAAAACAAATCTACAGCAAAGAGGAATTCAGAGTTAAGCTTCTAACTGGATTGGATGGAGCAACAAAGACCTGCCTGCACAAGATGGATATGTGGCTTACCAACAGCTGAGCAATGCTAACCAAGTACGAAATAAACTATGCTATCAGTCCTAAGCAAGCTAACCAAAACACTAAAAATCAGAAGATTCTAACAAGAAAAAATGGTGACCAAAGCTCCAGCTCAAATTCTTCATCAAAACTCAGACCATTTGCATGTACACAAACCATGCATTTATAGGAATTCCAACACTCAAAAACCAAAACCAAATTGAACTCCTAAACAATAAACAAAGGAAAAACATTGTTCCAGGGGACCAAAAACATTAATGCATGCTTAAGTCGGCAAAGAAAAGCTGGTAAATCGTGATATTTCACGCGGGTCGCGTCAAAAGAGCGTTCTGGAAAACGCGCACAGGACCGCCGCTCTGAGCAGGGTGGCGGTTACAGGACCGCCGCCCTGATCAGGGAGGCGGTCACGAGACCGCCGCCCTGCAGGGCGGTGGTTTCATCACTAAAGGTCCAGAGGCCAAGGAAAGAGGGAAAAGAGGGGAAAACAAAGGGCGCGGGGGCTAAGCGGGGCATGCGGGATGTTAACGCATGCTCGGAGGGCTTTTCCGAATCCCGAACACCTTGCGAGGAGACCTGTATCATCATCGGGGCACTTGTTACACTTTGCTCGGGCAAGATAAAGATACCTTACAATTTTGGGTACGATAAAGAACCCAATGTTACACAAATTACATTGAATGCCCCATTCACAACTTGGCCATTCAGTGGTGCTGTAATTTCGTGATGGGAGGGCTATAGCAAGAAATTAAGGAAGAATTTTTTATATATACAAATGACTCCATAGGTCATTATCATCTCTTAACATCCACACACTTGGGAAACATAGGAGATAATTTTACAAAAAGAATATATACATCTCAAAATTTCCAAGCGCGCTTCACTAAGCTAAAATATGAAGTACATGGGGGTGAATTTAAATAGTGTCAAGTGTCAATTGTCAAAATAATGATCACTCTAGATTACACATCTTTTTTAGAGTTTTACATTCACATAAGAACTAGTAGAACTACGCTCGCTTGATCCTCCTTATGAGTATTACCACCTACATTGATGTAATGATGAGATCAATCTAGTATAATACCTCTTAGGAATTTTACTATGTTGTTCAAGTTCATTGTTAGGACAAAGAACAAAAGAGAGATCACTTGAGTTTTGTAGCATCATATCACAATGCCTAAGTACCCCTGAATTTGAAGTGAAGTTACAATCCGCTAAGACACTAACCTTGTAAACATTATCATTCGATGGCAATGTCTCAACACTATATTTGCCTTTATTTTTCACTTCACCGTGATGACACTCTCTTAAGCTCATGATATGGTTCCAAGTCCATATGTATATTGTACATCCCTCCTTCAAGAAGAACTAAGTTAGATTGTTCTATTGTGCATTATCTAGTTATATTTCTCTCTTTTTAAATAGTCCAATCAACCTTAATTCAAGTTTAGATTAATGTATTTGTTTAACATATGAATTGAAACAAGTTTTACAACATTTAATACTTTTTTGTGTAAAATAATAAAAATAAATTGGTAAAACCAACAATTATTTGAACACAAAACTCTATATTTCCTGCTACATTATAGTTTTAGATTATCCCCTTTTAGACATGATTTCAAGTCTATTTTATGATCCTCGGGGTTTTATTTACCCTTCACGTGCATTGCATGTATTATCACACTTTCTATATGGATGCAAACTGTTTATATTTTACATAAAAGGCCATATTACTCAAAGCTACATGTTCCTTCCCTCGCATGTATCTTAGATTGATATTGTATAGAGTGAAATTTGATTACATTGTATGCAATAATTTTAGCAACGTTTTTATTAATATTAATACCTTAAATAACTTTAATAGCACATTTTATATGAATGTGAAATCTGAAATGCTTCCAATCACATGTCGAAGGGATAGGACATGCATGGCTCCATTTCATCATCCTTCCTTAGCACCCTCATGAAGAGATCAACCAATACACCTCACTTATTGTTTATCCTAGACTCATATTAACTACCAAGTTATTTGACATTACAATTAGAATGGGTAAGTCATAGCAAAATCCCTTCGTATAATACAAAAGCAGAGAGCCAAAATGTCCCTCCTAATCTTTCTCCACCAACTTAAGCCTCTATTCAAGCAACCATAATATTGTGCATCAACATTAAAATCACTCGTAAAAAAATATCTATCCTAAGAAAAATTTAAATCCCACCATACAAATTCAAAGACATCCTTATATAACTTGTGTGACACAAACATCCCTAATGATACTAAGTCTATTTGGTTATTTTCATCAATTTATTTATACACTAACAATTGCACCCAAACGGTGCAATGGAGACATCGAAGAAGATATGTTGAAAAGGTTAAATTTGAGGGAGAAAAATACTATAGGAGGAAGAAGGGTGATGAAGAAGGGGTTTGAGGGAGGAGATTCGCGAGGGTGGGGAAAATGTTTGGGGAAACCTATGCAGAAATATTCTTTGTTATGACCAGGACATAAGAATCGCGTGCCATTTTTCTCAATCATTTGAAGGAGAAATGGGGTGTGGTGCGTAGATTGTCGAGGAAAAATACTTTGGAGATATCTTAAAAAACAATAAGTGGTCGATCGATACTATAAATGGAAATAGTTTTTGTTTTCAATTATAGTTAGAGGACACATCTATTTAAGGGGAATTCACTTCTATATATACCAGAAACTTCATAGATAGAGACATGTGGAGTGGGTTTGGAATCTCATGTCAAATAGATGTAGTGGTTGAATTTGATATCCTAAAACATGGCTAAGAAGGTGGTTTTGTGTTGTCTTTATAGGTCATTATCTCGGGCAACTCTCCACATTTTTCCAAGTAACAATAGGTATTGACTGTGCAAGAGTTTTCCTTGTGGATTTGTAGTTGACACTTCCTCTTCAACATTTTAGGATCTCAACACAATCTCATTAAACTTGAAGCATTGTCATATGTATTTATAATAGGCAAGGTTTCTAGGCCCTCCATTATTTCGTTGACATTGTCATTGTTAGTAATGTTATCATTAAGGTTTGAACACGCAACCTATAAGCTGCTCTTATAGTGATTACCCCCTTTGGTTTGGTCAAAAAAATAGAGGACAACACTAATTATTCATTGAGTGACACCTATTGGTGTACTACATGGAAATTCGAGGTCATCTAGTCGCATCACATTATCCTTTGTTGCCACTTGTAGATAGGGAGACTTGATGTTTGAATCCCAAAATCTACATTTGTTAGATATAGGAACTTTGTATTTATGGTTCCTTGTGTCATTGATTTCATGCATATTTACAAGTAGGGTTTTACGTTGTTTGATAATAATCATTGGTACAAAACCTCGACCATCCATTTATTTGAGGTGTGTTAGAGAGAGCTATTGAGACTCTCGTTTGGAAATGCCTATCATCATAATTAATGTTTGAGGCATTGAAAAAAAAAGATAAATTATTTTGTGTGCACTCCTTGGCCCTCCTTTGATGCTCTATCCCATCCAATGTTATTAATAGAAAACACTTCTATTTAAAGATTTTAATTTAGGTGATTGGTTTGAAGATTACAATTTAGTTGATCAATTTGAAGGTTATAATTTGGTTGGCGGGTTTGAAGACCATACTCGATTTATTTATCATGGAGATCTAAACTCATGTGAGATTTATTACTGGTCAAGGTGGTGTGGGTTTTGAATTAGGGAGGGGGAGATATGTTAGCATTGTCATCACCAAATTGAAATGAAAATGCAAACATTAGAGCATTCATCTCATGTTTAAGTTAGATTTGTATAAAAAAATGTGACATCGAGAGGCTTGAAATCAACATCATCTATTATCATCAACAAACTATGATTCCCGCTCAATTTTTCTCTTCAAAATTTAGGGTACATGAAATCAAGTTTTCCCAAACCATACACTCTAATTATGTCGAAGAGGAGGGAACATGTAGTGATATCGGTGTATTTTTTTCCTACAACAAGGGTGGGAGATTCATGTGCGCAGTGGAGGGAAAAACTACAAGGACCATTCTCCTACCTCTCACACCCCCATTTTCACCACCATCGATCTCATGAAATTGGATGCGAGCAAAGTTGATATAAATTCCGAGACATCATGGGTAGAGTTCGTCATAACTATGGGCCAGTTGCACTTTGTCATTATGGACAAGACTACACACTTTGATTTCCATGGTGGAGTATGCATGGATATGGGCATGGGAAGACATTTGAGTAGAGGTAGATTAGATTTTCTCTTAAGGAAATATGGCATGTATGTATATAATAAATGGATGGTAGGGATTAGGATGCCAAAATGTTGACTCTACCACAAGTCACGCCTAATATTTCTAGCATCTAGACCATATTTGCAATCTTCTACCTTGTAAAGTCATAGCGCTCCAAGTATATATGAATGATGAAAAGTCTAGGGAAATCGTATGGAGTCTTAGGCTAAAAATTGTGATCGGTAGATAGAATCAACCTTACACTCATTTGAGCAACTATTGAAGGGGCTCAATTATCGATGATTGTTCATGCATCAGCTATTTAATTCCCAACTTCTTGAAAGTAAGTTACGACATGGCATACCTAGCTGTTTTACTTACTACAACTCCAGGACAATGATTCCAAACAAAACAAGAAATATTTATATATTACTCCTTAAATTGCATCATTTCAAGCATGTTTATCAATACTTGTCAAGTATTGATTCAAATATTGGTATGTCTTGTCCAATGTTGACTTATGTTTACATGGAAAAAAACCTTTTTGTAAATTAGAGAGTAATTTGTACTCAAAAACATAAGAAATCGTATGGAGTCTTAGTCTAAAATATTCAATCAGTAGATAGAATCCACCTTTCACTCTTTTGACCAACTATTGGAGGGGCTCATTTATCGATGATTGTTCATGCATCTCCTTCTTTCTGTAAAAACTTGAACTTAAAAGCTGAAAAAGGGGTGTTATAAAGTGTTATAAGAAGAAAGCATTGTGGTTGGTTTTTAACCTGGAACCTATTGGATTTTCCTTTTTTTTGCGCCTTTAATTGCAAATTTCACTCACAAATAATGTGAACGACGCCAAAATGATAAAGTGGAGCACATATAGAAGTTATTTAAATAGGAATTATTTGATCCATGGAACATGTGTGGGACATTGGTGATTGGTTTGAAGATTACAATTTAGTTGATCAATTTAAAGGTTATAATTTGGTTGGTAGGTTTATCATGGAGATCTATACTCATTTGAGATTCATTAGTCTCGATTATGGTGGTGTGGTTGTGATTTAGGGAGGGGAAGATATGTCAGCATTTCCCTCACCAAATTAAAATGAAAATGTAAACATTAGAGCATTCATCCCGTGTCTAAGTTAGAGTAGTAGAAAAATGTGACATCAAGAGGCTTGACATCAACTTCATCTATTATCATCAACAAACTATGATTCCCCTCTCAATTTTTCTCTTTAAAATTTGGGGTTATGTGAAATCAAGTGTGCCCAAACCATACACTCTGATTATATCAGAGAGGAGGGAACATGTAGTGATATCGGTTTAGTTTTGCATACAACAAGGATGGAAGATTCATGTGCATGGCGAAGGGAAAAACTACGATGCCATTCTCCTACCCCTCACACCCCCATTTTCACCATCATCGATCTCATGAAATTGGATGTGATCAAGGTTGATATAAATTCCAAGAAATCATGGGTAGAGTTCTTTGTAACTATGGGCTAGCTACACTTTGTCATTGTGGACAAGACCGCACGCTTCGATTTCCTTGGTGGCGTATGCCCGAATATGGGCATGGGAAGACATTTGAGTAGAGGTAGATTAGGTTTTCTCTTAAGGAAATCTGGCATGTATGTAGATAATAAATGGGTGGTAGGGATTAGGATGCCAAACTATTGACTCCGCCACAAGTCATGCCTAACATTTCCTCCATCTAGACCATCTTTGCAATCTTATACCTTGTAAAGTCATAACGCTCCAAGTATATATGATCCATGAGAAGTCTAGGAAATGAAAAGCAACACATTTTTGCAATAAGTGCATTGAAAAAGGACACAAGTATAAACACAACATGTTTAATAAGAATAATAATGATTTATAATTAAAAATTACACTTCTTCACCCCAATGGATGGAGGAATGTGAGAACATGGTATTGGGTGGTCTTAAGCCTCCTCCATTCTTTAACCATAGAGTCATCAAACCGGTGAAAAGAAAACCGATGGGCATGATGACCTTAGATTTGACACCATCATGGTCAGCCTGAATGTACTCCACACATTTGAAATGTGACATCCTCCATCACATGAAATCGGATATAACAAACCTTGTTCCCCATTCGCATCCAGGGAAGAAATGATGTTCACGTCCTTCATCCATGGGGGTTGTCTATACTTTAAGTACCATAGAGGATGGCTATCCTAGGCATGCAACATGGGGGTCATCGATAGCAATAACGCGATGATCGCCATAAAATGGGAAATCTCTATTGTTTTGTTTTGTCTTTTATGGTGTCAAGGCTTTCTAATGGATGGCTTTCTAATGGGTGACATTTAATTTGTTAGATAAGACAAAGACATGAATGGAAAGTTGGAAATAAAAAGGTGGGAATTAAATGCATGCATGTCCCATACCTATTCCAAGGCTCAAATAGTTCTTATCCAAATAATATCTACTATATGTTCTTGACTTTATCATTGTGGTGTCGCTCACATTATTTGTATGAGTGAAATTTTCACATAAAGAAGTGAAAATAAAAAGTGGGGAAAATCTAATATGTTCCAGGTTCGAAACCCAACCAGTGTCCCACACTTGTTCCATGGCTCAGATAGCTCCTATCTAAATAACTTCTATGTGTGCTCCACTTTATCATATCGGTGTCGTTCACACTATTTGTGTGATTTAAATTTGCAATTAAAGGCGCCAAAATAAAAAATAGGGAAAATCCAATAGGTTCCAAGTTCAAAAACCAACCACAATACTTTCTTCTTATAGCACTTCATAGCGCCCACTTTTCGATTTTAAGTTCAAGTAATACAAGAAATGAGGAGATGCATGAACAATCATCGATGATGCAATTTGAGTAATATACAAATATTTCTTGTTTTGTTTGGAAACAATGTCCTGGAGTTGTAGTAAGTAAAACATATAGGTATGCCATGTCATAACTTACTTTCGAGGAGTTGGGAATTAAATACATGATGCGCGAACAATCATCGATAGTTGATTCCCTTGTGTAGTTGGTCAAATGAGTGAAAGGTGGATTCTATCATCGATTGAATGTTTTAGACTAAGACTCCATGCAATTTCTTGTGTTCTTGAGCACAAATTACTCTTTGATTTATAAAGAAGGGTTTTCCTATGTAAACATAAGCCTACATTTGACAAGACATACCAATATTTGAGTCAATAATACTTGAGAAGTATTGATAAATATCCTGAAATGGTGCAATTTAAGGAGTAATATACAAATATTTCTCATTTTGCTTGAAATCATTGTCTTGGAGTTGCGATAGCAAGTAAAACATCTAGGTCTCCGCCATGTCGAACTTACTTTGAGCAGGATACAATTAAATACATGCATATCACACACCTATTCCATAGCTCCACTTTCTTGTCTAGATGTCACTCATATTATTCACATGAGGGAAATTTGCACTAAAAGGAGCCAAAACAAAAAATAGGGAAACTCCAATAGGTTTCCAAGTTCAAAACTCAACCAGTATCCCACACTTATTCCATGACTCGGATAGTTCCTATCCAATAATATCTACTATCTTTGCTCCACTTTATCATCTCGATGTCACTCACATTATTCATGTGAGTGTAATTACGACTCAAAGGAGCCAAAATAAAAATTAAGAAAAATATAATAAGTTCTAGGTTTGAAACCAAACCGTTGTCCCACACCTATTCAATGACTCAAATAGTTCTTATCCATATAATATCTACTACATGTACTCCACTTTATTGTCTTGGTGTGAGTGCAATTTATGTTTAAAGGAGAACAATAAAAAATGAGGAAAATCCAATAGGTTTGAAGTTTGAAACCCAACCAAAATGCTTATTTCGTGTAGAATTTTGTAGTGCTCCTCTTCAGTTTTAAGCTCGAGTAATTGCAGGAAAGCAGGGGATGTGCGAAATGGAGCCTTTGGCATAATTAATTCAGACATTGAAATGTTACCCACAGTAGGGTTCTTTCATATTTGTACCTATTAGGGCTCCCATATGCTCAGCTGGATAATTAAAAATAAAATGACATTTTTCAAACCTAACTTTACAGTGTTTTGTTGTTTTTAGTTTTCGCACAGGTGGTATTTTTCTTTCTTTCATTTAACAATGAAATTCTCCATCACAAGTCGATTTTAAAACTCAATGTCACAAAAGAGTACATTTGTTTTTAATGGCTAATCATCCCTAATATTCAGTTGGTCGCTAATTACGCTATGATTTCTTGGCTTTTGTGAATGGATTTCTAATGCAGAAGCGGCACGAATGTTACCTCGTTGACTACTCCTTTCCGATGATCGGTAGTTGAACACATAGACCAACATATAATTTTCTTGTAAATACTAGTCACACATGGCAGACAATTTGGAGCTGCAGTGGAATGTGTACTTGCGAGCAGGGTTGTGGAAGAAAAAAGCGAGCAGGGCTTTCTCTTCGAGGGCAGGGCACAGGTTATGCTAGAGGCGATGCAAGAAGAGATACATGAATGCTTCACGTCCATTCTCAACCACAACTTTGCCAAGACGACCCTTCACCAAGACCGAATTGATAAAATCATCATTTCAACCTCCAGCACGTCGCCTTTGTATGTGTTGTGGATCTTGAACTGTTATCAGATGAAGTAGAGTTTCAAGACCTTTGTCATTTCCGGCATGGGTTGCAGTGCAAACATCATTGACATCGACATGGCAAAGTATTTGTTCAACCTCTTGCTGGAAATTAAATAGCGCAAACGTCATATACAAATTAAAATAATATTATGTCGTTGGTGCACAGATGTCAAAGGAAACAAGATTCATTCCACTTGAAGGCGTGCATAATTAAGGTGGAGTGAGGACAACATTTCTTTTGAAAATAAGAAGACTACGTCCTCGAGCATATTATTAACCAACACCTACCCCTATATATTCAAGACAGGAATTTTGACAAAGAGGTTAAGCATGTCCTACATGTTAAATTACACTAACTGTTACGATAAGGCCAAAAATAATCCCAACATCGTGTCAAAGCACACACAATAGCTTAAATTACAATATTTTATTAGGAAGGCCCTGATCCATTAATCCTCTCCATAAATAATTAGAATGACTATTGAAGTGCCCTTTTAGACTTCAGTTAGCTCGACAAGACAGCCTAAAATATCTTCATTCTCAAGTCTTTGTCTTGAGTTTCTTCATAAACTACGACAAGACAGCCTAAAATATCTTCATTCTCAAGTCTTTGTCTTGAGTTTCTTCATAAACTAAGGTTATGTTTTAATTAGGTATTGAAGATGTTCAAGTGATGGTCGCATGTCTCATGGAAGCAAGATTGATTTGCAAATTCAATGCATATTCACACTCTACCAACCTTTTGCATGAAGGGGTGTCCCAAATTTGGTCTCCTCTTAATCCAATTGATATAATTAGTTTATCTTGCGCTGGTTTTTTTCTTCTTTTTTTTGGGTCATTTTGATTAACAAGAAAAATGTCATCCGATTTGTTTTCTAGAAGAGTTGGTTTTCTTGTAAAATCCCAATATCTTGGCTTATAATCATCCCTATAAACTGTCCGCATTTCCATAGATATTAATTTTTTCATTGAGCCTTCCAATGCCAAGATCAACACTCAGTATCGAAAACTTCACATTTTTGAAGGCAATGCAACATTATGTCACAAATTTGATTATAGAATACTACTGACACATTGGTGCAAATTGATGACAGAGACAAATGAATGCATGTACTTTAATGATGCCCCTCAAAGAAGTCATAGAGTAGCCTCGGGAGATTAACTACTAAGTTTTGGAGCCTTCACGTGTCCCTTACAAAGACATTACCACCACAATCCCTAAGAAAATGAACATAATACTCTTGTTTCATAAATCCATATATTACACATGAGATTTGTGAGAGTTGTTTTCACGGTTGTAAACTATTATGCCGTGATACACAAAACCCCAAAAATAGATAAACAGAATTCAAGATTAAGAGCAATTCAATTAAAAAAACATCATTATTAATGTAGTTTGTATGTTATAAGTGTATGTTGTCTACATACACAACAATACAAAATTAGAGAGAGTGTGTCCTATATCAAAGTATATGGTGGTCAATATTTTCAGCTAATACTGGACTAAGGTCTTCTCATTACTGTCAAACAAACCAACCTAAAACTAGGATTATGCAGCAAATGTTAGTAGCTCGAAAATTATAAATACGTGTTAGCCCTGCATGCATATTAATGAAGACGGCAACAATCTCATGGGGATGGGCACAAGATATAGCAGGTAGCCCCGATAAAACTAATCGATAATGGTAACAAACATTGAATGCAAACATACTAACTACTCCCTATGTGAAATGTGTGTGCAATACCTTAGCTTTTTGCCTCGTCTTTTCTCGAGTATTAATTACCTAAAAATATTGTGCACAAACAATGACAAATATGAGCCTCGGGGCCATTTCATGGAAAAAGGTTGTCTAAGCCATTTACTTTCATATATTAATGTTCAAGGAGTCGTACCTATAGTTGTCGCTTAATGGCTAAAATGGCCTACATTTTATAAAACTATAAATTAAGATAAAATGCATACACCAACTAGCACATACTCCATAAAATGCCCACTCACTGCCAAAAATTCTGAGAAATTAGTCCCTGCCATCATAGCCCGCCTATCGGCATAAAGACAAAATCAAATGATTTGTTAAAAGTAGTCAAACGGAAGGTAGTGTTTGAGGGTTGAGAGTAATTAACACACATCTTGTGATTAAAACCTTTTGAAGTTCCCACTCACACAATCGTGCCAAATTGTTCTCTGATAGCCATTTACTGAATTTGTTTTTGCTCGAAAGCAACTTTGTAGCTAGTACAGGACATGAAGTGTCTTGGCATTGCAAATGGTTCAAATTGCTTAGAAGGTTATGTTTGAGATGGTAAGCTTTACCAGTTAGGAGCGGATATTGCTAGCAACAAAGAGCTACAGTAGCTTTGATTCACTGTGGCACAAGCTGATTCAATATTACAAACTCAATGATGAATATTTTGTTCTAAGATCTGTAAACACAACTGGTCAATAGCAACAAATAAGACTGTCAATTGACCGTAGAGGTTAAAATAGAAAGGTATTGATAGTGAAAATAGCACAGGATTCAAATATACAATTAATTAACCATATGTAGCTTTGAGTAGGGGATACAGGACAAAATATACACATACTGGGAATCTCTTTTGGATTTTGGGTTATCATATAGTCAATAACCGAGTGTTTATTTACAGTTGTTTAACCTTTTTACTTAGCTAAACAGTAATTTTGACTGTAATCAGTTTTTGGCCACCTATAAATTGCTATCATAACTAAGATCGTTCTAACCTTCAGCTGAGAGACCTACATCATATGAAATTTAATTAATATAACAGAAAGTACTATATATGTGAAGAATGTCAAAACAATAAATTCTCCTAATTTTCATCTCAAAAGTTGAAGCGTTGAAAGTAATGTTCAAATCATAATCCAAAGTTTATAGGTTTAGTAGTTAATAAATAAAATGGAGCGTGCCTCTTGAGAAAATCGGACACCTCCATTTACATAGGAATAGTTAGTGATTGAGTTTTAGATGGAAATTATATTTAGGAAATCAGATACAAAGCTATGTCACGTAAGCAAATCTTCAATCCTCTTCATTGACAAAGTTTTCGATAGAATTTCTATTTAGGAAATCATATACGAAGCTATGCCACCAAAGCAAATCTTCAGTCTGGTTAAATCATTTTTCTTTCTAGCCAATGTTCTTTTAATATGCATGTAATACATTTACAAATCATCATGTCATTCTTCAAAAGGGGTAACCAGCCACTATGCGGAATGACAAACTTTCAGCTCCTCATTCTGGAATACACTTCATATATCAATGCCATGAAAATTGAGCACACTTCACATTTGTATACATAAAATAATATACGAATCCATGTTTATATGAATATCAATAAGAAATTTTGTAAAAATTGGGATACAAATTTCTAGTTGCCTTATAATTAGATGTGCCAGTTAGAAGGATACTCACGCCCACCAGAATGAGATGAGCCTTCTTTGGATCTTTCATATATAATGATATTGGGAAAGATGATGTAAAATATGACAGTAGAGATTTCACCTAAGAACTAACAGGATATCTACAGTAACTGACACACATCTAACTATGCCAAGCATATCAATTGTTCATTGTTTTAATATAGAGAATGATTTAGTCAATCAACCAAAACATTCATCATGCACTAGCAGCTTTAGGTTTTAAGTTAAGAAAATAAAATTAGTCTTCACCTTTCCAGCTGAACCGTAGTACATACAATAAACCGTGAAAATACAAGAAAATATAAAAACTCTTTGACCCATTAAGTAAGAGATCCTATCTAAAGTTCGCCTGTGTTGACATTTGTTTAGTTTAAATAAGTATAAATACATGCACTAGCTGTATATGTCTGCGTTAATCTTGATGCCTTCGGGAGAATGTCTTTTAAACATGCAGCATCTTGACAAATTTTCTGCAATGTAAGAAAAACATCAAGCTCAAGCAGGGGACTCAGCATTTTGAAACTTTTGTACCAGGCACCAACTCAATGCAGATGAGTCATTGCCTCGTACACTGAAGATCAAGTTTAGCCAGCCTAGAAAGTAGCAGACTCAATATCTGCAATCTTACATTGCTGGGAAGAAATGCAGGACACCAGGATTGTTAAAGAGCCCAAAGATGAGAAGTCATTCCATATGTATAAATATCCTTCGGAGTTATAAACTGTCACCCATAATAGTAGACAGCAGTAACTGCTGCACAAACTCTGACTGCCTCATCTCCTCTTCAAACTTTTGTTGCCTCTCTTCAATGGTTAAAGACAAGTCAGCACTGCAACAATAACATACAGATAAATTTTAATGATGCACATAAACCCCTAAAAGGATGCCACAATTGAAAAACTGTGCTTGTACTATGCCCTGCAGAAAAAGACTTCAAACAAATGTATCACCACTGAAACAATCAACATGGTTTAACTACTTTCACTAAAACTGATGTATATGAACATCTCTGAATTTGTGTATTAGCAACTAGCACACATAAAAATATTCTCAAGCCAACCTCTTTTCGCAAAAGAGAAAACACAATAATAAAAATTCAATTCACACACCAAAGACAGTGAAACTCAAAAATTAATACAAGAACTGTTATACTACAGGTTGACAAGAAAAAAGAGATCCCTCCATCCCTATCCCTACACTAGCACACATAAAAATATTCTCATCAGTCAACATCTTTTCACAAAAAAGGAAACACAATAATAAAAATTCAATTCACACACCAAACAGCTCAAAAATTAATACAAGAACTGTTATACTACAGGTTTACAAGAAGAAGAGAGATCCCTCCATCCCTATCCCTACACTAGCACACATAAAAATAGTTTCATCAGCCAACATCTTTTTCACAAAAGAGAAAACACAATAATAAAAATTCAATTCACGCACCAAAGACAGTGCAGCTCAAACATTAATACAAGAACTGTTATACTACAGGTTTACAGAAGAGAGAGATCCCTCCATCGCTATCCCTATCTCCCTCCTCGCCCTACTTCAAGTATTAAGCTGACCAGATTCATGCAAACAAAATACATGAAACCGGCCTATTTGTCAGAAGTAGCAGCCCCTTGCAAATGATATAAATTTCTGTTGCTTTATGTCTGATCGGAAAACGAAAATATTTATGAAAGCAATAAAAGTACAGATCATTGCACAATCAAATGCATGTAAACAAACCACTTTCCATCAATTTATTCTTCACCGAACAAAAATCCCATCCTAACAAACCCCAACATGCACTGACACTCCAAACCCGTCAATTTATTCATCCGTGTTCAGCCCAAAAAGTATAAGTTACAAACAAAAGTAAAAAAAATAATGAAGATACCTGAAAACCAGAGAATATGCCTAAGCAGGGACCAGCATTGAAAGCCCAGACTTCTCCTTTAAGGTGGCCAACCTAGTCGAGGAGCTTTGAAATGATTATTAGCAACAGGAAAGGTCAAATACCAGTATGTAAAATTAATTGGTCAAGCCGCCAATAAAATAGTAGGGGCATAAGCAATTAGGCAAGGACCTTGGTGCGTTTTCTCTTTCTCAATCACCCGTACCTGTTGTAGAGGCCGAATTCTCATAAAAGAATGTAATCTGGAGACAATTTATTAGTTTCCAATATCACTTTGTCAGATCATACTGATCAGCTAAAACAATGCTGACTGGAAAACCGGCAGAAATGCTACATAATAGTCTAATCAACCTAAATCGTCCTTGGAAATTTATTAATCTCCTTGGGAATCACCAAGGTATTCCCAAGGTTAAGTTCATTGAACCATGTTGGTGGGATATGTTGGCAGACATGTTCTCCAACATCAATGTCCTTTGATCAAGATTGCGGAACAGTGCGACTGGCTGTATACCATACATTTTGATTTAATTTAGTGGCATGATGAGAGTTAATTCAGCTTAAATCTTGCAGCAAATTACGAGTTGTGATTCTGTATCGGTGCTTCGCTCAAAACTCAGTTCCTGAAGAATGAATGTGACAGCGGCTCTTAGAGGTGTAAGAATTGTGTTGCAGAGGACAACCACAAAAGAAGAAGAGCATTGATACCTGCTGCAACTGTAAACTGAAAAGAAGATGAGCATTGATACCCACTGCAACTGTAAACTTAAAAGAAGATGAGCATTGATACCCACTGCAAGCAGAACTTGAGAATTTCATGGTATGCCACAGTGGATTTTAACCTCAGTAAGGCTGTCAAATTATCTCCAAACTTTATAGTTTCATCTAATCACTTCCATGCATATGACATAAGTAAAAGTTCGTTACATCGTACATCAGATGTTGTCCTAAGTTGTAGTAAGGCCATTCTTTCAAAGGTAGATGGCTGCCATCTGTGCAGCCATAATGCCATATTGGAGA
Source organism: Taxus wallichiana var. yunnanensis (assembly GCA_018340775.1). Lineage (NCBI taxonomy): Eukaryota > Viridiplantae > Streptophyta > Pinopsida > Cupressales > Taxaceae > Taxus > Taxus wallichiana. The sequence goes on from CM031240.1 coordinate 204,735,095, forward strand.
TGGTACTGGGTAAGAAGAAACTGGACAGAAAGATTGATTACCTTACCATTCATCAAGAGTAACCGGGTGATAAAGGATAGACAGTTACCATATCCAGAGATGGAAACTACTGGTTTTATCTGAAATCGCAAAAGATATAGCTGATAAGATCGACTAGATAGATGTGTGCAATTGTTAAAATGCTGATTTCAATGATCTTGCTACTCAAAACAGGATCTGTACAACAAATCAATGGGAGCTACGGCTGATAGTGGTTATTCACATTAACATGACTGATTCTAGTGTTCAAAATTTCAAATGATCGAAATTCATACACCTTCAAGAATTCTTTCTCTGGAATGTGCACCTCTGTAACTCCCCAAATGCTAGTAACGGTATGATTCAGAAAGGCTGTGGGACTAGATAAATAGAAATCTCTCTATTGAATCTCCATCCTTGTAACTCCGCAAATGCTACAGCCATGTTATGATTCAGAAATGCTACAACACTGGAAGACAGAATTCTCTATAGAATGTTCAAATTTGCAGCTCCCCAAATGATGCTACAATCATGCCATAGTTCAGATATGCTGCAGAGCTGGAAAGACAAAAAGCTTCTATATTGAAGGCACAGCTCTGCAACTCCTCAAATGTTACAGCTGCTACGATTCAAAAATCTTACATGAGTCCTAAAATGTGTGCAGCAGAAATATAGAGAAGTTCTCTCTATGAAACAATATTGTATGGTGAATCCAATCAAGAATGCAATAATAACATACTTTGTCTCAAAACTCTTCACCTCCGCTCATTCCCCTTTGTTGCTAAGCAAATAGCCAAGAAAACCGCACAGTGCGAAAACGGATATATTAGTTGGCAGAGTCAATGGTTGCAATCCCTAATGGCTGAAATTCTTCAATCCAATTCTGTCAATTCCAAATGTCCCAGTTGTTTTTCGTCATTGCAGCTCAATTTGTAACTCCCTTCTAGATGTGATTCCCAAAATTCCTGCCAGTTTTGGGACATCGCCTTCAAAACTCATGCATTGCCACCATAATTCAAGAAAATTCCTGCATAGTGGGGAATGTAGAAGTGGCAGGGTTTTCAAAACTGAGTTTTCCTGAACTTAACAGCTATCCTTCATTTATTGTGCCATTCTGATCTTTTCTGTTTATATAAGTAGGGTTTTTCATGTTCCCCGTATTGATTTTGGTCTCTACCTACTCAACTTTACCGTATTCAATGAGTGAACACTAGGTGGCATCGTCTCCACTTGTTGTCTCTGAAGACGTGACTGAAATATTTCATTAAATTTTGGCCCCCTCCAAAATTGCATAAAATGTATAAAACAATATACGTCCCAAGTCAAAAAATTTGCTGTGCATAAAAAGGAAAACAAAGTGTCAATATGAAAGGCTTGACATAGTAGTTCGGTCATAAAATGTCTACATATGTGGGATGGGTTGACGTAATAAATCTTTAGATTGGCGCTAGTGATATTTTTATCCCAAGTTGCTATATGAAGTCCATCGTGCTAGAGAATTCAATCATTTGATGTGAATGTGGCAAAGCATTGTAATAAGTCACAGTGAAATGTTGCATTTTGTGTTCGGTCAAGTTATGTTGAACCTAATTTAAGTAGCCCACTTTATTTTTATTTAACAATTTTGCGATCCAAGGTAGATGAGTAAGCCATCATTTCTATAGGAGTTAGGGTCTCTAGTGTATTAAGTAAAGTGAAAGTTCTAGTTGAAGTTGTTACATCATTCGAAGCAAGATACACACAGGAAAAAGTAGTTGTTGCAGTAATTGATGATTCACATACTACTCAAACAAACTTCTAATGTATAATTAGAACTAAAAGCTAGCAGTTGCCACTCATGGTGCAACAGAAACCAATAGGCATACGAAAGAGTTGTTTTGATTTTTAAAGACTGCTTCGTGGTTGTTTAAAAATATCGTCTCTCTGACACCTACGTGGCATTATAATTACACTGTCAGAAGGTTTGTTGATAAAAGTGCATTTACTATTATTCTATGCAAAATTTAATAAATGGTAAAAGAGGAATTAAAATGTCGTGACCGTAATAGAGACATTCATGCTCAAGTATTACTGATGCTCTGACACTACAGCACAAGGTTCGGGGTACTCCCAAAGTCCTAACATTGATTCCTTCTTCAATACCCAAAAGCCTATATGCATAATTGATAATAATTATTTTAGCCCTCTCATAATGACCAAACCCTAGACTTGACTACCTGCTACTAATGTGTGTTCTAACATTTTAGACTGTAATGCCAAAGTTTGCCAAGTAAGCTAGTCCCAATACTCTATAATTTTTAACAAAAAAGTTTTAATTTTTGCTGGTGGCTTTCTTCAGTTTATAATATCTCACACACTCTTGGGAAAATCTGTAGCAGATGCCTTGCATTACATTGCATTGCATGTCAAGAGAGATGCCTCAATGTTTTATCACAACTCTCAGAGAGATTTCAACCAGTTCTAACTTACTTATAGCTCAGTTGGGTGAGATTTGTTGATCCAGTAAGAGCTCTCTTATTTTCAACGATTTGTCTTGTATTTGTTTGGTACATTTCCCTGTATACCATAATAAATATCAGCAGTATTTCTGCAGAGCTTCCATGGTTTTTCCCAGAAAGGCAAAATATTCCATTACACTTCTTAGTTCCAACTTCTTTTTACCCTAACCTGTATGGATTTGTCCATCAATGTACCACACCAAATGTCAAGAAATCAAAGATTTGGTACCAATTCCTCAACCCAGTTAAGGAAAACTTCAATTTTGGCTATAAAAGGAGGTTGTAGATTTTCTAATAAGTTGTGACATTGAGATCTGATCTCTATACCTGTACATAGGAGCGAGCTGTCTGCAGATCTCCTATTGGGTATGTATGGAAACTGGATAGGCATATTTTGGTTTTTTCTTGGTGGTTTTTTTTACTATTTCTCAGTGGAATGTTTGGTAGTATATTATAAACATTAATTTCATTATAGGTGCCAGGATAGTATGTGTGTGTGTGAGAGACCTGAGATTAGCTATTACATAAAAGGCCATGCTAAAGGAAAGAGTGACAAAGCATATACCATAACCATATATGCTGTCCCAAATCTCATTTTTGAATATAATGGTCTGCAATAGTTGAAGTTACAGAATATGGAACACCTCCTTCAACTGACCCGCTCTACATAATGCTGTGATATTGAGATTCACATAATGCTCACATTTGTCAGTGACTGGGAGGATGTTGGTAAATGTTGGGGAGTGTGGGTCTAAAACTGCCAGTTGCATTTGCTTCAAAGTTTCCAAGACCTTTTCAACAAACCCATTTTCTGCATAGAGTCTCCAATCATATCTTTGAGTGAGTGATTCTCTACGTATCCTACAATCATTCCATAGGATCTGGCTTATTTTTTATTTTGTTATTTTTTTAACATCTTAACACCTTCAACAAGCCCTCTGCATATTTCTGTGAGATTGAGATTGGGATTGGGGCTAGGTGGTTTTGCCATTGGAAACATGCAGAGAGTCCGCAGATCAAATCCTACAAAATCAACATGCAGGAAATGCGGTAAAACAGTTGCTGTTCATCACTGTAAACTTCCAAATATGGCATACATGTCTAGCATGCCATTCAAAATGGCAACCAGTAGCATAATAAATCCATAATGTCATAACTTGGCATTAAAATACAAACTATGCATGTTAGAAGTCTGTCAATTGAAATCCAGGAATGCGACGACTTTTGCCGTTGAATAATTTCAGTTGAATTGGGAATTTTGTTTTCGTTTGAAGTCTGCTAAGGTGTGGATTTGGTATATTTTTTATTTTGCTAGTTTTTTTAAATCTTAACAACCTCCTTCAACAGGCCCTCTGCATAATGTTGTGAGATTAGGACTAGGATTGGGGATGGGTGGCATTGCCATTGGAAACATGCAGGGAGTCCACAGATCGAACCCCACAAATCAATGTGCAGGCCATGCAGTAAAATAGTTCCGTGTTCATTGCTGTATACTTCCAAATATCACATACTATCTAGCATGCCAGTCAAAATGGCAACCAGCAGCATAATAAATCCATACTGTCATAACTTGCAATCAAATACAAATTGTGCATGTTTGACATCTGTCAATTGAAATCCAGGAATGCGAACTACTTTTGTGGTCAAATAATTTCAGTTGAAATTGGGAATCTTGTTTTGTTTGAAGTCTGCTAAGGTATGGATGCTTGTGATCACTTTAATTACACAATAAAGGGATTACAGCCATCCACACTACCGCCGTGCATTCACTATTTGGAAATACTACTTTTAAAGTTGAATAGCTTCAGTTGAAATTGGAAATTTTGTTTGAAGTCCGCTAAGATATGGATGACTGTGAACACTTTGATCATGCAATAAAGGGATCACAGCCATACACATTATGGCCATGCATTCATTATTTGGGATGACATGTTAATATGTGAAACCTATTGGTAATTAATGAAAACAGGCCTTCCACTATGCGAGGGGTCACCCTAGCCTATGCACCAAAGCAAGTATTTTTATGGCTCCTCATCTGAAGTTTCTTATTTTTGGCACCTTTAATATTTCTTTTATTCTATTACAAATATTATACATGCTAGGAGCAAAGATTACAACAGTAAATATGATTGCAACTAATCAATCAGCCATAGGTTTATCTTTAATGGAACAGACACTACCATTACAAAGCCTAGGTCCCCTAGCACTGGTGGAAAGCAAAATTAGTCTATTTCATGCTAAGTCTTCATGGACAAGAGTTTCAATGGTACATGTTGTCAGCTGAAGCCGCACCCTTGCTGAAGCTAGGCTCAGCACCTCAGTGAAACATGGGATGATCTCTCAATGTGGGACTTGACTGTATGAGATCAACCTCTGGAGAAGGTCGGCTTCCTCTACCTATCTTACCAATGCTAACACTACTCCTAATCCAAGCTACAGATCTGCAAGGGAAAAGGGGAAGGAGGAATGCATGAAAGGAAAACTAAGGTAAAAGAGTGGTGATAGCATCAAAGAAAGGGGATCTCTCTCCTGAGTCATAAAAAAGGAAGAAAGACTCATGCCAGGCTGAGAGGGCATATACCAGCCACATTACATCTCTACAACTTCATCAACTTGAATCCCTACATATATGACATAGTGCACTGGAAGCCGTGCAGATATAGTCCATACACAACATGAAATGGAAACAACAGAGTGACAAGACGACAATAATCTAAGCCAAAGGGCATATACAAGCCACATTCAACATCATATTATTGCTTATAAATATGCACAGTCAAATTACAATCACTTGGAAGACTTTGGATGCATTACAAAAGCTCCTATCAGAGGCCTGCATCTCGGAATACATGGCTACACAAAAGGGCAACATAACCCTGTGTTTAGGAGAAAGCCTTTTCAATGAGCTCCGAGCTATTATATATAGAAAAAAAGAGAAGTGGAAGAGGAAAAACTACCATCAAGAGAGCCACCCACTTCTCCAACTACCAAAGACCACTTAGCATTTAAGTGTGCAGACCCAGCTGGGGCGTCAGAGATTTTTGCAGGACCCAAATCTGAAAATGCCCATGGCTTCGTTTTTACATTTTCGGCCCATAAATATCCATTAATGCAACCCCAAACTACTTTTAACATGTAGTACTCTTCAAGACCTTTCCAACAATATAAATTGTCTTATTATGTGACTTGGATCAAAATTTATGAGCATTTAAAGATCTCCCTGCCGCCCTGCACAGTTTTCTTCCTGGCAGTTTTGACTTTTGACAAGCGTTTAAGGTCAAAGACAAATGAGTACGGATCTGAAACTTGGAAGATACCATCATGGGGGTTTTAAGATCCTACAGAAACTTGGAGGAGCTTTGGAGAGGCTGGGAAGCTTGATATATTTATGACAGTCCGAAAATTGCCCACAACTGAGACGCCAACCAGTCCTAAATTTTATCATGATTTTGATGCCCAAGACAACATTGGTTGGCTCCCAAATTTGGTAGAAAACTTCCTTTGGCATCTTAAGATCATGTGTAAAAAGGTAGGGCACCTGGAAGTGCATAATTTTCATGACAGTCCTCACTGCCCTGTTTTTGCATATAGCTGAAGATGACGATGTTTCCACTTTCCTTGCTTGAAAAATGCCCAAGATGATTGAGTTAGGACCTGAAACTTGGAAGATATCATCTTGGGGGTCTTAAGAACCTACAGAAACTTGGAGGAGCTTTGGAGAGGCTAGGGAGAGCAATATTTTTATGACAGTCCTAAAACTGGTCTGTTTCTGCCTGTGAAACCTCCTTGCAACTTATAAATATCATCCTTGCCAAGAGTGAGTCGTCATGACTTTGGAGGCACCATTCTTTGATATTCAAACCTTTGAAACACCAAATATGACTCAAGAAGGATCAACATGGCCCCCCGTTTTGAGCTCCAGACCATTTCTACTACCAGCTGCAGACCATTTCTACCATCAGCTCCAGACCATTCGCTACTACCAGCTCCAGACCATTCGCTACTACCAGCTCCAGACCATTTCTACTGCCAGTTAATGACGAAAACAATGGATCAGTTGTGGAGCCTCCATTTATGCAAGAAATAACTCCTTCCTATCTTCCTCATAGCTCTCAAGTGTAATTTGAAAGTTTTTCTAACACTGCATTCACTTTTTCATTTTGTTTTCTATTTTTTCTTATTCTGGATTATTTTTTTCCAGAAATTGTCTTATTTACATTTTTTCCAAAAATGTTTTTTAACTCCTATCAGCTTTGAGCCTAGTGCCATTCAGATAGCCATTCCATAGTATCCTAGATAATGTTGTCAAATTTAGCGCGCCTATAGAAATATGTAGTCTATGATATATGGGCTATCCATCTTTTCTTTAATTTATCGTGGTGTTAATGTTTTCCATCATGCAACAACACTCTATTGCCTTGTTCAAACACCTTATCACAGTAGCAATCACATCAAGCTTTTTGTCGCCTTTTCTGCTGTATTCGAGTATAAGCTGCAATTAGTATTTTCCCTTGTTTGATTATAAGCTGTTTATGTTTGTCGACATACAATAACACTATCTCCTTATTCAAACTCGTTGTATTTGCAAGTGCGGTCACATCAAATTTTTTGTTGCCTTTTCTCCTATGTTTGATTACAGGCCACAATTAAAATTTTCTCATCCAACCTCTCTAATTCTATCAACCACTCTTTTAGTGACTCCTCATTCATTATAAACATTACTAGTAACCATAGGCTAGGTATAATCTACTCCATTATGGTTGTGGCTTCCAACCCATACACTAATTGAAACAGGAAATACTTAGCCAAACTTTTGTATGTCGTGTCGTACACCCAAAATACCACAAGGATCTTTGTATTCCAATCCATCATCTCCATGTCACTTATACTTGTTATCACCTTTTCAAAGACCTTGTTAAATGCCACTACAAAGTCATTTTCCCAAGGATGGTAAGGTGTGCACCTATTGTGATTGATTATGAAGCACTTTTGCAACTCTTCTATCGTGTGGTTCATAAAATGCTTCCCATGATAGTTGGTAATTTTTATACAGTGCCCAAACTGATTTTCATCTTTAAGCATAAAAAAATCATTACACTCTTCATGGTACAATGGAAATGCTTAATGGGTATTGCCTCTGCCCATCTTGTGTGATACTTTGTCCCCATGATAATAAATTGTGTTTGGCGTGTCATAGGATTAATTGGTCCTACAAAATCAATTGTGCATTTTTCAGATGGCGCTAATGCAAGTATGAGTCGAAGCAACATCTCATCTCTTGCATTAGGTTTTCCTGCCCCTGACATATATCACAAGTGTGTATTTTCTTGTGGGCATCTTTGAATGGTAAAATCCACCACAACCCTACAAGAAACACCTTCCCCATTACATAACCTGAATTGTAACACCCTACTATCCTATTGTGTGCTTCTCTTATTATGGGCTCCCATTCATGTTGCAACACTACTCTTCCTAGTACCTCATCCCACCCCTTTTTGTATAAATCAACTTCTATCAACGTGAAGGGAAGTTCTTGTATTATATTTTCCTTTCATGCTTAGGGTATTTTCGGGATACCCCAGTTTCTAAGAACTTAGCTACAACCTCCATTCTTGTATTGCCTCTATCTTGAATAGATGTGCTCTAGGGAGTTATCATTTATTGCCCCTTTGTCTTCTACAATGTCAATCTTGTATAAGTAATCTAGTCCTCAGTTAGTCTTTCCAAAACTTTACTGCAATTTTGAACTCAAACTCTCAAAATATTAGCCATCTACATATTTTCCTGTGTATAATAGGTCTATTGATCAAATACTTTAGTGGCTCGGGGCTTGTGTAGAACACAAATGGTTTTGCCAATAGATAGTTCCTGAATTTCGTTAAGTGCACATCGCCAAGGCTTGTCTCTCTACAACGTTGTAGCTCACCTCTACCTTGGCCAACTTCTTGCTGGAAAAGGCAATTGGATGCTCAATATGTCCATACAATTGTGCCAATACCTATTGTTATGATACATGCAAGTATGTGTACATGGAAAGGTGGCTTCCATTTGGGGAACACCAGGATTGGTACCATCCCAAGTTTACTCTTCAATGTGTCAAAAGTTTTCTCGCGTTGCATGGCCCAATCCAATGGTTTATTATTCTTTTCATGAGCTACTTTATTGGTGCACTAATTGCAGCATAATTCCTAATGAATCTTATTTATATCATGTATATCCTAAAAATGACCTTATATCCTCCTACACTATGGGTGGCGATAAGTTTATTATAATTATGGCTTTCAAGGAATCTACCATTAGTCCCTATTTGAACATGTCCCAAAAAATTCCCAAATGGTGTTCCAAATATGCACTTCTTCAAATTCAAGGATATTCTCAATACACTACCATGCTCGAACATTAGTCTCTTAACAATTGTACATGGTCTCTCAACAACCCATACACCGTCTAATCATCTAGGTATACCTCCACAACTTCATGAATAAATTCTCTAAAGGCATTGACCATTATCCTAGCTAATATCATAGAAATGTTTTTCAATCCAAAGGGCATGATGGGGCCCCTTTAGTGGCAAAGCTAGTTTTTGGTCTATCCTCGTCTACAATCTTCACTGGTTGTATTCAGAGAATCTATTCATAAATGAATATACCTCTGCCCACCACATTTTCTAATACATTTGTAAACAATGTGGGAAATAGATCATGCACTCATGCTTTATTTATTTCTTTGTAGTCAATGTCAATTCTTATCTCACTCATTTTCTTATTCGAATCATCATTGCACTTACCCACTCTACATCATCATCGGGGTTATTATTCCTTGGCCAACACTTTATCAAATTTATTTTTGACTTTGACTTTTACTTTTACTTTTACTTTTGGGTTAAGGCGGTATGGTCTCTTTCTCATTGGTTTGGAATCTTCTTTGATATACAAACCATCTTTGATTTGTATTTACAATCCCTACTTTTTTATGCCTTTTAATTGTTAAAAAACAAGAAAATAAGTACTCCAATTCCTTGAGAAGATCTACAATCTTTCTCACTTCTTCCTCCCACTAATCTCTTATTTTTGTCATATTAGGGTGACATTCTAATGCAATGTTTTCTTCTATCATCTTCAAGGCGGGTAGAAATACTTTGTTTTATCTTCATTTGTTTCAATCAACTCTCTTTCCCCCTCTTCTATGTCAATGTTCAAATTTTTGGGTCAATCTTCCTCCATGGGCTCCTCTTCATCTTTTTGATGTTGCAGCATTGTGACATTTTTTTCTCCTTTTGTCATGTGATGAACTTTATCGCTTCCCAATCATAAATACTTCCTAATGGTACTTTCTTTTTCTCCATCATACTGAACCTAGCCACAACTAAATCTGATGGAATGTTCAAACCCTTCTTATGACTGCACAATATTTTATCAAGACGCCAAAAATTACAACCTCGGTAGAAGTCTTTTTCAATTCCTCCCATTTTTGTTCCTGTCCTTAGTTCTTGATGCATGTAGCGTTGGGTAATGAGTTCCAATGTCCAATAGACGCATTGGACCCCTAACCATGTTTTTGTTTCCCCAATTTTAATCCAATGTTTTTCACAGCTTTTGATATGCCTCCTCGGGCTGAAAGTTTATGTGACCCTCAATTTCTCTTCTAAGTCTTCTATCAAGCAGAATTTAGGAAGCTCCACATGTGACAATCCTCGTTTCAACACAAAAAAACTTCTTTGTACCTAGTCTATTGTATTCCCTTTGAGGTCGTGGCATTTCTAGTCGGTATGGGGACCATTTTCCTCGTGCAAAATAACTTCCCGACCCTTGTTTCCAGCTCTTCATACAACAATGCCTCAAATGTCTTCCTCAAAATTTGACTCCAACTCCTCACTTCTCAAATTGATTTATCCATCCTCATTAGACTAGTAACCTCAATAAAAGTTGGAGTTTTCCTTCTTGCAAATACTTTATGGATTAGTCATCGTCACTTTCTTCTTATCATCCCATCTTTCTTTTGTCCATGTGGGACCAATACCTATTTCTAATGGCAAGAGCGTGTCAAACCATTTCCTTCTAATGTTATTTATTCTTCAAAATCAAATACTTTGTTGTAGTCTACGAGCCAATCTGAGTTAAGTAGTGCAAGATATGATGTCTATTGTTTCACACAATGTCAATCACTTTGAAATTTATCATCTTTTAATTCCTAGAAGTCTATTTTTGCTCCTGTTTGTACTCCTATTAAGGGACCTTGGAGTCCCATCTCGCCAACGCAATATCATAATTGGTTCTTTGGAGAGTGGGTTTTCCAAGTGCCTCCCAAATACTTCACAACATAGCATTTAACAATATAACCCTCTTTGCCAACGGAAGCCTCCACGTGCCTCATCGGTGCAACTTCAAAGGTAAAATCCAAAGGCAGTCCCCAAACGAGCACAAAGCCCTCCACGTGTCTAGGGTCCAACAAAGTTGCTCCTAAATAGGCGGAAAAGGTAGAACACAATAGAAACAAGCGGAACGAGCTCAAAGATTGTGCTAGCGACGTGTTCAGTCTTCTTCTTCGGGAAGCAAATCTCCATGCGGGTACTCAGTACCATTGATCTTTTGGTTTTGCCTCTGGTGGCGTTGTTCATTCAATGTTCTTTGGTCTCTTCCCTTCTCTCTTGTTCTTCCCGATGTCGGTTCTTGCCGACATTGTTTCTTCTTTCTCCTTCCTCCTCCTTTCGGTTGGCTATTTTCAGCCCACCCTTCCCGCTTCTTCTTCTCTTCTCTTCTCTTTATATGGTTGGGGCCTTGCCCTCCGGTTCATAGCTCGATCAAAAGCGTTTAATCATCAAAAAAAAATACAACCCTCTTTTTCCATTTTTAAGTTGTTCCGAGGACATTCTTCTTTGTAGTTTTTCCCCTTTTCTATTCCCTTGTACTCCTTTGTCCTCTTGATTGTTCTAGTATTTACAGAATTGTCTCAATTTATCAAGCAACCCTTGGGATTATATCATTTTGACCCTTTTTATCCCAAACATTTCGTTTTCCTCAACCTAGGCCACTTTTTCTTCTTGTTTTTCTCAAACCTTATATACTATTTTCTTACTCTAATCTACTATTTGGTTTTGTTCTCTGCTATCGGGATAGTTCACGCACTCAAAGTATCCTCTCTATATTTTCATTGTCTCTTATTTTACCCTTCCCTACTCCTTGTTCCTTTTCGAGTGGTTGACACTACTCACAGCGTTTCTAACTCATCTTTCAAGTCTGACCAAATTTCTAAATGTTTTATTCTTAGATAATTCCCTCCAATCTTTCACTTCCCCTAATATTCTTAAAGTTTTTCAAACATTGTTTCCATTCTTCCTCTCCCTCGGCCCGCATGTTGGAACTTTAGAGGATAGTGGCATGTATGTTTCACTGAGAACCCCTAGGCTGATATTATAGCGATCACCACATCCTTTTGAGATGATGCATACCCTTTTGGGGTAACATGCCTCCCAATGCTTTTGTTTTTGTGCCACATTCTTAAATTATTGTGCAACCTTTTGACAACTAAATGAATCAAGAGTCTCATGTCCATGGAAGAACCACACTAGACTTGAGTATTTTTGTACGATTCAAGCAATGTGTTATGGTTTGTTGCATCCAAAGCATGTTATTAGTACATTGTCTTGACCGTAGCCACCACACCATCCTCACTCATTGGTAATTTCCTCCGTAGCTTCCACTATTGTTGTCACGGTACTCCTTGGTTCCCTCCTTAGTACCCTCGGTATATCGTGATTGATTTTGGGGAGGTGGCCTTTGATCTTGTGTCTAGGATTTATGGACATGGCCCGACGTAACTTGGGGTTATGTGCAATGTTTTTTGGGCAGCCACGACTTCCCCTATATGCCCCCGTAATTCATCCACTACATCCATACCTATGCATGGTTGAATGATCCACAAGGCATATGTTGTTGGTGCATCTAATGTTTGTGGGGACATACCTATTGTGACCCACTCATCACAAACCCATCTCCAAAATTCCAAATTAAGTTTATTAAATAAACTTAAAAATACAACCTTTAATAAAGTGAATCAACTAATAGAATTAGTTGAAAAAGTGATTCGGTACAACCTTTTGGTTATAGCCAATCACACACCTTTATAAGGCGATTCGCACATTGGTGGAAAAACACAATTTGAGATTGAATAATTTAACTTACTATTATCATGTAAAGTGAAAACTGTAAGGAGAAGTGATAAGAAAGATACTTGCTAAGTTCTTCGACCGTAATAATCTAGCAGGTCTGAAATTGTCAGACAAATATTTGTAAGTTCCGTTTTAGAATACATCTAGATAGTTCATTGTTTGTGGGGCTTTTTACCTTTATAGTTTTCCCCATATTAAATACTGTGTTCAAGTGTTATTTCTATTCAACACGTCTGTGATTATTAAATAACATATAATCCTGAAACATTAAATAATCTGACATGGTATCAGAGCTAATTGTTGTCTAAGAATTATGCAGATTAAGATTTTTCAGGTGTTTAAAATTATGAAAAGTATTTGATCGTTCTGTGCAAAGTTTGAAACAAAATATTTACAAACTTACAAAGAAGATGAAGCTCCATTTTGTAGCAAGTGCAGTAAACTATATTTTAAAAAAAAACCTTTCGGAAGTGGGCTACACAAGCTTGTGTGCAAGATGGAATAAAAATTTGCCAAAGGAATATTTATTAAAGTGTAGAAAAATTTTTGCAAACTTGAAATTCAAAAGAAAATTACAATGATATTAAGAAAAATTAAAAAATAAAATTACATCAAAAAATTTGTATTCCCTAATCCAACAAGCTCCCTACAACATTGAACTTGACTCTGTGAAGCCTTTGGCAAGGTACCCCTATTGCAACGCAACACCTCAACGAGCTCTTCTTCTACCCCCTCATGATAGATGCCTCTAAACACAACTCAATGAGTTGCTGCATTGCAAACTCGCTCAACAAGAACAGCTCAGTTCTCATACATCTCGGCGCGCCAAATCTTTTCTCTCCTTAGCAAACCTGTCCATTGGTTGGCATTCGCGCTTATCGACCTTGTTTGCATTTTGGGCTCAACCCCATCTACTATACCATGAAGTGTTTCTACGAGTTCAAACTCGCCAAAATTCAAAACTCGCCCTTGGACATCTCCTAACTAGCACCCTATCTTAGCATGCTCAACACAAGCTCAGCTCATCACAACTCTATGCAACCCTATCACAAACCTCTACATCCGTGACCTTGAGCTCCTCCTTGACCCCCGTTCGGCTCTATGTGGGTGGCATTCAACACTCAACAGTAGATGTAATACTTATCATCCCTACATCAAACTTATACACTCACAATAATAAGAGACATTTCCAACCATAATGGGGCCTTCGCACAACAAACCCCTTGAAGCTTGCACTCCTCAACTTGGTGCATGGATCTCATCCTGGGATTTGCACACTCTACCTTGCTTCACATTGACATTACCTGGTTTGAGGCAAAAACTTGAAGTCCCCTCAACTTTTTTTTACAAATACGGCGCAAACTACTAACAATAGAGCATCTTGCTTTGGCCTCCATTTATCTTGACCCACTCAAGTAGCATTTGGCACATCAAGGCTTTCTTTTTGGTGATAGAGTTTGCTTCGACCTCAACAATGGCATTGGCATTTCGTCGAAATATCCTAACTTGGCTTTGTCCCCTTCCAACTCTTTGCAGCAGCATTGTAATCAAAACTTGCCTAGCCCTAAACTGGTATTTGAACAAAATTTTGGGATTAACACTACATTAAGCGAGCTCTTGTCTTCTTTACAAGCTCTAGCAACATTTAGGGTTCCAAACCCTAATCTCCTTGTAAACATGACTTATGAACTTGGGTACGAGTCCTTTGTTTTTTCCAAAGAATTTAAAAGAAATTTCTACATCACCGAAAACCTTGAAAAAAGGTAAGTCTATTTATTTTATTATTTTAAATCTATGCACTTTATTTTAATGATCAAATAGCAATTTCCAACTAAATATAACCGGCAAGCTATATAGCTCAACCGGTAGAAAGCCTATACTGAGGACATTATAGGCTAGGAAGTCAAGAGTTCAATCCCACTCCCAAGCCTTTCTTTAAAAGCTGAATTTTTAGAATCAATTCTTTAATACTAAATTGTGATATATGCATCATTAGCAATTGGCCACTTTATATTTTGGTAAAACTTTCTTTAGGAGAGGTTAGGGTTCACAACCCCTAACCTAATTTTAGTTTAGAAATTTCTCCAAAAAATGATTAATTTTTTATTTAAAGCATTAAAAATAAATAAAATATTTAAATATTTTTGACACGATACATCAATTTTAGAAATCTCAGAAAAATATTTCAATTTCAAAAATTAAATTTAAAACCTAAAAATATTTTTTTAACGTAGAAATATTTTAGGCCCTAACAAATATTTGTTCCAAACAAAATATATTTAATCCAAGAAATATTGTGTTGGCCCTAACCATTTTTTTGAAAAAACGTTTTGATCAAGAAAACTTATTTTAGATCCTAAAAATTGATTTCAAATTTTATTTTTAGTTCCTAAATTTTGTATTTACTTTAAAAAATCTAGGCTCTAAAATTTGTTTTAGTTCTTAAAAAGACCTAGAAAATTTCAAAATTGTTTAAATTTTTCAATATTTTTGAAAAAAACTCTAAAAAATTTTAAATGGATTCTTTAAACAATTTTAGCATGGAAAAATCCTAGATGCTTAATGGCTCTAACTATAACAATAAAAATGGGAGCAAAAAGAACCTAAATTGCAATTATATGGAACAAATATGGTAAATTTGGCCACAAAGAGAGATTATTATCACAAGGGTCAAATAATAAGAAGAAATGATTTGCTTGTAAAAATAGATCATAAATCATATCATTCTAATAGTATTGTATGTTGATAACCTTCTTATAACCAGCAGATTAAATTCCTTGATTCACAAATCTAAGTTGAATCATTTTTTGAGTTAATGATTTAGGTTTGTGTCTCAATAGTCCATAGTCAAAATCAAAATCAAAACTCAAATGTAAGTACCTCTAACATGACATGCACGTGACCTTCTTATCGAAATTCAATATGATTGACTGTAATCTAATTTTCATACCTATTGAAGTTAGAATTACATCGGATCCTATATCATCTTATGAAATGGTCTATCCTACATTATACGGAGTAATTTATTTAACTATTATTGGGTCAAATATTTCTAATTTTGTGAGCGTTGCTTCTAAATTTATGTAGGATCCATATCTAGATCATTGGAAATTTGCAAAAAAAGAATATAAATATATCAAAGATAAAATTAAATATTACCTTTATTATTTCTCGCGCAAATAATGCTAAAATATTTGGGTATTGTGATGTTGATCATATTAGTAATAATACTATAGATAAGAAGTCTACTTCTGGATAATTTTTCAGTTTCGCACAAGAACTATTAATTGGAGCAAAAACAAACTACAATTTCTATATCTCATCTACAAAAGTTGAGTATAGAAGTGTTATGGAAGCTGCAAAAGAAGCAATGTGACTAAGAAGATTGTTAGAAGAACTCTAGATATGAGTGTCAATAAAAGTACAACACTTCCATGTAACAATCGAAGTTCCAAAACTCTGCCCAGAAATTCAGACCAGCATCAAAGATCTCAAAAACTACATGCATTAGTTTGAGAAGTGTAAAAGATGATACAAGATATCAAATGGATATGCAGCCACACCAAAGTGTGTGGGAGTAATATCAATGGATGCCTATCGTATGATAATTGGGGATGCCCATCTTATCAATATCAGAGACATCCAATAACGAATTGCATTAAATTATGATTCGCAAGTTTTGCAATTTCAGAGCAATTCTAGGCTTTTTAGAGCTTCCATTGAGGGGGAGTGTGCATGACAATGCCACCTCCTAACGGCCTTGTATCTTTCTTCTCCATACTTCTTTTATATTGTAAAAGGATTGTAAAAGATCACCCAATGCAATCATATTGTAAAAATCATTGTATAGCATCACCCTAGTTTAATTTATTTAACTCAAATATTTCTAATGTCATAAGTGTTGCTTCTAAATTTATGTAGGATCGATATCTAGATCATTCAAAATTTGCAAAAAGAATATAAATATATCAAAGATAAAATTAAATATTACCTTTATTATTTCTCGGGCAAATAATGCTAAAATATTTGGATATTGTGATGTTGATCATACTAGTGATACTACATATAGGAAGTCTACTTCTAGATATTTTTTCAGTTTCGCATGGGAGCTATTAATTGGAGCAAAAAAACTACAATTTCTATCTCGTCTACAAAATTTGAGTATAGAAGTGTTATGGAAGCTGCAAAAGAAGCAATGTGACTGAGAAGATTGTTGGAAGAACTCCATATGAGTGTTAATAAAAGTACAACACTTCTATGTAATCGAAGTTCCAAAGCTATGCCGAAATTCAGTCTAGCATCAAAGATCTCAAAACTATATGCATTAGTTTGAAAGTGTAAAAGATGATACAAGATATCAAATGGATATGCAGCCATACCAAAGTGTGTGGGAGCAATATCAATGGATTCCTATCGTATGATTATTGGGGACGCCCATCTTATCAATATTAGAGACATCCAATAATGAATCGCACTAAATTGTGACTTACAAGTTTTGCAAATTCAGAGCAATTCTAGGCTTTTCAGAGCTTCCATTGAGGGGGAGTGTGCATGACAATGCCACCTCCTAACGACCTTGTTGTATCTTTCTTTTATATTGTAAAAAGGATTGTAAAAGATCACCCAATGCAATTATATTGTAAAAAGCATTGTAAAATATCACCCTATGTGATTTTGTGTAAACATCACCCTATGTGAGTTTACTAGAACCCAAAGAAGCATTGTGTTATGGAGATTCTTTGTTTTATAAAAGGCTCCAAAAACTCATATAAGGCTTCATGTATGCACTTATCTAGGAGGAACTTAGGGATGTTATCTATTAGGTAGTTTCATCAACATGCTAGCCTAAAATCATCCTATGTAGTTTTAAAGATTTTAAATCATTTTTTCTAAAAGGTAATTTTGGCATGTATCCCCACTAAACATTAAAGGGGAGTGTTGGAACATGTAATGTTTGTGGGGACACACTTATTGTGGCCCAATCATCACAAACCCATCTCCAAATTAAGTTTATTACATATATGTATATATATAACCTTTACCAAGGTTTGAAGTTTACATATATTAATTAATATAAAATGAGTCAACTAATATAATTAGTCGCAAAAATGACTGGGTACAATCTTTCAGTTATACCCAATCACACATCTTTATAAGGTAATTTTCGCATTTGTGGAAAAACACATTTTAAGATTGAACACTTTAATTTACTATTATCATGTGAAGTGAAAATTGTAAGAAGTGAGGAGTATGATACTTGCTGGAATTTTGACCTGTAATGGTCATTCATGTATGAAATTGTCAAACAAATATTTTTGAATTCCACTGTATAATACAATCTGGATAGTGTATTGTTTGTGGGGTATTTTACCTATATGGTTTCCCCACATTAAATATTGTGTTCAAGTGTTAGTTCAGTTACTATTTACTTTTCATATTTGCATTTCTACACATCTGTAATTACATTTAATTTCTATCATAATTATTTGATAACATATAATCTTGAAACATTAAATAATCTACATAAATTACATCAACAGATTTATTGGGGCAATACCTCCATCAATGGACACATGTTGCTCATGTTGTTCGAAGTCCTACAAATTCCACACCATACTCTTATCTTTGTATATCGGTTGTTGTGTAGGCGTTGTCATTCCTACTAGATTTGTTTGAATTGCAAATTCCCTTTTTGCTATCTCATGATGTGTACACTTTGTCGTCAGTGCAACACAACGTGTACAATATTTTTGGCTTGGCTGCAATCCACAATGGGGAAAAAGTATTTGTGTCCCCCTTCATTTGTATATCTTGTTTCAGTCACAGCTGAGTTAAATCTTGCTGAAGATTTTTCAACTCAATCTTCATCACTGAGTCATTTTCCTTTCTCCATGATTGTGCTTCTAGTCTCGATGACATTTCTAGTGATTTAGCAAATGTTACAAACTCTTTCCCATCTATTGATGCTCTTAAAGTACAGCACGAATCGGATACAAACCATTGTATCTTGACTTTAACTCAATGATTCCTTTAATTTTCAACCTATTTTATCATCTCTCCTTTTTGTACTAGATCCGAATTATGCAGCCACTTTCCATGGGGCGTCAATGAGCATTATTTTTAAGGTTGTCTTTACTTGATCCCATGTCAAACTATGGCCTAGGCTGTCCTTCAAGTACCATTTCAAAGCTACATCCCATAGTGTCCCAAAAATCATATGACTTCACCAAGGGATCGTTGATCCCACGACTTCTCCAATACAAATCTAGTTCAAACAAATTTTCTTCTGCATCCTCAATATCTTCCCATGAACTTGCTCTTACTGGGACTGAACATTCTTTGAATTACTTTCAACCGAAGAAGGCCTATGCTACTTTCTTCCCATCTCATCTTACCACATGAGTTTGCAGTCCTTTATCCCTTTGTAATTCTACTCTACAGTGCAACCTTCCTAATACTTGGTAGTGGTACAATTTTTTTCACAATCTCACTCCTCACTTCAATGTCCTCACTAAACTTTCTATACATATCCCACAGTTATTTTCCAATATCCATTGTCTCACCTTTCTCGAGGCTTTTCATTAATGGGGATTCATCACCTCATGGAGTATCTTCGATAGGGGGTTGGGAACAAGGTACTTCAATTCTCTTCATTATCCTCTTTACTTCCTTCTTCTTTCAAGATCATCTTCCTCATTAATTCTTATTTCTTCCTCTTCTATAAATTGTCTTCATTTTCTTTATCCCATCCTAATTCTAAATCCTTTCCCATTTATATTTTTCTTCTTCTTCATTGTTTTGTATATTCTCTTGAAAAAATACTCTTCATTCTTTCTCTAAATTATCTTCTATTCTTAAGATCTAGGGACTAGATTGTATTGCCCCTTGGTCTTCCACTCCTAAGGGTTGGACATCAACTATCCTAATATTATTGTCAATCCCTGTCAAGCATTTCCTCATGGCTTTCATAGCCCTTCTCTGAGTTTTATTTCGTCCATTGTACTCTCTTCTACCTCACTATCTTGTCTCATTCCATTTGTACTACTTTTTGCAAGGAGCATCAACTGTAAATTGGATGTATTTGTCTTTTCTTGATTATATAATCGTGTTGACTTTGGCTTGGATAACTGCTGCTTCAAAATTTTCTTGAGTATCTAATTTTGCTTATTTGACTTTGTCGGCTGCTTGTTTCAGATTCTCTTAATTATTCAATTTTGTTTAGCTAACTATTCTTTTCAGTTTTCTTGATTATTTGTTTTTTTAATACTTTCAATGTTATTGATTGATGCACCCTCTACATGCTCCATTTTCTTTAATTCACTTATAATCCTTGCCTTGCTTTTCTCTTTTTCTTTCCTTCCTCTACATTGTTTTAACTCTTTCCTCTTCCAATCTTTGTTTCTCTTCATCCAACTGCCTTCCTCTCTCACTAATTTTTATCTCATCGTGTTTTCCGCTGCTTCCTTTCCTCTGCTCTGGTTTTAATTTTTAGCTTTTACCTCTTCCAATCTCTTTTTCTCCTCCTCTAATCACATTCCTCTTTTACTTTAACTATTTTTTATATAATCATGCTTTCCACTGCTTCCTCTCCCCCTACAAACAACCGTCATACCTCATTTCCCTTAGGTGCCTTTCCCCCTAGATAAAGTATCACGCTCTAGTGATAAACCCTTCACACAAAGCATGTGAATTAAAGTAGACACTTTTGCAATAAACCTTCCTCTTGCCTCATTAAGAAATCCAGTTATCTTGGCCATAAAGCTTACCCACCCTTGAATAGCCCAAGTTACAATGAACAAGTCTAAAGTTGTCTCCAAACAATAGTTTAAGGCCACAGTCCAAGGTTTATCGAATGCCTCGAACTCTTGCATTTTCCTAGGAATCCACAATAGATTCTTTTAACAGGAATCTACATTACTTCGTTGTGTTTATTTGTCTCAAAATCCAATGCATAAAAGCAACACCAAAACCCCTCGTTTTGTTCCCTGAAAAAAATGTGCTGTTTCCCTTAATGTAAATTTGCAAAGTTACAACAGGTGTTCTCCTTTGGCCACGAGTTAGCCAAAGACAAGCAATGCCACCAAATGTCGACATAAATTGGATTAGCTTATGCACAAAGATGTTCATTACATTACAGTTGAGAAATTTCACACTTAGTAATAATTCCATTATCTTCTCTGTTTTGAATATTTCTCATCCTTTTTCTTCTTCCTTTTGGGCTAATAGTTCTATAGGTTAAAAGCCTATATAACAGTCCTTAAGGCTAAAATCCAATATTTAGTTTGTAAGACTAAAAGCCTTATTTTAATTGGTGATCTCACCTACTAAATATAAATATAGCTCAATGGCCCATGCACTTAAAAAAGAAACAGAATCTTTTATTTTAAAAAGAGAATTAAAGAGAATTACGGGTGCATGGGAGATTAAAAAGCAAAAGTTTTTACCTTCGAAAACAAGAAAGAGAACTTTAAAGCTTTTAAGCTTTAATATGAGAAGATAATCACGTGAAAGAGAACTTAAAACTTTTAGGCTTTTATATGAGAAGATATTTACGTGAAAGAGAATTAAAAGGCTTTGATTTTTAAAATGGAGAATCTAAAAGTTTTTAAGCTTTTATATTTAAATATTCATTAGAAATACAGCCAAGAATTAAAAAGAAGGTTATTTTTGGATGAGGACGAATACATTATTTTGAAAAAATATAGATTTTTCAGACATTTCATATGCAGCTCAGGCAAGTTTTGCATGAGATTAAATGTGGCCCAAAGGTGGCATGTTGCACATTTCTTCATCTCCTCCTTAGTTTTTGAAACTTCTTGCTTGGATATGGTTGGATCCCTATTTTATTTCACAATACTTTTTCGTTAGCTATTGTCAATTTATGCAAAATGTTTTCAGCTTAGGAAGGTTTTGCAGAAGGTTAATTGGCTCAAATTGTAATAAATAGAGTCTCTATTCTTTGGAGCTTCTTCCTTGGATTTGCTTGGATCCCTGTTTTATTTCACAATACTAATTCCTTAGCTATTATCAATTTATGCAAAATGTTTTCAGCTCAGCCTTTCTACAGCAACAAGCGATTGTGTATTCTTTGAGGCAATCAATAAAGGTGCTGTGGTATTCACTCTTCAGCTTTGTTCTTGTCAATTTCTAGCCTGCACCTCAGTGTTAGTGCTTACCTATTATTTTTGTTTATATATTGTGCCTTAAGAATATTCAAGCGTGTTTCAATAGTTATATGTTAAGTTTAGGTAAAGAAATCAGACCGATTGCCTCTTTCAATAGTTGTCTTTCTCCTTCCCCTTTTCCCAAATGCATTTCAATTCGGCACTAGGATTAGGATAGAAGGAAACCAGCCTACTATGTAGGTTGTTCTAAATAAAAGTCCCCACACTATAGAACTTCTCATGTTATACTCTGATTGCAGGAGCAGCAAAACCAGACATTCGGAAGCTAAACAATTAAATAAATAAATATTATGTGTATAGGTAAACAAGAGATCTTTTTGTATCACTATGCATCAGTCAACAATTGCATGTACAAAATTACAAATCTAAGAGATTTTTATTATTAAAAACTCCAGAAATCTGTTCACAAACAGCACTCATCACACATACTGCTCTTAAATGCACTCTGTAAATAAAGAGACATAAATAAGTATCCACTAGGACCTCAACTAAACATGACAATCTTGAGAAGAACATATATATATCCACTGGGACCTCAACTAAACATTACCCAGCTGTGATCTTGAGAACAGCGATAAATATATATAGTTGTTGTGTCTTGGTAGACATCGTGTCTTTTTTACCACTCTACACCAGTTGACAATAGTACACACTAATCTATTAATTCTCAGGTTGTTTTTACATCAAAACCTGTCTACAGACAGCACTGATCACACAGTGCTCTTTGAATACATACAAATGTAAAAGTAGACAAAATTAAGTGTAGACTCAAAATATGATCATTCTCAATTTTTAACTCCCGCATATGATTGCATTTAAACTCCTATTTAGTTTCAAATATTTAAAATTTGCTAAAAGTAAAGTCGACAAGAATAAAGCAATTGGGGGCAAACATTTCCTCCTTAAGCACACCCCCTAAAGCAAAAACTCTGGAACTGACAATATTATTGACAGCCACTGACCAAATTATATGATAAAGGTCAGTTTTCTTGCACAAAATTTGGCATTAACCTATCATATTTCTAAAACAGGCATTATGGTGATAAGATATTTAATGATGAGAAAAAGCAAAACAACAGAGAATAAAATTGCATCATGAGAGGATCTTAAATAAATTGGAGAGAAAAAATAAAGAAAAATACAGTTCCGAGTAGTACCTGACCATCACTTGCACATCAGGAGACTTCTTTGTTGAATTTTCTTCTAATGATAAACTTGGTTTTACTTGCTCATCAGTGGTCTCAGAAACTGACAAATTATACACAAACGAAGATAGTAGAGGATCAGGTACTCCACTAGAAGTAGGAACAACACCAGAGGAAGCATTTCCCAGAAGAGGATGCAACTGCCCCTCTCGGAGCTCCTTTCCCAGAAATGGATGTGTGGAGTTAGATGTCATCCCCCTTACGAAATCTCCTCCTACGCTGCATGTATATTGTTATTAAGGGAAGCAGAAAGGAATATTCATAAAGCAACATCTGTAATATCCATGTCATCAAGGAACTTTACTTAGACTGAAGATAAAGAAAGATATAACAAGCATTTACAAAATGACAAACTACATTTTTAATTTACAGCAAAAGCAAAGAAAAAAGAAGAATTAGAAATTCAAAATATACACAAATTCTACTCTGCCAAGCACTGCACAAATAAAAGGTAAAAGTATATTTCATCGATTTATAATCTTCTTCATAGGATATCTTGAACAAATGACTATGATGAAGAGTTATATGCCCAACCATATCCCTCCCAACTTTAGCCGCACATACAGGACATACCTGTAAATCATCAACAGCAAGTCAGAAAAAAAAAAACAGAATTCAAATAGCACTTGACATAAAAGCTTCATCAGTTGAATCAAAAACTCTCCTTCTGAATAATGCATTATTTTCACTTCACAAAATCTTAAACCATACTTAGAAGCTTGAAACAAAAACATTGCTTGGTGTGGGACCAGAATTCATGCAAACAATGAACATGCAATGGACTCTAATATATATTGCTTGTGATAGTGGTAAAAATCCAAATTGTGCTAATAGAAATTCATCAAACAAAAGAAAGGAAAAAACAACACAAATCAAATAGCATTTCATATATCAGCTTTGTCAATTAACGAATCAAAAACTCTACTTCATCCAACTAAATCAAAAGCTCTACTTCCTCCGACTAGTGCATTATTTTCTCTTCACAGAACCTAAAACCATACTGCCAAGCTTGAAGCAAAAACAAAGACTGGTCTGGGACAAGTATTCATGCAAACATTGAGCATGCATCGGAATATAAAATATATTGCATTTGATAGTGGCAAAAATCCAAATAGTGCCATGCAAAATTCATACAGCAATTCACACTCACTTTCAAGATGTATATTACATATTATGATTTATAAAATTTCAAGTCTTTTCTACAAGCATAGATCCTTGTCAAGCCCATTTTGGTGAATTGAAGATCTCTATTGAAGACTCTTTGCAGATTTGGATCAAGAAGAAGACCTACAAGGACTTTTATATATTTTTGGAGCCCTCTCCTAGGGGAGCAACTAGGGTAGAGGTCATTCTAAGTGCCTTCTAGGGCACAACACTCATTCATTTATTGATATTCAGATTTGATATAATTTATAAGGCTGGAATCACTCATTTTTGGCATTGTTGGGGTTTGGAAACCCTCATTTTGATTATTTCTCTTCGCTGCACTTCTGTTGTTAATAATTAATTTTCCAGCTGAGTATTTGCTTGATTTTCATGGTGGAAATTGTTCTAAGGTGTTCCTAAAAGGTCTATAAATATTGTGGATGAATTGTAGGGTGATATTTGGGTGAAATCTTGTGTTTTTCAGACTGTTATAAAAATCAGATCGTTGTTCCGTACTGATTTAATTTTCAGTTTGCTGGTCCAAAATCAGATTTAAATCAGATTGGGGTTTGTGCTAAAACCCTTATTTTCAATTTCAGCCCTAGAAAGGGACATTACAGTGGTATCAGAACACCGATCTTCCAACTGAGGGTTTGATGCAAGAAGGCAACAAGGGTTTCATTTGCTATCAAAGGAGGAAAAGAAATCAAACCAACCAAGAAAGGAGGACAATATGACTCATCAGGATGCCCAAGAAGCCAAGATTGACAAGCTAATTGAAGGGCAAGTAAGATTGGCGAACACCATGGACCTCCTAGCCCTAACCCTTCAGAGATTTCATGAACCTAGGGTTCATAATGGAGAAGGCAGCTCATCCGGAGCAAAAACATCACAGCAACCCTTTGGATCAACCACTAGACCTACTTTCCGTCCAAGGGAAGAAACCCTTCTGGAGGCGGGAACAAGGCCCTCTATGGGGCAAAGCATTGCAGCAAGCTATGAGGAATATAAGGCACTTCTGAGAGAGATACGGGAGGAAACTTCACTTGCCGAGTTCATTGGGACAAGAGAAGGAAGGTTTAAGCCGGAGGCAAAACAAAATACGCCACCAAAAGAGGTACAAAATGTGTTGGACAATATATTTTCTCTACATTTGATGGCTCCAACAAAGGGACAATCAGAACATGGATGAAGATGCTAGGGCTAAATCCTAGACCACAAGAATTCGCCAAGGAACCAAACCCAAAGGGGTTTCTCTTGAAAGAACAAAAAGAAAAATCGGATCTGCAAGAGGATTTTAAGGTGGAGTCCCAAGAAAACCACATTGAAGGATATGGAAAGGTGTTGCTAGATGAAGAACCCAAAACGGTTTTTGGTGCAACAAAATCTCCGAAGAAAGAGGAAGAAGTCATGGAGCATGAGCCAAGGAAAGCAAGAAAATTCGATTTCCAAAATTGTGGACAGAATTTGGTGGTTAAAGCCAAATCTCCTGTTGATAATGATGATGTTCAACTTGCTGGAATTTTCAAAACAGCAGCTCATAGGAGTCGAGGGTGTTCATGGCTTTGGCAAGAACCACGAAGAGGCTCCATGCATGTGCCAACAAAATATGGACGAAATCAAGGTGGGAAGAGTTTCACTAGTTGAATATGTAGAGATCTCAACAAGTTTCATTCGGCAAAAGAAGATGGACAAGCTGGGACAACCCAAGGTATGATATTGAAAATCATATTTCAATTTTTTGTCCTCCTCCTATGTCGTTACCATACTTGTGTCATCATGGGCAGCTTGTTGAAAAGAATGAGCCTATGTCAAGTTTGATGCTTCAGAGTATAATTGGTGGTCATCATGGACAACATAGTGGAAATGGTGATAAAGTGAAGAACACTTTAAGTAGCAAAGAGTACATAGATCCTTTGAGTTACAAAGAAGGTGAAGTCTTCAATGGGTTCCATGTTACTATGGTTAGTGAGTGCTTCATTTCATACATATGGTTGTAAGAAAATTTATGATAAATCATATGGAGTTTGTTGTGCATTCAAATTTTCTTGTGAAGAATGAGATACTACAAGATGGCCTCATCATCCCTTGCACCAAGAGGTTCCAACAACTCAAGCTCACCTTGGGAAAGCACATAGTAAGTAATGATTTCTATTTTGTTGATATTTGAGGTACGGATTTGATACTTGAGATTCAATGGTTGCATTCTTTGGGTGAATTTAACCAAAACTATCAAGCTAGGGAGTTGAGATTCAAACTTGGTAATCAAAAGGTTGTGCTTCAAGGCATGACAAGTGGAGCTCCTCAAGTTGCTACAGCAAAGAGGATGGAAAGAATTACTGGAAGAAGGCAAGATCTATGGGCTGCACATGGTAAGATAACCATCACACTTTCAGTTTTAAAACAGCAGTCGTATCATAGAGATTTTCAACTCTTAATCCATGCACATGCTCTTAGAAGAAGTCTTCCAATAGAAGTGGATGTTGATTTCATAAATTTTACATTTGGAAGTGAGCAAGATGGATGTTATCTTGTTGCCCGAGCATTGTAACCCAGCTGGAAATTGGTGGTATGAGTGTAAGTAGTAGAAATCGTGTTTTTGGGTTTTAAGGCACACTATCATAAAAATTCATATTGTTGTTATCAACATTTTCAGTTTGCCCAATATTGTATTTGCAGCCATACAAGTAACCTCAGCCATACATGGGAGTAATCTTCAATTTGTTGATGTTGTTGAAGCATTTTCAGTCCCCATATGGTTGATTTTTGTGAAGAATTTGAAGTATGACAGTTGTTATCCTATTCTTTTTGCTATTGTCTACATAAGAACCAGCGCGTTAACCCCTTTTATGACAGTCACCAAGTGTTTTCAGTCACAAGGGGGAAGGGTTTTCCACCTACCATCAATGAGGGATTGTTTGCCGTTGTTTTAGAAGAGTTTTTGGCCACCATAATGCTAATTTTGAGCGAGAAATTGCAATGGCTCAGCTACAACCATACTTGGGACAGAGTGAAGGGACTTTTAAGAGTCCATCATATGAAGGGGAATTTTGAGAAAATGCAAGCAAAGGAAGAAAAGCTAGTTCGCATATCTGTGAGGCATAAAAAAATGATATTGAGAGCTCTTGTTTCTTTTAATGTGCTTATTCTTTGAGTAGGTGCAGGAATAAAGAAAGAAGAAAGCATAGCTGAATTTGTTATCCATCCGAGCATGTGATGAAGAATATGGGACTACAACTGAAGATGAAGATGCCATAATGGAGGATGGCAATTTTGTGAGTGCAAAAGGTCTCAATTTGCATAGAAACAAGGTTCCTCCAATACTTGGATTGGGAGTGAAACATAAAGGCTTTGAGGAAGGTACAACCCAACCTAGGACAGCGGGAAGAGGGCAGCCTAGACCATCTTTTGGGCAGCCAAGGAGGCCACTACGACAAGGTAACTCTAGGTGTTTGGATCAGTTTTGCATGATGCTCAAGTTTGCCTTTCCAAGTTTGTTGTTGAGTGAAGAATGTAATCAAGAGTTGAGGAATGAAGGGTTGTCTACCCCAAATGAGAAGGAAAGTATTTCTATGGCAGCCATGAGCCAAACTACCATCATTGATACTACTGTCATCATTTATATCAGCCCACACCTAATTTCAGTTGCATTTGTATTTGGAAATATGGAGTGTTCTTCCACCTTAATTGACAAGGATGGAACGAAGAATGAGGATGCCACATTGGGACATGGATTAGCTTGTCAAGCTGCTGATTATTTATTAATTTCTTGCTTTATGACTGAGATTACAGCAGTTTGGAAGGCTTTTTATACAGCTGAGTATGCAAAAGAAGAAGTTATTGTTGTTTTTGAAGTTGAAGATGAAGGGGACTTCAATGAAGAAAGGGGCAACGGGTGTCAGAGTTTGTTTGGGAAAAAGCTCTTTCATTTGACAGGCACGGGATCTAGACTATGGGAATGCTACAACATGTTCCTTCACCTTGGTATGATGGCACTTAGGCATGAGAGCTCGCAATTGCTTGAGAGCAAGCAATTTTGGGAAGAGAGGAATGTAATGTCTTCTTTTTCAAATTAATGCCAAATGAAGACTTCTTGCCATTCTCTTCCCGTGGCCAAGAAGATTAAGTGAACAAGGGAAGTAAGTGAGCTTTGTTTCTGATTTCTTTTATTATTTTTAATGTTTTTCTTTAGTGTTTACCTCCTCCAGGCAGGTCGGTTGGGATTAGGAGTTTCCCAACAAAGAATTAAAAGATAAAGTGAGCTTGGAGGTCGGTCCTCATCTATTTGGCCTTTGGCGCCAAGCAAGGGGTATAAAAGAGGTTGTATGACCTCATTTGGAGATCATCTTTTGGTGCATTTACACTTACACTTGGTTTGTTGGGCTAGTTGCTCAATACCATTCCACTTGAGGACAAAAACCCTCTTGTGTGGCATCCAAGGAGGACGGAAACGGAAACCTTCCTTGTGGCTTGGTGGAGAACGAAAACTCTCCATTTTGGTGAATTGAAGATCTCTATTGAAGATTCTTTTTGCAAATTTGGATCAAGAAGAAGACCTACAAGGACTTTTATATATTTTGGAGCCCTCTTCTAGGAGAGCGACTAGAGTAGAGGTCATTCTAAGTACCTTCTAGGGCATGGCACTCATTCATCTATTGATATTCAGATTTGATATAATCTATAAGGATGGAATCACTCATTTTGGACATTGTTGGGCTTTGGAAAGCCTCATTTTTATAATTTCTATTCCCTGCACTTTCGTTGTTTAATTAATTTTCCAGCTGAGTATTTGCTTGATTTTCATGGTGGAAATTGTTCTAAGGTGTTCCTAAAAGGTCTATAAATATTGTGGATGAATTGTAGGGTGATATTTGGGTGAAATCTTGTGTTTTTCAGATTGTTGTTATAAAAATCATATCGTTGTTTTGTACTGATTTAATTTTCAGTTTGCTGGTCCAAAATTAGATTTAAATCAGATTGGGGTTTGTGCTAAAACCCTTATTTTCAGTTTCAGCCCTAAAAAGGGACATTACAATAACCTTATCTTGAAGAAGCATTTGTAGGAATAAATGAATAAGACTTCCCCTTTTATAATTGTTTTGTATGGTTATGCGGTTGTAACCGCTAACTAATTTTGTAACCGTCTTTGCATAATAAATACCCGGACACACAACCCATTTGTACAGTGTGTATTCCGGTTTTCTCTTCAATCATTCTTTACACATTTATTCGGTTTATTCTCTCTCTCCGCAAATTCTAACAGTGGTATCAGAGCGTGGGGCAAGCAAAGAGAGGGAGGAAGAAAGATATTTTCGTGAGTCCCATTAGGGCACGCTGCAGTCGGAAATCAAGGGCACGCCATTAGGGCACGAAAAATCACGCTGTACAGTCGCGAATTAGAAGAATACACGCGTTTTTATTTAAAAAAGTCACGAAAATACAGTCGTGAATGGCACGTTTTTCAGGAAATTAACAGTATTTTCAAGCACGAAAATACAATCGCGAATGACACATTTTTCAGGAAAATAACAGCATTTTCGAGCACAAATAGTCAGATTTTTTTACTAGCCACGAAAAATCGTGATTTTAGACATTTTAGAGCCGCGATTTGCGCTAATATGGTGCATTATTACAAAAAGTCACAAATTGCTAGGGCACAAATATTTTCACGAGACATAAGGCGGGAAAGACACGAAGCAAAAAGACTACTGCTAGGCCACGAAAGCGTCTGCAATTGGTATTTTATTTTATTTTATTTATTCATTGCCAAAATACGCAGTTGTATTTATTCTATTTTATTAAAATGGAAATGCCCATAGAAAAATATTCTGGTCTAAATTTTCATACATGGAGAGTGAAAATACAAATGCAACTTATGAATAAAAATTTGTGGGGCATTGTAAACGGGAAAGAGACAACACCTACCGATGCATCGAAATTGTTAGAATGGCAAAGCAGAGATGATAGAGCGAAAGCTATTATTGGCCTTGCTCTCTCTGACTCTGAACTTCATCATGTAGACCTAGACAAATCATCGAAGGAAATTTGGGATACTCTAAATAAATTATTTGGAGTGAAAGCAATCAATGCCAAATTTTCCTGAAACTTGATTATATAGGTTCAAAATGGATGTGAGTCTCTATGTCAAGCCACGTCAATAATCTAAGGTCCTTGATCGACATGACTAGCGAAGTGAAAGCTGCGATTGAGGACGAAGATGCCAAAGCTATCTATTAAATAGTTTGTCTTCAAAATTTAGCAATGTAGTTTTTACCCTCAGTCAAATTCAATCTCAATCTCTGGATGATATGATAGCAACTCTTCTAGCTAAGGAAAAACGAACTACAAAGGATGCACAAGGTCATTCCCAGCAAGAAAGTGCATTCTATTCTAGAATTAGAAAATATCATAGAAGGAGATTGAATGTCATTATTGTAAGAAAAGAGGTCACACAGCATGGGATTGTCGTGTTCGAGCCAATGATGTGCTCAAGGGTCAAATACAGCCAATATAGCCATGGTTGAAGACCCACCAGATGCAGAAGGTAGTGAGGACAGTGACGAATACGTGCTATAAAGATGCTCTAAACTTTGAAGGCAAGAAAGGATACAGGGTAGATGAAGCTCGGTATGGATGGTTGCTCAGATAGTTTGGGAGACTATGGATCTTGGGAATTATACCCTCACGAGGGTCATGAGACAACTTGATGGAGCTTGTGGATGGCTCAGTATGGATGGTTGTCCAATAATTCAAGAGATCTGTGATTCGGGAGTTCGGGGAGGTGGAATCCGGGAACTCGGGAATTCAACTCGGGAGCTACACCTTTACGAAGGTTACAAAGCAGCTTGATGGAGCCCTACCTTATCATAGCATTGCTTTCAAAGTGAAAGTGTTTGAAGATTGCGTAGTTCTGTTTTGTTAGATTGTTTGTTTTTGAGTTATGTAGGGTAAGTCTTAAGAGGGGGTGTAGGAATAAATGAATAAGACTTCCCCTTTTATAATTGTTTTGTATGGTTATGCGGTTGTAACCGCTAACTAATTTTGTAACCGTCTTTGCATAATAAATACCCGGACACACAACCCATTTGTACAGTGTGTATTCCGGTTTTCTCTTCAATCATTCTTTACACATTTATTCGGTTTATTCTCTCTCTCTGCAAATTCTAACAGCATTTGGAGCTTTGCTTTATGCATTCTTGATTTATTCCTAACTAAGTCTGATGGATTTTAATAATAAAAAAGACACAGAGGCTCCAGATATAGAAGAAAATGAGACAGATTATAAAGCTTTGACTCGGAAATTCAAATGCAATTTGGCACGGTGGGATTTTGTACCAATATTCTCTGTGTTATATTGTGAGTTTGCTCTAATGAGATGCAAATTTAAGATCTTGTGACTGTTATTATTATTCAAACATGGTATCAAAGCATCTGTTGAGCTAACTCTATGTCTGCAAAATCTGTTCATGTCGAAACAATTTTGTCCACACAGATAGATCTACACCAGTAAATTAAGGCTTTTTTTGCTGTAAACCTCTGTTTGCTCCAAATCCAGCTGAAATACCAAGGCCAATTTCAACCTTTTGTGATAAATTTATTTTTTCTTGTTTTGTGTATTTTTCGATTTTAATTTTGCAATTCTATAGAAATTTCAAATGCCTGAAAATAGTAAGGCTCGTAGATTAAAGCACTCTGAAAATTTAAGACCTCTAACAACGAGATTCAATTCAACGTCCAGATTAAGTCAAAGTTCTTTGTTCAACCTAAAATAATCGGCAGATAAATGTGATGCTTCTTCTATCACTAGAGCTGATTCAGCCTCCTTATTGCAGTTTTAAGTTGTGTTGAAAAATATGCCAGAAGTCCAAGTCCTTAGTTCAACCTAAAACTTCCAGAAAATAAATATGTTGCTCCTAATCATTTTATTCTTCCATCCCAAGAGCTGATGAGGCCAAAACATTGCACATCATTAAATATTAATTTATTTCAGACCTATGACTTCATAAATGATTTCTTGGTTGTCTGTCAATGCAACTTTTTTAATCTCAGCTATGTTTACAAGGGCTGGATACTGGCAATATCTGTTTCTGCAGATGAAAATGAAAAAAAAAAAAGTAAAATTCCGGTTTTCCAGATCAGCCCCTGTTTTAAAAACTTGTGAGGGGCATATCTTTTGCATGGGGGAAAATTTTCAATGCCATTTTATTGAAGTGTGTATTTCTCAGCATACGTTCTATGATCTATCAGTGCAGTTAGTTATTCTTATTTTGCGTCTAAACATCAGTTGTCCATACTTATATAAAAGTGGCCTTACTCCTCATTTCCATTATAATTATTTGATTTAGATCCTTTCAAGCATCTAATTTGTTTTGCACCGATGGCTTCTTCATATGGAGTCAAATTTTCGATGGAAACTGACAGCTCTTTGCTAAACACTGAAGAGGAGTTCTAAGGATATTTTTGCTACATGAGATTCTTTTTAAATTTGAGAAAGAAAAGGGAGCATTGAACTCAAATCACCCTCCTAACAGAACAAATGTCCATTAAGGACAGCCTCTTATGCATCCTGCAGGAAAAGATCAATTGTCTTGAGCCTTATTCAAGAAATGCAATTCCAAAATGTCAACAGACTAGATCATCACCAACAAACATCGGTTGAATAGTGCGCTCATAAAGATTTTCATTTCTTTGATGAAGTTCAAGAGAATAATAAAACTTAGTCTTATTCCTCTTCAAATTTTCATAATTTTGATTATGTATGTGGTGAAAATACCTTCACCAATTTTGAGTGACATTCCAAAGGTATTGGTTCTAATTTACTCCACAAATGAGATACAAAAGTGGTGGACTAGGAAAACATGAACAACGGATTGTACATCCTCTCTTCAGAGTTGTTTTTACATGGCATTGGCTATAATTGGGACTTTTCCCTATCAACTCCCAGTTGAAACCACTCATAATGAACCATCTTCAAAGTCTTCACGTTCTTCACTTTTAGAAGATGGAGAGTTTTCAAGCCATATTGCAATGAAGGAAATTGCACTCTCATCATTGGGACCAACATAGTTCACCTATATATATATATATATATATATCCAGCCAATGATTCTAATTCCAATATTTTAGTTCACACTTTATAGATATGGGGAACAGGGGCAGCTAGATATATCTTTTAGTTGGGCAGATTGAAACTATAACCATATAGGCCCCCAGCCCCATCTATAGAGACGGAGAGAGCCTTCTATCATAAAATTGCGAAAAAGAGTGGAAAAATCATGGTTCGACTCCAATATTTCGTATCTTGTGAATGAATTAATGATAATTCAAGGTGGCATCTTCAGCATTGTTTGTAGGCATCTTACAGTTGTTTTGACAATAATATTTCTGGTAGGACTCTTATAAGGTTGAAAATTGTTTCATCAACCTTCTAACCATAGTTAGAAGACTGAAACATAAATATCAATCTTAAACTTATAAGTATGTAAAAAAGATGCGGGAAATTGACATATGTAGCTAATTGCGAGCAAATATTCATGAAAAACGCAGTGGTAAGCTAAGAAGATAAAAGCATGTATGAGAGAACGAGAGAGATAGAGTTGTAAATAGCCCCTTTTTATGCAGTTCTAGTGGAAGGCAATTGATGCACTTATTACCTATCCAGCTATCATCCAACAAGCAATTGCAGTTTTGCAACCACCTTTAAATCCAAAAATGATTTTGGTACATGCCTTCTAGAAAAAGTTTAGGGGACTTTTTTACGAGATAGGCTTCTTTGGTGGCAAGTTTTTGGGGGATTTAGCATGTATTCTTTCCATTGTGTCCACACCAGGAGAGAAGAGGATTTCTATTTCTATTTAGCTCTATCATCATCAAATTTGAATATTTTCCTTAGAAATGTGAGTACAGTTTTAGCATTTTGGATAATGAGCAGGGCTCTGCACCAGTTGGTATCAAAGCAACCCAAAAGAATAGCCAGTGAGAAGTGCATATGAACAGGGAGAGAAGATTTAGAATAAATGCAGAGAACATAAGACTTTTAAATAACGAATTACTCAGGAGATTGGAAGCTATTGAGACCAGTTTGCAACAGGATAAGTCATAAGAGGAACAATCAAATCAAGGAGCCCAATTTGGGATGGTAAACTCTATGGAAACATTAATTGAGGCTGTCTCTAAACAAGATGCTAAAGTCAAGGCGAGGTCTCCTACTTGAAGAGGGAATTGAACATTGATATATTTTCAGATTGAGTAGAAGAGCTGGACAATATCTTCAGATCGAAAACATTAATCGTTGATAAAGATTATCCTAGAAGAGTCAACAATGCAGTATCCAAGATGACATCACATACCAAACTTTAGGGGGATAATTTGCAAAGAGCAAGAAAAAAGCAGATAAAGACAAGATCAAATTGTGGCCCAAGATAATGAGGCATCTGAGAGAGAAAAATTGTCTTGTAATTATCAACAAAACCATTCTAGGAGCTATAGAACTTGACACAAAAAGATCTATCTATGCAAGAATACACAAAAAAAATCATGAAATTACAAAAGAACTAACTTGCATGAAAATGAAGAGCAAACTCCTAGAAGGTTGGAAAATGGGTTGAAACTACAATTCCAAGAGTAATTGACAACCGCAAATTTATATTATATGGATAAAGCCTTTCAAATATGCTTCAAAGGCTGAAGAGAAGTGCAACAGGATAAGATTCAACATCAAATGGCAGCAAGACAACATAGGAAGTCCGGCAATGAAGTTAATGGAAATGATGTCCCATTTCCACTCCGGAATCTCATGAGAGTAGAGCAACCCCGCTAGATGCCGATTTTCATCCTTGACCCACTAGCATTTAAGGTGACAAGCCACAAAACCCACAATATGCCCCATTTTCACTATAGAATCTCATGAGTGTGTAGCAATCCTACCGGATGTTGATGCTCATCCTTGACCTTCAAGCACTCAAGACAAAGAACCACAAAACCCACAATATCACACCACAAGCCAGGCCACGAAAAAATTGACTCAATTTTGCATGCATATCTTCTTCACTCCCAGGATGTGTCAAACAAAGGGCTTAATGAGCCTCCAACAATATCAATCTATGAAAGTCACCTGATTTAGGCACATAGATGTGCCCCTTGTGTCACAAAAGGTCGTTTTCCTCCAAAGCATAGCCAACAAACTTGTCTGACTCCTTCCAAGGCTTTTAGTGCATCCAACATTCGTCAAACCTCCTAGTAAAATGTGTCCTTGAAAGCTACTCAAGGATGTGACTTTGGAAACCAATTTGAGGTATCAGCACTGCCAGCTCATGTGTAGTGTTCCCAATTGGACAAATTTTGACCCCAAACGGAACAACAGTAAATCTGAACTAAAACAGCAATGTCTAGAAGATATACTCTAAAAAACATAACGCAGATCTAAATTATTACTGAGAAGTGTGACTCGCTTAGGACATGGAAGTCACTCAAAACTGAAGTAAAATCAATGAAATCTTTCACCAAACAAATCAGCAATTTTTATTTAGTTGAGAACATCAGAAAAATACCAGATTGGATCAAATGAAGGGTTGGAATTTATTATAAAAATCTACAGATGAACAGCTCTCAGACAAGACTGAAAACAGAGTTTCCTCAACCCAAAAAATATGCAACTCAGCTGATTTTGGCCTCTAAAAATATGACAAAGATGTTGGTGATGAGATCCGGGACAGCCGTGCCCTAGAATGTATCAAACTCCACCCATAGGGGTGTAGATAACCCTAGATCTGGCTGAATCTGAAGGTAGAAATATGCCCCAACACTTGTGTCTTCAACCCTAGCTGGAAACAATATAAATCTGCAACTTTGCCCTTCAACAACTGCTGGAAATCTGAAATATAGCTTTGAAAATCAATGAAAGCTCTTGAATAGAACCTCCTCACATAAGGGAAGAAGAGTTTTCGTTCTTCTTCCAATGCTAGAGAGGGTTTTCGTCCTCTAAAGCCAACTTCAAAGGGTTTTCATCCTTTGGAGTGAAAATGGAAAGCATACAAGCTTTAGACCAAATGTCAAAAAATATAAGATGTCAAAAAGATGTCCTCTCCTATGCATGGCAACCTCCTTTTATAAGTTGTCTTGGCCTTTTTGCCACCCAAAACAACCAATCAGCTTCTTTTGCCTCATTTAATGTTTTTCACTTGCTTTATTTCATCCCCCTATGGGTCGCATTTTTCCTCTAGGGACAAATAAAACATAAAGTTACTTTTTCTTTTTTTTCTATTTTGTCATTAATAAATTAACTTAAGTGCTTATAATAATATTTTATGATGCACTTTATAATTAATTTATTATGACTTAGTTCCCTTTTTCTCATCCCTTAGCTGTCGGGAAACAATGAATGGGCTAAGGGTCTTCGACCGAGAAGGGGATATTACATCATGGCGTCTCTATCTCAAAATATCTACGACCATGTTCTCCTTCGCTTTGATATATTGAATATCAAAGTTGAACTCACACAACTCTATCCAACACGATTAACGGGCATTGAGGTTGGGTTGAATGAATGTGTTGTAGGCTCAAGTGATCCGTCTTCGATACAAAATGACAACCAAGAAGTGTCACCATCTCAAGCAAACATGTAATGTCTTGCAAGCTTTAGATCATGTGTCAAGTAGTTCAGCTCATAGTCATTGAGTTTTCAAGACTCAAAAGGAAATCACATAGATATCCTACATGAGGACTCTATTAAACCACCCAAGGATGCATTGATGCAAACCAAGAACTCACCATGTGTGGATTAGGCATCGCTAGAATGTGTACTAGTGGGACGTTCCTTCAACAACCGGAAGGTCTACTCGCACTTGTTTTTCCACACAAGAAGAGCACATGGAAGGGGTGCTAGATGTTTGCAAATCAATATGAGTGATAGCTTTGATGAAGAATTACGAAAACACTTCATTAAACAATCATGCCATCCTCTGGGAGTTTGTCGATGTCATTCAAGTGAGTTACTTAGAATGCCCCCACCTAAAGACGTTGATTTTCTGCTAGGTCTAATATTTGGGGCTGAACCTTTTCGCAAAGCACCATTTTGGTTGACGACACTTGAGATATGTGAGCGAAAGATGCAGCTTGCAAAGCTGTTGTAGGACCCAATTTGTCCTAGTGTTTCCACTCGGGAGCACTCTTCATGAAGAAGAGGATGGATCCCTTCGACTTTGCATAGACCATAGTCACCATCTAGCCAAATCTACTCAAAATTCGGCTAGGTCCGGATTTTACAGCCGCCCTAGGATAAATTTGGTCCATGTCAGCCTTTTTCCAAAAAAAAAAGATTTTTGCAATAAGAAGACAACCAACACCCTCATAAATTATTTATATTACATTCCAAATGCTTTTCTCTATATTTGTCAATTTTTGCATATTTAAAAATTATGCTCATATATAATATGTATATATAACGCATCAAATTTTTCCGAAGTTTTCAAGAGTTCTGGATTTTTGGATTTTGTTTCCCTCTTCTTGAACAGATCCGGATTCCTAAATTTGGTAGCTATTGCATAGACTACCATCAGTTGAACAAAGTAACAATAAAGAACTATTACCCCTTTCTCGAGATCAATGATTTATTTGACTAGATAAAGGAAGCCAAGGTGTTCTACAAGATTGATATGAAGTCAAGGTAGCATTAGTTATGGATTGTAAAGGCAAACATTCACAAAACTACATTTCGAATGTGGTATGGGAATCTTGAGTTTACAATTGTACCTTTCAAGTTAACTAATGCCCCAATGGTGTTCTAAGTCTCTTTAATGGAGTTTTCAAGACTTTTCTTGACCGTTTTGTGTTGGTCTTCCTCAATGACATTTTGATATATTTACAAAATGAGGAAGAACATGAAGACCACTTGTAGCAGTGTTACATATTTTGCAAGTGAACAAGTGGTTTGGCAACCAACGAAAGTATGTGTTCACACAAATAGAGGTTGATACCAAGGGCACATCATTTATGGGTATGGGAAATCAATAGACCCCTCTAAGATTTGTGCTATCGAGGAAGAACACAAGGACCACTTGTGGTAGGTGTTACATATTCTGCAACAAAACAAATTGTTTGGAAACCTAAGCAAGCAAACAGAGGTTACATTGGGCACATCATTTACAAGGATAGGGTCTCAATAAGCCCCCTCTAAGATTTGCGCTATCGTGGAGTGGCTAGCACCCACGAGCATCACCGAGATGCATAGCTTCATGGGCTTAGCAATTTATTACCATTGCTTCATTGAGAACTTCTCACAAATTATCACTACTCTTCAAAGGAAAGGGAAGAAGTTTAAGTGGACAAACAAGTGTGAACAAGCCTTCAAATTGCTAGAGGAACATCTCACTAGTGTGCCTATTTTAGTTGTTCCTTATCCGCATGATGAGTTCTTGGATTGCACTAATGCATCCTTGGGTGGTTTTAGATTAATCCTCAAGTAATAGAACAGAATGATTTATTGTGTCTTGAAAACTCGAAGACCGGGTTGAACTTCCCTAAGCATGATCAGAGCTCACGAGACATGTAAATGCTTAAGATGGCAACACTTCCTTCTTGATCATTATTTTGTATTGAAGGCAAATCACTTGAGCATACAACATGTATTCACTCCACCCAACCTCAACTACTGTCAATGGCATTGGATGGAGTTTTGTGTACAAGTTTGATATTCGGGATATCAAAGGGAAGGAGAACGTGGTTGCAAATGCTTTGACCAAGATATGCCACGTGTTAGAAATGATGATGCTTCATATTGATTTATGATGTTGAATCCTTGAGCAGATGCTTGAGTATTGAGTACAAATTTTACCAACAGGTTCAACGGGTGTTGGATGTGCAGAAAGCCCTCAATTCAAAAAATCATAATTTTCTAAAACTAAAATGCTACCGTTATGTAGTGGTCCCTAGTCATTATAGGGATCAATCTCTTAAGGGAAAAATTGTGAGCTACTGATTTGGCGGCAAGTGGCCTTTTGCGACCTGAGGATACATCTATATCCCCAAATTGGGTGACTAGCATGGATTGATCTTGATGAAGGTCCATCAAGTCCCTTAATCGACACATCCTAAAGTAAAGAAGATGAATGTAAAATTGAGGAAGTTGTTTTAGTGGCCCCGCTTGTGGCATTATATTGCAGGTTTTGTCACTCGTTGCCTTAAGTGCCAAAGGATCAAGGTTGAGAATTAGCAACCACCAAGGTTGTTATACACTTATGAAATTCATAGCGGAAATGGGACACCATTTCCATCCACTTCATTGTTGGACTTCCTATGTCATCCTACCCCCATGGACGCGATTATGGTAACTACGGACAAGTTGACCAAGGTAGCTCACTTCTCACCGACAAAGACCACATACATCACAATGATCAATCGATAGAAGGGTCTTCTGGATGACATTGTAAGATCATGTCAGCCAAAGAACCTACTTGTGCCTCCAATTTCTAGATGACTCTTCGAGAGGCACTAAGCACTTTGCTCACCTTGACACTTGCTACCATATACGAGACGAATGGCCAAATTATGTGAGCAAACCAAGTTTTAGAGGACATGCCTCGCATGTATGTGACGGACCAACCGTCCCCTTGGAAGAAATACATTTACTTGGTCAAATTCACTTATGATAATTAATAACGACCATAGTTCAATTGACATGGCACCATGCGAGGTGTTATATGGTAGGGAATGCAATCTGACCTTCAATTGGGATCGGGTAGAGGACATGGTTGATATTGGTCCTAATATGTTGCAAGAGATGGAGTGTTAGGTTGTCCTTTACCGATAGCGCCTTGAAAGAACAAGGACCGACAAAAGAAGTACACTTATGCGAAGAGGATAGATCAGCATTTCTCTAGGCGGTGACAATTTGTGCGGCCACTTGCACATCTTAAGTCATGCTCGTCTAGGTTATGTTTTTGCTTGAAAGCATTGGGTGTCACTTGCCATTGAGGTGGCAGTCTGTAGACTATTCGGTATGTAGAATGTGCATTGGACATTCTCAAAAAAAAAAATTAACTATTTTCTTAGTTGTTCCTTACATGCAAATTTTTAGGCATCACATAAAGTCACGTGTGGAGTGTGAAGCTTTGGGAACAACAGTTTGTGGGGTATTGAGCAATAAAGGAAGGCCCATTGCCTCTGACACAAAAACTTGAATGAAACTCAAAGGAAGTATTTAACGTATAATGAGTTGTATACCAACATTCAAGCACTTCATCAATGGAAACTTCATAGTTGCATGGGTAAAGTTGTCTCATAAAGATGTTAAATGGATCTTATTAAAATTTTCAAATTCTCATGACCATATCTGAAGTCAATGTGTCATTTCTTTTTTTTTTGACATTCCTCACTATATAATTCAACGTAGAAGTGGAAAGTCAAAATGTTGTGGCTGAAGCACTAACTAGGCGAATACATTTGCTTGATAGTTTAAAGACTAACATTGTGGGCTTTCAATTTTCTTATTAGTTACATACTGAAGATGAATACTTGGTAAGATCCTTGAGCAAACACAACCTTGACTAAAGTGTGAGATGATTTATACAAAGATTATTTTCTTAAAGATCGTTTCTTGTTTCGTAGTAAGGAATTTCATATACCTAAAGGATTCATGAGGATGAAATTGATCACCGAGTACATGCGCAGTGATCTTGGGAGGCCTATGACCAAGATAGATAAGACCTTCGGCCTTGCCAAAAGGTGATTTTGGTCATGTATGTGTTGGCATGTTGAAAGGTTCATGTCTTCATGTCATATTTGTCAAGTGGTTAAGGGAAACTCTCAAAATACCAGCCTTGATATGCCACTTCTAGTTCTGCAAGAACCTTGGGTGGATATCACCATATGTAATGTCCCTCTTTTCGGACAATTCGTATCGAAGACCTTTGACTCATTTTTGTTTACTCGACGCCAAAGGGGTGAGTCAAGGGTGATTAAGTTTTATTTATTTTATTATATTGTGCAAATATTAAAATATAAAATTATAAAATGCACATATAATAAAGTAATAAAGCTTAATATTAAAATAAAAGTTAGAAAAGTGCAAATGTAAAAATACAATTAATTTTAATTGTATTTATCTAGGAAATGCGACTTGCATATGAGGTTGAAAAATAGAAAAATGTGACAAAAGCCTCATTAGAAAAATGCGACCTGCCTAGGGAAAAACATGGAATGTTATTGGCTGCCTTGGAGGTCGATTTGGGGTCCTTTCTCCTTTATATGGAGAGGTCGACTTGTGTAGAGGTATCTAGATTTTTATACATCATATTTTCTCTTGCAATAAGCTTCCAACTTTGCAAAAAAATTCCAAGGACGAAACCCCTTTGGAATTCAACTCTTGTGGACGAAAACCCCAGGAGTTTGAGAGGGATTTTCACTCAGAATTTCCCATTGGTTGTAATCAGATTTTCAGAGTATTTTAGGCTTTTTTCCAGCAGACGAATTTGGAGAATAAATTGCAGCAGACTTCTTCCAGTTGGACAACTTGGCTTGGGACTGTTTTGACATTAATTTTGAAGTATTTACATCTAGAAATCATTGTCAAATATTCTCCCTATTTTTATAAATCAAAGCACAGCAATTTCATAATTTTCTAGGTAGTTTTTGGATAGTTTCCAAGCAGTTTATTAATCAAATTTCAGATCTGATTTCTGAGTTGTTTAGGCAACTAAAAATTCTGATTTTTATATAAATTGACTTCAAAAAATAACAACAATCATTTGGGACAAAAAGAATAATTTTTGAGTGACATTTGCATTGAGAACAATCCCAAACCCTAGTCGCATTTGCCCTAGAAAAATTCAGATTTGCCTTAGTTTGCTCGTTGTGGTTTCCCAACATCATATTTTATTATTTGTAAGTTATAAAAATTCAGTTTTGGGCAAAAAGATCTATTGGGGATCTTTCAGTGGTATCAGAGCAATGTTCCTCCCACCTGGAGGGTTTTGATTGATGCAGCCAAGAGAAGTTGGGCCCCACAGGTATTACACAAGGAGACAAGCACGTCTTTTAGCAAGTTTGGATACAGGGAATAGTGTTGAAACCATGGGAGACAGAAGAGATGGATCACGTAGCCCTCCCCGGGATGAGCAAGTAGACCCGGATCGTGAGCTTTTCAAGACTATGATTACTACTCAACAGCAGCTGATACAATCCATGCAGCAAATGATGGAGAGGATGGCCTTGGATAGGCCAAGAGACAGACATGATAGGAGGGATAGGTCTATATCAATGGCCAACAAGAATCACAGGAGACACAATAGAGCACCTACGAGAGATTGGTAGCATGAGGGATTCCCCTCGCCGTGAGAGGAGACATACACATACAGAGGAGAGGAGATCTACCAAGGACTGCGGATAGACCTATGCAACCCAGCCTACTGCCTAGAGATGAGCCACCATTGGTTGAGGATACAATACAATTTTCCAGGATAATGTGATGGCAGCCAATGATGAGTGGAGAGCTTTACCACAGCAGGTGCGGGATGCCTTTCCCCTTCATCAGTATTGTGCTCAGAGGAGAGACGGTTTGAGGGCCAGACAAGATCGGAGACCTAGAGCACATCAAAACAGGGAGCTACAACAGGCCACCAACAAGGTGACCCTTTCCACCTTTGATGGTAGTGGGAA
Organism: Taxus wallichiana var. yunnanensis; assembly: GCA_018340775.1. NCBI lineage: Eukaryota > Viridiplantae > Streptophyta > Pinopsida > Cupressales > Taxaceae > Taxus > Taxus wallichiana. Next base: position 204,777,966 of record CM031240.1, read on the forward strand.
GATTAGTGCTAGAGCATGGATCCATAAGCTCGACACATACCTCACCCTTAAGCCTATGCAGGAGCAGGAGGCTATCCAGTTTGCCACGTTGCACCTTGAGGGAGTAGCATACGATTGGTGGCATCATGGGCTAGTCACGAGAATCATGATCTTTTGCGGTCTTACAGGGAGTTTAGTGAGAGGTTGATTGCGAGATTTGATCGCAAGGATGTGAAGCTTTACTACAAGAATTTGGCACAGCTTCCAAAAAGTGAGCACGTTGATGCATACATCAACAAATTTCAGCGTATAGCAATGATGGTGCCAGAGATGCCTGAGAAGAGGGTAGTGATGCTTTTCATAGAGGGGCTTCATGATAGATTGAGAGGTTTTGTCAAGGCTCTTAAGCCTAGGACTTTGCATGAAGCTATTCAGACAGCCATGGACTTGGATACTACCCTCCATTGCAGCCCCAAAAGAAGAATGTCAAGAATGAGAAATCAGAGCAGCATGGAAGTGAGCAGCCCACTTCTTCAAAGGTTGAGTCTACACCGAAGATGGATCAGGAGACTCGTAATGAGTTGAGGAGGAAGAAGCTTTGCTTTCATTGTAAGGATCATTGGGAGCTGGACATAATTGCCTTGGTAAAGGCAAGATACATCTCATAGAGGTTATTTCAGATGTGGATGATGATACTGATTCAGAAAAGGAAAAGGAGCAGCCAACACCAAACATTGAAAATGAAGGTAAAATCACTTATCTTTCAGGAGCACCAAGGTATAATCCATTCATATTTGAAGGTACAATGTTCGAGTGTAAAATCATGGCACTTCTTGATAGTGGATCCACACATAACTTCATGGATGAAGGATTGGTGATCGAAGAGGTTTGCATTATGATCATTTTGATGGCTTTGATGTAACTATAGCAGGTGGTCTCACTATTCCTTGCAAGAAGAAAGTGAACAAAGTCAGCATTCTATTTGGTGAGTACACACTTTGTGATGACTTCTATGTTATTGATTTGAAAGATAACAATGTTGTGCTTGGTATGCAATGGCTTCATTCATTGGGAAGAGTCACCCAAGATTTGCAAGCTATGGAGTTGAGTTTCCAACATGAAGGGAAACAAGTTGCCATGAAAGCACTCAAATACACGCTGCCCCATCAAATGACAGCCATGTCTATGATAGTTGTGGACAAGGAATCACCTAATGAAGACCAATATGAAGATTTTTCACTACATTTCAGCATGGGACAGCAAGTACATGATGAAGAATACGGCAAATTTGGGGCATACATGAGGAGGATTGTGGCACTTTTGACAAGTAAGTTGCATAAGTTCTTTTTTGCAGCCTTTGAGCAGTTTTGTATAGTGCATGTGAAGCCATTCAAAAGGCTTAGGCTGATTTGGGATCCAGAACTGATGAGGATGCAGATTTGCTACTTGTGATTGCTTGGGGGCAAGCAATCTCGGGAAGGGAGGACTGTAATGTCCCTCTTTTCGGATAGTTCGTATCGAAGACCTTTGGCCCATTTTTGTCTACCCGATGGCCAAAGGGTGAGTCAAGGGTGACTAAGTTTTATTTATTTTATTATATTGTGCAAATATTAAAATATAAAATTATAAAATGCACATATAATAAAGTAATAAAGCTTAATATTAAAATAAAAGCAAGAAAAGTGCAAATGTAAAATACAATTAATTTTAATTGTATTTATCTAGGAAATGTGAATTGCATATGAGGTTGAAAAATAGAAAAATGTGACAAAAAGCCTCATTAGAAAAATGCAACCTGCCTAGGGAAAAGCATGGAATGTTATTAGTTGTCTTGGAGGTCGATTTGGGGTCCTTTCTCCTTTATATGGAGAGGTCGAGTTGTGTAGAGGTATCCATATTTTTATACATCATATTTTCTCTTGCAATAAGCTTCCAACTTTTGCAAAAAATCCAAGGACGAAACCCCTTGTGAATTCAACTCTTGTGGATGAAAACCCCAAGAGTTAGAGAGGGATTTTCACTCAGAATTTCCCATTGGTTGTAACCAGATTTTCAAAGTATTTCAGGGTTTTTTCCAGCAGTGTAATTGAAGACAAATTTGGAGAATAAATTGCAGCAGACTTCTTCCAGTTGGACGACTTGGCTTGGGACTGTTTTGACATTAATTTTGAGGTATTTACATCTGGAAATCATTGTCAAATATTCTCCCTATTTTTATAAATCAAAGCACAGCAATTTTATAATTTTCTGAGTAGTTTTTGGAGAGTTTCCAGGCAGTTTATTAATCAGATTTCAGATCTGATTTCTGAGTTGTTTAGGCAACTAAAAATTCTGATTTTTATATAAATTGGCTTCTAAAAATAACAGCAATCATTTGGGACAAAAAGAATATTTTTGAGTGACATTTGCATTGAGAACAATCCCAAACCCTAGTCGCTTTGCCCTAGAAAAATTCAGATTTGCCCTAGTTTGCTTGCCGTGGTTTCCAAAAATCATATTTTATTATTTGCAAGTTATAAATTTAAGTTTTGGGCAAAAAGATCTATTGGCGATCTTTCACCATATATATTGTACTTGAGGTGCCATGTACACAGCAAGGTAACAATTTGATTCTTGTAGTTATTGATGGGTTTTTGAAGATGGATCATTTCCTTCATTGTAGAAAGACTTTTGATGCAAGTATAACTGCTGATTTGATATTAGAAAAAGTTGTTTGACTTTGGCATTGGAGGTGGGGAGGGAAGGGGAGGGAGCGAGGGCAAAGACTACACCAACAATAGGGACAAGAAGTTTCTGAGCCATTTTTGGAGGGCATTGTGGAAGAAGCTTGATAGCCAATTGCAGTTCAGCTTTGCTTATCATCCACAAGATAGCACTCAGATAATAGTTGTGAATAAAAGTTAAGGTGATTTGCTAAGAAGCATAGCTGGAAATATTCCAAACAATGGGATTTGGACCTACCACAATACAATTATAGTGTGAAGTGTGAACATGTCAACTGGAAAATCACCATTTGAGATTGTTTATGCCAGAATTCCCATGGGAGTAGTAGATCTCAATAATCTTCCAGCAACAATGCATCTGAGCCATGGTGCAGATAAGATAAGATAAGATAATTTTATTAATGTCCAACGAATGACCACAAAAGTAGGTCAATGGGACTGTACCGTAATTTGTAAAGCGTGTGAAAAGAGGTGAAGACACAAAATCATAGCAAAGTATGAGGAGAAAACTAAACTTCATAAGAATGGAAAATTTTCAAGAAGGTGAATAAGCAATGGTGTATATGCGAAAAAGAGATTTTCCGTCTAGGAACTTAAATGAAGAGGTAGATTGGACCCAACAAAATTTTGAAGAAAATAAATAATAATGCATATGTTGTTGATTTTCCCTACATATTTAACATAAGTCCTGATTTTAACATTTTAGACATATACACTTATTGCGTTAAAGAAGAAGAATGTCCTAGTACAACAAAAATTCAAGTACCAAAATAGATGGAACAATTTTTGAAGGTTGTGGATGTGAAAGTGACTTCCAAAAAGTTCAGGTACTTACAAATTACATTTAGTAAACCCGAAAGGTCTCACCAAGTATGACAATACACGGATGAACACGACAGAACTCACAAATTCAGTCATTATCTTCCCATAAACATTGACCATGACATTTAGTTTTTTCACGCGGGCAGAATGATGCAGTTATGGCTGGAGGCAGCTGATGCAGCTGTTACCTGTCCAGCCACTTTTCTTCCAGCTGATGCAACATTGCGACTACCTTCGGATACTACAAAAAAATCTGTTTTTGGTTGTATTTGCAAGGTATTTGTTATTAAGTTGGCTTTTTCGGTGGTGAGTTTTTCGGATTTTTATGTGTATTCTTTCTACCATGTCAACCCCAGGCAAAAATGGTAGTTGCTATTTGAATATTTTCCTCTTGTCATAATCAACTTTGAATAATTTTGCCTCTATCATCATAAGATTTGAATATATTTTCCCTTAAATTGCGAGTGCAGTTATAGTATGTTTGGAGGCAGAGTTGTACGCAGCGCAGGGATTCTCCATCACTTCCTTCTATCCGAGAACAAAAATGGGGCATGAAAAATTACTACAAGCCAAAAAAAAATGGCTGCAAAACATTCAAAATCAATAGTAAAAGATTTCATTTCTACATACCACGTTCTTAGTCTCGAAGCAATGTTCATCCTCAAGATGGTAACAAAGCAATGCAATGTCAAAATCTTCGTAACAAAATGGACAAGTAAAATCTGCTCGTATATCATCATCCCCCTCTAAGTCATCAAAGCTAAAGTGCCGATCTGTAGCAATACAAAAAGAGGCCGATTCTGCTGAGAATAAACAAAAGAGCTCACAAAATCAAGAGTCCCAAACAGCAATGATTAGGAAAATAGAGATTATGGACTACAACCTAACAAAATTAGAAACCGTCAATGAAAGAAACTAACCAGCAATTTCCATTAATCCAATATAAATTCGCATACAGAATTCGGCCTACATTTAAAGGAGGAAAGAATTTTGCAGTTCAGCAAGACCAACTTGGGGCCATTTAGTATGTATTCCAAGGTAACGAAAGTAGTTTGTCGACTTATTACTTACTTTTACCCTCAATATTATCATATGTAACATTTCAAACAAATATCAACCTACAATCATTTTTTAAAGAATGAATTCTGTGTTCAGTAAGAACAACTTGGTGTCTTTTTTAAAACTACAACAACGAATTTATCATTGACATCCACCCTCAAGCCTCAAGGTTATCATAGATCAACTTTCCAACAAAAAAACAGCCTGTAAAGTTCTTAATAATATGAATTTTGCAGTTGAGTAAGACCAGCTTTGGGCCCATTTCAATGAGATTGCCATGTTAATGTAAACCTTAGTAATTTGTGAACTTATAACAGAAACTTACCCTCAATATTATCATAGTTAAAGTTTCAAACAAAATTCACATTATAATATGAATTTTGTTCAGTAAGACCAACTTGGACCCATTTCAATGAGGCTTTCCTGTTATTGCCATTTTCAGTAATTTTATGAACTTATTACTGCCATTTACTCTCAAGATTATCATAAACATGAACTTGCAGTTCAGTAAGACCAACTTCAACCTATTTTAATAAGTTCTCCCATTATTGTAAATTTCAGTAAATTGAACTTATCACTGGCATTTACCAGTGTTGTGCGGAGACTTGTCTCCTTCCCAAAAATGCGTCTTGGAGGCTGGTACTCATCTCGGAGACTAGTACTTGTTGGTACTCATCTCAAAGACTTGTATTTCAGTGTTTTTTAAAAATCTATCTATATTTTACTCTTGACATTATAGATATGATGAGATATTCAAGATAAATATCAATATAATTACTTTTATCCTTTGTCAACATCTAATATTTTAATTTTAAAAAGGTAATACTATTTTTCTTAGGCTGTATATTATTGTTTTCTCTAAAATTTACATACATATTGTTTTTCCATCTCCGAGTACCCATCTCCTATTTTTCTGAAAATGGCATGCATGTCCCCCATCTCCACGCCCGGTACCAGTGCCCATATCCGTCTCCTGGTAACTGTGGCATTTACCCTCAAGAATACCATAAGTAAGACTTACAATTGAAAGTAACTTCACTGATCAGTAAGATTGAGGTCATTGCTCTGAAACTGTCCTATTGAAGTAAATTTCAGTAGTTTGTGGAGTTTAGGATGACATACCCCAACCCCTCAAAATCATTATAAATCAAGATCAAAATGAACTCAACATTTGATTTTCAGCGTGTGAGTGCACGTGAGTATGCATGCACATGTGTGTGTGTGCAGGTGCAGAACAACCATATTGAGGCCATTTCTTTGTCCAATTAAGGTAAATTCCAGTAATTTGACAAATTATCTGGCATTTTAACCACTTGAATTTCAAGTAACTTGACGAACTTAGTACTGAGATTTTACCCTCAAAATGTCATCAATAAATTTTGAAAAATCAACTTATAGCTTTAAAAAAATGAATTTTTACTTACATTAACAGTCACGACTTAGGAATGTTGTGGTTTAGAAAGAATTGGGACTTTTTCTCTGAAAATGCACGGTTAAGATAAATTGCAGTGATTTATGAATCTAAATACTGACATTTACCTTCAAGATTGTCAAACAAGAAAAAAATAATAATAATTTTGAGGTTCATATGGAATTTCACAGTTCAAAAAGACTGACTTGGGACCATTTCTTTATACTGCGCGGCTAAGCTATGTTTGAGTAATTTGACAATCTTAATGCTGACATTTAAATTCAAGATTGTCAAAAAAATTGAATCAGTATTTTACGGTCGAGAAAAACCGACTTAAAGTCATTTTCCTCGAGCGGCCAGGCAAAGCAAAATTCAGTAATTTGGCAATGTTAATCCAGCCATTTAGCTTACAGGATATCAAATGCAGGTCTAAATCAATTGAGCAGGTTGAGAACCCCAAAAAATTGAAATCCTTTTTCGGATTAAAAAAACGAGCAATATCTAAAAGATTTGGAAATACCTGTGTTATAATGAACGGCATGATGGCGTTTGGCGGCTGTAACACGAGCGGCCCATAATTCGGCATCCATGGCGTCCTACAATGAATTTTCCCTTCTCAATAAACCAGAACTCCACTGGCCGCTCAAACCCTCGGTGAGAAATTACTCACACAAGTGACGATTAGTCAAACGAAAGGCATAAAACCCTGTCCCCGGCAAAGTTTCGAACCCTTGACCTCAGTATGCTTATTTCTTTAAGAAAAATCCAAATGAATGTACAAGAGGGAGGAAGATAAAAGTTTTGCTCGTTAATATAAAGAAACAAACAACTAGGAAGATATTAACACACAAATAATTACACTCAGAAAAATATAATTATATATTATATTTTTCGCACTAAAAAAATGTACTTCTTTATTATTCGCACAAAAACGAATGCAATTACATATACGTTTATTCGTAAGTTCGGTTCTGATACTTTGGTACGGGCTATAACCGGTCAGAGTCGTGACCAGTAAGGATCGCCGTCTCCAAAATCATAAATTTTCTTTCGATCTTTTCTGGTCAGAAACGAAGGATGCGTCGAATAAGGGCGACTTGGCAGATCTTGTCACTTTTATAGACATACGTACACCACCGCCTCTCACCGGTTGACAACCGGTGACGTGGACGCCCACCTACCGATCCTCTGTCCACTGGCCGAGGGAAATACCCACAATTTGTTTTTGCGAAAAAAAAAAATCCTTTGTCCGTAGAAACGGTGGGTATCGTATCAACGGTCGGAATTGAGTTATCCTTTAATTTCGCAATTTTGAGCACTTGGGGATATCTTTGAAGGGCTTACAAGTTTGAGCTAAATGAATGAATAAAATGAAATGATTTTAATTACGTCTACGAGATGAGATTGAATGGTTGATGGAACCATTCAAAGTTTCAGTTGTGTAAAGACTTGTGAGTGTAGTGGTATTTTTAAAAGTTTGCTTCTTATTTTGAGGATATGAGTTAACATCTCACCCAAACCTTTTATTTTGCTTTCTTCAAATAGCTCTATCATGGAACCTTTTATTTTGACTCGATGTCAAGGGTACCTTGGGCATTCAAGGATGAAATGCTCCTTCGTTTCAATTGTTCGTACATTGCATAGAACACAAGGCCTCTCTTCCCATTGTTCCTTAGGTGTTGTTCATCTTCTTATCTCACATCTAAGCCTATGGGAGCTAGTCTTTCGTTGTGCAATGATGATATTTTCTCACTTTGCTTAATTTGAGCCCCTATTTATGCTTTTTCATAATGTACATATGTCGGGTTGAACTCTGTAATATAGTTTTGATGCGTCCTACTTGTTTTCTCGCATCCATATCATCATTGTAAACTTCTCATTCGCATAGATTTTTATGTTTTTGTTAAGATTTTAGCATTCATCTAGGTTGATATTTAATTTGTTCATCCATTTTCAGTTTTGCTTCATTCACATGTGCTTTAAATCATGTGCAAGTCTTCATCTTTAGCAACTTTCAAGGCCACATGTGAGTCTTCATGTTTTTTTTTTTAAGTAACATATAAGCCTAATCGTGGTGGTTTCCTTTAAAGGAAGGTACATGTTTTGGCCAAGATGATTTCATAGGAAATTGTAGTCTTGATTTTGAAATTGTTTGTTATTAGCATCTTATAGATCCTTTTTATTTGTCTTCATTTGAAGTTTTTCACTAGTCTATACCTCATGACCATACAACACCACTAACATGATAAGTAACCCGAGATAGGACCCTAGTGGCCTTTTAATCGTATAGTTTGGGCACATAAAGAGTTCTCCATCCTTTGTGTATTCTCTTCATCCAACAAGTATCCCGATTGAGTTTGCTACAAAAATTGAGGCCAAGATATTTGTATTCTGACACCACTTCAAGAGACTCTCCAACAAATTGAAAGTCGAGATGTTGTTTCTTCCTTTTCACTAAGAAAATCATAATTTTGGTTTTGTCAATGTTTACCTCCATCCACCTTCTTTACAAAAGAGCTCTAAGGAACGAAGGTGATCTCTTAAATCTTGGATTGTCTCTGCCATTAGAACTAAGTCATTTGCATATAGTAGGAGTTTTACCACATATTTAACCAAGTGGGCCCCTTTCCCACCAAATTAATTTATCTAATCCTCTAGCTTTTCAACGTAAAGCCTATATTAAGTTGGGGAAAGGGGCAGCCTTGTTTAATGTCTACATCACTCCCTAAACACTTAAATAGCCTTGCCTTTGTTTTCATTTTAGCCTTGACTTGCTCAAATAATTTGTTAATTATTTCCCTCTATTGTGTTGGAACCCCATGTTTTTCCATTCTTCTCCATAATTTTTTCATAAGCACCATCTTAAATGCCTTTTTCAAATTCTCGCAAGGTAATAATATGCATCCTCTTTTTCATCCCAAACATTTTCAACTAGGTATCTAAGCACAAGACGGTGATCAATGGTTGAGTGTTTGGGTCTAACACTTGTTTGCCCCTTTTCTATATTTCCTCTTTTCTCAACCCAATGCTAATATTGCACTTTATCATACTCCCAAACAACTTTGCAAAAACAAGATTGACCATTATAGTTAAGTAGTTAAGGGGATCATTTACATCTTTTCTTGTCAACAAAGGTATGGTTACATTAGTTGTCCATTCTATCGGGAATTTTTTTGGATGACCTCATTGAAAACTACTTTGATTTGAGGTGCAAGGATATCTGCTCCCCATTTTAGATGCTCTGCTTGGAGGTTGTCTATGTAGGATTTTACCTATTGTTATTACTTGGTTGTCACATCCCTAGGTTAGTGGAGGCTATTCTATTGTTAGTTTATTGTTTTGGTCGTCATTTTGTATTCTCCTTGTTCTTTTGCATTGTGTTTTCATTTGGCTGCCACTTTTTTATTCTATTGAGTGGTAATCCAAATGGATATGATCACTTACCCTACAAACGAGCTCATAGTGAGTTTAGTGATCCATCCACACCGATTTGGGTTGAATCCCATGCATCCCCGCATTATGAGCTTAGAACAACCCTACAACATACAAAGAAAACAACGTCAAAATCCGGGTTTTCGCAAACCCTAAACCACCCTCCTCCATACACATCCCACATGACTTCTCCACAAGCAGACACATCTACATTTTAAAAGGTTGTGCAGATATAAATTTGTTAAAAATTTAATTTATCCCATTTGTATGCAAAGTGTTTGTCTTGGTTATTGAAAAGGTCTTGCGAGGGCGGGTTAGGAGGTCGACCCCCCCAAACCATTTATTTATGTTTTAGGAGGCAAATTTGAAGGAAGCTGTCAAACATAGTAGTCTAAAAGGTCTACTAACTCAATTAGTTACAACTAAACCCTACACTAAATTTAATGAGGAAAGACCTATTTGGCCCAAAAAAAATAAAAATAAAATTCTTTCTCTTATTTGATCTAAAAACTCATTTTGAGACACTTTTGTAAAGGCAAAGAGCCCAAAGAGCCCAAAAATAAAACAAAAATGCCTCACGGGAGACCTTTTTTGCACAAAAAGCAACCTTCACACAAACAAGCGCCATAACTTTTTTTTTTCCATTTAGCAAAAAATGTCAAACTTTTTTGAAAAATTATACATTCCAATACGGAATTAAATTAGTAGAGTTGTTTTAGGGAGATTTTGGTGGACCGATTTTTTGTAAAAAATTTTCAAAGGCTAAAATAAGGTGTAAAAAGGTACAATATTTGTAATTTTGTACTCAATATGTATCCCAAAAAGAAATTTTCTACGAAGAAGAGACAAAATGTAATCGCACTATAATTATAAAGTGCCGAAAAAAAAATTCATTCCCATAGAGCTTATTTGTCTTATTTATTCACTCGAATTTAAGGTGAAAAGATGAAAGACTTGAAATTCTTCATTGATCACTCAACAATGGTATTCCTAGTGGATTAGAACAAAGTGAATGGAGGGTAGTTTTTCGTGCCAAAGCCAATTTCAATCTACAAGCTAACCCAATAGAGGATTTATTAAGCCAAGAGCCAACCCAAAAGAGGTTTTCAAAATGTTCATAGCTACTCATTTGTTTTTAGAGCACAGTGTTAACCTTGAAGAGGCTCCAAACATCCAAAGACATTTCCTAAGCCTATTCCATCTCTTGCACACCATTCAGAGGAAGTACCTTCATCTAGTTACTCATGTTCAAATGAGATCCATAGAGACCATACTGAATTAAGGGGCAGTGATAAATTTATTTCATTCACCTTAGAATAGGTTTCTTTTGGCGTGTGTGTGTTAATAAATGTTTACCTCGTTATGAATAAAACTTAGCTTAATTCATCATTAGTTGATATTTGAATAAATGTAATAAGTTAAAGTATTTAATTAAATACTTTAAACTTATGTCAATAGATATTAATTGTCCTTAGTTGTTAGTTAACTAAGTGATAGTGTTATCATCCCAATGTTAAAGTTGTTAGTTAACTAAGTGATAGTGTTATCATCCCAATGTTTGTGGGATCATGTTCTATCTTTTACATATTTTGTTCCGGATGATTTCCATGAGGGGCAATAGGGGCAGTTAGGGGCAATATGTTATTTCTACATATTTGCTCAGATTAGATGATTTGTTTCCATATATTGTGGATGAGATAGAAGTTGTCCAATATCTATAAATATTGTAGCTCTCTCATTTGTCTGTAATGCTTGATTTTGATATTAATAAAATACACAAGCACCGTCTTGTTTCTATGCAAATCTTTTGTGTCAATATTGTTTTCAAGTATTCATTGTCAAGATTTGGTATCAGAGCAATATTCTGATCCAGAGAGGAGTGTAGGAAGTTTTAGGGAAGTTTAGGGAGATCTGGAGAAATTACAGAGCTAGGAGGAGCCATAGATGCCCCCAACCATTTCACATCCCCTACCCGGCTCCACACCCTGAATCACGGTTGATTTGCAATTGAAGAACACCTGGAGTGCAATCACAGGCCTTTGCAGACTTGGATGCTAATTTGTTGTAAAAGGTGACATTGTTTCATTCTCTGGGTTTTTTTTTTTTTTTTTAAATTACATGTACGTTTTTTTTAATTGGAAGCATTTAAAAATATATATACAATATTTTTGATCTATGGGTACCCAAGCTTTTCAAGCTCCCCACATTACTTGTTCTTCCTCTTCTCTGTACTTTTTATTCTTCTTCCTCTTCTCTATATTTGAGCATTTAAAAAAAGGAGATCCAATCAAACATGGAAGGTTCTCTGTGAACCTGCATCTGCCAGAGGAGTAGAAGATCACATATTTGAATGATCTGCAACTTGCTTGCATCCAAAACGAAGACTACAAATTGAATGGGGAAAAGAATTGCAACCTGCAACAAAAGAGCTATGTTGGAAGAAGGAAGAACAAAGCGCTCCAAGCAAAAGAAATACATGCGTATAAAGAGAAACAATAAAAGAAAAGTGTGGCCAAGGGTTATTATAATGCATATGCAAAGCGGATGAACTACAATTACGCCCTAAAACACAGTACGCATGCATGTAATTTGTTACCTGCGTTTGGTTTTAAAAAATGATTTTAAAAAAAATTCCTTTTTTGGACATCGTGAAAAAAATTAGAAGGAAAAAAAAAAATTCCATTTTTGGAAAGGGGCAGGAAAGATATTAAAATTACAATTTAAAAAAGGCATAACTTTCAACTGGTACCTCGGATTGAGGTGTCATTTTTTTAGAAGTGTGTGTTTTTGTGAGCTCTACGTCTTGGTCTAATTTTTAATCAGATTTGGAAAAGATTTATCTTGTAAAAATTGCAAAAATAAGTTTTTTGTATTTGAAAAGAGACCAAAGAGTCCAAATTTTTTTTTTTCAAATTGGCCAAGAGTGCCATTTTAGTTTTACAAATCGACCACACAACCAAATTTGTAACAGGGCCAATAGTGCAAAAAATTCATTGCACACGGCCAAAAAGGAGCCCAAAAATAAATAAAATAATATTTTTTGGGGGGGTGTGTATGCTTTAAGGAGGGAAATTGTTCAATTCTTCTTCTTTCCTTATTCAGTTTTCATAATGGCTACAATTACGGCAGCCTTTGTTGTGCAAATGCGAAACTGTGAGGGAAATTAGAAATTTCCAAAGCACAACTATACCCCCTATGCCGAAATTTGCATGCTTTATCATTCTAGCAACCCCAACTCTATTGATCGGTCAAATTACCTCCCAACCAATGTTATATCATCCCCCTAGGTGATTTAGGAAATTCCATTCATTCCCCTAGGTGATTTTAGGACTTCATTGAAAATGCAAATTTTGGGGAGTCACGGGAAGGGTTGTCGTTGGCCTTCCCAGGACTGGATTGACCCCCTGGAGCAGAACGGAAGGGAAAAATTCAACATGGAGGTGAATGGAATACCTTATGACATCAAATAAATGATTTTGGAAGGTTTAGAGAATTTTTTCAAGAGTTGGAGCGATCAAGTGAAAAACAGGTTCACAAGCCTATACATTACACGGAGCCTAAAATAGTTCTTTGGGCTTGAAGAAGATTCTGAGAGCTCCGAATGGATTTGTAATTAAAACAAAACATTTTAAGAAAGAGGATTCCAAGACCTACATGATGGTGAAATATTATTTTTCACAAAACCTTGGTGTATATCATTGGAAGGCGCTTTTCTCGCACAAGTGGAGTCCCAGATCAAAACTCCAATTTTTTAGGGATCATATGATCGAATCAAGACATGAGACCCACATCATTGGATTCAAAATTCCATTTATAGTCAGGATAATATAAAATTTTACCAATAAATTCCAGCGAGAGCTCAAGTTATCTGCGTTTCAAGTTACCCTCTCAAAGGCAGTTCAGGACTTAGTCATTTTTTCAAGAGGACACGTGTCAGCACCAGGAGCCTGGTGGGATTTCATGTCCCCGAAGTCCCTGAGGTCAGGTACATCAACCCTTGGAAAATGTACCCAGCCCTCATGTGACCCTTGGGACCCTCATATGACCTCCCAGACTTGGCAGATTAGCTCCTCAGGTGCTTATTTGGAGCATGCCTTCCCTGTCGTCGGATCGGGCGCCATGTGTCAGCTCTAGGACCACCTGTGGAATTTTATGTCCCTTGTGTACCCTGAGTGGAGGACATCAAACCTTGGAAAATGTTCCCAGCCCCCATAGGGAGTCTTCTAGACACCCATGTGACCTCCTTTCAGCTCCCAGTGCTTCAATGTAACTTTCTCCCTCTTCATTTCCTATCGTTGGATCAAACGCCACGTGTCATGCTCTTGACCATCGTGGAATTTGATGTCCCTCACATCCCTGAGGTCAGGGACATCAAACATGGAAAAATGCACCCTAACCCTAATTGTGCATATCTTTTTAAAAAGTTTCCAAGTGCCGCTTTCTTCACTTCTAACTTCTAATAGTTTTTGTGCACTCCATTCCTCCATTCTTCCTCTGCAACATTCTACCATCACCCCGCCATTGCAAATGCTCAGACCAGCTCGACCCAAACACTGAAACAAGCTCCCCATGGTGATTTTCAGGTCTCAAAAGGATCTTTCATCAAAACAAGAAGGAGAAATGAAGAGCAAGAAGAAGAAAACAAAGTGAAAATCTCCATAGCCTAAAAATGAAGATCTAAAGAAATGTTGCAAGCCGGTGCATGAAACAACAAACCATTTGCTTCTATTCATTCCTCTATCCAAGACCATCAGAAAGACACCTTCAAACTCCCCCTCGTGTGATAGAGCAGCCACAATGAAGAAATCTCGTTTCGGCTCAACGAAGAAAGAAGTGGGATTTCCCGTCAAACCAGTTGTCGGATTGAAGTAAGATTGCACGTGAAGCATCAGAATAAAAAAACCACATCAAAAATATAAATTTCTTTGTAAATGGAGGAGAAAAATAGACCTGCAATTTTTAGGTCCATTAATGGTTGTCGTGCCAGGACGCACTGCTGCTGTGTCTGAAAACTAAAACTTTAAAATCTCCTGGACTATTAAGCGGGCGGATCTGAAATTGTAGAGGGAGGATATTGGGCAAAAACCCATATCAAAAACTTTGTTCCATGTCAATCGACTCCCAGAGGCCAACTTTCTAAAAATAGCAGGTCTACTACATAGGAACTACTATTTTGGGAAAGTTAGCAATAGAAGAACCTGCAGAGGAGACGAAGACATTGGAGGTAAACTACAACTGAAAATTCACCAGAATAGACATTTTTGGCACTTACTAAAAATAGTAAGTGGGCCCTCGAGCACCTGCTAAAAATAGAAATTTGATCCAGAAGAAATGAGGAACACGGGGAGAAAGAGGAAAACTAAGCTGCGACATCCAGTTGAAGATCGAGGAATTGCTTTTCCACACTTACTAAAAATAGTAAGTTGCTTTTTCAAAGGGAGATATGAAGATGAAATGGATGGGTTAGAATCCGACACAACCCTTTGCTGTGAGTATGATGTGGGAGACAGTGATGTCTTATACATGGACCTAAACGACCTTAAAACTCGCATGGCCTCCAAGGACCGAAGGAGGATTGAAGACCAGATATTCAAAGTGGAGCATTGGCTCTTTGCAGGACATCAGTGTGCGTGCAAAGTCTCGAGCTAGTCCTAGCCTGCTCCTTCCACTACGAGCCCGAGACACGAACCATCCGAGCTGATAATGGTACAACGTTGGTGGTCATTAACCCTAGAACCATTTCAATCTCTCTCCAGATACCGACATCCCCCAACATGGTTGTCATTTCTAAGGAAAGATCCATGCATGATTGGGAGACAATGGATTCATATGTCTAAGGGGTAGTGCTCGGATCATGGTTGAAAACTAGAAGGAAGCCTTCCAGGATTCCCAAGAATCTACCAAGGTGTGAGTTTCGAGAAGGGTATTATGATGTCATCACTCTCCTCAGTAGAGTAATGGGTGAAGCAAACACGAGAGACTTCCGGATTTGGATGGGCCTTTACATCCCGACATTGTGAAGGGAAGCGAGAGAATTGACTGGGGTAGATCATCGGTGACAATCTCCATCTGCGACTTCTTCAAGTACCCGTGACAAACAAGTTTCAAATGACTTTTTATCTAGTTTATCTCCTCGTAAGCTCATGATCATTGAGGATTGGCTCTCACAGAACATTGCTTCCAAGGTACCTACATTCAAGAAACTTCCATAGTTGATAATGGAGGAGAGCAACAAGCATTTCACTGCGTGAATGATGCATTCACTATGTATGTGGTCCGAAACTTGGAAGGGGATCTCTGAAGCTAGGATGTCACCAAAAGCGGCATCCCTGATTAAGGAATATGGCTCGTACTTCATACAATTCTCAACATTCTCCTACATATGAGTCATTGGCTTTGACCAAGCTCCACTAAAACTACCTAAGTACCTCAGTGACTAGATTGTATTGTTCAAACTCTATAGGCAGATCACCCAAGTTAATAACAAGCTCAGAAGTAGAAGAAAAAAATTGATTTCTTTCCCTATATCTCTAGGGGAGTTCACGTGCAAAAGCTCAAATGACGCATCCCACCTGGAGGCCGCTTTCACACATCTGAATTTGCATTCATACATTATCAGGCCTAACTTTGATAGCCGAGAAGATCCCGACTCCTATATCCCAGAATTACAACATGAGCCATAAGTTGAGGACTCTTTGGGCCAATTGTATTGATGAGTCCGAAGTATGTGAAAAAGATCACATGAGGATGACAACCAACGAGATGAAGAAATTCAAGTTCTCTTGGTATGAAGACATCTTATATGATGATGGGACATATATGTATGAACTGAGTATGCGGTAATCAAGATGTCCCCAATGCCCCAAATCAACTGGCATGTTCATGAATCAGGAGATATATTGGAGTGGAATGAAAAGGTGGTGAGGAGAACGAGGAACTGGTTTCAAAAGAAGAGGACTATGATCATTCGGTCATGAGGAATTTCTCCAAGCTCGAAGCAAGCTTCACATCATTCGTCTTCAAAAGTGGTGGAGGTAACTTCTAGCTCTAAATACTGGAGTGAGTTCAAAAGGAAGGCCACGGAATTGAAAACTTCTCCCCATGAGAAGACATCCAAGAAATTCAGGGAAGAAAAAGATTCATTGGCATCGCGCAAGAGGAAGACGCGATCCTAGTAATGCAGACAGAAAATCCTACAACAAATGCACAAGTGAACAAGGAGTATATGACTCATGATCCTTTATCCGAGCCACTACAAGAGGTCTTGCATGTTGTTGATTCCAACACTCCTCTCATTCAAGAATTACCTCCCCCATCAGATAAAGAGTGGTTAAGGCACTGTCATTGAACTCCGAATCCGATGAGATGTTTCCTTGGATGCAGGAAACGATCATCCTCGACACTCACATGGTGCAACAAGTAGTAGCTCCCAATATATCAGCAATTGTCACATTGGCTAAAGAAAAAATATTAAGAAAGATCACACAGACAACATCACGATTCTACGGTGAGGAGACAGTAATCAGTACATTATTGTCCTTCACTAAGGATACCCTCAAATTCTTCTCGAAATCGAGCCTCCATTGCACTTATCACAAAAAAGCATTCATCATGGTTCGGGAAGTGCGGGGATGTCAACAGATGTGGTGATGGATGGACTAAAACCTTGAGCTGCATTCGTATCCCTCATGCCGACAAAGTATAACCAACAATGACTCGTTTCAACTAGAAGTTTGGAAAGACAGAAGCCTTCTCAGGATCACAAAGTGGGGAGCAGTCAGAGAACGGAGCTAAGTCCACCGCAATAGCTCATCCTTGAGCATAATCCTTCTTCTTCTTCCTCTTCTTTCTCTTTCTTTTCTCTTCTCATACAACACCCTCTCTCCTCAATGTTATATTTTTACGTTGAGAGTTGCACTTTTTGATATGACTTAAGTGACTTCAGAAATGTAATGTAAATTTAAGTCACCTTGCCATTATAAAAGGGACTTAAGTATTTAAAAAGGAATATGAACAGTCTTAAGTCACATTAAGGTATTCGAAAAGTCACCGGGAAGATGAAAAGTTTTCCTCCTCTTCTATAAATTGTAACAAGCTCCTCATTTGAAGGTCTTCTGAAAATTCTTCTGAAATTTTGCTTCTTAGATGTTGGAGCTATTTTTGTGAATTCATGAGAGAGTTATCCTTGTGAAGAGAGCAAGAGATAGAAAGTTTCTTCCATTTCTCCTATTACAAAATGTCTTCTACTTCTCACACTATGTGCAAATTTTGCTTGAGCTTGATAAAGGAAGAAGGAATTTTAGCCTCTTTGATTGAGGAGTTTGTTGGTACTTTGTTCCCATTAAGCTTTATTTGGTCTACTAGCTATTATGTAGATTTGTTTTCTTCTATATTCAAGTGCATGTAATGAAACTTATGGCTAGTGTATGCAAGTCTCTGATTTTCTACTTGCAGCATTAGTTTTTCTCTTTTCTAATTTTCTCATTCCCTTTCCCACCCGGCAAAGTCATCTCTTACGGTATATGCAAGCAATTGCCGCAGTGTCGATGGAGTGCCTGTTGGATCCTCGGTCGAAAGGCCACCACAAAAATCCACCTTTTCACGCGCATGCACATATGGAAGTTGCACTAGGTTAAGTAGAGGGACTTAGATTCCCAGAGCGTTGGCAAGATAACCACCAATTTGTCCCCGAAAAATTTTCAACAATTTTGGTGCCCACCATGGGGCAGATTTAGCAGCATCTACACCTGAATACGACCAGAAGGTCTGAAAAATACAAAAAAATTAGAAAATTCAAAATTCAAAAGAGAAAATTTTTGGAATTTGAATAGCTATATGAGCCACATGTCTACAAACCATGGCTATTCTGGGAAATCCTCTGTTGAAAGACCCGAATTGCTCTTCCACATCTAAGAAGATATCACTTTTGATTTGAGAGAAGCTATTTGGCATAACAGGCAATGTGTCGATGTACGTCGGAAGCGGCAGGCAAGCGTGAGAATCTCAAGTGACTCTTCCGTGCACCCGACCTCTCGAGGTCATGCCGAGACAATGCCGGTGGGGGTAGAATATGCATTGGATTCGAGAAAAACTAGTTAGGTAGTCTAATGTCTTTGACACGCACTAGTGGAATTTGCAAATCTAAGGCAAAGAAGGCCCTTCTAACTTGGGTGGTGTGATAGATCGATTAGCAGTGAGGATGATCGCTCGAAGGCTCCAATCAATATCGAGCTCTGGCGTGATTCGATCTATGGGTTGCGGAATACGTGGAAAATGACCTGGGATAGTTTCGTGTATGTCTCCAGATAAGGTCATAGGGTGGATGGTGGAAACAATTGACTCTACGGACGATTCTCTGGCCTAGTCCAGAATTCTCTAGCTTCGTTAGCCGCTATATCTAGTAAGGACAATTGTTCGATGATGATGGGTGGAATTGGAGTGGATTGGAATACTAGTATGCGTAAGTCAGCGTCTATATCTGATTGACTTGTGGACTCGTTGGGCTGTAGGATCTGTGGATCACAACCATAGACTCTTGGTTGTTGCGGTCCTGTTATGGTCATGCGTGAAATCAAGTTCTAATCCCTAGTATCCAGTAATCATATGCTTTCTCAGCTTCTATGTTTAGGACCAACAACTGTGTGATTTTCTCAGAATATCTCACAGCGTTCGTCTGACCTGGATCCTTAGGCGGTATCTATATCTCGTGAGAGTTTCTCCGCACTGGTTTGTGGGACCAAAGGATCACAACCAAAGGTTTGTTCTCTTTCGAACCCTTCTACAGTCATGTGAGTGTTTACCTAGGGCAATCTGTAATTTGGTTGGTTTGACCAAAACGTGTGTGCTTGGTCGTCCTCTATGTTAACCCTCTCAACTAAGAACCGATCGGTTGTAAATACATTTGTTGTTTGGAATACTTGTATTCGAGATTTTGGTCTATGTCAACTATTGCGTAACATTGAGATTTGGTTGAGGCACGATTGGCTCAAATATATATTCCCACAGGATCCACGAGGTCCTGTGATTGTCATACAAAATAAAATGTAAATCTAAGCGTAACTAAGTAAACTCTAACTACGTGGAATAAATCTAAAACATATATATATATATATATATATATATATATATATATATATATATAAAACTTCTATTCTTCTAAGAAACCTTTCAAGAATACAATGGAAAGAAAACTATTTTAAGCGTATCTAGAAATAACAACTAAACAATAATTTAAAACAGACAAAATAACCGAGTGTAGTTATCAGCCCATGCAATTTGTAGATTTATTCTAAATAAATAAAATAGTTCGTCTAATCTATCATGAGATTCTCGATCCTACCTCGAAGTGAGGAGTGAATCATAGTTTCTCGAAACTATTAATCCTCACATGCTTCCACTGGCAATATCGAGAATAAAAGTCACTGAAATGAAGCAATTATCTACTCTATTTGATATGATTCTAACTAGAACTTTGAAAGTTAAAACCTGGATTCCGCAGAACAGTGGCGAATCCGATGGCGTGTGCGATCTTGTCCCCTCAGTGTGATCTCCTCGTTCTTTCGTGTTCACGTGGATCCAGAAAAGTGTGTAATGCTAGCATGGGCAGGAGTAGATATTGGGACAAGGACAACTCAGAATGCAGACCGAAAATGCGAGTAGGAGAGGGATAGCGCAAGAGTACAGAGCTTGGCTTATGCGATTCCTAGCGGGATTTTACTGTGAGTCATGCAACACAAAGTGACCAGAACCTGAAACTATCCTGTTCGAAGAGCAAAACCTGCAACTTTAATGGCTTCCTAAGCTATTCTATTCCAATGGATTGGATAAAACAACAACCTTTGTTTGCCTGACAATTTGGATATGTGGCTTACCAACAGTTGGACAATGCTAAATGAGCATGTAAATGAACTAAAACCAGTACTCTAAGCAAAATAATAGCTAAATTCAATGCAAAGAGAAATTCAGAGACAAACTTCAGACCGGATTGGGTGAAATGACAACACTGCCTGCACAAGATGGGTATGTGGCTTACTAACAAATTGAGCAATCTAACTAAAGATGCAAGTGAATTGAAACTATGGCTTCTAAACAAGATAACAAGCTAAAATACTAAAATGAGGAGATGAGAGCAAAGATCAATCTTCCAAATCCGGCCCATTGTTTAAGCACAAGCCATGCATTTATAGGAATTCAATCACCCAAAAATCAAAACCAAACTGAACTCCTAAACAATAAACAAAGGAAAAACACTATTCCAGGGGACCAAAAACATAAATTCTGCTCAAGTCGGCAAGAGAAAGGCTGGTGAAACGTGATATTTCACGCGGTCGCGCGTCAAAAGAATGTTCGGAAAACGCGCATAGGACAGCATGCCAGTAGGCGGCGGTTTGCCATCCATTGAAGATCAAAAGGCCAAGGAAAGAAGAAAAAAGGGGAAAACAAAGGGCGCGGGGGCTAGGCGGGGCATGCGGGATGTTAACGCATACTCCGAGAGCTTTTCCGGATCCCGAACACCTTGCGAGGAGACCTGTATCATCATTGGGGCACTTGTTACACTGTTCCGCAGTACAGTACCTTACAATTTTGGGTACGTACATATTGCCCCCTCGGAGAAGCGTTTTAGCCATGAAGAGGCATAAAACGGTGGGTCCGAGTATGGCAGTCCCGAAATGGGGAATTAGAAGTTATACCTTACTCGTCCGTGTTTGAAATGACGCCATCTGAAATTCCCGCTACCTGCAAAATGAAAAGAGGATTCAAGTGCAGATAGATACAATAACTTTTGGAAAACAAATGCTAAAAAGACAGGGAATGAGAACGTACCATTTGTGCGGGGATAGGAACTTACCTCCGTCGGCGCTCCAAAACCTGCGAAAAAGTCTTTTAAAACGAATCAGGGCGCTATATATACGAAAGTGGGCCCATTTTCCTATTCATTTGCGCGAGTTGATTTGATTGATTTTGAGCTCTGGGACCCACGGTGACGGTTTCTTGCGTGAGTAGAGTCAAAACGTCCGCAGCGAGATCGTGATCATGCCTCCACGTGCGGAACACCGACCTCAGCGATCACAGGTTAGTTTTCTTCAATTTTGTGTTTTTCCCCCTTTAAATTTGAAATGCTAAATTTGTCGTAATGGGGGGGTTATTTTTGAAAATGTTAGGTTCAAAAGGTCCACCTAGGGGGGGCGCCTATTTCTAAGACATGGTGCCTCTTGAAAATAATCTGAAGAGATTCTTCATCGGTGCCTTGCCATCATAAGTAGGTTTCTTCCTTAGAAGAACCCAACCAAGAACATTGAGAGAAGCTCAAGACCATGTAATAAAGCGATGATGATTTAATATTGTGCAGTAAAGTGAAAGGCACAAATGGGAAACAAAAGGGTCATAATTCAAACTCAGTCACCACGGATCCAATGTTCCAAAAAATGGCAAACGACTTGGTTGCCTTGAAGAAACAACTATCCCAGATCACAATGCGGAACGCTCCAAGGAAACCAAACTCCCCAAATAGGCCAAGGATTGCTCCACCTCCTCGTCGAAGCAATCTCAAAGCACCATTAATCAATGTAAATGCAGCGTGACACCGAAGAACTAGAGGAGGAAGCAAAAATTGAAGAAGTTGAAGAATAAAATGTGGAGGAGTATGAAAGCTATCTTGAGGTTGAGGAAGTTGATGGCGATATGCATAATGGCCTAATTGAGTACATTGATGATGAAGATCTAGGTTTCTCATGTGCGTTTTCACTCACGCATAGTCTAAGAAAGGTGCTTCATCCTCAATAGCTGCGGTAAAGGACAAGAAGAAGAAAGGAGATTCTTCTCCGGAGGTCCCACAAAATAAAATCATCAATAGAGGATCACCACTACCACCTTCGATGGAGTCAGCTAAAGAAAAATCAGACCCACTGGCTAACAAGGATCATGCTTTGCCATACCAAGTAGGTCATCTAATCCTCTCCCCAGCTCAAAGGTTACTAAGAATAATTCTTCTTCAAATGTTGTTCCCACAAAAACATCTAAGGTGTTATCAAAACCCGCATCCCCATCTCCTTCTAAGCCAGTTACTGTACCCTTGAAAGAAATTTCAACACATAAAACAACAAAACCTTAACCATGTAAATCTTCCATTATTCCTGGAACCTCTTCCTCGCCATCATAACCCCATTTGACTGTGTGGAGCATGCAAGCAAAACTAAAGTCCAGCTCTCAGAAATAGAATACCTACAAACTCATCCTGCCCAATTTTATAGGTTCATTGATGTAGTTCGTGGGGGTAACCCCATAACCTTGGGTCCAAATTCCAAAGGCTTTCTCCCCACACCATCCACATCACCTTCACAAAACATGCTAGCCCTTAGCGCCTCCAAAAATGACAGAGTTGAACCTTTCTACCTGTCACTTCTCATTAAAGGCTTTGAGCTAAATAATTGCGTCATAGATTTCGAAGCCTCAGATAATGTGATGCCTATCAAAGTTGCAAATGCTCTTGGCCTCACCCTAACCCAAGCAAATGGAACCTGCTATTCGATGGAATCCAAACAAGTTCCATTGGTAGGAAGGATCAAAGATGCACATGTAGCATTGGTTGATTTTCCAGACAAGAAGGTGCTTCTAACCATCCTAGTAGCGGACATCCCAGCATCCTTTGACATGCTATTGAGTAGAATTTTCTACAGAGACTTAGGTGGAGAAATAAAAATGGAGTGGTCATTTACAACTATTCTAGTAAAAGGAAAGATGAAGACATTGCTACCTGTAAGAAAGATGAAGTTCACAGTGCGAAAGTCTAATGATCCAAAGGCAAACATTCTTTTTCAAGATAGCACACTAGGCAACTACTTCCTCACATCAGAAAAAGATGAAAACTTGCCACTCTTTATGGAAGAGGAAGAAGATCAAGTTTGGATAATGGAATTTGATGGTAGTCATTCTAGTGCAGGTTTGGGAGCGGGTGTAGTGTTGTACTCTCCTCTGGTGAATTGTATCCATTTTCCTACAAGCTGCAATTCGATAATACAAATAATATGGCAGAATATGAAGCTCTCCTTTTAGGCATGAGCGTGGCCGAAGACATGGGAATCAAGAAGTTGAGATGTCGAGGTGATGCGGAAGTGATAGTAAAGCAAGTCGATAACAATACCAGTGAAAAATCCAAGACTCGGCATTATAGAAACAGAGTATGGGACTACATTGAATATTTTGATGCATTTTCCATTGAAGCTATCCCAAGAGAAAAGAATGAAAAGGCTGATTCTCTTGTAGTATTGGCTTTTCTAGTGACACCTCATCCTTCTTTTGGTAAAGATAAGGTGACCATATAAATGGTGTTCAGGCCTAGTGTACGAGATAATGCAAATCATTGACAAGTATTTAACGATGATAACCAAATTCTAGCATTTTTGGAACAAAGGGATAATTTCAATAACCTCTTCTTTGAAAGAAGTGAAAATCCACACCGTGAAGCGGTAGCCAAAGAAGAGAAAGAAGGAATTGAAGGTGTTGATAATGAAGGAGTGATAAAATTGAAAGGGAACAAGATTCCCAAAGGCCTATTTTCTTTAGAAGACCTCTTTGACAAACACGAAGATTCATTCAAGAGAAAGAAAAACAATCTTCTTGGTGCCTAGCTGATTTTGATAAGGAAAACATCGGCACCCGAGAGGAACCAAGGATGGTCAATATTGGAAAATGTTGCTCACCTGAGGAGAAGAGAAGGTTTGTCATTGCTCAAGAAATATTCAGACATTTTGGCCTACTCTTATGATGAACTCAAATCCTTCCAACCAAAGGAAATGCATCACTCGATTCCTTTGAAGTAGGATGCTAAGCCATTCAAGCAAAAGCAAAGGCCATATAACCCAAAGGTTTCTGATACCATCAAGGAGGAGGTAATGAAGATGCTCAATGCAAGAATCATCTTTCCCATCCACCATTCAACATGGGTGGCCAACATCGTGCTTGGTGTGGAAGAAGAATGGTGAAATAAGAATATGTGTAGATTTCCGCAACTTGAATCAGGCATCACTGAAAGACAATTATCCTCTCCCTATCATGGACCACATTTTGCAAGTAGTCATCGGATTTGAAATGCTCTCATTGCTTGATGGATTCTCAGGGTATAATCAAATCAAAGTGGCAGAGGAGGATCGCGCAAGACAACCTTCACTATGCCTTGGGGCACTTTTGCCTACAATGAGAATGCCTTTTGGTCTAATCAATGCGGGAGCTACATTTCAAAGGGCGATGGATTTGGCCTTCAAAGATCTAAAACATTGCATTGTCATATATCTTGATGATCTCACGGTATTTTCAAAGAAGAGGGGAGACCATATCCATCACTTAGAACAAGTACTTGCAAGGTGTAGAAAGCATGGCATATCACTAAATCCCAAGAAGTGCATTTTTGGAGTTACATAAGGCAAGCTATTAGGGCACATTGTGAACAAACATGGAGCACATATTGATCCTGAGAGAATACGAGCCATTCAAGCATTATCTCTACCCACAAACAAGAAAGGAGTTCATTCATTCTTGGAAAGGTGAATTTTCTTCGTCACTTTGTTCCTGAGTTTGTTGAATTAACAAAGCACATCACCACCATGATGAAACCACAGGTAAACTTCAAATGGAACAATGAAGGGAAGGCATCATTTGAATAGATAAAAAAATCCATTGCCAAAGCTCCAACTCTTGTGTCTCCAGATTTTAACAAAGATTTCATCATGTATTGTTATGCATTAGAACATACCCTCTCTACTTTTCTTGTTTAGAAAAATGATGAAGGCATGAAAACACCCATCGCTTTCATGAGTTGTCTATTGAAAAAGCATGAACTAAATTACAACCAATTAGAGAAGCATGCTTATGCGGTGGTTAAGGCTGTAAAAAACTTCGGTTCTATATCCTCAACTCTCATACAGTGGTGATGGTCCCCGGCAGTGTAATCAAGTCCATCTTAACACAACATGATCCTGGAGCAAAAAGAGGAAATTGGATTGCAAAGACTCAAGAGTATGACTTGGAGATCTAACCCTCCAATCTGGTAAGGGGAAATGGTTTGTGTAGGTTAATTGCTGAGGATGAAACACTCAAAGCTCAACACGGTGAAGAGAATTATGCTTGCCTAACTTGTTTCAAAAACAACCCACATGTTCTCTTTATATCCACTACTGATGAGTGGTATGCTGATGTTCCCTATTATTTAACTCATGGAGAGTTCCCTTCTCATCTTGATTACAAGAAAAAGATAACACTCAAGTTGAAGGCAACAAAGTTTGTAATCTTGAATCACGTGCTTTACAAAAGAGGCCTAGATGGATGCTTCCTCAGGTGTGTGGATAAAGAGCAACAAGCAAAATTGCTTAAAGCATACCATGACCAAGCATGTGGTGGGCATTTTTCAGCGATGGTCACTGCACACAAGATCCTCTCCGAGGAAGATACTATTGGACCACCCTCTTTGCAGACACCCAAGATTGGGTTTCTAAATGTGAAGCTTGCCAAACATTCATTGGGAAACCAAAACTTGCGGCACTTCCACTCAGGCCAGTTGTTATTGAAGAACCATTTCAGCAGTTGGGACTAGACTTCATTGGTGTTATGAATCCTCACTCAAGCGTGGGGCACACCTATGTGCCCATGGCGGACAGACTACTTCACCAAGTGGGTGGAAGCCATTCTCACCAAGCAAGCCAACACCGAGACAGTGTGCAACTTCATCAAGGAAAACATCATAATATGTTTCAGAGTACCACAAAAGATTGTAGTAGACAATGCCACCTATTTCTCTTCAAGGGAGTTAACCGAGTTTTGCTATGGTTACGGAATCTCTCTATCTCATTCATCAAACTACTACCCACAGGGAAATGGACAGGCCAAATCAAGCAACAAGAACATTGTGACCATTGTCCACAAACTTGTAGATGAGAACCAGAGGAACTGGCACAAAAAGTTGTACGATGCATTATGGGCGGACATGATCACTCCCAAGAAGGCAATAGGTATGTCACCATTCCAATTGTTATATGGAGTCGAGGTGGAAATCCCAATCAAAATCAAGATGCCAGCTCTCAAGTTGCTACAAGGAATAGAAGATGGTCGATCAAGGATTCCATTGACAAGAGGATCCTCTTTCTTGAGAAGCTAGAAGAAAATAGATTCGAGTGGTGGACCATATCAAAGAACACCAATTAAAAGTAAAGATTTTTTTGATAAGAAGGCAAAAGCAAGAGAGTTCAAAGTTGGAGACCTTGTCTTGTTATGGGATAAGAGAAGGGAACCAAAAGTCAGCCATGGAAATTTTGATTCATTATGGCTCGGTCCATTCTAGATTCGTGAATATTGTGGCAAGAATGTTTTTCTACTCTCATATTTGGATGGAACGCCGCTAGAATTGCCTCATAGTGGGCAATACCTAAAATTGTATCATCAGTGAAAGCGGGTTGTCCCCCGCCTTGTACTATAGGTGATTTCTAGGTGTGTTTCCCTTTTTTTTTTATGTGTTTCCTTTCCATCCGTTTGTGTGTGTGTGTGTGCTTCCTTCTTCTAATATCTTCTTTTCTAGAAGTTGTACATGACTCTGCAGGGCCCAATGGATAAGGCATTGGTCAACAAATTATATGGTCTAAAATTGAGATCTTGGATTCCCATGTCATGTCTTCACTTCACTTAGTCCATGTCATGTCCCTAAGCTAGAGCCAGTTGTTGTCGTGTAAATGTGCAACAGGGAAATTGGAAATTTCCAAGCACGACAACTATACCCCTATGTCGAAATTTTCATGCTTTATCATTCCTAGGCAACCCCAACTCTGTCCAGTCAGTCCAAATTACCTCCCAACCAATGTTATATCATCCCCCTAGGTGATTTAGGAAATTCCATTCATTCCCCTAGGTGATTTGAGGACTTCATTGAAAATGTAAAATTGGGGAGTCATGGGAAGGGCTATGTGCATTGGCCTTCCCAAGACTAGATTAACCCCTGGAGGAGACGAGTAAGGAAAAATTCAACTTGAAGGTGAATGGAATACCTTATGACATCAAAGAAATGGTTTTGGAAGGTTTAGAGAAGTCTTTCAAGACTTGGAGCAGTCTGAGTGAAAAATAGGGTTCACAAGCCTAGATAGTACACAGGCCTAAAACACCACTGGGCTTCAGAAGAAGATTTCGAGAGCTCCAAATGGAGTTGGAAGTAAAATGAAACATATTTAGAAATATGATTCCAATACCTACATTATAGTGAAATAATATTTTTCACAACACCCTTGTGCATATGATTGGAAGGCAATTTTTCTCAGGCACAAGTGGAGTCCCAAATCAAAACTCCAATTTTTTAGGGATCATATGGTCTAATTAAGACATGAGACCCACATAATTGGATTCAAAATGCCATTCATAGTCAGTATCATATAAAATTTCACCAAGTAATTCCATTGGGAGCTCAAGTTATCTGTGTTCCAAGTTACCCTCTCAAAGGCAGTTCAGACATAGTCATTTTTTTGAGAGGACACGTGTCAAGACCCGGACTGGCAGGATTTCATGTCCCACGAGCGTCCCCGATGTCAGGTACATAAACCCTTGGAAAATTCACCCAGCCCTCATGTGACCCTTGGGACGCTCATATGACCTCCAGACTTGTGAGATCGGCTCCCAAGTGCTTATTTGGAGCATGCCTTCCTTGCCCTCGGATCGGGTGCCACGTGTCGCTCCGGGACCACCGTGGAATTATATCCCTTGTGCACTGAGATGGGGACATCAAACCTTGGAAAATGTGCCCATCCCCCATAGGGAGTCTTCTGGACACCCATGTGACCTCCTTTCAGCTCTTAGTGCTTCAATGTAACTTTCTCCCTCTTCATTTCCTGCCTTTGGATCAAACGCCACGTGTCATGCTCTTGACCACCATGGAATTTGATATCCCTCACATCCCTAAGGTTAGGGACATCAAACATAAAAAAATGTGCCATAACCCTAATTGTGCATATCTTTTTAAAAAGTTTCCAAGTGCCGCTTTCTTCACTTCTAACTGCTAATAGTTTTTGTGCACTCCATTCCTCCATTCTTCCTCTGCAACATTCTACCATCACCCCGCCATTGCAAATGCTCAGACCAGCTCGACCAAAACACTGAAACAAGCTCCCCATGGTGATTTTCAGGTCTCAAAAGGATCTTTCATCAAAATAATAAGGAGAAACGAAGAGCAAGAAGAAGAAAACAGTGAAAATCTCCATAGCCTAAAAATGAAGATCTAAAGAAATGTTGCAAGCCGGTGCATGAAACAACAAACCATTTGTTGCTGTTCATTCCTCTATCCAAGACCATCAAAAAGACACCTTCAAACTCCCCCCTCATGTGATAGAGCAGCCACAACGAAGAAATCTCGTTTCCAGCTCAACGAAGAAAGAAGTGGGATTTCCTATCAAACCAGTTGCCGGATTGAAGTAAGATCGCACGTGAAGCATCAGAAGAAAAACCCACATCAAAAATATAAATTTCTTTGTAAATGGAGGAGAAAACCAGACCTACAATTTTTAGGTCCATTAATGGTCTGTCGTACCCAGAGGCACTGCCATGTCTGAAAAATAAAACTTTAAAATCTCCTGGACTATTAAGCGGGTGGATCTGAAATTGCAGAGGGAGGATATTGGGCAAAAACCCATATCAAAAAACTTTGTTCCACGTCAATCCAAATCCCAGAGGCCAAATTTCTAAAAATAGCAAGTCTACTACATAGGAACTGCTATTTTGGGAAAGTTAGCAACAGAAGAACCTGTAGAGGAGACGAAGACATTGGAGGTAAACTACAATTGAAAATTCACTAGAATAGACATTTTTAGCACTTACTAAAAATAGTAAGTGGGCCCTCGAGCACCTACTAAAAATAGAAATTTGATCCAGAAGAAACGAGGAACATGGGGAGAAAGAGGAAAACTAAGCCGCAACATCCAGTTGAAGATCGAGGAATTACTTTTCCACACTTACTAAAAATAGTAAGTTGCTTTTTCAAAGGGAGATATGAAGACGAAATGGACGGGTCAGAAGCCGACACAACCCTTTGCGCATGAGTATGATGTGGGAGATAGTGATGTCTTGTACATGGATCTGAATGACCTTAAAACTCGCATGGCTGTGTAGGGACCGAAGGAGGATTGAAGACGAGATATTCATAAATGCTTGTTCGTTCTACACAGGGACATCATGTGTCTCGTGCAAAGTCTCGAGCTAGTCCTAGCCTGCTCCTTCCACTACGAGCCCAAGACACGAACCATCCGAGTCGACAATGGTACAACGTTGGTGGTCATTAACCCTAGAACCAGTTCAATCTCTCTCCAGATACCGACATCCCCAACATGGTCGTCATTTCTAAGGAAAGATCCATGCACGATTGGGAGACAATGGATTCATATGTCCAAAGGGTAGCAGATCATTAGTGACAATCTCCATCTCGTAACTTCTCCAAGTACCCACGACAAATAAGTTCCACATGACTTCTTATCTAGTTTATCTCCTTGCAAGCTCACAATCATTTAAGGGATTGGCTCTCACACAGAACATTACTTCCAAGGTACCTGCATTCAAGAAACTTCCACAGTTGATAATGGAGGAGAGCAATAAGCATTTCACCCACGTGAACGATGCATTCACTATGTATGTGGTGCGAAACTTGGAAGGATTTGGAAGCTAGAATGTCACTAAAAGTGGCATCCCTGATTAAGGAATATGGCTCGTACTTCATACAATTCTCAACATTCTCCTACATATGAGTCGATGGCTTTTGACCAAGCTCCTTTAAAACTACCCAAGTACCTCAGTGACTAGATTGTATTGTTTGAACTCTGCAGATGAGATCACCCAAGTAAATAACAAGCTTAGAAGTAGAAGAAAGAAATTGATTTCTTTCCCTATATCTCTAGGGAGTTCATGTGTAAAAGCTCAAATGACGCATTCCACTTGGAGGAGACTTTCACACATCTAACTTTGCATTCCTACATCGCCAGGACTAACTTTTCCATCCGAGAAGATCCCGACTTCTACATCCCAGACTGCAACATGAGCCACAAGTTGAGGACTACTGGGCCAATTGTATTGATGAGTTTGAAGTACGTAAAAAATATCACATGAGGATGACAACCAATGAGATGAAGAAATTCAAGTTCTCTTGGTATGAAGACATCTTACATGATGATGGGACAGAGATGTATGATCCTGAGTACGCAGCAGTCAAGATGTCCCCAATGCCCCAAATCAACTGGCACATTCGTGAATCAGAAGATATGTTGGAGCAGACTGAAAAGGTGGTGAGGAGAATGAGGAATTGGTTTCAAAAGAAGAGGACTATGATCATTCGGTCATGAGGAATTTCTCCAAGCTTGAAGCAAGCTTCACATCATTCATCTTCAAAAGTGGTGGAGGTAACTTCTAGCTCTAAATACTCTGGAGCGAGTTCAAAAAGGAAGGCCACGGAATTGAAAACTTCTCCCCATGAGAAGACATCCAAGAAATTCAGGGAAGAAAAAGATTCATTGGTGTCATCGTAAGAGGAAGACGTGATCCCAGTAATGCAGACAGAAAATCCTACAGCAAATGCACAAGTGAACAAGGAGTATATGACTCATGATCCTGTATCCGAGCCACTATAAGAGGTCTTGCATGTTGTTGATTCCAACGCTCCTCTCATTCAAGAATTACCTCCCCATCATAACAAAGAGTGGTTGAGGCACCTGTCATTGAACCTGAATCCGACGAGATGTTTCCTGGATGTGGGAAATGATCATCCTCGACACTCGCACGGTGCAACAAGTAGTAGCTCCCAATATATCAACAATTGTCGCATTGGCTAAAGAAAAAGATCAAGAAAGATCACACAGACAACATCACGATTCTACAATGAGGAGACAGGTAATCAATATATTATTGTCCTTCACTAAGGATACCCTTGACTTCTTCTCGAAACTGAGCCTCCATTTCACTTATCACATAAAAGCATTCATCATGGTTTGGGAAGTGCAGGACGTCAATAGTGTGATCGATGGATGGACTAAAAACTTGAGCTGCATTCGTATCCCTCATGCCGAAAAAGTAGAACCAATGGTGACTCGTTTCAACCAGAAGTTTGGAAAGACAGAAGCCTTCTCAGGATCACAAAGTGGGGAGTAGTCGAGAATGGAGCTAAGTCCACCGCAACAGCTCATCCTTGAGCATAATCCTTCTTATTCTTCCTCTTCTTTCTCTTTCTTTTCTCTTCTCATACAACACCCTCTCTCCTTAATGTTATATTTTTACGTTGAGAGTTGCACTTTTTAATATGACTTAAGTGACTTCAAAAATGTAATGTAAATTTAAGTCACCTTGCTATTATAAAAGGGACTTAAGTATTTAAAAAGGAATATGAACAGTCTTTAAGTCACATTAAGGTATTCGAAAAGTCACCGGGAAGATGAAAAGTTTTCCTCCTTTCTATAAATTGTAACAAGCTCCTCATTTGAAGGTCTTGAAAATTCTTCGAAATTTTGTTTCTTAGATGTTGGAGCTATTTTTGTGAATTCATGAGAGAGTTATCCTTGTGAAGAGAGCAAGAGATAACAAGTTTCTTCCATTTCTCCTATTACAAAAATGTCTTCTACTTTTCACACTATGTGCAAATTCTCGCTTGAGCTTCAATAACGGAAGAAGGAATTTTAGCCTCTTTGATTAAGGAGTTTGTTGGTACTTTATTACCATTAATCTTCATTCAGTCTTGTAGCTATTACGCAGATTTGTTTTCTTCTATATTCAAGTGCATGGAATGAAACTTCTCGGCTTGTGTATGTAAGTCTCGATTTTCTACTTGCAGCATTAATTTTTCTCTTTTCTAATTTTCCCATTCCCTTTCCCGCCTTCCTAAGAAAGTCATCTCTCTTTGGTATATGCAAGAAATTGCCGCAAGGTCAGTGGAGTGCCCCTGTTGGATCCTCGGTCAAAAGGCCACCACAGAAATCCACCTTTTCACGTGCATGCACATACGAAAGCTGCACCGGTTAAGTAGAGGGACTTAGATTCCCAAAACGTTGGCAAGATAACCACCAATTTTTCCCCGACAAATTTTCTTTCCAACAGGCACCAAAGTTCTTTTTTCCAGATTCTCAATTGTTGCATTCTAATAATTATCCAACATGGAAAACAAAAATTTGTGCACAACCTGATTTTGAAAATCTATGAACCATTGTTTCTGGTACATTAACAAGATCTGTAACAGATGTTACACAACAAGCTACATTTGATCATGCAAATCAAAAAGCAAAGTTAATAATCTTGTTTAGTGTTTTGGATGAGGTACAACCTCATATTCGTGAGTCCACAACAGTAAAAGAATCTTGGGACAAGTTGAAAATGGTATATGAGTCAAAAAATAAGAACACAATACTTCATCTCCAAATTCAACTATTAAACTTGAAAATGCAACAATTGAGAAAGTTGAAATGTTTTTGAGAAGAGTGACAACTTTGCGTGCATCACTTCAAGCTTTGGAAGAAGAAGTAATTGACACATCACTTGTGCCTATAGTATTGAGAGCTCTTCCTCCTCCTTATAGGATTTTTGTGACCACGTTCAACATAACTGGTCAAACAACAACTTTTGAAGAGTTAGTGAATATGCTCCAACAAGAAGAATCTATTCACTCAACTATTGAAACTGAAGAGTAGGAACTTGCTTCTAATCAAAAAGGAAAAAAATAGGTGAAGTCTAGTAAACAACCTCAGAAGCAAGGTAATTCTCAACAAGGCCAAAAAGACCAACAAAAATGTCTTATTTGTGGTCGAAAAGGACATGAGTTAAAAAATTATTGGTACAACACATTCCAACAAGGATCATCAAGTGGTAAAAAGACTAATTACCAACAAACAAAATCAGGCCAACAACAGAGTAAACAGGGACAAAATTATCAAAAGTGGAAGAAGAAACCAACTCAACAAGGAAATGTAGCCAAACAGGAAGATCAATTTGATGATGATGACTTCCTCTATTCTGCATAGTCAAATGAAGTATCCAATTCTACAAATGAAATTTTGTATGTCGACTTAGGTGCAACTCAACACATGACAGGAAAGAAAGATTGGTTCTTCACAATGAGTAAAACACCCACCAAAAATCATGTCTCTTTGGGTGATGATACATCATACAAGTGTTGAAGGCATTGGTTCCATTTCACTACCACTTGGGCAACATAATTGTAAAATTACAGATGTTCTTTATGTCCCTAGTTTAACAAAAAATCTTTTATCCGTGAGTCAATTATTAGATCACAATCTCAAAATTGACTTTGATTGTAAAGGTGGTAAAAAGATGTGCCTAATTCAAGATAAGTCACGAAGCTCAAAAATTGTTGCAAAAGATTCAAATGTTGGAAGAATGTTTCAGTTGGATTTTGTTCAACGAAATGATCAAGCACTTTTAGCCAAGGATACATCATCAGCTCAACTATGGCATCAAAGACTTGGGCATGTAATTTTTGGCTATCTTGACACACTTCGTTGATACGACATGGTTAGGGGTTTACCACCTCTAAAAAGGGTACAAATAAATGTCAACATTGTTTGGTAGGAAAAAAAAATAGAGCACCATTCAAACATAGTACATTTTAAGCTAAGGAAAAACTTGACTTGGTGCATACCGATTTGTGCGGACCAATGAGACCTAGCCACTTTGGGTTTCAATATTTCATGCTCTTTGTTGATGATTTTTCAAGAAAAATGTGGATATATTGTCTTTCTACAAAAGACCAAGATTTTGAAACTTTCAAGAAGTTTAAAGCCCTTGTTGAAATAGAGTCTGGTAGGAAAATAAAAACACTCCACTCAGATCGAGGGGGAGAATACACCAGCAATGAGTTCAATGATTTTTTGAAAACACATGACATTCGTTGTCAAATGGCTCCTCCTCACACACCGCAACAAAATGGTGTTGTTGAAAGGTGAAATCGTACTATCATGGATATGGTGCGATGTATGATTGATGATGTAGGTTTATCAAAAACATTTTGGGCCAAAGCAACTAAAACAACAATGTATTTACTAAACAGAGTTCCCACTGCAGCTCTTGATGGAGTAACACCACATGAAGCATGGTCAGGGCATAAGCCATCTATTTCACACCTTAGAGTTTTTGGATGTAAAGCAAGTATGCACATTCCTAAGAAACAAAGAACTAAGCTTGATATGAAATTAGAAAAACTTATCTTCTTGGGATACAACGATGAAACACTTGGTTATAGACTTATGAATCTAAGAACAAGAAGGGTATACACTAGTCGGGATGTTGAGTTCTTTGAGAAGAAAGAATAAGATGCTCCTTCCATACACTCACATGATGAAAAAATCACCCCTACAGTAAAAATAGAGGATGGTAATCACTTTGATGATGACATTGATGATGGGGAAGATAATGAAATTCAACCTCCCACAAGAGTATACAAGTATGCCTAAATGGTATACAAGTATGATTAAATATGAAAAATTGGATAGTGTCCCGACACATCTACCACTGGAATGAGGACTCGCAAAGTATGGCTCGAAATGAGGTCAATTTGGCCTTAATGAGTAAAGTTGTTTAAACTTTTGATCCATCCTCGGTTTAGGAA
Organism: Taxus wallichiana var. yunnanensis; assembly: GCA_018340775.1. Lineage (NCBI taxonomy): Eukaryota > Viridiplantae > Streptophyta > Pinopsida > Cupressales > Taxaceae > Taxus > Taxus wallichiana. The sequence goes on from CM031240.1 coordinate 204,813,004, forward strand.
GCCATACAGATCTAAACCTTGGAAAGATGCTATGGATGCGAATATAAGTCACTTATGAAAAATAATACATGGCAACTTACAGATCTTCCACTGTAAAAGCCGATTGGATACTGAGATGGATCTTCAAAATGAAGTACAAATCAGATGGCAAAATTGATAAACATAAGGCTAGACTAGTTCTTTAAGGGATATGCTCAAAAAGAAGGCATTGATTATGAGGAAACTTTTTCTCTCACAACTAAGATAAAAACTTTCAAAGTTAATATTCACTCTATTTGCACAATTTGGTTGGAAAATACACCAAATGGATGTGAAAAGTGCCTTTCTTAATGGTGATTTACAGGAATAAGTTTACATGACTGAACTAGAAGGTTTTGTCATACCAAGTAAAGAGGAAAAGGTATGTAAACTAATAAAATCACTATATGGTCTAAAGTAGTCTCCCAGGGCATGGTACATAAAAATTGATGAGCATCTCATTCAACAGGAGTGCATACGATCCTAATCTCTATCTCAAAAATCAAGGGGGGGAGATAGTGATCGGTGTAGTATATGTAGATGATCTAGTCATCACTAGAGGATCAGTGAGGATGATTGAGTCGACAAAGAAAGATCTAACATGACCATTCAACATGATTGATCTCGGGCTTCTGCATTATTGTCTTGGACTTGAAGTTTGGTAAAGAGAAAATCATATCTTTGTGTCAAAATTGAAATACGCCAAGACAACGCTCGAGAAATTCAATATGAAGGATTGTAAGTCATTTTCCACACCTATGGAGACAAGACTTCAACTGTCTCGAACATATCCATCACCATAAGCAAATGCAACTCTCTATCGGCGGTTGATCAGCGGTCTCATCTACTTGACTTACACTAGGCCGGATATCAGCTATGCAGTCAGCTATCTTTCACGGTTCATACAAGTACCAAGGGTTTCTCATTGGAAAACAACAAAGTGGATACTGAGGTACATCAAAGGAACTATGGACTATGGCTTAGAATACAAGAAGAATAATAACTTCTTCTTGACGGGATATTCAGATTTAGATCATGTAGGGAACATAGATGATAGGAAATCCACTTGATTTGTATTCTTTTTGGGATCTGGACCGATATCATGGGGGAGTAAGAAGCATACTTTTGTTTCAAGATCCTCCACAGAATTAGAATATTGTGCAGCAAGTGGAGCTGTCTGTGAAGTGATATGGCTCCGACGTATACTTGAAGGATTAGGAATACCACAGAAAGATCCAACTATCCTACATGTTGATAACGAAGGAGTAGTAAAACTTGTTTGGAATCCAATTTTTCATGAGCACACCAAACACATTGAGGTGCAGGTACATTTCATTCGTGAACATGTTCAGAACAACAACATCACGCTCCAATATTGCCCAACAAATATGTAACGTGCAGATGTCTTCATAAAGTCGCTTGCTCGAGGTAAATTTGAGGGTTATAGAGAATTTATCTCTTGTTCACTTGAGACCATGCTGAACTAAGGGGTGGAATGTTATGAATAAAACTTAGCTTAATTCATCATTAGTTGATATTTGAATATGTGTAATAAGTTAAAGTATTTAATTAAATACTTTAAACTTATGTCAATAGATATTAGTTGTCCTTAGTTGTTAATTGACTAAGTGATAGTGTTATCATCCCAATGTTTGTGGGATCATGTTCTATCTTTTACATATTTTGTTCCCAAATGATTTCCATGAGGGGAAATAGGGGTAGTTAGGGGCAATATGCTATTTCTACATATTTTCTCAGATTAGATGATTTGTTTCCATATATTTTGGATGAGATAGAAGCTTTCCAATATCTATAAATATTGTAGCTCTCCCATTTGTCTGTAATGCTTGATTTTGATATTAATAAAATACACAAGCACCATCTTGTTTCTGTGCAAAACTTCTGTGTCAATATTTTTTTCAAGTATTCATTGTCAAGATAAACATGAAACCCTAAGCAGCTTGATCGCCGAGTGTGTCGATAACCTGCAAAATAGAGATTCACCTACAAAACCCATAATACCACATCAAATCCAAAAAAGAAAGATACAATATGGGGAGTCAAACTAACCTCAGTAGTTACCCAACATAGTGAACTTACGACTGAGTGTTGCACTACATCTCAGAATCTATATAGTTCTTGTGTTTGAATGAATTGTGGCCTAGGAATCCCTTGTGCAAGTGCACTTGATAACGTGCGATAGCTGGATGTACTAATGTGAATAGATGTGTGGATGGAATAATGAAATTCCCCTTCATATGTAGTGTATGCAGAAAATGCAATCCCTTGTCCCTTGAATGAATGCCTTTGATGCTCTTAGATGCCTTTGGATGCAAGTTTAGGTGATGATAATACATGCTTAGAGTTTTGTCCCTTATTTTGGTCACATAATTTTTTATTTATATGATTCCCTTGTTTGAATTTTGTAATTGACAATTGGAAGGCTGACCCATAAGAAAATAAGAGGCCTAAAAGATAAAATAGGCCCAAAAAGAACGAGTAAGGTGGAAAGATGTTAAGGGCACCTAGAGAGAATGAGGGCATCTCGGGCGTAAGCATCTGTAAACACTAAATCATGGACTTTAGGTATCTATCTAGTCTGTGCATACAAATATTATCACCAAATCACAACACCTCCTGAATTGCTAGCACTTGACTGAGGCATTCGGTGTGATTGGGTAACATGGAGTTATCCTAAAGTGTGGGACCTTGTAAATGGGATAACTCTCTAGAGAAGGTTGAATTCCTCTTCCTAAACCTAGCACTACACTACTCCTAAATGCAGAAAAATACCTAATCTAATCCTACCCTAACACTTCCAAGGAGACAGGATAGAGGGAGATTGCATGCAAAATAAAACCTACACTAAGGGGTGGTGATGACACCAAGAAAAGGGGTGTTGAACAACTCACACTGCATGAAAATGAAGGAAAATGATGTGGGGAGGATGATCTAGCACCATAGACCATAGTAACATTCACACAACATTCCCAGAAAACATAACACCATTAAACCTTGCAATGAAAATAAGATAGTGCACAAGAACCTTTAAATGTAATGAAAAGACTAGAAGTTGCAATAATACACAAACAAGGGTTGCAAAACATCCACAAATTTGATTTTATTACTCCAAGATGTTGATACAATTCATTACAATGGGGCCAAAGGCATGATTTTCATTACAATGCTTAAAAGAGGAGGTTTTAGCTCCACAATTATCAGAGGTGAGAAATAAGGGAGGGGTAGATACAAGAATGTCCAACCTTTAAAACATTGCCCATCCTTATAATTTATAGAAAGAAAGGATGAAGAGAGGAGAGAGAAGAGATTTTCTGAAATTTCTCCAAAAACCCACAAAAATCATTAGTTTTATTGCAATGGGTATGAGAAGAACTACAAAGATCATGCTTGATTGTACATTGGTCTCGTGAAGAAAGAATGACTTCCATGCCTCATTTGCATCATTCTGCAGGTACTGAGCATGGCCCCCATTTCCTAGTACTTCACCCTCATTTTTCTCCCACCTAACTCTCTAACTTCCAAAATTTAACCCTCTATTAGATTCCCCTATGAATGCTCTTTCTAACAAGTATAAATTTGCTAAAAATGGATAAGAAGGGTGAAAGCTATGGTAAAAAATGTTTAAGTCACTTCTTGCTCCATCTCTCCACCTACCCAGCTCTTACCTCATTACCCGACTCACCACCTACCTCGCAACTCATTTGCCCAATACAACTTGACACCCCAAAAATGACTCGGTGGGTTCCTTTTCGATTTTGGAATGGGTGGATTTTGAGGTTTATACATTTTGGGTTTTGGGGTTTATATGTTTTGGGTTTTGGGGTTTAACTCACCCCTACATCGCATTCATCACCGCAAACCCCGATCTCGAACTCCACTTTTTTCCCAACGAGCTGTCTATTTTAGACTTCAAGATCCAAAGTCATCGTACATTTCACCCCCCAAATTTTAATCAACTCTGCCTTGATATCAAATGTAAACACCTCATTTACCTCTACAGTGGGCGTTGACCCAAAGCACCCACATTAGATTTCGGACTTGTAGGGTTTCAGGTTTTAGCTCGCCCAAATATGCATGCGACCCCGCCATCTCCAAATTTGCACACCTCTAATGTTCAAACTTTTTAGACTCTGACAACTCTACGGTGTGTCCACGCCATCGTTCTTCTACATCGCTCTTAGCTCGTCCCTCCCAAGATCTCTTTCACCATGCCATGCCAACATGAGCTCGGCTCGATCATGCCGACCCCGTGGTTCCATCCCCTACACCATTCTTATCTCGGCCCCGAGCCGCTAAGCCTTGTATCCTTCCCCGACCACGAGCTAACTATCGAGCGACTCGGCTTCCTTCAACCACGATCCATACATCTTCATTCCCACTTAGGCTCGCCCAACACGATCCGGGCTCCACGTCGAGCTCTTCACCTAACTCCTCGTGAATGTCTCCCTGCCTCGATTCAACTCGACGAGCCTTCCTCCTTACTCCCATCGAAAATGCACCGAGCCCCTCCTTAATGTGTCCCAATGAGCCCCAAGTGAGTATCCCGCTTCTCCTTGCATCTCTAAAGACAAGACTCGTCTCGCCACGGTTGAGTCGGCCCAAACCAATGTGTCATAAGCTCCCTCAAACATCACCCCCACTGCAATGTAGCTCGGCGAGTTGTCCCCGAACTCGCCACCAACCAACATCCTGGTCACCGAGATAATCCTTAGCTTGCCCAAGCTATTGAGGATTTGGCCTCCTTTGCATTCACACCAGCTCATCGAGCAACTCGACGAGCTATTGTTTAGCTTGATGGCCATTTTGGGCCTTTTTAACACGTTTTTCTTATTTTTGGATTTTCTTGGGTTTTTTTCCAAAATTTCTCACGTTAGTTTACCAAGAGGAAGCTGGGGAAATGTCATAGGGCTCGTTGTCCATTTTTCCCATTTTTTGCTCATTTTTACTGAGTGTGGGCCCGTCGAGCACATTTTTCACCTTAACAAATTCGAGTCCCTTTCAAAACCCATAAGAGGAAAAAATATTTTAAATGATTCCACACCTTCCTTGAAACACTATAATGCTCTGAAACATGCAATTCTACCCGTGAACCTCAAATTTTCATGTGAAGGCCATGTCAAGTGCTTGGGTTTGATCCCTTCATGTTGTCTATTTTTATGGGGAAAAAGGATAACAACTACTATTCATATGATTCTTAAGTAAGAAAATTACTATTTAACCCATGTCTTTGGCCATCTTTGTTTGTTTTCTATTACCACTTTTGATCTTGTACTCTCTATAGCCCAATCTATCATTTTATACTTTGGCATTTCTCATTTCGGACACCAACATCCAACCAAGATGCCAACTCTAGGAGCCCCCATCCCCTTTGAGCGCCCGACCTCATAATACTTTGCTCACATCTATTGGGTCCTTTCTAGTCGTTTGGGCATCTTATCTTTTTGGTGGTCAGCCTTTTTGGGGTTAATTACAAAATTTAAGTAAGGGAATCATATAAATATAAAGTTATGTGATCATAATAAAGGACCAAGCACTAAGAATTAGCTATCACCACCTAAGGTTGCATTCAAATGCCATTATCAAGAGCATTCAAGAATCCATCTAACATCCACACACAAGGGCAAGGGATTGATACTTCTACATACACGCATAGGAGGGGAAGTTCATTCTTTCATGCACACATCTATTTACATTTCTTACATCTAGCTACTTGCTCGCTATCAAGTGTGACACACAAAAGAGCCAACTAAGACATAATTCGCATACACACATATAGAACTACATTGGAGTGCGAAATGTAGTGCAACACTCAGTCATAAGATCACTTGTTTAACAGTTAAGGACATTTTGACCCCTCATTTGTACTATTTTCTTTTTGGGATTTGATGCGCTTTTGAGGGTTTTATAGGTCATTTATTTGTTGTAGGTCACTGGTGACATCCGTGGGCTTCGTGTGACATATTAGAGTAAACAATCGAAGGGAAGCGAATATCTTACGACCCTACAAAGTAGGGTTTTACACCATTTGAGTAGACACAGTGCCTAGAACAGGTCTTTGGTGTCTCGGGTTCCTTAACCCTCCACATGTGCCCCGGTCCTAGAATTCTCGATGCTCCTACAATTTTATGGGGTTCGGTGTGATAGTTTGGTTCTTTGTTCACCAATTTGTCACTTCGGCACAATCCAAAATTATTTGTGAATCAACTAAGTGATTTTATCTCCTCATTTGCACTTAGGGTTTTAATCTTAATTGCTTATTTCCTTGGGTCAAATTTTTACATCATTACTTATTTATTTGCTCCTACATTGCAATTAGATTTAGGCATTTATTTATTCAATATTTGTTTAATCATTTGGTGAACTCACGTTAGATTACTCTTAGATCCTTCTTTTTCTCCCATCATGGCTCATAAGGTCTCTCGAGTCTCTTTACTTCAATTGCTTCAAATGTACCCATCTTGTAAAGACGTTCTTCATAAAACCCTAGCGAATATGTATCTCCCTATCATCATGCTTCCTTCACATGTCAGTGCCATCTTCGATCATCTCTCCGATGATTCTATTAGTTCTAATGCCAATCAATCGATTTGTAAGTTTATTCAAGTTTTACATTCTTTATTTCAAGATACATTTCAAGTTATGAAATCCATGATTACATCTCTTAGATTTGAAATCCAACATCTTAAGGATGCTTCTCAGGCTCATGATAGTTCTTCTTCATATCTTCGTTCTATGTCTTCTACATGTGCTCATATTAGTGAACCTAAAATCTTACCACTTCTCGTGCCTATAGAGTTTACACTCAATGTTAAGCAACAAGATATTGATTAACTAAAATTTGGAAGATATTCTAAGTTAATTCAATATTAAGAACAACAAGTAAGTAATAGATAAAATGTATAAATAAAATGACCCAAACAACTAAGTAAATAGAAATGTGAAACCCTAATGAGAAAAGAGGGTTAGGAAGAGCTTAGCTGATTTGATGAAAGTGTTGGATTGTGTCGTAGTGTAAATGAGGCAAACAAGAGGAGGAAAAATCACACACGAAGCCTAAGAAAGCATAGATTCGAGTTCTCTCGTTGAATTGGGGCACTTGGAGAGGGACATGGCACTCGTGAGTGCCCTAGTCTAAGATATGGGTGCCCTAGTCTACTAAAATAGCCTAAAACCTTCATCTGAGGTGTTCTTTGGATGTTCGCCTATGTTCTCTCTTTATCACACTAACTTTTCTGAACTACATCAATTGTCGTTGCAATACCTGTAATAAAGAATCACCTGTAAAACCCCAAGATGAGCATCAAATCCTTAAAAAAAGAAAGATGCATATGAAGGGGTCAAACTATCCTTAGCGGCCACAATGGTGGACTTACTAAGTGCTGCACTACATCTCATACCCGATGTAGTTTTATGTGTGTGTGCAATCATGCCCTAGTTCTCTTGTGTTAGTCACACTTTGTAAAAGTAGCGAGCAATAACTATGTGTAGAAATGTAATAAAATGGTACGGGGTTGGGTGCCGTAGTTAAAGGTAGAATGACGCAAAATGACAAAAAAAGACTGGGAAAGTACATGCTAAAGGTCGGAAGTGACAACAGAAAGCAAAGTAAAATGGCCAAAGGACATGGGTTAATTAGTACTTTCTTCACTCAAAAACCATATGAATAGTAGTATGACACCAAGACTAAATAATGCCCAAAGTGTGTGATTTTGTGTTTACATTTTCCCCACTTTATGTTGGTGAGTGGAATGCTCAGTAACATAAAGTAGATAGAGATGTGTACCTAATGTCCATGTAGAGTGATGTAGAAAGCGTCTTTCAAGGACTAGAAAAATCGTGGAGTGACAAAAATATGGAGTATGGAGACTAAAGATGCAAAAGAGAAAAAAGTGATGAGAGTGAACCTAGGGTGGAAACATGTGTGTATATGCCGATGTGTGTGATGTACCTACATGTTAGTATGAGGTGTGTGTTGCCGCAAAATGTCGTTGTTGTTGTTTTTGATGTCGTTGTTGTTGTTGACTACTTGTTTCTCATATGGTCGGACTGTAAGGAGAAGATGATCAAGTAGTCAAATATGCATGTATATGTATGTAAAAACACATGTATAGTAATGAAAAGACTGAAATGGAAATATGAAAAATGTAAAAGGAACATGTGCACCTGATTTGTGATGAGAGAAAATGGTGTAGAAAGGATATCATGTATTGTGATTTTTTTGGGTGATCTCACGCCACCCTGACCAAAGAAGTGTAGGGAGAAAGCTACATTATTCTCCAACTTGTAACTACTTTCTTAAAGATGTGTGAAGAGATCTCTATACTATTTGGTTTTTTGAGATCCAATGCCTTCATTGGCTGAAGTAGTGTAGAGAGGAAATCCATTGCATCCTCTAACATGTGACGACTCCCCAGAATGCTAAGGATAATCTACCCTATAAAAGTCATTGTGTATGGGGTTCATATACTGGTCTGAACCCATTCGTTGTATAACCCACAATGTTAAGGATATAAACTGAAATGAAATGTATTTGTACAAAGTGATGAATAGTGTGTAAACCCTCAAATGATGCCCCCCCTCTTTGGGGGCATATACAATGTCATTTGATAGAAGAATAAGGCCCCAAAAGAGTACTCGACTAAAAAAAATGTGCCCTGTAGGGGGAAGGGAATGCACTTGGTAGAAACCAAGGTGAGCAAAAACAAGTGGCTAGAAAATATGTGGTAGTACGCACAAGCATACATGTAAAAGACAAATGTATGTTACACGAGAAAATGTAGAAGCTAGAAAGCAAGTAAACACGTAAGAAGATAAACATGACAACCAAAGTGGGTTGTAAACATGCGACATAATGGTCATCGATACAAGAAACAAGTGTGCACAACAAACAAAGGGCAATTCCCACATACAAGAGCAAACAATAGACAAGAAATAGTAGCCAATCAAATAGATAGTAATGGAAGCAAGTAATCCTATAAAACAAATGTTGCACATGAAGCACCCGTTATCATGTTAGAAAGATAACTAGTATGTCAAAAGTGTGTATAACCAAGTAAAGGAAGAGTGCTAAAATGAAACGATAACACATGTAAGAGATAGATGTGGATGCCACCAACAACCATTATAGGATGGGTAGGAGGCGAGCATCCATGTGGCATGTGAAAACTTGTATCTGTGATCACAACTAGAGAAAGACATGAACACACATGTGTGTATGGTAGAGATAATGACATACAAGAAACCTATCTAGCATGTGTAATAAGATGACCATATACAAGAAAATGCAAGCAAGAGTAAAAACAACCAAGATATGCAACGTACATGGATGGATGGAGTGGAATGAAAGATGGATGATAGGAGTCGTGTATCCCCCGAGTGAATGGAAGTGGATGCAGTGAGGTTCATTTAGTATGCCCCTCAACAATAAATAATGAAACATAAATGAGAGTACACCATCGAGAAATGGTCGGTGTGTTAGGTGTCTAACACATTGTGATGAGTGTGTATGTGTACTAGAGAAAGACGTGAACGCACATGTGTGTATGATAGAGATAACGACATATAAGAAGCCTATCTACCATGTGTAATAAGAAGACCATATACAAATAAATGAAAACAAGAGTAAAAGAACCCAAGATATGCAACATGTTGTGGATGGATGGAGTGGAATGTAATATGGATTATAGAAGCCACGTTCCCCTCAAGTGAATGGAAGTGCATGCAGTGAGGTTCATTTAGTATGCCCCTTATCAGTCAAGAATGAACTGTAAATGAGAATGCATCATCGGGAAATGGTTGAATTGTGTGTGTCGTGTGTCTAATGTGTTATGATGAGTGTGTATGTGTAGTGATGATATGTGACCCATCAATGAAGTGTGTACATGAACCTATGTCCGAAGCATATATGACGAAAAGATGAGCATATGAGTGATGATGTAGCCTAAAGTGTATATCACTACCAGATGAATAGAGGGAGAGGTGATGTAACCTATAACATATACCACTACAAGATGAAGTGATAAATGACCATTTAGCCTATAGTGTATGTCACTAACCTAGGAATGTTGTAGACTAAAAGGATGAATGATGCTCATGTGTGTATGATAAGGTCCATTTGATTTTTAAACCCTCGGTAGTTGAGTATGGACCGAGGAACTAAAGTGCGTCATAAGGTAGTGAGTGCAATGCGTAGAAGAAGATGTAGGATGTGATGATTAAATGACCATGTGATGAGCAAAATGTGTAAATATGCAATGTGTAGAATGTAATACAAGATGTGTAGATAGCCTAATAGTATAAGATGTGTGTTATGTAGTATGTAGAATGAGTAGGATGTAATGCTAGAATTGTAGACAATAGCAGTGTGACACATATATGGGAAAGACTAATATGATGTATAGATGCACAAATGTTGAAATGATGTAGACAAAATGTAGAGTGTATGATGTAAGATGTATAAAGAGTTGCAATGTGTAATATTTATTGTGTAGTGTGTGGAGTTCATGTGTAGTAAGCCCTCAACAGTCAAGTGTGAACCGAAGCATAAGAGTGTGTCATCGGGTAATGACGATGTTGGTATGAGTGTGATGAGCGTGTAATGTGATGAGGATACAATATGCACATGCTAGAAGTATGTTATGTTGTGATGTATGATGATGCTAGGTTGGGGGTGTGTGAATGTTATGCCCTCCAAATGTGGAAAAGGAAAGGTGTAATCATGTAATGTCATCTATAAGATTGTTGCTTTTAGGGTCATAGTCGAATGGATAAGCATTGGTTACTTGATAGGAAATAGTGTCGGGTTGATCTCTTAATGAGCCATTGAGGAATTTTTTTACATACCCATGGCATATTCCTCATCAGTGAATGGAGGAAGTGGACAAATGTGCATATACCAATGAGTGAGATTTTACGTATAATTAAGAAATGAACTATTGCAAATAAAGACACAACCAAAGGGCATGGGAAAATATATGTCTATATGATCAGGATCAAGAGTTCCCCTAATGTAATCAAGCCATGATTTCCCTAATGTGAGTGGAGAAGATAAAGGAGTACACAATAGATATATTGTAAGATGGAAGACATGCAAGCCATAAGAAACAATAATAGTGATGAAGCCATAATATAGATGAGAAACATGAATAGGAGGATATAGGTCATCAAAAGCAAAACCAAGTCGAGTTAGACCATCATGTGAGCATATGGTGTCATTGCAAGTAGGATCAAATGGAATATGTTCCCAATATGAATCATTCATGAAAAGTGTGCAAGTAAATGGTGGGTGTGCTAGCATAGGCAATACATGTGAAGGTGTAGGTGATAGAGTGACATCCATAGATTGGACATGCCCCTGATAAAGAATCATAGTAGCAGTAGTAGTAGGTGGCATAGAAGAGACTACATCTATCACACAAATGACACCTTCAAGTGGTGGCAAGTGAGGTGGTTCATCCATAGGTTGAGGATCATCTGTAGTATCAGTACGGAATAGGAAGACTAGTATTAGGGTCGTGGTCACAATATTGGAATGGGTCGCGGTCACGAAGAACAATATATTCAATGCCTTCATGGAGAAATTTAACACAATGGTGTATAGTAGAAGCAACAACTTGCATGGCATGAAGCCATGGCCTACCAAGCAAATAATTGTAAGAGAATGGGAAATCAATGACAAAGAACATTATGTTGACAGTTTTGGGTCCTACAATAATGGGTAATGTAATGTGACAAACACATGGACGAATGAAACCATCATATGCACGTAGCAAAAAGACAAGATGGACTAACATCATGAGAAGAAAGACCTAGATTCTCAAGGAATGACATGGGACATAGGTTGAGTTCAGATCCATTATCAATTAAAGTGCATTTGACACCTACATTCTGAATACGACACATGATATGCAAAGGTGGGTCATTGTCAAAAGTGTGAACATCAATGAGAGGATTAGATTTGAATGCTATGTGTTGAGAAAATGTGTCTACAAAAGTTTGATAGATAGAGTTAGGATGCATATTAGCATGAATGCCAGAGCTTAAGAAGAAAATGTTGGACTCAAGCCTTAAATCATGGTTTATAAGTAAATTGTTAGGAAATCTATTAGTATTTACTTTGGTAAATATTATTTAATTATGGAAAATTGTTAGTAGGTTAGATATATTGTTATAAACAATATATTTTAGTTATTACACCCGTAAATCATTTAAACAGGAAGTTGTTGTATTGACTTCCTATTTTACAGGAAGTTATTTTGTATCCTCCATGGCTATATAATATAGCAATTATAAGTATGTTGGATATAATATTATCAGTGTATTTACTCTATTCATATTCACCTCTGAATAATATCTCCGATCTTTTAGATAAATAATCATTGATTGAGATACTCATGATGACTAGACTCTAAGATGAAAAAGAGTGAGGATCCTATATGTGTGAAGATGGAGTACGGGTTCACCAAAATGATTAACTAAAATTTGGAAGATATTCTAAGTTAATCCAATATTAAGAACAACAATAAATAATAGATAAATGTATAAAGAAAATGACCCAAGTAACTAAGTAAATATAAATTTGAAACCCTAATGAGAAAATAGGGTTAGGAAGAGCTTAGCTGATTTAATGAAAGTGTTGGAATATGTCGCAAAGGAACTCGGGAAAACAAGCCTAAGAAAGCACAGATTTGAGCTCTCGGCTAAACTGGGTGCCTGGAGAGGGACAGGAGCACCCATTGGCATCCTGGTATGAGATATGGGTGCCTTGGTTTGCGAAAATAGCCTAAAAACCTCCTACAAGGTGTCATTAGATGTTTGCCTATGTTCTCTCTTTATCACACTAACTTCACTGAATTACGAGATGTCACTGCAATACTTGCAATAAGGAATCACCTGTAAAACCCCAAGACGAGCATCAAATCCCTAAAAAATAAAGATGCATATGAAGGGGTTGGACTATCCTTAGTGACCACAATGGTGGACTTACTAATTGAGCATTGCACTACATCTCAAACCCGATGTAGTTCTATGTGTGTGTGTGTGCAATCATGCCCTAGGTGCTCTTGTTCCAGTTACACTTTGTGAAAGTAGCGAGCAATAACTATGTGTAGAAATGTAATAAAATGGTGGATGAAATAGAATAAACTTCCCTCCTATGCAGTGTGATGTAAATAAACCAACTTGTGCCTTGTGATGGAGCTAGATGGATGCAAATTGAGCCTTTGATGGATGTAACCTTAGGTGATGATAGTAATGCTTAGTGCTTGGTCCCTCATTATGGTCTCATAACTTTATATTTATATGGTTCTCTTGTTCTAATTTTGTAATTAACCCCAAAAAGGCTGACCACTAAAAATATAGGAAACTCAAATGGCTAGAAAATGCCCAAAAAGTGGCGTGCAAAGTGTAATAAGGACCAGGTGCCCCGAATGGAACTAGGCGCCGAGGCACCCTAGTATGGGACTGGGTGCCCTAGTCAGAGGTAGAATGATGTAAAAAAAAATAGACTGGGCAAGTATGTGCTTAAGGTCCATAGTGACGATATAAAGAAAAGTAAAATGGCCAAAGGACATGGGTTAATTAGTAATTTCTTCACTCAAAACCATATGAATAGTAGTATGAGACTGAGGCTAAATAATTCCTAAAGTGCATGATTTTATGTCTACAAATATTCTTCCACAACTCATAGCTCATCAATTAATCAACTTGTCATCTACCCATTTCTATCCTCCTTATCGACTTGCAAAATATCAAGGTCTCCCATTTTGTACTTATCATTGAATTAATGGACATAATGACAATGATTGATATGCTTTACAACAAAGAATCAAGCATATTGAGCATTAAGGTTTTATCTCATTCATTTCACAACGTCATGTTACATGGTCCTCTCCAATTGTTACATCTTAATGGGTTCCTAAATCTAATTCGTCTATGTCTAATGAGCATCATGCCATCATTTCTAAGGTGCCTTCTACAAAAAGTCAAGAACCGCATAAGTAGATGCCTCTTAAAAGCAATATAGCACATCCTCTTCTTAAGTCGTCTACAACATTACCAAGTCAAAGTACGGAACCGTCTCTCACAATCAGTCCCCCTCTTCTCCTATCAAGTCTTCTGAAGCATCATTAATCCCACCTAAGTTACCATCATTCAAGATTCATCCCCATCTTACTCCACTTCCATTTCCAATTCATTTTGTCAAAGAAACTACTCCTTCTACTGATGACCCATACACATTTCAAATTCTGCCACCATTACATGGTCCAATTGTTACTTCGGCCTACCATTGTGGTGGCCTTCTCTCTTATCACGACACAAACAATGCTCTCTCATAATGGCAAGGTATCTCTTGCATCACCGCATAGATCTCCATCATTGACACACTTGGGGGCATCATGCCTATTCTCCCCTTCGCATTGTTCTTAAATGTTTTTATCATCTCATGAACTTGGTGCTTCGGGCTTAATGACTCAAACCATTACACATGTTAATACACTCTTGTATCGTCATTACCCTATGATGCACTCTCGTGATATGATTCACACTTGATTGTTGAGGGCATACTATACACATGAACCTCACACATTGCACACTTCACACTTCATGCATTCATCACATCTCTTTCTCACAACATCCATTACACATAATATGCACTCGCATGATCATGATATATCTTTCTTGCATATGCTTTCACATGTTGCGCTCATTACCCTATGACACACTCTAGTTCCATACTTGAATGCCGAGGGTCTTAACCTGAAATGAACCTCACTTCACATCACTCACACTCTATAATCTATGCTTTATCGATCACATCTTTCTAGTGCACACGTTCAAACCATTTCCCGATGATGCATTCTTGTTCTACGGTTCATTTTTAACTGTTAAGGGGTCTTTTATCAATGAACCTCATCTCATGCATACACATCCACTTAGGGGCACACTACTCCTACCATACTCACACTTCATTCCATTCATCTCATCCACAACATATTGCATATCTTGGTTGCATTTACTCTTGCTTACTTATGTTTACATGTACACTTTATTACACATGTTAGACAAATATCTTGTATGTCATTATCTTTCTATATATACATGTGATTTCACTTGCCTTCCAATTGTGGATGAAAATTTCATACAAATTAATACATGCAACATAAATTCTTGGCGCAAAGACTTCTTACCAGTCCCACAACAACTCATGGGGGCATCCACTTTTGCATACTACAAGTGCTATTGTTTCATTTTTCATAACACACTATTATTGGATTATACACGCTTTGACATACATTTTACCTTTCTAACATGCTAATGGGTGCTTCATGTGCAACATTTTCTTTGCATGTCTATTTTCTTCCATGACCATTTGTTACATTATTTGTTATTATCTTCCATTTCTTGTCATTGTATTTCATTGTTTGTGGGCTTTTCTCTATGTCTTGCTTGTTCTCTAATTACTTGTCTACTTACGACCACTTTGGCCTTGTTTGTCTTGTGAAATCATGAGTGATGTCCCATGTTTTAAACCCACTTTTCATAGTCTACTTTATTCGTATTATTGCTTGTTTTCCATTATCTCGCTTGCGTGTTTATATTACATATTGTATTTTACATGCATGTTTATCTATTTTACACTAACACTTGTTCTCTAGCCACTTTGTTTGTGTGTGCCTTAGTTTCTACCAAGCACACTCCCTCCCCCTGCAGGGCATTAGTTTCAGTTCAATGGTCAGTCCTCCTTTGGGCCACATACTCCTCGCGACGTTGCATGCACCCCAAATAAGGGGGAGATAATTTGGGTGAATCATTCACCCCACATAATAGTTCACAGTCATCACACAACATAGTTTAGTACAACCCAATCATCATTTACAACAATGACCAAAATCTTGACTTTGGTCCTCAAAGACAACATAGTCACCGAGCGCCTTGACACTGAAAGTAGACTGGCGCCCATGACCCTTCTTGGACACCTGTAACTAGGGGGAAGTTACACAACATTTTTAGTTCAACACATTTCTCAAAGCACTTCACACAATGGATTTTATAGGGCACACAGTCCTTAGCACTCGACATGCATGCACTACACAACATTTTCTACTTTCGCGTTGGATCGGAACTATTTGAAACAAATCAGATTTTTACACACCATCTGTAGTGGTGTTCACATTGCAGGAAATAGTTAAAGGTTAGAGGATGACACCAAACTTTTCTCCATACACTTCTTCCATTTCTTGGCGTGAGATTGCCCAAAACTCGCACATAGTGCAACTAGCGTGAGATTTCCTAAAAACTCGTTCTTCTACATCATCTACATGATCCTTTATACATTATTTTCTCATCACAGATCAGTGTACATGTTCCTTTTTAAATTTTCATATATTTCTTACATACTTTTTACTCATTTTGATTATATACACACATATTTTACTACTTGTTCATTCTTCTCTTTTACGGGTCCACCCCTATGGGAAGTAATGGTCATATCACAACATCACATCAACACCATCATTCATATAATCATATCACACTAACATCGACATCAACAACATGTACACACATGACATCTACACATACACTCTTGCCCTAGGGTCATTATCATCATCACTTTTTTGCACTTCCTCTTCTTTAGTCTACATGCTTCACATTTTTATCATTCCACATTTTTACTTGTCTATTGGAACATTTTTGCAATCAATCTACATGGTTATCGGTATGCATATTCTATCTACTTTAATTTATGAGATTTTTCTCAACAACATAAAGTAGGGGAAAATGTAGACAATAAATCACACACTTTGGGTATCTATCTAGTCTTGATTGCATACTATAATTCATATGATTCCTAAGTAAGAAAAGTACAAATTAATCCATGTCTTTGACCATATTTGTTTGCTTTCTATTAGTGCTTTTGATCTTGCACTCTCTCTAGCCCTAGCCTATCTTTTTATACTTTGACATTTCTCATTCTAGACACCAACATCCAGTTAGGACACCAACAACAACGGTGCCCCCATCCCCTCTGGGTGCCACTGACCTCTTTGTACTTTGTTTACATCTTTTGGGTCCTCTCTAGCCATTTGGGCATCTTATCTTTTTGGTGTCGGACTTTTCAGGGTTAATTAAAAATTCAAGGGAATCACATAAATATAAAGTTATCTAATCATAATAAAATACCAAACACTAAGCATTAGTTATCACCACCTAAGGTTGCTTTCAAAGGCCATGATCAAGAGCATTCAAACATCCATCTAACATCCACACACAAGGGAAAGGGACCAATACTTTTACATACACGCATAAGAGGGGAATTTCATCCTTTCATGCACACATCTATTTACATTTCTTGCATATAGCTATTTGCTCGCTATCAGTGAAACATGCACAAGAGCCACCTAAGGCACAATTCCACACACATGCACATAGAACTACATTGGGTCCGAAATGCAAGACAAAACTCATCATAAGATCACTTGTTTGATGGTGAGGATAGTTTGACCCATCATTTGTGTTATTTTATTTTTGGTATTTTATGCGCTTTTGAGGGTTTTACAGGTCATTATTCATTACAGTTATAGGTGACATCCGCGGGCTTGGTATAACATATTAGTGATAAGAAGCAAACATCTTGCGACCTCGCCAAATAGGGTTTTGCACAATCTAAGAAGACATAGGTGCCCAAAATAGGTCTTTGGTGCCCCGGGCATCCTTGACCCTCCATAGGTGCCATGGTATTGGCATTCCCGACACTCTGTAATTTTCTCGAGGATCGGTGTGCCAAATTTCCTTCTTTGTTCATCAGTTCATCACATCGACATAATCCAAGATTATTTGTGAATTCAAGATTATTTTGCGAATCAACTAAGTGATTTTATCTCCTCATTTGCACTTAGGTTTTAAATATTAATTGCTTATTTACTTGGGTCAAATTATGTACTTCATTACTTATTCATTTACTGTTACATTGAAATTAGATTTAGGCATTTATTATTCAATATTTACTTAATCACCGTCTTAATTGGGCGCTGGTGTTTGAAGTCATAAAAGATAAACAAATAAAAATCGAATGGGATGCGCAGGGTGTGAAAGACCAGAAATAAAGACTAGAAACAAAGAAAAGAGGCCAAAGATAGTTGTCAATTACTAGTTTTCTCGCTTAGGAATCATGTAAATTCTAGTATGCTTATAGGACCTATAAATCTACCCTAGTGCATGATTTGTGTCTAAAATTGCGCCCACTTTATGTTGTTGAGTGAATACTTGATAACACAAATTAGTTAGAAGATGCGTACATTTTGTTCCTGTAGAGTGTGATGGTGATAGCATGTCAATGAGATAAGTGAAAGCGTTGAATGATGCAAAAATAAAGTGTGGAAACTAGGAAGAAAGTGACCCTAGCGGTGAAGCATATTGTGTTGTACCATGTTATACCTATTTTTGTGCCTGATGCAGGGATACTTCTTGTTACGTATTAAGGAAAAACCTATAAAAGAAGAGTGAAAGATTAATCAAAGTCATGTATTATGAAAATTTTGTAAAAGTATGTAAATGTGTGTAAAACTAGTAAAAGGAAAGTGTGCACTTGATGATCATGAGTGTAAAAGGATAGAAAGATGTCCTAAAAATGTTGTGTAGAGCGAGTTTTTGGGCAATCTCATGCCAAGAGTGTGTTTTTGGGCAATATCACACCAAGAACGAGTTTTTGGGCAATCTCACGCCAAGTATGAGTTTTTGGGAGATTTCATGCCACAAAAGAAGAGTGTTGGGGAGAGAGGTTTAGTGTTACTCTCTTTCCATGATTGCTTCCCAATTATACACCATTGCAAATGGTGTGATATTGTTTTTTCCAAGTTGTACCGTATTAGTTTCGTATTTGTTCGAGTTGAAATGGAGAAAGAATTTATTCTTCTTGCTCGAGGATTGTGCCTATACTATAAAAACTAATTTGTAAACTATTATATATTGTGTTGATATGAGAAAGTAATTATATCCGCCCAGGACATAGGCACCCAGGTGAGGTCGAGATCACCCAAGTGCTAGTGTCTGTATTTGGGCATTGGATTCTGTGATGAATTAAGGACCTTAGTCAGATTCTAGGTCATTTATGTAACCGTATCTGTCTTTGAATATGTCCCCCCTCTTTTGGGGTGCACAAGATAATCGATAGAAGCATGCAAACCAAAGGAGAGGGCCTGAAATTGAGCTAAAACGAATACCCTATAGGGGGAGGGAATGTGCATGGTAGAAACCAAGGCACATGCAAACAAGAAGGCTAGTAACATGTGTTAGTGCAATCAAAGCTAGTATGTAAATAGAAGAAAATGTATCAAGTAAGCAAGAAGACAAGATGGACCACAAAAAGTGGGTTTTAGACATGGGACATCGCTCACAATGTCATAAGACAATCAAGGCTGAAGCGGCCAAAAGAATATAATGTGTATACAAGACAAAGGGCATATCCCACAAACAATAACATATAATGGAAAACAATGTCAAACAAAGTGAACAGACAACCATGGTGGCATATAGTCCTATAAAGAAAATTTTGCACATGAAGCACCCGTTAGCATGTTAGAAAGATAAAGAGTATGTCAAAGCATGTATAGATCAATGGAAAGTAGTGTGCTAGTAAGAATATGAAGTAGTAAATAATGGAACAATAACACTTGTGATGTATAAGAGTAGAAATGTAGATGCCCCTAGGAGCCTCGATGAGATTGGTAAGAGGTACAGTGCTAAAAATCATTGTCATGTGTAAATATCTGTAGAAAGTATGCATTCACAACTAGAGAACAAGTGAACGCACATGCTTATATAGAAAATAGAATGACATGCTCGATATCTAGCTAACGTATTAAGCAAAGTGCAATATGTAGTTAGTATAGGTAAACAAGAGTAAGTGCAACCAAGATATGCAATGTACAATGTATGAGTGTAATGGAATGGTATGCCATGTAAATGTGATAAGAGAAGTGTACTGCCCCTAGTGGATGTGTATGAGATGAGGTTCATTTATAAAATACCCCTCAACAATTAATAATGAACCACAAAACAAGAGTGTGTCGTTGGGAAATGGTTTGATAGTGTGTGCTTGAAAGATAAATCATGAAGAATAGAGCATAAATCATACATATGGTGAGGTTTATTTTAGATTTAGACGCTCAGCAGTCAAGTATGAACCATGGAATTGGAGTGCATCATAGGGTAATGATGATACAAGGTGTGTAAGATGACTTAGAAAGATTTAGATATGAATCACAAAGTGTAATAATAGAAATGATAAACAATTTATGATGTTAGGAGGGGGGAGGAAGTGTGATGACCCAAAATGTGTCAATGATTGAGAGATACATGACGATGTAAGAGAGACATTGCAAGGGTGAAAAGGTTTAAAATATATCATAAGAAAGCATATTGTTATCACAATGGTAGGTAGGAGCAAAAGTAGGATCAGGGGAAAATTTTGTGTTGAAAGGAGGAAGTTGAAAGAGGCCCTCTAGAGTTTGTTGGTCTTGCTTAGTGAGTGGTTTTTATTTGGGATTGGTAACATTATAGAAGACTTGAGGAGAGGAGGGGTTGAACTTATTTTGAGAGGAATTTTTTTAGTTGGAGGTCGTGATGTAGTAGATGAATTGAGAGGAGAAGGGGTTGGATTGATTTTGAGAGGAAGTTGCTTAGTTGGTTTGTGACTTATTGTAGAAGGAACATTAGTAACGATAAAATGATGCTCATTAAACAAAGATGGATCAGTTTAGGAATCCAATGGGATGTAGCATTTGGAGATGAACATGTAGTTGTATTTTGTGTAGCAAATGAAATGAGACCATAATGCTTAAGGTGGTCAATTTGTCATTTTAGAGCATAACAATCATTGTCATTATGTCTATTAATTCGATGATAATTACAATATAGATGACCTTGATATTTTTCAAGCCAATAAGGAGGATAATAATGAGTAGATGACAAGTTGATCAATTGATGAGTGAGGAGTTGAGGAAGAATATCTTGTTTCTTAGCATTTGAATAAAATTTGAGAGGTTTGGGGAGCGGTAAGGCTTGAGGCTCACTGATATGAGCACATGTAGAAGACATAGATGTGGGATGAGATGTAGAAGAAAAAACATGAGATTGAGAAGCATCCTTAAGATCTTAGATTTCATCTTTAAGAGATGTAATCATGGATTCCATAGCCTAAATTTTATCTTGAAATAAACAATGTAAATCTTGAATTGACTCCAAGATGGGTTGATTAGATGGAGGATTAAGAGTGATAGAGTCATCAGATAGATGATAAAAATGGAATTTACTTGAGTGGGCGACGTATTGCAAGGGAGATACATAGTGTCTAGGGATTTTTGAAGAATAACCTTGCAATTGGGATGCATTTGAAGTAAATCATGCAAAGAAATTTGAGGAATTTTAGGAGCCATGAGAGAAGAAAAATGAGGATCTAAGAGTATTCAAATGCGGGTTCACCAAATGATTTAACAAAAATAAGTTTTTGTAAAACCCTAATTATAAAGTAACTAGATACACACTATGATATACAACTGCTAGATACACTATGACACAAGTAATAAGCAAGTAAACATGAAACCCTAAGCACAAGAGAGAGAGATAAAAGGAATTATCTTATTTATGCCTAATCCCGATATGTTTCGAACCAAGAAAATCGATGAACAACAAGGGTAGACTATCGTAAATGTACACTTTAAAATATGGGACTTTTGGATAAGGCTAGACCATGGTCCCTAGACTGGGGCAAGGGTGCTTGGGCGCTAGAAACCTCTACTAGGTGCCTATAATTGTGCAAGAGCTCATAATCTTATTTCTAGAGTGTCGCAAGAATGTCGCTAATATTCATTTTTGATCATTTATATGTCATACCTTGATCATCGAGTGCACCTGTAACCTACAAAATAGATATTTACCTACAAAACCCACAATACCACATCAAATCTAAAAAATAAAGATGCAATATGGGGAGTCAGACTGACCCCGATGGTCATCCTACAGAGAAAACTTATGACCAAGCACTGCACTACATCTCAGATTCCATGTAGTTCTTATGTGTGTGTGAAAGAATCGTGGCCTAATAAGCCCTTATGCAAGTGTACATGACAGTGGGTGATAGCTAGATGTACTAATGTAAATATATGTCCTGGATGGAATAATGAACTTCCCCTTTCTATACAATGTATGTAGAAAGTATAGTCCCTTGTCCTTTGAATGGATGCCTTTGATGCTCTTATATGCATTTGGATGCAAGCTTAGGTGATGATAATAGATGCTTAGAGATTGGTCCCTTATTTTGGTCACATAACTTTGTATTTATATGATTCCCTTGTTTGATTTTTGTAATTGACAACTGAAAGGTCGACCCATAAGAAAATAAGATGCCCAAAAGATAAAAGAGGCCCAAAAAGAGTGAGTAAGGTGGAAAGAGGTCGGGGCACCTAGAGGGGATGAGGGCACTTGAGCATTGATCGCTGGATGGGAACTCGTGCCCGAAGTCATAAAACATAATAAATTAAAGTATCAACTAGGCTGTAGGGTATAAAAGAACAAAAAGAAGACAAGAAACAAAGCAAAGAGACCAAAGATAACATCAATTATGAGTTTTCTCGCCGGAATCATGTAAATGCTAGTGTGATTTTATGACCTAGAAATGTACCCAAGTACATGATTTTGTGTCTACACATCCCTAGTTTAGCGAGGGTTATTCTATTGTTAGTTTATAGTTCCTAGATGTGATTAGTTAGGGGCAATATGTTAATTTTTCATATTTTCCATAATTAGGTGATTTGATCCGCTTCCCATGGATGTTGTTATTATTGTTCAATGTCTATAAACATTGCAACTTCTTCATTTGTTTAATAATGAAAGGTTTCCAAAATATTGCATTCTTAACATATAGTATCGAATTTGGTTAATCCTAACTTCTATGCTTTATGATGTGTAGTCACAAAATCATGCACTTTAGACATTATTTATCCATGGTCTCATACTACTATTTAGAATGTTCTTGAGTGAAGAAATTACTAATTAACCCCGTCCTTTGGCCATCTTGTTTTATTTTGTTTCATCATTATCGACCTTTTGCACCCATATGCCCAGTCAAATTTTGTCATCCTGCGTAATTTTAGCATTGACTAAGGCATCTATGGGTGCCCTGGTCCGAGTCCGACCAGGGGCACCCCAGTCCTCTTTGCACTTTCTCACCTCTTACTAACCATTTAAGATATTTATCTTTCTTGTGGTTAGAATTTTGAGGTTAATTACGAAATTAGATCAAGAAAAACCTATAAATATAAAGTTATGAGACCATAATGAGGGACCTAGAATCATTCACTACTATCATCCATCTAGAGTTGCATCCATCTATTGTATTAGAGACCAATTGCATCCACATAGCTCCATCACAAGGCACAAGGACAGGACATCTACATCACACACTTCATAGGGGAGGATTCTATTTTATTCCATACACACATACTATTACATTTTCTACATTTATCTATTGCTCACTACTTCATAAAGTGCGACTGACATAAGAACACCTAGGGCACATTATGCACACACTCACCAAAACTACATTTGGGTCTAAAATGTAGTGCAATGCTCAATTAGTAAGCCCACTATTGTGGCAGTTGAGGTTAGTCCGACCCATTCATTTGCATCTTTCTTTTTTAGGGTTTTGATACTTCTCTTGGTCTTTTATAGGTCTTTACATCATCTTGGATTATTAGCGACATCTAAAGGAGCACAACGAATCTAATACAACACACAAAAAGGCTCTAGATCACCACCCATCCTCATAGAGATCGGCCAGATATTTTGCATAGACCGGGAACCCAGATTGCAAACTAGAGTGCCCGTATGCACCGCAGATCCCTCTCTAGGCGCTCCTATCTAGCTAGATTCTCTAGATCCATCCTTTTCGAGATTTCTACACAATTGTTCCCGCTTCCCGATTTTCCTATAACCTCTATGACACAGCCTCCGCGAGCATCTCGTTATTCAATCCGAGTTCTCTCCTCTTCCTTCTTACACATTAGGTTTATCATTTCCTTTTGCATAATTAGTTAGATCATTTATATATTTTCTTTATTGTATTTATTTACCTTATTACAATTGTTCATAGCTTAGATTAATTATCCCCTTATATTACATAGTTAGTTAATTTTAGTTAATCATTTTGGTGAACCCAATGCCTTTCATGCTTATGATTCTCATTTTTCCTCTATTATGGATCACGTTTCTTTATCTAATTTAATTAGGAGATACCCTAATTTCTAGGATGTTTTGCAAAATTTGTTAAACACCAAGTATTTTGATGACAATACGCCGCCACATGAACTAAATCATATGCTTGCTTGTTTATTTACCGACCCTAGTGGTCCTCCATCTACGCAAACCATATTGGACTCAATTAAATCTCTACATGCTTTATTTTAAGATAAATTTAAGGCTATGGAATCAACCATTACATCCCTTAGATATGAAATTCAATAGCTTAAGGATGCTTCTCAACCGCATGTTTTTTCTCATTCTACATCTTCTATGCAATTGTCCACCACATGCCATCTAGTTGAACCTCAAGACATGCCATTCCCTGAGCCTCTCATATTTGAGCATAATACTACACCACATGAAATTCTTATTCATATCCTTAGTCATCAATTGATCACTCTACCACCTACTCATTACTATTCTCTTTATCGGTTAGAAAAATATCAAGGTCATCCATATTGCAATTATCATCGAATCAATGGACATAATGATAATGATTGCCACACTTTTTGTGCATAATCAAACATCTCAAGTGTTAGGGCCTTATTTCATTTGCTACATAACATTATAATACAATTGATAATTCCCATTGGGTTCCTAAATTTGACTCATCTATATTTAAATAACATCAGGCCAACATCACTCCAACAACAATCTCTTGTAATTAGTTCACCATCTCCTCCTATTCAACCATCTATGACATCACCAAGTCTATCATCTACCAACATTAGTTCAAAATATCCTATTAATAAGTCGTCAATCATATCACCAAGTCAACTTAATCAAGTTCCCTTTAGAGTTAGTGCAACATGGCATCCTCTCAAGTCTAAGCTCCAACCAATTAACTTCAACTGAAAACTAATCCTCCTATTAGTGATCACGATATATTTTCAATTTCACCACCATCACATAGTTCTCCTATTGAATTTATCCAACATGGTTCCACCACATGCGGACTTGATATTTGGTAGGTGAATTTTGTTACATTACCCTCCTGATGACACAATCATATTCTTATGGTTCTTATATGACTATTGAGGGGTCTTTTACCATAAAGAACCTCGTTTCATTGTACATTACCATATTCCTCCATTACATCACCACATATACATACACACATCTATAATACTTTAATGCTCCTTACGCATCATCAATTAAATGAAATCTATAATGCTTCATCACCCTCATACATCATTTATCACATAGTACATGCATTATCATACACTTGGGGGCATAACATCCCACATCCCCCCTAATCTTAGCATCTACACATATCTCACTTTTGCATTCTCATACATCAATCTCATAGCATACGCATACTCATTACACACTTTAGTGTCATTATTACCCGATGACACACTCTTGTGCTTCAGTTCACACTTGATTGTTGAGGGATTACTACACATGAACCCCACGCAATTCACTATAGGCATTACACATTACATTTCACCACACATCTCACTCTATACATCTTACATCATACATCCTACATCATTTTGATCATTGCACATTTACATATCATACATACTCTATACATCATATTAGTCTTTATCATACATATGTCATGCTTGCATCTAACATTCCACACTACTACTCATGCATACTACTTTTCTACATACATTGCATCTTATACATCGTACATTACATATTCTATTCATCATATGGTCATCTATTATCATCACACATACTACATATTTTTACACGTTGCACTCATTACCCTATGATGCACTTTAGTTCCTTGGTCCATACTCGACTACCGAGGGTTTACAAATCAAATGGACCTTATCATACTCACACGTTTCTCATTCGACCTTCCATCATGCGACATTACTAGGATAGTGACATACACTATAGGCTAAATGGTCACCTACTCTATCATCTTGTAGTGGTATACGTTTTAGGCTACATCACCACTCCCTTTTATTCATCTTGTAGTGGTATACGCTTTAGGATACATCACCACTCCCTCTTATTCATCTAGTAGTGATATACGCTTTAGGATACATCATCACTCTTACATTCATTTAGTCGTGATATACACTTCGGCTATAGGGGTCACACACACATCCTATCTAGGTCACAATTCCCAATACATTCACATTCATTACAACACGTTACACATAACACATACATCAACCATTTCCCGATGACACACTCTCGTTTATGTTTCATTCTTGACTCTGATGAGGAAAACAAAATGAACCTCAATGTATATATTACCATTCACTCTGGGGGCACATACGACTCCTATCATTCCATCTTGCATTCCATTCCATCCATACACAACATATTGCATTGTCTTGGGGGCATTTTATCTTGTTTGTTAGTGTTTTACTTTATCACTTTACTACACATGTTAGATTGATTTATTATATGTTAGTATCTATATCATCCATACATGTGTGTTCACATCTTTATTTAGTTATGATTGTAGATAAAAATCCTTTACACGTAATAGGGATGCTCACCTTCTACCCTTCCTACATTGGTCACTTGGGGCATCCACATTCATCTCTCACAGTGCTATTGTTTCATTTTATACTTAACACTTTACATTACTTAGTTATTCCCACTTTGACATATTAGTTATTTCTCTAACATGCTAACGGGTGTTCCATGTGTAGCACTTGTTTTGCAGGATTACATGTTTCCATGACTACTTATTTTACTTGTTTATACTTGTCTGTCATTATTTTCTTCTTATATGCAGGCCTTTCCCTATGTTTGGTGTGCACACTTGTTTGTTGTTTGTGGTCATGATGGCCTTGCGTATCTTACGACATCATGAGTGATGTCTAATGTTTGCGACTTGCTTTGTCTGCTTACTTATCTTTTTATGTGTTTACATTACTTTTTTTAGTTTAGCTTTTAGATTTGTATTTTACATGCATACTTGTTTGTACTAACACTTATCTTTGGCTAGCCATCCTTAGTTGTGTGTACATTGGTTTCTACCAAGCGCATTCCTTTCCCCTTGCGGGGTAGAGTTTTAGTGTACATGTGGGTAGTCCTCTTTTAGGGTCGCATTTCTCCTATCAGCGACGTCGCATGTGCCCCCAAAGAGGGAGGCATCATTCGGGGTTCTTACATACTAACAAAAATGTTCTACACTAGTTTGGTTCATTTATATACAACGAGTGGGTTCAGACCAATCTACAAACCCCATACACAATGAATTTTACAAGACATGATGTCCTTAGCATTCGGGGGAACAATTAACGGTTGGAGGATACAACAAAATTCCTCCCAATACTTCTTCTACCACTTTGGTGTTGGATTTCCCAAAAACTAGGACAATACAAAGATCTCTTTACACACATTCAGGGAAGTAGTTATAGGAAGGATAATAATGCAGCTTTCTCCCTACACTTCTTTGGCTAGGGTGGCGTGAGATCACCTAAAAACTTGTAGTATAGGATATCCTTCTACACTATTTTTCTCGATATGGATCAGGTGCACATGTTCCATTTACATTTTCATATTTTACATTTACATGCTTTCATATACATGCATCTTTTACATTATGTTTTTACACATACCTATATACATACTTTTCGACTACTTGATTGTTTTCTCCTTACATGTGTCCGGCCATTTGAGAAACATGTAGTCAAATTGGGGGCAACAAAAAAATAACAACAATGGCATTAATAATAGCACTTCATAGTGAAACACCTTACATACTAACCATGCAAGTACACTACACTATGTGATGGCTACACACACTCGTTTTCACCCTAGGTTCACTCTCATCACTTTTTTTTGCACATTTTTCATCTTTAGTTTCCACACTCCTCCATATTTTTGTCATTCCACACTTTTTCTAGTCCTTCGACACATTTCTACTACACTCTTCATGGACATCAGGTATGCATCTCTATCTACTTTATGTTACCGAGATTTCCACTCACCAACATAAAGTGGGGGAAAAATGTAGTCACAAAATCATGCACTTTAGACATTATTTATCCCAGTCTCATACTACTATTTAGAAGGTTCTTGAGTGAAGAAATTACTAATCAACCCCCCATCTTTTGGCCATCTTATTTATTTTATTTCATCATTACCGACCTTTTGCACCCATATGCCCAATCAACTTCTATCATCCCGCATTATTTTCACCTCGACTGGGCCCCCATATTAGTAAGGGGATGCTTGTGGGTTCCCTGGTCCCACTAGGGGTGCCCTAATCCTCTTTACACTTTCCCACCTCTTTTTGGACACTTTCTAGCCATTTGAGATCTTTATCTTTCTTGTGGTTGACATTTTCAGGGTTAATTACGAAATTAGATCAAGAGAACCCTAAAAATATAAATTTATGAGACCATAATGAGGGACCTAGCATCATTCACCACTATCATCCAACTAGATTTGCATCCACATAGCTCCATTACAAGGCACAAGGATAGGACATCTGCATCACACACTTCATAGAGGGAGGACTGTATTTTATTCCATGTACACATATTATTACATTCTCGACATATAGCCATTGCTCGCTACTTCACAAAGTGCATTTGACACAAGAGTACCTAGGGCACATTATGCACACACTCACTAGAGCTACAATTGGGTCGAAATGTAGTGCAATGCTTAGTTAAGTAAGCCCACTTTTATGGAAACTAAGATTAGTCTAACCCATTCATTTGCATCTTTAGTTTTTTAGGGTTTTGATACTTATCTTGGTCTTTTGCAGGTCTTTGCATCATCTTGGATTATCGGTCAATATCGAAGGAGCATGATGAATTTGATACGATACATAACGAAGGCTCTATATCACTTCCCATTCTTATAGAGATCAATTTAAAATATTTTTCATAGACCAGGGTGCCTAGATTATAGACCAGAGCACCCACAGTGCCCCGTCCCTCTCTAGGTGCTCCAGTCCAGCTAGATCCTCCAGATCCATCCTTTTCGGGACTTTACACACTGTTCCTCGCTTCTTGATTTTCCTTTCTCCTCCACGACATACTGTCCACGAGCATTGGTTATTCAAATTGAGTTCTTTCCTCTTCTTTCTTGCACATTAGGGTTAGCATTTCATTTTACATAGTTACTTAGATCATTTACATACTTTCTTTACTATATTTATTTACTTTATTACAACTATTCATAGCTTATATTAACTATCCCCTTATACTACATAATTAATTTTAGTTAATCGTTAGGATCTACGAACCTCTAAGGAGATTATGTTGGAGAGAGTTGAGGGTTCACTACTACAAGTTTGAGCTTAGAGGAACCATAGTTGTCCCCACACTCTTGGAAACACCTACCATGTTTCAACACCTTTGTATATATATCCTAATCAAGCGAGGTAAGCAAGTTCATTGCTCTACTCACCGAGTTGTATTAGAATGGAAAGCCATCCAGATCTAGATTCTTTACATGGTTGGCGAGTTACCAACATCAATTCATAAACCAAGTTACATTATTGGAGGAAGGTTTGAGAGTGAGTTACACTTGTTGCAAGTTGGAAAAGGTTTTATTACATGCACCAACAAGTGCATATGATTTAAAATTGAGTTGGGGTTTAGGAGCTCATACCGAGAAAATAAACTATATCCTTGCCTTTAACCTTCCTACATGTTGGGAGTCTTAGGAAAGCTACTATTTGGTGAGCAAAGCTTTACATTAGCCAAAAAGGCCATCTAGTTGGGTGTCAAAGCACTCAAAGTGACCCCGCACCAATCTGGGCATTTTCCATACTAAAGGATTTGACCTCTATCCACACATCAATCTCTATCCTTGTCTGGTTGAGTTGTCAAGCTTCGCTCCTCTAAATGGGTGTGATATCTCTAAGCACCTTGTCACAATCCAATAATCTCACAGTAGAATCCACTATGACCCATCATTAAACATACCTTACATAGATTACATACCCTACACCAATAAAGGGATGAACAAATAACACCCACACAAGGTGGTTAGGGTTTATCCAAGCGGTGAGGAGAAAATCAACAAAGTGACAAACAAACAAAAACACAAGTGTAAAACAACAAGGAGAATGCAAAATGGTGACCAAAACAATAAACTAACAATAGAGTATCCCCCACTAAACTAAGGATGTGACAACTAAGTAATGACTAACTAAAAACTAACTAGATTAAAGTAATAAAATTTAATTACTTTAAATTTAAATGTCTATAAATGATGAATTAACATAAGTTTATTCCTAAAATTTTAATCCCTTATGTGATTTCCCAAGTTACAAATAGTTATTCGTTAACAAAGATATCTTTGGGAGGAGTATTTTGTTCATTTTTATGCTCATATAACTGATTTGAAGATCCCATCCAATAACTTGTTGTTATGTCTTTCTCTATTTATGTTTTCTTTGTGCGAATCTCTATCCAAAACCTCTTTAGTTCATGCTTCCCCAAGTATATCAGCTCGTTCAAGTTCTAGTATACTCTCTTTTTTTCTTCACCACTTTCTCATACATTTATTTGTTTTCCTTTGTTCTACTAGGTAGCTCCTTTAGTAGTTTTGTGTTGCCTTGCACTCTTTATTATACCATGGCATTTGTTGGGAAGTTATTTCTTTCGTTATTTTTGGTTTATCTCTTGTGTGTACATTTTGGGATACTTAAAAGGTGTGCATCAACCTCTCAATCTTAGTGTAATTTATACTAATGACAATGATTTAACCAAAATTAAATTAAGTGTAGATTATAGGTAAATTATTTTAAATTGAATTCTATTGATTAAGGATTATGAACATGTTATATATTCATATTTATCAATTAAAAATCAATATAAAAATAAAAATATAACTCTAAGAAATAAATTATGAAAATAATAAGATGTGATTTCTTATATGATAAGAGGGAAGTGCACTTAGTTGATTCAAAGGTACATGAAGTCATCTAGACATGTAGGTTGGTTATCAGAGTGGTGGAGACCTAAACATGTTTTTTTCTTGAGACTAAGACTGCAGATTGCTCTTGTATGGAACCATATGGATTTTTTTAGGGCATAGTATAGTTTAGTCTTACCTTATAATATTTTATACTAGAAGATGGTGGGGTTATGCATGCATTGGTTCTCATTGATGATCTAGAAATGTGGCTCTTTTTGTCATTAGAGCTCGAAACTATGCAACAACTCTCTACTGGTGACCTACAATGATTAAAACCTATAATACTTGCACTAGCACTTCATGCACACATTAGATAACAAAAGGGTAAAAATGTATGTGGCAAGGTTAGGCCGACCGTGGTGGTCAATTCTGTTAAATTGGTTCAAGTGCTACACTACATCTCCTCGATGGGAGAAACTCTCATATAGTTATCCCGATGTAGTGCAAGTGTGAATGAAAATGTAAGACAATACCCTAATTCATCGGTGAATTTTTGACCTAAATATAATGAGCGTATCTTTAAATAAACTCAAAATTACCCTTCACAATCGTGTATATAGTTCTAGTGTATACAGACTTATAGTGAATTCCCTTGACCATTTTTTATGTTTAGTAATGTGTAACTTTATGATGTGAATCCAGATGCAAGAGGTTGACATGCCTCCAAAACACACATATATAATTTTCCAAAACTCAAGAAACTTCAAGATAACATCCTTTTCATTCCTAAATCCACACTAATCTTTTATAACATTACAATCTTCCTTTTATTTCCCACTATCTCTAAGAAAAACTCTAAAGCACAAAAAAACCCTAAAATCCAAAAAAAGCAAAACACCTTAGATGAGCCTTGTAGACACAAAATCTACGCATTGGGTACATTCCTTTTCATTCCTAAATCCACACTAATCTTTTACAACATTACAATTTCATTTTATTTCCCACTATCTCTAAGAAAAACTCTAAAGCACAAAAAACCCTAAAACCCAAAAAGGCAAAACACCTTAGATGAGCCTTATAGACACAAAATCTATGTAGTTGGGTACATTTCTAGGTCCCACAAACATACTAATGTATACATGATTCCTAAGCAAGAAAAATAGTGGTTGACAACGTCTTTTGGAAATTTTGATTTATGTCTTGCACTTTTATTGGCCTTATATATCTAATAGATCATCACAAAACTTTAATGTTGTATCTTTTATGGCCTCGAGACACTAAAGCACCTAGTTAAGACAAAAGCACCCAAGCACTCCTATCATTTTCGGGTCCTCCCGACCTTCTTTATCTTATTATTACTCATTTGGGTCTCTTTTACTTCTTGGTCACCTTTAAAAACTTTGATTCGGCCTTTTAGTTGTTAATTACAAAATTCAAACTAGGGAATCATATATATACTTAGTTACTTCTTCTAAATAAGGTGTCAAACATCATGAGCATTATATATCATCACCTAAGCTTACATTCAAAGGCACAAGAGCATTACAAAGCATACATCTAGCACACTCATACAAGGGACAAGGGTTGTATCATTCTGCATACACAACATAGGAGGGGAGTTCATTCTATTCCATAACACACATTCTACATACTTGGTACATTCTTGATCTATTGTTATCATCGTGCAACTTGCACAAGGGCATCCTAGGGAATCATTACATACACAAACACAACGAACTACACGGAGTCTGAGATGGAGTGCAACACTCGGTTGTAAGTTCACTCTTTGGGTGACCACCAAGGTTAGTTTGACTCCATATTCTACATATTTTTTATTAGGTTTGATGTGGTTTTTGGACATGTGCAGGTAGCTATCTATTTTGCAAGTTACATGTACGAATGTTGACCTAGTAGTCAAGCGGAGTGAATAAAAGTGAATATCCTCCAACACTTTGAAAGGATCAACACATGCACATCTACGAAGTCACTAGTGCCCAACCCAATCATTAGCACTTTATTACCGGCTAATTTTGGCTTCATAAAATTAATAAACATGGAAATTTTGATTTTTTCAAAAGTATTACTTTGCACTATTTATCGTCCTCGTCGCGATCGTCTCATTTTTGTGATCGTTTCGGTCTTCGTTTCGTCCATTTCGGGCGAGAACTCCTCCCTCCAGGTCATAAAATACTTTTAATATTAATTAATTAATATTTAATTAATTTATTACCCTTTGTTTGATAAAATTAATTTTATTAAAATTTGGGGTTTTTAATTAAATAAATATTAATATAATAATTATTAAAAGTCAATCGACAAATTTTTATTTTAATTGCAGGGGAAAAGTAAGCTTTCGCTTCCCATTGCCGAGGATGACAAATTGGCTTCCCGTACTCGAATTTACCCTTTCATGGTAAATTTATTTTAATTCCCTGCTCGTGGAATTTATTCTAATAATTTCCAATTCAATGGATTGACAAATAGGTAAAAAATCTCCCGATTTCCCACATGGGGAAATAAAATGGGGATTGCCACTGCTTGCCATTTCCGTTGGCAAATGGTTGTTTATTTCCCACTTTCCCCTGACAATTAATGTCACTACCCGAAGGAAGAGGAGTCATTTATTTCAATGGGAAGGGGAAATAGTTATGAGGAAGCTTCTTTAATTCCCGTAACCATTTCCCCATGAGAGTAATTGAATTTTCAGTGAAAGGAGAGATCTTCCACGCATTGGAGATCATTTGAAAGGAGAATTATCACGCTAAGACAAAGCAAAAGTATTCATCACGCACTCATCCAAGATCATTGGGCAACTGTCACGTGGGTTTTAAGAACCAAAGGAAAGGTTACATTAGCCACACATTGGCCAAGGAGGTAAATACAGTCCAAAGAAAGGAAGATCCTTCACACAGGGAAAGGGGAAACATCAAGTGAAAGAAATAAAACATTTCCCATGCATTTACCTAGACAATCCATCACATAGGTAGTAAAGGGGTTTTCCATGCAAGCATTAGGATGTACATGCACCCGAGGGAGGATTCAACGTTGGACCCTAATCAAAGGAAATACTACACAATTGCTAGTATAAGTCAAATCTAATTAATACAGTCCAAAACACTACATACACCAAAGGAGGGATTAGGTAGATGTTAGGACGTGGGAATATGAGAAAGAAAGTTTGAAAAAAACTAGCAAAATAGGCAAAGATAAATCCATGTAGGCATAAGACCAAAAATACAAGTTTCCACGCATGTTAAAAGATAAAGGCCACACATAGGTGAATAAGAGAAATAACAAGCTTGCCACATGCAACAAAGGGGAAAAATAATAAGTTTTAATGCCTAGGAAAGCACACAACCAAAGAAAACAAGAAAGGAATCCACACAGCCCAAGGAAATAAGAGTTTGCATGCAGAAGTCTTCGAAGAAAGTTCCACGCAGCAGGGAGATGAAGGAGACAACAGGTGGGTGGAGGAAAAGAATAGTCTATTTCCCACACATTCAAGCAGGTGGAGAACAAAAATAGTCTTCCAACAAGCACCTGCACAAAGTTTCAACGTAGTGAAGGCAGAAAGGAAGACCAAAATAACTGAAGAAAGTTCCACGCAACATGCAAAGATTTTAATCCATTTCCACACATTGGTTAAAAAGAAATTCCAATCACAAGCAGTTGTCGAAAACCAGTATGCTGCCCACACATCGATAAGAAGTCCGCAAGGAAGAAGGAAAGCCCAAAGTATGCATTCATTAAAATCAGGTGATTTTCATGCAAATAAGAAGTTATGATTCACACATGCAAAGGATAATTTTCTCGGTGAATAAAATAAAAATCGGAGATTTTTATAAAAATAAATAAATAAATAAATCGTTGTCGCAAGAATCGAAATTCGAGCCTAGTCTCAGTGTGATGTATTAAAAGGATTTTGTAACTGAGGACTGGTTATTATTATTATTATTATTTTAATAATAATAATAATATTAAAATAAATCATATTTTTCTTGCATTGTGGAGTTTTGGAGGCGAGACGAACCGTTTGTATTATTTTATGTGCTAAGTCATTTTTCTGTAAAATTCATAATGGCCAAAAAATCTAATAAATTTGTAGGAAGATCGAGGAAGCCAGTGGAGAAATCAAATAAGTCTGTGCTCAAGTATGAATTCCAAGGAATCATTCCTCCCAGTTCCATCAAGTCAGCATATGATAATATCACTGATACAAATTTGGGTCACATTAATGTGCAACAGGTTTGCAATCGGGTGAAAGCTGAAGGCAAAACCATAGTCTTGGATAGGCTTTACCATACACAATCTACCCAAACAATAGCATTTCTGGTCTCGGTGGAATGTCCGAGTTGGTTATCGCTTGCAGAGCATTATGATCCCGAGAGACGAGGAATTTTTAAAGATAATCGCGAGCCTTTCCTCTTAATCACACTAGAGCACATTGAGGAATTTCTCAACATACTTGACTTCCCTGAGAATGCGGATATCACTCGAAAGTCAGCACAAGAATTTTGGGATGAAGAACCCCTCAGGTGGAGCAAGATGGTTAATAACAACTGGTTAGTGACCAAGAGGCCTTGAGTTGACTGGCTTCCTAAAGAGTTGTACCCATTGAGTTCATGGAAGAAATTGGGGACATGATTACTCTCCTGAGTCGAGTCTTCGGTTTACCCTCTACCAGGATTTTCCACCCATGGATGTATCAGTTTATTTGTATCATCCTTGCCAAGAGAGAGTTTGTGGATTAGGCCACCATCATCAGTGATACCCTTCACAAATAATTGATCGAAGTGAAGATGACTAGATGTTTCTACATGACATCATATCTGACTTATGCAAAGTGGCTAGAAGAAAGCTATTTTCAAGACTCAAAATAAGAGGAGTCATGGGTCCATCAAATAATGTCTTCCATTATTATCCGCAACTAAGTTTCAAAAATAGCTCTCATCATTTCAGAAGAGTTAATGATGCATTCACCTTCCACGTGATTCGAAACCTGAATCGGAATACAGAGGAAAGATTTTCTAAAGAGGCCATGGATGTCATTTCCCAATGGGGAACATGGTTTATTCAATTTTCATCCTTTTCCTACATTCGCGTAAGTGGCTTTGTGGGTACTCCATGGAATCTTCCTAAGTACGTCAGTGATAGGTGGGCATTAATGGAGCTTACACGATAATTATTCCAAGTTCACTGTCTTCTTAGTGACAAGCATCGCTCAGGAATTCATTTCCCAATCCAAATCGGGGAATACCAATGTCCAAATCTCTTTAGTGCACAACTCATGGAAAAAGAGTTTTCCCTCATCACTATTCATCTATATGTGAAAATATTCTAGTTTGATATCAATGGATATATGCAGAAGATTCTTGGAGCAAAGTATCAACATAACCCTACCATGGAAGATTTATGGGCTTGCCTGTTCAGATGAACATGAAGTAAGGAGACGAGAGTTTTCTCATCTAACCCTTGCTCAAATCAAGGCCTTTCACATCAGGAACCCTCTAGATTCATTTATAAATGATGATGAATATGTTATTGATCCTTCATATGATGTAGTTACTTTTACCCCGTTGCCACGAATTGATTGGACCAAAAGAGATGAATTTTCTCTTGATAGCAAGAATCAACCGATTCTGAAAGAAGCATATTTTGGTATGAAAGAGAAATTTCCAAATTACAATCAATTAAAGATCATACCTCAGGATCACAAAAATTTCCAACTCGAGGAGGTCTCCAGTCAATCAAAGCTACTTCTCAATCAAAATCTGTGCCATCTAATGACTAGTCATATGCAACAAACAAGAAAGGAGTGGTTTCTAAAATCCACTTCACCAAAGAATGTGTCATGAGGTGAAGAATCTAAGGGTCCTAGCCCCTATGAAGGAAGAGAGCGTGTATCAAGATTTTCCACTTCAAGTAGAGATTCTTCTACTCACATTACAAATAATCCTCAGCCATGCCTTGCACAAGAGTCCATTCAGGTGTAGGTAGTCCAAATATCAAACACTTCGGAACCTATAGTTCACGAAGAGATTTCCCAAAATATCCCAAATGATTAGGAGGTGGATATCAAGGTTATTTCTCCTAAAATCAAGGTCGTGGAAAGGATTCTTGCTAGAATCTCATGATGTCAAGAACAATGAGAATGTTGCTTTGGGATCTAAGCTTCTGTATGTAGAAATAGTGAATGATACTCCTTTCTGGGTTGATTGTGAAATCAAGAAAAGGAAGAGGGTTGTCAAGGCAATTGACATTGACTTTGATGCCCTTTTCAAAATTTTGAATGACATCATTCCCAAGAAGCCTAAAGTGCTCTCTCGAATAATGGTGGATGATGATGGAAACAAATTTACGGATCTTGCCATCCCACAAGTTGACAAGGAGTGTAATGCAATGACCTCTATTGATTATGAAGTTTCCAGAATTGGACTTGGAAAGTCCACATTGGAAAGTGACATGGCAATGGCCCGAGATTTGATTGATATCGTGCTAAAGAGACTTGAGAAATATAAGTCTCAGAATTCTCAGCTCAAGGTTGAAAAGAATTAATTGGTGGAATATGTTCAACATCTGATAAATCCCATATCATCCACTTTCTCAGTACCCAATGCAGTGGCTGCCCCTGATGAATAAAATTTAAATTTATCAAAAGAAATAAACACATTGGGCCATGTCACTAAAACTTGGCTTTCAAAGATTCTCATTTTAGGCCAAGAGATGATCAAAACAACGATTAAGCTCCATGAAGATATCAATGCATACCTTGATCCAATTCTTTCTTTCAAGGAAACTTTTGTTTCTAACATATCAAATTTGGATGAGATATTTCCTAGTCTACAGGAGATGATGAGTATGGAATCCTCAACTTTAGCCATTGAAGGAATTCTTGAATTTGAATATCGAGGGACATGTTTTCTTTGGTGTCTACATCTCAAATCAAGAAAGACACTTCTCGAGGATTCTATGATCCATTATGAGAGCGTATGCAATGAAGCCTTCACTTCACTTGCCTTGATTCAAGAATTCATAGTTGAGATCCCTTGCGACCTCGTAAATGAGAAAAATCAAAGGTGTTCATTGGAACATGTGGAAGAGCAATTTTCACAATTGTTTAAGGACATGTATACTCCTGCCATCAATTTCTCTTTAGCTTTAATGGAGCATTACATCAAATTAAAGAATTTGTTTGAGAATGCTCAATCAAATATGGTCAATCTGAATGATATGCCAGGTAGGATCTTGGAATTATAGGTATTTTGTGAGGCTATTCTTCAACCAAATGAGCCTCAGAAGAAGAAAAGATGTTTGAAACATTAGGAAGGTTCA
This sequence comes from Taxus wallichiana var. yunnanensis, assembly GCA_018340775.1. Classification (NCBI taxonomy): domain Eukaryota; kingdom Viridiplantae; phylum Streptophyta; class Pinopsida; order Cupressales; family Taxaceae; genus Taxus; species Taxus wallichiana. The sequence continues at coordinate 204,851,473 of CM031240.1, forward strand.
AATATTTTCAATTGGCAAAAGCAAGAAATCCTAATTTTACCGATGGTTCAAGAAGATAGTTTTCTTGGTATCTAACGAAGTGGGAGAGTCCATTTCTCATATGTTTGAGATAGGCGGACCCCATTTCAATGGATAAGGCACTAGTTATTGTCATATGTTTTAAAAGTGGAATTTTAAGAAAAGGATGTTGTTATTGAGTTTGCTTTCAGAAAAATGTGGATAACTTAAGTGATTTCTATTTTTAGTTGCTTTTAATAAAGTTGGTTGAAAAAGTCAAAAGTCACTTAAGTTCCATATTTAATGTTAATGTAAAATGCTAACTACTTTGTAAACATATTTTGGGTTATAGAAGGAAGTTAGGGGATCATTTGTAATAGGTGACTTTGATAGAGGAGAAGAAAATACTTTTGTATGCAAGCTTTGTTTAGGAAGAGACTTTGTGTTCTTTTGTGAAGACATTTTAGAGTTAATGAAATATGAACTTTGTGTCTCATTCATTGTGTCTTGTAACATTTGATGTTATTATGTTAATTAGATGTTAGATGTTTACATCTTGCATGTAATTATTGTCTTTGATCTTATTGTCAACGTTATTAAGTCATTGTTCAAGCTCACATTATTCAAGTCGTAACATTCCTAATTTAAGACTTTAGAAACAAGGAATTTTTTTATACATAATGTTCTCTATTCTAAATAATCATAACTTAGAACACACATTCCATGCCAATCAATCTCATAACAAATAACCATATGTAGCTGTAAATGACTTGGTGAGCTACCGATCTCTCATTTCATGACTCGATTAACAACCTGATCTCTCATATTACTTAAGTATTGAATACTTTATGTATACCAAGTATACTTGGTTCTCTTACCCTGTTAGGTATTGAGTGTTCTGTTTAAGAAACCTATTTGAATATTTGTTACCAATATTCATCTGAAATCACATTCCTTAAACTAGGTGACATAGGACAACGCAACCAACAACTTGTGATACTTTGGCCAAAGATTTCCAACATACTATTCATGTTACTATTCCTAGACGACATACTTGTCTAAATAGAATACGTCCTTCACCCCACTCCTCTATTATCTAGAATGGTCTTCATCGACTTCAGTCAGTCCACTTGTCCAAGGTTTGACCCTAACATAGGTTAGTGATATAATTTAGAATAGGGAGTCACTCACGATGACCTAGGGTATATAGACATACCCTATTGACCTAAGTCGATTGGATGTTCCTAGTTATCCTAAATCATTGTGAGTCATTTTCTATGCTAGATCATAAGTCTAAACTGTCCAGAGATAAACTAAGTTCAAGTCCAAGTTTGTGTAGATCTAGATGAACCAATGCTAAAGGGTGTTGCAACATGTCAATCGCAACCCTATATCCTGTGAAGACCCAGTCTTCACAAAGGTACAGATCTGTAGTTGGCATGTGCCAACATTCGTGGAACCACTTCATCTCGACATACACACCTCAAGAGATCATTTCCACTTAATTAGTTTAGGATTAAGATTCATATTAAAGCAACCTTACATAACCCTAAATCCAACAACCTTAAGGGTTTCCATCTCCATTTGAGTTGGTTAACTAATACGAAACTTCAAAGACTAATGATTGCTTTATGTTCAATTAAATTTTGCTTAACGTTTAATTAATTGAAAACAACATCAACATCTATCAAATGATCAAATTAATGTGTCTCAACCATTTAAGGAATGTATAAGAACAAAAACAAGTTCCGATATAAAAGAATTCATACCTACGAAGTCTAAATGTTATCATACCCGCATATAGTTAGTTTATTTTGCATCCTTTTAAGAAGAGGAGTGCTACGCCCTTAACCTATTGCTTGTATTAGGATATGAGTAGCCACCTTGTGGCTTACCATATCATTTTATTATATCATTTATAATTTCTCATGCTTAATAGGTCAACCTGGGTGATGGCCATAACATATGAATAGTATATATAGAGGATTGTAGGTAGTAGTTCATGATCATTTGAGCATTTGAGTCTTATTATATGGTTTGGAGGTTGCCCCTCAAAGTGGCAAAGCTATTACAATTGCATATTGAGATCATTATTATGAAATATTGTGTTATTTTTCTTCTATTGCTGCTCATAATCTGAATTATATTAGTAATTTCATTACAAGTGGTATCAGAGTTGCGATCCGGGCCGAAATTAGGGAAAAACCCTAATTCTTTGTTTCCACAATATATTTTGAACCACAACGAATTGGTAGGAGATATTTTTACCGAGTTGCAAAACATTTCAAGTAAGGTTTCTTGAAAATTTCAGACTTGTTTGATTTAATTTGCACAATTTATTACAAATTTAGGGTTTTTCATAAAATCTCTCCCTTGGGTGCAAATTGTGGAATTTTTTCAAGTTCTTTACATTTTCAGAAATCTCTGAATAAAATAGTATTAGGATCTTCTCTGTGTTGTTTCTTGTTCAGCCGAATTTGTATCGAAACCATAAACCCTAAGGTTTGATATCATGGTAGGGCCTTCCACAAGAGCAAAAAAGAATCTAGTTACTTCGGGTAAAACCCTAGATAAAGATGAGATAGTGATTAAAGAGATGGATTCAGAAGGGGTAAATACAAATTCCTCAGACTAGGGTTTACTTGATTGATCATAAAGTGAGCCAATTTGAGTATGAACTACAAAATGTACAATATGAGATGGCCTCTAAAGGAGACATAGCCCAAATCAATCATCGGTTGGATGATATCATGCAACATGTAAAGGGTAAACAGTATGGCCCAAATCCATCCCATATCAACCAAGGAGGATCTTTAATTCAAAATCATGGACAAAATAACCATGTTGGATCACTTTTCCAACCCAATCAGAATCCAACTTATTCGCAACCATGGAACATGATGCTGAAAGTGGATATGCACAAATTTGATGGTAAAGATCCCCTGAATTGGATAAATCAAATGGAGAACTTCTTTGAGCTACATCAAACACCATCAAGACAAAAGGTGACTTTGGCATCCTTGTATCTTGAACCAGACCAATTCGTTTGGTATCGATGGTTATGTGCTCAGAGGTAGAAGAATGGTCTCGGTGTCACTTGGACAGTTTTACCGAGGAGTTGCAATTGCACTATAGTTCTAGTGTTTCAGAGAACTAATTTAGTCAATTAGCAAAGTTACAACAAATAGGATCAGTCAAATATTATGTGCATCAATTCCAGAACCTATCCTTAAGGGTGGAGAATATACCAGAAGAGAATCTAAATGACCTATTTCTTGGGGTCTTAAGGACCACATTGAGCATGAGGTACGTATGTTTAATCCACTAAAGCTTTCTAATTCTATTATCATGGCAAATCGAGCAGAGGAAAAAGTCATTTGTAGTAGGAGGCCACCTCTCATTAACACCAAAGACCGTAATATCTCTTTCCCTTCATTTTCTAGGCCAATTAGACTGACTCCTCAAAAAATGGAAGAAAAGAGAGCAAAAGGATTATGCTTTAACTGTGATAACAAATATGGACTGGGACAAAAATGTGCTGAGAATAAGTTGTTCTATATTGACGGAGGTAACGAGGATGATGAGGATGCTAAAATTATAGGAGAGGTTGAGAAACTAGTAGAAGAGGAAGTAGAGGATCACCAACCTACAATTTCTTGCCATGCATTGTCAGGTATTAGTACTCCTCAAAAACTCAAGGTTATTGGCTATCTCAAAAAATAGAAGGTGACAGTGTTGATTGACTTGGGGAGTACTCATAACTTCATAAATAGTAAGTTAGCTACCCACCTCAATTGTTTCATTTACCCACTCCGAAATGCAAGTTATGATTGCGAGATGGTGGGATAGTCAAGTGTGCACAAGAAAATTCCATAGTATCAAGCTTTCCATGGGAGACTACATGTTAGACTCACTTATGTTTGCTATTTCTATGGGAGGGGAAAATATTGTTTTGGGTGTCTAATGGCTCACAACCTTAGGTACTATTGTATGGAAATAAGAGATAAAATATGTAGAATAATCCCTTACAGAATCGCAATAGTAGAAACTAATATGCAGAAAATATTATAGATCTCAAATAAAAGTGCAGAATAAATAACACAACACAGAGAGACAAGATTTAATGTGGTTAATCCAATTTGGGCTTCATCCACCAAGAATCACTTGCTCAGATTTTATTACAAGCCTCCACTCTCTCAATACAATACCCAAATCCATTTGGAGCTATGCTCAACAAACTCTATAGAATTCACACCCGAATTCAAAACACATCTGCAATACATTTGCTTGTCTATCTATCATATGCATAAGACCATATAAATAGACAATTGCTTAAGTAGTTTGATACAAAACCATGGGTATCAAAACAATGGGCAAAAACCATGGGTATCAAAACAATGGGTACCGAAAAACCATGGGCCCAAAAACAGCCCATAACGGTTACCCATTACCCATGGGTTAATAAACCACCCATGAAAATTTGCTTCGGGGCTTCACCCCTGAGCCCTCATCGATCGGGGGCTTTACCCCCTGAACCACCCTGATCCACTCACTAGTGAGCGGGACTGCCGTAAAAATACCCGAGTGTAACACATAGAAGGTGTACCACACTCTAACATGAAAATAGGCTCCACAAACATAACAACTATAGAGATGAATTTCCAAGAATTGTTCATGCGATTTCATTCAGATGGAAGGGAAATACAATTGAATGAAATGGTAGCTAAGTCTCCATAGATTATTAGCTCTCATCATATGTAAAAGGTTCTTAGAAAAGGAGTAGATGGATTTATAACAAAGTTATTTTCCATAGAAGTACAAAATAAAGAGTCTTCAATGCCACCTGATCTTCAGAAAATTGTTGATGCTCACTCATATGTTTTTGATGCAATTCCAAAGGGACTACCACCAGTTAGGGATCATGATCATGCCATTCAGTTGATTCCAGGGAGCTAAACACCTAACATCAAACCATACAAATACCTATATTCTCATAAAAGTGAGATCAAGAAAATGGTTCAGAAATGTTGAAGGCAGGTATCATCAGGCCTAGTCAGAGTGCCTATTCTTCCCCAGTGGTCATGGTATGTAAGAAGGATGAAACATGGAGGATGTGTCCAGATTACTAAGAACTCAACAAGTATACCATCAAAGATAAGTTTCCTATTCCAGTAATTGATGATTTACTTGATGAATTGCATGGTGCTATTTATTTCACAAAATTAGATCTTTGTTTGGGGTACCATCAAATTAGAATAAAAGAGGAAGATATTCATAAAATGGCTTTCAGGACTCATGAGGACCATTATGAGTTTTTGGTAATGCCTTTTGGTCTTACAAATGCACCTTCAACCTTTCAAAGCTTGATGAACACTATTTTCAAGCCATTTTAAAGAAAATTTGTATTAGTTTTCTTTGATGACATATTGATTTACAGTAAGACATGGGAAGAACACTTATAACATGTAAATAAAGTGTTGGAAGTTTTGGAGAAACATACTCTCTATGCAAAGCCATCTAAATGTTCTTTTGGTGTACAAGAGGTAGAGTAATTGGGTCACATTGTATCCCATGAAGGCGTCAAAGTTGATCCTCAGAAGATCAAAGCTATGGTGGAATGGCCAAGACCCAAAACTCTCAAAAATCTTTGTGGGTTCCTAGGACTAACATGGTACTACAGAAGATTTGTGTGGGGATATGGTAGAATAGCAACCCCACTCACTACATTGCTAAAGAAGGATGCCTTCCATTGGACAGACTTAGCCACTAAATCCTTTGAGTAGCTGAAGGAAGCCTTGTGCGGCAAAGACCCTGGGCTTTGGCTACTCCCAACTTCTCAAATACATTCATTGTTGAATGTGACGCTTCAGGATCAGGATTGGGAGCAATTCTAATTCAAGAAGGAAGACCAATTTCATTTGAGATTCACAAATTCAAAGGAAAATATCTGCTTAAACCGGTCTATGAGAAAGAAATGATGGCTATTCTTCATGTAGTCAAGTAATGGAGGCCCTATCTCATGGGTAGACACTTCAAGGTAAAAACTAATCATGATAGTCTCAAATACTTTTTGGAGCAAAGGTTATCATCTGAGGAACAAAAAAGTGGGTAAAAAAATGTTGGGTTATGATTTTGAAATCATATACAAAAAGGGTAAAGAAAATGTAGTAGCTGATGCATTGTCAAAAGGGATACATCCGCAGATGCCTTACTATGTGGAATGTCCATGTTGATGGCCGATTGGGTGGATGAAGCAAGATTGGAATGAGATCAAGACAATGATACACAATCTCTAATACAACATATCAAGAAAGGATATATGACATCTAAAAAATTTGAGTGGAAAGGTAATGCCCTATGGTATAAGGACAGGGCATACTTGAGTAAAGATTCTGAGTTGAAGCATAAGATTCTTGTAGAGCTACATGCCTCGCCTATTGGAGGACACTCTGGGTTTTTGAAGACATGTCATAGAATAAAAAGAGAATTATTTTAGGAAGGACTCAAGGGGGATGTACAAAATTTTGTATCAGAGTGTTTAGTTTGCCAACAGAACAAAGAGGAAACAATTAAGACACAGTGTCCACTGCAACCCTTAACAATTCCTAGCCAGATATGGGAGGGGGTCTCCATGGATTTCATCACCTGATTGCCTTGTTCAAAGGGTAAGAATTTTATTTTCGTGATTATGGATAGGCTCACAAAATATGCCCATTTTGTGCCTTATCACATCCATTTGCAGCTAAGTACTGATCCACAACTATTTTTTTGGAGACATTTCAAAGGCTACATGGAACCCCAAATATAATTGTAAGTGATCATGATCCTATTTTCACAAGTAATTTTTGGATGGAATTATTTTCATGTTTGGGTACTTAGCTAGCTAACCTGCTCATCTTATCATCCTCAAACTGATGGGAAAATGGAAATGGTCAACAAATGCTTAGAGGGGTATCTACGTTGTTTTGTATCAGATAAGCAGGAAAGATGGATTAAATGGCTACCACTTGTAGAATGGTGGTATAGCACATATTTTCATACCTCTTCTCAAATGACCCCATTTTTAGCATTATATGGTTACCATCCACCTTCTATCACTTCCTTATTGAGGGTGCAAACTAAGGTCGAGATGTTGAGGAACACATTCAACATCAACAACAAATTTTGGCTAGTTTGAAGGAGAATTTAGCATTAGCACAAAACATGATGAAAAAACAAGCTGATTAACATTGTAGTGAAATACATTTTGAAATTGGTGATTGGTTTTTTTAACGTCTCGGCCTTACAAACAGATGTCTCTAAAGCAACGAGAAAAAGGACAACAAACTTGCTCCTAAATACTATGGCCCTTATCAGGTTCTACAGAAAATTGGCAGTGTTGCTTATAAACTAGAGTTGCCTCCATCTTCACACATACACCCAAAGTATTCCATGTTTCATGCCTGAAGAAGGTTATTGGATAGAAATTTGAAGCCCAAACAGAGTTACCAGAACTTGACGAGGAAGGAAGAATCATTTTGGAGCCAGAGAAGATTCTGCAAACACGTACTAAGAGGCTGAGAACTAGAGACATTAAGGAATATCTAATCAAGTGGAAGAATTTGAGCATAGAAGATACCACCTGGGAGGATGAAGGTTTTCTGCAGCAACATCCAGGATTATTCAACATTGAGGACAATGTTGGTTTGAAGGGAAGGGCATGCTACGCCCTTAACCTATTCCTTATATTAGGATATGAGTAGTCGACTTGTGGCTTACCATATCATTTTATTATATCATTTATACTTTCTCATGCTTAATAGTCACTGGGTGATGGCCATAACATATGAATAGTATATATAGAGGATTGTAGGTAGTAGTTCATGATCATTTGAGAATTTGGGTCTTATTATATGGTTTGGAGGTTACCCCTTGTTGTCCACTCAAAATTCCCTACTCTTAAAGAAAGTGAACTTTCAAAATTTTGAGCTTTAGTGTCTTCTCTTTTGTGCTGAAATTGTTAAAAGTCGTGGAATTGAGAAAAGTCTGCATTTTTGGGTCTTTTTGTGTGTTTTTCGGGCATGTCGGACAATTTTGTCCCAACTATCCCAAGTTTGAAAGTGCGTTTTGTTCCCGATCGGCCGAAATCCCCGAAGTTGTTCCATTTTCGGGCCCGTCAAAACTTTTCGTCCCAAATGTCCCAAACTTTTCGGACCCATTGTAACCTTTTCGGCCGATTCGCCGAATTGCGTACTGCGCTCTCATGTCCCGCGTGTCCCAAAAGGCATTTGTGCGTCTTTTACCCGCTTCACCCGAATCGGCCGAGCCGCGTGTTTCGCGCATTCGCGTCTCACATGTCCCTAATGAACCAAGTGCCGTTCGTGCTAGTTTTTGCCACTCTACTCGAATATCCAGCTTATTTAAATTGGTGGGTATGTATTAAATGCGCATTCATGTCCTTTCGACTCTAAATGGCTATATAACGGGCATCCCCCTTTGCATTTTTCACATTGTTTCCATGCTATCCTTGCTCGAACCCTAGCAACCTAATTCCCTGCGCGTGTATCCCCTTTCTCTGTAATTCCTTCCCGAGTTTAGGTTGCAGCTCTATTGCTATCAATATGAAGATCAAGTTCCAGGGACAGGAACAAATTTCGCCACTAGAATCTGCCATTCCCAATATTGGAGACAGCGAAGCTCGGCATCTTGACTTCGGTGATTTTTGGGCAAGGGTGGCAGATGCAAACCCTACACCGATGGCACAAATGATTCACGATAGCGGTTTGGCTTTTGCTGGAGGTTTTCCGATCTTGGTACAGTGCGCTGATACTGTACTTTCGTGCGGAGCTCACTTCGACCCTGTTTCCAGTGAATTAACCAATATACACGGGAACTCATGGCTGCCGGCGCCGCCATTAGCACCGCACTGAGAATCCCAGAGATGGATAATGCCATAGTCGTTTCTCGGGATCAAGCACAGGCTCTGTTCAATCAAGACAACGACAAATACAAGGCGCGGGTGGCGAAGTCCTGGCTGAAGAACCCTAAGAAAGGAGCCTCTCGCCTGTCCAAAACTCTTTTCCGGGTAGATTTTAATGAAGAATTGTCTGACTTTATAATTCTACTGGCTCGGGTTATGGGTTTGCCCTCTACCAACGAATTTCACTTCGAATGTGCCCGCTCATCGGCATGGTGGTGTGCGAGGAATGCAAAATATCAATCTGGCAGAGATCATCAACATGAATTTGGGAAGCAGCTATCCATATACAGCAAACGAAGAAGTTCTATATGACTTCTTACCTGATGTATACCTTGGCAGTGTCACGGCAGTGGTTTGGTTTTTCCTACCTTGACGCCCACAAAGATGATCCAAGATATGCCTCACGCCCTGATGATTCACCCCAGAGACCAAAGAATCATAATTTCAGAAGGGTCAATGATGCTTTCACCATGTACGTGGTCAGGCTGCTTGAAGGTGATACTGCCAGGAGATTTTCTGATGAAGCCATGAATCTGATATCACGCTACGGTGCCTATTTCATACAATTCAGAAAATTCTCCTATATCAGGCTTGCCGGCTATGAGAGCACCCCTCTGCGGCTTCCCATGTTCTGTAATGATAAGATGGCTTTGATTGAAGTATGCAGGTAGTTAGACAAACTACACAGAACCTGCAGAGACAAGAAGATCTCCGGTTTGCACTTTCCCATCTCTTTGGGAAATTATACTTGTAAAACAACCCTGGACGCACAGAACATAGAGAGAGCCCTGGTCCCTATCACCATTCATTTCTTCAAGCCAAGAACCTGCTTCGACTTGAAGAAGTTCATTGAACAGAACATCAAGATAATCTACCATCATAGGGTAGAATCTGAGAAGACTCTTTGGGGCTGGCATGCGAGATGATTTTGAGGCCGGGGAGAAGGCATTGTGGCGGGTTCTCCTGCATTGATCAAGAACTCAGCTTGTACCAAGTTCGAAGGACTCCAGGATGACAATTCTGATCTATACTCATATGAGTATGACAGTGTGATTAAGCACACCCCCTTGGAGGACTTGGATTGGAACAGGAAAGAAAAAGATGATTTGGCTGAGATCCTTGCTCCAGTCTTAGTCAGGACTAAGGTCTGGTTTGATAGGAAAGTTCGAGAGCTCAGAAGGCACTCAGGAGAATCCTCTTCCAAGGATGTTTCAACACCAAGGAGAGAGGCATCAATTCCGTGTCAGAAACACCCGTCAGAAACCCCACCGCCTCATCAACACAAGGACCTGCAGCTTCCACTCCTTCTTCATCCACTCAAGTGTACCAGAAGAAGCTCAAGGAGGTTAAGAAGGAGCCTGTGGAAAATGACCCTCAAAGAAAGCAGGTAGAAGTGCCTATGGGACCAGAGAACATCATTGTTCTCAGTGAAAGTGAAGAAAGCGAAATGCCAACCCCTGCAAATGCTCCTGAAGACCCAACTGATAAGGACAAAGAGGTCCAGAGCACTGAACTTCCAAGCGCTATTGATTCTTCTACGATGTAATTGTCTCCAGCGCCCCACTCACATCTCAACTTGAGACCACAGCCGTGCAAACCTTGAGCGTCATGAGCTCTATGTCTCTTGGTACTCTTGCCCCTCCTGCTGCTTCCTCTTCTTCTTTTGCATGGGTTCAGCCTCTTGTTGACAGTAGAAAGAGGAAATCTTCCTCTCGGAGCTCAGGGTCAAACTTTGATGCTGTCGCAGCCTTGTTGGGCACCACTCCTTCTCGTGCCAAGAAAGCCAGAACCACCTCCAGAATAGTGTCTGATGCTCAAGGTCAGCAATTCCTGGAGATTGCTAAGCCTACGGTGGACAAATCGAGTAGGACTTACGGTCATCGACTTAGAGCTCTCAAGAATTCTAATGGGAGAGTCTACTCCTGAAGGTGGGATCCACAACCTCCAGGAAATGGTCACACGAGTCATTAGGAGGGTGGAGAAAGGGCAGCAAACTATTGAACAGTTGGAAGAACAGGCCCAAATTCTCACTGGCTTCATCAAGTCTCTTTTGTCTAAGGACAAAGTTTTGGACCCTACTCCGTTGACCACTCTTCCACCACCTGTAATTTTGAGCCAAGATGAAGTACAAAGTATCAAAGACATGCACAAGTATTCCATCTATGGCAGAGCTATGGAAGCCATGGTGGATGATATGCTTGTTGCAGGGTTAAACTTCATTGATGAAGCTTTTAAACTCCATGGAAAAGTGAACAATTTACAACAGAAGCTATCCTCTACTATCGGGATCATGGATAAAGAGCTCAAACTCTGGAGCAGTTGCATAGTAGACCTCCACCTTATGGGACAGACAGATGAGAACATCTTACTGGCGAATAAGGTTTTTGATGATGCAAAGGATAATCTATCAAAATCCATGGGTTTACAGCGTGGAGTGGAAGATCAAAGTCTTGGAGGAGGCTTTGGGAGAGAGCGAAGAAGCAGTGCGAGAAGGGTGAAGCTTTCAAGACACTTTGGTGGTCTCTGCTTTCAAAGACATACACTGTCATCTCCAAGATGAAACACGGTATGCCCCTTTCTTCGCAAGAAATCAAAGCTCAATTGAGCTTTCGTCAAAGATAACTTATTCAAGGAAAGTTCCATCTCTAAGGAGAAAATGAAGGATATTTTCTCTCTTCAATCTGCCATCGAAGAAGCAAATAAAGATTATCATACTCATGTCAAGTTTGATAAAGAGATGGAGAAGTGTCTTGGATTTTGGACTCAGTCTGCGGCCAACACGTCAGTCCCTCGTGGTAGAGACATAGCTGAGGCGTTGAAGAAATTCAGGTAGCAAATTTTGAAGTCAGTGGGTCCCTCCCAGTAACCGACCACCTGTCTTCTTCTCCTTATTCTTTTCTCTTCTTCCCTTTCTTTTTCTGTTTTCTTTGTAAGAAGTTGAGGTATTGCGATTGGCAGTCCTTAACTATTCCTGGTTAAAAGAAGCGGTTACGAAGAGTAACTGATTTGTAAGTTATATAATGGCATTTCTACGCCATTCGTGAGGAGGAAGAACTTGGCATATTTTCTGAAAGTGTAAATAGATTACAAAGAAATCAATACAAAAGGGCTTTCCATTCTTTGTCTATCTAATCTCCGTTATCTCTGAGCTTTCGTTTAATGTTTGTGAAGATCATTTGTTACTAATTTGTTAGTCTCACTGATTGCATACTCTTCAATTTTGCAATACATGGTGATCTTGTACAACCAAGAAGGAACTTTGTGTCCTTGATTAATGAATCTGTGATAAGTTAAGAAACTTTGTGTTCCGGCAGATGTTATTTACAGAACTTTGTGTCTTTAAATTCCATCTTATTTATACGATACGAATGATCTTGTTCTAAATTCACTGTAACTTCGCATACATAAAGAATTACTCTGCTATCTATAATTCTGCATGTTGCCTTTCTGCTCATTCTCGCACTCTCATTCCTCAGTCCTTTTGTGATTGATGATCCTTACGAAAGACACTTTCGTAATATCCAAGTTTAACCAGAAAATGATATTTTGTACATTTGTAAATAAGTTTGTTTTGAATAAGGGAACCTCTCCCATTAAAGAGGAGGGACTTCTTGTCCCCTGATTGTTTCCCTTCATAAAAGTCCTATTTGACGACCAACACCCTTGAAGTGGCGAAGCTATTACAATTACATATTGAGATCATTATTATGAAATATTGTGTTATTTTGTGTCTATTACTAGTCATAATTTGAATTATACTAGTAATTTCATTACAAGGAGAACCTTCCTCATTATGGTTAAGTATTAGGGTTTATTATACCCATATCCAATTTACACATCCCGAAATTATAGCCACACATTCATAACATCATAATCAACCATTCAAGATTAAGTAAGGAACATTAATACATACAACTTAGTAAGTTACAATAAAGTAAGGGAATTTATACGAACTCCCCATTTATCCGAGAAAATTTACTTGACATCAGAATAAGGATCCAATTAGATATAATAACAACATCAAGGATAAGACTCTGATTTTCCTTCTTATTATGAGCAAGAGAATAGACTTTATCATGTTTAAGTAACCTTAGTCTTTCCGATTCATCGAAATAAAATACACTATTACGAATATATTGTGTAACATTATTAATAAATTGTATTGTGTGTATTATTATTTAAATGATATGTGAAACTCATTTAATAATAATATAGTGTGAGTGAATGTGAAGTTGTATTAAACAACTCATGGGTAGAATTGAGTGAATAATGGGATTGTGAGAGATAAGTGGAGGATATTGTGAGATGAGGTTGAGATAATGTAGGGATGTGAGATAATGGATGATTGCATGAAAAGAGGAGTACACACTCCTATATAATGTAACCTCTACCGTGAATAAGTGATCCCGAATGAATTTATTTTCATAATATTATATTCAAAGTGTTTAATTATTATATGTTGTATACTTGTTATTCATTTAAAATGATCCAAATATAAGATTTGGTATCAGAGCGAAGAGGATCAAAATGAGACTATGTAATTTGTTTAGTACCTACTCTGAGTTGTGCATGCAGTAATGAGTTCAACTAGAAAGGGAGTTGTCTCTCTCTACGTGGCATAATCTATTGTGTAATCTGTCAATAGAGCATATCACTGTTCTCTGTAGAAGGAAAGATCAAACTGAATTGACTCCATCCCAAAGAGCCTTATCCATTGGAGAGCCATGGAGATCTATCTATTCAACGTCAACAACTATCTCAGCCCAATCCAAATCAAAGCAACGTCATCCCACCAGCGCATTCAAAGACCTGCTTAGGTTTTGTCAGATCCGTAATTTGGAGCAAATTTGACTGATCAAATCTACAGACATATACACAACAACTTCAAACTGTGTGTCCACCAACCCATCGAGTTTCAATCAACTGTTCCATGCAATGTGTCGAGGTTTAACTTAAAGTGCATTGGTTGTTATTAGTCATTTATATTAAAGTTTTGTTGGATATGGTTCATTTCTTCTGAGTCCATTTGTAAGTTGTTTAAGGTCAATGTCATTGTTAAGGTTTTGCAAATGTCTAGGATATTATTAAAAGAGTCTGTTTTAATTCCTTTTTCATTTGGTGGTATTTTAGCGGTCAAAATTAGCATTGAAAAAGAGTTTTAATAGTGTCAAAATTTGTCAAAATTTTAAATTGTTTGTAAAAAGGGTGTATTTTCGGTTGAAACCGACACCTATTTGTGTCAAATTGTGGAGAGTCATAATGGATAAATTGAGTTATGTTGAAAAATTTGATGGAAAGTATTTTCACACTTGGAAAGTATGAACTTATTTGACACTCATTAACAAAGATTTGTGGGACATTGTGGATGGAACATTCAAGAAACCAACCGATGCTGATGAAGCGCCAAATGGGAGAGTAGAGATCATAAAGCAACAACAATCATTGGACTTGGGTTGTCTGATGCATATTTGCATCATATAGACCTTTCAAAAAGTTCAAATTTCATTTAGACAACATTGAACAAGTTGTTTGGATCCCAAACCGGAAGCACAACAGTGACCTTGAAGCAGAAGCTGTTCGGACTCAAGATGGATGAAGGAGAAAACATGGTACAACATATAAGTAAGTTTCGGTCTATTTTGAATCAATTGTCAGGGATAAAAATTAAAGTAGAGGATGATGATGCAAAAGCTGTTTTGTTGAATAGTATGCCATCTCACTATTCAAACATTATTTTTACTTTGAGCAAGATCAATCCCAGCCTAGAGGATCTAATTTCTTCACTGATAGATGAAGAAAATAAGACTGTTACACTAGAAGAAACTGCAATGTATGGTAAAAACAAGTCATATGATAAAGGGAGATTTAAATATTCTTTTAAACAAAGATCAACTTTCAGAGATACAAAGAAACATATCACTTGTTACTATTGTAAACAAGATGGACATCTATCTATAAACTGCAAGAAAAGAGCATGAGATTTACTTGATGGAAAAATAGAAGAAAGTGCCATGGTTGTTGATGAAGAAGAAGACAATGATAAAGAAGAACCTTTGGATGATGGTTATAATTCTGATGATTTTCTATTCTAAATAAGCAGTAGATTAGATGGAGGCAAGAGGCCAATGGAGGAAGGAGGAAAACCAGCATCCTCTTGCCAGCCGCAAGCAATGGGGCCGCATAATGAGTTTGTGGCATTTTTTCAGTTGTGTGTTTCATTGTTTGTAATAAGAACAGATGTCACATTCTGTTCAGAGTTGTATTTCCTTTTATAACCTCCTGATGTAAATATGTTGTAGTAGAAAGATAAAAGCACAAGAAAAAGCAACATCATGTTTTTCTTGAAGAGGATGAATAGAGGTTCATGAGCAGGGGCTCGTACCTGGGACATAGGTCCATTTTTTTGAACAGGGGTTCGTATTTGGTGAACAGAGGCTCAACATACCAAGATCATGAGCATGCAGAGGCAGGAAAGTTGTAGAAGATGTGTGAATGTTTTTCTCTACCTTGTTCACATTAGGGGAGTGTGTAATAGGGATTAATAATGTAAATAATAGGGGAGTGAATGTTACGAATATATTGTGTAACATTATTAATAAATTGTATTGTGTGTATTATTATTTAAATGAGATGTGAAAATCATTTAATAATAATATAGTGTGAGTGAATGTGAAGTTGTATTAAACAACTCACGGGTAGAATTGAGTGAATAATGGGATTGTGAGAGATAAGTGGAGGATATTGTGAGATGAGGTTGAGATTATGTAGGGATGTGAGATAATGGATGATTGCATGAAAAGAGGAGTACACACTCCTATATAATGTAACCTCTACCTGTGAATAAGTGATCCCGAATGAATTTATTTTCATAATATTATATTCGGTGTTTAATTATTGTATGTTGCATACTTGTTATTCATTTAAAATGATCCAAATATAAGATACACAACTTATAAAACTATGCATTGCTTGACATATTTCATATCAACAACATCAAGATCTTTTAGATTACTACTTTTCTTCCTTCAATACATTTCAATAATAACTTAGAATTTCTCTATAATGGTGCAAACTTTTAATTCAATCAATACATCATAAAATTTATCGCCTTCCTTTATCACTTACAAACTCCATCTACAAAAATTGCTAGCATGGGTCAGTTCATTGAAGGCCCGATCATGATAAGCACCAAACATTAAAACAAAATGATTTCAACTAATCTGTTTCATTAAACCAACTCTGCTTTAATGAAACATTGTGGTCAAGCAGACAAATAAATCATAGCAATAACAACCTTAAAAGAAGAACAATTAATCTTTTAAATAACATTCAAAGAAATGTCATGATGTAATCTACAATCTAAAACATGTTATCAGATAAATACCGTTCCATCCAATACATTTATCCATCTCAAATAAAAGTACTTTCTAATTATTTCCTTCACAAATCATCTTAATTTAGAAATACAAATGCAAATAAGTGTCTCACAAATCAGATGTGGCATCCTAATCCCAAATGCAAGGCATAGCCTAATTTATCAAGTTAGACCAAATATCAACATTAAGATAGAATTTACTCAATGTACAACATCTCACATTTTCCTTCTATCTCAAATATTAAAAGCCTTAACACTAGTCAAGAGAACAAGCAAGTAGCAATGACGACTACTCAAGACATTAAGGATAGTAGAGCAACTGATCCAAATAAATCAATGACCAGATTTACCCAAAAGAAGTACAACTGAGATGAAACAGTAGGAACTTCCTAAATAATTCGGTTAGCCGAATCCCATACACAACTTTAAAGAAGAGAACACAACCCGAAACATCCTATTATTTCCAAAGATAGTGGTTAGGCTTCACCTTAAAGACGAAGAAGGAGTCAAAAGCCATGATCAGAAGGGAACTACAACATCTTAACACATGGGATGAAGGTCGCAAAGGAAAATGTAGGCATTCAATACTTCCTTAAATCCTTAAAAGAGAAAATGGCAGAAGAAGAGATCAATAGAATGTGTGATTGCTGTGATTAGAACATAATTTAACATGATTTCCCTTCATAGACAACCAATGACTGAGACATTAAACCAGATCAAAAGGAGATGCAATGAAAAAATTACAAAATGCCATGCGGGCACTTACAATCCCAACAGTCACTCAAGGATGTTAAAATTTTAGTCAAGGTCCATAGTTTGACCAATTCCTCCAATGATAGAAACAAAACAATCAACGAGACAGACTCTCAAATGAGTCCTCACAGAGGTGAGAGAAATATATCTTTTGAAAGGACAAAGAAGGTTCCTGCATGATTTGATTCCAAGAATGTTCAGCCAAAATCGTCATAGCATAGCTACAAAGCGTACAACTACCAACAAATTTGTTCCCTCAAATCTTGCTCAGAGATCAAAGAATGAAAAATTTCAGAAAACCCCATATTCAGAACCGGTTTCGATAATTCAAAAACAAGAAACGACAACTGCAAGTTCAAGGATCATCCTTAATGTTCCCGATATCCCAATCAGGAGGTTTTAACAAGTTTCCCCAAGAAAGATACTTAGAGGTCAATCCAGTTAAACAAAAACCAACAACATCTACTTCGACGAAAGAACAGAGCAAAGAAAACTCAACAGAGCTATAAGGACGACCCAACATCGACTCCGACAAATCCAAACCTCAACACATCCCCAACCAACAAGCTCTCCCTTTGGAACTTTGAGTTTAGTACTCGAGATATTTTAAGAAACAGAGTACTCATAAAAGATCAGAATATATATTTCTAACATGGGAATCCCAAGTTCAAATGCCTCAAAATCAAAGTTCCCAAGAAACCAATAATCCAAAGTTTCCTAAGAAGGACCAAATTCGAGTACCCAATTTAAACTGAAAAGTTTAAAAAGTAATAAAGCCTTCAATCTTGTTTCTATATAAGGAGAATCTAAAAAGAAAACAGAGATTCCAAACATTACAAAACTACCTAAACTTCCATCATGACTGAATCGAAGAACAAATAGAGTATATAGAGTTCAATAAGAAGGCACACATTACTATTTCAATAAAAAAATTTGAGCTCACACAACTCGGTATCAATCATGCATATTCCTACGGTTCAAGGGGAGAATTATAACTTCCACAAAACCAAGAAGCTACAGTGAAGGTATACTTTTACATTCTGCAACCCAAGCTAAAGCTTGGTTCAAAACTGAAAGACACATATCATTTCCATAACCCATTTTCAAATAGATAAGAAAGAATCACACATATACTTCATTACTTATATCACCACAAGATTTAAGGTGAAATTCAACAACAAATAACCAGGAACGCAATACAATGAATTCCTTTCCAAGCTAGAGATTCCTCAATCAAAGAACACAGAATTATTCAAGAAAGGAAACCAAATAACCATCACTAGAAATAAAAAACCAATTATCTCAAGAGAGAAAATTTGTTTTAATGAAGACACTTAGAGAAAAGCAAAGAGCAACTTAATGGATAGAGCCTATCATGCCTGATAGTGCTTCTGTCTGTTTGAAGAAGATTTCCAGCCGAGCCTTCACAACTCCCTCTTCTCCAAATGAAATCAACAACCAAAAAATTCTTCCTCAAATGCCTCATATACTTCCATTGGATCGAAAATAGTCCAAGAGAGTTAAAAATAGCAACAAAATGAAAGTAGAACTACTAGTTCGAAGAACCAGATAGCTCCATGCAGAGCAAAAATCAGAATGCATGAAAGACCAAACAACTCCCAACAAATCCACTCGCATGGTTTCCAAGGTGGTTTTCTCGCCAAAAATGATGAAAATTAATGTCATTAATTCCCAGTCTCCCACCTAAATCTCCACACCACCACCATCCAAAATTGGTGAGTCCAATTTCAAAAAGAACATGCATTGTTAAATTTAGAGATGGTGCCAGCTAGGATCACCTCCAAATTCCATGCCCCTATCAAACTGATAGTACATAATGATCTTAAATTCAAAAATCAAATCAAATAAATGACTTAGGAACCGTCGCCATCCCTCAACTTGCCATACAACCCCTTAGGTCCCCTTCTATCCCCACATTAGTTTAGGATAGATATCTTAGCTTAGGGTATGACCTTAGGTTAGTTTAGAAAATATTTACCTTAGGTTATCTTAATATTGCCTTAGGTAAATTTTCCACCTTAGGATAGGCCATTCTTCATACCAATATAGTATTAGGTAATAGGTTAGAAATATACCTATTATCACCTTAGGTTGTTTCCAAATCCCTAACTTAGAAAACATGCAACTTAGGTTAGGATGAACAAGATTAGAGTAGGCATAGATATATGGTAGATCTAGTTTACCTTATGTTAGAATCCCGTTAGGATAGATCTTATAGATCTAGGACTTAGGCTTTACCCTCAATAGTCCTGAAGTAGGCCTCTTTCCAACTTACGTCATTCAACGTTCTGGAGAAGTTGACAAGAAGATCTGAGCACACAACTTCCAGAGAAAGCACAACATGAACTTCCCTAAAGATCAATGAAATTGTAATCCTACAAAGGCTCGAGTCTTTTATTTCCTTCAACCTCTGAATGTCAGTTTTCCATACAGATCAAGTAAGAAGAATTAAAACATACCTTAGATCAATGGAATTGATCCAAGGTCTCATTATTATATAGAGATAAATTTGTAAACAACTTTACCAACTTACAACCTCAAACAAAATGGATTTCTTACAAGCAACAATATTTCAAAAATTGAATCCAAGAAAAGAAATAATTTATTTATGGCAAGCATGATTTCAACAGGTAAAAAAGAATACACCTTCTTGGGACAAATCACATGTCAATGAGAAGTTAATAGTTTATCATAGGTGTTACATGCAATTATTGTCTTTGATCTTATTGTCAACGTTATTAAGCTATTGTTCTTGTTCACATTATTCAAGCTCTGTTATTTACTTGCTCATGTGTGTTCCCTTTACTCATTCTCCTTTAACTGATGCAAACTCCATTTTATTTGTGTTAGATATTTATTGTTCTTCTCCATGCAATATTCGGCTATGCTTTTACCTAACTCTTGCATGTTCCTTCCATTCATTCCTTTCCATTTCATTCCTTAATTCCATTCCATATCCCTCATTCACTTTTCTTTCCATTGAGTTTCTAAAACACATATGATTTTGAATGTACAGTGTAAATATAGTTTTGGTTTTCAATAAAGGCAGCCTCACCTTCATTGAGAGAGACTTTGTTCCCACACTATTGCATGTCATTTACATGCATGCAAATCCATATGCTAACAACACCGGGCACTCTTGTCCTCCCTTGGGTGCTTATTTTCGACACAATTTTGAGTTTGAAACATCATCGAGCCTTAACAACACTTGTTTCCAGCTAGATCCATCAATTATGTAGTCCAAATAATCTCTAGATTGCACAAAAGTCGAGATAAGTCATCTTCCTCTTTCATTTGCTTAGGGTTTCATATCTTTGAATGCTTATTTCTTGTCCATTACTGTATATTATCATATGTATATAATTAGTTACAATAAAGTTACTCTAAAATTAAGGTTTAATTCAATTTATATTAAATCATTTGGTGAACCCATATGCTTGAACCCTACCTTACTTCAAGGCCTTCTTTTATGCCCATCACTCGTAGTGGTCATTTTGGTCCTCTTAAGCACATTGAGCTTCCTCCATCTACCCGTAGGATTTCTAAACCAATGGCTACCTCTGATAATCCTTTAATTAACTCAACCCATATTCCTCTTGAAAACATTGAAGCTTCGATAGTGAACACTCATATGATGAAGACACCAATGTTGATCAAGAGCAACTTGACAAGCTCACTAACTTCCGTTATGCTTTACACGACCACCCCATGCATATTCCACATGTTCTCAATGCTTTACTCGCTACTAAAAGATCTAGAGATGCTACCACTCTCCCTCTCATGAGATCCTCATCCTCCATGACATCTACCCCACCTTCTACCATTCCTCTTTATATTGCTACAATTCTGCATGTAGACACAAAATCATGCACTTGGGTACATTTTTAGGTCCTAAAACCATACTAGCAATTACATGATTCATAAGTGAGAAAACTTGTAATTGAAAACTATCTTTGGCCTCTTTGTTTTGTTTATTTTCTTCTTTCTAGTATTTTACACTATATAACCCAATCGGTACTTTACTTGCTTATATTTTATGACTTCAGACACTAGCACCTAGGCACCCTTGACCTCTTTCCACCTTACTAGCTCTTTTTGGGACTCTTTTATCTTTTGGGTATCTTATTTTCTTATGGGTTAGCATTCTAGTTGTCAATTATAGAATTCAACTAAAGGCATCATACAAATACAAAGCTATGTGATCAAAATAAGGGACCAAGCTCTAATCATCTATTATCATCACCTAAGCTTACATCCAAAGGCATCTAAGAACATCAAAGACATCCATCTAACATCCATTTAAGGGAAAAGGGACTACATTTTCTACATACACTTCATAGGAAGGGGAAGTTCATTATTTCATTCACACATATACTTACATTGGTACATCTAGCTATCACCTACTATCAAGTGCACTTGCACAAGAGGATTCGAGGTTACATTTCTTTCATACATGCACAAGAACTACATAAAGTCTGAGATGTAGTGCAATGCTCGGTCATAAGTTCACTCGGTCGAGTGACCATTGGGGTCATCCAACTCCCCATATGCATCTTTCTTTTCTAGATTTTATGTGGTTCTATGGATTTTGGTGAATATTTTTTTGTATGTTACAGTGCACTCGACGATCATACCGTGACGTAGAGGTGACAAAAAGTGACTATCAATGACACCCGGAAAAATCAGATTCTAAGCCCCTGTGCGTTATGGGTTCCCAATAGCAGACTCTGGAGCCCAGGCACCCTGACCCAGTCCAGTGCCCTTGTCCAGATTTTCCAACAATAGTAGATTTTACAAAGCACAGTTGCGGCAGTATTCCCTTCCTATTCATCAGTTTTCTAGTCCATATTAGTTCCAGGAAAAGCATGAAATCAACTAAGTCCTTTACTCTTTATCTTGTGCTTAAGGTTTAATATTTATTAGCTTATTACTTGTGTCCAATATGTACTTTAACATTTATTTATCATACATGACTATACAATTTAAGGTTTAACATAAAATATATTTTTGTTAAACCAATGATCCTCTTCTCCCTCCCAATACTTCCCATACACAACCTAACTCCTATTCAGGCACTCATGACCTAACCTCATTATACAATGACTTATAATCCCAAATTCACCAATTGTAATGAGCCTTTATATCCTCCTCTCCATCTCTAGATTCCTCCCTCCTCCTTCATAACCCTTTTACACCTACCATCTCCTCTTATTCAATTCCTCTTAACTTCATTGCACCTAAGTTTCCTATGTTCAATGTCCATGATGACCCTCGGAGCACCTTCAATCCTTCCATGTTGCATGTCTTGACTATGTTGATGATCTTACTTTGTTAGCTAAATTATTTCCTCGAAGCTTAACTGACTATGTTATGCATTGGTTCTACGATCTACCTATCCATGCAATAACTTATTTTATAGATCTATCCAATGTATTCCTTGGTCATTTTTATATCAATATCAATACTAAGATATCCTATACAAAATTAGCTAAAATCAAATAAGGATCCAATGAACATCTTGCGGATTACGTCTTACATTATAAGAATAACCTTGCCAAAATGACCAATGTCCTTGTTGATTTAGAATTGTAAGATATATTTGTTCAAAGTCTTTTTCCTCCACTCTAAGAGAGTGTCATTTTCATGACTTCCCCTCCCTTTGATCAATTATGACATACACTCAAATTATGCAAAAGCAAGTTACTATCTATGCGAAAATTGAAGTATTATGATACTTCCTCCTCCTTTTCCAACAAGTGTCAAGCTAAATCTATATTCAAACCATCTACTAAGCATGTCGACACTCAACCCAATGTCAGTGATGTTTCTCCGCTTACCAAGCTTAAATTACAACCCACAAGGCATATCTTTACTAAGCTACCCCGCATACCTTGGGTTCTATTACCATAACTCACTAAAAGTAATCTCATTATTCTCCCTCCACTCGACTAGTCTAGATCCTTCTTGACCAAATGACCATAGTTATAATGAAAATTAAAAATGTGATTACCACCAATGCAATGGAAAATATAGTGATCGTTGTTCTAAGCTTTGACATGTCATTCAAGATCTTATCAATAACAACACAATCAAAATCCCAGAGCCATCTACTTCTCAATTGGACAATGATAATCAAAAACTTAAAATCTTCACTGACCCATTACCAAAACATGACAAGCCAACTAGTTATTCCTCTACTAACCATAAATATCATGTTGTGCCTCCTTCATCGAAGACACTTGATTTCCACATTGCTACTGATGACATGCCACCACCAATTATCACCTTCTCGGATCATGATTACCATGCTACATTTTCCTCTAATTTGCTACATATTAATGCTTATATTGGTACTTATACAATACAAAATAATTTGGTTTATCCCTCAGCTCTTTCCAATGTATGCTTTGTGGCGCTCCTATTAGCCATCAAATGTCCAACCTCCCAAATCACATTTCCACTCCCTAATTATTATGATCGTGTCATCCTTCCCATCACTGTTGGGTCCCTTACCATACTTACACCATTCCTTGTTACATCTGAAATAAAGGGTTGTGACATGGTCTTAGGTCTTCTTTGGCTTTGAGCTACCCAAGCTATCCCTTCCATGGTCTACTTATGTCTTAAATTCATTCATAACAAGCAAGTAGTCACCATCAAAGGTATCCCACCATGCACACTTTGTTACCTCGACCTACTCTTGCCTCTATTTTTGCACTAGTCACGAAATCTATGCCTCTTGTAACTCTCACATCTAAATCTACCTTTTCAATTTGTACATGAACTACATCACAATCCCATCATCCTCACCGGTCCATTAGTCCACCTTGTAGGCCTAAGTCCCATACTCGGGCCTCCCATTCCCGTATATGTTCTCCACCTCCTTCACCACCGTGTTCATACTAAATTTACTATGCTAATTAAAAGAGGATAACACCTAGTAGTCTCAAAGAAAATCTAAATTTACTATAGAACCATCATGATTAGAGCTTAATGGAAAGCTAATATGTAATAACATGAAATAAATCATCTAACTACAAGCCATTCCTACTAAAATGTATGATTTCCTTTAAAACTATGAACCTATGAAGATCATAAGAAATCAAATTTGTGTTGTTGCTTCAAGATGATGAAAGAATCTCACTAAAATGGCTACAAGGCCATGTTTAGATCTTCCTTTACTAATCAAGCATGAAGAAATGGATGCAAAGATGAGCAAGCTATTCCATCAATGGAGAAAGGCTCTTAATCATATGCTTTATATGATAATACTAGCAAAAGTATGGTGTAAGGTGTGAAGGAAGGAGCTTGGTCCTTTATATAGCTTTCTTATTTGGGGAATCTAAATCTTGATTCAGACCATCATGGAAAATAAAAATAATTTCTCACACAATATAATATTTCATTCAATATTTCAAACACACAATACATGGCTATTATATAGCCATAGAGATAGCCAAAATAACCTCCTAAAAAATAGGGAGGTGTTACAACAAATAACCTATAATACTAACCAATAAACTATATGAAACATTATATTGTTATTCCTAACAATATAGTATCAAAAATCTTACTGTATTAACCATACGAGTTAACAACTAACTAATTACTATTTACCTTTCGGTAAATATCAACCTGTTTCTATTTACCTCTTGGTAAATCATCCACAATCATGTGAACATTAATTTTCCTAACATTCTTCCCCTTAATGTTTACATGATAGTAAACAACTAACACATCTTTTGCAGCTTGCCACTGTGCTTTTTCATGATCTTGGTACACAACTCGAATTGAAGGTAGAAGAAGGAATACAAAATTCTTATCAACCATGCACCATCGAGAACATATCTAACTAACGAGATGGGAACACACTCATGAATCATTTGCTTATCAACCACTCACTCTAAGGAACAAATCTGAATAACCTTTAATGGTTTTCCGAGGCTAACCACAAACCTAGGTATGAACAGGAACACATTTGACTGTTTAACCTCTTCAAGAAACATGATGCTGATTTTTACTTGTGCTATCTATTCTTCACTATGTTATTACATCAGGGAATTATGTAGGAATAACCAC
This sequence comes from Taxus wallichiana var. yunnanensis, assembly GCA_018340775.1. Taxonomy (NCBI): domain Eukaryota; kingdom Viridiplantae; phylum Streptophyta; class Pinopsida; order Cupressales; family Taxaceae; genus Taxus; species Taxus wallichiana. The sequence continues at coordinate 204,876,657 of CM031240.1, forward strand.
ATACACATGTGAACAAGAATGAACCACATCTATTCTTATTTTTCACACCACGCTAAAATCCACACCAAATTGAAATGTGAAATCAAACACACTATAAAATAAGGCACACCAATCTAAAGAAAAAACACACACATGTCACCAAATTAGTGAAGCGACCTCGTCGTTGGTGGTGATCGATGAGGGGTCATTGATCAACCTCTATCCTCCAACATATGTGTTGCAAACTCGAGAGATTGCAAACATGAAGCACATCTCTTTCCACATTGAGCTTATTCTTTTCTTCCCTCCCGTAATGTGAAACACTTTATTTTGTTGGATGATAGGTAACACCAAAAATAGATCCGTAAGGTATTTTTAAATTTTTTTGATAACTTGATATTTTGACTAAAAAAATGACAATAAACAAATATCCTAAAATAGCCTATTTGAAAACAACAATACCATTAAAAAAATATTCGTCTCTTTTACATGACCATGATAATATGACTCAAATAACTTACGATTGACAAGACAAAATGGTGAAAAATGAATTTTACAATATAATACATTTGACTACCAAGACTCTAAACAAAAAAAAAAAACCTTTTTTTATATATACTAACTTCAGTAAATTGAAATTTAAAGGACATTACAAATATTAAGATGAAAAAATCACATACTTACATTAATTGACTAATGTAATGGACCATTTATCAAACTTAACCAAAAAGAGAATACTAAAAAAACTAAACAATAACTATGACTTTTAAATAAAATTACGGATTTTGAGGAGATAACTCAGCTTGAATTAGGGCTTGAGGTGGTCCATTGTTGACGAAACTTGATAGATGATGTGGCATGAAAAGCCATAGATCTACTAAATAGAGATAAGCTGTTCGTGGATGGGAGGAAATTGTGTCTTGGAGGGTGTGAGTTGGAGCTCAGAGGGGATCACATTCCCACTACGATGAGGAGGGATATCAGATTCTAGTTGCTACAAAAGGTTTGATTTTCATGTAAATAAATGTTGAGCTTGTTGAATCTAAATTTTTTTATGCATGTCGGCATGTATGACACGTCCTCACAAGATAGCCGATAAAACTCTGCAAACCACCTTCACATTTAGGTTCGACACTAATGATCAAGAGGAATTGATAAGCTTGAGAGTCGAGCTTGCACAATAATAGAACTCAATTGATCTTAATGTTCAATGCAAAAGTATATAAATGTAAGTTTACATGAAATACTTCCTCTCCTTTATATCTCGTTATAAACCCAAGCCACACCGGGATTCACAATTTACATACATTAATCCAAAGACCTCCCAAAGCACTAGGGCACTCGTTTGGATGTTGGAGGAACAAGAAGCCAAATTTAAATAAAAGAATTTGAATGGGATAAAAATAGCTTGTTATTCACACTTATATGGCCATGGAAACACACAACCTTGGAAAACATTCTTTGGAATTTTATACATGCAGGTTTTAATCCAAACACTTGCGAGATTATTCCAACATCCCCAAACGATGCTTATAAACTTGATCTATCCAACACAATGAATCCAACAACCTAATGCAAAATGTTTTCCTATATAAAAATATATATGAAGAAACTCGTAAATATGGGGAAAGAATGCGGACTATGGCGTTGCCCTGCTACCATTCTATTTACCCATAATAAGCACAAAACTAATCTCGCTATGATTTCTATCGGTGGATTCACCCACACCGATACCAAATCTAAAGCTCGATTCAGACCATCATGGAAAATAACAATAATTTCTCTTGCAATATAATATTTCAAACACACAATACATGGCTATTATATAGCCATAGAGATAGCCAAAACAACCTCCTAGAAAATAGGAGGTGTTACAACAAATAACCCATAATACTAACCAATAAACTATATGCGACATTATATTGTTATTCCTAACAATATAATATCAACAATCTTACTGTATTAACCATACAATTAACAACTAACTAATTACTATTTACCTTTTGGTAAATATCAACTGTTACTATTTACCTCTTGGTAAATTATCCATAATCATGTGAACATTAATTTTCCTAACATTCCCTCCTTAATGTTTACATGGTAGTAAACAACTATCACACATCTTTTGCAGCTTTCCACCCATGCTTGCTCATGATCTTGGTACAACACTCGAACTAAAGGTAGAAGAAAGAACACATCAACTTCTTATCAATCATGCACTAGTGCACTAACACAAACAGTTTGTGCTAGTGCAACTTTTGTGCCTTAGGAAAATGTTTAGAAGAAAATTTGAAGTTTGTGAAAAACTTAGGCATGAATAGAAGAATGTAGAATCAATTAGAATATCTTAGGAATATATTATTAGAATAAAATGATGTTAATGAATTGTTTTGTGATCTTGCAGGTGAGATTGCGCAACATGGACATGCATGAGTGACATGGGTACCTTAGAGCCTATGAGCAGACATTCACACATTGGGAGAAATGAGGATTTATTATCATTCAGAATCCCACCAATTTGACTCATATTGCATAGATGCCTCATAGTACAATGGATCACACCCTCCCGAATTACTTAGCAGAGAGATGATAGAGTCGAGCTAGACTTTTAGGATGTCAATTGGCAAGATGAAAATGACCTTAGAGGATGTTTGGTGGATCCTCAGAGTGCCAATTCAGGGAATCTTGGTGGAGTATGACGGGGATTGTGGCCAGATCCTAGCTAGCATTTATGAAATGTTTTTAAGTTGGGACATACCCCAGAAGGATATGGCAGTAGATATTTATGAGTGGTTCATGGATCAACAATTTTCCCGGATACAATTTTACTTTATGGCTCTTGTCAGTGGCTACTTGTTTACTAACAAGACTAACATGCACTTCCCACTTGGTTTGACGGGAGTAGTGCACAAGATGATGGATGGGGAGGTCTTCTGATGGGGTCAACGTATCTTAGCCCACTTGTATTAGGAAATACATTTGATTGCTTACTGAGAGGTCAAGAGAACCTCAAATTAGGCACACTACTACAAATCTAGGCATGAGATCATATTACTATTGGTCACCCACATGGAGTACTACAAATCGGGGCTATAGACAGGCAGCCTTCAGTATGGGATGGGAGCCAATGGGTGAGGATTTTGACTCACACATGGGGAATACCACACATTATAGGTGAGCATTTGATGACTTGCACCTGCGTATGATCACTTGGGGACCATACAAATTATATCGAGTGGCATGATGACATTATAGAGCTCAACACTTTGTAGAGGTTGATCACTTTATCATTAGTATCTCAAGTGATATCAGATATTGGTATAGTGTTGACCGGGTACAACACCAACTTGGCTATATCTAAGGCATACTAGGATACAAGATGTGGTACACACATAGGAAACATGAGATATTTGATTTTGGGCCACTGATTAGATTGTGGAGAGCTCGTGATATTTATAGCTATGTCATCCCATAGTGATGAATCACATAGCCACAGGTGGTAGTAACCACAGGACTATGGCAGATTATGGGTCTGGTATTCTACAAGACTTCCTCCGTGCCTTACGATCCCTCGGTGCCATGATAGATGCAAGTGTGATTGCAGCCGCACAGGGGTTACGAGGGACATGCACTATGAGATAGAGTGATATTGGGATAATTGGATGCCGAGACCACTTTACAGGCACAAGGCTAGGGTCTACATGTAAAGGTGCCACCATAGGATCCTCCCCTATAGAATCCATTACAACGATAGGCCCATGTATAATTATAATAGGTTCTCATACAGGGTATACATGTGTAGGCATAACAAGTGCCCATACTCTAGACTCCACCTTCACCACTGTGAGTAGTGAGTCCACCCAGTGTAGTAGGTGGGGATGGTTGAGATTAAGGAGATGGATGGGATGGGTGGGGGTATCCACCACATAGTCCAGAGAGGTAGAGGATGGAGACTACCATATAGATCACCACAAAGATCACCTCCTGAGACGGGTTGTGTAGGGTACATGGGATCTATCTGCCTTGAGGTAATAACTACAATAGGTCACTTTATCGACACTAAAATTTTCCTCCATAATTTCTATTTCATTAATGTATGTATTAGGAATAGGATGTTGTTAAGTATAATTAGTAGTAGCGTCGATAGAAGATAATGGCGCGTCAAGACGGTGTCACCAATAATGTGGAGTACAGTAAGTCAAAAGTACAATAGGAATGTTGTAAAAGTAAATATTTGTCGTAAGTGGTCCGGTAATGTTAAAATGTCAAAGTTTGGGTAATTAGAGAAGTAGGGTCTACATGATTAGGAATTAGAAATATTATATTGGTAATAAGGACAAGGAGTGAGGTCATAAATATTTTGTGTATTTTATTTGTAAAAAGTCTAAAAATGTGGAACCCATGTAAAATGATAAGGTTTATCTTATCTTAAGAGATAAGCTTACATGCACATATAAGAGTTAAGGTATGGAATATGATTTTTCAGAGTGGATTTCTTATCCTATCTTAGAGATAGGATGGATAAGCCTGGAAGTTCTATAAATAGAGAGGCCACCCCCCTCATTTAGCATATAAAGAAGTAGTGAGAAATATTGTAGGAAGTGTGCAAAGGAAGCCATCAGTTAAAGGTGTGTTGAAGAAGCCATCAAGAGGTGTAATTATAAAGTTTCTCCCATAGTCTTGTTGAAGTACCTCATGGGTGAGATTGTAACAATTTCATGTTAATATTATAATTTACTTTGATATTTCAGATTTGTCATCATTCCGTTTTATCATAGTCGATGGTATTCTTGTGTTCGGTTGTTGTTTTGTTTCCAGATTACATCCACCAAACTAAAGGTTGTGCATTAGTAAATAATCATAGCATGAGGATTTCCGGTGAAGAATTATCATAGTGCCGGATTGGTGATGACATTTTGGTTCCATTGGGACCATTCCTCGTTGGTGGATTTTTCGGAGAGATATTCCCACTTAGTCAAAAATCAATTGGAGGATAACCTTGTTTTTCTTGTGCATGTAGTAGTTACCATGGTAAAGTCATTTTGCCATGAATAATAGTTACCATGGTAAAGTCATTTTTGTTGGAATAGTATTTACCGCAAAGAAAGTCACTTTTTACCGTGAATAGTATTTACCGCAGATAACTTCACTTTTTACCGTGAATAGTGTTTACCACAGTAAAGTTAGTTTTTACCATAGTAAGTCAAGTTTTACCATAGTTTACCGTGGTCATTTCTATTTTCTTTTGTAGAAAGGTGTATAGTCACTTTCTAGTATAGTGATTCCAATTATTTGTACACATAAGTCTTATTGATTGTACTTGTGGGTTGGTATTTCACGGTGGTTACTTTTGAAAATGGGAAAGATTCTGCTTTTTTCAGCTCAATCTAATGAAGATGCTTCTTCTTTCATTCAAGAATTTAAACGATCTTGTATTTGTAATGGCCTTATAAGAAGGGAAGAATGGACTGAATTTTTTCCTACCTTTTTGGATGGTTCAGCACTTAGGTGGTTTGAAACACTAGGTGATAATGTGAAAAATTCATGGGATTTATTAAGCGAAAGTTTTCTTGAAGAATTTGGTGAACAACGAAATATGCGAGATCTCATGATCGAGATAACAAAGCTATCCCAAGGAGAGAAGGAGAAGATAAGGAATTATCATGCTCGTGTTCTAGAGCTAAGGAGGAAGCTCGATGCCCAGATCCAGGAAGGAAGGATTAGCGGATGGTTGATGAATGGCATGGATAATCTCCTCTGTAAGCACTTCATTCTTGGGATGAAGCCAGAGATCGGACAACGTGTGAAGTATGACCGCCCAGCTACCATTGAACAAGCAAAGGAGATTACAAGAAGGCAAGAAGAAAGCATGGAAGAGGAGCCCAAAGAAATTGTTGCTAAAGTAGAGCCTACACCAGCACCTTTGGTCCAGAATCCACAACCACTCCCGGTGAGCACAAATATTTCTCCTAGTACATCTACTGAGTATGAAGATCTGCTTAGGAAGATGGGCAAGTTAACTATTAATCTTCTTCAAGGAAAGGAATTTGGTTCTCAGGGAGGAGATAGAGGTCCAAAAAGAAATATTTCTGAAGTTGTTTGTTATGGTTGTTATAAAAAGGGTCATTATAAGTATAATTGTCCAGATAGAGCTTCTACATTTGGTACAAGAGATAATGATAAAGGAAAAGCACCTGTGAATTCTCTTGATGTAGTAGATAAAAGTAGAAATAATGAAGTAGATGTGTTTGTAACAAAAAGAAAGAAAGAAAAAGATAATCAAGATGGAACTGATCCTAAGAAGATGAAAGGAGAAACTAGTAAGAAACATAGGAGAAGAAAGTTGGGTGTGCAGGATTTTTTGATTTCACAGGGGCAAGGACCATACTCCATCTTGGAAGATCTCATTTGTAAAGGCTGTAAATATTACATATGGTCAACTCTTGGCTATGTCTTCTGAGAAGAGGCGGGAGTTGCGAGGTGGACTCAATGCTCGAAGAAGGAAGGAGGTTGAGGTCCCTGTTTTGGAGGCAGAGGCAGATCCCTATGCTCCACAAGCTGAGGTATTATGTAATGGTATTTCAATTCATGATGTCTTAGTTGATGGAGGTGCTACAGTTAATGTAATGACCGAGTCTGTAATGAATATGTTGGGTTTAAAAATTGATCACCCTTCAACACTTATGTTAAGGTCATTAAATAAGGGAAAAACTAAACCAGAAGGTGTAGTTTCAAATGTGGCAATATCTGTTATGGGTGTTGTATGTGTGGTAGACTTTCAGGTGATGAAAAATGGTACTGTTGCGTACCCAATGCTGCTAGGAAGACCATGGCTAAGGAGAGTTCATGCAAGAAACTACTGGAATGAAGGTTTCATGACACTTGGACATGGTAGAGAGAGGGTGAAGATAAACGTGATCCTCGACATCATAAGGCGTAACCTCGTGGATTTAAGTGATGGCGATGATTGGACATCCTCTCGATTACTCTAGTACCAAGAAGTGAAGTGGACACCGAAGATGAAGAAAGCGAGGTGGATGTTTTAGTCATGGATATCCTTCCACCACACCAACTCATGACCCCATAAAATTATCTCAAGAAGAAGTTGATGATCGTTTCCAACAAATAAATATTGGTGATCTTTGTGATGGAGAGTGAGAAGGAATCCTACCTCCAGCTCTTTCAAGGTACATACAACTATTCACTTTTGATTACAAGGAACTCCGTCAAGTAAGTTGGGTAGAACATTCTATTGAGCTGGTAGATGGTGCTAATCCCATAAAGCAAATGCCATATAGAATGAATCCTAATTTTTCCAAGACTGTAAAAGAAGAAATAGATAAGTTGCTTGATGCAGGATTCATATTTGCTGTGGAGAATTCAGAATGGGTTTCTCCCATTGTGATCTCAATAAAAAAGAATGGGAAGCTACGCATTTGTGTTGATTACAGGAAGCTCAATAAGGCAACAAAGAAGGATCATTACCCTCTTCCATTTTCAGATCAGATCTTGGATGCAGGTTATCACTGGCCCACTCTTTTTAAAAATTGTTATAATTATTGTAAGACATGTGATATTTTTCAAACACATGGTAACCGTAAGACTTCATCAGCTCCATTATGTCCTATTCTTCCCCTTGGTCCCTTTGAAAAGTGGGGAATAGACATTGTAGGTCCACTTCCAACTACATCACGCCAAAATAAGTATATTGTAGTTGCCACATATTATTTAACCAAGTGGGTTGAAGCTAGGCCATTGAAAACAACTTCTATGGATGAAGTGGCAAGGTTCATATATGAACGTATTGTCACCAGATTTGGTTGTCCATTAGAAATTGTAACAGATCAAGGAAGCCACTTCATTAATGAGGTAGTAGAAGCCCTAGTCAATAAATTTTCTATTAAGCACAGGAAGGCAACAACATACAAGCCAAGTACAAATGGACAGGTGGAACGAACCAATTTTGTGTTGTGTCAAATTCTAGCAAAAGATGCAGCCTTGCAGGTACATAAATGGGATAAGAGGATTCATGCAGCATTGTGGGCATATAGGGCAACATCAAAGTCAGCAACATGATACTCCCCATTTCAGTTGGCCTATGGCATTGATCCAGTTCTTCCTATTGAGTTTGATATTCCCACTGTGAGAGTTATGAAAAATGAAAGGATGGATGAAAGTGATTCAGTAAAAGAAAGGTTGGTACATCTTCATTTGCTAGAGGAAATGAGGGAAATAACAAAGGATACAAGCCATAAGAAGAAAATGAAGCAGAAGGAATACTTTGATCAAAAGATCCAGTGGTCTCCATTTCATGTGAATGACTTGGTCCTAGTATATGATTCGATACAAAAAAAGAAGACAGAGAAAATTTCTTCCAAATGGATGGGGCCCTACAAAATAACAAATGGCTATGCATGAAAATGGTAACGTCTCGATTGGAGGAATTGGATGGCACTCCCATTACGAAATGGGTCAACCACGACAAGTTGAAGATTTTCCAAGCACCGAGAATAGTCTACTCGAGGACGGAGTAGAAGCTAGGAAGGGGAAGATGTCGACACTAAAATTTTCCTCCATAATTTCTATTTCATTAATGTATGTATTAGGAATAGGATGTTGTTAAGTATAATTAGTAGTAGTAGCGTCTGATAGAAGATAATGGTGCCGTCAAGATGCGGTGTCACCAATAATATGGAGTACGGTAACAGTCAAAGTACAATAGGAATGTTGTAAAAAGTAAATATTTGTCATAAGTGGTCCGGTAATGTTAAAATGTCAAAGTTTGGGTAATTAGAGAAGTAGGGTCTACATGATTAGGAATTAGAAATATTATATTGGTAATAAGGACAAGGAGTGAGGTCATAAATAGTTTGTGTATTTTATTTGTAAAAAGTCTAAAAATGTGGAACCCATGTAAAATGATAAGGTTTATCTTATCTTAAGAGATAAGCTTACATGTACAGATAAGAGTTAAGGTATGGAATATGATTCGTCAGAGTGGATTTCTTATCCTATCTTAGAGATAGGATGGATAAGCCTGGAAGTTCTATAAATAGAGAGGCCACCCCCCTCATTTAGCATAGAAAGAAGTAGTGAGAAATATTGTAGGAAGTGTGCAAAGGAAGCCATCAGTTAAAGGTGTGTTGAAGAAGCCATCAAGAGGTGTAATTGTAAAGTTTCTCCCATAGTCTTGTTGAAGTACCTCATGGGTGAGATTGTAACAATTTCATGTTAATATTATAATTTACTTTGATATTTCAGATTTGTCATCATTCCGTCTTATCATAGTCGATGGTATTCTTGTGTTCGGTTGTTGTTTTGTTTCCAGATTACATCCACCAAACTAAAGGCTATGCATTAGTAAATAATCATAGCACGAGGAGTTCCCGGTGAAGAATTATCATAGTGCCAGATTGGTGATGACATCACCACAGAGAAAGATCGGGTGATATTTGAGTGAGACTAGTTGGCTTCCGAGCGAGTACATTGGGGAGCTTAGAGGACTCAAACTGCAAGTAGATGTGATGAGACTCAAAAAAGCGTGATGCTCGCATCATGCAACATTAGGTAATGTGGTCTCAGGTGGTATATAATTTTTCATCAACATCTAGTGGGGCAGCACACTATAGAGCTCTATATCATGCTTCAGTTTCAGAGGGACAAAGTAGCTATGTTCAGTCACGGCTAGTAGGAAACAGATCTAGATTGAGATCACATAGGCCATCTAGGTCTACCAGATCAAAATAGATGCTGCTACCCAATCAGAGGCAGGCCAACCTGAGTCAAAGACCACATAGTCTGAGTGTTGGTGAGAGTCATCCATGACTCTTTATTGTACTATTTTTAATGTATGCCTTGAGATGAAGGAACATTTTTGTACAAATTTATATGTATTGTTTTTTATTATGCCTTGTGACAAAGGCACATTTTTGATCCATGCCCATGATGGCTTATTGTATCTGATGTATATCGAGACACATTGTTTTGTACATGGACATTGATTTTGATATGGATATATGATGATGGAATTTTTACTTTATCAAATTTTGTGTTTAGATATAATGTTTAGCCCATGTTTTTATTATGGTATATGATAAAGGGGGATAAAGATAATCCTTCTTTCCCTCTTTTGATGATATTATATGATGTTAGCTTAACATACATGTGTAATTTTCATTTATATGATGATGTAGCTTAACATTTATTGATATGTGATGATGTTTAGATGTGATGATAGATGATATTGATGATGAAATGATAACAAACTATACAAGCAAACAAGACAAGCACAAGTTAATCAAATATAATCAAAACAACACAACTATATACAAACATGCAAGATAAAAATGAACCCAATGCACTCCACAATATATTAAAGTAACACTTAATCTAAGAAAGAAAATGAATCCAATTTAAAGCACACAATATGAAAAGGAAAACCAACAAAACTATGTACAAACAAATAACTAAAGTAAGCAAACTACTACTTTGTTTTTGTAGGATAGTTTTTAAATGTTTTGCGTTGTTTTTGGTATTATCTTGAGACAATGTTATATTGTTTTTGAGTTTTCCATGAGATATATTTGAATGTTTTGATTTTTTCAACTAAACATATTTGAATGTTTTGGGATTTTCAAAAGTTATAATTTTTTTTTGATATTTTCTATAAGTTTTCCAAAGCTATGTGTAAGAAAATGAAGAAACGTGGATGCCCCTAGTGATAGATGGGATGTACAAGGGAAAAATTCCATGTGTATGTGCAAGAAGTGACAATGCAAAGTTGCCCCAAGCATTAGATGGGAATATACAAAGGAAAACTCTTCGCATACAAAAGTAGGATCAGCCGGATCAAGGCCAAGAGGGATATGCTCAAAAGTATCTCAAACACAGGAAAATACTAGCTTAGGATAAAGCCACCATAATCCTAGATATGAGATGCTTGTGAACAACGGACCCTCCAATGGTGCCGAGAAATTGATTTTCACTAAAGGACTTGTCCAAAGTGCCACAATTGTGTGGTTTTCACACTTGGACGCATTGATCTCTTTATTTTATTTTATTTTGATTATATATATATATATTGTTGATTTTATGATATTTGAGGGACCCCATACTTAAACATAGAAATGATTAAGATGCATGGTGTTCATGGGTTCCCTAAGTTCATCACCATCGAGTTAAGCAAGATTGTATGCACCTGAACCAAATTTAGCGACCACAACATATGGCCCTAACCAGTTAGGCTCAAACTTACCTTTCTTTTCATGATCCTTGGTGGTATTGAATTGATTTTCCTTTAGAACAAGGTCTCCTACCTCAAATTGGTGAGGTATGATTCTTTTGTTATAACCTCAACATACTCGATTCTGATACACTTTGAGGTGATCAAGGGCATGAAGGCACTTCTCATCCAATATCTCTAAATCTGTTAGCCGAGCCACTCTATAGTCCTCCTCTTTATCCAAGTAATCTCTTAGCTCTATGCACAAAGAGGAAGCTTGATCTCAAGGGGTAATATGACTTCTGTGTTGAAAACTAAGGAATATGGAGTAAAGCACCTGTAGGGTTGCAGATGTTCTCTAATCCCAAAGGGTGGGATGAATATGTAAATGCCAATTATGACCCATTTTATTCACCATATTCTCCATAATATGAACAAGGGTTTTATTTGAGGCTTTAGCCTGCCCATTACCTTGAGGGTAATAGGGGTTGAATACTTGAGTTGGATTTTAAAGTGTTGACACAATGCCTTCATAGTTTTGTTCTTGAATGAATTACCATTGTTAGCTACAATGGCATAGGGGATGTCATATCGAAAAAGGATAAGGTTCATTATAAACTTGGATATTTGAACTCCAATGATATAGGTGAGAGGAACAACCTCTCACTGCCCATTGCGTGAAGTACTTAGTGGCAGTAATAATGAACATGTGGCCATTGGATGATGTAGGGGTAATCTTATCGATGAGATCGAGTCCCCACTTTGAAAAAGGCCATGGTGTCGTAATAGGTTGTAGTGATTGTGTTGGTGCATGTATCAAATTGCTATACTTCTGACACATCACACATTTTTTTATGTACTTGTAATAACTAGTCTGTATGGTAGGCCAATAATAGCCCACTCTCAATATCTTTTTAGCCAAGACTATCCCACTTGTATGGGCCCTACAAATGCCTTTTTGCACCTCCTTAATCGCTAAGATATATTCATCCGAGTTAAGACAACACAACAGATTCCCATCATAGCCTTTACAATAGAGAGTATCCCCAAGTAAGGTGTCATGGGCTATGCATTGGATAAGGTTTATTTTGTCAGAATGAGAAATGTATGGAGGGAAGGTTCCATCATGAAGGTAATTGAATATGCCATTATAAAAAGGGGAAAAGGGACCAATAAATTCACATACCAAACAAGACTCTTGCGTATGTCATATGATCGTATTCGTAGATGCTCGACAAAGAACGACATGACATTTTTTCCAGGTGGTATGCATAACATAGACCCAACTGTAGCCATAGAATCCGCTACGTGATTATGTCCTTCGAGGATATGCTCAAATGTAATTTTCTCAAAGAAATCCTTCAGAGTATCAACCATTTTTTTGTAAGGAAGAATTTTTTCATCCTTAACTTTGTACTCATTAGTTACTTGTTTGATGATCAACATGGAATCACCTATTACATTCACTTGTCTAATATCCCACTTGATAGCCAATTTCATCCCTGTAATAAGGGCTTCATATTTTTCTATATTATTTGTACATGGGAACCCAAGTGGAATGTTTGAGGGATCAAATCTCCTAAAGGGGTGATCAACACAACTCATACACTTGAAACTATCGGGATGAGAAGTGAAAAGGTGCATTAAAAAATTAAGTAATTATTATAAATTAAAACATTATAATATAAATAAATTAAATAAAGTACAATGAACACATAACACAACATGTAACATTGGATGGTAAATACAATTATTATACCAGAGCTATGAAATGAAGTGGTGGAAAAGCACTTTATCTAAGTGGGACATGGGGTGGGCTTAGGTCCTTAATATCCGCCAAGTGATCCACATTAGGATCACCCCGCTATGTTCCACTATGTAACATGAACTCATTGTCTTGGGCTATTGGTGAGTTACAAGTAGTTTGTAATAATCAACCAAAGTTTCATTCCCATTGAGTTCATTGGATGCTTTCAATGAGTGGCCATGGGTAAACCTTGAGGTAGGGGTTGAACTTATCCATATGAACCAAGAAGAACATAGTAATCCGAATGCGGATCACTCGGAAAACATTAAGAACACAAGTCCACCCCCATGTCCCACTTAGAGAAAATGCTCCTCCACCACTCTAGTTCATAGATTTGGTATAATAAAAGCATTTACCATCCAAATTTTATAAGTTAAACTTTGATGGTGCCTCTAAAGGTAACCCAAGGGGTAAAGGTGGAGGAGGTCTCATTAGAAACTATCAGGGTCAACTAATTTTTGCTTATGCATGACCCATGGGTAAGTAACCCAATCACTTTACTGAGACCCTAATTGCTCTTTGGGAATCAAAATGGATAGGATTATCAAGGTTAACAATCTCATTGTGGAGGGGGATTCTATGAATATCATTAACAATCTCTCTAGAATCCAAACACCCAATAGGACCATTAGTGATTTCATTAATGAAGCTACTAAGATTTGTAATGGTCTTAATATTATGATTCAACATGTGTATAGGGAGGGAAATAATGCCGTAGATGCACTTGCTAATGTAGGTGTTCATATAAATAATTATAGTGAGTGGCATGATATCAAGGACCTCCCCTACACAACTCATTCCATCATCATTAATGAAGCTACCACCCATCCCATCATTACTCCTTAAGTGGTGGATTTTACACGTGTGGAACTCCCCTCCTTGGTACTTGAAGAAAATCAAATTTATTCATTTTTATTTACTCCACACCTCAAACACTGAGGGATTTTTTCATAAGAAATAGGTTTGGAGAAAGGTGTCGGGTTTTACTAGGAAAACAATTCAGTATATAGGCTATCGAATTGTTGTAGAAGGCTTACTCTGCACGCCATCGTATGAGAATGCTCGCCACTTGGTTTCATTCATGATGGGAGGAGCACCTTGCAAATTTGAGCTAGTTTTTAGCCCCCAATGGCAAGAAAATGTTGAAATTTAGGAAATCCTCAACATTGGAGGTTTCACAGACTTCATTCAATGAATTAGGGGCCATGATCAACATATCTCTCTGCAATTTGTAGCAAATTGGAAGGATAAAATTATCAAGTTCAAGGAAAAGAATTTGAAAATTTCTAAGCAATTTATCTCCTTCATCACGGGCTTGAGTATGGAGGGCAATAAGTTCTTTCACAATAAGTTTGACAAGGAGGCAGAGGAAAGTATTTTCTTGGACAATGGGGAAAAAATTGAAATAAAATGTGAAGGCATCATCTACTCCTCTATTCCACAACATTTTGATGAAGTTGCTTGCATGATGGTTCACTACATAACGCTTGAAGGCAGGTTCTCCACTCTTCCTCTGCATCATTTGGTTCTTCTTAATCACTTCAAGTGTGAAGCAAAGGTCAATTTTCCATATTACATTTTGCACTCTTTAGAAAAAAATTGTTTTAGAGGTTCAAGGTCATAAGAGAGTTCTACCACTCCATCAAGGAGTCATCTTTCTTATCCATCAATTTATCCTTGATGTAGTGGAAAATGACCTAGGCCCTCCTTTAGCTCCTCCACCTCCCAAAGTAGCCTCATATTAGATCTAAGAATCCACTCTTTCGTGACCCTATTTCTAAACCTCCTCCTAAGCGGATTCTTAGAAGAAACAAGAAAGATAAGGAGATAATTGGTGAAGAAATCCTTCTAGAGATCAGCCATGTTAGTCCTAGTGCTCAAGTCACCCCTTCTATTCTTGAAAAGTTTAAACAACAAGCTGATGCTTTGAAGTCTATTGAAGACAATGTAGACTTTCTCCTCAAGACTGGTAGCAAGACCACAGACTCTGCTTCCATTACCAACCTTCAAGAGGAAGTAAACACACTCTCTAGTCAAGTCAGAGTTCTTGAAGAAAAATATAACAATCAATTGGCCATTCACAAAGCAATTCTTGATCTCCTCCAAGTTCACATTAACTAGATTTGTGATGTTAGTGGGATTCTTGCATCAGCTTGGAAGAATGGGAGGATCACTAAGAAGTTCTTCAAAGAGTCCAATTTGGACCCTAATATCGGGGCAGCCATGAATATTTATAAGGCACTTAGGGTAACACTTAAGGTGTATAAAAAAATGTGAATTAGTGCCTTTTTGCCTCTTGTGTTCTCTGTGTAGCTATTATGGTGCTATTTTCGAGCTACTATTTTGTTATTGTAGTCTATTGTCGGGATTATTGTAGTCGGTTATTTTGCCTTAGTAATCTTATAGTTTTATCTAGATTTTTGGCTTTTGGTTGGGGTGTGGCCCCCACGTATCAAAAAACCACTTTTTTCTCTCATGTTTATCTTGGCTGTTGAGCCTTTTGGTTGTACTTCAAGGTATGGTCCCTTTAAAACCATTTACCTTTAATAAAAAAACACATGTAACATAGAAAACCCCTAAATGGGTAAAAACCATGGAATAAATCCACTTATCGAGACAATTTTACATCTACCAGTCTAATAACTCCATCCTCACTTCTATTCCTTGTATTCTTGCAAGGATCTACCTTTATATTCCTTTAGAATATTCTTTGATCAATTGATCTAAATTAATTCAATATCCTAAATATGACCTAAGGTCATATTTAAATAACCCGAAGGGTTATAACCTTCTTAAGTGATGGGGCACACCTCCCCGATTTAATTAGTTGATTAATTAAATTAACCAACCCCTAATATAAAGTTTATATTTAAATAATATGAATATAGTTTATTTTATATTATTTAAATATAAACTATATATTATGATGTACTTAATATTATAGTTCTAACACCTCCTTTAATATTAAGTGGGGATCCATATGCCAACATTACCTGTTTATACAACAGGATTTACAAATCCATAAACCCTAAAGGTTTAGGCTAGCACATGTATTTGTGAGACTAAATCTCATTGTTTCTCATGGAAATATTCTTATACTGCATCTTTAGGAGCCTTTTATAACACAAGGACCTAATTTACAAAATGATTCACATTGGATTGTATTGTTCCCATAAAATCTATCAGTTTACTTTTAGATCGTACAATATCTTTTTATAATGATTTTAAACTAGAATAGAAGTATAGAGGAGAATGAGTCAATCAACCGGCCAAAAGTTAAGAGGTGGAATTTCCATGCACACTACCCTTCAATGGAAACTTTAAAAGGCCAATCATTACATGGAACTTGTAGAACTTTACAATACAAAATGGCTTTCTAAACAAGTCTGCACTCGATCTTTAGTTGGGCAATATTGGAGATCTATATCACCACTAAGAACCTTCTCACAAATAAATTACATATGTATCTCGATATGCTTCATTCTTTGATGCTAAACTAGATTCTTAGCGAGAGAAATACAAATCTAGCTATCACACGTAAGAGAGTACTTTCTTTAACTTTCATGTGCATATCTTCCAAGAACCTTTTTAACCACATGGATTCTTTTGCAACTTCCAATGTAATTCTATATTCTACCTCAGTAGAAGAAATGGAAATTGTCACTACTTTTTTTACACTCCAAGTTATGACACCGCACCAAACTTGAATATATATCCAGTTGTAGATTTATGATCTATCACATCACCAACAAGGTGAGAATCACAATATTCATATAAATATGCATTGTTAGATGAAATATAATGTAAACATTAATTAATTGTGCTCTTTACATAACACATTTTTTTTTTTAACTTTTAGTGATCCTGATAAGGTTCCTACATAAACCTTGAAGAAATCCCTACTGCATAAGCAATGTCAGGTCTAGTAATAGTTAGATAAATCAAATTACCTACAAGTTTTCTGTACAAAATAGGATTAACTTTTTCACATGTAGGTTTAGGATCAAGTTTACATCCTACTTCTATAGGAATAAAAACTAGTTTACAATCAAGCATATTAAATATTTTAAGAAAATTAGTTGCATATTGTGATTGAGATACTACAATAGAATTTTTATCTTGAAATATAGCCATGCCCAAAAAATGATGCAATAATCCTAAGTCTGTCATCTCAAAATATTGCATTAATTTTCCTTTAATTTTCATAATTAAACTATTAGAATTACTAGTGATAAGTAAATCATCAACATACAATACAATGAGAATAATAACATTTTCTTCAATTTTAACAAATAAATCATTGTCAGATGAACAGTTAGAAAAACCAACTTCATTGAAAAAATTGTTAATTTTAGAATACCAAGCTCTAGGAGCTTGTTTTAAACCATATAAAGATTTTTTCAATTTACAAACATACATTTCTTTTCCTAGTTCTTCAAAGCCTTTAGGTTGGGTCATATAAATTTCTTCTTGTAAATCACTATTAAAAATACTTTTTTTTTACATCCGTTTGATGGATTTCCCAACCATACTGAACAGCTAAGGAAATCAAAATCCTTACTATGTTCATTTTTGCAATTGGTGCAAATGTTTCTATGTAGTCAATACTGGGTTTTTGAGTAAACCCTCGAGCTACAAGTCTATATTTGAATTTGTCTATATTGCCATCTACTTTGTATTTAATCTTGTATAGCCATCTAGATCTAACTATACTTCATTTTTCAGGAGGAGGGACTAATTCCCATGTTTGATTTTTAATCAAAGCAAGTATATTCATATTTCATAGCATCTAACCATCTTTTGTCGAAGAAGCTTCTTTAAAATATTGGGGTTCAGGTTCATACAAAGTCATCAAAGCATGATATGTATGATGAATTCTAGTCATTTTCTAAAGGTTTCTTGGATTAGAGTCTTGAATAATAGATTCAACCCATCTAGGTATTTTAGTTATAAAGGAACTAGGAACAATATCATTTTCAATTATAGGTTCAACACTAGTTTCTTCATCACATACATTATTTTCACAATTTTTAATTTCAAATTCATTTTCATTAGAATCATCATAAATAACAAAAGATGAAAAAGAATACGAATAAAATAATTTTTCCAAGATTTTAACATTCTTGTTTTCTATAAATTCTCTTTTTGATGGATCAAAGATCATAAGACCTTTAGTTTTATACCGTATCCTACAAAGATACAAGGAAAAGAGGTTTGATCAAGCTTCTCATGTTTTAATTTTGGAATGAAGAGGGAAGTTGGGATACCAAAGATTCTCAAATAAGATACACTTGGTTTTTGATTTGACCACTTTTCCAAAAGAGTTGAATTTACTAAGGCTTTAGTGAGAACTCTGTATAAGATATGAACAACAATGTTCATAGCTTCAGCCCAAAGGAATTTAGGAACTTGAGCGAGAATACATCACCTGCCTTAGCCATTTCGAGAATAGTATAGTTTTTCCTTTCTACAATCCCATTCTGCTGATGGGAATAGGAAGTAGTTAATTCACTTTGAATGCCACATTTAACATAAAATGAGTTAAATTCTTGACTCACATATATTCTCCTCCATTTTCAGTTCTAAGCCTCTTAATTTTATATTTAGAAGAGTTTTCAACTAAAGCTTTAAATTCTTAAAATTTTAACAAGACATGTAATTTCTTTTTAATGAAATACGACCAAATCATACGAGTGAAATCATCAATGAAAGTGACATCATACAAAGAACCATTAAGATAAGGAAATTTTTAGGGTCCTCTAACATCACTATGGACAAGCTCTAAAGGTTAAGACGAGTTATCATCATGATGACTGTGAAAAGGATTAACAGATTTCTTACCACGTAAGAATCCTTCACACGTTTCATGATTTTGGGAACTAGGTGGCATAACAATTTATAGGTTTAATCGAGACATGTCATACATGCTCCTAAAATTGACATGACCTAGCCTCTCATGCCACAATTGCATGTCACTTCTTTGAGTTATCAAATAAGAAGTAGAAGAAAAACCAGAAAACACATACAAACCATCTCTTTGAATGCCTTCAACTATAGTAACATTATGTTCATTTTTAATAAACCATTTATCCTTTAACAATGTTACACTATAGTTATTTTGAGTCAATTGAGAACAAGAAAGAAAATTCATTTTAAGTTTAGGAACTAACAACACATTGTTAATAAAACCATTTGTAATTTTTGCTTTTCCCTGACCCTAAACATCGAGAATGGAATGATCACCCAAGTAGATTTGATCATTACATTCACTAAGTTTAGATAGGATATCAGATCTAAAAGTCATGTGCCTAGAGGCACCACTATCTAATATCCATTCATTTTCTTTTATAGTGACAAAAGCGGCATACAAAGCAATTACATTTGATTTTTGGTTATTTTTCTGATTCTTGTTTTGGTTTTGATTTTGGTTTTGGTCTTGAATAGATTTGTTACCCTTTTGAAATTTAGGATTTGTTTTTTTATTTTTAAATTTTCAATCCTCTTTCTTGTGTCCAAATTTACCACAATAATGACATTTTCCATCAAATCTAACTCTTAGATTTCTAGGTTTCTTATCTTTTCTAGGAGGTTTAAAAGTTTGCTTTGTGTTTTTGTTAAATCTAGAGGTTTTACCTTTTGATTTCTAAGTGAGAAGTGCCTGTGTGGAATTCTCCTTAGAATAAAAATTTTAAATTACTTGTTCTTCAAGTATAAGAAGAGCACTAAGGGTTTGAAAATATGGAATGTCTTGTTCTGTTTGATATTTAGAATTCAAAATTGAAATGAAATTTCTAATTTTTTTCATGAATATTCAATTGAATAATAAAATAAAGCAATTTATCTTGAATCAAATTATTGCCACATCCATCTAACTGTGACTTAATATTTTTGATTTTTTCTAAATAATTTATCACTTTTTCATCTCCCTTCATAAGAGTTATCATAAGCTCTAAAATCAATTTAATAATTTTTGATAAATGTGTACCTTCGTGTATCGACTCCAATTGAGCCCAAACCTCACTAGGACTCTCTTAATTTTCGATATGAATAAGAAAAAAATCATCTTGTACGCTTCGCAAGATAATAGACATCACCTCTTGTACTTTCTATTGATATGCAACAATGTTATCAACAATTGCATGTCTTCCGGTAGGAGCTCTCTTAGTTCCATTTACAACTGCCCACAATTTGTGAGCCATGAATTCTACTTTCAATCAAATATTCCAAATGTTGTATTTGTTTCCATTCAACATATGAGATTTATCAATTGAAAATTGATTAGACCCCATTTTTGTGTAAAATAGAGATAAAAATGATTAACAAACAAGGATTAAAATAAGAGTTTTATAGAAATTTCCCCTATCATATTTTAATCCTTGTAATCGATCATGATCAATTTATGCCAAAAAAGGAGGTCCTATTAATTAAATAGTCTATACACGAATATGTTAGAATGATATCAAAAAATTAAATTGAAATGTAAGTGATTTTTTTAGTTTTGTAACAAAATGACGACGAAAAAATTGTCATTGTATAGGAATATATCATTTTAATTTTTTTTTTTTACTATTTTTACAAAAATGATTTTTATAATTTGTCTATATTTTTGAAAATAAAAAATTTAATATATATAATTTCTAAAAAAACCGATATATATAATTTTTTTTGGAGCTCTTGCCCCTTTAGGTGAGATTTTTGAATCCTCTTGTAAACTATGTAAAACTATATAAAATATTTCAAATAATTTACAACCCTTACCTTATTTTCTAGATCCTGGTAATTCTTGAAGTTGAATTCTTTTCACGCAAGTTGAAATTCCAAAATACCTTTTCACCTGTGCAATATTCATCCAACCAACCAACTACATGGAACGTGAAGGGGGTTTAAATAATATTTCAAATAGTTTAACTACCTTCCCAACCGTACAACCTTAGGATATATTAGGATTAAATTTAATTTATTAATCCCACTCTGGTACCATGTCAGGACGAGGGGTGAAAAGGTGCATTAACCAAATTAATTAATTATTATAAAGTAAAACATTATAACATGAATAAATTAAATAAATTACAATGAACACATAACACAACATGTAACGTGGAAAACCCCTAAATGGGTAAAAACCACAGAATAAATCCACTATCGAGAAAATTTTACATTTACCAGTCCAATAACTCCCTCCTCACTTCTATTCCATGTATTTTTACTAGGATCTACCTTCATATTCCTTTAGAATATTGATCGAATTATTTCGATATCCTTGATATGACCTAAGGTCATATTTAAATAACTTGAAGGATTATAACCTTATTAAGTGATGAGGCACACCTCCCAGATTTAATTAGTTGATTATTTAAATTAACCAACCCCTAATATAAAGCTTATATTTAAATAACATGAATATAGTTTATTCTATATTATTTAAATATAAACTATATATTATGATGCACTTAATATTATAGTTCTAATAGAAACATAAAATGTAAAGGAACTATCAAAGTACAGGTGCCATGTAATATATTCCTTAAGGTTTATTGTAGAAGCATCCAGAAGTTCCATACTCAATGGCTTAGTACCTAACAAAGGGGCTTTAACTAGTTGATCTGCCAACACCTGTACTTTAAATTATTTATGATGGACATAATCAATATTAAATTCACTAAGTAGGATAATCCAATTGGCCATCCTTCTTGTAAGTGTAGGTTTTGATAACAAGTATTTCAATGGGTCCACTTTTGATATGAGCTTGGTCTTATTATTCAACAAATAATGACAAAGTTTTTGAAAAGAAAAAATGATAGCCAAACAAGCCTTCTCAATCTGTGGATAGTTGATCTTGCAAGTGACCAACGTATCGACTAAGGTAGTAAATTTTTTTCTTTCGATCTATATCATATTGGGCCAACAGTGTGCCAATTGTAAATTGAGTAGCAAAAATGTACAAGATAACAATGGTTCTCCGCGGTAGGTGGCATTAACGTAGGGGTTTGGACACTAAGCAAAGAAAACACTTTTTGTTGTTATGGACCCTAATGAAATTCAACATATTTCTTCAAAATATGTGTGAATGAGTGGCACTTATTTTCGAGCTAGGAGATGAATCTTATAATTGCTTGAATATTTCCCTATAAACTATGCATTGCTTGATGTTCTTAGGAGGAGGCATCTTTGTTATGGTAATAACCTTTGTAGGATCTACTTCAATTCCTCTCCTTGAAACAATAAACCCTAACAATTTTCCTGATAGCATGCTAAAGACACATTTCTTCGGGTTGAGTCTGACCTTATAGTCCCTAAGATGTTGAAAGATGCACCATAAAATTCATTGGGTGATCTTCTCTAGTCTTGGATTTACCCAAGATGTCATCCACATAATCTTCCATTATGTCATTGAGCATATCATGAAATATTACAGTCATATCCCATTGATATGTTGTGCCTGCATTCTTGAGGCTGAAGGGCATGAATTGATAGTAGAATGTCCCCCATGGGGTTGTAAAAGTTGTCTTATGTTGATCTTCCTCAACAATTTTAATTTGATTATACCCTAAAAAGCCATCCATGAGTGATAAAATTTCATAACCAGTTGTTGAATCGACAATCATGTCGATGTTAGGAAGAGGGAAGTCATCCTTAGGACAAGCTTTATTTATATCTCTAAAATCAGATAGATTCTAATGCCGATGGGTTTCTTTTGTATAGGGACTATGTTTGAAATACACTATGAATAATCAATAGGCTTGATGAAGCCTACTGCCAATAATTTCTCCAGCTCTTATTTTATGAATAAGGTGACACAAGGATGCATTTTTCTAAGATTTAGTTTTATAATATTTGCCTCTTCATGAATAGATAGGTTATGCACTACTAATTCCAGGTATAACCCACGACATATCCATGTAGCCAAGCAAAGATAACTGAAAATTTACGCAAAAGAAACAAAAAGGTCTTCTATTCTTGAGATGAGAGTTAAGCTCCCAACTTGAACATTCTAGGAATTTCCTTTGTACCAATGTTTACATCTATGGTCTCCTCCACAAGCAACTTGGATTCTTCCTCCATGCGCATAGGACCAGGGGAGATTGAGATCTTCTTCTTCTACGAGTCTGCACAATGAGATTTTCACCCTTAGTTGGTCGGTCAACTTTTTGTCCATTAATTTTTCTTTTTGTTTGTCCTCCAAAGCCTCAAAAAGGTTTTCACTGTATAACTTGGACTTATTATTTTTGCAAGGCTTCTCTATGGAAATCTTTCCCTTGCTTACTTTTTTAATTTGGTGACCATAAAAATCAGCCTCTTCCCCAAAATACGTGCATGCATCAAGGTTGATGGAGAATCCTTTCTTATGATCACCCACTGGAATGCCATCACGAAGACCCATAAACTCACCAATCGCTTCATCATTTTTAAAGATGTCAATTGGTATATGTTGTTGTTGGTCCCAGTTAACAAGTGATGGGTAGACAATGTTTAAAGTTTGAATGGTTAGCGATATGACACGGGTTATAGTCAAGATAGTTGTGTCAGAAAATAAGTTCATGGAGGTAATATCTTCGTAAAAATACACTGGGAATCTGTTTCACTTTCATATTCAAACGAACTATCTCCGCATTCGAAGAGGAATCCTTGACCTCGGGGATGAGACCCATACAAATGAATGCCAATACCATATTTACAAAGTGTTATGTTGGAAAAGTAACACCCTAGTATTTACACATTACAAAACCCTAATTTTGACTAACATGGGATTGTCTCAAGGTGTGGGACCCTTGCAATTGAGAAAAACCTCCAGAGAAGGCTAGTTCCTGACCTATTCTAATGCTAACCTACTCCTAAACTACCAATTCCAAGGGACCAAAGGAAGAGAAATACATAAATGTAAATCCTAAACTAAGGGAGGCGATAACACCAAAACAAGGCTAGAGAGATTCCTAGTGAGTGAAAGTGGAGAGAAAATGGGAAAGAAGAGGGTAGACAAAGTGCCACAGTCCCAACGCATTAAAACCTCCAATTTCATGGCACAACAAATTTAGACCCTGGAAAGGAACACAATATGCACAATATACCTAAAAAATATAATAGAAGGCAAAAAAAGCAATATAAATCAAGCTAGGGAAAGAAGAGCCACAAAAACTAATTTTATTGCTTAAAAAGGTGTATAATCCATTATAATATAGGCACAAGGAAAAAATCCTTCACAAATGCATAAATTTGAGGCTTAAAGCTCACAAAAGTGCTAGAACAATTTTGGCAGAGTTCCTTTACAATTTGAAAAAATCTCCCTCCTCAAAATGAGGGGAATTTACATATATATAGTGAAAATGAGCCACCAACCAACATCCTTCATTAATTATTTTCACAAAGGTATGGGTGACCATGCTAGTTTGCTTTCCAACGATACTTTTCTTTCATGGTGAATAGGGGTGCCATACCTTATTAAACTGGTTGAGCTACCCTGTACGGTATCATTAATGTCTAACCATATATGAAACTCTTTTTTGTCACCCGAAAGAAACCACTAGTTGACACATGACAAGGAGGGAAGATTCATAGTTGATGAAGGAAAGAATTGTCACATGACAAGAAGAAATGCTGTTGCACGACAACGAGGGGAGGTTGACGTGCGTCAGCAAAAGGAGGTTGACGCATGACATGAGGAAGTAGTTGATACACGTCAACAAGGATGTTGACACACGACATGATGCAACAATGACGTGTAATAAGAAGATGAATTGACGAGAGGTAAGGAGGAAGGTTGATGCGCATCAAGAAGTAAGTGCGGCGATGCACGCCAAGGAGAAATGGATGACGATGTAAAGGAGGGACGTTGATGTGCAACAGGGAAGGATGTTGTGCACGACGGGGGGAAGGATAATGACGTGTGACAGGGAAGGATGTTGATGCGTGTCAAGAGGAAAGTGGTGGTGCACATCAAGAGGAAAGTGGTGATGGGTGACATGAAGAGGGGCACGTGGGTCGACGCGTGACAAAGAGGTGAAAAATCTATACATTTTTCCGGTTTGATCATTAATGAAAATCTGCTCCAAACCTTTGCCACGGCAAGTAAATTACTCCCATTAACTATCAAAGCCTAGATCGTAGGTTGATCCATTTTGTAATGGGGACAAAAATTGATAACGCAAACCTTGCGGTGTGGTATCGGAAGAGCTTCCCACATACCTTATTTGTTTATGCCGCAACCATATCCTTTGTATCCCATAACATACATCATTTTATTGGGGATAACATACTTGGGTGATTGATAACATGGAGCCATCTCATCATCCAAAGGTTGGGATACAATATTATTAAGCAAATTTTCATTTGCTAATAAACCACTAGGAGTAAAAGTGTCTATGCTGCAATTTTCTCTAGATCGTTGATATTTATGGCTAGGCCTACCCCATGTTTTAGGTGATAGGGGAATTTAGAAACTAAAAGGGATTGTTGGAGATCATATTCTCTCTGCAAACATTTGCAACAAATTTCATCTCCCATGAAGAAAAAGGAGAATTTGACGTAGAAGCACCATTATCATTAACAGACAAGGTATCTAGATCAACTCGTGAGGCGAGCACCTTCGATTGAATTAGAATGACCATCTCTGTAGAAGGGCACTCATAAGTGGTGGGAAAATAACCTGAAAATTCTTTGCAATGAGAAAAGGGTTGAGAATCCCCTTAATAGTGATGGTTTGTCCTTTGTGATATAACTTCAAGCACTGATGATACGTAGAAGGTACAAATTGCATGACATGAATCCTTGGGCGATCGAGAAGTATGTTGTACAAAATCTCTAAGTCTAAAACATGAAACTTAGTATCATGAGTAGTAGGCCCTACTCCCAATGAGAAAGTGATCATGCTGGCTGATTTCCACTCTTCATTGTCATACACCTTGATGGTAATGACCTTAGTTTCTAGATCAGTTTCCGTATAACCTAGTTGTCGAACCCAGTTTCAAAGTACACATATTCAAACTCAATCCACCATCCACAAGAACCATTTTTATCATCTTATGATTAATAATGACCTCAATATGTAAGGGTAAATTATGGGTAGGATCCTTGTTGGGCCCCTAGAATATTGACTAAGTATAGAAGGTGCGTAGGCACAAGGACAAAGCGCGCAAGACAAGGTTTAAGAAAAGGGTTTAAGGAAACCTGTAGCATGTGTGGCATGCGTGGACAAAACCAAGGGTTCGGTACTTAGTCAAAGTGGGCATTCGGGACAGAACATGTGAAAAGCATGACCCGCTGTGCATGGATAAGGTGCCAGCTTGGCAATAGGTTGCCCAAGAAGGAGCATGCCTGCGGTAGAAGCTTCTAGAAGCACATCATGGCATAAAGTGGAAAGCTTAGGCCTGGAGGAGCATGCTCACATGGAGGACCACATTCAGACACTTGGCATCAGATCTGAAGGTGCTACAAGATGAGTTGGCAGTCAAGAAAGGCTATAAATACAAGCACCTATAGAGTAAAAAGGGAGAGGAGAGAGAACTAGAGAATGGGTGGAGCTCTACAGAAATACTACAAGAACTCTGTTAGTGGGTAATTACACTTGGGAAAGGATGTATTGGGTATGGGGATTGTAATTTTTCTTTTTGTTAGCCTAGCTACATTAGTCCAGTTGTAATGCATGATTGCATGGTCTGCTTCTCTGTGACATTCTGTAATGGCTCCATGGATGTAATGAGGTTACCAATATATATATATATATATGAATATCAATGATTTTGATGCATACATATTTTTCATAAGTTCTCTTCATTTATGTTTATACTAGGTATGGATGTTTATATACTTCTTTTTGTTATGATACAAGTCATATAGTCTATTAAGTACTATCTGTTTGGAATGGTTGCAAGGATCTAGAGGCTGTTCTGAGCTCTATGGTTCTTGTATGTCTTAAATCCTTTTGAAATCTCTTAAACACAAATCATAGATGATGTTTCCCACTAAAATAACATAAAAGAGAGACTTGAAACCCATGTATTCCTTGGGTGAGTGCCCAACATCTGCTGGGTGATAGGCCGACATGCATGTGGTTCCTTTCTTTTGTGATAGTGGTAAAAATGACTACATCTTGGTTCCATTTTCGGGACTCTTTTCAAAGTTGTAGTGGGAAATAACATACATCATGATCTGTGTAGTGAGTAATGACAGAGCGGTTAACATTGGAAAGTGTTGAATCATGGTTCAAGAGCATGGAGGATGAATTTTCTCAGAGATTCAACACTGGACCTGAGTTTGATGCATGTAGATGGGTAGAAGAGAACCTCTACCATGATCTGTATGAAACCTTTTTAGCTGCTTCCCAGTGGAAGGCTGTATGAATGGCTCTCAACTTATGGGTTTAGATCAAGTTGGCGTTATGGATCACATGTACGGACCTAAGAAGAATACTAGAGGCTGCAGGATGTAGATCTGACATGGAACCATGCTGTGGATCATTGGTGGAAAGGAGTCTTCGGCTAGCTACACTTTGGAGTGTGCCATTTCCACATATTCTTGTCTAAAAGGTTGCTTTGAGTTTGAGTTTCTCGCAGGAGCCCGGAGGATCGTTTCTATGTGTTGTCCTCCGGCTATGAAAATATTGATGGTTACCATGTGTTTAGAGGCATTTCTAATGAACGGATAAACCATTACGAGAATCAGGCGAGGAAGCTAGAGTGGAGGAAGATGGCAGATGTTGCGACAGAGAAAGAAAGGGAGGAGAGATGGCTCAAGTATGGTGAAGTGCATGAAAGGGAGATTGCTAGATAATGTGAGGTTGTAGGTGTGATGGATGTATGGCGGTAGATGTTGTGGGAAGGATTTGAGGTTCACGCAAAGGACATGGAACTTGAGCAGTCTGTGCGACCCCATCTTGGAAAGCGCATAAGAGAGACCCCTTCGACTTCTAATGAGAGTTTTTCACACGAGAGAGAGAAGAACCGTTGGCATGCATTTGAGCCCACCTAGTGACTGAACCCTAGCACTTGGTTTTCCAGATCAGGGGGAAAATATTGCTAGTCCAATTGGTTACATTGGAGGTGATTGGTCTACACCCAGGAGGTATAATTTCTTGTTCGGGCCTTTTATGGCTACAAACACCAACCCAGTGTTAGGAATTTTTGGGCAAGGTATAGACACACAAGATTTTGGTCTCACATCTGGGAGTGGTACGGGGTATACTATTGGTAGTGGGGCATTGTTGTAGACCATAGGCACGTAGCTCAGTGGAACTGTGGGGACCCTTGGCACGACCACTATAAGGTTTGGTGGACCTAGTGGATTTTAATCATGTAGACCCTACTTCTCTACTTATCCCAACTTTGACATTTTAACATTACCGGACCACTTACGACAAATATTTATTTTTACAACATTCCTATTGTACTTTGATTTATTACTAGTACTCTACATTATTGGCGGCACCATCTTGAAGGCGCCGTTATCTTCTATCGACGCTGCTACTAATTACACTTAACAACATCCTATTCCTAATACATACATTAATGAAATAGAAATTACGGAGGAAAATTTTAGTGTCGACATCTTCCCCCTTCCTAGCTTCTACTTCGTCCTCGGAGTAGACTATTCCGGTGTTTGGAAAATCTTTAACTTGTTATGGTTGACCCATTTCGTAATGGGAGTGCCATCCAATTCCTCCAGTCGGTACATACCATTTTCATGCACAACTGCTATTTTGTAGGGCCCCATCCATTTTGGAAGAAATTTTCTCTGTCTTCTTTTTTTGTATCTGGAATCATATACTAGAACCAAGTCATTCACATGAAATGGAAACCAATGGATCTTTTGATCATAGTATTCCTTACGCTTCATTTTATTCTTATGGCGTGTATCCTTTGTTATTTCCCTCATTTCCTCTAGCAAATGAAGATGTACCAACCTTTCTTTTACTGAATCACTTTCATCCATCCTTTCATTTTTCATAACTCTCATAGTGGGAATATCAAACTCAATAGGAAGAACTGGATCAATGCCATAGGCCAACTAAAATGGGGAGTATCCTGTTGCCGACTTTGATGTCGCCCTATATGCCCACAATGTTTGTATGAATCCTTTTATCCCACTTATGTACCGCAAGGCTGCATCTTTTCCTAGAATTTGACACAACACAAAATTTGTTCGTTCCACCTGTCCATTTGTGCTTGGCTTGTATGTTGTTGCCTTCCTGTGCTTAATAGAAAATTTATTGACTAGGGCTTCTACTACCTCATTAATGAAGCGGCTTCCTTGATTTGTTACAATTTCTAATGGACAACCAAATCGGTGACAACGCGTTCATATATGAACCTTGCCACCTCATCCATGGAAGTTGTTTTCAATGGCCTAGCTTCAACCCACTTGGTTAAATAATGCTGGCAACTACAATATACTTATTTTGGCATGAAGTAGTTGGAAGTGGACCTACAATGTCTATTCCCAACTTTTTAAAGGGACCAAGTGGAAGAATAAGACATAATGGAGTTGATGAAGTCTTATGGTTACCATGTGTTTGATAAATATCACATGTCTTACAATAATTATAACAATCTTTAAAAAGAGTGGGCGGTGATAACAACTTGCATCCAAGATCCTTCTTTGCCGTAAGTTGTCCAGAGAAGTGCACTCCACATGTGCCATTGTGGAATTCTTCTAGCAGTTCATTCCCTTGATCATGTCCAATCGCCCTCTTCAGACCGTCTCCTGTCGACACTAAAATTTTCCTCCATAATTTCTATTTCATTAATGTATGTATTAGGAATAGGATGTTGTTAAGTATAATTAGTAGTAGCGTCTGATAGAAGATAATGGTGCCGTCAGTACGGTGTCGCCAATAATGTGGAGTATGGTAATAGTCAAAGTACAATAGGAATGTTGTAAAAAGTAAATATTTGTCGTAAGTGGTCCGGTAATGTTAAAATGTCAAAGTTTGGGTAATTAGAGAAGTAGGGTCTACATGATTAGGAATTAGAATATTATATTGGTAATAAGGACAAGGAGTGAGGTCATAAATATTTTGTGTATTTTATTTGTAAAAATTCTAAAAATGTGGAACCCATGTAAAATGATAAGGTTTATCTTATTTTAAGAGATAAGTGACATGTACAGATAAGAGTTAAGGTATGGAATATGATTCGCCGTAGTGGATTTATTATCCTATCTTAGAGATAGGATGGATAAGCTGGAAGTTCTATAAATAGAGAGGCCACCCCCTCATTTAGCATAGAAAGAAGTAGTGAGAAATATTGTAGGAAGTGTGCAAAGGAAGCCATCAGTTAAAGGTGTGTTGAAGAAGTCATCAAGAGGTGTAATTGTAAAGTTTCTCCGATAGTCTTGTTGAAGTACCTCATGGGTGAGATTGTAACAATTTCATGTTAATATTATAATTTACTTTGATATTTCAGATTTGTCATCATTCCGTCTTATCATAGTCGATGGTATTCTTGTGTTTAGTTGTTGTTTTGTTTCAGATTACATCCACCAAACTAAAGGTAAATTTGTGCATTAGTAAATAATCATAGACGAGGAGTTCTGGTGAAGAATTATCATAGTGCAGATTGGTGATGACATTTTGGTTCCGTTGTTGTCGGGACCATTCCTCGTTGGTGGTTTTTCCGGAGAGATATTCCTACTTAGTCAAAAATCAATTGGAGGCTAACCTTGTTTTTTATGTGCATAGTAATTACCGTGGTAAAGTCATTTTTCCCGTGAATAGTAGTTACCATGATAAAGTCATTTTCTTTGTGAATAGTATTTATCACAAGTAAAATCACTTTTTACCGTGAATAGTATTTACCGCAAAGAACTTCACTTTTACCGTGAATAGTGTTTACCATAGTAAAATAAGTTTTTACCGCATGATAAGTCAATTTTTACCATAGTTTACCGTGGTCATTTCTATAGTAATTCCAATTATTTGTGCACATAAGTCTTGTTGATTGTACTTGTGGGTTGGTATTTCACGGTGTTTACTTTTGAAAATGGGAAAGATTCATGTTTTTTCAGCTCAATCTAATGAAGACGCTTCTTCTTTCATTCAAGAGTTTAAGCGATCTTGTATTTGTAATGGCCTTATAAGAAGGGAACAATGGACTGAATTTTTTCCTACCTTTTTGGATGCTTCCACACTTAGGTGGTTTGAAACACTAGGTGATAATGTGAAAAATTCATGGGATTTATTAACTAAAAGTTTTCTTGAAGAATTTGGTGAACAACAGAGATATGCAGACCTCATGATCGAGATCACAAAGCTAGCCCAAGGAGAGAAGGAGAAGATAAGGGATTATCATGCTCGTGTTCTAGAGCTAAGGAGGAAGCTCAATGCCCAGATCCGGAAGGAAGGATTAGCGGATGGGTTGATGAATGGCGTGGATAATCTCCTATGTAAGCACTTCATTCTTGGGATGAAGCCAAGAGATCGACAATGAGTGAAGTATGACCGCCCAGCTACCATTGAACAAGCAAAGGAGATTGCAAGAAGGCAAGAAGAAAGCATGGAAGAGGAGCCCAAAGAAATTGTTGCTAAAGTAGAGCTTACACCAGCACCTTTGGTCTAGAATCCACAACCACTCTCGGTGAGCACAAATATTTCTCCTAGTACATCTACTGAGTATGAAGATCTGCTTAGGAAGATGGGCTAGTTAACTATTAATCTTCTTCAAGGAAAGGAATTTAGTTCTCAGGGAGGAGATAGAGGTCCAAAAAGAAATATTTCTGAAGTTGTTTGTTATGGTTGTTATAAAAAGGGTCATTATAAGTATAATTGTCCAGATAGAGCTTCTACATCTGGTACAAGAGATAATGATAAAGGAAAAGCACCTGTGAATTCTCTTGATGTAGTAGATAAGAGTAGAAATAATGAAGTAGATGTGTTTGTAACAAAAAGAAAGAAAGAAAAAGATAATCAAGATGGAACTGATCCTAAGAAGATGAAAGGAGAAACTAGTAAGAAACATAGGAGAAGAAAGTTGGGTGTGCAGGATTTTCTGATTTCACAGGGCAAAAACCATACTCCATCTTGGAAGATCTGTCCAAAAGGCCTCGCAAATATTACATGTGGTCAACTCTTGGCTATGTCTTTTGAGAAGAGGCGGGAGTTGCAGGAGGTGGACTCAATGCTCGAAGAAGGAAGGAGGTTGAGGTCCTTGTTTTAGAGGTAGAGGCGATCCCTATGCTCCACAAGTGAGGTATTATGTAATGGTATTTCAATTCATGATGTCTTAGTTGATGGAGGTGTTGCGATTAATGTAATGACCAAGTCTCAGTAATGAATATGTTGGGTTTAAAATTGATCGCCCTTCAACACTTATGTTAAGGTCATTAAATAAGGGAAAAACTAAACCGAAGGTGTAGTTTCAAATGTGGCAATATCTGTTATGGGTGTTGTATGTGTGGTAGACTTTCGGGTGATGAAAAATGGTATGCTATGCATGCGTACCCAATCTTTGTTGGGAAGACCATGGCTAAGGAGAGTTCATGCAAGAAACTACCTGGAATGAAGGTTTCATGACACTCGGACGCGTGTAGAGAGAGGGTGAAGATAAACGTGATCCTCGACATCATAAAGTAGAACCTGTGGATTCAAGTGATGAAAGCGATGATTGGACATCCTCTCGATTACTCTAGTACCAAGTGAAGTGGACATCAAGATGAAGAAAGTGATGTGGATGTTTCAGTCATGGATATCCTTCCATCCACACCAACTCATGACCCCATAAAATTATCTCAAGAAGAAGTTGATGATCGTCTCCAACAAGTAAAGATTGGTGATCTTTGTGATGGAGAGTGAGAAGGAATCCTACCTCCGGCTCTTTCGAAGGTACATACACCTATTCACTTTTGATTACAAGGAACTGTCAAGTAAGTTGGGTAGAACATTCTATTGAGTTGGTAGATGGTGCTAAGCCCATAAAGCAAATGCCATATAGAATGAATCCTAATTTTTCCAAGGCGTAAAAGAAGAAATAGATAAGTTGCTTGATGCGGGATTCATATTTCTTTGTGGAGAATTTAGAATGGGTTTCTCCCATTGTGATCTCAATAAAAAAAAAAAAGGAAGCTACGCATTTGTGTTGACTACAGGAAGCTCAATAAGGCAACAAAGAAGGATCATTACCCTCTTCCATTTTCAGATCAGATCTTGGACGAAGTAGCTGGCCAAGAGTGCTATAGTTTTGCTGATGGATATAGCGGCTACAACCAAGTTCGTATAGCAGAGAAAGATCAGCTGAAGACCACGTTCACCACTCCTTGGGGAACGTTTGCTTATAGAGTTATGCCTTTTGGGTTGTGTAATGCTCCAGCAACATTCCAGCGTTTGATGAATAGGGTGTTCGAACCCTACATTGGGACCTTCATCAGAGTATTTCTAGATGATTTTTGCATCTATGGGAGCAAGTTGGACCACCTGCACCAAATGGAGACAACATTTCAAAGGTTAGATGAAGCACAAGCCTCACTAAACCCTACAAAGTGTGTCTTTGGATGTTCTAAAGGCGTTTTGTTAGGGCATGTTGTATCCAGAGATGGTATTAGTACTGATCCTGATAAAGTTTCAAAAATCAAAGATTTACCATTTCGTATGAATAGAAGTAGATTGAGATCATTTTTAGGCCATGTGGGTTACTATAGAAGGTTCATCAAGAATTTCTCAAAGATTGCACAGCCACTAACCCAGTTCTTGAAGAAGGATGTTACTTATGAACCAGGAAATAAGGCGCATAAAGATTTTGGACAATTGAAGGAAGACCTGGTGTCTTCACCTGTTTTGAAGAATCCAGATTGGAGCAAGCCATTCATTGTGTACACTGATGCCTCAGATGCATCCTTGCAGGTACATAAATGGGATAAAAGGATTCATGTAGCATTGTGGGCATATAAGGCAACATCAAAGTCAGCAAGAGGATACTCCCCATTTAGTTGGCCTATGGCATTGATCCAGTTCTTCCTATTGAGTTTGATATTCCCACTGTGAGAGTTATGAAAAATGAAAGGATGGATGAAAGTGATTCAGTAAAAGAAAGGTTGGTACATCTTCATTTGCTAGAGGAAATGAGGGAAATAGCAAAGGATACAAGCCATAAGAAGAAAATGAAGCAGAAGGAATACTTTGATCAAAAGATCCAATGGTCTCCATTTCATGTGAATGACTTGGTCCTAGTATATGATTCTAGATACAAAAAAAGAAGACAGAGAAAATTTCTTCCAAAATGGATGGGGCCCTACAAAATAACAAATTTGTGCATAAAAATGGTACGTCTGCATGACCGGAGGAATTGGATGGCACTCCCATTACGAAATGGGTCAACCACGACAAGTTGAAGATTTTCCAAGCACAGAATAGTCTACTCAGAGGACGGAGTAGAAGCTAGAAGGGGAAAGATGTCGACACTAAAATTTTCCTCCATAATTTCTATTTCATTAATGTATGTATTAGGAATAGGATGTTGTTAAGTATAATTAGTAGTAGCGTCGATAGAAGATAACGGCACCATCGATGCGGTGTGTCGCCAATAATGTGGAGTACGGTAGCATCAAAGTACAATAGGAATGTTGTAAAAAGTAAATATTTGTTGTAAGTGGTCCCGGTAATGTTAAAATGTCAAAGTTTGGGTAATTAGAGAAGTAGGGTCTACATGATTAGGAATTAGAATATTATATTGGTAATAAGGACTAGGAGTGAGGTCATAAATATTTTGTGTATTTTATTTGTAAAAAGTCTAAAAATGTGGAACCCATGTAAAATGATAAGGTTTATCTTATCTTAAGAGATAAACTTACATGTACAGATAAGAGTTAAGGTATGGAATATGATTCTTCAGAGTGGATTTCTTATCCTATCTTAGAGATAGGATGGATAAGCCTAGAAGTTCTATAAATAGAGAGGCCACCCCCCTCATTTAGCATAGAAAGAAGTAGTGAGAAATATTGTAGGAAGTGTGCAAAGGAAGCCATCAGTTAAAGGTGTGTTGAAGAAGCCATCAAGAGGTGTAATTGTAAAGTTTCTCCCATAGTCTTGTTGAAGTACCTCATGGGTGAGATTGTAACAATTTCATGTTAATATTATAATTTATTTTGATATTTCAGATTTGTCATCATTCCGTCTTATCATAGTCGATGGTATTCTTGTGTTCGGTTGTTGTTTTGTTTCCAGATTACATCCACCAAACTAAAGGCTATGCATTAGTAAATAATCATAGCACGAGGAGTTCCCGGTGAAGAATTATCATAGTGCCGGATTGGTGATGACAGGTCCATCGTGTCCTATTCGAAATAATACTCCATATAGAATAGAATATGGACGAATGGCTTGAGTAATCTTTCTCTTAGTCTTTGCATTGGTACCATCAGAAACTTGAATTCATTCGAGATAATTCCAAATATCTATGTATTCACTAGGGATTGTGTCAAGGGATAACAATGTTGCATCGGGAAATCATCATCATCACAAGATGATCCTAAACCATCATAGGCTCGAGACGGTGCATCTACATTGACATGCTTCTTTCGGCCTATCTATAATATCAAATTCAAATTCTTGTAGCAAAATTATCCATCTTGCTATCCTCCCGATGGGTTAGGCTTATTTACAATATATTTTAGAGCCTAATGATCTGCACAACTAGAAATTTTGCCCTAGCAAGTAATTCCTAAACTTCTTTACAAAGCAAAAATGATAGCGAGCCTCTTTTTGATTCTGAGTATAATTTACCTCAAAGATCGCTCATTTGTCTACTCCTAAAGTAAATTGGATGTTCATTCCTATTTTCATCCTTTTAGCTCAAAGTACTTCCTAGTGCTGCATCTGAGGCATCAGTGTACACAATGAATGGCTTGCTCCAATCTAGATTCTTTAAAACAGGTGAAGACACTAGGGCTTCCTTTAGTTGTCCAAAAGCTTCATGTGCCTTATTTCCTGGTTCATAAGTAACATCCTTCTTCAAGAACTGGGTTAGTGGTTATGCAATCTTTGAGAAATTCTTGATGAACCTTCTATAGTAACCCACATGGCCTAAAAATGATCTCAACTTACTTCTATTCATAGGAAATGGTAAATCTTTGATTTTTGAAACTTTATCAGGATCAGTACCAATACCATCTCTGGATACAACATGCCCTAACAAAACGCCTTTAGAACATCCAAAGACACACTTTGTAGGGTTTAGTGAGGCTTGTGCTTCATCTAACCTTTGAAATCTGTGTCTCCATCAGTGCAGGTGGTCCAACTTGCTCCCATAGATGTAAAAATCATCCGAGAAATACTCGATGAAGGTCCCAATGTAGGGTTCGAACACCCTATTCATCAAGCTATTTGGAATGTTCTTTGGAGCATTACACAACCCAAAAGGCATAACTCTATAAGCAAACGTTCCCCAAGGAGTGGTGAATGTGGTCTTCAGCTGATCTTTCTCCACTATACGGACTTGGTTGTATCCGCTATATCCATTAGCAAAACTATAACACTCTGGCCGCCTACTTCGCCCAAGATCGATCCGAGAATGGAAGAGGGTAATGATCCTTCTTTGTTACCTTATTGAGCTTCTTGTAATCAACACAAATGTGTAGCTTCCCATTATTTTTTATTGAGATCACAATGGGAGAAAACCATTCTGAATTCTCCACAACAAATATGAATCCTGCATCAAGCAACTTATCTATTTCTTCTTTTACAGTCTTGGAAAAATTAGGATTCATTCTATTTGGCATTTGCTTTATAGGCTTAACACCATCTACCAGCTCAATAGAATGTTCTACCCGACTTACTTGACGGAGTTCCTTGTAATCAAAAGTGAATATGTGTATGTATCTTTGAAAGAGCTGGAGGTAGGATTCCTTCTCACTCTCTATCACAACATCACCAATCTTTATTTGTTGGAGACGATCATCAACTTCTTCTTCAGATAATTTTATGGGGTCATGAGTTGTGTGACTGGAAGGATATCCATGACTGAAACATCAACCTCACTTTCTTCATCTTCAGTGTCCACTTCACTGGTACTAGAGTAATTAGAGGATGTCCAATCATCAGTTTCATCACTTGAATCCACAGGTTCTGCCTTATGATGTCGAGGGATCACGTTTATCTTCACCCTCTCTCTACCACGTCCAAGTGTCATGAAGCCTTCATTCCAGTAGTTTCTTGCATGAACTCTCCTTAGCCATGGTCTTCCTAAGCAACATTGGGTACGCAACAGTACCATTTTTCATCACCTGAAAGTCTACCACACATATAACATCCATAATAGATATTGCCACATTTGAAACTACACCTTTCGGTTTAGTTTTTCCCTTATTTAATGACCTTAACATAAGTGTTGAAGGGTGATCAATTTTTAAACCTAACATATTCATTACAGACTCGGTCATTACATTAACTGCAGCACCTCCATCAACTAAGACATCATGAATTGAAATACCATTACATAATACCTCGGCTTGTGGAGCATAGGGATCCACCTCGCCTCCAAAACAGGGGACCTCAACCTCCTTCCTTCGTCAAGCATTGAGTCCACTTCACAGCCTCCCGCCTCTTCTCGAAGACATAGCTAAGAGTTGACCATATGTAATATTTGCAGCCTTTGGACAGATCTTCCAAGATGGAGTATGGTCCTTGCCCGTGAAAGCAGAAAATCCCGCACACCCAACTTTCTTCTCCTATGTTTCTTACTAGTTTCTCCTTTCATCTTCTTAGGATCATTTCCATCTTGATTATCTTTTTCTTTCTTTCTTTTTGTTACAAACACATCTACTTCTTTATTTCTGCTCTTATCTACTACATCAAAAGAATTCACGGGTGATTTTCCTTTATCATTATCTCCTTTACCGGATGTAGAAGCTCTATTTGGAAAATTATACTTATAATGACCCTTTTATGACAACCATAACATATAACTTCGAAATATTTCTTTTGGACCTCTATCTCCTCCCTGAGAACTAAATTCTTTTCCTTGAAGAAGATTAATAGTTAACTGACCCATCTTTTTGAGCAGATCTTCATACTCAGTAGATGTACTAGGAGAAAGATTTGTGCTCACCGAGAGTGGTTGTGGATTCTGGAGCAAAGGTGCTGGTGTAGGCTCTACTTTAGCAACAATTTCTTTGGGCTCCTCTTCCATGCTTTCTTCTTGCCTTCTTGCAATCTCCTTTGCTTGTTCAATGGTAGCTGGGTGGTCATACTTCACTCGTTGTCTGATCTCTGGCTTCATCCCAAGAATGAAGTGCTTACATAGGAGATTATCCACACCATTCATCAACCCATCCGCTAATCCTTCCTTCCGGATCTGGGCGTCGAGCTTCCTCCTTAGCTCTAGAACACGAGCATGATAATCCCTTATCTTCTCCTTCTCTCCTTGGGTTAGCTTTGTGATATCGATCATGAGATCTGCATATCTCTCGTTGTTCACCAAATTCTTTAAGAAAACTTTCGATTAATAAATCCCATGAGTTTTTCACATTATCACCTAGTGTTTCAAACCACCTAAGGGTGAACCATCCAAAAAGGTAGGAAAAATTCAGTCCATTGTTCCCTTCTTATAAGGCCATTACAAATACAAGATCGTTTAAAATCTTGAATGAAAGAGGAAGTATCTTCATTAGATTGAGCTGAAAAAACAGAATCTTCCCATTTTCAAAAGTAACCACAGTGAAATACCAACCCAAAAGTACAATCAACAAGACTTATGTGCACCAATAATTAAAATCACTATAATAGAAAATAGAAATGACCACGGTAAACTATGGTAAAACTTGACTTACTGCGGTAAAAACTGACTTTACTGTGGTAAACACTATTCATAGTAAAAAGTGAAGTTACTGCGGTAAATACTATTCACGGTAAAAAGTGACTTTACTATGGTAAATACTATTCACAACAAAAATGACTTTACCATGGTAACTACTATTCACGGCAAAAATGACTTTACCATGGTAACTACTATGCACAGTAAAAACAAGGTTACCCTCCAATTGATTTTTGAATAAGTGGGAATATATCTCCAGACAATCCGCCAACGAGGAATGGTCCTGGCAATGGAACCAAAATGTCATCACCAATCCGACACTATGATAATTCTTCACCGGGAACTCCTCGTGCTATGATTATTTACTAATGCACAACCTTTAGTTTGGTGGATGTAATCTAGAAACAAAACAACAAACATAACACAAGAATACCATCGACTATGATAAGACGAAATGATGACAAATCTGAAATATCAAAGTAAATTATAATATTAACATGAAATTGTTACAATCTCACCCATGAGGTACTTCAAGTGTTATTGAATTCACTTGCCTTCCACCAATACTATGGGAGAAACTTTACAATTACACCTCTTAATGACTTCTTCAACACACCTTTAAACTGATGGCTTCCTTTACACACTTCATACAATATTTCTCACTACTTCCTTCTATGCTAAATGAGGGGGGTGGCCTCTTTATTTATAGAACTTCTAGGCTTATCCATCTTATCTCTAAGATAGGATAAGAAATCCACTCTGACGAATCATATTCCATACCTTAACTCTTATATGTACATGTAAGCTTATCTTTTAAGATAAGATAAACCTTATCATTTCACATGGGTTCCACATTTTTAGACTTTTTACAAATAAAATACCCAAAATATTTATGACCTCACTCCTTGTCCTTATTACCAATATAATATTTCTAATTTTTAATCATGTAGACCCTACTTCTCTACTTATCCCAACTTTGACATTTTAATATTACCGGACCACTTACGACAAATATTTATTTTTTACAACATTCCTATTGTACTTTGACTGTTACCGTACTCTACATTATTGGCGGCACTGTACTGACGGCGCCGTTATCTTCTATCAGACGCTACTACTAATTACACTTAACAACATCCTATTCCTAATACATACATAAATGAAATAGAAATTACGGAGGAAAATTTTAGTGTCGATAGGACCTAGTGGATCAAGCGGTGGAGGAAACATAGGTGGAAACCAAGGCTCTAGCTCAGGAGGATTCGGGCCCCAACCACCCCCACAAGTTTTCTTTGAAATGTCTCTACATTTTCCCGATTACAAAGGTATTGAGGATGCTGCAGAACATGTTCACAAGTGTGAACTGCTATGGCACACAAAGGGTATCACAAACCTAGAGTGGAAGGCTAGTCAGTTTATAACCACGTTGCAAGGGCACACACATAGCTGGTATAGGAAATATGACCCTCATCAAATAGTGGTGGACTATACTACTTTAAAGAACGCATTCTTGGTAGAATTCCACATTCCTAAATTTTAATAGAAGAGCATCAGAGATTTGAAGGAGATTCAAAAAGGAATGGAAGAGAGTATGTGGGAGTATGATGCATGCTTTAAAACACTCTTGTCTAAGTTGTCATATGATATTCACCCTTCACATCATGCTCAGTGGTTTGTTGGAGGATTGATCACACCCTTTAGAAGGGCCTTATCTCATAAAAATTTATAGACCCTCATGAGGCATTGGAAGATACTCTATCTGCCAAGGTGCTGGTAGTGTTGAGCACTTGGCGTTATCCTGTTCCTGGAGGCTCAGATTGCTGCTATGGCCAAGCATTTGGAAAAGTTGTTTGCGAAATCAACCCATGAGACTTGCAAAGTGGTTTATGGTGCACAAATTCTAAAGTAGAGGGAACGTTAAGGATAGTTTCCCTTGGAGGACAAAGATACGCACCATGGTAGTAGATTGTGAAATTTGTCATGGGGACCATGATGCAAGTAGGTGCCCCTTGCTACAACACGTAATCCAGAAGAATGTGTCTTGTTATTGTAAGATCTACACCTCTACAACCCATGATACTAAGGACTGTAGGCTCATTGATCAGATCCATGAGGTAAATTATCATGGGGTGCACGAGACCAAAGATTGCTTAGTAGTTCAAAGGGTGATGATCACCATTATCGTGGAGTGCCTGAGATGGAGGCACGTGCGGTAGGGGTTTTCATGGAGGATTCTCGTGGTCGTGGTAACCATGGAGGAGGAAGGAGTGAGTTCCCGCATGGAACCTATTTCAATTGTGGGTCTATAGAGCATTAAAATGAGAATTCCTGAACTGTTGTAGTGCTCATGGTGCGAGGAAAGAAGCATAAGTATGAGGAGTGCCTGGAGTTGTTTGAGC
The DNA here is from genome assembly GCA_018340775.1 of Taxus wallichiana var. yunnanensis. Classification (NCBI taxonomy): domain Eukaryota; kingdom Viridiplantae; phylum Streptophyta; class Pinopsida; order Cupressales; family Taxaceae; genus Taxus; species Taxus wallichiana. Next base: position 204,917,790 of record CM031240.1, read on the forward strand.
ACATGAATCAATAGCACCAGAAAGACAAGGGCACTGCAATGGTCAGTATTAAGAAGGTAGACACATAGTGGATGCCTCGGGTAACACGAGATGTAGGTTTGGAGCATGTCTTGGTAACAACAAGAGCGAAGCCACACGTGCACAAGAGATACCAAGGTAGAAGAACTTGGTTTCGAGGGAGGAAGTAGTTCATGGAAAGTACCCAGACCCTACACGTCAAAAGGAGGTATACCAAGACACCATGGATGTTATTCAAAGTTTACAAGGGGAAATCTAGTGTCTAAAGGAGCAGTCCAGGAGGGAGGAACAAGGGAGGAGAGTTGAGGCACCAAAGGATGACTTGGATGAGGTCAAGGAGGTGTATAAAATGATAAGGTAAGAGAATATCATTAACCTACTAGGATCATGGTTGAGAGAGAAGGTACCACACACTAGAGGAGAGCACGAGAAGTAGGTCTTGCATGCAAAAATTTCCCCTCACAGCCTTGACTATGAGAAGGAGATCACATTGAATGCAGTTGTAGATGGATGGTGCTTAGTAATATCCTCATTGGCTTGCACGAAGGTCAATGTTCTAACTCTGGATGCATGGCATCGATGGGAAGACCCGACACACAGCCATCTTCGAATGTGTTATACATGGAAAATAAGATTAAGGAAATTACCATCGATGTCTTAAAGGATGCAACTATCACTATCTAGGGAGCTAAGTTTACTGGGGACTTTGAAGTCTTGGCACTCACCGAGGCAGACAATTTTCTAGCACTCCATGGGAGCCCATGGTATTACAAGAACAATGCGGACCTTCAAGTCAACAAAGGGTACATCAGCTTTGAAAATAAGGATGAACGGGTCATTATACCCTGGGTCGATGAGAAGTCAATGTCCTATACCGAACACGGGAGAAGAAGTTTTGGATAGGATATATGTGTGCTCAATTAGGGACCCAGAGATAATACATCCTACCAACGGAGTTATCCAGTTTGAAGATGCTCAGTCAGAAAGTGATACCACCAGTCTAGCATGTGACAATTGGGTGCATGGAACTTATGAATTGATGGGATGACAGTTGAGAGGGTTAGTGACCAAGGTGACAAAGGCGACAAAGGCGGGCACGGTCCAATGCCTAGGAGGAAAGGAGTTACCTAAGTATTCAGGAGGAGCCTTCCCTGAGATCTTTTTATAGAAGATGGAAGCTCAGTGGAAGAATGAGAAGGAATGGAGGGGGATGTTAAGCTATGTCCTACTTGGTACAGCAGCACAGTGGTGGGTTGCACATCATGAGAGCCTTTTGGAATAGCGCGAGGTAAGATTTGCTCTCTCTATCGATTCTCTAGAGCAATGTGCCAACACCATCAAGGACTACCATGGAATGGAGCTTGCCTCTTTCCATATCTAGGTGTGTGATAGGATCTAGAGAGGAGGCATGGAAGCTTTGCCACCATCCCTCTGGGTGCACAAGTTGTACTCTATACTGTAGGGTTACGCGTGTGTATAGTCCATTCATTTGGAGACACACCGCCAAAAAGGAAATTGGAAAGAGCTCATGGATGACCTCATTCAAACCTTTGAGTATTAGAGTACCAAGCCATTAGTTGATAAGGCCTTGCAGGGTATCAAGTGCCTTACCATGGGGGATAGTGCCATGGTGGAGGATAGGTTGTTGGAGTTACTAGGTGGACCAGGTTTGGAGGCATGCTTTGAAGAAGAAGTAGAGGAAATAGAAGAGTTATAACTTGAGTGTGCGTGTTTGGAAAAGGAGAAAGGGAATTTGGTGTATGTGATTGATGGAGAGGAAGTGAAAAGCTTGGATGTTAGCCATTCTGTAGGGATGCGCAAGGTAGTGGATAGTGCTAATACTCATGCATGCGCCTACCATGAGCCCTTAAAGACAAAGAAGGTTAACATCGGTTCAGGAGAAGAACCTAAGGAAGCTATTATTGGAGATTATTGGTTGGAGAAGGAAGTCTCTAAGATCATTGATCTGTTGTGTGAATTTGAGGATTTATTCCCATGCATGTACCATGAGCTCAAAGGCATTCACCATTCCTTGGGGGAGATGAAGATAAAGCTGAAGGATGGTGCACACCCAGTTAGGAAGAGGCCCTACCGGATGAATCCCAATTTGCACATAAAGGTTAAGGAGGAGATAGAAAAAATGATAGCTTCTGGGATCATTAAAGCAGTGGAGGAATCAGAATGGATAAGTCCAATGGTAATCAACATCAAGAAGGATGGGCAGATTAGGATCTGTGTGGATTATAGGGAGATGAATGTAGTTTGTGTCATTGTTCCTTTTTCAACCCCCTTCACTAAAGAAATTTCAGAAGGAGTCCTCGGGAGTAAAATATATTCCTTTACGGATGGATTTTCGGGGTACCACCAAGTCTAGATTGCAAAGGAAGACTAGGAGAAGACAACTTTTGCCACTGAGTGGGGAAGTTTTGCATATATGGTCATGCCCTTTGGGTTGAAGAATGCACTTTCCATTTTTTCACGCATAGTGGTGCAAGCATTCTAGGACTTCATCCATAAGTTTCTTTAGGTCTATTTGGATGATTGGATAGTGTATGGTCTAGTAAAAGACCATTGTGACAATTTGAGGTTAATGTTTGAGAGGTGTAGACAAGTTGAGGATATCCCTCAACATTAAGAAATGTGTATTTGCTACACCCTTTGGGAATTTATTGGGGCATATCATATGTAAGGAGGGCTTACTGGTAGATCCCGCTAAAGTTGCAGTTATTGTGGGGTTAGAGGAGCCTACTAGCTAGAGCGTAGTGTGAAGATTCCTTGGGCATACGAGTTATTACAGGAAATTCATCAAGGGGTATGCCAAGATCGCCACGTGTTTAGAGGAGCTACTCAGACATAAAATTTCCTTCCATTGGGGAGAGGCGCAATAGAGGGCATTTGATACTTTAAAGGATAAGCTTGTCACCGCACCTATATTACATTTTCCCTCTTGGGACAAGCCCTTCCATGTCCATGTAGATGCCTCAAGAACCGCAATTATTCTAGTACTTACACAACCAGGTGAAGGAATTATTGATCATCCTCTGTGTTTTACAAGTAGGAAGTTGACACCAGTAGAGTAGAATCACACCATGAGTGAGCGTGAGGAAATGTCAATGATCTATGTGCTTTTCAAGTTCAAAAATATCTCTTGAAACACCCTTTGTGTTTTACACCGACCACATGGCATTAAAGTATTTGGTGAACAAGCTTGTTCTACAAGGGTGCATATGTCGGTGGGTATTGTTATTTCAAGAGTTTGAGTTCACCATAGTAGTGAAGCCTAGGAAGAGAAATTGTGGACCTGATCATCTGTCAAGAATTGATTCAGGGGAGGATGCACAGAGTATTGAGGAAACAATGCCAGACACATAACTATTTAGGTTTGCAGCGCATGCCCTTGGATTTAGAGGAAATTGCGGTATTTTTAAAGGAAGGTGTGGCACCAAAAGGAATGAAGGCATTAGAGAAGAAGCAACTAGCCATACGCGCCACACCCTACATGTTGATCAGTGGAGACTTGTACAAGTTGGGACATGATGAGGTGTTGCACAGGTGTGTATTAGAGCATGAGTACCTCGCCATCATGGAGGAAGCACACAGAGGAAGTGCGGGTGGACATTATATAGGTGATGCCACCACACGTAAGATATTAATGGCAGATTTGTGGTGGGAAACCCTGTACAAAGATTATAAAGACTATTGTAAAGTGTGTGACCATTGTCAGCACATTGACAAGCTTGGAAAGAGAGATGAAATGCCTCTATGCCCTATACCTAGCACAGAACCTTTTGAGAAGTGGAAAATAAACTTTGTAGGCCCTAGTGCACCAGTGGGGCGTAGGACTAGGTCACGCTATGTCATCACTTGCACTGATTATCTGATAAGGTGGGTGGAGGCAGCCCCAACTAAAGATCGCACAATGCCCACAATGGTAATATTATTGTGGGAGAACATTATCACAAGGTATGGATGTCCTTTGAGTTTAACCAGCGATAGGGGTATGCATTTATTGAATGGGACTATGAGGATGCTATTATCGAGTTCATGGTGGCTCATCACAAGACTACACCCTATCACCCACAAGCAAATGGAACTGTGGAAGCATTCAACAAAATACTGAGTCATACCCTAACCAAAATTTGTGATGTCGGAAGACAAGATTGGGATGACAAAGTATCAACAATGTTATGGGCTTACATGACAACTTATAAAAGGTTGAACAAAGCCACTTCATTTCGGCTTGTTGTTTGGCATTGAAGTCGTTTCGCGGTTGAATTCATGTTACCTTCTCTACAAATAGTGCACATAGGAGGGTTGGCTGATGAGCAAGCATTGGAAGAAAGAATTTATGAGTTAATGAAGCTTGATGAGAGATGATCACTCGCCATGTGGAGCCAAACAACAGAGAAAGTAAAGCAGAAGGCGTGGCATGATCACCACATAAGAAACAAGAAGGTTGAGTTCAGGCAAATGGTCTTACTTTATGATTCTAAATTTCTGTGCCATCCTAGGAAGTTGAAAGTCCATTAGTTGGGTCCTTACACAATCTTGTACATCCTTGATTCAGGTGTGTGTCAGTTACAAGCACTGGATGGAATGAAGTTGCTTGAACACTTCAATGGGAGTAGGCTGAAGCCCTACTATAAATAAGTCTTCTTGGTGTTTGTAAATAAGGTAGTTTTGCTAGTTAGTTTAGAATTTTCCTTTATGCATTTATTTTCTTGTGTTTCCCTTTCATGTTGTTGTTTTGTTTTGCACCTTGGGTGCCAGTAACCTTATTGCTACTTTTTGAGAATCTGTGAGTGCGTAGAGGACCGCACATCATTTTAGTGTGGGGTGGAGTAATGTGAAGGAGTACATGGTTAAAGTACCAAGGTGGTTTATGTTAAAAATACCGGTTGAATGGCCCTATTAAAAGAGGTGTATGGAAAGAAAATATGGAAAAAGGATGGTTGGTGTCAAGATAAAGCTACTTTTAGATCCCACGTACAAAGGAGGAGAAATCACATTAAGCAACATGAGGTAGGCAAGAGAAAAAATCAGGACAGAAGAAGTGCCTTCGGTGGACTCTGGTTACACATGCGTAAGAGTCTCCTGTCATGTTGGATTGGTTGCGTGCCATAAGGTTGGAGGATTTTCCACACAGGTTGGGCACGTGAGGGAAAGTGCTTAAGTCAGGCTTTGTTTGAAAAAGCCGCATTAAATGAAAAAAGTATGGTGGTAGGTGAAGTAGCACTTAATGCCAAAAAAGGAAAAACTATAAATAAAGGGGTTGAGGCACTTCATTTTTCACTTTGCATATAAGGAGAATGAAACAATTTTTACACCTTTGCAAACTAGGGCTTCCAAAAAACTGATCCGTGTGAAGAAAAATTGGAGGGATTGAAGCGTGAATAACTAGTCCGAATTTGCAAACCAAGAGGAAGGGATTTCACGGGCATAGGAGAAGTTATGAGAAGACGTCGTCTTGTGAAAGGAGTATCCCAGTTAGGGTTTAAAGAACTAGGGCACAGGTTTAAGTAATTTTCTTCACAAGTTCGAGATCTAAGGTTGGAGAGAGTGGAAGAATAGAGTAACAAAAAGTGATTGAAGTGGGAAGAAGACCTAGATAATGGCACCCAAGAAACTAGCTAGTACACCCAAGAAGGGCAAGGGAAAGGGCAAGGGCAAGTAGCAAGAAATTGAAGCAAGCATAAATGAAGAGTGGTATGCAGAAATGTAGTACCCAGATGGAGTGTTGTTGGGGAAGGAGTGGGAGTCCCATCTTAGGGACATGTCTGTAAATGATTATAATCATCAGACAAGCACAATCGAAAAGGAGTTGGCATTGGAGTTAGTGTGCCCAACAAACAAGAGGACACTAGAGGGTTTGCCCATATATAATGATGATGTGAAGGTCAAATTGGAAAAGGTCTGGGTTATTCAAACTCTTTGAGTTGGCATACTGGGAAACCTGAGCGCTTATATCAGTGGCTGATGTCGCGCGTACATGAGGACTATTTCCACTTCGCAGGTGCAAGATGTGCATAACTCCTCAACTAATTTCACATTTCATAGGCCTCATCTGTGAAGGAGATGGTTTGGAGGATGATTTGACTGACAAAGAAGCGATTAAGGAAACTATTGCTGCTTTCGCATGCAAGAAGGGGTCAAGGTATTATGATGTCACAGACATTAAGGATCCGGTGATGAAGATGGCTGCACACCGGTGTCAAAGCTAAATGGCCAGGAGAGATGGACCCAAGTCAATAAGCCATGGTTGAATGTTTGCAGAAATATTTTAGAGGGCACCATCTATAATTTGTCCACATTCATTACGGATGAAATTATTAACTGTGCGAAGGAAGGTGATAGGATCCTCTTTGGAAATGTGTTACTAACCATCATGTTCTCAGAGATTGGGGTACCAGATGCATCAGATAAGTTTGTATGGGAGTACCTTGCTAAAGACCCCTCACCGCCAAAAGGTTTGAGAAATACGCTTGTGACACTATGACAACAAAGGCACAAGGCACGCTTGGAAAAGTGGTATACGCACCTAAGGAATATGTTCGGGGTAGAATGGAGAATTCTGAATAATTACTAGTAGCCACTGGGGAGAAGTGGAATTTGCTATGTACCAGAATTTCTGTTTGGGTAGATTGAAACTGTCAGATGAGACATGGAGCCCATGGTGCAAGCTCCCCTTTTCCTTCATATCTCAATACTTCCAAGTGGGAGTAAACAGGTTCAAGGAGTCTAAAAAGTTTAAGTTGGACCTTGGTAATCTGGACTAGGACCCTAGGGAAATGCGTAAAGGGTTGGTGTACCTTGGAAAACACGCATACGTGGAGTGGTATGTATCACATGATGTACAAATGACAAGGCCCATGACTCTGCTCATTGTAGAAGGATCCACGGTGCACGTGTACATTCACATAAGACCCAAGTCAAAGAAGGGCACATATCTGGAGAACGAAGTATCTATACCTCAGGATCTAACTGGGAGGAAAAGAACCACGCCCAAATGGGAGGAAAAAGAACTAGAAAATAAAATTCCAAGTGTGGTGGAGACACATGAAATAGGTTCCCCTAGGACAAGCACCAGAACCAATATGTACGCGTGTAAGAAAAAGCCCATAGTAAAAGAGAAGACTCAGAGCTAGAAAAGCCATCAGATAAGGAGTCATCAGAAGAGGAAGAAATAGAATCACCTACACCAGAATCTCCGGTTAGGAAGAAGTAGAGGGTAGAAGAGGAGACCACCTTAGAAGAAGTTGGAAGTTTGGACAAGTGCATAGGAGAAAAGGATGGTAGTGAAGAAGAAGTAAGTGGGGAAGAGGACCCCGAGAAAGATCAAGGGATGCTTGTTTTCAATGTAGGAGGAAGGCAAAGAAGAAGAACAAGGGTTCCTTTTTGTGTGGTGCAAGGATAGCCAGGTAGGAGGAAGCACCCAGGACATGGGAAAAGATGAGGAGGCTAGCGTGCAGAAGCAAGAGGCTCCAAGCTCTACGCAGGAGTAGACAACCAAGGTGGCATAAGAAGAAGAGATAAGGGACATTGAGACCTTGGTGAAGGACAAAGTGGAACATAGCGCTGAGCTAGTATTGAACAAGGAGAAGGAGGAGAGTGTAGAAGAGGAATGCGGTAACACTAGAGGCCTAGTTTTAACTGTAAGTATACCCATGGGTACACACACACGGGAGGAAGGCACGCAGAGGGGGAGAGGCTAGAGATGGGTTATATTGATGACCCCAAGAAAGTGTTTCGTGCATGGTTCCAGAATACACTTCTGGCGGGGAGCTTGTAGGCATGTCATCTTTTGACAAGGAGGCTACTTATTCATGGAAAAGGTAGATGATCTTTTGGGTAATTGAGTCCTACCTTGATGAGCCAGAGTTTGAGGTAAGCCACGGGGCAATAATAACATTTCCAAGACCAGGAGAAGATAACCCAGTGGTGGATACCCAACATCTCTTGGATGAACAACTATGCAATGCACTTAACAATGTCTCCATTGAGATATAAGCTAGGATCTTCAGGCATAATGATAGGATCAGGGATTTGGAAGGGGAGCTGAAGAAGAAAGAGGAAGATCTATCTATAATGACCAAGGAGATGAGCTAGGAAAAGTTAATCAATGCCCAGTGGCAATGTGAATTGAAGGATGAAAAGGCCAAGGTGAGTGCTTTGTGTACAAGAAAGTAGAATCCATCAATGAGGCTATACTATTGAAGCATCTAGACCTAGCATCGTCTACGCAGAAATGGATCAGCCTTGGGATGCCTGGAGGATTTAACAAGGGTCCTCACCATGGAAAGGTGGCCGCTAGCCTTGGAAACTACAGAAGAAGTTGCCACACGCCTGGAGAAGGAAGATAAGTTGAAAATCATAGCACTCATCATGGAATACAACAAAGTGCTTGCTGTAAGGGCCGACTCCCAGGACTACGAGGCCACGTACAAAAATTACATGGATAGAGACAAAGTGGCGGGGCCTTGGTCGCCACTCATGAAGTGAAACTCAAGGAATTACAGGAGGAAAAAAAGGGGAATAGGGAAAAAGAGACAAAATCCTTGCCAAGGTTGAGAAGAAATCAGAGGCCATTGAAACCTTAAGGGTTTTAATCAAAACTAGTTGTCAAGGAGCTATATCCGCGTATCGACGAAGAATGGATGTGCTAGAAGATATATGCAAGGAATTGGAGAAGATCATAGATACTATGAGCACGTAAGGAGATGGATTAAAATTTGAGGGGGTGAGCACCCGGTCGGCAACCTCTGTCAGAGAGCGCAGGATGAAGTCGATGCCTGGAATAAATTAGAGGCCGACTTACAAAAGTATTTTCCCAGTCTGTTGCAGTGATTCTTTCACTCTCCCATTCTTTCTTCTTTCCCCATTCTTTCATCCCCTTATTATTTTTCCTAGGCGTAAGCCTATTGTATTCTTTCTCTCACTAAGGGAAGTGTTCCGTGGATGGAGAATAGGCATAGTGTGGGGTGATGTTGGGCCCCTAGAATATTGACTAAGTATAGAAGGCGCGTAGGCACGCAAGGAAAAAGCATGTAAGGTAGGGTTTAAGAAAAGGGTTTAAGGAAACATATGGCGCACGTGGACATAACCAAGGGTTCAGGACTTATTCAAATTGGGTGTTTGGGACAAAACACGTGAAAATCATGACCCAATTGCGCGTGGATAAGGTGTGCCACTTGGAAACAGTTGACCCAGAAGGAGCATGCTGGGGGAGAAGCTTCTAGAAGCACATCATGGTATAAAGTGGAAAGCTCAAGCCTGGAGGAGCATGCTCACATGGAGGACCACATTTTGACACTTGGCATTAGATCTGAGGGCACCAGAGGATGAGTTGGCATCCAGAAAGGCTATAAATACAAGTTCTGCAGAGTTAAAAGGGAGAGGAGAGAGAACTAGAGAATGGGTGGAGCTCTGTAGAAATACTGCAAGAACTCTATTAGTGGGTAATTGCACTTGGGAAAGGATATATTGGGTATGGGGATTGTAATTTTTATTTTTGTTAGCCTAGCTACATTAGTCCAAATTGTAATGCACAACCGTGGTTTGCTTCTCTCGTGACATCTCAGTAATGGCTCTATGGATGTAATGAGGTTACCAGTTTATATATATTTAAATATCAATGATTCTGATGAATACATCTTTTTCACAAGTTCTCTTCACTTATGTTTATACTAGGTATGAATGTTTATATATTTCTTTTTGTTATGATACAAGTCATATAGTATGTTAAGTACTATTTGTCTAGAATGGCCACAAGAATCTAGAGGCTGTTCTGAGCTCTAAGGTTTTTGTATGTCTTAAATCCTTTTGAAATCTCTTAAACACAAATGATAGATGATGTTTCCCACTAAACTCAAATAAAATAGATACTCGACACCTGTGCGTGCCTTGGGTGAGTGCCCAACATCCACTGGGTGATAGGCCGATGCGCATGGGGTTCCTTTCTTTTGTGATAGGGGTAAAAATGACTACAATCCTCTTCATGAATCTCTTCATGACTAAAGGTTACGTGATCCATTGGAGTAATCTACATAACCATGGATTGGAAGTGTGTAGGGTCAATATCAACGAACAATCCTAACCCCCATAATGATTGACAAAGAATGTCCTTGTGAACATTATAGATTTTGAGAATATCTAAGATTGAAATCTTAGCAGTAGTTTTCTCAAGTTGCTTTATAAAACATCATAATGACTATCTTGAGGGGTAGATGGAGGAGGTTTTGAGATAACAAGGTGAGCATGTCATGTTGCCATGACACACTCCTTAATTTTAATCTTAATGATGTTGATATGCTCAAAAGGTGGATTAACACAACTAATTAGGGCATCAAAATAATTATTCATTTTTGTAACATAGTTGGCATTTTTGGTTTAGGATGACTATCCTTGATCCAAATTTTCCTTTCCTTTATTATGCTTAGGGAAAGGTTATTTGTAAATTCCCAAGTTTACGTTGGAAGATTTACTAGGGGTAGAAGAATCCATTTCCACATCACCACTATCAATTAAGTCCTAGATGAAGTGTTTCAACTTCAAAAATTTATTAGTTTTGTGACCCTTAACACGATGAAATGCACAATATTCATTTTCTCTAAATCATGATGGCTTAGGTGCATCATCTCCATAGGGTATAGTTCTAGGTATTTAACCATGTTGACCACCTCTAACTATTTTAATATCAACAACATAGAGTTAGATAGAGGGGTGAAAACATGATGTTTATACTCAGGGGCCAAAGGTCCCTTGACAAGTTTCAAAGGAAAATGATTTTGAAGCTGCTTGTAATTGTTTAGATTCCATTATACCATCACCTACAACGTTCTTGTTATTTTTGGAATGAACTTTGATTTTTCATTAGGCTTTGAATCATGATTATATTGCGTGAGAAGGGTTTTAAAGTCCCTTTTGCCAACAACGCTTTTTCAATTTGACTACCTTTTTCTATGACCTCTTCAAATGTGTTTCCACAATACATCTGCAAGTGGAAAGTAATCTTAGGGTGTAAGTTAGGTATGAATATGCTAACCAATTGTTTCTCTGGTATGGAGCAAGGGAAGTGACTAACGATCCCTCATCATATTTTAAAGAAACTAATGAAGCTTTCATTGTTCCGTTGTTTTGCATTACACAAATATATCATGGTAACATCATTTTCCATATTAAAGGAGAAGTGACACATAAAGTGTTCTGCTAATTCTATCCATGTAGAAATGGACCCTTTAGGTATATGTAAAAACCATTCGAGTGCTTGACCCTAGACTTCATGGGAAAAGGAAAATGAGATAATTATCACTAAACGTGACTTCTTGACATGCCATGTAAAAGTATTTAATGTGGTCTCTTGGATCACCTTTTCCCTTGTATTTTTCAAACTTGGGATAATCAAAGTGACAAGGGAAAGGTACTTGTAACATAGCCCTGTTGAAGGGATATGGGCATAGCTCCTCAAACTGATAATTTTTACTATTGCCTACATTGCCTTCTTGTAAAGCAGTAAGGGAGTTCTTCATGGATAACCACTCTTGGTCGAATATTTTCCCTGTGTAGGTGGGGTTGGCCTATATAAGTGGTTAATTCTAGTTGTTTCACCACCATTATTATTTGTGTATAACTCCTCATATGAATCTTTACGTTTTTCCTGACGAGGAGTCTTGGTATAAAATTCTTGATACGAAGCCTTAGGTTTTTCTTTTCTAGGAGTCTTCATTTGTTCCTTATTAACATGTGAAGCCAAGCTTGCCAATTGGTGAGTAAGAGCTTGTATTTGTTTTTCTAAGGTAACCTCTTGGGTGGGCATCTCTTCATGATTCTCATGAGGAAGAGGTTGTTCACGATTAACATGTTCTTCATGATCAATGGGGATGTAATATTATTCATCATTCGAAAAGGAACTTCTTCCTCATTCCACTCGACTGTAAGTATAATCATGTAATGGGTTTAGGAATTCATTAATATTACATGGAGGAAACTCTACTTCTTCCTCTCCTTGAACCATGCTGACAAGGAGAGAGGGATCAAATGTGGATGGAAACTTGGCCCCTAACTCTACAACACACATAAGAATCTCATGTCTATTTTGAAATAAGAAGTTGTCTATTTGGGTAGGAATAAATTCAAATTCGACCGAGGATAATTATCATCACCACCACTATGATCAACCATGGTGTTGTCTATAATGAATGGTAAACAAGCCAAAGGAATCAAGGAAATATGAACCAAGAATACCAAAGAATAAAGAATGACCCCAAGTAGGGTACCGTATAGTAAGAAGTATCTAGGACAAAACAATCAAGTACAAGACTATGATCCAATCACAAGAATAACTACTCCCTATGTTCTCAAAGATAGGTTTGGTGCAAATAATGACAACAAAATATCAACACTTAGGTCAAGTTTAGAATAAACAAGACCTAAATACTAAGAAGGTGTTGACGTGATCTCAAAAAAGGTATACTAAAACAAGTTTAGATACAAACAAAGTCCAAGTCTTGAAAATGGAGGCTACAAATGTGAGCAACACAACAACACTATTTGGACACGTTAATCAAGATTTGTAGACAAAGCAATATTTTAGTATCAAAATGATGTTACCACAATGTGAGTAGCATAACGATGACACTTTCCAAAACTCAAGGCAATGTTGGGATAAAAACTAAGTCTAAGTATATCAAGAAGTTGTTATTTATGCAAGCAATATAACAATAAAACTTATAAACTTAGATCAAGTTTCACAAAGGAAACAAGATGTAAGTATCACAACTATATTGATATAATGCGGGTAGTATAACAACTCAAAGGAAGTCAATGATGAGACAACCTAGCTACAATGATAATGAGTCTCAATATGGATGTGAGACAAAGGGCCTACTAGAACATGAAGACATACCATTCACACTTTCAACACTTACATTCTTGCCATGACATGGTCATGTAAGTAGAATACAAAAGTGGTGGACATGATTATTTCTAGCACTATCCAAGCATGTTGTTTTCTTTTGTCCCAAAAATGGAAACAATAAAACAAAGGAGTAGACCAAGTGGTGATGAAAAATACTTAGCCTAACTTTGGTAGAGTTTTGCCTTGTCTTAGGACAAGGTAGAAACTAATACAAAGTAAAACCTTGTAAGTTTTGTGATGAATAATACACGGCTTCAAATTTGATGGATTCTCCCCTTGTCTGAATAACAAGGTTTTGACTATGAAAAAGTTTTTTCTTTATGAGAGCTTGATAGAATATGTTGGATAAAGTCAAGTTGGCCCCAATGTCAAATGGTTCACCTAGATTTTTTTCACAAACTCACTATTATTTCCTAAAGGAGATACATATTTCTAGAATTTATTCTAGATAATAGACCATTACCCCACAATCAAATTAATGAATGGGGCCCCATACGGGAAACATGAATCTTTTCTCACAAAGGTTTTCCAACTAGTCAATTGGGTAATGGGGAACTTCCCATTTTATCCACCAATTCTCTCAAGGTGTGGACTACTTTAGGTTCTCGGGTAATCCTCATAATGAGTTTTATGGCTTATGCCAAGATAATTTTCCTAGTTTAAACTGGACGAGCCATGGATCTTAACTAAAACCTACAAATACAATGTGTTGAATATGTGGTGTGTTTTTTTATCTTTTGATTAAAATGTGGTTTTGTACACCTTTGGTAACCTACAACACACTTATAGTTAGAGTTTGTTTAGATCCCAAGTATTTGATAAGCATTAGGTCCTGCACACAAATGATTTTAGTATTTTCTTAGAAGGACACAAGAGAAGAGCATAAAAAATGATTTGATTCAATTAGAAAAATGCAAAGGAAAACTTAAATCAAACAAACTTAAAACAGTATTAGATAAATTGTTCATTCCCTTAAGAAAAAAATGAAAGATTAAGTTTCTAATTAACCAAATGTTAGAAAAATGAAAACTAAAGCTACTTTTGATTCTCAAGATCACCCTAAGGTGTAAGAGAAGAGCGTACACAAACTTTAGTATAACTTAAGTAAAGCATGGAAACATGATTCTCATTAAATCTTAAAACATGTTAGAAATTTGATAAATAATGTAAAAACCCACAAAAAGAGTTAATAAACCTGTCAAACAACAATAAACATAAAAAAATAGAATCAGAGCCTTGAAAATTGAGCCAAAATTAACATAGAGTGTTAGCGTAAGCATGTGCATCGAGAGTGCAAGGATAATGTCATAGATGCAACTTCTCACTAAAGCACAAGGGTAATGTCATAGATGTAGGTCTGAGTTAAAAACATAGAAAGTGTTTTGCTAGCATAGGCAGAGGAGTGGTACTGCAAACCGGATAAGAAATAACACACACCTATAGTGCAAGAATGCATGACATACATAGAGTAGAAAAAATCCGGTTGATCAAAAATGTAGGTTGAGAGGTGCTAGCGTAAGCCAAAAGTGGTAGCACAAGCTTAAGATCAATAGTGCACAGGTTTTCTCACTAGTGCAAGGGTTATTTCTACTAGTGCAAGGCACTGTGTAAGCACAAAAACATGGGATTTGATAAGAAAAAATGTCAAAAAGCTCAAAACTTTGTGAATTTGATCTAAATTTTGTAGCACCTCACCTCCTTTATTCCTCCAAAGAGCAACAAAACAAGGAAAAATAAAATAATATAGTTAAGAAACACCATATTTATCTAAAACATGCTAAAATGAGGGTTAGTAACCAATAGTTGAAAGGAATTTAAAAATCTTGAAAATGAATGAAAAAGAAAATGGAGTAAGTATCACCGGGTGTGCCAAATGTGTTCATACTAAATGTACTATGCTAATTAAAAGAGGCTAACACCTAGTAGTCTTAAAGAAAAGATAAATTTACTATAGAACCATCATGATTAGAGCTTAATGGAAAGATAATATGAAATAACATGAAATAAATGATCTAACTACAATCCATTCCTACTAAAATGTATGATTGCCTTTAAAACTATGAACCTATAAAGATCATAAGCAATAAAATTTGGGTTGTTGCTTCAAGATAATGAAAGAATCTCACTAAAATGGATATAAGGCCATGTTGAGATATTCCTTTACTAATCAAGAATGAAGAAATAGATGCAAATATGAGCAAGCTATTCCATTCAATGGAGAAATGCTCTTAATCATATGCTTTATATAATAATACTAGAAAAAGTATGGTGTAAGTTGTGAAGGAAGGAGCTTGGTCATTTATATAACTTTCCTATTTGAGGAAAGATTGAATCCCAAAGAATGTGGGATAAGGGATAAAGTAGATTTAGACTTGTTAAGCTTGATTAGTGGAATTAACAAGTAATTAACAACTCATGGGTGTTGGAAATGATTTAATTAAACAATTAGGATTAATTAATATGATAGAATAAGTTTTTTAGGCTATTTGGAGGCGATTTAAGAGGAATTTGATATAATATGAAGAATTTGAAAGAGAGATTTAACCAATAAAAGGGTTTATTGATTAAATACATTGTTAAAAAAGGATTAATAAACTAATAATAGTTAATTAATTGATTCAAGAGGATTATAACTAACGAATTGTAGTTAATTGGCATCCGAAATGTGATAAAGGCTAGTTAATTAAAAAAGTGTTGTTAATTGACCAAAATAGAGGGAAACATTAGTTAATTCGTGGGAAATCACTAATTATAACTGAAATGATAGGAAAGAGGATAGTTAGTGCAATATTAGTATTCAAACTTCGTATGTGGATTTTAGATGTCTACAACCACATTAGTCTCCCTCACATACACATAAATATCCTCCTACACCACCAATATTAGACCATCGTCACATGCCTTCTCTTTATTAGATATCGTAGACAAAAATCACACACATACTTCCATTTTACTATGTCACAAGTATGTTGTTAAATATATGGATCTTAAGTAAGAAAAGTATTCACTAATGACACAATCCTTTTTCCTTCTACTTGCTTTGATTGCTTCTATTAGCTTTCTCTATCACATATGTCATTTCATATCCATTTTTGGTTAGGTCATAGGGATCCTTGTCTATCAAGTATTTTCACATCTGTTTTCATTTATCTTAGGACACTAGCACCCATTGTGGACACTAGTGCATAGGTGCTCCTATCCATTTTGGGCGCTCTGTACTATTTGTTCTTTTTACTTATTTTGACATTTGTGGTCAACCTTTCTAGTTTTCTAATCCTTATCTCATATTCATAGTCGAGCCTCTTGTGTCACTAGTGTCAAAATCTGAACAACGAGATCCATATATATTGTAGTGCCCACACTTTTATAGCTCGAGAATTGCTTGTTTCTTTGCTCATAGACATGTTTTGATAGAGTGTTGTTATATCATGGACATTATATTAGAGATTGGATCTTATTAGACATGTGTGGACATTCAGGTGTATAGCACCAATTTAGCTTAATTTCTATGTTGTCGCATTTTCTTATGATGTCATGGATACTAATGAATATGATGTTGTGTTTGGAACATAATTATATTGATGGATAGTTGTTGCATATGGAATCCTATGGTTATATGTCACTCTATCATCTTGTCTAACTTTTAGAATATTGAGTATAATTGTGCACGTTGTCACATTTTGATTTCAGTAGGATGTTAGGCTAGTTTAGAACTTATTGATATCTTACTGTGTCATTTTATATTTTATCAGATAGGTATGGTTAATGTGTGCAATGAGTGTGCAGGTGACAGGTTTACAGGAGAACATGGGATTCAGAGACAGCTACACAATCTTGCACGAGTAGCCCACGGGCTGAGTCCTAGCCATGTTCATTGTGTGAAGCCTTAGTATAGGAGATTATTATTTTGGGCACTATGAGTGACCCCAATTTTTGTAATGTATTGTGCTTTGAATTATTAATTTTGTTTAGGGTTACTAGTGGAGTTGTAAACTTGTTTTGGGAATTAATAATCCCACTTTCATTAAATTTTTGATTTTGTTTAATGTGTCACTTAATCACAAGGGTTTAGGTCACATGGAGACCTTGGGTGGTCCCCACACCCTCTACCCTTGTGCCAAAAATGCAAAACCCGAAATTAGGTTATTTTGGGCATTTTTGGGGACCTCTTTTTAGCTTGGGAGTTCCCCTAACATAAAAATGAGCCCTTGGACCCTACCTAATGGGTAGGGGGCTTATTTTCAAGGCTAGAGGGAGTTTTCCCTCCCTTTTTACCTCTTGTTTGGTCACATCCATGTAAGGGGTGTGGATTTGAGTGCTTATTAAAAGTTTCACTATTTTTGTCTTGCTAACATTTAGGGGAATTTGGGAGAAGAGGGCAAAAAGATAATTTTACCCTTTCTCTCTTTTGTTTTGGCATCTTTGACCTTGAAGAAGGAGAGGGGTGACACATGTCACCCCCTCATTTGTGAGGATGCTTGCTTGCTCCTCTTCAAATTCCCATTCATGGGAAAAGAGAGGGAATTTTTTTCTTGGGAACTTCTTGCTTGGATGCTTGGGTGATTTGGAGCTTGTGATTTGCTTGAGTCAAGAGTGGAGAAACTTGAAGTTGGAAAGATTTTTGGAGAGCTTTCCTTGAGGTAGGCTCTTATGTCTTATTGTTGTGTTGTTTTATTTTTAGTTGTTAGATTGGTTGCTTGAAATTGTTATTGTTGTATGTAGATTTTGGTTGCTTGCTTGTTTTACTCCCTCCATCATATGGCATGATGGAGTTTTGGAGTTGTGGGGGAGGAGAGAGGGATTTTTCCTCTCTATCCTCAAGGCTTGATGGACAAGCCTTGTAGGGTCTTAGTGTTTCCCCTCAAATAGTTGAGGTGGGGAAGTTGATTCATTTGGCTTGAATTTCCTTCCCCATTCTTGGTAAGAAAACCCTTTGGGGTTTGAAAATCCTTCCAAGAAGGACTTGGAGAAAGGGTGGAGGAATAAGGAGGGTTTTGATTGAATTTAGGAGCAATAAGGAGGGTATGGAGATTTTTGCTTTGTGCAAGAAATTTGATATATAACTTTGGAGAACTTTCTCCTCTCTTCCCCACTTTTGAGGAAGAACATGGGTTCTCCTCCTTGTAAATTTTGGAGTCTTGTTTTGTATTTATCCCATTTTTGTGTGCTTGTATCATTGTTAGTTCACCCTCCATCTTGTGCAAGTTTTGGTTAGTTGTTCTTTTCCCATGGGTTTGGGGGAGGCTAGCATGCATCCCAACCTTGGGAGAGGCATGTAATGATGCCTATGGTTGGGAGGCAAACAAGCTCTTTCTCCTTGTTGAATTTTTGAAGGCACGAAGGATGTATCTCAAGCTTGGAATCTCTTGTCATCTTAGTGCTCATTGTCTCCTTCACTTTGTTGGCATTTCTCTCTTTGTGACTCTAAGATATGGTTATTTGAAGGGTATTCTTATTTTGTAAAGTATCCTCCTTGTGATTTGGAATCACTTGTAAGATTGGTAGTATTTTGTATTGGAAGACCTTCTTTCAACCTTGGAAAGGAAGTTGTTGGATTGTTATCTTGTGTATTTAGCATGCTTGTGAAATATGAAGTATTGAGTTATTGAGAGATTGTAAGGAAAATTTGTAAAATATTGACTTCCTCTAAAATACATTTCGTAGAAGCATTTTCTTTTACATTCACTTCACAAGATTTCGTTATTGGAATGTTTATTGACAAAAACAAAAATCTATTTGAAAAGAAACCTACTTTGTTATAAGAAACTTGTTGTGTAACCTTGGAAGAAACTATTATTATTTGTGAAATGTACACCTCCTTACATATTAAAATGGTCTTAGAAATCTGTTTTTTTTTGTTTTATTTGTGTTCTAAGAAAATTGGAATGGTTCCTTGGAATTACATTGATAAAGAAAGAAATTTCTTTTTGTTTGGGGGTAATATTAGTTAATGGAAGTTGAAATTTTAGGTTCTTTTTTTTCATGAGAAGTTTGATGTCTTTGCTCTTATTAATCAATCTTTATCATGACATACAAAAAAAAGTATCATTAGTATTTGTCTAATGTAGCTACTTTAAAAAGGAAACTACATTTTAGTTAGTTTTAAGACATCACTAAATTGTTATGGTAATATAAATCTATTTTGCAGATTTGTTTTTTTGATATTACAATATTTCTATTGGGAAAAAAAAACTCTGTATTTTTTTTATATATGTATATATACACACACACACACACACACACAACTATAACTATATAACAATTTAGATAAAGAAAAAAAGGAAGAAATGTAAATATATAATATAATATAATATAATATTAGATATATATATTATATATTTTTATTGAAAAATATTTTTTTAAAAATAATAATAAACCAAAACGTTTTTTTTATATATACAAATTTAAAGAAAAACAAAAAAATATTTGTGTTTTGGTGGGGGTTCGAACCCCTCACCCCTACACTTTTCATGGGGCACCCGCCCCCAAGACCCCCCGCCATTCTCCCGGCCGTGGCCCTCCTCCGCCCCACCTCCCTTCCGCCCTCCCCGTCCCGACCCATCCCTCCTCCCACGCGCCCGCCCGTACGCCCTTCCGCCTCCTCCACTGTGCCTTCCCCACCACGACCCTCTCCCGTGCGTGCACGCAACCCTTTCACTAGGTCCCTGTACAAATAAAAAAATCCACCCTCTTGTATCTTAAAAAAAAAAAAAAAAAACAAAGATCAAATCAATAAAACACATATACACACACACAAAAAATATATATATATATATATATATATATATATATATATATATATATATATATATATATATCCGAAAGCTAGTTCTATAAAACTGTAACAAGCTAGATCATTAGCAATAATGAAGGATCAAACAACCTCCATGAATCCTCTCCCAAACAACCTGCAAATGCCACAAATCCAAAATGAAAGGAAAGAGATGGAAAAGAGAAGAGATAAGGAAGTTAGGGCACAAATTTAGATCTAGGGTTGAGGATTGTTTAATCCTAGGGCTCAAAATTAAACCCTATTCACTTTAAGTCATGGGCTTTGGTGGGAATGTTTCTTTATAAAATAAAAAGGAAAATATGGATCAACATCTTTATTAGGGAATATTTTTTTACCTAAGAACGAATAATCTTATTCCCATGTGGTGAAATTAGGTAAGTAAATACATATGTGTATAAAAATTAAACGTGCATAATTTAATCAAAGCTAAGATAAAATTAAATTGAATTAATGTCTTAAACAACCATGGGGGTTTTTGTTAAATCAATAATAATTAAGGGTTAATGGAAAGAGTTAAATAAAACGTTAGTTTCTTTACTTCAAATTTTTTTACCAACTTTTTAGCCTATTTCGGTGTCCCAGGTGGGGGCACAACATTTGGTATCGAGCGAGGTTCGTATACGCGGACACTCGGGAAAATAAAATAGTTAGTGGTAATAACATTAAACTTAATAAATGGATAATAATAATAATAATAATAATAATAATAATTAAACACCATCCACAACCATTAAATTTTAATTTAATAACTCCTTCGCTCACCTCGTGCACAGGATGGCACCCAAGAGGGGATGATCAACTAGAGGCATGGGGTGTAGTGCACCTACGTGGGAGTAGCCGGCACCCAAATTTGGGCCTCGAGATATTAGAGGCCTTGCACCAGCTGATAGGCATTGTGGAGCAGCATCTACCACCACCACAAGAGACGAGAGTGGAGACACCATTATTGGATGATGAGCCGATAGGTGAGGACGTGCATTTAGAGCCACCAGAGCATGATACAACGAGGCAAGAGAGGTCATGTAGCCCTTCCATTCATCATGAGAGGGTAGCCTCGTTCCATCGTAGCTGCTCACAGTCTCGAGGGACCATTCGAGGATAGGTGACCCCCTTCGCCTGTTGGACTACATCACCAGGATCGAGATACATGCAATGTGATCAGGGATCTTCTTCACTTGCAACCACCCACTTACATCGGCTCTACAAATGGCTTTGGGGCTGATTCGTGGCTCCTTAGCTTGGATAGTTTCTTTGGCTTGCACTCGTATGAGAGTAACGTCAAGGCAAGGTTTGCTATACACCTCCTTCGAGACGCAGTAGGTGTTTGGTGGAGGAATGAGGAGTAGAAGCTCCATCTGAATCGAGAGACAATGACTTGGGAGATGTTTAAGGAGCAGGCTCGTTATATGTCAGAGTATTTTGTGTAGAAGAGGATCGATGAGTTTCACGACTTACGACAGGGATCTGGCATAGTAGCACAGTATGAGAGTAGGTTCCTGGATCTTCTGTAGTATGTGGACTACCTGCAAGATGAGAAATTACAAGTTAATAGGTTTATTCGAGGCCTTAATGTAGATATAGTAGGAGCAGTTAGGATGTTATCTCCTCCACACTTGAGAAGGCCGTTGAGAAGGCCTACTTAGCTGAAGAGAATAAGACCAAGGCACAGGAGCACCGTGATAGAAACAAGAGCAAGTTTTAGGAGAGGATACAAGCCTTTCAGAGTTAGAGGTCACGAGGTACTACACCACCCCTAGAGGAGGATTTTGGCCTCCGCCAGTAGCCACGAGGGCTCCACCACACCCGCAGTGACAGACACAGCAGCAGGGCCACCCGCAGTAGGGGGCCAAGCAGCACATGGGGATTTCGAGAGGTGTTTCTAGAGGTGGTTTTAGTGGAGCCAGAGATAGGAGGGGGGCACTTAGTAGGCACAAGCTATCTTGCACATATGCAGCCTGCTAGGGTTGAACCGACAGGATCGGCACACCAGTAGTATGGGAGGGACCCCATCTCGAGGGGTACAATAAGATGTTTTATTTGTGGATCTCCCGATCACTATGTGTGTGCGTATGTGACCGCACAAACCCAATACCATGGATACACAGAGAGATGAAAGATCGAAGAAGATGGTGGGTGATATGGGACGCGCCATCATGTATATGCCACGGTTGACAACCGCCAAAGCCGCGTCGAGCCACAGTCATTGACTCATCGAGATGACAGTACTATTAGGGGTATTTCTGTCTCAAGATTTTTGATTCAGGTGCTTCAGATTCCTTTATATCACCTTCTATAGTGGACCAGTGTGGGCTAGTGGTGGCTAGGCAACCAGATAGTTGGTAGGTTGAGTTGGCCTCTGGGGCCAAACTCGCCGTGGACTCATATGTGGAGAGTTGCATACTTGATTTAGGAGCCTTCTCCACTACTCTTGACCTCCGAGTTATTCCTTTAGGATCCTATCAGGTAGTGTTGGGTATGGATTGGCTCGAGGCTCATTGAGCTAAGGTGGATTATAGAAATAAGGTCATTGAGTGTCAGGATGATCTTGGGAGTGCAGTTGTGATATCAAGGATGTAGAGACATATCTCCTTGCACATGATATCGGTTAAGCAACTCAAGCGGAGCATGTGTAAGGGTGTCAATTGTTTGCTATCACCATCAGTGATCGATCTGAGAGAATTCTAGAGCATTCACCCTTAGATGATCATGCAGTTTTGAGGGAGTATGTAGATGTATTTCCAAGTGAGCTTCCAGGGTTACCACCCCAAAGAGGTGGATTTCACCATTGATTTAGTACCTGGATCAGCACCAGTTTCTAGGGCACCTTATCAGATGATGACCCTAGAGCTTCATGAGCTCAAGATTCAGTTAGAGGAGTTGTTGGATAAGGGTCTCATTCGCCCTAGTGTATCTCCTTGGGGAGCGCCAGTCATATTTGTGAAGAAGAAGGACGGTTCTCTCAGGCTTTGTGTAGACTTCAGACAGCTCAATAAAGTCACAATAAAGAACCGTTATCCGCTCCCTAGGATTGATGACTTGTTTGATCAGATGTGGGGAGCGAGAGTATTCTCCAAAATTGATCTCAAGTTAGGGTATCATCAGTTGCACATTTCAGATGCAGACATTCATAAGACAACATTTCGCACACGTTACGGGCATTATGAGTTCACAGTGGTTCCATTTGGTTTGACCAATGCCCCAACTGTCTTCATGAGCCTCATGAATGGAGTATTCAGGACATTTCTAGATCGCTTTGTCTTAGTGTTCCTTGATGATATATTGATTTATTCTCGTTCTCAAGGAGGAACACGAGGAGCATTTGAGACAGGTACTTCAGGTTTTGAGAGAGTAGAAGTTGTATGGAAACTTGGAAAAGTGCAGCTTCTTTCAGACAGAGATTCAATACTTGGGTCATATCATATCAGGTGAGGGTATCTCCATAGATCCCTCTAAGATACAGGCTATCTTGGACTGGACAACACCCACATCAGTTACTGAGGTAAGGAGTTTCATGGGTTTGGCAGGGTATTACCGTAGGTTCGTATAATACTTTCTAGGATTTCTCACCCTATTACTTCTCTTTAGAGGAAAGGGAAGAAGTTTGATTGGTCAGAGAAGTGTGAGTAGGCCTTTCAGTTGCTTAAGGAAAGGTTAACCATGGCACCCATCTTGGCAGTTCCAGACCTGACAGAGGATTTTGTTGTTTGTACTAATGCATCACTAAAGGGTTTGGGAGCAGTTCTTATGCAGGAGCGTCGGGTTATTACTTTTGAGTCTCGTAAGCTCAAGGACTACGAGATTAATTATCCTACTCATGACTTGGAGCTTGTAGTAGTTGTCCATGCTCTAGTGTGTTGGTGACATTTCCTTTTGGGTAGGCCTTTCATTTTGAGGACAGATCATCGTAGTTTGCAGCATATCTTCTCATAGCCGAACCTCAACGCTCGTCAAAGGTGTTGGATGGAGTTCCTATGTGAGTATGACATGGAGGTGTAGTATATTAAAGGAAAGGAAAATGTTGTTGCAGATGCACTTAGTAGACGACGACATGTGCTTGCTTCTTTGACACTTCAGTCAGATTTGAGAGGCAGGATTCTTGAGCACCTTCTAGAGGAATTTTTTATGAGGGAGCTAAACAGATGTTGGAGTCACAGGGTTCATTAGAGGGTAGATATTCTAGGTGTGTTTTAGAGGTAGATGGTTTGCTTTAATTCCACAGGCACATCTACGTGCCTAAGTCAGGTGATATGCGTAGCTTCATCCTCACAGAGGCTCATCGAGCCCCATATGCAACACATCTAGGAGTGAAGAAAATGCATGCCAATCTAAGAGAGTTATATTTTTGGCTAGGTATTTGATGGGACATAACAGATTTTGTTGCATGTTGCCTTGAGTGCCAGAGGGTAAAGGCAGAGCATTCTCATCCCACAGGAATTTTGCACCCTCATGATATTCCCGAGTGGAAATGGGATGTGATTTCCATGGATTTCATAGTCGGACTTCCTATGTCCTCTTATCGTCATGACGCCATTATGGTCACTGTGGATAAATTGACCAAGGTTGCGCATTTTTCACCAACCAAGGTCACCTATAATGCACAGGCCATTGCCAAAGTGTTCATGGAGGACATTGTTAGGTTGCATGGGATTCCAAAGACCATCATAAATGACAGGGATACTATCTACACTTTAGTTTTCTGGGCTTCTTTTCAGGCCACTGGGTACTCAGATTAATTTCATTTCGTCATATCATCCAGAGACAAATGGGCGTAGACAGAGAGAGTTTACCAGGTGTTAGAGGACATGTTGAGGATGTATGTGATGGACCAGCAGAAGAAATGGGAATATTATTTACATTTAGTTGAGTTTGCTTACAACAACTATCATAGCTCCATTGGTATGGCTCCTTACCAGGCTTTGTATGGACGACCTTGCAAGACACCTTTGAGTTGGGATATACTAGATGAAAGGATTATTCTGGGACTAGCCTATCTTTAGGATTTAGAGCAGCAGGTTGTGTTGATTAGACATCATCTTGAATCAGGCCAGAGCATGCCAGAAGGTGTATGTAGACACTAAGAGGATTGATCGTCACTTCTCAGTGGGTGACAAGGTCTTCTTGAGGGTTTGTCCGCATAAGAGTCCTATCCGTTATGGAAAGGGTTCTAAGCTATCACCTCATTTTGTGGGGCCTTTTGATATTTTAGAGGTCATCGGTCCAGTTTCCTATCACCTAGCTTTGCCACCACACCTTGCACGGGCCCACGATGTTTTTCATGTTTTTGTACTACATAGATATGTACCTGATGCTTCTCATGTTTTGGATTGGTCGAGAATTACACAGGTAGAGGACGGAGGATAGTGGAGACCTGGAGCCCATACACATACTTTGGAGCACCAGAGGTTGGCCCTTCGGGGTCAAGACTTGGATTAGGTTAGAGTACAAAGTGGGACCGATACGATGAGACAACACCTATCCGAGAGATGCAATGCCATTGAGGGCTAGATATCCCTATCTCTTTCGGTGACTTCAGGAGGAAGTCTAATTTTAGTAGAGGGGATGTAGTGCCCACACTTTTTATAGCTCAGTAGCTTATTGTTTCTTTTCTCATAGACATGTTTTGATAAAGTGTTGTTATATTGTGGACTTTATATTAGAGATTGGATCTTATTAGACATGTGTGGACATTCAGGCGTATAGCGCCAATTTAGCTTAATTTCTATGTTGTCGCATTTTCTTATGATGTCATGGATACTAATGAATATGATGTTGTGTTTGGAACATAATTATATTGATGGATAGTTGTTGCATGTGGAATCCTATGGCTATATGTCACTCTATCATCTTGTCTAACTTTTGGAATATTGAGTATAATTGTGCACGTTGTCGCATTTTGATTTCAGTAGGATGTTAGGCTAGTTTAGAACTTATTGATATCTTATTGTGTCATTTTATATTTTATCGGACAGGTGCGGTTAATGTGTGCAATGAGTGTGCAAGTGACAAGTTTACAGGAGAACATGGGATTCAGGCCAGCTACACAATCTTGCATGAGCAGCCCACGGGCGGAGTCCTAGCCATGTTCATTGTGTGAAGCCTTAGTATAGGAGATTATTATTTTGGGCACTATGAGTGACCCCAATTTTTGTAATGTATTGTGCTTTGAATTATTAATTTTGTTTAGGGTTACTAGTAGAGTTGTAAACTTGTTTTGGGAATTAATAATCCCACTTTCATTAAATTTTTTGATTTTGTTTAATGAGTCACTTAATCACAAGGGTTTAGGGTCACATGTGAGACCCTTGGGTGGTCCCCACACCCTCTACCCTTGTGCCAAAAATGCAAAACCCGAAATTAGGTTATTTTGGGTATTTTTGGGGACCTCTTTTTAGCTTGGGAGTTCCCCTAACATAAAAATGAGCCCTTGGACCCTACCTAATGGGTAGGGGGCTTATTTTCAAGGCTAGAGGGAGTTTTCCCTCCCTTTTTACCTCTTGTTTGGTCACATCCATGTAAGGGGTGTGGATTTGAGTGCTTATTAAAAGTTTATCTATTTTTTCTTGCTAACATTTAGGGGAATTTGGGAGAAGAGGGAAAAAGATAATTTTACCCTTTCTCTCTTTTGTTTTGGCATCTTTGACCTTGAAGAAGGAGAGGGGTGACACATGTCACCCCTCATTTGTGAGGATGCTTGCTTGCTCCTCTTCAAATTCCCATTCATGGGAAAAAGAGGGACTTTTTTGGAACTTCTTGCTTGGATGCTTGGGTGATTTGGAGCTTGTGATTTGCTTGAGTCAAGAGTGGAGAAACTTGAAGTTGGAAAGCTTTTTGGAGAGCTTTCCTTGAGGTAGGCTCTTATGTCTTATTGTTGTGTTGTTTTCTTTTTAGTTGTTAGATTGGTTGCTTGAAATTGTTATTGTTGTATGTAGATTTTGGTTGCTTGCTTTTTTTTACTCCCTCCATCATATGGCATGATGGAGTTTTGGAGTTGTGGGGGAGGAGAGAGGGATTTTTCCTCTCTATCCTCAAGGCTTGATGGACAAGCCTTGTAGGGTCTTAGTGTTTCCCCTCAAATGGTTGAGGTGGGGAAGTTGATTCATTTGGCTTGAATCTCCTTCCCCATTCTTGGTAAGGAAACCCCTTTGGGGTTTGAAAACCCTTCCAAGAAGGACTTGGAGAAAGGGTGGAGGAATAAGGAGGGTTTTGATTGAATTTAGGAGCAATAAGGAGGGTATGGAGACTTTTTCTTTGTGCAAGAAATTTGATATATAACTTTGGAGAACTTTCTCCTCTCTTCCCCACTTTTGAGGAAGAACATGGGTTCTCCTCCTTGTAAATTTTGGAGTCTTGTTTTGTATTTGTCCTATTTTTGTGTGCTTGTATCATTGTTAGTTCACCCTCCATCTTGTGCAAGTTTTGGTTAGTTGTTCTTTTTCCCATGGGCTTGGGGGAGGCTAGCATGCATCCCAACCTTGGGAGAGGCATGTAATGATGCCTATGGTTGGGAGGCAAACAAGCTCTTTCTCCTTGTTGGATTTCTTGAAGGCATGAAGGATGTATCTCAAGCTTGGAATCTCTTGTCATCTTGGTGCTCATTGTCTCCTTCACTTTGTTGGCATTTCTCTCTTTGTGACTCTAAGATATGGTTATTTGAAGGGTATTCTTATTTTGTAAAGTATCCTCCTTGTGATTTGGAATCACTTGTAAGATTGGTAGTCTTTTGTATTGGAAGACTTTCTTTCAACCTTGGAAAGGAAGTTGTTGGATTGTTATCTTGTGTATTTAGCATGTATGTAATATGAAGTAGTGAGTTATTGAGAGATTGTAAGGAAAATTTGTAAAATATTGACTTCCTCTAAAATACATTTCATAGAAGCATTTTCTTTTACATTCACTTCACAAGTTTGTTGTTGGAATGTTTATTGACAAAAAAAAAATCTATTTGAAAAGAAATCTACTTTGTTATAAGAAACTTGTTTGTAACCTTGGAAGAAATTATTATTATTTGTGAAATGTACATCTCCTTACATATTAATATGGTCTTAGAAATCTATTTTTTGTTTTATTTGTGTTCAAAGAAAATTGGAATGGTTCTTTGGAATTACATTGATAAAGAAAGAACTTCCTTTTGTTTGGTGGTAATATTATTTAATGGAAGTTGAAATTTTAGGTTCTTTTTTTTCCATGAGAAGTTTGATGTCTTTGCTCTTATAAATCAATCTTTATCATGACATACAAAAAAAAAGTATCATCAACATTTATCTAATGTAGCTACTTTAAAAAAAAAGGCAACTACATTTTAGTTAGTTTTAAGTCATCACTAAATTGTTATGGTAATATAAATCTATTTTACAGATTTATTTTTTTGATATTACAATATTTCTATTGAAAAAAAAACTCGTATTTTTTTTTGTATATATGTATTACACACACACACACACACACACACACACACACACACAGATATATATAACTATAACTATATAACAATTTAGATAAAGAAAAAAATGAAGAAATGTAAATATATAATATAATATAATATATATATATATAAATATAAAATATATTTTTATTGAAAAGCATTTTAGAAAAATAATAATAAACAAAAACATTTTTTTATATATACTAATTTAAAAACAAAAAAAATATTTATGTTTTGGTGGGGGGCCAAACCCCCACCACCCTGCACTTTTCACCGGGCGTTGCCCCCATTGACCCCCTCGCGCCATTCCGCAGGCCGTGGCCCCCTCCTCGCCCGCGGCCTCCCGCCACCCTCCCCGTCCCGACCTCCCTCCTCCACGCGCCTCCTCATGCGCCCTTTCGCCCCCCCTCCGCTGCACCTCCCCCACCACGACCCTCTCCCGTGTACGCAGCGATTCCTCCTTTCACCAGCCTCCCCGTACAAAAATAAAAATCCGCCTCCTTGTATCTAAAACAAAAGAAAAAAACAAAGATCAAATCAATACGACATACACACACACACAAATATATATATATATATATATATATATATATATATATATATATATATATATGTATATATATATAGTTTTATGGAACTAGCTTTTGATACATACATACATACATACATACATACATACATACATACATATGTATGTATGTATGTATCCGAAAGCTAGTTCCATAAAACCCGTAAACAACAGAGATCATTAGCAATAATGAAGGATCAAACAACCTCCATGACTCCTCTCTCAAAGAACCTACAAATGCCACAAATCCAAAATGAAAGGAAAGAGATGGAAAAGAGAAGAGATAAGGAAGTTAGGGAACAAACTTAGATCTAGGGTTGAGGATTGTTTAATCCTATGGCTCAAAATTAAACCCTATTCACTTTAAGTCATGGGATTTGGTGGGAATGTTTCTTTATAAAATAAAAAGGAAAATATGGATCAATATATTTATTGGGGAATGTTTTTACCTAAGAATGAATAATCCTATTCCCATGTGGTGAAATTAGGTAAGTAAATACATATGTGTATAAAAATTAAATGTGCGTAATTTAATCAAAGCTAAGATAAAATTAAATTGAATTAATGTCTTAAACAACCATGGGGTTTTTTTTTTAAATCAATAAGAATTAAGGGTTAATGGAAAGAGCTAAATAAAACGTTAGTTCGCTACTTCAAAAAAATTTTTTTACTAACTTTTTGCTTTTCCCGATGTCCCAATTGAGAGGCGGCATATATATATATATATATATATATATATATATATATATATATATATATATATATATATATATATATATATATATATATAACATACACACTATTATTCTAGCTAGAAATTCTAAGGGGAAATCACATCTACATACTATCACTACCATCAAAGGGACTACAATTTTGGGATGCATACATTGCATAAGAAGGGGAAGTTATTAAATTCCATATCACACATTTGCATTTTATCTAGCTATATCCCATTATCTTGGCGTCATTGGCATGAGGGAAACCTAAGGACATTATTTCACACATAAACATAAATGACTACATGGATTATGGGATGTAGTGCAACACTCGGTCACAATTTCACTCATAGGGTGACCGCGGGGGTCAGTTCATATTCATATATTACATATTTCATTCCAATTTGATGTGTTTTTGAGCTTGTGCAGGTAGCTAGGGTTTGTTTTGTAGGTTACAGGTACCCTTGGTGATCAAAGAGAGAATATCATGTGACTGATAATAAAGTGGAAGTGAAACACTAACAATACAACAAAAAGTAGATTCTGAGCTTTTGCATAGTCACTAACACCCAAGAATAGTCACTAGTGCCTAGGCACCCCTATCCAACATTGGGCCCATGCTCGACATTATCCTTATGTTCTAGATTTTACATGAGGAGCGGTTGCGATCTTTGTTTCCATCTTGTCCAACACTTTACCCTACCCAGATCATTTCCATATCACACAGGAATCAACTAAGTCATTTATCTCCCTCATTTACTTATAGTTTTGCATTGCTTGGGTGTTTAACATCTATACATTTATTGTATTTTACTACATTAGTTACTCGAGATTAGATTTAATTAATTTTTTATTTAATCATTTAGTGAACCTACTTTTTTGAAATTCTTTCCTAGGATCCCAAAAACCCTCATGGTTAAAAAGAGGTCCTCATCTCCTAAGAATAATATGGTCGATACATGTCTGTAACCTATTTTTGATGATACTTCTATAGAATCTAAATTTCGTGACCTCTACTACAATCCTCAATGTGATTCCTTTGTCCTCCAAAAACTTCTTGCTTTCTAAAACACCCTTCCTATTGGCCTTGACACCCCTAACATTTGCATATCCCTTGACCAAATGTTTTGCTTCATGTTCTCCTTCTATTCCATAGTTACCCATGATTTTGTACCTTCTTCTCCTCCTCTTATAGCACATGATAATATTATGTAGATTCTTTTGCTTGATCATGTTCTTTCTTGTGACAATATGGATACCAATAATTCTACTTATAATGTTGAAAATGTAAATGTGTATGATGTTGTCATTTCTATTAGTAGTCAAGATGAATGTAAAATTATATCTCCTACTCTTCCTACTTTTGAAAATGTTTCTAATGATTACAATGATAAATCTGATATTAGTACTCCTACCACTTCTTTGTATGTTGATGATAGTCTTGATGAAATACTTGCTTGTGAAAATATGACTAATAGTGATGTTGATTATGCTTCTGATCATGAACATGTTAGTGATGATGTTACTTCTCTTAAGATTGCTGAATGTGAATTTACTACTCCTCTTTCTTCTACTTCTGAAGTTGTTGCTCATGATGATTTCTCTACCACTAGTACACCTCTTATTGTGTCTCTTGAGCCTACATCTAGCATTCCCATAGAGCTTCCATGTTCCTTTCCTCCTCATTTGCCTCCTTCTCATGTTCCCATGATCACTCACAATGGCAAGATCCAACCCCTAAATATGCCTCTCACTTCACCAACCATTCCTTCACATGATATTCTATCCCTCATGCATGTTGTTGGCACTTTGAAATATCAAGTTCATACACTCACCCTCGAAAGTAAAGCCTATTATGCTTCCATTGAAAATAATTCTCTGCATGGCAATCCTATTCCTAAAAATATTCACAATTTGATTTCCCAAAGGACTTCATCATGCCTAACTTCTTCTATTTTGATGGCACTGGAAATCCTTATTTACATCTCAAGAATTACCATTTAGCCATGTCTGATTATTCAATATCTCTTGTTACTCAAAGAATTTCATCATATCCTTGTTGATCATGCTCTCCAATGGTATACTCATTTTCCTTATGGATCCATTAGTACTTATTATGATATGGAAGATGTTTTTTCTTAAAATTTATTTCTAACAATGGTCCTAAAGTTACATATGAACACTTTCCTTCTTTTCATCAAGGAAATAATGAATCAATTTTAGATTACATTTTACACTTCAATTCTTACATGCATCAGTTATTATTTCAGTCCATTGATTTAGAAAACAATTTATCTTTTTTTGTGGCTTAATTCTGCATTGAAATAAAAACTATTATATGATACATGTGAATCTTTTACTCTCTTATGCTACAAAGTCATTGATTTAGAAAAATATTTAATTGTTGAACATATTATACCACCCCCTTCTACTTATTCTACTACTTCATCATCTACTACTTATTCTCCTCTTCCATCCATTAAGCTCCCTCCACGGTCCCCATCTCCACCTCCACGTAAGCATCTTCCTTCCCCTCCACCGTGTTAGAATTCACCTAAGTATTCTTCATCTCCCACTCGTGAACCATTGTAATTCTCACATAATGCAAAACCACATGATGTTTTGCAAACTTTACTTGATAAACGACTCATCCATTTACCTTCTACTCAACATCATCCACCTCACCGCTTACAAAGTGCCATTAAAGACAACCTTTTTGTAAATTTCCACCACATCAATGGCCATCGTGATAATGACTGATATGTTCTCCATGATTGATTACAACAATTAGAAGACAAAGGTGTCATTTCTTTCCAATATCACTCTTGTGAGTGCTCTCTCTCTATTTCATTGTTCCTTCACTTGTCTCCTCACCTCCATCTAAAGTAGTCATCTACCCACCTCCTAAGGTCATTATCCATCCACATCCTCCATCTAATCCACCTATGGTTACATCCTCTCATTCCTCACATATTTGCTACAGTACCTCATTAGCTTCCTAAGCCCCTTGCTTCCACACTTCCTCCCACCACACCTTCTATTATTGGCTCCATTCCCTCTGGCATCAAATTTGGCACTTACCCTCATACCATTGTTGCTTCACATGTTCCATCCATGCCTTGCATGCCTCTTAATATTTAGTAGATGACATCCATTTTCCATTTCATTACCATATGAGGCACTTTTGTGCTACGGTTCACACTTTATTGTTGAGGGAATACTACATCCATGAACCTCTCCCTTCACACCTCATGCTTTGTGATTCATGTCATATATTTTCTAGCATCTCCTTTCACATGACAAACCCATTTCTGATGATGACACTCTTGTTCTATGGTTCATTCTTGATTGCTGTAGGGGGCATTTATAAATGAACCTCATTCTCACATTAGGGGAAATCGCTCTTCTTCCCCCCTTTCATTCTCATCACACACAATTACAAACATTATTTTACATCTCATCATTATTCCATTATCAACACATCATTATTACTACTTGTATTCATCTACAACATTACATCACATCCATACATTTATAATTATTACATGTTATATTATACATTCCTATTCACACACATTCTTTATCTAATCCATTACTTGGTTGTTCTTTCCACATCATTGCAAATTTCAACAATCAACACTACATATTAAATCAACCATTCCAACAATGCACATAGAATCTAACAAACTAAACACTCACTACCAAATACAAATCATAATCATCACATCATATACCAATGCAAATCAACAACACATATGATATCAATATCACACACACACACATATTGTCAAAATTCATAAGTTTCAAAATAAAATCACTGGGAGGAACACCCCCATGCATCACTACAACATATACAATACATCATACATCATCCTCACTATCACTATATATAATCATGGGAGCTCTAGAACTAGAGGCTTCACCACTCACTCTACACCACTGATCTCAACCTCTATATCTCTCTAGTTGACTCGTAATACAACAATATCAGCTGTGTGCTCTAAAAATAAGCCATGTAGCTCAACATATCTAGCAAAAATATCCTGAGCTAGGGTTCCTCCTCCTCCTACAACCTATCTATCTCACTCAGTATCTGCATGAGCCTCATCACACTCTCTTAATAACACGGTACACATGGTTGCTTATTATAGCCATGGCTAAAATAAATGGGCATGCTCGCTTGTAATAAAATCAAATGTATCTAGAATACCACCTCCCATGTGCACATCTAGAGGAACATTATGCATCAACATGTGTATAAACGAATATACAATTAATGACAAATAAGCATCACCTGCAATAAAAAAACCACCATTAGTTATTACACACCTTCGTAATATCTAATAACCAAACATAAAGTAACAAATAAAATGAACAATACTTACGTTTGGCTCACGTCACTACTACAACATCTACATCAAGGGCATGTGCTTGCTCCTCTACTCCTCTAACTACCAGTTCACCAACCACATCCAACACTACTGGAAATAACAATACTCATTGATGTGTTTCCCACCACTCACTATAGGCCTGAGTGCACCCGTGCATCATCAACCTATATCGACTCTATAGCCACATATGCCTCATCTAGAAAGATGCACTAGATGTGCTCATTAGTTGTGATTTGTAGATCTCAACCATATATGGCTCTAATATCACTCTTGGTCATCTCACTGACCTAGTAGATTGACACTATATATGGCTCTAGGGCACATCTTGGGCCATGTCAAACTGTCTCAATACTCACTCACCCTGGAACAACTCAGTCACCCCTCGAAAACAATCCTCTAACCACATGGTACATCATATGCACCTATAACTCTATATCCATCCTCTACCCATCCACCCATAAATATCTATATGGTCTCCTTATAATAGCCATAGAGCCCATATATATATAAAGTGGCAACAAAGTGGCTCCTAGCCCACCACCATGATCCTCTTGTGTAAATATATACAAGTAACTATACAAATGGGCTAATAAAAATGTTCCCACGCATATATAGTATCGTGCTCCTTGATGATGTGACAATATCATGCATCCTGTACAAAATCCCGACTCTACCACCCTCCATTGTCACTAACGACGCTATCACAATGTAATAAAATTCCATAATCGTGGAACATTAGATCTTATGATCGTATCTAAAATGATATGGGTCTCCACTTATACTTGTGTCCCTATAAAATACGACCTCAATCCCCTCATCGACTTCAAGAATCCAACATAGCCATGGCTCCGTACGCTCTCTCCTACAATAGGCAAACCGCAATATCCAATATACATCCTCTAGTGTACACATATCTATGCACCATCTATGCACCATCTATCACACAAAACAATAAAAATAGTCATATGATGGCGTACACATATCTATGCACCATCTATCACACAAAACAATAAAAATAGGCATATGATGGTGTACTTCCCCCAATCTAGCAATGTGTCGCAGTGGCACGATCAATATATCCCACTATGTGTCCGAAACAGCCCAAAGTAAGCAACGTATTCAAGTGACGACCTACACAGAAATCTCTGGAGTTTGTATCCCTCTGCACAACACAACACAACAAAGAAAACCTTATATCAAAAAACCATACAACTCATCATAGCCCAAAACTAATAAAAATTTATGCATTTTGCAACAAAATTCCCAAACCACCTTTCTGGGATGCTGCGCCAAGAGCGAGTCAAGATCCTGAAATAGGTCACTAATGCTTGGCCCGGGTGCTAGTGTCCTCGGGGAAAAAATTCCTAGATGCTTCCACTCGGGTCAAAAACATTGAAAAATACAAAAATTAAATTTCACTAAAATTTAGAAAAAACAAACATCTTTGACAAAATTTTCCAAAATAATCACACTTACCAACTCATTGGTCATTTTGCGAAGCCACGATTGCCACTACTCTTTCAAATATAGTCAAACTCGCTACTCTAACATGTGACATCCTCACAGCTCAAAGCTCCAAATTTCACTCGATCTCGATACAAATGAAAATACTATTCACTTTTCACTATTACTATATATAGTAATTCCAATTTTTATATACTATAGTTACTATTTACAATCATCCTTACAACTAATACATGACACATGGTTTCACTCATATCTTGAGCCTTATTACTTCGTTTTATTCCCATTTCGCCATTCGGATCAAAATATCTCCTAACACCTTACTATATATTTGAATTATTCCATATTAAAATCTGGCACATGCACTAATCAATATATATATATATATATATATGCATATTTGGACAATATTACTATATCTTCTATATTATCTCTTATTTACTATTACACCTTTTACAACCTTTCTTTCAGCTTAGTGTTCACTTCTCCACCCCTCATGTTTTTGCTAAAATGGGGGAAATGCAATCAAGATTACCTTATGATCCCTCTCGGGTTACAAAGCAATTGATTGATCGATACTCCCAACATATCACTATTAAAACTTTCGTGTCATTCGAACAAAGGTACACTAATTCTATATTACAATAAATAATTTTTACTATTTCAAATCTATCCCCCCCAAATGACCTAATCTGGGGGCAAGGAAAAATCTTTCTCCATGAGTAATTTACTAAGTACACTATCTCAAAGCAATATGCTATCATTCAAAGTAAATCAATTAATTGATTAAATAAGCATACATTACTATCTCTCCCATATGACCTAAGTTGGGAGCTACATTACATTACTATCACTTCCATATGATCTAACTTGGAAGCCATCTAGTATTATTCAAATAGGAACACTTGTTTCGTAGGAGAGGGGGAAACGAGCGTTATTTTCTTTCCTATATTGCTCCTATATAGGTTCTTCAATTGGAACAAACAACTTTTTAAATGGAACTAATTAGAACTAAATTTGGTCTTTATCCATTTACATCAGCTAGAACTTTTAGGGATGCAGTCATGAATGGAGAGTAAAACTAGACCTATCTCCCAAAACTCTTCCTCTGGCGGCATGATGCCCAAATCCTCCCATTTAGAAGAAAATTGGGTTGGAATCGATCACTCCCTACCTCTTCAATCTCCTTTGGCAACAATTCAAAATCTCCAAAGTCTCCAAATCATTTCAAATATTTCTCCAAGTGCTCCTTACGACGGTTTTCTATATCTACTTACGCCACATGGGTCAAAACATTAATCCATGGTTCATCATGCTACAAGTTTCTACATTCTACATGCACTTTGCAACATGGATTCTTCAAACTCAATAAATGTATGTTCCTTACTTCCTTTACACTACTTAAATTTCATTCAAATAACATAAAGGGGAAAAATGTAGACAAAAATCACACATATACTACTATTTTAGTATCTTTGTCAAAATATGTTGTTATATGTATGGATCTTAAGTGAGAAAAGTATTCACTAAAGACACAATACTTTGTCCTTCTACTTGATTTGATTACTTCTAATTTCTTTCTCTCTCACATATGTTATTTCCGTACCTAGTTTTGGTCAGAGTCACATGATCGGTGTCTATCGGTCTTTACACATCTATCATCATTTATCCCATGAAAGTAACTCCCATTATGGAAATTAGTCCATTTTGGGTGCTCTATCCTCTTTATTATTTTTAGTTATTTTGACATTTGTAGTCAGCCTTTCTGGTTTTCTAATCCTTATCTCATGTTCATAGTTGGCCTCTTGTCACTAGTGTCAAAATTCAAACAAGAGATCCATATATATACATAACATACACACTATTATTATGGATGGAAATTCTAAAGGGCAATCACATCTACATACTATCACTACCATTAAAGGGACTACATTTTTGGGTTGCATAGAAAGGGAAGTTTTGAATTCCATATCACACATTTGTATTTTATCTAACCATAGCCCACTATCTTGGCATCATTAGCATGAGGGAAACCTAAGGACACTATTTCACACACAAACACAAATAACTACATGTATTATGGAATGTCTTTGCAACACTTGGTCATAAGTTCACTCATTGGGTGACCGGTGGGTTAGTTCAACTTCACATATTACATATTTCATTTCGATTTGATGTGTTTGTGAGCTTGTGTAGGTAGTTAGGGTTTATTTTATAGGTTACATGTACCCTTGGTGATCAAAGAGTGAATATGGTGGTGACATGAAGTGACAGGTGAAACCCTAACAACACAACAAAAAGTAGATTATGAGCTTCTTCCTAGGAACAATCACCAATGCTTAGGCTCCCATGTCTAGCACTGGCGCCCTATCCAAAATTATTCTCAAGTTCCATATTTTACAGGAGAAGTTGCGATGATGTTTCCATCTTGTCCAACACTCTACACTACCTATATTGTTTCCAGATCACACAAGAATCAACTACGTCATTTATCACCCTCATTTAATTATAATTTTGCATTTATTGGGTGTTTAAAATTTCTACATCTACTATATTTTACTACATCGGTTACTCTATAATTAGATTTAATTAAGTTTTTATTAAATCAGATACCACTAAGGGGCCCTCACTCTTTTCCATCATTGGATAGTTTTCCATCACTTTCACACCTAGGGGGCATCACAACCCCCTCCATCACCATTTCATATATTTATTGGCTTCTCTTAGTTTCCTTGCTACACTTCACACTCCATGCTTACCACTAAATATTTTCTATCATCTACTCTCACCACACATACTTTCCAC
This sequence comes from Taxus wallichiana var. yunnanensis, assembly GCA_018340775.1. Lineage (NCBI taxonomy): Eukaryota > Viridiplantae > Streptophyta > Pinopsida > Cupressales > Taxaceae > Taxus > Taxus wallichiana. The sequence continues at coordinate 204,955,880 of CM031240.1, forward strand.
TCATTACCTAATGACACACTCTTGTTCTCTGAGTTCATACTTGAATGTTGAGGGAACAATTCTTAAATGAACCTCACATAATACACATCTACTAGGTTGAAATGTGGCCCCTATCATCTATACATATTGCATATCATGACACACCATCACATTCATATGCCATTTACCACATCTTGGTTGTATTTACTCTTGTTGGCTTCTACTATTTACTTGTTACACTTTATTTCCTATGCTAGTTAGATCATTAGTATCTAATTATATTTTTATATACACATATGCGCATTCACATGGAATCTTGAGGTGAATGGAGGAATTTTATAGATTCTCACATGATGCATGATGCTCGACACTTCTCTTTACTAGTCCCACCGAGGCTCCTAGGGGCATATACCTTTTGTTGTTATCATCCTCTACACATCACCGATTTTATATTTTCAAGTACTTATTACTTCTTAGCATTATCACTTACTTCTCAATAATCTACACATGCTTGAAATACTATTTATCTTTCTAACATGATAACATGTGCTTCATGTGTAGAATTTTCCTTGCAGGATTCTATACAACCATGGTTATTTGTCACTTCTTGTTTGATACTATTTTCTATTATTTGTGGGCAATGCCCTATGTCTTGGTTGATCATTTTTTACTTATGGCCACTTCAGACCTGATTGTCTTGTGACATTGTGAGTGATGTCCCATTTATGTAACCCAAATTTTGTGGTCCCTCTTATCTACATAGTTTCTTGTTGCACCGTATTCCATTGCATGCTAAATCTTTTACATTAACACATGTTTGTAGCCTACATTGTTTGCATATGCCTTGGTTTATACCATGCACATCCCCTACCCCCTACAGGTATCCAGTATATGATATGCATATCAACATCCAGTCCTCTCCTTTGGGTTGAATCCTCTTACATTCCTCACATGAACCCCAAATGAGGTGGGTCATCTATTTGGTGAACAAATCACCCTTCCAAGAATAACACAAAGTTACATAACCGATCATAATAGTATAGAATTGGAAATTGCACACCGATATGTAAAATTCTACTTTGGAATTCTATGAATCACATAATTATGCTGTTCTACTTTCAACTTTGGAAAATGACAAATTTTCTTGAAAAATTAAATCTTTAGTGACTAATTATCTAGTGCTATAGAAAGGAAATTGCAGAGAAGAGAAACAAAATCAACTCTAAACACCAACAATTTTATCCTGGAAACCTCCAATGGAGGAAAACCAGTCGAGGAAGGGAAAACACTCTTTCTTCACACTTTTATTGGTTAATTATAGACAATTACATATTACAAGAAGTAGAAAAATGGATACAACAATGTAAACCTCTCCCTTCCTTTTCTTGCTTTCTCTATTTCTACACCTTGCTTTTACAATTCCACTCTAGCACTGAAGATCTTGCTCACTTTCTCTCATATAACTAATACTTTTCTTTTTGATCTCTTTGGATCTTTGAATGATAAATTCTACTTCTCCTCCTTGTATTTATAGCCTTCTCCCACATCCTCCTGTGCACTGGAGAATGGGAAAGGTCAGGGATGGAAGAGACATAATCAGGAACTTCAAATTACCATCCATTCGTGCTTCATTTCTCTTTTTTGTTCAGAAGTGTCAGGACCAATGCCCTAGGCCTGGGAAAAGGTTACACGACCATCTCCCCTTACAGGGTGGTGGTTTTGCAACCATCACTCTACATAGAGTGGAAATTCTATCTAGAACCTTTGTTTACCTCATTTTCTTCAATTCTCCTTCTTGGTGCTGATGGAACTGATGAAGTGGTGTGTTTTTATGTATCCCTATGGATCACACCTCTCATTATTAGGAGTATTTTTCTTACAAAATATTAGTGGGGGAGTGGTAGAGGAATCAAATCCCTCTCTTGCTCTTTCAAGTACCACTGGGTCTACCTTGGTGTCTTCTCTCGTCCAACCTGCCAAGACTCCTGTGGATCTCTTGTTTTCTACTCCAATGCCACATCCTCCTTTGAGTTTCCTCAAGTACAATATTATTTGAAAGGCAACTTCTATATTTTTCCTTCTTTTTCATGCATATATGGCACTAGTAGGTGCGAGCTCTTGTAACTTGCTATCACGTGCATCTGTATGAAGTATGGCCTAAAGGTTTCTTTTCTAACCTACTCAAGTATGGTGAAGGTCCCATAATGTAGTGGTTTAGTCCTTCTTTCTTGTCTCTATATCTCGAGATGGATTGGATAAATCCTCTCCATGTATGCTGCTACTATAGTCACCACTATTCCTTATATCTCCTCTTCTCCTTGCTGCCCCATGGTCAGGTCTAGTGAATTCGTAGGTATATACAGTGATTGCATAATGAAATTTTATTTTTATCCTTGAATGAGGAGTTCTGTGGTGTCTTGTTTTGCAAAAAATGACAAGTGTTATCCAAAATATCCGTGATCTCAAGTCCATTTTTATTTTCTTCCAATGAAAGTAAACATAACTAATGATTTGCTGAATAAGTCTTTGTGCTTGGTTGGCACTTACCATAACATTCTTTAATTTTCTTTGGTGTGCCCAGGATGTTGAAAATAAATCCGTCCTTTACCCATATGTACTGGTTCTCCGTCCTTGTGAACACAACATCCCTAACATACAAGTAAGGAATTCCAAAGACAACGTCAAATACATCAAGTGGAATGATATCAACCTCTAATACATCAATATATTGGGTATTTATACCAAACTGAAACTTACACTTTCTTGTAACTTGTATTTCTACACCCCTCTTCACCCATCTCAATGGGTATGGATGTGGATGTGAGCAAGTCTCTAGGTTAAGCTATTCTACAACCACATCAGAAATCAAATTTGACTGAGAACCAGAATCTACTAAAGAGTTTACCTTAGTCTTCTTAATTTGGATTCTGATTTGAAATAGCTTACTCATCTCTTCTTCTTCTGCTCCTTTGTACATGTTAGTGGTTGTGCATCCCAACCTCTCGTCTACATCCGAATCATCCTCAATATCCACCTCTCCTTATATCTTCACACGGGGGCCATGGATTTATTGAAATCCTTGGTTTGATGTTTTGGGTATAGTTCCGGATCCAACTTCCAACATGTGGCATCAATATGTCCATTTATATCTCAATTCTTAAAAAAATTCTTAGGATCTTTACAAGTATGCAAAGTACTAGTGGCATGTTTACCTTTCCATTTGCCTCTGCTACTTTTCTTCCCTTGTTATTTTTCCTGCTGATCTTTTGACTGGTCTCCCTTTGGCTCTATTTCTCCTTGCTTCTTCTTGTCATCAATGTAGTATGCTTGTATACAAGCTTCATTGAGTTCCTTGGGCTTCATGGAGATTACCATCCTCCAAAGGTGAGTGTGAAGTCCTCCCAAACACTTGGTTAGAATTCCCTCATCCTCCAAGTCTATATCAAGAAAAATGGCTTGTATCCAAAATTTCGTAGTGTAGTCTTACAAGATTTGACCGCTACCCTACCTAAAGTACCGCCACTTAATCATCATGCGAGTCTTATGGCCAATAGGATAGAGGTTAGCTCTAAGTAATTCTTTAAAACCTTTCAAGAAATCGACAATAGGACATTTCTTACTCTCACAAGTGATTAGATCGGTTTCCCACCAAACCAGAGCATGACCTTCCATTTGGAGATGTGTAAAGGTAATACTTTGTGCCTTAGTGACATTATGCACATTAAAATAGAATTCAAACTATTTTAGCCATTTATCCAGTAATTATGCATCTACTTGTCCTTCAAAATTATTTATTTCCACTTTTGTTTCAACTTTAAAAGGTGTATGAGTATATTTTACCTTCTCGCTTACAATTGGCATCTCTTCTTCACGCTCTTCCCATTCTTCCTCTTTGTGGCTCTTTCTGATACCAAATTTTTGTCTAGTGCTCGAACCACTGAGTCCATGGAATCTTGCTTAACCAAATACATATTTTATAGATCTGAAATCTCTTCTTATTTTCGATGCAACCTATTCATCATGGTCTCTAGCATCTCGAATCTATGGACCAAGTTCTCTTCCTTCATTTGAGCTCGAATTCTTTGTTTCCACTTCTTCATAGAAATGTCTGGTTCACAAGGTAAAAATTATTTGCCTTTGGACCTTGTCACTATCATACAAATCAAAAGAAAGAATCAAATACCATAGTCTTGAATATATAATCATCTATGATACCAAAATGATCCATAAAATTCTACTTTGGAACTCTACGAATCACACAATTATGATGTTCTACTTTCAACTTTGGAAAATGATGATTTTCTTGAAAAATTAGAGCTTTAGTGACTGATTATCTAGTGCTATAGAAAATAAATTGTAGAGAAGAGAAACAAAATCAACTCCTAACACCAACAATTTTATCCTGGAAACCTCCAATGGAGGAAAACCAGTCGAGAAGGGAAAAACACTCTTTCTTCGCAATGTATTGGTTAATTATAGATAATTACAGAATAGAAGAAGTAGAAAAATGGAGAAAACAATGTAAACCTCTCCCTTCCTATGTTTGCTTGCTCTATTTCTACACCTTTCTCCTACAATTCCACTCTAGCACTGAAGATATTTCTCACTTGATCTCATATAACTAATACTTTTCTTCTTGATCTCTCTGGATCTTTGAGTGATAAATTATATTTATCCTCCTTGTATTTATAACATTCTCCCATATCCTCCTGTGCATTGGAGAATGGGAAAGGTTAGATATGGAAGAAACACAGTCGGGTGCTTCAAATTCTCATCCATTTGTGCTTCATTTCTCTTTTCTTTTGAAGTTTTAGGACCACCGCCTGAGCGCAGACAGAGGTTTCATAACTATAGCCATGGCTAGGTGGCGATTACAGGACCAACACCCTTATAGGGAGGCGGTTCTACAACCACCACTCTTCCTCGAGTAGCGGTTCTGTCAGAACCTATGTTTACCTCATTTTCTTCATTTTATTCAATTCTCCTTCTTAGTTCGATGGAACTGATGCGGTGGTGTGTTTTTATGGATCCCTATGGATCACACACAATCAAATAGTGGTTTAGAATATGACTTGGGACAAAATATAGAGTAGAAAATAATGCCTATAATGAGATAAGAATAGTGGGTGCTTGTGTCCTAGGGAGAAATTTTTTTTTTTCTTAGTTCAACTCAATTTCTAGTAGTTTAAGTATAGTTCTATAGAAATGGAAATTTCTCTCTAGTTACAAAATTAAGTTATAATTAGTTATAAATTGGGACGTGTTATATGTAGTGGCACTTATTTGAGAAGTGTCATGGATGGAGAGAAAAATAGACCTCTCTCCCCAACACTCTTCTCTTGGTGTGAGATCACCCAAAAACTCACTCTTGGCATGAGATCGCCCAAAAAACTCGTTCTTGGAGCAAAATCACCTAAAACTCGCTTTTGGAGTGAGATTTCCTACAAAATTTGCTCTTGGTATGAGATATCCCAAAAACATATTCCTTAGCAGCATGAATCTCAAATCGTCAACATCTCCAAAGAAAAAAATAACTTTCTATCCTTTACTCTCCCATACATCAGGTGCACTCTTTCCTATTACACAAATTTTCACTTAGTTATACATACATTACTCTAATTTTTCATACATGAGACTTTTATTACTTTCTTTCTCTTCTTTTACAGGGGTTATCCTTATACACAACAAGAAGTAGCTCACATCAGCAAGCACAAGTTCTAACAACACACTACTACACATACACATCACCCTTAGGGTCTACATCCCCTTCCTAGTTTCCATGCTCGCATTACAATCAATTCACACTTCACTTATCCACTCGGCATGCTATCGACTACACTCTTCTATATAGGATCATAAGGTACACATCTTCTATCTACTTTATGCTATCAAGTATTCACTCTACATCATAAAGTGGAGGCACATGTAGACATAAAATCTATACACTTGGGTACATTTCTAGGTTCTAATGCATACTAATGTATACATGATTCCTAAATAAGAAAACTAGTGGTTGAAAACTTCTTTAATAACTTTTTCTTTATCTCTTGCACTTTTATTGGACTTATATATCTAACAACTCTATTAGAACTTTAATGATTTATCTTTTATGGTCTCAGACACTAACACCTAGTTAGGACAAAAGTGCCAGTGATCCTATCCCTCTTGGGAACTCCTAACCTTATTTATATTCTTATTACTCTTTTAGGTCTCTTTTACTTCTTGGTCACCTTTTAGAACTTTGGGTCGACCTTTCAATTGTTAATTACAAAATTCAAACAAGGGAATCATATATATATATATATATATATATACACCGAGTTAATTCTTTTAAATAAGGGGCCAACCATCATAAGCATTATCTATCATCACCTAAGATTTCATTCAAAGGCACAAAAACATTACAAAAGATACATCTAGTACACTCATACAAGGGATAAGGGCTACATCAATATGCATACATAACATATGAGGGGAGTCCATTCTTTTCCATCAAACACATTCTACATAATTGATATATTCTAGATATAGCCTGCTATCATTGTGAAAATTACACAAGGTAATAATAGGGTATCATTAAACACACAAGCATAAATAACTACATGGAGTTTGAGATGTAGTGCAATGCTCGGTTATAAGTTCACTCTTCGAGTGAGTTGTCAAGGTTATTCCAACTCCACATTCTACATGCTTTTTATTAGATTTGATGTGGTTTATGGAAATGTGTAGGTAGATATCTATTTTGTAGGTTACATGTACAATTGACGACCTAACAACTAAATCAAAGTGATTAGAAGTGAAGCTCCTCTAACCCATAAAGGATCGAACTCGAGCATCTAAGCGGTCACTAGTGCCCAATCGCTCTTTCCCTCCTATGGGCACTTCTATCTGGAATAGTTCTAAGTTCCAAAACCATCATCAACCCTTAACAACATTCTTCCTAGCTAGATCTAATAGTTAGTTTAGACCATCTCCAGATTGCACGAAAATCAACTAAGTCATCTTTCTCTTCCATTTTCTTAGGCTTTCATATCTTTGAATGCTTGTTGTTTTTCCATTAATGTATATTATCATTTGTATATCATTAGTTATAGTAAAGTTACTATGAAATTAAGGTTGACTTATATTTAGATTAAATCAAACCACAAATTTTGTGTGAAAAACATGCCTTCATAAATGAAGATTTACGCCAAATCTTGGCTTATTCCATAAAGTGGAGTAAAAAATATTAAAAATATAAATTCTAGACCACTAGATGAAGGAATATATCCCAAAAAATATGCCCAAATGGCACCAAAAATTCTTGATTATGATGGTCATGACATAGTACCAATCAAGATCTAACTCGTTGCAAAATTTTAGGATGATCTGACGACCATATCAAAAGTTATGGTCTATGGTAGTTATTCTCCCACATCATTCTCCCCTAGTTGAAAAGAATTCTACTCCTGTGAATGCAGCTGATGGAATTCATCCAATTTTCCATTGTTAATCTTCTTCAACTACCACTCAGGAATCCATGTATTTTATTCTTGCTACAAACCTTCCAAGTGTACCAAATATCTATTGTATCTCCCATGCCTAGTAGTGATTGTATTTTTGTCCAAGACACACATTACCCTCTCCTTTTTCTTCTTTGACATATGTTGCTCCTAGTTTAATGCTTCTTCCTCCTCAACATTATTCCCACGGCCAGGAAAATTATACAAGTCAGAAACATTAAAAATTGGTGAAATAGAAAATTTTTCAGGTAGCTTGACCTTCAAGGTATCATCACTCATTTTATTAGATTCCTACATGGCCCAATCTTTTTAAACTTTAGTTTATTATGTCCCCTTTGGAAACCTATCCTTCCTGAGATGAACCAACACCATATATCCTTCTTCAAAAGTGTTCACTCTCATACTTGCATCTATAACTACTTTATATCCTACATTACTATCTTTTAAGTTCACCCTCACTTCTTCATGCAATAGTAATATGTGTTCTACAAATGCTACTACATTGTCACCTTTGGTTTTATCTTCACTTGGAAACACAATCAGATCTAACACTCCCTTGGGGTTCTTACCATAGGTAATCTAGAAAGGATACCTCCTCATTGACTAGTTTACCAAGCTATTTTAAGTGAACTCATCTTGTGGTAAGGAAAAATCCCATTGTTTTGGATTTTCTCCAACTATGCATTGTAGAAAAGTTCCCAAGCTCATGTTTACTAATTTTATATGTTCATCATTATGCGGGTTATATGCACTACCAAACTATAGTTTTGTCCCCATTTTCCTCCATGGAGTCTTCTAAAAGAGACTAAAATTTTTGTGTGTCAATCTAAAGTGATCGTTCTTGGAACTCTATGCAACCTAACCACTTCTAAAAAAACAAATATGTAACTCTAGAAGCATCATTAGTTGTCCTACAAGCAATGAAATATGCCATTTTAGAGAATCTATCTACCACAAAAATATAGAATCATTTCCTCATTTTGTATCGGAAAATCCATACTCAAATCAACCCATGTTTCGTAGGGACAAGTAATGGGTTATATAACCCAATAAATTATGCATGACCCTTAGCCATTTAACACACTCCACATCTTGATATGATTTCACTTATGTCCATGTTTACGTTTGGCGAATGATACTTCTGTAATACAAGATAATTTTTCTTACTTATACCTAAGTTTCCAACTAAACCCCTACCATGCAATTCTCTTATAATATTTTCTCTCATTAAACCAACAGGGATGCATAATTGTTTTCCCTTGAATAAATAACCATCTTGCATCAAATAATCAAAAGAACCACTACCCACTATAGGGTCCTTACATTGTCTCACAACATCACCAAAATATGGATCACTTTCATACAACTCCTTAACTACCTCAAACCCTACTACTTCATTTTCCATTGTTATCAACAACGGTGTTATGCAAACGTACTCAAGGCATCAACAACTTGATTTTGCTTACATGATTTATACTTTAAGATAAAAGTATATTCTTGTAAATATGAAACCCACTTTACATGCCTACTATTTAGTTTCTTCTATGTGTTTACATACCTCAATGCTTCATGGTCAGTAAAGAGTACAAATTCCTTAGCTACCAAGTAATGTATCCAATGCCTTAATGCTTGAAAAATAACATAAAATTCCACATCATAAGTAGAATATTTCCTCTTGACCTCATTCAAATTTTCACTAAAGAATGTTATAGGTCATCCTTATTGAATGAGTAAAACTCTAATAATAACATATGAGACATCACAATCAACCTCAAATACCTTATTGAAATATTACAATACCAAAACAGTGCCTTTGACACTTTCTTCTTCAACAATTCAAAACTATCTATTTCTACCTTTGTCCATACAAACTCCTTTCCCTTTGTGCACTTAGTTATGGGTGCGAAAATGCTACTGAAATTCTTGATGAACTTCCTATAAAATTTTTCCAAGCCATGAAAACTAGGAACGTCTGTCACAAATTCCTTAATAGGCCATTCCAAAATTTCCTTCACTTTTTCCTCATCCATCCTCACCCCATCCTCTGAGATGAAAACCCCTAAAAAAATAAAATTTTCTGAAGAAATCTACACTTATTTAAGTTTACATATAATATCTCTTTTCACAATAATTCTAACACTAATTTCAAATGCAACAAGCTTTCCTCTAATGTCCTATTGAATATCAAAATATCATCAAAATATCCTACCATAAACTTATCATTGTATTCTTGCAAGATACTATGTTCATTAACCTCATGAATGTACTTGGGTGCATTAAATAACCGTAATCGAATTACTATACACTCGCACTACCCATATATTTTTTTGAAATTCATTTTCCATTCATTTCCTTCACGGATTCGAGATATGGTAGTACCCACCCACGAGTAAATCTTACGTAAATATCGAGCTCCCACTAATGCATCCATCATATCATCCAATCTTGGAATTGGGAACTAATACTTAATTATGATTTTATTTATTTCCATATTCTTCACACACATTCTCTAGTCTCCATCCTTGTTAGGAGTCAATAGTTTTTAAGTTGCACATGGACTCATATTTTCTCTAACTTTAACTCCTCACTCTGTGTTGGGCTCATCCTATAGGCTACTTGATTCGGAAAGGCTAATTCTGGGATTAAATAAATATGGTGTTGTATATCCCTCTTTGGATGTAACCCATCTTATATCTCATCTAGTATGACATTTGTATATTCTTTAGTACCTTTGTTGTCATTGTAGGTATACCAAAGGCTTATATTTCCACCTTCTTTTCCATCAATGCATAACACCAACCAACTTCTTCCATTTTTGTAATAAACTCCTTTGTAGCTAACAATCCCTCACTCTTCTCTTCTTCCTTGAAGGATAACAAGACCACCTTTACACCATCCTTATAAAAAGTATAAGTATTCCTCCCTCCATCACGAATAACCTTTTTTCATATAGCTAAGGCCTACCCTATATAATATATAACATGCATCCATCGGGATAAAATCACACAACACTTCGTCCTTGTAGGTATTTCTAATTAAAAACTTAATCAATAATGTTTTATCTATGGTTACCTCGTTCCCTTTCTTGAACCATGATGGTGCTTGTCACATTTCATACTCGGTTTATTAACCATTACAGTTGAAACCATACTTTTGTAACTACCACCATCAATAATAATTTTACATACTTTCTCTCCAAAGGTGCATCTTGTTCGAAAGATATTTTCGCAACTAAGACTCACCACCGACACCATCCAAGTGTTTTCTACTTCCTCGGTATGACCATATTCCTCCTTATCATGAGGGTTTCACCCAAGTTTGTTGCAACCTCCATTTCCTATTCTTCTTTAGATTCAACCAGGTTTAGTCGCAACTATTCCACATACCATATATAATGTGTAGGATAATAAGGACACTCAAAAACTTTGTGTACTTATTCACCAAATTGGTAACAAGTTAACTTCCTTTGGGGATATTCCAAACCTGTCCTCCACCGTATCCTCTTTCTCTCTAAAACCCCTACCTCTTTGGTAGTTACCATGGCCTTGGCCAAATTCTTCCTACCCTTCTGCATTAGAGGATTAACCTTTTAGGGAATCAAATCTACCTCTCCCTCTCTTTGGATATGACAATGGCCCTCTCTTCACTCATCTTCTAAAATTACTCCTCTTGTGATTTTCTTCTACTTTCAATGCGAGTTAATAGGCATCATCCATGATGTAGATCCAAAGTATACTTGTTAAGACCCTTCATCTTACCTTTCTCTTTGCATTATTAATGTAATAGATGCTACAAACACGTATGATTTATAAGTCATCCCGTGAGCTATTAATTATTATCCCACATGCATGGGTAGTAGTAGTTTCTAGAATAGAAATAGTATATTAGGGAGTTCTTAGGCCAAGAAATACATCCATAAATATTATTATATTGAGATTTCTCAAAGGAGGTTTCCCCCTCAAAGTGGCATATGATCTAGTAATGTGATTTACATTATTTATATTTAATAAAATAATTTATACCATAATGTGTTGTTTGACTTAATGTATCACATGAGGTTCATTACATCCGGTATTATATCTCTTTATAAGACCACTTGATTTGCACCATTTTTTCCTAGACCTCAAGGAATTCAGAGCGACAAGTGTGGTAAAGTTCATATATTGTTTTACGCCTTGAAAATTTGACTTATTTACCCAACATGTTTTCCTAACTTGTTTCCCTAACTTACGTCCCCCCAACTTGTTTTGTTGACTTCTTTTTCCAAATCATTTCCCTGACTTTTTCCCCAACTGCTTTTCCCAAGTTGTTTTCCTGACTTGCAACCATGACTTAGAAACTTGACTTACTTTTCTAACTTGCGAACCTAGTTTGTTTTTATGAATTGAAAACCCGATTTTATTCCCTGATTTGAAAACAAGACTATAGTTAAAAGAAGAACAAAATTATTTTTCCAACTTGTTCGGCACTCCCACAATTTTCAGTCTCAAGAAGAGGGTAATAATTTTGATACCAACTTATTTTTCAAAAAAGTTCCCATATAATTACTATTTTAATCCCCCAAACTTAGCCTCCAATTATTTTTGAATTTTTGGAGCAATTATAACATTTTAACCGTCTTATAGAGCCAATCAATTTCACATATAAATCCAACTAACCTTTTATAGACCCTCGAAACCCCTCTTGTCCATGGTTGTCACCCGTATCGTAACTAAAAACATGGAGGAAAAATTCACCATCTTAAAGGCACAAATGTATGAGCTCACACAAATGATGCAAAGAATCAATCAACAAAATACCATCCTTACTAAGAAGCTCCATATCGAGTCCACTTCCAAACATAATTTATCTTCACCAAACATGTCATTTGGCCCCAAGTTATATTTTCCTCACTTCAATGTGATAGACCCACTAGGAGGATATACAAAGCAGAACAATTCTTTAGTCTCTATAATACCTAATATGTGAACAAGGTCCCCATTGCTTCTTTTCACTTGAAACAAGAAGCCATACAATGGTACCATTAGTATTTAAAAGCTCATGATGAACTAGACTGGCTGTGATTCACATATCTCATTCTAGAATGGTTTGGAATGAGTTCTTACAATAAATTCACATGAGAAATCACTAAACTATGAAAAAAAATATTAGGTCGTGACTACGAAATGAAATTTGAGAGATTGGGAAATCACATAGAAGGCTTATTAGATGATTTTTTCAAGAGTTATTTCATCAGTGGCCTCAAGGAGGCAATATACTTAGAAGTCAAAATGTTTAAACCTAATTCCATGATGGAAGTATTGGGATTGGCCAAATTAGCAGAGGAAAAATCACAACACAATGTCAAATTTCTGGTTTCACTCCATTCAAAACCTAGTCACTCAAAGATGCTCCCATGGTGTCTCCTCCAAAATCATCCCACATTAAATGTCTTACTTAAGTAGAAATTTAAGAGTGAGGAGAGAAAGGAATATACTACAATTGTGATGAAAAGTTCACTAAGGGGCATCGATGCGTAGAACAAAAATTGTACCTCTTGAGGTTGAGTCACCTCTCGAATTAGACAATTACGATGATGCCTAGGAAGTCCAAGAAGAATATTCCTCTTTGAATGAATCCCTCCTTAGGATTCTCAATTGGAGATATGTCTTCATTCCTTGGTTGGATTCACCACCCTCAAACCATGAGGGTAAAAGGGTATTTCAAAATATTCCTCTCACCATCTTAATTGATTCAGGTAGCACACATAACTTTATTGATCCACGGCTGGCCAAACAAGCAGACTACTTTGTTTATCCTTGTTCTAGCTTTGAATTTATGATTGCTAATGGTGGTTTATTGCCTTGTAAGGAAAACTATCACAATGTTTGTATTGTGATGGGAGATTATAATATTCACTCCAACATGTTTTTCCTACCCTTGGGTGGATGTGATGTCATTTTGGGAGCTCAATGGTTGTGCACACTTGGACCCATCTTATGGGATTTATTTGAACTATGGATGCAATTATCTAACAATGGGAGAAAGAATACCTTAAAAGGTATTTCCCCAAGCTCTAATAGTATTATTATCTCCCACCGTATGAAAATATTCTAAAGAAAGGATCACATGGGGTCATTTCTTAGTCATTTTCTATTCAATTGAACCCACCTACCTTTTCCAACACCCATGCAAATTTATAAGTAAGTTTAGAAAAACATGCTCTTGTCTTTACCGAGCCCAAGGGATTTCCACCTTCATGCCTAAAAGATCATCATATTCAACTCCTCCTAGGAATTTCTCCTCCCAACATTTTTCACCGTAGGTATCCATTTTTACAAAAGACAGAAATTGAAAATCTTGTTTAGGAACTTCTCAAGGTGGGAGTCATTCACCCTAACACCAACCTATATTCCACCCTAGTTTTACTTGTATACAAAAATAATGGATCATGGCATCTTTGCATTGATTTCAAAGAACTAAACAAGATCATTATCAAGGGTAAACTCCTTATTCCAGCTTATCTATGATCTTCTAGATGAACTTCATGGCACTCAATTTTTATCCAAATTAGATCTTCATTCAGGGTACCACCAAATTCACCTTCATGAGGAAGATATTCTGAAGATAACCTTCCATACTCATGATGGCCACTATGATTTTTTAATCATGTCCTTTTCGATTACAAATGTGTCATCTACATTCCAAGGCTTGATGAATAATATTTTTGGCCCTTCCTTCGTTGCTTCATCTTGGTATTATTTGATGACATATTGATCTATAGTAAAACTTGGGCTGAGTATCTATAACACATTTACAGGGCATTACATCTTCTTGTGGAAAATCAATTATGTGCTAAACAATCCAAGTGCTCCTTTACCTGCACGTAAGTTAAATATCTCGCATATATTGTCTTTACGGAGGCTGTCCACGTGGACCTAGATAAAATCAGTGACATGGAAAATTAGCCACTTCCCAAAACACTTCAAAGCATTTGTGGATTCTTGGGTCTCATAGTCTATTGCTGAAAATTTGTTTAGGATTATGGTAAAATAGCAGCCCCACCGACAACCATGTTAGGAAAGGACTCAATTGTATGGAGGGTTGTATTTTCCGGACACGACCACCGCCTTGTGTAGGGAGGTGCTTACAAAACCACTACCCTCCCCATGGTGGCGGTCTTATAATCGCCATGGAAATTACAAAATCGCTACTCTACAAAGGGTGGCGGTTTTGTAATTGTCAAAGGTAGAGAGAAATTTTGATGCACTTCGACTAATTTTTTGAGGCATCTAAACAAACATTTGAGGCCTTAAAACAAGCTATGTGCAATACACTTGTCTTAGCCATGCCATATTTCACTAAGAATTTTTTCATTGGCCTTGGTGTTTTTCTCCTCTAGGAAGGTCATCTAATTTCCTTCACTAGAAAATCTCTCTTGGGAAGGAATTTAGTCATGTCTACCTATGAGAAGGAGATGATGGCAATTTTGTATGCAATACAAAAGTGGTGGTCATACTTGTTAGGAAGGAATTTCTACATCAACACATATCATCATTATTTTAATTACTTTTTGGAACAATGGGTCTCATCTCCTACTCAATAGAAGTGGGTCTCCAAGCTTATGGGATTTGGCTATGAGATCACTTACAAGAAAGGTAAAGACAATATTTTTTGGTCATGTTCTCTCTTACACTTTCAAGGATCAAGTCTCCCTATACGTAATATCTATGACCACACCAAATTGGATTCAATAAATCCAATAGGGATGTGAAAAATATCTAACCATACAACTCCTCATCCAACAATTAGCATATGATCCTACTTCATCCCCACACTACTCTTGGGATGGAACCTATTTGTGGTATAATAGGCATTTGGTGTTATCATCTAAAGTTGAGATTCACCATTTGATTCTTCTTAAAATCCATTCTTATCCATATGTAGGCAACTAGAGTTTTTAAAAACCTATGAGAGGGTTCATAAGAATTTCCTTTGGTATGGAATGAAGGCAACCATCAAATAGTTTGTGGCTAAATGTGATACATTTCAATACAATAAGGATGAAACAGTGGCAACCCTAGGTTTTTTGCAATCATTACCAATTCCAAACCGAATATGAGCCCATATTTCCATGGAATTCATTGAATTCCTTCCTAAATATGGTGGAAATTCATTAATCCCGGTCATCGTGGACTGCCTATTGGTTGAAAAAATTGTAGGTATGAGGTCAATAGTTCGAGTAACAATAGTCCCTCCTCTTTGATGGGGAGGTTCCCTTATTCAAAAAAAAATTAATCCTAAAATATTTACAGATATACATTCTATGAAATATCTCGTAGAGGATGCTAGTATCATTGTGTAATCACATAATGTTGAATACAAATAAAATGGGTTAATATAGGAATAAGATTAATGCAAAAAGGAGGAAAAACAACAATTTCAAATAAGGAGGAAAACAATATTATTTTACTCATGCATGTTAATAAAGCTTCAGAACACACACATTCACATATAATGGAGATTATTTATTCTAAACAAGATATATATCGACTCAAAGTTCAACAACTCTTGATAAATAAAGATGAACTCAAAGTTTCATAATCTAGAACATATAAATGGTGCAAAAAAATGAACAGAGAGATAGAAGGAAATGAGATAGAAACAAAGGGAAAAAAGAGGT
Organism: Taxus wallichiana var. yunnanensis; assembly: GCA_018340775.1. Classification (NCBI taxonomy): domain Eukaryota; kingdom Viridiplantae; phylum Streptophyta; class Pinopsida; order Cupressales; family Taxaceae; genus Taxus; species Taxus wallichiana. The sequence continues at coordinate 204,972,023 of CM031240.1, forward strand.
TCTCTTATGTATTAAAAATTTGTATCCTTTACATCAAATGATCAACATCTAACCCTTTAAAATTGAAAAATAGGCATTTTATAGGAAAGAGGGGGGAAATAACAATCTAAACTAAATCTTAATTAAGTGACTAATTACTTAATTGGTTAAGCCAAATTTAAAATGACTTTTACATTTAATATTTATTTTTTAGAAATAAAATTTATCAAGAAAACATAACAATGAGCTCTGTCTAGTTCTAGAAGAAGGAAAAGAGGAAATAGAGGAATTTGGGACTTTTAGTTTCAACACGTGCATCCAAAATTTTTCACTGTGACCGATATTTCTGATTCCTTCGACACAATTGTGTTGGCAAGGTTAATCATCCATATTTCCAGAGTATTATCCATTTATGAAATTGTTCCTCAATATTATGCTAGTCCCTTAGAAGCTTCAACTATTACACTATTCAACTCTTGATAATTCATCCATTTTATCTTTATTCATATTTTAAGTTGTTTACAAGTCTTCCTTGATAATTTTTTTGAAGTGATCCTTGATTTGATATGCCTGAGTTCCATTGGGAAGAGTTGTCTTAGAAGAGATCACAATGGAGAGCTCTAAGATCAACAAATATTTTAGATTTTAAGGATTCTCCCTTCTGAATGATATTTTGGAAATTAGTGGAGGCATTTTCAATAACTTTCATTCTCTAAGAAACACTGAATGACCATGTACAAGAAAAATTATTCATGAAATCATCAAAAATTTCTTCGAGAGAAAAATTGTCTCATATGTGAGGGACATTATGCGAAGATATTGGATTACATCAACCCAAATCTTCATCTCTTTTTCAATATTTTCAACCCCTAAGATAATATGCTTATGTACAACAATGATGTTATCATAAGTCTTACATTCTTCATCTAAGAACTCAAGACATGTGATGAGAATATTCTTAACCCATGCTTTCTCAAATTTCCTTTGAATGGTGTGTTTTTTCATTTTAACAATTTTCCATCATAGCAATGTCGGTTGTTGGAGCAGATGGTGGGAAAAAAATAAGGGAGTAGGGTCCAATGGAGTATTTTTAGAAGAGAGGAAAGATTTTATGTAGGTGGAAAAGGTCTGCACTTGTTCCTCCAGCTGCTCTTGAGTTTGTTTTCCTTTTTTAACTCTTTCAATTAATTTGAAAATGATCTCCTTCAGATTGTGTACATTTGCCTTAGGAGTTAATTCTCCCAAATTTATTCTTGTTAACTCAAATTCAGTTACATAAATCTCTTGTTCATTCTTGTAAACTTTAGGTTTTATAATTTCAATGAATTATTGGCCTGAGGTATTAGTGACCAAGAGAGAAGTTGTTTTAGCTTTCTTGGGGGAGGAGAAGTGCCAAGAAGTGCAGCCACAACATCATAGTTAGGAACCTCAACTCTTGATTGAGTTTTCCTTTTCTTACTATCAATCATGGGTTAGACCCAAGAGAAAGAATCACCTGAGGATGTTCCTGAAGAATCCATTCCAAGTGCAAGGGGAGGGAGAATATATTGAGATGTAGAGATTGCTATAGTAGTTGTAGAAGGAGGAAGAGAGGGTCTTCTTATATTCAACTTAGGTCTAGAATAAATTGTCTTCCCCAAATGTTGAATCGAAACTTCAATAACATCTTCCTCTTATTCCTCATCCTATTCACTTTCTTCCTCGTTCTATTTTTCATATTCTTTCTTTTTGATTTCTTCTTTCTCACTCTTATCTTTATATTATTCTCCTTATTCAACTACTTCAGGATTTCCTTCCTCTTTTTGTGTATCATCCTTATCAATTTATTTTTCGATTCATACTTCCTTGTATATACCTTAGTTATAAAATCTTATTGAGTAGAGGAAGGAGTTTAATAAGAAGAGGTCAATTTTTGGGGAACATTAAACTTGAAAATTTTCTTATTGAACCATTATTTGGTTTTTAAGAGGATAGGAGTAGTAAGATCGTCAAGGTTATCCTTCTCTTTTTATGACCAATCAATGGTGGGGAGAGGAGAGTACGCATGCCCTCTTTTATCTTATGTAATTTGAAGTCTTGAATCTATTGGAGAGTCATCCTTCCATATTCTTACTTCAAAATCATCATCACAATCAACCCAACAATCTTCACTTGTAAGTATACAAAGGTATGAGAGACAAATATTATTGCTTATGAAGTTCTTAATATCAAAGAAATTCCTATTTTGGAAGAGATGCATATGGAAAGGAGATATAGTTATCTCAATGTTCAGTGCATCAATGGTAGACTTGAAAGTGTAGTTTCCTAGGGATATGGGAAATTGAATTCCAGATACCTTCTTATCCCTACAAGTTTTGTGGATAATATACATTTACTTGTAGAGATCAATGAGAATGATATTATCATTATGTAAATAGGGATCATGTATGGAATTCCATCAAACCCTGTTTCTCTGATATATGAGAATTTATGAAATTGGATGAATAAGATTCCATATACAACTATCAATTACTTGGATTCTTGAGAAGTTTTTTTAGTAACATTTCCTTTAAGTAATCTGACTAGGAACATGGTGAAGGAATTATTAACCCTCTTATAATGGATTTTGTTGTTATCAAAGGTCAAATTGGTGTAGAACTCATAAATTGGGAGATTTTTCCTGCTACCTTGACTTGACAGGCCAATCCAAATTCTATATCCAACAATAATATAGATCAAATATGAAGTCATGTGGAAAGATCTAGTTTGATGGACTTGGGTCAATTTTTGGGTTAGGTTCTCAAAAATTATTTCCCCAATTAAGAGTTTTCTTACCTTTACAAATTAGATTGATGAAGATGCACATCCAATATTAAAACTATTTGGTTGAAGGAAGGCCTATTATTTTTGTAAGAAGGGTTATAATGTCAGAAAATTCTATGATTAAATTTGTTTTGTACAAATTATTTGGGAATTTTGAGGGTACTTTCTTCTTTTTTAAACTAAGAATTTGCAATCATTATCTAGTATTTGTTTAGAGTTAAATCAAACTCCCTCGTGCTTCACCCAGAGTCAAAACCTTGGAGTTGGAAAAGGTGAGAATACCAAGGGCTATATTGATATGGTTTGCATCTAATTGGGAAATCAATTGACATTGAGGATCCTTCAATTCCTTGGTTTGAGGGTCAAAACATGAGGTAAAAACTATTATGGTATCAGTTCATTGCAAAGAAGTAGGAAATCCTCCAAGTATGGGTAAAACCACCGCCAATAATTCTTTGTTCCAATGGGGTTGGTTTTTTCCCCATCCTTGTCCAAAACTCCGTTAAATCCATGTGTTTGACATCATTATCACCTATTTCAGTACATAAGTATCTAAATAAGAAATGGGTTCATACCAAACATATTGGAACTTTATTTTATCTAGTTTGGAAGCAATGGAAAGAGTAAAAATGTCCTTATGAGAAAAAAATTGACAAAACCAGGGTAAGAAGGCACCACAAAAAGAAACTACTTGAAAACAGGGAAAATAATGATGGAAAAACTTAATTTTTGGATGAAAAATAAGGAACTCTGCTCAACAATCCATATGCATTACAAATTTGAAAAATGGTATAAGAATGAGAGAGTATTGCCAAGAAATTTTTTGGGGTGGGAGCACCGTGAAAGGGAAGAGCTCGAATTCAAAATGCAATGGCATGAAAATGAGTATAAAAATCTATTTATACATCTCATATAAAATACCCCAAACTTCCTTTAAATAAATAAAACCAAGTTTGGAAGGTCCAAAGGAACTATTTCATCAAGGTCAAGAAATTATGATTTTTCCTATAAATGGTTTAAAAGTGGGAAATATGGGTATGTGGGGAACTTATGGAACACGAGAATTGCTCCAAAGGTTTTTCTAGGGACTTATTTTTTTGAGATCATATCTAATTTATCTTTTCATATGTTTTGGCGGTGCATTGGGTCATATAGAGAAGTGGGGCATTGCTAAGAGTGAAATTGTTCCCACGGTTCCGCATAGGCATGAATTTTTTTATATTGGGGTTAAGGATCAAGTATGAAAGACATATAATGAACTCAAGGAACAAAAAAACTATTGCAAAGGTTTTATGGAGACGTAAATTATCCGATCCAAGAGTTAAATGTAGGAAATACGGGTGAGGGGAAGGCGGGTGACCAAAGAACAAAATGAAAAAGGAAGCATTCCAAATGTGCCATAAAACTATGACTTCACCAATCCAAGAGGTAATGTAGTTATGGAATTTTTTTGGGGAACATGTGGAATAAAGGAATTTTTCTACCTATTCCTCGAAGACCAATTTTCCCAATTTGTTCTAATTTTCCCAAAATTGACTAACTCCTTTTTCAAAAACCACCAAACAAAATTAGGAAAGATGACCAAAATATGAAGGATTTTCCCATGGCTCCAAAAGTTTCAAATTTTTACTAATTCATGACAAAAATTGGATCTTTCTGGGGCTTGACTTGATTGGAAAGATAACAAACAAGACAACATTTTGAAATCTAGAATCTCAACGTTCATTGGACTAGTTTCTTATCCATTGGGAAAAAGACAAAATACAAACACAAGAGAACGAGAAAAGGGAAAGACAAAATGCACACAAACAAAAAAAAAATAAAAATAGGAAAAACTCATGTACAAGGGAAATTCACCCACTCAACACTTATACAATTTGAGATATTTCCTATTATATGGTAATGGGAGGGGAGTCCCATCCATATAAGCAAGGTAATATGTATTTTCACCTTAGAAGTGTCTAATATAAAAAGGACCAAACTAGAGAGACTCAAACTTACCACCATGAATTCTACAAGGCTCTCTTCGCTTGTCCCAAATATAGACAAGATCTCCAAATTGAAACTCACGAGACACACCATTCTTATCAAAGATCTACTTCACCTTTTGCTTGATGAGATGAGATATGGTCCACCACCTGCACTCTTTCTTCTTCAAGTTTTTGTAAGTATATGATCCTTTTTTCAAATACATCCATGAATTGATCATTTTCAATAGTTTTGGAAAGTTACAAGGTAAAATTTTTAAGTGTTATTGGAAACTCAACATCCATTCCATATACCAACTGAAAAAGATACATTCCAATGGATCTTTTAGGTGTTATACGATTAGCCCATAAGGCATCATATAACTTCTTGTGTCAGTTCCTTTGTGATTCATCAACCAACTTCCTTATTATAGTCACCAAGTTCTTATTAGTTGACTCTTCTTGTCCATTTCCTTGTGGGTAATAATCAGAAGAATGAGAAAGTGAAATGCCATACCCATAACAGAAGTCAATTAGTTTGTAAGATGATAAATTTGGAGCATTATCTCGTAAAAATATTGTGAGGCATTCTCAAAATATGTTTTCCTTGATGAAATTACAAAAAACTTCGGAAGTTTTTCTCTTCAAAGGAATTGCTTCTACCCGCTTCATGAAATAATATATTGCTGTCAAAACGTGATTGTGTCTAGAACTACATGTTGGATAAAGAGCACTGATAAAATTAAGTCCCCAATAATAAAATGGTTCTTTAATCACAACATGTTTTAGTGGTAAAGTTACCTATTTGGGCCTTCCCACAAATGTTTGACATGTCTGGCACTTAGAAACCCATTTGGATGTATTTTTTAAAAGAGTTGGCTGATAGTAACCTCCATGAAGAATATTGTAAGAAATTATAGGAGAAGAAAATTTCCTACCATAGGATTGATCATGATAAGCCTTCAAACCTCTTTTGTTGTTCTTTATCCACACATCTTATAAAATGACCATCAATTCCTTTCCAAAAAAGAGAGTTATCCCACAATACATACCTTTCTTCTCTAAGTTTGACTTCTCTCTTCTCCTTAACACTGAGATGTGAAGGAAATTAACCATATGTCAAAAATGATCAATGTTGAAATACCATTCATCTATGGAACTAACAAATAAAATAGTTAACATTCTCTTAGGTTTGTCATCACTTGAATCCTTGCCTCACACCTCACGCTATCAACTAGCATATACCTCATCCTTACACAAGATTAGTTAGTTTAATGTCGGTGTTTTATTAGTGTACTTTATAAATCCACTTGTCTCTCTTGGAACCAAGTTCTTGTCATGTCAAAATGGATTTGACAAAGGTTGGATCAGAATAAAAATGATAGAATGAGATTTAAGAATATAAAAGCTAAATTGTTTTACTGCTTTGATAACAAAAATGCATACTTTTCAATATGAGAATAATTGATCTCATGTGGCTTCAAAACATAACTCATAAAGGAAATGGGTACTTTGATTCCTCGGTGTTTCTTTAGAATAGAATTATAGAAAGAGTATGCTCGGATGCATAATAATAAAATGATGAAATCCTTGTCAAAGTTTGGGCAAAAAATAACATTAGTTTTCACATTAGCTTCCTTAAATTATCTCATTAAAGGATCTCTTTCCTCGTAATTATAATAATAAGACATTTTCCCTTCACCATTTCGGGCCGTGTTAGGTTATTTCAACAAAGTCTAGTATAAATCACCCGAGAAAATTAATTTTCCAAAGAAAGAATGAAAACCTTTCTTGTTGGTTGGAAGGGAGATATTTTGGATTACTTACACTCGATTTGGGTCGACTTAAAACAATAAGACTAAGGAGTTTCCCTTCAATTACCCTAACATATACTTTTTTGTATTGAGAGATACCATGATCTCCACATCTCTTTAAAATAAGTATGAGGTGTTGAAAATGATCTCTCATATCCTTGGAGAAAATTGTGAGGTCATCAAGATAATCAACAATACATTTTTTCTTTAAATATCTAAAGGCCAGTTCTATTGCTCTTTAAAACATGACTTCAAAGCATTGATGAGTCCAAAAGGAACCTCTCGTAAGCAAAAATACATCATGAAGTGGTAAATGATATTTTATGTTGATCTTGAACATTAACCTCAATCTCGTTCTAGAATGAGAAGTCATCGAGCATGGATAACAATTCTAAACTAGTTATCGCTTGTAATATCTGATCCATAATGGGAAGAGGGTAGTTTTCCTTTAGGGAAGTTTGATTCAAGTTTCATAATTCAAGACAAATTCCTATTTCTCCACTTTTCTTCCTTACTAGAACAATGTTTGCAATCCAAACAAAATGATGAACAAGGAAAATAATTTTAGCATTTAACATTTTTTTAATTTCTTGATAAATTTTCCTAGAAAATTTAGGATTGTATTGTCTTTGCTTTTATCTGAATGGTTGAATACTAGGCTTCATAAGAATATAGTGTTTTATTTCTCTTGGATTGAAAGTTTTTAATCTTCATAGGAAGAAGCCAACACATCAATATAACTCTTCAAAAGTTTCACAAATTTCTTCTTCTCTTCAATAGAGAGAAACTTACCAATTTTGACGAATTTGGGATTTTTATCAGTTCCCAAATTTACCTTTTCACACTTAGATGATTGGTTGACATCTTATGGTGCCTTAATTCTAATAAAAGGACGATGTTTGTCAAAAATATCTTCCAAACTAACCAATCACTTTGGTATTTTATTTATTTTCAATTTAATACATCCATCTTGATAAATTTTAGATTTAACCCCTTTTTCAATGTTGGATGAATGTGATTCCCTATACCCAAATTCACTTCCTTCAAAATATGGCTGGTTTAAGTTGTCTTTTAGCTCAAGAAAAGAAAGTAAATGTTGACCACCATTGAAAACTTTCCAGTTTTCTACATTACTGGAACACTAGGCTCGAAGATCATCTCAATAGTGTATTTGATTTTATCAAAATTTGGATGACCAATAAAGATCCTGATATCGCCAAGGCATATTCTCTTGAAACAACATTGATTGAAAAAGCCTGAAAAAAAAAAACTCAAATAAGTACCATAATTTATTCCTATAATGTTGTAGCCTTTCATTTTTAATTTGGAAAAGGCTTCAAACCTGTTTCACTATGATTTCAACATCACCTTACACTCAAATATTCTTGATTCCCATTTATTTTGCTACCATAAAACCCAGAGAAGATATTCATGCTTAGTAGTGTTGTTGGTATTTAAGAATTATAGTTTCTATGAAACTGGTTGTGTTTTACTAGAAGATGAGATGAGAACTACCCCGCTCTTGAACCAATAGAAGAACAAATACCATTAAACTCAAGAATCCAAATGTCATTGAAATTATCCTGAATGACCTTTGGGGAATCCATTCTTTAATCTAACATAATCATATAATTTCCATGACCAATATCTTGATACAAAATTTTTTCTCTATGGTTATCCATTTTCTGATCAATATATATTTTTTATATTTCGGGTAGTAGTTTCTTCATTTATTCTTTTATTGGAATTAAAGCATGAGACCAGTCCATTTGTATATCTCCTCCCATATCTTTACAAAAGGTTATACTCAAAATATTCCATAAGAAATCAAAATATCAACAACTAAGATGGTAATTTTGACTCTTTTTTTTGGAAAAGTTGTGAAGGCTACCTGAGCATCTTTTATCCGTCCTACTAGATGCACTTCTTTAGTTTCCATGGAATAACATGTGCCAAAGGCTTGGGTAAGAATGAGACCAAATACATGGGCCACTTGTGTGGGCATAACATTATCAGATGCACCAAAAACAATGATATAATTTCTTAATTTGTGTCCCACTATTAACAAGGTTATGTAAAAAGGATCAATTTTTTTGATGTGGAGGGAGTGGAAGCTAAAATTTTTCTAGTGATGGGGATTTAGGAGTGGTGAAAATACATTTGGAAGAGGAAGAAATTTGGGATGACTTGGTGTTAAAAATTTGGTAACTTGGGAAAAGGCTTCAAGATGGGTTTGATAATATTCTACTTTAGAAATGTGAACTTTAGTTTTCTTAATATGATTAATTATATCGAAATATACTAAAGAAGAAATCTATTGATTAGATATAATTTGTGTCTTAGGTTTATCTCGATTTGGAATTTGTAGGATATTTAGACATAGGAGTTGGAGAGGTAGATGTACTAACTTCATTCGCAGTAGGTATAGGAGATCCTCGCTTAGCAACCACATGTATGAATTTATGAGCTTATTTTAATTTCTCTTTCATTTCTAATTGGACAATATTCTTCTTCCTGCTTAATTGTTCTATGGTCATAACTACATAAGACTCACTATTCAAATCTTCCACTATTCCTCGTAATCATCCTCTTCTGACTCATTAGTAACAAAGCCAATTTTTTAATCTTTAAAGCAACCTCATTGGTCTCTTCTTTTCTTCTTCAACCTCTTCAAATTCTTCTGCAGTCACTTCATCATCTACTTCTTGGACTCCACAAGCTATGCTCGACTTGAGATTTTACAAGAGGAACTTTAATGGATATTTTTGGTTTGGTGTAAGTAAACGATTCTTAGGTAGAACTTTTTTCCTATGCATTTTGTATAGATGATATTCTAAAAAAGTTGCTTCTTTAGAGTAATAAATTCATTATCCAATTTATGAACCAATGATCCAAATTAGTTGATCTTGAGGTTGAAGCTTTGACTTTGGTAGGATCTTTTTTGAATCTTCCAAACATGATTAAATCATCCTCCACACTTATATCTAATTCTTGATGAATATCCAAGTTCGGTATTCTAGCTCTTCATAATGCAAAGCTTACTTTAGGAAGTTGGAATTAATGAAGAAGCATTTTACATTTTCAATAGTTTGTCGAGTGGCAAATAGAATCTTATGAACAAGCCTATTGAAATATTATACAAATTGCCTCATGGGTTCATAGGGCCCCTTCTTGAATTGAGAAATCTATGCTAAGAGAGCATGAGAAGCTTCTACCGGATTGAACCTATCTTCAAACTTAGTCATATCCCAATCAATAATACTATTGGCATGTAGACGTTAAAACCATTCTCATGTATTATCTTGTAGACTTTTGACAAATAATATACTTGAAACATCCTCATGAGAATCCCCAAGAACCCCACATACAACATAAAACAATGCTAAATGTTCTTCAAGATTAACTTTAACATCTCCTCTAAAATTTGGGAAGTTCTTTTGGCTCCCTTTGTGTAAATCATGGAGAGGTTGGGCTAAGGCGTGGGTCTAATATTCTACCCCCATGGAACTAATACAACCATTCTAGCGAAAATAGTTTTTAAAGGAAGGGTAATTCTTGATAAAACCAAGGTTTCAGTTTTACTTACTTGAGGAGGATTCCAAAATTTCCTTTCAAAGTGGGATTTGTGCTCACAGACCTTTTTTCTTTTCCTCTCTTTTCTGAAGATAGCCTCAAAGAATGTTACATTAGACTCGTAAAGTAGGATCTTTAACTCCTTGTTCTTTGATATCTTTGGTGTATCTAAGCTCAACCAATTTTGGAATTTTATCTAGAAAACTTTACTACCTAGCTATGGTGAATCATATCCAAAGTGGAAACTACTCAAAAATCAATGACATGCCCCACAATGGGTGTAAAAACCATTGGCTGAAAAATCAGAGGTATGAGGTGAACAATTTAAGGGAAAATGATCCCTCCTCTTTAATGGGGAGGTTCCCTTATTCAAAACCAAAATGTAATCCTAAAATATTTTTGGAACATAATGATTAAGTGGTATGGCCAACCCTTAATGTAAATGGGTCTATCACTAATATGTAGATTAATATTTAATAATGTGAAATATTTATATTTCTATTATTAAATATGCTAACCTAGGTATATACTGTCGGTTAAATATTTAATATCATGAAATGATTATATTTCTAATATTAAATATTATAAACCTAGGTATATGTGTCAACCGATAAGGTTGAAAAGGTGGGTCAGGAGACATACCCGATCACCTAATATAAAAAGGACTTTAGGTTCTCATCCGATATGTTCGAATGAAATATCAAAGGTGAATATTATTTTACCCTTATGATTAGGGTTGAAAGGAGGAGGTGAAAGTTACTGGATGTAAATTTGGTTCTTAGAAAGTAAAAGGTTATTTCATAGTGGTTTTTACCCTATTTGGGGTTTCCACTATAAACATTGTGTCATTGTGTTCTTACTTTTGGTATGTATTACTTAATTAATATGTTATGTAATTTTATTTATTACATTGCATAATGTTTAACATTTAATGTTTTATGGTTTATGTTAATATTTAAATGCATTGGTTGATTAAATTCGTAATAATTAGAATCCTCTAAATTCTAACATGATACCAAAGCATGGTTTAAATTAAATAGGTTAAGTCTAAGTTATTGTATTTAATCTATTTAATTTTTACCTATTTTTTTAACCAACCCAAAAGGGTATTTAAAATGATCAAGCCCCCTTTCTTTCCATTTTTTGTGCAAACTAAAATTGTGTGTTTTGTGAAGAATTGGTATTTGCAGGAAAATTGTGGTGGACCTATCCTCGAAACCCTTGGTGAAAGGGGATCTTGAATAAGAATATCATATGTAAAGGTTAAAATGTTTAAGAAATATTTTATTAATTCTTGTATAGTTTGTAATGTATGTGCAGCTCAGGTTAAATTCTAAGGTAAACATGTAAAAATTCAAATCACAAGGTCTCTCATACGAAGACAATTTTCCTTGAGAAAATTTTTCCTATTGGCTCGGGGTTAAAGACCCATGGAATGGGACAAAATAATGCAGTTGCTCTAATATCCTGGTTTAATTTTTTTTTACATATTTTTATTAAGGAGTCATCTATAGTTGTCAGGCTCCCTTTAAATAGGGTCATTTCTATTTCTTTAATAAATTCATGTAAATACTATAGTCTTAAAACTATAGTAATCTTTTATAATTTATAAAAAAAAAAAATATATATTTGTATAACAAAATAACTATAATTTTATAGTTTTTAAAAATAAGTATTCAAACCTAAACCTAACATGTGTCCCTAACCATTTATATTATCCATGTAAGGGGGCAGCCCCATTCATTTATATCTTATAATTTATAAAAATTATATAAATAAACATATTTCAAGGTTTTCTTTTATATAAGCGTGGGAGTGGAGAATAAAATGAGATAATATCTCAGGTATAAATGTGGAATTCCCATGTATAAATGGAGAATTAAAAAAAAGGCTAGTTTATTGGTGGCCCACGTGAAGTGTGGGTAAAATTAAGAGTAAATGAAGTGAGGAGACAAGGTTTATGAAAATAGGGATTTCAATTTATTTCATTGGTTGGGTGTAATTACTTGTCCCCTCTGTAAAATATGCAGGTTAATATGTACTCTCATAAATTTACTTGCACTTAGTAAAATTCTCTTAACCTGGTCTATGTCCTTTAAACCCCTTTAATAAGGGTTATGTGTTTTTTTATATAAAAAAATACTATAGTTTATAATTTTTATGAACTATATGTTATTTTTTATTTACATTATATAAACTATTTACCTTTTTTTTTGTATATATTTGTACATTATAAATTATAATAGGTTATTATAATGTATTAAAATATAACCTCCCTAATATTATACAGAAGAAGAAATTCTAGAATTTCACATTCTGGAAATACACATCAAATTTTGGCTCTATTAAATTTGACGGTCAAATGACCATCATGACAGACCAAATATAAGGCAGTATGATGGTCATTTAGACGTCAAATTTAAGCTCGTAGGTTCCACGAAACTTTTGTTGTGTTAAAATTGACAGTCAAATGGCCGTCATGACAAACCAAAAATAAGTCATTATGATGGTCATTTAGACGTCAAATTTAAGTTGGCTAGATATTTATCTACATTAATGTTTTTCAGAAATTTGAAGTTATGCATTCTTAGGGGTTTCTTCTTCACTTCTATATGGTTGGAAATATTTTTATATAAGTCTAGGGTAGAATGCAAATCCCGTTATATTACAAGAGGTTAATTAATATTAATTGTAATGACAAAATTAGTTATGATCAAATAGTTTCTTTAGATCTATAAAATTTAGATCGATTCTATTAAAAGTGTTTTTTTTTCCGATAAATATGTATCTAAATATGTGGTACATTGTATAATATAATAGGATGTGTTTTACGGAGTTCATAAAAATAATGACGTCCAACTACTTCTATCTTGACAAAACCCAGATCCTAAATGGAACTAACTACAACATTTGGGTCAAAAAAATATTTATGGCGAGGAAACTCTTGACGATTGTTTCTAGATCTCGAGGTTTCTCCCACCACGAACGCCAAGAAATTGTAGATAACATGAATACATTCTTGCAATGAATATAGGAGACTCTTTCTATGATTCTGCACGATGTGAACGATGAGTACCTTCTACACATTAGTAATATCGAACATCCGAAAGAGGTATGGACATAACTAGAATCCATGCATGAAGGATACTTGGTATATTAAGGATAGTAATGAGAGTATAATAGCTGAAGGAATTCAAAGAAATGGTCTGTATATTTTTGATGATTTCTCTTTTGCATCTTGTTTTATATCTCAAAGTTTGAATAATTCAAAACTATGACATGAAAGGTTATGACATGTTAATTATCTAAGGTTATATGAAATGTCTAGATATAATCTAGTGAAAGGTTTACATGTGTTGTCTTCTTCTCTTGAAATTACTTCATTAAATGCTTCTAAATGATGGTTTTGATTTTGATTTAGTAAATGGTCATGATGATGTTTTGATGCTATAGATGTTTCTGAAACTCCTATCTTCTTAGCTAAGAAATTAAATTGGGCTCAATCTATGTTAGAAATTTCAAATCCTATTAACCTCAAAAAAATTTCTAGAAGCCATCATATGTACCATGCATTAATTATCTTGTATGAACGTGAGATGTGAAGTATTATAGGGTCTAGGTGGTTATACAAAGTATAATATAATGCTGATGGTAATATTGAAAAACATAAAGCTAGACTTTTTGCTAGAGGTTTCACTCAAAAACCTGGTATTGATTATGTTGAGACATTTTCCCTTATAGCTAAAATGAGTAATGTTAAGGCCTTATTTGCAATTTCCACTCAATTTGGGTGGGAAATCCACCAAATGGATAAGAAAAATAATTTTTTGAATTGTGATTTAAAAGAAGAACTTTACATGTTTCAACCTAAAGGATTTGAAGAAACTAGTAAAGAAAACTATGTTTGTAAGTTGAGAAATCCTTGTATTGTTTCCTTCTTTAAACTGTTGGGTTTTGTTAATTATTCTTCTGACAATAATATATTCATTAAGCAAGAAGGCTCTTATATTATCATTATATGTATATATGTTTTGCTTATGACTGGTGATAGTTCTGCTTTAATTCATAGGATTAAACAGAAATTGAAACAATACTTCAAAATGAATGAGTTAGATCTCTCACATCATGTTCTTTGTATGACCGTATTTCATTCTATTGTTATTTTTTCAAAACACAATATGCAACCAATGTATTGAAAAACTTTATTATGATTGATTGTAAACCATTTTATACTTCAATGGAAGTTGGACTAAATATTGATCATAAGCCTACATGTGAAAAAGATGATCCTACTTTTAGGCGTTAGTTGGTAGTTTGATTTATCTAACTATAACTAGACCAGATATTTCCTATGCAGTAGGAATTGCTTCCAGGTTTATGCAGGAACCTTATAGAGATCATTGGAATCTTGTAAAAATGATTCTTAGATATATTAAAGGAACAATCAATTATGGGTTGAAAGAGTTTATGAGAATTGAATTAGAAACGATGCACCATGAAGTAGTTGCACTCAAATGGAATTATGATAGCTCCAAAGTGTAATCATAAGGATCGATAAAAATGGAAGAACTTGCTCAACGTAAATAAAACTTACATATAGAGGAAAGCTAGCGGAGTGTATTGACATACTCATAAATCAGAAATGAAAGGGTGCATATAGGGTGCTAAGTAACCCTAGTGCATGACACAAAAGAAAACCCTAAACCTAACCCTAAACCTAACCCATGTGAGATGACCCTTCATATGTAAGTGGAGGACACATAGGATCCCACACACCAATACCCCCTTCATCAAAGCTAGGGTAACTCTATGATGAGTCGAAAGAACAAGAAGACACTCCTAGACAACTAAGAAGGATGTGTCAATGGGGCCCATAAACTAAAGGCCCGATAAGGTGCCCATATACAAACAACATCTTCCTTGAAGAATAAGAAGAAGAGAAGAACTATATAGCTCAAGAAGATGAGCAACAGATAAGACCTCACTCCAAGAAGAGCGCAGTAAAGAAACTTCACTTCAGTGAAGGGCTTGGTAAATATATCTACAATTGATCATTTGTCTAAATGTATGAATGTTGATGATACCATCAAAAATAAGCTCTCATATGAAATGCATATGGATCCCAATGTGCTTCGCCCAGTGATCCGAAAATAATCGATTATTACGACTGATCTCGGACCCTTATAGGCTTTTAATTATTGCCGATAATTTACTCCTTTTAAGTAATCAATTTAAAATAATGCAAGACAAAAATGACAATTGCATTACGATTGATTACGGAGTTCGGAAATTGCCTACGTCTCCGGGTTCGTGATCGAACCGTTTCACTAGTCAAAACTTGTAAGTTACAATAGTACTTTCACAAGAAAACCTAATGGAATTTTACTTTCCTATTAGTACACCAAACCTTCGGATGACAAGGGTGAAAAATAGCACCCGACTTCCACCTTCTTGATGCACAATCTCCTTCTGTGATCGGCCTTCCCGAGGCAAACAATGCGAAGCTAGCACTCCGGTCGACAATACAAGATTTGCAAGTAATTGGTGTGAGCTCAATGGGTTTATTAGGTAGTTTACATTTCACTCCCAATCACAAATATTCCATCTAATATTGCCTAAAATAATAGGCCAATAGACAATACTGCCGACACATCCCATGAAATAAGTTTAACAAATAATAAGCTTGGGATCGGTGTCTCCATTTGCTCGGTGTGTCAAGCAATAAGCTTAACAAATAATAAACTCGTGTTGTCCGTCTTTACATAGAATGGGTTCCCTATTTATACATTTTTAGGGCCCAAAAAATATGCATTGCATATCATCCATAGGCTAATAATAGCATAGCCCGTAGCATAGAAATTGGGATAACATATAATCCACTTGGGTGGTTTGCATATAATATGGGATTAGTTCCCATTTTAGCCGATTGAAATAAGGGATTAAATCCCCAAGCAGCAGCATTTGCATTTTTTATGGGATTAACTCCCAAGTTTGGCGCGGATGTTTTTGTTAAGGGATAAAAATCCCATGTGAAGCGGCCATGTGGATTATATGTTATCCCAATTTCTATGCTACGGGCTATGCTATTATTAGCCGATGGATGATATGCAATGCATATTTTTGGGCCCTAAAAATGTATAAATAGGGAACCCATTCTATTGTAAAGATGGACAACACGAGCTTATTATTTGTTAAGCTTGTTGTGGACACACCGAGCAACGAGACACCGATCCCGAGCTTATTATTTGTTAAGCTTATTTGTGGGATGTGTCGATAGGTATTGTTTATCGCCTATTATTTTAGGCAATATTAGATGGAATATTTGTGATTGGGAGTGAAATGTAAACTACCCAATAGGCCCAAGTTTAGAAAGACCAATCTCGTCATGCAGAGTCGAGAAATGGCAAAAAGAGTTCCTCATCCCAGAAGAAGGAGATTAAGAGGAATTTTTGTGCTCATTGCCAGAGGAATGGGCATCAGGTGGAAAATTGCTGGAAACTGCATCCATCTCGCCATCAGAGTAATGGCAAGCCAAAGATGGAATGGAGGCCTATTGCAAAGGCAGAAGAAGTTTCTACTCCACCACTAGTTGACAATTCAACCCAGGACCAGGTAATACCTGAAAGTGAAAGTCCTTTAAAATGGGTAAGTCAACAATTTTTCAATTATATATTGCATAATTCAGATTGATGAATCGTATGCAGTATTAAGTTTGGAGATCAGATATTGTGAGAAAATGCTGAGAGAAAGGTTTACAATACTCAGTGGATTTTCTTACTTAGAAAATTTGATTAATGCTCCTAACATATCTCCTAATCAGCGTGTGAGTACCTGTTACTTGGATACAGGATTTGACTCATATAAAGCTCGGAGATTGATCTACCATTTGTGCAGACAGTAGAGTTCGTAGAGATCAGCTCGGAACTTCATTCTGTGTAGAGGCATTGTGGACCGCGTGCGCGAGAATGGTAGCTGAATCACCGTTGGCATTGACGTCGGGTCGGAACTTCATTCTGTGTAGAGGCATTGCGACCGTGCAGCAGAATGGTACCTGATATTAGTATGTCAACAAGAGGAGCTCTCAAAGGATCAGCTCGGAACGTCATTCGGTGTCAAGGCATTGCGACCACACATACGAATGGTAGCTGATCAACAGACTTAGCATCATGCATTGGAGGCTCAAGGTCTTGAAAGAGGCTTAGCATCATGCATCGGAGGCGTTGAGGTCTACAGAGACTTAGCATCATGCATCGGAGGCTTGAGGTCTTGAAAGAGGCTTAGCATCATGCATCGGAGGCGTTGAGGTCTGTAAAGGGACAAGGCATTGTCCATCATTGACATCGGATCAATCAAAGCTCTACGTAACATGGAGTTCCTTCAAACCAGTTCAGATTTTGTGGAATCAACTCGGAGCCAGGAGCTATGTTATAGAGTCAAAGAAGATCCTTGTTGTCAGATATCAAGAAGCTTAGCACCGCACAAAAGGAGCGTTGAGGTTTCATTCAGAAACTTAGCACCATAAAGTGGAGGCGTGGAGGTCTTCTTTGGATATCAGAGTGGCGCAGTGGAAGCATCGTGGACCCATAACCCACAAGTCCCAGGATCGGAGCAGAGTTGTCGAAGTGAGAAGGTTGGAGGAGAAGACCCAAGGGTCTACTATAGCAACACTTCCGAGGAGGCAGCAGATTTTTCCAGATTTAGGACAGTATGAAAGCTTTTTGGGACAAAAAGCTTTTCTTAGTGGGGAGGTGTGATCGGGGATCATTTCGAAAGTTCCCTAAACATCTCTAAATGGTGTCGGTGCGAGAAGATCATCTCGAGAGATTTCCAACGAACTGTGAGAACGCGACAAACGGACATCGGGAGCTCTAGATATGTTCGGTCAAAGTTCGGTCAATGGGAAAGTCAATTATGGTCAACTGGTCAATATTGGACCGAATCGCACTGTGACACGTGGCTTGCCAACACTCGTCGAATTCACTCGATTTGCCTATCGGGAGACGACAAGTGGACTACAGGATTATTTCTATTCCACCATTGTATGGGTCGAAATAATATTATATTGGTAAGTTCACGTTCCAAATGGCGCCATATATACAAAAGCCACATGTATATATGTGTATACATTAGTATTAAATCTAATGTTTATACATAAGTATTAAACTCCACTAAACCACCAAATGTCCACGTGGAGGAGGAGTGAAGCGGTGTGGGAAGTAGGTTTAAAGGCCCATGCGTGGACTGTTCCACGTGGAAGAGGGAGGATGAAGCGGTTGTTGGGGGCGGTCTATCCCAACGTGGTCTTTGACCACTATGCGCGTGGAAAGGCTTTAAAGCCTTAAACAATGTTCCCTCTCCTTAGCCGCTCAACATGGGATTTTTAACCCATTGTAAAGTGTATCCGTGCCAAACTTGGGAGTTAATCCCATAAAAAATGCAAATGTTGTTGCGTGGGGATTTAATCCCTTATTTCAATCGGCTAAAATGGGAACTAATCCCATATTATATGCAAACCGCCCAAGTGGATTATATGTTATCCCAATTTCTATGCTACGGGCTATGCTATTATTAGCCTATGGATGATATGCAATGCATATTTTTTGGGCCCTAAAAATGTATAAATAGGGAACCCATTCTATTGTAAAGACGAACAACACGAGCTTATTATTTGTTAAGCTTGTTGTGGACACACCGGGCCAACGGAGACACCGATCCCGAGCTTATTATTTGTTAAGCTTATTTGCGGGATGTGTCGACAGGTATTGTCTATTGGCCTATTATTTTAGGCAATATTAGATGGAATATTTGTGATTGGGAGTGAAATGTAAACTACCCAATAGGCCCATTGAGCCACACCAATTACTTGCAAATCCTGGATTGTCGACCGGAGTGCTAGCTTCGCATTGTTTGCGTCGGGAAGGCCGATCACAGCCGAAGGAGATTGTGCATCAAGAAGGTGGAAGTCGGGTGCTATTTTTCACCCTTGTCATCCGAAGGTTTGGTGTACTGGTAGGCAAGTAAAATTCCATTAGGTTTTCTTGTGAAAGTACTATTGTAACTTACAAGTTTTGACTAGTGGAATGGTTCGATCATGAACCCGGAGACGTAGGCAATTGCCGAACTCCGTAATCAATCTGTGTGCAATTGTTGTTTTTGTCTTGCATTATTTTAAATTGATTACTTAAAAGGAGTAAATTATCGAAAATAATTAAAAGCCTATAAGGGTCCGAGATCGTCGTAATAATCGATTATTTTCGGATCATCCAAGAATGCTGAATCTGGATTTTTACAAATTGAAATAGTGCTCGTGTTATCATAATAGATAATGGTAGGCTACCAAAAGTGGATGAAAACTCGTCGAATACCCTATAGCCAAACACATTCTCAGGAAATGTTAACTACTCCTCTATATTTTACCTCTCAGAGAAGATATCGCAATTGCATTCTCGCTTCTTGCTAGACCAAATAACATGACTCAAACCAAGAGAGAAATCGTAGCTGTGAGGTAGATATCCGATGATCTAAGTCACCGGCCCAGTTAGAATCTGTGAACCCAATCAAGTCAATATCTACCTCTCTATAATAGTGAATGCCATCAAAGTATAGGTGCCACGAACATAATGAAGGATCCACTTAGCTGCTTTCCAATGCAGCTCATGTGGCTCCTGCATGAATTTGGACATGATCCCAAAAACATAAGATAAATCCGGTCGAGTGTGAGTAAAGTAAATCAAGCTCCCAAAAAATGTCAATAAAGGGTATTATCAACCAAGAGAGTAGAGAAATTAGAAACCAACTTAACCCTGGAAAGAAAAGGAGTAGGAGAAGACTTGTAATCAAACATCTGAAAATGAGCAAGTAAGTCAAGAGCATACTTAGGTTGTGAAATAAAAATTCTCAAGTCGATTATGAAATTTGGATCCCAAGAAAGTAATGAAGCGTAACTAATTCGATTATGGAAAACTTGTTGCCCAAGGATATCTTCACGAGAATCAATGATAGAGGAAGAGCTTCCTGTGATAAAAAGTCATCAAAATAGAGAAAAAGGATGAGTATGGAGTCATCTTGCCATAGAATTTAAACATTTGGATCGGAGTGACACCTAGTAAACCCCGATGTAAGTAAAAGGGGTCCATCTTAGCATACTAAGCTCGAGGGGCTTGTTTAAGGCCATAAAGAGACTTATTTAACTTACAAATGAGGGAGGGATCATGGACATAACCCGAAGGTTATTCCATGTAGATATCTTCCTCTAGATCCCCATGAAGGAAGGAACTCTTAATGTCCATCTGGTGGAATTCCCATCTGTTTGCTGCGGTAATGGAAAGGGTCGAATAGAAGTCATATTCACAACCGTGAGAAAAGGTTTCAAGATAATCAACCCCACTATCTGGGAGAAAACCTTAGCTACTAATTGCACTTTAAAATTTTTGATGTCTCCATCTACTCCATACTTTGTTTATAACACCCACTTACACCGAACGATTTTTCGTCCTTTTGAAAGAGGGGTGAGATCCCAAGTATCATTCTTCATGAGAGAGGAATACTCCTCATCCATGGTAGAATCCCACTTAGAAATACCGAAGCCTATCATAAATACTATGGATCGAAGCGAGAGGTAAAGAAAGCATGGGGTCCAATGAAATATGAGCGAGTACATCTCATATCCGAAATATCTCTAACTAAATCTCCAACACTTTGTAAATTTTTCCTAGCCTAAAGAGGACCAGAGGATCGTGGTCTGAATCGAAAGATTCATCACTTGAGTGAGAAGGGACATATTCCTCATCATCACTACTATCGAGAATAAAAAAGAAGAAAAGGTTTGATGGTTGGGAGGATCAGGAAGAGGAGCACGCTCAAAAAATCATCATCGATGATTCAAAATCCAAATCAGCAAGCTGAGGAACCTCAATAGGTAGAGAAGTAGAAGTTTAAGAAGACTCATCAAACTTAACACTTATCTCAATATAAAGCTCATGAGAAGTAGGATTCAACAATCGATATCCATTCACACCATCAGGATACCCTACAAAGATATAAGGTTTGGATTGTGGTTCCAATGCCTTGCATTTCTTCTTGGGAATTTGAGCTATAGCCTTGGATCCGAAGACTCAAAAGTGCTCAACATCAAGCTTGCATCCAAACCAGGATTCAAAGGGTGTCATCCCTCTTACTGCCTTGTGTGGAACATGGTTTTGAATGTAATTAGCACAATTCACTGCTTCAGCCCAATACTATAGAGGAAGAGACTTCGAGTGAATCATACAAGTGACCATCTTCTTAAGAGTATGGTTATTTCTTTTTGCTACTCCATTCTATGAAGGGCTATAAGAAATTGTATGCTGCAAGGAGATCCCTTTAGAAGTAAAAATCCATGAACCTATTTTTTACATATTCACCTCCATTTTTGGTTCAAAGAACCTTGATAGACCATTCATCCTATTTCTCAGCAAGATCCTAAAAGTCTTGAAAATGTTCAAAGACTTCAAACTTAAGCTTAAGAAAATATACCCAAGTATATCATGAATAGTCATCAATGAAGGTGAGCACATAAAGAGCTTTAGTAAATGAAGGAGATGGAAATGGATCAAAAATATCACTGTGAACAAGATCCAAGGGATGAGTAGCTCTCAGGATTTTTCTTTGTCAAATTTCTTTTCAAGATGCTTTCCTAGGGTATAACCCTTAAAAAGACCCTTAGAAAACTTGACGCTGGGTAACCGTTGACCATTTCATTTTGGCACAATTGTTCAAGGTAATGATAATTTAGATGTCTAAAATGCTCATGCCATAGCTTATTAACCTCATTTGTATGAGTGAGAAAGGCAAAGTGGGTGTAGAATTAGAAGTAAAGTGGGAAAATGTATAAACCGTGAATGGTGATCCACCTTTCCCTTAGCCACTGTATTGTCATTGTTAAGCTCATAAATAATTATAGAGTTAGGAACAAATTCCACTTGCATTCCTTCACCAAGGTGAGTAATTTGGTAAACCGATAGGAGATTAGTAGAGAGATCAGGAACACTCAACACTTGGTTGAATGTTCCCCATCCATATTTACCGATCCATTACAGGAAACCGACATTTGTCGTGTCATTACCCATCATGATTTGGGACATACCACAAGGCTTGATGTTGGAGAACTCAACATGCAAAGAAGCCGTGTGGTGTGAGGCACTGGAATATATAATCCACATCAATGAAGGAGAAACTTTGGCTACAAGGGCCTTTCCTTTCTTCTTATTAGATTTAGACCCTTTTGTAGTAGAAGAATTGGCCTTCGGAGCATTTTTTTTGATAGACTTAGGAACACCTATTTGATTTTTCTCAAGTAAATGAGTAAGGTGATCAGTTTTTTTTATCATAAATAAATGCTCTTTATGACCAGGCTTCTTGCAATAGGAACACAAGAACTTGTATTTCTGTGCTCTAGGATTAGAAGTCGAAGCATTCGTGTTAAATTTAGTTTTGGTCTTGGTTTCCTTCTTAGGTTGATCCTTTCTTTCTTCTTTTCAGTCTTCTTTTCTTTACTAGTACTTGCTACAAGGGCATGCGACTTAGACTTGAGAGACCCCATTTTAATGATTTTTTCATGTTCTCGAATGAGTTGGGACGAAAAATAGTCAAAGGAGGGCATATTCCAATCTTTGTCCACGGAAACTTTTGTAGCGTAAAAAGTTGACACAAAGATAGAATATTTGGGACCTAACTTAGAGAGAATCAACAAGATCAATTGAGAATCTTTCTTCTCTACTTGACATTCCTTTAACAACAATCTAGTGTGGAAAAACTCTAGAGAAGAATGGTTGTAAGTTTTCAAAATCACTAGGATTTAACCCTAGTAGTTCATTTTCCAACTCATGCACTCTCATGTCATCTTGTTTTCCAAACATTTTATCCAATATTGTCCACATAGAATTAGGTGTTTTGGATGACTCAATGTGGAAGAGCAAGTCAGGAGAAACAAACATGAAAAAAAGACCTAAATCTTCATCACTACGATTTAACTACTTAGATTTTCAGTGGTCATCTGGTTTAGTCTCAGTTCCTATGGTGATGCGCAAAGTAACCCTTTACCTCTTAGTTTCATAATTATTTTTGATCTCCACTCAAAAAAGTTGAATGGTGTAAGAAAAGGAAGTGAATAAGCATCCATTGTGAAGAGAGAGAAGGAATGCAGAAAAGAATCACAACCACCTAGGACAATATAGAAACCCCCTGCTTTCGACACTTTATAGTTTAGTGTATTGAATAAAATTGGGTCTAAGTGTGCATCTTGAAATAGTTAGTAACTCACCTTGTAAAATGAATAATAACACACAAGAGAGGAGACCACAATCATGTTTTGTGGAGCACAACAAAGTGACACCGTACACAAGCACAATTTGTAAAAAAACTAGGAAGGAGGTAAAATCAAATCTTGGTTGTGAGAAAGAGTGTCTCACGTCGCAAAGGATACCCCCTTGTTGCAAATTGTGGCGGATGTGCTCACTAGTCGCAAGAAATAATAAGGGTAAATACAAGTTTTAGATGAACTCAAGATGAGTCCGATGATCTTTACAACACCAGAGAAGCACTCGAAGGAAAATAGGTGCTCGAATGTCATTGCACACTTGAGTGCATGATTAGTAAAAAATTGACAATAACACCTAAAAATTACCATTTTGAAACGTCCAATTTAACTAATTTTAAAGCTATAGGAGTTAAAAAAATAATAATTAATGTTAATTTAAAAGACGATTTAAATTATTACTAATCGTAAAAGATAAATAAATTAGATTCATAATTAATAAAACTAGATTTAATATAATTAAATCTTATTAATTACGATTAATAAAGAAACACTAATTAAGATCTAATTAAAAATTAAACACCCCATAAAAAAATCCCACCAAAAAATAAATTTAAAAAAACTTACCAAAAATGAATTTAAATAAACTTACCGTTTGTTTGAAATAAATGAATTTTAACAAACTTGAGGTGGGAGGATCCACGAGTTGGGTGGAACTCGGTGCACGGAAAGGTGGGAGGATCCAAGTTGGAGATGGAGACCGTTCGGTGGATATGGTTGGGTGGAGGTCATTTGGATCGGATCTTTGAGCTTTTTGGAGGTCGTTTAGGCATGGGAAGATAGGGAGGAGGGAGCTATTGGGAGTAGGATCGTGGGGATGAGCAAGGTAGGATAACAGTGGGTGAGCCGAGCCAAGGGAATGAGGGATAACATGCAAGTGAGAGTCTAACAAGAACGACTTGAGGGTGATGGCAATCTCGTGGGTGAGGCAGGTTGAACATGGGCGAGTCAAGGGAATGACCAGTTTGATAGAGAATACGCTCGGTCCTCAATGAAAACAAGAAAAAAAAACACAACCACATAGTCTAAATCATTGCAGGTCAAGGCGAGTTAAATGACGAGTCAAGTGAGTCTGTAGGTGAGTTGAACAATGAACAAATCAATCATACAAAGAAATACAAAGAAACCGGTTGAGGGAGCTCGAAGGAGAAGGAGCTTGCATCCGGTAGTAAAAGAATGGCTCAACCAGGTAGGGAAACAATGTAGACCAACATGCAAACATAACAAATAACCCGTAGTTTTGAACCCGAATCTCCCGAAACTCACATGTAAACACAAGAGAGACTGAAAGACGGGGATAATTTTTTTTTCTAGTTAAATAAAAAATTAAAAAACTAGAAAATAACCTCTATTTTTAGTTGATCTGCTAAATTTATCCACAACTAGCTAAATTAGCTATAAAACCCTTGAAAACTCAAGGAGATACCTGCACATGCATGAAGAACACAACAAAACTAAAACAACCTTCCAAGAACAACTTGTTAAATACGTTAGCAATAAATTTCAAGAATATAACGATAAAAAAACTTGCATGAGGAGTAAAAAAATGAAACAAAGAGTGATCACTACTCAAATGACGAATGCATGTTTACCTGATCTCGGCTTTGATACCATGCGATTAAGCGCGCTAGCCCTAGAGTAGTCTTTGGGATGGGTGACCTCTCGAAAATTCTTAGTGTCACTACCTCGTAGTGCTGTTGGGCTTGATTAGGTGTATACCCGGATCCATCATGCGGGAGGGTGTTGGCATAACAACTGTTTAACATGATGAGATACCTCTCCACCATTAGTTTGAGATTTTGGTGTGACGGAAAGTCGTGCAGCTCTGATACCAAGTAGTTAAGCACGCTAGCTGAAAGTAGTGGGATGGGTGACCTCCCAAAAATTTCTGGTATCACCGCCTCCTAATGCTGTTAGGACTGATTGGGTGTATACCTGGCTCCATCGTGCGGAAGGGTGTTGGTGTAACAACTGTTTAACACAATGAGATCCCTCTCCACCATTAGTTCAAGCTTTTGGTGTGACGGCAAGTCGTGCAACTCTGATACCATGAAAGAGTTTACGAGAATCGAATCGGAAACGATGCACCAAAAATTCGTTGCACTCAAATGGGATCATGATATCTCCAAGCATAATCACAAGGATTGATCAACAATGGAAGAACTTTCTCAACAGAAATAAAGCTTGCACATAGAGGAAAGACAATAGAGTGTCTTGGCATACTCATAAATTAGAAATGAAAGGGTACATATAGGGTGTTGAGTAACCCTAGTGCATGACACACAAGAAAACCCTAAACCTAACCCTAAACCTAACCCATGTGAGATGACCCTCCATATGTGAGTGGAGGACACATAGGATCCCACACACTAACATGGGTTGCATTATACTAAGAATGAAAATGTTAACTTATATGGATTTTGTGATTCGATCATGCCGGTGATTCAAGTTATATGTTTAAATTTGGTGTAGGTTCCATTACTTGGTGCAACAAAAAGAAGGCAATCTGTTTGTATCTCTTCAACAAAAGTTGAGTTTAGAATTCCAATAGAAGCTATAAAAGAGGCTCTCTGGATAAATAGGTTGTTCAAGAAGATAAAGATGAAGGATCCAGAAGTGTTCCTTTGTTCTCGCAATAACCAAAGCACCATATATTTTACACATAATCTAGTACAACATCATATGATGCAACACATTGAGATACATATACACTTCATCTGTGAGAAGGTGCTAAGTGGTGAGATAGATCTCAAGTTTGTGCCGACTGAAGAGAAGGTTGCTGACATCTTCACAAATCCCCTGAGTGTTGCAAAGTTTTGTCACTTTCATGAAAAACTTGGATTGTCAGAGTTTCTATTGAGGGGGAGTGTGCATGACAATGTCACCTCCTAATGGAAATTGGTTTTTGTAAAAATACCTTCGGGTATTTGTAAAAGACCTTGAAAAGTGTAAAAAAAGACCTTTAGCCAAGTTTTAAAAGACCTTCGGGCATGTTTACCTCCTCGGATTCGTTTTAGAAAGACGTGTAGAAAGATCTTAAAGGCGGTCTTGATTAAATTTTTAGTAATATTGAATTTACTGGTAAACATTCAAGATAAGCATATAGTTAAGGAGGTCCTTGGTTAAAAAAGGCTCCTATATGTTTAGGTTCAATAACCTTTAATGAGAACCCGTGAGATCATGTAAAACTCACAAATCATACTTAGCCACTGATCATGGGATGATCTTTGGGATTCCAAATCCTTTTGTACCAAAAAGTAAATTGAGTATGATGAAGGTGTTATAATTCCTTCAATCGATATGCTAGCCTAAAACCTTTATGGTTTAAGGATTGTAAATCATGTAGTGTACCATGGGTAGGTAATCTATTGGCATATGTTATGTTATCCCACTTAACATTAAGGGGGAGTGTTGGAACATAATGATTAAGTGGTTTGGCCAACCCTTAATGTATATGGGTCCATCACTAATATATAGGTTAATATTTAATAATATGAAATATTTATATTTATATTATGAAAACCTAAGTATATACTATCGGCTAAATATTTAATATCATGAAATGATTATATTTCTAATATTAAATATTTTAAACCTAGGTATATGTGTCAACCAATAAGGTTGAAAAGGTAGGTCGGGAGACATACCCGATCACCTAATATTAAAATGACTTTAGGTCCTCATTTGATATGTTAGAATGAAATATCAAAGGTGAATATTATTTTACCCTTGTGATTAGGGTTGAAAGGAGGTGAAAGTTACTAGATGTAAATTTGGTTCTTAGAAAGTAAAATATTATTTCACAGTGGTTTTTACCCTATTTGGGGTTTTCCACTATAAACACTACGTTCTTACTTTTGGTATGTATTACTTAATTAATATGTTATGTAATTTTATTTATTACATTGCATAATGTTTAATATTTAATGTTTTATGTTAATATTTAAATAAATTGGTTGATTAAATTCGTAATGATTAGAATCCTCTATATTTTAACAATATTTACAAATATACATTCTATTAAATATCTGCATTGAGGATTCTAGTATAATTGTGTAATAACATAATGTTGAGTATAGAGAAAATAGGTTAAGATAGGTACAAGATTAATGCAAAAAGGAGGAAATTAACAATTTCAAATAAGAAGGAAACATATCTTATTTTACTCCTGCATGTCAATAAAGCTTCATAATACACACATTCACATATAATGGAGATTCTTTGTTCTAAACAAGATATATATTGACTCAAAGTTCAACAAATCTTGGTAAACAAAGATGAACTCAAAGTTTCATAATCCAGAACATATAAATGGTGTAGAAAAATGAATAGAGAGACATGAGGGAAATAGATAGAAAAAAAGGGAAAATATAAGTTCTCTTATGTATTCAAAATTTGTATCCTTTACATCAAATGACTAACATCCAACCCCTTTACAATTGAAAAAGAAGCCTTTTATAGGCAAGAGGGGGAAAAATAACTACCTGAACTAACTAATTGTTAATTAAGTGACTAATCACTTAATTAGTTAAGTCACTTTTTAAATGAATTTTACATTTAATATTTCATTTTTAAAAATAAAATTCAATGATAAAACATAACAATTAGCTTTTTCTAATACGATAAGAAGGAAGAGAGGAAATAGAGGAAGATGGGACTTTGAGTTTCAACCCGTGTATCTCGGAAATTTGTCGCTACGACCGATATTTATGATTCCTTCAACACAATTGTGTTAGCAAGGGTAATCATCTATCTTCCTAGTGAATTTTCCATTTTTGAACTTGTTCCTCTATACTAAGCTAGTCCCTTAGAATCTTCAACTATTACATTGTTCAGCTCAGATAATTCCTCCATTTTAGCTTTGTTCAAATTTCTAGTTTTGTACAAGTCTTCCTTGATCAATTTTTTGAAGTGCTCCTTGATATTATAGGTTGAGTTTTTTTTTGGGAAGAGTTTTCTTGGAATAGATCACAATGAAGAGCTCTAAGATCAACGAAGATTTCAGATTTAAAGGATTATCCCTACTTGAATGATATTTTTGAAATCGGTGGAGGCCTCTTCAAGAAATTTCACTCTCCACTCAACACCGAATGACCATGTATAAGAAAAATTGTTCATGGAATCATAAAAACATATTCTAAGAGAAGAATCTTCTCATCTATGAGGGCTATGATGTGAAGATATTGGATTACATCAACCAAATATTCATCTATTTTAAAAATATTTTTAACCCCTAAGCTTATTTGCTTCTATGTAACAATGATGTTATCATAAGTATTACATGCTTCATCAATGAACTCAAGACTTGTGATGAGAATCTTCTCAACCCACACTTATGTAATTTTCCCTTGAATGGTGTGTTTGTGCACTTCAACAATTTATTTCATCTCAATGTCAGTTGTTGTAGCAAATTCTGTGAAAGAAGCCAAGGGATTAGGGTCCAATGGAGTAGTGTTAGAAGAGAGGAAAGATATGATGTAGGTTGTAAGGGTATGCAATTGTTCCTCTAACTACTTTGAGTTTGTTTCCATTTTTCAACTCTTTCAATTAATTTGAAAAATATATAATTTAAATTGTGTACATCTCCCTTAGGAGTTGACTCACCTAAATATACTCTTGTTAATTCAAAGTTAGTTATAGAAATATCTTGTTTATTCTTGCCAACTATAGGTTTTACAATTTTAATGAATTACTAGCCTGAGGTATCAATGACCAACTAAGAAGTTATTTTAGATTTCTTTGGGGAAGGAGAAGTTCCAAGACGTTCATCCACAACATAATAGTCAATAACATGAACTCTTGATTGAGTTTTGCTTTTCTTACTTCCAATCATGGGATGGACCCAAGAGAAAGAATCACATGAGGATGTTCCTAAATAATCCAATCCAAGTGCAAGGAGAGGAAGAAAAAATTGAGATGTAAAAATTGCTACACGGTAGTTGTAGAAAGAGAAAGAGATGGTATTCTTATATTAAACTTAGATCTTGAAGCACTTGTCTTAACTAAATCTTGAGATGAAACTTTAATAAAATATTCATCTTCTTCCTCATTCTCTTCACTTTGTTCCTCTTTCTCTTCTTCATCTTCTTTCTTTTCACTTTCTTCTTTCTCACACTCCTCTTTCTCTTCTTTTCCTTATTACACTGGTTCAACCTTTCCTTTCTCTTTTTGTGTATCATCCTTCTTATCACTTTATTTTTTTGATTCAACCTTCCTTAGATATAACTTATTTCTAGACTCTTATTGAGTAGAGGAAGGAGGGTTTTTCCAGGAAGAGGTCACCTATTAGGGAACATTGAACTCGAAAATTTATTATTGAACCTATGTTTAGTTCTTACAAGGATAGGAATAGTAATATCATCAAGGTTATCCTTATCTTTCTATGACCAATCAATGGCGGGAGAGAATATTACTAGTTGGAGTTACCAAATTCTAGAGAAATCAAGTTAGAATTGTATTTAATTATGCCCTCTGGTACCTTATGTAGTTTGAAGTCTTGAATCTATTAGAGAATCATCCTTCCATACATTTTATTTTTTATTTCAAACTCATCATCATAATCAACCCAATAATATTCATTTGTAGTTAAATGAAGGTACGAAAGATAAAGATTATTGATAATGAAGTTATTACTATCAAAGGATTTCCTCTTTTGAAAAGGATGCATGTGGAAAGGAGAGATAATTATATCAATGTTCAAGTATATCAATGATAGACCTACAAGTGTAGTTTCCTAGGGATATGAGAAATTGAATTCAATATAGCTTTTTATCCCTACAAGCTATGTGGAAAATATAGAGTTTCCTACAGAGCCAAATGAGAATGATATTATCATTATAGTAAATAGGGAGCTTGTATGGAATTCCCTCACACCATGTTGTCTTGATATATGAGAATTTGTGAAATTGGATAAATAGGCTTCCATATACAACTATCAATTGCTTGGATTATTGAGAAATTATGTTAGTAACATTTAATTCAAGCAATATGACCAGAACATGATGAAGGCATCATTGACCATCGTCAATGGCTCTTGCTATTATCAAAGGTCAACTAGGTGTAGAACTCATAAATTGGAAGGTTTTTCTTGTTACATAGACTCGAGAGGCCAATCCAGATTCTATATCCAAAAATAGTATAGATTAAATATGAAGTCATGTGGAAAGATCTAGTTTGATGGACTTGGGTCAAATTTTGGGTTAGGTTCTCACAAATTATTTCTCCCAAATTGATATTTTCTTAATTTCAAAAATTAGATTGATGAAGATACACATCCAGATTGAAACTCTTTAGTTGAAGGAATGCCCATTAATCTTGTAAGAAGGGTTATAATGTTAGAAAATTATCTAATAAAGTCACTTCTTTACAAATTATTTAGGAGTTTTCAGGGTCCTTTCTTCTTATTTTTCAACTAAGACTTTACAATCATAATCTGGTATTTATTTAGAGTTAAATCAATCTCCCATCATACTTCAACCAAATTCAAGACCTTTGAGTTGTTAAAGGTGGAAATACAAAGGGATAGATTTATATGGTGTGCATCTATTTGAGCAATCAATTGACCTTGAGGATCCTTCAAATCCTTAGTTTGAGGGTCAAAACACAAGGCACAAACTAGGATGGTATCAAATGCATTGCAAAGAAGTAGAAATCATCCATTATGGGTAAAACCACTACCAATAATTCTTTGGGCTAATAGGGTTGGGTTTTTGTCCCTCATCCTTATCCAAAACTTCATTAAATCCATGTGTTTGAAATAATTATGACTAATTTCACGTACATAAGCCTCCAAAGAAGAAATAGGTTCATATCCAACATATTGAACCTGGAAGCACTAACATGAGTAATAATGTCCTTATGAGAAAAATTTGGCAAAAAAAGGGTAGGAGGGCACCACAAAAAGAAAATAATTGAAAACGGAGAAAACGAGTGGTGGTGAAATAATTTTTGTGTGTGGAAATTACGTGTTTCCACCAACACTCATGGGGTTACGCCCCTCTTTCTTGTGTATGGGAGGCTCCCATTATTGAACGTAAAATATAATAATTCTATCTAATTGTTGTGGGTTGGCCAAATAGACCAGGATCACACATGAACATTTCACCGAACCTATGGTAAATTTATTGACGGGGTACAAGGGAGGAAATTGCAGTGATGAGGGATAAAGGAGATAAATTAGGAGAGAGGATTATTGTTGTGATTAGGAAATAACAAATTCCACACACAATAACTGGAGTAGTTTAACAATCAATTAGAGGAAGGAAAAAATGTAGGCTAATAGCAAGACCAACACACCATAAACACACACTTACCTAGGTTCATCAATCAAGGACACCAAGTTCCTTCTTGGTTGTTCAAGATCACTATGCTTTCAAAGTTACAAAAAGAGAGAATAGAGGAAAACATGAGTGAAGGAAATGGAAGAAAGTAGATTTTATTTCTTGTGTTGGTGATACAGAGTTCAACATCCAAACCACAATCCAAAACTGCTATAAAGTAGAAAATTTCAAAATCTAGGATCTTTTGGAATGGAGAAACCATTCCAATTTATATCCTTGTGAATTTCCTTCTTGTCTACACCCCATACAACTCTTCATATTCCTATTCCACTCATGACCTTTAATTTTCCCTTAGAAGAGACAAATTAAGCACCTCTCTTATAATTTTTAGAGAGTAATTTTACAATTTACAAATATTATCACTTAAGAAAATAGGACAAAATACCATGATTGTGTACAATGAAGAATTAGAAGAAAGGGAGAGAAAAGGAGAAGGGAAAGGGATTTAATGATCTGTTGAAGAAGCTCCTTTAGATGTAGAACTTGCTGATCTAAAGCACTATGATGAAAATATCTTCCTTCTGTAAGATGCAGCAACACCTTGATTTCTTAGAATGAGTGCTTAGAAACAATGTCATGAGACCTTTTGATGCAAGCTTTAGACAAACACGGCATTATTCATGGTGATAAATTCTTGATATTAAAATGAGAGTGAGGATCAATCTCTTACTCCTTAGGATTTCACAATTGTCATTCATGATGCTCAAAATTCTTGATGCTTGTGTTCCTTTCCCACACACTATGCTGCAACATTACAAACTCTTCTTTTAATGACTTGTGAGATGTGAGCTCATGAGGGAAGAAAGATGAGATATTTTCTAGCTCACCTAGCTTGGCTAGATCAATCAACTCACCCAACTCATTTGAATTAACAAAATCTCCCATTTGAACTAGATTAACTCAACCATACCAATGAGATCAACTCAACCAACTCACTTGGAGAGATGATGATAGTTTCCCTTGATGATCTTAGATTTTAACGAAACCTCAAGAAAAGATAACTTATCTGATGTTCTTAGCTAAAGATTTCCTCTGATTTTTGTATACCTCAATCTTCATGTTCCCCTTATAGGAAGGGATGAGCTCTTGAATAGATCACTTGACTCACCCAACTCACCCAACTCTCCAACATCACCGAGTTCACTTCAACCAGCTCACTGAGCTCACCTAGCTCACTTGGCTTACTTCAAGCAGCTCACCGAGCTCACCTAGCTCACCTAGATCAATTCAACCAGCTCACCTTGATGAGATGGTAATGAATTCAAGACTATATTTCCTCTTCTAATGAATTAATGGATTCTGTAACACATTTCAAATCCTTTCTAGTTGGGCAGTGTCTTTGGCTCTCACCTGCCGCACCCCGAGATGTTCGCCTTATTTCTGGACACAATTGAGCTCGAATGATGCTTCGGGGTTCTGTGAAAAGTGATTTTCCTATATTTAGTTATGAAATAATATTACAACCACATGAAGATTCAAAAAGTAATGATATGATGGAAAATGGATCCAATTGTAACTTTCGCATCCAAACAAAGACTTTCTATTCTTAGTAGGTAGGACCATGACTCGCTATTTTGAGACATATAACATATTTTACTAAAATATTACCTTCTAAACCTTCTGGAACATTCCCTTCTCCTATTTTGATGATTCCATGATATTTTTAGAAATTTTCTATTTTTAGAAAGTTACTTTTTCTATTTTTTGGAAAAATTGCCATTTTTTCCCTACCTTCCATTTTACATCATTTCTGATTATCTTGAGTGATCATAACTTATAATTTGAGGTACTTACTATGTTTAGAGTTGGAAGGGGCCTAAAATATGATATTTTTAGAAGCTATAAATATGAAATTGATTTGCATTGGAAACATCTTTTTCACGTTCGGTTCCTCATTACGATCATGTGCTCCAAATTTCATTGTGTTCTGCCCACCAAACTACTTAGAAATAAAAAAATCAATTTTCAGAGGTAGGTTTTATAGGTTTGAATCTGTCATGACAGCCATTAATGGATTAACTAAGATTCAATTATCACATGGATGTTTGGAAGAATAAAAATCATCTCAAACCCTTGGTATGATCGGTTTCTGGTTTACTAAAATTGAGAAAATATTAATTCTTGCAATCGTGAATGATCTAGAATAATTTAAAAACATGATGGATGAGTTTTAAGGTATTTGAATGCTTCATAGATTCAAAAATGGATTCGGGCCGAACTAGGTAAGAAAACCCTTAGCAATTAGTCATTTTCAGGTTTTGACGGTCATACGACAGTCAAATTTACACACAACGGGGTAGAAAAAACTATGGAAAATTTAGGGTTTTAAATATTATTGGTATGGAGAGAATTTATTGTTCCCTATATCCCCTTTAGATAGGAAAAATATTGGTAGAAAAATTCACCCTCACTTTGTCTTGCCAATTTTCATAGTGTGATTGCACGATGTAGGGAAGGATGAAAACCACATTTTAGCACCATGAGGTTTGAGTTTAGGTGTATGAGGAACCATGAAAGGGGATAAATAGAGGGAGAATTTTCTTGTCCCATTTTTACCCTTGTTATAAAAACATGAAGGTTATAAAAATATTCCCTCGCCTTGGTGAATACAAGTGGCATACTTTCATTGCACGATGGGAGGGGATGGAAACAAGGAAAATAGGCTTGCGAAGTGCTTAACATGGTTTTATGAGGAACCTGGAAGAAAAATGGGGTGGGATGAATTTTATTTTCCCTATATCCTAATGGGAAAAGGACAAGAGGAAAAAAATACACATCAATCTCAAGGTGACATGTGTCCTTTTGCAAAATTGACTAAGCTGCATGAGAGCATACTTAAGAGAGAGCAACTTGACAATGATGTTGATGGATCTCCAAGAGGCATTTTATAATGAAAAATTATATTATTTTGAATCCCATTATCCTTCCAAGATAAATGAGATGGGTATAATCCTTCATTTCAACCTGAAATTACCTTAAATAGTTGTTTTTTTCTCGGGACAACGAGGTATGTGTGCATAATTTGATCTTCCATGAGAGATACTTTAGTCTTGTGAAGTATTTGAAAATTCCATCATGTAAATAATTATTCTATAGTTCCATTTTCTACTTTTTTAATCCTAATTCCTTACGGATCTCCCAAAATCATCCGTAGAAGATCAGGTACCTATTTGATTCGCCTGCTCCTTGTACCTTAGAAACCTGATGTTGCTCAGTCTGTCCCTAAACCTCCAAAAATTTCCTAAACTTTCCTAAATCAGTTCCAACATGATCATATCTCTTCAATACCACATCTATATGAGTTTTATCCTTTCATTCCATCCTAGAGGATGCACATCAGTCTTGAGAAGGTCAAAATTGGCCTTTCTAGGCCTACTAAGAAACTAGCCATTGGAAGCATCTCACTTTGAGTGAAAATTCTGACCTTGTCTTATAATTTCAAACAAGTATACTTTCTTGATCATAATCTTGGAAGTATTCAAAAGGTTAAGATGGATATGACACAATTGAAAACTGACTAGGATATGGTTTCGCGAAGCAACCTAACCTCACCACCTAAACCTTACACAATTATTTATTAATTACCTTATAATTAATAAATCCACATCTCCAAACCTGCCACCTCATTTCGCCACCTCATCATGACCTAGCCCTAACCCTAAACTAACCTAATTAAGACCTATAACTTGGTCTACATCCACACCCATGACTAATTACTCCTCACCCACACCAAAACCAACCTAATAATGACTTGACCAAGCCCACAACTAATCCCTCGGGAGAAAAGGAGGGAAAGTTGGCTATTTTACTAAAAATAGCCCACTTTGACTTAACCGACATCGGTTCCTACTCGACCGCCGTCGGTTACGTAACCGCCATCGGTTCCTTGTAAATGACCTTCCCCAACCAAAAACAAGGGATTGGAATTCATTTGAAAGATCCGAATTCACTTGGCAAGAGAGACAAGTGAAGAAAAGAGAAGAGTTTGCAGAGAAGGACATCGAGCCCAAGACTGCAATTGAGTAACCAGAGCACAACGACACTCATCCAAGCATTGGGAGAGAAGATAGCTCACTTTTGATTTGTCGATCATCCCACCTGAGCCTTGCCTTCGTCATCACAGTCCTTGGACCTGTATCTTCATCAGGAACTAGTAAGTAGTGTCTTGTACATTTTTAAATACCATTTCTTGAACTTCTGATTCATAGTAATTATAAGCTCACTCCTAGATCTACTACCCGATAGCACCCTACATCTAACTTTCATTCCTCTACCCTTGCATTGCCCCAAGAATAGCTCCCACACTCTCTGAGTCTTCTCCATCACCCTATTGCCTACCCCTGATCATTTACCAACCTTATAAACACCATAACCGCCTTACAGCCAACCTTCATTGAAAGCCCCTAAATCACTGCCCCTACCGATATCGGTTATCAGCAACCGGTACCGGTGTTATAACCGCAGTCGGTTATACAGTGACCGCATCGGTCACTGTGACTCAAACCAAAACCAGCCTTTCCTCTATTGCTTTTTAACGAGGTAACTAAATCGTAATTTCGCAATAACTTCTTTGTTATCATTTGTGTTAATTCGTATTAAAAGGGGAACTGACCACCTTCGAAAGGAAGTCTAATATTTCCTGGGCCCAAGGTAGTTCCCTCATTTATTGTCTAACTATAATCTGGTGGTCTTGCATTCTTATTCACAGGTAGTCCTTCCCAGACAAAAAGGAGTTCTTCGCAATCGATCTGATCTCTCTCTACGGTACGCGCACACCCTCCCAACACTCAACAGGTATTCCTCCTAGCCCTAACCCTTATCTGTTTCTCAAGAGAATGAAAGGATAGAAGCAACTCTATTCTAAGAATGGAAACATTCTACGCGAAACATTTTGCACACCTCGGTGGGACCCTTTCTCGGGTTTCTTTCTTTCTTGCTTGCTTTCATATAGGGAGCATACTTGCTATTTTCTTCTTCTAAATATTCACAAGATATTTTGTCATTTTGGTAAAAGAATTTGTCTTTCTTCCTCATCTTTGCATTAGTGAAAGTCATCTTCTTTGCTTCATCGAATATCATTTTCGATTTGGGTTTAAAACACGTGCATCACATTCTTGCTTGTTGTTTTTAATTCTAGTGAACGTAGATTAAGTAACAGGTCGTACACGTGGGGGTGATATCCATGGTATTGACAAGAAATTAATCTTACTTTCACTGCACAACACATACCAAATCACATCATAATCAACACAACAACTCAAACATCCCCCTTTTCCGCGGTATTCCTCCGCCCGATTGAGGTAACCTTATAAGCCAAAACAAACTTGACATCTCCCTTAGGTCTTTTGTTTAGGATTGACATCATCTTGCGTCTAAGGCATAAGCCCACAATAATTAAAACTAATCCTAGGGTTAGTCTCTTGATTTGCTTGTGCATCTTGCTTGTTTTTAGTTCTGTTTCTCTATCATACACTGTTTCAGTGATCACTTCAGAACAGTTTGGTGGGTATACTAAGCATTGTTAACCCCAAATCAGCAGCTTCTTACATCTTCTCTTTGCTTTCACAGTGACCGACACCGGTCCTATTCTACCGACATCGGTTAACTGACCGACGCCAGCTACAGTCTGACCGACATCGGTTATCCGACCGATATCGGTTACTGTCTTTCACAGTTCCCGACAAACCAACAACCTACCAATTCCAACATTTTGTTGTTGTTTCTATTCCTGATAGATTGAATCTCACTGTACTCTTTTCCATGGTTGTTATCACTGAAACAAGCCGCAACCATGGTTTCACATGCCTGTTCCGTGCCTTTTCCTGAATCACCCCCTTCACATCCTATGGGGAATCCTACGGACACCAGTGATGTTCCCAAGATCCCT
Organism: Taxus wallichiana var. yunnanensis; assembly: GCA_018340775.1. Classification (NCBI taxonomy): domain Eukaryota; kingdom Viridiplantae; phylum Streptophyta; class Pinopsida; order Cupressales; family Taxaceae; genus Taxus; species Taxus wallichiana. The sequence goes on from CM031240.1 coordinate 205,009,738, forward strand.
GTAGGAGATAAGGACTTTGCCAAATTTTTGGATGCTAATCCTAGTGCCGTACAGTATTATTTGTCTCATACCCCTGACCGTACACCCGACGGTCAACTTCTCGTTGGTATGCCCATTAGTATAGCTGCTCACTTAGCTCCTTCCCCACCTAATAACTCCGCCTTACCATCTTCATCCTTAGCCCCATCTCCCAACTTAGAGGCTTCGGGGGTTCATACTGCACCGATTGGCTTTCCTTTGGTTAATCTAGGGCCCCACATATCACTACCATCCACTACCCCTTTCATAACTTGCTCTCTGCCACCTATCCACACGAGCTTTCCTTCTCAAGCTCCGCCCACCTTTTCATTTCCACAAACTTATCCGGTGACCTCAACATCTTATATAGGACACCCTTATTCGGTCGCCTCAACACATTCGTCATCAATACCTTATCAATATTTAACCCCACCTTTGTCTAGTAGCGGCTTTTATCCTCCTCCATTTACAACAACGCACCATCATCTAACCCAACCAATGATCTAATCAAACAGATGATGGACAAGATGCAAAATCTTGAGGCTTCTATTTCAGGAAGCCGTAACACCCTGACATACGAGCAAGTTTGTCGGGAGCCTATTCATCCTTCTGTCCCCCTTCATTCATATCCTCCTCAATGGGAATTACCAAAATTCACTCGCTTTAATAGTAAGGAGGACCCTCAACAACACTTGCGATCATTTAGACATGCCTGCTACCTGATTGCCCACGACGATGCCTTACTACTCCGTACCTTCCCCATGTCCTTATCAGGACCCGCCTTGGAGTGGTACAGTGCTTTAACCCAGCACTCAATCTTCTCCTTTAACCAATTAGCCCAATCTTTCTTGGATCATTTCTCCATCAATATTGCAAGAAAGTATCCATCACCGACCTCTATGCCATCCGACAATTTGAAGACGAATCTATCGCAGATTTCGTTGGACGATGGCGGGGCCTCATCAACCAACTTACTTATGCCTTACCTCAGGCCGAACTCATCGAACTCTTTACGCGGGCCTGCGCTAAGCACATTTCTCCCACCCTCCAAATTCAAACTTTCCGCACCTTTGATGAGGCCTTTACTATGGCTCGAAAACTAGAAATTCGAGCCTTAGAGGAGGAGAAATTGAGGTTGCGCAACAAAAACCCCAATTTCGAACCCAAGACTCCACCAACAAACCCAACACCACCAATTCTCATGCATCGACTGCTTCAAAATCAAAAGGAGCTGTACACGCGGTGATGGTCAAATCCCAAGCACCATCTAGTACCCCGCCAAAAACCACCTATAAGTATAAAGCCGAGCCCATCAATTACACTCCCTTGGGAGAAACTTATGGTGTGATCTTGGAAAATTGCTCAAAGCAGGAGCTATCACCTTGCCTCCTGTTAAACCTCATTCCGGGTTTGATTCCACCCATGCTATACCTTCTTGGTACAAAGAAAATGACTTCTGTAACTTCCACCGCGTGAAGGGACACAGTCACGAAAACTGCAAGATGTTGAAAAACATAGTGCAGGAAATGGTTGATGTAGGGGATATAACCCTCGATAATCCTAATGCCCCTGCTAACCGAAATTTGAAAATCTTCAACAAACCATTCCCAAACCACTCATCTAACAGTAACATAAACCAAGATATCTTAGCCGAGGAGAGTGTTCATGAAATCCATGTAGTTTTCGACTCCCAACCAAAAGCTTCTATCGAGGAAATTCTGAATCAAGCCTCATCACTAACGCAGGGATCCGCACCCGCTTCACCACCATCAAGACAAGATGATAACCTTGCCATTCCTTTACCCATAAAGGAATTAACCACCCAGAGTTCTCTTCTCACGAATGAGTCTTCTTACACCACATCCCTGCAAGATTGTGAGCGGATGTTATCTAACTTATCTATTTCCCAAACATCTCCTTCCGTCACTCTTGCTGTAAAAGAAGAAGGCTCGCCACTGTTTCTGTCATCCTTAGAAGAGAAACCTCTCGAACCGACATCACCAAACTCCTTAATCATGACGGATCCCCTCAAACATGCTCTCCTACCTATTAGTTCTTCATCGCCTAAATCTTTTCAGTGACCGATTGACCTCTTAACACCCATTGATACAGTGCCTCATTTACCCCCTGTATCACACCCACAGTGGACCGGAATCACAACCCACCTCTCTTCCATATCAAAGTTCCTATTCACACGTGAAGATTGTCATCCCTCAGAAGATAGACGAGTCCTATGGGAGCGTTTGAGTACACCATGCTCTACTCAAATGCAGATGACCGATCCAGACACCTCTACCATATACCCGAGGTGTTTACAAAAGCTCAAAATGCCTATGTCCTCATCTTCACCCCTCTCATCTCTACCGAATACCTCATCCACCTCTATTAACCTAACCAAACCTTCCCCTACGCTTGGGACTTCACCAATACCTAGCCTAACACACCCACCTAAACGGTTAGATTTATCCAAAAATAAAGCCGTCCATCCACCTAGGAGACAAACCCAATCCCCTCAAGTCCAATCTATGCCTCTGTCACAACTAAAACCCTCGCCATCACACCTACCTTCTATATTGGGACCTCACCCCTCCACCTTGCCTCAATACATCATACCTCCTGCGTTTTCTTTAAAATGACCTGCACCTTCTGCACCCATACAGAGATCCATGGGTGTATCAACACCGTCACCCCAAGTATCTTGTCCACCTATCAACCCTAAACAAACTCCATCATCAAAGGATTTGTTTTTGTTGTCACTCCTCTTTCTCCGTGGTTGTTTCCTGCCACCACGTCATCTGTGGCCTCATCATCTAACCAGCTAAACATGACTTCTGCGCCGAAGAAGCCACGTTTAGTTAAATCCAATTATCAAAACCCCTTGTCTAAACCACCACCCATACGAACCAACCATACCCAACCATTACCAAAACCCACCCAATCAATAGCCTCATCTTCCTCTGACTTTGACCCGCTCAAAGGATCTTACGCCAAGATCCTTGATATGTTGGTGGAGAATGCGACCATTTACCTACCCCCACTTAGACCCTATGATCCATCTAAACCTCGACCTATAGGTTATGATGAGTCTAAAATCTGCGCTTACCACCGCACACCAGGACATGATGTAGAGGGATGCAAAGCTTTGAAAGCCATCCTTCGTCAGTCACCTCTCTCGGATAGAAAGGTTAAGAAAGACAACTTACGAAGGGAGAAACCTTTAGCTTCAATCCCCTCTCCTATACCACCTGTCCCCACCTCACCAAGATCTATCATTATTGCAACCCCACCTCTCGAAGACAATGACTTATCCCTACCATCTTCCTCCTCTCGTGTTCACGAGATCAACATGATTAGTATTGCTACTCGAGGGCAGAAAAACAATGGGAAAGCTAAAGAAAGCACTCCTGCGGCCTCTCTTTCTCCGTCCGCCATCCCGATCGCACCACCACCTAAAGTGGTTATTCGTGGACCTGCCTACCCCATCTCTGATGGAGTTGCCCATCGTACCATGATCAAACAACTTCACCAATCACCTGTAAAAATGACACTGTATGATCTCATTCAAACCTCTGAATCTCATCGACAAGCTCTCATTGAGATCCTCAAGGGATAGAGGTCCTACCTAACGAAACCTTTTCCCGTTGCCTCCATCTTAACACCCAACCACGTTGCTTCTCTCACCAAACAACCTACCTCCCCAACCACTTCGTCCCCCCTCGTACAAGCAAGCCGCCGGGGCCCAAGATGAAATTGTCGACTTTGGTGCAGAAGATCCTGACCCCACTCTTTTCATCTCGGCTTACGTCCGGGACATCCGAGTACGTCGTGTTATGATTGACGGGGGTGCTAGCCTAAACATCATCTCTTCCAAAGCCTTCCAACAAATGAATATCCCTTCTAGCTGCATGTGTGCCAACCCCACCATGTTACGTTCATTTAATGATGCTATTACTTCTACTTTAGGCACCGTGATCCTTAACATTCGTGTAGGGCCACGTACCTTACCCGAACTCTTCTATGTCCTTGAGGGAGAATTCCAATACAACATGTTGTTAGGCCGCCCTTGGATCCGGGCTATGGGATGCGTTCCCTCCACCTTACATAGATGCATAAAATTGAGTATGAGGGGAAGTCCTACACCGTAAAAGCTGACGCTCCCCCCTTCAAAACCTGCAATATGTTATATCACCCTAATGATGTGCTTGTACTAGTCAAGGCACCCATTCATCCAACCCAACCATCTACTTCGACCACACCTCAACCATCCACCTCGACCGCACCTACACATTCAACCAATGAAACCGCCACCGCAAATACCACTTCCTTCCCAGCGGACAACATCCCAACCTCAGATCCCTTGGTAGATGTTTTTCAATGCCTTACGCTGGGGGAGTATCACCTATATAACGTTAGCACTTTCCATACCCCATAGGAGTATGGACAGTTACATGCGCATCCTACCTACGACCGTCGTGTGGGGGAAGTAATCTCCTATGGACCACCTAATTGCCGCACCAACCTAACGTATGGGGGTGTCGACGCATCCTCTATCACCCCTGAACCTCCCCTTGGTGTGGTTCCCTTCCAATCTGATTTTCAATATCTAACTAATCATCATTTCGCCCTCACCTTCCTGACGCTGTGCTTGGAAGGGCTTCGGTTTCGGTCTTTATGAACAAGGCCGACATACGATCATTCCCGTGACTACACGCAAACACAAAGATCATCGTGGTCTTGGATTCTCTGAACCACCTACACCGAAGAAACCACATATCCATTGTATCCAGAAGAAGACATGAAGTCACCCTTTCTGAACCATCATCACCCATTTTGCCATCGTCACCCACAGAGTCGATAGACCTAATCTATCCCTCCTAACTTTTTTTTTTTTTTTTTCGTAAACGCTATCTTCCTGGGTCCTCTCACTTATCAACGTGATAATGAAGACCCATCTTCTTTTCCCCTTCTGTATCCAGACATGATTGAAGAAGACTCGCCTTCAATTAATGTTGTTGAGTGCCAGGATGATGACTCCATCCTCACTTATCTTGGTGCGGATGACTCTTATATTCAACGCGCCTTACCATCTGAAACTCAAACCATGTTGAATGAGTCGACTATAGAAATCAACATCCACACAGAGGACGATCCTCACATTGTGAAGATCGGACAATCTCTTAACGCATCAGAACAAACTGCCTTCACTACCTTCCTCCATGCCCGCAACCAAGCTTTCGCTTGGTCCTACGCTGACATGCCAGGAATTGATCCTGACATCGCTGTCCATAACATTACTCTAAAACCCGACTCCAAACCAGTTAAATAGAAACTGAGAAAAATGCATCCACGCATTGCTCTCTTGGTCAAAGAAGAGCTTCAACGACTCCTTTTCTGTTTCCTTCATCTTACCTATTGACTATCCTCAATGGATTTCTAACATCGTACCTATCACTAAAGCAATGGGGGACTTCGGATATGTATGGATTTCCGGGACCTTAACCTCGCTTGCCCAAAGGATGACTTCCCCCTACCTAGTATTGATCAACTTGTTGATCTCACTGCGGGCCATGAGATGCTTTCTCTCATGGATGGCTTCTCGGGATACAATCAAATTTTGGTAGCCCCGGCCGATCAACATAAAACCACCTTCATAACTCCTTGGGGAACCTTCTGCTATCGTGTCATGCCATTTGGCCTTAAGAATGCTGGCGCAACCTATCAGCGGGCTATGACTTACATTTTTCATGACATTATGCACACTATCCTTGAGGATTATGTCGATGATCTTCTTGGAAAATCTAAACATCGCAGTGAACATCTCGATGTTTTAACCATTATTTTCGATCACCTGTTACAATACTGTGTTCATCTTCAACCAAAGAAATGTGTCTTTGGTGTCCTTTCGGGAAAACTCCTTGGTTTTATTGTCTCTTTGCGTGGCATCGAGGTCGATCCAGCTAAAGTCAAAGCTATCCTAGAAATGCCCCACCCACTAACCTCAAACAATTGCGTAGTTTGCAGGGAAAACTCCAATCTATCCGGCATTTCATTTCACAACTCTCGGATCGATGTCAACCTTTTCATCATCTCCTTAAAAAGGACATTGTCTTTCAATGGAGCGAAGAGTGCCACCAAGCCTTTGAGGCTCTTAAAGCCTATCTCTTGCAGCCACCCGTGCTTATCCCACCTCAGGACGATCACCCTTTCTACCTTTACCTTTCTGCCACCGACCATGTCTGTAGGAGCCATGCTCACACATCGTGACTCGAGCATCGAGAACAAGCCATTTATTACATAAGTCGTACTCTTGTGGATTACGAGACTAGGTATACACATGTAGAAAAGTTGTGCCTAGCCCTATCATTCGTGGCAACCAAACTCCGACATTACCTCCTGAATCACAAAACTTTTGTCATCACCAACGCGGACCCCATCCATTATATGTACGCCAAACCTCATCTAAACCAACGCATCACCCGATGGCTTATGCTCCTCGCCGACCTCGACCTTGAGTTTGTACACCAAAAATCAGTCAAAGGACAAACTATCGCAGACCAACTCGGAAGCCCCTTTACCTGGGGAACAATTTACCAATTTTACTTTCCCTGACGAACTCATCGCCACTCTTTCACTCAGTGAGGAGTCGTATCCAATGACCCTCTTCTTCGATGGATCCAAATGCCGTGGCATGGAGGGGCCGGTGTTGTTCTCATTCCTCTTGACGCTGAACCTATGCCTCTTTCATTCCGGCTCGATTTCCCCTGCACTAATAATACAATGGAATACGAGGCCCTTGTTTTGGGTCTCCAGGTTGCGTTACACTTAGGTGTAAAGTCTATTAACATTTTTGGTGACTCTCAACTGGTAGTCAATCAAGTTATGGGCATCTACCAATGTAAAAATGAGGAACTTCAAAAGTACAAACATTACGTGGACTCACTTTTGACCTTATTTACTCATTATTCTATCCAAACCATTCCCCGCTCAACTAATAAATTTATGGATACTATGGCTTGCTTGGCCTCACAAATTCCTGCCTCACCAACTGACTCTGACATATTTGTCTTGGTCCAACAACTCTTTGCCCCATCTTACTCAGTCCCGGATGTTTGTATGGTAAATAATGTATCTGCTAATTCGCAGGATACCTGGTATCACCAATTTCACGACTACCTTACAACCTCTGTTCTCCCACCTGACCTTACTAGTAACGGAAAACGTGCTTTTCTTAAAAGTGTTTCTCGTTATGTCATCATGGGGGGACTCCTCTATAAACGTGGCTTTGATGGCATCCTCCTTCGATGTCTAACCGGCGCGGAGGTCACCTATACCATCCAACAAGTCCATGACGGAATTTGTGGTGGACATTTTAGTGGCCTTGCCGTGGCCAAACGGATCCTTCGCCTAGGCTATTATTGGCCTACTCTTAATAACGACTGCTATGAATATGTTAAGCGTTGTGTTATGTGTCAACAACATGCCAACCTTCAACATACTCCTAGCCATCCGCTACAGGTCGCACGAGATCTTTGGCCTTTCTCACAATGGGGTTTAGACCTTATTGGTGAGATTCACCCACCCTCTTCGCAACGTCACCATTGGATAATCACAGCAACCGAATATTACACTAAATGGGTGGAGGCCATTCCACTCATTTCAACCAAAAAAGAAAAAATCGTAGAGTTCATTAACCATCACATTATCTGTCGTTTTGGTGTTCCTCATCGCCTGATAACAGATAATGGAAAATCTTTCAAAAATAAGTTGTTACAAGACCTTTGTGACAACTTTGGTATCAAACTTAGCTTCTCATCACCTTACTATCCACAAGCAAATGGTCAAGCCGAATCTTCTAACAAAACCCTGACCAAAATTCTCATGAAAGTCGTTAACGATTCTGGGAAAAATTGGCCTGATCACATCCCCTTTGCCCTTTGGGCTTATCGTACCAGCATTCATACCTCCACTAATGCCACACCATTTTCTTTGGTATATGGTACCGAGGCTGTCTTGCCTCTCGAAATACAAATACCCTCCCTAAGAATATCTCTCCAGGATATTCTCACCAATGATGATTTCCGCCAAGAGCGGTTAGCCCAATTGGAGCTTCTTGACGAGCGTCATCTTACAGCTCTTGACCACCTTCAAATCTATCAAAAGCGCATCAAGTGTGCTTATGATAAGTGAATTCATGAGCGTACCTTTAAGATTGGTGATCTTGTCCTCAAAGAGAATCAACATGTAACCAAACTAGAAAAGAGCAAGCGTGGAAAATTTGCTCCAAATTGGATTGGGCCTTACATTATCACTCACACTTACGGATCAGGCACTTACCATTTAGCTTCGCTCAATGGTAAACCTGAGCCTGAACCCCTTAATGCCTTGCATCTTCGACCATTCTACTGTTGAATTTAGTATTATATCACTTCTTATCTACCTTGCGCTCGTCCCTTGAGCTCATTTACCACCTCATACACCTTGTTTCATACATCTCAAAATAGAATCACGCTCACATGGTTTGGTCATCATCTCCTCTTAAAGATGCCTTCCCTTTTTAGTCTGGTCCATGACTTAAAAGTATCAAAATAACACGTTCTCAATTATACAATTATGGGATATTCTTGAGTCAAACTTCCTACAAAACTAGATGCTTCATGCCAAACGGACATCTAGACCTCAAAGTTATACATAGACTGCTCCCTCGAAGGACAAGCTATGTGCAAAGCCACATCTGCTACTATAAATAGACTACTCCCTTGAAGGACAACTATACAAAGTCAGCCTCTATCAGAAGCTTCTCGCATTGATCAGCTTCGTGAAGAGCTCAAGAACAACAAAATGCATATCCCATATAGACTTCCCGCATCGATCAGTCTATATTCAGAAAAAAATAAAATAAAAAAGTATTCAAAAGCACTTTTGAGTCATGGACTTGTCTATTTAGGTTTGGTTCTCTTTCACAAATAATCACCTTATAACAAGTTCTCTACACCCCAGCTATACCATCCACCTCATCTCACCATTCTTCAAAACAACAAAACTCAAGGGACGTGACGTATATCCGATATGTTGTGATTATACAACTCTTTTCACCTATCGACTTCTCGCCTATGCAAGGTACCTAGGGATTCAAGCTCATCCTACGATAATACGTGGTTTGTTTAGCTCTTTCCAACTATGGGACACTTTTGCCTCTTTTACCCGAATCTAGGATTATGTGTTGACCTTAATCAGGACATGGTTCCCTAATACTTGGGTAAGCTAACCTTCGCTTCACCTATACCTACACCAATACCGCCAATACCTTACCAACACCAACAACATTACCCTACCAATATCAATATTTTTACCAACCAACAAATTGCCTAACCACAACCAAATTGCTTGAATTCACCTCTCCCTGGTCCTAAGGGAGAACTACATCGGTCTGAGGCCCCTCCTTGCTTTGTGCAATGGGCTATGTAGGCAAGCACTTAGGAGACATGGGGTCTCCGAAGGTTAGCTCGACCATCCCCTACCATAACCTATCATGTGTTGTTAAATATAAATATTTTTGGGTATATTTATATTTGATAACACTCATCTTTATCCTTTTTCAAAACAAACATTCAAAACACAAACATTCTTATTATTATCATAACTCAAATCAACATACATATTCAGTTTTATTTAGATGTTAAACAAATACATTTTCTATATCATCGACGCGTGCAGTCGGCATCCTTATTTATTCTTCTACCCCTATGAAATTCACTTAGACCCTTGCGCCTCATCCCGAACAGGTGATGATCGTGATCGCATCGACGCCGCTCACCTGGCCTCTCCATCCTCAAAGGTGCCACTGCTATTGGTTCCTCCCACTGATCCACCAATCTCTCCTGTAACATATGAATACGCCCTCTCGCGTGGAGGAATCTCACCTCTAGTCTCTCCACTCGTGACTGCGCAACCGCTAACAATCATGTTGTCTCATTCACCCGCGTTTGAAGCTGGTGAACTAAACCCTGCAGGTGATCTCTCTCCACTGTAATCACAGCTATGTCAGGATGATCGGCCCTCTCACGTGAACCTCGCAGCTCTGCTACCCACCATAATCTATAAGCTCTCGCCGCTCCCGCATCCATTACCCCGATCGATCGGCCATTGCTTGTCTCTTCTGGTCCTTCTGGAGGTGTCGGCCGGGGAGGTGAGAATGATGCCTCGGCGTCGATCCTCATGTATGGTCTATAAGCCATGGGTATATCCTGAACAAATCCAAATTGTCGCCACACGCGATCTAGAGGAATCCTCTCGTACTCACCTGGCCTGTGTCCCGCGATCCACCTTAATCACTCTACACCCCTCAAATCCTCAGCTATGTTCTCCATCACCATATAGTTCCCGTAAGGCCTCCAACGGATATCCGCAATCGTCACCATCTCCCACATCTGCCTATAATACTCGACATCATATGTCACGGCCTCGAATCTCACCTCTTGCTCTGTCTGGACCCATCGCCTGAATCCCAACCTCTGCACTCCTATCTCTCCTGACTGGATGGGTCGGCCTATTGGTCACACACAAACAATGTGCTCATAGGCCCAACAATGTAATAAGTATGCACAATCCAGTGTAGTCCTGTGATTTCACCTGCAGGCCCATAAACCCCTGTATAGCTCCGCCAGATATGCGGGTGCCCATGCGAAAGTCACGCTCCTTTCTATCATTTCCCAAATAATACACATCAATGATTTTGGAAATCTTCCCCCATCCACCCTCGGTAATGCATAATACCCCACCGCTATCATTAATACCACTGCCAACCTTGTTGCCTCAGGGTGTGCTGCAAACATTATACCATAAGTGAATGTCAAACCTCGATGTGTCAATTCTCGTGTAGCTGGACCAAATACTACGTTGTTATCGCCCCGCGCATGTGTTAGGCCCCTGCTTGATACACTGGTCTTCCTGTAATTGGGAGCCTCAAAATTTGAAACACATCTTCCAACGTCACTGTCATCTCCCCTGTTGGCAGATAGAAGGTATTCTTTTCTAGATTCCATCTCTCAATCAACGCCTGCAACATAGCATGATTGCATGTGATTCGTGAATAATAGCGGATTCCACTTAACCCCACACGGTTTATCAATGCCCACTCAGCTGGTGTTACATCCGCTCGGACTCGTGACAACAAAGCTGGCACCCTATCATTCATCCTCAACCCTGCCTCTGCCTGCATACATCAAATCAACAAACAACAATTCAATAAATCAAATCCCCAAGTGTTTTTTATCACATTCTAGAATTTCATACAGTAACCGATATCGGTTATAGATAACCGATACCGGTTATCTAACCGATACCGGTTATCTCTAAACGATATCGGTCACTGTCAATTCTATACAGCCTGCTTAAAAACAACACCTACGATAATTATTTGCTCGTTTACCCCTCTCTGTACCTACAAACATACCAAAACCCCGCTTACCTACCCCATAACACTCACCCCATCCCAAACCCTTGCCTATCACCTTTTCTTTTTCATCTCTACCCACTTACCTTCTCTCATCCTATTCATAAAACATGCAAGAGTTGAATTCCAACCAAAAATTTTACCTCTTGGGATGCAGCAGCTTGAGGTGGAACCTGTCTTCCCTCTCATCTCTGCCCACTGGATGCTTCTCCTTGTTCAGCCATGTTCACCACCCTCTTCAATATAACTTGCCTTTCTGCCTTCTTAATCTCAGCCCACAATCACTTTACCTGTCTCTTTCCTCCTTATCACTCAATTCTCCCATGCAATTACCTGTATAAGTCATCAACAACGTCGCATTCTCGTATTTAACTTGTTGCATGACTCTAAAAATATGAACTTAAGTTGCCTCCCAAGCTTTTCTATTTTTAGAAAAACTCATTTTGGCATAACCGATATCGGTTACCTAACCGGTATCGGTCATATAGCTACCGACATCGGTTAGCTAACCGATATCGGTCACATGTCTCCTTTTGCTTAAACCTAGGCCTTTTCTTTGTTTTTTGCAAATTTTTGGTGGCGCCCGCCTCTTTTCCCTGCATAACGACATCATTATCAATATTTATCATCAGAATACCATCAACACATATACATATCATCAAAATTTCATCAACATCATCTATATACATTAAATTTCAATACCATCGACAAAACACATGAGACATTCTAATATATGCATCAAATCAAAAAAATTTACACACCATGTGGATCAAACTCATCTATATATATCATCATCAACTCAATGTCAAAATATACAAAACGCCCGTATGGGGCCTCTGTGATCTAAAAATACAAAGCCGGCACGCAGGCCGCTGTCTCTGTCAAAATCTCGACTCGGCTCGCAGGCCGGTCTCTCATGTCAAAAATATACTCGGCTCGCAGGCCGGTATCAACTATACAAAATGTACTCGGCTCGCAGGCCGGTATATACAACAAAAATGAATAAATAAATCCTATGTGGGCACGCAGGCCTCTATATATATACTCGGTTCACAGACCGGTGTCTATATCCAATAACAAAAACCCATATCCACTCCTAGGATGTCTCAGCTCTCTCCACCACCCTCTGCCCATCCCCCGCTGGCCCCTGTGCCGGCTCTCACCTCCTACCCATCACGGAGCCACCGGCTGTGGCTGCGGCCCCCTGTGACCTGTGACTCGGGACGTCTCGGCTCTGTGCGCTGCATATGGCTGATAGTCGGCCCCGGTACCATCTAAACATGTCCTGATAATACCGGGCCTCCGCTCTCGCCTCCATATAGCGGGCCCGTGCCACCATGGCTGGTGGGGCTGGTCCCCCGGCTCCTAATAGAAGTGGCCCGACTTGACTGCCGGTACACACCCTGCCGTGGCGTCCCTGCAGGTGCTCGTGCTTGTGCGTGCTCGAGGCTGGTGCTCGTGTGTCTGTGCTCGTGCCTGTGGCTGTTTGCATGCATGTGCTCGTGCTGCTACTGCACGTGCGGGCTAACTGCCCTTGTAGCACCCCAATCTATGCTGTGTGCAAAGCAGCAAGTTCCCCTCGTAATAGCTGTGCACGGCCCAAGAGATGGTCCTCTCTCACTATATCAAGCCAAATCTGGGTTGTGGTGGGCTGTGCTCTCATGGCTGCCCTCTGCCCTGCCCACCACACCAAAAATGCACCTGTCACTCACTCGGCATCATCCACTGTATCATCAGCCGGTCTCTCTGCTACCCAGACTGGGTCAAATGGCTGCGGTGCAGGTAATGGTGCCTCTACATCCTCCCTCCGATACTGTGAGAAGGGAGGTGGCTCATCCTGTCGTAAGCCCAACTGACGTCGTACCCTCTCTAGGGGTATCCGCTCATACTCCCCGGGTCTCCGTCCAGCTATCCAGAAGATATACTGGATCCATCGCAGCTGCGCTCGGGCTCCTCCTCGGGGCTGATGGCCTCTGTAGGGCCTCCATATAATATCTAGTGCCATCAGGCCCTCTAACATACGCCTGTAAAATGTCACATCTCGTCCTGCGATCACTGCTCGTGGCTGGCCCACGACCCCCAACCACCTCTGAAATCCATATCTGTAAACTACCTGTGGCCCTGGCTGCTGGGGCAACCCTACTGGTCGTATACAGATGATATGCTCATAGGCCCAGCAGTGTAACAAAAATGTCGAACATATACCAAATCACCTCATACGGCGATAACCCCAGAGCTCTCTATATAATTGCACCAGATACACTGGTGCCCAGGCATAGCAGGTATGCTCCTCCACCATCTCATGCAATACTCCCATCAAAGCCCGTGGGAAGCGGCCTCCCTCTGAGTCAGGGAGGGCGAAGCAGGTGATACCAATCATCATCAACACGGCAAGCCATGTCTCCTGTCGGTGTGCGCGATACATATCACCGTAGCCAATGCTCGCGCTGTGATATGTAATCAATGGGGCTGCATCCCCGAATACCTGCAGGATGCTATCCATCGTTGTCTCCGCATCCACCTGGAACACTACCTCACCTATGATCGGTAGTCTCAGGATGCGATACACATCCTCTAATGTGATAGTCATCTCTCCAGTAGGGAGATGGAAGACATTGGTTGCCGGATCCCATCTCTCGATGAGGGAAACCATCAGGCTGTGGTCCCTATCCACAGCCCTATACCTCTGGACTCCACCAAGTCCAACCTCTCGCATGATGGCCCACTGCGCTGCAGTCACATGTGGCCGCATCCCCCAATAGAGGTGGCATCCGATCCCGCATCGTCAGCTGCTGGCGTGCCTGCAAAAACAACCCACTCCATCAGGCCTACCCTTTACAAAAACAACTACCTTAACCATCTATACCCATTTACCCACCCAACCACAACCCGACTCTATACACACATCTGCACCCACTTATCTTACCTTATACATCTACGATATCCCCTTTAATTATCTCACACCCTACCAACCACCCCGGTCCACTCTAGCCATCTAACCATACCCCTGCCAATTTAACACCTCCTACTTCATACACAACACATAATCTATCCTACCCGACCCGGCCCCCAACAACCCAATTCCCCCCACCCTAATCACCTTTCCTATCAACTCTACCTCCTCCCCCTTCACCCCAAAAACAAAACTCTATCCTACCGCCTACAACAAACAAACACCACAAATTTCACAACCCTAACTCCTACCCATGATGACCGGTACCGGTCACCCTCGACCGCCATCGGTCCCCCAATCACATTGTATGTACCGACGCCGGTCGACATATGACCGACGCCGGTCTATAGACATGGAAATTTGTAGACTATTCTGTGACCGATGTCGGTCGCCTAGTGACCGACATCGGTCACTGTCAAATCCGAGCCGAACCCAAAACGGCCCCCAAAACCCTTTTTACCTATTTCTACCCATTTACCCACAAGAAAGACCTAAAAACTTACCCACCCTGCCATTTTGGCCTACCTAACATACCTACCCACTCCATTTTACAATTTACCTTCATTTCTTCATTATTTTATTAAATTTTGGATTCCTACCCCAAAACCCACATCCTAGTTAAATTCATTAACTTCACATAAGTAGGGGTTCAGAGCCTACCGGTATGACTACACGTCGTCGTGGTGGGATAGGTGGTAGTGGTCCAGCTCCTCCAGCACCTCCTGCTCCTCCGGCTGTGCCATGGCTCCAAATCTCCTCCGTAGGGTCCTCCACCAATCAAACTCTACCTCCTGATCGCTGGGGCCTACCAATAACTCACTTCTCCACTCCACTAGTGCCAACTCAGCCCACAAACTTAACACAATCACTTCACACCTCAGACAAGATAAAATTGGGCACTCAAATTCACAAAGTGACAATGACATGCCGTATTTTTCTTTTTATAGGTTTTGACCTATAACCGATACCGGTTATTTGCGCCCTAGAATACCGGTATCGGTCTTGTAACCGATATCGGTCACACATAACCGATATCGGTTATCTACTTCCTTAACCTAACTCCCACCCTTATCCACCAATCTCCACTTTTTCCCGCATCACCTACCCCGGCTTTGCTGACTAGCCTTATTTTAACTTCAATCGGCCCGACCCAAGGCCGCAACCAACCAATCGCCCGACCCAAGGCCGCAACCAACCATTTGGCCCGACCCAAGGCCGCAACCGACCCAACCTAAGGCCGCCACCAACCAATTAGGCCCGACCCAAGGCCGCCACCAACCAATTAGGCCCGACCAAGGCCGCAACCAACCATTTGGCCCGACCAACGGCCGCAACCAACCAATCAGGCTCGACCAAGGCCGCAACCAACCAATCAAGGCCCGACCAAGGCGCAAACCAACCAACCAACCAACCAAGGCCACCCAACCAACCAAAGGCCCCAACCAACCAACCAACCAGGCCCGACCCAAGGCCGCAACCAACCAACCAGGCCCGACCCAAGCCCACCACAACTAATCAATCGGCCCAACCCAAGGCCGCACCCAACCAATCAGGCCCGACCCAAGGCCCTCACCAATCAATCGGCCCGACCCAAGGCCGCACCAATTAAGTACCTCGACCAAGACCCGCAAATTATGATTTTATCCACCCATCATGTAGCTTTTTGTTCAATCGCGCTCACCTGTTCGTGTTTTTAGCATGATTAGGATACTTGAATTGATCAACCGACCAACTTTTGCCTAGACCGAGACCGTGACGTTTATCTCAACCAAACCAACCATTTGGTACTGCCGAACATGCCTAAACGTTCTTGTACCTTACCCATTATATCCCCTGGAGCTACTTCCTATGCCTTGGATACCAGGATTATATCACCCTTGTTTGGATAAACTATCGACCTTTGCCTATGAATTGCTTGTTTGCTCTTCAAATCATGTACCCTGGTCGCACTACTGCATTTCAACATGCGTCTGCTTCCTTGAACTTACCCCACCATCTTACCATCATCTCAACACCATTCACCCTTTATCAACCCTATCCCTGATTTCACGTCGCCTCAATCTGTGATAGATTTGAGGGGGATTACCTATACCCTTAACGGGAGTAACCACTTCTTATTATTGTCAGTGCAACTTTACAAGACAAGCTACACGACAACAAGGGGCTAATGTAGACACCAAATTTGTGTCTTACGACACCCTGTGCCCCGCATCTCATTTCAACCTAACCTCACCACCTAAACCTTACACAATTATTTATTAATTACCTTATAATTAATAAATCCACATCTCCAAACCTGCCACCTCATTTTGCCACCTCATCATGACCTAGCCCTAACCCTAAACTAACCTAATTAAGACCTATAACTTGGTCTACATCCACACCCATGACTAATTACTCCTCACCCGCACCAAAACCAACCTAATAATGACTTGACCAAGCCCACAACTAATCCCTCAGGAGAAAAGGAGGGAAAGTTGGCTATTTTACTAAAAATAGCCCACTTTGACTTAACCGACATCGGTTCCTACTCGACCACCGCCGTCGTTACGTAACCGCCATCGGTTCCCTGTAAATGACCTTCCCCAACCAAAAACAAGGGATCGGAATTCATTTGAAAGATCCGAATTCACTTGGCAAGACAGAGACAAGTGAAGAAAAGAGAAGAGTTTGCAGAGAAGGACATCGAGCCCAAGACTGCAACTGAGTAACCAGAGCACAACGACACTCATCCAAGCATTGGGAGAGAAGATAGCTCACTTTTGATTGTCAGATCATCCCACCTGAGCCTTGCCTTCGTCATCACAGTCCTTGACTGTATCTTCATCAGGAACTAGTAAGTAGTGTCTTGTACGTTTTTAAATACCATTTCTTGAACTTCTGATTCATAGTAATTATAAGCTCACTCCTAGATCTACTACCCGATAGCACCCTACATCTAACTTTCATTCCTCTACCCTTACATTGCCCCAAGAACAGCTCCCACACTCTCTGAGTCTTCTCCATCACCCTATTACCTACCCCTAATCATTTACCAACCTTATAAACACCATAACCGCCTTACAACCAACCTTCATTGAAAGCCCCTAAATCACTGCCCCTACCGATATCGGTTATCAACAACCGGTACCGGTTATACAGTGACCGGCATCGGTCACTGTGACTCAAACCAAAACCAGCCTTTCCTCTATTGCTTTTTAACGAGGTAACTAAATTGTAATTTCACAATAACTTCTTTGTTATCATTTGTGTTAATTCGTATTAAAAGGGAACTGACCACCTTCGAAAGGAAGTCTAATATTTCCTAGGCCCAAGGCAGTTCCCTCATTTATTGTCTAACTATAATCTGGTGGTGGTCTTGCATTCTTATTCACTGTACGCGGTAGTCCTTGTTTCTCAAGAGAATGAAAAGAAAAGGAGTTCTTGAAACAACTTGATAGAAATTTGATCTTTCTGTCATTTATTTCATGAGAACTATCTTCATGAGTTGATTCTTGGAAGATACTTCAGAAAATTTGACATTATCACTAGTCTCTTAACGTTACCTATTTCTCAATTATATAAAGAAATCATCTTCCTCACACCTCCTTTTTCATTTTTTGACGTCAAGTGTTGAGAGCATTCTTCTCTTGAGAAGTGTGAACACCGAAAGGTTGAAGCTTATTGAAAATGTTTCAATTTTTTAAAAATCAGCCATATGATCAAACAACATTTCATTTCTCCATTTATCATTGAGAATGTTTCCATCCTCATGAAAAGGGAATGAGCAAAAATTGGAGCTAAAATGTTTTCATTATCATTTTCCCATTCTTGATCATCGAGAACCAAGAAATCCATTTCCATGATGAAATCATCATCTCCTTGAATAGGTTCATGTTTAAGAGGTAGAAACATGTTGTCATTATCATATTTCTTGTCATCTTCTTCCAATGAGAAATATAAGTCTTCGTATTCACAAGTATACTCATCGCATGGAACCTCATATTGAGCATTGAGAACATGATTGGAAACATTGAAGTTACCTATCAAGAAGTTGTTGAGAATCACCCATTATTCTTGATTCACATAGCTCATCACTTCAAGATTTCTTTGTTGCAAGTTGAGACTCTCATCACCATCATTAAAATACAATGGAGAAACTTCATTTATGTTCCCATTCTATGAGAAGTATATACTCTCAAACTCTAATTTCATCGAATCATCACTATACTCTTGGACTGGATCCGTGATGCTTGGATATTATTCCACCAATATGGGAAGCTAAAGATCATCCTCAAAATTTATGAAAACATTACAAGATTTAGAAATTTTACATGTGATGTCTATTGTTGGGTCATCGGGTCTTTGGACAATATACTTAATTTTTTCGATGGGAAGGAGTTATTTGTTTTACCATTGACCGGGATGGTGACATGTAACCAATATAATTGCATATATCCACCAACATTGACAAAAATTCAGCCCAACAACATACCATATGAGCCAAGAATGTCTACTACAAGTATTGTCATCGTGATATTTTTGTCGGGAAGTACGCCAATGCTAACCGAGCATCCTTGATTTGCCCCATAAGGGGAAATTATTTCATTTATATGGAGAGAAAATGGCAGAGGTAGGAGAAAAGGTTTGAGTGTGGGACTCGTGAAAGAAAGGAATCTCAGAGAATCAGATTTGGTTCCTCTTCCTAAACTACACTACCACAAGCTATTCCTAGTGCGAGCAAGCTAATCTAATCCTAATCTAACCATGCCAAGGAGGAGAGAGAGAGAGAGAAAAGGGAAAAAGCAGAGCCTACACTAAAACGGTGATACACCGAGAGAAGGAAAATGTTGAACATCTATCAAAAGCGCCATGGAACACAAGAGAGGTGAGCAATGGGAAGGATGGATGAGATGCATCACGAGGCCCGAGGATAGATTTCACACGAGAAAATGTCCCAAAACTCCATGAACACAGCTCCAAACCTGCAATGAACATTCAAACGTGCACAAATACTACACTGATGAAGAGAGGCAAGAAGAAAACAAGCAAAAAATGAGCAAGGATGGACAGATGCATCACGAAACATGTTTTTGTTGCTTGAAGTTTTGCACTGAGAACATCATTTTAATGGTAAAAGGCAAAAATGCCATTACGAGAGAAGGGGAGGAGGTTCGAACTCCATTTTCAACCCTGGAGAAGAAAAAGAAGGGAGGCGAGCTGAAAAGATGAACCACCTTTTAAAAATGAGCCAAATCTGGCTTTTACAATGCATGGGTTGAGCCGGAGAGAGAGAAACATAGGAAAACGTGTAAGTGAGCCCAACCATTGACCAAAATGCATTCTTCATTAAAATCGGTGGTTGAAACATCACTTTGGCCATCTTTGAAGAAGAATGCGACCCATGTGCATTAAAGCCGGTTGTTGAAACGCGTCGATTCGGCCATGTTGAAGAAGAATGCGACCCATGTGCATTAAAAGCTGGTTGTTGAAACGTCAGTTCTGGCCATTACCACGTGCCAGAGATGTTTCTTGATTTTCTCTCTCAAACTGAACCAAAATGCTAAGATTGACCCTGGAATCATGTGTAGAGAATTTTCACCAGCTTTCCATTGATATAAAGAACGTGAAAATCGAGCTCTGGATCGAAAGATATGGCGATCTGAAGATTTAGGGCAAAAAACAGGCCAAAACGGATATTTGAATTTTTTCCCGCGCTCTGCCACTTGGATGACACGTGTCGGGCTCTGATTGGATGAGAAATTCTCTCTCCTTCCCTTTTTGGGTTTTCCTTTGAAAATTTTGACTTTTTATAACTTTGGAAAAATTTCATTTTCCCCCGCGCCCGCCACTTGGGACACGTGGCATCATTTGGTTAGAGGACGGGGCGCGGGGTCATCCTTTACCTTTTAGTTTTTGGCCAAAACTTTTGCTCAAATTTTCCTAAGTCTCCCGAGCTCCGAACTCCCCCCCTTAGGACACGTGTCTGTGTCTATTAGCTCGGGCCGACCCTTCAAACCTTGCCCTTTGAAATTTTTTGGCCAAAAAACACTTAGCCAATTTCCATTGCGCTTCCCCTTGTGACACGTGTCACGCTACGATTCATCCGCGGGCCTCCTTGTCTCTTTTCGGCCACTTCACCTTTTCACGTCCCACACGTACTTTTGGCCGGATGTCCCAAACTGTCTGGGACAAATTTCTCCGAACCCCCCGATTCGGGCTTCCTTGTCCCTCTTTGCGGTGAAGACACGTGGCAAGATTTCCATTCGCTCTCGGCTCTTTCGGCTTTTCACGTCCCGCGCGTACTTTTGGCCGGATGTCCCAAACGAAAGTCCTCTGTTTCAGCCGAATCGGCTGGTTCGCGTCCTCCGCGTACTTTTGTCCCAACTGTCCCGGACTGCACAGGACAAATCTCTCGAACCACCGAAATGGGTGACTTGCGCCAAACCGGCCGATCGCGTCCTTCGCGTACTTTTGTCCCGGATGTCCCAACTGTGTGAAACAAAGACTTAGGCAATTTTTCCTTCTTTTTTGGCCGATTCGGCTTTTCGCGTCCCCGCGTCCCGATGTCCCAAGCTGTCCCGATCTGCTGGACTAGGACTTAGCTAATTTTCTTTTTTTCGGCCCCAAGCTTGGTACTGACAAACCTCAGTCAACCCGAACGGAGTACAACTTGAGCCCTAGGACTTAGCGAAATTTTCCTCATTTTGATCCTGCCCCCTGACCTTATTTTTCACATTTCTTCCATTTTATCAACTTTGTTGGGATTTCTTCTTGGATAGGAGAGTTAGAAAGAAGCTGGGACCCCAAAAACATGATTTTGGGCCTTGAATCAATCTACTTTCTCGGGACTTGAATAATCTGATGCATGTTATCAAAATTACCTCGGGGGTGAATTTTGGATAACAATTTTGGCGACTCAGCGGGGTCATCTCACTGCTTTAGATGAATGATCGGTTGCTGAAGCAATCCATTGGGCATGGAGTCATGAGTTGTAACTGAAAACTGATCGAACTTTGAAAACCTCCCTCTACGAGCCACTTGAAACCCCTTTGAAATGGAGTCGTTCTCACCAAAATGCCCTTTGAAATGGGTGTGCAGAGAGCAAAACCAGCACCACAAAAACTATGTACAGAACTGAAAATCATACATGCTCCAAATGGAACATGCGAGTGTGCACAAGCACTTCTTTCTACTGAAAGCAAACCTACCTACTCTACTCTAACTGGAAGCAAAGGCAAGCTAAACAAACCCTGTAATTGGTTGTGAGAAATAGCTTCCCTTTCTCAAAAGTGGCAGCCATGCAATTGATTTGGAGCTGATCATGGCTGATTAGGATGGATGGAAAATCAACAAGAAGTTGGTCTTCCACCCAAATCATCAAGGTATCAGCTGAAGGCAAATTCAATACCTCTTTTAGTTGCTCTGCATTTGGATTGAAGAGGTATGACAGCTGATCCTTGGTACTTTGTAGCTCACCCTCATGCTCAGAAGCAAGCATGACTGGTTGTGACTTCTCCTTTGGCTCCAATGAAGCCAAATACCTGATTGGGCAAGGTCTGATCCGTTTGATATGCCCATAGCTCTGATTTTCAACTCCAAAAATGGAGTCTTCTTGTAGACCTTCTTGAATGGATGGTGTGGAAGAAATGGTGAAATTCCTCTGTCCTTTCTCTTCCTCCAATGAAGAACATGAAAGATTAAAATCTTCCAATCTTGGTTCCGAAAAGAGCTCTTTATAAGATGCGAGCTGCTGCTGCAAATGAATGTTCTCCTTCATGACAACAGACTCAAGTGTTTGGAATGTGGATGATGAAAGAGAGAATGGTGGAAACTCAACCGGCTCTTCTCCATCAAAACAGTCCTCCAAATCTGACAGATAAACTGCCTCATGGCTGTCCTGCTGCAAATGCTCCACTTCCTCCATGGTGTCTTCTTGATATGTAACTTGACCACCATGGTTTCTTTCACCCTCCAACATTGAGTTTGAGAGATCAAACTCCTCTTCAGTACTAGAACTTGAGAGAGGTGAAGTAGAAAGAAGAACTGAAGGTTCTCCTGTAGCCTGCTTTGTGCTCAAAGCCCTTGGATCTGCAATTTTCTCCTCCACAACTAGAATGTGCTCCTCTTCTTTTGGATCTGGAGCAGCTTCTCCTTCTCTCCAATGTTTGAAGACAATCTTGCTCTTGATTGAACTCTTCCTCCAGCATGAAGTTTGTCAAGTCAAACTCTTGATCTGCTGCTCTAGAGGACAAGTTGGGACTGCAAGATCTTCTTCTGAGCTTTCTTCCTTTATGGCTGATTGTGCAACTTGAATTGAATCAGCATTCCCTTCAAATAGAGTGCCAACATGGACACTACTTTCTGAGCAAACTGACTGCTGATCTGCTTCTTCTTTTTCTCTTCTTCTGCTGCCACAAAATCAGTCTTAACCACCATTTGTTCAACCTTAGCCTCTTCTGTAGGTTTAACCATCAAGGGGATCTTTGTCATCCCAAATTTGGCAGCCCAAACCCTCAAGTTGTCTGTCATTTCTTTTTTGTTGGGCTCCTCTTCTTGCTGTCCTTCATGGCCGATTTTTGCAATTTCTTCTTCCCCACATGGAATTGGGAATGCAAGAGGAGGGATGGGTTGTAACTCAATTGATTTGGCAATTTTTTGTGGTGGTAGAGGAGGTGAAACCTCTTGTTTCTTTGGGGGAGAGCGTATTTCTTTTAGCTCTTGTGGAGGGGATGATTGTTTGGAAGGAAAAAGGAAAGAAGAATTGAGGTGTGGTGGAAAGGCGAGAGGTGGAGACATGGGATCAACATTTGGGACAGCAGATGGGGAGTTTAGAATTTGCAATTCCAAATGAGATGGTGTTGCTTGAGTAATGGGAAGAGAAAAACTAGATGATGGTGTAGAACTTACCCATTGACAAGGTTGTTCAACAACAAGTGTATAGGCCTCTATTTTCTTTGTCCATTGTGCGAGTTGGGGGCAGCATCTTCATCATGAAGTCCAGCTTCTCCTGAGGGCTGAAGTGTCTTGGAAAAGGGCCTCCCCATGGACAAGGAGTCCTACAACCAATTCTGAAAGCTCTCATTTGAGTTGTTGCTCTAGACTGCACCATCTTTACCTCCATCTTTTGGATTTTCTCCAACAGACCAGCATCTTGCATCTGATTGTCTTCATTATATGCATACTCTTGCTCTTGGAAAGCTCCATAGCCAAACTGATTTTGGCATTGCTGCTCATATGGGTATGCATGCTGATTTTGAATTTGTTCAAAATGCTGATTTGGAGGATTTAAAAAACATGTTGGAGGTGGGAAACATTGCTGTTGTTGTAAATGTGAGTTCCATGATGGAAATGAAGTCATGATTGCACAACTTCATGGAATGGAAAAGAATGAAAGGGATGGAAAGAAGGATGGATGGGAATGGATGAAAAATGGGTCTGCAACTTCAGAAATGGGTTGCTGATCAGATGGAGTCGCCAGATGTGTTTGCAAGTGCCTCCAAAGGCTGAAATCTTCACAGGAACACACCAACCTGCAAAAGATGAAGTGGAAGACCTCTAAGGTCCCACTGGGCGTGCCAAAACTATTGTGCAAAATCATAGCACCCCTGGATGTTGATCAGATTTCTAGGTTGATCACTCTAGCATCCAGTGTGATTGCACAACATTGAATCCTTTCTTTGAGTGTGGGACTCGTGAAAATGAGAAAGGAATCTCCAGAGAAGGCTGGTTCCTCTTCCTAAACTACCTGCCACAAGCTATTCCAGTGCAGGCAAGCTAATCTAATCCTAATCTAACCATGCCAAGGAGACAGAGAGAGAGAGAAAAGGGAAAAACAAAGCCTACACTAAAACGGTGATACACCAGAGAAGGAAAATGTTGAACATCTATCAAAACTACCATGGAACAAAGAGAGGTGAGCAATGGGAAGGATGGACAGATGCATCACAGGCCCAAGGATAGATTTCACATAGAAAATGTCCCAAAACTCCATGAACACAGCTCCAAACCTGCAATGAACATTCAAACGTGCACAAATACCTGCAATGAAGAGAGGCAAGAAGAAAACAAGTGAAAAATGAGCAAGGATGGACAGATGCATCACGAAACACGTTTTTGTTGCTTCAGAAGTTTGCCTGAGAACATCATTTAATGGTAAAGGCAAAAATGCCATTACGAGAGAAGGGGAGGAGGTTTGAACTCCATTTCAACCTGGAGAAGAAAAGAAGGGAGGGCAGAGCTGAAAAGATGAACCACTTTTTTTAAAAATGAGCCAAATCTGGCTTTTACAATGCATGGGTCGAGCCCAGGAGAGAGAAAATGTAGGAAAACGTGTAAGCAACCCAACCATTGACCAAAACGCATTCTTCATTAAAATCGGTGGTTGAAACATCACTTCTGGCCATGCTGAAGAAGAATGCGACCCATGTGCATTAAAATTGGTTGTTGAAACGTCAGTTCTGGCCATGTTGAAGAAGAATGCGACCCATGTGCATTAAAACTGGTTGTTGAAACGTCAGTTCTGGCCATTACCACGTGCCAGAGACGTTTCTTGATTTTATCTCTCCAAACTAAACCAAAATGCAAGATTGACCTTGGAATCATGTAGAGAATTTCACCAGCTTTCCATTGATATAAAGAACGTGAAAATCGAGCTCTGGATCGAAAGATATGGCGATCTGAAGATTTAGGGCAAAAAAAAGGCCAAAACGGATATTTGAATTTTTTCCGTGCTCTGCCACTTGGATGACACGTGTCGGGCGCTGATTGGATGAGAAATTCTCTCTCCTCCCCTTTCCATGGGTTTTCCTTTGAAAATTTTGACTTTTTTATACTTTGGAAAAATTTTCATTTTCCCCCGCGCCCCGCCACTTGGGACACGTGGCATGATTGGTTGGAGGACGGCAGGGGCGCGGGGTCAACCTTTACCTTTTAGTTTTTGGCCAAAACTTTTGTCAAATTTTCCAAAGTCTCTCCCGAGCTCGAACTCCCCACCTTAGGACACGTGTCTGTGTCTATTAGCTCGGGCCGACCCTTCAAACCTTGCCCTTTGAAATTTTTGGCCAAAAAACACTTATTTGAAATTTTCCATTGCGCTTCCCCTTGTGACACGTGTCATGTTTGCGATTCGTTGCGGGCCTCCTTTCTC
Organism: Taxus wallichiana var. yunnanensis; assembly: GCA_018340775.1. NCBI lineage: Eukaryota > Viridiplantae > Streptophyta > Pinopsida > Cupressales > Taxaceae > Taxus > Taxus wallichiana. The sequence goes on from CM031240.1 coordinate 205,035,289, forward strand.
TCTTTTCGGCCACTTCACCTTTTTGCATCCCATCGCGTACTTTTGGCCGGATGTCCCAAATCAAATGCAGGACAAATTTCTACGAACCACTTGATTCGGGCTTCCTTGTCCCTCTTTGCGGCGAAGACACGTGGCAAGATTTCATTCGCTCTCGGCTCTTTCGGCTTTTTACATCCCGCACGTACTTTTGGCCCGGATGTCCCAAACGAAAGTCCTCTGTTTCGGCTGAACCGGCCGGTTCGCGTCCTCCACGTACTTTTGTCCCAAGCTGTCCCTGGACTACAGGACAAATCTCTCGAACACTTTGAAATGGGTGACTGCGCCAACCGGCCGATCCACGTACTTCACGTACTTTTGTCCCCGGATGTCCCGATTGTGCAAAAGCGAGACTTAGGCAAATTTTCTTCCTTTTTGGCCGATTCGGTTCTTGGCGTCCCATGCGTCCCGACATCCCAACTATCCTGTCCCCGAGACCACGGACTAGGACTTAGCCAATTTTCTTCATTTTTGCCCCAAGCTTGGTACAACGAACCTCGTTCAGTTCAGCGAGCCCTTTAGGACTTGAAATGCCTCAAGCAGTCCTGCAACCTTATTTTTTGTATTTCTTCCATTTTATCAACCTGTTGGGATTCCTTCTTGGGTGGGAGAGTTAGAAAGAAGCTGAGGGCCCCAAAAACATGATTTTGGGCCTTTAAACAATCTACTTTCTCGGGACCGAATAATCTGATGCATGTTATTAAAATTACCCAGGGGGTGAATTTTGGATAACAGTCACCATTTGAGGATTCAATTTATTATCTTGGGAAACAAAAGATGATCCTTATTTATCCTTTTGATATTGAGTGAATATTGCATAGGAGTAACTATCTATGGATTTTTCATCATCAATCGTGTATTCACAAAATCCGATACAGTATATTATTATTTTCCTTCATTTTCATCTTCCGATTCAAATTTTTCTTATTTTTCTTCATTGATATCACATATTACATTAACGGCAGAGCCTCCAAGGAAATCCTTTGAGGTGATCCTGCAATCTGGTTCTTATTCTAGTTTGGATGATATGTTTATTGAAAAACTTATTTCTTTAGCATTTTCAAGTCATTTGCCAAAATTTACAATCATCTCTCTCATCTTTGGAACCTTGGGCCTTATCCTTCGTTGAAGGATTATTGATCTTACCTAACAAGATGAGGTCATCTTCCACCTCAACAATAATTTCTTGAGCATGGTCCAAATCTCGTGGTTGAACACTCCATAGAAAGAAACTTACTTGTGCAATTGATCATTCACAAAGAACATCATTAGATTATCTGTAGTAGGAAGGGAAATGGAAGGAATCTTGTTGATCTGTTTTTTGAATTTTTCCATGAAGTGTCTCATGAAATTTAACAACTCTTTATTCATCTGAGTGAGTTGAGTGAAGAGGGCATGATTGTATTTGAATGTCTTGAATATTTCTTCAAACTTATTTTTCATACCACCCTAATTAGAGATTAAGTATCAAGGAAAACAATAAAACTAGTCCACTATGACATCTTGCAATGTTTACATGAACTACACTACAAAATCTTCATGTTGTGCTGCTCTAAGGATGCCACAAGATGTGATGAAGATTGTGATATGATCGTTAAGATGCTACTTTCAATCTCCATAGAATTTCAGAAATTTCTTTCTTGATCTTTTTGGAAGTTCATGGAGTAGTGGAGTCAAAGTCAACAGACTAGTGTTTTGTCCCCAAGGCACATGTGTTCATGCTGTCATTTCTTCTTCACATTATTATTCTCTTTACCCTTCTCTTTCTCCTTTAGGAGAAATGAGGACTCATGGTTCAACAAATAGCTCTTCATTATGAAATTAAAGAAGATTTTCAAGAACTATTTTTCTTGTCGTATAATGGGAAGTTTGAAATCAGCTCTTCATTTTTCCTCGAATGCAAGGCCAACAACACCACCTACATGATCATCTTGAGTATACCTTATTTCTCCTAGATTTTCTCAAGTGCTTAGGAAGTAAAGAAAGTTATAAAGTGTAGGTTTCTCAACAAGATTGCAAAGAGGCTTTTGATTGTTCAAATAGTATTTTTGGTATTTTAATTTTTTTTATAAATATTTTCAGATATCTATATGGGTGCACAAGGAAGATATATCCCCAATAGTGTCTCCAAAACTATAAGTGAAATGATTTTTCATGTGGAAAATTACATGTTTTCGCTAACTCTCATGGGGCTATGCCCTCCTTGTTTATGGGAGGCTACCATTATTGAATGTAAAATATCCTATTTCTATATAACTACTGTGGGTTATCCAAATAGGTCAGGGTTCACACAAGAAAAATTCACTGAACCTATGGTAAAGTGATTGTATGAGGTAAAAGGGAGGAAATTGCAGTGATGAGGGATAAAAAAGAGAAATTAGGAAGGAGGGTTATTATTGTGAGTAGGAAATAATAGATTCCATAAACTATAACCAAACTTGTTCAACATTCAATTGGAGGAAGGAAATAATTTAGGCTACTAGCAAGACCAACACACCAGATACACACAAGTCTCTTGGTTCATCAATCAAGGACACCAAGTTCCTTCTTGGTTGTTTAAGATCACTATGCATTCAAAGTTGTAAAAAGAGAGAATAGAGGAAAAAATGAGCAAAGTAAATGGAAGAAAGTAGATGTTATTTCTTGTGTTTGTGATACAAAGTTCAACATCCAAATCACATCCACAATTGTTACAAAGTAGAAATTTTCAAAAATATAGGATCCTTTGGAATGGAGAAACCATTCCAATTTATAGCCTTGTGAATTTCCTTCTCATCTACCCCCACATGACTCTTCATGTTCCTATTCCACTTGTGACCTTTCATTTTCCCTTAGAAGAGACAAATTAAGTACCTCTTATAATTTTGAGAGAGTAATTTTACAATTTACAAATATTGTCAGTTAAGAAAATAGGAAAAATACCATGATTATGTACAATGAAGAATTAGAAGAAAGGGAGAGAAAAGGAGAGGGGAAAGGGATTTAGTGATTTATCGAAGAAGATCCTTTAGATGTAGAACTTGCTGATCTGAAGCATTATGATGACAATATCCTCCTTTTGCACGATGAAAAATCATATTTGGACTTCCGAATGAGTGTTTATAGAAAATCTCATGAGACCTTCTGATGTGAGCTTGAGACAAACATGAGCATTAGTCGTGATGATGAATTCCTGATCTTACAATGAGAATGATGATCACTCTCTTACTCTTTAGGATTTCACAATTCTCATTCACAAAGCTCAAAAATTTTGATGCTTATGTTCCTTTCCAACTCATTGTGTAACAACATTGCAAACTCTTCTTTTACTGACATATAAGATGTGAGATCCTAAAGGAAGAAGGATGAGCTCTTTCCTAGCTCACTTGGCTTGGCTAGCTCAACCAAATCACTCAACTCATTTGACTAAACTAACTCTCCCATTTGAACTAACTCAAATCAGCCATCTCACCAAGCTCAAATCATCCAACTCACTTAGCGAGATGATGATGGTTTCCCCTGATGATATTGGATTTCAATGGAACCTCAAGTGAAGATCACTTATTTGACATTATTAGCTAAAGAATTCATCTGATGTTTTCATACCTCAACCTTCATGTGCCCCTTATAGGAAAGGACGAGATCTTGACTAGCTCACTTGAATAACCTACCTCACCTATCTCTCCAATCTCACCGAACACACTTCAACCAGCTCACCTATCTTACCTAGCTCACCTAACTCACTTCAACCAGCTCACAAAGCTCACCTTGATCACCCAGATCACTTCAACCATCTCATCTTGATGAGATGGTGATGAATTCAAGACTAGATGATGAACATGATGAACTATTTTTGATGAATTAATGGAGTCCTTAACACCTTTCAAATCCTTTCTAGTTGGTTAATGTCTCTGGCTCTCGCCTGCTATGCCCTGAGATGTTTTGCCTTACTTCTTGACATAATTGAGCTCAAAATGATGCTTCAGGGTTCATGTGAAGAGTGAGTTTCCTTTCTTGAGATATGAAATCATCTTATAACCCTGTGAAGATGCAAAAATAAATGAGATGAGTGAAATTGGATCCAACTGCAACTTTCTGCATCCAAAATGGAGACTTTCTATTTTTATTAGGTAGGACCAGGACCTGCTATTTTGGGACATATCACCTATTTTCTCAAATATGACCTTCTGAACCTTTTTTACATTCCATTATCCTCTTGACGATTACTTGATATTTTAAGAAAGTTTATATTTTTAGAAATTTGCTTTTTTCAGCAAAATTGCCAAATTTTCCCTACCTTTCATTTTGCATTGTTTTTTATTGTTTTGAGTGATTAGAAGTTATAATTTGAGGAACTTACTATTTTTAACATATGAAGGGGATTTCATATGATATTTTTAGAAATTGGAAAAAAATGACCTCGATTTGCATTGGAAACATATTTTTTAGATTCAACTACTCGTTATGATCTTGTGCTCCAAATTTCACTGTGTTCTGTCCATAGGAATGCTTGGAAATAAAAAAGAAAGTTTTAGAGGTAGGGTTTGCAGGTTAAAATATCTCATGGTAGCCATTAATGGAGTCCTTTAGCTTTAGCTATCAGAAGGATTTTTCGAAGAATAAAAATTAGCTCAAACCCTTGGTATGATCAATTTCTTGGTTCACTAGTAGTGAGAAAATCTTCGTTCTTGCAATCGTGAATGCTATGGAATGATTTAAGAAACATGATGGATGTGTTTATAGGTATTTGAATGATTCATAGCTTAAACAATGGAGTCTTGGTCAAACTAGGTAAGAAAACCATTATTAGTTAGTCATTTTAAGGTTTTTATGGCATACGATAATTGTAGACACTAAATAACGCACTTTAGGTACATATCTAGGTCCTAGTCACATACCACTATTCATATGATTCATAAGTGAGAAAAATAGTAATTGACATCTATCTTGGGCCTTTTTATTTTCTTTCTTGCTTTCTCTGTGGTCTTACACACCTCACTTCCCAATCCGACTTTCGTTGCTTCATCTTTCTTTGCTCTATACATCAACGTTCAGTTAAGATGCGAGCACCTAGGAACCCTCATCTTTTATGGGAGACCCCTACATATTTGTATCTTGCTCACCCCCTTTGGGCCTCTTTTATCTTTTGGGAATATTTTTTTTTCTTATGAGTTGGCCTTTTAGTTGTCAATTACGAAATTAAAACAAGGGAATCATAAAAATAAAATGCTATGTGACCATAATAAAGGACCAAACTCTAAGAAACTATCACTATTACCTAAGGTTGTATCAAAGGATTTTCAAGAGCATTAAAACATCCATCTAGATTCATTCAATGGACAAGGAAATTCATTTTCATCATATACTTCATAAGAGGTGAACTTCATTTTGACATCCACACATCTAATTTGTTTCTCATTATTCAATGCATCTTGCACAAGAGCCACCTAGGAAAAATTCTTCACACACACACAAAAATCTACACAAAGTCTGATATGTAGTATAACACTCGGTTGTAAGTTCACTTTGTCGGGTGACCATCGGGGTCAATCTGAATCCCCATTTGCATATTTTTCTTTTTAGTATTTGATGTGTTTTGGGGTTTTGCAGGAGATCATTTATTTTGTAGGCTACATGAGAATTCGGCGATCTTCCGGTGATCTACAAGAAATCAATAGTCAAGGCTAGTGACAATCGTGTGACACAGTGAAAATCATTTTCTAAGGTTCTGCATAGTCATATATGCCTACAAAAGGTTTTTGGCATCTAGGTTCCCTAATCTTGACATTTTTGACATTTTTGCATTTTTGGGCTCAATTGCGATAGTCTGTCCTCTTGTTCCATTAGTTTTCTAGCTTGACATATCTTTTAGATAATTTTGAAATCAAATAAATCTCTTATTCCATCTCTTGCACTTAGGGTTATAATTTATAATTTATTATTGCTTAGGTCAGAGCTATATTTTATTGAATATCATTACGTTTTTACTTTGCAATTAGGGTTTAGCACATTTTCAATATTTTAAAATCATTTGGTGAACCAATCACTCGAACCCACCTTTATTATAGGTATTTTATCATCTTATTATTATGGTTCAATCTTATGGACCATTTAATGAAGGCCATCTCCAAAAGCTCAATGATCATCTTCCTGAAGATCCCTGGGATCTAGATCTAATTTTATTCATTGCTCGTGAGGAGGTCACTAATCTTGTAGAGATTAATGTTCCTATATCCTTCCAAACTTCCATGCTTATTGCTACTCAACCCCCTACTTCCACTCTTCCACCTACTTCTACTGTTCCCATTTTTGTTCCTACTCCCACCAACCACTTCACTCCACCTCTTGTTTCTCACACATGGTAAGTCTCTTCTTTGGCACTCAAGACCTAGCCTCTCTTTATCAAGATATTCAAGTTCAAATCCATCAATTACAACAGGATACTTCTCATGCATCTCCATCTCTAGATTCCACTTTACTCCTTCACACTCCTTTTTGCACCCACCATTTTTGCTTATGTACTTCCTCCTAATTTCATCACTCCCAAGCTTCCCATTTTCAATGGCCATGGTGACCCTCAAGAGAATCTCGAGCATTTCATGTAGCATGTCTAGATTATGCGAATGATCACACTTTACTCACAAATATCTTTTATAAAAGTCTCTAAGATTATGCAATACGTTGGTTATACGATCTACCTGTCCACTTGGTAACATATTTTACGCATTTAGCTGATGATTTTATTTCTCATTTCTCTATCAATATTGGCTGATATCCTATACTCATCTTGGGAAAATTAAAAAAGTATCTAACGAGCACCTAGGAGATTATGTTTTGTGATATAAGAACAATTTATCTAAGATGTATAATGTACTCAAGGAATTTGAACTTCAAGATCTATTTTTCCAAAGTATATTACAGCCACTACAGGAGAGTTTCATCTTTGAGACATCTCCATTATTTGATCATTTATGTCATACTCTTAAGCTATACAAAAGTAAACTATTATCTATGGGAAATCTTAAGTATCATGAGTAGGCTTCATCTTCTACATGATTTCAAAGTAAATCAAATTTCAAGCCATCTACTAAACCTATTGAAGCTAAAGCTACTATCAACGTTGTCTCTAATCCTTAAAATAAATATTCAATGAAAACCACCTAAGTGTAAATTTACTAAATTACCTTGTGCTTGGAATATTATATTGCCAAAACTCGTTGAGAAAAATATTATTACACTTACTCCTACACTCAATCTGGACCCATCTCATCCTAGAGGTTACAATCACAATAAAATTTTGGATGCAAATATCATCAATGCATCGGGAACTCTATAGATCGATGTTTCAAAATTTGGCATCTTATGCAATATCTCATTGATGATAATGTAATTGAGATTTCTAATCCTAAAACATCTACGCTAGTCAATGAAAATCACAAGCTCAAGATGCTCAATAATATTCTTCCTAAACATGAAAAGCAAGTGGCTGAATCTTCTTTGAATCATACATATCGTGTAGTGTCTAATCCTTCATCAGGGGCTCTTAATTTTCTAGTTTCTCATGCTGATGCATCTCTATTGTTCATTACATTTTATGAGTACAACTATCACGATACATTATCCTTTGACATATTACATATCAATGCTTCTATCAGGCCTCACACTATCAATAATAGTACAATGATTGATTCATAACTTCATATGTGTGTGTTCTCTATTGCACTTCTTATTGCTATCGATTATCCGCTATCGCATATTTCATATCTAGTTCCTAAATCATATGGTTATGTCAAGCTTCTAGTCACTAGTTGGTCCTCTTACCATGCTTGTGCCATTTCTTATGGCACCTTTAATCAAAGGGTGTGACATGCTCTTAGGTATTACCTAGTTCTGTGCTACTCAAGCTATCAATTATATGAATCAATTTTATCTAAAGTTCATTCACAACAAGCAAGTTATTACTATCAACGGTGTTACACCATGCACACCATGGCCGAAACCTCCTTTTGAGGTTATCATTGCACTACTTGCTAGAGCGCGTCAGGTCCATGCGTCCTCTCAAATGTAAAACTTAATTTTATCCTAGCTCTCCTGTTCACACATGACATACTTAGTTTCATCGGTATACTAGTCTGTCTCATTAGTGTAGGTCAACACTCAGGAAACTCCTTGATATAGGTATATAACATATCCTTAGTTTCCTTCATATAGTTTTTCATCACTTCTAAAAATATCCTTCACATAGGTTTTCATAACCTTTGTGCTCTCCTTCACATAGATCTTCACCTCCACATTTTGCTTCACATAGGTGTCCATCACCTCATCGGTCTCATGCACATAGATCTCATTCACCGATACAACATCTATCTCATAAATCACTGATCAAAGTGCATGGTATCATGTCTTTATCTCTACAAGCATCAGGTGGAGGGCCCTTACACTTTAATTTTTTCAAATAACATATTCATCAACATACACTAGTTGGGCATCATGCTTACTATTCCCCCTTTTATCATTATTAGGTGTCTCATATTTCTACAATTTCACTTCATGCTTCATATCTATTATTTCACACACATTTACACATCCTGATACACTAGTAAGATGATATCCCTATGATGCAATCTTGTGTTATGGTTCACACTTGAATGTTGAGGGAATACTAAAATTATGAACCTCACATCATACACATTACACATTTCACACTCTGTGCATCCATACCACATATTTATCGCATCACATTCTCACACAACACACCACCTGATGACACACTATAGTTCTATGGTTCATAATCAAATGTTGAGAGTATAAATCTGAAATGAAACTCACCACACTCACTCACTCTTTACGCTCTATGCTTCATTGATCTATCTATCTAGTGCACACAATTCAAACCATTTCCCAATGACACACTCTTGTTCTATGGTTCATTCTTGATTGTTAAGGGGTATTTTATAAATGAACCTCATCTCATATACCTTCATACATATTTTATCGGGAGCACATTGCCCATATCACATTAAATTTATATTAAATTCCATTCACACTCATAACATACTACATATATTGGTTGCACATACTCTTGCTTTCTTATACTTGTTACATGTACACTTTGTTCCACATGCTAGATAAATACTTTGTATTTCATTATTTTTACTATATACTGAGATGCATGTTCACTTATTCTCTAGTTATGAATGCATAATTTATAAAGATTCTTGCACATTGCATCGATGTTTGCCTTTGTACCTCTTGCCGAGTCCCATAGTGGCTCCTAGAGCAATCTAATTTTGTACACACTTCAAGTGCTATTATTTCACATTATATTAATTCCTATTCTAACTACCACACTACTTTATATCGGATCATACACAATTTGACATAATTTTTATCTTCCTAACATGATAATGGGTGCTTCATGTGTAACATTTACTTTATAGGAACTATTTTCCACCATGGTTGTTTGTTACTCTTTTCTTGTCACTGTTTGTCATTGTTTTCCATTGTATGCCATTATTTGTGGGCTATGCCCTTTGTCTTGTGTGCACACTTGTATGCTTTTGGCCACTTCAGCCCTGATTGTATTGTGACATTATGAGAAATGTCCCATGTTTAAAACCTTCTTTTTGCGGTGTAAATTATCTTCGGTTTGCTAGATTACACTTTGTTTTATATATGTGTCTTTGTCTTGTTTGCACTAACATATGTTTCTAGCCACTTTGTTTGTATGTGCCTTGGTTTCTACAAGCACATTCCCTCCTTTGTAGGGTATCGGTTTTAGCGTAGTTTCGGTCCTCTCCTTTAGGCCGCATCCTCATAGCAATGTTGCATGTAACCCAAATGAGGGGGACATATATTGTATGAATCAGTCACCCCATTCAATAGTACATAGTCACAGTTCAAACCTATACAACACATGAACCTAATAATCCCGATTCTGAAATGACACAAAATTTGACTTGGGTCCTCAGCACAACACATATGCCTATGCCCAGATACACACATGAGCACTGGTCACTAATGACCCTCCTAGGTGCCTATGACTAGAGAAATTACAAAATGTTTCTCGAGATCAAAACAATTTCTACATAGTAGTTTTCTGCAGTACATGCATAGTCCTATAGTAATCAACATGCATGTTATCTCATTTTTCTATTTGCGTTGGATAAAACTAGATAAAAATGGATCAAATTAGAAAAAGCACCATCACACCATTTGTAGTGGTGTATAAATAGTTAGGAAGAAGTCGGGGTTTCCCAACACTTCTTCTATTGTGGTGTGAGATTGCCCAAAAAAATTGCACTTGGTGTGAGATCACTCAAAAAACTCGTTCTTGGCGTGAGATCACCCAAAAATGAGTTTTGGTGTGAGATCGCCAAAAAATAGTCACATACCTAGTTTCAAGACACTTTATATCCTTTTTCACTAAATCACGCAGACCAGGTGCACATGTTCCTTTTACTAATTTTTTCACTTTTTACATATTTGGATCAAATTTTTCATATACACATATTTGAATAATCTTTTTCTCTTCTCTTTTATAGGTCTATCCTTATGGGAAGAAATAGTCACATCATCAAACACATCAAGCAAAAATGAAAATAGGTACAACGTGATATATACACATACACTTTCACCCCTAGGGTCACTTCCTCTTCTTTAGCTTCCATGATTCATTTTATCACTCTAAACTTTTTCTTATCTCCTTGACACGCTTTCACCATCAATCTACATGGTTATCAAGTAAGAATATCTGATCTACTTTATGTTATCAAGTATTTACTCAATAACATGAAGTGGGGGAAAATATAGACACTAAATCATGCACTTTGGGTACATTTCTAGGTCCTAGTCACATACCACTATTCATATGATTCATGAGCGAGAAAACTAGTAGTTGACATCTATCTTGGGCCTCTTTCTTTGTTTTCTTGATTTTTCTATGGTCTTACACACCCCACTTCCTAGTATGACTTTCACTAATTTATCTTTCTTGGCTCAGGACACCAATTCCTAGCCAAGATGCCAACGCCTAAGTGCCCTCGTCCCCTCTGGGCACCCCTGACCTCTTTGTATCTCGCTCGCTCCTTTTCAGCCTCTTTTATCTTTTAGGTATCTTGTTTTCTTAAGGTTCAGAATTTCATTTGTCAATTTCAAAATTTAAACAAGGGAATCATATAAATACAAAGCTATGTGACCATAACAAAGGACCAAGATCTAAGCATCTATTACTATCACCTATGGTTACATCCAAAGGAATTTCAAGAGCATCAAAACATCTATCAAGCTTCATTTAAGGAACAAGGAACTACATTTTTATATACACTTCATAGGAGGTTAAGTTCATTTTAACATGGAGACATCTATTTATATTGCTACATCTAGCCATTACTCACTATTCAATGCATCTTGCACAAGAATCACCTAGGGCACGATTCTTCACACACACACACACATAACTACATGGAGTCTAAGACATTATGCAATGCGAGTCTAAGTTCACTCGATGGATGACCGACGGGGTCAGTTTGAATCCCCATTTGAATGTTTTTATCTTTAGGACTTGATGTGTTTTTGGGTTTTACAGGAGATCATTTGTATTGTAGGTTATAGATGAAATCAATGATCTTCCAATGATCTATAGGAAATCAACAAGTAAGGCTAAGGATACTCGTGTAACACGGGAAAATCATTTTATGTGGTTACTGCGTAGTCACAAACACCTACATAAGGAATCTAGTGCCTATGTACCCCTAACCTAGTCTAGGTGCCATAATATTAAAATTTATGATAGTTCTACATTTTTCTCGGGCTCGGTTTACGCCAGTCATTTCTCGTCTTCCATACACATATTCAAAGATCATTTAGAAATGAACTAAATCTCTTATTCCATATCTTGCACTTAGGGTTCTAATTTATAATTTTTTATTACTTAGGTTATACCTATTATTTTATATTTATCATTGTGTAATTCTTTATGAAATTAGGGTTTAGCATATTTTTAATATTTGTTAAATCAATATTCAAATTTACACATGTGAGGGTAGAAGAAACTAGGGAAAAGTTAGGGTTTTCAATATTATTGGTATGGGGTGAATTTTCTTGTCCCATCTATCCCCTTGGGACATGGAAAAGAGGAAAGAAAAATGTGCCATCACCTGGGCTTTCCATGTGTCATAGTGTGATTGTAAGATGAGGGGAAGGATGAAAACCACATTTTAACACCACGAGGGTTAAGTCACGGCATATGAGGAACCATGAAAGTGTCTAAAGAGAGGGGAAATTTTTTATTTTCCCCTCTTTCCCCTTAGGATAGGGATAGGAGGGATAGAAAAATGTTCCCTTCCTTGTGATGATAAGTGGTATACTTTCATTGCACAACGAGAGGGGCCGAGAAATAAGTAAAATAGGCAGACAAAGTGCTTAACATGGTCTTCGAGGAACCTAGAGGGAAAAATGGGGTAGGTAAAATTTTATCGTCCCCTTTGTAACCTTGGGAAAAGGATAAGAGGGACATAAAAATTCACCTCGACTTGGAGGTAACATGTATCCTCTTGTAAAATTGACTAAGCTCAGAGAAAACCGGTGAGAGAGAGAAACTTGATGATGACGTTGTTGGAGCTCCAAGATGTTTTTATAATGAACCTTTATATGATTTTACCTACCAAGGGAATTCAAATATCAATGGGATAGGTCTCATCCTTTAATTCTTTTTGAAAATCCCTAAAATAGATCCTTTTTCTCAAGACAATGAGGTGTGTCTACACAGTTAAGTTTCCTTGAGAGATAATTAAGTCTTGTGAAGGACATAAAAATTCCATCATGTAGACCATTCTTATAGATTTCCAATGAATAATTTTTGAATCCTAAATCCCTATGGAGCCCCTAACATCATTTGTATAAGATCATGTACCTATTTTGATTGCCCGCTCCTTACACCTTAGATACTCGATGTTCTAAGTTTTTCCTAAACCTCCAAAAAATTCCTAAATCAATTCCAACATGTTCCGACTATTAAATACCACATCCAAATGAGTTTGAGACTTTTTCCATCTTGGAGGATGTACACTAGTCCTGAGAAGGTCACAATTGGCCTTTCTATGCCTACCAAGAAACTAGCTATCGAAAACATCTCACCGAGTGAAAATGCTGATCTTGTCTTATCATTTCAAACACATGTAATTTATTGATCATCATATTGGAAGTACCTAAACTTGGTTAAAATGGATATGAAACAAATTAAAAATGACTAGGAGAGTGTTTGAGGAAGCTTTGAGAGAAAATTTGTAACTTACAACCTCAACAATCCATATGCACTTGGAAATTTGAAAAATGGGAGAGAGTAATTCCAAGAAAATGATTAAGGCAAGAAGATTGTGATAGGGTAGAGATCGAATTAAATATTCAATGATGTGAACTTTAGGACAAAAATATATTTATAAATCCCATATAAAATACCCCAACCTACCTTTAAATCAACTAATTAGTGATTGGAAGATCCAAAGGATTAGTTCCATGAGGGTCAAGAAAGTCTTATTTTTCCGATAAATTGTTTAAAGAAGTAAATATGGGTATGGGGAACTAATGGAACATAAGAACTACTCCAAAGTTTTTTTGTGGGATAATTTTTTTGACATCAAATATACTTGTTCTTTTCATCTGCTTAGTTGGTGCATTAGGTCATGCGAGGCCCTTCCTAGAGCAGTGGACTTATTCCTTGGTTCCCTAGAGGCTCAAGCTTTCGACATTGGGGTCAAGGATCATGTCGATGGCCACGCAGAAAACTATAGGAACATAAGAGCTATTAAAAAGGTTCCATAGAGATGTGCCTTATATGATGTGAGAATTAAGTGTGGGGAAGGTGGGTGACCAGATAACATAATGAACAAAGGAACCATTATAAGGGTGCCATAAAAATTTAACTTCACTAATCCAAGAGGCAATGCGGTTATGGAGGAATTTAGAGGAATAAGTGGAACAAAGGAATTGTTCCAACTTTATCTCAAAAGGCTAATTTTCCCAATTTGATCTAATTTCCCCAAAAATTGACTAAATCATTTTTTCAATATCCACCCAACAAAGGAGGAAAGATGACAAAACTATGAAGGATTTTCCCATGAATCCATTTTTTTTGAATTTTTACTAATCCATGAACACACCTCCTCTTTAAGTATGCCCATTTCAATTCATTCTCCCACCCATATATGACCTTGACCATTTCCCAAATATTAATTGACCAAATCTTTCACCTCCATGGTATCCCAACCTCCATTGTCTTAGACCATGATGTCATTTTTCCTAGATATTTTGGAACGAATTTTTCCCTTTGGAAAAGTTTCCAATTTTGGATGAGTTTTGGATACCACCAAAAATGAATGGTCAAACTAAAATTATTAAAAATGTTTGGAAACATTCCTTCGATGTTTTACCTCTGAGCACTAATAATAAGTGGGTCAAGTGGCTACCTCTTATTGAATGGTGGTATAACACCTCATATCACACCTCCACCAAACTAAATTTGTAAGAAGCACTCAATGTCCAACCTTCACAACCTATCCTCCCTTACACTCCTATAATTTCTCTAGTTTAGGCCGTCAACACCACCCTCAGCCAACAAGACCAAATATTCTACACTCTTTGAGACAATCTTTATATGGCTCAAAATCATACGAAACATTAGGAAGATTAGCATCACTTGGAGTATAACTTCTAAGAAGGGGATATGGATTTTATGCACTTACAACCATATAAATATGCTTCCTTGAAACTCAAAGGGCATGAAAATCCCACCCCTAACTATTATGCACCCTACAAAATTCTCCAAAATATCGGTGCAATTGCATACAAGCTCAAGCTTCCACCAGGATCATGAGTTCATCCAATATTCCACATATCTTATTTGAATAAAGTTCTAGGCCAACACATCACTTCGTATACAATACTACTTGAGCTTTAAAATTAAGGATTGCTCTTTCTTGAACATGCTACAATTCTAAATAGGTGCTCTCACAAACTTTGAAACCACTCTATCAAAAAGGTCTTGATCCAATGATATGGTATGCAACCAAAAGATGTAATGCGGGATCCCCTTCTCAGCATTCAACAATAGTTCCCATAATTTTAGCTTTGAGGACAAAAACTTTTAAGGGGAGGGGATGTTAAGACCTTTTATCTTACCCTTCTCTTTGCATTATTAATGTAATAGATGCTACAAATATGTATGCTTTATAAGTCATTCTCGTGAGCTTCTTAAGTATTTTCCCATATGCATGGGTAGTAGTAGTTTCTAGAATAGAACTAGTATATTAGGAGTGCTTAGGCCAAGAAATGCATCCATGAATATTATTGTATTGAGATTTCTCAAAGGAGGTTTCCCTCGAAGTGGCCTTATTTAGTAATGCAATTTCCATATTTTCCATTTAATAAAATAATTTATATTGCATTGTGTTGTTTGGCTTAATGTATCACATGAGGTTCATTACAATACTCAATTAATTTTGTATGGTATAACTCAACCCATTTACATACCTTGTAGCCTTATATGCTTCAAACTCTTCATTTTCCACCCAAATTAATATCTTGTAAAATTTATTGGTATAGTCTTCAATTTTGAGACCGTTTTGTCTTAGGTTTTGAAACCTTAGAAATAGTGTCTGGGCATAATATACAAGAAGAAACTTTTATTTCAAATTCTTCACGATTTTATTCCATTTTTGAATCTTTTTCTTTCCTTTCCTTGTCTTTTATTTTGTACGTGATCCCACCAAATCAATGCATGTCCATCCAACATAGTGTATTTAAACTTAACCATCTTCTCCTCGATAGGGTTTTCCACTCAAATATTTTTTCCATATGATTTAACTAGTTGATCAAATCTTCTAATTGTAAGCCTCCACCATAATTAGGAATATTAATCTTGGTGTTGTCATTCTATGCCTCCAAATCTGGGATTAATCTCTCCTAAATCTCCCTCTCATTCAATGTTCCTTCATGTCTCTCATTTTATTCTTCATTTCCTCCTTCATTACTTAACAAAGGTAATTCTTTACTATCACTATTTGTGTCTACATCCCCATCTTTATGTCTTCATTTGAGGTGGGTAACTTCTCTTGTGATCTCAACAACTTATCTCTCTAGCTCTTGCATATGCTTATTCATATGGGTATAACCTCATCTCCCACATCTAGCTATACTTATATAAAAATAAAGGTAATAAATCACACAGAAAAATGTAATAGATATTACCTTCACCGTTCGACAATATAAAAATCCTACTCGATACCAATTGATGTGGACCTAGTTGCAAGAGGTCAAAATGCCTCCAAAATAAACACATATAATTTTCCAAAACTCAAGAAACTTAAAAATAACTTTCTTCTCATTCTTGAATCCACACTAATCTTTTACAACATTATAATCTACCTTTTATTTCCCACTATCTCTAAGAAAAACCCTAAAATGTAAAAAAACCCTATAACACAAAAAACCCAAAAGGCGAAAACACTTCATATGGCCCCTAAATTTTAAGTGTAAAATATGACTTCATAAATGAAAACTATTGATAAATCTTGGCTTATTCTATAAAGTGGAGTAGAAGATATTAAATGTCTAAGTTCTAGACAATTCCAAAAAGGTCCCGAGATAATTTTAGACCACTAGATGAAGAAATTTAGCCCCAAACATATGCCCATATGACACCCAAACTTCTTACATTTTTTGGGTATGGAATAATACTACTTAAGATCTAAATCCCTAAAAATTTCAAGATGATTTGACAGCTGGATCAAAATTTATAGTATCTAGAAGTTATTCTCCCACATCACTTTAGCTTGACCTTGGCTATGACTTGGTGTGTGGATGGGGAAGCTAGACTCTTTGACCTAGTTGAGTGATTATAATCTACGATAAGGGTTTCTCCTAAAAATGTGTTCTTGTTGTAGATGGAGATATGAGAGATTTATAGTGCTTTTGAATAATATTTGCAAGAGTTCTCTTTAAATTTCTATGTGATTTCAAATGATGGATCAAAATTTCTTATATAAGTTTTTATAAGTGAATTTTCACATTAAGGATGAAATGGGGTTATGGAGAGGAAATGAACCATAAAAGGTGTTGAATTAAGAAAATATACATTATAATAGAAAATACATGATTTGAAAGTAGTACGAATTGAGTCGGACCCATAAGGTTTTGGAAGGTAGTTTGTGTAATCAATCTAGAATTTTAGGTGATATTCTTGGGATTTTTCTCTTCTTTAGATTGATACAAATGGGTATATTGATGATTGATTAGAGTAAACAATATATCATGTCATGGGATATGAATGTGAATACAAAAATTGAGCTTATGATGCATGCGTAATCCATAATATAGGGTTAAATCAAATTGTTTTGTGCCAAATGATGAATTACCAAATTTATGTGTCTATATTTTCCCGCTTTAAGTATTAAATTAAAATTTTCATACTTAAAATAAAATTTATCTCGAGTGTGGGAACACACTTCTTATTCACTCGATATTGTGTTAGTTCTTGTGTTGGTGTTGGGAACGATCCATAATAAAACATATAACATAGAGTATAGTCAATGTATAGAAATAGAAATCAACTTTAAATTATTTTAGAAATATGTATTTATATTTTAAACATTTTCAATTTGTAATTAATATGAAGTGAAAGAAAAACATAGAACGAATATGAGAAGATATTGATCATAGTGTGCTTGGAGGGTTTAAAATTTATAGTTAGTGTTAAAGGATTAGGGATGATTAATCCCCAATGGTGCCAAGGATATTTTTAGATCCACATGAAGAATTTGAGTCTCATCAAACCCAACACTTGAAGAATGTGCCAAGTAATTAGTCCTAAAACCCAAAGCATGAAAAAGTGTTATAGACATTTCTAGTCACTCATCTTTCTTCCAATAAGAGAATGAGATCAAAGATTGATGTTAGTTTTTCTGGTCACCTTCATAAATATTCAAATCCCATGCCCACACACCACACCTTTGTAGAAGAATCTAGTCCCAAGTGAAAATTAACACCAAGTTGAAAGGGAGTGAGTAACCCATTCCCTCATTAAAGTGATTCCCAATGTGAGTATTTGATTTACATACTTGTATGCCCATTGAAGGAGAAAAGGAAGGATCATACCTCACGAGTTTAGAATTGTAAAACTATGTAGTGTTGAAGAGGAAGTAAATTCTATCACAACCCATTTGAAATGCAGTAATTTGTTTTTGTATTACACTTAGGAATTATGAGCCTATAGAAATATAGTTGTCTAAGTGTAGTTGAGAATATGTAATTTTCTTATAAGATGCCCCAAGATGAATCTTTCCTTTCTATGCCATAACATACTTTGGTTCCATCTCTTGGATGGGTTTGTCTTTGTGTGAAACTATTTATGTTCTAAATGTGTTCATGTTTCAATGTATGTGTATCTTATCCACGACCTAGTTCTAATTTTGGAATCTTGTTTGTATATGTGTAAAACCCCATTAAATGCAACCTCTTTTGAGGAGAGTGAGATATGGAAGTAGAATATTCATATCAAAATAATGTATGCATAATCATGTCATATTTATGTTGATATTATGCGTTAGATACCATGGAGGGTGTTTCCCATCATGGGGATCCTATTTCTGAAAAAACAAGGGGGATGTGCATAGTAGAAACCTACAAAAACAAATTAAAAATGTAACAAACAATACTATCAATGAAGAAGCCAAGAGGAAATAAAGCAAATAAGTAAATTATTGTACAAGTAACATAACATACAAATACAAAAACAAGGGAACATGTGTTAGTCACATAAAGGTTTAAGAAGCCACATGAAAGGGACACTAAGTTATCACACACACTTTAAAAAGGCACATAGGATTCATACAAAATAAAAACATATGAACAAGAAAATCGGCAAGGCAATCATATAAGTAAGCTATCTCGCAACAATTAAATGAGTAAAAAGTGAGAATCAAGTGAACATAGATCTAGATAATAAAGAGTTACAAAAGAAACAATTAACCATATTAGTATGAAAAAGATAAAATTTATATAGAAAAATGAGTGAGAAATAATGAAGTGACAAGTAACTATAATGAAATAGTGTCACTTGATAAAATATAGGAGATTTCTCTAGAAGAGCAAGGTCAAATGGGAAGGGTTTAGGCCATCAATGTCATCATGAATCAATCTATGGATATCCCACATCAAGCTTAACATACGTCGTGAATATATGCATGTAAAAATAATGATATCTATCAAAGTAATATGATAGATAACATGTATAAAGAACTTTGTTTACATATCTACTCATATACCAAGTCTTGATTTTGTATTTTTGCCAATATTTGAATGTTTTTGTATTTTTAGAGTATATATTATGTATAAGAAAGAGAAAAGTTAGGTGCACCCTATAAAAATGGGTTGAGTGGATGAGGGGAAAACCCTACAGGTATAAGGGTCTTGGGAAGCACACATGTATTGTATACTATAGGAGTAGTATAGTTTAATGTGGTCTCATGATGTATAACATAATAAAAGAGTGAATGGAAGACCAAGGGCTTAACAACATATAAAAATTATCACAAGTATATTAGAAATAAAACCATGTAAACCATGAATGAAAGCGATAAAAAAATAAAGTGCATATGTGGTAAACGTTCAAACTCTTATTAGATTATATGAAATCTAGATTAGTCAATCAAGTACACTTTGAAGGATGCAAAAGGGGCCACAAGAGGTTATTATGATTAATTGAATTCCAATAATAATTATACAATATTATAACAACATAATAACTCTTGTAACTAATGTATGGAACAAAATTTAAAATTAAAAACATAAGAGGATGAGTGCACTTAGTTGATTACAAATGAATTTGGGAAGTTATGTAACTTGAATTGATATATTTGAATTGTTAAACCCTGGTCATTAGTGTAGTCATTGATGTCAAGTGAAATTGATGGAAAAGGAGTGAGTGGTTAAGTGAGACTCAACATGAGACATGAAATTTTTATTGGTAGTGCCTTTTAAATGATGTTTAGAGCTCACAAAGAGGATCCGAGTTATTTTCAGGATAGGTTCAAGATCTTATGCAAGCTTGGTATGTGAGGAAATAACCCACCTGGAGGCATGGAGATGGTTATAATTCTTATTTAAGGTGTTGTATAGGTCATACATTATGGTTCTAGCATGTGCAAGAGCTTTTGGAATGAGCAACAAGTCAAATTTTGGGAGTCACAGTTGAAACTAGCTCATTTAGGCCTAGTTCTAAGACCTAATGAGGTGTGTGGGCATAAATGAAGTCAAGAAAATACTAGGTAAGCATGGATGGAGCCTAGGAAAAATTCATATGGAATGTATGAGCAATGATAAGGATTATTTTAGCTTATGGAGGAAAAATTCAAATGTTCACAAAAACGCCTTTGAGGACTGATAGTGAACATAGAGGTAAATGAGATTGGTATGAGATGTACAAGAAAATTTATGGAAAATAAACCTATGCATAGTGTAGAGGTGTGTGTTTTAGTGCTTCATTCCAAGTTTCATCAAGTTTAGAAAAATATTGTGAAATTTATGTAAGTTTTACTAAAACTAGTTTATTAAGGAATGCAATTTGAGTGCCTTGGATTATTAACATCCAAAAACATTATTGATCCTTATTCGGATAAATCGTAGAAGTAATTTGTGAATATAACTCCAAGCCTGAAATTTTACAAAACGTTTTAGGGAATTTGGACAAGAAACAAGGAAATTATGATAATTCTTATAACATGAAGTTTCTCTTCTCAAGCCTCCTTTTTGAAGTGGTAAGCACAAAATGAATTGTTTTGACTCCAAATGACTTGTGAAAGAAGGAAAAATCCTCGATTTTTAAAATAATCTCTCAATACAAAATGGAAATATGTGTGTGATCAGGGGATCATTTCTGAAAGTTCCCTAAACATCTCTAAATGGTGTCAGTGTAGAAGATCATCTCGAGAGCTTTCCAACGACTGTGAGAACACGACAAACGGACATCGGGAGCTCTAGATATGTTCGGTCAAAGTTCAGATAGTGGGAAAGTCAACTCTGGTCAACTGGTCAAAATTTGGACCAATCGCACTGTGACACGTGGCTTGCCAACACTCGTCGAATTCGCTCGATTTGCCTATCGGGAGACGACAAGTGGACTACAGGATTATTTCTATTCCACCATTGTATGGGTCGAAATAATATTATATTGGTAAGTTCACGTTCCAAATCGCGCCATATATACAAAAGCCACATGTATATATTAATGTTAAAACATTAGTATTAAAACATGCATATTTTCTGACCACGTGGGTGGTGAAGCGGTGGTAAGGGGGCTAGGCCCATGCGTGGACTATCCCACGTGGAAGAAGGCGGTTTATATCCTAAGGTGGTCTTTGACCACTATATGCACGTGGAAAGGCTATTTAAAGCGTTAAACAATATTGCTCCCTCCTTAAGCGCTTCCTATGGGATTTAACCCCATTAAATAATCAAATGCCGCCCTACATGGGATTTTATCCTATTATTAAACATGCAATCCGATTTAAATCCCAATCACATGCTACGGGGTGAGGCTAAGGTTAAAAATAGCCTTAGGAATATATTTAATCCCAATTTATATGTACGGGTGAGGCTAATATTAGCCTAAGGATTATATGCATTGCATATTTTTTGGGCCCTAAAAATGTATAAATAGGGACCCATTGCATTGTAAAAGACATTACACACATTGTAAATACACAACACGAGCTTATTATTTGTTAAGCTTGTTGTGGACACACTGGTGACACATTATACACCGGTGGAACGGAGACACCGATCCCGAGCTTATTATTTGTTAAGCTTATTTGCGGGATGTGTCGACAGGTATTGTCTATTGGCCTATTACTTTAGGCAATAATAAATGAAATATTTGTGGCTAGGAGTTATTCAAACTACCTAGTCGGCCCATAGCGCCACACCAATTACTTGCAAATCCTGGATTGTCGCCGAATCGAGTGCTAGCTTCGCATTGTTTGCATCGGGAAGGCCGATCACAGCCGAAGGAGATTATACGCCAGGAAGGTGGAGGTCGGGTGCTATTTTTCACCCTTGTCATTCGAAGAACTGGTGTACTGGTAGGCAAGTAAAATTCCATTAGGTTTTCTTGTGAAAGTACTATTGTAACTTACAAGTTTTGACTAGTGGAACGGTTCGATCACGAACCCGAAGATGTAGGCAATTGCCGAACTCCATAATCAATCTATGTGCAATTGTCGTTATTGTCTTGCATTATTTTAAATTGATTACTTAAAAGGAGTAAATTATCGGCAAATAATTAAAGCCTATAAGGGTTCGAGATCAGGTCGTAATAATCTGATTATTTTCGGATCATGTTTGGTATCAGAGCTGGTTATTGGCTTGCAAACATGCTAATCTCGAAGCATGTTTGGTATCAGAGTTGGTAAATTTGATTAACAGAGTGATTGCTTCAAGTTGGTGTAGTTAGTTCAGTTTGTGTGAACAGGGAACAAGTGCACTATGGGCAAGATGTCTAAATAGGCAAAGCTCGAAGAGATTGAAGCTTATAATCACCAGATCCAGGAAGAGAATTCTCTCCTGCGATCAATGTATTCCTCCCGGAAGAGGAGAATGCTCGTTTGAAATTGGAACTGAAAACCAAGGATGAGCTCTTGGCAAGGTTGCAGTGTGGTGATCAGAGGAAGGAAATACCTTCAAATTCAGATGCAAAGGCCATGGCAGATGATCTGCACTGTAAGTTGTTCACCACTGGAATCTTCTTCTTCCTCCCATTCGGTTTCGGATTCAGGTAATGAAGTCTTTGGTTTGTTTGAAAAGCATACTAGAGGCATTAGATCCAAGTTACTAGATAAAATGGGATTTGATGGAAGAGGCCTTGGGAAAAATGGCCAAGGTATTGCTAACCCAATACAGGTCGAGGATCATCCTCGTTTTGTAGGTTTGGGTTATCCTAGTGCGGGAATGGAAATTGGAGAATGCTCCAAGAACGTTGACGGGAGACAAGCTTCCGAAAGCAAAGTGATTACCCCACTAGTCCTACGAGAAGATTATGAGCAGGAAAGTTGTGCTTCCTCGTCATAGGCAAGATGTGGTAAGAGAAATCAGCGAAGAGGTAATGAGATTCCACCTCCAGTTTCTTACCATAATCGTAAGCACAATAAAACTTCTGATCCACTTTTTCAGCTTAAGAAGTATGGTTATGATTTTCAGAAGATGTGGAATTCTTTTCCATGTACTTTTTGTGGATTGCATAATCATTCAGTGGCCAGATGCTGGAAGAGAAGGACACTGATGAAGAAGTTGATGCCATTTGTCAAGAACAAGGCAAATCAGAAAGACCAATCTTGTCATGCAGAGTCGAGAAATGGCAGAAAGAGTTCCTCATCCCAGAAGAAGGAGATTAAGAGGAATTTCTGTGCTCATTGCAGAGGAATGGGCATTGGGTGGAAAATTGCTAGAAACTGCATCCATCTCGCCATCAAAGTAATGGCAAGCCAAAGATGGAATGGAGGCCTATTGCAAAGGAAAAGGAAGTTTCTACTCCACCACCAGTTGACAATTCAACCTAGGACCAGGTAATACCTGAAAGTGAAAGTCCTTTAAAATGGGTAAGTCAACAATTTTTCAATTATATATTGCATAATTCAGATTGAGGAATCGTATGCAGTATTAAGTTTGGAGATCAGATTCGTGAGAAAATGCTGAGAGAAAGGTTTACAATACTCAGTGGATTTTCTTACTTAGAAAATTTGATTAATGCTCCTAACATATCTCCTAATCAGCATGTGAGTACCTGTTACAGCTTGGATACAGGATTTGACTCATATAAAGCTTGGAGATTGATCTACCATTTGTGCAGACAATAGAGTTCGCAGAGATCAGCTCGGAACTTCATTCTGTGTAGAGGCATTGTGACCGTGTAGTAGAATGGTAGCTGAATCACCGTTGGCATTGACGTCGGGTCGAAACTTCATTCTGTGTAGAGGCATTGTGACCGTGCAGCAGAGTGGTACCTGATATTAGTATGTCAACAAGCGGAGCTCTCAAAGGATCAGCTCGGAACATCATTCGGTGTCAAGGCATTGCAACCACACATACAAATGGTAGCTGATCAATAGACTTAGCATCGTGCATTGGAGGCTTGAGGTCTTGAAAAGGCTTAGCATCATGTATCGGAGGCATTGAGGTCTACAGAGACTTAGCATCATGCATTGGAGGCTCGAAGTCTTGAAAGAGGCTTAGCATCATGCATCGGAGGTGTTGAGGTCTGTAACAGACTTAACATCATGCATCGGAGGCTCGAGGTCTTGAAAGAGGCTTAGCATCATGCATCGGAGGCATTGAGGTCTGTAAAGGGACAAGGCATTGTCCATCATTGACATCGGATCAATCAAAGCTCTACGTAACATGGAGTTCCTTCAAACCAGTTCGGATTCTGCGGAATCAACTCGGAGCCAGGAGCTGTGTTATAGAGTAAAAGAAGATCCTTGTTGTCAGATATCAAGAAGCTTAGCACCGCACAGAAGGAGCGTTGAGGTTTCATTCAGAAACTTAGCACCATAAAGCGGAGGCGTGGAGGTCTTCTTCGGATATCAGAGTGGCGCAGCGGAAGCATCGTGGACCCATAACCCACAAGTCCCAGGATCGGAGCAGAGTTGTCGAAGTGAGAAGGTTGGAGGAGAAGACCCAAGGGTCTACTACAGCAGCACTTCCGAGGTGGCAGCAGAGTTTTCCAGATTCAGGACAGTATGGAAGCTTTTTGGGACAAAAAGCTTTTCTCAGTGGGGAGGTGTGATCAGGGGATCATTTTGAAAGTTCCCTAAACATCTCTAAATGGTGTCAGTGCAAAAGATCATCTCGAGAGCTTTCCAACGACTGTGAGAACGCGACAAACAAACATCGGGAGCTCTAGATATGTTCGGTCAAAGTTTAAATAGCGAGAAAGTCAACTCTGGTCAACTGGTCAAAATTTGGACCAATCGCACTGTGACACGTGGCTTGCCAACACTTGTCGAATCCACTCGATTTGCCTATCAGGAGACGATAAATGGACTACAGGATTATTTCTATTCCACCATTGTATGGGTCGAAATAATATTATATTGGTAAGTTCATGTTCCAAATGGCGCCATATATACAAAAGCCACATGTATATATTAATGTTAAAACATTAGTATTAAAACATGCATATTTTCTGACCACGTGGGTGGTGAAGTGGTGGTAAGGGGCTAGGCCCATGCGTGGACTGTCCCACGTGGAAGAAGGCGGTTTATATCCTAAGGTGGTCTTTGACCACTATATGCGCGTGGAAAGGCTATTTAAAGCCTTAAACAATATTGCTCCCTCCTTAAGCGCTTCCTATGGGATTTAATCCCATTAAATAATCAAATGCCACCCTACATGGGATTTTATCCTATTATTAAACATGCAATCTGATTTAAATCCCAATCACATGCTACGGGATGAGGCTAAGGTTAAAAATAGCCTTAGGAATATATTTAATCCCAATTTATATGTACGGGTGAGGCTAATATTGGCCTAAGGATTATATGCATTGCAGATTTTTGGGCCCTAAAAATGTATAAATAGGGACCCATTGCATTGTAAAAGACATTACACACATTGTAAATACACAACACGAGCTTATTATTTGTTAAGCTTGTTGTGGACACACTCAGTGACACATTATACACCGGTGGAACGGAGACACCGATCCCGAGCTTATTATTTGTTAAGCTTATTTGCATGGGATGTGTCGATTGTATTGTCTATTGGCCTATTATTTTAGGCAATAATAAATGAAATATTTGTGGCTAGGAGTTATTCAAACTACCTAGTCGGCCCATAGCGCCACACCAATTACTTGCAAATCCTGGATTGTCGACCGGAGTGCTAGCTTCGCATTGTTTGCGTCGGGAAGGCCGATCACAGCCAAAGGAGATTGTACGCCAGGAAGGTGGAAGTCGGGTGCTATTTTTCACCCTTGTCATCCGAAGAACCGGTGTACTGGTAGGCAAGTAAAATTCCATTAGGTTTTCTTGTGAAAGTACTATTGTAACTTACAAGTTTTGACTAGTGGAACGGTTCGATCATGAACCCGGAGACGTAGGCAATTGCCGAACTCCGTAATCAATCTGTGTGCAATTTTTGTTATTGTCTTGCATTATTTTAAATTGATTACTTAAAATGAGTAAATTATTGGCAAATAATTAAAGCCTATAAGGGTTTGAGATCAGGTCGTAATAATCTGATTATTTTCGGATCGAGTGTGCTTTCCAAGCATGGTTGTGTTGTATGAAATTACTTTGATTTTACAAATCTTGCATATTTAATATAGTTTTGAAGAATCCCAGGTAAACCACTAGGTGTAAAATATTGTGTTCAAAGTATATTAATTTCTCTAAAATGTTTTCAAGAACTTTATTTTTTTTGTAAACAAAATCTTTGCTTTCTACCACAAAGTGCAATCATACCAATCTTGGTATGAAATAGAGAATGAAGTGCTTCAAGGCTATTTGTGTGTGAGACCTGTGATGAAGTATGGTTTCAATCACTTATACAAGATAAATGCTTATTTATGAAGCTCTTAGTATGATCTTAGAAGGATATTTTGAAGGTTAAATCTATTCATCTCTAATCTATCTTGTTTAGAGCTTGATAAGAACAATAACCTCCAAACTGTCATGCATAAGACTCAGTAAATTTTTCATCACATGCTCTACATTTAAGACAAAGTGAAAGTAATGTTTATGTTTGGTTTGAAGATACTCTCTAATAAAGCATGATCATTCAAGGAGAAAAATATATTGAATGAAACCTCAAATATGAACTATACTATAATGTACCATGAAACAAAGAACACAGTCTCAAAATAACACTTTTTTATGCCAAACTTGCCCTCAATATGGTAAAGCGAAAAGGTTTAAGAGTCTCTCTAAATTTCTCATATTACTAGAGATAGAATTTTGTATAGGTAACTTCATCCAATTCTTGAAGACTAAGTGAACTTGGTGTAATAGTCATGAGGAACCGAGACCTGTATTTAGTCAAGGTTGAGTCTCTCCTTCCATCTCATGGAGATAAACGTTTAGAACTTGGAGAAAAGTAATGTGTTAAAGCTTTCTATGGATATGAAGTTGTGAATATGATTTCATTCATATTGTAACATATCTCTCGATGTTGTGATAGATTGAGTTTCTACATGAAAGTAAAATAAAATCCCTCAAAGTGTTGCAAGATTGGCAAAAAATTTGATTTCTCTGTCACTCAAAAAGAAAGAACCATGTCACTACCTCATGATATGAAAATATCTCTCCAAAATATGTTGAGAAGGTTTGAAAGAGTTCAGAGACTCTCAAGTGAAGGGGTTACTCACTTAATTTAGCTTAGAAGGAATGAATAATGTGTGTAAAAGTCTCAAAACAAAGAGCTAAGGTTTATCTCTAGAAACCCTAACTGGGTAGGGTATAAAGACCAAATCATAGAAAAGTGCACAATTTTTGGAAAGTTTTATTCAATGGAAAATTCATGAGGAAGGTGAGGGTGCTAGGTCTTCTCCTATCTATGAAGAGTGTCTTCGAGTGGCTTCATAACATTCTTAGATCTTGTTATCCGTTGTAGACACAAACTTATACACTTTATGCATTATTTAGTCATAGTATCATTCTACTATTTAGAATATTTTTAGTGAATAAAGTAATAATTAACCCCCTGTCTTTTGGTCATCTTACTTTGTTTTATTTCATCACTCTCCACCTCTTACACCCACATACCCGGTTATTTTTTATTGTTTTGCATTATTTTATCCTGGTTGGGGTGTCAGATTAGTCTTGGGGCACCCATGGGTGCTCTAGTCCCACCGGGGCGCCCTATCCTTCTACGAACTTTCCCACCACTTTTTGGGCTCCTTCTAGCCATTTGAGATCTTTATTTTTTTGGTGGTCATCCATTTAAGGGTTAATTATGAAATTTGATCAAGAGATCCCTATAAATATAAAGTTATGAGACCATAATGAGGGAAAAACACTAGTCACTTCTATCATCCACATAGAGTTACCTCCTTTGGAGATCATTTGCATCCATTAACTCCATCATAGGAAAAAGGATGGTTCATCCGCATCACACAAGCATAGGGGAGGGATTCTATTCTATTTCATGCACCATCTACTACATTTTTACATCTAGTTATGCTTGTGACTTCACATATTGCGAATGACACAAAAGCACCTAGGGCACATGACACACACACACACAAGAACTACATTTGGGTCTGAAATGTACTTGAAATACTAAGTTAGTAAGCATAATGTTGTGGCAATTGAGACAGTCCTACCAATTAATTTGAATTCTTATTTTTTTAGGGTTTTGATACTCCCATTTGGCTCATTGCGCAGTCTTCTATACATCTTGGATTATCAGTGACACTGGTGTAGTGCAATGAGTCTAATGCGACAAACAACAAGGATTTTGAACCACCACGAACTTGTGAAACTTAGTTCTAGAGTTGTTACAAAGAGCAAGGTGCCCATTTTGTAGCCTAGAGCACCCGTAGGCACCCTAGTCCCTTTCGTGGTGCTTTAGTTCAGAGAATCATCCCAAATAAATCTTTTTTGGGACCTCTACAAAGTTGTTCCTTCTTCCATATTATTCGTTTATTATTCGCGACACGGTTCAAAGATATTCTCTAACCATTGAGTTCATTCTAAATCTCTTAGTACTCTAGGGTTTAGCATTCCCATTTTCATAATTGCTTGGGTCATTTTCCATAGTCATTTACTACATTTACATGTCATTCTATATTAGATTAACTAGCATATATCCCCATTTTAGTTAATCACCCATGAATTCTTCAAACAACGACTATTTTAGCTTAGATATTAAAGGTTTTGAAACAAATTATGTGAAAAATTGGCTAGGGTATATCTTAGTATGTGATTCATGATTTTTGTGTGTTATTTGGTGATGAAAATGATTTCCAATCTCTAAACTTTCTCACTCATACTTGACATCATGTGTAAAATTTATCGATCAAACTCGTCACAATATGGCTCATGTTAGACATTATCGAGATATTGTGATTATGAGTATGGTTTAGTTGTGTGATTAAGTCTCTAAAGCTACAAAGTAAGTGGATATAGAGAAATCTCGAGTTTCATTTCTAAGTTGCCACACAAAGTGTGATGAATGACTCTTAAGATGCTTCAAAACTTGTGGAGCTGAGAGATACACCCTCTCTTTTTGTTTTTCACAATTAAAATGAATTTTGTTTTATTAAAGCCATACAGATGGGTATGAAATGTAGTCTTTTATTATTAAAGTTGTATTATATATATAATAATTATCTTTCCAAATGTATATAATTAGAATTTATTTAAGTATATGAATTTATATAAAAATAATTTATATAAGTATTGAAAATTGTATATATATAAATACATATGTATATTTATATGTATATATGAATTTATATATTCACATTTCCTTGTTTGTTGATTTATTATAAAAATAGTAAGTTTAGGTGAATAGATTTGTAGGAACTGATATGCTTAAATATATAAAAATATTTATACTTTGTATATGTTTAAATAAATATTCATGTGGGCCTAAGTATTGGGTCGGTTAATATGTTTGAAAGCATTGCAAAATTTAAAGAGAAGGCATATTTTTCTTTCTCTATTTAAGGAATTAATTGAGTTTACAATTTTTTTATAATGTGACAATACTTGTTAAAAATTTACCAATAGAAAAATTTATAAAGGAAGGGTAAGAATGAAGACTTATTCAAATGCAACCATGTTTTCTTTAACATGTATTTAGAATACATCAAGGCATTTTTACAAAAACACAAAAACTTATATTCCTTTCTCAATCCATTTTGAGTAAAGATAATTTTCATTTCTATTTAAATATAAAATTACAACATTCTTCATTTAACCGTCACAATATACAACTTGAGAATAATTTACAAGAGCTCATTTTAAAATAAAAATATCTACAAGCCTTCCACTCAAAGGTGGAAAACAACATAATAAAACTTACAAAATAGGAATTCTTCCATAGGCTCAAATACACAAGTTTTCATATCAATACCATCCTTTCAACATCATAGCTTCCATTTGCACTCTTCCATGTTGTCAAATTTGAATCACAATACAAGAAAGGAGAGTAGGTGACGCTCTTTTCCAAGCCTATAATCCAATAAGAGGAGAAACCATCCTCCTTATTGGCCCCCAAGCCTCAATAAAATAACCATGAAGTGTGTAGAAAAATTGACAACTTTCACAACAATGGATTCCAAAAAACAAATCAATACTCATACAATCAATATTAATCAAATATTTTAAACACCAAACACAACAACAAAAGCCACAAAACCAAACACATAGGCTTACATTCAAAGCTAAGGGAGAATAGAAAAATCAGACAATGTCCTTATAGATCCCACATGAGTTAGGGGTTCCACCCAAAGTACCTCCATGTGCACATCCAAAATACAAAATATAACCATTTTCCCTCCTAATGCATAATACACAAAGTATAACAATTTACCCTTTTCACTCCCCATAGGTGGAACTCCCTACTCATGCTCCCTCCACAAGCCTACAAATTTCCCTTTTCCCTCCCAAAGTGGTTCCATTTTATGTCTCCCACACATCTTATGGCCATACTACACAATTCCCACACACAACACACACACACACATGCATTTAGAAAACATACAAAAAGTAATAAAGAACAAGGTGTAGGCCCTACCTTTACAGACTAGATTCCAAAATCTTGAATCCACAAGATTTAATCCTTTCCAAAACTAAGAAATCACCAAAGCAATCCTTCAAGCTCCAAGAAATAATTCTCAAGACCAAATTTTAAAAATGCAAATTAAAAAAATGAGACAAGTAACCCCCATTCCTCCAAATTCACACCCATAAATAGAAAAGGGAATGAGGGTGATGAGGTGGCTCTATGTAGGATGCCACTTCATCATTCCTCCACTCTAACACAACAAGTCAAACCCCAAAACCAAGGCAATTAAATGAAAAAGGTAAGGTTATGACATGCACACTTCACATGCACCCCATACCTTTCAAGGAAAAAATAAATGTGATAAGAAGAGAAGTGACTTTATTTTCCCTTTTACACTCAACAAATCATTAAAATGGTCAAAATTAGCCCCATACTTCATAAGTATGGTTGGTAGATGATTATGAGAGACAAGGGACAAGGTTTACTTGTCCCAAAAGTCTCAAAAAAGTGCCCTCAAGACAAATTTCGGGTTTGGAGAGGGAGAAAGAGTGCAAACAATAAAAATGCAAAAACTTTCATTCATCATCATGCATAAATCAAGAACTAACTACCCCATTTATTACCCACATGCCACCATTTTTTTATAAAAATTTAAGTTAAATTAGCTAATTAAGACACATTAACAAGTGTTAATAAAGTGACTAAATTTTCCCAATTATTAAAAACATGCTCCACAAAATTAAAACACACAAAATAAAGAAAAGGAAAACATCACCACCCTAGGCCACATATATGAGGTCACCCTCCCATGGAGAAACCTCCTAACCTAGCAAGCAATAACACAACACTCACACAAGTTGTCAATTGGCCCTTGTTGCAAACACACAACATCCTTCTAGGGTTGGTCCCCTATCCCCTTTCGATGTATAATGATATAATTTTCCTGCAATCAAAAATAAAAATACCTCTTTGGCCTCAAGGCCATATCAATATGTCATGGAAATCAATGCATATAAAACATCCATCATACAATCCTTTGCATACATCAAGCAATACAACACACACACATATCTATCAATTAACATCATCGTATAACGTGGCTAAATTATTATCATCAAATTTATGAATTTTTAATCAATTATTTGCAATTCACTTAACACTTCAATTCTACTCTAGTAAATAATTTACAATCATCAATAATCCAATTTCACATTCTACAAAGTCATGAAATTCCCTATATTTATTGCATGACTCCTAGGTACTAGATACATTCAACAACATATTGCCAATACCTAATCCCATCATATTGTTAGCAATTCAAAAAATCAATGAGAAGCAGCGTGGTTATTCCAATACTACAAATATACTCAATACGTCAAGAATCCAATGTTAGTATATAACAAAATGACCATTCTAGATTATCATCATATCCTTAAATGTCCATCAAGGTCCACAATACACCCATATAGTCCAAAGTAACAATCAAAACACAATAGTAATCATGATGTCCCTTATATCTTATTAACATGCTAACTAAAATATAACAATAAGGTCCATGTCTCTAATCAACCGAAATTAAAATCATAGTATATTTGTGTCAAAAAGGAGTGGGTATTACATCCCCTTCCCCTTATATTTGAATTCCTCCTAGAAGTCACAGAAAGAGGTAGGGAAACAATGCATAAAAAGATGTTACGCCCTTCATGGGTTTTCTTTATATTAAACAAAAGTGGGTTCACTTGAACTTAAGTTTGGTCCAACGTTATTGAAAAAAGAGAAGGGAGATTGTTAGCCACCAGATACTAAACCTTCTCCAAACAAGGTTGCAAAAATTCAATTCTACAAGAGTAAAAGCTACAATATTAACCAAGTTATAACACGAGCATCTAAAT
This sequence comes from Taxus wallichiana var. yunnanensis, assembly GCA_018340775.1. Taxonomy (NCBI): domain Eukaryota; kingdom Viridiplantae; phylum Streptophyta; class Pinopsida; order Cupressales; family Taxaceae; genus Taxus; species Taxus wallichiana. The sequence continues at coordinate 205,067,976 of CM031240.1, forward strand.
AGGAAATTGTTGATGGAAGCCCAAAGAATGAAAACCAAGGTCCAAGAAGAAAAGGATGAAATTCATGTACACAAGATGTCCACATAGCCACACATGGATATAACACACTAGCAACAAGGAAGGATAAGATTTCCACTTAGGTTAAGTTACACTTCAATGTTCACTATTTAGACAAGGTTAACAACTACCAATCATGACCTTCAATTTTTCATGAGAAAAACACACCTACTTATGGGTCTAGCAAATTTACGACCGCATAAGACAAGGTTTATCAACAAGTAAAACACATAAATTTAGTAATAGCATTTACAAGGATGCAGATTATTTATTGGAATTACTTTTATAATTTAAAAGGACTCAATTTAATTTTCATGGTAACACTAAGCATAATCTTGGCCACAAGGTTTCTATAACTTGAATATTTACTCAAATATTAATCACACAAACACTAATCCTACTTTAGAAACCCTAAACACTTAGACAAAATTTCCACTTTGATGATAAGTAATCTTTTCCCAAACTAACATATCAACACAAGAGATACTAATCACTCTATATAACAAAATATAATTTATTTATTTTAAATCATGTCCTACCTCAAAAATCTTAAAATGATCACATGCTTAATATCGTAACACAAGCATCATCCAAATGAGTTGGGAGAACTAGGAAACAAGAGATGTCCAACTAACAATGACTAGGGAAACACACCAATATCCTTGTAAAAACTTACGAAAACAACCTACACTTTCTCTTCCCAGAGGACAAGGGGGACAACATCATGGTTTCCCAAAAGGAAAGATAATTTCCAAAATTCCTTCATATCCTTAACATATGTTTCCTAAGCTTGCCACTAAGCCTAGGTCACCAATGACCTATTCCAAACACAAGGAGGGTGCCTTTCTTAAAACTAGAGATATAGACTCACTCCTAAAAGACCAAAAATCATACACTCAATCAAGCTAAGAGGAAAAAGGGTATGATGACCCGAAAGGCTCCAACAAGGGGAAATCACACACATTTATGTTCAAGGAGTAAAACACAACTAGAACACATCATTATCAACAAGGTACTTCATTACTAAGGGTAGGCAGACAAACCCAAAGGTTTAAATAGCTAACACCTTTGGCATGATGGGATGTAGGGTCCATCAATATGAACATATCAATTAATTCACGCTAACAAAGGGATAAAATCTTTATGTACTTCTAAAACTTTGCACTACCCAAAGAGAGGTCCAAAACTTACCTAACATATACTTGTTATCCAAAATTCACTCTCAAGGTAATTTTGATAACATGCGTCAAATTCTTTAGTCCCAGGCAAATAGATTGAGTCAAGGCAAAAAATTTCATGTTTCTAGGGTCCCCTCATATTTTTCTAACTCCCCTGTCCAAGTAGAAGAGAGCAAGTTCTGAGAAAATGTAAGAAAAATTGCAAAAACAGGCTCGGGCCAGAAAAAATCACGAAAAATGGCTAAGTCCTAGTCCTAGAAGCATTTGGGACAAGTGGGACCAAAAGGCGCGGTTCGGCCGAAATGAGCACAGACGGTCCGAAAGCAATTGGGACATCCGGGCCAAAAGGACGCGCGGGACGCGGAAATCCGAACTGGCCGAAAAGAGAGAAAAAATTGGCTAACTGCTGAGAGGGTCGCCTTTGGGACAAGCGGGACAAAAGTACGCGAACCGGCCGAACTAGAACCCGGCCGAAATGAGAACTTTTGTCCCGGGACAGTTGGGACAAAAAGGCGCGAACCGGCCGAACCGGGCGAATTTGTCCCAGACAGTCCAAAAGCAAATGGGACGCGCGGGCCAAAAGTACGCGAACCGGCCGGATCGGCCGAAATGGGAAATTTCAGCACCAAAACCAAATGGGACAAAGGGACACGCGGGACGCGAAAAGCCGAAATGGCCGAAGGCAGAGGAGAAAAGTCAACATTTGACCCGTGGAACTTCAAACGGCCATAACTTTTGACTCCGAGCTCCGATTTTGATAAAATTTGACTTTCTGGAACGAGCACGACGTCCTCTACGCTGAGGGTAGATATGTTTAAACAAAAGAAACATATTCGGCTCCAGTCAATCAATGCTCATTCCCGTCAAATGACAGAAAACGCCTGCCAGGCCCAAAAGAGCTGCCCGCACTCAGAAGGCCATAACTTTTGCATTTCTCAACGAAATCACACAAAATTGGTACCGTTGGAATCGTGGTTCCGAGCCCGATGCACAGCAATCAAGAAATTCTAGATTTGATCAGAAATTGATTGAGTTTTTTAAGGAAACGTGGCCGGGTTCAGAACAGTGTTGTATTTGGTAGCTGGGAGTGCAATTAAGAGGCATGGTCATCATTCCTTCTCTGCTGCAGCACATGGGACAGTATGGGGAGCCTTTTGCAAGTAATGTATACCCATTCCACTCAATTTAATGCCTCTTACAGGTGGTTGAAGGACAGATTTTGGGATTTCCATTTTCCCTTCTCTTTTCCTTCTCATTTTTCTATAAATTGGAGTGTTGGGCTCATTGTAAAGGGGGAGTTTTTGGGTAACAAAGCTCTGTCAAAATTGCTTTGTGAAGCCAGTGTGTTGCAGGCCCTTGTAGTGGACTCCTTGCATGGTGATCCAGGCCCTTATCTTGTAATAGATTGAACTGTGCATATCATGAAGCAATAAAATATCAGTTTGTGGATATATCTTCCCCTGCTGTGTTTCCTTGCATTCTTCTTGCCCCTTTAATCTTTCTACAAGTATATTGTGTCTATTTATTATGTTCTTGCAGGAATTCATTATCATTGTGTGTGCTTGGAATATTGCTGTAAATGCATTTTGCTGGATTATGGTGAACTGTCATCACCTCTTCTAGTGTGCACTTTGCCGTATTTCACACATTTGGAGATTACTCGCACCCTTTTTCGGTGTATCACCCCTTTAGTGTAGGCTTTCATTTTATGCATTCTCTCTCTCTGGTCCCTTGGAATTTTAGGTTAGAATAGCTAGTTTCTCTGCATTAGAGTAGATTGTGGCAATTAGTTTAGAGCAAGAACCATTTTCGGAGGTCTATCTCAAGTAAAGCAAGTCCCACAACTTGGAGATAGTACCCATGTTATCTAATCACACCTGGATGCTTAGAGTGATCAAACTAGAAATCGATCAACATCCGTGGGTGCTGTGATTCGGTGATAACAATACTTGTGTTATAACATTTTTCTTATGTTTGTTGTTTGATATAACAAGAGGGTATGGAAATTACTCAACCATATCAAAAACCCAAAATCTTAGGCTGCAAATGAGATTAGATATTCTCACAGTAGTTCAAGGGGACCTTTCAATTGGTTCAAACTTTTAGATTTTATCCTTTATAAATTTTAGGGTGTGCAAAATCAATTTATACAATCAAGGTTGTCTATTTATGCATTCTACTTGTGTTCAATCTCATAAAATTACTCGTTCCATAATCCAAATTATAATAAAAGCATGTTTTAGTTACATTCTCTAAGAACATTTCTTATAAGTTTTCTTAATTACTGCATTCCTTTTATTATGATATCCCATATCTCGTGTCATTTAGGTTCATCTCAACTATTGACATGAGATATCGCCATGTTATATATGCATCATAGTCATTTTATTCTACTTTTAGGGGAAGTAACAAAATTTTCTTTTTATTTTTCACATATTTTTATTTCTTCTATTAAGATATTAGGTTAAAGTAAGGATCCATTTTCCTTAATGTCCACATTACTTATTAAGTTTCAAAAGTCCAAGACCTTCAATTAGAGTTCTAATATGCTCAGGTTCATTAGATTACCAAATGAATTTTAATGAGTAGGAAGAGCCAAGATTATCACATTATTCAATTCATAGGAACAATAAGTCATTAACCAAAGTGGAACACACCAAATTTACACGATTTTTCCCAAAATTTCTTTCATCCACAAGTATCAATAGGAGTTACGATTAAGGCGTACATTAGAGATACAATTTTTCTTTTACGAATTCAAGGAGTCTAGATTAGTATCAGGGAGAAACAATGTTTATGGTTAATACTAAAATAGGTTCACTATATTTAAAAGAGAGTGAGTTTCCAAAGCAAAACTTATACCTCTCCAAGATATCATCAACCAAAAAATCAAGGTGAGAAAGGGGAGATTACCCCATAAACACCACTCTTCCTCATCGATAGGACATCAAATTATCAAGAGGGAAGTCAACTGATTTACTCAAACATAATGAAACTAGCCTATAAGGCAAAGAGTTACTGATACTTAGATGACGAAGAATGACATAAACATAGCTAAGATCGGAAATTAAGACCTATAAAATGAAATTCTCTAAGAATAAGGACTAAAAAGGAACACAAGGCATCCATATCTGTCTCAACATAACTCAATACTTGATAGATTATATCATGGTAAACTTAAACAATTTAAGAGGTGAAGATAAGGGTAGGTCTATCTATGGGTCAATGAGAGAAAAAAAGGCACACTTATTTAAGCACAATGCCCAAAGAGGCCTAAATATATCCATATTTACTAAAGGTACATACAGTCCAATTGTCGATCTTTTTAAAAATAAAACAAGGAAACCACGTTAGAACCTAGTATACCCATTGGTGGACCATCAAGTCCAAACAATAAATTATCCACTAAAACCTATAATCATCCAAGATTTAATTCTTACCTAACATAATTCATAAGTCCATAACGATTAACACATATATTCCGATAGTGAGAAAAGCTCCTACCAAGGTGTAAAAGAAACACAATTGCTGTCGAACTACCAACTATACTTGCACGACATGGAGAATTCTCTCCTTAGAAAGGATGCGTAATGAAAGAGTTAATCCAAGATCATAGAAACAAAAGGTTCCATCACTCCAAAACAAAAGGCATGACTAGAAGCACCTAAGAAGATAATAAAGACACCCAGGGTGTATCCCCATAAGATGAAAGATCACCATATAAACAGTGTAGAACCAACTCATCAACAGACAAGAAAAAGGGTCATGTAACATTCTTGACAACATTTAGCCAAGTGGCCAACAAGATAAACGAGCTCGAGTCACCAATCAAAGGTAAAATCCAAGAAATATCGGCAATAAAAGAAAATGGCTAAGTAACCGCATTGAAATCCTTGAAAATCTTGCAATAAGATAAAAATAAAATAACAAGAAGATCCTTAGAGCTTCTCAATCAAATCATAAAATAAAATTTTGGTCCTTGATAAAAGAACTTAAGTTTACAAATATAAAACACATGAAATGTCCACATCACATTCACTTTATAGCCCTTCATGGGCCATTGGTAGGGGTACTATACATTGATCTTAGATCTAGGAACACACATACAAAACTAGATCAACAATGACACCATGACCTAATATCTACTCTCCCTGAGGAGTTAAGTCCACAAACGAAAACCAAAACCGAATTGTCTAACCACAAAAGAAAAAGGGAATCTCTAAACAACTAATCAATCTCTAAAGACTGATTCCCAAGAGTTGCACCACACAAAATAACACTCCAAATAAGGGAGGGTCTCTACGGGGTCAACACATCACACGTCTATAACCAAGAGCTAGGATCCCAATACCAACATCTTCACAAGGAAACCCAATTCCTATCACTCAAGAAGTTCACAAGAATATCAATTTGAATAACATTTCTCGTTAATCGGGTTTGACAAGATGCCCACTTGGACGAGTACAACAATCCATTTTTTTTATTATCATTCTTATTAGTTTAATTTCAGAGGCTCAAGTGTCCTAGGTTTAAGTTTCATTAATTGGTTCTCGTGCTCCCATAGTTGGCTCCGTGTCAAAGCATTGAACTCATGACTCTGATACCAAGTGTAACGACCACAAATTTTGATGTTTAAAACCATAATTAAACCTACTAATTTATTAGGGATAAATATCGGTAATTTTTTTTTGTTTATAAAGTTGCAAGGGTAAACATTAGTTGTGATTTATTGATCTACATAATCTTGTGGATGGTGGAATTAAATTAATAATTAAATATTATTAATTTATTTCCCCAAATTAATTTACTGGTTTAAAAGTCTCCCATTAAGTTCATTTACTTTATTAGAGTATTTTTCAAATTATTTAATAGTCATGATCCATTTAATTTATTTAACTACCCCTTACTAATATTTATATAAAAATCCCTTTTTAGTTCATTATTTAGTTACCATGCACACTGTTTGATTTATTTTCTACCACTAAAGCTTAATAACTTGGCCTGACCACTAAGTGGCCACATTCAACCAATTATCCATACCCCTTTTATTTAATCCCACTCTCACAAAATCCCCATCACTTAAGTGATATAGGGTTTAATTTCAACCATAAGATTTGAGACCCTTGGATTAAGATGCCCTAAAAATCTTGGATGGTTTGCTCATTCCCATATTTTTGGTATTATTTTGAGTAAAATGGGAAGATCTTCCCCATTTCTCTATTGGGTATTGTTTTGCCCAATTTATTTTTTCTTTTATATAAAAAAAAGTGATTGTTTTTCTTTTATATATATATATATATATATATATATATAGCATTAATGTTAATTTGGATTAAAAAAACATAGCATGAATGCTTTTGGTGTAGGCGCAACTAATAGCATGGTAGTAGGGTTTAGAGGTTAAAAGAATGGGTGGGGCGGTGCCTCCACCCCACACCAAAAATATTAATGGTTTGGGGTGGGGTGCCTTGACCACTTTTGTTTATTATTATGTGGCTTTGCCGCATGGCCTAAATACACATTACCCCTTTCCATTAAAAACACTAAACTATGCTTTATTTAACTTTTTCTTTGATTATAGTTTTATAAATATTAAATATTAAAATTTAATAAATATTTTATTACGCGGAGGCATGGCTATAGTGCACTCGGTCTCCAACGACGACGGTGTGCAGCTTCCTGCTGCTTGTCATCAGATCCTCCTGCTTCACCTGCCTATCAAGTGGTTCTTTGGTGATCTGCGTGTCTGCATTTTCAGCTGCAGCTGTCCCTGTCGATTATTGCAAACCCTTCAATATGGTCTCCGCTTGCATGTGTGGTTTCTTCTATTCTTGTCTGTTATCACTTTGCTTCTGCCGCCCCTATTTCAAACCTTCAGTGCACAGGTTTGTTTTGCTATTTTTCCATGTTCGTTGCTATTTATTTTCTTTGTTTTCTATTGTAGGTAATTAATTTTCTTATACAATGATCTAAACTATTGCTTGCTGTCTTAATGTTTGCTTCCATTTTGTCCTTCTTTCCCCATAATGTTTTACATATAACAGTTCCCGATGAACATTCAAATGCATTACTTTCAAATTGATATAAAAAAATAGTAGACAAACAAGCTTGGCAAGAGAAATCAGGGTGCACGCAAGCTGACCTGTAGACTTTGCCTCTGTAACAAGCAAGGCTGAACCCGGAAAAGCCGAAGCAATAAGCTGAAATAGTACCTCCAGGGAAAAAAAAGCAAGCCTAGAGGTGTAGGATGGCAAGGCTGGACATGCCATGGGAAAAAATGAGATGGTTGTGGAGTGCTATTGGGAGAAAAGGCACGTGAACTGTTTGATAAAATGCCTCAAAGAAATGTGGGCTCATGGAATGCCACGATTGCAGGATATGCACAATGTGAATTTGTTGAAAATGCACGTGAAGTGTTTGATAGAATGCCTCGAAGAGATGTGATCTCAAGGAGTGCCATGATTGCAGGATATGCACAAAATGGACTTGTTGAAAAGCCCATGAACTGTCCCCGTATGCAGCTTTACCCACCTGTGCCGTTGCATTTGCTACCCACACATTTTGTCAAAATAACCTTATCAACATGTATGTTAAAAGCATAATGCAAAGGGGATTTTTGTCAGATGTCGTAGTTGCAAATGGCCTGCCAGACATGTATGCAAAATGTGGAAGAATACACAAGGCACATGAACTGTTTGACAAAATTTCTCAAAAAAAAGTGATTTTCTTGATGACGCTTTAAGGCTTTTCAAAGAAATGCCTCAACTAGATGTCCTCTCGTGGAGTGCCATGGTTGCAAGATATGCAAAACCAAACTCCACAACCTTTTCCATCATCCCCCTAGCATGTGCCAACACAGGAGCTTTATACCAGGGTGTGGGTGGGCACACAAACTGTTTGGACAAATACCTCAAAGAAATGTGGTCTAATGAAATTCAATGATAGCAGAATATCAACAAAATGGTGGTCTTAATGAGGCTTTCAGAATTTTCAAAGAAATGCCTCAACCTGATGTCATCTCATGGAATCCCATGTTTGAGGGCTCTGTTGGAAGCGGAGCTTACTGCAGATAAGATCCACGTTGTTGAGGTTGTGGGTTCTGGTTCGCGAGTCCCTTCAATAATGAAAATATTAACAGATTTCTTTGGCAAGGAACCAAGGAGGACCAAATATAATCCACACCTGAAGAAAATAGTGATGTTCTACTGCTCCATGTCTAAGAAACCACTAGAGGCACTCCAAGAGCTGGTATGTTTTATGCTTCACAAATCTGAACATTTGGCAACTCAATATCAAGTTCAGGAAGATTTGAAAATGCTTTATCAGAACTTGTTCGAACCTGATCTGCCTAGAAATAATGGATTGGCCAAGGAGATAGTAGATGCAACAAGAATGTTGTTGGATTCTAACCAATTCATGAAAGACTATGAGAAAAAACACCCAAGTGTAGAATTCAGAAAGAGGTTAAGATACTGGATAATGGCTGAGATTCTTAATGAAAAAGAGCATTTAGAGCCACCACCCACTGAATTGTTGGAATTCCCAGAGGATGCTACAATATATATGTTTTAAAAATATGAGAGTGAAAACCATTGTGGAACTTGAGGGTATTAAAGATTCAAAGTGGGCTTGAAATTCCTTCTGGGAAGAAAAAACAATGCCACTGTAGTTTAGGACAGAAGAAGGGGTCAATCTGTGGACTGTTGATTGCTCTTGTGGAACAACAGAGGATGATGGAGAAAAGATGATTGAATGTGAAGAATGTCAAGTGTGGCTACACATTCGGTGTGTTGGTATTTCAGATACAGAGCTGCCAGAGACATTTATATGCCTCAACTGCGATAACAATCATTCTACTATTACTACTTCCTTAGATCATAGTATATGTAGATAATTTGTGAGGAGATCTCCAAATTGGACTGACAACATAATTTTTCATTTGAATCTATTCATTATGATAATCATTGCGAGGGGAGAGCTCCAAATTGGACTCTTAACATAATTTTTCGCATGAACCAATTCATTATGCATTTATCTATTTGTTGGTTCAGGAAATTCCACATATAGATTTCCTCAATTAGGTTCATTGTTCGTTGCATATCAAACCGTAAATAAGTAAATGTAATTGTTTGGCTTGGTATCCCAAAGAATTTGGTTTTCAATTCTGTACGTTTTGATTTTATTTAGTGTGTCTACCATGGTCTGGCAAAAAATCAGATTGGAATGTTGGGTTTTAATTTTATTTGAACTTTTGCAGTCCTTAAGTTTACATCTTTGAGATGATCCCTGTGTTCCTTCAGTGAATTTTGGCTGGATAGATTTGGTTTGCACTCAATCATCTGAGTGGCTACCCTTCTTTCTCTAGAGCATCTACTTGCTTTTAATCTTATCCTGATCTCTAACTTTTTTGTTTGCAATGTAGTGCGAGTGAAGTGGCCCTCAATTCTAAATTGCCAACTTTGTTAAATTCAATACAGAAAATTATATGCATATGGTAATGCCCAGATACCTTTAGTCTACATCCTTAAGGTGATTTGTGTCTTCCTTGAGTGAATTACGGTTGGATAGATGCTAGTTTGCTTATTCATGTGATTGCTTATCCTAGCTCTTCCATTGATTTGAATCATGGTACCAATTTCTTTTAGGCTTTTTATGCCAATTGCAATTGCATGAATGTTTCTAAGTAGTTACAACACATTTTCAACAAATCCATTTTGGGCATATCCTGCAACCATTACTATCCACAATACGACAATTTTTGGATATATTTCTCAAAACCTGGGGCTTCAACAGAATCTGAAACTATTTTCTGTTCGAGCCCAACTTAAATTTCATTCTGCATTTGTCCCAAGAGATAGAGACACGAACTCTAATTCCTCTTCCCAGCTTTCTCACTCCTAAAATACAATAGAATTGTAACTAAAAGTCTGCGGATTGTTATGTATAATTTGAGTAGTAATTGTTGCTAGCAAATGTAAGCAGCAACTGAGATGAATTTTTATTTTAACTTGGACCATTAATTTATCTTTGTGTGTCATCCTTGACCAACCACCATCAGATTGAAGTTGAGCTCAAAACATTAAGGTTATCACAGTCATTGATTGAGTGTGGAAAGCACAGTGCTCTCACTACGTTATTCAAGGTTGAAGCCACTATGGGAAGAGTTAAAATACAATCTACAAACTTTAAACAATATTCACATGCCAACTGCAAACACTTGCAGAGATAATGGAAGGATCAATAACATAAATTGTTTCATTGCTCTAACATCAATAATCCTTTACAAATTGGCATACAACATTGTTCAAATCTGTTGGGAGACCCTCACCCAGATTTGGCATGAAGAATTTCCAAGAATCCTGTAACTTGCCCTTCCAATCTCACTTTATCTGAGCTTTACTACCAACTCTGCAAAAAAACATTAGATACAGGACAATATTGAAGCATCTTTTTGTTCTATTAATTCAATAGAAACCTTTAGTGAACAAAAATAATTTTAATGCTATACGTATCGTAAATTGCTATACAAATTCTACAAGGCAATAACGGTGGATCAAGCTTCATCAATCACCTAACAAATCAATTGTTTTCGTACTAACCCCATGTGTTCCAATCAGAGTTAGTTTACATGTTACAAACACCATAATAACGAGAATGACCAAAATGAACCAATAATTTCGTGTTGTTTACTTTAAGCTAGCAACCGAAAAGGAAATCTTCATTCCTACTCCTACCTACACAACTTCAACTTTCTCTCAATTTGAGCACAACCCTAGCAAATTTCCAGGTTCATACTTATTACCATAGTTGCTAAGCAGATGTATACCGCATTACTGCAAATAAAAAGGAAATACAAATTTTTAAAAAACCATAACTCTAGAATTGTGTAGCTACAGATTGATGTGAGTAAGAATTTGTTATTAAGGACAGTTACAAATAGAAAAGCATGTCAGTATAAACCCCTTAACCCTGCCATAACATATATGTCCATAAAATTCATTCACTTCAATCTAAGTAGCAACTATTATCATTCAAAATTTTGCGTACATTCTCATTAAAATATTGATGGTTTACTCTCTTTTACATTAAAGAAACTAAATACCGTTTAGGCAAAATACACTTTCTGTTTGGATTCTAGCATGTATAGAAAGTCTAAAACGAAATTTTCCACAATTCTAGGTTAAAAAAAGTTTTTGCCATTCTCATAGAACTTTTCACAATTGTATACGGTACTTATCTTTTACACACTTTTGGCAGTGTCAACCATAAAGTGCTAGGACTTGTCGGAAATGGAAAATACCACTCCAAGAAAAGCACTTGGCGCACCAACAACTATTAACAAGCTACATCCATATCATATGGCATGGATATTGGAAGGAAGAGTCATTCGCAAAGGAACAATACATAACTACAACAATGCAAAAGGAGAAGGCCAGATTCTCAATTTCAATGTAATTGACACTCTTGGTGATGACATAAACGTTACATGCTTTGGCAAAGCTGCAGCTTTTTACCATGCAAAAATCTAGGAAGGCACAGTTTACACAATTTCAAAGGGTACGCTCAAATATGTTAAGATAGGCTATAGGGATTCCAGCAGCCCATGGGAAATCATGTTAGAAATGGATTCTATTTTAGAGATCTGTACAGAACCTACTGCGTACATACCAACAACTGCTTTCCACTTCACACCAATTAGTGCATTCAAAAAATTCCTCTAGGAGCCACAGTGGATGTTTTAGGCGCAGTAACTTTTTGCTCTGGTATTTCTACAAGCACCGACCAGATGGAAGTAGCACACAACATTCTACAATCACTATGAAGGACCACACCGGATATTGCATAACAATTACTCTATGGGGAGTTCTCGTGATGAGGCAAACAACATCTTACAACCACAACAAGGTCAGCTTGCAGTCGAAATGCCAATACTAGCTGTTAGAAAAGCTAAAACCGCAGAGTTTAGGGGAAGAACACTAACGTCAGTTCCTTCCACCCAGCTGTTTGTAGCACCAGCAGTACCGGAGACAGAATCACTACAAATTTGGTTAACTACTACTGAGGCATCTACCAGCACAGCTCCGCTCACTACACAAGCAGCCGTGGAGAAAAACATTGCTGATATTCATGCTTGTACCAGCCCCAGTCCTAACCAACAAATTGCTACCGTTGCAACTATTATACATCTCAACATGGAAAACTATTGTTACCCTGCATGTTCATGGCTTGTTAATAATAAACAATGCCGAAAAAAGCTAAATTCCAGCCCAGATTCAACATGGCATTGCAGCAAATGCAACTTGCCCACAACTACATGTGATTATAGATATGCTCTACACATGATGGTGGAAGACCAAACTGGGACCATATGGGTGATGGCCTTCATCCGAACATTCCAGATTGATTTGAATACTGTACATAGTTTTTCCGATGATATTCTCTCATAGTACAGAAGGCCAAATACTTTTATCAAAATATATCATTCCCTACATGTGTTCCGCAGCTCAGTAAAAAACTTCTTATATGATTTAACTTCTTTCCAAAAGGCCAAATACTATTATCAAAAGCTATCATTCCCTACATGTGTTACATAGCTCAGTAAAAAGTTCTTATATTATTTAATTTCATTCCCCTTTACGCTTGAAGCTCCTTTTACATCTTTCATATTTTTAATCATTCTCTTTGGGTTTATTTGGTAAACAACATTTTAATTGCATGGCATTTTGATCATGTATTATTACGGATAATTGTAACTTCATAAAATCTGTTTATCAAATACCTATACGTACTCCAGCTATTTCTTTCCCCCTGAAATACCAGGTACAACTGATTACACCCCTCATTCATTCTCTTTATTCTTCTTCATTTAATCTAAATCATAAAGAATGTATGCAATGGTTAAAGTGTAATTATTCATAGGACTGAATGGGCTTCTCAAATTATTATTCCCACTTAAATTCAAATATCTTTACATAATTTTATATGATTTCTATGCACTACTCTAATAATGTAAAATAGACAAACCCAAATCTGAATACAGCCCATCCCCCTCTAAATACGTTTCTAACATATTCTGTGTCCACCCCCTTTTGCAGGTACTTTAAACATGGTGACCACATTCGACAACATAGCAACCCGAATCACAACAAATTGTACCGCATACAACAGTTGCTACCTGAATGTGTCGAACAACAATGCACTGAAGCTACAACTGTAGACAACAACGCAATCGCTGCACTGTTGCATACCCAACAAGCATTACAACAAGCACAAATTGCACTACAACAAGCGTCCATTGCCAGTGAAGACACCATCCACATTCTCAGGGAAAAATTCTACATCGAGTACTATAAACCCACCCCCTCACCACAGCAACAAGAAAACCACCCCAATAAAAAACTTGTACCCCCATTATACATACCAAGAACTATATAATTATGGTAGAAGCACTTTTGATTTACAGTCAAGATCAGACATATGATTGTTGTTCTTTTTTTGTTAGCCTCTTAATGGCAGCCATTTACATATGGCTTTTAAAAACCCAGTTTTACACCATTTCATTTATTTGCAAGAAATATGTAATTAATTAAGCAAAGGTGCACACCTGTTTAAATTATGAATATGAAGTTCTGTTAGTTTCCAGTTAATGCCAAATATTAGTCACAATTCTGCCCATTCGTTGAATTTGTTCAAAAATAATAATTACACAAACATCAGAATGTAGACTTCATGATTGTACACGATAAGCAGACGAGAAAGGACACTCCTCGTTGATAGCTGCAAAATAAATTTTGAAGCCCTTGGTTATTGCCTCTTTTGTTGCTATCTTGAAATTTATTTGTGAGCCTTGATTACCATGATAATTTAATTGTTTATAATCCCCACCTAAACCATCCACTTCAGAATTACTTGTGCTTCTTCAATTCATGACTGCAGATAATTGATTATAGATTTGTAGTATCTCAGCTCAATAAAAGTACCTGAAATTCTTCAACTTTATTGCATTAACTGTTTCTGAAATTCGTTATACATCGATATGGTTACATACAATAAATTAGTCCAAACCTCCTGAAAACTCTTAAAGAAAAATACCCATGCGTTTTTGCAAATATTTAAGCACTAAACCATGGAAAATGAGCAAAGGGTATTTCAGTAGTATCAGAGTTGGTGATCTCGCCAACCTGTTGAAGTTCCAATATTGCATGCCAGTTGAAGGATACCCAGAGGATTGCATGTTGTTTTTTTATCAGTAGTGACATGGATTATTGCATATCATTCGAACTGTTTCTGTGCACTCTACAGAGATACGATCACACAACTATTTCACCAGAAATAGGTCAGGACAGTAGGAAAAAATTGATACTAACCCAGTTGAAGCAGAGCTGGGTGAAAGAAGAGGTGAAAGCCCGCCAAGGGATTTGAATAATCAACTTAATGATTTCCTGATTGAGATTGGATCATGCAAGATCAATAAGATCAATTACTGATCATAGTAAAACTGATGTTGGACACAGGAAACAAGGTAGAACAACCTCTAATGCCCCTCAACTATGGATTTTTGCATTCACTTGTCATGTTACGACCTTGTAGCTTGGTGTTTCGAGTTTGTTTTAGCAAGTCTTTTACCCTGCTGCAAGTTATGTTAAGAAAATACATTCCAAAGGAAAAGACTGATGGAAAATGCCGGAGATTTTATATTGGTATTCAAAGAGGTTGATGCAGGTGTTTTTGATCTAATGTTCCTATCAGAGTTTTGATAGATGCCCATAAAGAGTTTTCCCAAGTGAAAGAAGGAGTCAATTTCTCATGGAATAAAATTATTGCAGCATACTGAAACACATGGTTATCCTCACAAGGCAGTCACAGTGTTCCACCATATGCAACAAACAGGTCTTCAACCCGATCAGTCTACATTTTCCAACATAATCCCAGCCTGTGCCAAAATGGGAGCTTTGGAACATGGTATGCACATCAAACAAAGCACGTGAACTGTTCAACAGAATGCCTAAAAAAATTACTATCGTGGACAGTAATGATTGCAGGATATGTCCAAAATGAATCTTCTGAAAATGCGTTGTAATTACTTATAAACATTCATGCAATTGCAATTGGCAGATGTAAAGCCAAATTCCACAACCTTTGTCAGCATCCTCTTGATGGAGGAATTTTGACTGACATAATAGTCAGTTGTATGCTTCCACATTTTGTATATATGTCCACTACAACACTTGCAACTACAACTAACAAACCATTAGACAGTCCCTCATACCCCATCTTTTTTAGAAATTCTTTCAAACAATTCATGTGCATTAGGTATGCTTCCACATTTTGTATAGATGCCTACTAAGGTACATATCTTCATCAACTATTACAGGCCTATATTTTCATGAGCATACATTCACAAGGATAGCCAATCCACTCTTTCAGTTTCAGCATTATTTTAGACATTAATATAATGTCTTACCTACTTATTGACAAGAATCAACATTGGAAGATCTAGGTTAATACAAAAACTATAAAACTTACATTGCTTTGTCAACAATAGTGGAAATACTGCTCCAAAATATGTTGTCAACGTCCAATTAACTCAATAAACAAATGTTTAGAGTTATGAAATAGTTGTTCTACAGATTGCAAATTGTTACAACTTAACCAAACATTGTAGAATTCAATGCCATTGATTGTTATTAACATCTACAAAAAAAGTGAAAAACAAAAAAATTGCACTATACAGAATGTTTAACAATTGATGCCAAAATCATCACTTACAATGTTGTTTAAATATGTTTCTTGGCCCTTAAGACTGACATCTACATCATACAAAGTTCATATCAGGTAAATCAGAATCAATTGAAAGCATTCCTTTCAACATTACAATCTTACTTCCCTTCGCCCAATTAATTGAAAAGCCAAGTTTAGTTGGCTACATAAAAACCCAAATTGAAGCAAATAAACTTGTGCCCATCTCAAGGTTCAACCTTAAAAACAACAATTGTTCCATGTCAATAAATCCAAGCCTGAATAACGATTGCGATCTTCTCGAAGAAGCCAACATGAAATTACAATAAATTCATGACCATATACAAACAACTATCCCGCAATGTCGTTGTAGTAAGAAGAAAGCCTCAAACTAAAATTAACCTAAAATCACAATACACCCACAAAACTGATCAACAATTTAAATTCAAAAAAAAACCACAGAAACCACCAAAAACACACCCACCTTTGCATATTCTAACAATTACATTACAAATCCAATGTAGGTCGATTATCATACAAGATATTAATTATGTTTGTTTTATATTAAACACCCTCTTTTTTTGTTTTTCACTATTAAAATGAATTTTGTTTTATTAAGCCATCTATTTGGTATGAAATGTAGTCTTATATATATATATATATATATAAAATTTATTTAAGTATATGAGTTTTATAAAAGAATTTATATAAGTATTTAAAATTGTATATATATTGCTATATTTATATGTAAATATGAATTTATATATTCACATTTCCTTCCGTTTGTTGATTTATTATCAAAATAGTAAGTTTAGGTGAATAGGTTTGTAGGAACAAAGTGTGCTTAAATATATACAAATATTTATACTTTGTATTGTTTGAAAGCATTGCACAATTTAAAGAGAAGGTAAATTTTTCTCTCTATTTAAGGAACCAATTGAGTTTAAAGTGGTTTTTTTGTATAATGTGACAATAGTTGGTGAAATTTTACCAATAGAGCAATTTAAAAAGGAAGGCTAAGAATGGAGATTTATCCAAATGCAACCATGTTTTATCTAACATGCATTTAGAAGACAACAAGCCATTTTAAGAAAAAACAAAAATTTCTATTCCTTTATCAATCCATTTCGAGTAAAGATAATTTCCATTTCCATTGAAATATAGAATTACAACTTTCTTCATTTAACCTTCACAATACACAGCTTGAGAATAAATTTACAAGAGCTCATTTTAAAATAAAAATATCTACAAGCCTTCCACTCAAGGTGGAAAATAACATAATAAAACTTACAAAATAGGAATTCTTCCATAGGCTCAAGTACACAAGTCTCATATCAATACCATCCTTTCAACATCATAGCTTCCATTTGCACTCTTTCATCTTGTCAAATTTGAATCACAATTCAAGAAAGGGAGTAGGTGATGCTCTCCACCCAACCTATAATCCAATAAGAGGAGAATCCATCCTCCTTATTGGCCCCGAGCCCCAACAAAAGAACCATGAAGTGTGTAGGTAACTTGACAACTTTCACAACAATGGCTTCGAAAAAACAACTCAATTTTCATACAATAGACATAAGCAAAGCTTTTAAACACCAAACACAACAACACAAGCCACAAAACCCAACACATAGGCTTACATTCAAAGCCAAGGGAGAATAGAACAATGAGACCACCTCCTTATAGCTCCCAAATGAGTTAGGGGTTCCACCCAAAATACCTCCATGTGCACATCTAAACTACACAATATAACCCTTTTCCCTCCCAATGCATAATACACAAAGTATAAAAATTTACCATTTTCACTCCCCATAGGTGGAACTCCCTACTCATGCTCCCTCCACAATCCTACAAATTTTCCTTTTCCCTCCCAAAGTGGTTCCATTTTCTATCTCCCACACATCTTAGGGCCATACTACACCAATCTCACACACATGCATTTACAAAACATACAACAAGCAATAAAGAACAAGGTGTAGGCCCTACCTTTCCATACTAGCTTCCACAATCTTGAATCCACAAGCTTTAATCCTTTCCAAAACCAAGCAAGCACCAAAACAATCCTTTAAGTTCCAAGCAAGAATTATCAAGACCAATTTTTCAAAAATGGAAATCAATAAAATGAGACAAGTAATCCCCATTCCTCCAAATTCACACCCGTAAATAGAAAAAGGAATGAGGGTGATGAGGTGGCTCCATTTAGGATGCCACTTAATCATTCCTCCACTCCAACACAACAATTCAAACCCCACCACAAGACAATTAAATGAAAAAGGTAAGGTTATGACATGCCCACATGCACACTTCACGCACCCCATATCTTGAAGAAAAAAATGTGATAAGTAGAGAAGTGACTTTATTTTCCCTTTTACACTAAACAAAGCATTAAAACATTCAAAATTAGCCACATACTTGATAAGTATGGTTGGTAGATGATTATGAGAGACAACAAAATGAATTTGGTGTGGCTGCAACTAATATCATGGTAACAGGTTTAGAGTTTAAAAGAATGGGTGGGGGTGGCGGAGCCGCCCCACCCTTTTTGTTTATTATTATATAGCTTGGCCACGTGGCCTAAATACATTGTCCCCCTCTACATTAAAAACGCTAGACTATGCTTTATTTTACATTTTCACCGATTATAGTTTTATAAACATTCAATATTAAAATTTAATAAATATTATATATATATATCAAGCAATTGCATTTCAAAGCCAATGTAGGATGATTTTCATATGGTCCTTTATTATTATGTTTGTTTGTTGTATATTAAACACCCTCTCTTTTTGATTTTCACTATTAAAATGAATTTTGTTTTATTAAATCCATACACTGGGTATGAGATGTAGTCTTTTATTATTAAAATTATACTAGCAATCACATGTGTACAATGTAATGTGAATGCCAAATGATATATGTTATTTGATTTAGAGGGATAGTTATTACTTTTGTAATTGATGTTGATAAGGGGTGTGATTGATTTTGTAAGTGTAGGAATATAGATGAAGCATTACAGTTAAAGGTTCTATCTCTACATTTCAAATTTGTTACAAATTCGTACATGTACATTTGCATAGCTTATATCATGAGTGACAACGTTTTGTGGACTATTTTATTTGAACTAAACATGAATACATGAAGACTTCCGTACATTTGCAGTTTTTATATCATGAGTGGTAGCCTTTTATGGCCAATTTTTTTGGCACTAAACATGAATACATTTGATACCACTTTCCACACTCCCAAATCAGATATGACGAGAAGATCTGCACTCACAAACAAAGGCTGAAACTGTTGATACAAAAGTTGCATAATTGAATACCTTTAGCTGCTTATTAGTACAATTTATTCTATTTGCAAGGTGTGTGTGTATGTGTGAAAGAGAGGGGGTAGAGAGGAGGCTCTCTTTTGTGATTGTAAAGATGAAACAAGACAACAAAAAAGACCTAACCTCCATAGATAAAGAGCCAACTTTTGTGAGTGTTATATTAGTATAGTTAGGAATTTTAGAAGAAATAATTCTCATCGACACAAGCAACTTTCCTAAATATGAGATGCGGTCTATATATATATATATATATATCATTATCTTACTAAATGTATATAATTAGAATGTATTTAAGTATATGAATTTATATAAAAGAATGTATATCGGTATTTAAAATTAATTATATATATATGAATTTATATATTCACATTCCCTTCCATTTTTGATTTATTATAAAAATAGTAAGTTTAGGTGAATAGATTTTTAGGAACTGATATTCTTAAATATATACAAATATTTATACTTTGTATATGTTTAAACGAATATTCATATGGGCCTAAGTATTGGGTAGGTTAATATGTTTAAAAGCATTGCACAATTTAAAGAGAAGAATTTTTTTCTTTCTCTAATTAAGGAATTGAGTTTGAGTTATATATATATATATATATATATATATATATATATATATATATATATATAGGTTAATATGTTTAAAAGCATTGCACAATTTAAAGAGAAGGAATTTTTTCTCTCTCTAATTAAGGAACCAATTGAGTTTACAATATATATATATATATATATATATATATATATATATATAATGTGACAATACTTGATGAAATTTTACCAATAGAGCAATTTACAAAGGAAGGGTAAGAATGGAGACTTATCCAAATGCGAACATGTTTTTTCTAACTGTATTTAGAATACAACAAGCCATTTCAAAAGAAACAAACAAAAACTTATATTCCTTTATCAATCCATTTTGAGTAAAGATAATTTCCATTTCCATTGAAATACAAAATTACAACTTTCTTCATTTAACCTTCACAATACACAACTTGAGAATAATTTACAAGAGCTCGTTTTAAAATAAAAATATCTATAAGCCTTCCACTCAAAGGTGGAAAACAACATAATAAAATTTACAAAATAGGAATTCTTCCATAGGCTCAAATACACAAGTCTTCATATCAATACCATCCTTTCAACATCACAACTTCAATTTTCACTCTTCCATTTTCTAAAATTTGAATCACAATACAAGAAAGGGGAGTAGGTGGCACTCTCTGCAAAACACGTAATCCAATAAGAGGAGAAGCCACCCTCCTTATTGGCCGCTAAGTCCTAACCAAAGAACCATGAAGTGTGTAGGCAACTTGAAAACTTTCACAACAATGGCTTCAAAAAACTGTTGGTGTGTGTATTTTCCACATCATTAGGTGAGTCATATCACTTAGGTGATATCGTAGGTCCATGTGTCATTTAGGGGATTCTCTTATGTGTCGGTGCGTCGGCACGTCGGTGCATCAGTGTGTCGGTGCATCATACGCGTCATTGGAAGTTACACTTCTATTCTGGGAATGTAACTCCCCCTCTCTACTTGAGTTGTCATGATTGCAGCACCGGGGGTTACTCAACACCTCCTATATGTTCCCCCCATTTGATCTATGAGATAGAGGAGAGTTTTATGGCTTAACCAGGTTCTGCCCGTGTTTCAAATCTTTGCATGCACATTCGATTGATGCTCGCTCCTCCGAGATCTCTTCACACTACTATTCGCACGTCTGTTGATGTGCATGTCGTCCCTCATGATCCTCGCTTACAGGTTTTAAACCCTCTTTCATGGTATCAGAGTGGATCTTGTGGATTTGTGCACTCATCGGCATTTCTGTGCATGTTTTCCGGCTTTCGGAGTGATATCCAGATCTCTTTGCGTGTGTCATAATGGTTATTCCGATCGTGATCGTGGGTGTTTTTGGGGTGTTTGTGGTTTTACAGCTTTTGCATGTGGTCTTCAGAGGTTTCCATGTTGTTTTGTATCAGGTTTTGCATTATCCATTGCTGAGTTTGTGATTGCTTCTATTCGTGATATCGTTTTTGATTTGGCGTGGACTGTGGTTCATTATTAACTCGTGCATTCCATCCACCTGTGCATTGGAGCTCTCGCCGCCTTAGACTCGGGCTGTTTTGCGGTCTAAACGTGGTTGTTTTGGATTGTTGGTGGCTTGCTCTATATTCTTCCCATCTTCTTCTCTCGGAGCTTCTCTAGTCCATATTATATCTGAATTATTTTGGGGGTTTTATGGAGCACGATATATATGGTTTTGAACACATTTTAAAATGGAATGAAAGTGTGAACTGTGTGTCAGTCATAATCCAATCGTAATCCAGAAGGAATACTTTAAGCGTAGGCTATAACACATTCCCAGCCAAGGGAAATACTTCATTCCATGCATTCCCAAAGAAACATAAGCTCATTCAGTTCGTGGCTTCATTCCACACACTCCTAGCTCATTCTACGTAAACATTCTACTCAAGCTCTCTGGCCCTCCTTCCAACGTGCTCCTGCATTGCTATTTGGAGCTGCTATCGCGTGGCTATTTAGAGATGTTATCTCTAGCCATTACAAGCTGCACACACCTCCTACACAACAACAACACACTACATTTTCTCCTTTGTTGCTGACCATTTTGCAAGCACCTCCCTCCCGCACAAAGCAAGCACATGGGCCTCCACTCCTATAATGATCTGCCCACTCTCCACATGGGCTTCCACTCTCTTCAACTACGAAATGTTTCACCTCAGCCCCAACATGTGGCAACCTACCCACCTGTAGCACCTGACATGCACTCAACCCACAACGATGGTTACAAGCTTGTGCCAACCGTTTCAAATCTACACACGTGGGCTTCCATTGGCACTCTTAGCTCGGTCAAATAGCCATGGATTTTCAACATGGGCCCCCTCCTTATCCTCTTTTTAATGTTTTGAGGTCATAAAAGCACTTTCATGGCTTGTAATAATTTTTAAGGTTGTTTTTGGCTTGTTTTATCAACCCTCCTATGAGCGTCGAAGACGGAGGCGAGGTTCTGGGGTTGGCAGGAGGCTAATCCCCCCTCGCAGTAAAACCAAACCCCTACTAAAATTCCATGCCATTTCCAACGAGTACCCACACGATACCCTTTGCACCCATTTTGGGTACTTTTTTAATGCATTTGCAGTATTTATTGACATTTTCCATCAGTTGTAGGAATCGTTTTAATGCTATAACTTTTGACTCACTGCTTGTTTTTAGCACTTCTTTAGTCAAAGTTGCATGATTTTTCACACATTACGTGATGACATTGTTATTTTTATAAACACACTACTTTATAAAGTGCCACATTCTGGGGGGTTGACTAGTACTCTTGGGCTTTCACACGCAGATGCATTATTGGCCAAGTCCGACGTCTTGCTTTTGTGCATCTTACATTTTGCATCATGGAGAGTGCTCTTTCTAGAATTGAGCATCGTAGGATCGCTTTACATCCTCCGCCACTTCTCACCGGGAGAGGGAACTATTTAGTTTGGCGTGTTTCCATGGAACATTACTTCGCTCACAAGGGTCTTTCACCCTTCTTGCTTGGGCCCGTTCCTGCACTCCACCGATCATCATCATCGGAGGACTTCTTGACACTTGTGACCATTTATTTGGTCACATAATGATGCATTTATCTCGTTCTCTTTAGTTTCACGTGGCGAGACTCAGATCCACCTCACCATGTCTGGAGCATTCTTCAGTCCCTCTATGGAGACCCTTCACATACTACCACTATTGTTGTTGTTGTTGATTCAGTTGTCTCCTCTATTTCTTCATGTGATGATAGTTCCACTAACATAGACTCGCTTGGTTCTAC
Source organism: Taxus wallichiana var. yunnanensis (assembly GCA_018340775.1). Classification (NCBI taxonomy): domain Eukaryota; kingdom Viridiplantae; phylum Streptophyta; class Pinopsida; order Cupressales; family Taxaceae; genus Taxus; species Taxus wallichiana. The sequence goes on from CM031240.1 coordinate 205,091,117, forward strand.
TTCTGATGATGAGGATTGTGTATCCAGTTCTAATGTCGAGAGTAGTATAGAGAACACTTCTCCTCTTTCTCTCACTATTCCAGAGAGTGTTGACACTTCCCACATGTCATCAGATATCGAGCAATCTCATACTCAATTTCATACATTCATCACACCTACCTCTTTTCCACCTTTAGTGTGTGAGGCCCCTTTCACTCCTCTACCTTCATTGGATGATTCATACCTATCTAACATCACTCTTCTATTTGTTGAGCCCCCTCATTGGGATGAGTATTTACCTGACCTTAGTCATCTTTTCACAGAGTCTACTTATGATGCACTATAGGTCCCTCATCCATCTATAGGTGTTTCAGAGGAGTTCATCATCTCTGTTGTTGGGAGTGACCCTTAGGAATCATGTCACTTCCACATTTCAGAGACCTTCATTGATCCACCCTCGGCTATAGATCCCTTTTTCTTTGTGGAGGATGTTTTATTCCCTTCACATCACTTGGACATCCTTTCTACAAGTGTTACTCTTTTCACTCTGACAGTTCTACGCACATGGCATTACCTTCGGTTCCTTGGCACTCACTCGCTAGACCTATGAAACACTTTCGTGCACCAGACTCAGAGTTCTTCATGTTGTTGTGTCTTGAGTTTCCTTTGTGGAGTGGGCGGACTTTCAACACGTCATTTTCCTCCTTCTAAGGGTAGGCACATTGTTTGGTGTGGGTGGCTCTTCTTCAGTCTAGAGGCAGAGGATCTCGTCATTGACATTCTTCTGGGAGACTTCCTAGAGTTGCAGAGTTTAGATCCGTCCATGGAATCTTCTACATTCACTCGTCTCCCTCTTCTTCTTCTTTCCGAGGAGATTGCATCTTTGTACATGAGTACCTTTTCGAGGCTCATCTATGGCCGGGACCCATATTTGGCATCTTTCTTAGGTTAGAGAGTGTTTTCATCTCTTGTGGTGGATGTTTTTCCCACTAGGTTTTCCTTCACTACTTGGAACCTTTTTCTTGTGCATGGGTACCTCATCAGGCTTTGTGTCGGGACCCATTTCTCATTTCTGACTTGCCACCTCATCCTAAGTTACGATGAAGGGGGTGTTGGTGTGTGTATTTTCCACATCATTGGGTGAGTCATCTCACTTAGGTGAGATCGTAGGTCCATGTGTCATTTAGGGGTCATTATGATATTCTCTTATGCGCCAGTGCGTCAGTGCATCAGTGAATCATATGTGTCATTGAGAGTTACACTTATATTCTGGGAATGTAACTCCCCCTCTCTACTCGAGTTGTCATGATTGCAACACTGGGGGTTACTCAACACCTCCTATATGTTCACCCCATTTGATCTATGAGATAGAGGAGAGTTTTATGGCTTAACTAGGTTCTATCCGTGTTTCAAATCTTTACATGCACATTTATTTGATGTTCTATCCTCCCGAGATCTCTTCACGCTACCGTTCACACATCTGTTGATGTGCACGTCGTCCCTCGTGATCCTCGCTTGTGGGTTTTAAACCCTCTTTCAAAAACAACTCAACACTCATACAATCAACATAAGAAAATATTGTAAACACCAAACACAACAACACAAGCCACAAAACTCAACACATAGGCTTACATTCAAAGCCAAGGGAGAATAAAACAATGATACCACCTCCTTATAGCTCCCAAATGAGTTAGGGGTTCCACCCAAAATACCTCCATGTGCACATCCAATCTACACAATATAACCATTTTCTGTACTAATGCATAATACACAAAGTATATAAATTCACCCTTTTCACTCCCCATAGGTGGAACTCCCTACTCATGTTCCCTCTACAAGCCTAAAAATTTCCCCTTTCCCTCCCAAAGTGGTTCCATTTTCTATCTCCCACACATCTTAGGGCCATACTACACCAATCCCACACATAACACACACACCCATGCATTTACAAAACATACAACAAGTAATAAAGAGAAAAATGTAGGCCCTACCTTTCCAAACTAGCTTCCACAATCTTGAATCTGCAAGCTTTAATCCTTTCCAAAACCAAGCAATCCCTAAAGAAATCCTTCAATCTCTAAGCAATAATTCTCAATACCGAAATTTCCAAAATGTAAATCAAGAAAATGAGACACGTAACCCCCATTCATCCTAATTCACACCCATAAATAGAAAAATGGATGAGGGTGATGAGGTGGCTCCATGTAGGATGCCACTTCATCATTCCTCCACTCCAACACAACAAGTCAATCCCAAACAACAAGGCTATTAAATGTGTAATGCCCCTTTCGGTGTTGACTCCGTTCTTGCTTTCTTGACCACGGTTGCTAACATTGAATGTTTGTGTGTGCTCCCTATGATCGTTAGGTATTTTCAACCTTATTGTTAAGTAGAATTAATGTCTTTTAATTCCTTCATACCATCTTGTGTTGCCATAAATTCTTATTAGATTATTGAGGGTGTTTTAAAACATCTTTTACGAACATTCTTATCTAATTCTAATCATTTTTTTATTTAAATGGGTTCTTTGAATGACACTTTTGCGTAATAGATCTAAAGGCATATTGAGACCTTTTCATCAAAGGTTTTTAGGACGTTTCTTTTTTTGGGGGACCTAATATTTTGAGCTAGGTTTATTTATTTACCACCCACCTAAGACTAACCTTGGAACAATCATGGTTAGTCTTGGCATGCGTGGGAGGGTGGAGATGGATCTTTTGGTTGTGCTTAACCTTTAGGAGGGGGAATGCAAAATTTATTGATTGGATTTAAATTATTCACCCACCCTTGGCAGTGACCTGGCCCTCCGTGCATGCTCTTTAACCAATAAATTTAATGTTGGGCGTTGATTTATTTTCTAACATTGGATCTCATGCTCAATGTTTTTGCTAGTTGACAAGTGAGTGGTGGGTTGTTGGCCGCCTGCCAATTTTCTTTAATGCCTTAAAGAAGGCATGCACTTGGCATATGTTTTGTTGAATGAAACACAAAAATTATTTTGACCGTGTGGATTGCTGTAGTTCAAAAATTACAAAAATCAGGTATGGTTGAAAAGGCTTTGAAACTCTCAAACTATGGCCATTCATTGGTGTAGACCCCTCCATGGCTCTTTCCACACCCAACTGTGTCAAATAAGAAACTTGGAGCAATCTTGGATGTCCACCAAGAAAAATCGGAGGAATGTGCCGGATATTCTTTGTGTGAGCAGCAAGGGCACTGACATGTATGGAAGTTCAAAAGCTTAAATCAGGCATGATAAACACCACCCATTTTGATATTTTTCTATCTTTAACAATCTCATGAAATGAATCGTTCTCTTTTCCTAAAATGGGTTTTGAGTTGGATTTTGTGGATTGTGTACAATCATTTTTACCTTGCTAGTTATTCCTTGATTATTCTCAAATTTTGTGATTCTAGGTTGTTGTGGATGCGTATATTTATGAGAATTTCTTTCTGTGTTAGTTTGATATGAATATCTGATATGGGTTTTGTATCTTTTCTATGAAACCAAATTCCTTGTGTTAGGCAGTAAATCGGTTGGGAAGAGGGTTTTATACATTATAATTTAGGCTGGATTTATACGGGATTGAATGCGAATGTAAAAGCATGGTTTATAACTCTCTCTATCTGTTATTATACTACAAAATAATATAACATTTTCGGGAGATAGTTGGATCTTTGGTAAGAATAGATATGCATATATGATTTCCTACTAGTATAAATTATGATTGGGAATATTTTTCTACTACGGTTATTTAATGTATATTCTGGAAAAACCATCTATGGTGGAACAACTTGATTTTAGGTAGTAAACATTATCAATGTCGAAGTTATGGTTGGAAATGATTATTGTGAATTTGATTCTTTTACCTTGCTAAAACTTGACATAAATCTACATATTTTGGGCAATATATCCTTGTTAAAAATTAAAAGGGTTATGAAATGATGATTCGATCAACTTGACCAATGAACAAAAAGGTTGAAATCATTGCTTGTTTCTAAATCCATTTCACTCACCTCTAGGCTCATTGGGGTGTTTGTTAACTATTGTGTCACCATTAATTGAGTGTGAGATGGGTGTTATATTTGGGTTGAGGCTAATTGAAATATAGGAATGTAAGGGTTGAAAAATAGCATTTACTAAAACTGCATGCAACTAAAATTTTATATAAAGCTTTGATAGTAGTATCTTTTTGTGTTTTACGTTCTCTTCTTCTCTACGATTATTTCAATATTGATTTCTATGGGTAGATAAAAGGGATGTGAGGGGTTGTAGATGAAATTTATGAGTCGATGGAGCTTAATGTAGTTGTAACTCTTAACTATCCTTAATGTCATAGTATGACTTATTATTATTAAGTAACCTTATTATGGATCTGATTGGTATGAATATTTTTTCTTGTAATAATTGATCATTCTAAAGAGAATGAATTAACTTACAAATAAAAATATCATTATGCGTAGTTAATTTACTTATATTGTTATGGTTGTTAGTACCCTTTGTTATGCGTTCATACACGATAATGTAGAGTCTTGCCTCTAGTGTGAACTGCATTTTACTTGTATGATCATGATAGTTGAATAGCTATAATTATAATCAACCATGTCTTATGTTTATAATCTTTCAAGGTAAGAGACAACTATATCATCCAATTCTTATTTGTGAAGTTGAAATGATAGGATAACATTTGTATTAATAGAAATAAGTTGATTAACTCTTCCATATTTATAATTGTATTTAGTGTTGATTGATGAATTAGTTATAAAGGATCTACTTTTTGATTTACCTTGGTAATATTGGAAATGGATGATTGGGTGAGGACTTTAATGAAAGTCTTGGATGTTATGAATATATTAATCAAGTTAGATGATGTCATGATATTATTTATTATAGCTATCTTAATGTTAGTTTGATACTTTAGGCCATTGACCCCTACTTGAATGATTTATAAACTATTGTGGTTTTAGAGACAATGTTCATAACTGGCACATATGACTTATTTAAGGAAATATTGATTGATGGTTTGAGTATTAGTTTTCAATCATATAATCTATATGATTACATGATTGAAGTCCTAATACACTCGACACTTTGTTTCAGACTTATAAGGCCATTCACACCTACTTGAATTATTGTTAAAATTTTGTTATTTAGAGGAAATGTTCATAACGGGTATATATGAATTCTTTCTTAATTTGACATTGTGTAAATTTTAACAAGATTAAAGGATTTGTTAGTGTTTTATAACTTAGAACAATTTAATTAAATAAAAGGTTTCCTTTCATGATATTATTAAATAGTAGCATAATGTTTTAATGTGTAGTTCTTATCATGCTCAGTTCTTGTGAATTGACTCAGGCTAATAAATGTGTAAATGGATTTCGTGAGTAGAAAAAGGGAAATACTTGTAGAAAGTTGCATCAATTTTTTTATTGAAGTTCTTTTTAATCGAATGCTTAATGTGTGAAAGGCTCAGAATAGAATTTTATGGAAAAGTTAGAAGGACGTAGTGCCTTAGAATTTATGTAATTGTGGAGTAGTGTTGTTGTTATTAACTAAAACTAAAACTTGTGAAATATTATTGTGAATGAAATAAAATGAGCACTGCATTGTTATGAGTATCTTATTGTATGATTACAATTTGAAAGATATTTTATCTTTGATATGACCAATATTATTTTACCTATTTAATCTGAGTCAAAGTGCATAAGAATTTTTAGCTACCTTTGGATTGTGTGTCGTGTTGGATAGGGAACTATACATCTATGACTAGTTATCAAAAAAATGGTAAAAAAATTGAGTTATAACCTTGAGTTAGTAAACCCTTCTAGATTGTGACAATAATGTAATACTAGGTATCACCGAGTGGTTTTGTAATCCATACAAAGGTTATACAAAAAAATATATGATGTTGTAAACATATAGATGAAGTAAAGAGTCCTTAAGTGGAAGAAAAGGAAACTATCTTCTTGTGTTAAAAAGGATATACCTTATTACTCTTAATCTATACTGATAAATTATCCTTAGTGTTGATGGGATGTAAAATGATATTAAAATGTAAACCAATGTTTAGTAATTTGGGAGGATAACAAGGTTATGTTAAATAGGGATAATTGATTTGAAATCATTAAATCTAACTTATACATTATAAAACCGAGTTTTTTTCATTGGACAAACTTAATCGAGAGAATACTAGATGATGCACTTACTTAATCCAGATTGATTTTAAATCTCAATGAACTAAGGGTTAATGAATTATTAGATCATGAAGATGAATGAAAAATTGTCCTTCATGCCACCAACTCTTTTGAAGGTACATTGTAATCCTTTCTTAAGTAATTTAACCGTTATGATCCCTGCACAAAGGAATTTTTAGTTTTGAACCTAAATGGTACTTAACCTCATTTGGAGCTTACGCTTGCATCCTGGTATAATAGATGTATGAATCAAGATCATGTAGCTTGTGTGTGTAGGTAAATGACCTTGTGTGTTATAAATGTCCTTTTAACAATGAAAAAATTAAACAAGTAAATAAGGTAACTTCGGTGAATCTATTAAATGGGATATACTGTAGGTTAACATTAACAGATTAGAGGAAACCTAGCAAGAGGAAATAGGAATGTCTGATCCTCATGAATTGATATTTCTAGAACTTAAGTAAGAATTGAAATGAAATTATATAAAAAGTGTAATCCTAAAAGATCAGACTATGGGAAGACCCTACCTGTAAGTGTGTATTATAGTTGAATTGTTATGTTGTGCCTAGACAAAAAAAAAAGAGAATTGGTCTGATGTGTGGCACACATTTCGTGTTGCCTATGTGGGATAGTGTTTATGAAAAACATATCATGAGTTGTGTGTAGTCCTTAGAGACCACATGTGGTGTCATATATACTTTAATAAATTCAAAAAGAAAAGTTATTCGATATTTTCCGTGTTGTCTTTGTGTGTGTGTTAATAGTGGGTGTTACACTTGGTATCAGAGTAGAGGTTCATGCTCTCAAACCTATGGGATAGATTGGAGTTGTGGTGGTTTTGCATGGTAGTGGTGGTGGATATTTGAAGAGTAATTTGATATAAGCGTGATGTGAACTGTGTTGTTCATTGTGATATTATGAATGCACATGTTGTGTATGCCACTTAGTACATAACTGTTGGCATGTTGATGTGCTGGAGATAAGAGTGCCCTCTCTCCTTTTTGTAGATTCAATGAATAATTTGGGTGTGATGTATCGTCTTGTTGTGTGTGAAAGTAATGTATTGTGGATTAGAGTGTTGGAGCATTTTGGCATTTGTGATATGTAGGTGTGTTGATGTGTTGTATGACAAGGTTGGTGTATAGTGAACTAGATTGTATAGTGATGTCATCACCATGTTGTGAAGAAATGTGTGTATCACCATGTTGTATTGTAATTGACTATATGTTGTAATGTTAGACATCGTGTTCATCATAAGTATAAATCATGTAATAATTTGTGATGGTTCATGTCATGATTTAGGGGCATATGGTGAACGTATGATCCCTATTGTGTAGTGTTTTCACTTTAGGTGCAACATGTGGTAATGTGATGTATTGTAAATTGTGAATGTAATGAATGTGATATACCTGTATAGATACCATGCGTTGACGCTATGGTTAATGTGTGTGAACCACCATTGTGTTAGTGATGTAGTTATGTGTTATGTTGTGAACCTTACGCTAACCGACCCTAAAGGAAATCGGTAAAAGTGTATGTTTGGAGTGAGGAAATGTGTACCGTGGACCAGTCACTCGAGCCGACCTTAGGCTCAGTAGATGACAACATGTACTCCTTTTCTCTCTCTCCCTATGTGGTTTTCATATGGATTCAACCTAAGTGTAGTTATGACTATGTTTAGCCTTGTCGAAGTGGTGGTGGGATGATAATGACAATTATTTTACTTGATATGTTATTTTACAAGTGAGGCTCAATGTTCCCGATGTCTAACAAATCATTGAGTACCTCCTTGGTGGCCGCATAAGGCCACATAGTTGTCATAATGTATTATTCCTATATATGTATTTTATTTGTAAATTGAACATTTTCTTGTGTTTCGAGGACCAACAGTTTTCTAGATTGATATGTTCCTATATTTTGGCATTTTAATTGGTTTTATACTAACATGTGATTTTTGCACTATGGTTATTTGGCCATTTATTTTTCTTAGATTTATATTTTCTGTTAAATTTGAAAGTTTAATAGCCTAGCCCAAGGCTTAGATTTTTTCCACTTAGCATTTGAAATGGATTGTTATGCTAGTTTTATTATCGTAATGTGTGGAATAGGGTCATGGGATGCACCATGGAATGGTTAAACCTATGGACATGCTTCATTGTATGTGAGTACGCCCCAAGGAGTTACAGATAACTAGCGGGTTTTCGAACCACGAGTTATTATGTCACTTGGGTTAGGGGTGTCTAGACTCTATGTGCTTAGGGCCATAGGAGACCGACCTCTTTAGGGAGAGAAAAGGAAAATTTATCTTTATGTTACTACTTGAGGGAGGCATAAGATATTTGAGGGAGGCATAAGAGACTTGAGGGAGGCATAAGATATTTGAAGGTGGCATATGAGACTTTAGGGAGGCATAAGAGACTTGAGAGAGGAAGAAGAGAATTGAGGGAGGCACAAGAGATTTGTGTGCGTGTGATTGGTGCTTGGGAGGTATATGGAGTTGTCTTGTGATGCTTCGGGAGGTATATGAGTTGTGTGTGATGTTTTGGGAGTGGTGTTATGATGTATGTGTACTCATGTGAGTTTGGCTATGTTTTTGATGTTGTGGATATGGTTTTGATTCCCTTGTTGACACTATGTATCTACAATTATTGTTCCAAGTTGTGTGAAACCTTTATCTATGGGGAATTTCATGTTGTTATAGTACACTTATGTTCGAGTATTAATATTTCGGTTAATTATATGTGCAGTACTATGTTATGTGGATCATATATGTTCCTTCCATGGTTTGGTTAAGCTCTTGTGGTGTAGTACAGTCATGGAAGTATGTAAAATTTTACCTGTGAACCATTAGTGTTGTGTATGACCCTAGTATGGTATTGTGATGCTTAGTTCCTATTGGGCACCCACAAGAATAAATAAACTAATTTTTTCAACAATGAAATCTTAAGGGATTGATTTTAGGAATAATGTAAAGGAAAAGAGATTAATTAAATAATGAAATAAAGGAGAATTTGCCAATCTTCACAGAAAATTAAAAATTAAATAAACTGCTAAATTTTCTAGACTTCCCTGTGGTCGTGCTCTAATGATAGAAATTTTAACCATAGGCGAACTTTTCATCTTTAGCTTTCCTTTGTTTCTTATCCCTTTTTCTATCCTCAGCATTATGTCGCATTGAGGACGATGCTTTCATAAGGGGAGGAGAATGTAATGCCCCTTTCGAGTGTTAACTCCCGTTCTTGCTTCCTTGACCACAATTGCTAATGTTAAATGTTTGTTTGTGATCCCTATGATCGTTAGGTATTTGTGACCTTGTTTTGAAGTAAAATTAACGCATTTTCATTCCTGTCATACCATCTTGTTTTGTCACAAATTATTAGTATATTGTTGAGAGTTTTTGTAACATCTTTTACGAACATTCTTATCGAAGTCTAATCGATTGTTTTTCGATTTAAATGGGTTGTTGAATGATGCTTTTGCATAATAGTACAAAAGGCGTATTGAGAACTTTTCAAAGGTGTTTAGGGTGTTTCTTTTTTGTGAGGGACCTAATATTTTTAGGTAGGTTTAATTACTTACCACCCACCTAAGACTAACCTTGGAACAACCGTGGTTAGTCTTGACATGCGTGGGAGGGTGAAGATGGCTCTTTTGGTGGCGCCAACCTTTAGGAGGGGGACTACATAATTAATTGATTAGATTTAAATTATTCACCCACCCTTGGAAGTGACGTGGCCCTTTGTGTATGTTCTTTAACCAATAAATATAATACTTGGTGCTGATTTATTTTCTAATGTTGGATCTCATGCTCAATGTTGTTTTCTATTTGATAAGTGAGTGGTGGGTTGTTGGCTACCTGCCAATTTTATATAATGCCTTAAAGATGGCATGTGCTTGGCATATGTTTTGTTGAATGAAACACCAAAATGATGTTGGCCTCATCGATTGCCATAATTCAGAAATTCCACAAATCAGGTTTGGTTGAAAAGGATTCAAAACTCTCAAACTATGGCCATTCACTGGTGTAGACCCCTTTCATGGCTCTTTTGCACCTAGCCCATGTCAAATCAGAAACCTGGAGCAATATTGGACACCAAACAAGACAAAATTATAGGAATGTGCCATATGTTCTGTATGTGAGGGCCAGCTAACGTGTTTGCAAGTTTAGAAGCTTAAATAAGTCATGATAGGCACCACCCATTTTGATATTTTTCTAGCTTTAACAATATCATGAAATGAATCGTTGTCTTTTCTGAAATGGATTTTTGAGTTGGATTTTGTGGATTGTGTAGAATAAATTTTAACTTGCTAGGTATTCCTTGATTATTCTCAGATTTTGTGATTCTAGGTTGTTGTGGATGCACATATTTCTGAGAATTTCCTTCTGTGTTATATTACTATGAAGATTTGATATGGGTTTTGTAGCTTTTCTATGAAACCAAATTCCTTGTGTTAGGCAAGTAAATCAGTTGGGAAGAGGGTTTTCTACATTGTAATTTAGGCTGGATTTATCTAGGGGTTAAATGTGAATGAAAAATCATGGTTTATAACTCTCTTTGTCTTCTAGTTTACTACAAAATAATATAACATTTTTAGGGAGATAGTTGGATCTTTGGTAAGAATAGATATGTGTATATGAGTTCCTACTAGTGTAAATTATGATTGGGAATATTTTGTTGCTCGGGTTATTTAGTGTGTATTCTAGAAAATCCATCTATAGTGGAATGATTTGTTTTTGGGTAGTAAACATTATCAATGTTGAAGTAATGTGTAGGGACTCGATTATTATGAATTTGATTCTTTTACCTTGCTGAAAATTGAGAGAAATCTTTGAATTTTTGGCAAGATATCCTTTTTAAATTTTTTCAAAGGGTTGTGAAATGATGATTGGATCAACTCGACTAGTGAACACAAAGGATGAAATCATTTCTTATTTCTAAACTCGTTTCACTCACCTCTAGGCTCATTTGGGTGTCTCGTTAACTATTATGTTGCCATTAATTGAGTGTCGAAGATGGGTGTTATATTTGGGTCAAGGCCGACCAAAATACAAGGATGTAAGGGTTCAAATGATAACATTTACAAAACCCGTATCTGCAACTAAAAGTTTATATAAGTCCTTGATAGTAGTATCTTTTTGTGTTCTATGTTGTCTTCTTTTGTATGAGTCTTTCAATATTGATTTCTATGGGAAGATAGAAGGGATGTGAGGGGTTGCAGATGCAAGTTCCGAGTCGATGGAGCTTTCTATAGTTACAATTCTTAACTATCCTTAATGTCGAGAGGATGACTTATTATTATTAAGTAACCCCATTCTATATGTGATCGTGGTATGAAGATGTTTTCTTTTACAATAATTGATAATTCTAAAGAGAGAATGACTTAACTTATAAATAAAAAAATCATTATGCGTAATTAATTTAATTATCTTGTTATGGTTGTTAGTAGCCTTTTGATTTTTGCGTTAATACTTGACAAGGTAGAGTCTTTCCTCTAGTGTAAACTTGTGTTTTACTTGTATGATCATAATAATGAAGTAACTATAGTTATGATCAACCATGTCTTATGTTTATAATCTTTCAAGGTAGGAGACAAATATATGAGACACTTATTCTTTGTGAAGTTGAAATGGTAGGATAACATTTATATTAACAAAAATAAGTTGATTACCTCTTCCATATTTATAACTATATTTGGTTACGATTGATGACTCATTTATAAAGGCTCTACTTTTGATTCACCTTGGTAATATTGGAAATGGATGGTTGGAATGAGGACTTTAATGAAAGTCTTGGATGTTATGAATATGTTAATCAAGTTGGGTTATGTCATGATATTATTTATTATAAATATCTTCACGTTAGTTTGATACTTTAGGCCATTGACCCCTACTTGAATGATTGTTAAACTGTTGTAGTTTTATAGACAATGTTCATAACTCGTACATATGACTTATTTAAGGAAATATTGATTGATGGTTTTAGTATTAGTTTTCAATCATATAATCTATATGATTACATGATTGAAATCCCAATACACTCGATAATGTGTTTTGGACTATAAGGCCATTGAGCCCTACTTGAATTATTGTTAATTTTTTTTGTTTAGAGGAAATGTTCATAACGGGTATATATGACTTCTTTCTTAATTTGACATTGTGTAAATTTTAGTATGCTTAAAGGAGTTAGTTTTTTAGAACTTAGAACAATTTCATTAAATAGAAGGTTTCCTTTCATGATATTGTTAAATAGTAGCATATTGTTTTAATGTGTAGTTCTTATCATGCTCAATTCTCGTGAACTGACTCAGGATAATAAATGTGTAGATGGATTTCATAAGTAGAAAAAGGAAAGAATTGTAGAAAGTTACATCGGTTTTTTTAATGAAGTTATTTTTACTCGAATTCTTAATGTGTTGAAAGGCTCGGGAATAGAATTTGCTAGAAAAGTTAGAAGGACATAATGCCTTAGCATTTATGTAATTGTGGAGTAGTGTTGTCGTTATTGACTAAAACTAAAACTTGTGAAATATTATTGTGAATGAAATAAAATGAGCATTGCATTCTTATGAGTATCTTCTTATATGATTGAAATTTGAAAGATATTTTATCTTTGATATGACTAATATTTTTTTATCTATTTAATTCCAAGTCGGAGGGCATAAGAATTTTTAGCTACCTTTTGTTTATGTGTCATGTTGGATAGCGAACTATACATCTATGAATAGTTATAAAAAATGGTAAACAAATTTGAGTTATAACCTTGAGTTAGTAAACCCTTCTAGATTGCGACAATAATGTAATACTAGGTATCACCGAGTGGTTTTGTAATCCATATAAAGGTTATAAAAAGTGATGTTGTAAACATAAGATGAAGTAAATAGTCCTTAAGTAGAAGAAAAGGAAACTATCTTCTTGTGTTAAAAAGGATATACCTTTTTTATTAGATTAGGTAAAAATCAGATTTTGAAGGGATCGAGAACCTGTACAATCAAATGATAAGCATCAAGGAGAAAAAGTGAAACATCAAAAAATAAGGCCCCACATGACCAAAGAGACACAACTAGACAAAATGAAACCCAAAAGCGGGAAAGCACCAAAAGGAAGAAAGGGCATCACAAAGTAGGCAACAATCAAAGAAACTTAACCGACCAACCAAGGAGCACTAACTACCCTAGTCTTTCCCTTTATGATATCTAAGGCTCATCTTGAGAGGTAAATTTCCAAATTTTCCTTTCTTCTTGTTGTTGACCACCTTCCAACCCACTCCCCCATTAGGATATTCATTCTAATTTGAGTGGATAGGAAGGATAATTTCAAGAGACCCATTGTTTTTGACATTGAGACTACAAAGAAACTGAGCGGAGCAAAGGAGAAGCCACTCCCATACCAAAAATTGTTGATCATTAACATGTGAGGCATCAAGCCACCCTTCAGCTCCACCTTCTTCTCTTCCATTTTCTCTTCCTCCTTCTCTTCTTGATTCCCTGTGTGACTATATGAAGTTTTAATACTATCATTGTCCTCATCAACAACAACTATGAAATTTTTGGATTAAAATCCTTCCACCATGATACCTTAATACTCTTAATCTATATCAAGATAAATTATCCTTAGTGTTGTTGGGATGTAAAATGATATTAAAATGCAAACAAATCTTTAGTAATTTGGAAAGATAACAAGGTTATGTTAAATGGGGATAAATGATCAAGAAATCATTAAATCTAACTTATTTGTCATAAAACTTTGGTTTTTTTTCATTAGACGAACTTAATCAAGATAAGAATCGATGATGGAATTACTTAATTCAGATTGATTTTTAAGTCCAAATGAATTAAGGGTTAATGAATTATTAGATCATGAAGATGAATGCAAAATTGACCTTCATGCCACCAACTCTTGTGAAGGTACATTGTAATCCTTTCTTAAGTAATTTAACCATTATGATCCTGCACAAAGGAATTGTTAATTCCGAACCTAAATAGTACTTCACCTCATTTGGAGCTTACACTTGCCTCCTGGTACAATGGAGGTATGAATTAAGATCCTGTACCTTGTGTGTGTAGGTAAATGGCCTTGTGTGTTATAAGCTGTCCTTTTAACAATACTTAAACTAAACAAGTAAATAAGGTAACTTCGGTGAATCTATTAAATGGGATATACTATAGGTTAACGTTAACAGATTAGAGGAAACCTAGCAAGAGGAAACATGAATGTCTAGTCCTCATGACTTGAGATTTCTAGAAATTAAGTAAGAATTGAAGCAAAATTATAAAAATGTGTAATCCTAAAAGATCAGACTATGGGAAGACCCTACCTATAAGTGTGTACTGTAGTTGAACCATTATGTTTTGCCTAGACAAAAAATGAGAATTGGTCTTGATGTGTGTCACACGTTTTGTGTTGCCTATGTGGGTTAGTGTTCATGCAAAACATATCGTGAGTTATGTGTAGTCCTTAGATACAACTTGTGGTGTCGTATATACTTCAAGAAAGTAAAAAAAAAAGTTATTTGATATTTTCCATGTTGTCTTTGTGTGTGTTAATAGTGGGTGTTACAAAATTAAAATGGTAAGGTTATGACATGCCCATATGTAAACTTCACATGCACCCCATACCTTTCAAGGAAAAAATAAATGTGATAAGAAGATAAGTGACTTTATTTTCCCTTTTACACTCAACAAAGCATTAAAATGGTCAAAATTAGCCCCATACTTCATAAGTATGGTTGGTAGATGATTATGAGAGACAAGGGACAAGGTTTACTTGTCCCACAAGTCTCAAAAAGTGCCCTCCAAGTCAAATTTCGGGTTTGGAGAGGGAGAAAGAGTGCACACAACACAAATGCAATAAATTTCATTCATCATCATGCACAAATCAAGAACTAACTACCCCATTTATTACCCACATGTCACCTCTTCTTTTTAGTTTAAAATTTAAGTTGAATTAGCTAATTAAGACACATTAACAAGTGTTAATAAAGTGACTAAATTTTCCCAATTATTAAAAACATGCTCCACAAAATTAAAACACACAAAATAAAGAAAAGGAAAACATCACCACCCTAGGCCACATATATGAGGTCACCCCCATGGGGAAACCTCCTAACCTAGCAAGCAATAACACAACACTCACACAAGTTGTCAATTGGCCCTTGTTGCAAACACACAACATCCTTCTAGGGTTGGTCCCCTATCCCCTTTCGATGTATAGTGATATAATTTTCCTGCAATCACAAACAAAAATACCTCTCTGGCCTCAAGGCCATATCAATATGTCATGGAAATAAATGCATATAAAACATCCATCATACAATCCTCAGCATACATCAAGCAATACAACACACACATATATCTATCAATTAACATCATCGTATAATGTGGCTAAATCATTATCATCAAATTTATGAATTTTTTAATCAATTATTTGCAATTCACTTAACACTTCAATTCTACTCTAGTAAATAATTTACAATCATCAATAATCCAATTTCACATTCTACAAAGTCATGAAATTCCCTATATCTATTGTGACTCCTAACTACTAGATACACTCAACAACATATTACTCGATCCCTAATACCATCATATTGTTAGAAATTCACAAAATCAATGAGACCATGTGGTTAGTCCAATACTCCAAATATACTCAATATGTCAAGAATCCAATGTCAGTATATAACAAAGTGACCATTCTAGATTATCATCATATCCTTAAATGTCCATCAAGGTCCACAATACACCCATACAGTCCAAAGTAACAATCAGAACACAATAGTAATCATGATGTCCCTCGTATCTTATTAACATGCTAACTAAAATATAACAATAAGGTCCATGTCTCTAATCAACCGAAATTAAAATCACAATCATAATATAGTTAGTTTCAAAGAGGAGTGGCCATTACAATATGTATCATCAAATATGTAGTTTGAAGCATGTAAATATAGTTTTATCGATTGTTGAAATAGTTAGCATCACACTATATAAAAGTATATTTTTTCTCCTGAACATTCTTAATGAAAAAAATAGTTCTTCTCCATTTTGAATTCAACTTTTGTTTTCTTTCACATCTATTAAAAATAAATATGGTAACCATTAATACCGAAGTTTACTAAACAAAAAAACAAAATTATTAGAATTATTACTCCAACTTACTCTTACTCACACATGCACACCTAAAAATGTGTGAAAAAAGAAAAAAAAACATTCTCACAAGCTAACATATTTCACACCCATTTCACAAAAAGTATTTCACAAATTGATACTTGAAGATCATTAACATACATATCTCTGTGAGAGGCATAAAATACGGTAAATTTTTTTAAAATCTCTCGAAATACAAAATAAAATATATATAATAAAAACATTTACATAACCATATCTAAAAAGAATGGAATCCCTTTACCATTCACAAACCCAAAAGAAATAGTATGTTAGAAACACCTTTCCATAACTGTCCCTAAAACAAATAGATATTCCTCACTATTTATACACAACAACACTAGAATGGACTACATTATGTAGAATCAAACACAACATACATAAATAAATAAGAGGAAAACAATTACAACCAAATATCAAAATCCTTTTCACTAGCTATTTCAACACATAACTTTGTAAAATAATAGATATCACTAGCAATCGCATGTGTTTCATGAGATGTGAACGCCGAACGGTATATGTTATTTGATTTAGAGGTATAGTTATTACTTTTGTACTTGATGTTGATAAGGGGTTCGAGTGATGTTGTAATTGTAGAAATATAGTTGATCCACTTAATTTGAAGGTTGTTTCTACATTTCAAACTTGTTATAAATTCGTACATGATTACATGTGATACCGTTTTCGATAGTTAGTTAATTTTATAGTTGATGTTGTTAGTTGTGCATCGGTTGTTCAGTTGGTGTTTTGTTGGAGAAACTTTTATTATGCAATTGATAATGTATGTGATTGATAATTGTAGTGTAGGACTTTAGTTGAAACATTGCATTGAAATGTTGTATGTGTACATTTAATTATGTTCTGATTCATACATTTAAAGTTGCATATCATATTTGAAAACATCAAATAAATGAAGGTATACATATACCTAATGAGACATGTATATATTTGTAGTATTTATAACATGAATGTTAGCCTTTCGTGGGAAATTTTAGTTTCAATAAACATGATTACATTTGATACCCCTTGAATGACAGTGGTGCTTTGGATAGAAGTGTTGAGTATAGTAGTAGTGGAGGTGCTATCAAAGCAGAGGGTAGTATTTACGATGGGTTGAGTGATAGTAGTCTTGCTTCCTCCTTTCTTCTTGCTCCGAGTGCTAGTACGTGTGCCATATTTGAGTATCTATCGAATGAAAAAGTATGTGAAATGCGCAGATTTGCAAGCGAGGGAACTTTGGAGAAAGTTGTGAATGTCAGACCCTACCTTTCAGTGGTTCCAATGTCGATGGTTGCTCTGTGCAAAGTAAGTCCTTGTGACTTGTGGATAGTTAATCCCCAGGCCATTTTAATCGGAAATTGTCTTTGATTCCCTCTCAAAATAGGGGGTATGGGAATATGTAACAGGTTGGAGGGATCCAAACATGGGCTGTTGTATCTATCAACTTTTACAACAAATAAAGGTAACGCTAGTGGTTGCATTGATGCGTTGTAGATAATGTCGATGATTTTCTGTGGCACCATTCTCGAGGCCTACATCAACCCATAGATTTCCAATAAGGATGATTTTTGTTGTTTGCACAAGAGAACTTTGTGTTCCAGTGATCATCATTAGGATTTCCTAGTCCGATCCACTTTGGTACTTTCAAAGAATGGTTTGGGTGATCCGAACATTCAATGCCTTCAACATTTTTAGGTTGTGGGAGTCAACAGATCATTTTTGCAAAAAAATGTGGTGCATCTTTAAAAATGTTGAGCTCTTACTGAGTTAGGTGTGTGTTTGTGAGAGACATTTGGAGTCCCCAATCCTCAATTAGAGGGGTTGAATCTCGCATGTGGAGCAATAAATTCAGAATGAAACCTCGTGCATTGGTTGTTCCTTGTTGCGAAATATTGTTTGCAATGTAATGGAAGACTGAAATACCTTCCAAAGGGTTGCTCCATAGGAATTACTTGCGTAAAGAGGACTGTCCAAAACTAGCGGTAATTTCTGAGGTCACCAATGAGGATGACTGGTATGTTCCTAAATTCAGATGTTCTTGAGTGTGGGAAAGCTTCGTGGAGCCTACTGTCAATTTTTCTTAGAAAATTTGGCCCGATGAAACTCATTTCATCAATAAGAACATATTCTATATGTTTCAGTGACTCTTGAAAAGACGATAATGCACTACCTTCAAGGGGTTTCAGTTCTTTGATTGGAATACGCATGGCTGCATGGATTGTGGATGTGGAGATGTTGAATGCTGAAACACCGATAGGGGTGAGCAAAAGTAGAGGTGAGGGAGATGTGGTTAATGCTGTGAATGAATTTTGGATTTTATTTATCAGAAATGATTTTCCTGTGCCAGTCGTCCCTTGAATTATCAATCTTAGTGGAGGTAGAAGGGTTTTTTTTTTTGAATGGTGTAGTATGGTATCAAGAGCTAGTTTTTGTTCTGGAGACAAAGGAAGTGTGGAAGATGGTGGTGTGGCATGTATGGTGTTAATTGTGTCTGCCTTCTCTCTCTTGATGAATGATGAACCAGTTATCTACAAATCATGGGGAACGTCATGTATGGTCCAATTATTGTGTATGTCAAAATCTTGTTTCCCCAACATTTCAAGACTATCTACACCCGTGTTGTTTTCTGGGGTGAAGTTGTGTGAAGACCTGCCATTCTTGTAATGGTTCTTGTTGAATACTACATTTGGGCTCAGAGTTAGAACTAACATCTGTAGCAAGTCCTGTGTCTACGGTAGTGTGTAGAACATGCCACGGTCTGTAGTTGTGCTTGTACATGTCCCAAGTGTTGTTGATGTCATGTGGGGTTGAGCCAAATTCAAACGTAATATTTCTGAAAGGCTTGTATAATAGGAGTTCTAACCAACAGAAAAGGTCATATGACGTTGATTCTTGAGCAGGGACATCCACAAATCTTGGGTGGACCCAAACAATTGCTTGTGTCAATCACTTTTTCCATTTATCACCTTTGCGATTCTTGTTGTAGGTCCAATCAAAAGCAAATTGAATAAGTGGTAGGTGTTCCATGGTTGTTGGATGAACTTTATATGATTCCAAGAAAGTGGTTGTTTGTTGTGCATCGATGTCACTTTCAACGACACGTCTCAGAATATTTTTTCCAACATTTAATGATACAAATGGATGGCTGCACATAACAAGTGGCATTTTTATAGCATGTGGCATGTTTCTTGTACGCTTATGTCATGTTCAACAACGCTTTTTGTGAGCATTTTACTAATCGCGATATGTGCTGGAGAATCTGCATTTGCGTCTCTTGAAAATCTAGATAGCATTTGGTGATATGTTTCGGAACGTTGCTCAGCTTTGAAGCATATTTTGTAATATAATTAAGAACGACATGGCGGGAAAGTACCGGTTGGCAATCGACATTTTCTCTCCATATGTATATCATTGTTCGATTGTGGATGTTCAATCTGTCATCGTTTCTAGAAGGGAGGTACTTTATTTTTCCATCACTTTCAATGTGCAAGGAAGAAGTAGGTTGCGTGGCCTAGGGAGCATTGTACCTGCACTGTAAGTGTGATTGCTTTCTACGCAGACATGTCTTCTATGAACATTTAGTGTGGCATTGAACTCGATTAAGCAGTTCTTCAAGGTCTGCATGCGGGGAGGTGGATAGAATTTGTGTTGTATCTAGCAAGCAAGGGTCGTCTAGGAGTGACTTGCGAACAAAATCTAAGCATTGAAACAAAATCCAACCATTGAAAATCCAATCTGGGTGGGAACCAAAGCACCCATCATGGTAACACATCAAATGAAGAGCGTATTCATGCATCGAAACTTCTTTAATGCGGGGTTATTGCCACATTGCTTTTCCTGTCGGAAATAAAGTTGGGAAAGCCATTAAGAATAGGCCTTCCGTATTGTATTCATTTATTGGTGAAAGCCCAAGCTCTGGCCATGACATGGTAAATGGAGTGTTACCATCATGGTTGAGCAAGAACTATTCAATTTCCTCTTCTTTTGTTCTGTATTGTGAGGTGTTGGCATGAAAGACGATGAGTGTTCATATGTTTCATCAAAGTGGGTGGGAACACCACTACCATGAGTTATAGAGCAAGTTTGCATTTGGGGCAGTTCCATTGTGGTTGTGTTGAGAGAGGAGGAAACATTTAATGACTCGGGTGGTAGTGAGGAAAGGGTGTCATTGTCGATTAAGACATCTTTGTAATAAGGATCGTGTTGGATTTTATATTGCAAGGCTGCACAAACACAGATTTGCGACGTAGAAATCATAATTTTTAAATTATATCCTTCTTTTTGTATGAGAACTATGTCCAAATATCAAAGGCGGCGGGGTAGGGTCTTTCTTTATTGAATTAATGTTTTGTGGCAAGCTTATGGTGTGTCTTGAGTATTTGTATTGCCCACCATGTACTTGGGTGACTTGCATAAATGGATTAACTCATGTTATAAGCATCTCCTTGATTTGGGTTAAAGACGCAAAATAAATAATTACAGAGACACAAAGAATAGAATTTAGGTCTCATTCGAACTGAATTTAACCTGATTAGCGCAAAAAAATCATTTTAAAAAATGATAGTATGGCGCAGAGAATATTAAAAAAATTAAACAGTTCACTTTGAATCGGCAATGATCATTGATTGAAACAGATGCAAAAACAAATAATTCTCAAGAAATTGCAAATATCCAGCGATGAAATGTTGAAGAAACTGAATATTCAAAATGAAGTGAATTTTACCTGGTGGAGTGTCAAATCAGCCAGTTTAACAAGTTCCAGTTTCTCCTCGTTGGTTGTGTAAGGATTGCTGGTATGCTTCTCCATCCATGCTTTCATCACCTTCACCGACTTCTCAGGAAGCCGGTGTTTGTTCCCATTGCCGCCGCTTTTCTTCTTCGAACCTCTGTAAGAAGGCTTCAAAACAAAAATGGACCCACCAACCAAAAAAAAGCAGATCAACCACCGTCTCGGACACACGCTGCAACAATAACATGATTTCACCCAAATAATTAAATACCCCTCTAAATCACATTATATATACCGTTCGACATCGATAAATATATAAGTACAAACAAGAGTCGATACAAATATATAAATACCGTTTCAATACTTACAAAGGGTAGATAAATAGGTGTCGATATTAGGTTTCCTTATGAATGGCAAATACCTAATTTATGTCCAAACAGACCTAGTGACAGATTGGGAAGCTCTTCACTTAGGTCTATCACGCTTCGGCTACTTCACAAGTGACAGGTTGAAGCTTCACACAAGTGTTTGCAATCGAAAAGGATTAAAGCTTAATGCTTCACTTCAGCTACAGTTTGGATTTGGCTCACTATATTTATGGTTCGAGATGAAATTCAGATTGTTAAATACCAATTACAAGCCCTAACTCGTAGTTGAAATCAATAAAGATTATTTGGAGATATTATGCCATAAACGTGTTATACGATTTTCAGGAGTTGTGAAAATACCAATAAAAAATGAATGCGCAAACGCATTGTGTTTTAAAATGAATTTCTTATATTTTATTGAAAATTGCCAAATTCCACACATTTTTGTTTAGAAATCAATGAATTTTTGGTTAAAACTATGCGGGAATAAAAAAATAATTGTTAAAAATAGGCGAGAAAAAGCAAAAGCATCCCGATGGCCGTCAAATCGTCAAATTTAATCTAGTCGCGAGAAACGTCCGGACGTGCCTTTCCCATAGGGAACGCTTCGACGTAAAAATATAAAACAACCATAAAACCTCCCTCATTCTTATAACATAAATTTTATATTACATCAATTTCAAATAAAAATTGACCAAAACCATAATTGGAACCTAATAAAGAAAACATACAATATGCATTTTGTTTCAAAATAGACACATCAATATTGAATTCTACCATAACAATTACAATCACATAAAAATAGGTAAAAAATAACAAAAGTTTTTTTTTAACAAACTCTTCACATGAAAAATTACGGATTACAAAAATATATGAAGGAAGATTGTCTAATATCTTATGTACAATCGAAAAATGAGATATTTTTTTCAAAAGGAAAACTAAAAAAATCAGAAATTTCATACAAAATTCTCACATATAAAGAAAATGGAAATCCGGAAAAATATGCAAATAAAACAACCCTCTACGCTACAAAACAAGGAAATCCAAAAGAATACATAAAAAAGGGTACCGCATGCATATTAAAAAGTACAAAATAAAATGCATTTGCATTAAAACAATATGGCATTGGTTTGAGTCCACTAAAAATCAAATTTAGTGGACATCTACATTTCAATCAAATCAACTCCAAGAAAACTTTAGTGCAAATGTTTTTACACCTTAACGAGGCTAGTGATACATCAAATCTATATGGAAGTCTTCATTAAAAAATCAATAAATTTATTTCTTGCATTACATTGATACATCACTACATCATTGCAAAAAGCAAAACTCTAGTCAATGATAGACAACATACTATATGTCATGTTTCTATTGACTATGATTTTTTATTTTATTTTAGTTAATTGAAAATGAGGCCTACATTGTTAAGAAAATATCCTCCAACCAATAAACATTTGAAAACATTGATTTTCAAAAATATAAAAAATTGATGTAATTACAAAAATTATAATTTTAACAATGTACGTGGCTGCTCAAAAGTAAATGGCAGCCTATCAAATGCTATATAACCATCATTTAGAAGGCAAATAAATAAAATCAAAACAAACACACTAAGAGAATTTACATATTAGAAATAAATTTCCAATTTACGAATAAAACATTTCAATTTCAATCATAGTTTATATAAATTACTTATAAATTTAATTAGACTTAAGTTTTCATATTCATACATTAGAGTTTAAAATTATAAATGTTCTATAATTTTGATATTTAATTGATATTTCCATGTATTATCAATAACATTCATCTTTGGACAATGATTTTAAATCTGAACCGTATACCGACACCACTTATGCTCATATTTTGGTAGATATGGATACCTTGGTTGATCTACCGGCCTTGATGGAACTTAGAGTGTTGGACCGAATTTGGTCTCAACCTTTGGATTATGAAGGGTTACCCTTCAGATGTAGGAAATGCTTCGGTCTTGGTCACTTAGCTACAGACTGCAAGAGTGTGAAGCATAAGGAGAATGGGCAGGTTTCTTGGTGGAAGGATGCTCAACCAAATATGTTGGTTTTGGAAAATGATATTGATTATTCCTCGGAGGATTTAGAGATTGATGAAGGTGAGACTTAGATTCATGTAGGGATTCTTGATCCCTCTATTGATGTGGGAGTTAGCGCGATGGTTTTTTTACAACCTACTTTGGATAAGTTGTCCCCTTCAAGTACGACTTGTGAAGTCACTAAAAAGATATTTTGTTGAAGAACTCAAATGTTGGGAACATTGAGTGCTTAGAGGTCTTGGTTCCAATACATTCAGATGAAAACTTGAATCCTAACAAGAGTGAGGGTTGGACAGTTGTGAACAGAAAAAAATAAAGGAAGGCCTCTCACTTCTCCTCTTCAGATGCACTTGAGATCCCATGGATGTGCGCCTCATCGGTAATCATCTTTGTTGTTTGATGTTACCATGGGTGTTGTATTTTGGTCTAGGACCATGCTTCACTTTGTACCCTGTTGTGCTTTGTTGCATACCTTTCAGTTTGTATAGGGTTGTTGATCCTTTCTTTGTTGTGGTTTATCGTTGTGGTTCGGCCGATGCTAGATGCCTCTTCATTTGAGCTTCATTGCTATATCTTTTCTCCCTTTGTATTTGGGGTTTTTGGTCCCCTTAAAACCAACCCATTTTTACCCTATCCAAAAACAAAATAACATTAAGATTATAAAATAAAATATATTTTCACATTTAAAATGATTACAAACATGTAAACAACACCTAAATGAAAGCAATATTGTCTTTGCTCTATGTAATCGAAGTGTAACACTAAACATTAAGTTGTAGTTCATTTATTATCTTCATAAAGAGAATCCTATCTCTACTGATTATAAATATTTCAATAATATATTTGAGTTGGCGGTACCTCATCTTTCAAAAACAAATATAAGGTCGCCCGATACTTTAATTTTTTTGGATATGGGTAAAAGGAAGGTTTTTTGTGGGACCCTACCTAGGTACAAAAAGGTCTATCACACAAAATAAAAATGAAATATCAGCCTTGCGGCATAGAGAGGACACAAGGAAATCCAAACAAGAATAAATATCCACAATCGGGAAGTCTGAAAGTCATATGTGTAGAGGAAGTGGTCTTTCTAGCATGACCTTTTTCTTATTGTGTTTCTCTTTCCACTCATCTAAGAATCCCTACACAATAAGAAGGAATTCAATATAATTGAGTGGCCATAAAGAGTTTTCATTCAAAGGACAAATTGGTGGAACATTGTCCTTAGTGGCTTCATAAGAATTATGTGTCTTAGAAGGCACCACTAGTTATTTGACCGGTGTTTCAGTGCATTGAATCTTTCAAATAAGGATCTGATTCTTAATCTCCATTCAATTTATTTTCCAAGTCTAAATGGCACAGAGGGAATATTTCCACAGATGTTTCTTACATTCTTTCTTTTCTCTAACGATCAATAAAAATAAATATGTTCGAGAGTGAAGCACCTTCTACACCTCAAGGGCATTCCTTCATAATCTAGAGGTTGGGTCCATATTCTATCATGGACTCTAAGCTCTATATTGTCTAGAATATCAATTGAGGTGTCAATTTCAATTAGGATACATGCATAAGTAGTGTGGGTGTATCCCAATGTGGGTGCATCAACATTAAAGAAGGTGCCCAAACTATTGCCAATGGAAGCTAGGTGTTTTCAATCCCATAATTGGAGAGGAAAGTGACGCATTCTAACCCAAACCAATTTAATTGAAATGTTTCAAATAAAGGATTAAAAGACGGAAACCAAGGTTTCATTTCAAGAAGTGAGATTGGAAAACCCAACTTTTTTCATCTATGACTTTCTTATGACAAATGTCATTAAAGACAACAATAAAAATTCCTTTGGCATGGAAGAGGTCCAACTTACCATCAAGCAATGGGAGCCAATTCTAAATACTTTAATTATATGATTGTTTTTATAAATAATAAAATATAAATTGAAACATTTAATAGATTGGTTTATACTATTATAACATTAAATTTAAGTTTACTCCATACTATTTTGAATATAATTAGATAACATTTTATTAATATTGGCATTCAATACTTATGCAATAAGAAATTTATAATAAATTAAGATTCATTATTAATTGTGGAAAATATCATTAATGGGTATAAAATATTGGAAACACACCTCTAAAAAAATGAGTGTTTATATTTTTCACATTGACTCTCTATGTTTTCATATTGATGTTTAATCTTATGTCGAGATCTAAAACATCAAATTGAAAATATTGATAAATTTTAGTCTATATAATACTTTAAAAAATAAAATTTGGAATCTGATATATTTCACGAGAAAATTGTTTGAACCAAAGTGAAAATTCTATTATAATTTACCTATCTATTCGTACCTTATCATAAAGGTGGATGTAGACACCAAAATTGGGTCACACTCCCCTTGGTCCCTCATCAAATAACCAGCTCAAACATACTCACCTAACCATGGCCCCTTCCACCCCACATCATTATTAATTTAATTAATTAAATTAAATTAATATATATATCCTCACAATATTTATTATCTAATTACCTTAATTTCTACCCCACCACCTCACCTAGACACCTCATCCAACCACCTCACCCTAGACCTATTCTTGGCATGTTTCCATAACTAACAATAACTAAGTCTTACTTGCCTTAATGAGCTAAGATTTGGTCTAACCCTAAAATCAATGCCTAAGATTTCTCTAACCACATTCCCGCTCATTAGAAGGGAAGTTTCCGTCTAATCCGTGAGAACAAACTAACTGGGCCCAAGAAATTAGAAAGATTTTCCCATTTTAGTAAACCTAGGGAATCCCGCCTTAACTAAAGCCAGTCACCCCTAAACCATCGTCAGTTACCATTTATTCACCTAAGCAACCTTGTTTTTGGGTTGGCACATTTTGAGATCAAGAGAACAAGAGGAGAGCTGCATGCAAGAAGAACCAGAGTCTTTTCATGCACCCAGGTATCGATAGCCAGCACCAGGATAGATCTAGAAACATTGGCATCCACGGTAACATTCCGAGAAGCATCACTACTACACCAATCTCCATTCCATCAACCAATCATCACCACCACCCAACCATTGGACCTACAACATCGGTAAGTGTTTTATCATTAATCATTTCCATTCTTATTCTATTCATAGAGTGGTTATCATTCATGTTATTATTCTTCCATTAACATTCCCATCCCTCCATAGCCTTCTTTCTGACAAACCCAAAAATCTCACCCACCTGTTTATTAGATCACCTATCCTAGCCCTTCCACCTCTCTGAGTGTTCTCAGTATCCCCATAGACCTCACCATCTCCTTCTTTAGCCTCATCCAACCTCACCTAGCCTCTACAATAAGGTTTTCATTAAATTACTGTCACCTCTATCAGTATTGACGCTGGTTACACATAACCATCGTCAATCTCCCTTAACCGTCGTTTGTTATGTTGGTGCTCAATAATGTCTCGCCCCATTTGTGCCTATGAAAACTTATTGATTTATGGCCTTTGTCATTTTCTCCTTCCCCATGTTGAGCTTGGTCGGTCTTTGTGGCCATTTTTAACTGTTCTTGGGTTGTAAATCACTTAAGGGTCTATATTTTGGGTCCCCCGTTCTCTGTTCATCAAAAAACTCGGGTTCCCCATGTTTTCTATTCTCCACGGTCGGGATTTGTCTTCCTTATCGTTTTTGCCCTAAGTACTTGAAGAAAATGAATGGATGTATCCTTGAAGAACGTATTTGAGCCCTGTAACATTTCTAAACTTTCTGTCCTTGAAGAAAATTTCATTCTCAGGCTCAAATGGTCATTTTTTTATTTTACGGTTTGACGGGTGTTTCTCTTGGTCAAATTTGCATCCTTGTATCTACAGGGGATGTGGCACCTTTTGGTTAGATGCGGCTCAGCTAGTACTTAGAAAAATTCATGGAAAGCCTTAACTCAAAATTTGTCCACGTGGAGGCATGACGCTCATTTGAAGATCTACTTTTGGTTTTACCTTAGATTAGTTCGGGAGGACACGTGGAGGCTTCCACTACTTGGCCCACACTTAGACAAATTTTTATGTAGTTGGAACAGGTTTGGTGAACAGGACACATGGTAAGCTCGTGTTCATTAAGAGTCTCGCTTTGGGCACAATCTCAAAGTTGCGCCATGGAGACACATGGAGGCCTCCGCTCACTTTACATTTTTCTTAGAATTTTCAATGGCCAAAAAGAGACTGCCTCGAAGCATGACATGTGGCACCTTCCGCTAAGCTTCAAGCATTGAGTCATACTTTTCTAGAACAGACGCATGGTGAGCCCGCACTCGTTCAAGATATCAAATTTTGGGACTACCTCAAGGTGCGCCATGGTGACACGTGGCAGTTTGAAAAGTCAAAAAGGTGGGGAGGTGGACCATTGGAGGCAACTTGGATTTTTTATCTCCTTAAGGATTAAAATTTCAAAATGGCCTACAAGCCCAATGAAGGAAAAGGTCAATGTTTTGGCCCCCAACAACGGTGGAGGTGCGGGCTCTCGGGAGAAATTTGGAAAAATTTCCTTTTGGAGAAAAGGGTCAAAAGTAAAAAGAGAACTGCGGGTCCACTCGAATCACATTTGGACACGTGTCGGACTGGTTCCGGGGGAAGGCATGGGGAAAATTTGGAAAATTTTCCCTTTTCAAAAAGAGAGTAAAATGGCAAAATTTGAGCATGGTTCCACTCCAATCATATTTGGGCACGTATCAGGCTCGTTTCCCGAGGGTGGAGTTTCGGAGAAAAATGAATTTTTTTCCATTTTTCCAAAAAGGTTCTAAAAAGTTAGAGGAAGCCCCCAGGTCTATTCTAAAGTTTGAATCTGCCACGTGGATGGCTGAAATTCAAAGTAAAAATATCAACAATAGTTGTGAGTCTAAATCTGATTTTCCCCCCATTTCTCTGAAACACGTATGGAAGTGTGAGTTTCCATGATTTCTTGGTCTTTTCTACACGCCAAGTAGAGAAGGAAGTTAATGTTGATATCTAAAGTTTGGTGGGAAGATCTAGAAGGTGTCTTTCGCCATTAAAATGGTCTGACTTTCATGCTCGATCAGATTTTCCATTTTTCTTCTCTCGAGCATGCAAGGGGCCAGATTTGACATATTAGGGGTGGAAGTGGTTGGAAAATTGAAGGAAAAGTGATCTACCAGAGCAAGGAGTTGAATGCGGGAGAAATATGATGAGATCTCGCCCTCGAGCACTTGAGGACTTCTTGCAGATTTGATTCCCGTGAATCACAAAAGAATCATGGCGAACACTGGTGCATTAAATATTTTTGTCTTTTAGGAGGAAGAGGATCTGTTGTAAATGCTATAAATGGCACAAATTTTTCATGCAAAAGGGTTGGGAGGTTGGAAGTTGGAGGTCAGAGTGCTAGAGGTCGAAGAAAATTCCCAAGAGGAAAATTTGAGAAACTAGGTTATCTCTTTTGTATTAAGCTTTATTGTGTCAAGGTGGTTGCAAGTGTACAACCATTGACAAGCTCTGAGACTATTCTAGAAACTTTTCCCGCTAATTATGAGACTTAATCAAATTTGAGTTTTTCTATGTTGTCCTAAACAAAATGTGTCTATTTTATTTTCGGATGTATGCAAGTAGTTTTTCTTGTTTCTATTGCAATCTTGTATTAAAATATGATTCAATCACACATGCCTCAATCCTTGTGACAGTTTAGTGGCATCTGCAATTCCATTTCCCAGAAGATCTTTCATTTGGGATTGGAATAAACGATTTAAAATCACTTTTCTCTCATCTGTTGATAGAGATTGTCTGTAAGCCTTTGGGTGTACCTTAGGCGTGATTTGGCTTAGATCTTAATGCTTTCTTTGGGTTTTCAAACTCAAGCGTTCATGATAGAATCTCAGAGATTGTGTGAAAGAGTGCTAACTGGCCTCCATTCAAGCACATATTCTAGTGAAGAAACATTTTAGCTATTCTGTGGCATTTTGTTGGTATGACCCTCCATTTTGTAAGGCTCCTCAAGGATCCGGTGAATCTAGTTTCACTTTGCCCCACCTCCACTAGAAATTCATTTGAAAACAACCAATCCTACCGTACTACCCCTGTTTGTCATATGTGTATGCCAATGCACAAATCCTCATCACCTAAACATGCAGAAGCAAATAGGGTCTCCAATGTCTTTAGTAACCTTTTCTTTGTTGTGAAGATATATCCATGATCTGGAAGTAAAAACTCGTGAGAGTCAGATATAGTGTGTTGATCATATTTTCCCAAGGTCTTTTCTATAAAATCTATGCAAAGGAAAGGTTCTTATATCCCCTTTCATATAATAGAGGTTACAAAATAGGTTCTCTTACCTTGGTTGAAAGTCACAACCTAAAATAGTTAGGATCGATCACATCCTTTTTAATGTGCTACCCACTCTTTTCAAAGCCTGAGTGCCCACAAGTCAGATAGATTTCTTCCCTGGTCTGTAAAATGACATACATGATTGTCTATCCGCCATTGAGTGTCTTGTCTAATCCATGATGCTAATCGATATTTGAAGGAGGTTAAATTTGGGTACCAACATCGGTGGTGCCATTGTCAGAAATCTTGTGAATTCCTAGAAATAATTTGCATTCTCGAGACTAAGTTGTTGATTCACTTTGCGCCACCTATATCTATTTGGCCCATCAACAACACCAACCTAAATTACACCGTTGCTAGGGAAATTGTGATTGCAATTCATTTTCAACCCCTAGTAAAGCACTTCTTGTATGTTGCAAGTGTTATGTGCGATCTTTGTAGTTTCACATCGTGCACTAGCTTTTATTTGATAAATCTTGGTAAAGAAAGGTCAGAATATTTCCATGTCTAGTTTCTTGCATTGACAGACATTTGACATATCATATTTAGTGCATTTGCACAACTAAGGTGGAAATCCTTAGTGGCGACTCCATGTTAATCTAATTTGTATTGAGTACCAGTGTCTTTAAACTTTTTCAAAATCAGATTTGTTATTAATATTTGCAAAGATGGAAGGAAGAAGATATTTCTTTGCTAGGGATCCTAATAGGACATTGTTTCCAGAGCTAGGAAAAGTAAAATCATAAGGAAGAAAATCCTGGAAAGCTTTTGGAAGTCATCGACAAGGAGAGGGATCTCCATTGATGAAAGTGGTCGGCCTATCATTGAAGACAACCATTCAAGTGACTCTGAATTAGGTAGCCTCTTTGTGGAATTGAATTCTCCAATTGGAGAGGGGCCTTCATTTGATTTTGAAAGGTTTGCTTCACACTTTGCACCTGTCTTTTCTGAGGTTGATAGGGATTTTCAAGAAACAAGGTCTTTGGGGGGTATCCATTTTGAAAATTATACTCATGTGTTCCAAGAACCCTTTGCCCCCATCAATTTGTCACCCCTCCAAGATCACCTCCTCGAATCAATATGGCTCAACCTAGGCCTCCATTTGTTGTAAACACCTTTGGACCTATAAATTTTGTGGGAATGGCTAGTTACCCAAATGCAGTGCCTCAAGATGTAAGGAACAGAATGCCAAAGTTCCAGGGAAACAATTCTATCACTGGTGATCAACATCTAAATATTTTTATCAATATGATGGAAGATTTTGATATTGAACATGAAGATGTATATGTCAAGCTATTTATCCACCTGGAAGAGATGTTAAGGATTGGTATAAAGCATTGTTAGGTAACTCTATTGATTCTTGACCGAGATGAGCAATGCATTCAGATTATAGTATGGTGATAGAACTTACCCTACTTTTCTTTTGATAGAATTTGAAAACATCAAGAAGAACCCTAATGAGTCAGTACATGATTTCAACACAAGGTTTAAGACATTGAGAAGATTTCCTATTAGAATAAGGACTTGTGATGAGTAATGTTTGATCAAATATACTGATGCATTTGATAAAAAGGCTACATATTATTTAAGAGATAAGAACCCCACAAATTTGAGGCAGACCTTCACCATGGCTCTACAAATAGAGAACAATATCAAGGCAATTGGAAAGATTCCCAAAAGAGAAGGTGTAAAGCTGGTCAACCCAAAAAAGCCTCAAACAAGCAAGGTGCTGATTTGGAAGAAGTTGTGAAGACTTTGGCAGGGGCTGTCAAAGAAATTTCATACAAGCTAGCCCGAGCTGAGAAGGGAATTGGGCAGAGCTCACAAGGTCAACACAGATAACAAGGCCAAGAAAGGTTCACAAACCACCAAATATCTAATGATAGAGGAGAAAGACCTATTAGATTTGAAAATAGACAGTCCCAAGCTAGGGATAAATAAATGGTACACTGATCCTTTGGTGCCGAGTTGTTATGGTGGAGGAGACAAATGTCATTAATTGGTGTGACAAATGTTTCATGCCTCATGCTCCTTGTGAAGAATATCAACAAGAAGAAGAAGAACCTGATGATAATGATGATGATGTCTACATGATGGGTTGCTCCACAAGCTTACAACAAGGGGAAAACTCAACCGAGGTGATAATTGCTAGAAAATCTTGCTACTTTTTGGGATTGCATTCATAGGGTACCTATTCTTCCTCTCTCTCATAATTTAGAAGTAGATAATGTACAAGATTTTGAATTTCCCAATAATGACTTTGAATATTTAAGGGCTTTAATGATAAAGAAGTATGATGGAGGAATCCCATCTAAGGAAGATAGACGATTCTTTGATGAATGTTGTTGTTGCTCAAGAGAGGGAATATAACACAAGAAGTAAGGTTGTCAAAGGGGTAGGGCCTCAAGACAAGCCTAAAGCTCCCTTACTTTCAAACATTCCTAAAGAGGCTCCTAGGAAAGATGCATCTGCTAGAAGCCTGCAGTTCCAAACAAAAATCATACCCCTCCTCATGCCCAAGTTGTCAAAAATCCTGTACCACCTAATGAGTGTGTTGGCTTTCCTTCCAATCTTGTCTTTCCAAAGAATGTCCCATATGACATTGCGGAATTTTTAAGTCAAATCGAAGTCTCTGTTCCAATTATTGAGTTTCTTAGGATTTTGAGCAAAAAAAGAGAGCATTTGAATACTTAGGGTTGAAAGAAGAGAAGACTCGCGCCTAAGGCGAAACATAAAAATTGTGGATACCCCACCGGTTATTGAAGAACCAGAAGCAGCACCAGCATCGAAGAGCTAGATGAACAACCCCGAGTTCTATTTGGGGGAAAATCCTTGGTGGAATCTCAGATGAATGTGGATCCATTATTCACCACTTTGATCATTAAGGATAGACTGCTACACAAGTACATGTTTGACTCAGGGGCATCATGTAATGTCATGCCTTTGGAAGTCATGAATGAGCTAAACATAAAAGTGATGGTAGCATTTGTGAAGTTCATTGCCATGGAATCTAGAGAAGTTCCAGTAGTGGGATGTGTAAAGGGTTTGGTGGTGCAACTTGCAGCTTACCGAGGTAAAAACTTAAAACTTGATGTTGTCATTGTTGATTGCCCAACCAAGTGGGGCATGCTACTATCAAGAAAATGGGCTGAAAGTGTTTGTGGGAGTGTCCAAATGGATATGTCTTATGCTACCATTCCAGTTGAGGGCAGCCTTGTTAGGTTGTATGGGGAAAATAAAATGTTACATCTTATTGAGGATCCCAACAATGCTTCCTATGAGGTATTGTACACAAGTGTTGATGCAGACAACTTTGTGGGATTTACTTATAGAAAGGAGCACAAGATTGAAGAATGTAAATGCATTGAACAAACAGGCTCTCCTTGGACTTTATTGTTTGATGGAGCTTGCTACAAATTTAGGAATGGTGTTGGTGTTATTCTACTTTATCCAGGTCAGGAAAAAATTGTTTTTTCCTTCAAACTCAACTTTGAATGCACCAATAATATTTCTAAGTATGAGGTACTATTGTTGGGTTTAAGAATTTCTTGGAAATGTGGTGTCAAGGACATCATTTCCAAAGGGGACTCATAATTAATTGTGAAACAAGTAAGAAAGTTGTACACCACAAAGAATCAACAAATGAAACAAGTATAAGTATGCAGTTTGGGATTTCATTGATATGTTTGATTCATTTAACATCGTGCATAATGATAGGAAGTTCAATGACTTGGTAGACAAGCTTGTAGTGTTGCGATCTTGGTTTGACAATTGCACAATGTCCCCATATTGTGAATATGAGGTTGAGGTATTGACAAGACATTCTGTCCTTGAAAATATTAAACATTGGCAGGTTTTTGATGATGATATTCAGATAAGAGGATTCTTGTATAATGATATGTACAACAGAAGGAAAAGAAACCTTGTTTGGCAAGGGCATCATCAATCTGAAAACTAACACCATTCTTAGAGGGCTGGTTTCTCTTAAGTCCAATTTTGAAAATGCTGATCGCATTATTAATAGATGCATGGTAGCCTCAAGGGATATCGAGGAGCATGATCTTGGCACAAAGGAGAAGCCAAGGAAATTTTGGTTAGGCAGCAATCTCAGCAAAGAGGAGAAACATTCATACATCCAGCTTGTTAAAAAATACCAAGATTGTATGGCTTGGACCTATTCTAAACTAAAAGCATATGGAGAGGACCTATTTCAATATGAGATCCCCTTGTTGTCTAATGCAAAGCCGTTTAGGTAAAAGAAGATCTGTCATCACCAATCCAAAGACTATGATAATTCTTCACAGAAACTCCTCGTGCTATGATTATTTACTAATGCACAACCTTTAGTTTGGTGGATGTAATCTGGAAACAAAACAACAAACATAACACAAGAATACCATCGACTATGATAAGACGGAATGATGACAAATCTGAAATATCAAAGTAAATTATAATATTAACATGAAATTGTTACAATCTCACCCATGAGGAACTTCAAGTGTTATTGACTTCACTTGCCTTCCACCAATACTATGGGAGAAACTTTACAATTACACCTCTTAATGGCTTCTTCAACACACCTTTAAACTGATGCTTCCTTTACACACTTCATACAATATTTCTCACTACTTCTTTCTATGCTAAATGAGGGGGGTGGCCTCTCTATTTATAGAACTTCTAGGCTTATCCATCTTATCTCTAAGATAGGATAAGAAATCCACTCTGACGAATCATATTCCATACCTTAACTCTTATCTGTACATGTAAGCTTATCTTTTAAGATAAGATAAACCTTATCATTTTACATGGGTTCCACATTTTTAGACTTTTTACAAATAAAATACACAAAATATTTATGACCTCACTCCTTGTCCTTATTACCAATATAATATTTCTAATTCCTAATCATGTAGACCCTACTTCTCTAATTACCCAAACTTTGACATTTTAACATTACCGGACCACTCATGACAAATATTTACTTTTACAACATTCCTATTGTACTTTGATCGTATTCTTGTACTCCACATTATTGGCGGCACCGCATCAACAGCGCCGTTATCTTCTATCAGACGCTACTACTAATTATACTTAACAACATCCTATTCCTAATACATACATTAATGAAATAGAAATTATGGAGGAGAATTTTAGTGTCGACATCTTCCCCCTTCCTAGCTTCTACTCCGTCCTCGAAGTAGACTATTTTGGTGCTTAGAAAATATTCAACTTGTCGTGGTTGACCCATTTCGTAATGGGAGTGCCATCCAATTCCTCCAGTCGGTATGTACCATTTTCATGCACAGCTGCTATTTTGTAGGGCCCCATCCATTTTGGAAGAAATTTTCTCTATCTTCTTTTTTTTGTATCTGGAATCATATACTAGAACCAAGTCATTCACATGAAATGGAGACCACCGGATCTTTTGATCAAAGTATTCCTTTTGCTTCATTTTCTTCTTATAGCTTGTATCCTTAGCTATTTCCCTCATTTCCTCTAGCAAATGAAGATGTACCATCCTTTCTTTTACTGAATCACTTTCATCCATCCTTTCATTTTTCATAACTCTCACAGTGGGAATATCAAACTCAATAGGAAGAACTGGATCAATGCCATAGGCCAACTGAAATGGGGAGTATTTTGTTGCTGACTTTGATGTTGCTCTATATGCCCACAATGCTGCATGAATCCTTTTATCCCACTTATGTACCTGCAAGGCTGCATCTTTTGCTAGAATTTGACACAACACAAAATTTGTTCGTTCCACCTGTCCATTTGTACTTGGCTTGTATGTTGTTGCCTTCCTGTGCTTAATAGAAAATTTATTGACTAGGGATTCTACTACCTCATTAATGAAGTGGCTTCCTTGATCTATTACAATTTCTAATGGACAACCAAATTTGGTGACAATGCGTTCATATATGAACCTTGCCACCTCATCCATGGAAGCTGTTTTCAATGGCCTAGCTTCAACCCACTTGGTTAAATAATCTGTGGCAACTACAATATACTTATTTTGGCGTGAGGTAGTTGGAAGTGGACCTACAATGTCTATTCCCTACTTTTCAAAGGGACCAAGTGGAAGAATAGGACATAATGGAGCTGATGAAGTCTTACGGTTACCATGTGTTTGACAAATATCACATGTCTTACAATAATTATAACAATCTTTAAAAAGAGTGGGCCAGTGATAACCTGCATCCAAGATCCTTCTTGTTGTAAGTTGTCCAGAGAAGTGCCCTCCACATGTACCATTGTGGAATTCTTCTAGTAGTTCCTTCCCTTGATCACGTCCAACTGCCCTCTTGTACTGTCCATCAGGTCCTATTCGAAATAATACTCCATGCAGAATAGAATATGGACGACTGGCTTGAGTAATCTTTCTCTTAGTCTTTGCATTGGCACCATCAGGAAACTTGAATTCATTCAGATAATTTCAAATATCTATGTATTCACTAGGGATTGTGTCAAGGGATAATAATGCTGCATCGAGGAAATCATCATCATCATAAGATGATCCTAAACCATTATAGGCTCGAGAGAGTGCATCTGCATTGACATGCTTCTTTCCTGGCCTATCTATAATATCAAATTCAAATTCTTGTAGCAAAATTATCCATCTTGCTATCCTCCCTGATGGGTTAGGCTTATTGACAATATATTTTAGAGCCTGATGATCTGTTATAACTATAAATTTCTACCCTAGCAAGTAATTTCGAAACTTCTTTACAGAAAAAATGATAGCTAGAGCCTCTTTTTCAATTATAGTATAATTTACCTCAGCACTGCTCATTTGTCTGCTCCCAAAGTAAATTGGATGTTCATTCCCATTTTCATCCTTTTGGCTCAAAGTACTTCCTAGTGCTGCATCTGAGGCATCAGTGTACACAATGAATGGCTTGCTCTAATCTAGATTCTTTAAAACAAGTGAAGACACCAGGGCTTCCTTCAGTTGTCCAAAAGCTTCATGTGCCTTATTTCCTAGTTCATAAGTAACATCCTTCTTCAAGAACTGGGTTAGTGGTTGTGCAATCTTTGAGAAATTATTGATGAACCTTCTATAGTAACCCACATGGCCTAAAAATGATCTCTACTTCTATCCATAGGAAATGGTAAATCTTTGATTTTTGAAACTTTATCAGGATC
This sequence comes from Taxus wallichiana var. yunnanensis, assembly GCA_018340775.1. Classification (NCBI taxonomy): domain Eukaryota; kingdom Viridiplantae; phylum Streptophyta; class Pinopsida; order Cupressales; family Taxaceae; genus Taxus; species Taxus wallichiana. The sequence continues at coordinate 205,128,070 of CM031240.1, forward strand.
GGTACCAATACCATCTCTGGATATAACATGCCCTAACAAAACGCCTTTAGAACATCCAAAGACACACTTTGTAGGGTTTAGTGAGGCTTGTGCTTCATCTAACCTTTGAAATGCTTGTCTCCATCAGTGCAGGTGGTCCAACTTGCTCCCATAGATGCAAAAATCATCCAAAAATACTCTGATGAAGGTCCCAATGTAGGGTTCGAACACCCTATTCATCAAACGCTGGAATGTTGCTAGAGCATTACACAACCCAAAAGGCATAACTCTATAAGCAAATGTTCCCCAAGGAGTGGTGAACATAATCTTCAGCTGATCTTTCTATGCTATACGAACTTGGTTGTAGCCGCTATATCCATCAGCAAAACTATAGCACTCCTAGCCAGCTACTTCGTCCAAGATCTGATCTGAAAATGGAAGAGGGTAATGATCCTTCTTTGTTGCGTTATTGAGCTTCCTGTAATCAACAAAAATGTGTAGCTTCCCATTCTTTTTTATTGAGATCACAATGGGAGAAACCCATTCTAAATTCTCCACAGCAAATATGAATCCTGCATCAAGCAAATTATCTATTTCTTCTTTTACAATCTTGGAAAATTAGGATTCATTCTATATGGCATTTGCTTTATGGGCTTAGCACCATCTACCACTCAATAGAATGTTCTACCCAACTTACTTGTGAGTTCCTTGTAATCAAAAGTGAATATGTGTATGTACCTTGAAAGAGCCGGAGGTAGGATTCCTTCTCACTCTCCATCACAACATCACCAATCTTTATTTGTTGGAGATGATCATCAACTTCTTCTTGAGATAATTTTATGGGGTCATGAGTTGGTGTGGTGGAAGGATATCCATGACTAAAACATCCACCTCACTTTCTTCATCTTCGGTGTCCACTTCATTGGTACTAGAATAATCGAGAGGATGTCCAATCATCGGTTTCATCACTTGAATCCACTGTGTTACGCTTTATGATATTGAGGGATCACGTTTATCTTCACCCTCTCTCTACCACGTCCAAGTGTCATGAAACCTTCATTCCAGTAGTTTCTTGCATGAACTCTCCTTAGCCATGGTCTTCCCAACAGCATTGGGTACGCAACAGTACCATTTTTCATCACCTGAAAGTCTACCACACATACAACACCCATAACAGATATTGCCACATTTGAAACTACACCTTCTGGTTTAGTTTTTCCCTTATTTAATGACCTTAACATAAGTGTTAAAGGGCGATCAATTTTTAAACCCAACATATTCATTACAGACTTGGTCATTACATTAATTGCAGCACCTCCATCAACTAAGACATCATGAATTGAAATACCATTACATAATACCTCAGCTTGTGGAGCATAGGGATCCGCCTCTGCCTCCAAAACAGGGACCTCAACCTCCTTCCTTCATCGAGCATTGAGTCCACTTCGCAGCTCCCGTCTCTTCTCAGAAGACATAGCCAAGAGTTGACCATATATAATATTTCTGGAGCCTTTTGGACAGATCTTCCAAGATGGAGTATGGTCCTTACCCCTGTGAAATCAGAAAATCCTGCACACCCAACTTTCTTCTCCTATGTTTCTTACTAGTTTCTCCTTTCATCTTCTTAGGATCATTTCCATCTTGATTATCTTTTTTTTTCTTTCTTTTTGTTACAAACACATCTACTTCATTATTTCTGCTCTTATCTACTATATCAAAAGAATTCATAGGTGCTTTTCCTTTATCATTATCTCCTTTACCAGATGTAGAAGCTCTATCTGGACAATTATACTTATAATGACCCTTTTTATAATAACCATAACATACAACTTCAGAAATATTTCTTTTTGGACCTCTATCTCCTCCCTGAGAACTAAATTCTTTTCCTTGAAGAAGATTAATAGTTAATTGACCCATCTTTTTGAGCAAATCTTCATACTCAGTAGATGTACTAGGAGAAATATTTGTGCTCACCGGGAGTGGTTGTGGATTTTGGACCAAAGGTGCTGGTGTAGGCTCTACTTTAGCAACAATTTCTTTGGGCTCCTCTTCCATGCTTTCTTCTTGCCTTCTTGCAATCTCCTTTGCTTGTTCAATGGTAGTTGGGTGGTCATACTTCACTTGTTGTCTGATCTCTGGCTTCATCCCAAGAATGAAGTGCTTACAGAGGAGATTATCCACGCCATTCATCAACCCATCCGCTAATCCTTCCTTCCGGATCTGGGCATCGAGCTTCCTCCTTAGCTCTAGAACACGAGCATGATAATCCCTTATCTTCTCATTCTCTCCTTGGGATAGCTTTGTGATCTCGATCATGAGATCTGCGTATTTTGTTCACCAAATTCTTCAAGAAAACTTTTAGTTAATAAATCCCATGATTTTTCCACATTATCACCTAGTGTTTCAAACCACCTAAGTCGTTGAACCATCCAAAAAGGTAGGAAAAATTCAGTCCATTGTTCCCTTCTTATAAGGCCATTACAAATACAAGATCATTTAAAATCTTGAATGAAATAAGAAGCATCTTCATTAGATTGAGCTGAAAAACAGAATCTTTCCCATTTTCAAAAGTAACCACCGTGAAATACCAACCCACAAGTACAATCAACAAGACTTATGTGCACAAATAATTGGAATCACTATACTAGAAAGTGACTTTACACCTTTCTATAGTAAAATAGAAATGACCACGGTAAACTATGGTAAAACTTGACTTATCATGTAAAACCGACTTCTTGTGGTAAACACTATTCACAATAAAAAGTGAAGTTACTGTGGTAAATACTATTCACGGTAAAAAGTGACTTTACTGTGATAAATACTATTCACAGCAAAAATGACTTTATCATGGTAACTACTATTCACGGTAAAAATGACTTTACCATGGTAACTACTATGCACAGTAAAAATAAGGTTACCCTCCAATTGATTTTTGACTAAGTGGGAATATCTCTCCAGAAAATCCACCAACGAGGAATGGTCCCGACAACGGAACCAAAATGTCATCACCAATCCGGCACTATGATAATTCTTCACTTTGGGAACTCCTCATGCTATGATTATTTACTAATGCACTGACCTTTAGTTTGGTGGATGTAATCACGGAAACAAAACAACAAACATAACACAAGAATACCATCGACTATGATAAGACGGAATGATGACAAATCTGAAATATCAAAGTAAATTATAATATTAACATGAAATTGTTACAATCTCACCCATGAGGAACTTCAAGTGTTATTGACTTCACTTGCCTTCCACCAATACTATGGGAGAAACTTTACAATTACACCTCTTAATGGCTTCTTCAACACACCTTTAAACTGATGCTTCCTTTACACACTTCATACAATATTTCTCACTACTTCTTTCTATGCTAAATGAGGGGGTGGCCTCTATTTATAGAACTTCCAGTGCTTATCCATCTTATCTCTAAGATAGGTTAAGAAATCCACTTTGACGAATCATATTCCATACCTTAACTCTTATCTGTACATGTAAGCTTATCTTTTAAGATAAGATAAACCTTATCATTTTACATGGGTTCCACATTTTTAGACTTTTACAAATAAAATACACAAAATATTTATGACCTCACTCCTTGTCCTTATTACCAATATAATATTTCTAATTCCTAATCATGTAGACCCTACTTCTCTAATTACCCAAACTTTGACATTTTAACATTACGGACCACTCATGATAAATATATACTTTTACAACATTCCTATTGTACTTTGATCATATCTTTGTACTCCACATCATTGGCGGCACTGCATCGACAGCGCCGTTATCTTCTATCGACGCTACTACTAATTATACTTAAAAACATCCTATTCCTAATACATACATTAATGAAATAGAAATTACGGAGGAAATTTTAGTGTCGAAAAGACGCCCATCAACCCACTCTTATCTCTCAAAATGCAAGAAGAATCAAGAAGCTAAGAGATAGAGGGATTATTCAGCCCACAAGATATTTCTTTTGGGTTGCAAACCTAGTGCCAGTAAGAAAGAAAAATGGTGACATCAGATTATGTGTGGACTTCAGGAATCTAAATAGAGCATCAATGAAGGATAATTATCCTTTACCAAATATGGAGAACATCTTTGCTTAGTGAGTCGGGTTCTCGAGTTTCTTTCCACCTTAGATGGTTTCTCTGGTTACAACCAAGATGTGATGAAGGAATTAGAAAGGATCAAGACAACCTTCAGTACTCCTTGGGGGACCTATGTTTATATCAGGATGCCCTTTGGTCTGATAAATGCTGGAGCTACCTTTCAAAGACCAATGGATGTTGCTTTTTCCTGGTTACATCAATGAATTTATTGCAGTCTATCAAGATGATGTAACTGTATTTTTCTAGAAGAGAAGTGATCACCTGCTGCACTTGGAGAAGATGTTGATAAGATGTAGAGAATATGGCATCTCACTCAATCCAAAGAAATGCCATTTTGGAGTGCAAAAGGCAAAGTTACTTGGTCACATTGTGTCACAAGAGGGAGTGATGATTGATCTAGAAAGAATAGAGGCCATCAGCAAGGTCCCAATCCCAAGAACCAAGAAAGGAATTCAGTCCTTCTTTGGACAAATAAACTTCATTAGAAGATTCATATCAAACATTTGAGATGACCATTTCAATCACTTACATGCTGAAGAAAGACTAGGTCATCAAATGGGAGGAGGATGCCATCCAAGCTTTCAATGAGATTAAAGAGGCACTCAAACATGCACATCTACTGGAATCTCTAGATTTTAAGAAGCCCTTTCAAATGTTCTCTTTTTCTTTAGAGAACACTATTGCTTCTGTCCTATTGCAGAAGGATGGTGAAGGGGATGAGAGGCCAATTGCTTTCTTCAGTAATGCCTTTCAAGGGGCCGAACTAAAGTACACTATCATGGAAAAGAATTCATTTGCCTTGGTAAAAGCAACAAAGGTTTTCAGGCATTATATTCTAAGTTCAAAGGTTGTTGCTTATGTTCCCCATACCATGGTGAAGGACATCTTGTCAGAGATGGAAATCTCAAGAAAAAGATGTAGGTGGGTGAACAAATTGCAAGAATATGATATGGACATCCAAACCATGAAGTTGGTGAGAGGTTTGGGCTTGGCTCAGATTATGGAGGAGAAAAACCTACAAACTATTGAGGTGAATGAGGTGGAAGAAGAAAGGGTAGGTGTATTTCAAACATTAATGAATTCTGAGTGGTATAAAGATGTAATCTTTTATCTCAAACATCTGAGCTGCCCTGAGCACTTAAGTAAGAACTAGAAGAGAGCCCTTAAGTTGGCTTCCCAAAAATATGTCATCACTGATTATGGGTTAACTGGAAGAACCCAGAGGGAGTCCTCTTAAGGTGCATTACTAAAGAAGAATCCCCCAAGATAATTGCTGATCTCCATGGAGGAGTTTGTGGGGGGCACTTTGCTGCAAGAGTCACAACACATAAGATCTTGAGGGATGGTTTTGGTGGAAAACTCTTTTCAAGAAACAACTTTCTTTGGTTAGAAGATGTGAAAGCTGCCAATGCTTCTCTAGAAGACTGAAAGCTTCAGGCCCCCTTCCTTTACAACATGTATCAATTGAAGCTCCATTCAAGTAATGGGGAATGGATTTCATTGGTGAAATTTTAGACCCTTCAAGTGCTGGCCACAAGTGGATTCTTGTAGCAACTGATTATTTTACTAAATGGGTGGAGGCAATCCCCACAAAGAAGGCAACACACCAAGTTGTCATGGATTTTGTGCTAAACAATGTCATCTGTAGGTTTGGGGTACCAGTCGAGATTATAGCTGACAATGTCATGAGCTTCATAGCTAAAACTTTGGTGGTAATGTGCAAAGAGTATGGGATCAACTTGACATATGCTTCCAATTATAATCCCTAAGGAAATGGAAAAGCTGAGTCTAGTAATAAAAATTTGTTGAAGATCATCAAAAGAACATTGGAGCAAAATAAGAGAAAGTGGGGTGAACAGTTAAAGTTTTTTGTGTGGGAAGATAAGATCACTATCAAGAGGGTCACTGGAAAGAGTCCATTTGAGTTGGTATATGGGACTCAGGCCCTACTACCTCTTCATATGCAAAGCTGTCTTCATATCAATTTATGCAACAACTAGAAGATCAGGAGGTAGGCCCTTATGATGCCCACATTAATCAGATTGTTGAGCTTGATGAAGAGAGGAGGGCATCCCACTAGAGGCATATAAAGTTCAGAGAGAAACTGAAGAATTTATTTGACAAGAAGGTCACTCCCAGAGCCTTCAATGTTGGAGATCTTGTGCTACTATGGGATAGCAGACATGAGGATAAGGGCAAGCATGAAAAGTTTGACTCATTATGGATGGGCCCTTACTCTATTGACATCAGAATTGGGGAGCATACCTTCTTCCTCAAGGACTTAGATGGTGAAATGCTTGAGTTTCCTATCAATGGTAGGCATTTGAAGAATTTCTTGGATTGATTCCCCTTAAATCAAGGCATAAATTTTGTGTACAGTGTATAGTTTGTCGTTTGTTTCCTGTCCTTTTGTGTTTTTGCTTGTTCTAGTCCTCGGTGACCTATTTTTACTAGTTTCTCTATGTCTTTTTGAAGGTGGCTTTGTTTCTCTACTCTGCAAGATGACTCCATTGCCCAATGGATATTTTGGCACTTGGTCTACTTTTGTTCTTGTGGCACTCACAGGAGTGCCCATCTCTCGAAGTTGGAGCCTATGTTGGTGCTCAAAATTGTCTCACCCCATTTGTGCCTATGAAAATTATTGATTTATGGCCTCTGTCATTTTCTCCTTCCCGTGTTGAGCTTGGTCGGTCTTTGTGGCCATTTTTAATTTGTTCCTGGGTTGTAAATCACTCAAGGGTCTGTATTTTGGGTCCCTCATTCTCTTTTCATCAAAATACTCAGGTTCCCCCATATTTTCTATTCTCCATGGTCGATTTGTCTTCCTTATCATTTCTTCCCTAAGTACTTGAAGAAAATGAATGGATGTATCCCTGAAGAACGTATTTGAGCCTTGTAACATTTCTAAACTTTTTGTCCTTGAATAAAATTTCATTCCCAGGCTCAAATGGTCATTTTTTGTATTTTACGGTTTGACGGGTGTTTCTCCTGGTCAAATTTGCATCCTTGTATCTATAGGGGACGTGGCACCTTTTGGTTGGATGTGGCTTAGTTGGGTACTTAGAAAAATTCATGGAAAACCTTAACTCAAAAATTTTCCATGTGGAGGCACGACGCTCATTTGAAGATATACTTTTGGTTTTGCCTTGGAGTAGCACTGGGAGGACATGTGGAGGCTTCCACTGCTTGGCGAACTTAGACAAATTTTTATGTAGTTGGAGCAATTTGGCGGAACAGGACATGTGGCGAGCTCGCACTCATTCAGGGTCTCCACTTTGGGCACCATCTTGAAGTTATGCCGTGGAGACACATGGAGGCCTCCACTCACTTTGCATTTTGCTTAGACTTTTCAACAACCAAAAAGAGACTGCCTCGAAGCATGACATGTGGTGCCTTCCATTGAGCTTCAAGCATTCAGTCAGAATTTGCTGGAATAGGACATGTGGCGAGCCTGCGTTCATTCAAGATATCAAATTTTTGGGACCGCCTCAAGGTGCGCCATGGTGACACGTGGCAGTTTGAAAGGTCAAAAAGGTGGGAAGGTGGATTATAGGAGGAAACTTGGATTTTTTTCCTCCTTAAGGATTAAAATTTCAAAATGGCCTGCAAGACCAATGAGGGAAAAGGTCAATGTTTTGCCCCAATCAACGACAGAGTTGAGGGCTCTCGAGGGAAATTTGGAAAAATTCACTTTTGGAGAAAAGGGTCAAAAGTAAAAAGGGAAGCATGGGTATGCTCGAATGACATTTGGACACGTGTTAGGCTCAGTTCCCGAGGGCAGAGCTATGGGGAAAATTTGGAAAATTTTCCTTTTCCAAAAAGAGAGTAAAATGGTAGAATTTGAGCACGGTTCCGCTCCAATCATATTTGGGCACATGTTAGGCTCGTTTCGAGGGTGAAGGTGTGGAGGAAAATGGAATTTTTTTCCATTTTTCCAAAAAGGTTGTAAAAATTTAGAGGAAGCCCCTAGGTCTGTTCTAAATTTTTAATCAGCCACGTGGACGGCCCAAATTCAAAATAAAAATATCAACGCCAGTTGTGATTCTAAATCTGATTTTCCCCCCATTTCTCTGAAACACGTCTAGAAGTGTGATTTCCATGATTTCTTTTTCTTTTCTACACACTAAGAAGATAAGGAAGTTAATGTTGATATCGACTTTCGCCATTAAAATGGTCTAAATTTCGTGCCCGATCACATTTTCCATTTTTCTTCTCCCGAGCACGCAAGGGCCAAATTTTGAGATTAGGGGTGGAAGTGGTTGGAAAATTGAAGGAAAAGTGATCTACCAGAGAAAGGAGTTGAATGTGGGAGATATTCGATGAGATATGCCTCGTCGGGCACACTGAGGACTTCTTACTGATTTGATTTTGTGAATCACAAAAGAATCATGGTGAACACTGGTGCATTAAACATTTTTGTATTTTAGGAAGAAGAAGAAGACTCGTTGTAAATTCTATAAATGGCATGAAGTTTTCATGTAAAAGGGTTGGGAGGTTGGAAGTTGGAGGTCAGAGTGCTAGAGGTCGAAGAAAATTCCCAAGAGGAAAATTTGACTAAGCTTGTCTTTTGAGAATCCATCTGAGAAACTAGGTTATCTCTTTTTGTATTAAGCTTTATTGTGTCAAGGTGGTTACAAGTGTACAGCCATTGAAAAGCTCTGAGATTGTTCTAGAAACTTTCCCTGCTAATAGACTTAATCAAATTCGAGTTTTTCTACGTTGTCTTGAGCAAAATGTGTCTTTTTTTTTCGGATGTATGCAAGTAGTTTTAATTGTTCCTATTGCAATCTTGTATTAAAATATGATTCAATCACACATGCCTCAATCCTTGTGATAGTTTAGTGGCATCTAAAATTCCATTTCCCGAATATCTTTCATTTGGGATTGGAATAAATGATTTAAAATCACTTTTCTCTCATCTCATTGATGAGATTGTCTGTAAGCCTTTGGGTGTACCTTAGGTGTGATTTGGCTTAGATCTTGATGGTTTGTTGGGTTCTCTAACTTGAGCCTTTGTGATAGAATCTCGGAGATTATGTGAAAGAGTGTTAACTGGGCCTCCATTGAAGCACATATCCGAGTGAAGAAACATTTTAGTTGTTTGTGGCATTCTATTGGTATGACCCTCCATTTTGTAAGGCTCGTCAAGGATCCGGTGAATCTAGTTTCACCCCGCCATACCTCCCACTAAAAATTCATTTGACAACAACTAATCCTACCTGTACTACCCCTATTTTTCATGTGTGTATGCCAATGCAAAAATCCTCATCACCTAAACATGCATAAGCAAACATGGTCTCCAATGTCTTTAGTAACCTTTGCCTTGTTGTGAAGATATCTCCATGATTTGGAAGTGACAACTCGTGAGAGTCAGATCTGGTGTGTTGATCATATTTTACCCAAGGTCTTTTCTATAAAATATATGCAAAAGAAAGGTACGTGTATCCCCTTTCATATAACAGAGGTTACAAAATAGGTTTTCTTACCTTGGTTGAAAGGCACAACCTAAAATAGTTAGGATCAGATCACATCCTTTTTAATGTGCTACCCACTCTTTTCAAAGCTTGAGTGCCCACAAGTTATAGATAGATTTCTTCCCCGGCTGCAAAACGACATACATGATTATATATCGCCTTTGAGTGTCTTGTCTAATCCATGATACTGCTCGGTCTTTGAAGGAGGTTAAATTTGGGACCAATAGGTTTTACCAAACCGACATCGATCATTGTGTTTTATACCCTTCCCAAGAATAGAGCCAAACAACCTCTTACCATTTGACCTAAACAACCCAGAATCAGATCCTGACCAGTCCCAGTACCATGAAAGACACCTCATCCCTTAGATCTAACTATAACCTATCCTGTTGTGATTAGATTTGATTATTTTACTTGAATGAGATACCTAAATCATATATACTTTTGTAGGACTTTGTTTATTTTTCGCATTGATTTGTTTTATACAGAGGATTGACAACCATCTAGGAAGTATCAAACTTCCGGAACTATCATATCCTAGGCATTCCACCTGTCATATATCATTTAACTTCTCTTTTGTGGTCTTGTTTTCTATTACGGTGTAGTTCCTCCTTGTGAAAAGGAAGATCTCACAATCAACATTAGATCAAGAATTCAAAATGCACACAACAACCACTAACCAACCCATTTAACAGGTATTCCTCCTAGCCCTTACCCTTATCTATTTTGTCATTCAAAATGTAAAGAAAATAGTGAAATATTTTGGCACGCTTAGTGGGACCCATCAGGGGTTATATTGCATTTTCTTCATTCCTAGGAAAAATTTGTGTGTTTGTTTCCCTTTAAAAATCTTACACATTAATATTCTTCCTTTGTAATCTTCTCTTCTTTCTAATTGCTCTAAAGGATACATTTTCTTTTGGTTCCTTTAAAAAGAACCATTCTTATTGATTTTTGCATTTAGTGAAAGAGCATACCCTCTCCTATTCACCATTTGTGTCATCGAACATAATCTTTTGATTTGGGCTTAAAATTGGTTACATTACATTCTGATTTGCTGCATTTAGCTCACATTAAAATGAGGGAAACCTATATGCTGGAAGTCATGCCCAGTTGATGGTTGACACAAAGAATCATAGAAAGCACATTCTCTATCTCTCTCTATGTCTTACCAAACTTGCAAAAAAATAAAAATACACATCTTTCTTAAACAACATCATACCTAGGAACACTTGTCCATGATCACACCATCGATTGACAGTACTCCTAGCTCGTTACCTCTATTGAGTCATCATCTCATAGGACGGCCCAGCCCCCGCCATAACATACCTGAAACCTCTCCTTTTAGATATCCTTCTTCGTAAGATGCCTTCCTAACCACAAAATTCTGTTCTAAATACACACAGTCAGTTCTAAATAGCGTAAGATGAACACACATAAAGAAAAATCACTCTTAGGATCATATTTTTCTTAGCGTTCTTCTTGCTTTGCATTTTGAGGTGTGAGGACACGATTCCACATTTTTTTTTCCTTGCACACTCCCCATCATAGTTGGAGTATTCCAACTTTATCTGAGTGTGCCAAGGCCCCATCTTCTCATTTTCAGAATTCTAAGTTTGATTCTTCACTTGATTTAAATCACAACCCATTTTTCTTCATTTCTGTCTCAATTCCACATTAACCAGCATCGGTCCCGTGATCATCGTTGGTTTTCATTTGATCGTCGTCGGTTAAACCTAACCGGTGTCGGCTCCTGACTTTCTAGGTACTTTGGCCTGGGACAGTCTTCATTCATCATTATGTTCTCATTTTTGGCCCTTTGGGCACTAACATATTTTATTGATACTCTATTATGCTCTGTTGATATTACCATCATACAGAAAACATCTCCTTGTACTATCTATTAACCTTGTTTCATTTTTGAAATTGGGGATTTTCCACGAAGAATCGCATCGGCCTTCCTATGAATGATGTTAGTTTTCCGCAACCATCGTCGGTGTTTGTATTTGGTTTTCCAGATCCAAATCTTGACCAAATTCACTCTCCCAACCTCATTCTTTTCTATCCTACTACTTTTTGTGTCATCTATAGAATACAGTCTTACCAGGTCAGCACTTGTTCACATGGTGCTGACTCACAGCCAAACTAACGCCCTCATATTCCATGTTAGTCGTCAACCACTACCACCTAGTCCCTCATCGCCTTCCATCCTGTCACCCATGGATCCTACTCATCCTATCACCATTTCGTAGGTGACAAAGAATTTTCATGACTCCTTGATCAGAATCCCACAGCCTTGTAGTTCTACCTTTCCCACTCTTCCACTCGAGACTCATCAAAGTCGGTGATATACAACATGCCTGTATCCACCTCTCCTACCCTTATTCTTGCTTCTACATCAGCCCCTAATAATACAATGTTACCCTCACCTGCTTCACCCTCGGTAGTTTCACAGCTAGGACCCATACTTGTCATGACTATTGCATCTGCAATATCACTCACACTGTCATATTTGTTATCCTGATTGACTACCCGTGCCATAGCCCATCTACACCCATTGTCTCACAAATACCCATTGCAACACAACCTCCCATGGTGTTGGTGACCCCTACTCCATTCCATAATCTTGTCCTCTCCATCCCACAAACACTACCCCCAATTGCTACTAGAGTCACTACGACCATCCCACCTATATACACATACTATCAACAACCCCCTATCTTGTCTGTTACCCATTCGGATACATATCCTCTATGTCAGTTCCCTATTCTCAACCTCCCTATTTGGCATCACCATATAATGGAATGCCGCCCATGTCATAGGTTCAATACCAGCCCCCTTATGCCATAGGAGGAACCCTTCCACCACAACCTACCAATGACCTCATCAAGTTAATGATGGAAAATATGTAGACACTAGAAGCATCGGTTTCCATCTCACATAATTCCCTCACCTATGATGAAATTTTTAATGAGCCTATTCACCCATCCATTCCTATTCAACCATATCCCGTACATTGGGAAATGCTAAAATTCAACCACTTCAATAGCAAAGAGGACCCACAACAATGTTTATGGTCCTTTAAACATGGGTGTTACCTAATTTCCCATGATGATGCTTTACTTTTGAGGAATTTCCCAATGTACTTGATATGACCTACATTGGACTGGTATAGTGGCCTACCAAGAGATTCCATCTACTAATTTAATCAAATAGCCCAGGACTTCTTGGACCATTTCTTGATTAATATTGTCAAGAAGGTTACCATGACTGATCTTTATTCCACTCAACAAAGATTTGACGATGAGTCTATCGCTGACTTAGTGGCTCGTCAAGCACAGTTTAATTAATAAGCTCACATTTTAGGTACCTTAGAATGAGCTTATAGAGATATTTACTTGGGCTTATGCTAGACACATCTCACCCACCCTGTAGGTGCAAACCTTTCACACTTTTGACGAGGCATCCACCATGACACGGAAATTGTAAATTCGTGCTATCAAAGAAAAGAATATTCAACTTCGTAACAAGAACACCGCGTTCAAATAAAATGAAGCTTCTTCATCTTCGAAACCCCAAAACAACTATTCAAAACCAAAAGGGTCTACCAACACCATAATTCTCAAGGCTCCCCCCCTCATCAATCAAACCCAGCCAAACCCCCTTCTAATCTCTCTCCTGTCCAAGATTTCCAATTCAGATGAGAACAATGAAATTACACTTCCATAGGAGAATCTTATTCTTCTATTTTGGAAAAGCTTGTTAAGGCCGGTGTCGTTACCCTTCCACCTATAAAACCACATATTGGTTTTGACCCTGAGCGACCCATGCCCACATGGTATAAGGAGCATGACTTCTGCAACTATCATCGTGTCAAAGGTCATAGCGACAATAACTGCATCACCTTCAAGAATATCATCTAAGAAATGTTAGATAATAGGTATCTAGTCTTGGATAGCCCAAATGCACCCACTAACCAAAACCTACACATCTTCAAGAAGCTATTCCCTAATCATGCCCCATCTTCCAACCAAGATGGTGATACCTCAAACAATGATAGTAATGTTCACAAGGTTCATGCTATTTTTGATGAGATACCTGGGTTGTTTCCCAATTACCTCTTGTGCTTTCCATAGATGAAATATTAGCCCGAGCTCCCCTACCTGCACAAGATCCTATTTCATCTACTCCTCCACCCATAGAGGCACCCCCTTCATTTTATTCTTCACCCGTGGAAGAGCCTATAATTAGCACGCCACCTTTGACCCCTTAAATTTCCGAACAATTGTCGTGACAACTCTCCTACTCATGTAAGATGCGGGTATACCATCTACACCAACACAAGGAGAGTCCACTTCATCTAGCCCATCCACTCCTCTACCTATAGAGGATACTATAAAAATACAAGTGTATTTTGATGGCCCTTCATCATCAAACCATCAAGAACTCGTTGATCTCGCTCTTCGCTCTATTACCCACAGAGTCCGAGGCCAACCATTTCCTGGTATCTCAAACACATATTACGGGGATTACCACTCGATCCACATCGGTCCCACCTATGTCAGTACAATTCTCACACTTGGCCGATCACCTAGACTATGTTAATAGAGCCTTACTTTGGGGACACCTTCTACTTCATGTTTCAACACAAATGTAGTTGTCACTCATTGACACCTCCACTATCTATCCAAAAGTGTTTTGAGCGACCTGACAAACAAAAAAAAATATTTCAATACCTTCCACATCATTTCCCATGACCCAACTCACACCTCTGCCCATAGCCCAACATACATCTACACCCAAACACCTACCCATGCCTATATCATCTCCCTTACCTAAACCTATCACTACCTTAGGGGTCATACCGATAACTAGCCTTACTCACCCACCCATCAAATTAGATTTAGCCACATCTTCCAAAACTAACACTAAACTTAACCCGACCCCTAAAAATAAGATCCAACCTCCTAGACCTCATACACCAACCTCACCTACCACACCATTCTCACCTTCACCCCTTCCGTCCATCCTAGGACCTCACCCCTCGACCCTGGCCAAGAAACCCCCATCCACCGATAAACCAAGAATGTAACAACCCATTTCCCTATCATAGACCTCTAATATACCCAAGCAACCCACACAACTTCCGCCCTCACCCATAACCTTCTTACCACCCATACCTCCACTACCATCAATAACTTCTTCACTACCCATGACACTTTCTTCCCTTTCACTCACACCTCCTGCCCAACCCACACCACCTACCTCCACAACACCTCGTTACTCCCGATGGGTAACCTGCCCTCTTCCACCATCAGATTTTCCCTCCACATCTCATACACCCGTATCACCTTTACCCAAAAGGATGCAACCTAAAGCTAAAAAAACCTTACCCTCTAATAAGGTAGTTAAACCAACCAAACCTTCCATCGCTAGTTCTTCTACCATGCCCGTACTCAAGAAGATACAACCAACACCTAAGACCACACTAGACAGAACTAGTAAGCCAACCCGTTCCCCCTCCCGTAAAGACTCTTCCTCTGCAATCAATCAGCACGTGCATGTACCCAAACCCACATTCACCTCCCATTGTGATCCACTAGTAGGATCCTACACCAAAATATTAACCAATCTCCTTGAAACTTCTGTCATCACATTACCACCTCTTATACCTTATGACCCATTAAAACCCAAACCAAAAGGGTTTGATGAAACCAAAATTTGTGCCTAACATCGTGTGTCAGGACATGATGTAGAGAACTGTAAGGCTTTAAAATTTTCCCTTGTCCAATTATGTCCTCTCGAAGAAAATTTTGACGAAGATGATCTTCTTGATGAGGACCCCATTTCACCTTCACCAATTTCCATAGATATTCTCCCATTACCTACTCAATGACCAAAATATCCACCCCACAACTCTTTGATCCACCCCCGTAACCAAAATTTCCACTACTTCTGCTGCATCTAACCTTGCTATCCCCACTGTAGCTATAGCCTCTACCACTGCCACACTTGTTTCCCCAACATCTAGTGAGCCATCTATACCCACAACCCACATACCAACTACTGATCCCTTAGAAGGTATTTTTCAACACCTCACTCTAGGGAATACCACCTATATAATATCGATACCTTCCTCACCCCACAAGAGTATGGGAATCTACGTCAACACCCCAGCTATGACATCCACATCGGTGATGTTTTTCCTTATGGCCCTCCCCACCTTCGCACCAACCTAATGTATGGGGGACTTGATATTGCCACCTATAAACCCAAACCTCCATCCCAAGCCCAACCATTTTTGTTTGACCTACATTCCCTCACTAACTACCGCTTCTCTCACACTTTCCTCCACTAGTGTACGTGGAAAGGATTTGGCTTCAATTTTTATGAACAAGGCCGCCATACTATCATTTCTGTACCTCTCATAAACACAATGACCGTAGTGGCATTGGTTTTGACACTCCACCCTCTAAGAAGGTTCATGTCGACCTTATCTAGGATGAGAAATCTTCCCCATCTCATTCACCCACATTACCATCTTCACCCTCGGAGTCCATAGATCCCGAATCTATTCCTCATAACTTTTTTTTTTCGTAAACACCATTTCCTTGGGACACCTTTAATTAATGTCATTCAATGTCAGGATGATGAGTTCATCCTTACATGCCTTGGTGCGAAGACTCTTATATTCATCGGTTGTTACCATATGAGACACAAACCATGTTGAACAAATCGACCATCAAAATCAACATTAACACTCAGGATGACCCGCACATTCTAAAGATTGGCTAATCCTTAGATGCTATTGAGCAGGAATCCTTCACCTCTTTCATTTGGGAACATAGCAACATGTTTGCTTGGTCCTATGCTGATATGCCCAAGATTGACCCAAAGATTGTGGTCCACAATAGCGTAACCATTCCCGATGCTAAACCCATCAAACAAAAAGTCGTGAAAAATGCATCCTCACGGCTCTTTTGGTCAAAGAAGAGCTTTAGTGACTTCTCTCGGTTTCCTTCATTCTACCCATTTACTATCCCAAATGGATTTATAACATTGTTCCTATCACAAAAGTGACAGGGGGACTCCACATTTGCACAGATTTCTATGATCTCAACCTCGCCTGTCCCAAAGATGATTTCCCACTACCAGTGCATTGAAAAACTATTTGATCTCACCGTTGGTCATGAAATGATTTTGGTTATGGATGAGTTTCTAGGGTTACAATCAAATATTACTAGCTCTCAAGGATCAACACAAGATTTCCTTCATCACTCCTTGGGGAATTTTTGTTATCGAGTCATGCCTTTTGGCCTCAAAAATGCTGGTGCTACATATCAACAAGCCATGACTTACATCTTCCATGACATCATGCATCACATATTGGAAGATTATATTGATGATCTTCTTACCAAATCTAAGCATTGAACTAAACACCTTCTTGTTCTTAAAGTCATCTTTGACCGCCTCATCAAGTATTGTGTTCATCTTCAACCAAAGAAGTGCGTCTTTGTGGTACTTTCTAGAAAACTCCTAGGTTTCATCGTTTCTTTATGTGGAATAGAAGTTGATCCTACTAAAGTCAAGGCTATTCTTGAAATGCCGCCACCCACTAATCTCTCGTCAACTTCACAGCCTACAAGGAAAGTTACAATCAATTCATCATTTTATCTCAAAAATTTTTGACCACTGTCAACCATTCCATCATCTTCTCAAGAAAGACATTTCATTCAAATGGGATGCGAAATGCCATAAAGCCTTTGTAGCCTTGAAATAGTACCTCCTTCAACCACCAGTTCTCATTACTCCTAAGGATGACCAGCCCTTTTACCTATATATTTCCACCACTGACCATTCTCTAGGTGCCATGCTCGCTCATTGCGATGACCAACATCGAGAGAAAGTGTTTTATTACATAACCCATACCCTTCATTACTACAAAACTAGTTATACCCATGCCAAAAACTTTTCCTATCCTTAGTTTTCATCGCTACTAAACTCCGCCATTACCTCGCTCAACCATAAAACCTTCATCATTACGAATACCGACCCGTTACACTATATGTATGCCAAACCTTATCAACATCAACATGCCACATGTTGGCTTATGCTTTGGCCGACCCCAACCTTGAGTTCATACATCAAAAGTCCATCAAGGGCTAAACTATTGCCGACCAATTGGATGATGCACCTATTTCTGGGAATCAACCCTCTAACTTCAACTTCCCAGATGAGTCTATATTTGCCCTTTCCCTGGATGAACCCGCTTACCAAATGATACTCTTCTTTGATGGCTCCAAGTTTCACCATGGGGGTGGGGCTGGTGTTATCCTCATTTTGCTTGATGGTGAACCTATGCCTTTGTCTTTCAAACTTGATTTTGATTGTACAAACAATATTTCTGAATACGAAGCACTCGTATTGGGTCTCTAGGATGCTTATGCCTTAGATGTTAAGTCAATCAACATCTTTGGTGATTCTTAGTTGGTCATAAACCAAGTCAATGGTATATACCAGTTTCATAATGAGATACTTCAAAAGTATAAACATCACGTAGACATACTTTTGACCACCTTTGACCATTACACACTTCAAACCACCCCACGTTCTACCAATAAATTTATGGATACCATGGCTTGCTTGGCTTCTTAGATACCTACTTCTCCCATGACTCTAAAATATTTATCACCATACAAAGGCTACAATCACCCTCTTATTTACCTCATGAAGTTTACTCTCATTGGAAACATTTCCCCGACCCACAAATTAAGGAAGTCCATGATGGAATTTACATAGGCCACTTTAGCAGTTTGGCTATCGTAAAACACATTCTTCACCTAGGCTATTATTGGCCAACCCTGAACCATGACTATTGTGATTATGTCAAACGTTGCGTGAAATGCCAACAACATGCTAATCTTCATCACACACCTAGTCATGCCTTATAGGTCACGTGAGACCTTTGGCCTTTCTCTCAATGGGGTTTGGATCTTGTTAGTGAGATCAACCCCCATTCTTCACAACGCCACCAATGGATCATAACTGCTACTAAATATTACACTAAATGGGTAGAGGCCATTCCCCTCATTTCTACAAAAGTTGAGAAGATATGTGAATTCATCAACCATCATATCATTTGTTGCTTTGGTGTTCCTCACCACCTCATCACTAATAATGGAAAAATTCAAAAATAAAACCCTACACAAATTATGTGACACTTTTGGCATCCAACTCAGTTTCTCATCACCTTATTACCCACAAACCAATGGTTAAGCCGAATCAACCAATAAAACATTGAAAAAAATTCTTATGAAGGTAGTCAATGATACTGGAAAATATTGGCATATGCACATTCCTTTCACCTTGTGGGCTTATCGCACTAGTATTCACACTTCGACCACCGCCACCCGCTTTTCTCTACGGTCTATGGTACTAAAGTTGTCTTACCTCTTGAAGTCCAGATTATATCTCTCCACATCTCACTTGAGGACATGCTCAATGACTATGAATTTTTCTAGGATCGTTTGGCACAACTTGAATTATTAGATGAACGACGTCTCAATGCTCTTTACCATCTCCAAATCTATCAAAAATGTATCAAACATTCCTAAGACAAACGTGTTCACGAATGAACCTTTCGAAGTCAATGACCTCATCCTAAAGGAAATCAACATGTAACCAAAGAGGAGAAAAGTAAACGAGGTAAATTTTCTCCTAATTGCCTTAGACCCTATATCATTACCCATGCCTATGGATCAGGTGCTTATTGTTTGTATTCACTCGAAGGTAAACTTGAACCTGAGCCCCTTAATGCCTTGCATCTTCGACCATTCTATTATTGATATCAATTCCTATATCACTTTCTATCAGTTGATCACTCATCCCTTGAGCATTGTTCACCTTCCATATTACCCATTTTGAGGATCCACGACTAAACAAGAATCATGTGATTACCCGTCACCTTTTAGCCTTGTCTTTAATATGAGTACCACGGCTCTACTCATAGCATGATTCTCATGGATACTTTTGTCTTCTTCAAGATGGAATCCCATGGTTGTTCATCACTCAAAACCACCTCTTCCACAGTTAATCTCTATGTGCTATGGTCTTGTCTTCTAAACAAGAACCTAATCTTCCTCTATAGTCTTGTCCATGACTTAAATGTCTAAAAACAAAAAGGGATACCACTCCTTGAGTCAAAATTCCAGCAAAAGATGACTCCCCAAAAAAGGGACATCTCTTCACTCTAAATTCCACCACTATAAATAAAATGCTCCCTTGAAGGAAAGCTATATCTAGTCATTAAAAAAATGTAATAAATATCCGTAAGCTTTCGCATCGATCGGTTTATTAAAAACAAACAAATGAAGAAAAAAGATGAAATTTTTGTCATGGACTTGCCTATTTTGGATTCTAGGTTTCTTGTTCGAAAAACACATTGTCGTACACTAAGTTAGATAAACCTCCCATTCTCACCTCCTTTCCTTTTTAGCCTAATTTCCTCTTTACTCAAGGGACTTGCTGCAAACGCGACATTTCATGATCATGTAAATTTCTTCACCCTTAGAATGGTCCATTATGCAATGCCTTTAGGGTCTTACATTCATAATCCCCTCTTAGGTATGGATTGACTCATTAGGGTTCTTATCAAATTAAGTGGCTCTTTTACCACCTCTTACCATTCGCCTTCCTCATTACTTATTGATTATCCTATACAAGACCAAATCCTCGACACCTATATTTAAAAATCACTCAACCATGCCTACAACCTAAACTCAATCATGCCTATAACCTACATTCAACCATGCCTCACACCTACCAACCCATTCCTCTACTTTATCATAATCTTCCCTAGCTTATGGGAGAACTACATCGACTTGAGGTCCTTTTTCACCGGGACTATGTAGGAAACACTTCGAGGGCATGGGGCCCTTGGAGGTTAGCTCAACAACTCTCTACCCTAGCCAATTCCCCATTTCCCTTTCCCTTTCCTTTTCCTATTCATATTCTACCCTAGTTAGTTTCCTTTCTCTATCAATATCTAGAAAATTAAACCACGCAAGTAACAATTGCTAAACCTCTTTACCATCATAATTTACATATTCATTTCATCACATCTACAATTTGGTTTACCATAATCATACATTTTCCTAAAAATCATCTTAACATGATCCACACCATCATTGATTGCAAAAATTAATGAATTAGAAACTCAACCATGCCTAAATCAACCTAACTCAATCATGCCTAAGTCAACCTAACTTGATCCATGCCTAAGTCAACCTGACTCGATCCATGCCTAAACTAACCTGACTCAATCCATGCCTATGACCTAACTCCATCCATGCCTAAATAGACCTGACTCCACCATGCCTACACAACCTTGACTCTATCAGGCCTAATCCACTTGATTTCCACCTATCTATATATAGCAATGCAAATTAAAACATGTACACCATCCATACTATAAACACCATCATCTATAAATCAGATAGTTTGTATAAAAATACATGTGAACATATATACCAATAATAATCACAATCTCTCAAAAGATCTCATATACAGACCTCACCATCTTCAGCACGTAGGCCGGTATATGATAAAAAATAACAAAAACTCTCATCTACATCCTCATCATCTTCGGCATGCAAGCTGGTATACATATCAAAAATATGTCAAAAACATGGATACACTGATCATCAATGATGACTAATAATCACCCCACTTGATATCCATCCATGTCTCATCAGTCTCCTCCATCTCCCCAGTGGGGTGCCCTATCAACCTCTCTCCACCACACCCTGATCTATCCTCTGATGGTCCCTCACCTAGAGCTAGCCTTTGTGCACTGGTAGTCTCACCCTGACCCTGACCTGAGGCTCGTTGGCCCCATGTACTCTCTACACTATGGGTATATGTCATGGTCCTCTCATTCAAGGCCTGTTGTGCTCTATACTCCACATAGGATAGAAAATATATCCCTGTGGCCATTAAAATATCCTGATAATACCTGACCTCACCTAAGGCATCCCTCAACCTACCTATCGATATTATCTATCGTGGAGCCATCGGCCTCGGCTCCTGTGCATGTCTCTTGGGACCCTGTCCTGCTCCTACCTATATCTAGGCCTGAAGGGCCATAACTTGTGCCTATGCAATGACCAACTGGCCCTATAAACCTATAATCTATGCTTGTAGGGTGGCCACCTGTACCCCATCCCCATTTCCACCCTATGCGGGTACCTATCCCTATGCTACCTGGGCATGTAGAGTGGCCACTGTGCCTACAACATAGCAACCTATGCCTCTGAACCTACCAGTTTCCCTGTACTATCACCAACTATGTAATCAGGGTAGCCACTTGCCCCTAGAGGGCATACCTCCGAAACAGTGATGGTTGCTAAATCCGGCTACCCTGGCCTTGGCGGTATAGCCCGTAAATATGTGGCCCACCACTGCCTATATCTATTAGTCACCCTCACATCATCAATCCACCGGTCTCTCACCTACTCCTCCTACCATGTAGCCTTTGCACTGTCGGCCTATGGTAGAGGAGAGAGGCATCTCTACGTCATCCCTCCTATCTTTGTGGGAAGTGTGAGGTATATATCCTAAAGTAGCCTAAACTATCATCTCACCCTCACAACTGCGTTACCAGCTCATGCTCTTTGGCACGTCCCCCTCTATCCATAGGAGTAGTTTGTGGCTCTGTAGTTCTGTACCATCCACCCATATGATGGAAAACCCACATAGGGCCACCAAATAATTTCCACACCGGAAAAACCCTCTAGAAATTTCTGTAATAGGCTACATCGTGTGTAACTCTCGTAGCTCGAGAACTCCCCAATCACAGGAACCCATCACTGAAGCCCAATCACACAAAACTTGGCTTGAATGCATCAGCTCAGGGCATACCAACAACACGCACACACACAATGTTCTCATATGCCCAACAATGGAGTAGGAAATTACAACACAGGATAAATCTCCGTAATCACCCATAAGCCCAAAACTCTCTATATAATCTGAACCAGAATGTGTGACCATACAAAATGAGTCTTTTCCTCCACCATGTCATGCAGAACCCCCATCAATGATCATGGGAATCTCCCACCCTCTACATCTAGCAGTGTAAAGCAGCAGACTGCCTCCATCAGTAACACTACCAACCTCATCTCCTTCGGATGTGCACGTTACATATATCCATAACTCATACTCAAAAGTGCTTTATGGAACCTCATGTCTGCTAGCCCCTCACCAAACACGATCAACATCAACTCCTCAGAGGCCTCGAGGAGATAGAATAAACCGTGTCCCCACTATCGGTAGATGCAGGATCCTATACACATCCTTTAGGGTGATTATGATCTCACCTGTTGGTAAATGGAAGACTCGAGTCTCATCTTTCGATAAGAGCGACCATAAAACTTGGCTCATGGACTGTGCCGGTAGCGCCCGACCCTAATCAGGCCAACCCTTGCAACATGGAGCACTCATCGCCTATCGCACCCCGTACCTCCACGAGCAAGGGAGGTACTATATCTATCATCTTTAGCTAGTCCCTAGCCTCGCATTCAACCAATCACACACATTATTAAAACTTACTTTTACCCAACATTGACCTTCAACCAGCTCAAACATACTCACCTAACCATGGCCCCTTCCACCCCACATCATTATTAATTTAATTGTAACAATTTCTAAACCTATTTACCATCATAATTTACATATTCATTTCATCACATCTACAATTTAGTTTACCATAATCATACATTTTCCTACAAATCATCCGAACATGATCCACACCATCATTGACCGACCAAAATCAGTTATACCTAAATCAACATCGGTCATGTGCCCTAGCAAACCATGGTCGAGTTATACCCAAATTGACATCGGTCATCTACCCTAATAAACGGTGATCGACTTACCCTGCACCGTCATCGGTTACGTATGACCGGCATCGGTTACCTATCATATTATTTTCCATAACCTTTCCCCATTTCTAACCAACACTTAACCAACCTAGCCACCATTTGAACTTACCCACCCTTATTACAACCAACCTCCATGCCTACCTTACCTATACCTGTCCTTAATTGCATTTTGGGACTTGTTCTTTTACCCATACCTCAGCCCTACCCATGCCGTGACCTAGCTACCTAGACCTAGAACATTGTTAATGACCTATGAAATCATGTGCTCTCTATACCTTGCGTGACCTTTCATTACCCATGTTGTGACCCATCTACTTGGACTTAGAACATTGTTATTGACCTATGAACTCATGTGCTCACTATTCCTTGTCATACTATTACCCGTGTTGTTTGACCTAATGACCTTTCCTTGCCTCATGCCGTGCCATTTATCGACTCCAACCTTTGGTGTACCGAACATACCTACACATTTCTTTTTGACCTACGAAGTTTTTCCACACCATATCCTATACCTTGGATACCGAATAACTTCAACCTTGTTTGGATAAACCTATCGACCTTAGACGATGTAGAGTTTGCATGCTCTTCAACCTGGTACCATGCCGCAGTTTATACGTGTGTGTGCATTTAATCTGCCGCTACCTCCGACCCAAGCCCATTACCTTGATTACCCGATTGGAATTTTACCTAATTACCCCCATTGTCCACCTTCCTCTTCATCACATCCACATTTATCAAAGCACTCACTGAGTCGGTCTTCTACCTCTTCCGTTCCTAGTTTGAGGGGGATCACCTTCACCCACACATGGGGCACCCACATCTTATTTTTTTCAGCGTCGCTTACCAATACAAGCCACACAACAAAAAGGGGAAAAATGTAGACACCAAAATTGGGTCACACTCCCCTTGGTCCCTCGTCAAATAACCAACTCAAACATACTCACCTAACCATGGCCCCTTCCACCCCACATCATTATTAATTTAATTTAATTAATATATATATCTTCAAAATATTTATTATCTAATTACCTTAATTTCTACCACACCACATCACCCTAGACTTATTCTTGGCATGTTTCCATAACTAAAAATAACTAAGTCTTACTTGCCTTAATCAACTAAGATTTGGTCTAACCCTAAAATCAATGCCCGAGATTTATCTAAAGACATTCATGCTCATTAGAAGGGAAGTTTCCATTCTAATTCACGAGAAAAAAACTAACTAGGCCCAATAAATTAGAAAGATCTTCCCATTTTAGTAAACCAAGGGAATCCCACCTTAACTGACGCGGTCACCCTAAACCGACACAGGTCAACCCGTAATCATTTTCGGTTACCATTTATTCACCTAAGCAACCTTGTTTTTGGGTTGGCACATTCTGAGATCAAGAGGACAAGAGGAGAGCTATAGGTGAGCAAAACTAGAGTCTTTCCACACACCTAGGAATCCATAGCCAACACCAAGAAATATCCAAAAGCATTGGCACCCATGGTAACATTCTCGGGAAATGTCACTCTTTGCACCAAGCTCCGATCCATCAATCGATCATCACCACCACCAAATAATTGGACCTGTAACATTGGTAAGTGTTTTATCATTAATCATTTCCATTCTTATTCTATTCATAGAGTGGTTATCATTGCTGTTGTTATTATTCTTCCATTAACATTCTCATCCCTCCATAACCTTCTTTCTGACAAACCCAAAAATCTAACCCACCCATTTATCAGATCACCTATCCTGGCCCTTCCACCTCTCTAAGTGTTCTCAGTATCCCCACAGACCTCGCCATTTCCTTCTTTAGCCTCATCCAACCTCACCTAGCCTCTACAATAAGGTTTTCATTGAATTACTATCACCCTACTATACTGACACCATTTACCCATAGCCGATGTCGGTCCCCCTTAACCGTCATCACTTATACCCAATCAACATCGGTCTCTGTGTTTTATACCCTACCCAAGAACGGAACCAAATAACCTCTTACTAGTTGACCTAAACAACCTAGAATCAAAACCTAACCGAGTCCTAATCTCGTGATGAGACACCTCATCCTTTAGATCTAACTATAACCTAGCCTGTTGTGATTAGATTTGATTATTGTACTTGAACAAGATACCTAGATCATATCAACTACAATAGGAATTTTTATATCTGTCAGTAGCCTCGTTGTTTATGGAGGAGATGGAGATGTCCTTCCTAATGAAGTTGTTAAGGAGACCTTGGAGAAAATATGATCAATGCAACAAAATATAACTCTCATGAGTTGTCACTCTAGATAGTGGAGATATTTCTGAAAGGTTTAGGCTACTAAAGACATTTGAAATCTTGATTGTTTTTGCATGCTTTGGTAATGGAAATTATGATTTTGTGCACACATAGGACAAATAGGGGTAGTATGGGTAGGATTAGTTGTTTTAAATGAATTTTGGTGGGAGGTGAGGTAGAATGAACTTGATTTGCCAGATATTTGAATTTTTTTACAAAATGGAAATCCTAGACAACAAAATGCTTCAGAATAGCTAAAATGTTCCTTTAACTAGAATATGTGCTTCAATGGAGGCCCAGATTAGCACTTTTTCACACAATCTATGAGATTTTAACACTGAAGGATCGAGTTAGAAAGCCCAACAAAGAATCAATATTTGAGCCCAATCAGCCTGAGGTACACCCAGAGGCTTACAGACAATCTCTATCAACAAATGAAAGAAAAGTGATTTTAAATCATTTATTTCACTCCCAGATGAAATATCTTTTGAGAAATGAAATTATAGATGCCACTAAACTATCACAAGGATTGAGACCTATGTGATTAAGAAAATTTTGATACAAGATTGCAATAAGAACAAGAAAAACTATTTGTAGACATTAGAAATAAAACAAACACATTTTCTCAAGATCAACACAGAATAACTCGAGTTTGATTAAATTTATCAGTAGGGGAAAGTTTCTAGAACAATCTCAAAGCTTGTCAATGGTTGTACACTTGTAACCACCTTGACATGATCAAACTTAATACAAAAGAGATATAGTTTCTCAGAGGCTTCTCAAAAGACAGGCTTTGTCAAATTTTCCTCTTGGGAATTTTCTTGACCTCTAACACTCCAACCTCAACCATTTGCACAAAAAATTTGTGCCATTTATAACATTTACAAAAAAGCCTTTTTCCCCCAAAAATCATGACATTGAGTGCTACTAGTGCTTGCCATGATCACGATCATGATTTCAGAATCAGATCTGTAAAAAGTTACCAGGTGCTTGGGGAAATCTCTTCGAATATCTCCCACATTCAACTCCTCCTTCTAGTAGATCACTCCTTCTTCAACTTGCCAACCACTTCCACCCCTAATCTATCAAATCTGGTTCCTTGCATGCTCGGGGAAGAAAAATGGAAAATCATATCGAGCCCGAGAGTCAGACCATTTTAATGGCGAAAGACATCTCTAGATCTCCTCCACCAAACTTAGATATCAAAATTAACTCTCCTCTCTGTTTGGTGTGTAGGAAATACCAAGAAATCATGAAGACTCACACTTCAAGAGCATTTCAGTAAAATGGGGGAAAATTAAATTCAGACTCTCAACTTCCGTTGATCTTTACTTTGAATTTGGGTCATCCACATGGAAGATTCATTTTAAGATGGGCTGGGGTTCTTCTTTGACTTTTTACAACTTTTGGAAAAATGTAAAATTTTCACATTTTTCTCTGCGCCTCCACCCTTGAGAAATGAGCCTGACACGTGTCCCAAGGTGGGTCCCAAAAGAACCATGGCCAATTTATGCTATTTCACCTCCTTTTTGGAAAAGGGAAAATTTTCAAGTTTTCCCCGTAGCTCCACCCTTGAAAAATGGGCCTAACACATGTCCCAATGTGGGTCCTAGTGGAACCACGCTTCCTTTTTACTTTTAAACTCTTTTCTCCTAAAAGGAAAATTTTCCAAATTTCCTCCGAGGGTCTATACCTCCGCCGTTGACTGGAGCAAGTTTTGATTTTCTCCATTGGGCCCATGGGTCATTTTGATGATTTTAGTCATTTGAACATCAAGGGAAAAAAACCAGTTGCCCCCGATGGCCCACCTCCCCCCCCTGACTTTTCAAACTTTTCAAACTGCCACTTTGTCACAATGGCCATCTTGAGATGACCCTTTTGAGAAAAAAACTGCTCACCATGTGTCGTTAAGGTTTCAAAATGATTTGAATGATGGGGGCACGCTTCCATTTTAGAATTTTATTCCATTTTTCCAAAATGGAAAAACATTCAACTTACCTCCGAAGGCCTCGTGCATCTGCCATTAGCTTTGCCACGCCTCCAAAATGCGGGGTCCTCCAGTGTAAGGCTTTTTCCCGCCACTTAAAATTTTCTTTAATCGTGATCCTGGTGGGGCCACCAGTGTCCTCTTGGGAGTTCAAACCTTTTGCGAAGTAGCCAAAAGGAACAAGTTCAAAAAAACTTTTGCACCCCATCCAATTAGAAGAAGCCACGTAAGCACTCCAAAAAACCAATTAGAAATGAGTGGAGCCATGGGATCAAATTTGCCCTTTTTCCATGTGGAAAAAAAAAGGTGAAAATGATATTTTAAAGCATTTTACCCGTCTTCCCATGACCAACCAAAAGAAGCCACATGAATTTCAAATGCAAGGATGCAAATTTGACTAGGGGAAACGCTCGTCAAACCATAAAATGCAAAAAAAAAATGACCATTTGAGCCGAGGATGAAGTTTTTTCCAAGGAAAGAGGATTTAGAAATGTTACAAGGCTCAAATATGCTCTTCATAGCTACATCCATTCATTTTTCATCAAGTATTTGGGGAAAAATGACAAGGGAAAAAAATCTCGACTATAAAAAATGGAAAGAATGGGAAAGCCCGAGTTTTTGAATGAATAGAGGATGGGAGACCCAAATTTCAGACCTCTTTCGGAGAAATAGAGAAACAAGGACACAAATATAGATCCATACATGATCTTGACCCAAGGAAAGATTAATTATGGAAACAAAGGAAAGTAGAGACTTCCCAAGCACAACACGGGGGAATAAAATGTGATAGAGGTCGTAAATCAATGGATTTTCAAAGGAAAAATGGGGCGAGACTATTTTGAGCACCAACATCGGCTCGACTTGGGGATGGGCATTCCCTGTGAGTGCCACAAGAATAATAGTAGACCAAGTGCCAAAATATCCATTGGGCAAAGGAGTCATCTTGTAGAGAAGAGAAATAGAGCCATCTCCAAAAAAAATGAAAAGAGAAACCAACAAAAAAAGTCACCAAGGACCAAAATGAGAAAAAACACAAAAATAGGAAACAAACAACAAACTATACACTATACAAGAGATGTTTACCTTGATTAAGGGGAATCAATCCAAGAAATGCTTCAAATGCCTACCATTAACAGGAAATTCAAGCAATTCACCATCCAAATCCTTCAAGAAGAAGGTATGTTCACCAATCCTAATATCAATGGAGTAAGGGCCCATCCATAATGAATCAAATTTTCCATGCTTGCCCTTATCTTCATGCCTACTATCCCATAGCAGCACAAGATCTCCAACATTGAAAGCTTTGGGAGTGACCTTCTTGTCAAATAACTTCTTCAGCTTTTCTCTGAACTTTACATGCCTCTGGTGGGATGCCCTCCTTTCTTCATCAAGTTCAACAATCTGGTTAATGTGAGCATCATAAGGACTTACTTCTTGATCCTCTAGTTGTTGAATGAACTGATATGAGGATAATTGCATATGCGAGGTAGTAGGGCTTGAGTTCCATATACTAACTCAAATGGACTCTTTCCAGTAACTCTCTTGATAGTGATTCTATCAGCCCAAACAAAAAACTTCAATTGTTCACCCCATTTCCTTTTGTTCAACTCCAAGGTTCTTCTGATAATCTTCAGCAAGTTTTTATTACTGGACTCAGCTTGTCCATTTCCTTGGGGATTGTAATTAGAGGCATATGTCAAGTTGATCCCATACTCTTTGCACATTGCCACAGAGGTTTAGCTCTGAAACTCATGGCATTATTCAGCTACAATCTTGACTGGCACCCCAAACTTGCAGATGATGTGGTTCAACAGAAAATCCATGAAAATTTGGTGTGTTTCTCTTTTGGTGGGGATTGCCTCCACCCATTTAGTAAAGTAATCAGTGGCCACAAGAATCCACTTATGGCCAACACTTGAAGGGTCTGAAATCTCACCAATGAAATCCATTCCCCATTACTTGAATGGAGCTTCAATTGATACATGATGTAAAGGAAGGGAGCTCCTGAAGCTTTCAGTCTTCTAGAGAAGCGAGTAACTCTCACATCTTCTAACCAACAAGGTTGTATCCTTGAAGAGAGTTGGCCACCAATAACCAGCCCTCAGGATCTTGTGTGTTGTGACTCTTGCAGCAAAATGCCCCCACAAACTCCTCCATGGAGATCAATTATCTTGGGGCTTCATCTTCAGTAATGCACCTTAAGAGGACTCCCTCAAGTTTCTTCAAGCTAACCCATAATCAGTAATGACATATTTCTAGGGAAGCCAACTTAAGGGCCCTTTTCTGGTTCTTACTCAAATACTCAAGGTAGTTTAGATGTCTGAGATAGAAAATCACATCCTTGTACCACTCAAAATTCATTAGTTTATCAAAGACATCTACCCTACCTTCTTCTACCTCATTTACCTCAATAGTTTGCAAGTTTCTCTCAGCCATAAGCTTAGCCAAGCCCAAACCTCTCACCAACTTCATGGTTTGGATATCCATATCATATTCTTGCAACTTGTTCACCCACCTGCACCTTTTTCTTGAGACTTCCATCTCTGATAAAATGTCTTTTACCATGGTGTGGGGAACATAAGCAACCACTTTAGAACTTAGAATGTAAGGTCTAAAAACCTTTGTTGCTTTTACCAAGGAAAATGCCTATTTTTCCATGATAGTGTACTTTCAGCTCAGCCCCTACAAGGCCTTACTGAAGAAGGAAATTGGCCTCTCAACCCCTTCATCATCCTTTTGCAATAGGATAGAAGCAACAATGTTCTCTGAAGAAAAGGAAAATAGTTGGAAAGGCTTCTTATAGTCTAGAGCTGCCAGCAGGGCATGCTTTAGTGCCTCTTTAATCCCATTGAAAGCTTGGATGGCAGCCTCCTCCCACTTGATGACCTGGTCCTTCTTTAACATGGAAGTGATTGGAATGGTCAACTCAGCAAAGTTTGATATGAATCTCTTGATGAAGTTTATCTACCCAAAGAAAGATTGAATTCCTTTCTTGGTTCTTGGAATTGGAACTTTCTTTGATGGCCTCTACCCTTTCTGGATCAATCATCACCCCTTCTTGTGACACAATGTGACCAAGAAACTTTTCCTTCTGCACTCCAAAATGGCACTTCTTTGGATTGAGTGAGATGCCATATTCTCTACATCTTATCAGCATCTTCTCCAAGTGTAGCAGGTGATCACTTCTCTTCTGGAAAATACAGTCACATCATCTTGATAAACAACAATAAACTCATTGATGTAACTAGCAAAAGCAACATCCATTTCTCTTTGAAAGGTAGCTCCAACATTCATCAAACCAAAGGGCATCCTGACATATACATAGGTTCCCCAAGGAGTAGTAAAGGTTGTCTTGATCCTTTTTGATTCCTTCACCACAACTTGGTTATAACTAGAGAAACCATCT
Source organism: Taxus wallichiana var. yunnanensis (assembly GCA_018340775.1). Classification (NCBI taxonomy): domain Eukaryota; kingdom Viridiplantae; phylum Streptophyta; class Pinopsida; order Cupressales; family Taxaceae; genus Taxus; species Taxus wallichiana. The sequence continues at coordinate 205,159,249 of CM031240.1, forward strand.
AGGGTGGAGAGCAATTCAGAACTAGTCACTAATTGCAGCATGTTTTCCATGTTTGGTAAAGGATAATTATCCTTCATTGATGCTCTATTTAGATTCTGAAGTCACACATAACCTGATGTCACCATTCTTCTTTCTAACTGGTACTAGGTTTGTAACCCAAGAAGAATACCTTGTGGGCTGAATAATCCCTCCATCTCTTAGCTTCTTCAGTTCCTCTTGCATCTTGAGGGATAAGAGTGGATTGATTGGCCTCTATTTCTACCTGAATGGATTTGCATTAGACTCAAGGGAATCTCATGTTGAAACAGATCCTCTCTATATGCTTTTAATTCAGAATAGGTCCAAGCCATGCAATCTTGGTATTTCTTCAACAATTGGATGTATGATTGCTTCTCCTCTTTACTGAGATTGTTGCCTAACCAAATTTTCCTTGGTTTCTCCTTAGTACCAAGATCATGCTCCTCAACATCCCTCGAGGCTTCCATATGTCTATTAATAATGCAATCAACATTATCAAAATTTGATTCAAGAGCAACCAACCCTCTAGGAATGGTATTAGTCTTTAGTTGGATGATGCCCTTTCAAACAAGGTTTCCTTCCCCTCCATGCACATACCATTGGCTCCCAATCAATACTTTGATCAAAAACTCTCCCTTGTTTCTAGAAATCTTCTGATCTGAGCATCATCATCAAAAACCTGCCAATGTTTAATGTTGTCAGGGACAGAGGGTCTTGTCAATACCTCAACATCATATTCACAATATGGGGACATTGCACAATTGTCAAAATGAGACCCCAACACTACAAGTTTGTCTAGCCAAGTCATTGAACTTCCTATCATGATGCACAATGTTGAATGAATCAAACATCTCAATGAAATCCCAAACTACATGCTTGTATTGTTTCATTCACTGATTTTTTGTGGCATACAATTTTCTAACTTGTTTTACAATTAATTATGAGTCTCCCTTTGACAATGATGTCTCTTGACACCATATTTCCAAGCAATTATTAAACCCAAACAATAGTGCCTCATACTCAAGCAATGTTGTTAGTGCACTCAAAGTTGAGTTTGAAGGAAAAAACAAATTTTTCTGACCTGGAGAAAGCAAAACAACACCAACACCATTCCCAAACTTGGAGCAAGCTCCATCAAACAATAGAGTCCAAGGAGAGCCCGCTTGTTCAAGACACCTGCATTCCTCAATCTTGTGCTCCTTTCCATCAGCAAATCCTACAAAGTTATCAGCATCAACATTTGTGTACAATACTTCATAGGATGCATTGTTGGGATCTTAATAAGGTGCAACATCTTCTTTTCCCCATACAACCTGAAAAGGCTGCCCTCAATTGGGATGGTGGCATAGGACATATCCATTTGGACACTCCCACCAACACTTGTAGCCCATTTTCTAGACAATAACATACCCCACTTGGCTGGGTAGTCAACAATGACAACATCAAGTTTTAAATTTTTACCTAGGTAAGCTGCAAGTTGCACCACCAAACCCTTCACACATCCCACTACTGGCACTTCTCTGGAGTCCATGGTAGTGCACTTCCCATATGCTGTTGTTACTTTGATATTCAGCTCATTCATGACTTCTAGAGGCATGACATTGCATGATGCCCCTGAGTCAAACATATAGTTGTGGAGTAGTCTATCCTTAATGATCAAAGTGGTGAAGAATGGATCCACATTCAGCTGAGAATCCACCAAGGATGTCCCCAAATAGACCTCAGGTGGTTCACCTAATTCCTCCAATGTTGGTGGTGTCTCTAACTCTTCAATGATTGGAGGAGTCTCCACAATGTTTACATTTCTACCTAGGGTAGTCTTCTCTTCTTTCAACCCCAAGTATTCAAATGCTCTCTTTTTGTGCTCAGGAATCCTAAGCAACTCAACAATTGGAACAAAGAATTTGATTTGACTTAAAACTTGGGCAATATCATATGGGACATTCTTTGGAAAGGTAGTATTAGAAGGAAAGCTAACACACTCACTAGGTGGTACAAGATTTTTGACAACTTGGGCATGAGGAGGGGTATGATTTTTGTTTGGAGCTGCAGGGCATTTGGTAGATGCATCTTTCTTAGGAGCCTCTTTAGGAATGTTTGAAAGTAAGGGAGCTTTTGGCTTGGCTTGAGGCCTTGTCCCTTTGACAACCTTACTTCTTGTGTTATATTCCTTTTCTTGAGCAACAACAACATTCATCAATAATTGTCTATCTTCCTCAGATGGGATTCCTCCATCATACTTATTTATCATTAGAGCCCTTAAATATTCAAAGTCATTATTGGGAAATTAAAAAGCTTGTACAATATCTACTTCTAAAGTATGAGAGGGAGGAAGAATAGGTACCCTATGAATGTAGTCCCAAAAAGTGGTAGTAGTTCAGGCACTTATCACCTCAGTTGAAGTTTGCCCCTTGTTGTGAGCTTGTGGAGCAACCCATCATGCAGACATCATCATCATTATCATCATCAGATTCTTCTTCTTCTTGCTGATCTTCTTCACAAGGAGCATGGGGCATGAAACATCTGTCACACCAATCAATGACATATGTCTCCTCCACAAACTCTGGCAGCCAAAGGATCAAGCACCATTTGTTTTCCCTACCTTGGGGCTGCCTATTTCCAAATCCAATAGGTCCCTTTCCTCTGTCATCAGGTCTTTGGTGGTTTGTGAACCTATCTTGGATTTGTTTCTTGTGTTGACCTTGTGAGCTCTACCCAATTCCTTTCTCAGCCTGGGCTAGTTTGTAGGAAATTTCTTTGACAACCCCTACCAAAGTCTTCACAACTTCCTCCAAATCAGTAGCTTTACTTTTTTGAGGTTTTTTTAGGTTAATCAACTTCACACCATCCCTCTTGGGAGGTTTTCCAATTTCCTTGATATTGTTTTCAATTTGCAAAGCCATAGTGAAGGCCTACCTCAAATTAGTAGGGTTTTTGTCCCTCAAGTAGTAAGCAACCTTTTTATCAAATGCATCTGAATATTTGATCAAACATGATTCATCACATGGCCTTATCCTAACAGGAAATCTCCTCAAGGTCTTGTTAAACCTTGTGTTGAAATCATGTACTGACTCATTAGGATTCTTTTTGATGTTTTCAAATTTTATCAAAAGAAACCTAGGGTCAGTTCTATCACCATACTACAATTTAAATGCATTGCTCATCTCAGTCCAAGAATCAATAGAGTTATCTGGAAAAGCTTTATACCAGTCCCTTGCATCCTCTTCCAAAGTATGGATAAACAACTTGATATATACATCTTCATGTTCAATCTCAAAATCTTCCATCATATTGATAAAAAGCTTTAGGTGTTGATCACCAGTTATAGCGTTGTTTCCTTGGAACTTTGGTAGTCTGTTCCTCACATCTTGAGGAACTGCATTTGGATAACCAGCCATTCCCACAAAATTTATGGGACCAAAAGTGTTTACAACAAATGGAGGTCTAGGTGGGGGTGGGCCATATTGTTTTGAGGAGGTGACCTGGAGGGAAACAAACTGATAAGGGTAGAGGGTCCTTGGAACACAGGAGTATAAATTTCAAAATGGATACCCCCTAAAGGCCTTGTTTCTTGGAAATCCCTATCAAACTTCTGAAAAGATAGGTGCAGAATGAGAAGAAAACTTTTCAAAATCAAATGAAGGCCCCTCTCCAATTGGAGAATTCAATTCCACAAAGAGGCTACCTGATTTAGAAGCACTTGAATTGTAGTCTTCAATAATAGGCTGATCACTTTCATCAATGGAGATCCCTCTTCTTGTTTGCTGATCTCCCACAACTCTCCAAGATTTTCTTCCTTCTGATTTTCTTTTCCTAGCTCTAAAATAATGTCCTAGTAGGATCCCTAGCAAAGAAAGATCTTCTTCCTTCCAACTTTGCAAAGGTTGGTAACAAATCTCACTTGATAGAGGTTAAGACACTGGTACTCATCAAGAATCAGATCAACAGGGAGTCACCACTAAGGATTTCCACCTTAGTTGTGCAAATGCACTAAAATATGATTTGTCAAATGTCTGTCAACACTAGAAACTAGAAATGAAAGATCTTACTTCCCTTTACCAAAATTTATCAGTGAATACTAGTGCAAAAACTTGTAGAGACTGGAAAATTTGCATACAACACCAGGGTTGAGTATGAACTATAATCACTATGTCCCTAGAAATGGCACTAGTAAGGTGTTGTTGATGTGTAAATATATATGAACCGGCAATTTATCAACAAATAGTCTCAAAGAACTCAAATAAGTCCCAGCAATGGTGCCATCAAGGTGTTGGTACCCAAATTGATTCTCCCTCAAAGTCTGAGTAGCATCACAAGTTTGATAGGAAGCTTAGAGATAGATAGATCATGATGAGTCATTTTGTAGCTAGGGATGGGATCTAATTGGCCCTTATCACTCAAATGTGGAGAAATGGATAGCACCCTTAAGAGGATTTGATCTATCCTCACTATTTTAGGTTGTGCCTTTCAACCAAGGTAAGAGAACCCTTTTGTAGCCTATTGTTTATGGAGGAGATGGAGATGTCCTTCCTAATGAAGTTGTTAAGGAGACCTTGAAGAAAATATGATCAATGCAACAAAATCTAACTCTCACGAGTTGTCACTCTAGATAGTGGAGATATTTCTAGGCAAGGTTCAGGCTACTAAAGACATTTGAAATCTTGATTGTTTTTGCATGCTTTTGGTAATGGAAATTATGCTTTTGCACACATAGGAAAACATGGGTAGTATGGGTAGGATTAGTTGTTTTAAATGAATTTTGGTGGGAGGTGAGGTAGAATGAACTTGATTTTCCAGATCTTTGAAACTTTACAAAATGGAAAGCCTAGACAACAAAATGCTTTCAGAATAGCTAAAATGTTCCTTTAACAGAATATGTGCTTCAATGGAGGCCCAGATTAGCACTTTTTCACACAATCTATGAGATTCTAACACGAAGGATCGAGTTGGAAAACCCAACAAAAATCAAGATCTAAGCCCAATCATGCCTGAGGTACACCTAGAGGCTTACAAACAATCTCTGTCAATAGATGAAAGAAAAGTGATTTTAAATCATTTATTTCACTCCCAGATGAAAGATATTTTGAGAAATGAAATTGTAGATGCCACTAAACTATCACAAGGATTGAGACCTGTGTGATTAAGACAGATTTTGATACAAGATTGCAACAAGAACAAGAAAAACTATTTGCAGACATTCAGAAATGAAACAAACACATTTTGCTCAAGATCAACACAAAATAACTCGAGTTTGATTAAATTTATCAGTAGGGGAAAGTTTCTAGAACAATCTCAGAGCTTTTCAATGGCTGTACACTTGCAACCACCTTGACATGATCAAATTTAATACAAAAGAGATATACAGGCTTCTTAGACGACTTCTCAAAAGATAGGCTTTGTCAAGTTTTCCTCTTGGGAATTTTCTTCGACCTCTAACACTCCAACCTCCAACCCTTTGCATGAAAATTTTTTTCCATTTATAACATTTACAAAATCCCCTTTTCCCCAAAAATCACAACATTGAGTGCTACCAGTGCTCACCATGATCACGATCGCGATTTCTAGAATCAGATCTGCAAAGCGTTGTCAGTGCTGTGGGGAAGATCTCTTCGAATATCTCCCACATTCAACTCCTAATTCTAGGATATCTCCTTCAACTTTCCAACCACTTCCACCCTAATCATCAAATCTATTTCCTTGTGTGCTCAAGAGAAGAAAAATGGAAAATCATATCGAGCTCGAGAGTCAGACCATTTTAATGGCGAAAGACATCTCCAGATCTCATCCACAAAACTTAGATATCAAAATTAACTCTCCTCTCTATTTGGCATGTAGGAAATACCAAGAAATCATGAAGACTTGCACTTATAGGAGCATTTCGAGTAAAAATGGGGGAAAATCAGATTCAGACTCTCAGTTGCCGTTGATCTTTACTTTGAATTTGGGTTGTCCACGTGGAAGATTCATTTTAAGATGGGCCCGGGGTTCTTCTTTGAATTTTTACAAATTTTGGAAAAATGTAAAATTTTCACATTTTTTCTTTGCACCTATGCCCTTGAGAAATGATTCGACACGTGCCCCAAGGTGGGTCCCAAAAGAACCATGGCCAATTTCTGCTATTTCACCTCCTTTTTGGAAAAGGGAAAATTTTCCAAGTTTTCCCATAGCTCTGCCCTTGAAAAATGGGCTTGACATGTGTCCAATGTGGGTCCCAAGTGGAACCACACTTCCTTTTTACTTTTAACTCTTTTCTCCTAAAAGGAAAATTTTCCAAATTTCCTCCGAGGGTCTGCACCTCCATTATTGACCTGGAGCAAGTTTTGACTTTTCTCCATTAGGCCCGTGGGTCATTTTGATGATTTTAGTCATTTGAACATCAAGGGGAAAAAAACCAAGTTGCCCCCGATGGCCCACCTCCCAAACCCTCGACTTTTCAAATTGCCACGTGTCACAATGGTTCAACTTCAAAACTTTAAGGTTTCAAAATAATTTGGTGGGGTGCTTCCATTTTTTTATTCCATTTTTCCAAAAGGGAAAAACATTCAACTTACCTCCGAAGGCCCGCATCTCCACCATTATCTTTGCCACATTTCCTCTTGTGGGGTCAAGGTAAGTTTTTTTCCATACCACTTAAAGTTTGCATTAATTAGAGCTCAGAAGAGCAGTAGAGGCCATGGGGTGAGTTCAAACCTTTTTCCAAAGTAGCTAAAAGGAACAAGTTCAAAAACAAACCCGCCATGCCCCATCCAATTAGAAGAAGCCATGTAAGCACCAAAAGAACCAATTAGAAATGAGCAGAGCCACGGGACCAACTTTGCACTTTTTCCAAAAAAGCAAAAAATGATAAGTTAAAGAATTTTCCCATCATCCCTTGACCAACCAAAAGAAGCCACATGATTGCAAAATGCAAGGATGCAAATTTGACCGGGGGAAACGCCCGTCAAACCGTAAAATGCAAAAAAATTGACCATTTGAGCCGGGGATGAAATTTTTTCCAAGGACAGAGGATTTAGAAATGTTGCAAGGCTCAAATACACTCTTCATAGCTACATCCATTCATTTTTCATCAAGTATTTGGGGAAAATCACAAGGGCAACAAATCCGATAATGGAAAGAATGGGAAAGCCTGAGTTTTTGAATGAATAGAGGATGGGAGACCCAAATTTCAGACCTCTTCGGAGAAATAGAGAAACAAGGACAAAAATATAGATCCATACGTGATCTTCGGCCAAGGAAAGGTTAATTATGGCAACAAAGGAAATTAGAGACTTCTCAGGCACAACACGGGGGAATAATATGTGACAAAGGCCATAAATCAATAGATTTTCAAAGGTAAAATGAGGCGAGAATATTTTGAGCACCAACACCTCCAACCTACCAACCTTTTGAAATGAGCCCCTCCTTACAATATATAGGAAGAATGAGAGAAGGGAGAGAGAATAAGTCTAAATCTTTCTTTAACCACCCAAAAATGCATTAAACTCTCCTATAATAATGATGGGTGCCACTGTAAAACCCATGCCTCCATGTACTTTTCCTTATTGGAGAAGAAATGAAACCCATACCTCATCATTTTGGTAGGTGGAAAACCTAGAAATAACCTCTAAAATGGAATATTTTATTTTTTCATTTTTAAATACTTAGCCTTACTAAAAATGAGAGGACATTGAGGGCTTTCCAAAAAGTCTAATTTTGTGCAAATTTGAGCTTCCAGTCAAAATTTATGGCCATCTGAAGATGAGGGTGCCATACTGTGATAAATGCGAGTGGTTGGATATGTTTTTTCAGACTCTGAACTTGCATCACAACCTTTGAATTCCAAAATTTTAGAAGTTTAGGATTCAAAACTTTGGGAGTTTTGATTTCAGAGTTCAGGTTACTGTTCATCCACTCAAGTTCATGAAACCTCCAAAACTTTGATACCACAAGTCTAAAATTCAAAATTTTGGGTTTTAGACTCAAGTTTTGATCTATACGCACTAGGGCTTCAAAGTTCTGAAATGCCAAAACCTCAAAGTTAAAAATTTGAACTTTGGGTTTCAGACCTTTTCATTTTCATGAATTTCGGGTTTCGAGGATTTCGGGTTTCGGTGGTTCGGGTTTTAAGATTTCATTGGTTTTGGGTTTTGGGATTTGGGGTTTGGGTTTCAAGATTTTGAGGATTCGGGGTTTGGGTTTTAGGATTTTGGGGGTTTAAGTTTCAAGATTTCACGAGGTTTTAGGTTTTGACATTTAAGGGGTTTTAGGGTTAGATTATCTTCTTGACCTTGCACGCCAACTTCAAACTCCCAAAATCCCAAAGTACAAAATTCAAACTTTGGGTTTCACAAATTTCTCCCTTCCGTATGGCACTATTCACCATGAGCTCTCAAGACTCTGAAACTCTGAATTTGACCTACCTTTTATGTGTTAACCTCTGAATTTTAGAGCTTTGCACTCCTGTCTCCTAGTTTCACCATTTTTTTCTTGGGCCTACCTCTTAACGTTCTCACCTATGGAGTTTGAATTTCAGACTTGAGCTTCTTTATTTCATAAACTCCTCTGCAATGTTTTCTTCCCTCTTTAACTGTTTAGCCAATCCCAAAATATGATCTCTCGCTATCGCATCGATCACTCATTTTCTCTTTGCAAGGTCATGTTTGTCTAATTTTTCCTGAGGGGAAAAACCGGATAGCAATTTGGTGACACACGGGATCACTTGCCTTCTAGGTGAAAGACCGGTTTCCTTGAAGTATCGATTGGACACAAGATTATGAATGAAATCTTGATACTAATCTTGTACTTGAAATTTCCCATTATTACTTGCAACACTGGTGATCCCGAACTGCTCTACCTGTACTCTTAGTTTTCATAAGAAAATATTAAAAATGAGGTTTCGAGAGTAGAAAATTATCTTGACTTGGTGTTTTCACCTATTCTTGAAATGGACCATCTTGAAACCCGATATTAGTTGCTCTACATTTGTTTTCCTTTAAAATTAGAAATTGTTTCCCATAAGTATGAAATTTTTCCCTATTACAACATTCACCTTCAGAGGCACAATGCATGCACAATGATATAACCTTGGAGCAAAAAAATTTGCTTTGAAGGAACTTAGGGAAATGAAATCTAAACTACAACAAGACAGTGTATATACGCAATTAGAGGAATTAAAATCCTAAGCTACTATTTATAACGGTCAAACCTTTCTTTTCAAAGTAGAATGTTTGAGATAGATCCTGTTCACGAGAATCAAAAGTTCTTCTCCATCCAAGGTAGACAACTAGAAGGAATTGCTACTTTTACATCCCTTGACCATGTAGGGGTCACTCCAAATGGCATCAAACTTTGAATTCCTTCCGGGTTTTCCTAATTTGCATCCTATTTCAAAAATAGGTCCCCTTCCTAAAAGTACTTTTCTCTTAATTTCTTATCACACCATATTTTGACTAAGGAATGATATTTCTTCATCATCTCGCACTACATGTTCACTGATTTCTTCAAATTCCATCAAATCTGCATACCTAGCCTCCTTTGGTTCAAATTTTGACAACTCCAACTGCCTCATGAGCTCCAATGTAGGTAGCTCCAATGATATAAGTAACACTGCTTCCTTTTCGTAGGCCAACTTGTAGGGAGAGCTACCTATTGACCTTTTGGTGGTATCTTGTCAGCTCACAAGGCTGATTTGAGCTTGGTATGCCATGTTCTTTGATTTTCATCCAGAGTCCTCCTAATGATCTCTAACAAGTTCTTTTTGTGGAATCGATTGTTCGTTACCATGGGGGTAATAGCTAGAAGAGTTACTCAAATAGATTCCATTCCTAACAGCCCATTCTATGATCTTAGAACCTAGGAATGCTAATGCATTATCTGATATGATAGTGGCTGGTACACCGAACCTAGTCACTATCCCCTCATAAAAGTTCAATATGCTAGACTCATTAGCTTCTTTGAGTGCTACCACCTCGGCCCACTTGGTGAAATAGTCTATTTCCGTGACAATACCCTTGTGACCTTGGATTGAATTAGGATTAATGAATCGATGAAGTCCAATCCCCATTGCATGAATGGCTAGTCAACTGAAATTGGGTGTAATGGAAGTGATGCTAACCTTTCCTTGTCCTGTGAAGAATGTACACTTTTTACACTTCGGATCCATGTGCGTAGTCAATGAACACCGTGGGCCAATAGTATTCTACCTTCATTATTTTGAGAGCTGTTACACATGGAGAAAAATGATCTCTGACCTCTCCATTATGAAATTCTTGTAACACCTTTTCAACTTGACCTATTCCAATGCACCTCAATAGGACTCCATTGATGTCCTTCTTGAATAAGATGCCGTCAAAAACACATATGGAATGGCTTGTAATCTAAAGTACCTTCTCTTTGTTTTGCTCATTTATGGAGGGCATAGTCCTATTTGTAGGAAGTGTATCATGTCTTGAGTCCAACAAGGACTAGAAATATTATCATTTTCTTTCTCTTGATCATCCTATAGTACCAAGAAAGCTTATTTTCCATTACCCGCTTCATCTTGTGACTTAAGGCTAGTTTTTCACACAATCCGTTTCCATGGACCAGCTTAGTGACTTTAATTTCAATGTCATACCCCATGACGAGAGTGATCCATCCTGCACATTTCTTGTTCAAATATTTGCACAAAAGGAAGTCCTTGACTCCGCATGGGAAACTAGCAGTTGGATATTATTGTTAGAAACTAGGTGTTTGTTCTTTAAACTCATGATTAACGTGAGGAAATGCTTCTTGATGAAGGAGTATCTCATTTCATAGTCCTAAAAAAATTTACTGAAGAAGGAAACTAGGTGTTCAAACCCCTCTTTTTTTTGTTGCACTAGGATTATAGAAATCATGTCCCCACAACTAAAGGCATAGAGTGCAAAGTCTTTAGAGAAGTATGGATTGATGACAATTGGGGCTTAAGATATAACCTTTTGATAGCCTCAAAAATTACTTTTCCTTCAACTGTCCACTTAAATGCCATGTTGTTCTTTAACAACAACGGTATTGGCTTCACAAGAGTAGTAGTAAAAATATGCGGAAAAATTGATCCTTCCTAAGAAGATTTGAAGAGACTTCTTATGACTTGGAAAGGGAAATGCTCGAATTGCTTCAACTCTTTCTAGGTCAATCGTCAATCCTTCCTTTGACAGAATATGGCCTAGGATCTTTCCTTCGTGAGCCAAGAATACACAATCTTTTAGGTTTAAAGAAACTTCAAATCTCCTACACCTTTGAAACACCTACCTTAAATGAAAGAGATGATCTACCATGTTTTTGGAGAACACAATGATATCATCAAGATACACTAGCACTATTTTATTGATCAACCCCTTGAATGCCATATCCATTTCCCTTTGGAAAGTGGCTCCAACATTTGATAGTCCAAATGGAATCTTCTTGTATGCATAGGTGCCCCACTTAGTGGTGAAATCCATTTTAAACTCGATCATTTTTTTCATCATTATTTGATTATATCCCAAGTAGCCATCCAGAGAGAGAATATTTTCAAACTGGCTACCACCTGTAATATTTTCTCCATTGAAGGGAGCGGGTAGTGGTCTTTGAAAGATGCCCTATTTAGGTCTCGAAAGTCCACACACAACTAGATTTCTCTATTCTTCTTCTTGATTGGTACCAAGTTTATAACCCAATTAGAGTGCTTGATTGGAAATATAATACTTGCCTCTATCAACTTGTTCAAATCTTTCTTCATGAGAGGGTCAATGTGTGGGTTGACTGGTCTCTACTTTTTCCTGATTGACTTAGTATCTGGATCCAGTTCTATTGTATATTGTGCTAACTTTGGATCGAATCCTCTCAAGTCTTCATAGCTCCAAGAGAAAAAATCTGAAAACTCTTGGAAACTTTGTATGAAATCATATCTCTCTTGCTCAGTGGCCACTTTTCTAATTTGGATTGTTTTTCCTTCCCCAAACATAATTGGCTCTGAATATTCTCCATTGACCTATATGTTGGATTTCTCTTTATGAAATTGATCATTCGGGTTGAAGATGGAATCCAACCTAGCCAAGACTTTGGTAAGATTGTTTTTCTACAACTATACTACTTGATCCCTGTACTACTATCTAATCTCTCCTGGTTCCTAGCTGAGAATTCAACCTCTTTTTACAAGAACTTAACATTATGTTGATCGTTCTCTAACACCTACCAGCTTGTATTATTATCGGAACCACTAGCCTTAAAATCACATGGATATGTGGTTTTGTTCTATTTCTTTTGATACTGTCTACCACATCGAATGTTTCTCCAATCATTTGCAAACATGTTTGCAACTTCATTCTTCTTCCTAGGTATGGACTCAATATTGAAAGCTTCAAAGTCCTTAATGATGTCCCATACCCTATTTTTGTAGCTCTTGAGTACATCATTCTTCTCAGCATGTTGTCCTCTAACTTGGTTAATAATTGGCTTGCTATCCCCGAATACTTGCAAATTCTTTATGCCTATTTTCCTAGCCCAATGAAGTCCATGAATCAAAGCCTCATATTCAGCTATGTTGTTTGAACAGGAAAACTGGAAATAAAAAGATGAATAACACTAGATGTTCTATGGTGAAACCAACATTGCACCTCCTCTAACATTTACTTCTTGAACCATCAAAAAATATTTTCCATACTTCATTTTCATCCTTATTTTCTAGCTTAATGATATTAGGAATGGGTGAATTTTCTTCATGTACACAATATACACCCAATTCGATTCTTCCATTTCCTTGTAAAGATAAAACTCATGTATTTTGTTGGTCATTCATTGAGAGTCAAATGTGGAATAAATCCAACCTTGGTACCTTTTTCTAGATCATTTGAACATTCTTCTTGATCAAAGGTTGAGCAATTTGCGTTGATTGGGATTGGCACATGAGGCTCAATGTGGAAATTGGAAATTGGTTCTAACTCGATTGTTGTTTTGGATCCATATATTGTCTTGAAAAACATGTGTGACCAGTCCGTAGATAGATATCCACAAATTTTTGTGGTGAAGTCCCTTGACAAACATAGTGCAAAGAGGGGAGGTAAGTCAATCACAGAAACATCCTACAATACGGTGACATTTAGACATGCATGTTGTGTTAGGATTAACACTTTTTTGACCCCAACTATTACAAATGTTGTCCCATCTAGTTTCACAAATCCTCTTAGGACTGGTTCATACTTGAGACCTAATTGATATGCTATTTACTTCAGCATCACTTAGATACTTACCCACGAATCGATCATGCAATGCACCAAGTGGTTCCCGATAATCAATGACACATAGAATGATAGAGGATTAAAATTCTTGCTTGGTTTACCCCCATCTTGTGGCATTACATTAGTGAGAACTTTCTCCTATCTTTGGTTTGATCCATTTGAGGCTAGACCAATTGGCCATTGCAACTTGCAACAAATATCGTTGTCTTGGGATTGCCAGTGACTCCCACATGGAAATGCTCACATGTGTTTTCTTCATCTGATCAATGATGTTGAAAGGGGATGGATTATCTTTTTTTTTCCCCTTACTTGGCACAACCTTTTCTAAATCTTGAATAGGCACATGTGCTGCTATAATAGGTGTCTTAGGTTGATTTGATACATTTGGAGCTACATTTGGTCTACTAAATCCTTTTTTATAAGGGTGCATTGAGAAACTACAAGGTTAGATGACTTTCCTTCCTTAATGTTCCTCTTCTTTGATCATGTATTGATAGCCACACCTTGGAAAGGAGGTTGATTAACTCCACAGAAGTCTTCTATTTTCTAATTGACCAATTTGGTTTCCGTTGGAGGTTCCTCTTGATGAGTTCCTTGCTGCTAAATTCTCTCCTCACTTGGTGTTTGGGACACACTAACGGTCTCGCATGATTAGAGACTCCGATTAAATGCACCATTGAAACAAGTCGATTGATTGTGAAGTAGATTGCAGGCGTAACATCATTTATACTCTTGTGCCATGTTGTTTAGAGTTGGAACCAAGGGTCTTGATGTTGAAAGCGTGTTTGGAGCATATGGTCGGAATCACCTTGTAGCTTGAGGTTGTCCTTGGTTTGGATTTTGATTCACAACTTGAGTTGGTGGTCTATTTTTATAATATGGGGATCTGGGTTGATATTGAGTTGGAGGTTGATACAATCTAGAAGTTTGAGCTTAGTACCTCTTCATAGTCACTAGCTCATTTCCTAGGTTCTGTAACTATTTCATAACCTCCTATAATTATTTTGAAGTACTTAAAGAATTAAAAGCTTCACTATTGATTTGATTTCTTGGAGTTGAGATGGGATTCAAGTCGGGTGTTTGACTAGTTGTAGGAGTTCCCATGTTTGGATAGAGAGGCATTGGTGGCCTAGGTGCAAGCTTACTAGCTTAAATCAAACAATTTTCCTCCCTAAATGCTATGTCGTAGGCCCCTAACAACGTTGTTCCTCCCATTGATTGGATCATCATAGCAATGTCAGAATTCATAGCCTTCAAGAAGTAAAGGAACACTCCTTCGGCAGTTGGTCTGATAGCTATTAGAATCCTATCCCATGTCCGTTGGAAATAAAAATTAAAATCTACCATTTGTTCATTAGGAGCCCTTTTGATTGTTATCAATTGTTCGAGTAAAGATAGATTGAGTGCCCTCTCTCCAAATTGATTGCAAAGAGCTGAACACAACTGATTCTAATTCTGAATAGACCCTGCAATCAAGATCCTAAACCATTATAAGGCCTTACATTTGAAAGATGATGCCAAACATTTTACTACAACACCCATTCCATTAATTTCATATATTTCACAGACATTGGTGATGTCTTGATTGTGGTCAATACGAGTAGTATGATTCTGTCTTGTGAAATAGGGAATGTTCTTTATTACTACAACTAGAATTGGATTTTGAGCATTTAGGGCAAGTGGACTATTACCCGTGAAGTTGACAAATGGATTAGGTGGTCCCTGAGGTGGTTGTTGATGTGCCATTATGATTGGCCTAAGGACCCTAGTTGATTGGAGAAAAGGTCTACCAGGTGGAGGTGTAGACAAAGTCCTATTAGGTGGAGATGGTGATATTTGTGGTCTTCTTCCACTTCTTCCTCTATCTTGGTGATAATTGTAAGTAGAAAAATAGTCCCTTTTCTCTATCATTAAACCTAGTTTGAACTCTTCTCATGTACTTGGGCAACATGTGTGCTGCTACACTAATGAATTCTATCCCTCTGGATTTGCTAGATGTGTTGGGAATGAGAATCTAAAGGATAGATTTTGCTAAGTCACACACTCAACTTGGAAACAATAAAATTAAAACTTTGAAGGACTGTATATTTGATATTTTGGAGGTTTAAAATTGTTTTGAAATGATAGTCCTAAAAACACGAAAATGCGAGACTTCCGAATGTTTGAAACCCTAAAATTTTGAAACCCAAAATTCTGAAATCCTGAAATTTTGAAATCCAAAATTCAAAAAATGCTAAAATTTCAAAAATCAAAATTATAAAAAAATAAAAATACCCTTTTAAATATTAGCCCCGATCTATTAACTGGTGAAATTTGGACTTTTTTTGAGAAAGTTAAGGCCTTGAAAATTGATTTCAGAGTTCAGTCTGAGAGGTGAAAATTCCAAAATTGGGAATTGTAGTTTTCTAAGTCCGAATTTCTTGAAATTGCCTCAAATCTCATGGAATTACTTTATCCCCACTAGACATGCCAAAATTGTTGATGCGTAATCACAACACCCCTGCTTATTTGTAACTAGATAGATTGAAACTATCAACTGTGTGATTGCATAACATGGAGCTTTTCCCAAAGTGTGGGACTTTTTGCAATCGGGAAAATCTCTAGAGAAGGCCAGATTCCTATCCTATCATAGTGCCAATTAATCAAAGTGCAAAGAGTTGCAGATCTAACCCTAATCTAATATTTCCAAGGAGACAGAGATAGAGAAAATGCATGAAAATAAAACCTACTCTAAGGGAAGGTGATGCACCAAGAAGGATGTTGAACAACCTACATAATAAACACAACACTACCAAAACCTTGTAATGAAAACAACAACCATACACAATAACCTTGCATGCAATGAAAGATCAAAAAGTTGTAATATAACACAAAAGAGGGTTTGAAGCATCCATAGATATAATTTTATTTCTCTCAAATTTGATACAATACATCACATTTAGGGCCAAAGGAACATATTTTACATTATAATGTTCAATAGGGAGGTTTGAAATCTCCACAAATCTCTTAAGAGAAAAGCTAAGAAGGGAAGGTGAAAAGCAAAATTATCCAACCTTTTGAATCGAGTCCCTCCTTACAATATATAGGAAGAATGAGAAAGAGAGAGAGAAGAATTTGAAATCTTGCTTGTAAAACCAAAAATGCATTAAAATGTCTTGCAACAATGATGAGTGCCACTGCAAAACCCATGCCTCCATGTACTTTTCCTTGTTGGAGAAGAAAGGAAACCCATACCTCATCATTTTGGTAGATGGAAAACCTGGAAATACCCTCTAAAATGGCGGACTATATTTCTTCATTTTTAAATACTTATCCTTACTAAAAATAAGAGGACATTGAGGGATTTCAAAAATTCTAATTTAGTACAAATCTAAGCATCCAGTCAAAAGTTATGGCCATTTGAAGATGAGGATGCCATACTGTGATAAATGTAAGTGGTTGGATCTATTTTTTCGTACTACGAACTTACAATGCAACTCTCGAATTTTGAAATTTTGAATTTCGGGATTGAGAACTTTGGGTAATTTAATTTTGAGTTCAGTTACTATTCATCCACATGAGTTCGTGAAACCTACGAAACTATGATACCATGAAGTTTGAAATTTAGAATTTCAAGTTTCAAACTTCAAGTTTTGATTTTTGAGCACTAGGGTTTGAATGTCTGAAATGCCAAAACCTCAAATTCTGAAATTTTGAATTTGGGTTTGGACCTTTATGTTTTCAAGAATTTTAGGTTTCGGGGATTTCGGGTTTTAGGGTTTTGGGGGTAAAGGTTTTAGGATTTCAAGGATTTGGGGCTTTGGTTTCGGGGTTTAGATTTCAAGATTTCAAGGGTTTGGGTTTCAGGATTTAAGCGGTTTTGGGTTTCAGGATTTTGGGGGTTTCGATTTTTGGGGTTGGATTTTTTGCTTGACCCTGCTGCCAACTCTAAACTCCTGAAAGTCTGAAGTTTGAATTTTGGACTTTGGGTTTCAAAATTTTCTCCCTCTCACATGGCACTAATCACCGTGAGCTCCCAAGACTCGAAACTCTGAATTTGACCTGCCTTTTATGTGTTGACCTTTAAATTTTAGAGCTTTGTGCTCCTTGTCTCCAGGTTTCATTATTTTTTTCTTGGGCCTACTTCTTAACGACCTCACTGTGAAGCAAACTCATCTACAATGTCCTCTACCCTCTTTAACCTATTTGGCCAATCTCGAAATGTGATCTCCCTTGGCTGAATCGATGCCTCATTTTGTCTATGCAAGGTCATGTTTGAACAATTTTTCCTAAGGGGAAAAATCAGATAACGAGGCCCATACTCATTTTTGCAAGATGTTCCCTCATAAAGGTTTATAAAAATTGTGAGAAATAGAAGAGTGATATATATGAATGATAAATGGTTTTAAAGGGCACCATACCCCAAGGAACAAAAGGCCTCAACAAGCTAGATTTAAAAAAGAGTGCAACAATGGTTAACTTTAAGACCAAGTAGGGACCACACCCTAGGAAAAAGCTTGAAATAATAAGATAAAATAGAAAACACGTGTAATGCAATAACATCATATAAAATCTACAACCACAAAATAGATGCACAATAATGAACAACAACTAGGTAGGAACAACAATTTTCTTAGGTTTTTTTCTTGTTTTGCACCATTTTCCACCCATGAGAAACATCCTCAACATGAAGAATGACTTCCAATGCATCAATCGGTAGATACATATTATTTTACAAAGGAAAAGGAGGTGAGAAGTTGTCCTTATCCGCTATGCATGTGGGTGAAGTTACATTCTTTTTACATTTTCATTCTTGTTCTCCTTGTTTCCAACCATGGTATCTCTCTAAGGGGAGTTTCTAAGAATTCCTCTGAATCAAAAAATGAGTCCATGTTTGCTTTAGCCTCAAAGTCTAAATTTTTTGGGAGGGAATTTTTCCAACATTTTTGGTCATTTTTACACTTTTTCATCCCACAAACATCAGTAGTGTATCCTGTAGCGAAACACCTTCGACATCCAAAGGGAAATTCTTCATATTCTAAAGGTTGCATCCAAGCCCTATTTTTTAACTTTGAGTTCTATATGGGCACATAGATTTCGTAAGTGAAAATCTCAACAAGGATTTTGGTGAAGGTTGTGTGTGTTAAATCATTGGGTTGGGGATTAATAAATAAAATATAATAAAAAAGCGTCAATAAAGATCGAGATAAACATGGTCCCAAAATTGCTGATTACTAAGCCAACTAGGCTCGATTTGGATGGCTTCAGTTTTTAGCAAAAAGAGTCAAAAATATGCAGAAGAAAAGAAGTTTTTGAAGAAGGGGAGGAGATCATCTTTATTGTGACGGGCATTAAGGTAAGCTCCATTCAAACCCTACGATGATGTTACTAAAATGATGGTTTGATTCATTTCCCTTGAAGGGTGTTATATCACTGTTCCTACCAAGAACTTGGTCTTCCTTAACCATTTTAGGAGACACTTTGCAATTTATTTCCCGCATTACCTCTTGAATTCTCTTGAACATTCCATTCTCAATTTCTAGAAACATACCAGGGCCATCCCCCTCCACTAGGGGCTCATCTTCCTCCTTCATAAGCTCTTGCCTCTCCAAATTCCCTACCATTCCTATCTCCCATAGCGACCTGCTTGTTCCCATCCTCACTACTCCATCAAACAACCCGACCACCTCTTCCAAGGCCAGAGTTACCAAAACTAAGAACCCCAAACTTAGTAAAGTGGCCTCTCCTCCCTCTGCTTGTGTTCTAAGGAGAAACAAAGAAATGGAAGTTGTTCAAAATATTTTACACATTAGCAATGCTAGTTAGGATAATGCCTTATAGTATGAGAGGGATAATACTCTTCTCATATTGGACTTATTGGAAAAGGAGGTTGAGAATATCAAGAAAGAGTTACATCAATTAACCAAGCAGAAGGGGAAGAGAAAGCTAAATGATGATGTAGATATTGAAATTGATCAGATTGAGGATATTTACAGAAAGTTGAACTCGTTGGAAAATAGATTGGGGAGGGCCAAAGATAGACATGATCATAATATGGCCATTTTCAATGCCATTAGTGAGTTCTGGAGCAACAGGTTAGAAGCATCTCTATGTTGAACGGGTACCAAGCCATTTAGGGATTGGAAAGGAAAGAAATCAGGCTATCTCAAAGTTAAACGTGAATGATCCAACACACACTACCACTCTGGCACTATTCACTTCATTGCACATAATAAAATCAAGGATTGAAAGGGCCTCCAAGAAATAACACCCCTTGGACTGGCTGGTTTCGTTTTAGTTGTTGCTCTGTTTTGGATAGTATGTTGTTTTTTGGCTGCTTAATTACAGTTTTTTCCATGTTTTGCTTTTTCCTAGTAGCTACTGTTTGGGTTACTGTTGGAATTTATATATTATTTGGATTCTGATCCTCTTTTGATGTTTTTTTCATGTTTTATCTGGCTGTTGAGCCTTCCTTGTAACTGGGTATAGTCCCTTCAAAACTATTTGCCATTAATAAAAAAACATGGTCCCAAAATTCAAGTTGTAAATGAGATAGTCTAATCTAGACCTGGTTTACGGGAAAAGGGTTTAGTGAGTGAATTAAGAGATGGGAACCGGGTTTTCAAAACTAGGTAATGAGATTGACAAACCCAAATTTTTTAGCTATGGTTGCCTTATCCTTTATTGAAAAGAAAAACAATGAACATTCCTTTTTCGAAGGATAAAGATCTAACCTACCTATGTGAATCATGATCCAATGCTTTGTGATACAATCGTGGAGAACAGGTAGGTTGGACCATAACCCATTGAATCTCCGAGATCGGGACATGTTCTTGGTAGAATCATTTAGAATTGAGAACTTTGTCCACAAAAGTAACATTGGGGGTGCTTTCAGTAGTGGCCTTGGGTTTAGAATATCTCCTACCTTGCAACACCTCACCGAAGGAGCGACCATCCTTACCAATCTGACCCGCCACAACACCAACATTAGAGGAATATTCGGGTGGAAGATCAGGGAAACACCAAAAGATCTGCCACGTTTAGGAGATGAACCGGAGCAGGGGAACCCGGGACCCTCTAACTAACATGCTAGGTAGGGGAGGAAATTCCCCATGACCGGTCGTGTATAGAGGACCGATCCACAAAGAGGGGAAAACCACCACCTATGGCACCGCACCTTCGCCCTCTTCCACAACAATGCCTAACCCACGACCACCACCCGTAGGTAAGCATTCTGACTTGAAAAAATATTAATATTATGGAGTGCTTTTAAAGAGAATAAATTAATATTATTTTTGACATAAATGTAAATATCGGAAAAAATATATTAAATAAAGTTTTAATCTAATTTATAGTTTGTCTAGACTTGAGGAATTTGAAGCTCACATAAAAGTTACAATTATAAATTATATAATTAATTTCTCTAAATAGAGTCCTACCTAAGTTTTCTTTTTTAAATGTCCCTTCAAGAAATGTTGATAATTAATTTTCTCAATCCATTTATAGAAATAACAGTTTGATGAATTTGTAAGTCTAACCCTTTTGTCATCACTACCTTTAACAAAACAATTTTTTTAAGAACCTTACTATAAAAGCATTCACAAGTTGAAATATGGAGTTTTAAGACTGAAATTGTTTACTATCTTACACACATATTTTATAAAAATGGATATAGAGATTGAAATATTTAAAACTTTATATACTACCTAATGATTATAACAATGGATTTTTTCAAAGAATGATATTTTCCTATTGTGTCACAAAATTATTTTAAAATTGAGAGTTAATCAAATATTAAAAATGATTAAAATAAACTTTAATTTTTAATAAAACTTATGGATGTAATGTCTATTTGTACAATTAAAATCTCTGTAAAATACAAGTACATTTATATATATTTTTTTCGTTTAAAATTTATTTGTGGTGAATATTTTTTTGATATATATACAAAATGAAAAAAGTGAGATATAATTATATACTTGGGCATCATTTTCATTTATATTTTCCTCTTCCTCTTGATGTCAATATCAAAGTAGAATATTTATATGGTTCTATATAGGTTCGGGGGAGTTTTTATTAAGTTGAGGGGAATCCAAATGGGTTTGCAACATAAGTTTTGATTCCATAACAACATTTTTTTACATTTCATTCCATAAAGACTGAGGTATATTTTATTGATTATGATTCTAGTATTTGTTAGAAAATAAAGTATTCCAAATTATTCAGATTGTTTTGCAACCTAAAGAGAAACATACCAACGATGGTGTATAATTTGCATTAGTAATGAATGTGTTTAATGTGTGATATCAATCAAATACAAATTAAGTTTTTATAGAAATAAATAGCTTATTTATAATTTTCAAAGTATACAAATTTTAGAAATCCATAATGTTGATGTACATTGAGAGATTAATCTCCTTAATGAAATAAATCTCCTTTATAACTAAACAATAAAGAAGATGAACAATTGATAGAAATAGAACATGTAGGGTTCAACATGAAAGGTGATGTGAAATCTTACATGGATACCCTTCATATCCATATTAAGGGTAGAGTTGATAAAAAATAAATATAACATTTATTCTATAATTACTATTATTTTTAGTAGCTCATGTTAGTATTATATCTTGTAGTTAGTGGACCTCATTTTAAAACCAATGAAACCATTGCAAAGATGACATATGGAATTAATAGAATATGCTATGACTATGAATTTTTCTATCATTAGAGAATTGGAAACCACAAAATTATGAGAAGAATATAAAACATGCACAATATTAAAAATTATTGAAAACATTGTTAGGAATAATTAGTGTGCACATAAGTTTAGTGTTCCATATTATATTATTTTATATGTGTGTGAATATAATGTGGAGATAATAATACATGTAAGTGATTATTACATGAGTAATAATCACATAGAAATTGTAGGTTGAGAGAATAAAGGGTGGGAGAGATTTTAGGGATGGTTAGTGGTTAGGAGAAAATCTAGGTGGTTAGAACAACTATCCTAGATTAGTGTTAATGGTTAAGATAATTATCTCTATATATTTGTAACCTTTGTAAGAATCATATGTTTAATTGATTATTTAGAGTGTATGACCTTTCCGAAAATGGGTTAAATACCACATTTGGTATCGAGAAAACGTTTCCTATGATACCTCTCTTTATCTAACCCAACTCATGTTTTGTTTTTCAACTTGATTAAGGAAATGGGTTAGCAGATCCCATGGACCTTTGTGACCCCATTCCCTTCTTTCATGACCATTAATTTGTAGTTCTAGTCAAAACATATTGGAAAAGTCTAGTATGATAACACGACCCTCATGTAACACTTTTGTTTGTATGTCCACCCTTCTTGCATATTTATCAATGGTACTAATAGATATCATGGAACTTGCAGCAAACCCATTGATATCCATCATCCACATGCATTGTCTTCCTCTCCCTCTCCATTTTATCCTTCCCTATTTTTTTCATTTAATTCATTCACATTGTTCATAATCCAAAATTTAAAACAAAAACTCGAGCATATATTGGAGTTGCTAGAAAATTTGTTTTACAACAATTTGTTGACCACACAGGTTCATAAATATGTCTTTTGTGGGTATTATTTTCAATTGAGAATCTAAAAATTAGGCACCACTAAGAAATTTTTTAATTTCGTGTCATTAGTGGTTAAGGAAAAATGGGTCGAGTGATCTCTTGCAACGAAATTTCAAGGAAAAATTCATCCCCGAGTCGATCTTGCATTGTGACGTCTCGATATAGATTTGTTTGGTGAGAATTATTATTTTCTCTCGATGTACAAGCACAATGAAAAGTTCAGATTAATTCACTACCCTTCCTCAACTCATGATGAAGACTATCCATGGATACCACCGACATCTTCGATTAATAGAACTCTACATTAAATATTACATGAGATTTGGCATCAAAATCACAATATAAAGCAGATCAACTTGAATCTCTTGGTATGGCTCCTTGATGGTTTGATCTAATTCATGTATAGAATTATATTTGGCATCCAAAATCCTAAATTTATCTCGTATTAAAAGGATTTTACATCCACATCGATGCCAAGATAGATCAGATTTTGCGCACCTATCCCGTATGAGCTCAAATTGTCTATGATATAACTTTCCTCCATGAACTTAGATCAATGAATATTATTTTTATTATAGATAAAGAATGGTTAAGGGAACCCTACCCCATATAAATATTGGAAAAATAAGTTACAATGAAGAATAAAGGAGGAAGCCTCTATTAGTGACACAAAAATAAACAAAAACATCACCATAACCAAACCAACAACACAAGAAGATAAAACCATAGCTCATCTTCACTTCGCATTGGATCTTAAGTGCATCTTCATTGGAGTATTATTCCCTTTATTTTTTTGACCCAAAACCATCCAATCCTATTCAATATTTTGATTAACATTTTCATTATTATGGATTGGAATCATAACATCTATATTCTCCTTGGAATTTTGGTTCTCTAATGAAATAAGGGGTAGGGAACATGTTCCCTTTTCAATTACATAAAAACCATAGAACTCTAAGGTTTATGGATTAACATTTTCCAATATTCGATTAACATTTTTATTATTATGGATTGGAATCATAACATCTATATTCTCCTTGGAATTTTGGTTCTCGATGAAATAAGGGGGTAGGGAACATGTTCCCTTTTCCAATTCCATCAAAACCATAGAACTCTAAGGTTTATGGATTAACATTTTCCAATATTCAAATTAACATTTTTAGTATTATGGATTGGAATCATAACTTCTATATTCTCCTTGGAATTTTGGTTCTCTTGATGAATCAAGGGGAAGGGAACATGTTCCCTTTTCCAATTCCATCAAAACCATAGAACTCTAAGGATCTTGTTGCAATGGTTCTTTATGGCTAGGAGGAAATTCTCATTCCTTTTCAGAGTCTACATCACATTTGAATCACCATCTGTCATTTTCTTAACAACAAAGTGGCTATAATTAGAGTTAATCCACCAAGAGCTTATGCTTTTAACATGTTTTCTATCCATATGACATTCTGACGCTAGATGACCAAGAGAGAAACATGTTTGACACCTGAAGGGAAAACCTTCATAGTCCAAATTTTGTGTCCAAATTCTATCTTCAACCTTGAGTTCAATGGTGGATGGAAAATCTACAGAAGTATCCATATCAACCAATATTCGGGCATATGTAGTGTTCTAACACTCTTCATTCTTTGGGTCAATTTACAAAAATTTTACTAAGGTATTACCAATATAGGTTAACAATCTCTCCATCTAAAATTAGAGGGGTATATAATTTAGAAAAACCTAAATCTTCTTTACTTAGAGCATATCGAATCTAGGTTAAACAATTGAAACCATAGTTTCATAAGTAGCAAATGGGATTGGAAGTCCCAAACTCTTCTAAAAATGAAATCCCTATTTGAGGTTTAAAAAAATGAAATAATGAATAATACTCTTAAATAAGGGTAGATATCCAACCTACCTTCTATGACAGGTATCCAGTGGTTTGACATCCAGTCATGAAAAGAGGGCTTACCAGATAATTTTTTTGAATTTACATATTAGGCCATTCTTCAGAAAAAGATTTATATTTCACAACTTCTTCTCCAAAAAAATGGAGGGGGTTTATTTATCATAAACCATATGCTTTGTATTTTTCATGAAATTTCCATTATTTCTATAATCTTTCCTATGCAGAGCATCTCTCGAAGGTTTTAGTTTCTTCTGATTGAACTAAATAGGGAAATGAACTTTGAGGCCACAACGACTAAAAGGGTGATAATAACCACCATGCATGAAATTCTTAGGAATATGGGCTTGAGATCAAGCCAAAACAAGAAAAACCCTATCTCAAAACCAACTAGTATCATAGATTCAATAGAGTGCTAAGAGTTTTGTGATTTTCCACTAAGTTTGTAACCACTATCAAACGTGAACAAATTAGAGAAATATTCATGGGGGTGAAGCTTTTTCCCCTACCGAGTCACCATAAACACGGACACCCTGAGATCCCACCATTGTGCCATCTTCCGATCTTGGAACTCTTCCATGGAACTAGTTTGTTATTAGTGTTCCACCCGCAGGAGAGGACTATCTACCCACACGCATCATCCCTCCTAAGTCTGCATCGCGGAGAATCCATAACCCTAATTAGGCTTAGGGAATCATAGAGAAGTTGAGCTAAACGAATATATCTAATGGAAATCCACTTCTATTATTTTCGAGTTTGAATCCCAACTTGAGATAGAGACCCCATTGGAATTGGTGTCAAATTTAAACATCCTCTTCTTTGATACGAACCTCGTGCATATCTATCCAAATATGACATTTACTTGTTCCAATGAATTAATCTCAAAATTTAAATGTACCAAACCCTAGAGTTGGGTAAAGCCTTATTATCTCATTGGTGGAGGTAATATTGTGTATTGGTAATTTTATTTGAGGAGAATATTCCATTTGAAGGGGGTAAATATTTAAAAATGTTTTTCAAAATAATAGGGGGAATTTTAATAAAGGTAAACTTACAAATGTCGGTAGTAGCATGGAAGATAGAAGCAACAAAAAGTCGAGGCCGGTCAAGTTGATGTAGCTCCAAAGTATTCTCTCCTATATGCACACTAATGGGGGAATGTTGGTAGGGACAAATTGATGGTTATGAGTACCCTAGGAAATACTAAAGTTAACAACTTCTATAAAGTAATTTAATATTTAGTATAAAAATAATTAACCGTGACAAAATATCGCATTACTTAATATGTTATGCCTCTACCATCCGAGAAAAAATAGCTAATAATTTTTTTTAGTATCTACTACTGTCTAAAATCCCTAGTTAATTCTCTAACATATAATCTAGCATAATCCTTCTTTTCTCATATATTTCTCAACTATTGTTTTCCACTTTACATATTCACCTTTCTTGATCTCTCCTCCAAAAAAAAATCCAAGACTTCAAAACAATATAAAGTATGAAAAATACATGACTATGAATTAAATTTAAGAATCCTGCAACAAAATCACTTGCATAAATATTTGAGGCCTCCTAAATATCATATTCTTAATACAATTATGTAATTTTAATTTTATTTTGAATGAATTGAATTGAATTGGTATGTATGGTTAGACACTAACTGCTACTACCATAAATGAAACTAATTAATTTATCTACTCTTCATAAAACTATAGTAAAATAAAATAGTGGTGTAAGGAAGGAACAAGCGAGCTCTGATTCACTACTCGGGGAGGTTGCGAGTTAGCAAAGGATGTGGAGGGACCATTGGCGCGAAAATTCAAACAAATTTTCAAGTTCCAAAATCATGGTTAGTGGATACTTTAATGTTTATGGCATTGGGGTTGTCATCTCTCTAGCTGTACACATAATCTGTTGAGGCCATTTGGAGTACTCCCGGTTGTCCCTTCCTTGGAAGAAACATGAGGTGGAGCTTAACATAAACCTTGGGGGTATCAACTCACTTCATGACGTGGGAAAGGAATCTTTTTTGTTGATGGGGAGGGGTGGACTAAATTGATAAACAAAAATAAATCCCCCTTTAAGATGAACCTTAGATTCCATAAAGGTAAATAATAAGGTTGCGAAGGGGCCTTCTTATGGATCCTCAAGTTGCTTTGAATTTGGTATTTGAGGGTCCCTCCTCCTCATTTTTGTTTCTTGTTTCTTTGGTTCTCTGGCTCATCCGTGTGTTCCATCTTTGGGTGTTTGAGCCGGGTTTTCCTTTTATCTCTTCTTTGTGCTTTATTGGGTATCTTTTCTTTGTATAGGGTTCGAGGGCCCATTTTATCTCTTTTCCATTTTTACAAGAGTATCTAATAAAAAATAGAAAAATAAAATAAATTAGTGCTCCCCTAAATGATAGTTCCTAGCAAAGTTGCCTAGTTTGGCTAGGCCTTAATCCCCCTCTGAATGTTAGGAATAGTTAGTGTGCACATAAGTTTAGTGTTCCATATTATATTATTTTGTATGTGTATGAATATAATGTGGGAGAATAATACATGTAAGTGATTATTACGTGAGTAATAATCACATAGAAATAGTAGGTTAAGAAAATAAAAGGTAGGGGATATTTTAAGGATGGATAGTGGTAAGGAGAAAATCTAGGTTGTTATGACAACTATCCTCAATTAGTGTTAATAGTTAAGATAATTATCTCTATATATTTGTAACCTTTGTAAGAATCATATGTTGAATTGATTATTTTGAGTGTATGCTCTTTCGGAATATGGGGTAAAACCAAAAAAATACTAAAAATGATTACAATAACTATCCAAAAATATGCCTTTTCATAAATCTTGGTTTGGGTCAAAGAAGTCGAGAATCGGTGGAAAAATCCTCAACTAAGCATCACATTAATAGATGAAGGGATCTGAAAAACATTGAAAACTTAAATCTTGCATAGAGATGATGCCTTGTATTTAATCCAATTTTGAAGATAGATTAGTAGAAAATTTAAAGGAAATCCTTTACTTTAAGAAATTTATTACTTTAATTATGTTGATATCTATATAAAATACAATTATAGTGTAAGGAGTAACTTTGGAGACGAATTTCTCAAATCTAAACGCTTCTACCGAAGCACACATTGATTAGGAGATTCAAAGGATTTTAGCCCAACTTTCATGTTCTCCATGACCAGATCTCAAAGAACTGGATCCCGCTCCTCAGGAAGGTTATATCTTTATCATTGTGAAAAAGAAACGTTTATTATTTCTTTTTCTTCTATTAAGGAAACATAAACCATATCCAAAAACTCTGGGTTTGTAAATCTTGCTTCTTAGTTTTGAAATCTTGGTGGCCATCTTTTAATCCGCTCCTTTGAATCCTTTTCCGAAAACCTATTTGGATTAGATGCCTCATTTACCTTTACAATTTTGGGATTGTTCTGTCGATTTCTATTGGAAATGTATTGGGTCAAATTTTTATTTATTGATACCTAAACCACTGATTTCACACACATGACCTTTTCCATAATCCTTGTCAAGATTGATACTTTGAAAAATATCCCTACCCATATAGAGCTCAAACTTCAAAATAGAACCTGGACACAACCTTTAGATTATGAACGATTACCCTTCAAATGTAGAAGGTGTTTAGCTTTAGGACACACTGTTGATGTTTGTTGGATGAAAAAGCACAAAAAATTAAAAAAACAATTGGTGGAAAGATGCCCTCCCAAAGCATTTAGTATTTGATGATAATACATATTTGGACTCAATTTCGATTTGGGGAAGTCCCCGACACTCCTCTTAGAGAGATAACAGTGAATGGAAACAAGGACTCATTTGGTGTAATTCGGACAAATGAAAATGTGACTCTATCCACTTGCATAATGGCTCAAGAAAATATCCCTCTTCCTTTTCCTTTGCAAAAAATACATATATGTCGATTGATGCATTGGAATTTATTATTCCTATTGAAGAGGTTTCTCATGGGTGGAAAATGGTACAAAACAAGAAAAACTAGAGAAAATTGTTGTTCCTACCTAGTTGTTTCACTCATGTGCAATTGTTTTGTGGTTGTATAATTATTGTGTTGTTTTTTCTTGGCTATTTTTTCTATTTTATCTTTCATTTTCAGGATTCTTATTCGAGGTGTGGTCCTCGGTGGTCTTAAACCACTATTGTACTTTTTTAAAATTTGACTATTGAGCCCTTTTGTTCCACCGGATATGGTCTCGTTTAAAACTATTTATCAATAATTAAAAACTTTAATAGTTTGAGATACTAATAATAATGTTTGACGTTGAAATTTATCTCTAATAGATTGTCAAAAATCAATTTTTATATTTCTTGACCATTAAAAAATAATGATATCTGGAAACATAATGACATGGGTTAATATATTTTTTTAAATAAAAATTCAATCCCCATATTGTTTATGAAAATCACAAGCACCCTAAATCCTTTGGTTGTAGATGAGGCATTCGGTGTGATTGCACAACATGGATCTATTCCCAAAGTGTGAGATTTTTCAAATTGGATAACTCTCTGGAGAAAGGTCGGTTCCTATTCCTAAATCTATCACGACATGCCCAATTGCAAAGAAATTAATATAATCCTACTCTAATGTTTTTCAAGGAGATCGGGATAAAAGGATTGCATGGAAAGTTAATCTATTCTAATCGAGGTGATGCACTAATAAGGAATGTTGAATATCCTATGATTGCATGGGCATGAAAAAAACAAGATTGAAGAGGGCGATTAAACACCAAAGATAAAAAAATTATTGTAAACCCATTTACACATAAAAGCATTCCACCGAGATCTTGTAATAACAAAGGTTAAACCATACACAATAACGTTAAATGTAATGAAATATTAGATAAGACACAATAAACACAAAAAAGGGTTGATAATTATCCAAAAATCTATTTTATTCCTCCAAAATTTGATACAATGCATCTCATGGTGCTAAAAGGCATAAAAATTACATTACAATGTTCAGTGGGAGGCTTAAGCACCGCAGATTTCTCTTAGACAAGAAAGAAGGGAGGTGAAAAGGAAAAGTATCCAACCTTTTGAAATGATCCCCTCCTTACAAATTATAGAAGAGAATTGGCATGAGAGAGAATATTTCAGGTTTCTAAGGGTAGCTGGAATACTATTACTACTTACATCATCCCCTTGTGTTGCCCATGTCTCAGGTACTTGATCTCCATGCTTGAAATATTGGGGGCCATACTCCATTAATAACTTCTTACCTACCCTTCCACTATTCACTATTCCTCAATTTGGAGGTCTAGAACCTCTGAAATTGCAATTATCATGGTGCCATTTTAAAGCTTTCTCTTATACCTTTCATATGACTGTAAGTTTGTAAAAAGGGTGGAGTACATAAGAAGATATCATCATTTTTCACTTTGTTTGCTTGCATGGAATCAAACCTCACCTACCCACCTAGTCACCAAATTTCATCTTCACCTTTGTTGAATTCTACTCTAAAATCCTTTCCATCAAGTACAATTTTGTAAAAAATGTCCAAAAAATTATATAGTCATGTCATGTTGAAAACAAGCCATTATTTAGGGTTTGGATCCATCATCGAGCTTATTACATTCAACTACCAAGCCCCCATTTTCAATGCATACCAGTTCCTTTACACAACCATCTTGCTACCTTACTTTTCCACCTACCCCGTGACGTGTCTAATGCAGCTTGATGTCCCATGCACACATGGTGGGCTTGTTTGAATTTATTGGGTGGGAGTCTAATGTTGTTTGAGGATTCCATGGATATCTACTTCAGACATCCAATGAGCTCCACTTCAGACCTTACTTGCTCGAAACCCCAAAGTCAACTCCTAAAATGACCCAACGTCAAAACCCAAAGTTGCTCTCAACTTTCCACATGTCCATGATCTTAGAATTTAGGGTTTTCCCCTTTCAAAGTCTCCACACATGCCACTTGAGTTTGTGAGCCCTCGTCCCCGAAACAAGCTCCACTTTGGGCATTTCCGTTTTAAGACATTGTTGTTCACTAACTTCAAAGTTTACGCTCAACTCAAATTTTGATCTCTCTCCTCTGCATTCTTTCTTTGAGTCACCCTAATTTGACTTTGACGACTCATTGTGCCAAGCTATCCCCATGTGTATTGATCAAGCCCTCGATTAGCTCGCTCACTTCATCGGGTTTAGTGAAGAGATCCTCCCCCAAACGATTCACACTCATTCTTTACCATCCACACCGAGCTTCTTTCCTTCTTCACATCGATCACCGATGCACCCAATTGGTGAGCTTGGCGATCTCGACCCATTATCATTTTCCTGCGATCTCGTCACCATTAAAATTCTTCATCGAGCTTAAATCCTTGGGCGCCTTACTTCCATGACCGACTCCATTGACCATTTCCTCAAGCTCATCGGTCCGAGTTATCTCCTTATGCCTAGACTCCTAACTTTTCTTGAGCTCATTGTGAGTTATTCTTCCCCTCATCCATGACCTAGCCTAATTCATGAGCTTTTCCCATGGCCTCGATCATTTAACAAAGCTCTATTGGTTCACCATCGAGCCCTCTCAGCTTTACTAAGCTCGTCTAAGCCCTTAGCCCGCCTAATTGTAACACAACTTGATCGAGTTGTTCTCATCAACTTGGCCCCATTACAACCACTAACTCTCCGAACAGCTCATGGAGCTAAATTTAGCTTAATCACCCTTCATAATTCCATTTTGACCTCTTATTCCATTTTAAATTTTTTTGGGGGTTTTCCATCAAATATCTTCGAGACGAAGTGTTATGGGAGGGTAAAAGAAGACTCCAAAATTAACTTCTAAAATTTTATAATTTTTTTAGATTTTAGGACAAATGTGGGCCCATGGGGCTGCATTTCATCATCTTTAAGTTGATCTTAAGGGTCAAAACCTAGAAGAGGAAAAAAATCCTCAATTATGATTTTCATTCCAGAATTCACTAAATGAGTTCCCGAAGCCCCATAAACTACATGTAACCAAATTTTATCCTTAGGGCTCTACTCAAAGTGTTTGGGTCCTTTTTGTCTAACTTGGCTCGAGGGGCCCAATTGAATAACAATTTGGAATATCGCAGGACATCTTCTGCTAGATGTTTTGTATAAGTAGCCTTGATATGTCCATTAGGAATTGACTCACAACCGATAGTCTACAAATGATCTAGTCATGAAACTTGCCCCCAAAACTACCCGTTGTCCCTAGGCTTGTTCCTCTATTTACACTTTGAATCTTGATAAGAAATATTGAATTTAAATTTTTTTGAGAGTGAAAATTTTCTTAACCTAGAATTTTCACTGTGTGTCTTTATGCAAACTTGATCCATGAGACCCAAAATGGACTTTCTAAACTTGTCTTGAAACCTATTTCTACCAAGTATAAAGCACATGAGGAATGATGATTGCTTAACATGGATAATATGCTTTAGAGTTTTAGATAAGACATTCGTGAGTTAAGACATCATGGAACTCTATTAAATTTTGATCTTTCTATTTCTTCTAAAATTTCCACTAGTTGGAACAACGCCAAAGGCCACAATCGCCCACTCTTATTGGATTTTCACTTACAACAAAACCGAAAAGCGAGCAAGGGAAATTTTTGTTGATCTTCGCTTTCAACCATGGGAAACCATTGAATGAACTTGGGAAAAATTGCTCCTTTTGTTGACTTTCTAACCTTGCGGGGACACTTAGAAGTTCACCTATGATTGATTTGAAGGACTTGAAGAATGAAAACTTAGTAAAACCTGTCCTTAATCTTGATTTTAGTTTCTCTACATTTTTTTCTCTTGAAATATGCAATTGTTTCCCACAAGTATGAACTTCTTGTTTACAACATTCTCCTTGGGAGGCATACTTGAATTGCACAATGATGAAATTAGGAGTAATAAAAGCTATGTTGAAGGAACTTAGTGAAATTGAAATCTAATCTACAACAAGGCAATGTGCATACACACTTAGAGGAATTTAAAGTCCTAAACTAATATATACAAGGGTGATAATTTTCCTATTAGTAGAAATTTTTAAGATAGATTTTGTTAACCAGAATCAAAGTTCCTAGCCATCCAAAGTAGATAGTTAGAAGTTGTTACTACTCTTACATCTTGTGATCATGTAGGTGCCACTCCAAATGGCATTAAACTTAGAATGTCTACCTAGCTTGGCCCAATCGCATCCCATTTCGAATCAAGTCCCCCTCTTGGAAGGTCCTTGCTTTGGCTCTCTTTTCAAATGACCTCTTAAAAAAGGCCTAATTCTTCTTGACAATTTACATTGAATGCTCCCTTTTTTCTTCCCACTCTATTAGCTCTACATACATAACCTCCATAGGTTCAAAATCTAACAGCGTTAGCTACTTCATGAGCTCTAATATCGGAAACTCGAGTGATATAGGAAACTCTTCTTCTTTCCTCTAGACCAATTTGTAGGAATATTTCCTGTTGATCTCTTAGGTGTTATCATATCAACCCATAAGGTTGATTTTAGCTTGGTATGCCACGTCCTATGATCCTCATCGAGATTTCTTTTGATGATATTTATCAAATTCTTGTTCATGGACTCTTCTTGTTCGTTACCATGGGGGTAATAGTTTAATTAGGTACTCAAATATATACCATTCCTAACAATCTATTATGTGATCTTAGTGTTGAGGAATGTTAAAGCATTGTCTAATATGATAGTGTCTAGTACTCTGAACCTTGTCACTATTCCTTCATAGAAGTCCAATATGCTAGACTCATTTTCTTCCTTGAGTGCCACTGCCTTGGTCCACTTAGTGAAATAGTCTATTGCCATTAGGATCAACTTGTGACCTTGGCTTGAATTTTGATTAATGACCCCGATAAATGGATGGTCAACTGAAATAGGATGCAATGGAATTGTTTCTAGCCTCTCTTTTCCAGTGAAGAATGCACTTTTTTTGCATTTCTTGATCCAAGTATAGCATTCATTGAACACTGTGGGTCAATAATAACTGCCCTCATTATTTTAAGAGTTATTATCTCAGAGAAAAATTATCTTCGACCTCTCCATCATGAAACTCTTTTAGCACCTTTTCAATTTTACCCATTTCAATGCACCTCAATAGGACTCCATTGATGTCCTTCTTGAACAAAACCATCGATAAGTACATATTGAATGGATTTAAGTTGGAAATATTTCCTTTTTATTTTCTCATCTTTGAAGGACATAGACCTATTTTAAAGAAGTGTATCATGTCTTGAGTCCAACAAGGAGTAGGCACATTGTCATTGGCTTGTCCTAGATTATCCTGTAGCACCAAAGCAATTTCTTTCTCATCATTTTCCTCAACATGCTGACTAGAAGCTGGTTGTTAAAAATTCCCTTTTTATGGACCAATTTAGTGACATTTATCTCTATGTTGTACTCCATGACAAAATTGATCCATCCTACACGTTTCTCATTCAAATCCCTATTTAAGAGGAAGTCCTCGACTCCCACATGGGATACTAGTAACTAGATCTTGTTGTTTGAAACCTGGTGCTTGAACTTCTTAGAACTCCGATGACAATGAGAGAATGATTCTCAATTAATGAGTACCTCAATTCATAGTCCTTCAAAATTTGACTAAAGAAGGTAACCAGTTGTTTGGATCCCTCTTTATTCTACTGCACTAGTATTACGTAAATTGTGTCAAAACCACCAAAAGCATAGTGCATGAAGTATAGATTGATGAGAGTAGGGGCTTGAGATATATCATTCTTGATAGCTTCAAAACTTGCCTTGCCCTCCACTATCCACTTAAATTCCATGATCTTTTTCAACATCAACGTTATTGGCATGACAAGAGTGGAAAAATATGGCACAAATATGCAGACAAAACTAATCCTTCCCAAGAAGCTTTGGAGAGTATTCTTATGACTTGGAAATGGCAATGCTTGAATTTCTTCAACCCTCTCTGGATCAATTTTCAATCCCTCTTTAGACACAATGTGGCCTAAGAGCTTGCCTTCATGAGCTAGGAATATGGATTTTTGGGGTTTAGAGACACTCCAAATATCTTTCACCTTTGGAATTCTTGTTTGAGATGGAAAAGGTGGATTTTTACATTTTTAGAAAACACAATGATGTCATCTAAGTACATAGGAACTATCGAATTTATCAACCCCTTGAAATCAATTTCCATCACCCTCTGGAATGTGGCTCCAGCAATTGAAAATATGAATGGAATTTTCCTATAGGCATAGGTGCCCCATTTGGTGGTGAAATCTGTTTTGAATTGGTCTTCTTCTTTCACCGTGATCTCGATTATATCCACGAGTATCCATCTAGCTTAGAAAATATTTCGAACTAGCTACTACCTGTAAGATTTGTTCCATGGAAGCGAGTGGGTAGTGGTCTTTGATTGATGCCCTATTCAGGTCCTGAAAGTCTATGCACAACTTGATTTCTCCATTTCTCTTCCGAGTGGTACTAGATATGTAACCTAACTTAAGTGTTTGATTGGAAATATGATACTCATCTCTATCAAATTATTTAGCTCTTTATTCATAAGAGGCTCAATTTGAGGGTTGATTGGTCTCTATTTTTTTCCTAATATGCTTAACTTCTAGATCCATTTCAATGGTATGTTGTGCCAAATTCAGATTAAAACCTCTAAAGTCTTCATAGCTTTAAGCAAAGACATCGGGAACTCTTGTCAAAGTTGTATGAAATTAGATCCTTCCTATTGAATACTTACTTTACAAATTTGGAGTGTTTTACCTTCTCAAACTGCAATAGGTTTAGAATCTTCCCCTTTGACATGAATGTTTACTTTCTCCTTTAATAATTGATCATTGGGATTAATGATCAAATTCAATGTTACTAATCCTTTTGGAAGCTTATTTTTCTATAGTTGCACTACTTGATCCTTGTCTTTGCTCTAATTTATCTCGATTATTTGTAGAGAATTTAATATATTCTGTAGGAAATTGATGATATTTTAGTCACTTTCGAACACATTCCATATTTTGTTATTATATGGAACTACTTGTATCAAAACTACCTTAATATGGGGTTGTGTTATATCCCTTTTCATACTTGTCCACCACATCAATTCTTACCCCAATTTCTACAAGTTTTTCTACAGCCCCATTCTTCTTCCTTGGTTTGGATCTGATGTTGAATTATTTAAAGTCCTCAATGAGGTCCCATACCCTATTTTTGTAGCTCTTCAAGTAGGTCATTCTTAGCAGAATTCTACCCTCTAACTTTACTCGTAATTAATTCACTATCCCGGAACACATGTAAGTTCTTTATACCTATTTTCCTATCCAAGTGAAGTCCATGGATTAGAGCTTCGTACTTAGCTGTGTTGTTTGAATAAGTAAATTGAAATTAGAAGTCTTGATAGTACTTGATGTTTTGTGGTGATACCAACATTACACCTCCTATAACACCTTGTCTACTTCTTGAACCATAAAAAATAGCTACCGTAATTCGTTTTCATCCTTGTTTTGTAGCTTGGTGATACAAGAGAGTGGCGGGTTCTCTTCATGTAAGAAATAAATGTCCAATTGAGATTATTCCATTTCCTTATAAGGATCAAAAGCATGCCTTTTGTTTCTTGATTCATTCAAATTCAGATTTAGAATTACTTCAAACTTGGTACTTGTTTACGGATCATTTAAAAATTCTATTTGATCAAAAGTGAGCAATTTGCATTGACCGGATTAAGCACATGAGGCTCAATGTGAAAGCTCGCAATTGGTTCTAACTGGATGGTGGATTTGGCTCCATACATCATTCGACGAAGAGCATGTGTGACTAGTATACTGATAGATATCGCCAATATTAACATTGAAATCTCTTGACAAACACAATGAAAAAGTGGTGACAAGTCAATTACATGTACACATCTTATAAAACTGTGACATTGGGGTAAGCATGTAGTATAAAACTTAACCCTTTGATAATTACCATTGTTCCCATTGTCATTCCATCCATTTGCACCACTCCTTTAGAGACCAGTTCTTACTTTAGGCCTAATTGATCTACTATCATCTTTGGCATTACTAAACGCTTGCCCCCTGAATTGATCATGTACTTGTGTACCAAGTGGTTACCAACAATAAATGACACATAGAATGGTGGAGGATTAAAATTTTTTCTTGGTTGAACCCCTTCTTACTGAACTATGTTAATGAGAACCATTTCCCAATTTGTGGATGATCCATTTAAGGCTAACCAATTGGCCATCTCTCGCATGAAAAAAATCCCAATGTCCTGGGATTTCTAGTGATCCCCACATGGAAATGCTCACATGATTTTTATTCATCTAGTAAATGATGTTGAAAGGAGATGGATTATCCTTTTGTTTCCCCTTACTTAAGAAAATATTTTCTAGGTCTTGAATGAGCACATGAACTACTACGATTGGTGCCTTAGGTTGACTTTTCAAGTTTATGGTTGTCCTTGCACACGGCTCCTTGAGGGGTGAGAGTAGGTTGAGAAAACATCAGAATAAATGGCTGCTATTCTTTTATATTCCTCTTCTTTGATGATGTATTAGAAGCTACACCTAGAAAGGATGTTGATTGACTCGAAAAATTCCTTCTTTTTCCAATTGACCAATGTGGTTTCAGTTGGATTTACCTCTTGTTGGTTTTATTTTTGATTTTCTTCCTCATTTGGTTCTTGGGACACACTATCTTGGTGTACACCATTAAATCCAGATTTAGAGAACCATTGAAGCATGTTGATTGAATATAAGGTTTATTATAGGGGTAACACCATTCATATTATTATGTAATGATGTTTGAGTTGGGACCAAGGCTATTGATGCCGAAATTGCATTTAAATTATATGGCTAAAATGGCACGGAAGCTTGAGGTTGTCCATGGTTCGGATTTTGATTTATACCTTGAGATGGTTTCTGTTTGATATAAAAGGAGGCATATTTGTTTGAGCTTGAGGTTGATAAGGAATATAAATATGAGCTTGCTACCTCTTAATAGTTACTAGCTCATTCCCTAGGTTCTACAGTAATTTCATGACCTCCTAAAGTTCTTTGGAAGTATTTGAAGAAGTGGAAGCCTCATTGTTTCTCTAATTTCTAGGGACTAGAATGAGATTCAATTTTGGTGATCGACTAGTTATAGGAGTTCCCATTTCTAGATATATAGGGATAGGTGGCCTAGGTGTAATATTTCCTACTTGAATCAAACATGTTTCTTACCTAATAGCTATGTTCTAGGCTCTTGATAGTGTTGTTCCTCCCATTGATTGCATGATCATAGCTATGTCTAAAGCTAGAGCCTTTAAGAAATAGAGGAATGTGCCTCATGCAGCTGGTCTCATGACCCCTGGGATCTTGCCCCATGTATTTTGGATATGGAAATTAAAATCCACCATCTTCTCAGTTGGAGCACTCTTGATTGTTGTCAATTGTTCCAATAAAGATAGATTGTCTTACCTTTCTCCAAATTGATCACAGAGTGATGTACATAGTTGATATTAATTTGTTATAGACCCTAAAACTTAGGATCCTTAACTATTGCAAAGTATTACCCTTGAAAGAGGAGGCTAATAAATTGACTGCAACATCCATTTCATTAATGTCATGAATTGCATTATCTTAGATGTGGTCAATAAGAGTTGTATGCTTTTATCCAATGAAATAGGGAATGTTTTTTAATGCTGCAACCAAGATTTGATTTTGTGTGTTTAGGGAAAGTGGAAAAATTCCCGTGAAGTTAAAAAAGGTATTTGGTGGCAATTGATGAGCCATTATGATTGGTATTAGGACCCTAGTTAACTAAATAAGGGATCTACCAGGTGGAAGTGTAGAAAATGTCCTGTTCAGCGGAGATGGTGATCTTTTTGGTCTTCTTTCTCTCCTTCCTCTTCCTGTAGATAATTGTAGGTAGACAAATATTCCTTCTTCTCTCATTTTATACCTAGTTTGAATTCTTCTCACGTACTTGAGGAACCTTCACTACTACACCACTGAGTTCTACCTTGAGAGTCATCGGATGTGTTAGGAAATGAGCCTCTAAAGGCTAGGATTTTTCCAAGTCACATACCAAACTCGACAAAATTGAAAATGAAAAATTTGAAGGATGTGGGTTCCAATTATTGGATGTCAAACCTTGCTTTGTATATGCCAGTCCGAAATCTTGAAAGACAGAGAATCTTGAAATTGAAAACCTTTGAAACTAATTTTTTTTGAAAACCTGAAACTCCAAAAATGATGAATAGTTGAACCTATGAATCTCCAAAACTTGAAAACTTGAAAGTTTGAAAATGTAAAAGTTCCGAAACTCTAAAAATTGTAGAAGCTTTGAAATGAAAAATATCTAAATTCTAAAATTTGGAGTAACATGAAATTTGGAAATGTCCAAAATTCGGAAATATTTGAACTCTTTGCAAAGATTAATAAATGACAGCCTTTCGAGTTAAAGAACATACCTTTCCAAGAAATACATTTTTCCCTTCATCAACTAATATTTCTTTGTAATTGTCAGCATGAGTTGACATTTTAGTCTTGACCTTTCTTAACTGATCATCAGTGTTGAAAATTTCCTCTAATGTGACCAGACCTCGAGGTAGCTTATTTTTTTCAACCTGAACAATCTGATCACCATATAAGTGCTGTAATTTATCTTGATTAACTGCAGAATAATCAGCTTCTTGCTGCAAAAACATGCAGATTTGATCATCACTTCCAAAACTTACCAATTTAAATCATTATCGGTACCAAAGGCCTACTAATTAACTTTATATGAGGTTGGATTTTGCTATTTTCAATTTGTTCTAGCACTTAAAAACTAGCCCCAACTGTTGCAAGTTTGTCTCGCATGCTTGTTTTTAGCTCTAGGAATAGACTCGAATATTAATAGCATCGAAATATTCCTTTAGGTCTGAAACTCTTTTTCGTAAGACTTCATTAATGGATTCTTACAAACATTGAAAATTTTTACTTGATTAATAACCAACTAAGAGTCACCAAAAATCTATAGAATGATGATACCTTTCTTTCTCGGCCCAAAGTAAGCCATGA
Organism: Taxus wallichiana var. yunnanensis; assembly: GCA_018340775.1. Classification (NCBI taxonomy): domain Eukaryota; kingdom Viridiplantae; phylum Streptophyta; class Pinopsida; order Cupressales; family Taxaceae; genus Taxus; species Taxus wallichiana. Next base: position 205,198,965 of record CM031240.1, read on the forward strand.
ATTAAAGATTCGTATTCACTACATTATAAGTACATGAAAATTAGAGATTCAAAGATGAGAAATATATTTCATTCATTGGGGAAGTGAGCATCGGACCTGCTCCCTGCCCTTTCTTGTTCTTAGCTCCATCGAAATGAAGCTTCCAAATCCATCTCGTTGAATCTTCTGTTTTAGGCAAGGGAAGTGGTGTATTTTCTTCATGCATACAATATACACCAAACATGTGTTTTTCAACTTCCTTGAAAGGATCATGAGCATGTTCTTCCACTATCTTTTCATCCATAAACATGATAGAAACACCATCTAATGCTGAAACATGAGCTACCTCATCAAAATTAGACCGATCTAAGATTGAATAATTAGCCACCGCACTTAAAGAGTGAGGCTTGATGTGAAATCTAGCCAATGGCTCTAAATTGATAGCAACTTTAGTACCATAATGAGTAGTGAAAAAAAGGACCAATCGAAGAGAGATAACCTCCATTTTTGTTGTGTGGAATCTCTAGATAATCATAAGGAGAAATATGGAGGTATGTCTACGATAGTAATATCTAGTAGAATAGAAATGTTTGGGCAAGCACGTAACATCACTTCTAAATTTTTTATTATAACAACCGTATTAGTTGTAGTTCCATCAAGTTGCAAGATGCTCCTTTCTATAGGCTCATACTGTAAACCTAATTTTTCTACAATCACTTTTGGCATAACTGTGCTACTTGCACCACTATCCACCATACAATTATGAACTAGATTTTCAACAATAATCAATGATAAATAAAATGGTGGTGGTTTCTTGATGTCATGAGCATTAAAAAATTTATGAACCATCCACTTAACTTCTTTAATGCAGTATTTCTCAAATGTTCCAAGGACAGTGTCTATCTTCTGAACTTCCTTTTTTGCTGTATTTGAAGAAATCTGCAGCTTAGCTAGCTCATGAGAGAGTAAATATTGTTATCTAGGAATACTAAGAGCATCCCACATTAAGATGTTAACATTATGCTTTTTCATTACATCAACAATGTTGAAAGAAGTAACTGTTTTAGAGACATAATCAACTGTCTTAGAGAAGGCCTTAGTAAAAACTTATTTCGCTTCAATAACCTTAGATAACTAAGGTATAAAAAGTCTTATTAGATCAGTGTAGCTATCTTTGATGACCTATATCAACTGGAACACTTGTTTTTTTTTTAGGAACATAAGGGTCATTGGTTCACTTTGGATTTGTAGATGTTGTCTTGTCGGTGATAGTAGGTAGGATAGGACTATTTTGTTGTTTTTGACCTTAAGTAGCTTTCCCTTAAGCCCTAGTAGTTACTTTGCGATGAAATCCTCCTCATTAAAATTCACTAAATTCTATTTAGGTGATTTTTGAACATGAGTTTCTTCTACCCACGCTCCATCTGAGGCATGAACAATGCTTCGTGTTGAGGTTGTGCAAAAAGATTGATTCGAGAAAATCATTTGGCCAAGTTGTATTTGAATGAGGTTGATTGCAAGGTTTAAACCATTCTTCTATAGTCATATTAACTAGGAATAAAGTGTTGGATGAACTAGGAGCCTTTGGATCAAACTACCTTTGTTGGTAAGGCTACCTATAATTTTGATTTTGTTGATAGGGCTGCCTATTTTGTTGATTCTATTGATAGGGCTGATAAGGAGCCTGATAGGGTCTGCTAGGTAATGCAATTTTGTTCTCAATCGAAGTCAATTTATTTCCCATAGTCTACAAAGCTTTAAATACATCATCTGATGGAGCTACAACAATAGGCTCTATGATTGTAATAGGATGAGGAATAGGTGCTAAATCTGCCAAAAATGGCATTGATGGCCTTGGTGCTAATTTTCTAGCTTGAATAAGACTATTTTCAGCTTGGATAGCAATATCATAAGCATTCAAAAGTGTCTCTCCACCCATTGACTGAATCATAGTTGAGATATCACTGTTTAATGCTCTAAGATAATAAAGGAAAGCATGATCAGCTTGAGGCTTGACACTTGCTGGAATTCTCTCCCAAGTTATGGCAAAATGGATATTGAAGCTAGACATAAATTCATTGGGAGCTCTTTTAATAGTAGACAATTGTTCAATGAGAGACAAATGATCTGAATTATCCTGGAACTGTTTAAGAAATTTTTCACCTAAGTTATCCCAAGTTCTTATGCTTCCAATTTCTAGGTTTCTATACCATTACAAGGCTTGCCCTTTAAAATATGTAGCTAAAAGTCTTAAAGCTACGTCTTCATGAGTGATATTATGGATTGCACATAGGGCTGCAACATCTTTAATATGTTCGGTGGTGTAACCTTATTTTCACCCGTGAATGATGGAAAATGTTTCATGGCAACATTAGGGATGTCATGGTAAACTAGGATTACTAATGGACTGTCATTAGTAAAGGCCACAAAATTCCTTGGTTTGGATAGACATTTGAAAAACTAGGATATTAATTGAAAAATTGATACATGGTGAAGGAATATTAGGAGGAGGGTTACCAAAACCATGTCTATTATAAGGTAAAGTATTACAACCTCTTCTCCTTCTAGAAGAATTAAAAGGTAAAGAAACAAACTAAGAAGGAATTACTCTTACTGATGATCTTGTAATCACTTTAGGCATGAAACATGCTACAATACTAGTCTGATATCAACTTAACAAAGTCGCCAAAAGATCTTAGAATCTTTAGGATAAATTGCTGTAACTTGCTCCTAAAAGTAACTTTTAATTTGTTGTAATATGTTGTAGAAAATGTAATTTGCATGTAGATCTTATTTGTGGTGTCCCATTAGGTGTGCCAAAACTCGTTATCTCTCAAAAGTGCACCTTGTAGAGAGATGGCGAAGGTTTTCTAAGCTTACACAATTTATCTCTCTTTTGTAGATATAATGGAAACACCTCAGTCTATGGGTGTACCTATTTTGAGGTGAGTCTCCGGTATTAAGGTTGGTTCCTTATTGGTGTATCCTAAATTGATTTCTAGGAGTTTGAGGGTAAAAGATAACTGAAAAATAATTAAAACTTAAGGTGATACACAAAATTTGTATGAGGGTTTTGATTGAGTATATGCACAACTGACATGAAAAGAATTTTTGATGCACAAGCTAATAGTTTTCTGTAGAATATCTAAGGGTAAAATACTTTATTGTACTGAAGGAAAATCACAGTAGTACTAATAAGTTAACATGCACATTAAATTAAGAAAAAGATTGAATTTTACAGCAGGTAAGGTGATTGATCAAGTAATTTGCATTCACAAGACTAATAGAAACCTACAAAATACTACAAAATAACTTAGAAAGGCAGAATATACTTCACACTCAAAGGAAAAACTGCAAAAATTTGCTTCAAGATACTCTATATCCAAAATTCCTCCCCCTCCTTGTGCTTTGCAAAGGCACACAATATATAGCAAAAATAAAATTCATCCTCTTCCTAAAAATAGCTCAAGGCTTGTACTCACCCATGCATCGTATTTTTGTCCTTTATTTAATAATAGATAAAGGAATAAAAATAGATCATGTAATTACAAATAGGCATTATTGGCCTTAATAGAATACGATCAAACCTGAAGTTGATCAGTTCTATTTTTAAGAAGAAAAGGATGAATAATTTGCTAAAAACTAAGATTGCTTGCATAAGGTAAGAATTTCTCCATGAACATGCAACTCTGTCTTCTTCTCTATTCTGTCCTGTTGTGAAGGCATGCAAAATACAACTCCCTATATGTGAGAAAAATAATTACAATACTTGGCAATATTTGAAAAATTAATTCCTCCTGTTGGGACCATCTGCTATGTGCAAATGCTCTTATATTGACATCTCCTTTTGAAAAATGGTCACATGAGTGACACTCTGCAAATCAACCTAGCTCTTCAAAGTTGGGACCACTGTGGTTATGAACTCTTGCTTCATTTGGCTTGACCACTCTTTGTGGACTTAGTATATACTATGGTTTAAAAAATATGTGGGGCACTTTGTAAAGGCCACCATATTATGCTCGACCACCTTTGATTATGTCGGCCTTGGCATATTATAAAACTCACCTTTTTGGTGATCATGGTATATGATTTGTCGGCCCCTTTTGATTATTTGAAGCATGCACTAAGGTTTAGATTTTTGAAAGTCGTTTGCAATGATATTTCAGTGGACACGTGGGCTACTCATTTCTCCATGGTGACTCACCCCTTGGTCATTTGGTCGATGGCTTCTTAAACTTGGGTCAGGTTAATTATAACCCTGGTGGTTTACATTGAATGTTGGGGCCAATTTCAGGCCATCAAATTTTGTACCTTTGTTTTGATGTAGTCGATCTTTGATCTGCGGTTAGGGTTTTCGAATTTGGTATTTAATGTTGACGGTGGCACCTTACCCAGGTGGTTTGCATTGATCATGGAGCTTGAGTTGAGGATCTTCATCTTTTCCTTTGTTTTGATGTCATCTATCTTTTATCATGGTCAAGTGGAGTTAACCCGCTTTCGGGTTCAGCAAGAAAATAACTCGACCACTGGAGCACATTCATTTGGATTTGGATTTTTGCGAAGCGTGCAAAGCCCTGGTAAAATTTTTCTCGATGCCATTATTCTTGTTCCGATTCAAGCTCATATTTTACTGTATTTTTGAGCTCCTTCTAAGTGAGTTTTCTATAATAATGCTACCATTATTTAGTGTTTTAGAGCTCAACTTTGTATTGGCCGCCATGTTTTTCCTTCAAGCTTTATCCGGTTCAACGTGAGATCTAGTTGAGTTGAGATGGTATTACTTTGTGAGCGGAAGCACTTGAACTTTCTGTCATACTCTTCGTTCGAGCTTGGGCCTATCATTCTTTATCTTATGTCATTTTGAAAGCTGCGGTTTCTTTAATGGCCGCCATTGTTGAAGATTGATGAGTTCACTTAGATTCTCGTTGTTTTTGTGAGTTTTCCTTTGTAGACTTTGCTTTCTTTGCTCTGTTAGAGATTTGACCAAGGTGATTGTGAGTGTGTTCCATCATTGTACTAGCCTTCAAGCTCAATTATTTATGAAGAAGAACTCAGTAAATTTGTCTTATGAGGTTCATGTGCTTAGATTCTGCTCCATTGTCGATGTTTGAGTTCTCTGTGAACTTTCTAAAGCAGCCACCATTGAACCTCTTTCAATCTTTTTGCTTTATCTTCTTGAGCATGATAACTGGCTATTGGGAGGCACCACGCATGCATCTTGTCATTCTATTAAGATATGTATCACCCTAAATGAGAATATGGCGAGTTCTTGTTGTTTGATTGTTTGAAAACATTCTGTAATGTTTCATTTTTCATTCTCGGCCTCTATACACACCGATACTTCTGTTATCTTTTAGCTTTTAATGTGTCTTTGAACTCTTAGAAATATTTGTAGGTTTTGTGATTGTTTCTCCCGATTGACTCTCGAGTTCAAAACTTTGCGTGGGCCTATAGACCTCTTGCTTCATTATCCGGTTGCTCGAAAGTAATGAAAATTTGATTATATATGGTGAGTGTGTTCTTTGGCCAATCTAAATCATGAATTATAAATCTATATTTTGAAATTTGGGTATCTATAAATATGTGACCTTGAGAATTTTTTTCAACCCTGTGTGGAAAATACTTGTAAAAGCTTGAAGCACTAGTTTCATTATGTATTATAATTGTATTTCCTAGTTTTCTTGTATTTGACATGCTCAGACCATTGCTAAAATGAGCTTCAAGAGACTCTATGAATATGTGCTTTGTTATGAAACTACGATTTACTTTGTATCTTCCTTTGTTTTACTGTGATGGACATAGAGTATTTTTTTCTTTATGGATACTCATACTTCAACCTCTTCTTTGTATGAGTTCCTTGTGCTTTAACTTCAGGAAAACAATTATTTCATCATTTTTTGAGAATATTGTAAAAGATGATTATGATTTTCTGCAAATATAGTTCCTGTAAATTACTTCGTGTCTATTCTAAAATATTTGGATCAAATTTGTATTCGGAGAATCTATTTGTTAAAATTCATGCTTCAGGATCAACTTGATTCTTTGAAATTTCGAGATTACTTGAACATTGAAAAATTCCATGGGATGAGTGCTTGAATGCAATTGGATTTTTCTGCATCTTGTAAATTTTGCAATATTGGAGGTTTTCTATAATATGCAAGCTTGACTTGCTCATGTAGATGGATATTGCTAATAAGGTCACACTCAAACCGAGCTTGTCTATTTCTTGAATGTATTCTACCAACACTTATTTATCATTGAGTTGTAATGTGTATTGATATGTAACCTATCAAATTTAGATGGATCTCATATTGCCACCATATATGAGACCTGGGTTGTTTTGCTGTCATGCTTGTAGAAGGGTCTATGTGATTGAGTTTCTTTCTTCATTATGATCTCTTCAATATTTTGACTGAACATTGACTATTCTGGGCTTCCTAAGGTTGAATGGTGTTGAAATGCCACTAACTTAAATGGGTTACTTAGACATCTCTTCCTTTAGTTCACTTTTGAAATGCCTGTTTGTAACCTGTAGTTGCACTTATACTATTTGATACTTGCAATAATTTTAAGCAATTATTGATCTATTTTGATGCCATTATTAGGCATAAGCCTTGATTCAGATACTTTATTTTATTACTTTCACTAAATTTCTTTGATTTCAGTTTGATATAGATGTTGGAAAATTTGTAAATATCCATTTTACATGGCGAAGCCCACGTCAAAATTTTCCTTAATTATCTCTCTTCCAAGCCATCTTCAACCTGAGCGTGTTCCTTGCCTACAAGTATCCCCTCTATTTTGAACTGTGTCTTCTTCATTCTAGCATATACTTATGACTTATCTACCCTGTGCCATATTGAACTCTGCAATCTTTCAAGTGGCCTTCTTGAAATTATAAGTAGCTTTTTGATACATGAGATCTTTGTATGTAGTATTCGAAGTTGTAAATAGTTCATCCAGCATGAAATTGTAGATGACTTTTGTCTTTGTAGTTGTAAATCCTTCATTCAATTTAATCTCTCAAGCTTGTTCTCTTCTTAGATAGAGGCTTTATTTCCTTTATAGTAACATTTTTGGCATTATGAAAAATGTAAAATGTTTATTTTTCATGGCGAAGCTTGGAAATTTTTTTCTAGAATCTTGTCTTCATTCCTTTCAACTGTGACCTTCTCTTTTAGCCAAACATCAGCTTTCAAATTCTACTTTTTTCATCTGTTGCAAACTGAAGCATGTGCTTCTATTGCTAGTCTCTCTTCTACACTGTAACTTCTTCCATTTTAGAATAGTTGTTGGAACTTTGAGTTACATTCTTCCTTTTATTGCAGGCACTAATGACTTGTCTATTTTATCTTTGGCTGTAACATGTACCTGCACACTTAGAAAACAGTTAGAAAATAATTAGGATTTTTGGCCTCTCTTATGTCCATGTCTTTCTTCTTTCTTTTCTTTTCCTTCTCTCCGAGTGAATAAAGCATGTATGCAGTTTATTCTTCAAGTAGAATACATCTCATGTTAGGAAAAGATTCATATGCATGAAGTAGAATAGTGTACAAACATGAATTGATCCCTGAGCTCGTAACTAACATAAATTTTCTTCTTTTCGGGTATAATGGCTTCTATCATGGAGATGAAGGAGAAACAAGAGATGTAGATGAAGATGCTTCAATCAAAGAACAGAAACCCCAAGGAAATAATGGGTTCACTCATACTCCTTTTCTTTCTCTTTCATGCATGTGTACATTTCTTTTCGATTCTGTACTTTATTTTTTAGTTACATCCCACGACTTGTGTGGGAAACATTTGACTCTCTTTGTGAATAAAACATTGATTTTCGAAAATGAGTTGTGTATTTCCTTGTGCATTATAGCTTCTCTGTATGGACTATATAATGAAATAAACAACTTAGTAACATAATTGAATGTCTTAATCATGAAGGAAAGAACATTGATGAGAACTTGTAACATTCAGTAATGAACTCGATTTTTTCGTAATTTGCATTTCTGCTTGCTTCCTAAAAACTTAGCACTTCACCTAATTTGTAATTTTTCATCTTCATCAAGACAACACAGTTGTCCTTTGGGGCTTTGTGTTCTTTTGTTGAAGATGACATGAAATTACAGACTATGTGATCTGTTTCTATCTTGAGATGCGCACACATAGCGCAGATTTCATTTAATCTTATAACTAGTTCAGCAAGAAAAAATAACATAATAACTTCCTTAGCTTAGGTATACTTCACCCAAGACTTTTCAACGTAACGATGAAGTTTTAAGTTGCCTATTTTTGCACAAGTGCAAAAATTGTCAACATTTCTGGTGATCCTGTAGGGAAAGCTACTTGCTAGCTTAAAGACTAGTGCCTTGCTCTTGTCCATTGGGCATGGAGTCTAAGCATGTAACCAAAATTTGCCTTTTTCGAAAGGTCCAACCCTTCCAAAACAAACTAAATCGGGAAAGGATATGGTAAACAGATCACGTGCATGAATGCACTTATTGAATTGAAAAACATTGCAATGTGTAGGAACTGCACTTATTGAAGGGAAATCCTACTCTAACAATCACTGTAAGATTTTCAATAACAATGTTTGAGAAACATACCATTCACAAGAATGGGAAGTTCCTCTCCATTTAGCTTCAAAATCTGAAAATCATTGTGTTCCTTGCAAGCTGAAATCATGTAAGGACCACTCTAGAGTGTATCAAACTTTGAGTGTCTTCCTGGCTTTGCACGATCGACATCCCACTTTAACACAATATCTCCTTCATTGAAGACTCTAAATTTGGCTTTCTTATCGAAAGTCTTCTTTATTTGTTTCTGATTCTTCTCCATATTCAAATGGGATTTATCTCTTAGCTCTTGTAATTCCATTAACTCTGCATAACAAACCTATAATGGTTCATTCTCAAGAAACTCCATTTGGTGTAGCAAATCTAATGTAGGTAACTCAACTGAAATAAGCATTCTCACTTCCTTTCAATACAAAAATTTGTATGGTGAATTACCAACCTGATCTTTTAGGATTCACTTTGTCATCCCAAAGTGCTAAATTCAACATCAGATGCCAAGCCCTTTGATTATCCTTGAGTGTTCTTCTAATGATCCTTAACAGATTCTTATTAGTATTCTCAACTAAGCCATTACCTTGTGGGTAATAATTAGATGAATAAATTAGATATAATCCATGGTTGACAGCTCAAGATGTTATCTTTGTACTAAGGAATGCTAAAGCATTATTTGATATGATAGTTGTTGGAACAGAAAATCTGCAGACTATTCCTTCATAAAAGGATAGTATCGAAGCTTCATTAGCATCCTTCAAGGCTATTACTTCAGTCCATCGTGTAAAATAATCTGTAGTAGTTAAGATCCACTTGTGTCCTTGTGATGATGATGGATTTATCATGCCAATAAAGTCAAGACCCCACTGCATAAAAGGCTGATCAGCTGAAATAGGCTGCAAGGGCAGAAGCTAGACGTTATTTTCCAATAAAGAAAGCACATTTTTTACATTTTCTAATCCATTCAAAATAGTCTTTGAATATGCTAGGCCAATAGTAACTAGATTTCATAATTTTTAAGGCTATAGTATGTGTTGAGAAGTGACCTCCTGTAGGACCTTCATGGAATTCTGACAGTAGTTTCGAACTTTATCATAATCAACACATCGCAACAAGATTCCATTTATATCTTTTTGAATAACACATTATCAATGAAGATATAAGGTACAACTTGTAATCTGAAATAACTTCATTTATTTTTGTCCATACCTTCCGGATAGGTGCCCTGCTATAGATAATTAACTAAATCAGTCATCCATCTTGATTCTGAATCTCGTGAGTGAGCTCAGGTTGTTGGTTCTCTGGTTGAACCATAATTTTTGATTGCTGATATGTAATTTCAGTATGTTGTTTTGAATCATCTAGTTCTACAACTTGCTAGTTTTCCATATCAAAAATTAGATGCTCACATAAACCTTTTCCTTGAACTGTCTTAGCAACCCAAATATCAACATCATACTCCATGACCTTTGTTATCCAGTTTGCTCTTTTCTCATTCAATTCCTTATTTAGTAAGAATGATTTCACACTTGGATGAGAAACAAGAACATGGATTTTATTGTTTGAAAGCATATACTTGAAATTATTTAGTCCTCTAACTACTAAAAGTACTTTCTTTTCAAGGAATGTGTACCTTGTTTCATAATCATGCAAACTCTGTCCAAAGAAAGCAATAGGTTGCTCAATATTTTCATCATTGACCTAAGTTAATATAGTTGAGATTGTTTCAGCTCCTACAAGTGCATACATTGTAAGATCGTTATCAAAATTTAGATTTTCAAGAGTAGGAGCCGAGAGATAGTTTCTTTGATCACTTCAAACCCTTGTCTTCCTACACTTTGGTCCAAGAGAAGGTTTTCTCTTTCTTTAGCATAGCTATGAGTGGTTTAACCAATGCTGTAAAATCTGGGACAAATCTTCAAACAAAGTTGATTTTTCCCGTAAAACTTTGTAATACCTTCTTATGATGGGGCAATGATAGGCTGTGATATGGATTCAATCGGAAAGGATAAATTGTTAAACCTTGCTTAGAAACAATATGGCCAAGTAGCTTGCCTTGATGTACTGAAAAGACAGACTTGGTGGATTCAAAGATATCCCAAATTGTTTGCATAAGCTGAAAGTTTTTCTTTAGATGTATCGGTGTTCTTCTATATTTTTGAGAACACCGTAATGTCATCCAAATAAACAAGGGTGCATTTATTTAATAAGCTATGAAAAGATATGTCCATTGCACGTTGAAACATTACAAGAAATTTGAAAGACCAAAAGGCATCCTTTTGTAAGCATAAGTACCCCACTTGGTGGTGAAAGATTTTTTATATCTATCTTCTTCTCAAACTAAAATTTGATTATATCCATTGTAACCATCTAGAAGAGATAGTCTATCTGAACCTGAGACTGTTCTCAAGATCTGATCCATATTTGGGAGTGAGTAATGATATTTTAATGAAGCCGTATTAAGATCTCTGAAATCTACACATAGTCTGATTTCACCGTTCTTCTTCCTAATAGGAACAAGATTGTATACCCAACTTGAATTCTTAACTGGAAAGATAATACCTGATTCAATCAACTTAGATAATTCTTTCCTCATCAGAGGTTCTATTTTGGGATTCACAGGCCTCTATTTTTGCCTAACAGGTTTAGAATTTGGCTGCAACTCAATTGTATGTTGTGCTAAACTGGGATCAAATCCTTTTAGATCTTGGTATTTCCAAGAAAAAACATCTTTCAACTCTTTACAAAGATTAATAAATGACTACTTTTCAATTAAAGAACATACCTTTCCAAGAAATAGCTTTTTCCCTTCATCAACCAAGATTTCTTCGTAATTGTCAACATGAGTTGACATTTTAGTCTTGACTTTTCTTAACTAATCATAAGTGCTGAAAATGTCCTCTAATGTGACCAGACTTGGAGGTAGCTTATTTTTTTCAATCGAACAATTCGATCACCATATAAGTGTTGTAATTTATCTGATTAATCGTAGAAAAATTAGCTTCTTCTTGTAAAAACCTGCTGATTTGATCATTACTTTCAAAAACTTGCCAATTTAAATCATTATTAGGTATGAAGGCCTAACAATTAATTTTATATGAGGTTGGATTTTGCTATTTTCAATTTGTTCTAGCACTTCAAAACTAGCCCCAATCTGCCACAAGTCTATCTCGCATGCTTGTTTTCAGCTCAGGAATAAAATGAATATTAATAGCATCAAAATCTTCCATTAGGTCTAAAACTCATCTCGTAAGACTTCATTAATGGATTCTTACAAACATTGAATTTTTTTACTTGATTAATAACCAACTCGGGGTCACGAAAATATGTAGAATGCTGATACCTTTCTTTCTAGCCCAAAGTAAGCCATGAATTAAAGATTCGTATTCAGCTACATTATAAGTACATGAAAATTAGAGATTCAAAGATGAGAAATATATTTCATTCATTGGGAAGTGAGCATCGACCTGCTTCCCCGCCTCTTTCTTGTTCTTAGCTCCATCAAAATGAAGCTTCCAAATCCCTTCTGAATCTTCCATTTTAGGACAAGAGGGAAGTGGTGTATTTTCTTCATGCATACAATATACACCAAACATGTGTTCTTCAACTTCCTTAAAAGGATCATGAGCATGTTCTTCCACTATCTTTTCATCCATAAACATGATAGAAACACCATCTAATGCTGAAACATGAGCTACCTCATCAAAATTAGACTAATCTAAGGTGAATAATTAGCCATCGCACTTAAAGAGTGAGGCTTGATGTGAAATCTAGCCAATGGATCTAAATTGATAGTAAATTTAGTACCATAAGGAGTAGTGAAAAATAAGAAGGAACAATCGGAAGAGATATAACCTCCTATTTTTGTTGTGAAATCTCTAGATAATCATAAGGAGAAATATGGAGGTAAGTCTATAACAATAACATCTTACAGAATAAAAACGTTTGGGCAAGCACGTAACATCACTTCTAAATTTTTTATTGTACCAACCGTATTAGTCGTAGTTCCATCAAGCTACAAGACGCTCCTTTTTGTATGCTCATATAGAAAACCTAATTTTTCTACAATCACTTTTGGCATAATCATGCTACTGCTACTTGCACCACTATCCACCATACAATTATGAACTATATTTTCAACAATAATTAATGATAAATAAAATGGTGGTGGTTTTTTGATGTCATGAGCATTCAGAACTTTCTGAACCATCCACTTAAATTCTTTAATGTGGTCTTGCTCAAACATTCTAAGGACTGTGTCTGTCTTCTGAACTTCCTTTTCTGTTGTATTTGAAGAAAAATGCAGCTTAGCTAGCTCATGAGAGAGTAAATCTTGTTGTCCAGGAATACTTAGAGCATCCCACATTGAGATGTTAACATTATGCTTTTTCACTACATCAAAAATGTTGAAAGAAGAAAGCTTTTAGAGAGACGAGACTCAACTATTTTAGAGTGGGCCTTAGTGAAAACCGATTCCGCTTTCAATTGCCTTAGATAACCGAGGTATAATCGGTCTTCTTGGATCAGGCTATAGTTGTTTTTGATGACCTCTATCAACTGGAACACTTGTTGTTTTTGAGGGAACAAGGTTCATTGGTTGACTTTGGATTTGTAGATGTTGTTGTCGTATGGCTGATGGCGAGGTGATAGGCCTATTTTGTTGTTTTTGACCTTCAGCAGCTTTCCCTTGAGCCCTAGTTGTTACTGCAATGAAATTCTCCTCATTAAAACTAACTAAATTTTGTTTGTTCGGGTGTTTTTGAACATGAGTTTCTTGCTACCCACGCACCATCCGAGGCATGAACAATGCTTGAGTTGAGGTTGTGCAAAAAGATTGATTCGTAAAATCATTTGGCCAAGTTGTAGTGAATGAGGTTGATTGCAAGGTTAACACCATTCTTCTGTAGTCATATTAACTAGGACTAAAGTGTTGGATGAACTAGGAGCCTTTGGGTCAAACTACCTTTGCTAGTAAGGATGCCTATAATTTTGATTCTTTTGATAGGGCTTCCTTTTTTGTTGATTTTGTTGATAGGGTGATGATAAGGAGCCCGATATGGTTTTCTAGGTAATGCAATCCTATTCTCAATCGAATTTAATTTATTTCCCATAGTCCGAAAAGATTTAAACACACCATCTCGATGGAGCTACAATAGTAGGATCTATGATTGTAATAAGTTGAAGAATAGGTGTTAAATCTACCAAAAATGACATTGATGGCCTTGGTGCTAATTTTCTAGCTTGAATAATGCTATTTTCATATTGGATAACAATATCATAAGCATCCGAAGTGTCTCTCCACCCATTGATGAATCATAGTTGAGATATCTTTGTTTAATGCTCTATGATAATAAAGGAAAGCATGATTAGCTTGACGCTTGAAACTTCTTTGGAATTCTCTCCCAAGTTCTGAAAAAATGGATATTGAAGCTAGACATAAATTCATTGGAAGCTCTTTTAATAGTAGACAATTGTTCAATGAGAGACAAATGATCTAAATTATCTTGGAACTATTTAAGAAAATTTTCACCTAAGTTATCCCAAGTTCTTATGCTTCTAATTTCTAGGTTTCTATACCATTGCAAGGCATGCCCTTTAAAATACGCAGCTAAAAGTCTTAAAGTTACATCTTTATGAGTGATATTATGGACTGCATATAGGGCTGCAACATCTTTAATATGTTTGGTGGTGTAACCTGATTTTCACCCGTGAATGATGGCAAACTTTTCATGGCAGCATTAGGAATGTCATGGTAAACTAGGATTACTAATGGACTACCATTAGTAAAGGTCACAAAATTCCTTGGTGGTTGGATAGCCATTTGAAAAACTAGGATATTAATTGAAAAATTGATATGTGGTGAAGGAATATTAGGAGGAGGGTTACCAAAACTAGGTCTATTATAAGGTAAAGTATTACCAACTCTTCTCCTTCTAGCAGAATTCAAAGGTAAAGAAACAAACTCAGAAGGAATTCCTCTTACCGATGATCTTGTAGTCACTTTAGGCATGGAACATGCTACAATATTGGTCTGATATCAGCTTAATGGAGTCGCCAAAAGATTTTAGAATCTTTAGAATAAATTTCTGCAACTTGCTCCTGAAAGTAACTTTTAATCTTTGTAATCTGCTATAGATCTACTGTAGAAATTGTAATTTGCATGCAGATCTGATTCGTGGTGTCCCATCAGGCGTGCAAAAACTCTGTTATCTCTTGAAAGTGCACTCAGAGAGAGATAGCTATAGGTTTTCTAAGCTTACACAATTGATATCTCTCTTTCATAGATATAATGGAAACACCTCAGTGTCCGTGGGTGTATCTATTTTGAGGCGAGTCTCCAGTATAAGGCGAGTTCCTTATTGGTGTATCCTAAACTGATTTCTCGGGAGTTTGAGGGTAAAAGATACCTAAAAATAATTAAACTTAAGTGATACACCAAATTTGTATGAGGGCTTTGACTAAGTATTTGCATAATCGACATGAAAAGAATTTTTGATGCACAAGCCAATAGTTTTTTGCAGAATATCTAAGGATAATGTACTTTATTGTAATGATGGAAAATCACAAGTAGATTTAATAAGTTAAAATGCACATTAAAATAAGTAGAAAGACTAAATTTTACAAAGCAGGTAAGGTGATTGATCGGGAATTTGCATTCACAAGACTAATAGAAACCTACACAAGACTCAGTAAAATAACTTAGAAAGGTAGAAAATACTTCACAGCTTAGAAGGAAAAACTAGCAAAAATTTTCTTCAAGACTCTATATCCAAATAGTCCTCCCTCCTTGTGATTTGTAAAGGCACACAATATATAGCAAAAATAAAATTCACCCACTTCCTAAAAATAGCTCAAGGCTTGTACTCACCCATGCTTCCTATTTTTATCCTTTATTTAATAATAGATATAGGAATAAAAATATAGCATGCAATTACAAATAGACATTATTGGCCGTAATTATAATATAGTCAAACTGAAGTTGACTTTTCTATTTTTAAGAAGAGAAGGATGAATAATTTGCTAAAAATAAGATTGCTTGCAAGGAAAGACTTTCTCCATGAACATGCAACTCTGTCTTCTTCTCTATTTTGTCCTGTTGTGAAGGCATGCAAAATACAACTCCCTGTATGTGAGAAAAATAATTACAATACTTGCAATATTTGAAAAAATAATTCCTCCTATGGGGACCACCTGCTATGTGCACATGTTCTGATATTGACATATCCCTTTGAAAAATGGTCACATGAGTGACACTCTACAAATCAACCTAGCTCTTGAAGTGGGGACCACTTGTGGTTGTGAACTCTTGTCTTCATTGGGTTTGGCCACTCTTTGTGGACTTAGCATATACTATGGTTTTAAAAATATGTGGGGAACTTTGTAAAGGCCACCACATTATGCTCGACCACCTTTGATTTTGTTGGCCTTGGCATATTATAAAACTCACCTTTTCGGTGATCATGGTATATGATTTGGTCGGCCCCTTTTGATTATTTGAAGCATGCACTAAGGTTTAGACTTTTAAAAGTCGTTTGCAATGATATTTCGGTGGACATGTGGGCTGTCCCCTTCTCCACATGATGACTTGCCTCTTGGCGACTTGGTCGGTGGCTTCTTAAACTCGTGTCGGGTCGTGGTTTACATTGAAAGTTGGGGCCAATTTTAGTCAGTTTGTCAATTTTGAACCTTTTTTTTATGCCGTCAATCTTTGATCCGCGGTTAGGGTTTTCTAAGCGGCTTTTAATGTTGATAGTGGCACCTTACCCGTGTGGTTTGCATTGATCACAGAGCTTGATTTAAGGACATTGAGCATTTTCCTTTGTTTTTGATGTCATTGATCTTTGATCATGGTTGAGTTGGAGTTAACCCGCTTCGGGTTCGGGCAAGTAAAAATAACTTGACCCAAAAGCACATTCATTTGGATTTTTTTGAAGCGGGCAAAGCCCCGGTAAAATTTCTCTTAATGCCATTATTCTTGTTCTAATTCAAGCTCGACTTTTATTGTATTTTGGAGCTCCTTCTAAGTGAGTTTTTGTAATAATGTCGCCATTTTTAGTGTTTTCAAGCATAGATTTGTATTGGCTGCCATGTTTTTCCTTTGACCTTTATCCGGTTTAACATGAGATCTAGTTGAGCTAATCTTTTATTACTTTGTGAGCGGAAGCGCTTGATATTTCTGTCATACTCTTCCTTCGAGCTCGGCTCTGTCATTCTTTATCTTCTATCATTTTGAAAGTTGTGGTTTCTTTAATGGCTGCCATTGTTGAAGCTCGACGATCTCGGCTTCGTTCTTTTGTTTCGCAGTTTTCCTTTGTAGACACTATTCTTCACTCTGTTAGAGATTTCGAGCAAGGTGATTGTGGATGTGTGTCATCATTGTATTAGCCTTCAAGCTCAGTTATTTGTGAAGAAGAACTCTACAAATCTTTCTTATGAGGTTCATGTGCTTAGATTCAGCCATTGTCGATGTTTGAGTTCTCTGTGAAATTTCAAGCGGCCACCATTGAACCTCTTTCAATCTTTCTCGCTTCATCTTCCTGAGCACGATATCTAGCTATTGGGAGGCACCACACATGCTTCTTGTCATTCTATTGAGATATGTATCACCCTAAACAAGAATATGGTGAGTTCTTATTGTTCGAGCCTTTGTAATGTTTCGTTTTTTCATTCTCGGCCTCTATACACATTGATACTTCGTTATCTTTAAGCTTTTAATGTGTCACCGAACTCTTAGAAATATTTGTGGTTTTTGTGATTGTTTTCCGATTGATTCTCGAGTTCAAAACTTTACGTGGGCCTATGGACCTCTTGCTTCATTATCCGGTTGCTCAAAAGTAATGACCATTTGATTATATACGGTGAGTGCATTCTTGGCCAATCTAAACCATGAATTATAGATCTGTATTTTTGAGTTCGGGTATCTAGAGATATGTGACCTCAAAATTTTTTTCAACCCCGTATGCGGAAAATAATTGTAAAATCTTAAAGCACTTGGTTTTATTATGTACTATAATTATATTTCCTAATTTTCTTGTATCTTTCATGCTCAGCCATTGCTAAAATGAGCTTCGAAGAGACTCTATGATTATGTGCTTGTTGTTATGAAACTCTGATTTACTTTGTATCTTCCTTTGTTTTACTGTGGTGGACATAGAGTATTTTCTTCTTTCTGGATACTCATACTTCAGCCTCTTCTCTATATGAGTTCCTTGTGCTTTAACTTCAGGACAATTGTTATTTCATCATTTGTTGAGAATATTGTAGAAGATGATTATGATTTTCTACAAATATAGTTCCTGTACATTACTTCAAGTCTATTCTGAAATATTTGGCTCAAATTTGTATTCTGGAGAATCTATTTGTTACAATTCACTGCTCCAGGATGAACTTGATTCTTTGAAATTCGAGATTACTTGAACATTGAAAACTTCCATGGGATGAGTGCTTGAATGCAATTGGATTTTTTTTACTATAACTTTTGCAATATTGGAGGTTTTCTATACTATGCAAGCTTGAATTGTTCTTGTAAATGGATATTGCTGATAAGGTCACACTCAAAATGAGCTTGTCTATTTCTTGAATGTATTCTACCAACACTTATTTATCATTGAGTTGTAATGCATGTCTTGATATGTAACCTATCAACTTTATATGGATCTCGAATTGCCACCATAAATGAGACTGGGTTGTTTTGTTGTCTCTGCCTGTAGAAGGGTTCATGTGATTGAGTTTCTTTCTTCATTGTGATCTCTTCAATATTCTGATTGAACATTGATTATTCTGGGCTTCGTAAGGTTGAATGGTGTTGAAACACCACTAACTGAAATGGGTTGCTTATACATCTCTTCCTTTAGTTCACTTTTGAAATGCCTGTTTGTAACCTGTAGTTGCACTTATACTCTTTGATACCGCAGTAATTTTAAGCAATTCTTGATCTGTTTTGATGCCATTATTAGGCATAAGCCTTGATTCAGATACTTTATTTTGTTACTTTCACTGCATTTCTTTGATTTTAGTTTGATATAGATGTTGGAAAATTTGTAAATATCCATTTTACATGGTGAAGCCCTGTCAAAATTTTCCCAGAATTATCTCTCTTCCAAGCCATCTTCAACCTGAACATGTTCCTTACCTGCAAGTATCCCCTCTATTCTGAACTGTGCCTTCTTCATTCCAGCTTATACTTATGACTTATCTGGCCTGTGCCTTATTGAACTCTACAATCTTGCAAGTGTCCTTCTAGAAATTATAAGTAGCTTTTGATTCATGAGATCTCTATATGTAGTATTCTAGAAGTTGTAAATAGTTCATCTGTCATGAAATTGTAGATGAATTTTGTCTTTGTAGCTATAAATACTTCATTCAATTTGATCTTTGAAGCTTGTTTCTCTTAGATAGAGGCTTTATTTCCTTTATTGTAACATTTCTGGCATTATGAAAAATGTAAAATGTTGATTTTTCATGGCGAAGCCATGGCAAATTTTTCTAGAATCTTGTCTTCATTCCTTTCAACTATGACCTTCTCTTTTAGCCAAACATTAGCTTTCAAATTCTGCCCCGTTTTTATCTGTTGCAAACTGAATCATGTACTTCTATTGCTAGTCTCTCTTCTACACTGTAACTTCTTCCATTTCAGAACAATTTTTGGAACTTTGAGTTACATTCTTCATTTTATTGCAGGCACTTATGACTTGTCTATTTTCTCTTTGGCTGCAACCTATACCTACACACTTAGAAAATAGTTAGAAAATAATTAGGATTTTTGGCCTCTCTTATGTCTATGTCTTTCTTCTTTCTTTTCTCTTCCTTCTCTCTGTAAAGCCTGCATGTAGTTTGTTCTTGAAGTAAAATACATCTCATGTTAGGAAAAGATTCATATGCATGAAGTAGAATAGTGTAGGAATATGAATTGATCCCTGAGCTCGTAACTGACAATTAACTTTTCTTCTTTTCAGGTACAATGGCTTCTACCATGGAGATGAAGGAGAAACAAGAGATGGAGATGAAGATGCTTCAATCAAAGAATAGAAACCCCAAGGCAATGATGGGTTCACTCATAATCCTTTGCTTTCTCTTTCATGCATGTGTACCTTTTTTTTTCATATCTTTGTACTTTACTTTTCAGTTACATCCCATGGCTTGTGTGGGAAACATTTGACTCTCCTTATGAATAAAACATTGAATTCTAAAAATGAGTTGTGTATTTCCTTGTGCATTCTAGCTTTTCTGTATGGATTGTATAATGAACTAAATAACTCAGTAACATAATTGAATGTCTTAATCATGAAGGAAAGAACATTGATGAGAACTTGTAACATTCAATAATGAACTTTGATTTTCTATAATTTGCATTTCTATTTGCTGCTTCAAAACTTAGCACTTCACCTAATTTGTAATTTTTCGTCTTCATCAAGACAACACAGTTTTCCTTCAGGGCTTTGTGTTCTTTTGTTGAAGATAGCATGAAATTGCAGACTATGTGATTTGTTCTGTCTTGAGATAGCACACATAACTACAGATTTTATTTAATCTTGTAACTAATTAAGCAGTAACAAATAACATAATAAGTTCCTTAGCTTAGGTATACTTCACCCAAGACTTTTCAACGTAACGATTTAAGTTTTGAGTTGCCCATTTTTGCACAAGTGCAAAAATTGTTAACACCTACCCTTCCACTATTCACTATTCCTCAACTTTGGAGGTCCAAAACTTCAAAATTACAATTTTCATGGTCCCATGTTGAATCTCTGTCTTTTACCTTTCTAATGACGGTAAGTTTGAAAACATAATGAAATATATGTGATGATATCATCATTTTTCATTGGTTTCTTGCATGGCTTCAAACCTCACCTATTTACTTGGTCATTGAGTTTGGCCTTTCTTGTTTAATTTACTCTCAAAATCCTTTCCATCAAGTATAATTTTGTAAAAATTGGCCAAAAATTGCTAAAGTTATGCCGTAATGAAAATGTGCCACCATTTAGGGTCTCAGATCCATCATCGAGCTCATTACATTCACCCTCGAGCTCTCATCTTCAATGCAGATCGGTTACTTTACGCAACCATCTCACCACCTTACTTTTCCACCTACCCGACGACATTTCCAATGTAACTCGACATCCAATGCACACATGACATGGGCTCATTTGAATTTTTTGGATAAGAGTCCAACATTGTTTCGGGCTTTCGGAGTATTCGCTTCATACATCTAAGAGATCCACTCAAAACCCCAAAGTCAACCCCGAAATAACCCACCGTCAAAACCCAAAGTCACTCTCAACTTGCCACGTGTCCATAATCTCGATTCAGGGTTTTCACCTTCGGAGTTTCCATGCACTCCATCTCATCCCCGAAACTATGCTCATCTCACCTCCGAAGCTGTCCACCCCGAATTCCAAAAATTTAGAATTTGGGCCTTCCCTTTTGGACCCTCCTTCTCGCCGACTTTGGATTTTGTGGTCAGCTCAACTTTTGAGCTCTCTACTTGGCATCCTCGGCCAAGTCTCCCGATCCGACTTTGACGACTCATTATGACAAGCCATCCCCATGTGCATTGATTGAGACCTCTGCTCGAGATCACTTCCTTCAGTGACGAGCTCCTCCCCAAATTATTTTCCCTTATTCTTTACTATTGATGCCGAGCTTCTTTCCTTCTTTGCATCGCTCACCGATGCACCCAACGGGTTGATCTCGAGGAGCTCGACCTATTATCCTTTGCATGTAATCTCATCACCATTAAAATGCTTGGTTGAGCATGAAGCCTTAGGCCCCTTACTTCCATGTCCAACTCCATTGACCATTTCTCGAGCTCGTGAGCCGAGTGTAGTACCCAACTAATTAAGATAAAATAAATATTTAGAAAAGGGAAATGCGTGAAAGAGGAGTGGCATGTTAGTGAGTTTTTAATGGCGAGTGAATGGGAGGTAGATTTATTTGATGGGGACGAGATGGAGTAATTTAGCGTGTGGTAGGAGTTGGTAGGGTATGGCTGCCCCGAACACCCTTTCCGACGACTGTTAGTGTCATTGCATAATAATATAAGAACTTTATTTGAGATCCATAGAAAATAACCATGTTGAAAACCTGTGTGAAGATTGTAAACTTAGTAGTATTTTGATAGTTGCAGCAACAACAATGTACATGAGACATGGGTTCTTTATGAGATAGGAACACTCGACACCTATGTAAAAACAAATCTCCAATATGATCCATTTACATTTCCCTATGTACCACTTCCCGTGACCAAAATAAAAGATTTGGTACAAATCATGGTCATCCATGAAAGCATAAAGGATAATGGAAAAGTTTATTTTACAACTCTGTAATAGTGGGTATATACCCTATTCCATGTAGGTGAAAGAAACCTTAGACCATGATCGTGAATACAAAATAAGTGAATGGGAAAGTGTAAGATGGTGATGGGAAATCCTCTACCGTAAGGGATTCTTGATACGCCTCCAGCATAATCATTGAGATAACATTGAGATCCAAGGGCTATTACCGAGACCCTATTTATCCATGTTGATTGATGCATCGACGATTGGGATTTTTGGCACTTGGCATTTGAAATGGATTGTTATGCTATTCCTAATGTTGTAATGTGTTGGAATAGGGTCATGGGATTCACCATGGAGTGGTTGAACCTATTGACTTGCTTTGTTGTATGGGGGTATGGCCTAATAAGTTATAGATAACTAGCGGGTTGCTGAATCATAAGTTATTATGTCACTTGGGTTAGGGGTGTCTGGACTCTATGTGCCTAGGGCCATAGGGTGACCGACCTCTTTGAGGGAGAGATAAGATACTTGAGGGAGGGATAAGAGAATTGAGAAAGGGCTAAGAGACTTGTGTGTGTGTGTGTGTGTGTGTGTGTGTGTGTGTGTGTGTGTGATTAGTGCACTTGGAGTTTTTTTTTGTGATGCTTTGGGAGGCATATGTAGTATTTTGTGATGCTTTGGGAGGTATATGGAGTTTTTGTGATGTTTTGGGAGGTGTATGTTATTGTATTATGATTTATGCATACTCATGTGGGTTTGGTTGTGTTTTGTAATGTTGAGGATTGATGCTCCTCATTGAGGGTACATTTTTATCCCCCTTTAACACTATGTAACTATAGTTATGGTCTTGAGTTTTGTGAAACCTTCGTATGTGTACTGTTTGGAATTCCATGTTGTTATAGTATGCTTATGTTACAAGTAATTTTGTGTGAGGGGCATGTGTGTGAAAAGTACTATGTTGTGAGGGATATGTATGTTCTTTCCATGGTTCGGTTGAGTTCTTGTGATGTAATATAGTCGTGAAGGTACATATCATGATGTCTTGTGAACCATTAGTGTTGTGTTTGGCCCTGGTGTGGTATTGTGATGTCGGGTTACATTTGGGCACCCACAAAAATAAATAAAATGAAATCTTAAAACAATGAAATACTAAGCACTTCAGATTAATAAATACTATTCAAGGAAAAGAGCGACTATGTAGTAATGTAAACTAAAAACTACCAATCTTCATAGAACATTAAGAAATTATAAAACCTTTCCCTCTTCCATGTGGTTGCACTTTTGCAATTAATATCTTCTTCGATGGTGACACGAGTTGTTGATTATTTCCTCTCTTGCTCATGAGTACCATTTTTAATCTTGGCATGGTGTCACATCAAGGACAATGCTCTTATAAGGGGAGGGAAATGTAGTGCCCAGCTAATTAAGACCAAATAAATATTAAAAAAGGAAAATTAGTGAAGGAGGAGTGGCATGTTGGTGAGTTTGTAATGATGAGTGGATGGGAGGTTGATTTACTTGATGGACACGTGATGGAGTAATTTTGGAATTTGGCGGATCTCGCATGGTATGGACGCCTTGAACACACTTTATGACCTATCATGTTCCTTGCATAATAATCCAACAACTTTATTTGAGATCTAGAGGCAATAACCATGCTAAAACCTGTGTCAACATTGTAAATTTAACAATATTTAGATAGTTGCAGTGACGACAAAGCCGGTGTGTACAAGACAATTGGGTTCCACACAAGACAGTCCACACTGCTTCACCTATACAACAAACAAATCTCCAAATGGATCAGTTTACATTTACCTACGTACCCCTACCCGTGACCAAAATAAAATATTTGCTACATATCATGGGTGTCAATGAAAGCATAAAGGATAATGGAAAATGTTATTTTACAACTCTATAATAATTGGTGTATACCTATTCCATGTTAGTGAAATAAACTTGAGACAATGATCATGAATACGAAATAAGTGGACGATGTGAAAGCCTATTCTAGAAGGGGTTCTTGATACACCTCGGCATAATCATTGAATAAAATGCAATTTTTGATTTTACTTTTCTTTCGAAGGTTCTTCATAGTTTTTTCTTTTCTAATTTATTCGTAGGAGATCTCAATGACATAAGAGATAACATTAAGATCCAAGGGATATTACCAAGATGTTTTTTATCCATGTTGATTGATGTATTGACAGATTATGTCCATCTCCATCTAAATTAAATGTGTACTTGGTTAAATTTTTGCTCTTCATTTGAGTTTTGCTTTGAATCCGCTTTCTTGAAGGGTTTTTTTGGTCGATGTTGTAGTTGGAAATGCTATGGTAGACATGTACACAAATGTGGAAGCACAAGCCTGTGATTTGTTTGACACAATTTATTAAAAAAAAATGTGGTTTTGTGGACAATATTAATCTGGAGGATATGCACGAAATGGGACTTTTCCCTACTGCTATTGGTTGTGGTAAGCGAAATAAGATTGAGGATTAAGAGGTGATTCATCTAGGAAATGTTTTATTTTTGCTTCCTTTCTTCGAGTGCTTGTACTACATGTACTCGAAACCTTATTCAACATTCTCCCATGCTTTTCGAAAATGGGATCTTTGGGATTGTGTTTGGGAGCCTCTTTCAGCTCGCTCCCTCTACTTGATACAGCTTATCCCGAGATTTGTAGTGGAAGGAAATGCCATTATAGATGCCTAGCTGGGTGTGTAATCTATTTAACAAATGCCTAGAGAGATGTGGTCACATGGGATATACCTGACCATGTAAGATTATTCTTTTTTATTAGATGGAAGCTTGTAGTTTCAATGGATGGATTTCTAGTATTGGTGTGACCAACTCTTTTTGCATTGTGCATACAATAAGATTGTATGTGGGTGTGTATGGATTTCTTAGTCATGTTGGTTATCCTGAAGGAGCTCCAAAATTATTTTGAAACACCATTTAAACTTGTACTCGTCATTGTGGGTTTGTATTCTTGGTTATTGAAGATCACATAAGAATATGAGGACTATGCCAACCACCTTGAGGGGCTCTAAATTTTTATTGTTAGCGTACCATTTAAACTTGTGGTTTTATTGTTGGTTCTCAGGCAAATGGGTTTGTTGTTAAATCCTTATAACCATCCAAAAAATGCAATTGATAGTGAATGGAACATATGCATTTATTATTATCTCTTGCAGCACCATTTAATGGAGGGGAAATGAGATGAGGTTCACGAACTGTTGGCAAATGGTCTTATGTGGTTGCGGAACCAAGCTCCATAAATTTGACCGATTATTTCCCCTCAAGAATGGTCTCCTTACCTATATATTGTATAATTTTCATATGATTTTTTTTTCATTTGCAATATAATAGGAATATTACACTATTAGATACTCCAAAAACTAGATATTTTAACCAGATGACTAGTGCAATCAATAAAATGACACCTTGCAATTTATGATATCGACCTAAAATTTGACCCTCAACCGTGCCACGACCACAACCTTATGCATTTTTAAACCCAGGGTGTCAAAACTTGGTACTTATGTCCATTAGTATTGACGAGAGCTAGATGACTTAACTAAAACAACCATTTCTATCTACTTGTAAAGTTAGAAAAAGGTAATTTCAAGAGATGTGCAAAACAACATAATGAGCCCATCAAAGAGATGTCAATCATCTTATGTGTTCCTTTTCATGAGGAGAGTGGCATCAAGATTTAGATTTACCCCATTCGATCGTTTGTAATCTCTTCATTGCTCCTTTAAGAGTCATGTTACCTCGTTTTACACTTTTAGGAAGTTGTTAAAACTAAAAAGTTGGGTTTCGTATTGGCTTTCTGTTTGGACCCCAAGAACGAATTATTTATTCACCTTTGTAAAACTCTAATATTTTTACTAGAAAATTTCTTGGAACCTTAAGTTTGGGGAAAACACATTCCTGGCTATTTTGGAAATAGGGTTTTGTAGGCCTCTGGTTGCTTTCGATTAAGTCAAATTAGATCGACACGACCAATGACTCCAGAAACCTAGCCACCGATTGAAAAATATTCGCCAATTTTGAATTCGATAGTTCTTCTGAATTTCTGGTATATAGGGGTACACATAGGAGTTGACTGATCGTGAATTTTCTTATCAAAAGATGGTTTTTGAATGCACCTTCTTAGCCTCCGAGTCAAAATTAGATGTTTCGTAACTAAGAGGGAAAATGTAAAAGAAGACCGTAAAAAAAAACCAAGTTAGAAAATGGGCATGAAAACCTTTTGACACTTATAAATAATTGTATGAAACTATATCTTGTGCTTTATTTTGTAATATTTGACTTTTGGGAAAAATAGCATCTCTCTCTCACCTATCCCTTTCTCTACTTAGTTAAGAAATGAAGTGAAATGAATATATGTCTCTAACCCTCTCGTTTGAGTGTAAATTATTATTATTATGTAAATGAAAAAATAAAAATGTTAACTATGCTAGACTTAGGGGAATGTCATGCCAACGAATTATCGTTGATTTCATGCTCACATGGTTTTGCAGGATGCAATTAAAATGGTGAAACACAAGTGGTTCTAAATTCATTATGTATTATTGTAATTTATGTATGTTAATGGAATATATATATGTATATATTCCTAGGTTACAATAAAGTTTATTGTTGAGATTTTGTAATGTGGATGAGATGTTAGTTTTAAGGGTTCTTTGGGAAATGTGAAGTTAACTACATGTGTTCTTTTGATTCAAAATTTTATATGGTAAAAGGGGGTTGAACATATATGTTAAGTGAAATTGTAGAGTATAGTTAACATTTTTGAAGTATTTAAAGGTTTATCGGTGAAGTTTTGTAACATTTTAAAGATGCTTTTGCTTAAGGGAAATGTTCATCTAAACATGGGATTTATTTTTACCCCCAAATTTTTTTATTGTAAAAGATGGATAAATATGCTAAATGAAATCGAATTTGGCATCTTAGAGTACATCTCGTTGTGAAATTTATTATGAAATCTCTAGTGTTGTGTTATGTAGGTAGCAAATATAGAAAATAAACCTAAATAGAACTATCACCCTCGGTTCAAACTTGTTCATAAATACCCTTTATGTGTTATTCCTTTTATCATTGAAAACTGAAACCTTAGGATGAACATAAAATGATAAATCCTACACTCGATGGAACCTTCTAGTTTAAGCAAATAAGATCCCAAGTTTGATTTTATCGTCATAACCTGTTTACTTAGCAACACTATCGTGAACTCGACGGTTAGGAACGACATAGTTAAAATTTTCCTTGAGTATGTGTTTTCCTCCAAGGATTGGAAATCGCGTGTGTAGAAAGGATAATGTGTTATATTAAGGTAGTAATCCTTGGGAAACTAACATTAAACTTACTATAAAACACTCTTGAACAACACACATGTTGAGTGGCGAAGATCGCCAACAAACCTTGGAAGTCACCTTTAAGAGTAGGGATCATAAATGAAATCGATACCTAATTTATATTATCATTTTCCTTCTATGGTAATGATTAACTAAAATTCAAACAAAATGGGAGGAATTGGTAATCCTAGTTAATCTAATTAGGAGGAATAAAACTATGTATAAACGTAATAAACAAAAGTAAATCAGATGTAAATTAATATGCTAAGTAAAATGAAACCCTAAATGTGTAAGAGAGTAGAGAGAAATGACTGAGCTGATTGTTGAAAATGGTCACATAGTGTTGCAGTGTCCGAGAATAAAATCAAGAAGTGTAGAAGAACACTCAGGGACCCTACGAAGAAGGGCGTTATGAAGGATCTAAAGTGACCGAGGCACTGGGAGTGTATGGGGCACCCTGTGGTGCCCTTGTCTACTATGTGGGCACTCGAATATTGTAAATACTAAAACCCTCCAACTCGTATGGTCGCAAGTTTATTCGAACCTTCTATGTTTATCATGCTAGATCTATCGAGATGAGCTAGAAAATGACATTTTATACCCGGATGTTGTTTTGGTGTGTGTGTGTGTGTGTGCATGTCGTGCCCTAGGTGCTCTCATGTTAGTCGCACTTTGTGAAATAGTGAGCAATAGTAACTATAAAAGATGTAAATAACATGTGTGCATGGAATAGAATAAAATCCCTCCCCTATGAAGTGTGTGTGATGTAGATCTCCTAGCCTTGATGCATGAAACTATGTGGATACAAGTGATGCAATGGATGCATCCCTAGATGGAGTGATAGTAGTGTGTAATGCTATGACCTAGGACCCTCATTATGGTCTTATAACTTTATATTTAATGGTATTTCAAGCTTAATTTCGTAATTAATCATAACAAGGACGAATGAGAAAAGGATAAGGATTACCAACAACTAGAAATGACCCAAAAATGAGAAAAAAGGGATTTACATAGATCGAGGCACCCGGTGTCTCCTAAAGATAAGTTTGGGTGCCATGATTTAGGCTATAATGTCAAGGCAATTGTAAAATAGAAGGATAAGTGCTGGAAAATACATGGGAAATATGAAGTAAAATATGAAATAAAGATGGCCAAAATGTGGGATTAATAAGTACTTTGTACACTTGAGAACCTTCTAAATAGTAGCATAAGACCAAACCAAATTATGTGTAAAGTATATAATTTTGTGTCTACATTTTCCCCAATTTATGTTGGTGAACAAAATTCTTAGTAACATAAAGTAGATAGAGTGTGTACCCGATATCCATGTATAGTGTAGAAGAAGACGTGTCAATGGACTAGACTAAAGAGTGGAATGACAAAAAGAAAAATGTGGAGGAGTGTGGATTTTAAAGATGAAAAATACCCATAAAAAGTGATTAGAGTGAACCAATGGAAGAACACGTGTGTATTTGTTGTGGTGTGTAATATACCTACATTGTTAGTATGGTAAGTACCGTCGCAGCAGTGTGTTGTCATTGTTGTTGTGTTTGTTGCACCCAATTTGACTTCTTGTTTGTCATACAATGGACCTGTAAGGAGAAAATGATCAAGTAGTAAAATATGTATGTGTGTAACAATGTAGTGTAAAATAAACACATGTAAAGAACACAAATGTAAATCATGCTAGAAAAAATGTAAATAGAACATGTGTACCTGATCCATGTCGAGAAAAATGGTGTAGAAGGATATCCTATATCGTCACAAGTTTTTTGAGCGATCTCACGCCACCCTGGCTAAAGAAGTGTAGGGAGGAAACACTATGTGTCCTTCAAATCTAACTATTTATGCTGAAATTTGTTTAAGAGATCTCTTTACTATCCTGAAATTTTGGAAAATCTCATGCCGCTAGATGAAGAAGTGTAGAGAGGCACACCCACTTAAATCCCTAATCCTATAACAGCTCTATGAAATTACCGAAGGAAACCATTTCCTATTAAGGCCATTATGTATGGAGTTAGATATCTGGTTTGAACTAACTCGCCGTGTCCGAACCATTTCATATACCCTGTGTTAGTAGAAAATCCTTAATGATGACCCCGAAAGGAGAATGTGGCCCCAAAAGAGGACCAACCGCACTCTGACCTGTATAACTCTACCCTACAGTGGGGAAAGGGAAAACAATTGATAGATACCAAGCCACACATAAAATGGGATGGCTAGCTAATACAAGTGTTAGTATGAAAACACATGCATGCAATAAGTGTAAAATACACAATGTAGAAACTACCAAGCAAAGTAGTGTAAACACGCAAGAAAATAATAAGACCACACAAAGTAAGTTTCAAACATGGGACATCACTTACAATGTCATAAGACACACAAGGCCATCAAGGAAAAAAAAATAGTAGACAAGTGTGCACACAAGCAAAAGGAAAATCACACATATAATGAAAAAAAAGCATAAGTAGAAACAAACTAGTACTCATGGTAATATGTAATCCTGAAAAAACAAGTGTTGCGAATGGAACACCCGTTAACATGTTAGAGTGATAACCAATTTATCAAAGTGTGTATAAGATATTAATTTAATATGATAAGTATAGAAAGGAAGCAATAAAATCTTGATAAGATGAATGTGGATGTCCCAGGTGACCAAAGTATAGGAAGGGTAGAAGGTGAGCATCCATGTCGTGTGTAGATTCCCGTATATCTGAAATCACACTAGATAAAGGCATGACCACACATGTGTGTATGATAATGACATATAAGAAAGCAATCTAACATGTGTAGTAAACTATTCATGAAAAAAAAGAGTAAGCAAGAGTAAATTATACCAAGTAATGCAATATGTTGTGAATGGATAGAATGGAATTCAAAATGGAATTATAAGAGCAACATGTTTCCGAGTTGATAGAATGTTTATGCAATGAGGTTCATTTTGTTTTCCCTCTCAATAGTCAAGAATGAATCATAAATGAGAGTGCATCATCAAGAAATGGTTGAGTAGTGTAGTTTGTGTCTAACACGTTGTGATGAGTGTGTATGTGTAGTGGTGATGAAATACAACATAGGGAGAAGATGTGCGCAGACCCTATAACATAAGTGTATACCAGGACTTGGTAGAATAGACGAGTGATGGTTTATCCCTAAGTGTATATCACTATGGGATGAGCGGTAGTAAGTGGTGATGAAGTATGTGATTGTATAACGAATGTGCATGAACCATATAGCCAAAGTGTATATCACAATTTTTTAGAATAGACGAGTGATGGTTTATCCCTAAGCATATATCACTACATGATGGAATAAGAAGGTGACTATCTAGACTATAGCGTATGTCACTACGAGATGGGTGATGAGGCTGTAGGAAGTGTATATGAGTCTGTGGTGGATAATGGAAGGTGGTGACTTAACACTAAGCGCAAAGCACTATATGATGAATAAGAATGCGGTGCTGATTTAGCCTAAAACATATACCACTAAGTGATTAGTGGAATAAAGGATGATGTAATCAAATTACTTAGAACATGACAATAGAATATGTAATGATAGGATGTAATAGGATAATGACAAATTGACTAAAAGAATGGTGATTTAACCTAAGGTGTAGACCAATAGGGTATGTGATGATGTGTGTGGGTGATGTTATAGCCTAAAGTTTTGGTCACTAGTCCGATGAATATGGTGTGATGAAATGTCACTTGTAGGTAAGGTCCATTTGATTGGTAAACCCTTGGCAGTCGAGTATGAATCAAGGAACTAGAGTGCATCATAGGGTGATGAGTGTAGCACGTAGAAGACAACGTAGTATCAATGACCATGTAAAGGGGTAGGGTATGTAAATGTGTGTTGTGGGAAAGGAAATGTAGAATGTGTAATGGGTATGGAATGTGTAATGTGTGAAATGTAACAAGTGTGTAGATAGAAATAGATTTTGTAAGGATGATAGGTAAAACTAGACTCATGTGTAATGGAATCTAGTGTAGCATGTAGAATAGAGATGATATAGGTATGTAGATGATGTATGTTGTGGTGATAGGTGTAGATAGAATATGTAGTGATGAGATGTAAATCTAGACCCATATATAATGTGACCTAGCATAAATATAGGATGTAAGAACAAGATGCAAAACTAGACGCAGATGAGATGACAACTAGTGTAGTATGTAAAAATGGATGATGTATAAATGACTAATAGATGAGGTGTGGAGAGGATAATGTAGGATGTAGGCTATGTATAGAAATTATGATAGAATGTAAAGGTGTATAACCTAGAGTGTAGTGTGTGGGGTTCAGTGTAATGGTAATCCCTCAATAGTCTAGTGTGAACTGAAGCACAAGAGTGCATCATCGGGTAACAAGGGTGCTAGAATGTATAAGAAGGATATGTATATGTGAAGAAGAATGAAAAGGGTAGCGTTGTAGTGATGCTAATATGAGAAAGGGGGATTATGTAGTTATGATGCCCCCAAGTATGTACGTGATGAAGTTCAAATCAAAAGACACTAAGTGGATCAATATATGGAGTATTTTCCTTAACAAAAGTGATGGGATGTGAAGGAGAAGTATGACCATCACATGGTTCTTCATCATAGTAAACATCATTAGAGTCCCAATCGTCAATGTATGTAGGATCTATAATGAATTCTAGAACGACAATCATAACTTTAGCGGTGATTGTTGGGTACGATTTGGTATTGTGGTTGGTTTCTCATTTTGAATTAGTAATATAACATATGACTTAGCAAGAGGATGCGGCTTAGAGAAAACTAGAAGAGGTGATGGATTGCTTTGATTGGATAATGATGGAGATAACTGAGGAGGAGGAGATGGTGAACTAATTTGGAGAGGTTGTTTCTTATGTTGACTTGATGACATTGTAGGTAGTTGCTTAGGTGACTCTTCACTAACTAGAGAATGTGTATGAGAATTGGTAGGGTGGGGATCCTTAGATGTAGAAGGAACAAATTTTGGAGCCCATTTATATGTAGTATTTGTAGGTGGGAATGCAATAGAATGTTTTCCATTGAATGAGATAAATCCCTGACGATCAAGATGTTTGAATCTATATCGTAAAGCATAGTAATTTTGGTCAATATGCCCATTGATTCAGCGATAATGGCAATATGGATGATCTTGGTGTTTTGCTTTCTGATAAGGAGGATAAAAATGAGTAGGTGGTAGAAGAATAAATTGACGACTAAGAAGTCAGGCTCGAATGTCATGTGGTGAGTGTTGCGATAAAGTATGAGAGGTTTTGGAGATGGCGTGACTTGAGGTTTAACTATATGACATGTAGTAGACATAGATTGAATAGGAGATGTCGAAGAAGAACAAACATGTAATTGAGAAGCATCCTTAAGCTATTGAATTTCAGATCTAAGGGATGTGATGGTGGATTCCATAGATTAAATAGAGGATTTCCATGATTGAGAATCATCCTTAAGTTGTTGGAGTTCATATCTAAGAGATGTGATTGTTGATTCCATAGATTGGATGGAGGATGTACACAATTGAGAAGCATCCTTAGATGGTTGACCTTCAAATCTAAGGGATGTGATTGTGGATTCCATGATAGCAAATTTGGCATGTAAGGCATGAATCGAGTCTAAGATAGGTTGTTTAGATGGAGGGTCATCAAGATTAGGGTCGACAAAGAAATAATGAAGCATAACACTTAATTCATGTGGTGGTGTGTTATCATCAAAATACTTGGTGCCTAGGGGTTGTTGAAAAATAGCTTGACATGTAGGATATATCTTAAGTAAATCAGATAAAGAAGATTGACCCATGATATAAGAAGAATAAGGATCCTAACCGTGAAAGACATTGGGTTCACCAAAATGATTAACTAAAATTGGAACAGAATGGGAGGAAGTGGTAATCCTAGTTAATCTAATTAGGAGGACTAAAATGTTATATAAATGCAATAAATAATAGTAAAGTAGATGTAAATAAATATGCTAAGTAAAATGAAACCCTAGATGTGCAAGAGAGTAGGGAGAAATGGCTTAGATGATTGTTGTAGATGGTCGCATAGTGTCGTAAGTTTGAGAATAAAATTAGGAATCATAGAAGAACACTTAGGGACCGTATGAAGGGAATATTAGAAGGATTTGAAGTCATTGGGGCACTTGAGAGTGTTTTGTGGCACCCTGTGGTGTGCTGATTTGTTATCCGGGTGCTTTGAACACTGTAAATGCTCAAAACCTACAACTGGTATGGTCACAAATTAGTTCCAAACCTTCCAATTTTATCACACTGGATCAGTCGGTTAAGCTGGAAAATGACATTTCAGACCCAAATGTAGTTCGGTGTGTGTGTGTGTGTGCGCGCGCATGTCATGCCCTAGGTTCTCTCGTGTAAGCCACTTTGTGAAGTAGAAAGCAATAGTAACTATAGAATATGTAAATAGCACATGTGCATGGAATAGTATAAAATACCTACCCCTATGAAGTGTGTGTGATGAAGATATCGTAGCCTTGATGCATGGAAATATGTGGATGCAAGTGATGTAATAGATGCAACCCTAGATGGAGTGGTAGTATTGTGTAATGCTATGACCTAGGACCATCATTATGGTCTTATAACTTTATATTTATAGGGATATCAAGATTAATTTCATAATTAATCCTAAAAAGGAGACTTGAGAAAAATATAAAGATGACCAACAGCTAGAAATGACCCAAAAAGGAGTGAAAGGGGATTTTCATAGATTAGGGCACCCAGTGGGGTAGATCGGGCGCCCAAGACAGTCGGGCACAAGGATTTAGGGATAAAATGTTGGGGCAGTTGCAAAATGGGTGGATAAGTGCTGGAAAATACATGGGAACTACGAAATAAAATATAAAATAAAGATGGCCAAAAGGTGGGATTAATTATTACTTTTTACACTTGAGAACCTTCTAAATAGTAGTATAAGACTGGGCCAAATTATGTGTAAAGTGCATAATTTTGTGTCTACAAGTACAATATTAAGAGTTAATTGTGAGACTTAACAACATTCTAATTTATGATTTGTTTGTGGGAATGTAACCATCGTATGGTGTGCTAGGAGAAAATTGAATTTTATATCACTCGTATAACATGTTTAAACCATCTTGTGGTGAGAAAAGGGATCCACATTGTGTAAACTCTAATGCAAACCTTAACCCTTTAAAAATGGACTACTCCATCTTGATATTTCACTTGTCCTAGTATGTAATGGATGTATAATGTGAAACTATGTGATCATGTTCTTAGAGACAAATCCCTTAAGACAAGAAATAGTGGTCTCATAAGGATTCAAATGCCCCAATAGCATAGAGGTTACAAAATTCATTAAAAAAGACATATGAACCTAGTTAGTGAAAACCATGTTAAGTCGGATGTAAAATGATACTCAGGAAACCTAATCCAGAGAAAATAAGATAACGAAGCATGTTTCCACGTTAAGTGCCTTCTAATCCTTAACCAATTATTGGAGCGTAACTAGAGTAAAATTTTAATTGACGTTTGACCTTGGGAAGTATAATTGTGAGATGGTATTCTACAGGAAAGGTGGAACACGATATTTTTGGTAATGTGATTAAATCCTCTTGTTGTGGATAAAGAATCTATTCCATATTTAATACTTGTTGTGTACTAAATCCATCTATGAACGAGTGAAAGAAACACGACCCTAAATCCTTAAGAAAAAATGTGAACTTCACCTCAATTGGACTTACACTTGTTCCATTATGTAACAGAGACATGAAATAAGATTAGGATGCATTCCCTTTGTAGTGAATCCTAGGGATAATACCTTGTACTCGTGTGTGTATGTAAATAGCTCTGTGTGTAAATAAATATCCTGTTAACAAACGAATTAAACAAGTAATTTAAATAATGTAGATGATCCTTATCGAATGAGATATACTGTAAGTTAAATGTTAGATTATAAATGAAATATAGAAAAAGGAAAATAAATGTATGATTCACACATTATGAGCCTTTCTAGAACTTAAGTTAAAGATTGAAACATGATTGTAATAAATGTGCAATCCTAAAATATCATGCCATGGGAAGACCCTATCTATAAGTTTATACTATAGTTGAATTGTTATGTTGTGCCTTGACATTTGACTAAAAGTGGCCTTGATGTGCATCACATATTTTCACATTATCTATGTGGGTTAGTGTTGTGAAAATGTATCATGTGTTGTCCTAAGTGATCTCCTGTAGTGTCTTGTGTACTACAATGTAAGTTAAAAATAATTATTCCGGTATTTTAGTGTTGTAATTGTGTGTGTAAAATGTGGGTGTTACATGAGCTATCTCCTTATGCCCAAACCCCTAACATTGCATGAGCTTGCTGTGAGCTATTATTCCCCTCATCCATGACCTAGCTTGATTTAAGAGCTTTTCCTATGGCCTCGCTCATTTAACTGAGATCTATTGGCTTTCCATCAAGCCCTATCTCCTTCACTGAGATCATCTCGAGCCTTTATCCCGCCCACTTGCAACACAACTCAATCTAGTTGTTCTCCTCAACCCAACCCCTTCACAACCACCAACACACCGAACAGCTCACCGAGTTGCTCGGTGAGCTAAATCTAAGCACGATCATCCTTCATAATTCCATTTCTCTCTCTTAGCCCATTAATTTTATTTTGTGTTTTCCTTCAAACCTCTTTGAGCTAGAGTGTTGTGGGAGGGAAAAATAAGACTATAAAACATAATTCTAATTTTTTTACAATTTTTTAGATTTTTAGGTTACATATGGGCCCACGGGGCCCACATTTCATCGTATTTTAAGTTGATCTTAAGGGTCAAAAAAGAAGAGGAAAAATTCCTCGATGATGATTTTCACTCCAAAATTCCTTGAATGAGTTCTCGAACCCTCGAAAATCACCTATGAACAAATTCTATCCTTAGGGGCTTTGTTTAGTGTCTAGGTCCTTATTGTACAACTTGGCCCAAGGGGCCAAATTGATAACACATATAACATTCATGTTATTAGATTGAGGCTACTCAAAGCATATTAGTGATTTTGTAGATATGGTGAATGAAGTTTTAATTAATGTATTATCTTACAATATACTAAACTACAGAAAAATAATAAGATAAATGCCTTGAAATTAGTACATATCTATGGATTTTCAAGACATTGTAATAGAATATATCATTTAGTACTTAGTAATCACATATACAATATTATAATTATAATTTTTTAGAACTTAAAGTTACATAAATATGAAAACAAATAGTTGATTACAACATGATGCATAAGCATACACCTATATGAATGTTTTCATTTGGCTAAACAACCAGGACTATGGGGATTCCAATATGTCAAAGTCACCCATAGAATGATCATGGACCCATCCATTTCACATTTATTTTCATGCATCTAGAGATATTTACCCTAGTGGATGGCTAGAAAAAATATTTAATAGAATCATACTAACTAGGTTGAATACAACCTAATATGTGCACACACCTAAAACTTGTGTATTTCTTTTCCTATAGATCGATCCTTTCATATACTTTAATTAGCTAGAAATATAAATATAAGGTAGTTTTATAATTTCCAAATCATTTTTCTATAATAAACCACGTGATACTTAAAACTACGGAATTGAAAGTTAGTATGGTTATTGATATAATTTATAATGGGATATAATGGATAGTGGTGGAGTGTAATAGTATGAAAATTCAATAAAAATGAGTGTAAACACTTATACTTACATACACATACACATATGCACATATATATGATAACATAGTATTTTGGGTAACATTGTGTTTTTTTGTAAAATGTTGTTCTATATATTAATTACATTTTGTACTAAAATATTCTGGAAATTCAACCTCTTTAATTTTGAAATTGAAATGCTCACAAATTGATATCACACTTTTTAAGAGTTGGAAAGAATTAATTACATCATGAAGACAGGGTTAACGGAATTTAAAACTATCGATACATATAACTAATAAAAATAATCATAATTTTTTATTTTTTATAAAATAAATTTATATTAATTTAATAAAACCCTACATATATGTATGTTGGAAACAATCGAAACAAAATAAATTTATAACAAACCATATAATATGAAAAGCAATTCTAATGTTTAATTCACATTAAAACACACAAAATTGTCATCTTTAAAACCATCAACATTTTTACATGATTATATAGTGTAAAATAAAATAAAATGATACCAATTTTTATCCAAAATTGAAGGTGCGATTCAAAACCGCTTCATAAATTTTACACAAAAACTACTCTGCAACTTTGGTGCAAACCGGAGTTGGATTTTCTAGGTTTCTCTTTCTCGATCACCATACCGCGACCTTTTCGGGCTCTCAAGGGAATTTATTACTATAGTATCTCCTAGGGTTTCCCGCCATATGGGCGTCCCCTATATAATGTCCCCACCTTATTCAAATCCGATTGTTTCAACCGTGGAAGGATATATTGGAGCGAGCAATGGCTTTATTGGCGAAGTGATCTAGGAAATTTTTCCTAAAGGTTTTTACTGAGGAAATATTTGTCCTCATGATGTAGTTCTACCCATTCCTAAATTTAATGTTGCTTCTCAATGGTTAGAGCAGTTTTGCCTCATTGGGTATTTTGTGGGTCGAATCCCCTCTGAAAGCATGCTCAAATCCTGGGTTAACATAGTCTAGACTCCTCATGGAGTCCACCTAGATAACGTTCAAAACATGACCAAGGGTTTCTTTCTTTTCATTTCTCTGACCCTACTAATGCACCCAATATTATGGCTAAGCAAGCCACTTGGTATGTCCGCAACTCACTGCTTGTGTTAACACCCTGGCACAAGGAATTTGTGGTACTTGAATAAACCACCCTTAAAGTTCCTGTTTGGGTTGAATTTTCTGGTCTTCCTCTGCCGTGCATGCATTTTTCTGTAAGTTTCCACCTCACTTGGGTGGTTAGTTTACTTGGAAGCTAATAAGTTTTACTATGCTCATCAACAGAAGTGAGTATCCATTGAGATTGATCTCTCACAGGACCTCAAAGAATTTGTGGATATTCAAATGGGTGATAAATGTTATTCCCAACGGGTTATGTATATTAATCTACCCAACACTTATTTCTATTGCCAAGCGTCTAATCACAAGATCAAGGATTATCTGCTTTATGTACCTCATAATTGCCTTGTGGCCAAAAAAAAAAATCCCGAGCCAAGTAAAACCCCAATAGGAGGAAGATTAGAAAGTTTCTGGGTAGGAGAAACAAAAACAAATCCCGAAATCCAAATCCTCTAGCTCCCGTGACCATCGAGAACTAGATGTTAAGGAACAATCTCTCAGTATCCCAGCTAAGAAGCCTACAACTACTACCAAAGAACCAATTGCTACTACCATCTTAGCTACTCCATTGCCAAATTATTCTAGCACACCCCTTATGGCATCGGTTCTCATGGACTAGAAATTTTTGTTTCTCACGTCCCCATCCCGCATTGGCCCACTCTGCTATGAAGTAACTCACATGGCTTTCCAAATGACCCCGAATTCCTTATCACATCTCTTGGGACCACAATGAGAACAAAATGCGGATTCAACCAAAGCAGAATACAACATTGAGTACGCTGACCATAAAAAAGTTGATATGTAGGATTTTTTACAAAGACAATGTAACTCATTTCATGCACAATCAATATGATGTCCTTGAGGGCTTGGTGGAAGAGGATATGGATCTTGAGCAACCTTTCCCATGAATTTTTTATCTTATAATGTTAGGGGTCGTACAAAATCTTGTCGTAAATATGTGGTGCATGAAACTTGATAATGATGTGCAAATCTAGATGTTTTGTTTTTGCAAGAAGTAAAAATTATAGGTTTTTAGTTATAGATGGTATGTAAATCCATCTAGCCTCAAAACTTGGCAACTTCTGTAGAAATTATGAAGTGGGGCGGGGATTAATTTCACTTATTTCTCCCAAATGACAGCCCTTATTAATTAACCATGGAATCAACCCCACCAAATGTGTCATATGGGTCCTCTTTAATATTGATGGCATCCCTTTTGGGCTCATAAATATTTATGCCTCAAATGATGCAGCTGAAAGGGTTGATATGTGGCAATGGATAGCCAAATCCATTCCCAATGCCTACTAAGTAATAAGTGGATACTTTAATATGGTTGAATCCCCTAATGATAAATGTGGCCAATTTCCTATGAGGTGGACACTTGGTGAAAGAGAAGCGTGGTACTTCATGCAAAATAAATTCAGATTTTTTGATCCTAACACATCTCGCTTTCCCACCTATGCAGCTTGGTGCACGTGGACCAATCTTTGTGGAGGGACACACCACATTCTTAAATGGATTGACAGGGCCATGCTGTTTGCTAAAAATTCCTTTGAGTTTGATAGCATTTATTCTATGTCAGTTGAGGTCATGCCTGACTCTGTCCTTTTGGAACACTCTCCTGTATGATTTCATATATGTTAGCATGATGTGCGCCCATTTTGTCATAAAGGCCAATTCTTTCTTAATATTGCCTTGATGCAACATGGCCCCACTGTCAATCATATCAAATGGGTTTGGAATTTAACTCCATGACCTAGTCACTGTCAATCAGTGGTTTCATCCACCTATGCAAACCGGATACAATGGTGGGAAGATGTGATGACTCGAACTACCACCATATTTATGAGAATCTATGGCCGATAGGTGGAAAACACTCATACACCACTAACACCTCAGATCTCAGCTAGGTGATGGTGGCACTTCAAGGTGATCCATTCTTTGATGCTCTGGAAATGCAAGTAGTAACGCTCCAAAATCAATTTTTTTTTGGATAAATATAATGTTAGAGGCACCTAGATCCGAGCTAGGATGCATTGCCTCAAGATTGGAGATCAGGTGTCAAAATAATTCTTTCTTTCTCTCTGAGGTAGAAAGCCTTCTCAATAGATCCGAGCTATCATGCAAAATAGAGCTTAGATTACGGACCCTCAACTCATGTTTCAAGCCTTTGTGTGCCATTAAAATCTCATCTTTCAAGATCAACCACCCTTTTCACCTCACCTGAGCCACTCTTGACCATTGTTTGGGTGTTGTGCCACAAAAGAATTGAGGCTCGAAGCTTATATGTGAAAGAATTCTCACCATTAAAGACCTCCATGAAGCCACTCTATAAATGGCTAACGATAAAGTGTCGGGCTACGATGGATTCCTTGCAAATTTTATAAAGGTCTTTGGGATTACGTCGGGGAAAAACCTTTTTAGGTATATCTTGAAGGATTTAGAACCAATCCCTAGGGCCACACATTAATAAGGGAAACATAAAATTTTTCCCTAAGCAAGGAGATCTTGAGAAAATAAATTGTTGGTAACCGATTACATTTTGAATGTCTCCTACAAAATCATTCCCAAAGTATTAGCTCTACGATTACACAATCTTCTACCTGTTATTATTCATTAGAAGAAAACATGCTTCATATAGGGACATTTCATCCTGGATAACATCATTGCGGTGTGGGAAGACATGGGATGGGCATGCAGATCTCATCAAGCCGCCATGTTTATAAATACTGACTTTGAGAAGGCTTATTATCGATTGAATCACCATTCATTCTTGACATGCTTGAGACCCTTATCTTTAGACCCATTTTTATTCAATCCATCAATATGGTTTTTGAATATGCCTCTTCTCAAATTTCTATTAATGGCCTTAGCTTAGAGCCTTTTGGGATTTTTCAGGCTATCAGATAAGGTTATCCTCTTGCCCCCTCGACTTTGTATGTGCTAGTGGTGAAGGCTTTGGTTATATTTTAGCTTATGCCAAAGCACAGGGTCTTGTTCATGGAATCTCGCTGCCTGATGAGCCCAATTCTCAACTTCTCAATGGGAATTTTGCAGAAGATTCCTTCCTTACACTTATTGAGGATGAGACAAACATTTGCAATGCTATGCAATGTTTGGATACTTTCTTCCTAGCTTCTAGCTCATCCATTCAATGGCAAAAAACCTAATGTTACTAGAAATCTTTCCTTCCCGCTTTTTGATGGCTTTCCACCTTTGATTAGAAATTTTTGTAACATGGTGAGATTTTAAAATTTCTAGGTATTTTGTTTGCTTTTAAAGCCTTCCCGGCTAAGCTATGGAATTATGTCATTCAATGGGTGGAAAAAAAGTGGAATATTGGATCACTAGGCCTTTATCTCTAGGTGACAAATTCCAAATATTTTCTAAAGTTCTTGCTACCACCCATGTTTACTACTATTCTTTTTGGGTTCCTTCCAAATCTTATATTCAGAAGTTGGAAAAGCTACTCAAATATTTCTTATGGGCTAATGCTTCTATTGTAAAAGGTTTTCATCGGGTAGCTTGGGATATATGTTGTCTACCTCGCAATTCTGGAGGCCTCGGGCTTATTCACATTCAACATCAAGGGCAAGCTCTTTGTGCTAAGTGGATTATCAGAAGCATTATTGGCTAAGAAGATTGGAAATTTATCATATGGAATGGCATTGTAGAAGGTTCTCCTTATGGCTTCCCTACGTGGAAAGGCTTAGGGTTTGTAAATTTTCTCATCACTCATGTGCCTGTCAAAATTGTTGGCACATTTGTGCTTAATAGTATTTGGAAAGCATGGGAATGTTTCAAACCCTAGATTTTATGGAAGGGGATGGATTTCGTAATGGGATTTCTCTTAATTAGCAATCTCTCTAGTGGGCACCAATTTTTCAATCCCAAGATAAATGCTTAACAGAGGTCTCGGGAATCTCCATGCTTAAATTCTTCAAGCGTAGAATTCACACCATTAAGGACTTATTTTGCAAGAAAAATCAATCCTTGTACTCTTGGCTGGATTTTGGAGCTTTGTTTTGGCTTTCCAACCAAGATCAAGATACTTTCACTACTGTGATCAATTCAGTTCTTGATCACATGTTGTATAAGATTCTTTGTGCATTCCTCTCGCCCATGGTGGATAGATTGGAAGTGGTATGTTGATACTCCTTTCTGTAACTATAAATCAAGTAAAGGATATCATTAGATCTCCCCATTTGCCCATGGTGGAAAAAATTAATACTCATTGGGGAATTCACGCCACTTTGTCTACCTAGGGTAGATGATTTGAGACTATTTGGACTATATGTGTGGAGCCAAAAATTACTCATTTTCTTTGGTGTATTCTACACCAAGGCCTTATTATCAGCACTCATCTTGTTCAAATGGGGATCCCAACTCCCAAATTCCCCTTCTGTGGGAATCTGGAAACACTTTTTCATGTCTTGTGTTCTGTCCCAAAGCTCAAATTTCCTAGAACTAGATCCATTCCTCTT
Organism: Taxus wallichiana var. yunnanensis; assembly: GCA_018340775.1. NCBI lineage: Eukaryota > Viridiplantae > Streptophyta > Pinopsida > Cupressales > Taxaceae > Taxus > Taxus wallichiana. The sequence goes on from CM031240.1 coordinate 205,241,432, forward strand.
TTTCCCCTCACGACCCCCTTTGTTTCACTTGAAACATATCCTCTTACGAGATAATCCCAAAGTTATACCTATGTTAACCTAGATTTGACATGTTTCATATGGGAGATAATATTTTTTATATGGAAAGAAAGAAATGCTTATTTCTTTGTTAATTCTACAGTTGATCAATCTTTCTCGATTTATAATAAATCTATGGTGATATCCAATGTGCTTATGTAGATTCAAGTTCAAGAAAACAAGGTGGAGATGGAGATGGACCACCTACGGTAACCTTCTATGTCAATAGGGGAAGCCCCATGCAACATTTCCCAAGTGCCTCCATCTCGCACTGACACTCCTCACCTTTAGCCCATGGTGGCTGGCATAACTGATCTCGGTGCCATGCTTTCAGCCACACCCGCTACTCTCTGGGGCCGTTACATCGACATAGTCACTCACCGGCTCGCCGCCGTAGCCAAGGATCTCCACCGCATTCATCATATCACCAAGTAAGGTTGGGGCTTTCCACCTTGCTAGCATGGGTGGGGGTCTCCTCTACATTCATTGGCTCACTAGTAGGGATGGGGCTCGCTACCTTACCAATATGGGTGGTGCTCTCCTTCCGCCACTACTTCGCAACATGATGCTTGGAACTCAATGCTACCTTCAATACCTTCTAAAAAATTCCCTCACCTTAACCTCATCATTCCTACGCACGAGGAAGTGGACCGGGGAAGAACTTACCGCTAGTTGGGAGCTTCGGATGTTAGCAAGAACTCCGCTGGTTCGGGGTGGTCGGATGATTGGGATCCACCTACCTCGAGCATGTTTTTGCTGCTCCTTAATAGTGCCTTTTAATTGTTTTCAGTGATGCTTTTTTTTTGTTGTACTCTCCTAGGCTCGACCTAGTTTGAATCTTTTTTTTCTAGGCTCAACCTAGCTTGTTCATGGTTTTGGGGTGTGCTCTCATACCACCCACTTTTTGTTGAAATCTATCTTGTATCTTATTACATTAATATAATATAAGACCCATTTTCAAAAAAAAAAAAATTGAAGGTGCCTAATTTATGTTAAGAGGTTGAAACTTCCGCTATTTAGAACGAGCTTTGAATCTAATTGTATTTTTGGAAATGTTTCATCTTATATGGGGTGGAATTAATTATTAAACATTATTGGGGCAGTTTCAATTTATTTTTGAGGTGTCATATTTGATTTTTTTGTGTAGTTTTAAATTATAGTAAAGTTAAAATTGGTGGCCTAATCCATAACTCCAAAAATAATGGTTAAGATGCGAAGTGAAAAACTAGACAACATGCCACTTTATTTTAGAAATTCAATCAAGCGTAATACATAAATATGAATTGATTTCAATTCGAACAACCGAGAGATATCAAGTTTACTATTTTTGAGTTTTTAATATTTATATAAATATTCAAGTAATATTGAGAGAAATATATATAAAATTCTAAATTTAAGTTGAAGTATATAACCGCCATCGCCATGATTTTGTGGTTGGGGTTCACCACCGCCACCTTGGCCATCCATTTCCTTCTCTCTTGTTGTGTGAATTCTAAGGTGGGAAGATTTCCTCAGCTTGTCATATCCATTTGTCCATCTTTTGCATAGTTGGAGGATGCTATCAAAGGAGAGAATATTGTCTTGGGTCTTGACTAGAACCCATGTAACTCTAAGAAATATCATCCAAACCCCGATCGGGATGATCATGACCCATTATTGGTAGGAAAACAATATAAACTTGTAGTATAATTTTTTGTATCCTTTTTTCATGTAATAGATCAACCTATTTCAAGTTTTTATATCCCTAAACCCTTTTAAGACTTAGTTTGACTCGTTCAACAATATTCATATAACACCTTTATTTTTATGCCGATAGGCGTTGCCTCTATGAGAAAGAAGCTCCAGTCGTTCACATCAAGGGGATAAATTTGACATGTGTTTCAATTTTTTTTTTGTGTTTTATGTGTTTTGGGCCATTTTTTCTTCCTAGTAGTATTTTTTTTCTTCTTCCAAACAATCTTTTCCATTGTACATTCATGTCATGCATGCTATAACAAGTCACTTGCTTAGATATTGGTATAATTTATTATGCATTTCTAGCAACAATCCATGAGGAACCAAACTACAACATTTTCCTCCTCCCTATAAAGACATCAACACCTTCCATTTTCAGGTAGTAGGATTAGGCAGTTAATAGAAAACAAGGACATCATGAGTGTCTCACGTAATGCACATAAACAACCAGTTGTGGTGTTTTGAGATGCACTGCAAGCCTAGAATTTTGAATTATATGTGGTTGTAATTGTATAAAACTACATTCCTTATATTTTTGATTATATGCATAAGCTTGAAAATTGTAATAGTATATTAGTAGATAATTCTGCCAAGCCATCTGACTGAAAATATGTTGTAGCAGATGCTCATTTTTAAGTGCTAATTGTTATGAATTCAGAATTCTTAACCTTTTCCATATTGACATGTAGCCTTGCATATTACTTGTTTATTATTCAGGATTTGTAGCAGAATAAACAATAAAATTAATTTTTAGAGATGTTTCATAACTTCTTTCAGTTTGGGATTTTGTCCCTACAATTTCCAGAGGAGTTGTGCATTAGAAGAGGTGACATAATTTTAATAATCACAGGTTACTGACCCAGTTGGCTATATTACCACCCAAAATTTTGTATCTATGTGGATGACATCCTTGTGTTGTAGCCTGCACTAAATTACATCAAATGATTTGGAGCAATTCTTCACTAAACGCTACAGGTGTTGGGGGCTTGATTTAAATGTGTGTTTTATTTGTAACATGACTCTTGGTTATCCACTAATGATCAAAGAGGGGTAATTTTGGTTATGCGGTTGGGTTGAGATAATATAAACATTGAAAATTTTCCATATAGATAGAATGTCAAGAATGGGAAGATCTTCTATGTCCTTTTATATTTGAGGATACACAAGGTAAAGAGAGAATATGAAGGATTTTAAACATTCCCTAAAAGTAGAAATTCATGGTCATGAGGTTACTTTCTATTAATGGAGAACCTATTACATGCTTCTCTGTACCTTACCCTCGCCGCTTAAAATTTTAACATCAATAGTGAAAATATTCAATTTTATCCCACACTAAAATCAAGTTTAATGATTAATACAATTTTTTTACTAGTTATTTACTTTGCTAGAAGTGCACTTCCTATTAGAAAAACATATTTGTCAGCCATAAATAATGTCCTGTCCTATCTACTTAGGATGTTATGGACCACATCTGTAATGCCCACAAAAAAATCTACTCTCGTGTCAAAATAGAAACTAATAATTTAATCGTCAACGTTATGGTAAAAAAATATATTTTTTAAAAGAGGTTTGCAAGGCTAGACATTATCCAAATTAATAAATTTCTTGGTTAAAGTCTTTCTACACAATTTTGTGAAAGTTGGAATTAAATTAAAAATTAAATATTATTAATTTAATTCCTAAAATATATGTACGGTTTAAAACAATACGTTTACCAAGTTCCATAATTTTAATTAATTATCATGCACAAGGATTAATTTATCTTATAACACAAAAGTTTAATTTTTTTCCTAGCCACTAAGTGGCCCCATTCATCCCATTACCCATGACATTTGTAATTAAATTTCATTCCGCCAAAATTAGCGCCCACTTAAGTGAGGTAGGGTTTAATCTGAGCCATTAGATTGAATATATACCAACCCTTAGATTTGGGTTGCCTTAAATATCCTTATGGGTTTCTTTTTTATTTCTACTTGCCCAAAAAACCTTATATCTTCATTCTTGATTTGCAGGTTTGGAAGAGGAGAAGGAGAAGAAGCCATGAAAGCAAGAAGTGCAACCATGGGAAAATTTTCTTGGTTCTAGTTATAAATGTAGAAATCTTCCTCCATTCTTCTCTTCATAGCTTAGTTTAGACAAGGGTTTTCTATTGTAAGGTTCTTCATTTGCTTAATGTAGAGATCCCCGTGGATCTATTTTTTTATTTAATGTAAACATTCTTTGAGTTCAACAATTGGGGAAAAACCCCATTTCATTTAATCTATGAAATTTTACACATTTGGATGCCCATAAGAGGATTTATAAGCTTAAACAATTAAATTTGATCAATTAATAGTTGTTGGTAGTTTCATTTTGAAGGTTTAAAACTTAGATTTTAATTAAAATTCAATCTGGGTTTATCACGGCCTTGATTTTTATTTTTTTATTGAAAGTGACAAAACCACCTCCCTACGCAAACCGGCGGTCCTTGTGACCGCCACCCTACTGCATGGAATTTCATCGACTTATGCTCTATGCAGGGGGTAGTTATGAAACCACCGCTCTACACACGGCGGCGGTTACTGTTTCCCAAAATAGAACCTTAAATTAAAGCATTTTCTGAACAATTTCCTACTTAGGTTTGTTTCTAAGGAAACATTAATTTTAATTAAGGTGTCTACAATTCTTTAGTTGATAGATTGATAACATATCTTAGTTTCATAACTCAAAATTTCCAAATGCATAGCTTTTCCATTCAAACATACAACCTTCAACAATATGAAATGTAAGTTTTCTTTTATTGAACATACTTTGGAATTTCTCTTTTCAACCATACAATACAAATATGATAACTACAAGTTACAATAACATTCTTTTATAATACAATAACTTCTAATCCATTTCTTTCAATAAAATTAGTCCTTTCCAACAAGGTATACAACAAAAGTTCTTTCTATATTCAACTAAATCACTACAACTTGGAATAAATGAAATATACAAGAATTTCTTGCAAACATACAAAAGTTACAATCTTCCACTCTAAGTGGGAACAATAATATGATTTACAACATGGATAATTCTTCCAACAAGGTCAAAACATAAGTCTTCTTTCAAATTCATCTCCAAACTTTTAGCTTTCAACTTGCATCATACAACTCTTTGAAAATTTGGATCACAATAAAAATAAAGGGATATAGGTGACACTCTCTACCCAACCTATAATCTAATAAGAGGAGAAGTCATCCCCTAATTATCCCCAAGCCCCAACCAAATAACAATGAGGGGTATTGAGCAACATTTGACAAGTTTTACAAGAGGCTTCCACAACAAGCATTCCACAAAGTAAGAAAATAAAATAACACATTCAACACTCAATTCAACAAAATAACAATATCCCCCAACAAAGAAAAAAGGATTGAATACAACAAGCCAACAAGGAGAAATTAAATATGGGCACCACCTCCTTTTGTTTGCCAAGTGAAATAGAAATTCCACCCGAAATCCTCCATGTGCACAACTAAAAACATAAATCAATCCTTATTTCTACACTTGCAAAATGCAAAATATAACCATGTTATCCTTTTCACTCCCCATAGGTGGAACTCAAACTCACACTCCCTCCAAAATGTATGCCTCACATCTTTCTTTCCCCTCCCAATGGTCCCATAAATCCATCTCCCACACACAACTTAAGGCAAGCTACCCATTTACAAACAACATAACCACAACACTCATACAATATAAAAACAAACACCATTTCTACATCAAATACATTAATACAAAGATGAAAATAAAAGAGGAGAGCCTACCTCTCCATCAAGATTCTAATTATTTTTCTCAAAATCTTTTAACGCTTCACCTAAGCTTAATCAAAGATGCAACTCAAAAATATTAACTCCAAGTATGAAAACCAAGACCAAATTTTAAAAGTGCAAGAGAAGAAAATAAGACAAGTAACCCAAAATCAATCAAAATAATCAAATAAATAGAAAAGGGATGTGAGGATTACGAGGTGGCTCCATGTAGGATGCAACTTCATCATCACTCCATTCCAACACACAATTCAAACACCAATCCCAATGTAATTAAATGCACATTTAATACTTATGACATGCCCATATGACACTCCAAATTGCACACCATGCTTATCAAGGACAAACTTAAATGTGGTAAGTGACAAGTGCAATTATTTACCCTTTTACTCTCCAAAATGCATAATTAAGCCTAAAATTAACTCCCATACCATAGGTATGGTTGATGGATGAATTTAAGAGGCATGAGACAAGCTTAGCTTGTCCCACAAGCCTCAAAAAAATCCTCCCAAGTCAAAATCCTAATTTTGAAATTGGGAAAGAATACACAATAAAAAAACAAACACAAATCTAATTTACATCCACAAGATTTCAAGGACCATCTACCCAATTTATTGCCCACATGTCAAATCTTCCTTTTTAATTCAAATTTAAGCTAAAATAGTTAATTAAGACACATTAGCAAGTGTTAATAAAGTGACAATATTTCCCAAATAATTAAACACATGCAAAACAAATAAAAATAAAAAAATTAAAGGAAGGAAACACATTACACCCATGGCCACATAAATGAGGTTACCTCCCAATGGGAACCTCCTAACAAAGCATGCAACAACTCAAAATTATACACAAGTTGTCAAATTCTAGCCATGTTGCACAACACCGACATCCTTTTGTGGTTGGTCCCCTATCCCCTTTCGGTGTATGTGATAAAATATCCCTGCAACACAAACAAAATAACTCTGGCCTTATGGCCGTATTAACAACATCGAGAATAATATACATATAGCAATCAATAATCTTCATCCAAAATTAACAATTCTATCATCTATCATGCTACAATTTAATTTGATTTTAACATCCATAACATTATAATTCTACTCAAAATATCCAACATAGGCTATGCATCCAGAATATGACATGTTAGTATAAAATTAGAATACTACAAATCAACATATATAATTTTCCATCATTGTCATCTAGTGCATCATAATCAAAATGTAAATCACAACATGTCAATAGTCCAAATATCTACATAGTCTATCATTTACTAATCAAGATATAATAATCAAATTTTCTAAGTATCAATCCAACAGTAATATCATCAAAATGAAAATAGTGCCAAAGAGGAGTGAGCACTACATCCCCTAGCCCTTAGACTCAACTTCCTCTCGGAATTCACTGAAATAGGTATTGAAATTGGGCCCATAATAAGGTAGAATCCTCCCATGTGGCTCCAATATCATCATAACTATCCCATAGGACTCGAACTCCGATCAATCTCACAACCTCGAAGGCCTAGGGTACTGCGCTCTATGATGCGAATGGGATCCATAGTCACCTACCCCTACTCCTGCACCTGTAATGTGGTCCAATCCAATACATGAGAGAGATCTAGAATGCATCTCTTTATAATAGAAAAATGAAATACATCATGGAGGTGAGACAAGATGGGTGGCAAGGCTAGACAATAAGATAAGGAACCGATATGCGTCAAGATATCAAACGGACCACGAATATAGGAGCTAACTTAGAGATTTTTCCATAATGAATAGGGATCTTATGAGGTATGACACAAAGAAATACTTTTGTGCCCCAACCTTAGAGTTGAAATAAACTCTCCTCCGATCTACATATTTATTGTGTCTATCCCTGTCCCTCCCTTAGTCTCTCTGTCTAATCAAAAAAACTTGCTGCTTCATGTCCTGTAACAAAGTTGGACCAAGAGATACTCTGTCCTCCAATCTTTCCCAACTCAGTGGTGTCCTGCACTCCTTGCCATAAAGTTCCTGAAATGGAGCCATCCCAATAGAACTCTGAAAGTTGTTATTATAAGAAAATTTCACCAAGTACAAATACTCATCCCACCTTGAATTATTGTCCATAACGTACATCTAAAGCATTTCCTCTAAAAATTGGTTCACCCACTTTCTCTATCCATTTTTCTCTAGCTGATATGTTATAATGAAGTTGATACTCATCCTAAGGGCACGTTGCATGGTAGTCCAAAAATGAAAAGTGCATAAGGGATTGTGGTCATAAATAATCTTTTGTATAATCTCGTGCATTCAGACAATATCATCTAAGTATACTCGTGCCACTGCACTAGATGTATAGGTGGTCTTCATCAGAGAAAAATAAGGAACTTTCATCAATCTAACCTCCATGACCATGATGGCATCGTGGTGGTATCCTAACGTCGGTAGCCCTACTATAAAATCCATGGAAATGGTGTCCTATTTCCACCCCGGTATAACATACGGGTAGAGAAGTCTAGATGAATGCTGATGCTTATACTTCACCCTCGACACTCCAAACAACATGACACAAACTGAGCTACATATCTCTGAATTCCTCTCCAATGGTATAACTATCTCAAAGTGGCATACATCTTCTTCACCCCTAGATGGGTTGAATAAGGTGCATGATGAGCCTTTGCCAAGATATCCTGTCTCAAATCTCCATCCCTAGGTACATAGATCTAGCCTCTGTTTCTAATAATTCTATCTGACTTTAATGGAAATCCATCAAAATTCCCCTCAAGGGGTCTTTAAGACTCAATATCTGCTCTAGTTTCAAGGTAGAAGCTATCATGTGGAAGCTATCCCAAAATGTTGCTTTACGGATTTGTACCACTGAAGTAACCACAACTAAGTGTCTCCATCAAATCAAAGCATCTGTAACCAAATTATCCTTCTCTTTCACATGCTATTTCTCCATGTCGTACTCACATAACAACTCCATCCAACGCCGTTGATGAGTGTTGAGATTGGGTTATGCGAGGAGGTGACGTAAGCTCAAATGGTCTTAACTAAGAATGAACCTCCTGCCAAGAAGGAAGTGATGCCAACACACCAAAGCATGCACCACTTCCACAAGATCAAGGTCATGAGTCATATAATTGAGCTCATAATCCTTGAGTTTGAAAGACTCAAAGGCTACTACATGGACATCTTGTATTAAAACACCTCCTAAACCTTCCAAAGAAGCATATGTACACATAAAGAAATCCCTTTGAGGATCTCGCACTACAAAAATCGGTACTATTATAAGACATTAATTCAAAGTGTACTAAAGGCTTACTCACATCTATCTGACCACTCAAACCTCTTCCCTTTTTGCTGAAGGGGAGTTATGGGGTACACAATCCGAGAGAAGTCCCGAAAAGATATCTTGTAGTAACTCCGCCAACTCCATGAAACTTCTCACCTCGATCACATCGGTTAGCATTGGCCAATCCATAATAGATTTAATCTTGGAAGGATCGACTATGATACCTTCCCAGATATAATTTGACCTAAGTCCTGAACATCTGACTAGAAAAAGGAACACTTCTCCAAGTTCTCGTATAGCTTCTGCTCTCGAAGACAGACAAAACCCGCGAAGGTAGTCCTTGTGCTCCTCACGTGTACATGAGTATATCAGAATGTCAACAAGAAACATGAGCAATAAGGATCAAAAACATCTTGAACACCCCATTCATCAAACTCATGAATATTTTAGGGGCGTTCATTAGACAATAAGGTACCATTGTGAACTCATAGTGGCCTTATCTTATGGGGAAAGGTGTCTTGTGGATATTTGATTGTGTAATCCTTAGCTGATGGTAGCTTGACTTAAGATCTATCTTAGAAAATACAGTGGTCCCCTTCATCTAATCAAATAAATCATCTATCTATGGAAGGGGGTAACGATTCTTGATCGTTACTTTGTTCAACCTATCTCGTAGTCCACACACAAACACATAGATCCATCCTTTTTCTTTACAAAGATCACTAGTGTACCCCAAGGAGATACACTAGGATGGATTAGGAATTTCTCAAGAAGGCCCTCCAACTACAACTTGAGATCACATAACTAAGGTGTGATCATCCTATATGGTCTCGCATGAGATAGGCTCCGCTCCTAGAACAAAATTGATATGAAAGTCTATCTCTAATGGAGGAGGTAACCATGAAAAATCAATAGGAAAAACATCTGAAAAATCCTATAAAATTGGGTGGTCATCAAGTGACAGTCCATGAGTCTCATCCTTTGATTAATCACTAACAGTGATGAAAAAAATAAGCGACAACCCCATCACGCACACCGATTCAGCTGCATAGCGGATATGATGCGAATAGAGATGGGTCTTGTTGGGGTGTGGAGCTTGTTTTTGGTCTTCTCAAATCAGTATTGAAGTGTGGAGTTTGAATTGGGAAGATGAAAGGTCATGACCATTTATTTTCCATCCATGGGAAGATGAAAGGTCATGACAATTTCTTTTCCATCCGTGGGAAGATGAAAGGTCATGACTTTCGAACTTCTAGGGTTGACTTTTGGACTTCTTAAAGGATTGTAATCATATAAATAAATGTGTTAGAGTATCTTGTGTGTTTAAGAGGTCTTGAGTCTTAGTGATCAAGAGGTGATCAAGAGTGATCAAGGTTAAGCAATTTGGTGCCAATTGTGGTTTAGATGTGGTTTAGGATCTTTGGAATTTCGTTGTGTATTCATAAGCGAGAGAAGTCTTTGAGAGTTATTTTACTTGTTGTTGATGATAAAATCTAAGTAAGTTCTTGGTGGACGTAGCGCACATTGGGTGAATCATGTTAAATCTTGTCTTGTATTATTTTGTGAATTATTTATTTATGCTAATATATTTCTACATGTATACTTTTGCTATATAGTTTCCTATTCTGTGATTTGAGGAATTGTTTCTACATATTTGTTCTCTATTTCCTGACAAATGGTATTAGAGCTTGGTTGTTTTTTTGCTGAAGTGGTAAATCATAGGGAAAGTTTAGCTTGAGTGGGAGTTATGGCGGATGAGGGAAGATCAAGGGTTGAGAATTTTAATGGGAAGAACTTTGGTTTGTGGAAGATGCAAATGGAGGATTACTTATATCAAAAGGACCTCCATGTTCCTTTGGCTGGAAAAGTAAAGAAACCTACAACCATGTCGGATGAGGATTGGGAGTTGTTGGATAGAAAGGCACTCGGGGAAATTCGGTTATGCCTTGCATCTTGATTGCTTTCAACATATTGCAGGAGAAGACCATGAAAGGTCTCATGAGTGTGTTGGGGAATTTATATGAAAAACCCTCTACTTCTAAAAAAATTTTTGTTGAAAAAATTATTTAATATGAAGATGTCTGAGAATGGTTCTATTGTTGTTTATTTGAATTAATTTAATATGGTTGTGAGTATGTTAAAATTGGTAAAAATTGACTTTGATGATGAGGTCAGGGCTTTATTGATTTTGTGCTCCTTACCAAATGGTTGGGACAACTTGGTTATGGATGTAAGTAATTTAGTCTCTAATAATTCAAATTTGAAGTTTGAGGATGTAATAGGTGTGATCCTAAGCGAGGAAATTTGAAGGAAGAGCACTAGAGATTTCTCTACTTCTGGAAATGCTATGATGGTGGAGAGTAGAGGGAGACAAAAGAACAAAGGGAAAGGTAACCATGGGAAGTCGAATGATCACGGAAGGTCAAAGTCCAAGAGTAAGTTAGAATGTTGGCATTGTGGGAAGGTTGGTCATGCTAAGAAATATTGTTGGGCTCTTTGGGATAAGAAGAACAAGGAGGAAACTAAAGAGGTAAATGTGGTAGCAGGTGATGTTTGTTAGGATGCCTTAATTCTTTCTTTAGATAATATTGTTGAGTCTTGGGTGTTAGATTCAGGGGCTTTTTTCCATGCCACCCCACATAGAAATTATTTTACTAATTTTGTTCATGGAGATTTTGGACATGTATATCTTGGTGATGATGAACCATGCAAAATAATAGAGAAAGGTTGTGTTTAGGTGAAAATGTAGAATGGGAACACATGGCTACTTAAGGATGTCAGGCATGTGCCTAAGTTGAGGAGGAACTTGATATTAGTGGGTCAGTTGGGAAGTGATGGTTGTATAGTCGGTTTATAGCAGATTCATGGAAGGTTACTAATGGATATCTTGTGGTTACAAGAGGTAAGAAAAATAGTACTTTGTATTTAACTAGTGGTGCTGATTATTGTAATTTAGTTGCTACAAATGGAGATGCAACTTTGTGGCACTAGAGACTCAGTCATATGAGTCAAAAGGGCATGTAGATTATAAAGGACAGGTTGCCCAGATTAAAGGAGTTAGATTGAGACTTATGTGAGGACCGTATTTATGGCAAACGAAGCGGGTGAGATTCCTCAAGGTTAGACCTACCAAGGAGGGTAAGTTGTATTTAGTGAATATAGATGTATGGTGGTCACTAAGGTAAAATCTATTGGTGGTTCATGTTATTATGTCACTTTCATTGATGATGCAACTAGAAAAGTTTGGGTATATTACATTGGAAAGAAATCTGATGTGTCTAAAACCTTCAAAAGATGGAAAGCCTTGGTTAAGAATGAAATAGGTCTCAAGTTGAAATGTTTCAAGTCGGATAATGGAGGGGAGTATTAAAGCAATGAATTTCTTGATTCTTGTTTGGTAAATGGGATCTGCAGCAAAGAACGGATCAAAGTACTCCACGGGAAAATGGAGTGTCGAGAGAATGAACAAGACAATCATGGAACGTGCTAGGTGCATGAGGTTATATGTAGGGCTGCCACTTATGTTTTGGGTGGAAGTAATGAGAAAAACTGTTTATCGATTAACATAGGACCCTCTATGGCTTTAGATAGAGGTACACCGAGGAGGCTTGGTTTGGTAAGAAAATATATTACTCATTTCTTAGAGTATTTAGATGTGAGGTATTTGTTCACATTGATAAAGATGATAGGACCAAGTTAGAGTCTAAGTCGTAGAAATAAACCTTTGTTGGATATGGTGAGGATGACTTTGGTTTCTGTGTTTGGAGTCTTAAGGACAAGAAAATATTTGATCTAGAGATATTGTCTTTAATGAAAAAGTCATGTATAAATATCAGTTATAGGAATAGAAAGAGGAATCAAAGAAATAATACACAGTGTTAGAGGAAATTATGGACAACAAGGTGTCTAAGGGTCCGGTTGTGTACAACAGGTTCAGTACAACTAGTTTAGGAACCTACTCATCAGGAATCCCAAACTTCTGAGGTGAGAAGGTCTTCTAGGGTAAGAAGGGAACCTAAAAAATTTACTCCATCTTTGAATTATTTATTTCTCACTAACGGTGGAGAGCTAAAGGGATTTAAGGAAGCGGTGCAGGTGGATGCCGGGAAGAAGTGGGAGTAGGTCATGGATGAAAAACATAGATCTCTTATGGAAAACTAGACTTGGGATTTGGTGGAGCTACCTGAGGGTAAGAGAGAATTGCAGAAGAAATGGGTGTATAGAATCAAAGAGGAAGATGGAGGTAAGAAAAGATATAAGGCCCGGTTGGTGGTAAAGGAATTTGCACAAAAGTGAAATTTTTTTCTCCTGTTGTTAAAATGACTTCTATTAGAACTATTCTTGGTTTAGTTGTAGTAGAAGACTTGCACTTAGAGCAGTTGGATGTGAAGACTACATTCCTTCATGGTGAGTTGGAGGAGGAATTGTATATGCAATAGCCACAGGGTTATGAGGTCAAATGGAAGGAGAGATTAGTGTGCAAATTGAAGAAGAGCTTGTATGACTGAAACAAGCTCCACGGTAGTGGTATAAGAAGTTTGACAGTTTTATGCAGGAGTAGGGTTACTCCAGGTGTCACTCAAACCATTACGTGTACATAAATAAGTTTCTTGATGGTAGTTATATTATTCTATGCCTATATGTGGATGATATGCTTGTTGTAGGGAAGAACATGCAAGGAATAAAGGTACTCAAGAAGAAGGTATGTGACTCCTTTGCTATGAAGGAATTGGGGGAAGAAAAACAAATCCTTGGTATGAGAATAACTTGGAACAGGAAAGAGAGGAAGCTAGTTTTATTGCAAGAAGAGTACATAAAGAAGGTCTTGCAAAGGTTTAGTATCTAGGATGCTAAACCGGTTAGTACCCCTTTGATAGGTCACTTTAAATTATCAAAGGATCAGATTCCCAAGATTGAGGAGGATAAAATCTAGATGTCCAGGGTACCATACTCATTAGTGGTTGGTAGCTTGATGTATGTTATGGTATGCACTAGGCCTAATATTTCCCATGCAGCGAGAGCAGTGAGTAGGTTTATGAGTGATCCAGGTAAAGAGCACTGACAGGTAGTAAAGTGGATCCTTTGGTATTTGAGAGGGACCATGGGAGTAGAATTATGTTTCAGTGGATTAGACACTACATTGTGTGGTTATGTAGATTTAGACATGGCAGGAGATTTGGACAACAGGAGGAGCACGACAGGTTATGTCTTAACGGTTGGTGATACAATGGTGAGTTGTATTTCACGGTTACAAAAGGTTGTAGCTTTGTCAACCACAGAGGATAAGTATGTTTCTTCCACAAAGGAAATAAAGGAGATGATTTGGCTAAAAAAGTTGATTGATGAGTTGGTTCATAAGAAGGAAGTTGAGAGACTACATAGTGATAGTCAGCGCATTATTCATTTAGCAAAGAACTCCGCTTTTCACTCTAAAACGAAGCAAATTTAGTTGAGATATCATTCCATTAGGGAAGATTTGGAAGAAGATAAGTTGAAGTTGGAAAAGATTCATATCAGTCATAATCCTCTGTAGATATGATGACCAAGGTGGTCACAAGGAGAAGTTGAAGTTGTGTTCAACTTTAATTAGCCTTCTTGGTTGATAACTTTTCTTAGTAGGAATAGTATCTAAGTGAGAGATTGTTGGGGTGCGGAGCCTATTTTTGGTATTCTCAAATCAGTATTGAAGTTTGGAGTTTAAATTGTGAAGATGAAAGGTCATGATTGTTTCTTTTTCAGCCATGTGAAGATGAAAGGTCATGATCGTTTCTTTTTCAGCCATGGGAAGATGAAAGGTCATGACTTTCAAACTTCTAGGGCCATGTTTTGGACTTCTTAAATGATTGCAATCCTATAAATCGAGGTGTTAGGGTATCTTGAAGATATCTTGTGTGTTCAAGAGGTTTTGAGTCTTAGTGATCAAGAGGTGATCAAGGTTAAGCAATTGGGTGTTAATTGTGGTTTAACATCTTTGGAATTCTATTGTGAATTCATAACTGAGAGAAGACTATCAGAGTTGTTTTACTCTTGTTGATAATAAAATCTAGGCAAGTTCTAGGTGGATGTAGCCCACATTGGGTGAACCACATTAAATCTTGTCTTGTATTCTTTATGCATTATTTATTTATGCTATTATATTTCGCATGTATACTGCTTATATAGTTTCCTACTATTGTTATTTGAGGAATTGTTTCGCATATTTGTTCTCTAATTCCTAACAGGTCTCCTAACTCCAACTATCATGGACTCCACTCCCAAATAGTTTGCAAAAGATATAACCTTTCTATAATAATCAAATCTAGATCTTGTGTGTAGACAACCAATCCATGCCCAAGATAACTCCATATGAACCCAAGGGAAGGATACGAAGATCCAAAGTCATGGTGAAGGATCCTAGGTCCACTACACACTCCTTAACTAAGGATTCCATTGAGAGTTTGGCTCCAGAAGCCATCTTAACATCCCAACTAAGGCCTCACCTAATCTGTCACCAAACTTGCCTCGTTCTACTAATGATGGAGAAATGAAAGAATATGATGAGCTTGAATCAAATAAGATAGGGGTATAAATACCACCAATGCTACATGTGGTCTCAATCACCATGCCATAGTGCTCTACCTAATGATTCTAGACTACAAAGCATAAATCCTATGGCTCCTGGCCATGTCGCCAACCGTAGGCTCAAAAATAGGTTCCATACCTTGATTACTAGGGTTATGAGGGAACTCTCTATAATGATGACTATTTACACCACACCCATAACAACTACCTGGTCCTCTCAACTAAGAAGATATTCCTTGAGGCGGCTCGATAGTTTTTTTTAGAACATAATGATATTTCAATAGATATTTGTGGGTGCTACGGTGGAGACACTCGAGCTGACCGTACTTGAGGTGGAGCTTGTGTCCTATTGGCCCCCCTATTGGAGGTCCCATAGTATGCCCTCTCTAAGCATCATGGTGCTTTGTGAGGATGAAAGGGTAGTCAAGTCTACTATTACCGCTGCTAAGGAGGAGGCGGAGGTCTAAAGGATGACTATGCTTTGAGGTGTTTTTGCCATGAGGAGCAGGAGCTGATCCCCTCGACCTACTATCATGGATCTAATGTATACGGCTCCTCACTTATCTCGATCCTACCGAGTCTTCCCTTTGGTTTCCTCTACAATGTAGGATTTCTCCACGGCCCTTGATAGTGTCTATGGATAATGAATGTGCACTACCCCTCCTAAGTCTAAGTTTATGCCCCTGATGAACTTATGAAATCTAACCTGCTCATCCTGCATGTAGTCCACATACTGAAGCAGATCTAAAAACCGACCCTCATACTCTGCTACCATCATAGAGGCCTATCAAAGATCATGAAACTCATTGATCCACTACTGGATGAATCTTTTGGATATGTATGTACTCACGAAAATGTTACTTGAAGAGATCCCAAGTCACCTGTCTCAAAATCTACATGGAGCTTCTATGCCTCATTCCTCCACCAAACTCTGGCTCCATCTCTCAGAAGGTGGGTAACAACACAAGATTTATTATTTCTAATACAAGGACATAGCTTGAAGCATCCAATCAAGCTAACCAACCATGCCTCAACCTGAAATCCTCTTGTGTCTCCAGTAAAATGTGGTGGGTGTAACTTTAGTATCTCTCTGATGTGATCTCGCTGCTATTGATTTTGGGCTCTAGGTATCTATACATGATCATCCCTCGACACGGGGCTCCTAGATATGTCTCTATGTCCCGAAGCTCTATCTCTATGCTCTCTAGGTGGTGACTCATGTCCAACTGAATCTGCATGGATGTGCTCTGCCCTATCCTTAGCACCATGACATGATGGTGTACGTGCCTCCACTAATGGCTCTCTGTCCTATCTACTAGGTCACCCTCCTTAAGATCCTCCACATAAAGAGGGATTAACATTTAGTAGTGTCTGTAGTATTTGAGGCAATATAGCTGATACTACCTGATTTGGGGGTTGTAGATCTAGGTTCACGTGTAAGGATCCCTCATCTAGTCCGCGCCTCCTACACAGACTAAGATAGGAATTAGTTTATCATCATTTAGGCTTTGTTTTAGTTTTCTAAGTTTTCTACGTTTTTAAAAAATATCATGCAATGTTGTGTATTCTAGGTTTAGAGTTGCTATAGGTTTTCTTGTGTTGTTTCATGTTTCTAAGTGTGCTTGGGGTCCAAGCGTTGAACCTAAGGCTCTGATACCAAGTGTAACACCCACAAAATAAAATCTACTCTCGTGTTAAAATAGAAACTAATAATTTAATAGTTAAGATTAGAGTAATTTTTTTTTGTTTTAAAAGAGGTTTGTAAGATTAGACATTATCCACAATTAATGAATTTATTGGTTAAAGTCTTTCTACACAAGCTTGTGAAAGTTGGAATTAAATTAATAATTAAATATTATTAATTTACTTCCTAAAATATATTTACGGTTTAAAACAATACATTTACCAAGTTCCATAAGTTTAATTAATTATCATGCACCAAGATTACTTTATTTTCTAACATAAAATTTTAATAATTTGTCTAGCCACTAAGTGGCCCCATTCACCCCATTACCCATGCACTTTTTAATTAAATTTCATTCCCACAAAATTACCTCCACTTAAGTGAGGTAGGGTTTAATCTGAGCCATTAGATTGAATCTATCCTAGCCCTTAGATTTGGGTTGCCCTAAATATCCTTATGGGTTTCTTTTTATTTCTACTTTTGGGTAAGTGCAGGAAGTTGATGGACAAAAATGGGGTCATCCGTGGACATCATATTGCAAAAAATAGTGAAATCTCAACTTGTAGGGATTATTAGCAATATGCGCATTCAAAATTAGAAAAAATTATATAAATATGAATTGTAGCATCCGGAATCTAGTTTCTAAAATACTATTTTTAAAAAAATGGACAA
Source organism: Taxus wallichiana var. yunnanensis (assembly GCA_018340775.1). Classification (NCBI taxonomy): domain Eukaryota; kingdom Viridiplantae; phylum Streptophyta; class Pinopsida; order Cupressales; family Taxaceae; genus Taxus; species Taxus wallichiana. The sequence goes on from CM031240.1 coordinate 205,259,204, forward strand.
GTTTAGCTATATTAAACACTTAAAATTATATGACTTGGTTTTTTTTTTGAAAAAACTTATAAGATTGTAGTCTATTTGCCCGCGATTTGGATGACGAAATCTTGTTATTTTTTTCATTTGGTGAAAATTTAGATGTAGTTATCTATCTTGGGATGGATTTTATTTTATATTTTTTCGAGAAATATTTTATTTTAATAATTTTTTCCGTGAAAGTGGTCGAAAATATTTAGAAAACGGAGCACTTTCCGTTTGCCCGCCATAACTATATCAAAAAATATCAAAATAAAATATATATTTTTAAAACATGTATAGAATTTATCCACACTTGAGATGGTATAAGTTTTATCACATTTTGATAAGTGAAACAAAAGTTATAGTCTTAAACGTAGACGTGAACATTCATAGGAAAATATGTCTTAAAAACTTATTTTTAGTAAAAATTATAAAATGATATTTATCTTATTCTATTCACTTTAAAATTAATATTTCTACAAAGCTAACAGTCTCCCCTACGCGATGGCACCATTTTTGTGAAATGTTTTCAGTTTTTTAGCATGGTTCAAGTCTCTGGAAGAGAAAATTTGAGGTTTTTTGACCTTTTAAACTTCATAATGACCTTCCATAGCTTTGGTTGGGGAAAAATAAATATTTCCGAGGCTTAGGGTCGGCATATAGATCGTGATTGTGGTTTCTAAAGCGCAGTCATAGTTTTTATAACAAAAACCATGAGCGTGCTTTATAAATAGTGATCATGATTTATAAAGTGTGCTCGTAGTTCATAAATCATATTTACACACATCCTAATGTCTAAATTACCATGTGATTTTTACTCTCTGACCTTACCGTATGAATTATTGTGAAATTCTTTCTTTTTCTACATGTTTTTCTTATCACCAAAAGTGAAACATCATGAGAGAGAAGAAACAAAGTCAAAAAAGGAAGTCATTAAGTAAAAAAACACCAAAAAAATTAGAGGTGAACAAAATTCAAAATGTTGAGTGAATGCGGAATCTTCGTGAATCAAGAAGAGGTTCATCTTCAACCCCAACTATTGTAAGCAATGAAGAACTAGGTAATGTTTCTATTGTCAATGTTGAAGTTGAATTAAATACTTGTGATGAAGATGTTTTTACTATCAATGTTGAAGAAGAATTAAATACTCATGATGTAGCAAATGTTGAAATTGAAGGAGATAATGAAAATGTGAATAAGGAAATTCATGTTGAAACTGTAGACAGGAAAAATTTGACAAAAACACCTCCTAGGATTTTACGTAAGAAACCTAATTTTTTTATTGAAATTGATGAAAACATTTTGAAACAAATGTCTGACAAACTTTCTGAACGACAAATCAAAAGAAAGCCCATGAAATTTGAGATAATCATTTTGAAATTTTAAATGATTCCCAAAGATGTCATTGTTGGTTAGTTTGATGAAATTGATTAAAATGAGACATACATTAAACACCTTAGGATTGACATCTAATATATGTGGTAAAACCTCTACAATTGTTGAAAACCTTCATGATGCATATCACTGCTTTGTTGGTGTCAAGAGACGCACTAGGGATAGTAATATAGTGCGTCGTGTACTCGCTACTAGTGTTGTAAGTGAATCAATTAAAAAAATGTTTGATTATGCAAACAAGTCGAATGTTACAAGTTAATCGAAATACTCTAATGAAACCAATTGAAAGACGTAATATCCTTCAATCACTCAATAACACCAATTTTTGGGCATTTTCTGCTAGAGCACCGCATATGGACAAAAATAATTCGATGCTATAAGAGAATTTGTTATTCAATTTTGGAATGATAACACTAGAGTTTCACCTAATACAAGAGATGTTGTAAAACGGAGAGTTGGTTCTACTAATCGTGACCCACATCCAAAGCATTTCTTAGATATGACTCAAACTCAATTTTTTCGTAAGTTTGAACAAGAGCATCTAGAAATTAAAATTATTCAACATTATTTTGAAATGTTGAAACCATTCTATGTGAAAATAAACCATGCTCACACCACTTGTTGTTCTAGGAAACATGTTGAATTTGTGATGCATTATGCTAAATTTTTATGTATTCATTTTATTTTTCATTCTGAAACTATGTTATCGGAATGTGGTGTTCAAGTTCCACCAATATCTTCCAGGGATTTCATTCCTACTATATTTTGTGAAAAAGAAGTTTGACAATTTTTTTATAGTCGGGATTGTTTGGATGGAAGTTATAGTACATGCAATGGATTACTTAAATTGAAAATTTACATCCATGAGAAAATTGAAGGTATAATAGGACATAAATTAGTTGAGTTTGATAAATATAAATCAGTTGCAAACCATTTGAAAGATGGAAAAGATTCTAAACAGTGTGAGCTAGTTATAAAACAAATGTTTGTTTTCTAATTTTAAAGAAAATTTAAGGATGAAATTGTTTATGAGTATGCTAGGAATACACATAGAACTCAATGGTTGGATGAATAGTTCAAGATATGCAAGGAAAAATTTCCTATTGGTACTATTATTTCGGTGGTTGATTTTCGAGATAATTACACATTGCAACCACAAATGGAGGTTCAATTGCAATATTACAACTCGGTACAAGTTGCCATTTTTTTGCATATACCATTTCTAAATTCTCCGAGAGCACAAAGAATGATAATTTTTTTAAGAGAGTACCACTTTTATATCGATGATGATCGTACTCATTTTGAATTTGTGCAAGGGTGTTTCTATTTATTTTATGGAAACTTGTCTGACAGGGGACATCCACTTCAAACAACATTATATATGGTCGAGATAATTTCACATCTTAGTTTAAGAATGTACAAATGTTTTATTGGATGAGAATAATGCACGTCAAAATGGGTGTGTAACATATTTGGAGTTTCAATGATGCTGGACATGGAAAATGAGAGTAGGTCGATGCATGGGAATGTGTGAAAAGAGCTCTTGCAAGAGAAGAGTTGAAGTACAAAGATGGTACTAAATTAAAAAATGCAAAGAGTATAGTGGAATGGTGTATTGACAACATGGCCCGAGGTTCTCAAGAAAATTCCATGACTCACAACTATTTTTGGTTGATAGAGGAACAAAAATTACTAACTATGAGGATTATATGACTCTCACTTTGGGTCCAAGTGATATGCACTCATTTTATAGCTCAGATGTTACTTCATGGGCCATATGGACAAGAAAGTTGACATGTTTTTGTGCATCTTGTATTGAATTTGTCACTACTAAGTTTGATTCACAAGAATGGGTGGATGGATGGATTTGTAGGCCTCTAACTCCGCTTCCTAGTTATTAACTTCCACAAGCATTACGACTTGTTTTTGTAGATGAAGTTGCAAAATCCAAGAACTTTGATGAAATTTTGATTTTGGTGCGACAAGTTATTTATGGTTATTTATTTAATTTTTGTATTGAGTTATGTCCATTGAAATTTTAATATGTAATTTAAATTTGAGTTGTTCAACCTTTGTTTTTTTATAGGACATGTGTTTACAGTTATTGCGACAGAAGACAATGAAGAAGGAACAAACTATTTCTTATGTCGTTGCATCGAGGAAAGAAAGAAGTTGACTTCTCCTATTATAGATGGCGAAGATATTGAGTATCCTACGGAGGTCGGTGGTAGTTCTTTGGAACTTGGCTTCGATGGTATCCATTAAAAAACTCCTCTATTTGGGTGTTTCAAGACTTTGAGACACACAAGAAAATACTCTTATATTCTCATCTAGTTCTAGCAACAAATATTCAGTTGTATAGATATCGAGGAAGGCCTAATAGCAAGATTCCTTGGAAGGTTTGAGAGTCAGATGATGAAGCAATCTTGTCTGCTATTCACAATAGATCTGATCTTGATGGTTCATTGGAATGAATTTACAATGCTCATGTCTGGTATATATGTATAAATTTTTAGTTAGATAGATTTAAGTTCATATATTTTATTTTAAATTTGTGTATTTTGTATATATCTAGTATGGTTTTGATTTGAAACTTAAATTTCTTTGACTAACACTTTTATGTTCACGTTAGTGGTGCCAGAAAAACTTCCACCTTCACGTGGTTGGCACTGTTAGTAGATAATTTTAAATTCTCAAAGCTAAGATAAGTTTTCAATATTTTACAAGAAAAGAGAAGCAATTAACAACAATTTATGTACCTGTGGAGGGGGTTCTTGGCTCTGGAGGAGGTAGCCTAGAAGCACCTAGAGCTTAGAGAACCAAAAAACTCCTCCCCAAGTGTTTACAAGACCATGCCTATGCATGTGCACAATATGTTTGGTGCCACAACCCACCGTTTGCAAAATATAGTGTTTGATAGCCTTACACTGGCTCAAACTACACTATTTTGTGTGTTCACAAACAATAGGGAAGCGAGAGCACCGATCCGAAAAGGAAAAAACCGAGAGAGGCTATTTTATAGGTTCCCTACACTAAGGTGTTGGATTAGACGAGACATTTCTAGGTGTCATGGAGTCTGAGTAGTCACCTGTTGAAGTTGAACGATATTTTGGTCACAGGGCTCTTAAGGGACTACGCCTGAATGAAGTATCCCGAAGCAACGACACTGGTTACACACCAAAACACCACCTCCTTAGTGTTCACCTAGCCACTCAAATGTGTCGGCGTAGTCGATTTGGTGTCATGACCCACCGTTTGCAAAATATAGCGTTTGTGACCTTTTACTGGCTGGCTCAAAGTACACTATTTCACATATTTACAAACAATAGGGTAGCGAGAGCACCGATCTGAGAAGGAAAAGATTGAGAGAGGATATTATAGAGGGTCCCTAGGCCAAGGTGTCGGATCGATGAGATGTCTCTAGGTGCCACGCAGTTTGTGTAGTCACCTATTAAATTTGAACGATATTTTGGTCTTAGGGATCTTAAGGAACTACATCCGAACGAAGTAGCCCTAAGCAACGACCTTGTCACGCACTGAGAAAAAAATCCTATTCTAGCATTCACCTAGCCACCTAGATGTGTCAAAGCATAGTCGGTTCGGTGGCACGACCCACGTTTGTAAAATATAGTGTTTATGAGCCTTACACTGGCTCAAATTGCACTATTTCATGCGTTTGTAAACAATAGGGCAGTGAGAGCACCGATCTGAGAAGGAAAAAACCGAGAGAGGGTATTTTGAGGTCCCTACACCAAGGTGTTGGATCAAACGAGATGTCTCTAGATACCACGGAGTCTGTAGTCACTTGTCGAAGTTGAACGATATTTTGGTCTCAGGGCTCTTAAGGGACTATGCCCGAACAAAGTAGCCCAGAAGCAATGACCTTGTCATGCACAAAAAAACCACCTCATCTAGTGTTTACCTGGTCACCTAGACATGTTAGTGTAATCAATTCGGAGACACAACCCACCGTTTGCAAAATATAGCGTTTGATGACCTTTGGCTGGCTCAAAGCGCACTATTTCATGCGTTTACAAACAATAGGGTAGCAAGAGCACCGATCCGAGAAGGAAAAAACTAAGAGAGACTATTATATAGGGTCCATACTCTAAAGTTTTGGATTAGAAAAGGTGTCTCTAGGTGCCACAAAGTCCGAGTAGTCACTCGTCGAAGTTGAATGATATTTTGGTCTCAGGGCTCTTAAGGGACTATGCCCGAACGAAGTAGCCCAGAAGCAACGACCTTGTCATGCACCAAAACACCACCTCCTCTAGCATTCACCTAGCCACCTAGACATGTTGATGTATTGGTTCGGTGACATGACCCACCGTTTGCAAAATATAGTGTTTGATAGCCTTACACTGGCTCAAACTACACTATTTCACACGTTTGCAAACAATAGGGCAGCGAGAGCACCGATATGAGAAGGAAAAAACGAGAGAGTCTATTGTAGAGGGTCTCTATGCCAAGGTTTTAGATTAGACGAGACATCTCTAGGTGCCACAGAGTTTGAGTAGTCACCCGTTGAAGTTGAATGATATTTTGGTCTCAGGGCTCGTAAGGGACTACGCTCGAAGCGAAGTAGCTAAGGAAGCAATGAAATTGTCCCACACTAAAACAACACCTCCTCTAGTGTTCACCTAGCCACTCGGATGTGTCGGTGTAGTCGGTTCGGTGACACGACCCACCGTTTGTAAAATATAGCGTTTGACAACCTTATATTGGCTCAAACTGCACTATTTCACACATTTGCAAACAATAGGGCAGCGAGAGCACCGATCTAAGAAGGAAAAAACTAAGAGAGGTTATTGTAGAGGGTCCCTATATTGAGGTTTCAGATTAGATGAGACGTCTCTAGGTGCCACGGAGTTTAAGCGATCACTGTCGAAGTTGAACTATATTTTGGTCTCAGGGCTCTTAAGGGACTACCCCGAACGAAGTAGCACCTGGAAGCACCTTTTCGTGCACCAAAAAACCACCTCCTCTAGTGTTCACCTAGCCACCTAGATGTGTCAGCGTATTCGGTTCAGTGACAAGAACCCTTTGTTTGCAAAATATATCTTTTTTGACCTTACATTGGCTCAAACTACAGTATTTCACGCGTTTAAAAACAATAGGGCAGCAAGAGCACCGATATGAGAAGGAAAAAACCAAGAGAGGATATTGTAGAGGGTCCCTACGCTAAGGTTTCAGATTAGACAAGACATCTCTAGGTGCCACGGAGTCGAGTAGTCACTCGTCGAAGTTGAACGATATTTTGGTCTTAGGGCTCTTAAGGGACTATGCCCGAATGAAGTAGCCTGAAGCAACGACCTTGTCATGCACCAAAAAAACCACCTCCTCTAGTGTTCACCTAGCCAACTAGATTGTTGGAATAATTGGTTCGGTGACATGACCCACCATTTGTAAAATATAGCGTTTGACAACCTTACTGATGGTTCAAACCGCACTATTTCGTGCGTTTGCAAACAATAGGGCAGTGAGAGCACCAATCTGAGAAGGAAAAAAATAAGAGAAGCTATTGTAGAGGGTCCCTACACTGAGATTTTGGATTAGAAGAGATGTCTCTAGGTGCCACAGAGTCTTATTAGTCACCCGTAAAAGTTGAACGATATTTTGGTCTCAAGGCTCTTAAGGGACTACACCCAAACGAAGTATCCGAAGCAATGACCTTGTTGTGCACCAAAACACCACCTCCTCTAGCATTCACCTGGAAACCTGGACATGTTGAGGTAGTCGATTCTATTGGTGGTGAATCACAGCACCCATGAATGTCTGCAACTCGATGGGTTGAGACTCTCAGTACGATTGCATAACATGGAGCTTTTCCCAAGTGTGGGACCTTGTGAATCGGGAAAACTCTCCAGATGAAGGCCGGTTCCTATTCCTCTATTCAGATGCACACATAAAAATGTAGAGGGTTTACTCAAAAACCTAATCTAACTTGCCAAGGAGACAGGGTAAGAATATGCATAAAAATAAACCTAAACTAACAAAGGTGATGCACCGAGGAATGAAGAAACACTTGTCTTTCCAATAAACACAAACCATTAAAATGCAATGCAAGATCATGCACAAATAACCAGATTTGTAGTGAAAGATCAGGAGGATGCAAATGAACACAGAGAGGGTTGAGAATCATCCACAGACATGCATTATTTTCTCCAAAGATTGATACAATACACTACAAAATGCCAAGAGGCAAAGTTGCATTACAATTTTAGATGGGAGGTTTGAACTCCACAAATTCACCTGCCAAAGAGAAGAAGGGAGGGAAAAACAAGAATGTCCAACCTTTAGAAATAAACCCCTCCTTACAATTTATAGGAAGAATGAGAGAGAAAAGAGAGAGGAATTCCAAATCTACCCCAACCACCTCCAGGTTGCATTTAATTCATCTCATTATGGCGGTAGGTGAGAACCTTAGCAAACCCAAGAAATGGTGATTTGTATTTTGGATTTTTGAAGAAATTTTTCTCACCCTATTAAATATATGTAGTTGTATTTAGACAGAGGACCTCGTAAGCTTTCCAAAAATTCCAACCTTGCGTGAATTTGAGCTCCCTGTGAAAAGTTATGGCCATTTGAATATTTGCGTCAGGGTTTGCTTTCTGTCGGGTTCAGGGTGTCAATGCTCAAAATGCTGCACCTCCTGAAGATGCACCTCAGTGCAACTATCCTCATGCCAAAATACTCTTAAGTGTGCCATAGGTGCTAAAAATGTGGTGTCGATACTTTGTGTTGTGCGCCCTTAACTCGCGCTTGGGAGGCACGGATTTTTGCATGTCGACACTTTTTGTCTGTGCGTGCCCCAACTTGTGTCTTGGGCACAAATTTTCAAATGTCGACACTTTGTGCTGTGTGCCCTCAACTCGCACTGTGGTGTGAATTTTCACATGTCTATACTTTGTGCTATGCGCCCCAACTTCGTGCTGGGGTGTAAAGTTTCGCATGTGGACACTTTGTGTTGTACGATCCCAACTGTGCTGTGGGCATGAATTTTCACATGTCGACACTTTATCTTTGTGCACCCCCAACTGCGCAGAGTGTAAATTTTTATATGTAGACACTTTATTTGTGCACCCCTAACTTGTGCTAGGGTGCAATTTTTGCATGTCGACACTTTGCGATGTGCACCGCTAACCCGCACCGGGGTGCAAATTTACGCATGTCGACACTTTGTGCTGTATGCTCGCAACCTGCGCCAGGGTGTGAATTTTCACATGTTGACACTTTGGTATCAGTGCACTAGAGGCACTTGGTGATGTAATAAATGTCAGATTTTCGACCATGCAATGCACTTTCAAAACCCGAAATGAAGGATTTCAATTTTCCTTGATTTCCATATTCTTCTATTTGTCTATATTTACCCATGGGGAGATATATACAACAATTTGGTGAGTCAAACGGGATCTCCCGCTGCTAGGTAGAAGATCGGTGGCCTTTAGTAATCCATTGGGCATGGAGTCATAAGCAATAACAACCTGAAACCAACACGATATCTCGATCTCGAGCTTGATACTGCAAGTCCTTCTCTCGAGAGCATGCTGAACTGTAGAAATTCAACCTAAGAGCAACAAAACCTGTGCTGAAGCACTTAGGGAAATTGAAACCTAACTACAACAAGACGATGTGCATCCGCACTTAGAGGAATTGAAATCTAGGCTAATATTTACAAGGGTAAACCTTTTCCTTTTAGTAGTAATGTTTAAGATAGATTTCGTTAACTAGAATCGGGAGTTCTTCTCCATCCAATGTAGACAATTGGAAGGCATTACTACTTTTACATCCCATGACCATGTAGGGGCCACTCCAAATGGCATCAAACTTGGAATGCCTTCCTGGTTTTGCCCGATCTGCATCCCATTTCAGGACTAGGTCCCCTTCCTGGAAGGTCTTTGCTCTTGCCTTCTTATCAAACCATCTTTTTACTAAGCCCGATTCTTCTCAATCATCTGAACTACATGTTCTCTTATTTCTTCCAATTCCATCAACTCTACATACCTTCCTCCATTGGTTTGAACTTAGACAACTCCAACTACTTCATGAGCTCCAATGCTAGAAATTCTAATGATATAGGCAATACTGCCTCTTTCCCATAGACCAACTTGTAGGGAGAATTGCCAGTAGACCTCTTTGGCGTTATTCTGTCAGCCCATAACACTGATTTTAGCTTGGTATGCCATGTCCTTTGGTTTTCATCCAGAGTCCTGATGATTCTTAGAAAATTCTTGTTCGTGGACTCTGCTTGTCCATTACCCTGCGGGTAATAATTTGAAGATGTGCTCAAATAGATTCCATTCTTGACAACCCATTCTGTAATCTTGGAACCTATGAATGCCAATGCATTGTCTGATATGATAATGGCCGGCACACCGAACTTGGTCACTATTGCTTCATAAAAGTCTAGTATGTTAGACTCATTTGCTTCTTTGAGCGCTACTATTTCGGTCCACTTGGTGAAATAGTCTCTTCTTTGTGAGAATCCACTTGTGGCCTTGGCTTGAGTTTGGATTGATGACCCCGACGAAGTCCAATCCCCATTGCATAAATGGTTGGTCAACCAAAATTGGGTGCAATGGAAGTGCTGCTAGTCTTTCTTTGCTTGTGAAGAGTGCACATCTCTTACACTTTCTTATCCATGTATAGCATCCTTTGAACTTGTGGGCCAATAATACCCTGCCTTCATTATCTTGAGAGATGTTACTCGTGGGGAAAAATGTCCTCTGGAATCTCCATCATGAAAATCTCGTAACAATCTCTCAATTTGACTTGTCCCAATGCACCTCAATAGAACTCCATTGATGTCTTTCTTGAACAAAACACCATCAAAAAGCACATATGGAATGGCTTGTAATCTAAAGTATCTCCTTTTGCTTTACTCATTTCTAGAGGGCATAGGCCTACCTGTAGGAAGTGTATCATATTCTAAGTCCACTAAGGAGTGGGAACATCCTCATTTTCTTGTTCTTGACCATCCTGTAGTACCAAGACAGTCTCTTTTTCATCACTTGCTTCAACTTGCTGACTCAAGGCTAGCTGTTCGCATAATCCCTTTCCATGGACCAGCTAGTGACCTTAATTTCGATGTCATATTCCATGACACGAGTGATCCATCCTTCACGTTTCTCATTCAAATCCTTGTTTAGAAGGAAGTGCTTGACTCGCGTGAGAGACCAACAATTGGATCTTGTTTTTGAGACTAGGTGCTTGAATTTCTTTAAGATTCGACCCTTTGCAAGGACATGCTTTTCAATGAAAGAGTACCTAGTTTCGTATTCCTCCAAGATTTGATGAAGAAAATAACTAGTTGTTCTAATCCCTCTTTGTTTTACTGTACAGATTGCAGAAATTGTGTCTCCACCAACGAAGGCATCTAGCATGAAGTCCTTGGAGAAGGATGGATTGACGAGAGTCGGAGCTTGAGATATAGCTTGTTTTATTGCCTCAAAACTTGCCTTGCCTTTAGATGTCCACTTAAATACCATGATCTTCTTCAACATCAGTGTTATTGGCTTTACAAGAGCTGCAAAGTTTGGAACAAACCTGCAGACAAAATTGATCCTTCCCAAGAAGCTTTGAAGAGCCTTCTTATGACTTGGCAATGGCAATGCTCAAATTGCTTCAACTCTTTTTGGGTCAATCGTCAATCCCTCCTTTGAAACAATATGGCCTAGAAGTTTTCCTTCGTGAGCCAAGAATATGCATTTTTTGGGATTCAATGATACCCCAAATATTCTACACCTCTGAAATACCTGCCTCAAATGAAAGAGGTGATCCACTGCATTTTTGAGAATACAGTGATGTCGTCAAGATATATCAGAACTATTTTGTTGATCAATCCCTTGAATGCCATATCCATCGCCCTTTGGAAAGTGGCTCTAGCATTTGATATCCCAAATGGCATCTTCTTGTAGGCACAGGTGCCCCATTTGGTGGTGAAAGCTGTCTTGAACTGGTCATCTTCTTTTACCATTATCTGATTATACCTTGAGTAGCCATCTAGGAGAGATAATCTCTCTGAACTAGACACCACTTGCAATATTTGTTCCATTACAGGAAGTGGGTAATGGTATTTGAGAGATGCCCTATTGAGGTCTCGAAAGTCCACACACAACCTGATTTCTCCGCTCTTCTTCCTGACTAGAACTAAGTTTGTAACCCAACTTGAGTGCTTGATTAGGAATATAATGCTTGCCTCTATTAGCTTGTTTAGCTCTTTCTTCATTAGAGGCTCAATGTGAGGGTTGACTGGTCTCTGCTTCTGCCTGATGGGCTTAGCATCTAGATCCAATTCTATGGTATGTTGTGCCAACTTTGGATTGAATCCTCTCAAGTCTTCATAGCTCCAAGTGAAGACATATGGAAATTCTTGGCAAAGTTGTATGAAATCTGATTTCTCCTGCTCAGTGGCCACTTTACCAATTTGAAGTGTTTTGCCTTCCCCAACTAGAATTGGCTCTGAATCTTCTCTCTTGACCTATATGTTAGCCTTTTCCTTATGGAATTAGTCGTTAAGGTTGAAGATAGACTCCGACATTACTAAAGCCTTAGGAAGCTTGTTTATCCATAGCCTGTACTACTTGATCCCCACACCGATGCTCTAGTCTGTCCCGATTCCTAGCCGAGAATTCATCCTTTTCTTGTAAAAATTGATGATCTGTTGATTGTTCTCAAACACCTGCCAGCTTGTGTTATTATTTGGAACTTCTAGCCTCACAATCACATGCATATGTGGTTGTGTTTTTTCCCTTCTGATGTTGTCAACCACATCAAACATTTCTCCAACTGTATGAGCCTATCTGCAGCTTCATTTTTCTTCCGGGTATGGAAACGATGTTGAAAGCTTTGAAATCCTCAACGAGGTCCCATATCCCTGTTCTTGTAGTTCCTCGGTAGGTCATTCTTTGTAGCATGTTGTCCTCGACTTGGTTGATGATTAGCTCACTATCCCCAGAAAACCCGTAAGTTCTTTATGCCCTTTTCCCGCCCAATGAAGTCTATGAATCAATGCCTCATATTCAATTTGTGTTGTTTGAATAGGAAAACTGGAAACAGAAAGATGAATAATATTTGATGCCTTGAGGTGAAACAAGCATAAATCCTCCTCCTGCACCTTACCTACTCCTTGATCCATAAAAAAATAACTGCCATATCTCATTGTCGTCCTTGTGGTCTGGTTTGGTGATGCTAGGAATAGGTTTGTTTTCTTCATGTATGCAATAAAATCCTAGCTCATATTCTTCTACTTCTTGGTAGGGATCAAAATCATGTACCTTTCTTGCCCATTCATCAAGAGTCAAATCTGGGATGCTTCCAACTTTGGTGTCAGCTTCATCTGTGCTTGGATAATCTTCTTGATCAAATGTTGAACAGTTGGCATTGATTTGGCTGGGAGTATGAGGCTCAATGTGAAAGTTTGCAATTGGTTCAGATCTGATTGTTGCTTTGGCCCCATACCTCATCCTGAAAATCATGTGTGACCAATCTGTAGATAAATATCCACCGATTCTAGCTATGAAATCCCTTGATAAGCATAGGGCAAAGAGTGGCGGGAGGTCAATTACAGATACATCTTACAGAACTGTAACATTGGGGCATGCGTGCAAGATAAGATTCAAACCTTTAATTACTCCCAGCATTGCTACTGTTGTCCCATCCAATTGCACTACTCCCTTTGATATGAATTCATATTGGAGACCCGGTGATAAGCTATTTACTTGGGCATGATGTAACTACTTGCCCCAAAATAAATCATGCAATTATGTACTAGTTTATCCCCAATGATTAATGAAACATAGAATGGAGGGGGCTTTAAAAGTTTACCTTGTTGTCCTCCATGATTCCCTTCAGGTTGAGCAGTGGACCTTCTCTTGTATATGGACTGCTGGTTTGAAGTTGACCAATTCTTCATGGCAGCTTGTAGAAGATCTCTTTGTCCTGGGATGGATAAAGATTCCCACATTGAAATGTTCACATGTGTCTTCTTCATTTGATCGATGATGTTGAAAGGGGATGAAACATCTCTTTGTTGTCCTTTAGCCTGCACATTCCTTTCTTGTGCATGGGTAGCAACAGATGGAATTTGAGTTGGTTTTAAAGGTGGTTTGGGCTGTCCTTACATGTTTGGAGCTGTATTTTTCTTACCAACACCTTGTGGAGTGATGGAAGGTTGTAGATCACTTGGAGCCAATGACTACCCTTCACCAATATTCCTCTTCTTTGATCTTGTGTTAGCTTCTACACTATGAGAAATTGTTTTATTCATGCCACAAAAATCCTCAGCTTGCCAATTCACAAGTGCAGTCTCATTTGGAGTTTTGTTTTGCTGAGTTGTCCCTTGTTTCTAATTTGTTTCTTGACTCACTTCACCCTCTACGCCAGAGTTGTCACCATCAAGGCTTGCTTCAAAGCACCATTGAAGCACATAGATTGGTTGTGAGGTTCATTGCATGGGAAACACCAATCATACTCTTGAGCTATGTTGTTTTCAGCACCGGCACTAATGCTTTAGAAGAAGATGCAACATTGGGGTTATAGGGCTGAAATAGTCTATGGGGTGGAGGCCTTACTTGGATTTGATTTTCAGCTAGATTATGTGGCCTATTGGGCTGGTGTGGTTGCCTATTAGGTTTAGCTTGAGGCTGATAAGAAGGTCTAAAACCTTGGGCTTGCCTCTTGAGTGTAACCACTCATTTCCCAAATTTTGTAATTGTTTCATGACCTCTGGAGTTCATTTGAAGCACTAGAGGATGAAGTAGAAGTTTCATTTCAACTTTTATTTCTAGGAGTGGGAATAGGAGCCAAAGTGGGTGCTTGACTAGTGCTTGGATTTTCTAAGTTTGGATACAAGGGCATGGGAGGCCTAGGAGCCAGCTTACTAGCTTGAATAAGATAGTTTTCAGCCCTAATGGCAATGTTATAAGCAACAGGTAAGGTTGTGCCTCCCATAGATTGAATTAACATAGAAATATCAGAATTCAAAGCCTTAAGATAATATAGAAAAGCACCTTCAGCTGTTGGCCTAACGGCCACTGGAATCCTATCCCAAGACCTTTGAAATCTGAAGTTGAAGTCACCACCTACTCATTAGGATCTCTCTGATAATTGTCAATTGTTCTAGTAGAGACAAATTTTCTCCCTTTTCTCCAAACTGCTCATGGAGAACTATGCATAATCGAACCAACTCCAAGGCTCCTAAACCATTGCAATGCCTTCCCTTTAAATGAGGATGCCAAAGCAATTTGACTGAAACATCCATTTCATTTATCTCATGGATTGCACAAACGTTAGCAATGTCTTTGACATGATCACCAGGAGTGGTATGATTTTCTCTAGTGAAAAATGGAATGTTCTTCAATGTTGCAATTGGAACTAGATTTTGTGCATTGAGGGCAAGTGGGCTACTACCAGTGAAGTTGACAAAAGGGTTTTGTTGCACCATTCGATTGGCCTGAGAACCCTTGTTGATTGGATGAAAGGTCTACCAGGTGGAGGGGTCGATAAAGTCCTGTTAGGTGGAGATGGTGATCTTTGTGGTCTTCTTCCTCTCCTTCCTCTTCCTGGTGATAGCTGTAAGTAGAAAAATAACCCTTCTTCTCGAGTATCAGACCTAGTTCGAATTCTTCTCATGTACCTGGGAAACTGTGCTACTATACCACTGAATTCTATCCCTTTGGAGTCACTAGATGTGTTGGGGAATGAGCCTCAAAAGGCTGGATTCTACCAAGTTACACACCAAACCTAACAATATTAAAAATAGAAATTAAAACTTTGAAGGACCCGGAAGATATAGTTCTTCAATTCGGTTATCGGGTCTTGTTGTCCAGCTACTAATCTCTCGAAAGGTACAGCAAAACTTAGGTCATGCAAGGCAACTTACAAAACCTGAAATACACTGTGTCAGAACTTGGGACATGCTTGAAACCTGGGAAAACCCGAAATACTAAAAACCATGAAATTTTGAAAGTCAAAATCTCAAAAATCTAATAATTCTCTTTTGAAGATTACCCCAGATCTATCAACTGGTAAAATTTTGACTTGTTTTGAGCAAGTTAAGCCCTTAAAAATGATTTCGGAGTTAAGCTTAGAAGGTAGGTGAAAAAATCCAAAATTGTAAAACCTACAATTTCTAAGTCCAAATTTCTTGAAAATTCCTTCAAATCTATGGAATGACCTCTTGGTCCCACCGGGCGTGCCAAAACTATTGGTGGTGAATCATAGCACCCATGAATTTCTCGTGCAACTCGATCGGTTGAGACTATCGGTGTGATTGCATAACATGGAGCTTTTCCTAAGTGTGGGTCCTTGTGAATTAGGAAAGCTCTCTGGATGAAGGCCGGTTCCTATTCCTCTGTTCAAGATGCACACATAAAAATGTAGAGGGTTTACTCAAAAACCTAATCTAACTTGCCAAGGAGACAGGTAAGAAGATGCATAAAAATAAACCTAAACTAACAAAGGTGATGCACCGAGGAATGAAGAAACACTGTCTTGCCAATAAACACAAACCATTAAAATGTAATGCAAGATCATGCACAGATAACCAGATTTGCAGTGAAAGATCAGGAGGATGCAAATAAACATAGAGAGGGTTGAGAATCATCCACAGACATGCATTATTTGCTCCAAAGATTGATACAATACACTACAAAATGCCAAGAGGCAAAGTTGCATTACAGTTTTAGATGGGAGGTTTGAACTCCACAAATTCACCTGCCAAAGAGAAGAAGGGAGGGGAAAACAAGAATGTGTAGCCTTTAGAAAGAAGCCCCTCCTTACAATTTATAGGAATAATGAGAGAGAAAAGAGAGAGGAATTCCAAATCTACCCCAACCACCTCCAGGTTGTATTTAATTCATCTCATTATGGCGGTAGGTGAGAACCTTAGCAAACCCAAAAAATGGTGAATTGTATTTTGAATTTTTTAAGAACTTATTCTCACCTAATTAAATATATGTAGTTGTAGTTAGATAGAGGACCTCGTAAGCTTTCCGAAAAGTCCAACCTTGCGTGAATCTGAGCTCCTTGTGAAAAGTTATGGCCATTTGAATATCTACGTTAGGGTTTACTTTCTGTCGGGTTCGGGGTGTCAATGCTCAAAATGTGTGCCTCCTGAAGATGTGCCTCAATGTAACTATCCTCATGTCAACATACTCTTAAGTGCGCCATAGGCTCTGAAAATGTGGTGTTGACACTTTGTGTTGTGCGCCCCCAACCTTCCCCTGTGGCACAAATTTTCACATGTCGACACTTTGTTTTGTGTGCCCCCAGCCTACGCCTTGGGCATGAATTTTTACATATCGACAATTTGTGCTGTGCGCCCCCAAACTACGCAAGGGAAAAATTTTCACATGTCGACACTTTGTTCTGTGCGCCCCCAACCTACGCTAGGGCACGAATTTTCACATGTCAAACTTTGTGCTGTACACTCCCAACCTATGCCAGTGGTGCAAATTTTCACATGTCGACACTTTGTGCCGCGCGTCCCCAACCTGTGCCAAGGCACGAATTTTTGCATGTCGACACTTTGTGCTGTGTGCCCCCAACCTGTGCCAGGGCACAAATTTTTGCATGTCGACACTTTGGGTTGTACACTACCAATCTGTGCCAGGGGACGAATTTTTGCATGTTGACACTTTGGTATCGGTGCGCTAGAGGTGCTTGGTGATGCAATAAATGTCAGTTTTTGACCATGCAATGTAATTTCAAAACCCAAAATGAAGGATTTCAATTTTCCTTGATTTCCATATTCTTGTTTGTCTATATTTACCCTAGGGAGATATATACAATGAGTTCATCGACATGACCTACCGTTTGCAAAATATAGCATTTGACAACCTTACACTGGCTCAAACTGCACTATTTCACACGTTTGCAAACAATAGGGTAGCGAGAGAACCGATTTGAGAAGGAAAAAACTGAGAGAGGCTATTGTAGAGGGTCCTTACACCGATGTGTTAGATTAGACGAGACATCTCTAGGTGCCATGGATTTCAAGTAGTCACCTATCGAAGTTGAATAATATTTTGGTCTCAGGGCTCTTAAGGGACTACCCCCTAACGAAGTAGCCCAGAAGCAACGACCTTGTCGCGCACCGAAACATCTCCTCTTCTAGCGTTCACTGGCCACCCAGACGTGTCGGCGTAGTCGGTTTAATGCCATGACATCCTCGAGGCATGACTTCTCATTCCTCACCTCTGTTCATTTCCTAGGACTGAAAACATTCAATGTCACTTGTTTACCTTCCATCTCTCTTGTTCTCTTTGGACATGCCTCTGTCCTCTTAGGTGATTCATCATTGTCCTTGCTTTCCTCTCTTGAGCTATGTTGTTGTGGTGATCTCTCTCCATCCTCTATTGCCCTGACTATGTGCTTACATGCTCATTATGTTTGCATTATAATATGGTCATGCTCTTGGCTACCTTCAAACTTTTACATACTTTTCATCCATGAATGGGTATCTAATACCCTAATTATCATGATTTGAAGATCCACAAGAATAAAGCATTCCCTTGTTATTCTAATAGTGGATTAAGTATTTGAATAAAGGTCAAGAATACTAAATGGAGTTGAAATTAAATGAGCCATAATTGCTAGTGAAGCAAGAACTAGTGAAAAGTGGTGAGTAAAGGTTTAAGTCATGTTAAAGGAATGAAATGCATTTATTCATTGTTTCTAATAGTATGGTGAGAATGTGAACATATGAATAAAATTATCAATAAAATGCTAAGGCAAGAAGCTTCAAGTTTGAATATTTGGATGGAATTTTAGAAGGAGAGTGAAGTGGCCAATCAAGTCACTTATGAAGCATGCTAAAAGAAGTGAAGGAAAAAAATAAGTGAGAGCCTATGAGGGAATAAGAGGAAAATAGTTTCCATGCACGAGAACCATGAAGAAGAGAAAATAATTCTCATTTATGGAGAACATAGCACGAAAGAAGAATAATGGAGGAGAAAGGAAGTGAAAAATGAAATGCTTAGAGAATAAATAGGTACTCATTCAATATGAAATGGGAAACAAGAGGAAAGTGTCGAGAAAAGGTCAAATTTCAGTTTGAGGAAAGCATGTAATGGCTGTGATCAATAAATGAAGAAAGTGAAGGAGAGAGTGAATACTTGTTGTACATGAGGAAATACAAAGGCTTGAGGGGATATTTATGATGGGATATTCAAAGCAACAAGAGACAAGTCAAGAGAAAAAAGAGTGAACAATGGCAGAATAAGAAGGAGAAAGAAAGAAGTCTTGAATGTACAAGAAAATAAAAGGAAAGAGAGGATGGTAAGTCCAAGAAGAAAGAGACAAACAATGAAAATGAAAGAGAGAAGTGAATCTACTTTAAACAATAATCAAATTGAATGTTTAACTTCTTAGTTGATTGGTGTATAGCGCCAAATTATAAAGAGATTAAGGTGTGTACATCTATTGATTCCCTTAATTTCTCTAAAATAATGTAAATGCTTCCCTTAATTTCTTAACAATTGTACCATGCAATGTTGCACCATAAGTAACGTTATATTCATATAGTTCAAGATGAACTCTACCTTTCTTATTTCTATCAATGTTTGCATTAGTTGATATGCAACAGATGAGTGTTATCTTTAAAAGAAAAAAAAGTAATTACGTATTGCCTGTTGTAGTTCACCTAGCATGGTTTTGCTTAATGGAATAGGTTTGCTTAACAATTGTACCATGTAGTGCTCCAAGACAGGTTTTTAATTTTAAATCAAACATACATATCTAGAACTATTAAATGGTTATGAAAACATACACGTAAGGATATCATATATGCAATGAAATTGAATCAAACATATAGAAGTAATATCATTATGAAAACCAACACACATGAAAATATAAGAATCAAACAAAGTGTGCTCCAGACGATTTAACGTCTCTAAAAATATGTAAGTTCATAACATGTGTACATCTCGAACTAAGTGTGTCATACATATAGGACAACATGCGGTCGCAAAAGGTTATATATATATATATAATGGACTATATGAAGAAACATGTTCACTAGGACCAGATGGCCCATATATATATCTATGTACATCCAAGTGGACTATGAATCTACTTATGAAACATATTCCTTCTCTTCCCCCTCTACTAGAAGTAGCACGTCCATGACACGGGGATGTAGTGGAGGGAGATGCCACTATGGATTTCATCCGTGTGGTCCTAGGTGTCTTTAAGCAGGTCTGCAACCTAACCTACACATTTATAAACATCAAGTTTTTAACACCCAAAATTTTAAAATACATTCAAAATTTAGAAACTTGTATAATTTAGTTAAAATGCATGTGAAATCTTACCACAATGTCATGATCCCTATCAATTTGTCGTTGACGCATCGTAGGGACAACAGTAGACTCACGAGGGGTAAGCTACATACAAATAATTAATTTTCAAATTAAATATTTCACATACATACAAAATTTGATATTGTAGATTTAAGTAATAAGAAATAATGAACCTCAAAATTTAACAAATTTGAAAAATTGTACCTCAGTTAGTGGATCTGCAGATGCTATGGCAGTATCTATAGCAGCCTCCATAGTCTACATATATGGAGGAGTCTCTTTGACAATCATAAGATATACAAAAAACATGTACAAATCAATATTAAAATCTACATGACTGCACCACATAACAGAGACCTCCAAAGCATGTAATCCATGTGAACTTCCACAATTAGAAACAAAGTGTAAAGAGAAACTAACCTGCGTAAAACTCATGTGAGGCATGCCAGTAGCCTTAGTTCCTAGAGAAGATGATGACCCGCTAGGCTCATGTGTATAAAATAAAAACATATTAATATGTACAACATACATGTGAAACATTATAATAATAATCTAGTGCAATAAAATGAAATTAAAAATGTAAGTTTGTACAACTTGAAACTTACGTTTAAAACACGCCCAGCTGTAGTAGCTAGCATGTCGACGCCGGATGTTTCCTTCACCGGCTCTTGCTATTTAAAATAAAATAAAAAATTAGTTTTTACATGTATGTACATGACATACAATCAAATACATATATATTAAAATCTCAAACATGAATTAAACTATTGTATATATATATATATATATATATATATATATATATATTATTTATATTTATTTGAAATTTACCTGTGAAAGACCAATATTAGTGGCACCAGTTCAAAAACATCCCCCAACATCTCATCTATAGAAAAGAAATCATGTGAACCAAAAAATGATGTCTCGCCCGCAGTGCATATAGCACCACATGATCCACAGTGGTGTGGTGTGCTAGAACTGACACCTCCACCAACATCACTAGATGCAATTTGGTCACTATGCTGGGTTAGAGTGTCAGTGAGCTCCCTCAATGTATGCAGTGTGTCAATCTCCATAACCTCCTTCATTGTAGGAGGGGTAATTGAAGGAAATGGGGGTTTTGGGGCATGGGGATCCTTGGTTGACCTACACGTGCACTAGGTCTACTCTGTGCAGAGCCACCTCCTCACCCAAAAAAGTCAAAAAAGTCAAAATAATTTGGGACCTCATTAAGCACGAACTCGCAATATAATTTCTTCAAAAAATAGAGAGGAACCTCATTGTTGTTGCATGGTGGATAATAAAAAACCATCCACCATCGGTCCCAAATTTTTTTTTGATTCGATCATCGTGGCACCAATGGATTGGGAACCATTTACAAGTAAGTAGGCTGCTGGGGGCATTGGTTCTCGGGTCAATAAATAATACACAAATGAGGTCTTTTCTAATTTTTTTGTCTTTTACGGCCGCATGGGATAATTTATCCACATACCACCGCCTACAATCACCTCTAAAGGTATTCCATATATGTATTTGGTTAGTTGTGGAGTCAACTTCGCAATCAATGTTTGCGATGTGTTGCTAAAGTCATACAAGATGGATTTGTGGCATGATTTTGTCATATAGTCGAATAAGATTCTCAATGACAATTTTATTTTCTCAGATTCTTCCAATGATATTATCTTGTGTTCCTGTTGGTTCGGTGGGGACGAAGGAGCCACGGGAGGCGGATCTATGTTTGGAGCGAGTTTTGAGGAATGTTTTGATTGTTTGCATGATTTCAAGCTTGCTGACCAACTAAAAAAATAAGAAAATTGTATACATAAACAAACATTTCAAAAAACCCATGAAAATGCAAAAAAAAAAACCTAAAATGTAAAAAAACCTAAAATGTAAAAAAATGATTAAAATCGGGGGCTTACCTCCTCATCTTGGCGGCATGGTTAAATCTATCATGATCTAGAAGTCTCGATGAGAAATTTTGAGGTGGTATTCAAAGCTCCAGTGAAAAATGTCTAGGAGAAATCATGGTTTGAAATGAAAAATGGGGAAAATGAGGACTCGCGGGACTGCTTTTTTTGTCTCAGAGTTTTGTGATCACGGTTTTAGGTTTGGTTATTGCCAAATTTTCTAAAAATAGATCCACGATCATGGTTTAAAACCACGATCGTGGTATATAAACCGTGATTGCGGTTCCTAAATTTCAGGTTTTTATGTCCATAGAATTGTCCACCAACTTCGTGCACTTACCCTTGCCCCAAACCAACCTTATTTGTTTATTCTTGTTTTACGAGGTTTGGAAGGAGAAGGAGGAGAAGACATGAAAGTAATAAGTTCAACCATGGGGAGATTTTCTTCGTTGTAGTTGTAAATGGAGAAATATTCCTCCATTCTTCTCTTCATAGCTTAGTTTAGACAAGGGTTTGCTATTGTAAGGTTCCTCATTTGCTTAATGTAGGGATCCCACCGTGGATCTATTTTGTTTTTTATTTAATGTAAACATTCTTTGAGTTCAAAAATTGGGGAAAAGACCCATTTCATTTAATCTATAAAATTTTACACATTTGGATGCCCATAAGAGGATTTATCAGCTTAAACAATTAAATTTGATCAATTACTAGTTGTTGGTAGTTTCATTTTGAAGGTTTAAAGCTTAGATTTTAATTAAAATTTAATTTGGGTTTTTCATGGTAGTAATTTATATTTTTTCATCAAAAGCGACGAAACCACCACCCTACATAGAATGACGGTCTTGTGACCTCCGAACTACCCGTGGTGTGGTTCATCGACCACCGCCTCGTTTGGGCGCTTGATTCGAAATTGCCACTGCACGGGCGATGGTTCTGTTTCTGAAATCAGAACCTTAAATTAAAGTATTTTCCAAATAGTTTCCTACTTAGGTTGGTTTCTAAGGAAACATTAATTTTAATTAAGGTGTCTACAATTATTTAGTTGATAGATTGATAACATATCTTAGTTTCATAACTCAAAATTTCCAAATGCATAGCTTTTCCATTCAAACATACAACCTTCAACAATATGAAATGTAAGTTTTCTTTTATTAAACATACTTTGGAATTTCTCTTTTCAACCATACAATACAAATATGATAACTACAAGTTGCAATAACATTATTTTGCAATACAAGAACTTCTAATCCATTTCTTTCAATAAAATTAGTCCTTTCCAACAAGGTATACAATAAAAGTTCTTTCTACATTCAACTAAATCACTACAACTTGGAATAAATGAAATATACAAGACTTTCTTGCAAACATACAAAAGTTAAAATCTTCCACTCTAAGTGGGAACAATAATATGATTTACAACATGGAGAATTCTTCCAACAAGGTCAAAACACAAGTTTTCTTTCAAGGTCATCTCCCAACTTTTAGCTTTCAACTTGCATCCTTCAACTCTTCAAAACTTGGATCACAATACAAATAAAGGGGTATAGGTGACGCTCTCTGCCTAACCTATAATCCAATAAGAGGAGAAGTCATCCCCTTATTGGCCCCCAAGCCCCAACCAAAGAACAATGAGGGGTATTGAGCAACATTTGACAACTTTTACAAGAGGCTTCCACAACAAGCATTCCATAATAACACAATCAAATAACACATTCAACACTTCATTCAACAAAATAACAATATCCCCCAACAAGCACAAAGTATTGACTACAACAAGCCAACAAGGAGAAATGGAATATGGGCACCACCTCCTTTTGTCTCCCAAGTGAAATTAAAGTTCAATCTAAAAGCATCCATGTGCATAACTCAAAACATTAATCAATCCTTATTTCTATACTTGCAAAATGTAAAATATAGCCATAGGTGAAACTCAAACTCACACTCCCTTCAAAATGCATGCATCACATCTTTATTTTCCCTCCCAATAGTCCCATAAATCCATCTCCCATACACAACTCAAGGCAAGCTACCCATTTACAAAAAACATAACCACAACACTCATATACTATACAAACAAACACCATTTCTACATCAAATGCACCAATAAAAAGATGAAAAGAAAAGAGGAGAGCCTAGCTCTCCATCAAGTTTCCAATTTATTTTCTCAAAAGCCTTTGAATCCTTCACCCAAGATCAATCAAAATGCAACTCCAAAACTAATAACTCCAAGTATGAAAACTAAGACCAAATTTAAAAAGTGCAAGAGAAGAAAATAAGACAAGTAACCCAAAATCCTTCAAATTCATCCAATAAATAGAAAAGGGATGTGAGGATGATGAGGTGGATCCATGTAGGATGCCACTTCATCATCCCTCCATTCCAACACACAAGTCAAACACCAAGCCAAAATTAATTAAATGCACATGTAATACTTATGACATGCCCACATGACACTCCAACTTGCACACCATGCTTATCAAGGACAAACTTAAATGTGGTAAGTGACAAATGTAATTATTTACCATTTTTACTCTCCAAAATGCATAATTAATCCTAAAATTAACTCCCCATACCATAGGTATGGTTGTTGGATGAATTTAAGAGGCATGAGACAAGCTTAGCTTGTCCCACAAGCCCTCCAAAAAGCCTCCCAAGTCAAAATCCGAATTTTGAAGTTGGGAAAGAGTACACAACAAAAAACCCAACACAAATCTAATTTACATCCACAAGATTTCAAGGACCATCTACCCAATTTATTTCCCACATGTCAAATCTTCCTTTTTAATTCAAATTTAGACTAAACTATTTCATTAAGACACATTAGCAAGAATTAATAAAGTGGCAATAGTTCTGAATAATTAAACACATGCACAACAAATTAAAACAACAAAATTAAAGGAAAGGAAAAATTACACCCATGGCCACATAAATGAGGGTATCCCCCATGGGAACCTCCTAACAAAGCATGCACAATCACAACATAACATTATACACAAGTTGTCAAATTCTGGCCATGTTGCACAACACACGACATCCTTTCGTGGTTGGTCTCCTATCCCCTTTTGGTATATGTGATAAAATATCCCCAAACACGGACATAATACCTCTTTGGACTTGTGGCCATATCAACAACATCAAGAATAATATACATATAGAAATCAATAAGCATCATCCAAAATTAACAATTCTATCATCTATCATCCCGTAATTTAATTCAATTTTAACATCCATAACATCATAATTCTACACAAAATATCCAACATAGGCTATGCATCTAGAATATGACATGTTAGTATATAATAAAAATACTGCAAATCAACATATATATCTATCCATCATTGTCATGTAGTGCACCATAATAAAAATGTAAATCCCATGTCAATAGTCCAAATATTTGCTACTGATCAATAGTCTACCATCTATTGATAAGATATAATAATCAAAATGTCTAAGTGTCAATTGAACAATAATATCATCAAAATGAAAGTAGTGTCAAAGAGGAGTGAGCACTACAAAATCAACCCATTTAAATGGGGTACCAAGTGGTATGTCCCCTTAATTGATTTCTTTGATTGGGCTTAGCTTTGTAGCATAACACTTCTTGAGGTTTGCATGTCTTGGGAAACCATAAAATATTGAGCACAACTTTGACTCTTGTTCTACATCTCACGTTTCTTTACCAATTTGTTTTGTGGTCAAGTCTTTTCTCGACTTTTTAGTATTACTTGAGACGTTTAAGTTTCATTTTCCCCTTTAGATGTCCACTTGTTTTTTTCCTATCCAAAGTTGTTATAGTTATGTTCTTCTGTTGGTTTTTCTTATTCCATGGCAATGTTGGCTTCTCATAGTGCCTCTGTTGTTGCATGTAGGGTCCATTGTAGGTCTTGGATCCTCCCATTCATACCAATGATATCTGAATATTATTCAAACCCACAATTAGTAGTGTTTGAAATTTCCAATTAGTACTAATTCTCAAATTCACAATTTTGGTGTGTCTCAAGGATTCAAACTTGTGTTCAAGTGTAACCTCCTCCTTTGAACTCTCCAATTAAATATTTAATGACTTCACAATTTGGGCCTTGTCTTTGTGGATCCACATGTAAAAATACAATGGAGAAACATGTCACCAACCTTTAGGCACAAGGTTTCACAATCATACGGTGAGAAGATTAAACAAAATAAGAAAAGCATTTTGGAGGAAATTAGGAATTCCATTGCAGTTTTAATCGGGACATTTTTGACTTATGAAGGAAATTAGGAATTGCACTATAGTGTGTTATAAAAATTACTGAGGAAAAATAAATTTGATATGGATTTTCTAATCAATGACAACCTCCTCTACTCGAAAGGATGAGTGTTCTTCGATTTTTTCATAGGTCGTTTGGGTTCACTTCGGTTTCTTAGTTGTTTATAAGGGATTTTTATGTAGATTTAACTAGTTATATTGTGGATTTTGTTGTGTCTTTGTAGTCTCTTAGGATTTTTATTTCTTAATATTACTAAAAATGTATAGTTGTTTTTCTATCCTTCAAAGTAAAAAAAATCTGATTTATAATTTATTATTCTAAAGTTGTGTATAATTATCAAACTTATATTCATGGGATAACATTTTTATGAGCGAATACAAAAAAATTGTCACTAAAAATATATTTAAATTGTGCTTGTTCATGGTACAAGATAATTATAGAATGTATTTCTTCTAAAATGATGGAAACATAGGTCAGTTAACTAATTCTAAACTACAAGTACAAGTACAAGTCTTGGAAGGAGACTATAGCAACTCTGGTCAAAGAATGGGCATTTGTATGGAGATGGTGGAAGAACTGGTCAAAGAATAATGAAATTCAATGGTTTTGAATCTGTTGTTTGTTTACCTTTATGTTGTTAGTATTATCCTTCGAATTGTTATTTATTGTAAATTTTATCTAACGGGTATCATAAACTGTTGTCTTTATTTTTGAAAATTTGGATCCTGTATGGCCTTTAATGGTAAATACTTTGGCCAATATGTAAGTATCTTTGTAACTCTTTGTAAGGGGTAGGGTCCTCTCAACCCAAAATTTTACCTCTAATAAAAAAAAACTAATTCTAAACTAAATACTAGATAACATATTTATACGGATTAGACATACACTTTATTAATTACTAGCAATTGCAAATGAGCTGCAAACTATGTCGAGAGAGGACAACAATGTTAAGTTTTTGGACTGTAATTTATGGTGAAATGTATACTAAATTTAATTATTATTTTTTAACTTTGTGGGAAGTACCATCTGAAACAATCAACAAAAAACACTTTCTATTTTGTCTTGACGAATATTTATACCGTGTTATGAAGCCTTTATTTTTCCATGTCCTTTGAGTTATATATGTTGGAATATGTGGATTTTGCCATGTCTTTACAATCTCTTAGAATATTGTGTTCTCTAATATGAATACTAAAATTTCCTATTCATAAGAAAAACTCTATAGTTGTTTTAGTATCCTTAAAAATTAAAGAATTTTCGATTTATAATTTATTATTCTAAATTTGTATTCAACTTATATTTATTGAATTATATTATTGTTTTTATTCATTCAAAAAGGTCTCATTGATGAACTATAAGTATCCAAAAAATTGATATTAAAAATAAAAATAAATTGTGTTTATTCATGGAATAAGTCAATTATAGATCATGTATTTCTTTTGAAATGTTCGTAACATAGATAGGTAAACTAGTTATAAACTAATCACTAGATAATAAAACTATATAGTTAGACATATAATTACGCCAAAGGCGTTTATATTATGGGAACCCCGGGATGCACAACATATCAACAATTGCGAGTAAATTTTGTACTTATTCGTTCATCAAATAAATTATGACCACTCAAAGTTTCCCTTTTCCTTAAATCCCTTAGTTTTTTTGAAAAATCCGGGCATATATTTCTGCAAAATGTTAATGACAAGCGGTGGAATTTGAAAGCTTGATAGATCGTATCGACATCCCCTCACTTAGCGAACATGTAGCCACCGAAAGGGTCTTCCATTCAATATATAGATAATATAGTGATCCACAATGCCCTTCCCCATCCTCAAACCTCTTTTAATATCATCTCATCCTCTCCCTCTTTTTCACTTCCTCAATTTTCAAATCTTCGCCTCATCCCCTTCGGCAATTCCATCGTACACTCTACATACGATGCTAGTTATAATATTTTCTTATTATTAGTAAATGGTTTTGAAGGGAACCATACCTCAAGTTACAAAAGGGCTTAAAATACAGATGATTCAAAAAAACCAAAGTGGTTTTTGACAAGTGGGGATAACACCCAAGAAAAGGCCTGTAAGCTAGATACACCGAAGAAGCACAAAGAATAAGGACAATTTGCCAACAAGAAGCCAAAAAATAACAAGGGTACCGCAACACAACAGCTACAACACAATAGTAGACCAACAAACAACTACGCCTAACAAAAACAAATAAAGACAAGAGGAGCAACAAGGCAAAAGAAAAGAACAAAATCACCTAAGTGGAGAAACGAAATTCTTGACAGGTAGGTTTATTCTTTTTGTGCACCATTTTCCATCCTTCGAAACCTCCTCAATAGGAAGAATTACCTCAATAGAATTAATCGGTAGATTTACTTTATATTTATTTCCCATAGTAGAGGTAGGAGGGATATTTTCCTTAGCCGCATAATGCTTTCAGTTGGAAAAACAATTTTTTTGTTTGAGTTAAATCTTTGGTATTCTCATTGTTGCCAACTATTGGAATTTCTGAGAAAGGAGTTTCTAGGACCGATTCGGATCCAACGTCGGAATCAACGTTTGAGTCCAAATCCTCCTTGGCATCAAAAACCATATGTTCTAGAGGGCATATTTCCACCAATGTTTTCTATCAATTTGAGGCTTTTCCATCCCACATTCAACAACAGTGTGACCTAAACAGAAACACTTTCTACATTTAAAAGGTAAACCTTCGTAGTCTAATGGTTGATACCAAGTTCTTTTTGCACTTTAAGATCAATACTTGCAGGAGGCTTTTAGAGGTATCCAATTCAACTAGTATTGACATATGTAGAATGGCTGTAGTCACTAGTTTGATGGTCAATGTAAATTATATGTCCCAAAGTGTTACTAATGGAGATGAAAAAATCACGACTTCAAAATTGCAGGGGTAAGTGGGAAACATAATCGAAACAGGTTTGCAAGAAAAGTATTTGGTAAGTGGGTTAAAAGAGGGAAACCAGGGTTTTATGACTAGGTATCATGGTTGACAAACCCAAAGCTTAGACACTATGGTATCTTTGTCATCTATTGAAGTGAAACCCACAGTAAAAATTTCTTTTGCAGAAGGGTAGAGATCTAACCTTCCAGCAAGGAGCGGGATGCAATGTTTGGAGATCCATGCATGCAGGATTGGAAGGCTGGGCCAAAAAGCTCCAAATCTACAAATGAATGCCTGCTCCTGGTAAAAGCTTTCAGATTCAATGCCTTCCCCGCCAAAAGTGATGCAGGGGGAAGTGTCAGCAGGGGGCATGGTAGATCTCTTCCTTTCAACGCTTCTTTGAAGGAACAACCTAAACTGCTACGACAACCACCCACGGGCTGCTTCAGGGGCGAAGGATGCCCTTTTCGACTGATGTGAGCCTCGCCTCCGACAGATTCACGTCCAGAAATAGAGGATTTGTTGGGGCCACCAACATTCACAGAGTGGATGTTCTTTGTTTCTTGCCAACCTGAACTTGCGCTGCTGCTTCCAACGTGAGTAGGGGACTTCGAGTTCGCTGCAAAACAACCAACTGCTAAGCTCTTTGGATGTAAAACCTCGGGGAAGCTCGAACTGGTGTTTTTGGCAGAAATACCTGTGAATGGCTCTGCCTGAGCGCCGAATCCCGGTGTCCTGCGCTAACAAAGCCGCCACCGCCCTGAGCAACAGGTTTTCCATGGCCACCGCCACCAGAGGAGCCATCGCGAGGAGGATTTAAGGCTCGAGGCGGCGAGCGATAATATATCATAATACTCTTATTTTAATATAAAATCTATTTTACAAAAATTACACATTAGAATAAACAATCTAAAGCCATTACACTTCAGTTTCACCTTTGCTTCCTTGGAAGCAGAATGCTTTATTCAAACCATGAATTCGTTCGAGGCCCACACGGATAGGATCATCCACAAATAGGTCTACATGCATAGGATCACTTTCCCGTTCCCGTTTCCGTTAGATTTTGGAAACGCAGGTATTGCCTTTAGTCTCGGAATTCACAGTAGTCCCTGAGTCATATTGTTTTCGCAGAAAACACTCCTGCTGCTGCCACGCATGCACGCAGCCAGGCCGACCCGTGCTCCTTTACGGACACCCCTTACTACCACGTTTCCTCGATTATAAGCAGGCCGAGTACGCACTTATAGATATTATATGTCAGATCTGGTATAGGTTATAACAGGTCAGGATTTGTGACGGTGGTACTCCTCATGAAGAAGAAGAAGGAAGTAATGAAGAATCAGTATCCTAAGCATATGCTTTTGCCGGATCGTGCGTAATAATTCAGTGTTTCACGGGGCCCATCATAACGATCCATGTGACCGCTATTATCAACTACTGTTCTCCTGCTGTAGCGCCATTCATTTTTCTGAGGATGTTTATTACAGGCGTGCGGAGGATAATAATCGCGGGGCTGTATTTCAAGCAATCCGTCTTGAGTAATATGGATTATTGTGTGTAGGCGGACTGGCTCTTCCCGACCAGAGAGAAAATAGAAAATAGCCCAAGACCTTAAAACCTAATTCGAAACCCTAGATTACAGCCGGTGTTAATGTATGTTTGATTTGTTTACAGTATATGCATAGATTAGGATAACGCAAGCTTGTGAAATAGCAGTAGTAGTTGTCGATTTCATGGTTGGCAGCTCAGATTTAGGATTTATATTTTTGTGTTTGTTTGCTTCCACACTTCGAAATTAGCTTTGCAATTACTTTCTCTTGATTTTAAATCTCGATAGAGTCAAGAGTGTGAGATTGCTCTGCGGGGAATCAAGTGCAGATGGTCCGAATTAAACCAGGTAGGAGTAGTTCTGTTGCAGGTTAATGGTGTGTAAGTGATGGCTGAAATGACCCTGGCTAAAAACATCAAATTGGTGAATGGGGACTTCATCACCTCTGCTTGTAGCAAGGTATTTCATTACGGTCTTGTTTTGTATTAGGGCAGATTTCAATTATCATGTTCTTTATAGTTAATGAAAATCCAGAATTATTATATTGCAAATCATGTTTGATCGAGTTCTTGCATTTTATCTATTCTTGTTCCCGTCTGCAAAGAAAAATAATAGCTTGATGATTTTCTGTTAGTATTTAGGACATTAATTTTGCTTCTGTCTATATTTTAATGAGTAAGTTGCCCCTTGTAGACAGTAATGATCGTTTCTATTTATTGTGATTTAGTTCGTAGAAGAACATAAAGATCGGATGCATTCAAACACAATATCGAGTAAGATTGATATAGATATTAAGAAAATGCCTGGTATTCACCAACAATTTCTTATTATTAGATTTAAAATTGTGAAACTATATATGCTTTTAATCCTTAAATATCCTTTGAAACCCTACAACATGGGATTTCATTCAAATATTGAAGCAATCCTTAATTCTTCCTTCAGACTTTTCAAGCAATTAAGTACTTTTGGTGCTTTTAAATTTAATGCAGTGTGGGAAATGCAGCACGGATCCAATCAACGTCATGTTAGTTAAAATCTATTAGAACAGAAAGTGTTTACTGATTCCGGTGGATTGATGTGGGTGGCCAACTATTGGAAATCAACCAAATTTTTGTGGTCTTTGTTAATTTGCATCAAGATTCTGATTCACAATAACTGGGCCTTTCAAGATCACGCTTTCCAATTGATCTGTGTGTATGTAATTTTCAGCCAGACGTTACATTGACAGTAAGGTCTTAAAATATACATTAAGGTCTGTGTAATATAGGAAATCTTAGTACGCGAAAAGATTGTGTACAAAATTAATAGACTCCCTTAAAATAATTGTTTTTAATGTTATAAAGTTTAATGATTTGGATTATTGTCTATTTGCGGTATATTTCCGAAATTACGGTTAGGAAGTGTATGAATATAACAATTAGGCTGTAAATGATATGTACATCTGTTTTAAAATAGCTTCGTTTCACAGTCTTTTAAAAACAATTGCTTCATTGAAATTTACTGCAATATTATAAGATATATGTCATAGTTGCCATTATAAGATACAAGATATAAGGTATTTTCACTTTGATATCTCTGCTAAGTAGTCACCAATATTTTCTTTCAACCTATGCACTTCAGCAGTTTTTGTTGGTAATATATCAGGATAAGGCTTCGTTTGGGAGACTCTATGTTGATATTCCACCTAGTACTCTTCTAAAATTCTAATACAATGACGGTGGCTTCAATACAAATTGTTGCTTACGTTGCATTGGTGTGTTGAACAACAGTTAATGGCGCATTCACACCGTTGCTAAATTTGTTTCACTTATTATTTGTTATTCATTAATCTTGTAATTCTCCAGTTGGTTATTCTTTGTATTTGAAAGTATGGTTTTTTCAATTAAAGCTCGTAAGGATTCCATAAACAGGATCTCTAAAAGAGTGGATGTTATCAAAGATAGTAGGGAGGAAGAACTAAATGAACAAAGGAAACAGATGCGAGAGTTCCTTGCCGAGTCGCAGTCCTCATATTGGAGATATCACAACTGAAAACAGAAGCACCCTCAAATACTGAAGAAATTGATTTAAAAAACAAATATGATACACTATATTAACACCGCTATGCTTGATACTCAGCGAACTGAAAAAGATACTATCTTAGGAAAGCAGTACCTGCTAGCGAAGTATATCACAAATGACAAAAGCCTCCCCATTCTTTAGTTTGCAAAAGGCCGAATGTGATAGAGAGAACAAAAATCAACTAATAATAAAACTATTATCTTTAAAGTGAGAGGTCTTTTCAATAAACACAATGCTTTGGACCCTCTCAAGTGACCTTGACGTTGAAACTTTAGGAGTATCTGCTTTTAGAGGTGCTCAACGAGGAAGAAAATCTTTCCCAGCCGGGTCTTATATGTAGGTTTCACAAATTCTGGCCAAAAATGAATGGATTGCTTAGAGATGGAGAGAAAAGATACAAGGTAAGATTGAATTTTATCTTTGTTCCAAAGCATATTTCATTGTTGTTTTTGAAACCCCTGAAGATAGGGATTTAATTATTATGCAACACTGGGTTTGGGGTGAACATGGACTCATGGCTAAGCCCTGGTTTCCATCTTTTGATCCCTCAAAAGACTCTTTTGACACCTACCGGACTCCCACCCAGCATTGGAACAGATCTTGTTTGCTTGCTATAGGGGATACTCTAGGCTCATGTGCGGCTATTGATGAGAAAACCTCCATTCAAACCCACACTACTTATGCACGGATCCTTGTAGATCTTGATACCTCCCAAGCCTTACCAACAGAAATTAATTTACAGATTGGTGAAAGACTTTGGATACAAAGGTTAGACTATGAAGGACTTGCTTTCAGATGTTGGTGTTGTTTCAAAACTGGTCATATTACAAAAGATTGTGAACATTCCCAACAAAAGAGAAAACTGCATGGTGGAAAGACTCTCTACCATAACATCTAACAATCAATTACCAAACAGATCCAAATGGCAAAGTCTAACGCCCCCATGCAAGTTAACTCACCCGTCATGAAAGTCTCTTTGAATAATTAAAGGAACTTACCCCGAGATTCATCTTTTTAGGACACTAATTCGAATCCCCTTCTTGAGGATCACATTCCTATAAAATCGATTGAAGTGGTTCTTCCAATCTCAGTGGAAGAAGGAAACAAAGAATGGAAGGTGGTGGATAGGAAAAAGAAGGGATACACTAAACCTAAATCCCCCATCGTCTTGGACAAGGCATGAATCTTATTTGTTGTTAGCTCTTATCATTATATTTGCGCTATTGGCCTATTATGTAGCCACTGGGTAGTTGTTCTAATGTTTAGTTGTTGTTTTTTTAGCTGTTTTTCAGCTATTGGATTGCTAGTTGCAAGCTTTATTCTTGGCAGGTTGTTTTCTGTTGTTGGGCTTATTGATCATATCTGGATTTTGATCCCTTTTGGTTATGCTGATATGGTTATATCTAGATTTTGAGCCTTATTGTACAAGGGTATAGTCCCTTCCAAAAACTATTTACCTTTAATAAAATAAACATAATTGTTTTGGAACAAGAAAAAGATTTTGAGCTTCTCAAGATTGAGAATATTACTCTCCACTATGCTTGGTAATCATTGGATTACTCAATTTTAAAATTCAAATCATTAATATTTTTGGTGTAGTTGCATTTCTACTTGAACCTCACTTTTTATTATTTGTAATAATATAGTAATTGTCCCTTTTTAGAACACAAAGAATATCCCTACTTTCCATTATTAAAAGTTATATATATAGTTATATATATATATTTGTCTTGTAGTGGTAATGGAGAAATGCATGTCCAAACAGATTTTAAAGTTTATATATTAAACACATTTTAAAAATTTTTTATTACATATGTTTTTACAATTTATTTAGTTGTAATATTTTATTATATTTTCTTAATATCGTATGGGATATAATATCGTTAATGTTTTCCAGCATGCAAGTCACGTAGTGGGACCGAGGACAAGTCCTCCTCTGGATATGAGACCGATGTGGCACTTATGAAGAGTTTTTCCTTGCTATTGTGAGTAGGAATGAGGACTCCTGTGAAGAAAATCAATGGAAATTTTACACGGAAAAGGTGGATAATCTGATGCGAAGCATTTCTACCGGAAATATTGAAATTGTTATGGATATTGAAAAATATCTGAAGAAGGTAGATTTTGGGGATTTTAATCCCAATAAACTCTAAGTGTTGGATTTCTGGCAAGGATTACACTATAATAGTTATATCTTATAAATCTTCGGTTTGAAATCAAACTGAACTTATTAAGCATTATTTTGAGGAGGAGGGATGGTGTTAAGTTTGTTCTAGAAAATCAAAACAATCCTCTCCTCCTAACTCTGTTAAGAGATAAGTTTCTCTTCCTTTGATAATTCTTTGTCCCCATGCAATGATTGGCCTTTGGTTGTCAGGTTCTCTCATTGTGTGTTGGCCAAGTTTCTTTGGCCAAAACACTTTTGGTGGTTCCCCTTCTCCTTTGGTGTTTGTCTTGTTTGGGGTTCTTTGACTTATCTGTTTGTTTCATCTCCGACGTGTAGGGCCTTGTTTCTTGATGTTTCTCTTTTGTGCCTTATCGGCTATCATCTACTTGTTCAAGGTTCCCGATCCCTTCAAAATCTATTTTTAGCCTATCTAATAAAAACTATGCTACTAACCCCAAATCAATAGATTAACAAATTATTTAATCCACTTCCTCTAAAGTGCCCCATAAATAACACTAATATTCTTCTAAGATACTTCTACTAGTTTACCCCTATTAATTGATCATTTTGATTTAATTATATGCACCCCAAACTCCCATAAAGTGTTGACTCCCATGTTAACTCACCAAGCCTTGGTTAAATAAACTAGAGTTACTTTATCCTTTTGTCCCACATGCACCAAAATAATTTCATTCTTGGAATAAGAAACCTATAAATAGAACCCTACCCCTTACCATTCACAAAAGAACACTTTGTTCCATTAGCATAAACTATGGGCATTTAGAATATTCAGACCTTTGTAGTTCCCACTCCTCTTTGAAACTTATTATATTTTTATTTCAATTACTGTTGACTATTAAAAATGGATATTATCATATCATTTTGGTTTAACATGATGTTAGATGATAGAGATATTCTGACTATTGATGGATTGTGATTCATAGTATGATTTGTGTGGATTCTTAGAGACATAGAGAGACATTTTATATTGATTATGATGATGTGTTGTTAGCATATATATTACTGACATTCGGAATTCTTGTCATGTTGAATATGATTTAGCATTTGAACTAATCTCACGATCTTGTTGATATTGATGAAATTGTAGAATTGAGATGCTGAAATTTTAGACAAATGATAACATTATTTAGTTGAGATGATGATTTAGTTATATGAGGATGTTTATTGATTGATGTGTGTATATTTTATCTTTGATGTATTTGATGTGGCCACAAGGCCGAAGGAGGTATTGTGTGATTTTGTAGGTAATTATATCACAACAATCAAAAGGGGGTTAGGAGACCAACCACAACAAAATACTTGGATGGATACAACGATGGTCACCATGACAACTTGTGTAATGTGTTATGTTTTGTTATTAGTTTGTTAGGGGGTCCCCATTGGGGGATGACCTCAATTGTGACCATGGGCTTTGTGTGTAATTCTTTCCCTTTTATTTTATTTAATTGTGGAGTATGTGATTTAATTTGTGATGTAATTCATTTTTATCATTGTTGATTAATGTGCCTTAATTAAGTGAATTAATCATGTTTATTAAGTTATTTGGGGATGTGACAAAAGGGGTCATTTATTAGAGTAGTTGGTCCTTTGAATCTTGTGATTTAAGTTGAGTGTATGTGACTTTGAGTGTTGTACACCCTACCTTACTTGGGAAATTCGGATTTGGGCTTAAGGGCCATTTTTGGAGGATTTTGGGACAAGTTAAGCTTATCCCACACCTCTTAATTTCATATACCAACCCTACCTATGGATTGGGGGGTCAAAAATAGACCCCATTATGTGTTTTTAAGGCAAAAAAGTGACATTTATTGCACTTTTCTTACATGGGTTTTAAATTATGTCCTTAGGGGGTGTGGGTTTGTGTTGAGTGTGTAAGAGGCTTGTCATTTCTCTCAACCACAAATTTATTGTGCCTTGGGGTTGAGGTTTGACTTGTGATGTGGAGTTGAGGATAAGTGATGTGGCATCCTACATGGAGCCACCTCACCCTCCTCTTCTCTTTTTCTATATATGCAAGTTTATTTGTTTTTTTAGGGGTTACTTCATTTGATTGTGCACTTGTATTTTTGGAGTTAAACATTTTTGGAGTTCTTGTTGAAGTCTAGGAGCTTTCTGGAGTTGGATTGACTTGAAAGGTAGGAGTTACACTCTTTTTACTTGTTTTTTTATATGTGTGTATTGCATGCAAGTGAATGGTTTGTGTGCTTGGGATCTTGGGTAGAATGCCTAAATATGGTGTAGGAGAAGGATATGGGGATTTTATATTTTAGGGAGGCATAAGATTTTGTTTCATGTTTTGGGAGGGATTTGGGTTGGGTGCCCCACCTTGGATAAGAAAATGCTTGATTTTCTTACTTGGTTATTTTGAGAGAGACATAAGAGATTGTAGAGAGGCATACGAGAATTTAGGAGTCATAAGAGGATCTTTAGGGAGGAATAATATTTGTGTAGGATTTTTGAGTTGTGTTTTGGATGTTTATAAGGTGGGCACCAAATTCCATTTGGAGGCATAAGTGATCTCCCCAAAAATCATTGCTCCATTGGCTTTGCATTTCAAGCCTTGTGTATTTTGAAAGTTTCATTCTTGTGATTGTTATCTTGTGTTTAAATGTGTGTTAAATGGTTGTGAAATTTTTATTGTGATGTGGAATCATTGTGTTAGTTTTCATGAGTTGTATCCATTCCTTATTGCATTTTGGTTGGGGCTCGGGGGCCAATGAGGAGGATAAATTCTTCTCCTCATTGGATTATTGGTTGGGTGGAGAGTGTTTCCTCTCCCCATTTTTGTTGTTGTGATTGAAGTGAAGAAATGGTGGAGCTCTTGTTGAAGATTTGGGACTTGGAGAATTTGTAGAAGACCAAAAGTAAATCCTTCATTGTAGAAAACTTTCTTGTAATTCCCACTTAAGGTGGAAGACTAG
Source organism: Taxus wallichiana var. yunnanensis (assembly GCA_018340775.1). Taxonomy (NCBI): domain Eukaryota; kingdom Viridiplantae; phylum Streptophyta; class Pinopsida; order Cupressales; family Taxaceae; genus Taxus; species Taxus wallichiana. The sequence continues at coordinate 205,296,693 of CM031240.1, forward strand.
TAGTATTGTATTTAAAATAAAAATTTTATTGTATGTTTATTTATCAAGTTGTAATGTATTGTTGGAAAGGAAATTTTTGCATTGTAAGAAAATGAGCTATGCTCAAGGAAAAATAAAGTTCATTGCTAATTTTAGGAGTCGCATTATTGTAAGAATGTGTTGGTACATAGATTTAATATCCTTCAAAACCAAGTAACATCATGGATTTGACAAGAAACTCAGAGGAAGATAGATGATTATGTATGTTTCTTTGTAGGGGAAGCAATCTATCTAAATTTTTAGCACTCGGGATTTGAAGAAGTGGGTAACACCTTAAAAGGATGTGATCTTATCCTAACTATTTTAGGTTGTGCCTTTCAACCAAGGTAAGAGAATCTATTTTGTAACCTCTGTTATTGAAGAATGCTGATAAATCCTTCTTTTACATAAAGTTTATAGAGAAGACCTTGGGAAAATATGATCAACACACCAAATCGACTCTCACGAGTTGTCACTTCTAGATTATGGAGATATTTTCAATACAAGGCAAAGGTTACTAAAGACATTAAGAAATCTTGATTGTTTTGCATATTTTTGCAAGTATATTTTGTTCCTTTGTTGATACACATGGCAAACAGGGGTAGTTCAGGGTGGATCAATGGTTTTAAATGATTTTGGTGGGAGATGAAGCATGATAAAGTTTATTATACCATATCTTTGGAGGGACTTCACAATAATGAACAAATTCAAACCAAAAAGCTTTAGAACAGTCAAGACATTCCTTCAACTAGAAGGTGTGCTTTAATGGAGGCCCATATCAACACATTTTCACATAATCTTTGAGACTCCAACATGAAGGCTCGAATTGGAAGAATCAATTAAACACTAAAGTTTCTGATTAATCATGCCTAAGGTACACCAAATACTTACAAACAATATTTATCAAAAATGATAGTGAATTGATTTTAAATTTGTTTATCTCATCCAAGATGAAGGATCTTCTTGAAATGAAATTCCAAATACCATTAGACGATCACAAGAATGAGATCATGTGTGATTTCACAAAAATTTCAGTGTAATATTGCAATAAGAATGAAAGAAACTATTTGTAGACATTCGAAAATAAAGCAAACACAAAATTGCTAGAGATTAGAGACAAATTAATTCCAAAATTGGTTAGATTCATCATGCCAGGGGAAAGCTTCTAGAGCAATCTCAGTGCTTGTCAATGGCTATACATATGCAACCAACTTGATACAACAAAAAATCTAACATAGAAGAAAATAACATGAAATCTCGGCTTTGGTCTCTTGGGAAGACGACTTTCTCAATTTTTTTCTCAAGAATTCAAACTCGACCATTTAAAAATTTATTCTAATTGCATTTATAAATTTTTTCTTACTCAATTTTTCCCCCAAAAGAGAAGAATATTCGAGGGACCTTTTCTTATTACCAATTTTTTTGAGACAATAACGTTTAACTAATTTAGATCCAAAATCTACCAGGTGGACAAATTGTGAACTAATCACATTTCTTGGGCCCTCGACTAATGACTAGGATGACATGCCACAACTTTTCGGGAGTCCCTTTAATCATTCTGATTCTGTCATGCAAGAAGTCCCCCTTTTAATCATTTTTGAAGCCTGCGCATGAACTTGAACTTGTGAGTTATCCCTTTTTGCTCTCGAGGCAATGCCTTTTTCACCTTTTACACCTGAACTTTCATCATTTCATCCTCTTACCCTCCTTTTCCTCTGAAATTTTACTCTGTAACTTCTTTATCTTGCATTTTGTGTTTTTGCATGAGCCCGAGCAAAAATACACTTCAAAAGTAAGTTCAAATTTACAAATTGAGCTCCCAAATTGATTCAATTGAACTTTGTAGACCAAAACGACACAAATTTGCCAAAAAATTGATGAAGAATGATGCAAAAACTACATCTCCAAACATCCTAGAGCTTTAATGGCGGAAAAATCAAATGAAATGCTCAGCTACCATTGATCTTGCCTTTCACCTTTAATCGAGCCATCCACATGGAAAAATGTTCTTGGAAATGGGCCTGGGAGCACTTTTTGACATTTTATAACTTTTGGAAAAAGTAAAATTTTGACATTTTTCTCCACCCCTCCACCCTTAGAAAATGGGCTTGACACATGTCCCAATGTGGGTCCCAAAGGAACCATGGCTTGATTTTGCTATTTTACCTCATTTTTGGAAAAGGAATTTTTTCCAAATTTTCTCCATAGCTCTTCCCTCCTGCCTTTAGCTTCGATGTGGGTTCAGGGGACTTGCACTTCATTTTTTTATTTTATACTTATTTTTCAAGAAGGAAAAAAATTCCACATTTTCCTCATGGGCTGCACCTCCATTTTTGACTATTCAACACTTGACATTACTTTCTGTCGAGGCCACGCTTTAACTTATAATTTTATCCCTTTTACTAAAGGAAAAAAACCTTAAATAACCCCGAAACTCCGTTTCTCAATCTCCCCACCTGCCACGTGTCTCAATGGCTCATTTTGAGATTGTCTCAAAAAGTAGAGACCCCAAACAAGTGCGGGCTCAACACGTGTCTCAGTTCGGTAGAGTTTGGTAAAAATTTGAAGGTTTAACGGAAGGTGCCATGTGTCTAAGGTTCGAGACAATCTCCTTCGGCCGTTGAAAAGTACAAGGAAAAAGGTAGAGTGGGCAGAAGCTTCCAAGTGTCCTCGGTGCTTCTTCAAAATAAAACTCAGGGGCTAGTCCCAAAACTTGCGTGGTCCCTCCACGTGTCCTAGACCCTTTAGGAAGTTTCTTGAAAATTCTAAGGGAAGGGAAGGCCCGATGGAAACCTCCATGTGTCTTTATGGTGTAACTTCAAGATGGTGCCTAAGAGCGGAGACCTTGAATGAGCGCGAGGTCACCACGTGTCCCAAAGTTTAGAAAATTGTTTTGAAAAGTTTAGGTACAAAGTGGAGCTGGTGGAAGCCTCCACCTGTCCCCATGTCGCAATTATTAAGGTGGGATCCTGAGGTGGATCCTTAAATGATTGCCAACCCACCACGTGTCCATGGCTTGCCAAAAATTGTACCAGCTACATGAAATTTTTTCTAAGTCTGGGAAAAGTAGCAAAATCCTCCACGTGTCCCCCCAGGCGCAACTCCAAGGCCAAACCAAAAGGTGAATTTTCAAACGAGCATCATTTAATTTCTCCACGTGGACAAGTTTTGGGTTGAAGCGAGCCATAGAGTTTTTAGAGTGCCCCACTAAGTCGTATCTAACCAAAAGGGCTATGTTTCCGATGCAGAGATGTAAATTTGTGAGGAAAACTCACCGATCAAACCATAAAAATGCAAGAAAACCACCATTTGAGCAAGATGAATTTTCTTCAAGGAAAAGAATTTGTAGATGTTATAAGTTTCAAACATGATTATCGAGCTACATCCAATATTTTTTCCTTAGGTATTTGGGACAAAATGCAGGGGACAACAATACGTGATTGTGAAAAATGGAAGGAAAGGAACAACCCGAGTTGTACACCCAATTCTGAGACTCCTTTAGATGGATAGAGAAACGAAAAACATATTTTGGACCTTTAAGTGATCCTCGACCCGGAAGGGACTGATCACGAGAACCAAATGGAGGAATTTTTTTCAAGCACCAACATGGGAGATAAAAAACATGACAGAGGCCACAACCGAGGAATTTCAATGAAAAACAGGGCGAGACTAATTTGAGCACCAACATCAGCTCTGACTTGGGGATGGGAACTCCCTATGAGTGCGATAAGAACAAATAGTAGACCAAGTGCCAAGAAAAGACCATTAGGAACAGAGTCAAAGAATAAGCTCATAGAGTGGAACAACCATAACCATCCTCCAAAAATGAACCAAGAAACTAGAAAAACAAGGTCACGAGGAGGACCGAACAAATAAAAACGCAAAAGAAGACAAGAACAAAGAACTATACAACTGTACGAATGGATTATACCTTGATTTTGAGAAATCAATCAAGGAAATGCTTCAAATGCCTGCCATTAACAAGAAATTCAAGTAGTTCCCCATCTAGGTATTCTCGGGAAGAAGGTATTTTCACCAATTCGAATATCAATTAAATAAGGGCCCATCCACAATGCATCAAATTTTCCATGCTTTCACTTATTTTCATGCCTTTTATCCCATAAAATCACAAGATCCCCAATGCTTTGAAAGCTATTGGTGTCACCTTTTGTCAAATATATTATTCAAATTTTCTCACGAACTTCACATGCCGCTGATGGTATGCCCTTATTTCTTCATCCAACTCAATAATCTAATTGATGCAAGTATCATATGGAATAACTTATTGGTCTTCAATCTATTGAACAAACTAAAATGAAGACAACTACAAATAGAGGGCAACAAATATTGAGTTCCATATACCAGTTCAAATGGGCTTTTACCATTAGCTCTTTTGACAGTGATTCTGTAAGCCCAAACAACAAACTTCAATTGCTCAACCCAATTCCTTTTGTTCAGCTCCAAGGTTCTTCTAATGATCTTTAAAAGTTTTTATTATGAGACTCAACTTTTCCATTTCCTTGGGGATTGTAGTTAGAAGCATATGTCAAATTGATCCCATATTCTTTGCACATAACCACCAAAGGTTTGGCTTTGAAACTCATGGCATTATCAACAACAATTTTAGCTGGCACTCCAAATCTGCATATGATTTGATTCAGCATGAAGTCCATGAGCACTTAGTGTGTTGCCTTCTTGGTGGGGATTTCTTCTACCCACTTAGTGAAATAATTAGTGGCTATAAAAATCCATTTATGACCAGCACTGGAAGGATCATAAATTTCCCCTATGAAATCCATTTACCATTGTCACGAATGGTGCTTCAACTAACACAAGATGTAAAGGAAGGGAGCTTGAAGTTTGCATTCTTCTAGAAAAACACTGACAACTTTCACATTTCCTCACCAATAGAGTTGTGTCCTTGAAGAGAGTTGGCCACCAATAACCAACACTCAAGATTTTATGTGTTGTAACTCTTCTAGCAAAATCTCCCCCACAGACCCCTCTAGGAAGATAAACAATTATTTTGGGGGCCTCACTTTTAGTAATGCATCTCAAGAGAACTCCCTCGGGGTTCTTCCAAGATAACCCAAAATCAGTGATGACATACTTTTGAGAGGCTAACTTAAGAGATCTTTTATGATTTTTACTCATATTTTCAGGGCAACATAGATGTCTAAGGTAAAACATTATATCTTTGTACCATTAAAAAATTAGCAAATTTTTAAGGACATCCACCCTTTATCCTTCTACTTCATTCACCTCAATAGTTTGCATGTTGCTCTTAGGCATAAGCTTAGCTAGGCCCAAACCTCTTACCAATTTATTGGTTTGGATATCCATGTCATACTCCTGCAACTTGCTCACCCATCTACATCTTTTTCTTGAGACTTCCATCTCTGATAAGATGTCTTTCACCATGGTGTGGGGAACTTAAGAAAAAAATTTAGAACTCAAAATGTAGGGTCTAAAAACATTTGTTGCTTTCACCAAGGAAAATGTTTGCTTCTTCATGATGGTGTATTTCAACTTAGCTCCCTCCAATTTCTTACTAAAAAAGGAAATTGGTCTCTCAGCCCCTTCATCATCCTTCTGTAACAAAAAATATGCAATGGTGTTTTCTGAAGCAAAAGAAAACACTTGAAAAGGTTTCTTGTAATTTGGGGCTACCAAAATAGGGGCATGCTTTAGTGCTTCTTTCATCCCATCAAAAGCCTAAATGGCTTCTTCTTCCCACTTGATAATCTGGTCTTTCTTCAATGTGCAAGTGATGGGGAGAGTCAACTTAGCAAAGTTAGACACAAATCTTCTAATGAAATTGATTTTCCCAAAGAAGGATTAGATTCCCTTCTTGGTTCTTGGAATTGGAACCTTGCTGATAGCTTCTACCCTTTCGGGATCAATCATGACACCATCCTTTGATATAATGTGACCAAGAAACTTGGCCCTTTGCACTCCAAAGTGGAACTTCTTTGGATTCTAAGAGATACCAAATTATCGCATCTAATCAGCACTTTTCCAAGTGCTGCAAGTGATCATTTCTCTTCCTGGAAAACATAGCTACATCATCTTGATAAACAACAATGAAATCATTAATGGTTATCCATGTCATACTCCTACAACTTGTTCACCCATCTACAAATTTTTCTTGAGACTTCCATCTCGATAAGATGTCTTTCACCATGGTGTGGGGAACATAAGCAAAAACTTTAGAACTCAAAATGTAGGGTCTAAAAACATTTGTTGCTTTCACCAAGGAAAATGCTTGCTTCTTCTTAATGGTGTATTTCAACTCAGCTCCCTCCAATTCCTTACTAAAAAAGGAAATTGGTCTCTCAGCCCCTTCATCATCCTTCGTAACAAAAAAATAGGCAATGGTGTTTTTCAAGCAAAAGAAAACACTTGAAAAGGTTTCTTGTAATTTGGGGCTACCAAAACGGGGGCATTCTTTAGTGCTTCTTTCATCCCATCAAAAGCCTGAATGGCTGCTTCTTCCCACTTGATAATCTGGTCTTTCTTCAATGTGTAAGTGATGGGGAGAGTCAACTCATCAAAGTTAGACACAAATCTTCTAATGAAATTGATTTTCTCTAAGAAGGATTAGATTCCCTTCTTAGTTCTTGGAATTGGAACCTTGCTGATAGCTTCTACCCTTTCGGGATCAATCATGACACCATCCTTTGATACAATGTGACCAAGAAACTTGGCCTTTTGCACTCCAAAATGGCACTTCTTTGGATTCAAAGAGATACCAAATTCTCTGCATCTAATCAGCATCTTTTCCAAGTGCTTTGCAAGTGATCATTTCTCTTCTTGGAAAACACAGTTACATCATCTTGATAAACAACAATGAAATCATTAATGTAACCAACAAAAGCCACATCCATTACCCTTTGAAATGTTTCTCCAACATTCATTAGACCAAAAGGCATTCTAACATAGACATATGTTCCCCAAGGAGTGGTAAAGGCAGTCTTAATTCTTTTTGATTCCTTTACAACAACTTGATTATAGCCAGAGAAACCATCCAATGTAGAAAGCAACTCAGATCAGTCACTAACTACAACATATTTTCCATGTTTGGTAGAGGATAATTATCTTTCATTGATGCTCTATTCAGATTTCTAAAATCCACGCATAGCCTGATATCACCATTTTTTTTTCTAACTGGCACTAAGTTTGCAACCCAAGAAGAATACCTTGTTGGCTAAATAATCCCTCCATCCCTTATCTTCTTCAATTATTCTTGCATCTTCATGGAGAGGAAAGGATTAATCGGTCTCCACTTTTGTCTCGAATGGCTTTGCATTAGATTCCAAAGGAATTTCATGTTGAAACAGATCCTCTCTGTATGCCTTTAACTCAGAATAAGACCAAGCCAAGCAGTCCTGATATTTCTTCAACAATTGGACATAGGACTATTTTTCCTCCTTGTTCAGATTGCTTCCCAACCAGATCTTCCTTGGTTTCTCCTTTGTACCAAGGTCATGCTCCTCAACATCCCTTGAGGTTGCTATATGTTTGTTAATAATGCAATCAACATTATCAAAGTTTGATTCAAGAGCAACCAACCCTCTAGGAATGGTATTAGTTTTCAATTGGATGATGTCTTTGCCAAAAAAGTTTCTTTTCCTTCTGCTGCACACACCATTGGCTCCCAATAAATACATTGATCAACAAACTCTCCTTTATTCTATAGAAACTGTTTCACTTGGGCATCATCATCAAATACTTTCCAATTTTTTATGTTGTCAGGGACAAATGGCCTTATTAGTACTTCAAAATTATATTCACAATTGGGGGACATTGAAAAAACATCAAACCAAGATCCCAAGACTACAACTTGGTTTGCAAATGACAACATTGAAATTTCTATCATGATGCACAATATTCAATGAGTTAAACATTTCATTCAAATCCCAAACTGCATGCTTGTATTATTTCATTCTCTGACTTTTAGTAGCATACAGTTTTCTAATTTGTTTGACAATCAATTTTGAGTCCCCTTTGACAATGATATCTTTAATATAATACTTCCAAGTAATTCTCAAACCTAATAACAATGCTTCATACTCAACAATGTTATTAGTGCATTCGAAGTTAAGTTTGAAAGAAAATATAAACTCGCTTTACTAGGGGAGATCAGAACAATGCCAACACTATTTCCAAACTTGGAATAGGCTCCTTCAAATAACAAGGTCCAAGCTAAACCAACTTGTTCAAGACATTTGCACTGATCAATCTTGTGCTCCTTGCCATCAACAAACCCCACAAATTTATCTACATCTACATTAGCATATAACACTTCATACGAAGCATTATTTGGATCTTCAATGAGGTGAAACATTTTCTTCTCTCATACAACTTTACAAGGCTACATTTAATTGGAATGGTGGCCAAAGACATATCCATTTGAACACTTCCACCAACACTTGTAGCCCACTTTCTTGATAACAACATGCCCCATTTGGCAGGGCAATCAATAATGATAACATCAAGTTTCAGGTTCTTACCTAGATAAGCTACAAGTTGTAGCACCAACCCTTTCACACATCAAAAAATAGGCACTGCTCTAGAGTCCATGGTAGTGCATCTTCCATATGCTGCTATCACTTTGATATCCAGCTCATTCATGACCTCAAGAGGCATGACATTGCATGATGCTCCGTAATCAAACATACAATTGTGCAAATGATCTGTCTTAATGATAAAAGTTGTAAAAATGGATCAACATTTAATTGGGATTCAACCAAATATGTCCCCAAGTAAACATCAGGTGCTTATCCAAGATCTTCCAATGCTTTGGTGGTGTTTTAAGGTCTGCAATGGTTGGAGGAGGAGTTTCTACAATGTTTACATTTCTGCCTAGGGTACTCTTTTCTTCTTTCAAATCCAAGTACTCAAATGCTCTCTTCTTGTGCTCGGGAATCCTAAGAAACTCAAAAATTGGAACATTAACTTTGATTTGACTCAAAACTTTGGCAATTTCATATGGAAAACTATTTGGCAAGGAAGTATTGGAAGGGAGGTTAGCAAACTCATCGGATGACACGGGATTATTGATAGTTTGGGCATGAGGAGAAGTATGAATCTTGTTTGGGATAACAATTCCTTTGGAAGGTGTATCTTTCTTAGGAGCCTCTTTAGGAATACTAGTAAACAATGGAGTTTTAGGTTTGGCTTGAGGCCCTGCTCCTTTGACAACTCTAGTCCTAGTATTATAATCCTTTTCTCGAGCAACAAAAATGTTCATCAATAACTACCTATCTTCCTCCTAAGGATTCCTCCATCATACATTTTTATCATTAAAGATATTAAATAATCACAGTCATTATTAGGTATTTCAAAATCTTGCACTACATCTACTTCAAAAGTATGAGAAGGAGGAAGAAGTGGTACCCGGTGAATGCAATCCCAAAACGTTGCTGCAGTTCAAGCACTTATCCCTTTAGTTGAAGTTTCTCCTTGTTGTGAGCTTGAAGAGAAACCCATCATGCAAAAATCATCCTTAGTATCTGTTATCATTATCAACTTATTCTTCTTGCTGATTTACTTCACATGGAGGATGGGGCCAAAAACATGTATCACACCAATCAATCTCATTGGCTTCATCAAAAGCGGTAAGCCGGGTAGTAGGAGGATCAGACACCATTTTACTTTCACATTCTTGGGGATGTCTATTTACAAATCCCATAGGTCCTTTACCTCTGTCATCGACCTCCGATCCCCCTAGGATGATTTACAAATTTGTCATGATTTTGTGCCTTTTCTTGACCTTGTGAACTCGCCCAATTCCTTTCTCTTCCTTGGCTAGTTTGTACAAGATTTCTTTGATGACCCTTGCCAATTTTTAACAACCTCCTCAAGATCCACACTCTTTCTTGCTTGATTTTTTTATGGGTTTATTAGTTTAACACCCTCCCACTTAGGAGGTTTTCCAATGGCCTTAATATTGTTCTCAATTTGTAGAGCCATAGTAAATTCCTGCCTCAAAGTGCCATGGTTTTTATCCTTCAAATGGTATGCATCCTTCTTGTCAAATGCATCGAATACTTTATCAGACATGATTCATCACATAGCCTCAAATTAACAGGTAATCTTATTAATGTTTTGTTAAATCTAGTGTTGAAATAATGCAATGATTCATTAGGATTCTTTTTTATATTTTCAAACTTTGATCAAAGAAACCTAGGGTCAATTTTATCACTTTCTTGAATTGTAAAGGCATTCTTCATCTCTTTCCAGAGTCAATGGAATTATCTCGGCAGAGATTTATACCGATCCTTGCATCCTCTTCTAGTGTATGAATAAATACTTTAATGTATACATCTTTAAAATCTATTTGAAATCCTCCATCATATTGACAAAGAAATTCCAGTGTTGATCACCAATTATTACATTATTTCCTTGAAACTTAGGCAATCTGTTTCTTAGATCATGTGGCACAACATTTGGATAACCAACCATACCTCTAAAACTGATGGGACCAAAAGTATTAATGACAAATGGAGGTCTAGGTGGAGGCTAAGCCATATTATTCTTAGGTGGTGATCTTACAAGAGAAACATGGTGATGAGGAGTGAGGGGTCTGTGTGGTACATTGATAAAATTTTCAAAATGACTGCCCTCTAAAGGTTTTGTCTCTTAGAAAACTCTATTAGATTTTTAAAATATAGGGGCAGATCAAGAAGAAAATGTTTCAAATACAGATGATGGAACCTCTCCAGATGGAGAATTTAGTTTAACAAAGAGGCTACTTGATTCAGAGGGACTTGAGGAAGTACTACAATCTTCAATCACAGGGTGATCAATTTCACTAATGGAGATATCTTATCTTGATGCTTGATCTCCAACAGCCTTCCAAATTCTTTAGCCTTCTGAATTTGACTTTCCTAGCTCTTAAAACAACCTTGTACTAGGGTCCTTGGTGAAGAAATATCTCCTTCCATCTAGCTTTGCATATGTTAATGAAAAATATTACTTGATATATGTTAAGACACGGTATTTATATATAATTTAAACAAGATGCAGAGTCGCCACTAAGGATTTTCACCTTAGTTTGTGTAAATGCACTATGAAAGACCTATCAAATGTCTATCAATACTAGATTCATGAAAAACTTACCAAATCTACTCTTCTTTTGCCCAAATTTATCAATGATGATAAAAATATTAGTGCAATAACTATATAAGCTAGAAATATTGCACTTAACTCATAACTTTGAATAATTTTTATAGATCTCGAACAAATAATGACATTTCAGCAATGTATTTACATTTTAAAATTTGTAAAAACCATTACAGTGGTCTATATGCGTACACCTTTATTCAAATACTTCAAAGAGTCCCTGTGAAATGGCTCCGTAGTGTGTTGGTACCTAGTTTCAATCTCCTTAAAAGGCCAAGAAGCATCATGGAGTTGACAAAATGCTCGAGAGGCAAATAGATGATTATGTATGTCATTTTGTAGCTGGGGAAGCAATCTATCTAACTTTTTAGCACTCAAGCTTTAAAGAAGTGGGTAGCACCTTAAAAGGATGTGATCTTATCCTAACTATTTTAGGTTGTGCCTTTCAACCAAGGTAAGAGAACCTATTTTGTAACCTCCGTTATTGAAGAATGCTGGTAAATCCTTCTTTTGTACAAATTTTATAGAGAAGACCTTGGGAAAATATGATCAACACACCAAATCTGACTCTCACGAGTTGTCACTTCCAGATTATGGAGATATTTTCAATACAAGGAAAAGGTTACTAAAGACATTAAGAAATCCTGATTGTTCTACATATTTTTGCAAGTAGATTTTGTTCCTTTGTTGATACATAGGGAAAATAGGTGTAGTTCATGGTGGATCAATGGTTTTAAATGATTTTGGTGGGAAATGAAATTGGATAAAGTTGATTATACCAAATGTTTGGAGGGATTTCAAAATAATGAATAACTTCACATCAAAAATCTTTAGAACAGCCAAGACGTTCCTTCAACCAAAAGGTGTGCTTCAATGGAGGCCCAGATCAACACGTTTTCACATAATATTTTAGACTCTAACACGAAGGCTCAAATTGGAAGACTAAATGAAACACTAAATTTTCTAATTAATCACACCTAAGGTATACCTGAAGACTTACAGACAATATTTATCATCAAATGATAGTGAATTGATTTTAAATTTGTTTATCTCATCCAAGATCAAGGCTCTTCTTGAAATGAAACTGCAAATACCATTAGATCGCATCATAGGGACAAGATCCTATGTGATTTCACAAAAATTCAAAGTGTAAGATTGCAATAGGTGTTGGTACCCAAATTGATTCTCCCTTAGAAATTTGAGCAACATCGTAGTTTTGACACAAATCTTAGAGACAAGTAGAGCATGTTGTGTGGTGTTTTGTAGCCGAGGAAGAAATGCAGCTTTCTTTTTGTCACTCGGGTGTGGAGAAATGGATAGCACCCTTATGAGGTTTTGATCTATCCTCACTACTTTATGGTTTTTCCTTTCAACCAGCGTGAGAGGACCATTTTGTAGCCTCTGTTTGTGGAGGAGATGAAGATATCCTTCTTTATAAAGTTTTTAAGAAGACCTTGAAGAAAACAAGATCAATACAACAAAATCTAACTCTCACGTGTTGTCACCCTATATAATGGAAATATTTTCTAAGCAAGGTTCGGACTACTACAGACAATAAAAACCTGATTGCTTCTACATGTTTTGGTAATAGAGATTGTGCATTTATACACACAAAGGAAAAAATGGGTAGTATGGGTAGGATTGATTGTTTTTAAATGAATTTTGGTGGGAGGTGAGGTAGAGTGGACGTTAACTCGCTAGATCTTTGAGAGATTTTACAAAAATGGAAGGATTAATCCACAAAATGCTTGAGAATAACTCAAATGTTCTTTTAATCAAAAGGTGTGCTTCCATGTAGGCCCGTATGTGCACATTTTCACACAAACTTTAAGAATCCAAAATGAAGGCTGAAATTGAAAAAACTTAATTAAACATTATCAACCTCTGTTTTATCATGCCTAAGATACCCTCAAAGGCTAACAAACAATCTTATCATCATGCTAAGAGTAAAGTGATTTTAAATTTGCTTTTTCATTATCAAATGAAAGCTCTTCGATAAATGAAATTGCAAATGACACCAAACAATCACAAGGATAAGATATTGTGTGAGTCATAAAGATTTCAATGTAAGATTGCAATGGGAACAAAGAATAATATTTGTAGACATTAAGAAATGAATAAGACACAATTTTTACTCAAAATCAACAAAGATTAGCTTGGATTTGATTAAATTCATCAAGAGGGGAAAGTTTATAGAACAATATCATAACTTGTCAATGGTCAGTACACTTACAACCACAATGACATGATCAAATTTAACAAAAAATAAATAAATAGGTTCCTTAGATGATTCCTCGAGAAAGATGGGCTATGTCAAACTTTTCTCTTAGGAATTAACTCGACCTCTAAAACTGCAACCATTTGCATGAAAAATTCATGCAATTTATAACATTTAATCTACAAAAGAGTTTTCCCCAAAACAAAAAAGCATTCAAAGCACATTGTTTGTTACAATTTTGATCGTGATTTCTAGAATTAGATTTGCAAAAAGGTTTTCAAGTGCTTAGAGGGAAAATCTCTCCAAACATTTCCAAAGCATTCAATTCTTTACAGTAAGTCATTCTTCACTTCACGCGCCAACTAGCTCCTCCAATCACAAATTTGGTTGTTGCATGCCAAGGAAGGAAAGATTGGAAAATCTAATCGAACCGAAAGTTAGACCACATATTAATAGTAAAAGATGTTTTTTAGATCTTTCCCATCAAACTAAGATATCAACTGGTTTCTTGCATGCCAAGGAAAGAAAGATTGAAAAATCAGATCGAATCTAACATCGATGATCACATATTAATGGTAAAAGACATTTTCAGATCTTCCCACCAAACCGGGATATAAAATTAATTCTCCTCTTTATTTGGCGTGTAGGAGACAATAAGAAATGATAAAAAAACCATAAAAATTCACATCCCCAGGATATTTAGAGAGAAAATTATAGAAAATCATATACTGATGCATAGTTGTCATTGATCTCTCTTTTCAATTTGGACCGTCAAGTGGGAGATCCAACTTAAGTTGGGCACAGGGGTTCCCTTTACCTTTTACACCTTTTGGAAAAAATGCAAAATTTCTCAATTTTCTCCGCCCCTCTGCCTTTGAAAAATAGGCTTGATACGTGTCCCAATGTGGGTCTAAGAAGAATTGTGGCTCAATTATGCTATTTTACCAATTTTTAGAAAAAGGAAATTTTCCAAATTTTCCCGAGAGTCCATCTCCCCACCTTTTGAATTTTCAAATTGCCACGCATCTCAATGGTGCATTTTGAGATGGTCCCCAAAATTAGAGACCCCAAACAAGTGCGGGCTCAACACGTGTCTTAGTCTAGCAAAGTCTTTTAAAAAATTTTAAGTTTTAGTGGAAGGTGCCATGTGTCTAAGGTCCGAGACAGTCTTCTTCAGCCGTTGAAAAGTCCAAGAAAAGGCAGAGTGAGCGGAATCCTCCAAGCATCCTCCTGGTTCTTCTTCAAAATAAAACTCAAGGGCCAGTCCCCAAACATGCGCAATCCTCTACGTGTCTCGGGCCCTTTACGGTTACTTGAAAAGTCTAAGTAAAGGAAGGCCTAGCAAAAAGCTCCACGTGTCTTTATGGTGCAACTTCAAGATGGTATCCAAGAGAATAGACCTTGATTAAGCATGGGCTAACCACGTGTCCCAGAGCCTTAGAAAATTTCTTTAAAAAGTTTAAGTACAGAGCGGAGCCGGCGGAAGCCTCCACCTGTCCCTCTATCGCAATTGTTAAGGTGGGACCCTGAGGCAGATCCTCAAATGAGCACCAACCCACCACATGTCCATGGCCCACCAAAACTATACCAGCTGCATGAAAATTTGTCTAAATCTGGGCAAAGTAGCATAATCCTCCACATGTCCCCTCGATGCAACTCCAAGGCCAAAAAAAAAGGTGAGTCTTCAAACGAGCGCCATTCCTCCACGTGGATAGGTTTTTGGTTGAACTGCATCTAACCAAAAAGGGCCACGTTTCCACTGATGCAGAGATGTAATTTTGATGGGAAAAACACACCCATCAAATTGTAAAAATGCAGGGAAACCACCGTTTGAGCATGAAGATGAAATTTTCTTCAAGGAATTTTTTTTTGGAAATTTTATAAGGTTCAAACATGATCCTCTGAGCTACATCCATTCAAATGTCTTAAGGTATTTGGGACAAAAAGTGACAGGGAAAACAACATGCAATTGTGGGAAATGAAAGGAAAGGAACAACCCAAGTTTTATGACTAATTTACGAAACCTTCAGATGGACAGAGAGATGAAAAACAAATTTTGGATCTTTAAGTGATTTTTGACCAAGGAAGGGACTAATCATAGCAACCAGATGGAGGAAAGGGTATTAAAGCACCAACATGGGGAGATAAAAATGTGAAATAGGCCACAAACTAAGGGATTTTAAAGACAAACGGGGCGAGACTAATTTGAGCACCAAAATCAGCTCTAACTCAGGGATGGGCACTCCCTGTGAGTGCCACAAGAACTCAATAATAGACCAAGTGCTAGAAATATCCATTGGGCAAAGGAGTCATCTTGCAGAGTAGAAAACCATAACCATCTCCCAAAAATGAACCGAGAAACCAGCAAAACTAGGTCACCAAGGACTAGAATGAGCAAAAACACAAAAACAACCAATGAACTATACACTATAAAAATGATGCTCACCTTGATTCTAGGGAATCAATCAAGGAAATGTTTCAAATGCCTACCATTAACAGGTAATTTGAGAAATTCCCCATCCAATTCTTTTAAGAAGAAGGTATGTTCACCAATTCGAATGTCAATGGAGTAAGGGCCCATCCATAATGCATCAAATTTACCATGCTTTCCCTTATCTTCATGCTGTTATCCCATAACAGCACAAGATCTCCAATGTTGAAAGCTCTGGGTGTCACCTTCTTGTCAAATAAATTCTTCAATTTTTCTCTGAACTTTACATGCCTTTGGTGGGATGCCCTCCTTTCTTCATCAAGTTCAACAATTTGGTTAATGCAAGCATCATATGGACTAACTTCTTGATCTTCTAGTTGTTGAATGAACTGATATGAGGATAATTACATATGCAGGGGCAACAAAGCTTGAGTTCCATACACCAATTCAAATGGAATTTTTCCAGTAGCTCTTTTTTAACAGTAATTTTGTCATCCTAAACAATGAAATTCAGTTGCTCATCCCATTTCCTTTTGTTCAACTCCAAGGGTCTCCTAATGATCTTTAATAGATTTTTATTGCTAGACTCTCCTTGTCCATTGCCTTGGGAGTTCTAATTGGAGGCATATGTCAAATTGATCCCACATTGTTTACACATATACATAAAAGGTTTATCTCTAAAGCTAATGGCATTTCCAATAAAAATTTTAACTGGCACTCTAAACTTGCAGATGATATGGTTCAACATGAAGTCCATGACAATTTGGTGTGTTGCTCTCTTGGTGGGGATTTCCTCCACCCATTTAGTGAAGTAATTAGTGGCTACAAGAATCCACTTATGGCAAGAACTTTAAGGGTCTAAAATATCACAAATGAAATCCATTCCCCATTGTTTGAACGGAGCTTCAATTGATACAAAGCAAAGGAAGGGAACACGAAGCTTTCAGTCTTCCAGAAAAATGTTGACAACTTTCACATTTTCTAACCAACAAAGTTGTATCCTTGATAAGATTTAGCCACCAATAACAAGCCCTTAAGATCTTGTGTGCTTTGACTCTTCCAGTAAAATTCCCCCCCACAAACTCCTCCATGGAGATCAACAATTATCTTGGGGCATCATCATCTTCAGAAATGCACCTTAAGAGAAATACCTTAGGGTTCTTCCAAGCTAACCCAAAATCAGTAATGACATATTTTTGGGAGGCCAACATAAGATATCTTTTATGATTTTTACTCAAATACTTAGGGCTTTATAAATTTACGAGATAAAAATTATATCTTTTACCATTAGAACTCATCAAATTTTCAAGGACATCCACCATTCCTTCTTCTACTTCATTCACCTCAATAGTTTGCAAGTTTCTCTCAGCCATAAGTTTAGGTAAGCCCAATCCTTTTACCAATTTCATGGTTTGAATATCCATGTCATACTCTTACAAATTATTCACCCATCTACATATTTTTCTTGAGACATCCATCTCTCGATAAGATATCTTTCACCATGGTGTGGGGAACATAAGAAAAAACTTTAGGTCTGAAAACCTTTGTTATCTTTTACCAAAGAAAATACTTGCTTCTCCATAATGGTGTACTTTAACTCAGCCCCTTGTAATGCCTTACTAAAAAAGGCAATTGGCCTCTCTGCATCGTCATCATCCTTCTGCGCAACAAGAAAGATGCAATAGTTTTCTCTAAAGAAAAATAAACATTTGAAAAGGATTCTTATAATCTGGGGCTGCTAAACAGGGGCATGCTTTAATGCTTCTTTGATCCCATTGAAATCCTAAATGGTAGCCTCTTCCCATTTGATAACTTGGTCCTTCTTTAGCATGCAAGTAATTGGAATGGTCAACTCAAGCAAAGTTTGATATGAATCTTCGATAATGTTAATTTTCCCAAAGATGGACTTAATTCCCTTCTTGGTTCTTGGAATTGGGACCTTTTAATGGCCTCTACCCTCTCAGGATCAATCATGACACCATCCTTTGATACAATGTGACCAAGTAACTTGGCCTTTTCCACTTCTAAATGGAACTTCTTTGGATTGAGTGAAATTCCATACTCTCTACATCTTATCAATGTTTTTTCTAAATGTTATAGGTGATCACTTCTTCTCCGGAGAAAACTATCACATTATCCTCATACACAACAATGCGATCATTTATACATCCTAAGAATTCTACATCCATTGATATCCGAAAAGTAGCTACAACATTGATCGGGCCAAATGACATCCTCACATACAAAATAGGTACCCCATGGAGTTGAAAGCAATTTTGATTCCTCTCGATTTCTTCACAACTACCTTGTTATACCTAGAGAAACCATCCAAAGTAGATAACAACTCGAGCTAGTAACCAATTGCAACATGTTATCCATGTTTGGTAATGGATAATTATGTTTCATTGATTCTCTGTTGAGATTTCTAAGATCCATGCATAGCCTGATATCACCATTATTTTTATAATCGACACTAAGTTTGCAACCCAAGAAGAATACCTTGTTGGTTGAATGATCCCTCTATCCCTTAGTTTCTTCAATTCTTCTTGTATTTTAACAGATATAAGTGGATTAATCTACCTTTGCTTTTTTATGAATGATTTTGCATTAGATTCCAAAGGAATTTCATGTTGAAAAAGATCCTCTCTATATGTCTTTAACTCATAATAAGAGCAAGCCAAGTAGTCCTGATATTTCTTCAACAATTGCTCATAGGACTGTTTTTCCTCCTTGTTCGATTTCTTCCCTACTAGATCTTCCTTGGTTTCTCATTTGTACTAAGGTCATGCTCCTCAACATCCCTTGAGGCTACTTATGTTTGTTAATAATGTAATTAGCATTATCAAAGTTTGATTCAAGAGCAACCAGTCCTCTAGGAATGGTATTAGTTTTCAATTCGATGATGTCTTTTCCAAAAAAAGTTTCTTTACCCTCTGATGCACACACCATTGGCTCCCAATCAATATACTTGATAAGAAAAATACCCTTTGTTCTACGAAATATTTTGACACGAGCATCATCGTAATTTTTTTCTAATGTTTAATGTTGTTAGGGAAAGATGGCCTTGTTAACACTTCAACATCATATTAACAATATGGGGACATTGCACAATTATCAAATTGATATCCCAATACTGTAATATTTTCTGCCATAACATTAAACTTCCTATCATGATGCACAATGTTAAATGAATCAAACATCTCAATTATGTCCCAAACTGCATGCTTGTACTATTTCATTCTCTTATTTTTAGTGGCATACAATTTTATGATTTGTTTAACAATTAGTTCTAAATATCCCTTAATAATGATGTCTTTAACATAGTATTTCCAGGAAATTCTCAAACCTAACAATAATTCTTCATACTTAGCAATGTTGTTAGTACACTCAAAGTTAAGTTTGAAAGAAAAAAAAACTCTTCTAAGCTTGGAGAAATCAGAACTACACAAGCACCATTTCCAAATTTGGAGCAAGCTCCATCAAAAAACAAAGTCCATGGAGAGTGTATTTGTTCAAGAATCTTACATTGATCCATTTTATTCTCTTTCCCATAAGCAAATCCAACAAAGCTATCAGCATCAACACTCGTGTACAACACTTCATAATATGCATTGTTGGGATCTTCAATGAGGTGCAACATCTTCTCTTCTCCATAAAAGGTGACAAGAATTCCATCAATTGGGATGGTGGTATAGGACATATCCATTTGAACACTCCCACCAACACTTGCAGCCCATTTTATAGACAACAACATACCCCACACGACCGGTTAATCAATAATAACAACATCAAGTTTCAAATTCCTACCCGGATAAGCTGCAAGTTGTACCACCAAACCTTTCACACATCCCACCCTGGCACCTCTATGGAATCCATGGAATTACAATTCCCATATGATCGTTGTTACTTTGATATCCAATTCATTCATGACTTCCAGAGGCATAACATTACATGATGCTCCTGAATCAAACATACAATTGTGTAGCAATCTATCCTTAATGATTAGAGTAGTGAAGAATGGATCTACATTTAGCTGAGACTCTACCAAGGATGTTCCCAAATAAACCTTTGGTGGTTTACCTAGTTCTTCCAATGCTGGTGGTGTTTGTAGTTCTTCAATGATTGGAGGAGTCTCCAAAATGTTTACATTTCTTCCTAGGGTAATCTTCTCTTCTTTCAATCCCAAATACTCAAATGCCCTCTTCTTGTGCTCAGGAATCCTAAGTAGCTCAATAATTGGAACACTAACTTTGATTTGAATCAAAACTTGGGAAATTTCATATGGAACACACTTTGGCAAGGTAGCATTGGAAGGGAGATTGACAAACTCATCAAATGGCACGGGATTTTTGATAGTTTGGGCATGAGGAGAAGTATGAATCTTGTTTGGGACAGCAAGGCCTTTGGAAGGTGTATCTTTCTTAGAAGACTCTTTAGGAATATTTGAAAGCAATGGATTTTTAGGTTTGGAAATTGAGACCCTGGTCCTTTGACAACTCTCTTGCTAGTATTATAATCATTTTCTTGAGTAACAACAACATTCATAAATGACTACCTATCCTCCTCAGATGGGATTCCTCCATCATACTTCTTTATCATTAAATCTCTTAAATATTCAAATTCGTTATTAGTCATTTCAAAAGATTGTACAATATCTATTTCTAAATAATGACGGGGAGGAAGAAAAGGTACCCGGTGAATGCAATCCCAAAAATTAGTAGTAGTTCTAGCACTTATCACCTCAGTTGAAGTTTCTCCTTTGTGAGCTTGTAGAGCACTCCATCATGCATGCATCATCATCTATGTTATCATCATCAGCTTCTTCTTCTACTTGTTGATCTACTTCACATGGAGCATGGGGCATGAAACATCTATCACACCAATCAATTACATTTGTTTCTTCAACAACAACAACTTTGGTAGCCAAAGGATCAAGCACCATTCTATTTTTCCTAGCTTAGGGATGTCTATTTGTCTCTCCCATGGGTCCTTTACCTCTGTCATTAGATCTCTGCTCATTTCTAGAATGATTTGTAAATATGTCTTGGCTCTGATAATTGTGCTTTGACCTTGTGAACTCTACCTAATTCCTTTCTTTTCTCGAGCTAATTTGTATGAGATTTCTTTGACAACCCCTGCCAAAGTTTTCAAAACTTCCTTCAAATCAACAACCTTACTTGCTTGAGGTTTTTCTAGGTTAACCAGTTTCACACCCTCCCTCTTAGGAGGTTTTCCAATTGGTTCAATGTTATCCTCCATTTATAGAGCCATGGTAAAGGCTTGCCTCAAATTGGTAGGATTTTTGTCCCTCAAGTAGTAAGCAAATTTCTTATCAAATGCATCTAAATACTTTATAAGAAAAGATTCATCACATGGCCTTAAAATTACAGGAAATCTCCTCAATGTCTTATTAAATCTAGTGTTGAAGTCATGCACTAACTCATTAGGATTCTTTTTAATATTTTCAAATTCTAATAAAAGAAACCTAGGGTCCATTTTGTCACCATACTGCAATCTAAATGCATTATTCATTTCAGTCCAAGAATCAATGGAATTATCTGGCAAAGATTTATACTAGTCCCTTGCATCTTATTCCAAAGTATGGATAAACAATTTGATATATACATCTTCAAATTCAATCTCAAAGTCTTCCATCATGTTGATAAAAAGCTTTAAGTGTTGATCACCAGTTATAGCATTATTTCCTTGGAACTTTGGTAGTCTATTTCTTACATCTTGGGGAACTGCATTTGGATAACCGACCATCCCTCTAAAATTTATAGGACCAAAGGTATTTACAACAAATGGAGGTTTGGGTGGGGGATGAGCCATGTTGTTTTGAGGAGGTGACCTTGGGGAGAATTAAAGCTGATAAGGGATAAGAGGTTTTAAAACATAGGATTATAACTTTCAAAATGGATATTCCCTAAAGGATTTGTTTCTTGGGAAACCCTATCAGCTTTGGAAAACATAGGAACAAAATGAGAAGAAAATTTTTCAAACTCAAACGAAGGCCCCTCTCCATATGGATAATTTAATTCCACAAAAAGGTTACCCTCGATTGAAGCACTTGAATGGCAATCTTCAATGACGGGTTATCAATTTCAAAAATGGAGATCTCTTTTCTTGAGTACCGATCTCCAACAACTTTCCAGGATCTTATTCCTTCTAACTTTTTTTTCCTAGCTCTGGAAATAATGTCCTAGTAGGATCCTTAGTGAAGAAAGATCTTCTTCCTTCCAGTTTTGTAAATATTAGTAACAAATCACACTTGACTAAGGTTAAGACAATGGTATTTATCACAAAATTAGATTAACATGGAGTCACCACTAAGTATTTCCACCTTAGTTGTGAAAATACACTAAAAAAGATGATCTTTCAAATATCTTCCAATACTAAGAACTCGGAACAAGAATGATCGACCTTCCTTTACCTAGATTTATCAATGAAACTTAGTGCAATAAGCGTAGAAAGCGGAAATATTGCACAAAACACTCATAACTTTGATCACTTCTTGAGCCCTGAACACATGATGATGTTGAAAAATGTACTAGAACTTAGAGCATGTAAGAAATGTATACAGTGGTCCGACTATGAAGCTGCAATCACAATGTCCCCTGAAACGGTGCCAAAATGGTGTTGACGGGCCAAATGGATACAAACCGACATGAAATCAACAAATCAGTCTCAACAAAGATAAATCAATTCCCAACAATGTAAATCACTTCCCAACAACACAAATCAGTTCCTTGGAAATGCCGCTAGAATAATGTTGGTGGGCCAAATTGAGATTGCAAGATTTCAATAGAACGAAAGAAACTATTTACGACATTCTGAAAATAAAGCAGACACAAAATTACCGGAGATTAGACACAAATTAGTTCCAAAATTTCTTAGAGTCATCTCAGTAGCGGAAAGAATCTAGAGAAATATCGGTTCTTTTTAATGGCTATACATCCGAAACCAACTTGACACGACAAACAATCTAACATAGAATAAAATAATAGGTAATCACAAACTTTGGTCTCTCGGGAAGATGGCTTTCTAAAACATTTTCTCAATAATTCAAACTCGACCATTTGTAAGAGTATTCTCATTGCATTTATACATTTTTTCTTACTTAATTTTCCCCTAAAAATAGAAGAATATTCGAGGACCTTTTCTTGTTACTAATTTGTTTTAAAACGATGTTTAGCAAATTCGGATATGAAATATGCTAGGTGGACCAATTGTGAACTGATCATGTTTCTTCGGCCCTCGACTAATGACTAGGATGCCATGCTAAAAAAATTTGGGAGTCCCTTTAATCATTTTGATTCTGTCATGCGAGAAATATTCTTTTTAATCATTTTTCGGAGCCTCTGCATAGCTGGACTTGACAGGTCATCCCTTTTTGCTCTCGAGGTAACACCGTTTTCACCTTTTATGCCTGTACTTTCATCATTTCATCCTTTTCCCCTCCTTTTCCTCTAAAATTTTACTCGCAACTTACGGATCGGTCATTTTACACTTTTACACGATCCGAGAAAAATCAACTTCAAAAGCACTTGATTTACAAATTGAGCTCCCAAATTGATTGAATTGAACTTTGCAGACCAAAACAACACAAATCTGCCAAAACATTGATGAAGAATAATGTAAAAATGCATCTCAAAACATCTTGGAGCTTCAATGATAGAAAAATCAAATGAAATGCATAACTACCATTGATCTTTCCTTTTAACTTTAATCTGAGCCCTCCACATGGAAAAATGTGATTGGAAACGAGCCTGGGAGCACTTTTTTGACATTTTATAACTTTTGGAAAAATGTAAAATTTTGACATTTTCTCCGCCCCTCCACCCTTAGAAAATGGGCTTAACACGTGTCCCAATGTGGGTCCCAGAGGAAACGTGGCTTGATTCTTCTATTTTACCTTATTTTTTGGAAAAGATTTTTTTCCCAAATTTTCCCCCATAACTTTTCCGTTCTTCCTTTAGCTTCGACGTGGGTTCTAGTGGACTGCGCTTCATTTTTTTACTTTATACTTATTTTCCAAAAAGGAAAAAATTCCACATTTTCCCCGTGGGCCCGCACCTCCATTTTTGACTATTCAACGCTGGCATTACTTTCTGTCGGGGCCACGCTTCAACTTACAATTTTATCCCTTTTTACAAAAGGAAAAAAACCTTAAATAACCCCAAAACTCCATATTTCCATCTCCCCACCTGCCATGGGTCTCAATGGCGCATTTTGAGATGGTCCAAAAGGTAGAGACCCCAAATAGTCATGGGCTCAACACCTATCTTAGTCCGGTAGAGTCTATTAAAAATTTGAAGGTTCAGCGGAAGGTGCCATGTGTCTAAGGTCCGAGACAGTCTCCTTCGGCCGTTGAAAAATCCAAGAAGAAAGGAAGAGAGAGTGGAAGCCTGCAAATGTCCTCCTTGCGATTCTTCAAAATAAAACTCGGGGATGGTCCCCAAACATGTGTGTTCCCTCCATGTGTCCCAGACCCTTTAGGAAGTTTCTTGAAAATTCTAAGGGAAGGGAAGACTGGTGGAAACCTCCATGTGTCTTTATGGTGAAACTTCAAGATGGTCCCCAAGAGCAGAGACCCTGAATGAGCATGGGCTCACCATGTGTTCTAGGATTCAGAAAATTACTTTGAAAAGTTTAAGTACAAAGCAGAGCCAGCAGAAGCCTTTACTGTCCCCCTTGTCACAATTGTTAAGGTGGGACCCTGAGGCGGATCCTCAAATAAGTGCGACCCACCACATGTCCATGGACCGCCAAAAATTATACCAATTTGTATGAAAAATTTGTCTAAGTTTGGGAAATGTAGAGGAATCCTCCACGTATCCCCTCGACACAAATCCAAGGCCAAACCAAAAGGTGAATTTTCAAATGAGCGTCGTTCCTCCACATGGACAAGTTTTGGGTTGAAGCGAGCCATAGAGTTTTTAGAGTGCCCTACCGAGCCACATCCAACCAAAAAGGGACATATTTCCAATGAAGTAGAGATGTAAATTTGATGGGGAAAACTCACTTGTCAAACCGTAAAAATGCAAGAAAACCACCATTTGAGCCTGAAGATGAATTTTTCTTCAAGGAAAGATAATTTGGAGATGTTATAAGTTTCAAACATGATCCTTCAAGCTACATCCAATCTTGTTTCCTCAGGTATTTGGGAAAAATGACAGGGACAAAAATATGTGATTATGGAAAATGGAAGGAAAGGAACAACACGAGTACTACTCCGAATTTATAGACTCCTTCGAGATGGAAAGAGAAATGAATAACAAATTCTCAACCTTTAAGTGATCCTCGACCGAGGAAGGGACTGATCACGGAAATGAAATGGAGGAAAGAGTCTTTCAAGCACCAACATGGGGAGATAGAAAACATGACAGAGGTTGTAAACTGAGGAATTTCAATGAAAAACGGGGTGAGACTAATTTGATCACCAACAAAATGAAAGGAAAACTTGGAAGTTGTAAATCATTGAGAATGTATTCTTAGTAAATCTTAAATGTATAATAGATGCTTGTGTTTTCCTTGAATAAATGGTTGTAGTTGAAATGGAAGGATGCACTAAATTATAATGAGTTACTTTGTAAAAGTTACATTTTTGTAATGGAAAAGAAAGCAATGATACTTAGGAATAGATTGAATTTCATTCCTTCATTTGATTTTGAAAACAATTTTGTTGGAAAAATATTCTTGTAGTTGTTTTCTTGTTACTATTGAAATAAGAAATCTTTGAATTTAGTAATTTAAGGCATGAAATGAATAAAAGGTTTAACCTTTCAAATAGAGACTTTAGGAACATAAATTAAAGCTAAGCATAAACTTTAAATCAGTCTAGAATTTTTTTGGAAAAATTGTAGAATTGATGTTTCTATTTTCGAAGAACAGGACCTCCGCCCTGTGTAGAGTGGCGGTCTATGAACCGATGGCCTAATCGAGAGGTGGTCTATGAACCACCACCCAGGAAAGGAGGTGGTTTTCAAATTGTTACCTAGGTAGGGTGGTGGTGCTAGGACCACCGGCTTACTGGCCAAGCGGTTTCATCACTTTCAAATGAAAAAAATTAAAATTCGCAATTTGTGTAATTGTGAACTTGATTTAATTAAAATTTGAGCCTATAAAATGTGTAAAGGAAACTACTAGCGAACTACATTGGAATAAACACATTGTTTTAAGCATGTAAATCTTTGAATGATCATCTAAATGTATTAAATCTCATAGATTGCATGGAAATAGGTTTTTTCGAAATGGAGAAGTCAAAAATTAAATAGCTAAATAACTACTCTAGATTTAGGATATAACCTCTATAATCAACAAATGGAATACATTGCTATAATAAATCTATAAACTAAACTGAACTAAGCTAGATCTAAATGAATCCCTGCATGAATTTCCTCCTTGCTCCCATAGCTTCCACTCCTCCAACTTGCAAATTAAAGAAAAGAAAAGAGACCAAATGAGGAGGCTAGGGCAAAGAAAAAGGTTTAATAAAATTTCATAAGGATAGTTAGGGTTAGTATGGAACCCTAGGATCTAGTGGCCACAATTGATTTGATCCAAGGGTTAGGAATCAATCCTATAATTGTTAGGTAAGATATATATATATATATATATATATATATATATATCATGGGATTTTAAATAATTTAAGTGTATGTGAAAATGAGTGAATGGGGCCACTTAGTGCCCTAGTGTATTAAGTTAAAAATGTAACTCTTTTAGTATGTTTTTAGTAAATGATTCAATGGAAATATTAAAGCTAGTGATTTAAGGGAACTAAGGTTAAGGGTTTAATTTATTGTGGGTTTGAATGTTAATTTGAGAGGGGAAACTATTTAACCTAGTAAAAGAATTAATGGACACTTTTCTAGAGGATTGTAATTAAATTGACATTAGAAATGGATTAAGAATATTTAATTATTAATCTAGACCTAATCCATCCATTGTAATGTAGAAAATTGTTGGTAGGAATTAATTAAACATATTATAGGGTTTGAAACCCTTGCAATCTTTTAAATCTTAAACAAAAAAATTATCTGTAACTTTCTAGACAATTATTTAAGGTTTAATTTGGTTTTAAAATTTCAATGGTGTGTAAAACCTCACTAAGTTCAAAGATAAAAAAACACATCATAGTCAAAACACTTGATTGGCGAGTTTTAGATAAGGGTAAGCATATCCTATTTAAACTAGGATAAACTCCCCTTTGCATAAGCCTTAAGCTACAACAAAGGGGATGCTCATAGAACCCCAAAGTAGTCCAAACAAGAAGGAACCTTGTGGATGAGATAGGAAGCTCTCCGCTTACCCACGTTACTAGTATACACTTGTGAGTTAGAGTCAAAACTATCTCCATTGCGACCCAGTTAAAATAAAAATTAACAAAATATATGCTTATAGTATTGAAGGGGTAGAGTAAAGTCGAGATAATCCAAGGTTTATTCATTCGAATTCCTTGAAAAACCACACTCTTAGAGGTAGTTGAGAGAAACAATATAAAGCCATATCGCCTCAGGAGCCAACTTGACCGTATCAAGACAACATGTTTTATAGAGCTATTCGCAAAGGGATAACTTGTTCAGAGTCAAAACCTTGTTGGTCACACAAGGAGAGAGTCCATCCATGTTTGAACTAAGCATTATTCATCATGAACCTTACAATGTGTAACTTTGTCTTAGTTTTTCACTTGCCTTAAGGTAAGGTGAAACTTTTTGAAGTCATAATTAGTTTTCACCCCCACTTTATCTACAAATTTTCTATCTTGTTTCCTATTTTGGGGAAAAAGAGAACAACAAGGCGTGGATACCGCTATAAATTATCATGTCAAAATCTTTTTGTCTACTTGTATGACTAGGTTACAATGCTATAATGCAAGTGTTGAAAGTTTGAATGGTACTTCTTAATGTTCTAGTAGGCCCTTTGTCTCAAACTCATATTGGGATGCATTATCATCGTAGTTAGGCTTGATTCACCATTTTATATAACTTATATGTGTTACTTTATTCAAATTTCCTTGAGTACAATTACGATACTTATGTCTCGTTTCTAGTAAACATGATCTAAGTATCTATATTGTAATGTTACGATGCCCACATGTTACTAAATCCTTAGAATACTTTAACGTTGTTTTTTTTTTAAAATTACCTCAATCTTAAAAGAGTGTTTATTACCTTGTTTGCATTGGGTCAATATTATTTTTATACTAATACCTTTCTTTCGCAAAGATTAGCTAACATATCCTAGTAGCATTGTTGCGTGGCTCACATACATAACCTCCACTTTTTGGGATTTAGATCTTTCTTGTCTCTAAGCTCTTCATAAGTTTCCTTTGATTGGAGAATCGTGTTAACTACTTGCTAATACTTATGCCTTGTTCATTTTGAACTTGACATAAGTATTAACATTAAGTTGATCATTTGACGTCAAACTATCTTTGAAGCATTTACATAAGGTATAGTAAACTATTGATTGATTGGTTTACCGAACTTGCATGATTGTTTCTTGCATGTTGTCAACCTTGTAGAAAATTGTCACACATTTTACTTAGGTTTGGTGTATTCTTGACCACATTAAATGAAACCTTTCTAATCCTTAGTATTGATAGAATTTTGATTAATCATTTTGACACTTACACTTGCAACTTGTTGTCCAAACCTTGTTAGATTGTCAAAAATTACAATGTCTATTTTCCTTATAGCTTCTTTGGAAAATCACATGAACATACCCATATCTTCCAAATGTCTAGTTGGATGTAGCTATGCTTCCCTGGATTGACACGGACCTTCCTCCCCTTTCAAGGATTTCAATCACACTATCTAGGTTTAGGCATTTGTACCTAAATAATGGCAACAATGACAAACTATGACATTGCTCCTAAAACTTCTCATAAGTAGTGGTGTCATCATAATCCAAAAATCATTTTTGAATATTTTGATCTGGACTATCACTCGAGAATCCTCACTATCTTTCAATGAGTTAGATCCAAAATACTATTAAGGTTCCTCTAATTCAATTCTTGAGTTATGGTACTCCCTTCCTTCGCAAGACCCCCTTTATTAGTCACCTCAATGACCCCTTCCTCCATTGAATAGCTATCTGAATCAAATTTCCTCTAATTAATCATCCAAGTCAACCCATACATCGCAATACTACCTAGATGAATGATCCTATTTCTTTCCTAGAAATATTTCATCTTCTAGGTAAACCAATGCCATCTTCTTCCACTCGCGAGACATCTCAATCCAAGTCTACTTCATCTCTCGAGTCATCTTCTTCCACTTCATGAGACATCTCAATACAAATCTACTTCATCTCTCGAGTCATCTTCTTCTATCAATCAAAATCCAATCCCTCTTTAGCCCTTGAGTCATTTTGATCATGCCTTATTCTATATTCATCCATCTTCTAAAGATCGATGTTTGCATCCATGTCGAACCATTCACAAGAAATGATGTGCTAAGATATCTTTTTAATGCACTATTCCCTTCCTTTGTGGACACAATAAGGTCAAGCCTTTCCCTCATCTACATCATCAAACATATTCTAGATCTTCTAAACTATTGATGTGTAATCACAACACCCCGAATGTCTACAACTCGATGGGTTGAAACTCTTAGTGTGATTTCATAACATGGAGATTTTCCCAAAGTGTGGGAATTTGCGATTGGGAAAGCTCTCCGGATGAAGGTTGGTTCCTATTCCTCTATTCAGGTGCACACATACAATTTGCTAGAGGATCCAATCTAAAATCTACTCTATCTTTCCAAGGAGATAGGGTTAAGAAGATTGAAGAAAATAAACCTAAACTAATAAAGGTGATGCACCAAAGGAATTTTGAACACCTACTTTTCCATTAAACACAAACCATTAAAGATAATAAAACCACCATGCATAGATAACTAGGATTGTAATGAAAGATCAGGAGAATGCAATGAACACAAAGAGGGTTGAAAATCATCCACAAACATGCATTATTGCTCCAAAATTGATACAATACACTACAATGGCCAAGAGGCAATATTTGCATTACAGTTTTAATGGGAGGTTTTAACTCCACAAATCCACTTGCAGAAAAGAAGAGAAGGGAGGGTGCAAAGACAAATTGTCCAACCTTTTGAAAAAATCCCCTCCTTACAATATATAGGAAGAATTAGAGAAGGAGATAGAAGAAATCTGAAATCTAGCTTCAACCACCCCAAAATTGCATTGAATTCACTGCAACAATGATGGGTTCTATTGTAAAACCCATGCCTCCATGTGTTGTTCCTTGTTGGGCAAGAAAGGAAGCCCATACCTCATAATTTTGGTAGGTGAGAAGCCTGACACCCTAAAAAATGGTGGACTGTATTTCTTCATTTTTAGAGTCTGAAATGCATGCAACCTCCAAAATCCTAAAATTTAGATTTTTGGAAATTTTGGTCTTTGAAGTCGAGCCTCTTGTTCACTACTCAAAATGGGTCGAGAGTTCGAGAAAGTCTAAAACTAGAAAGTCCGAAATTTTGGACTTTTTAATTTGTAATTTCGGACATTGAGTCTTTTTTTTTATGTTTTGGGGCTTAAGAGTTCTGAAATCCTGAAATATTGAAATCTGAAATCCCGAAATCCTAAAATCCAAATCGAAATCGAAAACTTGAAATCAAAACCCAAAATCTTGAAATATGAAAAATCCTGAAATCTCTAAACCCAAAATCCCAAAATATTGAAATCACAAATGCAAAATCCGAGAAATGCCGAAACTCAAAATCTTGAAATCACGAAATCCCAAAAATCCCGAAACACGAAATCTTGAAATCGAAACACGAAATCCCAAAAGCGAAATCCGAAATTCTAAAACCCAAAATCTCGAAACCCAAAATCCTAAAACCCAAAATCTTGAAAATCAAAATTTCAAAAGATTAAAAATAACCTTTTGAAGATTATCCCTCATTCTATCAATTGGTGAATTTTGGACCTTTTTTGAGAACTTAAGCGCTTGTAAATTGATTTTGGAGTTTATCCGGGAGGTGAAAAGTCTGAAATTGGAGAACTTGTAATTTCATTATTCACCCAAATCCAAAATTTAATCCTCCATGACACAAACAACCCCGTCGGCTTCTTTGCATGCAAGATTATGTTTGTCTAATTTTCCGAGAGGAAACATTGGATAACACAAACAAGGTAGACCCCTTTCTTCTAATCACCCTACTATGGTCCCACAAACATTGGATAACTTTTTCATCATCCACCTTCTAGCTACATTTTTCATATCTTTTCATAACATTTCCTATTCTTCTACTTCATTCAGAACATCCATGTGTATAAGATTTACTTTTTACTATGTTTGAGGGAAACTTTGTTCCTTCATTCAATAAACAACATTCTACTTCTATCTATCAACAACTTCTTGGCTAGCTTCACTGGGCCATCCTTGCTCCTTCTTTGCAGTTCTGATGATGAACATATGTAATTTTTCCTTGATCCAACCTATCCTCTTGTATATATGTGTGAATAAATTACCTTTGTACATTCACATGTCATGCTAGGGAAAATTCACATCTTCACCTTCTTGCACATGCACGTGGCATTCTTCCCTTGTACATTCCCATCTAATGCTGAGGGCATCCACACTTCTTTTTTCCGTACATACCTTTGGATTTTTTTTTTTAGAAAATCTCAAAAACATTCAAATATGTTAGAAAAAGAAAAAGAAACCTTTTCATGGACAAAACTCCCAACAAAAATAGAACATAAAAAAATTCAAATTTTTTCTAAAAATCCAAAAAAATCATAAAAATAATTTTTTACAAAAATTGGTAAAACAATGGTACACATGCTAAAGCCTATTTCAAAATAATTGTATTCAAATAATATCTTGTTGAATTTTTCACTTGTTCGTTAAACAATGACTCTGAGATCATTTTGAACTACCCTCATTTACAAAGCTAGTTTTCTTGCCATGTCTGTACACATTTGGCACAATGAGTTCTTGGGCACTATTTCTTTGCACATGAATTCTTTATCATCTAACCCTGATTTCTCCATTAATACCCTCTAATGTATATTTTCTTGGGGCACCAAATTTAACCCTTGTCATTATGCAAGAACATTTGGGAACTGAAATCTCGATAATAAAACGTATGTGCAAATGTCTTAAACATTGTTGGTTTGAGTTTGTGTGTTTGTGCTTGTTTCCCTATTAGGTCATCTTGTTTACTTTCTTGTATTGCATTGCATTTTTATGTTTCATGGAGTTGATGTTTTATTAATGGGAACTTGTTTGTATTTTAGATTTTCATGTAATTCTACACTTTTGTCATGTGCCTATATTTTTAATAAGGACTGATGATGAAGATCACTAGCAATATGATGAAATAAAGTTGTTTTAAAGGCATTGGATTGATGTTAGCTCAATCCCCTTTCCTAATAATATTTTTTTCTATAACCTCTTTCTTCTCTTCCAATTATTATACTACTTCACTAGGGCATCTTACCCCTTCTTATTACTATATCTATTCCCTTCTTCTTTTCGATCACCGATTGACATCTTCCATCACCACATTGACACTCAAGGGGCATCCTTCACTCAATTAATTTTTCTTCCACCCCTTAAAAAATTATTTTTTTGTTCTTATTTACTTTATTTGAAGTGGCATCACTTACACCACCCCAAAGAGGGGAAAATGTAGACACCTATAATTTGATCAAAACAATTTATTACTAAAATTGCACTAACTATTCTATTTCCCTTAAATTGATGATACTTCATCAATCAACCTATTCTCCCCTCAATTCCCATTGATTAGTTACACTTTTATTATTAATTATCCCGCCTTCCGCTCAAGATGCCTATTAACAACCTTCCGTTGATAATGTCTATGCCACCTAAGTTAGTTAATTAGTATTAATTAACTATGCTACTAACCCCAAATCAATAGATTAACTATTGATTTAATCCAATTCCTCTAAAGTTCCCCCTAAATCACACTAATATTCTTCTAAGAGACTTCTACTAGTCTACCCCTATTAATTGATCATTTTGATTTAATTATATGCACCTAGAACTCCCATCAAGTTTTGAATCAAATGTTAACAAACCAAGTCTTGGTTAAATCAACTAGAGTTACTTTATCCTTTTGTTCAAAATGCACCAAAATCATTCTATTCTTGGAATAAGAAACCTATAAAAGAGCCTTACCCCTTACTATTCCAAGAAGAACACTTTGCTCCATTATGATAAACTATGAGCATTTAGAATATTGAGCACTCCTCCATTGATCTTGAGCTATTATCTTCACCATTGCATCTTCAACTCAAGATTTGAGTAATATGGAGAGAACCATATGGTCTTGTAGCCATTGTTGGTGAGACTCCATTCTCAAAAGCTTGATAATCATATCAAACAATCACATTTGATTGCTAGGATATTCATAGGTTCATGTTTTTATTAGCATTCAAAGAGTAGAGAGTAACTTAGACATGTTAGTTTTATGCTTTTCAAAGTTATATGCATTGTTAAAGAAGTAGCTCTCTTTAAGCTCTTATCATGATGGTTCTTGTTAGGTTAGTTAAGCTTTGAAACTTCTTAGGTGTTCTAGTTTCATTTCTTAAGCTTTCTAATTTACACATGAGCACAAAATGGGACACATGTAAATAAGTTTTTCTTAGTTTTTGTAGAACAGGTGGAAAGTATATTATGATAATAGGACGTCAAGTATCGATTCATTTATGAAGTCAAAATGGGACACCCGACAACCAACAATTTGTGTGTATTGTTGGTCACACCATGGGAGGTTAAAAATTAGATGTACAACGGTTAGACTCGAGTGGAAGCGGCACATAATCAAAGCATCAGAAATGTATAAAATTCGGTGAGAAGAGAAATGTAGAAGTGTGTTTGTGTGGAAATGGGTTTTTCCTGAGTACCCTTACGTCACGCTAAACCATGCATCACCCAAAGGATATTTATTCCATGTGCGGGGACCTTGAGGCATGTTGGGTTCCATGTAGGCGGCTTGCTGGAAGAAGTTGTTCATTAGAGGTTAATTTGAAGAAGTTCCTTTCAGAATCGATTATTTGAGCGTAATGGATTCAAATGAGTGTAATTGAATTTCAAAGTGTCAACTAACGTGAAAAGAGAGGTGTGAGTAATTAGTATTGATAATATGTGTATTAAATATATAATTACATCTCTCGAGAATGGGTGGGGGTGGGTTTGTCTATGTATTTATGTATATACACACGGCTGGTCACTACAGAGATTTCATCTTGTAGTATGCTTCAATTCTTTATTCTTGTTTGAATTCATTTCTCAAGAGAAACAAGATGGACATACTCATAAAGGTAAGGTTTTTAACCCTAAAATCTATCTTCTGCAATTTATTTGGGTCCTTGAACGATTCACCCAAGATACTCATTTACTGTTTTATTTTTTATTTTTTTAGTTTCAATCTGCAATGGATATTCTAATGTGCGAAATTAGCATCGGAAGTATGAAGGAGAGACGTATCGAATCGACCTCAAGAAACTCGACATCTCTTTCGATCACCCCAAACTCAAAATATATCGATGAAGAGTTTTATTCTTTCAAATGAAGACAAATTCAATGAAACAATTAGACAAGAACTAAACCCTTTTTGCATGGAGGTATTAACACATCCAAGAATCATCGCCAATTTCAGAAGGTTTGGCAGAGGAGGAAGGACATATGACATGAATGATGGAACATTTCAATGTATAAATTCCATCACATTACCACGGATTTAACATTCTTGTCAAGATTTCTATCATTTTCTTTGTGATTCTATTAAATATCATACATGATTGTTGTCAAGATTTCATTTAATATGGAGACCAATCACCCAATCTAAACAATTGAAAAGATTTTTCATATGTTTTAACATGATTTTCTTGTCAATATGGAGCCCAATCACCCAAATCGAACAATTCGCAAGATTTTTCAATTTTTAAGGAGGATAGAGAAGGGTGTAAAACAGTTCACAACAAGAAAAATATCACAAGAAAACTAGTTCTCTCATCTAGTTCTTGTGTTGTATTTAGTATCAAGTTTATTGTTTGATTGGTACAATCGTGCTTTGATTTTTGAGATTTATATGGTTATATATGTGATTTGGCATCTTTATATCTCGTGTACGTTGAATTAAAAAAAAAAAAATTTCCGTTTTTTACATGATTTTGCGCCACCACATTACTTAATATTGTTATACTTAATCTTGATGTTTGCATCCGTATACAAGGAATGTATTTTATGGGCTACTCACAATAAGGATAATCCAAGATACAAGTTAGAAAAAAATATTTAGAGGTGTTTTATCTAGTTAATGCGAAGATAATTGGAAGTGATTTGAATATTTATTTATATGATAGATTTAGGGTATTGTAAAAGATATAATAAAGAATATTTCTTCAATCGTGTTTTTTTAAATTGTTATCTTTGGTTGACCATGCAAGGGGTAGTGGTCTAGTGGTTAAGTAAATGTTGGAGGTGCTCAACTTGTAGTTGAAATCTTTTGGCCTTGTTCGGATTTGAAGCATCACATTAGAGAGAACCACAATTTTTTTGACACTTTTAATGTGGTTTTGATGTGAGTTGGCTTCTTTATTGAGGCCCATCTAGCTTGACATGATTAGTATTTTTGGGTGTGACTTTCTCCACCTATCTTTTATACAATCAACTTTATATATCTATTGTTATCACATATCCTAAACCGCTAACAAATGTTGTGCCATATGAATCATTTAATATTAAGCTCCATAACTTGGACACATATACATATTGTAACACACCAAAAAAACCAACACAAGGACAACATAATGAAATACGGGATAACTTTTTTTTGACTTGCTTGACACGTAACATGGCGCAACATGTCATCACCAAGGTTACAACTAACACTGTGAACAACTTGATACAAGGATGGCCATAAAGGCAGCACGGAAACGTTCACACCTATCAAGGACAATTTATTTTTCTTTTGACGAGACAACATGGAAGTCCAACCACATGACACACTCACAGCTAGGGCAAGCCACAGTAAGAAATGGTTGGGGGTTATTTATTTTGGTAAGACACCCTTTAGCTCATGACTTAAGTTTTCAGAAGGAATCAATATATGATTCGCACAAATTCATCTCACCAACTGAGTTAATTTCTTATACACTGAAGAGTAGTTCACTTAAAGTCTTCTCCTACTTGCTAAATCTTATTATCTTCCAGAAAATAACCATTGTTTTCCCTTAAGCTTGTTTAAGAGTTCATCCAAAAGGGGTAGTGTTCACTAGTTAGCTAGGGATATCAATTTATAAAAAAAAGAATTTACTTCACAAAGGATGGTTTCATTTTGATCACTCATGGAATTATTTGATTTCAAGTAGATCACCTCTACATTTATTTGTTGAATATAAAATTATTATTTGTTTAGCTTCTTAAGGGTTAACCGACCCATTTTACTTTACTTATAAAATATTGTCACTAAGTCTTAGAAAGATTTAACTTAACAATTTATTCTCAAGATCAAAGTTTTACAATACTCATATCAATGTAAAGATTGAATGCCATTTCTCACAAGGATAATTTCAAGCTTAACTACACAAGAACAAGACACTTTATTTCACCATTACCAAACAATACAAGGCAAGAGGTCATATCAACTCTCTTTACAAGCAATGTTACACAATTTACAACACATTGGACATTTTTACAAGGAACTTCATAATGGTACAGATGAAACTTTTACACTCTTTTCTTCTAGTCTACTCACATAATCCATTTGCACAAGTATTAACTAGAGTCGAGTTCGCTTAGAACCGAGCATGTTAAGTCTATGCATTGAAATAATAAGCTAACATTTAACAATTGACATGAAAGGAATGTTCTACTTCATGAAAGGATCAAAGCACAAACCACTAATCTACTTTTCACACGAGGTAAGGATCTACACCAGCCAACAATGAGGAAGTCAAACATTCCAAAGCAAGTAGTATATCACAAAACAAAGAAACAATCCAAGAACTCGTGGGATAGGAACGAAAGGTCAATAGTATAGAGAATTTTGATCATGCAACCGTATGGATTACGTGACTTAAATCTAATATTCAAACCATCCATCTTAAAAGGGAAAGAAAAACTTGAGAGTCAAAGACATACTAGTTACGATCAAGACGCGAAACAAAACATTGTTACCCAGTCCTTCCAGGAGGATGTTTCATAGCAATAAAGGGATATGTGACCGAAGGAAACATTCCATTGTTACAATCTAAACAAGAGGTCTACCGCCTCTTCCTTACAAGTTCTTTTAAAAGTAATGAACGTTAACAACTAGGATTCTCTCTAATTTCTTTGGTTTGCAACTAGGATTCTCTCTTCCTAGAACTTTCTATTGCTAAAGGTTGTATCCTGAATCCCATTGATCTATTTTCGGGCATTGAGGACAATAATGAAATTTCCTTCTTTCCTTCCTAATGTCTGATACCAGAATAGATTAATGAAGAAACCACAAGCCGCAAGCCTTATTAGGAAACGAGTAATAAACAAAATAGCTCACAAGTAAGCTACACTCTAGGTAGACAAGCATAACAACTTTTAAATGGAAAACCTAAACAAACTTCATTCGTAATCTTCATAAATAGCATACATACTATTATTCAACACAATATATCACTATGTGTAAAATGTTGTACAATATCAATTCATTCAAAGAGGACTCTCACTTACGCAACAAATTACATTCAATAGAATATCAATTTATATGATAGATTTAGGGTATTGTAAAAGATATAATAAAGAATATTTCTTCAATGGTGTTTTTTAAATTGTTATCTTTGGTTGACCATGCAAAGGGTAGTGGTCTAGTGGTTAAGTAAATGTTGGAGGTGCTCAACTTGTAGTTGAAATCTTTTGGCCTTGTTCGGATTTGAAGCATCACATTGGAGAGAACCACAATTTTTGACACTTTTAATGTGGTTTTGATGTGAGCCGGCTTCTTTTTTGAGGCCCATCTAGCTTGACATGATTAGTATTTTTGGGTGTGACTTTCTCCACCTATCTTTTATACAATCAACTTTATATAACTATTGTTATCACATATCCTAAACCGCTAACAAATGTTGTACCATATGAATCATTTAATATTAAGCTCCATAACTTGGACACATATACATATTGTAACACACCAAAAAAACCAACACAAGGACAACATAGTGAAATACGAGGATAATTTTTTTTTTTTTGACTTGCTTGACACGTAACATGGCACAACATGTCATCACCAAGGTTACAATTAACACTGTGAACAACTTGATACAAGGATGGCCATTGAGGCAGCACGGAAACGTTCACACCTATCAAGGACAATTTATTTTTATTTTAGACGAGACAACATGGAAGTCCAACCACATGACACACTCACAGCTAGGGCAAGCCACAGTAAGAAATGGTTGGGGGTTATTTATTTTGGTAAGACACCCTTTAGCTCATGACTTAAGTTTTCAGAAGGAATCAATATATGATTCGCACAAATTCATCTCACCAACTGAGTTAATTTCTTATACACTGAAGAGTAGTTCACTTAAAGTCTTCTCCTACTTGCTAAATCTTATTATCTTCCAGAAAATAACCATTGTTTTCCCTTAAGCTTGTTTAAGAGTTCATCCAAAAGGGGTAGTGTTCACTAGTTAGCTAGGGATATCAATTTATATAAAAAAAAGAATTTACTTCTCAAAGGATGGTTTCATTTTGATCACTCATGGAATTATTTGATTTCAAGTAGATCACCTCTACATTTATTTGTTGAATATAAAATTATTATTTGTTTAGCTTCTTAAGGGTTAACCGACCCATTTTACTTTACTTATAAAATATTGTCACTAAGTCTTAGAAAGATTTAACTTAACAATTTATTCTCAAGATCAAAGTTTTACAATACTCATATCAATGTAAAGATTGAATGCCATTTCTCACAAGGATAATTTCAAGCTTAACTACACAAGAACAAGACACTTTATTTCACCATTACCAAACAATACAAGGCAAGAGGTCATATCAACTCTCTTTACAAGCAATGTTACACAATTTACAACACATTGGACATTTTTACAAGGAACTTCATAATGGTACAGATGAAACTTTTACACTCTTTTCTTCTAGTCTACTCGCATAATCCATCTGCACAAATATTAACTAGAGTCAGTTCGCTAGAACTGAGCATGTTAAGTCTATGCATTGAAATAATAAGCTAACATTTAACAATTGACATGAAAGGAATGTTCTACTTCATGAAAGGATCAAAGCACAAACCACTAATCTACTTTTCACACGAGGTAAGGATCTACACCAGCCAACAATGAGGAAGTCAAACATTCCAGCAAGCAGTATATCACAAAACAAAGAAACAATCCAAGAACTCGTGGGATAGGAACGAAAGGTCAATAGTATAGAGAATTTTGATCATGCAACCGTATGGATTACGTGACTTAAATCTAATATTCAAACCATCCATCTTAAAAGGGAAAGAAAAACTTGAGAGTCAAAGACATACTAGTTACGATCAAGACGCGAAACAAAACATAGTTACCCAGTCCTTCCAGGAGGATGTTTCATAGCAATAAAGGGATACGTGACCCCGAAGGAAACATTCCATCGTTATAATATAAACAAGAGGTCTACCGCCTCTTCCTTACAAGTTCTTTTAAAAGTAATAAACGTTAACAACTAGGATTCTCTCTAATTTCTTTGGTTTGCAACTAGGATTCTCTCTTCCTAGAACTTTCTATTGCTAAAGGTTGTATCCTGAATCCCATTGATCTACTTTCGGGCATTGAGGACAATAATGAAATTTCCTTCTTTCCTTCCTAATGTCTGATACCAGAATAGATTATTGAAGAAACCACAAGCCGCAAGCCTTATTAGGAAACGAGTAATAAACAAAATAGCTCACAAGTAAGCTACACTCTAGGTAGGCAAGCATGACAACTTTTAAATGGAAAGCCTAAACAAACTTCATTCGTAATCTTCATAAATAGCATACATACTATTATCCAAGACAATATAGCACTATGTGTAAAATGTTGTACAATATCAATTCATTCCAGCAGGACTCTCACTTACGCAACAAATTACATTCAATAGAAAGGTAATCAAGGAGTAGTGTTACAACTAATAAAACAAGAGCCACTCTAGCTAAGGACCCAGATTTCCATATTTTTGATATTCCTTATCAATGATGATAAAACACCGCAAAAGAAATATACATGCATTTGTGTTTTATCCAGCGGTAAGTCTACATTCAGTAGATCTGAAAGGTGATAACTATCTTGTCAGCACAAGCAAGGGAACAAGCCAAAGAGGAAAGAAGCATTCGAGTGGGGCAGAAGTACTAATGAAGGCAACCCCCTAAGGAAGCAAAAAGCAAGAAGTATCTACTATCGAGCAGAAATCAGACCCAAGCATTTATGAGCTTCTATTGATTTGATATCGCTTAGGGTAGCCATAACCAAGCATTTTGAAAGGTAACTTTTTATTTATTTATTTATTTATTTATTATTATTATTTTTTTATAGCTTCCATGTTTCATAAGAATGTCCCTTTCCCATTTCAGATGGTTTGATCCAAAACAAACAAAAGCAAGTAAAACATTGTTCTCAGCCATATAATTATAACAGAGTAAAGATAACAACAATTTTCCCCTATGCAAACCAATCATGAAAGGAACATCGATTCAGGAGAAGGAACAGAAAAAAAAAAGAAACCAATGCACTCAAGGACAATCGATAAAATCAAACACAATATTCCATCTTAAGGCGTCATTTCAGGTAGTAGATCATTTATTTCATGAAGTTGAAAAAGGACAGCAAAATATTTCAGGGGCTAGTCTTAACATGCCTGGTTTAGAACGCCATCTCCATATGTAAAAGATTTGTCTCAAAGCCGCTGCTTGCCCTTAACCCAAAGTGCTCTGCGAGCTCGTGCTAGCGCCACATTCACGTAGTGAAAAACAGCTACAAACCAACCCCATGATTTGAAGCTCGGACACGAGACATATTGATTACACCACGCCCCTGGCTCGGGTAGGCATATACCGTGATGATCAATAAACCTTTTCCTTCATTAGATTGAGGACAACATCAAACACTTGGTGTGCAAACGTCTTGCATTTGCAGCCTGTAAGGTGTGATTAGTCCAACATAAAACTTTATGCCTGCCAATTTGGTGACTCGTTGAAGGAGCTCGCATACTAGCAAATCAAAAGTGCTTCATAAATACTCTGATATGAAACAGATCCGCCCCTATGAGATTCTCTTCCATGAGTTACATCCTACAACAAGTAAGATCTCAATAGAGACTCTTTGCAAATACATTTCATCGATTCACTGGTAACACCCTCACTGTCCAAGGTCAATTTGGAGGAACAACTCAGTACAGATCTGGATTGAAAGAAAATATCCTGCTACCTTCATCTCCCAAGACATTTTCTCCAACATTGCATAGATCTCCTGTGCCATGGGTGTGATCTGTCTCCTTGAAGGAGAGTCCCAAATTCGAGGGTGTAAACGATGCTGAACAAATATCAACAAGGTTGGACCACCTGCTTGTTGGAGCGCTCAACCCGGCTTCTACTAATGCAACAAGCCTGCTGCCTAGCTAATAATTGTTACAGGCAGTTGCTGTGGATCTCGAACAAGAACACACCATACAGCACCCAAAGGACGTGGAGGTAACACGCCTACCTCCCTATCTTGTAGCTTCATCTATAACCACCATATCAAACCCATGGCAGAACTAGGAACAGTAGTGAACACAATCTCAGCCTCATTGCAAAACTTGCCTCAAGGTTTGATCGAGCTTCTTCCATGCTAGATCCGCCACCTGGACAGAAGCGACTTCCCAAAAAGAAAGGGCAAGACAAGCTCAATCTAAAACTTTATCTCGTTCTTCTACTACAGCTGCGAGATTTTGCAACAGCTGATCATGGCTGTGGTCGCGTGCAACCAGAACAGAATGGACAGAACACATAAAATGGTCATCCCGCCAACACGTTGTCCTTGCAACACTCTCACTGTCACTTCGTCGATTTTGAGAACATAACTTGAAGGGAAAAAACCCGAATCTGAGGATGCAAATGAATGAACAGAGATAACAACATAGTGGACAACCTACACGTTGGAAGCGCTCAAGACAAAGCTTCTGCTACAGCTGCAAGATTTTGCAACAACTGAACATGACTGAGGTTGCGTGCATCCAGAACATCAGGATCAACACCGACGGTGCCTTGGGATCGCCTGCAGTAGCTGTCACGTTTAACTCATTTTGAACTCCACGAGCAGGGAGGAAGGAACAGGTGGCTCATTCCATCGCTCGACTCCATCCCAGAAAATGATGCTACTCGCAATAATGTAGAGGGAACCCTTTACTACAACATTATACACTGTCTCGCCTAAACCGACTCCCCAGCGCCATTCTTCAGCATCGCAAAAAGAAGACTTGATGTAACGCACAAAAATACAGAAGAGACGACAATACATACAAAGACAAAGGCGACAGAGCAGACGCATGGCCATGCTATGCAGACATCAAAGCTAAACAAAACGAAGGCATTCAAATAAAAAGGGAGGGCAGAACGCGGTCTGCGGAGATGAGACCCTCCAAAAGCCACAGCCGAAAATCAAAATAAACAAAGACAGAACGTAAACCAAACCTCCTTGTTCACGCGGCCAAACAGGTCAAGGGGAGCAGTTAGCACGGGGCGAGAAATTTGCCAATCCAAGGAATTAAAGGAGGTGGGGCGGCTGGCAGAGGTAAGGCCGGCACCTAGAAATAGCATTTTGACTTTAAAAATCATGTCCCCTCAACTCGCGCACACACCTACTCTCCTTCTTTTTCCCCACGCAACCCCGCTTTCCTTCATTTGTTTATTTTTACTTATATTTTATTTCATTTCATTAACATCGATAGTACGTTTGTATCTCAACTATAACATCCGAAGCGCTACTGTGAGCAAACAAGTATACAAAACTATAGAACAAAGTAATAGACCTGGTTTACGCTAAGTCGCATTTTAAATTTCGGCATTCTATCTATTTCTGAATTAAATATATCAACCAAACATACAATGACACGGTTCTATCGAACACGGTAGAATATTCATTTTATGACATTACAAATACAACAATAATATTATCTGAAGAAGAAGGTTCCCTCAATTTGGAACTCTATCTCCACGAATGAGAAACCGTCACATAAACAGCATGCGCATTTAACTGCCATTAACATTATAAATACTAAAATATTTAATCAATCCACGTTAGTTCACTGACTGGTTAAACTCCGTTGAATTAAATATATGTGATATATGGACAAGATTGCAGTTCAATGGTGAGGATGAAGGTTCGTTAAGTATAAATTCCTTACAATATTTTAGATAGATAATGAAATAAATAA
Organism: Taxus wallichiana var. yunnanensis; assembly: GCA_018340775.1. Taxonomy (NCBI): domain Eukaryota; kingdom Viridiplantae; phylum Streptophyta; class Pinopsida; order Cupressales; family Taxaceae; genus Taxus; species Taxus wallichiana. Next base: position 205,339,923 of record CM031240.1, read on the forward strand.
GATCCTGACTTTCCTTAGTCAAAGGAAGACTTTCGTATATGATATAGATATACCTAAATTTAACGAGAGTAATCAACTGTATGTTAAAGGCTTCGAGTATAAATATACGCTTACTCAACAAGTGTTATCACTCATATGTTGAAAGCTTCTCAACAAGTATTAACAGTTATATATAGTAGGTTTTGATATAGAGATATGTTTATCACACAAATGTTATAAACTATATGTTAAAAGTTTCAATAGAAATATACACATAGTCAACATATACTGCAACGACCCAACAAGGAAAGGGTCACTACGCCATGAACCTGGGTAACCGCCAAATGGGGCATTACATTCTCCTCCCCTTAAGAAAGCATCGTCCTCGATGCGACATAACACAGAGGAAAGGAAAAGTACGTAACCAAGAACAGGTAAAGGAGAAATTACACCCTAGGGTTTAAAATTTAGTTGATTAAAGCACGGCCACAGGGTAGCCTTAGGAACATTTGGTAGAAATTTTAACTTTAAATGTTCTGTGAAGATTGGCAGTTCTTTCTTGTTTTTTATTTTCATTAGTCTCTTTCCGTTATCATTATTTCTAGTTTAATTTCTTTTAAAATTATCATCATGGAAAAGTTTTGATTTATTCTTTATTGTGGGTGCCCAACATGAAGGCTAGTTAACACAACACCCTATCGAGTTCACAAGACACTACTGATTCACAAGTACACAAGTATATACTTCAAGATTGTATTACACCACAAAAGGGTTACTCAAATACGGAATGGATTAGGCACAGTCCACATAGTACACGTCACACATCAATGACTGACATACAAGATACACAACCAAAAGAGTACTACAATCCACCAGACATTTCCTCAATTTGCATCAATGAAAATTCACATAACACCAAACAAATGCTACAGGTACATAGTGTCCACAAGGGAATCAATGACATAACCACAACATCACAACACATATCCATCTGACATGAGTAACACATACATCAAAAGACCACTACCAAACATCACAATAACTCAACATATATCCTGGAACATCAACCATACAGATATCATAAGCCTCCCTCAAAAATATCTTATGCCTCCCTCAAACTCTTATGCCTCCCTCAAGTCTCTTATGCCTCCCTCAAACTCTTATGCCTCCCTCAAGTCTCTTATGCCTCCCTCAAACTCTTATGCCTCCCTCAAGTCTCTTATGCCTCCCTCAAACTCTTATGCCTCCCTCAAGTCTCTTATGCCTCCCTCAAACTCTTATGCCTCCCTCAAACTCTTATGCCTCCCTCAAGGAGGCCGGTTGTCCCTATGGTCCAAGACACATAGAGTTTGGACACTCCTAACCCAAGTGACATAATAACGCGTGGTTCAACAACCCGCTAGTTATATGTACCCCTTGGGGCGTACCCCCATACAACGAAGCGGGTCCATAGGTCCAACCAATCCATGGTGCATCCCATGACCCTATTCCACACATCACGACATTAGAACCAGCACAACAATCCAATCAAAGTGCCAAGTGGCAAAGTACAAGCCTTGGGCAAGGCGGTAAAAATTCCAAATTTAAAAGAAGACCCCAAATCAAGCTAAAATAAATGGCCAAATAGCCAAAGTTAGTATCGAAATCCCCATGTTAGTGCCACAAACCAAGGAAATGCCCAAAATTGTAAAGCATTGCAATCAAGAAAAGATGCTGGTCCTTGTAAAATAAAGAAAAAGCTCAATTTACGAATAAAATCAACTTATAATAATGTCACATTACGATAACTGTGTGGCCTTATCTAGCCACCAAAGGGGTACTCAACGAGTTGCTGGCACTCGGAACATCGAGCCTCAGCTCGTAAAATATATATCAATCCCGCCACCCTTCGACAAGGCTAAACATAGTCATAGATACACTAAGGTTGCATACATACAACCACATAGGGAGAGAGGAAAGAGTCACATGTAATCTACTAAACCGAGTTTTGACTCGAGTTATGACCCATGGTACACCATTCCTCACTCTCAACATACACTTCTACCGATCTCCCTCAGGGTCGGTTAGTGTAAGGCTCACAACATAACATGTAACTACATTACTAACACCATGGTGGTACACACATAGCTACCATAACGTCTCACGTATGGTATGTATACGGGGTAGATCACAATCATACATTCACAGGGTGTAATACATCACTTTACCACATTCTGCACCCAAAGTGCAATCACAATACGATAGGGTTCATACACTCACCGTATGACCCTAATTCACGACATGAAGCATTACATATTACACAACTCATATATACGATGAACATAATAACATCACAACATAACAATAATTGCTTCATAACAAGGTAGTACACACATTTCTTCAAAACATGGTAAAAACATCATGATACAACTCATTTCTTTTAACATCAATCTAGTCATACAACACATTGATACACTTACATATCACAATATGTCACAATGTTCCAACACTATGTCATCCACATTATAATTCTTTTCACATGCCACAAACAGTAATTCACACGTGAACTCTTCATAGAATCCACAAGAAGGAGAGAGAATACTCTCATCCCCAACACATCAACATGATGACAAATACGCACTGAGTGACATACACATCACGTGCGTTCACAATATCACAATTACGACAATAATCACATCACGCTTAAAGCACATTACTCTTCCAATATAAATCATCATCATGCAACATCATCATCATCATGCAGTATCATCATGTAACACCACCACCACCATGCAACATCACCATACAACACCAATCCGGCCCATAGGTTCGAGAGCATGAACCTACGCTCTGATACCAAAAGTGTAACACACCAAAAATACCAACACAAGGACAACACAGTGAAATACAGGATAACTTTTTTTGACTTGCTTGACACATAACATGGCGCAACATGTCGTCACCAAGGTTACAACTAACACTGTGAACAACTTGATACAAGGATGGCCATAAAGGCAGCACGGAAACGTTCACACCTATCAAGGACAATTTATTTTTCTTTTGACGAGACAACATGGAAGTCCAACCACATGACACACTCACAGCTAGGGCAAGCCACAGTAAGAAATGGTTGGGGGTTATTTATTTTGGTAAGACACCCTTTAGCTCATGACTTAAGTTTTCAGAAGGAATCAATATATGATTCGCACAAATTCATCTCACCAACTGAGTTAATTTCTTATACACTGAAGAGTAGTTCACTTAAAGTCTTCTCCTACTTACTAAATCTTATTATCTTCCAGAAAATGACCATTGTTTTCCCTTAAGCTTGTTTAAGAGTTCATCCAAAAGGGGTAGTGTTCACTAGTTAGCTAGGGATATCAATTTATATATAAAAAAAGAATTTACTTCTCAAAGGATGGTTTCATTTTGATCACTCATGGAATTATTTGATTTCAAGTAGATCACCTCTACATTTATTTGTTGAATATAAAATTATTATTTGTTTAGCTTCTTAAGGGTTAACCGACCCATTTTACTTTACTTATAAAATATTGTCACTAAGTCTTAGAAAGATTTAACTTAACAATTTATTCTCAAGATCAAAGTTTTACAATACTCATATCAATGTAAAGATTGAATGCCATTTCTCACAAGGATAATTTCAAGCTTAACTACACAAGAACAAGACACTTTATTTCACCATTACCAAACAATACAAGGCAAGAGGTCATATCAACTCTCTTTACAAGAAATGTTACACAATTTACAACACATTGGACATTTTTACAAGGAACTTCATAATGGTACAGATGAAACTTTTACACTCTTTTCTTCTAGTCTACTCGCATAATCCATCTGCACAAATATTAACTAGAGTCAGTTCGCTAGAACTGAGCATGTTAAGTCTATGCATTGAAATAATAAGCTAACATTTAACAATTGACATGAAAGGAATGTTCTACTTCATGAAAGGATCAAAGCACAAACCACTAATCTACTTTTACACACGAGGTAAGGATCTACACCAGCCAACAATGAGGAAGTCAAACATTCCAGCCAAGTAGTATATCACAAAACAAAGAAACAATCCAAGAACTCGTGGGATAGGAACGAAAGGTCAATAGTATAGAGAATTTTGATCATGCAACCGTATGGATTACGTGACTTAAATCTAATATTCAAACCATCCATCTTAAAAGGGAAAGAAAAACTTGAGAGTCAAAGACATACTAGTTACGATCAAGACGCGAAACAAAACATAGTTACCCAGTCCTTCCAGGAGGATGTTTCATATCAATAAAGGGATACGTGACCCCGAAGGAAACATTCCATCGTTACAATCTAAACAAGAGGTCTACCGCCTCTTCCTTACAAGGTCTTTTAAAAGTAATAAACGTTAACAACTAGGATTCTCTCTAATTTCTTTGGTTTGCAACTAGGATTCTCTCTTCCTAGAACTTTCTATTGCTAAAGGTTGTATCCTGAATCCCATTGATCTACTTTCGGGCATTGAGGACAATAATGAAATTTCCTTCTTTCCTTCCTAATGTCTGATACCAGAATAGATTATTGAAGAAACCACAAGCCGCAAGCCTTATTAGGAAACGAGTAATAAACAAAATAGCTCACAAGTAAGCTACACTCTAGGTAGGCAAGCATGACAACTTTTAAATGGAAAGCCTAAACAAACTTCATTCGTAATCTTCATAAATAGCATACATACTATTATCCAAGACAATATAGCACTATGTGTAAAATGTTGTACAATATCAATTCATTCCAGTAGGACTCTCACTTACGCAACAAATTACATTCAATAGAAAGGTAATCAAGGAGTAGTGTTACAACTAATAAAACAAGAGCCACTCTAGCTAAGGACCCAGATTTCCATATTTTTGATATTCCTTATCAATGATGATAAAACACCGCAAAAGAAATATACATGCATTTGTGTTTTATCCAGTGGTAAGTCTACATTAGTAGATCGAAAGGTGATAACTATCTTGTCAGCACAAGCAAGGGAACAAGCCAAAGAGGAAAGAAGCATTCGAGTGGGGCAGAAGTACTAATGAAGGCAACCCCCTAAGGAAGCAAAAAGCAAGAAGTATCTACTATCGAGCAGAAATCAGACCCAAGCATTTATGAGCTTCTATTGATTTGATATCGCTTAGGGTAGCCATAACCAAGCATTTTGAAAGGTAACATTTATTTATTTATTTATTTATTTATTATTATTTTTTTTTATAGCTTCCATGTTTCATAAGAATGTCCCTTTCCCATTTCAGATGGTTTGATCCAAAACAAACAAAAGCAAGTAAAACATTGTTCTCAGCCATATAATTATAACAGAGTAAAGATAACAACAATTTTCCCCTATGCAAACCAATCATGAAAGGAACATCGATTCAGGAGAAGGAACAGGAAAAAAAAGAAACCAATGCACTCAAGGACAATCGATAAAATCAAACACAATATTCCATCTTAAGGTGTCATTTCAGGTAGTAGATCATTTATTTCATGAAGTTGAAAAAGGACAGCAAAATATTTCAGGGGCTAGTCTTAACATGCCTGGTTTAGAACGCCATCTCCATATGTAAAAGATTTGTCTCAAAGCCGCTGCTTGCCCTTAACCCAAAGTGCTCTGCGAGCTCGTGCTAGCACCACATTCACGCAGTGAAAAACAGCTACAAACCAACCCCATGATTTGAAGCTCGGACACGAGACATATTGATTACACCACGCTCCTGGCTCGGGTAGGCATCTACCGTGATGATCAATAAACCTTTTCCTTCATTAGATTGAGGACAACATCAAACACTCGGTGCAAACGTCTCAGCTGCAGCCTGTAAGGTGTGATTAGTCCAACATAAAACTTTATGCCTGCCAATTTGGTGACTCGTTGAAGGAGCTCGCATACTAGCAAATCAAAAAGTGCTTCATAAATACTCTGATATGAAACAGATCCGCCCCTATGAGATTCTCTTCCATGAGTTACATCCTACAACAAGTAAGATCTCAATAGAGACTCTTTGCAAATACATTTCATCAGTTCTGCTGGTAACACCCTCACTGTCCAAGGTCAATTTTGAAGAACAACTCAGTACAAGATCTGGATCTGAAAGAAAATATCCTGCTACCTTCATCTCCCAAGACATTTTCTCCAACATTGCATAGATCTCCTGTGCCCGCGGGTGTGATCTGTCTCCTTGAAGGAGAGTCCCAAATTTGAGGGTGTAAACGATGCTGAACAGATAACAACAAGGTTGGACCACCTGCTTGTTGGAGCGCTCAAACCGGCTTCTACTACTGCAACATGCCTGCTGCCTAGCTAATTATTGTTGCAGGCAGTTGCTGTGGATCCCGAACAAGAACACACCATACAGCACCCAATGAACGTGGAGGTAACACGCCTACCTCCCTATCTTGTAGCTTCATCTATAACCACCATATCAAACCCATGGCCAGAACTAGGAACAGTAGTGAACACAATCTCAGCCTCATTGCAAAACTTGCCTCAAGGTTTGATCGAGCTTCTTCCATGCTAGATCCGCCACCTGGACAGAAGCGAATTCCCAAAAAGAAAGGGCAAGACAGCTCAATCTAAAACTTTATCTCATTCTTCTACTACAGCTGCGAGATTTTGCAACAGCTGATCATGGCTGTGGTCGCGTGCAACCAGAACAGAATGGACAGAACACATAAAATGGTCATCCCGTCAACACGTTGTCCTTGCAACACTCTCACTGTCACTTCGTCGATTTTGAGAACATATCTTGAAGGGGAAAAAACCCGAATCTGAGGATGCAGTCGAACTGAACAGATAACAACATAGTGGACAACCTGCACGTTGGAAGCGCTCAAGACAGCTTCTGCTACAGCTGCAAGATTTTGCAACAACTGAACATGACTGAGGTTGCGTGCATCCAGAACATCAGGATCAACACCGACGGTGCCTTGGGATCACCCTGCAGTAGCTGTCACGTTTAACTCGTTCTGAACTCCACGAGCAGGGAGGAAGGAACAGGTGGCTCATTCCATCGCTCGACTCCATCCCAGAAAATGATGCTACTCGCAATAATGTAGAGGGAACCCTTTACTACAACAATATACACTGTCTCGCCTAAACCGACTCCCAGCGCCATTCTTCAGCATCGCAAAAAGAAGACTTTGATGTAATGCACAAAAATACAGAAGAGACGACAATACATACAAAGACAAAGGTGACAGACAGACGCATGGCCATGCTATGCAGACATCAAAGCTAAACAAAATGAAGGCATTCAAATAAAAGGGAGGGTAGAATGCGGTCTCTGCGGAGATGAGACCCTCCAAAAGCCACAGCCGAAAATCAAAATAAACAAAGACAGAACGTAAACCAAACCTCCTTGTTCACGCGGCCAAACAGGTCAAGGGGAGCAGTTAGCACGGGGCGCGAGAAATTTGCCAATCCAAGGAATTAAAGGAGGTGGGGCGGCTGGCAGAGGTAAGGCCGGCACCAGCAGATAGCATTTTGACTTTAAAAATCATGTCCCCTCCAACCTGCGCCACACACCTACTCTCCCTTCTTTCCCACGCAAACCCTGCTTTCCTTCATTTGTTTATTTTTACTTATATTTTATTTCATTTCATTAACATCGATAGTACGTTTGTATCTCAACTATAACATCCGAAGCGCTACTGCGAGCAAACAAGTATACAAAACTATAGAACAAAGTAATAGACCTGGTTTACGCTAAGTCGCATTTTAAATTTCGGCATTCTATCTATTTCTGAATTAAATATATCAACCAAACATACAATGACACGGTTCTATCGAACATGGTAGAATATTCATTTTATGACATTACAAATACAACAATAATATTATCTGAAGAAGAAGGTTCCCTCAATTTGGAACTCTATCTCCACGAATGAGAAACCGTCACATAAACAGCATGCGCATTTACCTGCCATTAACATTATAAATACTAAAATCTTTAATCAATCCACGTTAGTTCACTGACTGGTTAAACTCGTTGAATTAAATATATGTGATATATGGACAAGATTGCAGTTCAATGGTGAGGATGAAGGTTCGTTAAGTATAAATTCCTTACAATATTTTAGATAGATAATGAAATAAATAAGATCCTGACTTTCCTTAGTCAAAGGAAGACTTTCGTATATGATATAGATATACCTAAATTTAACGAGTAATCAACTGTATGTTAAAGGCTTGAGTATAAATATACGCTTACTCAACAAGTGTTATCACTCATATGTTGAAAGCTTCTCAACAAGTATTAACAGTTATATATAGTAGGTTTTGATATAGAGATATGTTTATCACACAAATGTTATAAACTATATGTTAAAAGTTTCAATAGAAATATACACATAGTCAACATATACCGCAACGACCCAACAAGGAAAGGGTCACTACGCCATGAACACAGGTAATTTTCTTCTTACTTACATTGCTCACTACACAACACCATAGGGGCTCCAAGTAGAGAAACTAAGCAACGCATAAGAAACTTTCATAAGTCATCCAATCACATAGACACATGACAACACCATATACATGTCAATGCAACAAATTCCCCAATGAATGAATGCTAGCAATGACCCAACCACAAGAAAGGGACCCAAGGATTGGAAAACCCACAACACATCATTGTGAAGATTACATCTTAGTTATGATTAAAATTCAAGAATATTATTATGTAAGGATAATTTTCTCCTTTTTCCACCGACAAATTCTTAAATTCATTTCACGTTCAACTTACGGTTCGACAATTTAAGTTCAACTATCTAGATGATAGAGATATTCGACTATTGATGGATTGTGATTCATAGTATGATTTGTGTGGATTATTAGAGGCATTGAAATACATTTTATATTGATGATGATGATGTGTTTTTCAAATATGTATTAATCGACATTCGTATGATTTAACATTTGAACTAATCTTGTGATCTTGTTGATATTGATAAAAATGTAGAATTGAGATGTTGTTGAAATTTTAGACAAATGATAACATTGTTAGTCTAGATGATGAATTAATTATATATATATGTATATGTTTATTGATTTATGTGCATATATTTTACCTTTGATGTATTTAATGCGGCCAAGAGGCTAAAGGAGGTATTGTGTGATTTTACAGGTGATTATATCACAACAATCAAAAGGGGATTGGAGACCAACCACAATGGAATACTAGATGGATACAATGAAGGTCACCATGGCAACTTGTGTAATGTTTTTGTTTTGTTTGTTTTAATTTGTTAGGGGATTACCATGGGGGGATGACCTCCAATTGTGATTATGGGCTATTTGTGCAATTCTTTCCGTTTTTATTTTATTTATTGTAGAGTATATGATTTATTTTGTGATGTAATTTACTTAATCATTGTTGATAAATATGTTTTATTAAGTAATTTAATCATGTTATTAAGTTATTTAGGGATGTGACAAAAGGGGTCATTTATTACAGTAGTTGGTCTTTTGGATTTTATGATTTTGATTGAGTGTAAGTGAATTGGAATTTCGAATTTGGGTGTAAGGGCCATTTTTTTAGCCTTATGGGACAAGCTAAGCTTGTCCACATGTCTTAATTTCATATAACCCTACCTATGGATTGGAGGGTAAAAAACAGACCCAATCATGTGTTTTGTAAGACAAAAGCTGACATTAATTGCACTTTTCTTACATGGGTTTTAAATTTTGTCCTTAGGGGTGTGGGTTTGGATTGTGTGTGTAAGAGGCTTGTCATTCCTCTCAACCACCAATTTATTGTGCATTAGGGTTGAGGTTTGACTTGTGATGTGGAGTTGAGGATAAGTGATGTGGCATCCTACATGGAGCCACCTCACCCTCCTCTCTCCTTTTCTATTTATGAAAGTTTATTTTTTTGTTTGGGGGTTACTTCATTTCATTGGTGCTCTTGTATTTTTGGAGTTAGAGATTTTTTGGAGTGATTTTTGAATTCTTGGAGCTTGTTGGATTTGGATTGAGCTTAAAGGAGCTTGGAGTGTGATTCCTTGATCAAGTTCTTACCATGGAAATGTAGGAGCTATACTCTTTTTACTAGTTTGTTTTATTATGTTTGTATTTCATGCATGTGAATGTTTTGGTATGCTTGTTGGGATCTTGGGTAGAATACCTAAGTATGGTGTAGGAGAAGGCTTTGTGGATTTTATATGTAGGGATGCGTAAGAATTTAGTTCATGTTTTGGGAGGGAGTTGGGTTGGGTGCCCCACCTTGGATAAGAAAATGCTTGCATTTCTTACTTGGTTCTTTTGAGGGAGACATAAGAGATTATAGGGAGGTATAAGAGAATGTGGGAGGAATAAGAGGAAAGGCATAAGAGTTGTGTAGGGGTTTGAGATGTATTTTTTGAGGGTTTTAAGGTGGGTGCCTAATCCCATTGGGAGTCATAAGTGATCTCCCCATACATCCTTACTCCACTAGCTTTACATTTTCAAACCTTGTGTATTTTGAAAGTTGCATTCTTGAGATTACTTTGTTGTGTTGAATATGTGTAAATGGGTGAATGGGGCCAATTAGGGCTCTAGTGTGTTAAGTTAAAATGTAACCCTTCTAGTAGATTTTAGGGATTAATTTAATGAACACTTATCCAGTGATGATAATTAAATTGATATTAGATTTGGATTAAGAATAATTAATTAATAATCTAGACCGCATCTATCCTATGAAACACATCTCTGCTAGTAGGGATTAATTAAACGTATATTAGGGTTTGACATATTTGAAACTTGAAACATTTATTTTTATCGTAACCTTATCGATAATTGTTTAAGGATTAATGTGGTTTTTGAATGTTGAGACTGTGGGTGTTACACTTGGTATCAAAGCCATGGGTTCAACGCTTGGACCCGGGCACACTTGGAAACATAAGGCATAATAAGAAAACATAATGCAACTCTAAACCTAGATCACATAACTTGCATGATATTTTAAATGAAGAAAACCTAGAAAACTAAAACAAAACATAAAATGATAAACTAACTCTCTCTTGGTTTGTGCAGAAGCACATACTAGAGGTGGGGTTCTTACATGCGGACCTAGAATTACCACCCCGAGATTAGGTAGTAGATGCCATATTGCCTCATATACTTAAGATGTTATAGGATGTTAATGCCACTATACGTGGGGTCTTTAGGTGGGAGACATAGCAGACATGATAGAGAGCCATCAGTAGAGGCTCATGCACCTTCCCGACATAGTGATGAGCATAGGGAAGAGAACTCCCACGTGGAGTCTCAGACGAGATTCACCATAGAGAGGTCATGGAGATAGGGTTACAAGACATAGAGATAGATCTAGGAGCCCTAGGAAACATGAAAATCATTTTGAGAGACCTAAAGGAAGACAGTCTACAATGACAGATCACATCAGAGAGATCTTGAAACTCCATCCATCTCATTTCACTGGGGACATTGGAGGATTCCAGGAAGAGGCATGGTTTTTCAGCTTGAGCGGATGCTTCAAGCTATGTTCATGTACCAACAACATGAAGGCTCATGTTGCCATCCACCTTCTAAGAGACAGAGCTGAGGTTTGGTGGAGGAATGAGGAGTAGAAGCTCCATGTGGATTCTAAGACAGTCACTTGGGAGCTCTTCGAGGAGTGGTTTAGGAGAAGATACTTGTCCAGGAGGTTCATTCAGTAGAGGATAGATGAGTTCCACGACCTACGTCATGTATCCATGAAAGTGGTGGAGTATGAGAGTCACATTTTGGACCTACTTTAGTATGTGGACTATATAATTAGATGAGTAGGTGCTGTTACAAAGGTTCATCAGGGGCCTAAACATAGACATTGGAGGGGTCTTGTGTATTCATTTCTCACAAAATCTAGCGAGAGGCCGTTAAAAATGCCTACATTATCGAGGATAGCAGGGGAAGATGTTGCATGCCGGAGATAGAGTATGGATTTGTATCTAGCAGATGTAGAATATAAGATTGAGAGGTCGGCTCCCCCTCATCGTGGCGGACATGGATCTAAAAAGTCTTCATTTAGACCACCATAATATCTACCTCGAGTAGTATCAACATTAGACTAGACTCACCTCTCATGTAAGCATCCATCGATATTTGATGCTCGGAGGGGAGGTAGTATGTGGCCTTCTCCTAAGGGACCAGTTAGGACTCAAACACTACCTAGAGTTGAGTTAGTAGGAGCCCTTTAATAATGACATCAACAATCTATAGCAGGATTATCATGATCTATGACACAAACCACTAGAGTACCTGCAGGATACGCTTCTCATTGGAGGGGACCTAGTAGTTGCTATGGGTGCGGAGTACTTGGGAATAATTGGCGAGAGTGCCCTCTAAACCCTAATAATAAGGGTAAGGCACCGGTTTCAGAGCCTATCATAGGAAACATGCCTAGGAGCCACAAGATATATGCAGTGGTTGAGAAATGCCAGGTAGAGCACGAAAGCACGGTGATTAAGAGGATAGGTAGAATTAATGGCATTTATATTCCTATTTTATTTGATTCAGGCTCCTCATATTATTTTATTTCCCCATTTTTAGTAGAGCGATATAGGCTGGTGGTAGTTAGGAAGATCCATAGTTGGGATGTGGAGATGGCTTCTAGAGCCAACCTCATAGTGGACTCCTTAATCAAGGAGTGAAACATTTACCTAGAACCCTTTTCCATGACCTTGGATTTCCCATCCTTCGTTGGGTTCCTCTAGGATTATTTTGGGCATGGATTGGTTATCTACACACAGGATAGGGTTGATTATTACAATAAGGTAATATCATGTGCAGATGATTTGGGAGTAGAGACAGTGATAGTTGGAGTCAAGAGACCCACCTCTATTCACACCATATCTACTATGCAGCTTAAGTGGTGTACGATACAAGGTTAAGATGTTTATTGTCACGTTTGACGATGGAACGAGGATGAGTCTAGTGGGCCATCACTTGATGATCATCATATCTTGAGGGAGTTTTCAGATTTCTTTCGAGGAGCTGTTAGGTTTACCTCCCCCATGTGAGATAGATTTTCACATTGATTTGGTTCTAGGAGCAGAGCCTATCTCACGAGAACCTTATAGGATGACTACCCCGATCTCCGTGAGTTCAAGTTGTAACTTGAGGGCCTTCGGAGAAAGGTCTAATCTATGCTAGTGTACCTCCTTGGGGTACAACATTGATTATTGTAAAGAAGGACAAATCTCTGTGATTGTGTATTGATTATTGTCATTTGAACAAAGTAATGATTTAGAATAGTTACACCCATCCACATATTGATGATTTTTTTGATCAGATTAAGGGGGCCACAATATTTTCTAAGATATATCTTGAGTCTGGATACCTATTACCTAATTTTTTTCCCCTTAAGGAAAATTTATCAAACATGACTTTGCACAGGGAACATGGAGAGGGTGTTTTCAGTCGTGCGAGCTCACATGTATTTTTCAAAATTTAGATTATAGATGGAATCGTCATGGAAATGCAAAGGTGGAAAATCAATTTCCAATGTGAATTTCAAGAAGATTAGGATGCGGGAAGAAGAAGAAAGGAGGAAAAAAATGACAAGAAAATGTCTCGAAACACGAAAGTCCAAAAATCCATAAATTCAGACTTTCGGGTTTGGGGTTCGAAATATCAAGTGCAAAATCAGAAAATCACACAAAAATTTCTGAAATTCAAGTGTGAAAGTCTCAAACTTTAGATTTTCAGGTTTTGGAAATTCTCGGTGGGAAATTTGGAAAACGAGTAGAAATTTCAAGGCCGATACTTCGAAAGTTTGAAAATTTGGACTTTTAGGTTTCGAGTTTCGAACTCTTAAATAATAAATTAGAAAAATTGGAAAAACTTTCTGAAATTCCGAACTCGAAAGTCTGAAATTTTAGACTTTTAGATTTTGGGTTTTAGACTTTTGGATCTTTTAAGAAAATTGGTAGATGAATAATGTTTCAACTTCCAGAACAAAAATGTCCAAAAGTCTGAATTTCAGGTTTTCGGAGGTTGCATGCTTTTCAAAATCCAAAAAGTGACAGATCAAGAACCCACCATTTTTGTAGAATGACACCTTGACCTTCAGATGGCCATAACTTTGACCTGGGAACTAGGATTTGAGAAAGAGAGGAATTTTTGGAAATATCTCAAGGTTTGATACTCAACTCTTTCTAGATATCTTAAAATTAGTGGGAATAAGTTCTTAAAAATGAAAAATATAGTTCACCATTTTTATAGGTGTCCTAGGTTTCTCACCTACCACCATTAATGAGGTATGGGCTTCCTTCCTTACCTAAGAAGGAACAACACATGGAGGCATGGGTTTACAAAGAGAACCCATCATTGTTGCAGGTGAATTCAATGTAAATTTGGGGTGGTTTAAACAAGAATTCAGATTTCTTCTATATCCTTCTCTAATTCTTCCTATATATTGTAAGGAGGGGTAATTTTATAAAGGTTGGACATTTTGGGTTTACCCTCCCTTCTTCTCTTTTCTGCAAGTGAATTTATGGAGTTCAAGCTTCCATTGAAAACTATAATGAAATTTTGTGCCTCTTGGCCATTGTAATGGATTGTATCAAATCCTTGGAGCAATAAAAATAGGTCTGTGGATGTTTTCAACCCTCTCTTATGTTCATTGCATCTTCCTGATCTCTCATTGCAATCTTGGTTATCTATGCATGGTGGTTGTATTGCATTCCTATGGTTTGTGTTTAATGTCAAAGTAGGTGTTCAACATTCCTTTGGTGCATCACCTTTATTAGTTTATGTTTATTTTCATGCATCTCCTTAAACCTGTCTCCTCGGAAAGTTAGAGTATATCTTAGAGTAGATCTTCGTAAATTGTACGTGTACACCTGAACAGAGAGGAATAGGAATTGGCCTTCATCCAGGAGAACTCTTCTAATTAACAAAGTCCCACACTTTAGGAGAAGCTCCATGTTATGCAATCACACTGAGAGTATCAACCCATCGAGTTGTAGACATTCAAGGGTGTTGTGATTACACACCAATACTACAATCAACTAAGGATCACGTAGGTAGATATTCATAAGACAACCTTCCATACAAGATATGGCCACTACGAGTTCACAGTAGTGCCTTTTGGTCTGATGAATGCCCCTGTAGTATTCATGAGTTTGATGAATGGGGTATTCCAGACATTCTTAGATTACTTCGTGCTCATATTTCTTCATGAAATTTTTATTTACTCACTCACGTGTGAGGAGCACCTTCCCGGGTTTTGCAGGTGTCTTCGTGAGCAGCACTTTATGGGAACCTCAAGAAGTTTGCATTCTTTCAATAAGAGGTGCAATACTTAGGTCACATAATTCTTGAGGAAGGTATCACCATCAATCCTTCCAAGATTTTAGCTATTATGGATTGGCTCATGCCAACTAGTATGACCAAGGTGCACAGTTTCATGGGGTTAGTAGGTTACTATAGGAGATTTGTTCAGACGTTTCTCAAATTACGCACCCCAATAATTCCCTCTAGCGAGAAAGGGAATAATTTTTTTGTTTGACGCATGTGATAAGGCCTTTAGTACCTCGAAGGCATGACTTATGTCAGCACTAATTCTTGCATTGCTAGATTTGCATGGAGAGTTCTTCATTTGTACTGCATTCTTTCTTGGTAGGAATCGGAGGTGTATTGATACATGAGGGACGTGTGGTTGCATTTGAGTCTCAAAACTCAAAGATCATGAGATCAATTTGTATGCAATGGAAAGTTGCAAAATCTATGGAATGAAGCTAAAGAACCTCAAAGCTTTCCTTTACTCATCCATGCACCTTGAGATAAGATCTAAACTAAAGAAAAAGCTTTCCTTTATCTATGCATATATAAATTTGAAACAAATATTAAAACCCTAGCATATATATTACTCTCTACTCCATGAATGCTTAATGAAAGTGAACCTAGTTAGATTCTAATCAATACAATTGTGTGTTGTTTACTCCCAAAAATAGTCAAGAGTTCTCTCCAAGTTGGCTACATGGCCAAACTTTAGATCTTCACCTACTAACTATATTTGGAATGGATGAATGTAAGATGCAGGAGTTATCAACAATGGAGTATGGCCAAGATCCAAATATTCTATAGCTTAAAGCTATCAAAAATGATTTCTAATGCCAAGATCTCCAAATGTGATAGAGATTTGTTATGAAAACAAGGTGTACGGTTTGAGAGGGAGAGGTGACCCTTCTTTTTATAGTTTTCCAAATGGAAGAGTTTGAACTTTGGGTACATGTGGGACTAAATTCTAAAAAGTACTTTAGGATTAGATTAGGATAAACATGCTTTAGGCTTAGTTAACTAGGGTTTAGGCTAGTTAAACTTGATTAGCAAGTGATTAGAGACTCATTGAGAGTTGGGAGGGGTTTGGATAACAAATTACGACTGATAGATAGCCTACGAAGCCAATATAAGTGGTCTAGAGAGAACTAGGGAGGTTTTGAATGGTCAAAAGGAGGAATCTTTAGCTAATAAAAGAGATATTAGCGAAACAAGCTTATTATAGAAGGAATACGATTGAGAAGGTGTCGTAAAAGGGCATATGAGAATGGTGCGAAGAAGGGGAATTAACAAAGTGTCGTCATTGGTTAAATGGGAGGAAATGATAAATGTAAGAATATTTTAGGTGTCTACATTTCCCCTCTTTGAGGCGGCGTAAGCGACGTCACTTCAAAGAAAGTAGACAAGCATAAACAAGTAGAAAGTTTTGAAGGGATAGAAGAAAAATGAGTTGAATGGAGGATGCCCCCTGATTGTCGATGGGGTGATGAAAGAGGTCTATTGATGATAAAAAAGATGATATAAAGAAAGAAGAAAGAATAGTATGAAGAAGAATAAAGGGGATATAGAAGAAAAAGGAGTATACGATGTAGAGGGAATGAGTTAACATCCATCCAGTTCCTTTTAAACAACTTTAGTTTTCATCATATTGCTAATGATCTTCATCATGGATCCTTTTAAAAAGAATGAGAAAGAGTGTAGTATGACATTAAAATCCATATATGAACAAATGTCCATTGCTAAAAACATGAACTCATGCAACACACAAAATGCAATGCAATACGAGAAAGTAAAATATGCCTAACTCCATGCAACATACAAAATGCAATGCAATACAAGAAAGTAAACAAGCTAACCTAACAAAGAGAAAAAGTACCATGTTTTTGTTATCAAGCTTCAGTTCGAACCTATGCGAATTAATGACAAGGGTTAATGATGGTGCCCCAAGCAAGGATACATGTGAGGAGAATAATGGAGGACACTTGGGTCCGATGAAAAGAAATGCGCACTACGAAACAATACAGGCAACTCATTGTGTCCCAGAGTACAGTTGAAGTCAGAAACCTAGCTTTTGTTGATGAAGGTAGATCAAGATGATCCATGAGTCGTTTATGATGAGAACCAACAAGAACCCAAGAGATATGTTTTTTAGGATGATTTATATTGTTTTTGAGGTTTTCTAAAACATATTTGAATGTTTTTTATTATTTTTCTAATATATTTGAATGTTTTTTTTGATTTTAAAAGTTTTCTAAAACTATGTACAGGAAGATGAGGAAGCGTGGATGCCCTTAGTGATAGATGGGATGTACAAGGGCAGAAGGCCACGTGTGTACAAGAAAGGTGAAGATGTAAAAATGCCCCAACGATTAGGTGGGACTATTTAAAGGAAAATTATTCATGGGTAGAAGTAGGACCCAAGGCCATTATGGATAGGTTCAACATGATGATGAACATAAACCAATGAAGTCTTTGGGAAGAAGAAAGGATCCCAAGCGTAATTTGGCATAAAAGCACATAATAGAAAGGAAGGAGAAGATTGTTTTTGTGAAAGGGGACAAAGGATTCTAAAACATGGAAAAATAGTAGTCTTATACACATGGATGTTCTAAATGATGTAGAAGAATGATGTGAATGATATGAATGTAGATTTAGAAGCCTTGCAATGAAGAAGTGATTAGCCAAAGGCACAAATCATGAGATGAGATATGGACTAAAGCAAGAGTTTGAAAAAGGTCCAAAAAAAGACACTTGGTAACATACTAATCATGTTTACTCATAGAGATCCAGTGTGTGTACGTGGAATTTAATTACCTCTTGAAGGGAAGATTTAATAGAGAATGAGTGAAGACACCCTAGCCAATGTGTAGGAATGATTTATTTTGATAGATGATAGGTGATTTGGATGGTTGAAGGATAGTCATACATTGCTCCGCTGGCATCCAGGCATCCATAGCCCCAATAGATATGTATTTGATTCTAATAACAACATTTCTCTACTACCATTCAGGTGTCCATAGCCCCGATAGAGATTATTGGAAATACCCCAAGAGAGAGTTATTTATCCATTTGCTTTTGCTTTTAGCTTTTAGCTTTTGATTCTTTTGCTTTCTAAAAATTATTTCAGCTCTCTTGTTTGACAAGGGGTTAAGAACCACTAATGGCTTGATGGAAGGAGGTGGAAGTTATTGTGATGATGAAATTGGCTAGTGTCAACAAATATGTCCAAAATTTATTCGCAACAAGTTTATTAGATGTTGAATGTGATAAGATCTCTAAGAGGCCAGTCGTTCTTTAATTTACCAAGGTGATAAAAGACCAGGGTCAAACAGATACTATAGAGATAAATGTCACAAAATGTGTGTGAAAAGGCTAACCACAATATCACTAAAGGGATGAAAATGGTAGGAAGACTTGCAGAATAACAAAAAAGGGAAGAAAGAAACATCCATGTGTACGCAATACCTGATTGCAATGTTTGAGAAAATGTACCTTTGATTTTTTTTATGTTTTCTCAATGTTTTTTGTATTTTTGAATTATTTTGATTTTTATATTTTTGATAGTTTTAGGAGGTTAGGACTTAACAAAGTCACTCTGTGTGGTAAGATCCAACAACGATGTTTGCGACTTCCTTGATAAGGGAGACTAGGTGCATTTGTTTATCAAGAGTTATGTTATCCCCTATCTCAATGATCATGGTGAGCTCATACTCAACAAATGACTGTAATTTATCCTGAAACATGGATTTCGTATGTGGGATATTGAATTCCCTATCCATAGGTTTATGCACTTTCGTGCCATACTTGATGGTTATGTTGATGTGAATTCTTGAATTGCGTTGATTTTTAACCTTAAGATCATTTGCTTTGTTGGGATCTATAGAGCTCTTTGAAATTTTGATCTGAGCTTGATTAAGAAACTGTTTGGGTTTTTATAAGCTGACACGTGACTTGTCTGATATCGAGAAGGAGAAGAAAGTGAACGTTTATGATTGATGATAGGAACGAGAGAAATGATGGTGGGCTTTCCCTAGTCATTGGTAGAAGGATGATGTGATGGATGAATAGGACATGGTCCAATAATTGAAGAGGATGGGCTATGAGGAGGTGAGCCACCGATAGAAGAGGGACGAAGATATGGCCCTAAGATGGAAGGGTGTGGGCCAAATATAGATGAGGAGAGATTACCTAGAGGTGTCCCATAGATAGAAGAGGATGAAGGGATACTTGGATGTGGCCCAATAATAGAAGGTAATAGACTACAAAGAGGTGACCCACAAGTAGAAAATGGAGGGCTACTAGGATGTGGCTCTAGGATAGAAGAAGTCGATGGGCTACTCAGCGATGACCCAAGGTGAGATTTTGATTAAGGAATGATGATAGATAAGGAATGATTGGGCAATGAGAAGATAGGCCATAGATCAATGCTAGACCCCGACATCTCATCATGCTCAGAAGAAGGTGAAGATGGAATAGAAGAAGAATCAAGTTCCATGACCTTAGGCTCCTCATCTATATTATGAAAAAAGGGATAAACTTCCTTTCCCCAATATGTGAGCGTATCAAGTTCTAGAAAGAATCCTTGTTTGTTATCCTCTAGAGGGATATCATCATGTAGTTTGATTGTTCCTTCATTCTGAGAGAAATCAATCAAGTAGAGGTTGTTGTTCTTTAGTCATAGAAGGTTGAATAGAAGAAACAAGTCTGATAAGTGGGGAAGATTGATTGATAGAAGAATATGACTTAAGAGAGGAAGTAGGATTGGTGGTAGGTGCCTCATGAATAGATGATTTGGATCTGGACCTAGATTTATTTTCTAGAAGATGATGCAATGTAGGATAGAAAATACGATCACATAACCATCCATTAAGTTGCAACGTGAGAACTCGAGTTAGATGATTGAATAGAGGAATCGAGTCATGGAACTCTTCGACGGAGGAAGAGGTTGTTGAGATGACTGATGAAGGAGGTCCTATGAAGAAAGGGAGGACCATGACTCAAGAACCAAATTAGATGTTCGATTGATGGAACTTGGAGTCACATGAGTCTTCAAAGGAGGAATACATCGTTGACGTGATTTGGAATAAAGGTCCTATGAAGGAAGGGAGGACCGTGATTCAATATTTGATCTAGGGGTATCTGAACAATAGTTGGGATCCGAATCTTTAGAAGAAGAGTGAGATTCCAAATGGTAGTTTGGATCTGAATCAAAAGAAGAAGAGTGGGGGGAACCTGAATAGTAATTTGGATTAGAAAAATCCAAACCATACCACCGACTATGAGCTGAAGGTGGGGAATAGGGTACCCGTGTGTGCCCTCTAGCATGAAGAACTAAATGAGGTTTAGTTGTAATGGGAATCTTTTGATTTGAATTGCTAAACCTAGGTTTTGTATTGTTGTAAATGTGAGAATCCATGCGATAGTCTATCATTTTGGCGTCATTTAGGCACAAATGCCTAGACCTAGATAGTGTGATGGAACTCCTTCAAAGGGAAAGGACATGACATGTCAATTTGGGTAGCATAAGGGAAACCAACTAGATAATTAATAAGTATGGAGATGCATTCATGATTTTCTGAAGAAGGTCTAAGGAAAATAGACATTGTGATGATGCAATCTCAATGAGATAAAAAGGATTGTCCTAGATTTTTTTTTTTCCAAATGAATATTCATAAGGAACAATCATGCAAGTTTGAAACACAAAGCCAATCAACAAGGAAATACACCCTATGTAAAATGTGTTTGCAAAATTATAGTTTGATGCTAATATGATCAACACAATGTCAACATTTACGTCAATCTCAAAATGAACAAGGTGTAAATTTAAAAAGGGTAGATGCGACTCCCAATCAAAGGATACAATGACGTGTTCAACAACAAAGAAGGACAAAATGCTAAAGAGAGAGGATTACAAATGTAAGCCACGTAACCACACCAGTTGGACACATCTATCAAGCTTCGCGGAGAAGCAAGATATTAGTGCCAAAGTGGTAGCAAAACATCACAAACAAAGTAAGAGACACTCTTCAAGATTCGGGACAATGTTTGAAGTAAAACCAAGTAAAGTATATACCGAGGATGTGTTAAAATGTGCACAAAGTATAATGCCACAATGTGGATACTTAGATCACATTTATGAAAAACATGACATAAGTATCTTAATTGTGTTGAGACAATGCGAACAAGGTAACACATCAAAGGGAGATAAAATGATGACTCAATTTGAACTATGATGATAATATTGAAATCAATATTAAGTTACCATCAAAGATATGAGGATGCATGCATGCACTTTAGACGTTTAACAACTTAGCCGTAAACATGGATGAGCGTAAATAGACAAAAAAGTGGTGAACACTATCTATGACAACACTCTTGAAAGATGCCTTCTGTTGTCCCAAATGGGAAACAAGAATGCAAAGGTGTAGATCAAAATATGAAAAAATAAACTAAACGCCACTTGGGAAGAGCTTCACCTCGTCCGAAGGCGAGAAAGAAGCTAAGTGAAACATCATCTAATTTTCATGATGAAAGGCACTTAGGTCGAACTTAAGTGGAATCTTTTCCTTGTTTGAAAAATAAGGTTCAGACTCCAAATAAGTTGTCACTTCGTGTGGCTCGATGCGACAAGGACTAGTAAAGTGGGCTCCAAGAACAAATGGATTTTCCTAATAAGTTCTCTCAACTAGGTGTCACAAAGTTATCCACGAGCGGGGTGATTTACCCAAAAAGTTACAATGACTAGTTTGGGAGTATCTCGACTTTGCCCCCTTCAAGCACAATGGGTAGTAAATGCATCCATCATGTACTTTTAATAGGGTCACGATAGGGAAAACTTGTAACTCTATCTCATAAGGAAAACTAATCAAGTGGGTAAGCGAGCGCTTCCTGTTTCATCCACGAGGTTACACAACGGTGGACTACTTTAGGGTTCCTAGAACCACCCCCATTGTTATAGCTTAAGGCGTTATGCCAAAGGGGTTATGTTCCAGTTGAGTGGATAGGGACATACCCTTTTCGAAACCTGCAATACAATGTTTTTGAATATGGTGTGTTTTTTATTTTTCTTAGCTTAATGTGGTTTTAAGTAGCACACCTTTTGGTAACCTGTATGAAAACACATATTAGAAGGTTTGTGTCTTGTTTTTGGTTTTGACACCTTTCTTTGACAAGTGATAGGTCCTATAGACAACAAGTTTTAGTAATTTTCCAATTCATAGGTTGATGTCAAGAAAGAGAGTTTCCCACTTTGCTTTTGATTCCTAAGATCACCAAAAAGGTGTGAAGGAAGAGCATACGCAATCATAAAAAACTCTACTGAAATGAAAGTTTTACTTCAATCGTTATAAAGCAAGTGTTTTTTGAACAATTTATATGAGTTTTGTATTGGTGTTTTTGATCTCCAAGATCACCTTGGAAGACGTAAGGAGAGAGCATACACACTTCTACAAAAACTACTTCTAAGTAAAAACAAAACACTTTTAATCTATGCAAACTGAAATGTTTAAGAAAGAACCCTATTTTTCCAATTGTTAGTCCTAAAAACCTACAGTGATGGATTAGAAGAAAAGTTTTTGCAGACTGTAGAAATTTTCAATTTTACACAACACTGCACGCCTATACCGACACCGGTGCTTCCTAAGCCAAGATATGCGCACGCACGTAAAAATACACCTACAATCAAAATTTAATAAAACCTAAATAAGTAAACACAAACGCTCACAATATGACAGAGACATGCCTATATTGACATGGACACTCAGTTACGATGTGTACACGTTTAAGCCTCGAAGCAGAGAACTATAAAATATTTTACACAGTCAAACTGTTACACCTACGAGGTCGAGAGATGTGGATACCGCCCTTTGTGATGACGAAGATGCGTGCGCATTCGTGTAAAGGTTTTCAATTTTTTTACACAGTCTAGCCTTTTACACTGCGCAGCCAGAGAGGCGGATACACACCCCATATGATAGAGACATGTACGTATCTTTGTAAAGGTAAAAATTACAAATGATGAGAACCTTCGACGTGTATGTGCCTCGATATGATATGACAGTACACTTTGGGGTTTCGATGTGTACGCGCCCCTTGTTGGATAACTACGTGCAACCTGTGAAAATCCTACAAAACACATGGATTTTTAGTTTTTTCAAGAGCAAACAAGTTAGTTGTTAGTCAAAGTGTCCTCTTTCTATATCAAACCCATAAAATGTATACAAATGAAGGTCATTTATCTAGGGTTAGAAACAAAAATAAGGAAATAACAAGTGATTTGAGTAAAAAAATGAAAATGAGCTTTGAAAAACCTAAATGACCTCCATTAATGGAGGATGGACATAAGTGTCCCACCGGGTGTGCCAAATGTATGCAATGGAAAGTTATAAAACTATAGAATGAAGCTAAATAACCTCAAAGCTTTGCTTCACTCATCCATGCACCATGAGATAAGAGCTAAACAAGAAAATATCTATGCATATATAAATTTGAAACAAATATTCAAACCCTAGCATATATACTACTCTCTACTCCATGAATGCTTAATGAAAGTGAACCTAGTTAGATTCTAAGAAATCAAATTGTGTGTTGTTTACTCCCAACAATAGTGAAGAGATCTCTCCAAGTTGGCTATATGGCCAAACTTTAGATCTTCACCTACTAACTATATTTGGAATGGATGAATGCAAGATGAAGGAGTTATCAACAATGGAGTATGGCCAAGATCCTAATGTTCTATAGCTTAAAGCTATCACAAATGATTTCTAATGCCAAGATCTACCAATGTGAGAGAGATTTGTTATGAAAACAAGGTGTAAGATTGAGAGGGAGAGGTGACCATTCTATTTATAGTTTTCCAAATGGAAGACATTTGGGACTAAAGTCTACATAAAATTAACTTTAGGATGAGATTAAGATAAACATGCTTTAGGCTTAGATAAGCTTGGTTTAGGCTAGTTAACTAGGGTTTAGGCTAGTTAAACTTGATTAGCAAGTGATTAGAGACTCATTGAGAGTTGGGAGGGGTCTGGATAACCAATTATGACTGATAGATAGCCTACGAAGCCAATAGAAGTCGTCTACAGAGAACTAGGGAGGTTTTGAATGGTTGAAAGGAGGAATCTTTAGCTAATAAGAGAGCTATTAGCCAAACAAGCTGATTATAGGAGGAATATGGTGAGAAGGTGTCATAAAAGGGAATATGAGAATGGAGTGAAGAACGGGAATTATCAAATTGTCATCAATCGGTTGAGTGGGAGGAAATGCTAAGTGTAAGAATATTTTAGGTGTCTACACAATTATCTGACTTATGACCTTAAGCTTGCAGTAGTTGTGCATTGTTTTGTTTGATGGAGACATTTCCTTCTTAGCAAGAGATTCATTCTCAGGAAAAACCATTTGAGCTTACGTCACCTCTTCATGCAACCCAATATCAACACTCGTTAGCGGATTTGGATGGAGTTTATATGCAAGTATGACATGGAGATAGAACATGTCAAGGGAAGGAGAATGTTATTGTCAACACTCGAGTAGAGAAAGACATTTGGCTATGGATACTTCAGTGGGTATATATTTGTGGTGCAGGATTTTGTATCGCCTTCTTCATCATAGTTTTTACCTTGCGCAGCCTAGACCAGAGATTGAGTCTCAGATACCCCTTGAGGGGAATTTTGATGGTTATAGATAAGATTCAGATGGAATTCTCAGACACAGAGGCCAAATCTATGTACCTAGGAATGGAGGTTTGAGACAGGATAACTTGGCAGAGGCTCATCGTGCACCTTATTTAGCCCATCCTCGGGTGAAGAAGATGCATGCCATCTTGAGACAACTATACCATTAGAGAGGTCTTCGGAGAGATGTAGCTTAGTTTTTATCATTCTTGTTATCTCTCAAAATTGTACCTTGTAGAGAGATGACTGTAGGTGCTCTAAGATTACTCTGGATCTCTCTCATTTATAGATACAATGGAAACACTTCAAGTCCGTGGGTAAACCTATTATTGAGGTGAGTATCCGATATCAAGACTGGTTCCTTTTTTATGTATCCTAAACTAATTTTGAGGGGTTTTGAGGGTGAAAGATGACTGTAAATGAATTGAAAAATGGGGTGATACACCAAATTTGATGAGGAGTTTTACTTTGCATACATGCAAAATTAATTTGTGAATGGATTTTGGATACACAAACCAATAGTTTTTAGCAATATATTAAGGAAAAACTCTTGATGTGTTGATGGAATGAATCACAACAATACAACAAGAAAAACATGCACACTAATATTATGCAAAAATTAATAAATTTGTAGTAAGGTAAGATGATTAATCAAGGAATTTTTCATTCAAAAGAATTAATGAGATATACACACCACTGCAAATAATTGGAAATGTAGAAATCAATTCTCATTCGAGGTGAAAAACTAGAAAAATCTTCTTCAGACTCATATGTCCAAAAAGTCCTCCTATGCTTCAGAATCGCACACAATATATAGAAAAATTATTCACCCATCCCATCCTAAAAATAGGCTAAAAATTTTACTCGCTCATGCATGTTAATTTTACCCCTTTAACTTGAATAAATAAAGGAATAAAAATAAACATGCTAATACAATGAGACATTAATAGCCTTGATTACTAAAATACATCCTAGTCAAACTGCAGTTGACTGATCTATTTTTAACAAAGTAAGATGAATAATTTGGCTAATAATAACCTTTTCTTGCTGTGTAAGTCTCTTATAATGTGCATGCAATATGTGTCTTCTAGTGTCTGATGTGACACTTACAATTTGATCCACTTGCATTGATAAATTTAGCACTCTTCAATTATGTCCCTTGGATGAACTTGCAAAAATAGATTTCTGTGTGAACAAAAATAATTTATTTATTTGAAATAATTGGCAAAATAATTCACCCATGCATCCATCTTGATGGGGACCACCTTTGGTTCTGATGTTGAAATTTGTTTCATCTTCTTGTGATCATAGAAAAAATTTCAGTCTTGTGCAGATGAAAATAATGCTTTTGTTTTTAAAACTTAGCAAAAATAAAAATCACCCCAAAGTGGGGACCACCTATGCATATGGGAAGAATAAATAATATCTCTCCTTTTTGAGATAATAAGGTCTCTTTTGAAAAGGTTAAAGTGATCATGATCTGGATTTAAATTGACCCTCCATTGGCCCCTTGTTTGATGGAATATGATATGGTCTTCCTTTGACTTGGACATGTGCATAATAATCACTGTTATAGTTTCAAATAATAATCAAGTTGATTATTCACCTCAGCACACACTTTGTCTCCCTTTGAATAATCATTTCAAATTTTGGAAATATAAAATCACGAGACCCTTTTACATAATTGATGGCACATACCTTATTATTAGACCTTATCTAAGGTTAACACAATGATAATATTAAACTGGGGTTGATCCCCTTCGTGATGATGAATCACCCAATTATTTAGTTTGTCAGTGATTGTTTGATCCAACCATGGTTAGAGTTTCGTAATTACTTGCCGCATATGTCCTGTTCCAACCTAGGTTGAGTTAGTTAATTTGTGATCAAGTTGGAAATTTCTATCTATGCCACCATTTTCCTGGATTTGAGCTCTGCGTTTCTTGTGTGAGGCTTCTATGGAAGACATTCTACATAATACTTTGATGTGTGGCTTCCATTAGTTTTGATGGTAAAGCTCGAGTGAAGGATTATGTGGTATTTAGAGATCATTCATGTTTTTATACTTCTCTGCGAAGGGTTTTTCCAACCACCATTGGTGAATTCTGGAGTTCTGTGGTTCATTTCTCCCTGTTCTTTCTTCAACGCGGTCACCATTCTTGATCATTTCCAAGCTTGAGCTTTGGTTATGTTGAGATTGGTATTGCTTGATTTTCTCCCTACGAATTTGATTTTGAAGTTTGAATTGGACGTTGAAGGTTTCAGACATTGTGGGATCAGTTTCATGCTATATTGAGTTGTTATGGTTTCCATTATATTTTCATGGAGTTTGAATCTGCTAAACACAATGTGGAGCTCTAGTTTCTAATTTTCTCATTTCTAAAAAGCCACATGATAGTAGCACACCTTTGCAAGGTAATAATATCCTTCTATATTTTCATCTTTCTAACTCTGTACTCAAGGATTCTTTCAATTTTGATGTCAAAATGGTAAGTTCCTTCGTATTACTCGACATAAGTTTTGGGTATTTGTGTTTTTTTGTTCGTATATCACCATTTACCACCATTTTGAACTTGGGATTATTTATTTTTAAGCCTTCAAGATATGATTATGTGTATTCAACCACCATTATTCTGGATTTGAGCTCTCAGGTTCTCATTTCACAATTCAGGGTTTCAATTTACTATTTTTTTTCTTGGGGTTTGTAATCCTCAGATCTATTATTGACATTTGGGTTATTGTGCCGACAATGTTTCCTTTTGTTAGATCTAGATTTGGGTTTGTATCGATTGTTCTGTTTCTGAAGCCATATCTTGTGTGTGTTTCTGAAAATTGTAAATGCCTCTTCTTTGTGCTATTATTCTTATTCATGTTATATCTCAACTCACTTACATATATGCCCAGATACTCCTATATACCACATTCCGCTCTTAGTACCAATGAATCTAAGTATATTTGATTCAGAATTTTATGAGGCATTGATAAATATTTTGTTATGAGATTTACTATATGGCTGTATCATATATGGTTAGCCTCTTTTGTATTTAGAACTCCACTATTATTTGTGTTGTAGCATTCGAGCTCAATCCGTGAGCTAGGCTGCTGGGTTATGAGATTTTATTTTTTTGTCTCTGAATTTAGTGCGGGCTACTCGAGCTTACTTTTGTCTTGCACAAGTCAGTTGTACTTGTATAATTTGACAGTATCTTGAGTAGGTTTAGTTGTTTGTCCTCCATTTTCCTTGTTGTATTTATTAGCTCTTAAGAAATCTCTGATCTAAAATGGTAAATAAATCATCTACACTTTTATAATTTCTTATACCTCTAAAACCTGTTTATGATGTTCCTTCTTATCACAACATACTCATTCTTCTAGTGATGGTTGTTTTTGCATCAAGTTGATGATATATGTACTCTTTTGGAAATATTATGCTACCATGGCTGCACTTTACACTGTTGTATCTCCTTCTTTCAAGCATACTCATTTCTTTTAGCTTGATATGGGATTTCAACAACCATAACTAGAACTTTTCTTTTGAAGTCTAGAAAAAAACTGTGAACTTTGAAGGAATTCTACTTTACAATTAGTGTATAATGCTTGAACAAATATTTGATGTGTTTATTGGAACTGAACCTTTGAGCTAAGTTGTATGATTTATGGTGGTGTTATTGGTTGTAGTAAATGTGTTTACTTCTGAAAATGTATTATGAAATCTCATACTTCATGTTGAGATCTAAAACCTGTAGCTACAATTGTGAGTTGTTTCATGAATTTTCTCTCTAAAACATGTTGATTAATCTTACCTTGATTGACACCATGTAACAATGTCTACTTGAAACTATATGATGGAAAGAACTTAATGTATTAAAACTGTTTCAGAATTTTAAAACAATTTTGATGTTTTCTGTCTTGAAGTGATTTCCATTCGTTATTATTCCTTGTACATTTTGGGATCTATATAACGAGTTCAATTTGACAATGCATATAAGGATATGTGAAATTGTATCTTGTGTTTTTCACCTGTAATTACACAATATGTCTAACTTTCATCATCAAATTATCTCTCGTATTTGAAAAGATACACATGTAGTTGAATTTTACCTTTTACAACTAACAATACTCTGAAATATTGTTGATTCGATAGATATTTGGTTGTTCCTTTACAAGCTAAAGATTTAATCTCTCTTTGGGTCAACTGTAATTGATGTGATCGAAATATGTGCTTGGTGATTTTTCCAAGTTATGGTTAGTTGAAATTTTTCTTAAGTCAATGGCTTAAAACTCATGACAACTTTGTATTCTTTTCCTAAACTCTAGAATAAGAACTTGAGGCTTGATCTTTATTGAATGTTGGTACCTTTCTAAACTACATTCCTTACTTCATATGTGCTTTTAAAATCATGAAAATTCTAGATATGAACCCTTGAATTTTTTTCTTAAGTGCTGTACTTGTTCTGCAACATGTAAGGTGAAGACACAATGAACACAAATGCATGAGCCTGTTGTTAGGAAATAAGGGATAAAATATGCGAGAATAATTCCTCACGAGAATCGCAACAAAGAGAAACTAATATGCGAAATTATTACAGATCTCAAATAAAATTGCAGAATAAAATAACACAACACAAAGAGACAGTATTTAACGTGGTTCACCCAATTTGGGCTACGTCCACCAAGAATCACTTGCTCAGATTTTATTACAAGCCACCGCTCTCTCAATACAATACCCAGATCCATTTGGAGCTATGCTCAACAAACTCTACAAAATTCACAGTCGAATTCAAAACACATCTGCAATACATTTGCTTGTGCATCTATCATATGCATAAGACCATATAAATAGACAACTACTTAAGCAGTTTTATAAAACCGTGGGTATCAAAACCATGGGCAAAACTCGTCCCATAAACTTATGGGTCAAAAAACTCGCCCATATGAGAAAAGAACGTTTCTCGATATGTCGGGTGCATTTTTCGAGGCCAAAAATTCTACTACTAAATTTTTTTTTCGAACCCCGCGAGGATACATGAAAAGTGTATAGTACTCTTAGTGTACAGTCTTCAACAATTTCACACATGAAAATAGGCTCCAAAACCTAACAATATCCCACTTGGAGACTAGTTTTCCTCTGAGCAAGCTTCTCAACCCTTCACTAGTTTTCGTGAAGACCAACCAAAGCTGAACACAACTTCAGTTTTTCCCTTGTGACCACCTTGGTCATCATGTCTACAGGATTCTGACTGGTATGAATCTTCTCCAACTTCAACTTCTCTTCCTCCAAAGCTATCCTGATGAAATGGTACCTTAACTATATATGCTTTGTCCTAGAGTGGAAAGCAGAGTTCTTAGCTAGGTGTATAGCACTCTGACTATCACTATGCAACTTACATTCCTCCTGCTTATGCCCCAACTCCTCAAGAAATTGTTGTAACCAAATCATCTCTTTGCTTGCCTCTGTGGTAGCAACATACTTAGCCTCTATGGTTGACAAAGCCACCAACTTCTGTAGTCGTGAAATCCACCACCGTTGTTCCACCTACAAAGTGTAAATATAACCTGTCGTGCTCCTCTTACTGTCTACATCTCCAGCCATATCTAAATCTACATAACCACGTAAAGTGGTGTTTGATCCACTGTAGCACAAAATTGTCCCCATGGTCCCTCTCAAATACCGAAGGATCCACTTTACTGCTTGCCAATGCTCTTTACCTGGATCACTCATAAATCTACACGAGCCTCCCCCCGCATGGGCAATATCAGGCCTAGTGCATACCATGACATACATCAAACTGCCAACTACTGATGAGTAAGGTACCTTGGACATTTGGTTTCTCTCCTGCTCTGTCTTAGGACACTGCTCCTTTGATAACTTGAAATGGCCTGCCAAAGGAGTCCCAACCGGTTTAGCATCCTGCATATTAAACCTCTCCAAGACCTTCTTAATGTACTCTTCCTGAGATAAAGTCAACTTTCCTTCCTATCCCGAGATATCCTCATACCAAGGATTTGTTTGGCTGCACCCAAATCCTTCATAGCAAATGATTCACTTAGCTGCTTCTTGAGTACTTTTATTTCCTGCATGTTTTTACCTGCAACCAACATGTCATCAACATACAAACATAGGATAATATAACTTCCATCCTCAAATTTCTTTGTATACACACAATGGTCAGAATGACATCTGATATAACCTTGCTCCATCATGAAGCTATCAAATTTCTTATACCATTGACGTGGAGCTTGTTTCAGGCCATACAAGCTCTTCTTCAGTTTGCACACCATCTCCTCTTTACCTTTGACTTCATATCCTTCTGGATGCTGCATATATAGCTCCTCCTCCAAATCGCCATGGAGAAATGTAGTCTTTACATCTAACTGTTCTAAGTGCAAGTCTTCTGCTGCCACTATTCCAAGAATAGTTCTGATAGAAGTCATTTTTACTACAGGAGAAAAAATCTCATCAAAATCTATACCTTTTTTGTGCAAACCCCTTGACCACCAACCGGCCTTGTATCTTTTCTTGCCTCCTTCTTCCTCTTTGACTATAAACACCCACTTATTTTGTAATGCTCTTTTTCCTTTGGGTAGCTTTACCAAATCCCATGTCTGGTTCTCCATGAGAGCCTGATGCTCCTCATCCATGGCTTTCTCCCACTTCTTCTGGCATCTACCTGCATTGCTTCATCAAAGCTCTCTGGTTCTCCACTATTAGTGAGTAATAAATAATAAAGAGAAGGAGAAAAACGTTTAGGTTCTCTTCTTACCCTAGAATACCTCCTCAATATAGGAGTTTGGGGTTCTTGTTGAGGGATTCCTGAACTAATTCATGTGTCACTTTCCCATCGGAAGATCCTCTACCGCTGCATATTCTTTCTTGGATTCTTCCCTGTTTTCCTGCAACTGCTGCTTATACATGACTTTCTCATTAAAGACCACATCCCTAGATCAAATGATTTTCTTTTCCTTAATACTCCAACATTTATATCCAAAGTCATCACCACCATAACCAATGAAAGTACATTTTTCTGATTTAGCCTCTAGCTTAGTCCTATCATCCTTGTCTATGTGAACAAACACCTCACATCCAAAGACTCTAAGAAATGAATAATCAACTTTCTTACCATACCAAGCCTCCTCAGGTATGCCTCCATCTAAGGCACTTGAGGGTCCTCTATTTATCAAGTACATAGTTGTGCTCACCGCTTCTACCCAAAAAGAAAGAGGCAGTCCTGCATGTAACCTCATACTCCTAGCACATTCCATTATTGTTTTGTTCATCCTTTCTGATACCCCATTCTGCTGCAGAGTTCTTGGAACTGTCTTTTGCCTGTGGATTCCATTTTTAGAACAGTAATAATCAAATTCATTTACGCAATACTCCCCTCCATTATCTCGACTGAGACATTTTAGCTTAAGACTGTTTCATTCTCTACAAGGCTTTCCATTTAACAAAAGTGTCAAATACATCAGATTTGTTTCTAATACAATAAACCCAAACTTTCCTTGTTGCATCATTAATAAAAGTAACATATTAACTTGAACCCCAAGAGATGATACCCGAGTGGCCCCACACATCGAATGCACCAGCTCTAACTTACTCTCTTTCTTTGTAGGTCCAACCTTAAGAAACCTTACTCACTGTTTCCCATATATGCAGCTCTCATGAGAAATCGAAACCCGTTTCGTATATCCAGTGCAAATTCTTCTTTATGATGTTCATGCCCTTATGGCTCATATGACTGAGCCTATAGTGCCATAATGTTGTATCTGCATCTGAAGCCACAAGATTACAATCATTAGTACTATCAGTGGTTAAATACAAGGTTCCAACCTTCTTACCTCTTGCCACCACAAGAGCACCCTTGGTAACCTTCCAAGAGTCCGCTGTAAATATCACAGTACAACCATCACTTCCCAACTGCCCCGCCGATATCAAATTTCATCTTAATGTAGGCACATGTCTGACATCCTTCAATAGCCAAGTATTCCCATTCTGCATCTTAACTTGAATAAAACCTTTTCCAACTATGTTGCAAGGCTCATCATCACTAAGAAAAACATGCCCAAAATCTCCTTGAACATAATCAACAAAATAATGCCTATGTGGAGAAGCATGGAAAGAAGCCCCTGAATCTAAAACCCAAGATTCAATAATATTGTGCAAAGAAAGAATCAAAGCATCCTGACATACATTACTGTTGCCACATTTTCCTCCTTGTTTTCTTCTTGTTGTTTCTTCTTATCTCGAAGCTCCCAACAGTCCTTCTTTCGCATGCCCAAAGCTTTCCATAATTCCAAAGATACAATCTTGTTCTTGGATTTTGACCTTGCTCGATCTTTTGATTTTCCATGGTTTCCTCTATTCTTTTGTCTCCCTCTAGTTTCCACTATCAAAGCATTCCCTGAAGTAGAAGATTCCCTAGAGCTTTTTCTTTACATTTCCTCACTTAGAATCACCCCTACAACATCCTCAAACTTCAACTTCGAGTTAGCTGGAACCGAGTTACTTACCGCCATTACCAGGCTATTCCAACTCTCAGGTAAAGAGCACAGAATTAATAAAGCCCTAACTTCTTCATCAAATTCTATTGTAACTAAAGCTAGCATATTCACTACCATATTGAAATCATTTAAATGATCTGCTACTGAACTATTCTCAGACATCTTCATATTAAACAACTTTTTCATTAAAAATATCTTATTAGAGGCAGAGGGTTTTTCATACAACTTCCCTAATGCATCCATTAGATCTTTTGTAGTCTTTTCCTTTGAAACATTAAATAATACCGAAGATGCAAGACTCACCGGATCATTCCAAGTTCCTTCCGATCCAACAAATCCCATTCCGCATCTTTCATACTCGAGGGTTTGTTCACCTTCTCAGACAATGGAGTATAAAGATCCTTCTGATAAAGGTAATCTTCCATCTGCATCTTCCAAAGACTGAAATTCTGCCCGTTGAATTTATCAACCCTAGATCTTCCTTCATCTCGCCATAGCTCCCACTCAAGCTAAAAACTTTCCTGTGATTCAACACTTCAGCAAACCAAACCAGGCTCTGATACCAATTGTTAGGAAATAAGGGATAAAATATGTGGAATAATCCCTCACAGAATCGCAACAATAGAAACTAATATGCAAAAATTATTACAGATCTCAAATAAAATTGTAGAATAAAATAACACAACACAAAGAGACAGTATTTAACATGGTTCACCCAATTTGGGCTACGTCCACCAAGAATCACTTGCTCAGATTTTATTACAAGCCACCGCTCTCTCAATACAATACCAGATCCGTTTGGAACTATGGTCAAAAAAACTCTACAAATTCACACACCAAATTCAAAACACATCGCAATACATTTTCTTGTGCATCTATCATATGCATAAGACCATATAAATAGACAATCTGCTAAGCAGTTTTACAAAACCGTGGGTATCAAAACCATGGGCAAAACCCGTCCCATGAACCTATGGGTCAAAAACTCGCGCCATATGAGAAAAGAACGCGTTTCCCGAACCCGACGAGGATACATGAAAAGTGTATAGTACTCTTAGTGTACAGTCTTCAACACTTTCACACATGAAAATAGGCTCCACAACCTAACATCGTAGTTGAAAACTATAAAACTTGTACTTTGTTTCTAGACCAGCTACCATGTAGATCTTGTATCAAAACTTTGTATCTTGAATATTCCTTTGATTGCATGGTTGCTATGAATCATTGATTTATCTGCGTTGCTTCCTTTACAATGGGAACTTTAATGCTACATTTTATCGACATCGTAACTCTGCAATTTTTTCCTTGAAAGCTGAAATTGAATACTTTTGAACTTAACGAATGATGTAGCAAAATTTGAATTCCATTCTCTTCTCATCTTATGATATTCGTACTTGTACTTATCTATTGTAATCTTTAAAATTTGTTTGAGATGTACTTGTAACTTTCTTGTGAATACCATATTTACACTTTTTAATGCATGTTTTTAAGAAAATAGAAATAGGAGTTAAGATATAAACCATGAGTTCAAGATTGACATGATTTCCTTCTCTTTTCTAGGAACCATGATATAGTTTGTAGAGGAAAACTGGAGCAACAATTTAGAAAGAAAAGAAAACATCCTAAAATGTAATGAAGGGTTTCTTTTACCGCCTTAAATTTTCAATTTCGTAAATATATGCATTCCTTTTCTTCAGTTATTTCTCATGGGTTGTGTGAGAAAAATATGCACAATTATTCTTCATGAATAACTGAAAATATTTTCATGTAATAAGATGTATGTCTTTCCTTTCTGTACTTTTATTCATTTGTATGGATAACGAATGAACTTATACAACTCAAAACACTTAAATAAATCACTTAATCATAGAAATAAATAAAAATCAAGTATACCTTATTGACGCTCATTGTAAATGAAAACTGCTTGTAAAACTGTACCTTATCCTTGAAACCTGCAACTTGTCTATAGTTTAAGAATATAGTGTCTGGTACATGCCACCATTTATTCCTTAGGGATTTGCGATGGTTGTTTATGGCTGTCACATAGTCCTAATGAGGGTGAAAAATGGAATGGATGCATCTATGAGGCATGGAGTTCTGTAATTACACCCAAGTTGTATTTTTGATCCAAATGTGACTTCCAAGACTGTCCAAAACCAAAAAATTAAAATATGTATCTTATTCCGAGGTGGCTGACCCAAACATAGCCAAACTTGTAACCCGACCAATCTGAGAAACTTAAAGTCTCCGCTTGACCTTTTTTACATGGGGTGCAAAATGTCAACATTTATGGTGATCTTGTGGGGAAAGCTTCCTGCTAGCTTGTAGACCAGTTCCTTTCTCTTGTCCATTAGGCATGGAGTTAGAGCATAAAACCAAAATATGCCTTTTCCAAAAAATAGACTAAAGATGGGAAAGGATCTAGAAACCAACTCATGTACACGAGTGCACTTATTGAATTGAAAAACATTGTGATGTGCATGAACTACACTTATTAAAAGGAAATCCTAATCTACCCTATTCTAACCAGCTGCAAATTGAGGCTAAACAAATCTTGAAATAGAAATGAAAAATAGCTTCCTTTTCTCCAGAAACAAGGTAATGAATTTAGCTTGCAAAACAAGTAACATGACAGAACTAAAAATGAGATGTGTACCTTGAATTTGTTCCAAAACTCAATTCAGAACATGAATAATCTTTCTAATTGATCTTCAAACTATTTTGAAGGGCTTTGAACTAATTGTTGAGGATCTAACGCTCATTTTTACGCTCTGATATAAGCATGAACTCTAGTATTGTTGTATATTTTTGTGAACTAGCAAGATACCAAATTATACATGGCCTCCAAATAAAAGGTAAGCCTATTCTCTTGTTTTGTAATCAAACCATAACCTCCATTTCGATCATGTTCTCTTTCTGAAGCTGTTTTAAGAGTTGTTTGACCCTTATAGGTGTTGTATATTCTCTTTGACATTCTGGAATTGATTTGAAAAGTATTCAACTTCTTTAAGTTGTTGTAACTCATCACTCATGACATCATAAAGATGATAAGATGACTGTTCTACTTCTTTATCTGTTTGAAAAGATTTTCAAAATCATCAAACTATTGATTATTTTCTTCATGTTGTTTATCCATTACTACCATAATTGATATTTTAGAATTACTTTCAAATTCTTCCATTCTATCCATATTTTCCATATTTCTTGAACATTCATTTTTCTTAATGAAAGATTGCTGCTCACGAATACTTGAAGTATCATCTGATAGTCCTTTTGAATCACAAGTCCCTAATAACGCAGATATCTCCATGCATGCAACACAATAAGGGTCTTCACACTTAATTGCTTGATCATGATCATTTTGAAACTGATCTTTCTCTTTTCTATCATCAATCATAAAATCTGATAAGTTGCTAAACATGATTCTCTTCCCTTAGATCAACTGATTTATCTTTAGAACTAATCAGATTCTGCTCAAGTCTATCAACTAGGGCGAATCGGTAGTTTGTAGGAGTATGGTTCCCTCATGCACACTATGATCAGAATATGAAGACTTGATGATCATATTTAATTTGCTTTAGATCTGTTGAAAAATTAGACTGTACTTTTTGAATAGGTTACTTCTCTAACTATGGAATATGATTGAACTAAAATTTAGAAACCCATTGCTCTATGCTCTACAAAAATTCCAATGTGTTGTTTTCTTTAGTTAACTACCCCTCCTAAATGATATTCGATCCTCTCTTTCTTGGACTATAAGTACGGGTAAAGGAGGAGGAGTGGG
This sequence comes from Taxus wallichiana var. yunnanensis, assembly GCA_018340775.1. Lineage (NCBI taxonomy): Eukaryota > Viridiplantae > Streptophyta > Pinopsida > Cupressales > Taxaceae > Taxus > Taxus wallichiana. The sequence goes on from CM031240.1 coordinate 205,377,124, forward strand.
ACTAATTTTAGCCTTAATTGGAAAATTTTGAACAAGGGGTGTACAAACTATTTTTAAGGAAATCATCTCGAACACTAACTCGGAAACTTTAATTTGGGTTTAACACATGATTGTAGGGTAGTAAAATTAGGAATTGCAACATCCTAACAATTTGAAAACTGATGAATGGGTTGCTTTGGATGATAAGGGGAATATATAGGCACTAAATTCTAACAAACCTAATGCCTTCTATCTTTCACTGATAATGATTTCTCATATAGTTCCTTGACAACTAAAAATGACTGCTTAAGTTCATTAAGCTCAATCTCAAGATCTCTTCACCTTTCACAATCAGCATAACCCTCTACATAACTTTGACCTTGAACAACGTAATGATCATCATATTGATAATCATACTGATTTCCAAGGTTTGGGTCATAAGGATATTCATTCTGGTAGGGGTTATAGAAATGATCTAAAGGGAAAAAAGGATAAAAGGGAGGCTATTTTGGTGGACAATACTGCTAAAGATAAGGGTTCATGGCTGCGACACCTCATAAAATATTAAAATTATGAAAAATAAGTCTGCTACTCACAAAAATAGCTCGAATAACAGCAAAATAACGGATATGATTTTCTTAAGAAATGCCTAAAAATGTAGCTAAAAATTGATGATGTTTGAAAAACTATGTATTGATTTGAAATCAGATTTACAGAGTCGCCTGATGAATTCTTCTTCAGAACTTTAATCTCAGAATGTATCAATAAAAGTTTTCATCCTTGTCCCACCAGCGTGCAAAAAAATTGTTCTCTCGAAAGTGCACCCGTAGAGAGATGATTGCAGCTGTTCTAAGCTTTCTCTCGGATCTCTATCTTTTTAGATATAATGGAAACACCTCAGATCGTGGGTATACCTATTACAAAATAGCCTTAATAGCCTAGATTAAAAAAATACACCCTAGTCAAACTACAGTTGACTGATCTATTTTTAACAAAGAAAGATGAATAATTTGGCGAATAATAGCCTTTTCTTGTTGTGTAAGTCTCCACTAATGTGCATGCAATATTTGTCTCCTAGTGCTTGATTTGACAATTACAATTTCATCCACTTGCAATGATAAATTTAGCACTCGTCAATTCCGCCCCTTGGATGCACTTACAAAAATAAATCTTTGTGTGAGAAAAATAATTTCTTTATTTGAAATAATTGGCAAAATACTTCACCCATGCATCCATCTTGATGGCGACCACCTTTGATTCGATGCTAACATCTATTTCATCTTCTTGTGATCACATGAAAATTTTCCACTCCTGTGTAGATGAAAATAATGCTTTTATTTTTAAAAACGTAGCAAAAACAAAAATGAACCAAAAGTGGGAACCACCCATGCACATGGGAAGAATAAATAATATCTCTCCTTTTTGAGATAATAAGGTCTCTTTTTTAAAAGCTTAAAGTGATTGTGATCTAGTTTAAATTGACCCTCCATTGGCCCCTCTTTTGATGAAATATGATATGGTCTTCCTTTGACTTGGACATGCGCATAATAATCACTGTTATAGTTTCAAATAATAATCATGTTGATTATTCACATTGGCACAGACTTGATCTCCCTTTGAATAATCATTTCACCTTTTGGAAATATAAGGTCATGGGACCCTTTTACATTATTTATGGTGCATACCTTATTATTAGACCTTCTCAAAGGTCAACACAATGATAATATTAAACTAGGATTGATCCCCTTTGTGATGATGAATCACCCCATTATTTTTTTGTTGGTGATTGTTTTATCTAACCCTAGGTTGATATAACCCATTATTGCTTGCCACATATGTCCTTTTCCAACCTACGTTGAGTTAGTTAATCAGTGATCAAGTTGGAATACCCTTAAACTTGGAACCCTAATTACTTTTCTCATTTGTGAGATCACTCAAGGTAGTGAAGCTCTGCAAAATTTTACAGTCTGTGCCACCATTGTCCTGGATTTGAGCTCTGAGTTTCTTGTGTGAGGCTTTGATGGAATAAATTCTACCAAAATTCTTCAATGTGTGGATTCCATTATTTTTGATGCGAAAGCTTGAGTGAACGATTATGTGGTATTTAGAGCTCATTCATGTTTTGATACTTCTCTACGAACGGTTTTTCCAACCACCATTGGTGAATTTTGGAGTTCTGTGGTTCATTTCTTCCTATTCTTGCTTCAACGCAGTCGACATTCTTGATCATTTCTGAACTCAAGCTCTGGTTATGTTGAGATGGGAATGGCTTGTTTTTCTCCCTATGGCTTTGATTTTTGAATTTTGGACTAGATGTTGAAGGTTTCAGACATTGTGGGATAAGTTTCATGTTATTCTGAGTTGTTATGGTTACTGTTATATTTTCATGGAGTTTGAATCTGATAAACAAGATGTCAAACTCTATTTTCTAATTTTTTATTCCTTAATAGCTGCTTAAAATTTGGACACCTGTATCCTTCTGTATTTTCATCTTTCTAACTCTGTACTCAAGGGTTATTTTTTTTTTTATAAAAATGGCAAGTTCTTTCATACTTCTCAATAGAACTTTCAGGTATTTGTATTTTGTTGTTCGTATATCACCATTTACAACCATTTTGAACTTAAGATTATGTATTTTTAAGCCTTCAAGATCTTATTATGCGTATTCTACTACCATTATTATGGATTTTAGCTCTCAGATTGTTATTTCATAATTCGGGGTTTCAATTTACTGTTGTGTTTCTTGGGGTTTTTAATCCTCAGAGATATTATTGAAATTTGGGTTCTTGTTTCGAAAATGTTTCCTTTTGTTAGATCCGGATTTACATTTGTATCAGCTGTTCTGTTTCTGAAGCTGTATCTTGTGTGTGTTTCTAAAAACTGTAAATGCCTCTTCTTTTTCCTTTTATTCTTTTTGATGTTGTATCTCAAATAGCTTACATATATTCATATATACTTTTATGTACCACGTTTCGTTGTTAGTACCAAGGAATCTAAGTATATTTGGTTCAGAATTTTACTGGGCATTGATAGATCTTTTATTCTGAGCTTTACTATATGGCTGTATTATATATTCTTAACATCTTTTGCATTTAGAGCTCCATTATTCTCTATTTTAAAGCCTTCGAGCTTGATCTGTGAGCTATGTTGCTAGGTTCTCAACTATTTTTTTTTTAATTTTCTCTGAATTTATTGTGGGCTACTCGAGCTTACATTTCTCTTGAACAAGTCCATTGTACTTGTATAATTTGACTATATATACTTATTTTCTTGTAATTTGATTGTATCTGCAGTAGATTTATATCTTTTTCCACTATTGTCCTTGTTGTATTTCTTAGCTCTTAAGAAGTTTCTATTCTGAAATGGTAAATAGATCATCTACACTTTTATCATTTCTTGTACCTCTACAACCTGTTTATGATGTGATCTTTTGTATCTGTGGCTTCTTATCGCAACATACTCCTTATTTTTCTAATGATGGTTGTTTTTGCATCAAGTTGATGTTATTTGTACTCTTCTGCAAATATTTGGCTACCATGGATGCACTTTACACTACTGTAGCTCCTTCTTTCGAGCATACTCATTTCTTATAGCTTGATATGGGCTTTTAATAGCCATCACTAGCACTTTCTCTTTTGAAGTCTAGCAACAAACTATGAACTTTGAGGGAATTCTACTTTGCAATTTGTGTATCATGCTTGAACAAGTATTTGATGTGTTTATTGGAATTGACCCTTTGAGATGGGTTGTATAATTTATGGTGGTGTTATTGGTTGTAATAACTATTTTTACTTCTGAATATGTATTATGAAATCTCATACTTCATGTTGAGCTCTAAAAACCTGTAGCTAAAATTGTGAGTTGTTTCCTGAATTTTCTCTCTGAAACATGTTGATTCATCTTACCTTGATTGACACCCTATAGCACTATCTAGTTGCAACTATATGAAGGAAAGAAATTCTTGAAATCTTGATTCTTAGAGATGTATCAAAACTATTTTAGAATTTTAAAACAATTGTGATGTTTGCTCTCTTGAACTGATTTTCATCCGTTATTATTCATTGTACATTTTGGGATCTATTTAGCAGCTTCAATTTGACAATGCATATAAGGATATGAGAAATTGTATCTTGTGTTTTTCGGCTGTAATTACACAATATGTGTAACTTTATTCATAAACTCATCTTTGTATTTGAAAAGATACACATGTAGTTGATTTTTTCACCTTTTATAGCTCGCAAAACTCTTGAAATATTGCTAATTTTGAAAGATATTTGGTTCTTCATTTGCAAGCTGAAGCTTTGACCTCTCTCGGGGTCAACTATACTTGATGTGATCTGAAATCTGTGCTTGGTGATTTTTCCAAGTTATGCTCAGTTGATAAATTTTGTAACTCAATGTCTTAAAACTCACAGAAAATGTGTATTCTTTTCCTGAACTCTACAATAACAACTTGAGGCTTGAACTTTATTTAATGTTGGTACATTTCTAAACTACATTCCTTGCTTCATTTGTGCTTTGTAAATCATGAATTTTTTTTGATATGAACCCTTGAAATTATTTCTTAAGTGTTTTACTTGTTCTACAACCTGTAGGATGAAGACACAATGAACCCAGATAGATGAGCCTGTAGCTGAAAACTGGAAACTTGTACTTTGTTGCTGGACCAGCTACTATGTAGATATTGTATCAAAACTTTGTATCATGAATCTTCCTTTGATTACATGGCTGCTATGACCCTTCTCTTTACTATTCTGCTTCCTTTAAAATGGGAACTTGAATGTTGTATTTTTTGATACTCAGTAACCGTACAATTTTTTCCCGAGATCTAAAAATGAATACTTTTGAACTTAACAAATGATGTCGCAAAATTTGAATTTCATTATCTTCTCAATTTATGATATTCCATACTTGTACTTTTCTATTGCAATCTTTAAAATTTGTTCGAGATGTAGTTACAACTAACCTGTGAATACCATATTTGCACTTTTTAATGCATGTTTTTCGAAACTAGAAATATAAGGAGTTAAGATTAAAAACCCCGAGCTTAGTATTGACACCATTTCCTTCTCTTTTAAAGGTACCATGATGTAGTTTGGAGAGGACAGCTAGTGCAAAAATTCAGAAAAAAAGGAAATCCTCCTAAAAGGTAATGAAGGGTTTCTTTTACCTCCTTACATTTTCAAGTTCATAAATATATGCATTGATTTTCTTCAATGATTTCTCATGGCTTATGCGAGAAACATTTGTACAATTATTCCTCATGAATAAATGAAAATGTTCTCATGTAATTAGATGTATGTCCTTCCTTTCTATATTTTTATTCATTTGTATGGATAATGAATGAACTTATAAAACTAAAAACACTTAAAAATTCACTTAATCATATAAATAAATTAAAAATCAAGTGTACCTTATTGGCGCTCATTATAAATGTAAACTGTTTGTAAAATTGTACCTTGTCTTTCAAACCTACAACTTGTTTGTAGTTTAAGCACATCATGCGGTTTGGTACATGCTACCATTTATTACTTCCTCAGGGCTTTACGATGGTCGTTTATGGATTTTTCATATTTCTAACGAGGGTATCAAATGAAATGGTTGCATCGATGAGGCATGGCATTCAGAATTGCACCCAAGTTGTAGTTTTGATCCAAATGTGACTTCCAAGACTGTCCAAAACCAAACAATTAAAATTTGTATCTTATTTCGAGGTGGATCGCCTAAGCATAGCCAAACTTGTAACCCAAACAATTTGAGAAAATTAAAAGTTTTGAGTTGACCTTTTCACACGGGGTGCAAAAAATGTCAACAATGGTTTCTAGAGTGTCGAGGGTGAACATCAACATCCAACTAGACTTCTTTAGCCACATGTTATCCCGAAGTGGAAATGGGACACCATTTACATGGATTTCATAGTAGGGCTACCGAATTCAAGATACCACCATGATGCCATCATGGTCATGGTGAATAGATTGATGAAAGTGACTCATTTTTCTCTGGTGAAGACCACCTATGTGTAGCGAGTGTAGTAGCGAGAGTGTACTGGATGAGATTGTTAGACTATACGGTATTTCATGGAAGATCATCTATGACCATGATCCCTTATACACATCAAAATTCTGGACTACCATGCAACAGGCCCTTGGGATGAGTATCAAATTCAACACAACCTATCATCTAGAGATAGATGAATGCAGACAAAACGGGTAAATCATATTTTAAAAGACATGCTTCGGATGTATGTCATGGATAATCATTTGAAGTGGGAGGAGAATTTGTATTTAGTTAATTTTTTAGACAACAAGAGCTTCCAGAGTTCTATTGGGATTGTAGACACCTAAAACATGCTTACACTTAGCATTTCATCCAATTCAAACAATTAACAACACTTTGTTAATTGCCCATACTTCGCTCCATTCTTGGATGCCCATTTTGGAAACATTTTCAGTCACATTCCTCCTATAATCATCTTATTTAGCTAATATCTCTCATATTAGCTAAACATTCCTCCTTTCAACCATTCATAACCTCCCTAGTTCTCTCTAGACCACTTCTATTGGCTTCATAGGCTATCTATCACCACAATGGGTTATCTAGACCCCTCCCAACTCTCAGTGAGTCTCTAATCACTTGCTAATCAAGTTTAACTAGCATAAACCCTAGTTAACTAGCCTAAACCAAGCTTAACTAAGCCTAAAGCATGTTTATCCTAATCTAATCTAAAAGTGCTTTTTGAGCTTTAGTCCCACATGCACCCAAAGTTCAACATCCTCTCATTTGGAAATCTATAAATAGAAGGGTCACCCCTCCCTTTAAAACTTACAACTTCACTCACAAGTCCTTCTCTCTCACATTTGGAGATATTGGCATTAGACCTCATTTGCATTAGCCAAGCTAATAGGCATTTGATCTTGGCTATCCTCCATTGTTGAAGCTCCTCCATCTTGCATCCATAACTTCATAGTAGGTTAGTAGGAGGGTATCTAAGTTAGCCTTCAGCCATTTAGAGAGACCTCTTCACCTCCTTTGAAGCAAACAACACATATAATTTGATTTCCCATAGGTTTAACTAGGTTTAATTTATGTTTTAAGTAATCATAGAGTAGTTAGAGATAAAATAATATTGTTTTAGTTTAATTCATTATTGTAGAAGTTATCTTGTTTAGCACTCATCTTAATGTTTATGATAGGTTTAGTTAGATTACGGAACTACTTAGCCTAGTTTCTTGTTTATTAACATAACTAATCTTCTCAAGCATACAGGGATGACAACTTCTCAGGCATTATATGGTAGGGAGTGCATGACACCTTTGAGTTGGGATAGACTTGAGGAAAAAGTATCTATTAGCCCAGCTTTGTTATAGGACATGGATCGGTCGGTTGTTTTGATTTCTCGAGAGATTGTAGGAGGCACAGGATAAGTAGAAGAATTAGGAAGATCGGAGGATAATTGAACATAGTTATGAGGTGGGCATGAAGGAATTTCTTCATGTTAGACCTCATAATATTTATATCCATTACGGAAAAAATATAGGTTTTCTCCTATATTCGTGGGTCCTTTCAAAATCCTGTAGCAGATCGGTCCCTTAACCTATTGTCTAGCCTTGCCACATAGCTTGTCTCACATGCATGATGTGTTTCATGTATCTATTCTTAGGAGATATATCCAAGATCCATCTCATGTATTTGAGTTGACCGCATTGTAGGTGCGAGGAGCAAGGGCAAATGATTGTGGATCCTATGTGTATTTTCGAGTACAAGACACTGGGCCTTCGAGGCCGAGAGATTGATCAGGTGTGAGTCTAGTGGGACATGTATGATGAGACTTCGCTACATGGGAGGATGCTACATTTCTATGAGTCCTATTTCAACATATATTTCAGTCACTTCTAGTGTTGAATGTATGTAAAGGGGTGAATGGGGCCGATTAGGGCTCTAGTGTGTTAAGTTAAAATGTAACCCTTCTAGTAGATTTTAGTGACTAATTTAATGAACAATTATTTATTGATGATAATTAAATTGATATTAGACCTGGATTAAGAATAATTAATTAATAATCTAGACTAGATCTATCCTATGAAATGTAACTTTGCTAGTAGGAATTAATTAAATGTATATTAAGGTTTGACATCTTTGTAACTTAATACAAAAAAATTACTACAACCTTCTAGATAATTATTTAACAATTAATGTGGTTTTTAAACGTCGAGATTGTGGGTGTTATGCTTGTTATCAGATCCATGGGTTCAACACTTTGACCCCGGGCACACTTGGAAACATAAGGCATAACAAGAAAACATAGCGCAACTCTAAACCTAGATCACACAACTTGCATGATATTTTAAATGAAGAAAACCTAGAAAACTGAAACAAAACCTAAAATGATAAAATAAATCTCACCTTGGTATTTGTAGGAGGCAAGAACCAAAAGAGGAGTTCTTGCGTGTGGACATAGAATTACCACCCCGGATCGGGGTAGTAGCCATCATATTTCCTCGATACTTTATACGTTACAAGATGTTTACGCCACTATACGTAGAGGGTCTTTAGGTGGGAGACATAGAGACATGACAGAGAGCCATCAATAGAGGCTCGTGCACCTTCCCGACATAGTGATGAGCATCGGGTAGAGATATCCCACGTGGAGTCTATTAGATAAGAATCACCAGAGAGAGGTCATGGAGACAAATGTACGGGATGCAAAGATAGATCTAGGAGCCCTAGGCAGCATGATGATCATGTTGAGAGACCTAGAGGCAGACAATCTACAATGGTAGATCACATCAAAGAGATCTGAAACTCCATCCATCTCATTTCACTGGGGAAACTAGAGGATTCCAGGTAGAGGCATGGTTGGTCAGCTTGAGCAGATGCTTTAAGCTATGTCTGTGTACTAGCAACACAAAGGCTCATGTTTCCATCCACCTTCTGAGAGATGGAGTTGGGGTTTGGTGGAGGACCGAGGAGCAAAAGCTCAATTTTGATTTTGAGATAGTCACTTGGGATCTCTTCGAGGAGTAGTTCAGGAGCAAATACTTTTCTAGGAGGTTCATTCAACAAAGGATAGATGAGTTCCATGACCTACGTCAGACATCCATGACAGGTGGCGAGTATGAGAGTTATTTTCTAAACCTACTTAAATATGTGGAATATATGCTAGACAAGTAGGTGAGCATCCATTGGTTCATCGGTGGCTTGGACCTAGACATTGGAGCGGCAAAGTGTGCATACATTATCCACAGACTCTAGTAGAGGACGTTGAGAAGGCCTACATTATGGAGGAGACCAGGGAAGACGCATTAGGGAAAAGATAGAGTGTGGAGCCATATCCAATATATGCCGGATAGTAGATCAAGGGGTGAGTTCCTCATCCTTGTGGTGGACATGGTTCTACACAATCTTTAGTGAGACCACCACAATAAATACCTCAATAAGCAACACCAACACACTCACCGTCTATTTAGGCCTCCACTGAGATTCGATGCTCAGAGGGGACGTAGTATGGGGCCTTCTCCTGGGGGACTAGTTAGGACATAGGCACTACCTGGGCATGTCGGCCAAGAGGAGACCGTCAACGAAACCTCAATAGTTCAAAACACGATCATTAGGATCCATGATACAAACCACTTGAGTATCATCGGGAATTGCATCTCATTGGAGGAGTGGTAGTTTCTATGGATGTGGAGTACTTTGGTATCATTGGAGAGAGTTACCTCATAACCCTAATAATAAGGGTAAGGCACCAATTTGAGCGTACTATATAGCAGACATGGCTAAGAGCCACAAGATATATGTAGCGGTTGAGAACCGCCGATTAGAACACTAGAGCACTGTGATTGAGACGACACATAACATTGATGGAATTTCTATTCCTTTTTATTTGATTCAGGCTCCTTAGATTATTTTATTTCCCCATTTGTAGTAGAGCGATGTAGGCTGGTGGTAGTTAGGTAGAGTTGTATTTGGGATGTGGAGATGGCTTCTAGAGCCAAGCTCACAGTGGACTCCTTAGTTAGGCAGTGCATAGTTGACCTAGGATCCTTTTCCATGACCTTGGATCATCGCATCCTTCCATTGGGTTCTGTAGGATTATTTTGGACATGGATTAGTTATTCGCACATAGGGATCGGGTTGATTGTTACAGTAAGGTAATATCATGTGTAAATGATTTGAGTGTAGAGATAGTGATAGTTGGAGTCAGGAGACCCACCACTATTCATAAGCATATCCGCTATCTGACTTAAGTCGTGTGTACGGTGTGGTTTCCAATTATTTTCTATCATGGTTAGTGAAAAATCCAAGGATAAGTCTAGTGGGATGTCACTTGATTATTATCAGATCTTGAAGGAGTTTTTATATTTCTTTCCATATGAGTCATCAAGGTTACCTCCCCCATGTGAGATAGATTTTCACATTGATTTGGTTCCAAGAGAAGAGCCTATCTCACAAGCACCTTATAGGATGACTACCCCTGAGCTATGTGAGCTCAAGTTGCAGCTTAAGGGCCTTATGGAGAAATGCCTAATCCATCCTAGTGTATCCCCTTGGGGTTCACTGGTGATTTTTATAAAGAAGAAGGATGGATCTTTGTGATTGTGTATTGATTATCGTTAGCTAAACAAAGTAATGATCAAGAATCGTTACCCCCTTCCACATATTGATGATTTGTTTGATCAGATGAAGGGGGCCACAATATTTTCTAAGATAGATCTTAAGTCTGGATACCATCAGCTAAGGATCACAGAGGCAGATATTCATAAGACAACCTTTTATATGAGATATGGCCACTACGAGTTCATAGTAGTGCCTTTTGGTCTAACGAATGCCCCCATAGTATTCATGAGTTTGATGAATGGGGTATTTCAGACATTTTTGGATCGCTTCGTGCTCATATTTATTAATGAAATTTTTATTTACTCACACACATGTGAGGAGCACGAGGAGCACCTTTTCCTCGTTCGTAGTGTCTTCACGAGGAACAAATTTACGAGAACCTAGAGAAGTGTGCATTCTTTCAATTAGTGGTACAATACTTGGGTCAAATCATTTCTAGGGAAGGTATCTCAGTCTATCCTTTCAAAATTTGAGCTATTATGGATTGGCCCGTGCCAACTAGTGTGACTAAGGTTCATATTTTCATGGGGTTGGTAGGTTACTACATGAGATTTGTTTAACAATTTTCTCGAATTGCGCATTCCCATCACTTCCTTCAATGAAAGGGAAGAAGTTTGTTTGTTCTAATGGATATGAGAAAGCCATTAGTACCCTAAAGGATTTCCTTATGTCAACACTAATTTTTACAATGCGAGATCCGCATGGAGAGTTATTCATTTTTATAGATGCTTCCTTTATAGGTATAGGAGGTGTATTGATGCAGGAGGTCTTTGTGGTTTCCTTTGAGTCTTGAAAACTAAAATATCATGAGCTCAATTATCCGAATCATGACCTTGAGGTTGCAACACTTGTGCATGCTTTAGTTCGATGGAGACATTTCCTTCTTGGTACGAGACTCATTCTAAGGACGAGACCATTTGAGCTTATGTTACCTCTTAACATAACCTAATATCAATGCTCATTAGCGGCGTTGGATGGAGTTGTTATGTGAGTATGACATGGAGATAGAGTATGTGAAGGGGAAGGAGAATGTTGTTGCAAACACTTTGAGTAGATGGAGACATTTGGTTATGGCTACTTTAGTGGGTACAAATTTGTGGAGCAGGATTTTGCAAGTAACTTCCTCATGACATTTTCTACCTTGCAGCTAGATCAGAGATTGAGTCTTAGAGACCCCTTGAGGGGAAGTTTGATGGTTTTACATTAGATTCATATGGACTTCTTAGACACATAGGCCAAATCTATGTACCTAGGGATGGAGGTTTGAGATAGGATATCTTGGTAGAGGCTCATCATGCACCTTATTCAGCCCATCTAGGGGTGAAGAAGATGCATGCCACCTTGAGACAACTATACCATTGGAGAGGTCTTTGGAGAGATGTAGCTCATTTTGTGTCACGTTGTTTAGAGTGTTAGAGGGTGAAGGTCGAGCATTAACATCCAGTTGGCCTTCTTTACCCACATGTTATCCCAGAGTGGAAATGGGACACCATTTCCATGGATTTCATAGTAGGGCTACCAATGTCAAGATACCACCACGATGCCATCATGGTCATGGTGGATAGATTAACAAAAGTGGCTCATTTTTCTCTAGTGAAGACCACCTACATAGCTAGTGCAATAGTGAGAGTATATCTAGATGATATTATTAGATTGCACAAGATTCTGTGGAAGATCATCTGTGATAGTGATCCCTTGTACACATCACACTTCTAGACTATCATGTAGCATTCCTTTGGGATGAGTATCAACTTCAAGACAGCCTATCATCTAGAGACAAATGGATAGAAGGAGCTTGTAAATAAGATTTTAGAGGACATAATCAGGATGAACATCATGGATCATCAGTCAAAGTTGGAGGAGTACTTGTATTTAGTTGAGTTTTCATACAAAAATAGCTTCCAGAGTTCTATTAGGATGGCACCTTTTCAGAATTGTATGACAGGGAGTGCAGGACACCTTTGAGTTGGGATAGAATTTAAGACAGAGTATCATTTGGGCCGATTTATTACGGGACATGAAGGAATAGGTTTTGATTCGTCGGAGGTTACAGGAGGCACAAAATAGGAAGAAGAAGTATGTAGATTAGAGGAGAGTTGATCGTAGTTATGAGGTGGGCATGAAGGTGTTTCTTTGTGTCAGACCTCATAAGAGTCCTATCCATTATGGAAAAGGCTCTAAGTTGTCTCCTATATTTTTGGGTCCATTCAAGATCCTGGAGTGGATCGTTCCTTAGCATATCATCTAGCCCCTTGTCACCTAACTTGTCTCATGTGCATGATGTGTTTCACATATATGTTCTTAGGAGATATATCCCAGATCCATCTCATATATTGGATTGGACTGCATTGCAGGTGCAGAAGTAGGGGCAGATGATGGTGGATCCTGTACATATTTTACAGCATAGGACCCTAGGCATTCAAGGACGAGAGATTGATCAGGTGCGAATCCATTGGGATAGGTATTATGAGACTGATTCTACATGGGAGGATGCTACGTTACTATGAGTCTAATTTCCACACGTATTTTTCTGACTTCTAGGAGGAAGTTGAGTCTAAGGGGAGGGGAATGTAGTGCCCACGCCCCTTCGATAGTTATTATATTTTTATTTTGATTACTGTTGACTATAGACATGGATGTTATCGTCTTAGTTTAGTTTAACATGATGTTAGATGATAGAGATATTATGACTATTGATGGATTGTGGTTCATATCATGGCTTGTGTGCATTCTTAGAGGCATAGAGAGACATTTTATATTGATGATGATAATGTGTTATTGGCATATTTATTATTGTAGTTCATAATTCTTGACATGTTTACCATGATTGAGCATTTGAACTAATCTCGTGATCTTGTTGATATTGATAAAAATATACAATTGAGATGTTGTTGAAATTTTAGACAAATGATAGCATTGTTAGTCTAGATTATGAATTAATTATATGTGGATATTTATTTATTGATGAGCGTATATTTTAACTTTGATATATTTAATGCGTCTACAAGGCCGAAGGAGGTATTGTGTGATTTTGCAGGTAATTATATCATAACAATCAAAAGGGGGTTGAAGACCAATCATAGTGGAATAGTAGGTGGATACAATGAAGGTCTCCGTGACAACTTGTGTAATTTTGTTGTTTTGTTTGTTTTAATTTTGTAGGGAGTTCCCATGGGGAGATGACCTTCAATTGTGACCATGGGCTATGTGTGTAATTCTTTCCCATTTTCTTTTATTTATTGTAGAGTATGTGATTTATTTTGTAATGTAATTTATTTAATCATTATTGATTAATGTGATTTATTAAGTAATTTAATCATATTATTAAGTTATTCGGGGATGTGAAACAAAGGCTCATTTATTAGAGTTGTTGGTCTTTTGGATTTTATGATTTTGATTGAGTATAAGTGACTTTGAGTGTTATACACTCTACCTTATCTTGGAATTTCGGATTTGGGCTTAAGGGCCATTTCGGAGGCTTGTGGGACAAGCTAAGATTGTCCCACCCATTTTAATTTCATATACCAGCCCTACCGATGGATTGGGGGTAAAAATTAGACCCCATTATGAATTTTGTAAGACAAAAAGTGACATTAATTACACTTTTCTTACATGGGTTCTAAAGTTTGTCCTTAGGGAGCATGGGTTTGGGTTGTGTGTGTAAGAGACTTGTCATTCCTCTCAACAACCAATTTATTTTGCATTGGGGTTGAGGTTTGACTTGTGATGTGGAGTTGGGGATAAGTTATGTGGAATCCTACATAGAGCCACCTCAGCCTCCTCTCTCCTTTTTCTATTTATTTGTTTTGGGGTTATTTCATTTCATTGGTGCTATTGTATTTTTGAAGTTAGAGAGTTTTTGGAGTTCTTGTTTAATTATTGGATCTTGTTGGAGTTGGATTGATCTTGAAGGATCTTGGAGTGTGATTCCTTGATCAATTTCTTACCATGGAAAGGTAGGAGATACACTCTTTTTACTTGTTTTTTTATTATGTGTGTATTGCATGTATGTGAATGTTTTGGTATGCTTGTTGGGATCTTGGGTAGAATGCCTAAGTATGGTGTATGATAAGGCTATGGGGATTTTATATGTAGGGAGGTATAAGAGTTTATTTCATGTTTTGGGAGGGATTTGGGTTGGGTGCCCCACCTTGGATAATTAAATGCTTGCATTTCTTACTTGGTTCTTTAGAGGGAGACATAAGAGATTGTAGGGAGGCATAAGAGAATATGGGAGGCATAAGAGGATCTTGAGGGATGCATAAGATTTGTGTAGGGGTTTGAGATTTTTTTTTTTTTTTTTGAGGGTTTTAAGGTGAGCACCTAATTCCATTGGGAGGCATAAGTGATCTCACCATAGAACCTTGTTCTATTGGATTTGCATTTTCAAGACTTGTGTATTTTGAAAGTTGGATTCTTGTCTTTACTTTTTGTGTTGAATGTGTGTATATGGGTGAATGGGGCCACTTAGGACTCTAGTGTGTTAAGTTAAAATGTAACCTTTCTAGTAAATTTTAGTGATTAATTTTATGAACACTTATCTACCTGATTATAATTAAATTGATATTAGATATGGATTAAGAATAATTAATTAATAATCTAGACTGGATCTATCCTATGAAATACAACTCTACCAAAGTAGGAATTGATTAAACATATATTAGGGTTTGACATCTTTGTAGATTAAAACAAAACCAAAATTCCGTAACCTTCTAGATAATTATTTAAGGATTAATGTGGATTTGGAATGTCGAGATTGTTGGTGTTACATATCCCTTATGACAATATCCATAACTTACATAATTATTTTCCATATTTCAAATTTCATACAAAGTTCATAATTCTTTCGTTCTTATGTTAAAGGTTTGATTCATAAAATATGTTTAGTTGACATTTAATTGTAACCTCATTATGCAAGGGGACCAACCATAAGTTGTTGAGGGAAAATAATACAATTCAAAGGAGGTGAAGGTTCAAATTTCCATTTCCTATAAAATTCCTTCCTTTAACATCACATTTGTTCTCGTACTATGGTTGTTTTAGTTCCAAATTTAGTTTGAGTCAATAATAATTTACACATCATAATTTTATTTTTAGTGGACTCTATATTGGCTCAAATGCCTAATCCCACCAAGAACAATTTGTATCTATTCTTACACAAAATTCAATGCTTAAATAAATTGTAAGGACTTCAAGTGAAAATTTGTTCCTAAACCATTATCACATATACTCTTGTTTCTCATCTCGTTTACATTGTTTCTTAGGTATCTTATTGGCATCACTTTATAACAAAAAGAGTTATGAAAGTACTTGTCTAACATCTTTAAGAAGTACCTGATTGGAAGTATTATAACTACACATGAACCAAAAGTTAACCTCCTAATCAAGTACATGAGGTTTGGTTTAATTCCAATTTAAGCTTGGGGCTCTATGCCCAATTAAATATCAGATTAAGGTGTGAAAATATATATTTACCCTATAAAGCCTTTGTAAAAGAACAAGGCACTACATATTTAGTTGATAGGATCTAAAGAGATCATTAACAAGAGTTTAAGTCATAGTACAACTATTTCACTAGCTCCATTGTGTCATCTAGATTCCACAAGGAATTCCTTTCAATTTTCATAAGACTAGGTAGTCCAAAGAGGATCCTACGGAAGTGTTGGTTCTTCTTACACCATAATTAGTTGGACCATGTTTTTGTTAACCATTGGGTTTACAAAAATGTTGCTAAACATATTGACTATGATGATAACTCAAAATTGGGCTCTTATTTACTTAAACTAGAAGGTTCCATCAAGTGTAAATTTTAAGTTCATTTTATGGTTTCAATTTATTCTATGGTAAGAAGGATCACACATGAAGACAAGTTATGCACGAATCTTATACTAGGGTTGAGTGTTTCGTTTAAATCTCTTTATTACATTTACAAGGTAATAATATAAAACACTAATTAATTAATCGTGTATTGAAAACTGGAAATGAACTACATTATTTTCAATTCAAATTCATTTAGCATACATATCTAACTTTTACAATACAAAATTTGAGGATCAAGATAACACCCATGTGTAGAGGAACATTTCCCTTAAACCCTAACATCTACCATATTACAAAACTTCAATTATAAACATTTTCATACTTCACAAATGTTAAAATATCCTCTACAGTTTCATTTAACATATATAAATCCAAACTTTTTACCACATGTAAATATGAATTAAAATTACACCTATGATAAAATGTGATGGCAGAAGATAAATATAAATGTATTCAATGTATTCTCCTCAATGTGTGAAACAAGCACCACAATAAATACAATGCTGAAATAGTTCATGAAGGAGAATAGTCCCACAGGAAGGAGAACAGTTACAACACCTAACTGCCACGTATGCATAACTACTAATACTAAACAATGTATTAGATTTTTCTAACATTCCCCCTTATTACATTGTTCGTACAAACATACATTTCCAGATAGAGAGTCCCCCCCTTAATGAGAACACCACAAAGAGGGTCTTCACACGAGCATGTGCCTACATGGTCTCACATGGTTTTTCTAAGGTTGACCAAAAACCTAGAGGGACAGGAACACTTTCTCGACTGTTCACCTCGGTGGTTTTATAGGATTACCACGAACCAAGAGGATTTTACCTCGGTGGTTTTACAGGCATACCATGAACCCAAGAGGATGATACCTTGGTGGTTTTACAGGATTACCATGAACCCAGGGTGAGTACCATGTGCTACTTTCAATGCTTTTCTATTCCCCATGATGCTCTTCAATTAGAAGGTCCCACATAGGAAATTAAGCAACATCTGCACTTTATTGAAAAAACAATAGAACAACCAACACAAAACTGAAATAAACAAACCAAAATTGAGGAATTTTGTCCTCAATACCTTATTCTCGCCACAATCTTTGTCGATGGCCTTGTGCCATCGCTTGCAAGAGGTCGCTAGATTTCCTCTAGCCTCCATTTTTCCTCCGTCCTCCTATATTGCTGCTTACAATACTAGAGATGATGTGAAGCCAATCTCATCAACAACTTCTTCACTCTCATCAGAATCTTATGGATCTTCTATATGAGCAGTATTAGCTCCATTGTGTTTTATATTTCCTTGTAGAACATCTCTTGCTCGATATGACAGTTCCACATTGTATGACCTTTCTTCTGACAATAGTGGCATTCAATCTCTTGTTTAGGCCCTTGTTTATTTTTATCTGATCTCCTGTGAAATTTTTTGTTTGTGGAATAAAGTGCACTTACTTGTTGAGTATCACCTTCTGCAACATCATCAGTTATGTGTTTTTCCTCTGTGAGAAGAGCCACACGATCATGTCATCTAGAGATTTAGAGTGAATTTGATCGAGAGTAAAACAACATTGCTGTATTTGGAAGATAGATTGTTTAATAGGATAGATTTGGCATCCTCATCTTATCTCACATCTTTGAATTTTGCTAGTTTTTGGAGCAAAGATAGAAGATTATTAATGTGACTACACATAGAAACGCTTTCTTCCATTTTGAATCCCTATAACTGAAGTTTTAGGAAAACTTGCGTTAATTTCTTTCACTCCAAATAATTGATTTAAATTATCCCACATTTCCTTGGAAGATTTATTGAGATCAACATGATGGAGTTCAGAATCGAGAGAGAGAAAGGCCAATAATGGCTTTTGCTTTATCATCTTTGCACTGCCATTCTACTAATTTGGCGGCGTCTGTGGGCTTTTTCTCTTTCCCATCTACTATACCCCATAAGTTTTTATGCATAAGTTGCATTTGAATCTTCACCTTCCATGTATGAAAGTTTAACCCCGAGTATTTTTCCAAGTGAATGTCCATAATAACTACTAAAGAAATAACAAAATATGGTGAAGTAAATTACCAATGCCAAACACAAGACAGATCTATCACGGTCTAAGACAAAATATATTCAGCACATAAGCATACACCACTTGCCAATCATCGATTATGAGTCTTCTTCTTGAGAGTATTTGCAGAAAATGGTTGGAGACAGTTACAAGATGGTTGAAATCAAAATTTTAACTATTTGAGTCTTCCACGCAGGTCTGGATCAGGTCACACATGACTTCCTCCTTGGTCACTGGTCTTATGCTAAATGCAACGCACAGGTCACCAAGCTTTTGGTCCACGCAACAGTTACTTTGCTAGATTTTAATTGCCCTGAATTTCCTCCTCCAATGCGCTGGTTCCTCCACAGGTCATTGAAACACTGACACGCCAAAAATAGAAGACAACTCCTCTTTCCTCCTGCACACAATCCGCAAGGGTAAACACTCCAATCACCACGCAATAGAAGATTTTTTTGTCATTAGCGCAGGTGAAACAATACAAAATTTCCACGCATGCTTTTGATTTCCACTCACGTGCTCACGCTGCTCCACACAGGCTAAAGATCTCCACACATGAGAGAAGAGAATCTACCTCCACGCAGCTTCCATGCTCACAACACCAAACACACAGGCCAGAGATGTTGTTGCTTTGATACCAATGATGGCAGGAGATAAATATAAATGTATTCAATGTATTCTCCTCAATGTGTGAAACAAGCACCACAATAAATACAATGCTGAAACGGTTTGTGAAGGAGAATAGTCCTGTAGGAAGGAGAACAGTTACAACACCTAACTGCCACGTATGCATAACTACTAATACTAAACAATGTATTAGATTTTACTAACAAAATGCACATTTCCCAAGGTATCCCTAAAACTATCATCTTATACATGTTACAAAATTTCAGATATAAATGTTTATGTGACATGGCAATACATTATACATATATACATTCTACAATGACCTATATAAATTGCAATAATAAACAATGAATTACACCATACCTTTTCGTCATCTTTCTTGCATCCTGCAAAACCATGTGAGCATGAAATCAATGATAAATCATTGGCATGACATCCACCTAGATCTAACATAATTAAGGTTTTTGGTTTCCATTTACATACTAATAATACTTTTCATTCGAAAGGAGAGGGTTAGAGACACATATTTATTTCATTTCACTTCACTTTATTTTTTTAACCCAGAAGAGAAAGAAATAGGAAGAGAGAGAAACACTATTTTGCCAAAAGTTCAATTTCACACAAAAAGTCACACGATAGAGTTTCAAACAATTATTTACAAGTGTCAACAAGTTTCCATGGTGGTTTGGCAAACTGGCACGGGTCCTACAAATTTCTTTTTACGTTTTCCTGATAGTTGTTAAAATGTTCAATTTAGGCTCAGAGGCTAAGAATAATGAATTTATTATAAATTGCATGTATTTAACAATGCAAGATTATTATCCTAGTATGATTTAATATAATATTGATTTTGTACCTTAACTAAAATTAATTTAAAAGGGATTAATGGAGTTATGATTTGAAAAGATAATGAAGATTATTTAAATAAAATTTTGGAGCCTTGTTAGTGAAATAATTAAAACGTAATATTAATTTTGAAAATTGGGGTAATCTTAATTAATCGATAATTATTTTTCGATGCCTTGTAATTGTTTAAAATTTTATAATCCAGATTAGAGTAAATTTCAGCTAATGCCTTGCAACCTTTAAAATTAAAAAAATTATTCCATAATTTTTCTTATTTGTTATCGAGGATTTGCGGGTATTTATGGGATGAAAATGCGGGCGTTACACTTGGTATCAGAGCCATGGGTTCAATGCTTGGACCTTGGGCCGACTACTAAACCCGAAAACTAGTTCATAAAATCTAAACCTCTGTGATTTAAAAATAATAATAATAAAATAATAAAGTTGTTCGAATTTTTGTACTCGCCTAGTGGCATTTTTTTCAAACCGGTAACTATAAATGTTGAATAATATTGATATTCTTGCGAACTTCTGGTGTATCAGGAACTTGATTCTCCTTTAAAAATATGTTGTTTGATGATTCCTAACTCTTGCTTTAGTCATATGATGTGATAAACCCATTGAGACTCTTCCTTGTTAGACTTGTTGGAATGATAAATTATATGGTGTGATTCTTGTGGTTTAACATTAGTGGTTACATTCAAGGGTCCGAAAGAGTAAATTAGAAGTTTTTTAGAGCTCCCTTCCTTCAATGGTTAGGAAAGATGGTTTGGTTGTTACTTTGTTGATTTGATACCTATATGAGAGAGTGGATATTAGAACTTGGTGTCATATTTGATCTAATCTTGCGTATACGTTCTTAGAACTAAGATCGAGGCATAATACCCCTATTGGCAGCCATGAAGGGCTGAAAAGTGAATGTGATGTTGAATTTCTATATTTTACATTCGTAAGATTGTGTTATTTTATCAAGGACCAACATCTTATTTTATGATTTGATTGAGGAGCTTTGAGGATCTTTTAGTTATTTATATTTTTACGAGATTTTCAGGGATTGCAATGCGGCTACTTAGTCATTTCCCTTGATTTCCAATATTCTTGGATTTTATTTTGATTGGTGAGTTGGAGATTGTTTAGCTTGTTGGCTACTTAGCTAAATGTTACATTATTCTTCTTACATGTTGATGAGCCAGTTCTACACTATTTGTATTGTGAAATTTTATCGTATGGGGATACACCCTAGGTGCCTTGAAAGTTTTCTTAGGTATTTTAAGTTATGCCTTGGTTTTGGAAGGATAAAACCTTGAGTTTTTCTAGGATCTTAGAGTGACTCTTTCATTACTAAACCTTTCTAGAGAGAGATTTTATTTTGTAGTGCGGTCTAATTGGCGGTTGCATAGTGTTGGTGATTCTCTTACAATATGGTAAGAGCTTGATCCTCATTGGAGTAGAGGTATTTTATTATGGACTTATGAATTGTGTTAGGATTGGTTTGACTCTTGGTTGATTGTAAATTTTAGTGCATAAATGTTTTGATTGGATATGACGTTCCATCTGTGGCATGTTAAGTTTTGTCATGGTTTCCTTGTTTCTTTATAGAAATTATTGACTTATGGATTGTATGTATCTTGGTAATTATGGTTAGATTTAAGCCCATTAGGAAATGTGTTTAATTAAGTGTACTTGTTTTTCTCTCATTGACCTATAAATAAGTCTACCCTTGTCTTAAATTTTTAAATTGTTATGAATAAAAATTTATGACCTATTAATCTTTGGGTTATGTGGAGACACTTATGGATGCTTTTGGGTCTTTTGGACCTTTCTCTTAGAGATGTTAGTTTGGTAGATCTTAATATTTTAATCTCAGTGGTACTTATATTGTGCTTATTATTTTAAAACTACAACTCTTGGTCATAAAGTCCATGTTTGAGTAGATTAGTTAATTGTCCTCTTACATTTGATGTCTTCTAATGGGAAATGTGGTGTCTTTGGAGTAAAATGTTTCCTTGTCATCTTGTTGTTGGGTTGGTGGTAGCTTGTGGAAGTACGAATGTTGATTGGAAACTTCCCTTGTCTTATTATGTGAACAAATTTTGAGTCTAAACAACAAACATTGTTAAACCTCTTAAATTCATAAAAGTAAATATGCCTCTTTAATGGGTCTTTTTTTGTAATTTCTTTTGAGACTTGTGGAGACCCACTTGGAGTGTTTAGTGATGTTTGTACGTATTTGGTAAAACCCTTAAAACCTTGGTGTGACTCTTTTTGGTGGATTGTTTCCTAGTTCTTACAAAATTAATGATGTGATTGTTATGTTGAATGTATCTTGTTCCTTTAGAATTACAAATGTGATCTATTGATTTATCTCTTATTCCCACAAAGGTAATAATGTGATATTTTGACTCTTGCTTTCCATTAAAATATAATTGGTAAAATGGTTAATTGATCCTAATTAAACCCTAATTGAGGGACTTGGACTTGAAAAATTAACAAGTAAATTGGAACATTAGAAAAGGTAAATGGCCCCTTGCTATAATCATGGTAGATTAATAGAAGGAATAAAACTATGTGAAATTAAGAAGGAAACTTTGTCTATCTACCCTCGGGCTAGAAGTAAAATAAATTGTTCTACCGCCTACTTAGTATGACGAGATATCATGCCAACATTAGTCATGCTCCTTAATGGTGCAAACATGTGATGCCATAAGAGAAGAAAGATTTTATTAGGAAAATTTATATGAAGAGTGCCTACCAAGTGAAACTGTAACTTTTGACTTAATATTTGGTTTATAAAATGGGTAAGATTTATGTGTATTGAGTGCAATGTATAATTGACCCCTTAGTTTTGTTGCCTCATCGGGAATTCTAAAGCACCTTGCTATTAGTGATGTGTTCTAGTTACGTATAACTCCCTTAATAATAGATGTATGTGCCTTTCCCTTGTATGATATTTAGGTTTACATACCCTTTTTTCCTTGTAACTCAATGAGTGTGAGTTGTGGCCTTTTTGGAGCAGGACTTATCTCTTGTTTTTAAGAAAAGCAACCTCTTTGTGTGCTATTTTAGTCCTTGGTGACCTAGGTTATTTTAAAATCTAGGCAACCTATGTTAAGGATATGAAATAACTTTGGGAGGTCCCATTTTCTTCTTACTGTCTTGAGACACCTTGTTGTGGTTACCCCCTTTTCCTTTGGGAAGGGAAAGTTCAAGTTATCTTTGTAAAATCTTGCCCACTTTTGGTACGATGCGCTTCTAGATTATGGTTAGACCCCATATTGTTACTTTTTCTTCTCTCTAGCTCCCTTGAGTTCCCTTGGTGTTATGATTTATGCATGTTCCCTCGTATAGTTATTTTGAGTTTGATCAAGATTTAAGATAAATAAATTCCATTGTGTTATGTAGAGTGAGTGGTGCCTCTTATATTGATATGTTAGTTTCTAGTGGAAATATTTTGTAAATTTTTGACGTTTCAAAATCTAGTCGGTGTTGTGTGTTTGATTTTGAGTGCAAATTCAAGTTATAGAAAACCTTTTGGTCATGACTTACCCAGTTTTATCATTAAATGTTAATTGAACCTATTTGATTGATAGAAGTGCTTCCCATGAATGATTCTCTTAATTGTAAATGTTTTGCTAATTTAGGTTTCCTTCCTTGTTGGTAAACCTCATCTTGTGTGATCTTAAAATTGTGAGACCTTTGAGTAGACATGTTTCTCGTACAAATTTTTGGTCTTGGTTGATTTTTTTGCTAGCCTTGTCTAAATAAAGAAATTTTGAGCATAACTCAACCTTAATGAGAGCCTTAAATTTTGTTCTTGAGGTATGTCATACCCATGGGTGACTATGTGGTCATCACGAGCTCTTGGACTACTCCTGTTATTATTTTACCTTGGTGGTAGTTCCTAAGACTCCTTTGGCTATTTCTTGTTTAGATGCTCTAGGATGTAGCTTGGTTGATCACGTAGAGTTACTCTATAGAATTAATTGTTTGCAACCTCGCTTGATGAAATTTTAGTACTATATCTAACATTCTCCCTTATCCTTGATTAAATATCATTGGACCAAACTTGAGCTCTGTAGATCCACTCTTGTGTCAAGCAAAGAAATTCCACCAAGGGTGTGATCCTATTTCTTTTTCATTTTTTCCTACCTCTTTCTCCGTGACATCTAGGAGGAATTCAAATCTAAGGGGAGGGGGATGTAATCTCCACTCTTCTTCAACACTAAATGAACTGTGTTATCAATTTCAAATTGATTATAATCTCAAACCTTGTTGTTGTATTATAATTAGCATACAAATAAAATGTGCAGGACATCATGAGTACTATTGTGTTTTGGTTATTGTTGACAATTTTTACACTTGTGCAAAAATGGGAAACTTGAAACTTTGTTACAACAGACAGCTTTGGTGAAGTATACCTAAGCTAAGGTATTTACGTCAGATTATTTTGTTATTTCTGATTTGTGATAGAGATTAAGTGGAATCTATAGCTATGTGTTCTATTACATAATGTAACAACTCACATAGTCTGCAATCTCACGAATATCCTCGTAAGAAAACACAAGCGCCGAAGGACAGTTGTGTTATCCCGATGAAGACACCCGATTGTAAAATATGTACGGTGTATAGTTTTGAAACAATGCAGACATAGTGGTAGTTTTCAAAGAATCGATTCATGGTTTTTATCTTGATGCCTATCATTTTTATTGCTCTTTGTTCATTAAAGTTGTAATGATTTATAAGTTTGCATTTCTATGTGTTACCATAAAAGATTACAATTGATTCATTTCCTGCTACTTCCATCAAGAAAATATTGACAAACAAATAGTGACAATAATGTCCAAATGGAGATAGCAGAAAGGATTTAAAAAGAAGAATGGAAGCTAAGATAATCACAAAGCATGCAAAGAGACATGTTTCATTCAATGATTATCCACTGGAGTTACAGGTATTCATTTCAAGTTATCCCTTATGTTAATTCATTTTATTGAGAAATTGAGTTACCTACATCATTATACAATCAAAGGAAATTTGAATGCGTAAAGAGATAATCAACTCTTTTTTCAATTTAATACTTTATTCATAAGAGATCATAAGCTCTCCCACACAAGCCATGGGATATGACTAAGTAACTCATCATATACATGGAAATGAGAATACCACATGTCCTAAAGAATAAGAGTAGAGGAGTAAAAAGGAACCCATCATTACCTTTTCTATCTTCACTCTCCACTCCTCAGCCTTTCCATCTCCATCTCAACTCTTCCATCCTCCACTTCCATCTCCATTTCTTAACACCTACAAGACAAGAGGAGCATATGTCAAATCGAGCTCAAGGTACAATGTTATTCCAATACTCATGTTCTAAAGCAAATACAAATTTTGAATTCGATGTATCTAATGGTACTTGAAAGAAAGAAGCACATAAAAACATGGAAAAGGAAAAAAAAAAATACAGATGAGCTAGCAACAAGTAAGAGGCAAAATTCATAAATTAAATCTGAAAAGAGAAGGTCAAATGAAGCTAAGAGTTGATTTAAGAAAAGGCAGAATCTGAAGCAGCTTGTAACAGAAACAGATGTGAAGAATGACACTTGAAAGAGGTTAGAAAACAACTTACAGAAGAAGGAAAGAAGAAGGAATAAATCACATGGATACACGAGAGGCCAAAAGGCCTATTTATTTCTAAATTATTTTTTGAATTTTACAGGAACAGGTTGCAACATTGATTGAAAATCAGTTACTTGGTTAAGAAGAAAGCATCTACTGAATGAAGCACAAACATCATTTTCAGATGGTTTACAGAAGAAAGAAGTGTCAGAATGAGCTAATAAGAAGATATTTTGCAAATCTGGATCAAAAATCTGGAAAAGGAGAGAGGAAATAGGATTTTGGAAAAAAAATTTTTGCCGAGTTTCTCCTTGTAAAATTGACTTTTGATTTAAAATAGAATTGAAACACATGATTTTCAGCTACTACATTGATTTCTAAGTTATCTAAGCTTCAAAAGGAAACCAAATTTAAGTGTGAATCAAAGAAGCAACTACTTTGCAAATTTTCAGAAAAGTTGTAATGAATCAAGTAAAGTCAAAGATGGAAAACTCATTCAGATGATCAAATAAGCAAAGAGAGATGTTATACCTTTTTTTAAAAGGTCAAATTATCAAAATCTGGAAAGAGAAGGATTCTAAATTTTTTTTCCAGAGTTTCCCCTTGCAAAATGGACTTTTCCAGAAAAATAGAATTGAGAAATAATGCAAGAGGTGAAACAGAGCAACTACTATAACTTCTGGGAAGTGAAGTACTATTACAGAAAATAAAACTAAGCACTTTTTTTCACTTTCCAGAAAAGAGATATTTACTTCATTATGCAGACAAAGTATGCAATCATGTTTGCAACAAATGAAAAGCATACAACTTCTAGATTCTTCTTTCTGAATGCAAATGTCAAGTTACAGAATATACAAGTAGCATCCATCTTCTAAATAAAGGAAAAGGAAGATGAAGAGAACATCCAGACAAGTCTAAGCTCAGAAGTGAAAGCTTTTACACGTAAAATGTGAATGATTCAATAATACAAGTTGCCTCTACAAATGTAAGTAAGTAATTGCAAATTACAAATATGCATCTACATGCAAAAGAGGAGATGAACTTATATAGGTCTGCAATAAATGGAGAGCTCATTTTCAATGCTACAAATGCTCAGCTAAGGTTTCCTAGAAATGGAATTGTTTACAAGTCCAAGAGCGAAGTAAGAACTTTCTTTCATTTCATCAGAAGGAGAGATGAGCCACAAAATAAGATACAACTCTATAGGTTACAAATACTCAGAACTGCAAGTATACATCTACCAAGAAACAAAAACAGTTCTAAGTTCTAAGCCAGAAGTGGAAACAGTCAAACATTTTCAAGCACCGAGCCTAGACTACAAATAATTTATCAGAATGCACAAAATAAGCTTCAACAAGTTTTTTAACAATGATTCAGAGTTTTAAGGTTTGCTTCGAAGTAAAGGAATGGACCCATGAGACATTTTCAAGTGTTTATTTAGTTCTTCAACCTTCGAGTTACAAAACGAAATCCTGTGCTCAAACAAGAGAAAGACAAAGTTAAGGAACTCACCAAGTAATGAAAAAATCAAAAACCATCCCGACATATCTTTCTACAAAGGCTCGTACTAAGCTCATTAGCTACTAAAAGTAGAGAACTAGAGAGAAAAACAAGGATTTATCATTCCATGCAGGTGATACAGAGTAGAGTAATAGATGAAAATGATATCTAGATCATATACGGGAGGGAAACCGAACACAATAAAAAAAACAAAAATACCTTCGAATCCATAAAAAAAACGCAGGCCCAATCGAGCAACAATGGCTTCAAAGATCAAAGAACAAGTATGTAGGCTCAAAAACGTCTAAATCTCCAAGCTTTCATCAAAAATGCAGAGAAGTAAAAAATTGCCAGGCTTCGCCCTTAATGAAAAACCAAATGAAGTGACCAAATGTGAGCTCGCGAGTATAAACTTGCATTCGAACTAGGGTTCCAAAACCCTAGCCGAGGTTAAAAATCAACGATCAAAAAAATTCCAAGTGCCAAGATGAATGGTGATCGGTCTACACAGGTCCAAAACAATAGAGCCCAATTAAATGCCACCGAACCCATTAATTTCCCAGCAGAACCCTAATCAAGGTTACATAATCAACGGTGGAAACAAAACCAAGGCATAGATCGGGGCCGATAGAGCTGCGTCAAAATCCAAGTAAACCAAGCCTAAGGTCAAGTTTCCACCGCCTATGAACCGAAAGGGTCGAGTCATCATGGAGACGGGCTAGCCCATGTGGAAAATCAAAAAATCATTTGCCAAGACTATCCAAATTCTAAACTATGGTGCATGCTTGAAAAAATGAAAGCAAATCATTATATATGCCAAAAGTCCCGAAAAGGGCAAAATTGTATTATGTGCCAAGACCAAAGGTGGCAAACCAAATATACATGGTGGGCTAGCCAAGGGTGCCCCCTTTTGATAATATATACATGCTTATGCCTGAGTCCACAATGTGGCAGCATCTAAAATCAAAGGTGTTCCCCACATGTAGTTTCAAACAAAATTTGTAAATGTCACTTTCGTGACTATCCAGATCAGTGAAGGAATTAAGAAAACATGTATACCTTAGAGGTGGTCCCCACTTCACTTTATTTTTACAAATATGGCTAAGGTTGCATCCTTTTTCCTACACAAAGGAGATAATTTTGCATGCCTTCACAAATAGGAAAAAACAGAGAAGATGACGAAATTGCATGTGCAACTGTGAGAAGACTTGCATAACAAGTATTTTTCAAATTTAGCAATTATTCATATTTCTTTCCTAAAAATAGAACAGAAAATGCGGTTTGACTAAATTGTATCTAACGCTGATAATGCCTATTTTTATCACGTACTTTAGTTTGTATTATTTTATTCCTTTATTTATTATTAAATAAAGGATAAAATTAGGATACATGGGCGAGTACAGCCTGGAGGCTATTTTCAGGAAGGGGGTGAACTTTTGCTATATATTGTGTGCTCTTGCAAAACACAAGGAGAGGGAATTTTTCAGAGATTTTTCCCGTAAGAACTTTTGATATGAGTACCGAATCAATTTCTACCAGCTTTTACCCTCCGAGTATCGAACTACTCTTTCCTTTCCAAGTTATTTTGTAGTCTTGTGTATGCCAGTATTAATCTTGTGAATCAATATTCCCGATTAGTCACTTTACCCTGCTGCAGATCTACTATTTTCTGCTAAATTTCATTGTGCATGTTAGCTTACTATTACTATTGTGATTTTCCCTCAGTATAAATTAAGTGTTTTTTCCTTACATTTTGTAGAAAGTCCAAATTGGTTCATGCACATAAATAATTCTTCACAAGTCGGGCTTGTGTATTCCACTGAAGTCAAGTTCTTTATTCAAATTTGGTGTATCACCTTAGTAATTATTTCATTTTCGGTCACTTCCTAACCCTAAAACTCCAAGAAAGTATTCTAGTGAACACCAATGTTGAACCGGCCTTTAACCCTGAGAGGTTCACCTCAAAATAGGTATACCCACAGACTTGAGGTGTCCCCATTATATCTATGAGAGAGAGATAGAGAGATATTTTACGGACTTAGAACACTGCTGCCATCTCTTTGGGTTACTGTACTTTGAGAGATAACAGATTTTAGCACGCCCGATGGGACGATGAATCGAGATATGCATGCAAATTTCAGATTCTAGAGTAGATCAAAAGAATATTTACAACAAATAAAAGTTACTTCAAGAGCAAATCTGCAGAAAATTAATTCTAAAGATTCTATGATCTTTTGGCGACTCTGTAAAGTTGTTTTTAGACCATTATTGCAACATGTTCCTTGCCTAAAGTGACTACAAGATTATTGGTAAGAGGTATTCCTCTTGAGTTCATTTATTTACCTTTGAAATCTACTAGAAGAAGAAAGGTTGGTAATATTTCACCTTATAATGACACTGGTTTTGAAAAACCTCCGATATTCCTTCACCACGAATAAATTTTTCAATCAATATCTCAGTTTTCCCAATGGCTATTCAACCACCCATAAATTTTGCAACCTTTACTAATGGAAGCCCATTACTAATTACAGTGTATCATGACATTCCTAATGCTGCTCTGAAAAGTCTTCCATCATTTACCGGTGAAAATCAAGTTACAACAAATGAACACATCAAAGATGTTGCAGTCATATGTGCAATCCACAATATTATTCATGAAGATGTAGCTTTAAGACTTTTAATCGCATCTTTTAAAGGACAAGCCTTACTGAATGGTATAGGAACCTAGAGATTGGAAACATAAGAACTTGGGATGGATTAGGGAGAGAAATTTTGGAGCAGTTCCAAGAAAATTAAGATCATTTGTCCTTGATAGAATAACTATCTACTATCAAGAGAGCCCTCATGAATTTTTGTCTAGTTTCAACATTCGTTTTGTTATAACTTGGGAAAGAATTCCAGCAAGCATCAAGCCTCAAGTTGATCACGCTTTCCTTTATTACCTCAGAGCATTGAATAGTGATATTGCAACTATGATTCAATCCATGGAAGATTTTGCTCTTCCAGGGGCCTATGACACTGCTATAAAAGCTAAAAACAACCTTATTCAGGCTAGAAAGTTAGCACCAAGGCCTACAATGCCATTTTTGGTAGATTTAGCTCCTATCCCATAGCCTATTACAATCGTAGAGCCTACTATTGCAGCCCCATCCCCAGATATGTTTAAAGCCTTGTAAACCATGGGAAATAAACTGACATCAATTGAAAATAAGCTTACATTGCCTAATAGGCCATATCAAGCTCCTTACTAGCAAAACCAGCAGAATAGGCAGCCTTACCAATAGAATCAAAATTACAGGTAACCTTATCAGCAAAGGCAGTTTGATTCTAATGTTCCTAGTGCATCTAATGCTTTGGTTCCAATTAATATGGCTACAGAAGAATGGTTCCAACCTTGTAATCAACCTCATTAAACTACAAACCGCCCTAATGCATTCCTCGAACACGAATCTTGTTGCGCAACCTCAATCTGAAGCATTGTTCATACCTCAAATGGAGGGTGGGTAGCAAGAAATTCATGTTCAGAAAACACCTGAACAAAATTTGGTCAACTTTAATGAGGAGGATTTCATTGTTGTTACCACTAGAGCTCAAGAGAAAGCTACCAAAAATTAAAAACAACAAAACAGACCTATGTTACCCATTATTACTGATATATCAACATCTACAGTCTCGAAATTAGCCAATAGTCCTGCTGTCCCTCAGAAAACAACAAGTGTTGCAGCTGGTAAAGAGCAACAAAAACAACTTCAGCTTGATCCAAGAAGATTGTTTATCCCTCGATATCCAAGATTTCGAAGAAGAATCGAGTTTTTGCTAAATCTTATGCTAAAATGGTCGAATCTATCTCTAAGACTATTGCTTCTTTCAATATTGTTGATGTGATGAAGAAGCACAATGTTAACATCTTGATGTGGGATGCCTTAAGCATTCCAGGACAACAGGATTTACTCTCTCATGAACTAGCTAAACTGTAGATTTCTTTAAAAACAACAATAAAGGAAGTCCAAAATACAGATATGGTCCTTGGAACACTTGATCAAGATCGTGTAAAGGATGTTGGATGGATGGTTTAGAAGGTTCTAAATACTCATGACATAAAGAAGCCACCACCATTTTACCTATCTCTTATCATTGGAGAAAATTTAGTTCATAATTGTATGGTGGACAGCAGTGCAAGTAGTTTAGTCATGCCTAAGTCAATTGCTAAAAAATTAGGCCTGCAATATGAACCTACAGAAAGGAGTGTTTACAGCTTGATGGGACTGCAACCAATACAGTTGGAGTAATCAGAAATTTAGAGGTAACGTTACATGCTTGCCCAAATGTTTCCATTTTACAAGATGTTACTGTTGTGGATTTACCTCCATATTTTGCTTTGTGTCTATCTAGAGACTTTACAGCAAAAATAGGAGGCTACCTCTCTTCTGATTGGTCTTTCTTATTTTTCACTACATGTTATGGCACTAAGGTTACAATAAATTTTGAGCCATTGGCTAGATTTCATATTGAGCCTCATTCACCAAATGCAATAGTGAATTATTCAGCTTTAGATCAATCTAATTTTGATGATGTAGCTCAGATTTCAGCACTAGAAGGTGTTTCTAACATGTTCATGCATGAGAAAACAATTGAAGAACATATTTTTAATGTTTATTGCATGCATGAAGAAAGTGCAATAGTTCCCTTGCAGTGCAAAAGAGAAAATAAAATAGAAGGGATTTGGAAACTTCATTTTGATGGAGCTAAGAATAAGAAAGGACGGGAGAGCAGATCGATGCTTACTTCCCCAAAGAAGCGAAAGGTATTTTAGAGCTATGATTCTTCAATTTTCATGCACTTATAATGTAGCTGAGTACGAAGTGTTAATTCATGGCTTACTTTGGGCCAAAAAAGAGGAATCAACATGTTACAAGTCTTTGGCGATTCTGAGTTAGTAATAAATCAAGTAAAAAACTTCAATGTATGTAAGAATCCATTAATGAAGTCTTACAGAATAGGGTTTCAGACTTAATGGAATATTTTGATGCCATTAATATTCAATGTATTCATAGAGCCAAAAATAAACATGCTGATAGACTGGCAGTAGTTGGTGCTAGTTTCAAAGTGCTAGAACAAATAGAAAGTAGCAAAGTTTAGTCTCATGTTAGGTTGATTGTCAGACCTTCTATACCTGATAATGAATCTAATTGGTAGGAGTTTGAGAGTGATGATCAAATCTACAAGTTTTTGTAGCAGGAAGCTGAATTTTCTACGAAAATCAGGGTAAATTACATCATCTATAGGGTGACCAAATTGTTCAATTAAAGACAAACAAGTTTCCTCAAGGAATTTTCACATTGGAAGACATCTTTAGTACATGATGACCAGTTAAGAAAGGACAAAGCTAAGATGTCTACTCATGCTAATAATTACGAAGAGGTTTCTTTTGATGAAGTTTAGAACTTATTTCTTGGAAAGGTATGTTCCTTATCTGAAAAATAGTCTTTTATTAAGCTTTGCATTGAATTTAAAGATGTTTTCGCTTGGAGATACCAAGACTTGAAAGGGTTTGACCCCAGTCTAGCACAACATATGATTGAATTACAGCCAAATTCTAAACTAGTTAGGTAGAAACAAAGGCCTATAAATCCCAGAATAGAACCTCTTATGAGGAAATAATTATCAAAATTGATTGAATCATGAATTATTTTCCTGGTTAAGCATTCAAGTTGGGTAGAAAATCTTGTTCCAGTTAGGAAAAAGAATGGAGAAATTAGATTATGTGTAGATTTTAGAGATCTTAACAAAGCATCATTAAAAGATCATTATCCACTACCGAACATGGATCAGATTTTGAGAATAGTTTCAGGATTAGATAGACTATCCCTTCTAGATGGTTATAGTGGATATAATCAAATTTTAGTCCGAGGAGAAGATAGATATAAAACAACTTTTACCACCAAGTGGGGTACTTACACTTATAAAAGAATGCCTTTTGGTCTTTCAAATGCCGGTGCAACATTTCAACATGCAATGGACATGGATTTTCATAGCCTACTAAATAAATGCATACTTGTTTATTTAGATGATGTCATTTTATTCCCAAAAATTCTAATGAACATCGATGCATTTGAGACAGACTTTTCGATCTCCGCAGCAATTTAGAATATCTTTGAATCCCAAAAAGTCTATCTTTTTAGTACATGAAGGTAAGCTACTCGGCCATATTGTTTCCAAACAGGGTTTAGCAATTGATCCTTTTAGAATTGAAGCCATATCACAGCTATCATTACCTCATCACAAGAAGGCATTACAGAGATTTCTGGGAAAAATCAACTTTGTCTTAGAAGATTTGTCCCAGATTTTACAGCATTGGTTAAGCCATTGATAGCCATGCTAAGGAAAGAGAAAACATTCTCTTGGACCAGCGAAGGGAGAGAAGGTTTGGAGGCTATTAAACAACTATTTCTCAGGCTCCTACTCTTGCAAATCCAAATTTTGACAAAGATTTTACAATGTATGCACTTGAAGGAGCTAAAACAATCTCATCTATTCTAACTCAGGTTAATGACGAGAATATCGAACAACCAATTGCTTTCTTTGGACAGAGCTTGCATGATTAAAAAACAAGTACTTTTCATAGTCAGAGGACTAAAGAATTTTAAGTACATTCTTTCAAACAATAGAATTCATGTTCTTGTTTCTCATCCAAATGTGAAAGCTTTCTTATTGAACAAAGAGTTGAATGAGAAAAGAGCAGGCTGGATAACGAAGGTTATGGAATATGATGTTGATATCTTAGTTTCCAAGACAGTTTGAGGTAAAGGTTTATGTGAGCATTTAATTGCTGATATGGAAAAACAATAGGCTACAGAACCCGAAGATTCAGAACAACATGCTGAAACCACGTATCAGCAATCAAATGTTATGTTGCAACTAGGAAATCAGCAACCTGAACTTCCTCAAGAAATTCAGGAATCGAGATGGATGACTGATTTGGTTAACTATCTACAACACGGCACCTATCCGGAAGGTATGGATAAGAATAAACAAAGATATTTTAGATTACAAGCTATTCCTTATCTTTTTGTGGATGGTGTATTGTTTAAAAGAGATATAAATGGAATCTTGTTGTGATGTGTTGATTATGACAAAATTCAGAAGATATTATCAGAATTCCATGAAGGACCTGCAGGAGGTCACTTCTCAGCACAAACTATAGATTTGAAAATCATGAAAGTAGGTTACTATTGGCCTAGCATATTTAAGGACTATTTCGAATAGATCAGAAAGTGCAATAAATGTGCCTTCTTTGTCGGATAAGAATGTTTAGCTTCGCTACCTTTGCAGCCTATTTCAGCTGACCAACCCTTTATGCAGTGGGGTCTTGACTTTATCAGAATGATTAACCCACCTTCTTCATAAGGACATAAATGGATTCTAACTACTACAGATTACTTTACACAATGGACTAAAGCAGTAGCCTTGAAGGATGCTAATGAAGCTTCAATACTAGCCTTTTATGAAGGGATAGTCTATAGATTTGGTGTTCCAGCAACTATCATATCAGATAATGCTTTAGTGTTTCTCAGTGCTAAGGTAATAGATTGGGTTTTTAGCCATGGAATCTACTTGAGCTCTTCATCTAATTATTACCCACAAGGTAATGGATTAGCTGAAAGCACTAACAAGAATATGTTGAGAATCATCAGAAGAACACTCAAAGATAATCAAACATCTTGGCATCTAATGTTGAATTCAACACTTTGGGCTGATAGGGTGACCCCTAAGAGATCAGTTGGAAATTCACCATATAAGCTTGTGTATGGGAAAGAAGTGAGGATGCCAATTTTAGTTGAGTTACCTGCATTGGATTTGCTGCATCAAATGGAATTACTTGAGAATGAACCATTGCAGGTCCGTTATGCAAAATTGATGGAATTACAAGAACTAAGAGATCAAGCTCATTCAAACATGGAGAAGAATCAGAATCAGATGAAGAAGAATTTTGATAAGAAATCCAAATTCAGAATCTTCAATGAAGGAGATATTGTGTTGAAATGGGATGTTGATCGTGCTAAGCCAGGAAGACACTCAAAGTTTGATACACTCTGGAGTGGTCCTTATATGATATCAGCTTGCAAAGAACATAATTCTTTTTAGCTTTCCAAGCTGAATGGAGAGGAACTTCCCATTCCTGTGAATGGTATGTTTCTCAAACACTATTATTGAAAATCTTACAGTGATTGGTTAGAGTAGGATTTCCTTTTCAATAAGTGTAGTTCTGCACATTGCATCATTCTTTATTTTCAATAAGTGCATTCATGCACATGGTATGGTTTGCAAGATCTTTTCCCAGCTTTAGTTGTTTGAAGGGTTGGACCTTTCGTAAAAGGTAGAGTTTAGTTTCAGATTTAGACTCCATGCCCAATGGACAAGAGTAAGGCACTAGTCTACAAGCTAGTGGGTAGCTTTCCCTGCAGGATCACCAGAAATGTTGACAATTTTGGCACTTGTGCAAAAATGGGCAACTCAAAACAATGTTACAATGGACAGCTTTGGTGAAGTATACCTAAGCTAAGGGATTTACGTTAAATCATTTTGTTATTGCTGATTTGTGAAAGAGATTAAGTGGAATCTACAGCTATGTGTGCTGTTACAAAATGTAACAACTCACATAGTCTGCAATCTCATGAATATCCTCAGCAAGAAAACACAAGCCCCGAAGGACAATTGTGTTATCCCGATGAAGACACCAGATTGCAGAATATGTAAGGTGTATAGTTTTGGAACAACAAACATAGTGGCAGTTTTGAGACAATTAGATTCACGGTTATCATCTTGGTGCCTATCAGCTTTATTGCTCTTTGTTCATTAAAGTTGTAATGATTTATAAGTTTGCATTTATCTGTGCTACCATAAAAGATTACAATTAATTCCTTTCCGCTACTTCCATGAAGAAAATATTGGCAAACAAACAAAGTGAAAATAATGTCCAAATGGAGATAGTATAAAGGAGTCAAAACGAAGAATGGAAGCTAAGAGTTGATTTAAGAAAAGGCAGAATCAAGCACTGGTAACAAAAATAGATGTGAAGAATGAAACGTGAAAGAGGTTAGAAAATTGCTTGCAGAATAAGGAAAGAAGAAGGAATAAATCGCATGGATACACGAGAGGCCAAAAGGCCTATTTATTTCTAAATTATTTTCTAAATTTTATAGGAACAGGTTACAACATTGATTCAAAATTAGTTACTTGGTTAAGAAGAAAGAATCTCATTGAATGAAGCACAAACATCATTTTCGATGGTTTACGAAGAAAGAAGTGTTAGAAAGAGCTAATAATAAGATATTTTGCAAATTTGGATCAAAAATCTGGAAAAGGAGAGAGGAAACAGGATTTTGGAATTGTTTTTCCAGATTCTCCCCTTGTAAAATTCACTTTTGATTTAAAACGTAATTGAAACACATGGTTTTCAGCTACTACATTGCTTTCTAAGCTATCTAAGCTTCAAAAGGAAGTAAAACAGTCAAGGAAAATTTGTGTTTCATCACTTCTAAAATTGATATCATGATCAAACAAAACATACAGATTTTTCAGATTATCATGATAGAACAACTATCAATGTTTCTTTTATTTCCAAATTTAAGTGGGAATCAAAGAAGAACTAATTTGCAAATTTTCAAAAAATTTGCAATGAATCAAGTAAAATCAGCATGGACAGCTCATTCAGATGATCAGATAAGCAAAGAGAGATGTTATATCTTTTTCAGAAAAGGTCAAATTATCAAAATCTAGAAAGAGAAGGATTATGAAAAAAATTTGTTAGAGTTTCCCTTGCAAAATGGACTTTTCCAAAAAAACAGAATTGAGAAATAATGCAAGAGGTGAAAGAGAGCAACTACTATAACTTCTGGGAAGTGAAGTACTATTACAAAAAAACTAAGCACTTTTTTTAACTTTCTAGAAAAGAGATATTTACTTCATTATGCAGACAATATGCAATCATGTTTGCAACAAATGAAAAGCATACAACTTCCAGATTCTTCTTTCTGAATGCAAATGTCAAGTTACAGAATATAAAAGTAGCATCCACCTTCTAACTGAAGGAAAAGGAAGATGAAGAGAACATCCAGACAAGTCTAAGCTCAGAAGTGAAAGCTTTTACATAGAAACATAAATGATTCAACAATACAAGTTGCCTCTACAAAATGCAAGTAAGTAATCACAAATTACAAACATGCATCTACAGGAAAAAGAGGAGATGAACTTATACAAGTCTACAATAAATGGAGAGCTCATTTTCAATGCTACAAATGCTCAGCTAAGGTTTCCCAGAAATGGAATTGTTTACAAGTCCAAGAGTAGAAGTAAGAACTTATTTCATTTCATCAGAAGGAGAGATGAGCCACAAAAGAAGATACAACTCTATAGGTTACAAATAATCGAACTCGCAAGTATACATCTACCAAGAAACGAAACAAAGTTCTAAGCCGAACAGAAGTGGAAACAATCAAACATTTTCAAGCACCGAGCCTAGACTGCAAATAATTTATCAGAACGCACAGAATAAGCTTCAACAAGTTTTTTAACAATGATTCAGAGTTTTAAGGTTCACTTCAAAAGTAAAGGAATGGACCCACGAGACATTTTCAAGTGTTTACTTAGTTCTTCCACCTTCAGAGTTACAAAACGAAAGCCCAAGCTCAAATAGAAGAGAAAGACAGAGTTAAGGAACTCACCAGTAATGAAACAAGCAACAAACCATCCCGACATCTCTTTCTACATGCTCGTACCGAGCTCATTAGCTACCAAAAGTAGAGAACCAGAGAGAAAAAAAGGATTTATCATTCCATGCAAGTGATACAGAGTAGAATAATAGATGAAAATGATCTTTAGATCATATACAGGAGGGAAACCAAACATAGAACCGAAAACAAAAAAAAATACCTTCGAATCCATAAAAAAATGTAGGACCAATCGAGAAACAAGGGCATCAAAGATCAAAGAACAAGTATGCAGGCTCAAAAATGTCTAAATCTCCAAGCTTTCATCAAAAAATGCAGAGCGGTAAAAAAATTGCCAGGGCTTTGCCGGCAGAATGAAAAACCAAATGAAGTGACCAAATGCGAGCTCGCCAATATAAACTTACATTCGAGCTAGGGTTCCAAAACCCTAACCTAAGGTTAAAGATCAACGATCAAACAAATGCTAAGTGCCAAGATGAATGGTGATCGTGGTCTACATAGGGTCCAAAATGATAGAGCCCAATTAAATGCCACCGACCGCATTAATTTCTTGGGCGAAACCCTAATCAATCTTACATAATCAACGGTGGAAACAGAACCAAGGCATAGATCAAGGGCCTATAGAGCTCATCGAAATCCAAGTAAACCAAGCCTAAGGTCAAGTTTCCACCGGCTATAAACCAAAAGGGTCGAGTCATCATGGAGACGGGCTAGCCCATGTGGACAATCAAAAATCATTTGCCAAGACTATCCAAATTCTAAACTATGGTGCATGCTTGAAAAAATGAAAGAAAATCATTATATATGCCAAAAGTCCCGAAAAAGGGAAAAATTGTATTATGTGCCAAGACCAAAGGTGGCAAATCAAATATACATGGTGGGCTAGCCAAGGGTGCCCCCTTTTGATAATATATACATGCTTATGCTTGAGTCCACAATGTGGCAACATCTAAAATCAAAGGTGTTCCCCACATGCGTTTCGAACAAAATTTGCAAATGTCACTTTCGTGACTATCCGCAGATCATGAAGGAATTAAGAAAACATGTATACCTTAGAGGTGGTCCCCACTTCACTTTATTTTTACAAATATGGCTAAGGTTGCATCCTTTTGCCTACACATAGGAGATAATTTTGCATGCCTTCACAAATAGGATAGAACAAAGAAGATGATGAAATTGCATGTGCAAACAGAGAAGACTTGCATAACAAGTATTTTTTAAATTTAGAAATTATTCATATTTCTTTCCTAAAAATAGAACAGAAAATGCGGTTTGACCGAATTGTATCTAAGGCTGATAATGCCTATTTTTATCACGTACTTTAGTTTGTATTATTTTATTCCTTTATTTATTAAATAAAATTAGGATACATGGGCGAGTACATCCTGGAGGCTATTTTTAGGAAGGGGGTGAACTTTTGCTATATATTGTGTGCTCTTGCAAAGCACAAGTAGGGGAATTTTTTAGATATTTTTCCTAGAAGAACTTTTGATATGAGTACCGAATCAATTTCTGCCAGTTTTACCCTCTGAGTATTGAATTACTCTTGCCTTTCCAATTTATTCTACTGTCTTGTGAATCAATATTCCCTGATTAGTCACTTTACCATGCTGCAGATCTACTATTTTCTGCTAAATTTCATTGTGCATGTTAGCTTACTAGTACTATTGTGATTTTCCCTCAGTATAAATTAAATGTTTTTGCCCTTACATTTTGTAGAAAGTACAAATTGGTTCGTGCACATAAAGAATTCTTCACAAGTTAGTTGTGTATTCCACTGAAGTCAAGTTCTTTATTCAAATTTGGTGTATCACGTTAGTAATTATTTCATTTTAAGTCACTTCCTAACCCTAAAACTCCTAGAAAGCAGTCTAGTGAACATCAATAAGGAACTTGCCTTTTAACCCCGAAGGTTCACCTCAAAATAGGTATACCCACAGACCTGAGGTGTCCCCATTATATCTACGAGAGAGAGAGATATTTTGTAGACTTAGAAGACTGCTTTGCCATCTCTCTGCTGGGTGCACTTTCGAGAGATAACTTGATTATGATTTTGACCGTATGGTTGTATTGTGGACTTAA
The DNA here is from genome assembly GCA_018340775.1 of Taxus wallichiana var. yunnanensis. Lineage (NCBI taxonomy): Eukaryota > Viridiplantae > Streptophyta > Pinopsida > Cupressales > Taxaceae > Taxus > Taxus wallichiana. The sequence continues at coordinate 205,416,994 of CM031240.1, forward strand.
TATGAATTGATGGATATGATGATGATATAGAATGGTTCTCTTTTTATAAATTAATTGTGATGTCATTACTCTTTTATATTGCCTAACTGTATTTGATTTATCTCTGTGACTGGACACATAGAAATTATTAGGATTTTACCTGCAAATATTAATAGACAAACAACATTAACCAATTGTGATATGGGAATCAAAGGATAAATATTATTGCAATCTGAATTGATTAACTTTTGATAGACATTCTGTATGAAAGACAAAGATGTGTTGTCAGCTTGGATATATATTGATATTTTGAATTTTCTTCGTATTTTTATTAGCATGTTTGAATTTATTTTGTGATTTCTTTGATATTGAAGAACTGGTGAAATTATGAACGAGTGAAAGAAATGATTAAATTAGATAATTCAATTAGTTTATGATCTTAATTTCAAACCGATGTATTAGAAGAATTGAAATGTTGAAAATTGGAGTAATTGTTGAATTACATTGTCTTCGCAATAGTAGTTATGATATTTGATTTTGAAATTGATATGTAGATATAAAAATTTTATTAGTTTAACATCGCTAATATGTCCATGAGGAAAAATAGTTATCGTTTAATTTTACAAATAATTATAGCAGAACAAACTACATGGGATATGAGACAAACAATGAAGGAATGTGGGGTATTGGCAACAAGTCACCATAGAAACTCATGTATTTGTATGTTGTGTTTTGTTATTGTTTGTTTGGAGCTTCCCATGGGGGGTATAACCCGCAATTGTTACCATGGGGTTTGTGTGTTTGTTTTCCATTTTTATTTATATATTGTTGAGTATGTGATTTAGTTGTGATGTAATTCTTTTTTGTCATTGTTGAGTATTGTGCTTTAATTAAATGGATTAATCATGTTTATTAAGTTAATTTTGGATGTGACAAAAGGATTCATTTATTAGAGTAGTTGGGTCTTTGGTTCTTGTGTTTATTAGTTGAGTGTATGTGATTTTGAGTGTTGTACACTCCACCCTACTTGGGAAACTCGGATTTGGGCTTAAGGGCCATTTTGGAGGCTTGTGGGACAAGTTAAACTTATCCCACACCTCTTAATTTCTTATACCAACCCTACCTATGGGTTGGGGGTCAAAAATAGACCCCATTATGTGTTTTGTAAGGAAAAAGGTGAGATTTAATTGCACTTTCTTACATGTGTTTAAATTTTGTCCTTAAGGGTGTGGGTTGGAGTGGTGTGTGTAAGTGGTTTGTCATTCCTCTCAACCACCCATTTATTATGCTTTGGGGTATGGGTTTTCCTTTGATGATATGAGATGGAGAAGAAATGACGTGGTATCCTACATGGAGCCACATCATCTCCCTCTCTGTTTTCTATTTATTGGAATTTTTGTAAATTTTTGAGGTTTAATTGCTCATTTTTGGGGAATGCTTGTAATTTTGGAGAGCTTGCTTGAGAATGGTGAATGGAGCTTGGAATGGATGGTTTTTTCTTAGGATTTTGGAAGGCTTGGAGCTTGTTGTGTATTGATACTCTTCATTTGTAAGGTAGATCTTCACCCTTATTTTTACCTTGATATTTTGTTGTGCTCATATGTGTAGTTGATGTTTTTTATATTGCTTATGATTGTGGGAAATAGATTTGACCCTTAGGTTGTGGGAGAAATGGAAATAGGGGTTAAAAAAACTTGAGGGAGGAATAAGAGAAATTTTATTGGTTATTTTAGGAGGGAGTTGGTTTGGGATGTCCACCTTGTTGATAAATATGATTTTTGTTTATCTTATTATTTTCTTGAGAGGAGGCATAAGAGTGGGTTGATTTCTTGAGGAGTTATAAGAGTGGTGTATCTTCTTAGAGGAAGGAATTAAAGTGTTGTGTGTATTGTGATAGAGTTTTGGAAGCTCATAGGTGGACGCCAAGCCCTTGAGAGGCACAAGAAGAACCCCATGTTCCTTTCTCCTTCATTTCTTTATTATGAAGACTTTGTCTTTTGATATTTCTTAATTTGTTTAAAATTGGTATTGTGTTATTTCATTGATTGTCTTGATTGAATGTGTATGTGGAAGCCATTTTTGAGTTTCCATGGTTGTCTAAATAACCCTCATTGCTTCCTTGTTGGGGCTCGGGGGCCAATGAGGAAGAAGGATTCTCTTCCTCATTGGATATTTTGGTTGGGTGGAGATTATTTCCTGCTCCTCCATTTTGTTGTATGCATACTTGATGAAGATGGTGGAGTTTGAGTGAATTTTTACTCACAATGCACTTAAAGAAAATTGAAGAAGGATGTTTCCTTATAAAACCATTGTCATGATATTCCTCTCAAAGAGGAAGGCTTATAAACTTGTATTGTAAAATAAGTGTCTTGATATTCTACTTGGAAAAATTGTAATGTTGGTCTTGTTGTAAGTGAAAGTGGAGAGCTTGAAAGTTACTCTTTTGCATTTTTTATAAGGAGAGGGACTATCTTATTGCAAGAATGTATCAAGTTCTTGAGAAAGATTTGTATCATTATATGATCATAGTTGTAATGTGTGTATAATATGGCAAAAGAATTTGAAGGTTGTAGTCAAAAGACAAGTGTATCTCTTCCTTTTCAAAAATGAAATATAATATTCCCTTGCTTATTTTTTTCCATAGTAAAATAGTTGCTTTAGCATGAGGAAACCTTGTAAATGGTTTTAGCTTACTTATAAAAAAAGAACCAAAGTTTATTAAGAATGTTTTATATTCCTCCTATCCAAATGGATGTGCAAAGGAATAGATAGAACACAATTTTATTTAATCTAGTTCTTTTGTTGCATTAACAATGGTTGGAGTATATGACAAAACACATTTACATACAACTATAAATGTTTCTTTATACAAATTCACATATATTTAAACCTATACACAGAATCCCATTTACCTATCCTTATTACAACTCTTTTTTTTGTTTTGCTTAAAGGAACTTAATTACTAAATAAATGTATATTAGTAATATATAATAGATATATATTAATAATATACATTATTATTTACAATTTTAGAAAATGATTATCTAAACAATCATTACAAATATTATTAATTGCATATTAATAAGTAATATTAATATATAAAAATATTTAATTATTATATTTATATATATTAATACTCCTTAGTAATAAAAAGTCATATTAAAATACTAGCCATTTTGTTAATGCGACTGAGTAATTAAGAACGGGAATGGCCTTTAAATAAAATAAAAGTAGTGTGCTTGCTGGTTGGCCAAGTGGGCCACGAATTAGGTATGTATAGAGTTTAAGTTTTAATAGAGGTTGGGGGAGGGGTGCCAACCCCATCCCTAACCCATATTTTAATATATGGGGTTGGGGGTGGGGTTGGCACCCTCCCCCAAAATTTGTAACCCCCTTACTCATTACAAGTGGCCAAATAAACTCTTGCGGCCTGTACAATCACCAAATACAAGGTTTAGTTTCTTCTGTGTTTTTTTCTTTAACACACATCCTAACTGTGTGTGTGTGTGTGAGATTTTTGTGAGTTTCGAGTTTTTAAATTATTGTTTTTAAATAAACTATATATATATATATATATATACACCAACATATATAAATTTATATATGAGTGTGTATATATATAAATAAATGTATTTCTTTTCTCAAAACAAAATAAATGTATTGGATTTTAGTTTTTACCCAAATGGGTATACACACAATGTATACACATTGAACCTACAAATAAAATACTTTTAATAAACAAATACAAAAGAGAAAACAATACCCACAAAGGGGAAATGAATAGATCCATGTCTTAAGCACAAAGTTTAATCAAGGAAAGCTTCCATGTCTCTAATGGCCTCCATGGATTCATCTTCTCCTCCCTTCTTCCTTAACCTGCAAGTGAAAACAAAGGAAATGAGAGATTAGGTTTAGAAAAGGAATATATGAGAACCCATAAGGATATCTAGGGTTACTTTTGCCAAACCTAAATCTAAGGGCTAAGAAATATTAGATCTAAGGGTGTAGGATGAACCCTACATCACTTAAGTGATGGGGTATTTAGGTGGGAATGTTTTTAAATAAAATATTGTGTGTAATGTTAAATGGGACCTAAGGGGTTAGACTAAGTTGAGCACCTTGCCCCTTTAGAATAATGAACTTATTATAAATTGCATGCATTTAACAATGCAAGATTATTATCCTAGTATGATTTAATATAAGATTGATTTTGTACCTTAAATAAAATTAATTTAAAAGGGATTAATGGAGTTATGATTTGAAAAGCTAATGAAGATTATTTAAATAAATTTTGGAGCCTTGTTAATGAAAGAATTAAAACATAATATTAATTTTGAAAATTGGGGCAATCTTAATTAATCGATAATTGTTTTCTGATGCCTTCGATTGTTTAAAATTTTATAATCCGGATTATAGTAAATTTTGGCTAATGCCTTGCAACCTTTAAAAAAATTAAAAAATTATTCCATACTTTTTCATGTTATTATCGGGTTTCACAGTGATTTATAGGGGGAAAATGCCGCCGTTACACATAACAAGGCACGTGAAGGAATATTAACAACTCCCTTCCAGGAGTTACAAAGGTTATTTTAAAATTCTCTAAAAATTGTGATTTATCTATTTTTAAAAGGGAGCGGTCAGCATATTTACAGGAACTCAACTTCAACCTGTCAATACAAATGGGTACTATAGTAAACTGGTTTGGTTGGGACATTTTCTTGTGATCATCACGAATTGATGGTTTGATTCCATTATCTACCAAGGAATATTGGATCTTGTAAGTTACATTATAACATTTTATTGTTTTAAAACAAGTTTATTTAATACAATCAAATATACAAAAATCCTTCGGTTTAAAATTTTATTCCATTTGCAAAAAGAAAAACTAAAGAAATTTTTTTATGAGAAATGAGGAGAGATGAACAATGCCTAGGGAAACGGCTGGTTGAAATTGTGGGACTTGCTTCCGCATATCAAATGGGTATCTCGTCAAGTATTTTGCATGCATCCCCAATTCCACTATTTTTCATTTACTTGAAATCTTTCATTTTTCTAGCAATGATCTCCTAGAGGGTCCTATTTCTTTTGGTTTGAGTGAAGTATTTTCCAAGCTCTACTCTAATGGTGATGAACTCCTTGATCCCTTGAAAACTCCATTGAGGGAACAATGTTTTTAAATTAAATGTTTCAGGAAGTGTCCTGATCCAATTGATTTACTGCCTTTGCAAGAACTGAGCAATAAACTATATGTGATTTACATTTTCTCTCTTATATTCATTAATGAAGCTACACGAAGAGATATGTATCTTTCTTACAAAATTCAATCTCTTCGCTAGAGTTCTGCCCCTTTTTTTGTTGTTGGTCTTAGCGCATCAACCTCCAAGGCATTGAAAATACAACCTTTGACAAGGATCCCCTATCTTTCAGTTGTTGTTCCATATTCATCTAATGTTGCTTCATGTACTTTCCTTGGTGTGAGTTGGATGTAAATGTGAGTCAGGAAAATAAAAGCTCGCCATACATCTACAGAAGTCTTAAACGAAAACCTTAGCAAAATGGTGAGTCAAACCCTCCTTGAAAAAGTAGAGTTGGGGCTTAATCTAAACTATTTGAGAAGAAAAATAAAATCTTAAAATCTCCCAGGCATGAAAAGTAGTGGCCATATCTGTGAGAATAAATAGTGACAAAACAATAAAAGAACCAATTTGTGAATAAAGAACCTAAGATGAACTATCGAAGTTATCCATGGTAAATATTAAGAGCAGAGTGATGAACGACCATGAATTTCTGAGGAGTTTCCCAACATATCAATTTCTAAAAATATCCTCTAATAGCATCCATGGTTGAAGAAGTGGAACAACGCCCTCGAAAGGAAGATAACTCGGGTGAAATGTAGGGTAATAGAGAAAATAAAGAGCAACAAAATCCCAATTTGAAAGGTAGAACTTTCTTTTCCTAGATATCAACCAAACACACAACTTAGAAACTCCCATAGAATCAAGATGCTCCATACCCTATTTCCAAATCTCCCATTTTGATGCAGGATGGATTTACACGTGCGAATAGTATTTGCTTGAAAGTTTCCAAGCCTTTTCAACAAACCCATTTTTTCAAATCCTGCAATCTATGCTTTCCACAAGACCACGTTTGCATCCATGTCTACTAGAGCTCGTATTTAGCACAGGATGAGAGTGCATGGGTAAATGTAAACTGATCAGGATGGAGATCTATTTGTTTCATACATGAAACAATGTCACTATCTTGCAAGGAAAACTAAGCCTTCGTGCAATGTCACAATATATTCCCTAAAAACTTGTCTCGTTCTTTCACCCGGTCAAACATTGTAACAATGCCCCAGTTCTAAGAGAGGCCCTTGCTGCATTTAATTGATTACTGCTAAATTTGCAACATGCAGTGGGTTTCAGCGTGGATTTGGTCTCCAAATCTCAAATAAAGTTTTTATATTATCAAGCAAGGAATGATGACATATCGAATGGTTAGCAGACCTACCCATGTGCCCTGTAAGCACATCTACCACCTATCTACATCTCACCTAAATGCAATAATTTCTTCCATGGCCCTCTCCACTAACCTATGCCACTAGCTTTTTTTTTATATTATAACTCTTTCTTGGGAATTACATTTTACTTACAAAAGATAAATTAAAGATAAAACTATTCATTTTATTTAAATTATAACTACAATAACATTAAATTAATATTATTACTAATTCATATATCACGATATGTTGATTATTTAAAAAGATGTATTCTTTGGACAAAAAATTCAAGATAAAATATTTTTTTTTCAGAGTAGTCTAAATTTATATAAATCAACAAAATATTTATTTTTTCTATTTATTTAATGTATTAATATTTTATGTGCCTATACGATTCATATTAAAATCAAGTATGTTTTCATTTAACTATAGATAATATAAAATAAAGAGGAACAAATTAGAAATTGGGAGAAACCAAAATTTTAAAAATAATTTATTATTAAAGAATGTAATAACTTTTAAACTCTTTTATAATATATTAGAAGTAGAAATGACAAATTTTTGTCTTCGTATCCAATAATTATATGAGAAAGATTCATATCACTTATCTCGATGTGATGGAGGGGTTCAGAAAGCAGCCGCTATTAATGAAAGATTTTTCCAAGGGCGCATAAAATGTTTGGGGCTGCTACAAATAACCACCATCAAATTGGACAATGAAGACGACATAATTTCCATGTGAAGGATGGGTTCGAGGCTCGCCAACTTTTTCGCCTCTCATAATGCCATTTGTTTTCTATGCAACAACAATGAGAAGATGATGAACCTAACAATAATATTTCTATGATACTTAATATGATGTTGGAGTTGCCACATATGAAGGCTTTGAGTCGGGAGAGATGGTTGACATTAAGACGTGAGACACACTAGTGCTACCCATATCCCATGTAACGCTCACTAAATTCTACCAAAGCACGAAACCCAAGAACAACCTAGGGAAAGCTTAAAAAATTATGGAATAATTTTTTTTTCTTAAATGCGTGCTCGTAAAAAGCTTTTGAAAAACACACTTGTCACATTATTATTTCTAAGTCACTTAAAATTAATAATATAAATTTCCCCATTATAATAAAATAATAAAACTCTCATTACATTTTTAATAAACTTAGTTATCCTAAGGCATGGTTTAGGTTCCCCCTAAAGTCATTTTGATAATCATTTAATTTCCACTATAGTCAACTAGAACAAAATAATCCCATGGGTAAAGGGGTCCAATTAATTAAATACTAAAGTTATTTTAATCCCACAAGGTGACTAGGTTTAAAATAAATGATAAGGTCCCTAAATTAGCACAAGGGTTAGAAGAATAAACCCACCCCTTACACAAATAAAGTGGCCCCTTTAAAAAGTCAACCCATGCATTTAAATTTTAAAATTTAAATTTTACTCAACCACTCCCCACCTACTTTTTGTAGGGATGAATCCCATCCATTGGATGGATTCGTTTGGGTTCACAAGATCAAAGGGTTTCACTAACCCTAAGTTTGCTTAAGAAAGACTTCTCTCTCATTTCTTTTAACTTATTATTTCTCTTTTATATTGCAAATTGGTGGAGGAGGAGGAAGCCATCAGAGGCCATTTCAAGCTTTTTGATGGATACAAATGCTCCTATTTATTTTATTTTGTTTATCCCCTACTTAGGGTTTAAATGTAGTTATTTATTTTAGTTATTTAATTATTTATATTTTTCCCAAATGGGCACATGGGTTTTGCCCCATTTTAGAGGAATGGCTAAATTTATGTAAAGTTTTTCATTTCGACAAGAGAATATATATACATATACATATGTGTATACATTTGTATACATACATACATACATATATATACATATATATATGTGTGTGTGTGTGTGTGTGTGTGTGTGTGTATATATATATATAAAAGAGAATATATATACATATGCATATGTGTATACATTTTTATACATACATACATACATACATATACATATATATAGGTGTGTGTGTGTGTGTATATGTATATGTGTGTGTCTATATATATATATATATGTATATGTATATGTATATGTATATATGTATGTATGTATGTATGTATATATATAGAAAATCAAAGGGTTCGGCTTGTACATAGTGTGAAAATCCACGGCCACACACACAAGTTAAAACACAGTCACTAAAATGCCACGGGAATACCCCTATTGGGGTTTGAAAATGTAAAAAAATATTCGGAGTGGGGTAGCCAACCCCACCCCCACCATTTCCTTCAAAATTTACACATAGGCTGCGGCCTTAGTTCAACAAAACATTTCCTTTTTTGTTTTTAAAGTTTTACATTTATAAAAACTATTTTATATAATACGTATATACATATACATACATATATATATATATAGATATAGATATATATATATATATATATATATATATATATATATATATATATATATATATACATACATATATATATATATATACATATATATATATATATATATATACATATACATATACATATATATACATATATATATATATATATATATATATATATATATATATATATATAAAATATTATTTCAATGGTTAAATATGATATTAGTATATTTTAATTAATATAATAATATTAATAGTATATTAATATTAATATATTTTCATATTAACAAGTCCCATTAATATTAAAATATTTTATTATTAATAATATTTAAAAATATTAATATTACTATCAAAAGTAATAATGAAATATAGATAGTAATATTGACAAGTTAAAAACTTGCACTAACACTTCTCTAACAATTTGATAATTATTGTATAGAAGGTAGAAGAAAGTAAATTTCATTTCCTTTAACAATTTATAATGGATTTGCAATAATTTTTTAAAAAGAAAATACACACTAAATGAAAACTACCAATCAACTAAAATAGGAATAGTTGTTTTCTTTTCAACTACATTTCCATTATGTAAAACTAGCTTTACTAAAATGTCTTTCTTTCCTTTTTTACAATAATGCAACTTCAACAATGAAAATAAACTTTCTTTTCCTTGAGCATAGCTCATTTCTTTCAATACAAGAGATTTTCTTTCTCATAATACACTATAACTAAACTTTAAATCATGATTCCCATTCAAATTTCTTCCTCACATTCTAAAATTTAATTTGAACGGAGAATGCACATTCCTTAATGAATTTCCTTAAAATAATAATCCAACTTAGTAAATTAACTTACAATGCAACATTTATTTTAAAAGGACAATACACTAATCTTTCACTTGAAGTGGGAATATATTTTTTTACAAGAAGGAAACTATAATGAAATATATTTTATTTTCTATTATTGATCTAAGAATCAAATCTCAAACCGAGCTCCATTATTCTCTTCACTTGATCACAACAACCAAAAATGGGGAGAGGCAACACTCTCCACCCAACCAAAACTCCAATGAGAAGAAGAAGCAATTCTTCTCATTGGCCCTCGAGCCCCAACCACAAGGCAATAAGGGATGGATCCAACACATGGAAACTCTACAATGCTTCCACATTTACTTGCAAGAAAAAACACACAAGAAAGATAACCACAAAAATACTCATTTTAAAACAAAACTTCTCAAGACAATGGATCCAAAATAAGCCAAGTAGAGATAGGAACATGGGGGTGAGTTTGTGCTTCCCAAGGGTCTAGATGCTCACCTCTAAAATCATCCACAACATAATCAATCCCAAAATATCATATGCCTCCCCACAACAACATATCTATGTCTCTTATTCCTCCCTCTCTTATGCGTCCCTCTCTCTTATGGCTCCCACAAAATACAAAATGACAAATTAGAATAAGGCGGTGCATCCAAAACCCACTCCCTCCTAAACACAAAAATAATATCTTATGCCTCCCAACATATTTCATCCCCATTTCCAAATATCACCACAACCTAAGGTCAATTTACTACCCAACACTTCAAGTAAGAACACAATCCATACAACACATAACATACAAGAAAACAAGAAGAAAATAAGAGTGCAAGATCCTACCTTGCCATGGTAAAGCTCCACCTTTCAAGAAAGAACCAAAATACTTCAAAACTCAAGCAACTCCAATCTCCTTTATACTCCAACAAGAAAGCACTCCAAAAATCCAAAAGCCAAAACCAAACAAGTAACCCCTTTTACTTCCCAAAAATTTCAATATATAGAAAAGAGGAGGGAGATGATGTGGCTCCATGTAGGATGCCACACCATTTCTTCTCCACTCCACATCACCCAAGTCAAACCCATACTCCAAGGTAAAATAAATGGGTGGTTTAGAGGTATGACAAACCTCTTCCACACACTACTCCAACCCATACGCCTTTAGGACAAGAAATAAATAAAATTAAGAAAGTGCAATTAAAAATCACCTTTTTCCTTGAAGAACACATTGTATTCTTCACGTTTTACCTCGCCGGCCAATAGGTAGGGTTGGTATAATAAATTAAGAGGTGTGGGATGAGTTCAAATTGTCCCACAAGCTTCCAAAATTTGACCTTAAGGCCAAATCTAAATTTTCAGAAGGGGTAGAGTGTACAACACTCAAGACCACATACACTCCACTTACAACAAATAAACCAAAGAACCATCTAATCTAATAAATGACTTATTTTTGTCCCATCCATAATTAGTTTAGCTTAATAATGTTATTAGTTCACTTAATTAAGACACATAACCCAATAATGATAAAAGGGAAATTACTTCACAATTTAAATCACATATACCAAAAATTAAATAAATAAAAGAAAAGAAAGGACTAAACATAAACCCTTGGTCACAATTGGAGGTAACTCCCCCATGGGGACCCCCTAACAACAAATAAAACACACACAACATAACACACATTGCCATGGTGACCATTGTTGAATCCATCTAGAATTCTGATGTGGTTGGTCTCCAATCCCCCTTGATTGTTGTGATATAACCATATGCAAAACAAAAATACCTCCTTTAGCATCGTGCCCACATCAGAACATCCAAGATAAACATATACATATAAATCAAAAATCATCCATACATAAATTAAATCATCATCTAGGCAAATAATGTTACTATTTTTAAAATTCTAACAACATCTCAATTCTATATCCCATCAATACCAATAAGATATCAAGATTAGTTCACTGTTAAATCCTACTCGATATAATGAATTGTCAAATGTCAAAGATAGATATAAATATGTCAAAAACACATCATCATCAATATAAAATGTCTCTCTAAGAAATCCACACGATCATACTATGAATCAAAATCCATCAATAATCTAAGTATCTCTATTGTCTAATCATCATGCTAAGCCAAAATGATATAATAATATCCATGTATATAACCAATAGTAATCAAAATCAAAACATAATAAGTGTCAAAGGGAAGTGGGCACTAAATCCCAACCTGACAAATAATGGGGTCTTGCTAACGTCTTACAATGTTAATCGATGCCAACTCTAAGACACCACACCAATAATTCCATGTCTCGATCCCGAGGGTTAAATTTGATGGTCGTTTATATATTTTTCATAATTTTTGATGTAAAATACTTGTAAATATTTTAAATAACCATAAAAATGACCTCGTATATTTAAAATGCGACCATCGTTTTTTTATATCATATTTGTATGTAAATTATATTAATATATATTTAAAATAATTAGATAAATATAAAACAGTTAGTATGAATAAAACATATTTATAATTTTGAAGGGCATTATTGTAAATTTACGGTGACACAAATTTATTTTAGAGAGGCATAGGTGTGTGCCAAATTTAACCTCTTGCCAACATGTATGTAACAATATTTTGAATTTAAAATTAGTGAAAAAATTAGAGTTTATTAATTTTTGCACCATCCTCCTCCATATAGCAAGTTTACGACATGTTATATTAAACATCCTTCTCTCCTTAATCTTTGTCACCCAAACACGTATGTTGTATCAAAAGCCACTCGCCTCAACCTAAGCGCAAAAAATGTCGAGAACATGGTCTTTCATGGACCATTCTATATTAGGTTTAGATATTCTTATATGAGTTAACATATTTCAAAGGAGGTCTAAAATCGAATCCACAAAAATTCTAGCTCGAACTCTTAAAATTGTTAATTTCTAGGAGAATAGAAAGCGAGAAAAAGTGAAGGGATGTGATACACCTAAAAAGGAAAACAATGTGCAAAATAAGAGACTACTCAACCCAAAACCCTCATATTTTTCTCTTTAGCTATGCTGGGATCTCTCAACAAGGTGAAAAATTCGGCCCTGCATTTTGTTTCAAAAATGCCTCTGCAAGGAAAATAAAATTGTAATTCCAACTCTTCCACTCTCAAAAATAAAAATCCACTAGATTCCATGAATCCTCTCCTAAAAGTTGGTAATATAGCTGAAAATTCTTACCTTATTGCCAAAAACCCCCACATGTGGTACGAGAAGAGATGACAATTTTGAAATATGAAGAGGAGGAAATCAAGGTGATTGTGATAGAGGAGTTGACTTCTAAAACAATAATTTTGGTCAATAATGGATTGGATGTTTCTAGGGTTTCAATGGATAAAATAAAGTACATTATAGAAGCCTCTCGAGAAAAAGGACGTTGAGACTAAGACCCCGGTTCAAATCCTCAAGGATAAGGCCGAGAGAGAATGTTACCATATTCAAGGCTTAGATTGATGTTCGTTTGAATGAGGGTGAATATGTGGAGAAAAGGGAGAATGAAAAGGAGAAGAATAAAGAAGATGGAAAGGATAAAGATGTGAACATGTGAAGTGCAAATGATAATAAGGAAGAAGTAGGGAAGACTGAAAGGTATCAAGAAGTGGAGAAAGAAGATAATAAAGATGAAGGAAAATGAGAAGGATAAGGAGAAAATAAAAATAAATTAAAGCCAACTTTTATTAATTCTCTCATTGGCTTCTCCGCATCATCGGCCATACACGATTTGACTATGTAGTTTAAGGATTGTAAGAAGTGACTAGCTAAAACAACAAGTACAAGCTGTTTAGGGCCCATGGTCTAAGCCAATGACAAAATCAAAATTAATTAAAGCCAAATTTGATCAATTCTCTCATTGGCTGAGACCATGGGCCTACATGATTTATGCATGTAGTTTAAGGATCACTAGAATAAATTGGCCTAAATAACACGAACAAACTATGTAGGGCCCATTGTCTAAGCCAATAAGAAAATCAAAATAAATTAAATCCAACTTTTATTAATTCTCTCACTGGCTTACACCGTGGACCCTACATAGTTTGTGCATGTAGTTTAAGGATCGCCGAAGAGAAGGAGAAGGAGAGGAGGATAATGAAATGTTGAAGACAACACATGCTTCTAATCGACTATAACGTAATAAATTAGAGGTTTTTTTTGGAGGGTTCGAGAAGGGGCCTACAAAGTGTGAAAATTATACTACAAGTAATAGATTAATAATCGACTATATAAACAAAATATTTGACTGCATAAAATTAATTCACATCAAATACTAAAAATAACACAATTGCAATTTCAAAAATAAAAGCATAGGAATAGAGAAGGAAAATAATTAAACATAATTGACCCTCTTTTATAATCTCCTCATTAAAAGAGAAATGAAAATGATTTAATCTCAATCTATGGATAAGATTATTTGAGCTCCAACAATAGAAGTATCTAGTTAAAATCAATTAAATTAGTTATTTATTATTCTAGGTTTGGAGACATTTGTCCAAGATACAAGAATTAAACCTTCCTCTTAGCAAGGAAGGTGTTCTCGTATGGCACCCAAGTTATCTCTCGAAGAAAATGGATTTCATCTTTCCCAAAGCTTTAGTTAAAATGTATCCTACCTACGATCTCAGTAGGTATATACTTTAGTTAAACAATCATCCACTATAAAAATCCCCGATGATGTTATATTTGATGTCTATGTGCTTAGACCTATTGTGAAACAATGAATTCTCAGACAACCTGATTCAACTTTGATTGTCAAATTATATCAGTGTAGTCTCAACCCTCTCGAGAAAACAAGGCTACCAAAGAACTTCAAAATATATATAGCCTCACACATCACCATGTTAGCTACTATGTATTCTACTTCAAAGTAGAACTTAGTGCCATGGATTTCTTCTTCCTACTATACTAAGAGACAGCTCTGATCCAAAGATGAAGCAACACATCGAAGTGCTTAACCTATCCGATGTACTACCTACCCAATCTGCATCATTATAGCCTATTAATCTCGATACCATCACCTCAACCATATATCATCCCATACTCGATTATACCACTCAAATACCATAACACATGAATTTTCAATGTCCAATGTAATCTCTTCGACTCCACCATGAACTAAATAGGAGAGTTTATTCGGAAGGATATATCTAGCTTGGTGTTGACCAAATACATGAGAGATCTATAGAACTACCTCTATACGGTGCGGTCTACATCCTAATCCTTCGATAAGCCCACCTTCTTCCATCATGATCATAGGTGTAGATATCGCTCTTCAATCCTCCATCTCAAACCTCCTCAATATTTCGATATAGTAATTCCCTTATCCAAGGAAAATATTTCTATCTGTTTGTCACACTTCCATGCCTAGAAAGTACCGCATAAGACTCAAATCCTTCATCTCAAACTCTAGTGAAATTTCCCTCTTGCACTCCTCTACGAGTGCAAGTGAGCCTACTAAAAACAAGTCATGCACATATAGAACAAGAATGAGAACCTCACCTCTAACCACCAAGTAGTACAGTTAGCATCGACTTCACTCTTCACGAAACCCATTCCCTACAAGTATCTATCAATTTTCTCATACCACACCTTGGGATCCTACTCGAGTCTATATAAATCTCTCTTGAATATGAAAATGTAGGTTTTGTTGCTATGTGCTACAAAGCCCTCTGGTTTTTCTATGTATACTTCCTCTTCCAATTCACCATTATGGAACATTGTATTGAAATCTATTTAATGGATCTACCATCCCATCTCGTGCTACAAGTGAGATCATGAATCGTATAGTAGTCTACCTCACCACTGGAGAAAATTTCTCCTCATAGACTATTCCGTACTTCCGAGAGAATAAATTTTCAACAAACCTTTCCTTGTATTTCTTGATGTTTCCATCTGGACCATGCTTGATCTTAAAGATCCAACATGATCCAAAAAAATCCATATCTGTCACTTAGGAACAATCTCCCACACATTGTTCTACACTATTGAGGTGTACTCTTGAACCCTTGCATATCACTATACTTGGTACTATACAACTTCCATATAGCTTGAAGAATCATTATCTACAAATTTATTGACTAATGTCATATAGTCATTATACATCGCTGGTTGTCTCCACTCTCTATCGGTCATTCTAGGTTCGCACACAAACTCTCGAGTATCCCTATGCATTTGGTGAACCTCAAGGTTTTTACTACGAGCTATAGAGGATGAAATATCAACTTCCATGTATTTCTAATGCATCTCTTGGATCTAGTGCATCTTTCACTCCATACTTTGTGAACTCTCAACACCCGATCCTATACTAGTAACTATAATCATTCTTTTCTTCCTCTGATTTGGTTAAACGATACTTAGAGCTTCTTTTGGCTACTCACTTTGATCATCTTCTAAAAATCTTTAGACCTTGTGTATGGTATATCTTCCAAGAATTTGAAATCTAGCTTGACTTTAATCCTCCTCATTCATGGAATAAATATCCGATATGCCTGTGAGGTCTTGCAATACCAAAAAAAGTACCCATACTCTACACTCTGATTGAACTTGGAATGTGTATCCCCTAGAATGTACTAATACACCAAATTCCCAAATATCCTGAAGTGACTGAAATATGGATTTTTTTTTTGAATGTCTCCTCTATAGTGTCATCTTTCCCAATGCCTTATGTGGAAGCATATTCTATATATATACTTATGTTCTGCATGCCTCAATCCATAGGTAACATGGCATATCTTTGTCATACACCATAGCCATTGTTGCCCCAATTATATAATGATTCTTCCTCTCAAAGCAACCCCATTCTATTGCGGGTTGTAAGGAACCATCCAATTTCTCTTGATTCCATCCCTAATACGTAACTCCCGAAACTCTTTCCATGTGTACTCACTTCCATTGTCCGACCGAAGAATCTTCACGTTCTTTCCTATTGAATTTTCCACAAGAGCTTTGAACTCTTGAAAATAAGTGAAGACGTCATCCTTAGTCTTGAAGAAATATCTCCTGGTCTTCCTGAAGAAATCATCAATAAAAGTAACAAAGTACTTGTATCCTATGAGACAATTTTTCGACATGGGTCCACATATATGTGAATGTACTATATAAATAACACCCTTGGATCTGGTGTAATTTCTTGAAAAATATTCTTTCACAAAACTCCCTAACACACATCCCCTACATACATCATCATGCTCGTGCTCACATCTAGAATGTATGTCACTATCTCAAAATCAATTTAAGTGTTCCATGATGGATATGTTCCATTATCCTATGCCATAGCTCTCCTTGATCTCTAGGATTTATTGTTGCTCACTAGTGCCTTAGGAGTATCAAGCTGCAACCTATGAAGTTGGTCGTTGATAACTCCAATAGCTATGGGTGATTTCCAATTATTATGTTTGATAAATAAATTCGCCCCTCTAAAGAGTAAATTGAAGCACTTATCCTAAAGGATAGATATGGAAATTATTTTCATGCCAAATCCTCGCACATGAAACACATCATGGATGGAAACTATCTTGCCATTATCCCTCTAAAATAGAATAGTCCCTCTCTAAACTAGATTACATTTGGCCTTGTTCCCCATCCGAATCTTGATTCGATGTCCTCCTCCTTCTAAATGGAGAAGTACTCCCTAACTCCTTTCATACGAAATGACACTTCACTATCTATATAACAAAAACCTGTGAGGTCAAGCTAGTTAGGAAAGCTATGAGCGTAAATTCATCCTCTATTCTCTTCGATAGCTCATTTGTACATGCTGAAGTTTTTGTTTGCTTCTTTCCCTTTTTTTTATTCCTTTGTGGGAAATCACCGACATAGAGGCCAAACTTGTGACATCCATATCATTTGATCTTAATAAACTCCTTCTTGTTCTTCTAACATTTTAGATTTGATCCTTTGATAGACCCCTTCTTCGCATTTTCTTTTGTTTGCAAGGGAAACATTTTCTGTTCCACCACACTTTTATGATTATTATTGTTGCTTCCACTAACAAGACTTAGCTTAAGAGCCTCCGAGTGAAATAACTCCATAGTTGATCCCAACTTGGTAAAGTGTCTCATCGTATATTGCCCACTCCTCTTCGACACTTATTATATTTTGATTTCGATCATTATAGACTATAGACATGGATGTGTTAGATAATAGAGATATTCTGATTATTGATGGATTGTGATTCATAGTATGATTGTGTGGATTCTTAGATACATAGAGAGACATTTTATATTGATGATGATGATGTGTTGTTGGCATATATATTACTGACATTCAAAATTCTCATCGTGTTGAGTAGGATTTAGCATTTGAACTAATCTTGTGATCTTGTTGATATTGATAAAAGATAGAATTGAGATGTTGTTGAAATTTTAGACAAATGATAACATTGTTTAGTTGAGATGATGATTTAGCTATATGCGAATGGTTATTGATTTATGTGTGTATATTTTATCCTTGATGTTTTGATGTGGCCATGAGGCCGAAGGAGGTATTGTGTGATTTTTCAGGTAATTATATCACAATAATCAAAAGGGGGATTGGAGACAAACCACAACGGAATATTTGATGGATACAATGAAGGTCACCATGGAAACTTGTGTAATGTTTGTTGTTTGTTTAGATTGTTAGGGGGTCCCCATGGGGGGGATGACCTCCAATTATGACCATGGGCATGTGTGCAATTCTTTCCCTTGTATTTTATTTATTGTAGAGTATGAGTTTAATTTGTGATGTCAATTATATAATCATTGTTGATTAATGTGTTTTTATTAAGTAATTAAATCATGTTTATTAATTTATTTGGGGATGTGACAAATGGAGTCATTTATTAGAGTTGTTGGTCTTTTGGACTATGTGATTTTGATTGAGTGTAAGTGACTTTGAGTGTTGTACACTATACCTTACCTTGGAATTTCGGATTTGGGCTTAAGGGTCATTTTGGAGGCTTGTGGGACAATCTAAGCTTGTCCCACACCTCTTTATTTCTTATAACAACCCTACATATGGATTAGGGGTAAAAAAAAAAGACCCCATTATGTGTTTTGTAAGACAAAAAGTGACATTAATTACACTTTTCTTACATGGGTTTTAAAGTTTGTCTTTAGGGGGTGTGGGTTTGGATTGTGTGTGTAAGAGACTTGTCATTCCTCTCAACCAAAAATTTATTGTGTATTGTCATGTAGGTTTTATTTGTGATTTATATTTGAGGATAAGAGATGTGGAATCCTACATAGAGCCACCTCACCCTCCTCTATCTTTTTCCATTTATGCAAGTTTAATTGTTTGTTTGGGGGTTACTTCATTTCATGCACGTTATTGTATTATTTGAGTTGGAGAGTCTTGGAGTGATTTTTGAGTTTGAAGATTTTTGGAATTGGATTGAGCTTGAAGGATCTTGGAGGTTGATCCATTGATCAAGTTATACCATGGAAAGGTAAGAACTGTACCCTTGTTTTATTTGTTTTTTTCTTATATGTGTATATTTGTATGTTGTTGAATGTTTTGGTATGCTTTTTGGGTTCCTGGGTAAAATGCCTGAGTATGGTGTAGGAGAAGGCTATGTGGATCTTATATGTAGGAAGGAATAAGAGTTTATTTCAAGTTTTGGGAGGAATTTGGGTTGGGTGCCCGACCTTGGATAAGAGAGAGCTTGCATATATTATTTGGTTATTTTGAGGGAGACATAAGAGATTGTAAAGAGGAATAAGAGAATGCGGGAGGTATAAGAGGATCTTGAGGGAGACATAACAATTGTGTAAGGGTTTTGAGATTTATATTCAAGGGTTTTAAGGTGGGCATCTAATCCCATTAGGAGGCATAAGTGATGTCCCCATAGATCCTTGCTCCATTGGATTTGCATTTTCAAGCCTTGTGTATTTGTTAGTTTTCCTTTTTGTGATTGTATCTTGTGTTGAGTGTGTTTTGAAATGGTTGTGAAATTTTTGTGTGATGTGGAACCATTGTTTAGTTGCCATGAGTTGGATCCATCTTTTATTTCATTTTGGTTGGCGCTCAGGGGCTAATGAGGAGGATAGCTTCTTCTCCTCATTAGATTATTGGTTGGGTGGAGAGTGTTTCCTCTCCCCATTTTTGTTGTTGTGATTAAAGTGAAGAAATGGTGGAGCTCTTGTTGGATACTTGGGACTTGGAGTATTTTTGAAATCAAAATAAATCCTTCATTGTAGAGATTTTATTGTAATTCCCACTTAAGGTGGAAGACTAGTAGATTATATTGAAAGAAAAGTTGTATTATATATTTTTTTATTAAGTTATAATATCATATTTGAGGAAAGCTCATTAAAAGAATGTGTATTTTCCTTTCTCTTCAAATTTTTGTATATAAAGGAATGAATTAGAATGGATATCATGTTTAAATTTTACCTTGTGTTGAAAGAAAAGAAAGTTGTAAATTTTAATGTTTGATCACAAAATGAATTGGAAATGTTGTCATAGTTTCATTTTGGTTTGAAATAGTTAAAAATCTCTGGTTTTGATATATGTAAAGTTAAAGATATCTCTTGATATCTATTTTCCTTCAAACATTCATTTTTAGAGCTCTCTAGCCTACACAGTGACTCGTACTAGTCATTCTAAACTAGTGTTCATGTACATAGTACCAAAATCGGTCACTATGTGTTTTATGTTTACAGTTTGAAATTTTAACTTCTAGCTTATATCTCAACTTAAATGATATTATGACTTGCTCAAAAAAACCTTAAATTTAATGTATGATTGTTGGAAATGTCATTTAGAAAAATGTAAATCATAAATGTAGAAGATATGCTAAAATTTATAAAAATAGACTCAATTGACAGTAACTGGCATCAGTGACTGAACCATCATCAGTATTCCTGTGAGTGACATCGGTCTCAGTATACTGCATAAATTGTAATTTTCCAACTTGTAGGACATTTGTGGTGCTTTTGTTGAACCAGATACCTTGGAGACTATTATGCTATCATAAAATGGAATAATAAGTTACTCCTGGTAAAAATCCAATATCCTTTGCATTTAAAAATAATAATAATCTAACATAAACGGATTCCTCGAAAGCGGCACTAGTGGTGGAACCGACGTCGGTAGCACAGAGGTTACAATGGTCACTCAAGAGACTATCTTCAGTCACCTATGCGTGGACCTTTTTAAAAACATATTTTTGACCAAACCATTGGCTCTTAGGGATCTAAACTTCACCTAAATGTAGATCCAACCTATGTGGGTCATGTATGCTTATTAGACCCACATCCCAACCTGCATATAGGGATTTAAGTGCATAAGATTCTTGATCTTCAAATGGGGTTCTTCCCATCAATGAAAACAAAATATATATATATATATATATAGAGAGAACTAATCAACAATATATCTCAAACTAGATCTAGGATATATATTTGCATTGAAACTAAATAACTAGGATGCATGATTAATCTAAGATTCAACTATTCTAAAGGAGGATCCATTGGATGGAATCCAATTCTTCTTACATTGGATCCAAGAAGAATCCCCACGGGTTTCCTTTGATCGATGTCAATCAGCTTATTCCACCTACAAATCAAAGAGAAACAAATAAATGAGCTTAGGGTAAGAGATGCTTAAGAAGACTCCCTTAAGGATGTTTAGGGTTTCTTTAGGGTGGACATAATCTTGTGGTCCCTATTGATTTGATCCAAGGGATATGAATCAACCATAAAATATTTAGGTGGGATTATTGACGTTATGGTTGTAAATTTTAAATAAATCAAATGTATGTGTAAAGGGGTGAAAGCGGCCACTTAGGGCCATAGGGTATTAAGTTAAAAATGTAGGTTTTAGAGAATAATTCAATGGATATTAAAGAAAATAATTTAAGATACCTAAGGTAAATAGGGATAAGGGTTTATTAAATATGGACTAAATGTTAATTCCCAAGAGGGAAACTATTTATCTAGTAAGAGAAATTTATGGACACTTATCTAGTAATGATAATTAAATTGACTTTAGGACATGATTAAGAATAATTAATTAATAATCTAGACTGGATCTATCCTATGAAATGAAACTTTACTAGTAACTCAGTAACTTATAATAAAAAAATTGTAGTAAATTTTCGGACAATTATTTAAGGATTAATGTGGTTTTAGAACATCAAAATTTGTGGGCGTTACACGTCCATTAATAACTTGAACAAAGACATCCCACTTCTTAGTAAATGCATTTAGGGATATTCACACTAGCTTGTCATCATCTGGTTTATCTCCAACAATGGCCAATTCAACCTTGACATGTCTAATCTTAGTGAGGTAACTTGTAACGCGTTTTATCCCTTATTCATCAAGTCATTCCTCAATTTTTCTTTGAGAATAAAATTTCATTAAGTGGTAGCACTTGGTAAAGATTCAAAATGGCATCCCACATCTTATTTGCTATATCTAACTTTGCAATATGCAAAACTATATGGTCTTTAACAACGTAAAGGACTAGCAGGTCCTCGCTTTGGCGTCTTCCCTTTATATTGCATGAGTTGTGTTGGATCCGTAGGTATAGGTAGACCACTATTCAAATATACCTTGATACCATTCTCTTCCGAAATAAAGAAATTGTGTCTTTCCTCACACAAAAATTTAAAGGTCCATCCAATCTGTCCTTATCTCTTAAACCTGTTTTGCTCATTTTAAAAAACCTTCTAAAAATAAACAAAACCCAACTAAATCCAAAGAAGGCGAACTTCCATATCAACAAGATATACTACTATAACCTTTAGATCTAACTCACGTCTTCTCAAAGTGTCGGCTTTGATGAAATTTGAAAATTCTATTATAATCACACGATTAATAATCTCCTATCTAAATATATTATTTGACTATAGAAAATTAATTCACAACGAATATTGAAAAATAATACAATTGCAATTAAAAATAAAACCACATAAATAGAGAAGGAAAATAATTCAACATAATGAACATAATTTTTTTGGACAAATTTTCCTGGAAAAACCCAAAGGGAAAACTAGATCAACATATGAGAAATTTTATTAACCTTCAAACAAATTAAGAGACACATAAACCGCTTGCATTTCATACTAGAAAAAATATTTCGGTGGGATTATTGACGTTATGGTTGTAAATTTTAAATAAATCAAATGTATGTGTAAAGGGGTGAATGGGGCCACTTAGGGCCCTAGGGTATTAAGTTAAAAATGTAGGTTTTAGTGAATAATTCAATGGAGATTAAAGAAAATAATTTAAGAGACCTAAGGTAAATAGGGATATAAGGGTTTATTAAATATGGACTAAATGTTAATTCTCAAGAGGGAAACTATTTATCTAGTAAGAGAAATTTATGAACACTTATCTAGTAATGATAATTAAATTGACATTAGGACTAGATTAAGAATAATTAATTAATAATCTAGACTAGATCTATCCTATGAAATGCAACTTTGCTAGTAGAAATTAATTAAACATATATTAGGGTTTGACACTCTTGTAACCTATAATTTAAAATAATAAAAATTGTAGTAAATTTTCAAATAATTATTTAAGGATTAATGTGGTTTTAGAACATCAAAATTTGTGGGCATTACACGTCCATTAATAACTTGAACAAAGACATCCCACTTCTTAGTAAATGCATTTAGGGATATTCACACTATCTTGTCATCATCTGGTTTATCTCCAACAATGGCCAATTCAACCTTTACATGTCTAATCCTAGTGAGGTAACTTGTAATGTTTTATCCCTTATTCATCAAGACATTCCTCAATTTTTCTTTGAGAATAGACTTTCATTAAGTGGTAGCACTTGGTACAGATTCAAAATGGCATCTCACATCTTATTTGCGTTATATCTAACTTTGCAATATGCAAAACTATAGGTCTTTAACAACGTAAAGGACTAGCAGGTCCTCGCTTTGGCTTCTTCCCTTTATATTGCAAGAGTTGTGTTGGATCTCGTAGGTATAAGTAGAACACTGTTCAAATATTCCTTGATACCATTCTCTTCCAGAAATAAAGAAATTGTGGCTTTCCTCACACAATAATTTAAAGGTACATCCAACTGTCCTTATCTCTTAAACTCGTTAAGGTCATTTTTTAAAAAATTTCTAAAAATAAACAAAACCCAACTAAATCCTAAGAAGTCGAACTTCCATATCAACAAGATATACTACTATAACCTTTAGATCTAACTCTACATCTTCTCAAAGTGTCGGCTTTGATGACATTTGAAAATTCTATTCCAATCACCGATTAATAATCTCCTATCTAAATATATTATTTGACTATAGAAAATTAATTCACAACGAATATCGAAAAATAATACAATTGCAATTTAAAAAATAAAACCACGAAATAGAGAAGGCAAATAATTCAACATAATGAACATAATTTTTTTGGACAAATTTTCCTGGAAAAACCCCAAAGGGAAAACTAGATCAACATATGAGAAATTTTATTAACCTTCAAGAAATTAAGAGACACATAAATTGCTTGCCTCATACTAGAAAAAATATTTAGGTGGGATTATTGACGTTATGGTTGTAAATTTTAAATAAATCAAATGTATGTGTAAAGGGGTGAATGGGGCCACTTAGGGCCCTAGGGTATTAAGTTAAAAATGTAGGTTTTAGTGAATAATTCAATGGAGATTAAAGAAAATAATTTAAGAGAACTAAGGTAACTAGGGATAAGGGTTTATTAAATATGGACTGAATGTTAATTCCCAAGAGGGAAACAATTTATCTAGTAAGAGAAATTTATGGACACTTATCTACTAATGATAATTAAATTGACTTTAGGACAAGATTAAGAATAATTAATTATTAATCTAGACTAGATCTATCCTATGAAATGCAACTTTACTAGTAGAAATTAATTAAACATATATTAGGGTTTAACACTCTCATAACTCCGTAATTTATAATAAAAAAAAAATTGTCGTAAATTTTCAGATAATTATTTAAGGATTAATGTGGTTTTAGAACATCAAAATTTGAGGGCGTTACACGTCCATTAATAACTTGAACAAAGACATCCCACTTCTTAGTAAATGCATTTAGGGATATTCGCACTAGCTCGTCATCATCCGGTTTATCTCCATCAATGGCCAATTCAACCTTGACATCTCTAATCATAGTGAGGTAACTTGTAACGTTTTATCCCTTATTCATCAAGTCATTCCTCAATTTTTCTTCGAGAATAAACTTTCATTAAGTGGTAGCACTTGGTATAGATTCAAAATGGCATCCCACATCTTATTTTCTATATCTAACTTTGCAATATGCAAAACTATAGGGTCTTTAACATCGTAAAGGACTAGCACTTCCTCGCCTTGGCGTCTTCCCTTTATAGTGCAAGAGTTGTGTTGGATTTGTAGGTATAGGTAGAACACTGTTCAACTATTCCGATACCATTCTCTTCAGAAATAAAGAAATTGTGGCTCTCCTCACACCAAAATTTAAAGGTCCATCCAATCTGTCCTTATCTCTTAAACTCGTAAAGGTCATTTTAAAAAAATTCTGAAAATAAACAAAACCCAACTAAATCCTAAGAAGTCGAACTTCCATATCAACAAGATATACTACCGTAACCTTTAGATCTAACTCTACATCTTCTCGAGTGTCGGCTTTGATGACATGTGAAAATTCTATTACAGTCACTGTTTAATAATCTCCTATCTAAATAGATTATTTGACTATAGAAAATTAATTCACAACGAATACCGAAAAATAATACAATTGCAATTAAAAAAATAAAACCACAAAAATAGAGAAGGCAAATAACTCAACATAATGAACATAATTTTTTTGGACAAATTTTCCCCGAAAAATCCCAAAGGGAAAACTAGTTAAGCGAGATGAGAAATTTTATTAACCTTGAAGAAATTATGAGACACATAAACCGCTTGCCTCATACTAGAAAAGCTCTGGAAAATTCTTCTCCGTAAATTCTTCTCTCAATTTTTCTTTTTCAATTCCAATATCTTTGAAACCAACGCTATCACTACATTCTTGATATCTATGCAAATTATTTTGTTATCACTACAAATATGTTTTCGATAACTGTTCTCCAAATTCCCATTGATCCTGTTTTTTAATCTCCTCATTGAAAAATAAATGGACACAATTTATTCTCAATTTTTGGCTAAGATTATTTGAGCTCCAAAATAGAATTCTCTAGAGAAAATCAATTAAATTAGTTAATTAATATTCGGGTTTGAGACACTGTCCAAGCTACCAAAATAAATACCAAGGATGATCTAAGGATAAATTTTTAGAAAGCTGGAGAGATATATGAAATATGACTGATGACGAAGATTCAAACTGGGAAGAACAAGGGATATGCGTTTTTGTGCTATACCACTTCTGCTGGGCAAGCAAAGCTACACATGTCCCAACCGACGTTAACTTACAGTTTCTTTATTTGGGCACATCCTCCCTCCATATTTTTGCTCATCATCCTTTGCTTCTTCCTCTCTGTCGTCCACACATGTGTTGTGTTATAATCCCCCCACCTAAACCCAACTAGAACAATGTCTTTTGGAATAGTAAAATAATGTGCCGGCCCCTCCGCAGACGTATTAAATTAAATGGGATCTTTTGTGCCACAGTTAAAAAGTATTTCGATGAAATAAAGAATTCATGCAAACTTGGGGACGAGATATAACATGGAACAAACAACTATATAATTATCGTTATAATTATTTACATTTATCGATATAAATGTATTTAGAGTTGTGATGTTCTCATAAAACATTATTTTTAATCAGTTGTGGTGGTTAGTTTTAGAAGGTTTTTTTGTCATGGAAAACTCTAAATGAAATGGCAAGCTTAAAAAAAGGAGGGCCATCAAATAACATTTAGGAGGATGGAAGCACAAGAAATTGTGTTATAAGTCCTATGCAAACTAGGCAACTTCTAGTATACTGGAAATTAGGGGGTGCCTAAATATAAATGTCTCTTATTAACGGTTATTTTTAGAACTTAATATTAAAATAATTTACCAGAAGATTCAATAATAATTAATTTATTGATATTATTTATTAATGACATAAATTTCATACATAAAAATAGAAATGGCGCTATAATATTTGTATAAATAAAAAAATGACATATTTTTGAGCTCATATGATTTTGTTGGTATTGTTACTCATTCTTTGATGTAACACCAAATTATTTAAGTGTGTAATATTTATAATAAACAAAAAAATTATTTTTAGTAATGTCACTTGTGTAGCCAATAGGGGTGAATATAATTGAAGTAAAGAAGTATTTAATTCTCTAATTCTATTTTTTTGTGAGAAATTTCTATTATTGTTATAATGGAGGAATTGGTAGGTCTAGTCCAAATACCACTCTTTACAAAACCATGGGAGATACATAATTATTTTTATTGCTATATGAAAAAATGGGGCTTTTTCATGTTTGAGTCCCATTACCTACTTGATATTCAAAATCAGATTTGCAAGCAACCTTGTATAAAAACATGTATTTGTTACATTTTGAGTCTCTCCTACGATTAATTCTCTCAATCCATGGAATAATTCACATCCTTCTATGATGATTTTATATTATATTTTTATTCTTTATGTATAGTGATTTCTATAAATTTTGGATTTATTATGATCCTATGATGCAAATTTTAAAATATGAGAATGTAGTTGTCTTTTATTTATTTATTTGATGGGAAAAAATTATTAACTAAAATTGTGAGAAGGGCGTCCACTCAAATTATTGCCTAGGACGATCATAACCTTTAATTTGACTCTGTATGTAATTCAAGTGGGGCATGAGCTTTTCATCAACGATGAAGTTGGAGGAGATTTAATATCGGCTCAGATCTCCTCCGTGCTAAAGCCAATGCGAGACCACAAGAGAATTTCTTTAGTCCACATCTTGTTTCCATCGGTCCCTTTCATTATGCTAACCCAGAGTTGAGTGGCCTGGAGCAATGTAAATTGAAGCAGATCGAAGGATAAAGATTTGAATGCTACCATCAAATCTATAGTCGAGGAGGAAATAATCAAGAAAGATAAGGACATCGGGGAATTTAATGGTGAAAACATTTCACACTGGTATATAATTTTCGTGGATTCTCACAAGGGAATACTCCTTTTCCTTACACCATGTTGTCTGTCTTCACTAGTTGTTGTCCTAGTTGCCAATGAAACGCCAGTCATATAAATAAAAATGAAAAGCATGAGGGTGGTGGATATTACAGTACGTACCAGAAAAAACTGACATGTTTTCAGAAGTTTCTCATACTTTCCCCATTTTAGCTTAAGACAACATTTTTCGGCGTAATTATTTTGCAAATTCTCATGAGGGTATTTAGAGGTATAATTTCCACGCATACTTCTTTTTTCAAAGCATTTTAAATTTTGTAATGTATACAAGAATATGGGTTCAACATTTACAATTTTTTAAACTATTTTTTTGATATTTTATTTAAAATTGTAAATTTAATTTTAGAACTCTAATTAATGATAAAAATTTGATACAATTCAAAATGAAAAATATTGTGAAAATTCTGTAATTTTATTCACAATTTAAATTATATTTTTAATTCATAAAATTAAATTGAGTGGTATACCATATTTTAAAATTCTAGCTAATTCTACAATTTTAAGATTTTTATAAGATTACAATTTTAATAATTATAAAAATATTTTGTAATTTCAAATTTATTTGTAATACAACTATTTAATTTTAATTAAACATAACATTTATACTTATAAAATTAATTTATAAGATATGATAGTGTTTTTTATTCTATTATTGTATGTAAAAGATGTGTCGTTTGGGGATCTCTTGAAAATGTGGTCCCATTTTTCTTACCACTCAATGGGGTGGTAAATTTGAAGTCCCTTGTTTGAGAATGAACTCACCACTCTAGTTTAAGAAGTATATATATACTTCCCTTTGGATCTAATGGGTCATTGATGACCTAGGTAGTTGTTGAGTTAAAATAACATAGGTTACGGATATGGAGAAAAGTTAGGCTATACATTTCCTCAAGGAGAAAATGTGTTTGTTATTCTCTTGACCTCTTTGGGAAGGTGTGACTGAGCAAGTTGTTGTAAGCTAACCAAGTTATAATTTGGAAATTTACTTAGAATCTTGATAGGTTTGGGAAACCGCCTTTTTAATACTTTTCCTCCTAGCTCATTCAAGTTTTCTCTTCACTATAGTGTTAAAGGAATGTCATTCTAGTAAACTTCTTGTATATATTTATAAGTTTGAAAAATAGTTGTTTTTTGTTTCAATATGTGATAGTGGCTTTGTTGGGGTGTAGAAAGTATGGAAATTGGGATTTTGTGGTGGAAAAATTTGTAAAGTTATAAACAATATCAATATTTCTATCTTTAGTGGTTTCCTAAATAAAAAGTTATGAGTGTGTTATAGGACACTTGAGCATAGTGTTTAAGCTACATAACCCCTAGGGAAAACTAGGAAATTAGTCTTAACATTGTGGTTGTCTAAACATTACTTAATTTATGATAGTACCTTGTGTTAATGTAAAAATGAATTTCCAAAAAATTCATTGCCCTTTTGTTATGTGTGGTATTATGTGAACCTTCATCTTTGACCCCTTAAGGAATAGTGCAAATACTAGGAGCAATTTCGATAGTTGTGTGAAAAGTTGTCCATGTTTTAAAGTTAAGTGTGAGCTAGGGAATAAATCCTCTCATAAATTTTGAAATTTATCTCTCATTTAGTATGATGTTTGTGACAACATTGGATGGTTTTCATGGTTGGGTTTGTGTAAATCAAGTGTGCACAAATTTTTAACCCTTTTCAAACGACAAATTGTGTTACCTTGGCTCACCCGACATCAATTCCTTAAAGTGACCTTTACGTTGAACATCCACTTACATGCGACCATGTAGGGGTTTTACTTGTTAATGTTAAAGAATTTCTTGGAAGTTACAATTTTCTAGAATTAACTTTCTCTTAATGAGTGATACACTTAAGGCATGACCAAGTTAGAATTGGTGGGACATTTTTGTTGTGACTAACAACTATATGGTATGACATTATACCTTTGAGAGGTCATTTTTCTTACCCCTTCTTGTGACTTCCAAGAGGAAGTCTATTTATTGTGGGGAGGGGATGTAGTGCCTACCAAATATTAAACCATTTTTTTTTTTTTTATTGACTCGGTTCGATAATTTTATTATTACATGTGGAGACAATGAACACTTGATTTTATTTAGTTGATACAAAGTTTTTTTGATGTTAGTGATTTTTACATTGTTAGTTTATCTAATTTCGGATCCAACATGTATGATTTTTTTTCCTTGAGTGTGCAACACTATAGGTTGTTCTATGAGTACAACATGTGAGTCGGTGATAGCATTATCGGGATGCTCAATCCTCTATTCTTAACCATCCTCACCTTGTTGCTACCTTGCCATTTATGTGTGGGAGTTTTATATGGTTTGATCAATTTATTTTTTGGTTCAACGAATTTGTAAGGTCCTTCAACCTTGGTCCCTTTCTAATTTTTTTTACACTATTCCTTTTTGGGATTGTATGTTGCTTAATACTCTTTTGGTTGGGTGTTTGGCTAGTGGGTGTTATGTTTGTGTTAAGAATGGTTATGGGAGGCTTTGGATCATAAAAATATTTTTGGATACCAAAATACGCCTTGGATACTTCACGTTTTCTCAACTATCAAATTTGAGTAAAAACTTGCAATTTGGAAGCTTGAATGGAAAATATGGGGTCCCTATTACCTTGAAAAATACAATATAGACCAAACATATGGATGGGGACTTTATAGGAACTCAAAAAAAAATTACCTTACAAAGTTCCCTCTTAAGCCACCATTTTTCTCTTGACTTGTCTTATCTGAGTGATATTTGAATGCGGGTAGCACACATTTGGGTGATTTATTTTTTAGATTTTTTTTTCTATTGTCATTTATTGAGTTGGGGATCTTATATGGAGACTTGGGTGATTGGGATATGCGTAGTTGTAAGGGTGATACATGTCACCTTACCATGGGTTTGGGGATGTACAGAGGTTTCTCTATTTCTATCCCCATGTTGGATTTGGTGGGGCCATTTTTGTAGGATTTTTCGGGAGAAATTTTGGAAGGAGGAATCTTGGATTTATTGGAAGGATATTGTGTGGATTCTATAGAAGAATTCAAATATTGAGGAATTTATCTTGAGTACGCCTCACCCATTGTTTGTTTCGATTCTATTACAATGCATGTAAACTTTGTTAGATTTGATGATGTTTTGTGTTGGGCATGGGAGTGAAATTTGTTAGTTTTCCTCATTATTGTGTTTGATTTTGTTTTTTCCTCCACCCCTAATGGGAAGTGGATTAGGAAGTATATGGGAAAGGGAAAAGATCATTTCATTTATCTCCATTTCTTCTTGGGGAAACCATGAGGAAATTTTTTTCTACTCCCTTCCTTGGGGAAGTAGAGCTATTTCCATTTCATTTGGAAATCACATCCTATCCTTGCCAAGGAAGTGTGCATATAATGATCCTCATGTGCATATTTCACTAATTCCTCGAGGTTTTCATATACGGTTCGTTACATTTTGTATAAGAATGATCACCCAGGTTTGAATCTGGCATGAGTAGCTATGTCAAAATTGGAGTGTTTTCCCAGGGCACATATAAGTTAGGGTGTGGTCCGTATATATGAGAGAAAATCAATCCCGGGGTGTGAGCTACGGAAGAGTGGTGGGATGTTATGATCCTCATATGTATATTTAACTAATTCCTCAAAGGATTTTCTATGTACCTTGGGATATGATATTGTAGACACAAAATCATGTACTTAGTTACATTTGTATGTCTTAAAAACATAGT
Organism: Taxus wallichiana var. yunnanensis; assembly: GCA_018340775.1. Classification (NCBI taxonomy): domain Eukaryota; kingdom Viridiplantae; phylum Streptophyta; class Pinopsida; order Cupressales; family Taxaceae; genus Taxus; species Taxus wallichiana. The sequence goes on from CM031240.1 coordinate 205,448,511, forward strand.
TGCATTCATATGACTCATAAGATAGAAAAATAGAAATTTATTGTTGTCTCTGGCCTATTTTATGTTTTTCTTGCTTTCTCTTTAGCATTACACACCCTACAACCCACTATGAACTTGATTGATTTATCTTTCATGACTTTGGACACCATTTCCTAGCCTATACGCCAACTCTCAAGTACCCTCGTCTCCTCTCGGGTGACCATGGCATTTTTAAATCTTATTCACTCCTTTTGGGCCTCTTATATGTTTTGTGCATCTTATTTTAGTATGGATCGACCTTCTAGTTTTCAATTAAAAATTAAACTAAGGGAATCATATAACTAGAAATCTATGTGACTAAAATTAAGGACTAAGCTCTAAGAATCTATTAACATCACCTAATGGTGCATCCAAAGGGATATAAGAGCAAAAATATATTCATCTCTGCATCAATTCAAGGGACAAGGAACTACATTTTGTGCATACACGCATGAGGGGAAGATCTTTTTCTATCCACACATCTATTTACATTGGTACATCTAGCTATCACTCGCTATCACATGCACTTGCATAAGGGATTCCTAGGGCACGATTCTATCACACATGTACAAGAACTACATGGATTCTGAGATGTAGTACACCTTTGTCGGTCATAAGTTTACTCAGTTGTGACCATAGGGGTTAGTCTTACTCCCCATATTGCATCTTTTCTTTTTGGGATTTGATGTAGTTTGAGGGTTTTTCAGGTCACCTTATCTTTGGTGGTTACAGGATAATTTAGAGATCAAATAATAACACATAAGAAACCAAAAATGACTATTAGTGACCACTTTTTAACACAAGAAGAAATATATTCTAAGCTCTTTCATAGTCACTTGAGCAAGAAGAAGTCTTTGGTTCCTAAAGGCGTCATCGCCCCTAGCCTAAGCACCATAGTCCAAGAAGATCTGAGCGCTTTCATAACTTATTAGGCATGGTTGCAATAGTATTCCCTTCTTGATCATTATTCTTCTACTCCAAAATAGTTCAAGGGATAATGTGAATCAACTAAGTCTTTCTTTCCCTCTCTTTCACCTAGGGTGTCTTATTTTTACTTTATTATAAAAAATTCAAATATGTATTTAAGAATTTATTTATCATATGTTAATATGAAATTAGGGTTTTACAAATTCCATATTTTTTAAATCATTTGGTGAACTTGATGTAAAAATCCTACATTTTGAATATGTATACAAATCTGCTGGTCCATTTATGTAATTGTAAACTATTATGTTTATGTATTATGCCGACATGTATTGAAGCTCTAAGTTGTTGTATGGGGTGACTTATTAAAAAAATTAGGAACCCCTTCAATTTTTGCATGGGATGTCGCTAGGAGAATTCAGCCCAAAGGAGAGGAGATGAAACTGATGGGAAATGGATACCCTACAAGGGGAGGGAGTGTGCATGGTAGAAACTAAGGCATATGTAAACAAAGTGGCTAGAAATATCTCATATTATAAAAATTGACAAACATCCTATAGAATATAATAAAAACAAGTAATAGTTAAGACAAATTATATCATGAAAACTAGGTTTCAAACATGGGACATCACTCACAATTTCGCAAGACAATCGAGTGGAAGTGGCCAAAAACATACAAACAATAATATAGCAAGACATAGGGCATACCCCACAAACAATAGTATATAATGGTAAACAATATTTAATAGAAAACGATGGTATAAAATAGTTGCTACAAGGAAAATACCACACATCAAGCACCCATTAACATGTTAGATAGATATAGAGTATGTCATATTAGGTATGTATCAATGGAAAGTAGAGTTATAGTAAGAATAGGAAGTATAAAGTAATGAGATAATACCACATGTGATGTGTAATATTAGTAAATGTAGATTCCCCCAAAGCCTTGGTGGGACTGGTAAGAGGTACAATGCTAAGCATCATTTGACAATCATCTAGAAATAAAAATGCATTCTATCTCCTTTATTCTACTTAGAACAAACACGGAACAAAATGAAACTAAACGAAGATCACACAAGTTGTAGTGGTGTATAAATTCATGAAGCATTCATGTGAGGACAATAAAACTAGACCCCTCTCCGCCACACTCTTCTTTCGTGGTGTGATATCACCCAAAAACTTGTTCTTTCCAAGAGATCACCCAAAAAAATTGTTATGGGGCGAGATCGCAAAAAAATCACTTTTGGCATGACATCACCAAAAAAATCATTCTTTTACATCATTCCTAGAATTTTTCTATCCTTTTCACTCTTTATGGAGTAGGTTCACACTTTCCTTTTCACACATTTTTCACATACTTTTATATACTTTTACTTACTTTTACATACTTATACAAAATGTTTCATATACACATATTTAACTAATTCTTTACTCTCCTTTTTATAGGTTTGTCCTTAATAAACAACAAGAAGAAGCCCAACATCAAGTAAAAAATAAGTACAACATAGTATAAATCATAAGCTTCACCACTTGGGTAACTTCCTCTTTCTTAGCCTCCATTCTTAATTTTTATTACTCCATGGTTTTACTTGTCTCTTCGGCACACTATCACCATCACACTCTACATGGTTATCAGGTAAGTGTCTCTTATCTACTTAATGTTATCAAGTATCCACTTAACAACATAAAGTGGGGAAAATATAGACACAAAATCATGTACTTTGGTTCATTTCTATGTCCTAAAAGCATACTTGCATTCATTTGATTCATTAGTGATAAAAATAGTAATTGACTTGTGTCTTTGGCCTCTTTTATATCTTTCTTACTTTGTATTTAGTCTCGAACAACCTATAACCCATTCTAAACTCCATTGATTTATATTCCATGAATTTATACATGAGCACCTAGCCAAGATGCTAGCAGCTGTGCACCCTCATCCCATTTGGGATCCGCATACCTCTTTCTATCTTACATGACTCCTTTTGGGCCTCTTTTATATTTTAGGATTCTTTTTATCTTATGGGTTAGCATTATAGTTGTAAATTATAAAATTAAATCAAGGGAGTCAAATAAATAATAAGTTATGTGACCAAAATCAATGTCTATGTTATATGCATATATTATCATCACCTAAAGTTGCATCCAAATAAATCTAAGAGAATCAAAGGAATTTATCGAAAATCCATTCAATGGACAAGGGACTGCATTTTATACATACATGCATCAGAGGGGAAGTTCATTTTTTACATCCACACATCGATTTACATTGGTACATCTAGTTATTGTCTGTTATGACATACATTTGTACAAGGGCTTCCTAGCACACGACTCAATCACACACGCACAAAAACTAAATGGATAATGAGATGTAGTGCAATGCTTGGTTGTAATTTCACTTAGTTGAGTGACCAACAATATCACTCTAACTCCCCATATTCCATCTTTTCTTTCTGGGATTTAATGTATTTTGAGGATTTCACGAGTCATCTTATCTTTGTAGGTTATATGTGAATTTAGTGATCATATAGCGACACACATGAGATGAATAGAGACTATCAAAGACCACCTTATGACACAAGAAAAACAAGATTTCAACCTCATGCGGAGTCACAAGTTCCCAAAAGACATCTCTAGTGACTAGGCATTGTCGCCCCATTTTAGGCGCCCTAGTCCAGGTATATCCGACAATTCCAAAACTTATTAGTCATGGTTGTGAAATTTTACCCTTCGTTTTGTTAGTATTTAACTCAATAATAGTCATAGGGATTGGTTTTCCTATTTTTACTTTCTTATTGCTTGTGTTAAATCTATAAGTTGGCATTTATTTATCATATGTAACTCTACAATTAGGAATTTACAAATTCCATTTTTGTTAAATCAGATAATATAATGTATATGGGTTGATGGAGATGCCTAGATGTGGCACACGTCCTCCTTAGTTAGTTATATGTTTATAATATATGGGGTCACTTAGTGTAGACACTAAATGACGACTTGGGTATTGTTATCGGTTTGAAGTACATGCTTTATTGAAAGAAATAAATGACTTCTAACTTCAGCTGATATAATGGGATCTCCTCCAAATTGTGGGTGCCTCAGGTTGATGAAAACCTCAAGAGTAGGCTAGATCCATTGGTGGATCACTGAATCTAATATTCTTGCTAGGTTGAGGGATACAAACACTATTGAAATTAACAAAAGAAAGTAAAAAGGTGATACACTAGTGTTTACAAACCTATGATTGAAGAAAAGCAAACTTAATGACTGTTAAAAGAATTGATAAGCCTCATTACAACTAATTTTTGACAGATTATGCACTCTCAAAGGCATTTACACATACTTACATGACTTCCAAAACTTATAAAACAATTAAATAGAGGTACTTTGGAAGATTATTTTAGCATGCAAAGGAATTTAAAAATTCATTAAAATAAGCCATAAATCTGTTGTAAAAACTTAAGAAAATGTAATTAGAAAAAAATAGTTTTTTTAATTTTCGAGAAAGGTGCACAACTATATTAGTTATGCATACAAACCTGCAAAATGTAAAATAAGCCCCCATCAACCTTACACAAGTAAGATATATGTAGACACAATTCACCCCCAAGCCCCAAAAATACCCTTTTCCTAAATTTTCCAAGTTAGCTATTTGGAAACAAATCCAATAATAGCCTCATACATGATTAATTTTAACACATTTGCAATAAAATACAATATTCCTAATAAGCGAAGCTAAAAATATCCTACATGAAGCTCTAGGAAAAAATAGCTTTACATGAATCATATTCCTCCATGTTAACTTACTTGTTGACTAGCCAATAGTGCTTATGGGAAGGGCTAAGGCATGCGTATGACTTTTTTTGCACATGTAAAGGTAATTTTTAAAAATTAAGGTTAAAATTCATTTTCTTATTTGTGAAAGGCTAATTTACTCTCTTTCTTCCTTTTGGATTACATGTATGGTTCTTATATAATTGGTCTCTTAGCATTGGATAATAAAGCTCCCTTCCCCATGCATAATAATTCATTTAATAATCCAAACTCTCCATTCATGACACAAAGCAAAAAGGTTGAAATATTTTTAACCACAATCATTTTTAACTCAACTACAATCGGTGGCTTGGTTAGGGTATTTGAAACACTAAATCAAGTAGGTTTTGACCTAAAAATCCTCATTTTTACATTTTGGAATTTGCAAGAGCTCTAGCCCACAAGTGAAGGCTCTACAAACAAATTTTCCCGAGGGGCCATTAGTATATTTTTGTTGGTTTTTTATCATGTTTGAACTCTATTGAGGCTCGATGGTTTTTTTATTCACACATCCGAGCACCATTCGAGCTCACTAGTTTCTATTCTATTGATCTTTTGTGGTGACTCACCAAGTTGAACTTTATGTTGGCTTCGTTACTCGATGAGTTGATCTAGCTTGTTTATTTCCCTTTACCCAGATCGGGTTGTTGTTATTTTTCTATATGTAGCTTGCATAAATATTTCATTATTTATTTTCTTTGCTCAACGTGTTAAAAACTTTCCTCTTTTTGTAAATGAATATCTATTTTAATTTCCATTTCATTTCGATATTTGGTTTCCTAAATCTTCTTTACTATGGATCAAGCATATCACTTTGTGTGTTTGTGTAGCTTTAGCTTTGTTTTATTACATTATAGGTTCTCCATTTTGACCTCCATGGCTGACATCCCTGTCAGATCCACTCGCTCATGCTTAATTTTTCCATGATGGGATAGTGTTATCTTTTGTTTTACCTTGACCTCTACATGTTAATTTGGGAAGACCCAACTTGGCCACATTGGCAAATAACTTTCCGTATCTTGCATTGTGCTCACAATGGTTTGTTGATTATCTTGGTTTTTTTAAATCTACCATTAGAGCTTATTTTTAGATCATGTTTCTTCTTTCTTACTAACAACTCACCGTTGTTTTGTTATACCTAGATTTTTTTCTTGTTGTGTTTGTAAAAAACCTGAAACCCCTACATTTATGGGAAAGATGGTTTTTTTTTGGAAATAGGGTAAAGTGAGAGTTTTGAAAGGGCCCACAACCTTGTATAAAGAAGAAGGGAGAACCTAAAAGGAAGAAGATAACTCCATAACAACACAAGGCAAAAAAACAAGAAACAAAAAGAAGAAAAAGAAGAACTTGCTGAAGCAATAGAGTCAACAATGAATATAATCGAGAAGAAAATGAGGTAGAGAACCTTCAACTATAACCGAGAGAAGAAATAAGATAAAACAAAGAGGAGGAAATAAGATGCAACCACTAAAAAGTAGGAAAAGGAAGAATTGGATATCAACAAATGGTAACCGCAAATAAAGCAGAAGAACAGAAAGAGGGAGAAGAGGATAAGGAATTAAAGCCTACCCTCCTTTTGATTCTTCGAGCACACCAACTACCAATTTTTGGTAAAATTTTCCTATGAGCCTGGCATACAATTTATGGCCAAAATCAGAGGGGATTATGCTGTGATTCCTGATTCAGAGAGAAGGGGCCTTCTTTGTCCGAATCAAAATGATCAGATTCGTGTGGTCTCTTGATTCCCGGGTTGGATCTCTCCCCCAAATGGGATGACACTACTGGCAGACCCATCTCAACACCCAAAGCTACAGACGTGGGTTGAGCCTCGACCAGTGGATTAGAACTCTTAGCATCTTGAGCATCTGCATCCGAGTCATATTCCTCCTCGAGGTTAGGGGCTCTAGAACTTGGAAGGATTTTTCCTGGCGGGTTGAACTTTCTTGTGAGGACAAGAAGACTGAAGGTGACCTGTCATCTTGTAATTTCTACATTTGAAGGTTGTATTTTCATAGTCGAGATGCTGAACATGTGACAAATCACCCATCTTGAGGGTAATATTGTCCAGAAGCCCTTTACTAAGATCAACCTCAATGCATATTCTGACAAAAGTGAGAAATCCACTATGAAATCTCATGTCATCATGTTTTATAAATTTCCCTAAACAATTTTCGATCTCCTTCACTGCAAGGTAAAATTGGAGAGGAAGATTGGGTAACCTCACCCAAACAAGTACTCGCGATATGGAGTAGGAGCACGGGTCAAAGTGAGGGAACCAAGGGGTGGTAAACAAACCAGCTGAACCCCAAAACCACATGCCCTCATTCAAGGCCCTCTGATAATCCTCTTGTTCCAAGAACAAAATGATGAAGAAACCTCTTGCATAGAAAAATGGTCACAATTTTTAGTCCAGTTGGAGTGAACCCATTGGATAAGTGCATTAGTCGAAGGCCAAACACCATTAAATCTGTAGATGAGGGCATTATTTTCCAGTCTAGATTTGAAATTTAGGGAATTAGTACCTGTGATTTCCAGCGAAGGGGAGTCCACAACTTGCTCAACAAGATAAGCTGGGGGAGGATTGGAGCCAACAGAGGTTAACGAATAATTTCTAAACAAAGCCTCCTTGAAAGTCTCCGTGTTGCGATCTCTGGATCCACCTTATTAAAATCCAATCATACATATTGAAGATTCCTGGTTCATCCCATACAAGGAAAAAAGGGTATTCATCTGAAATCATGTTTCCTGCAAATGAGAGGCCAAAGGAAACAAGATTATATCCCAGTTTATGCAAAATAATACGTTTCAGCTCAAATCCAGAAACAAGGCGATGGGTTTGGAGGCAGAGGGTAATACCTGAGATGGTGTTGACCAGGACTTGTAACACCTCAGGGAAGTCATCTGGTGGTTGAGCAGCAACATGAACACAAACAATTTTGTGCGGTAGGGGAAACGGGAAACAAAAAGATCTAAACTCATAGCCTACGTATAGGCCATATTGGGGAAGCCAAAAACCCTCGCATTTCCATCAACATTGAACGAGAAACTCCTGTCAACAAGGAGCCGATAACTCGAGCCAAGCTTGGGCCAACCTGCACCTTCCAGCCTTCTGTGCCGCCACTTCTATGGTTAATGTAGAGGAGAACGCGATTTTTTTCGGCAAGCCTGGGTTATGCATTAAGAAGGATCTTATTTTATGTTATTTTTGTACAATTTTCCATTTTGTAGTCTTACTTACCAAGATATGTTTGACTCAGTTTGACCTCGGTCTTGCATTCATAGCTCGTTTTCTCATGTTTATTAGCTTGGTTTTCCCCATACACATAACTCAGCTATGCTTATTTTTCACAACTCACTTAGTGCTTCCTCATCTTTTACTAACCCTACTTTTGACCCACCTCTCGAGCTATGAGATTTGTAATTTGTGCAACTTTCTCATTTTTCATTTGATAACTCGGCAAGTATGATTTAAAACTCGGTAGAAATTTTATTTTTCCTTAGGCTCATATGTTTGGGGCTCGTGCATAGCTATATTTGGTGCAGTTAGATAGAAAATTGTTGTCTTTTCCAAACTTTCATCTATATATATAAATAAGTACTTGATGCTCGCTTCGCGCCAACTCGTAGCTAAGTCGTAGTTTAAAATTTTGTTTTAAATGTCTAGAAAATATTCATATGTCTAAAATGAGCTTGGTATTTAATTTTTGCATTCATGTATGTCGTGTTGGTGTGATTATTCCTTGCATCTTCACCGTGCTATGTTTTTGTAGGTTGGGCTTTGTGTTAGTACTCTAAGCTTGATAACTGAGTTGATAACAACTTGTAGGTTGTTTTTTATTTTTGCATTGACCGTTGATCGGTAGCTATAGATGGTAGCTTGGTCATTTAGAGCTTGGTTGATGTATGTATTATTACACAAGTTATTATTGGTTAACCAACTCGCCCTATCATTGAGCCAACCCGCCTCTTGTTGAAACCCTTCTTTTCTTCAACATTCAAGATTATTTTGTCATGTTGATGTTATAAAAGCAAAGTATGTGAGAAGGGTAACTCTATTTTATTTTCACTAGCTCATGTTTACATCTAATTCTAAATGTATGTACTTGGTAGAAATCTAAGCTTGTCATTTCTTTGTTACATAACTCGGTTGTTTGATATAAATTGGTAGCTTCTCTTTTGTTAGATACCTAGTCGATGTTATTATTTCTAATATTTATGACATAATCTTAATGTGAGTTTTGTTAGCTAAATTTGTGCCTTTTTTGTTCCATAAATAAACTTCTGAAATTTCTCATTTGATGGTGCACCTTTTGTTATAGAATGGATAAAACTTGTATGGTTGAATGTAACCCTCTTGCTACACTTGTTTAAACCGATGGAAATTTTCAAACTTTTGTATCTTTTTAAAGATTTTCAAAGACATAGTTTTAGGTGAATATTCATTAATAAAAATTTGAAGCTCTATTTTGAAATATATACCACTAATTTATTGTGCAAACCTGGAATCTATTTTGGATGCCTTTAATGCTTGTAATCTCTTTCCAATTCCGAGGAGTTATATTCTTGCTAGATCTTCAATGCGCATGCAAAATGATATATGCAATTCCTTCACATATATGTTTGATTAATAAGAAATTTTCTTTCAAATGCCCTTCATTAAATCCGTTACTCCATTAATTGCAATATTCTCCATTAAGTCTAATTTGGAAAGGTTTGTTATTACTCAAAATATCCAGATTTGTCATTTGATCCTTAATCATTATTGGAAATAATTAACATGCTCGATATTGGAAGCTCTTAGTGTCTATAGCTCATTGAAAATATGAAATTTGTTTTTTCAACTTCATCCTCTATTAGTTATAGAAGAAACTTCGTTTTTCTAGTCTTTTTCACTTCTTTATAGAGTTATGCATATGGAATCTTAAAATCTGTAAAAGGCTTGCATCATCTAAAACTGCAATGAGACAATTTGCATAGATTTGTATATAATCCATTAATGAGAATTGTAATTTTTTTAATTGAAGTTGATGGTAAAATTTTTCCAATTGTAGTTTTGAAAAAATTGTACTTTTCCCCTCAATCCAAAATATTTCCTTTGTTTTATACATCATGCAAATAAAATTGTATTCAAGCCATTTTTTTCTCCTATTTTGCATTTTGCATTTTGCATTCTTCTTATGATGATGCATTGAAATATTAAATCGCTAACATAAGGATTTAGAGACCTTGAGCTCTAACCCTCTTGATCTTTCTATTTTAGGTACAATGGTTGTACACTTTACTTATGAATAAATTAAAATTGCTTAAAATTTGGTGAGTTGTGCATGTTTCCTTTACATTCATTTTCATTAACAAGATGCTAAATGAACCTTTACAACTCAACACACTAAGACAACTTCACTTAATTATAAGGATATAAAATGAGTTAAACTGTACATTTGTTTGATTATCCCGAAAACAACTAAACACAAGTGATGCATGCTTTAATTAACTTTAACTCTTCAAATATGTAACTAGATTTTCCACTTTACAATGTATTTTCTAAAATATATTATCCTTCCTGCTTCCATCAAGGTCTTGCAACAATATTTCATGGTGGTGCACGTTATCGATAAAGACAACATCTTCAAATGGTTGCATATGTGAGGTGTTACATCTTGGAACAACACATAAAGTTTTTGTTTGCATGCATGTTATCCCCAACATGTTTAAAACTCGAGAAACTAAAAAGTTTGTACCCATCCCACGATTGACCAAAAATGGTTGACATATTTGGCAACCTTATTGAACTGGTTGCCTACTAATATGTTAGAACCCAAGAAAATGTTATTTTACAACCATGAAAGCAATCTTAAACCTCAAACCAATCGACCATATACGACTAAGGCTGAATAACACAAATAAAAACTAAAAATTCTCCAAGAAAACTAAAAATTATAGTTGAAACTTATTCACAACTACCCTGGAGGAAAGATAAACTCCTACAAGGCTTTCCAACTAAGATGACATCCATTATTGAAAGAAAAAAATTATAGAAATATGTGTATAAAACACTTAGAGGAAAGCATGGGAAACTAATATACAATGTCAACTTATCTCTTTTTGAAACAATGCTTCAGATGGATCCTGTTGACTGGGATCAGAAGCTCTTCTCCATCCATTCTTGCAAGATGGAAATCATTATGAGGCTTACAACTGATGATAATGTAAGGTCCACTCCACAAGGAATCAAACTTTGTGTGAGCACCTGATTTTTCTCTATCTTCATCCTATTTCAAAACCAAATCTCCTTCATTGAAAAATCTTGTTGTGGCCTTATTTTTAAATGTCCTCTTAATTTGTGCTTGATTTAGCTTCATGGATCAAATAGATTGGTTTCTAACTTGCTCAAGTTCCATGACTTGAGCATACCTTACTTCCATTGTCCCATTCTCCATTAATTCAACTTGATGCTTCAATTCCAAGGATGGAAGCTTAAGAGAAATAGGAAACTTGGCTTCAAGACCATAAACAAGCTTGAAGGGTGAATTTTAAATTTTTATATTGTGAGTTATTCTATTATCCCACAAGTATGCCTTCAAATTTTTATGCCAATTTCACGATTTTCATCTATATTTCTTTTATTTATCCTCAAAATATTCTATTTAGTTAATTAATCAAGGTCATTTCCTTAAGGATAATAATTTGAAGAAGTGTTAAGATAAACACCATTTTGTATAGCCCATGTAAAAATCATTCCACCAAAAAAGTATTTTTCATTATCTCAAATTATGGTAGAAGGAACACCAAATCTAGTTATAATACCTTCACATAAATCTAGGATACTTGTTTCATTAGCTTCTTTCAAAGCAACTACTTCAGTCCACCGTGTAAAATAATCAATTGCAGTGAGTATCCATTGATGCCCATTGATGCCCCAATCTTAAGGTGGGTTTATGATACCTATAAATGCCAAACCCCATTGATAAAAAAGTCTCGTCAACTATAATTGGTTGCAGCAGTTTGGAAGAAATCGTCTCCTTACCTATGAAAAATGCACACTTTTAACATATTCTTACCCAAACATGGCTTTCATTGAAGGGAGAAGGACAATAATATCCTCTTTTATGATCTTGAGGATGTAGTTTTCCTTGAATAATTCCATTTTCTATCATGAAATTGTTCAAGTGATTTCTCCAGCTTGGTTTGGTTCAACACATCTCAACAATACACCATTAATGTCTTTCTTGAATAAAACACCATCAACCAAATGAGAGAGGAATTGATTGTAATTTGAAGTATCTTATTTTTGAGCTATTCAATTTTTGTGGATATATACCATGTTAAAGGTACCTTTTCATGTTCAAAATCCAATAATAAGGCTATTGATTTTTTGCATTTTTAGGCTCATTATGTAGAAATAAAATACATTATTTCTTCTCTTGCAAGTCTTAGGCCAAGTTCTCACATAATCATTTTCCTCTAATCAACTTGTCCAATTTAATGCATATATCTCATTCCAATACTTTAGTAATCCAATCTTCTCTTTTCTCACTTATGTCCTTGTTCAACAAAAAAAATTGATGCTCGATGAGAACCATCATATGTATTTTATTGTTAGAGGGAAAATTCTTGAACACTTTGAGTGATATAACAATGGAAAGGACATGTTTCTAAACAAAATAATAACTCATTTTGTACTCGATAAAACTTTGACTGAAAACGAAAATTAAATTCTCTAATCCTTCTTTATTTTGTTGTGTTAACATTCCTGAAATTGTATCCATGTTAGCATAAGCATACAACATGAAATATTTTGAAAAATCAAGATTTATGAGTGTTGGGGCTAAAGCAATAGCTTGCTTGATGGATTCAAAATTGTTCACTCCTTCCTTAGACCATGTGAAAATTCTGATCTTTCTTGAGCATGTTGGTTAATGAATTTGATAAGGAAGAAAAATTAACAATGTACCTTATTATGAATTTTTTTTTTAATGAAAATTTTAAATGCTTTCTTATGTTTTGGAAATGATAAAGCAAGAATAACACTTACTCTTTCCGGAAAAACCTTAGACAATGTTTTGTGACAAGATGACTAATAAGCTTACCCTCATGAAAAGAAAATACATACTCTTTAGGATTAAGTTATACACCATATTCTCTTGATCTTTCAAAAGCTGCTTCGAGATGTGGTAAATGATCTCTTGAAAGCTTTTCAAAAATTTATATGTCATCCAAATTAACAAAAACAAACTTGTTAATGATACCTTAGAATGCCATGTCCATGGTACTTTGAAATGTTGCACCTACATGGGATAATCTATATGGCATTTTATATATGCATAGGTTCCCCACTTAGTTGTGAATTTTGTTTTAAATTGGTCTTCTTCCTTGAAGGTTATTTGGTTGTAATTACTATACCCATCAAGGAAATAACACCTTTCTAAACCAATAACCAATTGAAGTATTTGTTCTATGGAGGAAAAAGGATAGTGATCTTTAAGAGAAGCCTTTTTTAAATTGTGAAAAATCAACACATAATTTGATTTCACCATTTTTGTTTCTTACTGGTATAAGTTTAGCTACCCAAATTGAATGATTTTTGGGATAGATAATAGAACACTCTATGATTTTTTCAAGATCTTTCCTCATCAACAGTTTCAATTTGGGATTAATTGACCTTTGTTTTTGTCTAACCAATTTTGAATCAGCTTCTAATTCAATGGTATGCTGAGCTAATGAGGGATAAAAACATCTTAAATCACTATATTGCCATGTAAACACATCAACATACTCTACATAACTCAATAAAGGAATCCTTTATATATTATGAACATAGCTTGCCAAGATTGAGGTTATTTCTTACAAAATTGTGACACTTTCTTGACTCATTTGATAATTCTCTCCAAATATGGCTTCCAAAGTGACAAGGCATTTTGGGATCTTATTGTTATCTAATTTCAGCCCTCAGAAAAATTGATCAAACATGACCTTGCATAGCAAATATGGAGCGGTTGGTTCAGTCATAAAATCTCACATTCGATTTCAAAATCAGGTTGCATAAGAAGGATCGCCAATGAAATGTAGGGTTGGAAAATCAATGGCTGAGTAAACATCAAGAAGATCAGAGCTCAAGAGGAAAAGAAATGGAGAAAGTATCGAATTTTTAGTTTTTGCATTTTTGGCACTTCAGAGAAAAGCAGTGGCAAAAATGGGTAGGCAATTTCTTAAACCCAAGAGTCTAAAATTTCAGACTTTTGGGATTTTGGGGTTTCAGAACTCTTAGGTGCAAAGTTGGAAAATCGCCCCAAAAGTCCTGAAATTTCGAACCTTGAAAGTTTGAAATTTAGAATTTCAGGATTTTGGGGTTTCAGAGACCTTGGCAAGCATGCATAAATGGAGCAGAAAATTCTGAAATACCAAAGTCTGAAAGTCTGAAATTCAGAGTTTCATTGTTTCGGGATCTCGATGTTTTTGGGAATTTTGCTAGAAAAGTTGCGAGAAAAAATCCCGAAATCCCGAAGGTCCGAAGTCTGAAATTTCATATTTTGGAGTTTCTATGTTTCAGACTTCAGATTTTTGGAATTCTCAAGCCCCAAAATGCAAAAATCTCAACTCAATGTTTGAAATTTAATTACTTAAAGTTTGAATTTTCAAACTTTCGAGATTTTAGGTTTCGTGACTTTCGAACTCTTAGGTCTTTTTGCGTGATGAATAGTGTTTCAACTTTCAAAATGTAAATGTCCGAAAGTCTTAATTTCAGGATTTCAGAGGTTACATGTGCTTCAGACTCTGAAAAATGACATATAAAGAACCCACCATTTTCACTGAATGACACTTTGACCTTCGATGGCCATAACTTTTGACTGGAAGCTCGGATTTGATCAAGAGAGGAATTTTTGGAAATCTCTTGATGTTTGGTACACAAATACGACTAGATATATTTAAATTAGTGAGGCTAATTTATTAAAAATGAATAAATTGAGTTCATCATTTTTGGGGTATCCCAGGTTTCTCACCTACCACCATAATGAAAGTATGGGCTTCCTTTCTTGCCCAACAAGGAACAACACATGGAGGCATGGGTTTTATAGTAGAACCCATCATTGTTGCAGGTGAATTCAATGCATTTCTTGGGTGGTTGGAGTAGGATTTTGAAATTCTTCTATCTCCTTCTCTAATTCTTCCTATATATTGTAAGGAGGGGCATTTTTCTAAAGGTTGGACAATTTTTCCTTGCACCCTCCCTTCTTCTCTTTCTAAAAGTTAATTTGTGGATTTCAAACCTCCCATTTCAAACCGTAATGCAAGTTTTTGCCTCTTGGCCATTCTAATGGATCTGTATCAAATTATTGGAGTAATAAAAATACCTCTCTCGAATTTCAACCCTCTCTTATGTTCATTATATCTTCTTGATATCTCATTACAATCCTCGGTTATCTCAGTGCATGGTGGTTGTATTACACTTTCAATGGTTTGCTTTTAATTACAAAGTAGGTGTTCAACATTCCTTTAATGCATCATCTTTGTAAGTTTATGTTTAATTTCTTGCATCTTCTTAACCCTGTCTCCTTGGAAAATTAGAGTAGATTTTAGAGTATATCCTCTGCAAATTTTATGTGTGCACCTAAACAGAGGAATAGGAACCGACCTTCATCCAGAGAGATTTTCGATCACAAGGTCCCACACATTCAGAAAATATCCATGTTATGCAATCACACTGAGAGTCTCAACCCATCGAGTTTCAGACATTTAGGGGTGTTGTGATTACACATCAACACTTATTTGTCTTGAGTTACATAATCTAGTCCTCATAGCTTTTGGCATTTTTCCTTTTTTTTGTGTTGAAAATTCAACCTCTTCCTGTAAAATTATAATTATATGATCATCATCATCAAAAGAATTCCAATGTGATTTGTTATCCGGAATGGATGGTCTCACTATAACCTTGATATGAGTTTGTAATTTATCATTTCTGATATCCGAAGGCATGTCAAACTAAGATCCAACGGTTGCAATTCTATCTCGCATGTTTATTTCTATCTCTAGCAATAGTTTGAATGTTGAAAGATATAAAATATTTAGGAATGTCCCATACTCTATGTTTGTAAGTCCTCCTTAATGATTTTTTTAAGCATTATAACCTCTCACCGATGAATAAAAATTTACTTGCCACCAAAAACATGTAAAATCTTGATTACTTTCCTTATTTCCCACTCTAAACCATGGATAAGTACCTCATATTTAGAAATGTTGTTGGAAAATCCAAACTAAAACATAACAGATGAAAAATACCTATCTTTTTTGGGTGAAATCAGCATCAAACCATCTCTTGAACCATGCTGATTTTTGGAACCATAAATAGTAATTTCCATATATTGTCATCTTGTTGATTTCTCTTTTCCATAGATAATATTTCAATGTTATCCTCATGAATACAATAAATTACAAGGCCTTTTTCTTCAAAAAATTTATATGGGTCATTCTCATACATTTTCTTAGTCATTTCATCCTTAAATAAATCTAGAATGACTTTTAATGCATGAAGAGTTTATGATTCAATATCACCTAGCTACTCTTTACCGATTACATAATTTAAATTTAGGACACTAGGTGTATAAGGCTCAATGTGAAAATTGACAATGGCTTAGAATTGATGGTAAATATATTTCCATGCTTGGTTCTAAAATGAGATAAGACCAATAAGTCAAAGGTAACCTCCAATATGTGATGGTCTAGAAAAGCACATAACATAGTAAGGTGGAAAATATACCATCATCACATCCCGCAAGATAGTAATAGTTGTGAAAGCATGTAAAGTTAGCTTCAAATTTTTAATCATGCCAATAGTCTTTATTGACAAACCATCAAGCTATAAAAACATTTCGCACTTGGTTCATATTTTAGTCCTAAATTTTTAGTCAGTAGTCACCTATAATTTAACTCCGAGCAATTTAAATACTTAAATTACACTAATTGTACCCTTTCTATCACATTTTTATCTATATTGTCGCTAATTAATTACATTACATTAGTTAATTAACTCTTCTATCCAACAATGATGCCAATTAACAACCTTCCACTAATTAATACACGTTTAATCTAGATTAATTAATTATAAAAATTAATTAATTCTCTCTTCTATTTAATCAATAAATCATCACTTATTTGATTAAATCCTCTCATAGTCTAAATCATGCTAATTATTCCTCTACAAAGCTTATATAAGCTTGCACATCTATTAATTAATCACTTTGGCTAAATAATAAATCCCCTCATTCCCTCGTGGGTCACTAAAGGAAAACTAAACTCTCCTAAGGTTGACTTAACCCTTTCTAAACCTCCCTTTTCCAAAACTAACCCAACCTCTCCATTTATCCCACATGAAGAGGGATGTAGAGATTATTCTATCCATTAGGCTATATAAGGATCCCTCCTCCTACCTTTCTATTTACTCCTTTCCATACCTAAATGACCATAGAGCCTAAGCTATAGCCATTTTATCATCTTGGAGCATTCTTCATTGGAGAAGCTAGCTACTTTCATTTCTTGTATTCATCCATCCAAGTTTTGAAGTCATATGGGGATATATCAAATGGTTTTGTAGTCATGGATTAACAAGAATCCATTCTTGAAAACCTTGGGATTCAAACATACAATCAAACCTTTGATTGCTAAGGATCTAATTAGGTTCATTTCATTTGATCAACATTCAATAGAGATAGAGATTAATGGATTACCATGTTAGTTTGAATATTTGTTCATGTTCTAATGCAAGGATGTTAGTAGATTAGTCTTTCTCAAGCTCTAAGCATGATAGTGCATTGATTTTGATTTAGATTTGTTTTAGGACTACTAGGTTTTAGTTATTTTTTTTTTTGCATTGCTAACAAATTCATGTAGACATTTGCACGCCCTGATGGGAGTTGAACCTAGGTTTCTTAACATTCTAGTTCAAATTTTATTGATTATTTCAAGTTTTTGGTTAACCCTTGATATACACATATGGAAAATAATGTTCAATTTATTAGGATTTTTCTAATATTACATGTGTAGGATCTCATTTAGAGCTTTAATTATAATGGGTTGTTGTCAATTTTGAGCTAACATACTAAAATTTGGAGTGTTTTGATATTTTTGGTGTCTTTGGCTGTATTTTGACTTCAGGATGGGCACAAGCATGTAAACTCCCGGTGCACTTTGGCACACTAAACCTGGCACATGCACACTAAACCTAGTGCAGACACATGTTCTAGTGTGCACACACTCTGCTTGTATTGTACCTTCACTGCTGTTGGAAACCTGTCAGAATAGTGCATATGCCCTAACCCTAGTGCACATACCATAATCCCTGGTGTGCAGGCATCTTTTAGGTGGCGTAATCACATTGTCTGAATTCTTATACCATATTTTTGCTAAACCTAGTGCACATGCCTATACCTTGGCACACATGCCTATATCTTGGCACATACATCTCTTGGGTGGCACAGCACATTGTCTGAGTTTTAGTACCTCCTTTTTGCTACCCCTGGCGCACATGCCTACAACCTGGCACACATTCCCATATCTTGGTGAACACATTTAATAGCTGGTGCATGTGCACCTGGGATTTATATTTACACCGAGGGTGCCAAGGCCTTAAACCACGAGAACCCACCTAAACCATGCGCACATGTCTTAACCCGTGCGTAGGTGTTGTTGATAATTTTTGCACTTGTGCAAAAATGGGCAACTCAAAACTTTTAAAAGTTTCTCAGATTGGTCAGTTATGAGTCTGGTTATGTTTGGGATAGCCACCTTTGATTTAGATACAATTTTTAATTGTTTGGTTCTAGACAGACTTGGAAGTCATTTGGAATCAAAACTACAACTTGGGTACAGTTTAAGAATGCCATGCCTCATAGATGCAGCCATTCCATTTGAAACCCTCGTCAGAACTATGCAACAGCTTGTAAAAACCATTATAGGGCCCTGAGGAAGGTAGGAAGGGCAACATGTATTAGACATGATGTTCTAAAGCTACAGATAGGTGGCAGTTTTGAGGGACAGTTTGCACTTTTTTTACAAGTAGTTTGCATTTTCAGAGAGCAACAATAAGGTACACTTGATCACTTACTTATTTCTATGATTAAGTGAATTATTTAAGTGTTTTGAATTGTATAAATTCATTCATTATCTGCAGAGATGAAATAAAATATAGAAATAAAGGACATACATCTCATAACATGAAAATATTTTCATTTAGTCATTAGGAATAATAGTACATATTTTTCTCACACAATCCATGAGAAATAACTGAAAGGAAAGACAATGCATATATTTATGAAGCTTAAAATGTAAAGAGGTAAAAGAAACCCATCATTGCCTTGACGGAGTGTTCTTCTTTTTTTCAAACTCGTTGTTTCACATCCACTACAATCGCATCATGGTACCCGAGAAGGAGAAGTAAATGATCATGAACATTGAGCTCAAGGTTTAATTGAACTCTTTATACTTGCCAACTTCAGAAATTCATACATTCAAAAGTGTATTATCAGGTGAAGGTAAGAATCAGATTTTAAAGGTTGAAGTTCAATTTGAAATGAGATAAAATTGTAGATGAAATAGAATGAAAAGAGAATTCTTGGAAAGTTTTGATAGGGCTTCGCCATGTAAAATGGACATTTACAACTTTTTCAAAGCATGTATATCGAGTTGTATTAAAAGGAAATACGATAAATAATGCAGAAAATAAATGTAGAACAACAACTTCAAAAGTATGAGAGAGAGATCAATTTGAGAGATGCTCAAAATCTCATAAAGAAATGAGATTGTTCAATTTCTAAAGGATTTCATTAAAAAAAAGAGAGTACATCATTATAAACATACAAATTTTCAACAAGTTATCATTGGTGTTAAAGTGCGGCTATTAGCCAATACAAATGTTCATTCAAGCACTCATCTCAAAAGGAATTTCATTTTTCAAGTGATCTCGATTGGAAAAGGATAAAGGCAAGTGTGCTCAAAGGGGTGCTACAAAATTTTCAAAGAATCAAGTTGATCCCGAACAATGAATTACAAATGGAATTGATTTTCTAGAATGCAAAAATCAAGCCAAGGATTTCGTAACATACCTAAAGTAATATAAAAACCTATTTTTGCAGAGAAGCAAATTTAAACACATAGTTCTTTGAGCTTCGACTTCAACAATGGCATTTATAGTGAAACAAAACTATCGGAGGAATGATGAAACTAAAGTATACATCTACCTAGAGATCTCTCGAAAATGACAGATAAAATATTACAAGAATGGGAATCATCCGCAAACCCTCCACAACCGTTCAACGTAAGCTAACGGGAGAATCAAGGAGACCATGATCATAAAATATAGACCAACTTCGAGTAAACAAGTTCTTATTTTTATGAAAACCATTGAAGATAAACCGCTCAAACCAATATTCTAAAGCCACTTACCTTGTTACTGTGAATGAGCTCAAAGTTTTCAATTATGGCTGCTAGAACCTAGAGCTCAGTAAATGTAAAGAACCAACTCAAATGACCATTATTTTGTGACAGAATTCCTCTTAAAGTTCATACCAATTTAAAAGTGGCCATTTTGAAGACCAACTCACAGAGATCAATAATAACACAGATCCGAGCTTCAAAACTCAATAATGGTGGCCAATAAAGAAACTAGATATTTCAAAAGTATACAAAGATGAGCAAAAAATATATAGATTCACTTGAACAAAGAGAACTATTTACATAGAATTGAAGCCCCTCAAAATGAGCTTGAATAGAAATAGAAAGCTCAATGAGATGGGAGAAGAAAACATTCATGGTGGCCTGGAAAAAATTGACCAGATCTCATGAAGAAAGCCAAAATGTGAGCTTGAAGGCTTCATCAATGGCTACCGTTAAAAATTTACAGAGTTTGTTTAGCTTGACTAGAGCTCAAGAATGAAAATGTGAAAGATTAGGGTTTCGAGTGTTTTACTCATCAACAATCCAAAGTAACCTAACTCACTTTGAGTTAATGATCAGAGGATTGACAAATATAAAAAAACAAGTAAGTGAGATCGACGTTTCCAAATAGTTCATCCAAAATCAATGCAAAAGTTATCCAAATGCAATAGCGGCCGACTTAGTCAAAATTCCAAAAATTTAAATTTTCAAACTTTCATCCATAGGCCCACAAGCCCGAGAAAGACATGTGTCATCACCATAGTGGAAGCAGAGAAATGGAGGTCAGGGTTCATTTAGGTTTTCAAACGTTGAAAATGTTAAATGTTAAAAGTTCTAAATTTTCTTGTGAAGCCCTAGCCCTATAAGGAAAAATTCAATATCAAGAGAATAGTCAAAAATTGATTCCACATAGTATTGGCGGAGCAGCGGGCTTTTTCAAAGTTTTGAGACTTTATGCAAACAGCTTAAAAGTCTCAGATTATTCTGTGTGCCCGCATTTCCCTGGGTGGATGGCCAGAGGAAATTTTTCCTTTAAGGATTGAAGTAATTAACCACGGTCATGCCCGCCAACCACATTAATTGTAGGGGAAAACCCTAAATCACAAGTCAAAGATCAACGTTGCAGGTCCATCAAGGACAGAGATCGATAGTGTCGATAAAAGACCGAAATGGACTAGAGTTTGAAAACCCATATACGTGGCTAGTGGACATGAAACCCTAGTTTGGGTTGAGTTAAAGTGCCACCGACAAATAGCCAAAATTTGACTCATCATGCGAAGGGGCTAGCACATGTGTCCATCAAATAATCATGCAATATTGACTAAAGTCCGAACTATAGTATAAGCTCCAAATAATACAACTCGTTGACCAAATCATGCCAACAATGATCACCAAAAAGGTGAGTCTTTTAAACCATACATTATCCAATGTGTAAAGGCCGACAAGTGTATACATGCATATATTTATCAAAAGGTGGCGGACTATAGTCTAAGGTTGGATAATCAAGAGTGGTCAAACCAATGAAGAATAAATGGTCAAGTTCAAAGGTAGTGCCCACTAGTGGGAAAGTTTGAGATAATTTATACTGTGTTATCCATCTGATCACTAGAAGACAGAACAAGTTTAAACATTAGAGACAAAGGTGGTCCCAATTAGGATAGATATTTGGATGAATTATTTTGCAAAGTATTTCAATTAATGTAATTTATTTTTCTCAATACATGTGGAGTATTTTTGCATTCCTTCACAACAAGACAAAATAGAGAAGAAGATAGAGTTGCATGTTCATGGAGAGAGACTTGCTTATTTTTTAGAAGGCACCCTTATTTCTTAAAAATAGAACAATCAACTTCAGTTTGACTATATTGTAATTAAGGCTAATAATGCATATTTGTAATTGCATGCTCTATTTTTATTCCTTTATCTATTATTAAATAAAGAATAAAAATAAGATGCATGGGCAAGTACAAGCCTTAGGCTATTTTCAGGAAGAGGGTGAATTTTATTTTTTCTATATATTGTGTGCCTTTACAAAGAACAAGGGGGGAACTTCTAGAGAAGAGAACTTCTGGAGGAATTTTTGGATATAGGAGTAGTGAAGAAAATTATTTCCAGTTTTTCCCTTTGAGTGTGAAGTATTTTCTATCTTTCCAAGTTATTTGCATTCTTGTGTTTCATCATATTAGTCTTATGAATTAAAATTCCGTGACCAATTATCTAACCCCCGCCACAAATTCGATTCTTTTCGTATAATTTTAATGTGCATGTTAAGTTATTGGTAATGTTGTGATTTTCTCCCTAAGTATAACCAAGTGTTTTTCCCTTAGATATTATGTATAAAACTATTGACTCTTACATAAAAAATTCTTCCCATATTAGTTGTGCATATACTCAGTCAAATCCCTCATACAAATTTGGTGTATCACCTTAGTTTTAATCATTTTATAGTCATCTTTTCGCCTTAAAACCCCATAATCAATTTAGGATACATCAACAAGGAACGCCTTGACATCGAGACTCACCTCAAGATAGCTATACCCACAGGACTTGAGGTGTTTCCATTATATCTACAAAAGAGAGAGATCAAATTTTACAAGATTAGAAAACTGCGCACCATCACCGTATATGGTGCACTTTCGAGAGATAATATTTTTGGCACACCCAGTGGGACACTCACACAACTAAAAGTTTCACTTTTAGAGGTGTTTCATCGTTCAAGAAGATCGGACACCATGCATAGTAGTTTTGGAAAGAACTACTATTGATGCATTTTGAAGATACAAGATCTGAAAAAGAACTCATCCGGTGACTCGTAAACTGATTCTAGATCAAGACAAAACTTTTCAACAAGTATTAAATTTTTCAGCTGTAGTTTTTAGGTATTTTTCAAGAAAATCTGATCTATTATTTTGTTGTTATCGTTGTTTTTGAACAATAGATCTTTTTCATAAGTTCAGTATTTTATGAGTTCTTGCAACCATGAATCCTCACTTTCAGCAATATTATCAGCCAAACCATCAATCTTTTTATCCACCTTCCCCTTCAGGTCAGTTTTATAACCCTTATCAGAATGAATACCCTTATAACCAAAACCCTGTATATTAAAATGATTATCAATATGAGGGTTTTGATATTCAAATTCAAAGTTATGGAGAGGGTTATGCTGAGTATGAAAGGTAAAGAGATCTTAGAATTGAGTTTAATAGTTTGAAGCAACAATATTTATCTATCAAAGAACAAATTGAGAAATCGACAACAATGAAGAATGATAGGTGTCAGGATAGGGAACCCTATCAATGGGATGTTCTTATTTACCTTCCCTATCAAAATTTAGTGCCTATAAATTCTCCTTTCCAGCTAATGTAGCCTATTCCTCAATTTCCTAACTATCAAGTCTGCTATAATTCCTACTTCTTCTACCCCAAAATCATATATTGAAGTCAAAATTAAGTGTCCAAGTTGGCGTTTAGATGTTGTTCCAAATGCATATCTTATTCCCCAATCTCTTGTCCAAAATTTTCTAGTTAAAGCTGAAACTAAGCCCACTCCTTCTTTGCCCATACTTCAGTTCAAGAAATAGCGAATTAAAAGATCAAGTAGGAGGGAAAGCTATCGAAGACAATAACAGATGGAATTTTTACAGAACTTACATGGATGGGTATCAAAATTTCAGTTTGATTTTATTCCATATTTGGAAAAATAAATCATGCAAGAGGTACAACCTATTTTTCAAGTAGATCAATAATAGTTAGAAGATGATAAACAATTTGCATATTCTAAGTGTAGTGTGCATGAAGGAACCATACTCACATAGCTTACAGCCATATCAGAAGAGTATAAATCAGTTTTGAATAAAAAGGAGGTTGAAATTAAAGAAAATTATGTTTCAAATTTATAGCTTGAGGTTGATGATTTCTTGTCAGATTTGGAAAACTGCATAGGTGAAGAACAACCTATAGAACTAACTTGATTTTGTAGTTTCAACATTTAATGAACCTCTGGTTGATAAGGTTCCTCTTGTACTTGAAAAAGAGGAAGAGATTCTTTTAAATATAGATCTTTATTATTCCCTCCTAGAAGAACCATTTCGGGAGAAGAATGTCTTAGAACAACATGTTTCTCAGATCAAATCTTGTGCAGAAAAACTAGACAATTTTGATCTTACGGATTATATGTCAAAAAAAAATGATCAAGATGAAAGATCAATTTTGGTAAATTAGTTTGAAGGAGCTGAAGTATGTTCAGATCAGTTTTGAATGTCCAAAAGGCTGATTCAGAACAACAACTTCATATAAGTGCCTATGAAAATGAAGAAGATGATCTTCAGTTTTTTGACTGTACCATGTATCTTGATAGTGCATGTGAAGAATTTAAGAGAAGGAACTTGAGTTTTTAGAATGCATGGATGATCTAAATAATGTAGAATCATTTGAAAAAGAGTTGAAAGGTCACCTACAACAGTCATTGATCAACAACAACTTACGTAATGAAGCGAGTCTCAAGACAGTTTCAAGATGAGTTACAGCAGTTAGAAAACACAAAATAGCCTCCAGGATAGCTTCAGAAAGAACTCATTGTTGTTGTTAACAATTTTTCTACAAAGAGGCCTTGTCCTCTCTAGTATTTGTTTGATTCTCACCCAACTATGGTATTAAGATTTCATTCTTTCCTGGGAGCATGAAAGTAAGTCATCTATTTTCAATATAAAGCCTAAAATCATGCTAGAATAGATTACAGATCAGATAGAGGTGCTTCCCTTCATGGACTGATCTCGATGAGTGAAATAAAGGTACATGTCTCATTCATAGCTATGTCACTTTCCTGGTTTCTAGATATGAATGCATGGCCTCAACTTTAGAGAAAACAAAGCTATTTTTCACTGCCTATTTTAGGTTTTGTTTAGCCTCAGTTGGTGCTAGTTAGAGTAGGTTAGATTAGGATTTCCTTTCTATAAGTGTAGTTCTACACATTACAATGTTTTTCAATTCAATAAGCACATTTGTGCACATGATCCGGTTTACTAGATCCTTTCCCAGCTTTAGTTCCATTTTTGAAGGGTTGGACCTTTCAAAAAGAGGAAAATTTTGGTTATATGCTTTAGACTCCATGCCCAATGGACAAGAGAAAGGCACTAGTCTACAAGCTAGTAGGTAGCTTTCCCCGCAGGATCACCAAAAATGTTGACAATTTTTGCACTTGTGAAAAAATGGGCAACTCGAAACTTTTAAAAGTTTCTCAGATTGGTCAGTTACGATTCTGGTTATGTTTGGGATAACCAACTTTGATTTAGATATATTTTTAATTTTTTAGTTCTAGATGGACTTGGAAGTCATTTGGAATCAAAACTACAACTTTAGTATAGTTGAAGAACGCCATGCCTTATAGATGCATCCATTCCATTTGAGACCCCTCGTGAACTATGCACAATAATTGTAAACAACCATTGTAGGGCCCTAAGGAAGGTAGGAAGGGAAACATATATCGCAGACATATAATTTCAAGCTATAGACATGTGGTAGTTTTGAGGGACAGTTTACACTTTTTACAAGCAGTTAGCATTTTTAGTGAGCGACATTAAGGTGCACTTGATCGTTTACTTATTTCTATGATTAAGTGAATTATTTAAGTGATTTGAATTGTATAAGTTCATTCATTATCCGCATAGACGAAATAAAGTACAAAAAGGAAGGACATACATCTCATAACATGAAAATATTTTCATTTATTCATGAGGAATAATAGTACATATTTTTCTCACACAAGCCGTGAGAAATAATTGAAAGGAAAAACAATGCATATATTTATGAAGCTGAAAATGTAAAGAGGTAAAAGAAACCCATCATTTCCTTGAGGGAGTTTTCTTCTTCTTTTTAAATTGTTGTTCTAGCTGTCCACTACAACTACATCATGGTACCTGAAAAGGGAGAAGAAAACGATCATCAATACTAAGCTCAGGGTTTAATTTAACTCTTTATACTTCCAACTTCAGAAATTCATGCATTCAAAAGTGTATTATTAGGTGAAGCAGAAGAATCAGATTTTAAAGGTTGAAGTTAACTGAAATGAGATAAAATTACAGCTGAAACAAAATGAAAAGAGAATTCTTGGAAAATTTTGACAGGGCTTCACCATGTAAAATGGACATTTACGACTTTTTCAGCATGCATATCAAAGTGTATTAAAAGAAATATAGTATATAATGCAAAAAAGAAATGTAGAACATCAACTTCAAAAGTATGAAAAAAAGAGATCAATTCCAAAGATGCTTCAAATCTCATAATGAAATGAGATTGTTATGAATTTCTAAGTTAGCGGATTTCATTCACAAAAAGAAAGAGTACATCATTATAAACATAGAAATTTTCAAAAAAATTTATCATTGTTGTTAAAGTGGGGCTATTAGCCAAGTACATAAAAGTTCATTTCTGCTCCCAAAATGATTAATGGATTACAAATATTATTTTGAGATGGAAGATTCCAATAATAACAAGAAACCAATGACATTCAAGCACTCATCTTAGAAGGAATTTCAATTTTCAAGTGATCTCAGATTGAAAAGGATTAAAGCAAGTATGCTCAAAGGGGTGCTACTGAATTTTCAAAGAATCAAGTTGATCCTGAAATATGAATTACAATAGAATTGATTTTCCAGAATACAAAAATCGAGCCAAGGATTACGTAATGACATCGAAGTAATATACAAAACCTATTTTTATAGAGAAACAAACCGACACACACAAAGGGTCGAGCTTAAGACTTCAACAATGGCATTCATAGTGAAACAAAACTATCAGAGGAAGGATGAAACTAAAGTCTACATCTACCAAGAGATCTCAGAAAATGATAGATAAAAGATTACCCAGAAAAGGAAATCATCCAAAAACCCTCCATAACCATTCAAGGTAAACTAACAGAGCATCATAGAGACCATGATAGTAAAATATAGACCAACTTTGAGTAAACATAAATTATTTTTATGATACCCATTGAAGATAAATCTAGCTCAAACCAATATCCTAAAGCCACTTACCTTGTTACAAATAATGAGCTCAAAGTTTTCAATCATGGATGATAGCACCCAAATCTCGGTAAATGCAATGAACCAAGTCAAACGACCATTATTTTGCAAAGAATGCCTCTTAAAGCTCGAAGCAATAGAAATGGTTGCCATTTTGAAGAAAAATTCACAGAGATCAATAATAACATAGATATGAGCTTCAAAACTAAATAATGGTGGCCAATAAAGAAACCAAAATTTCAAACGTATACATATCCGAGAAACAAAGATATAGATTCACTCGAACACAAAGAACTATTTACGTAGAATTGAATCCCCTCAAAATGAGCTCGAATAGAAACAAAAAGCTCCATGAGAAGGGAGAAGAAAAAATTCATGGTGGTTGGGAAAAATTGACCAGATCTCATGAAGAAATCCAAGTAACAGAGCTTGAAGGCTTCATCAATGGCTGTCATTAAAAATTTGCAGAGTTTTTTTAGCTCGACTAGAGCTCAAGAATGAAAATGTGAAAGATTAGGGTTTTGAGTGTTTTACTCATCAATGATCCAAAGTAACCTAACTCACTCTGAGTTAATGATTAGAGGATCGACAACTATAAATCAACAAGTATAGAGATCGACGTTCCAAAAAATTTCATCAAAATCGATGCAAAATTCATCCAAATGGAATGGCGATCAACTTAGTCAAAATTCAAAATTTTCAAATGGTAAAACTTTCATCTATATGCCCACAAGCCCGAGAAATACACTTGTCTTCACCATAGTGGAAGTGGATAAATGGAGGTTGGGGTTCATTTAGGTTTTCAAACCTTAAAAATGCAAAAATTTAAAAGTTTCAAAGTTTCCCGTGAAGCCCTAGCCCCGCAAGGACAAACTCAATATCATGAGAAAAGCCGAAAATCAATTCCACATAGTATCGGCAGAGTGTCGCTTTCTCAAAGTTTTGAGACTTTATGCAAATAGGTTTAAAATTCTCATATTATTTCGTGTGCTCGCATTTTCCACAGGCGAAGGCCGGAGGAATTTTTTCATTTAAAGCTCGAAGCAATTAACCATGGTCATGCCTACTAACCACATTAATTATGGGGGAAAATGCAAAATCACAATCAAAGATCAACGGTGTAGGTCCATCAAGGACATAGATTGATGGTGTCGATAAAAGACCAAACCCAACGAGAGTTTGAAAACACATATACATGGCAAGTGGACGGAAAAGCCTAGTTTGGATTGAGTTAAAATGCCACCGACAAATAGCCAAGGGTTGACTCATCGTACAGAAGGAATCAGCCCATGTGTCAATCAAATAATCATTGTAATATTGACTAAAGTCTGAACTATAGTATATGCTCCAAATAATACGAGTGTTGACCAAATCATGCCAACAATGATCACCGAAAAGGTGAGTCTTTCAAACCATACATTATCCAATGTGCAAAGGCCGACAAGTGTATACGTGCATATATTTATCACAAAGGTGACAGACTATAGTCTAAGGTCAGATAATCAACAGTGGCCAAACCAATGAAGATTAAATGGTCAAGTTCAAAGTTGGTCCCCACGAGTGGGAAGGTTAGAGATAATTTACACTGTGCTATCCATGTGATCACTAGAAGACAGAACAAGTGTCAACATCATAGACAAAGGTGGTCCCAATCAAGATAAATATTTGGATGAATTATTTTGCAAAGTATTACAATTAATGTAATTTATTTTTCTCAATACACAGGAGTATTTTTGCATGCCTTCACAACAGGACATAATAGAGAAGAAGACAGAGTTGCATGTTCATGGAGAGAGACTTGCCTAGCAAGCACCTCTTATTTTTAGCAAATTATTCACCCTTCTTTCTTAAAAATAGAACAGTCAACTTTAGTTTGAGTATATTGTAATTAAGGCTAATAATTCCTATTTGTAATTGCATGCTCTCTTTTTATTCCTTTATCTATTATTAAATAAAGGATAAAAATAAGATGCACATGGGCGAGTACAAGCCTTAGGCTCTTTTTAGGAAGAGGATGAATTTAATTTTTGCTATATATTGTGTGCCTTTCAGTAAAAGCACAAGGGGGAACTTCTAGAGAAGAGAACTTCTTAAGGAATTTTTGGATATAGGAGTACTGAAGTAAATTTTTCCAATTTTTCCTCTCGAGTGTGAATTATTTTTGTCTTTCCAAGCTTATTTGCATTCTTGTGTTTCATCATATTAGTCTTGTGAATTAAAATTCCCTGACCAATTATCTTACCCTACTACAAATTCAGTTCTTCTGCATAATTTTAATGTGCATGTTAACTTATTAGTACTTTTGTGATTTTCTCCCTCAGTATAACCAAGTGTTTTTCCTTTAGATATTCTACTTAAAAACTATTGGCTCATGCATCAAAAATTCTTCCCATGTCAATTCTGCATATACTACCAAATCCCTCATACAAATTTGGTCATAACCTTAGTTTTAATCATTTTACATTCATCTTTTACCCTTTAAAACCCTAGAATCAATTTAGAATACATCAACAAGGAACTTACCTTGATACCAAATACTCACCTTAAGATAGGTATACCCCTGACCTAAGGTGTTTCCATTGTATCTATGAAATAGAGAGATAAAATTTTACAAGCTTAGAAAACCTGTAGCCATCTCTCACAGGTGCACTTTTGAGATATAAAGGTGCTTTGGTTTGAGTTGGTGTAGTACTTTTAGATTTGTGGAAATTTTGTTCCTAAGGTACTAACATCACTGCAGGTTTTTTTTTACATGGTGATACTAGACTAGACATGGAATGAACCTTGCATGTTAATTATAAGAGTAAGATCGTGTATGGTCTTCCCTCGCATCGTTTTAGGTGATCTTGGGAATCAAAATGATTCTTATGTATATTTTTGCTTTAAGAATATGTTAAATGTCCAATTTGAGCAAAAATATATTTCCCGTTTGAATTAAGTGTTTCCATTTGTTGAATTCTTGGATTTTACATCGCATATGCTCATCTCTTGTGTCTTAGGGTGATCTTGAGAATCATAAATGACGTTTATTATTATTATGGAGAACTACTAATTCATTGTGAAGAGCCAAAAATGCTTGTCAAATAAGGGTGGAGTTTAAAAAACTTAACTACTAATACAATTTCCGCAAGGAGTTGCTATAAGGTGTTCAACCAAACCACATCCAATTTCAAAAAGATAAAAACACACCACAATCAACACACCGTATTTGCAGGTTTAGATAAGGGTACGCCCATCCGCTTAAAACTAGGACATAACCCATTTGACATAAACCTTAAGCTACAACAATGGGGTTGGTTCTAGGAATCCCAAAGTAGTCCATGTAAGAGGAAACCTTGTGGACAAAATGGTAAGTGCTCTACACAACCTACTTGACTAGTACTACCATTTGTGAGATTTAGCATCACAAGTCGTCTGTATGGTGACCCCAGTGAGAGTACATGATGGACACATTTATTGCCCACTATGCTTAAAGGGGGTAAAGTAAAGCCAAGATACTCCTAAATTAGTCAGTGTGACTTTTTGGGTAAATTAAGCTCACTTAAGATGGTCTTGTTGACAACTAGTTGACTGAACCACCTAGGAATCTATCTTTGACCAGGAGCCCACTTGGACCACATCAAAGCCAATTTGAGTTGAGAGCTATTGTTCATCATGAAACATGTGAAGCATTACTTTTGCTTAGTTTTTCACTTGCCCTAAGGTGAGGTGAAACTCTACCCAAGTGGGGCTAGCATTTTTCAACCCCAATTGATCTACTGCCTTCACTTTCTCTTAAAAATTTGTTGATAAAAAGAAGAGTGACTACCTTTCAGTTATCAATTGATTGTTTCACCACTTTTTGTCCATTTATGCCCATCCATGTTTTCGGTTGGGTTGTTAAACTTCTGAAGTGTGTGGAGACATTTTTATATCATTGGTATCCTTTTTGATCTTAATACCCAAGTCAAGATCATCATTGTAGTTAGGCTTGGTTCATCACTTTGATTCTCCTTTGAACGGTTATCTTGTTTATATCATGACACTACAATTTTGGTATTTACGTCTTATTTCTTGTAAACTTGACCTAAATACCTATATTGTAAGGTTAAACTACATACACTTTAAAAACTCCTAGGTATATTATAGCTTTAGTTTGATTTCAATTATTACCTCGATTCTGAAGAGTGTTAAGTGTTACCACTTGTGCGTGTTATATCAATATCATCTTGATATCAATACCTTACTTTCTCGCAAAGTTTGGTTAACATATCTTGATGAAATTTTTTTGTCACTCACAATTGTAAGTGACATCCTTGGGAATATAGGTCTTGATTGAATTCGGGCTTGCTTCTGGTATACTTTGTTTGGAGGTCATGATAACTTCTTGTTATTACTTAGGACTTGTTCATTTATTTGAACTTGACATAAGTAGGGACAATTTTTTAATCATCATACGACACCAACTACCTTTTTGAAGACAAATACTTCATTTGATTATTTGGTTTGATGATCAACTTTATGTGACTGATTCTTGCTTGGCTCATTCATTTAAGAGAAAATCATTGTGTCACTTTGGTTCTTTGACATTCATAACATACCTTTATTTTTGGACATTCCTTCATTCACTTAGGTTTGATAAAAATATTTGAACACATTCATAGATACCTTAGTGAAACTATTACACATCATGGCTCCTAAAACAGGATTAGGAATCAAAAAGTAGGCTTTGGAAACAAGACAAGTGCAAAATTTGGAATCCTACCACAAATAAGGGTTAAAACATTTTATTGTCCATGATCTAGGGCCTATATTCTCCATGGAGACAGAAGTAGAAGAAATGACATATCATAGCTATGATGAGTTAGAATCCCCACATGCGGAGTTTGACTTCGACCCCACCTTGTTAGATGAATTCCTTTTTAGAAACAAGGATCAGGTACTGGCACGAGTTGTAGAATTGGGAGCCAAAATGCCTATTAAATAAGAGGAAATCCCACCTACAAATGATGCTAATGAAGAGGAGAAACCCCTTATTAATATGGATGATATCTTAACACATTATTATGCTTCTACTTCTAACGTGGGAAATGATAATCCAGTAGGATATATAATACCTTTCCTTAAAGTACCACGTAAAGTTAGAATAAAACACGAAAATATTGAACAACCTCCACAACATGAAGAAGAAGAGGAACCTCTCGAAGAATAAGTCACTATTCAACAAAAAATTAGCAACCTTAGTTGACAATTGGCTTTGTTAACATCTCATGTGTAAAAAGAAACAAACAAGAATGTACAAAAGACAAAACCTAAGGTCAAAATTAGTGAACTTCAACTAGAAAATCACAGAGAAGACAATATGGAACACCATCATGTATATATCCCTACTTCTCCTACCAAAGAACAATTACTCACTCAAGAGATGCAGTCTATGAAAGCAACACTTACAAGCCTCTAAGAGAGAACACTGTGGGGAATAGTAGAAAATATTAATATGCAAAGCTATGTCGCTATCTATTTGACAAAACTATGACACTTCAACCCTTCCCCAAACATTTTGACATGTAAAAATTTGATAAATATAGAGGGAAATTTCACCTTCAAGACCATGTAAGAGATTTTTACATGGCATGCCAAGAAGTGGCCCACAGTGACAATTACCTCATACGACTCTTTCCAATGAGTCTAGGGGGCCAAGCCTTGGAGTGGTTCACTCTCTTGCCTCAGGGATCTAATTTTACATGGCCTGAACTTGCAGAAATATTTGTATGACATTTCTCGTACAACATAGAAAGTGACATAACCATGGCAGACTTGTGTAGCACTAAACAACATCTCAACGAGATATTCACAAGATTCCTACAAAGATGGAGAGGGATAGTGAGTCGCTTCCCTCCCTTATCATCAAAAAAATAACAAGTGAGCATCTTTGTGCCCAATCTCAACCTAGACACCACTTTTCATTTACAAATGCATTGTGTTCACACCTTCGAAGAGGTTATTGAAAAGGGAATTCAAATAGAGAAATCCCTTATTGCCGAAGGAACCATTAAGCCACACTCAAAGGATAACCAAAATGCAAAACCTATGGAAAAGCTAAAATTGTTCAACAAAAATAGAACGTGGTGGGAGATGGAATCACAGATTCCAAACACTTGCAAACAGTTCAAACTGGTAAAACTTTTAAACTAACTAAAGGACCTATTCAACCACCTCCTAAATGTAGAATGTTCACTCCTCTCAATGATCCTTTTTGGCCATATGAAGCAATTGGATGTATCTCATCTAGTGAATTATCCCACAACACAACCTTTTGATAAGAATGCTCCAAAACCATCATGGTACAAATAATAGGACTATTGAATATTGTGAATTACATCGTGTCAAGAGACACAAAATAGACAAATTTCTACGACTTCGTCACTACATCCAAGACCTCATTGACAATGGGGAGATAGAAGTGGATAACCTGGAGAAAAATCGGATGCCAAATGAAAATATGGGAATATTCAAGGAACCATTCCCTAAACATGGTAAGTTAGATGAGAAAAATATGGATCAAGGACATTCATCCCAGAGTTACAAAGCGGAGAATTATCTATATACCAAGAAGAAAAATAATCATTATGATTTTCTCATTAGATGTATCTTCTCTCCTAGTGACCATGTTAACACCATTCAAATAAAGGGAAAGGATTGCACCTTAGTAACAAGGCGCGCCTGCCTTAGGATTCCTAAACACTCTCCATCGACCCCACAAGATGGTAGGTACAACCTCTTAGAACAACTTGAGAATACGTCTACTAATATTTCAATGTTGGATATTCTCAAAATATCAAATGTAAATAAGAACATCTCATACAAAAGTCTTCAGGGGTTAGGAGTGCCACTAGAAGTCGACCATTCACATCTTCAAGTTGCGGTGGCTAACATTGTGCCAACTAAGTATATCTCTTTTAATCATAGGGAGAACCCTATTGAAGATCCAATGCATAATCTCCCCTTATATATTGAGGTACTCATCACCCGCCAAAAGATAAAACATGTGCTTTTGGACAATGGATCTGGGCTGAATATATGCACATTGAAGTTAGTTAAGAAATTGGGACATACAGAATAAGATCTCTAACCACATTGTGATCATGCGCTCGTTTTGGGACTGCCTTTGGATTCTACCCCGAAGTTTCACCGAGATAACTTGTGTTACCTTCCGCTGGCCTTTGAATTTTCAACGACCGATTCTACCTTTTCAGACTCTTACCACATGGTAAGCCTGCGCTTGTTTGGGGATTGCCTTTGGATTCTACCTATGAAGTTGCGTCGAGCTAAGATGTGGCACCTTCTACTAGCCTTTAACTTTTCAATAGTCAATTCTACCTTTTCCACCCATTTAGGAGAAACTTGTTGGACCTTAGACATGTGGAGGGCCTGTGCTCGTTTGGGGTCTCCACTTTTGTGCACCATATCAAAAGTGCACCAAAGAGACACGTGGAGGTTTCCATTGGCCTTTTCATACTTAACTGATTTGGGCCTCAATTGAACACTACCTGCTAGATGGAAAATGGAAGGAGACTAGAATTCGAAGGAAGAAACAAGAAGGTGCACAAGGGAACGCAGAACGAAGGTGAAAAGGAAGTAGGGTGCATGAAAAGATGTAGTGCGAGAGAGGAAAGTAGAGAGGATGCACACGTATAGGGTGTGAGGGGAAAAAAAGAAAGGTGCACGCATGGGAGGAAGAGAATAAAGTGTGTGTGTGGGAGAAAAATGCAAAAGGGGGGAAGGGAAGGGGAGCAGAATGTGAAAGGAGAGTATGGAAGTCGGGTGCAAATATCCAACTATGAAAGGATGCGCGATGATAGAAAGGAAATATGGCATGTGACGGGACGACCGAACTTATCCAATTTGGTAGACGTATGTGGAGGAATTTCATGGCATGGGGAGTACAGAAGGACTACAACCTATAAAAATGGTGCCAAATGAGCAATCCTGCGGGTGTGTAACCTGAAATGTAAAGCATCAGAGCCAGAGTGAAAGTAAAAGTCATCCAAATAGCCGGGAGGGTTATTTGGATAATAGGAATTTTCACATCCTCACTTTCTTACACATACTCATGGCATTTTTTCCTTGTACATCCCATCTATTGCTAGGGAATCCACAGTTCTTTTTATTCTTGTACATAGTTTCAAAAAAAATTAAAAATAAAAAAACTTTCAAATATGTTTGTAAAAATCAAAAACAATAAAAATAATTCTACAAAATGACACTCTTTGGTTCTCTGTTGTTCTTGTGCGCGACTTGCAAATCATGTTGAACTACCTCCATTAACAAAGTTGGTTTTCTTACTATGTTTGTACTATGGGGCACAATAAGTTACTTGGCACTGTTTCATAGTGTAATGCTTCTCATAGGACCCAAGTGTCCTTTTTTATTCCCCTTTCATGTATCCTTGCTTGGGGCACCATCTTTTAACCTTGTCATTAATTTGCATGAGTCGAATCAAAGCTTGATAACAAACACATTACATTATGTTTTCTCTGTTAGGTTAGTTTGTTTACTTTCTTGTATTGCATTGCATTATGCATGTTGCAAGGGGTTATGCATATTTGAATTTCTCATATTGCATTACATTTTGTATGTGGCATGGAGTTGGTGATTTTAGCTATGGAAATTTGTTTGTATATGGATTTTCATGTCATATTAAACTTCTGTTCATTATTTTTAATAAGGACCGAT
This sequence comes from Taxus wallichiana var. yunnanensis, assembly GCA_018340775.1. NCBI lineage: Eukaryota > Viridiplantae > Streptophyta > Pinopsida > Cupressales > Taxaceae > Taxus > Taxus wallichiana. The sequence continues at coordinate 205,484,422 of CM031240.1, forward strand.
TACGTCGATCATAATAAAAATGATGAAATAAAGTTTGTTTTTACATCGGCAAGATTATAGCTATATCCATATCTTTTCATCTTCATTTTTCTTCCACACCACTCTTCTTCTTCTATCAACACTTTTCTTCAAAAGCAACTTGGGGCAATAGGGATAAATTCTTCTACTTATTCTATTTTTTTCTTTCATCTCTTTGATCGTCGATCGCCCTCTTTCATAACCCCATAAAAACTCGAGGGGGCATACTTCATTATATTAAATTCTTCTTCTATCTCTTAAAAAAATTTATTTGTTTATACTTGTCTACTATCTTTGAAGTGGCGTCACTTACGCCACCCCAAAGAGGGGCAAATGTAGACATGTAAAATTTGATTACACAAGATTTAATGCTAAGATTGCACTCATTATCATCTTTCTTGTCATTTCCATAATAATTAGCTAACATTACTCTTCATATTCGTTAATTAAAGACCTTTCATTAATTAATTATCCTTCCTATCGTTAAGGTTTCCGATTAACGACCTTTCCGTAATTAATATCTCGCTTCTACTTGGGTTAATTAATTATTATTAATTAATTATACTCATAACTCTTAATCAATAAATTACCATTTATTGGATCACATTCTCTCTTACATCCTGTAAATCATACTAATTTTCCTCTTAATAGCTTCTATAAGCTTACCTCTACCTATTAATTAACCACCTTTGATTAATTAAAACATCCCCAACTCCCATGACTTATTATTGAAAAATTAAACTCTTCTAAATCAAGGTTAAATTTGATAAAGAAAACTTATCCTTTCCTAATCTTGTTTTACCTTTATCCCACATTCATCAATTTGTTAGCCTTACCTCTTCGGGAAATCTATATAAAGAACACTCCTTCTTACCTTTCTTCTTGCCCGATGCTTTGAATAGTGAAAATTATAAGCATTTTTATCTTGAGCCATTCTCCATTTTTGGAAATAGATTCTCCATCTTGCATCCTTTCACTCAAAACCGAGTAATATGGTAAGATCTAAAATGGCCTTGTACTACATAAAATTGGACAAATGTGCATACTTTGGGAAGAGGCAGAATTGTGTGGTCACTTAAGAAAAAAATAATAAGCAAGGGAAAAATTACTACAGAAAAGCCTTGCAGAAAGAATAAGTCTAAGTCCCATAGTGAAAACCTCTTTGAGGCGCTTGTGGAAAACAAATAGAAGAATCAATGGAAAAAATAGTTGACCCACGTGAAGAAAATAATATTTCGAGCTATGTATGGAGGTGGATCTTAATATCCCCTTGATACTATGTGGATGGAAGATACATCTAAAATGTTGATTAAGGAGACTATCAATGTTAATATGAGATCAGAAGAGGATCAAAAAATTGTAAAGCGGGGAGGTTCACTCTTAGCGCAAGAGTAAAAACATTTTTGAGACGCTAAAATAATTTGTAGACATATTTGCATGGTCCTACGCAGATATTCTAGGTTTGGATCCAAGCTTAGTCGTGCATAACCTTGTTGTGCACCCAGAAGGCAAACCTATCAAGCATAAGTTAAGGAATATTCACCCACGAGTTACACTTCTAGTCAAATAAGAACTAGAGAAGCTCTTGGTGATAGGTTTCATCAGATCAATTGAATACTCAGAATGGATATAAAACATAGTGCCAGTACAAAAGAAACCAGTGGGTATCTGAATCTACACAGACTTTAGGGATATTAAAAAATCATGAGCTAAAGATATTTTTCTTTTTCCTTACATCAACATGATTGTTGATTCAACAACAGGGTATGAAATTTTTTCCCTCATTGAAGGATTTTTAGGGTATAATTATATTAATATCAGAGAGGAAGATCAAAATAAGGCTGCATTCAAAACCCCTTGGGGAAGATTTTTCTATCAACTGATTCCCTTTGGTATAAAGAATGTCAGAGCTACTTATTAAAGAGCAATTACCATCATCATCCGTGACATGATGAATGACATCATGGAGGATTACGTGGATGATTTTATGGGAAATTCTTGAACCAGAGAAGATCACCTAGAAGTGCTAAGACATATCTTTCAACGCATTCATGACTATAAAGTCAGACTGAATCCTAAGAAATGCGTCTTTGGTGTACAATAAGCAAATCTATTAGGTTTCATTATTTCAAGAAGAGGGATTTAGGTGGATCCCAATAATTTTTAGATATCACCGAGATGCCCCCACCAACCAACTTTAAGAAACATCACATATTATAAGGTAAAATTTAGGCAATCCACTGGTTCATCTTGTAGCCTGCGGATAAGTGCCATCCTTTAAAACATCTTCTCAAGAAAGATTTTACCTTAAATTGGGAACTTGAGTGTAAAAAATCCTTTCAAATTCTTAAATAGTACCCAACTATCCCTCCTAATTTCATGTCACCTACCCTCGGTGAACCCTTGTTATTGTATATTTCAGCTACCCAATACGCTATTGGTGCACTACTTGCCCAATATGATATGAGCCAAAAAGAGAGGGTGGTTTATTACCTAAGCCACACTTTGATTGCAAATGAGTTGAATTATTTCCAAATCAATAAATATTTCTTATTTGTTGTCTTTTCTTTCAAATTTTTTTTCCATTATCTTCTCAATAATAAAACCAAGTTGAGTTCAAAATTTTACCCTTTAAAATACCTCCTATCTAAACCCACACTCACAGGATGTATGGCTAATTATATCATCCTCCTAAGTGATTTTAATATCAAATTTGTAAATCATATGTCACTCAAAGGACAAGTTCTTGTAGATCAATTAGCGAAGCTCCCCTACTGGGGACTAAACCACTTTGTTTTGATCTCGCTAGATGATTTTATAATCTACATTGAGGAATCCGTTGTATGGAAGATGCATTTCAATGGATCATAAAATTATCATGGTTTAGGAGCCAATGTGGTACTTATCACACCAATAAGAGACTTCATCCCATATGCTTATCGTGTGAATTTCCTATGCACCGATAATATTGCAAAGTATGAGGCACTCATTGTTGGGTTGAAAATTGCTATTAGATGGAATATCAAACAACTAAGAGTCATGGGTGATTCACAACTAATCATCAAGCAAGTAAATGATGAATACAAGGTCAAATATGATAAGCTCATCCCATATAAAAATATGGTTGAAACTTTAAAGGATTAATTTATGGGTATCAATTTTGAACAAATTACAAGGGTGCGAGTAATTAGTCAAGTAGATGTCATGGACACGATTAGAGCTTTACTTTGTATCCCACCTCAAGCCAAGAAAATGCCTCTTTGTGGAAATCTACGAGAACTAGTGTATGAATTACTAGAATCATATATGGTATGTGAATTCATTCTTCCTTTCTCCCCATGGTATGAGGCCATATTTAAATACCTACAAGACAATACCTTTCCTCAAAACCTTCACCACAATGAAGAAAGAGCCCTCATTCGTCATATAGCTCTTTATTCCCTATTAGGAGGCACCCTTTATCACAGACTCTACAACAGGAATCTAATGCACAGTCGTTATTTGGCCACATTAGTACAAGTGATAACAGAAGTACTTGAAGGATTATTTAGAGGATGCACAAGTGGCATGGTGCTCGTTAAGAAATTCTTTGAGAGTAGGTTAGTCTTGGCCCAACATATATGTAGATTATTGTAAATATATCAAGAAATGTAATCTTTGTCGAGAAGTATGGGAACTTGATTCATGCACTAGCACAAACTTTACATCCAATTACAATACCATGGCCATTCTTAAAATGGGGATTAGATCTCATAGGGAAGCTCACTCCTACTTCCTCAAATGGCCATATGCATATCATAACCGCCACCAATTATTTCACAAAATGGGTAGAGGATGTGCCTCTTACATATGTTACCGGTGCGTAAATATCAAAATTCATTATGAACCACCTCATCTGTTGTTATGGAATCACCTCCACCATTATAGCAGAAAATGGTAAGTATTTCAAGAACAAGACAGTTAAAGTGTTATGTCAACACTTTCAAATCTGTTTAAATTTGTCCACTCCCTATTACCCTCAAGGTAATGGAAAATCTAAGGCCACTAATAAAACACTTGTTCACATCATGGAAAATATGGTAAGTAAAAATGTCATAATTGACACTTAAAAACCATCCCACCCTCTACCTCCATTTGCACTCCTACTGGTGCTACCCCCTACTCACTAGTCTTTACCACTGAGGCCATTATACCATTGGATATTGAACTTCCTTCCCTGAGAATATCTCTTTGGGAATATTTCGACAAGGGTGAAAAATACTAAGTGGGTTGAATAACATAGTTGGAGATACTAAATGAGAAACACATGCGGGATTTTCATCACCTAAAGGTATATCAAAATAGAGTAGCATGAGGCTGCAATAGGTGGATGATACCTCGCCAAGCTGAGGTAGGGATTTAGTACTCAAATAAAATTAGTTTAACACAACTAATGATTTGAGAAAAGAAAGGAAAATTTTAATCCAACTGGTTAGGAGAATAGTTTTGGTTGTTAAATATGGTTCTGGGGCATACAAACTTGCTCATTTAGATGGCAAGGAATTAAAGGAACCAATTAATGCAACACATCTCATGCGATTCTATGCTTGAATATGAGGTTCCTTATAAAAGAAATAAAAAACAAGAAAAAAATCAAAAGAATCAAGAAAAAGTAAAAATAAAACATGTCATCCAACTATGAAAACCATGCAAGTGTGGCACATTGGGCATGTCCCTGGGTGAAAACTGGTTTCTAGTACCTGTTGATGCAAAATTACAGCACCCCCTGAAATGGCCTCATATTTTAGTGGGGCATCCGGTGTAATTTGCATAACATGGGACCATCTCTCAAGTTGTGGCAATTATGAACCTAAGATGGTCCTCTCGAGAAGGTTGCCTTCCTCTTCCTAATCCTAATGCTAAACTAGTTCTAAGGAAGGAAATGTGACTATCTACTCCTAATCTAACAATACCAAGGATATGGGGAGAGAGAGAGAGAATGAAAATAAATAAATCCTACACTACGAGAGGTGATAGGACCAAGAAAAGGGAGTTTTTGATCATAAATCCAACTGCCTAAAATGGAGAGAGGTGATGAATGGAGAGGATGGAAAGATGCATCACAGACCAAAGATAAAGTTCACACAAAACACCACTTGAAACCCATTAAGTAAAGCTCCTAAAACTGAAATATACATCAAAGATATGCACAGTATACCCTGCAACAATGAGAGGCAAGAAGAGACAATAAAATAAGGAAGGATGGACAAAATGCATCAAAAAACATATTTTATTGCTCCATGAGTTCACATAGTACATCATCAATGGGCAAGAGGAAAGAAAATTCCATTACAAAGTAAAGAGAGGAGGCTTAAACTCCACATTCAACCCTAGGGAAGAAAGAGAGAGGGGGGTAGGAGAGAAGAATGAACAACCTTTTAAAAATACCCCTCCTTTACAATATATAGAAGAATGAGAGAAGGAGAGAGGGAAAATTTGAATCCTGCTTCAACCACCCCCTAAAAGAGCATTGACTTAACCTACTCCAACCACCCCAAAAATGCATTGAATTCACTTATGACAATGATGGGTTCCACTACAAAACCCGTTTCTCCATGTGTTGTTCCTTGTTGGGAAAGAAAGGAGGCCCATACATCATTATGGCGGTAGATGAGAAACTCTTATCTCGATTTTCCCCGGGAAAAATTTGTCAAACATGACCTTGCACAAAGGAAATGGATGGGGTCACCCATTGTGTGGACTCATATTCAATCCCATAATGATCCAACCCGAAGTAGAGTAAAAGGACCAATGGAAGCTTCCACGTGCCTCATTGGCACTCCTTCAAGGGTCGAATCTAAGGGTGGTTGCCAAAAATGTGCTAGCACACCACTTAGTTAGATTTTGAAAAGCTGCACCAGCTATTAAAATGAGTACCAACATGCCATGTAGTAGTGGTGCGAGAAAGGTACCGCCGACCGTTGAAAATTCCAAGCTTGGGAAAAGCTAACAGAAGCTTCCACGTGCCTCATCAAGCATAACTCAAAGGAAGAATCAAAGGCATGTTTTTAATGAGTGCAAATCTTCCACATGTCCAGGGACCGAAAAAGTAGATCCGGCTATCAAAAGGACAAGCAAAGAAGCGAGCCGGCGAAAGGAGCTACGTGTCTCTTTGGTGTAAATTCAAGAGTGAAGGGAGGGGGTGAAGTATTAAGGTGCGTGGGGTTGCCATGTGGATATCGTGCGAAAAGACTCTTTTAAATATTGTAATCCCACATCAAACGTCTAACCCTCGATCTTATAAAATCCATAAACTTTGATTGGAAGATCAGATTTGGGCAATACTCAACTACAACTAGATATCCTTAAATTTTGTTCTTCATTCTTGAATGTGTTAGGATTCTCAACTACCCCCATGATGAATTATTGGCCTCCTTTCATGCCCAATACGGAATAGTGGTGGAGGCATGTGTATTGCAGTGAAACCTATCATTGTTGTAGGTAAATTCATTGCCCTCTTGGGGTGGTTGAACAATAATTCAGATTTCCCCTCTCTCCTCGTCTAATTCTTCCTATATATTTGGAGGAGAGCCATTTTAACAAAAGAGTGGAATGGATATTCTCTGGGCCCTCCCTTCTTCTCTATTCTGCAGGTGAATTTGTGGAGTTTTGAACCTCCCATTCAAATTGTAATGAATTTCTTCCTCCTACCTACTATAATGGATTGTATCAATTTTGGAATAATGAGATAAGTCTTTAGATGATTTTAACCCCCTCTTGTGTTCATTGCATCTTCCTGGTCTCTCATTGCAGTTTGGTCATCTATGTGGTGGTTGTATTGTGTTTTTTATGGTTTGTGTTTATTGCAAAGTAGGTGTTCATCATTCCTTTGGTGCATCACCCTTGTTAGTCTAGGTTTTATTTCTTGCATCTCCTTAACCCTTTCTCCTTAGAAAGTTAGAGTACGTTTAAATAGATCCTTTGTAATATGAACATGTTCACCTAAACAGAGGAATGGGAACCAGCCTTTAGCTAGAGAGCTCTCTCAATTCACAAAGTCCCACAATTTGAGAGATTCTCCATGTTATGCAATCACACTCGAGTCTCAACCCATCGAGTTACGAGGCATTAAGCGGTGTTGTGATTCTGCAATAACAGTTTTTCCACATCCGAGTGGGATAAATAAGTCTTCATTTTATTATAGCAAGATTGATGTGCACTTGTTGTAAGTTTGTAGCTTGAAATTGGTAATCGGCGACTCCTAAGAGGCAAAATCCATTAGTTTCAGTAGTCCAAGCTTGGTGGATTCATGAGAAGAATCCAAATGTGATCAAGAACTAGAGAAGAGGGACTCTTTTTCTATCTACATTTATCCCTAGAAAGAGAAAGGAGAGGAAGAAGAGCTCAAAGGTCTCCATCTCCACCAAACAGGACATTGTCAACACCTCCACCTAGTAGGCCTTTTGTTCAATCAACTAGATTTCTTCGACCAATTAGGATAGCACAGCCCAACCGCTACATCAACTTCACCGGTAGCAGCCCATTGGCTCTCAATACAAAAAATCTAGTTCCAAGTACAACACTGAAGATCATTCCATATTTTACTGGAGAGAACCAAATGACTTCGATAGACCACATCTAAGACATTATGAATTTCTGTGTAATCCATGAAATAAATGAAATGGACATTATTGTTAAGTTATTGGCATCCTCCTTTAAAGGTAAATCTTTGCAATGGTTTAGAAGCCTAACAGCAGGATCTATCCAGAATTGGGAACATTTGTGCACATCTCTCGATAATCAATTTGGAGAAAAGGGGGATAACTTGTCTTTATTAGAGCAACTGACAACAATCAAGAGGGATCCTAATGAGTAGTTGTCTGATTTCAAAATTAGATTCCAATGTACGTGGGATAGGATTCTAGTGGCTGTTACACAAAGAGTTGAAGGTGCTTCTCTATACTTCCTTAAAGCTTTAAATTCTGATATTTCCATGATGATTCAATCCATGGGAGGTATAAATTTACCCGCATCCTATAACATTTCTATTAGAGCTGAAAATTGTTTAATTCAGGTGGTAAACTTGCACCTAGGCCACCTATGCCTCTATATCAAGAACTAGGAGCTCAAGCACTAGTCAAGCACCCACATTAGCTCCCATTCCTGCTCCAAGGAATCAGAGTTCAACTAAAGCTTCCACCTCATCTTCTAGCTCCTCAAATGAGCTCTAAGAAGTCATGAAGCAACTGCAAAACTTGGGTAATGAGTTGGTGACACTTAAGAGGCAACAAGCTCAAAATTTTAGATCATATCAACCTCAAAATCAACCCAATAGACCTCCATATCAGCCTAATAGGCCACCCATCCAAACTAAAAATCAAAATCAATCCAAACCTCCTTTTAATAGATCGTTTCCAGCCTTACAATCCTAATGTTGCATCCACATCTAGAGCTTTAGTACCAGTGCAAAATAATATGGCTCAGGAATATGATTGGTGTTTCCCATGCAATCAACCTCATAACCAGTCAATGTGTTTTAATGGTGCTTTGAATCAAGCCCTTATGGTGACAACAACGGGTGTAGAAAAAGAGACAAGCCAAGAAGGAAATCAGCAGTAGGAAACAACTTAGCAAGGAACATCTCTAAATGAGACCACACTTGTAAATTGGTAGGCTGAAGATTTATGTGGTATGAATCAAGCACCTTCTCAAAGTGTAGCAGCCAATACATGGTCCAAGAAAAGGAATATTGGAGAAGGACAGTCATCAAATTCAAATGATCCACAACCCTCTATCACTCAACAGGGTGTTAGCAATCAAAGTGCAACTCTTAATGTGCAAGGACAACCCAAACCACCTTCTAGACCAGCCCAAGTGCCGGTTGCAACAGCCCATGTACAAGAGAAGAATGTGCAAGGAAAGGGGCAATAGAGAGATAGTTCATCTCCATTCAACATCATTGAACAGATGAAGAAAACAAATGTAAACATCTCGATGTGGGAGTCATTGGCTATCCCAAGACAGAGAGACCTATTGTAAGATGTTATGGAAAATTGGTTAGCGTCAAACCAACCACCTAATCAACAAGAAAAGGTGCTTACCAATGCAGATTGGTAAGGAGAAAATCAAGGAAACGACCAAGGTAAAATTCTAAAGCCCCCCCATTTTATGTCTCATTGATCATTGGAGAAAAGTTAGTGCATAATTACATGATTGATTCGGGAGCAAGTAGCTCAGTCATACCGAAACAAATAGTTGATTAGCTAGGTCTTCAATATGAACTCATCTCCAAAGTCATAGTACAATTGGATGGGATAACAGTAACAACGGTTGGAGTAATCAAAGATTTGAGTCTCACATTACATGCATGTCCCAATGTGACCATCTTGCAAGATGTATCAGTCATATATTTTCCACCTCTCTTTACATTGTGCTTGTCAAGAGACTTCACCACTAAAATTGGAGGTTATTTTTCTGCTGATTGGTCACATATGTTATTCAGAACAAGGTATGGAGCTAAGGCTACAATCAGATCTGAGCCTATTGCAAACTTTCACATAGAGCCTCATACACCAAACCCAATCAATTCAAACTATTCAGCATTTGATCAAGAAGATTATCCAAGTGCTCATGAAGCAGATACCAAAGTCGGATGCATTCTAGACTTGAATCTTGATGAATGGGAAAATAAGAGACATGAATTTGACCCTTACAAAGAAATGGAAGAATCTGAATTAGGAGTCTATTGTTTGCATGAAGAGAGTCAACCCCTCCCTAGCATCACCAAGTTAGATCAGAAGGATGATAATGAGGTATGATGGCTATTCTTTGATGGCTCAAGGAGTAGATAAGGCGAGAGGGAGGAGCTATGATCATCTCACCACAAGGTACAAAATATTACTCAACTTTCTGTTTCCAATTTTCTTTCTCAAATAACACAGCTGAGTATGAAGCCTTGATTCATGGATTGCATTGGGCAAGAAAGAGAGGCATTAAAAACTTACAAGTGTTTGGAGATAGTGAGCTAGTTGTGAATCAAGTCAGAGGATGAAATGCTGCCAAGAATGATCTATTAAAGAACTACAAGAATCAGGTATGGGATCTCATTGAATATTTTGAATCTTTTAACATCAATTCCATCCCAAGAAAGAAGAATGAAGCAACATACAGATTGGCAACAATCGGGGCAGCATTTGATGTTGTAGAAAGTATCAAGAGTGAGAAATCTCAACCCCATATTAAAGTGGTTATAAGACCAGTTGTTCCACACAACAACACAAGTTGGCAAGTCTTCAAGAATGATCAACAAATTGTCAGTTTCCTACAAGAAGAAGTTGAGTTCATTGCCAAAAACCAAGACAAGTCGGAACAACAATATGGTGATCAAGTGGTGCAGTTGAGAACTAACAAATTACCAAAAGGTCTTGTAACTTTAGAGTCAATCTTCAACCCAAATGATCAATTTTGGAAGGAGAAGGAAAATATTCAGGTAAAGGGTGAAGATTCAGATCCCATTTCAATAGATGAAGGCAAGACATTGCAAATTGGCAAAGTAAGTACCCCACAAGAAAAATCTGAATTTGTTCAACTTTGTCAAGAATTCCTAGATGTCTTTGCTTTGACTTACAAGGATTTAAGAGGTTTCAACCCAAAGTTGGCACAATACACTATTGAGATGGATCCGAGATCTAAACCTATTAGACAGAAGAAAAGGCGGTAAATCCTCACATTGAACCTCTTATGAGGAAAGAGTTGAACAAGATGATTGAAGCTAGCATCATCTTCCCTATCAAACATTCAAGTTGGGCTACAAACTTGGTGCAGTGAGGAAAAGAAATGGAGAAATCAGATTGTGTGTACATTTCCATGATCTAGAATAGATCATCACTCAGAGATCATTCTCCACTTCCATCAATGGAACAAACTTGTAGTTGGATCCGAAAGATTTTCTTTGCTAGATGGAGATACTTAGGCTATAACAAGATAATGGTAAAAGAAGAGGATCGGTATAAGACAACCGTCACCATGAACTAGGGCACATATGCTTACAAGAAGATGCCATTTGGACCGTCAACACGGACAACATTTCAGCAAGTTATGGATATGGCATTCAAAGGCTTAATCAACAAGATGGTGTTGGTATATCTAGATGATATCACTGTATTCTCAAAGAATGCAACAGACCACCTCTTTCACATCAGGCAAGTATTTCAAAGGTGTAGAAGGTTTGGGGTGTCATTGAATCCAAAGAAATGTGCATTTTTGGCACACGAGGGCAAGTTGTTTGGCCAAATTGTCTCAAGATAAGGGTTAACAATTGACCCTAAAATATTTGAAGCCATTATAACACTTCCACTTCCACATAAAAAGAAATATCTCCAAATCTTCTTAGGAAGAATAAACTTTGTCAAACAAATGTGTCCCCGATTTTTCCACTCTTATGAAGCCTTTAACGATGATAATGAAGAAAATTCTTGTATTTAAATGGAAAGTAGAATGCAAAGAGAGTTTTGAGGCTATCAAGCATGCAATATCACAAGCCCCAACTCTTATTAACCCATAATTTTCAAAGGATTTCATGTTGTATGATTTTGGAGGGTCAGACACAATCTTAGCTATCTTGGTACAACTGAATAGAGAAGGTTTAGAATAACCCATAACGTTCTTCAGCCAAATCTTGGAAGATTATGAAATAAGGTACTCTTTTATTGAGAAACATGTTCTTGCTATCATTAGGAGTTTGAAGAAGTTCAGACACTTGGTCTCGAACAACAAGATTCAACTACTAGTGTCTCATGTTGGTGTCAAGGAATTTCTTTTGAACAAGGATTTGAATGAGAAGAGAGCAAGTTAGATCACTTGGGTAATGGAATACGATATTGAAATCAAAGTGACTAAGTTGGTTCATGGCAAAGGTTTGTGTTAAAATCTCACTTGTAAACAACAAACTAAGTTAGTTGTGACAAAGAAGAGGTTGTCCTTTAACTACAAACTAATCAAGAACAACTAGATAATGATGTTCCCATTCCATGTTAGACTCAAGACTTAGTGATCAGGGGATCATTTTTGAAATTTCCCAAAACATTCCTAAATGGTGTTAGTGCATAAGATCATCTCGAGAGCTTTCCAACGACTATGAGAATGTGACAAACGGACATCGGGAGCTCTAGATATGTCCGGTCAAACTTTGGCAAAATAGTGGGAAAGTCAACTCTAGTCAATTGGTCAATAATGGACCAATCGCACTGCGACACATGGCGAAAAGGTAAAAGGGAGTTGTTTGTTAGTTTTTGATCACTGGTCTTTGACGAGCGTGAAAAAGGTGCCTTTGGAACAAGAGGCTCAACTTTTATTACAGAGGGAGCCCGACCGCCATGTGGACTATGGTATTATCGCCGGCGTGGTGGGTCCACAAGCCACCACGTGGCTTGCCACCACTCGTCGAATTCACTCGATTTGCCTATCGGGGTTGATAAGTGGTATTTATTGCCATATTTCATTTGGAATGTCATTATATTACTTGGGTGAAATTATATTATCTTGGTAAGTCCACTTTCCATATTCCACACATTTAATCCAAATCCATATTACATTTTCCACCATTATATTTGGTTTAACCTCAAGCATTATTCAAGGCGCCTAAAAATACTATCTATACATAGCCATGCACATCCTTATCCAAACAAAAAATAAACCCACATTCCAAGTGGCTAAGGTGGCTCTTAAGCCACTTAAACAATGCGCCCACCTTCTATTTAAAACCTATTCCAAGATTTTATGCGCCCAATGTGGGACAAAACACTTAAAAAGTGCCTAAGGAGGAGGAGAAGTGGAGGATTGGGCAGATGACCTCCCATGCAAAATTTTAGGTGCCTAACCATTGCGCCACTTGTTTAGAAAAAATATAAAAGGAGCTTTATTGTATTTGAATAGCATTGGTGCAGTGTGTAAAAGCTAGAAGAGGAGGCGGTCTCGAGAGAATGCCATTTTGAAGGCTTTACGCTCAGATTGGGACCTTGGAGTAAAAAGATGAAATGTAGAGAATTACGAGTGGTTTCCAACCATATAAGATTTGATCTTTTTGTTGAGTTTTAGCCTATTTTTGGATTTTTGAATGCAGATTTAAACAGGATCTACAAGACGACTAGTTGGAAAACAAGAATTTCAATGCACTTCTAGTCCGAATTGTGACTTGGTGTAAACATGAAAAGTGTTTAGAATTCAGATCTGGTCTCAGATATATGATTTTTTTTCATAGAATGTTTTTAAATCTCCATTTGTAGGTATTTTTATAACACAGTTGCAGGGAGATCACATTGTGAAAACACTGTAGGAGCCACGGATCGTTCTTGGGACAGTTTCTTCTATTTTTCATAGTTATTGGGACATTGATCAGCTCATTTGCAGGTTGTGATTCATTATTGATTGTTTGTAAGAGTTATTTTACTTGAATTTCAATATTATTAATGGATCGGTTCAATTTGAACCCGGGGACATAGGAATTTCGAACCCCGTAAACAATCTTGTTTGTTATCTGAATGTTTTTCAGTTTTCGATTATTTATTTGCTACAAAAATTTTCCTCACTTCTATGGATGAATAATAATCAGAATTTAATAAATTTTTGGAGTTTAGAATACTTAAAATTGGTTAATAAAATCACGATCTTTGAAAACTTTTAAAAGTGAAAAAAATTACAAGATCACATTTTCAGATCAAGTTTGGTATCAGAGCAGTTAGATTTATGGATTAGCTTTTAATTGTGTTTGAAAATTTGGCTTTAGTTTCAATATTGATTTTAGTATTCAGTGTGTAGACATTTTGGGGCTTGTTAATCTTCTTTTGCAGTGTGCAGTTTTGGAGGTACAGGTTGTGTTTGCAGAACAGGAATCATGGGCAAGTCATCCAAATAGGAGCAACTGGATGAGCTTGAAGCCATAAACCGCCAACTCCAAGAAGAAAACTCTTTCTTGAGAGCTAATTTTTATTCCTTAGAAGAGGAAATAGTGCGGTTAAAATCTGAGCCACAATCCTCTATAACCAAGAAAGAGGAGTATGTCAACAAGATGCTTGAAGAGAGCAAGAAGTTGATGGGCTTTGTTAAAGAGTTGCAGGAAGAAATATGAACCAAGGATGCCCTCTTGGAAAAGCTGCAACAAGGTGAACATAAGAAGGAAATGCCTTCCAAATCAGATGTAGGTACTATGACAGAATGCACTGTAAGTTGTTCACATTTTAATTCTTCCTCTCATTTAGTTTCAGATATTCCTTTGGGTCAGTTTGAAAAACACACTAAGGGAATTGGGTCTAAGCTAATGGTTAAGATGGGATTTAACGAAATAGGCCTTGGTAAAAATGGACAAGGTGATGCTAACCCAATACAAGTAGAGGATCAGCCTCGGTTTGCAGGTTTGGGTTACTCTAGTGGGAAAATGGAAATTGGAGAAAGTTCCAAAGCAAGGAAGACAAGCTTCCAACAACCAAGGATCTAAGCCACTAGAATTGTAGGATTCCGCCATCAGGAGGAACAATGAAAGGTGTAAGAAAACAGGTAAAAGAGGTAATCAGATTCCACCTCCTTCCACTTATACTAAAAATAGCACTAAGGAAAATCAAATCCTAAAACTTCTAATACACTCTTTCAGTTGGAACAATATAGCTTTGGTAGGTAGAAATATGCTTTCCCTTGCACATTTTGTGAAGGTACTAATCATTCTATTGCATATTGTTGGAAGAGGAAAAATTTGATTAAGAAGTTAATGCCTTTTGTGAATGATAAGCAGTGTTAAAGACCAATCTCACCAAGGAAAGGCGAGAAATGGCAAGAATGTTACATCTCCTAAACAGGGAATCATTCTCGTAGACAGAGTTCGAGAATGGTAAAATGGGTAGGATTCCTAAAACAGGGAACTTAAATTTTGTTCCCATTGTAATAGGAATGGTCATGATGTTAAGGTTTGTTGGTTTGTTCCTAAACAACAAAATTGGAAAGTTGTTAAAAAGAATAGTATTGTAAAACCAATAGTTCTAAACCTAACTAAAACTCATTTTAGTACTTGATAAGGTAAAACAACGAAAAACAGAAAAACCCAAGTGATTGGTTTGGAAAAACACTCCTTAACTTTATATTTGCACTAGATGCAAACACAAAATTGTTGATTGTAGGCAAGCAAAATATTTTCAGAGCTATATTTTAGGGATTCTGTTGATTGATAAGGATTTGTTCTAAGTTGATGTTTAAGCTTTGAAAATGAATGGAAACTTGATTGAAGAGAATATTTGAGTGATAGGTTCATCATACTCATGTTTTGTTTTCTCAGATTGGTTGGTTGGTCCATTGTTGAAAACACTGCGAGGATAGGCATCATAGCATGTCTAAATTTGAAACTTGCAGTTGTAATCAACATAATCACAAAGTGTCAGTTGAACACTAGCTTCCGTTATAGATGGGTGTTATTATCTGACTTATTATTTGTGATGGCGATACAGTGTTTTGGGCATATTCATGTTGATTCAGTTGTTGACTATAGCTATTTTTGGGCGTTGATAGTCTATTATATTCTGATAGTGAATACTTGTAGTTGTTACAGTTTCAGATGGGCAGTGGGCACTAGCCTAATTGTGGGCAGTTTAGATGTCTTGTATACTGATCTGTGTTATGGAATTGTAATTTTTGGTAATCGGCCATATCACAAAGTGACAGTTGAACACTAGCTTTCCGTAATAGAATGGGTGTTATTATCTGGTCAATTATTTGTGATGGCATTACAGTGGGGTATGATAGTTCACAGTTGTGCATAGAGTTGACAGGGTTGTAGCATTTCAGTTGAACACTAGCTTAATTAGGTGTTATTATCTAATCGATTATGTGACTAGCTAATCAACTATTTGCATTTATTTAACCTATAATGCTATTTTGGGTTCTTGTATGTGTTTTTACAATGCAGGAAGAGATAGCATGTTTTTGTGGGTTGATACACAAATTTTTGTGGACAAAAAGCCTTTCTCTGGGGAGGTGTGATCAGGGGATCATTTTTGAAATTTCCCAAAACATCCCTAAATGGTGTCAATGTAAAAGATCATCTCAAGAGCTTTCCAACAACTATAAGAACGTGACAAACGGACATCGAGAGCTCTAGATATGTCCTGGTCAAAGTTTGCTCAATGGGAAAGTAAACTCTAGTCAACTGGTCAATAATGGACCAATCGCACTGCGACACGTGGCGAAAAGGAAAAAGGGAGTTGTTTGTTGGTTTTCGATCACCGGTCTTCGACGAGCGTAAAAAAAGGTGCATGGGAACAAGAGGCTCAACTTTTATTATGGAGGGGAGCCCGGCCGCCGTGTGGACTATGGTATTATCGCCAACGTGGTGGGTCCACAAGCCACCACGTGGCTTGCCACCACTCGTCGAATTCACTCGATTTGCCTATCGAGGGTCGACAAGTGGTATTTATTGCCATATTTCATTTGGAATGTCATTATATTACTTGGGTCGAAATTATATTATCTTGGTAAGTCCACTTTCCATATTCCATGCATTTAATCCAAATCCATATTACATTTTCCATGCATTATATTTGGTTTAACCTCCAAGCATTATTCAAGGCACCTAAAAATACCGACATATACATAGCCATGCACATCCTTATCCAAACAACAAATAAACCCACATTCCAAGTGGCTATTTATTGCCATATTTCATTTGGAATGTCATTATATTACTTGGGTCGAAATTATATTATCTTGGTAAGTCCACTTTCCATATTCCACGCATTTAATCCAAATCCATATTACATTTTCCACGCATTATATTTGGTTTAACCTCCAAGCATTATTCAAGGCACCTAAAAATACTGTCTATACATAGCCATGCACATCCTTATCCAAACAGCAAATAAACCCACATTCCAAGTGGCTAAGGTGGCTCTTAAGCCACTTAAACAATGTGCCCACCTTCTATTTAAAACCTATTCCAAGATTTTATGCGCCCAATGTGGGATAAAACACTTAAAAAGTGCCTAAGGAGAAGGAGGAGAAGTGGAGGGGATTGGAACAGCTGACCTCCCATGCAAAATTTTAGGCGCCTAACCATTGCACCACTTGTTTAGAAACAATATAAAAGGAGCTTTATTGTATTTGAATAGCATTGGTGCAGGTCTGTGTAAAAGCCAGAAGAGGAGGCAGTCTCAGAGAACACCATTTTTGAAGGCCTTGCACTCAGATTGGGACCTTGGAGTAAAAAGATGAAATGTAGAGAATTCTGAGAAGATTCCAACCATATAAGATTTGATCTTTTTTGTTGAGTTTTATCCTATTTTTGGAAGCTTTGAATGCAGATTTTAATAGGGATCTACAAGACAGCTAGTTGGAAAACACGAATTTCAATGCACTTCTGGTCCGAATTGTGACTTGGTGTAAACATGAAAAGTGTTCAGAATTCAGATCTGATCTCAGATATATGATTTTTTTTCATATAATGTTTTTAAATCTCCATTTGTAGGTGTTTTTCTAACACAGTTGCAGGGAGATCACATTGTGAAAACACTGTAGGAGCCACGGATCATTCTTGGGACATTGATCAGCTCATTTGCAGGTTGTGATTCATTATTGGTTGTTTGTAAGATTTATTGTACTTTCATTTCAATATTATTAATGGATCGGTTCAATATGAACCGGGGATGTAGGAATTTCGAACCCCGTAAACAATCTTGTTTGTTATCCGAATGTTTTTCGAGTTACGATTATTTATTTTCTACACAAATTTTCCGCACTTCTATGGATGAATAATAATCACAATTTAATCAATTTGTGGAGTTTACAATACTTAAAATTGGTTAAGAAAATCACGATCTTTGGAAACTTTTAAAAGTGATAAAAAATACAACATCACGTTTTCGAGATCACTTAGTGCATTATCTCCAAATAGGTTTGTACCCTCTAGAAATGAGAAATTCAAAGAGAACACACTTTATATTACAAGCCATTTCATATGTGCTTATTGATGATGTTCTGTTCAAAATGGACATCAATGGTGTTCTATTGAAGTGCATTGGGACAATCCAAGTTGAGAAGATGTTATATGAGTTCCATGATGGAGAACCAGGAGGCCATTTTGCTTCACGGGTAATAGCTTTGAAAATTATGAAGGAATGTTACTATTGGCCTATGGTTTTAGTGATTGTTACACTTGGATCAAGAAGTGTAAAAATGTGCATTCTTCATAGGCAAGGAAAGATTAGCGAAACTCCCATTAAACCCAATTTCAGTTAACTAGCCATTCATGCAATGGGGATTGTACTTCATTGGGGTCATCAATCAAAACTCAAGCCAAGGCCAAAAGTTGATTCTCACAGCAATAAACTATTTGACCAAGTGGACCGAGGAGGTAGCACTCAAAGAAGCAAAACGAGTCTAGCATACTAGAATTTTATGAAGGGATAGTGATTAGGTTTGGAGTACTAGCCACTATCATATCACACAATGCCTTAGCATTCCTAGGTTCCAAGATCACAGAATGGGCTATGAAGAATGTGATCTACTTGAGCACCTCTTCAAATTATTACCCACAGGGTAATGGGCAAGCAGAGTCCACAAATAAGAATTTTCTAAGGATCATCAGAAGGACTATAGATGAAAATCAAAGGACATGGCATAGCAAGATCAAATCAGCATTGTGGGCAGATATAATCATGCCAAAGAGGTCTACAAGTAATTCCCCTACAAGCTAATCTATGGGAAAGAGGTAGTGTTTCCTATATCATTAGAACTACTTGTATTAGAGCTTATGAAGAAATTGGAGTTATCTACGAGTTTGAACCAATAGAGGCTAGGTATGTAGAGCTGATGGAATTAGAAGAAATCAAGGAACATGTAGTTCAAACAATGGAAAAGGATCAAGCCTTAATTAAGAGATAGTTTTATAAGAAAGGAAGAGCAAGGACCTTTCAAGAAGGGGACCTAGTTCTGAAGTGGGATGCAGATTGGGAAAAGCCAAGAATGCAATCTAAGTTTGATGTAATTTGGAGTGGCCCCTATATGGTCACATGATGTAAAATTAGCAATGCCTTTCAATTGTCTATGTTGGATGGAGAGGAGCTTCCGATTCCAATTAATGGAATCTATCTTAAAGATTGTTACTGAAAGGAAAAGGTTTCACCCTTGTAAATATTAGCCTAGGTTGTTAATTACTCTAAGTGCGTGTGCACTTTGTCTTGTTATAATGTAGTTTTCAATTTCCCTAAGTGCTTCGGCACAAGTCTCATTTCTCCTAGATTGAATCATTGTGTAGTTCAATGTTCCTCTAAAGGTGAATGTTGTAGCAGTCCATTTCAGTGGTAGGTGAACATTCAAGGTCAAGAGAATTTTTACTCTCAAAAATCTCACCTTCAAGATTTTCTTATGAAAATTGAGAGTTACAAGCAGCCCAACTCAAGGTTTTAGGAACATGATCAGTACCAGGCTATCATTCATGACTTCACACCCAATGGATACTTCAAAGCAACTGGTATTTTCACCTAGCAAGCAGATGATCCCGTGAACCGCCAAATTGCTATGTAATTTTTCCCCTCAGGAAAAATTGATCAAACATGACCTTACACAAGAGGAAATGGAGAGTTTGGTTCAGTCATGTGAGCTCACATTCAATCCCAAAAATCAAGTTGTGGGTGGGATCGACAGTGGAGAAAAAAGGTCAAAAAATGAGGCAAAAAAATGTTAAAAGAGATCAGAGCTCAATAGGAGAAAAATGGAGAAAGTAAGTGTTCACTTGAGGCATGAATTGGTTAAGTATAAAAGATTCAATTGAAGCCTCCACTCGAGGCCTTAATTGGTTAAGTATAAAAGATTCAATGGAAGCCTCCACTCGAGGCATGAATTGGTTAAGTATAAAAGATTCAATGGAAGCCTCCACGTGTCTCATCGACACACCTTCAAAGGTAAAATCCGAATTGGGGTCCCCAAATGAGCGTGGGCTCTCCACATGTCTAAGGCCTAGAAAAGTTGAACTAGATGTTGAAAAGTTTAAGCAAAGTAGCAAAGGCATCAGAAGCCTCCATGTGCCTCATCGACGCAACTTCAAAGGTGTGACGAGAATATACAGTCCCCCAAAAATAAAGTCTCTCCAAGTGTCTAGAGCCTGAAAGGGTAGAACCGGCCCTTGAAAATTTGAAGAAAAATAATACGGCCAATGGAAGCCTCTACGTGCCTCATCATTGCAAGCTCAAAGGTAAATCCAAAAATAGGTTCACAAACATGCCTTTGGTCCTCTACATTTCTAGGGTTTCACATAGGAAAAAAGGTAGAACTGTTCATTGAAAAGTCTAAGATTCGGCGAAAGCCTCCATGTGCCTCATCGACACAACTTCAAAAGTAAAATCCAGAGGTACTTCCCAAACGCACGTAGACTCTCCATGTGTCTGCAGGGTCGACATAGTTGCTCCTCTAAATAAGAGGGACTAATCCAAAACACAAGGGAACAAATTAGCACACTCATGAACGATGCCAATTGTCCAAACATCACAAGTTCATGAGTGAAAGGGGGTAAAATATCAAGAGTGCATGGGGTTTCCATGTAGATCCCACACGAGATAGACTCCAAACCTGAAGTAGTTTGGAAAATATTTGGTGGAAGGTCAATTCAAAGATGAATCATGAAGCCCACCAAGAATTTTAAATGCTTAGATCTCTTAAGATATTGTGAGAGCCTGCGTGCAACACCCAAATCTGATCTTTAGATGATCTCAACTACGACTAGAATAAATATAGTCCACCATTTTTGGAGGTTGTTAGGCTTCGCCTCTCTACCCAGGTTGGTTGAAGCATGATGGGAATTCTTCTCCCCTTCTCTCTTATTCTTCCTATATATTATAAGGAGGGGAAATTTTCTAAAGGTTGGATATTTCTTCTATGCACCCTCCCTTCATCTCTTATCTGTAGGTGGATTTTTGGAGTCCAAGCCTCCCATTCAAATTGTAATGCAAGTTTTTTCCTCTTAGTCATTGTAATGCGCTTTATCAAATTTTGGAGAAATAATGCATGTCTATGGATAATTTTCATCCCTTTCTTGTGTGCATTGTCTCCTTTTTATCTTTCATTGTAGTCCTGGTTATTTTTACATGGTGATTTTATTTCATTTTTATGGTTTGTGTATATTGCAAAGTAGATGTTCAGCATTTCTTTTGTGCATCACCCTTGTTATTTTAGGTTTTATTTCTTACAATTCCTTAATCCCCTGTCTCCTTGGCAAGCTAGAGTAGTTTTCGAGTGGATCCTCTACACTATTAATGTGTGCACTGAGCAGAGGAATAGGAACCAACCTTCATCTAAAGAGATATCCCAATTCAAAAAGTCCCACACTTTAGGAGAAGCTCCATGTTATGCAATCACACCGAGAGTCTGAACCAATCATGTTGTAGACATTTAGGGGTACTCGATTACGCATCAACAACAGGTTTGAAGCACCTTACCACATAATGTTAGGAGGTTGGTCTATTTTTGTTAAGATTCAGCCTTAAGAGGCACATGCAAAGCACTTTTGGTGACTCCATCGGTAAATAACCCATCGTCTAAAATTAAAAACTTTCATTTGATCCATTTCCACACATATTTCTTTCCACACCTTCCATATTTTTCCATTCATGAAGCTATGCAGTCATGGTTTCATTCCCATCTTAGAATTCACACTTGCATCAACAACAATGCAGTCCACCTCCAATATATTTCATGACTCCTCCAGATCCACATTATGATTAGGTTTACAACCATCATGCTTACCCATATGAGCAATGTCAAAACAATTTTGGCTATGGGGCTTATCAAGAGCAAGGGTATGCATATGATAATAACATCTATATGGAGAATGTTGATCTGCTAGATAAGATTCAAATAATGGAGGCTAACATGGTGCATTCCATGGCTATAGCTAAGATGAAAGCATTCAGATTGGTTTGAGGCACCTTGTCCATGGGTGGGCCCTTTTCCAAGACACTATAGCCCGCAGGAGAAGCTTGACTTCATGGTTGAAATGCTGCCTCAACTTGCACAGTGGACCAAGGAAATAGAGGCCTATGAGCTTGGTGTCAGAAAACCTTGTCAATGGGTAAGTCCACCACCTCATAGCTTTTCTTTTCCTCTTTCTCAATCAGTATCATCACAGTAGTGTCATGAGTCTAGTTTCTCACTTGCTACCCCAAGTGTTGATTTCCCTTCTCCATCTTCTAATATTCCATCTCATCTCAATTCCTCTGCCCTTTTCCCTTCCAAATCCAAGTCCCCTCCATAAGAGCCAAAATCAATACCTTCCCCACCCACCACTCCTCCTACTTCTTCGAGCCCATGTCGGGAAGAAACTCAAGAATCTAGTCAAGGGGAGTAGTAAGAAGAAGAGCCAAGAAAAGAAGAAATGATTAGAATCTTGGTGAGCTTGGCTCTTAGATTTAGGATTAATAAAATACCCTTGATGGTCAAGCCCCGGAGGAGGCTTGGATGAAGCCAAAAGTCTTGGAAGCTTCAACTAGAGCACAAGCAAGAGAAGGAAGAGCTACTCCAAATCCAAGAGAGAAGCAAGTGCATTCTAGTTATGGAGGAGAACCATACAGTTCCAAAGGTTTCAAGCACGAAAAGGCCACATAAGAACCTTTAGTCCTTCCTCCCACTTCATCCCCTTCAAACTCTAATTTTGAAGAAGATTTTGAGCTTTCAAACTTCATGTTTGAAGAGGAGGGGAACCATGGTGAGCAAGTTGTAGATCAGGAGGACACCATGGAGAAGTTTTAACACACGCAATAGGACAACGAGGAGGTAGATTATCTATGTGACTTGGAGGAATTATTTTATGGAGAGGATCCTAAGGAGATCACATCATTTTCTCCTTCATCATCTACCTTCTAAGCACATGATATCGTTGTCTTGAAGGAGAGCATTCAAGCGTAACTTGCATGTATTTCATAGTGGACTTTCGGAACCTAGGTTGGAGGATCCTAATCTTCCATGTTCTTCTCACAAGGATGAAGAAAACAATGAAGACACCATCTCTTCCACATCATTCACCTAGGAAGGTCCACAGGAAGACTCCATTCTTGGAGTTGAATTTCAAAACAATGGGAACCTCCATCAGATCAGACCTTTCCCAATCAAGTACTTAGCTTCATTGGAGCTAAGGTAGAAGCCAAAACCAGTCATGTCCATTTTAGGGCATGAGGATGAGTTTCAAAGTACCAAGGATCAGCTTCAATGCCTCTTCAATCCAAATGTAGAGCAACTAAAAGAGGTATTTGTCTTGTTTCCAGTTGATACCTTGATGATTTGGGTGGAGGATCATTCTCTTATCAGTTTTTCACTCATAATAAAAGCCATGTTCAATGCCAAATAATATACATGGATTCCTATTTTGAGAAAGGGAAGTTAGTTCTCCCTGCCAGTTGTAGGATTTTCTTAAGTTCCCTATTCTTTCGGTTAACATAGAGTAGGTAGGTTTTCTTTCAGTAGAAGAAGTGCTTTCACACACTCTGCATATCCCACTTGGGCTGTGTATGATTTTCATTTTGTACATAGTGTGTGTTATGGTGTTTTGTTGCTCGTGTGTAATACATCAGAGGTAACATTTGGGGAGATTAGCTCTAGTTCAAATAATGATTCAAGTGGTTGAGGGATAAGATTTCAGAGATTCAAATTAGAATTATGGTTATCAGGATTGACTCCATGCCCAACGGATACTCCTAAGGCTACGATCTGTTCATCTAGCGGGGAAGATTACCCCAAGAGTCACCAAATGCGTTATCCAAATAACTCTCCTAGTTATTTTGGATAACCTGTATCTTCATTCTGACTCTGATGCTTCACATTTTAGGTTGTGTACCCCCGTAGACTTTCCTTATGAAACGGCTAAGTCCCCAGCATTCCTCTTATGTGCTTGCATGATATGTTTTGCCATGACCCTATTTTCTTGATGCTTGCCAAGTGCGTACCTTATTTCTTCTCCCTTCACATTTTTATCCCCCTTCCATTTCCGTCCTTTTACATCTTCTTGCTTACACATGCCTTTCCTCTGTTTCCCTTCGTGACTCATGCCTAACTCCCGAACTTCAAAATCAATCCCAGAGCGTTGACCTAAAGCAAAGCAACAAAACCACTGAAGGTGCCATGTGTCATCTCAGACAACTTCAAAAGGTAGAAAAAAGTAGGGTCCCAAAATGAGCGTGAGCCCGCCATATTGTCAAAGTCTCGAGAAAGGTAGAACTAGCCATTGAAAATTCTAAGAGCTACCAAAAGCCTCCATGTGTTTCATTGGCACACCTTCAATGGTAAAGTCCAAAATGGGGTCCCCAAATGAGTGCAGGATATCCACATGTCTAGGGCCCGGAAAAGTTACACCGGCCGTTGAAAGAGCGGTGGAAGTCTCCACGTGTCATCTCAGTGCAAATTGGGGGTAGAATCAAAAGCGGTCCCAAAACAAGCGCAGGATCTCCACATGTCTAAGGCCCGAGAAAGTTACATCGGCCATTAAAAAGTTGAAGCAAAGTAGAAAAACAAGTAGAAGCCTCCACGTGTCTCATTGGTGCACCTTCAAAGGTAGGTCAAAAGCGGGGTCCCCAAATGAGAGCAATCTCTGCACGCACGTGTCTAGTGTCCACGTAGTTTCTCCGCCAAATAGGAGGGACTTAGCCAAAAATGAAGAAAGTAAAGTAGGCCCGTGGATGATGCCAAGTGTCCAATCAGCATAACTTCAAGAGTGAAAGGAGGAGGTGAAATCTTAAGACGCACGGGGCTGCCACATGGATCTTGCATGGATAGACTCTTTTAAATATTGTGAGCCCACATTAAACACCGACCTTGACCTTCAAACAACCATATCTTTCAACTGGGAACTCAAATTTGAGCAAGGGAGGACTTTTGGAAAGCTCTTGACGTCTACTACTCACCTACCACCATAATGAAAAAAAAAAAAGTCTACCAGTTTAGAGGTCGTCAGTGTGTACGTTAGTGCGAATCACAAAGACCGTAAATTTCTACAACTCGATGGGTTGAGACTCATAGTGTGATTGCATAACATGGAGCATCTCTCAAAGTGTGGGACTTTACGAATCGAGAGAGCTCTCCAGATGAAGGTTGGTTCCTATTCCTCTATTCAGGTGCACACGTTCATATTGCATAGGATCTACTCTAAAACCTACTCTAACTTGCCAAGGAGACAGGGTTAAGGAGATGTAAGAAATAAAACCTAGACTAACAAGGGTGATGCACCAAAGGAATGATGAACACCTGCTTTGCAATAAAAAAACCATAAAAACACAATACAACCACCACACATATGACCAAACTACGATGAGAGACCAGGAAAATGTAATGAACACAAGAGGGGTTGAAATCATCCACAGACTTATCTCATTTCTCCAAAATTGATACAGTGCATTACAGTATCCAGGAGGCGAAATTGCATTACAATTTGAATGGGAGGTTCGAAACTCCACAAATTCACCTACGGAATAGAGAAGAAGGGAGGGTGCGAAGAAATTTTTTTCCTCTCTTTTGTTAAAATTCCCCTCCTCACAATATATAGGAAGAATTAGAGGAGGAGATAGGGGAAATCTGAATTCTTGTTCAACCACCCCAAGAGGGAAATGAATTCACCTACAAAAATGATGGGTTTCACTGCAATACCCATGCCTCCACCATTGTTCCTTGTTGGGAAAGAAAGGAAGCCCATAATTCATTATGGGGGTAGGTGAGAATCCTGACACATTCAAGAATGGTGGACAACATTTAAGGATATCCAATTGTAGTTGAGTAGCAGATGTTCGAGCTTTCCAAAAAGTCTCCTCTTGCCCAGATCCAAGCTTCCAGTCAAAGGTTATGGATTTCTAAAGATCGAGGGTCCAGGATTACAATGTTTAAAAGATTCTATTTTTACAAGATCCACGTGGCATCCTGCGCACCTTAAGACTTCAACCCCCTCCCTTCACTCTTGAAGTTATCTTGAAGAGACACATGGATCCTTCTACGGGCTCTATTGCTTTGCTTGGAATTTTTGACACCAAACTTAGCTTTTTTCAGCCCTAGACATGTGGAAGCTTCATGCTCATTTGATACCTTCTGTTAGGAATTCATAAAATCTAACACAAAATAATTCCTTAGAATCACAACAATAAGAAGTATGAATAGAAATTACATAAATAAAATATGCAAAACATGAAGACAATATTTAACGTGGTTCACCCAATGTGGGCTACATCCACAAGAACACTTGCTCATATTTTATGAAAAGCCAACAATCTTCACAATTACAATAACTGAGATCCCGAATTCACACTTGAATTTGTACACACTATTCACCTTCACAAAAAAACTCATCTCAATCATATTTTACGTTCATCTATATATAAGTACATCAATATGTAGTTGAAGATGTGGTTTTACATAACAATGGGTACCGAAAAGCCATGGGACCAAAACTAGCCCATAATAGTTACCCATTACCCATGGGTTAATAAACCACCCATGAAAATTTGCTTCAGGATTCATCCTTGACCCGCTAACCGACAAGCGGGACCACCATAAAAGTATCCGAGTGTAACAGATGGAAGGTGTACCAAACTCTAACATGCAAATAGGCTCCACAAACATAACACTTGTCTTTTAATTCTTCCTTTGGAGTTACACTGATGACGCACGTGGAAGCTTCCGCTAGCCTATCCCAAGCTTGGACTTTTAAACGGCTGACGAAACCTTTCTCAGACCCTAACTGTATGGCATGTTGGTGCTCATTTGGTGACCGCCATTTGATTCAACCCTTGAAGGAGTGTCGATGAGACATGTGGATGCTTCTGCCGTCGCATCCCATGTCAAGGATTTCAACAGATGGTGTAACTTTTCGGAATCTCGGTACATGGTGTGATGGAACTCATTTGGGGACCACCCTTGGATTTGACCCTTAAAGGAGCACTGATGAGGCATGTGGAAGCTTTCACTAGTCCTTTTTCTCTGCTTTGTGTTGGATCATTCTGGGCTCAATTTTGGGATCGAATATGAGTCCACATGACTGGTGACCCCATCCATTTCCCTTGTGCAAGGTCATGTTCAACCAATCTTTCCTAAGGGGAAAAATTGGATAACAATTTGGTGACTCGCAGGATCACCTACCTGCTAGGTGAATGGATCAGTTGCCTTGAAGTATCCATTGGGCACGAATTCATAGATGATATCCTGATAGCAATCCCATTCTTTGAAACTTGAATCCGACGCTTGCACTTGGTGACCCTGAACCTACCCCACTGTCCGCACTCTCAATTTTCATAATAAAATCTTGAAGATGAGATTTCGAGAGTAGAAAATTATATTGACTTGGGGTTTTCACCTATTCCCAAAATGGACCGCTACAACATTCACCCGAGAGGCACATCGAACTATATAATGATACAACCTTGGAGCAACAAAACCTATGCTGGAGCACTTAGGGAAATGAAACCTATTATAATAACAACAACAATGTGCACAAGCACTTGGAGGAATTAGAAATCCTAGACTAATATGTACAAGGGTGAGAATTCTCCTTCTAGTAGCAATTTTTGAGATAGATCCCATTGACTAGAATCTATAATTCTTCACCATCCAACTTAGCCAATCGGAAGGCATTTCTACCTTTGCATTCAATGATCATGTATGGACCACTCCATATGGCATCAAACTTGGAATGTTTTCTTGGCTTTGCACGGTCCGCATCCCACTTCAGTACCAAGTCTCCAACTTGGAATGTCCTGGCTTTAGATTTCTTGTCAAAGCTCTTCTTGATCAACGCTTGATCCTTCTCCATGGTCTGCACTACATGTTCTCTTGCTTCTTCTAACTCCATCAACTTTGCATACCTGATCTCCATAGGCTCAAACTTAGCTAGTTCCAGTTGTTTCATGAGTTCTAATGCTGGAAACTCAAGTGATGTAGGAATAAATTCTTATTTCCCATATCTAAGCTTGAATGGAGAGCTTCCTGTAGACCTCTTAGGTGTGATTCTATTTGTCCAAAGAGCTGATTTGATTTTGAGTGTTAAGTTACCCGATTCTCATCAAGATTCCTTTTGATGATTCTCGGGAGGTTCTTGTTTGTGGACTTTTCTTAGCCATTACCTTGAGGGTAATAGTTTGAAGAGGTGCTAAGGTATACACCATTCTTGATATCCCATTTAGTGATCTTTATGCCAAGGAATTCCAATGCATTATTCGATATGATAGTGGCGGTACTCCAAACTTAGTCACTATCCATTCATAAAATTCTAGTATGGGAGGCCATATATAATTCCTTTTTTAGTAAATGAAACATAGTAGGGGAGGGCATATTAAAATTTTAATAATATATAATTTTTTAGAATATTCTATAATTTAGTAACCAATTAATATATATGTTCATCCAATACTAAACACTATTTAATAATATAATAACTATTATATATATATATATATTAATAGATTAATTTTTTATTAATATTTATATAATTATTTATAATAAATAGAATATCTTATTTAATACTTGTATTAATCTATTTAAATGATTATATGTATTTTTGACAAAAAAATTCTATAATATATTAAACTCAGACAAATAGAATAAAGAGTCTCTTTTTCCAACATTTCCATTCAAAACATGCAACTTACAACAAGGTAAAATATAAGTCCTTTTCAACATTCATAAATCCATTTACAATCAACTTTTACATTCCTTACTTTTCCCAAATCTTCATAATCCAATATACAACCAAATAGAGCTCTGTTTACAATACAACAACATCATTTCTTTAAAATGGATACACAATACAACCTTTGAAAAAAATCCAGATTTGGAAGAGTTTCCTTTCCAACAAAATACAACTTTGAAATTTATCCTTTCAACTATAACATTACAAATTTGATAAATGAAATTTACAATATTTTTTTTTAAATAGTGGAAACAACATGGACAAATTTACAAAATAGGATTCTTTCATAGGCTCAAATACAAGGGTCTCCATATCAAGATCATCCTCCAACTCCATAGCTTCAACTTTGCACTCTTACATCTTCTCAATTTCAAATCAACATACAAGGAAAGGGGAGTAGGCGATGATCTTCACCCAACCTTTATTCCAATAAGAAGGAGAAGTCATCCTTCTTATTGGCCCCCGAGCCCCAACCATAGAACAATAGGGTGTGTTTGCAACTTTGAAAACTCCAAAAAAATGGCTTCCACAATACACACACATTCAACATTTTCCACATTCATACAATATTTCAACACTCAATCATATATTTTTCAAGCAAGATCAACAAGAGTAGTTTTGCATTTTATTTTCAAACAAACACAAATAAGATTCACATTTTCATCACAATCACAAAGGCTTAATAGTAAGATAAATGGAGACAATAACATGGATCCTTCTCCTTATGTCTCCCATGTGGGAAGAGGGTCCACCCAATACCTCTAAGTGCACTATCAACATCACACACAACACCTTATCTCTCCCTTTGCAAATGCAAAAATAACATATAACCCTTTTACCTCCACATAGGTGGAGCACCTCTCCCACACTCCCTCCACATTTTCCTCACTAACTCCCTTTTTCCTCCACAAAAATAACTTTGTTTCCTTTTATCACACCACTCTTAAAGGAAATCTACCCATCCCAAAATAATGGAATAACAACACACATAGCATACACTGAACAATCACAAATTTAACAATTACATGCATATATAAAAGAAGAAACAATAAGTGAAGATCTTATCTCTCCATTTAGCTTCCAATGTCTTAACACAATAAGCTTCAAAAACATCAAATCAAGGAAAATCCTAATTGCAACTCAAAAGCTCCAAGCATGCAATCCCAAGCCAAAATTCAAAAATGCAAGTGTAAAAATGAGACAAGTAACCCCAATTACTCCAAATTCACATCAATAAATAGAAAAGGAGGTGAGGATGATGAGGTGGCTCCATGTAGGATGTCACTTCATCATTCCTCAATTCCAACTCAACAAGTCAACACACAAATACCAATGCTAATAAATGAATAAGTAAGGCTATGACATGCACAAGTGTACACTCCAACATGCACTCCATACCTTCCAAGGACATATTAAATGAGGTAAGTAGAAAAGTGACTTTATTTACTCTTTTTCACTCAAAAATGCATTAAAAATACTAAAATTAACTCCATACTTCATAAGTATGGTTGGTGGATGAATTTGAGAAGTAAGGGACAAGGTTAACTTGTCCCACAAGTCTCAAAAAAGTGGCCTCTAAGGAAAAATTCGAGATTGGGAAAGGAGGAAGAGTACACAATTCAAAATGCAATTAATTCCATTCAACATCAAACAAATATCAAGGACCATCTACCCTACTTAATGCCCAATTGTCACATCTTCTTTTTAGTTTACAATTAAGTTAAATTAACTAATTAAAAGCATACTAACATGTACTAATAAAGTGACTATATTTTACAAATAATTAGATACATGCACCACTAAATTAATAAATAAAATTTAAAAATGGAAACATCACAACCCATGGCCATACGTATGATTTTACCCCCCATGGGAAACCTCCTAACCAAGCATAAAAATTATACAACACACATATAGAACACAAGTTGTCAATAGGCCTTGTTGCAAACAACCAAAATTCTTGTAGGGTTTGTCCCCTAGCCCCTTCCAAAGTGTATAGTGATATCATTTTCCTAAAATTACAAACAAAAACACCTCTTCGTCCTCGAGGCCAAATCAATAACATCGAGAAATAACTCATACATATCGATCAATAATCATAATCAAAATCAAGAAATTCTATCAACTGTCTAAAATTTCTAATTAATTCGATTCTACCATTTTACTAACATCAATGAGATCACAAGACTAGTACAAACATCCAAACATAGGTAATTCATCATGAAAATAATGTTTCAAAGTATAAAATCAAAACAATGCAAATCAACATGTATAAAAATGTCCACTAGTGTTAGCTAGCATATCATAATCCAAAACATGAATCACAACATATCGATAATCCAAATGTCTATATAGTCTATCACCTGCTAATCAAAATATAATAATTATAATGTCAATGTCTCTAATCAAAAGTAATAAACATCATAGTGGATAAGTGTCAAACAGAGTCGACATTACTATATATCCATTTCAAGGAGAACAATTTTAGATTTTGAATAAAAGGTAAACTTTAATTTAACTTCTAGGTTTTAAAACACAATATAAATTTAAAGGAGATATAACTTAAATAAAATATAGAATTCCCAAGAATCCTTTTACAACCATACACATTTAGAAATTAAATAGATTATATCAGATTTGAATGAGACATTTACAAGAAGATTAAAACATAAAATACAATTATCAAAAGCCCTCCACAAAAAAGTGGAGACAACATGCCAATATTTACAAAAAATCTCTCTTTCTTTTGTTTCAAATTCATATGCAACTCCTTCCAAGATACCAACTTCCAACTCCTTTCATTTTTCTCCATCTTCAACACAACAACAATGGAATCTCTTCACAAAATAGCTTCGACAATACATACATACACACCAATAAAACTTGCAGCACATAAAAGAACAATAATACTAATAATAAAACCTACAACTTTCCAAAATAAATAGGCTTAAAAATTAAGCCAAAGCAGAAGGGAAACATGGTAGAAATATCCTTATGTCTCCCAAGTGGGATAAGGGCCCACCTAAGCCTCCAAGTGCACGATACACATGCACACGAAACTCTATATATCTTCAATTTAAATAATACAAAATGATATAATTTCCTTTTAACTACACATAGGTTGATTACCCTTCCCACACTCCTTCCAAAAAATCCTCACACACTCCCTTTTATCTCCACAAAAATGGTTCCATTTCCCTCTCCCTGTACCATCCTTATTACCAAATCTACGCAATCCCTTGCAAAATCATATGCATTCATATAAATCACAACACAATACACAAACAAGAAAACCAAAATACAAGGTATAATACCCTACATTTCCATTTTGATATCCTTCAATCTTCAAGAAAACAAAATCCAACCTCTTTCCAAATCCAATCCAATCCAATGCAAGCTCCAAAGTTTCCAAGCAAGTAACACCCAAAACAACAAATAAATTCCAATAAATAGAAAATGATGGAGACGATGGTGAGGTGGCTATATGTAGGATGCCATATCATTTCTCCCCAATCCAAATCACAAGTCAAACACATAAATCAAGACTCCATAAATGAGTAAGGTGAACGTATGTCACTTTCATTCTTGCACACAATCCACCATTCTACACTTCAGGGAAACAATGAAAAGAGTTAAGTAAAAGGTGTAATTAATTACCTATTTTTCCTTAGAAACACATAATAGGGGCTGAATTTGACCCCTCATATAATAGGCTAGGTTCGTTGGAGATTTTAAAGAGTATTGGACAAGTATAACTTGTCTCACAAGCCTCCAAAAATGGGCTCAAATCCCAAATCCTAGATTTGAGAGATGGGGATGGTTACACAAATCAACATAAAATAAAATTCTTCTAAAATCATGGACAGAACAAAAACCATCCACCACATTCATTTCCCCTTTTGTTAGATCCCCTAATTAGCATTATCCACATAGTTAATTAACTAAATCAAGAGCACACTAAATAAGTACAATAAAATGAGAAAACATTACAATTCAATAAAACCACATACTCAACTAAGGAAAATAAATAAAAGGGAAAAATACAACATTCACACCCATGGTCACTTATGAGGTTTCTCCCCTTGGAGACCTCCTAACAAACATGAAAAGTAAAATGACAATGCACACATACACACAAAGTTGCCAAGGTGACCATGTTGTAAACATATGGTATTATTCCATAGTTAACATACTATTCCCTTCTTTGTTTATTGTTATTTCGTTTCCTAAAAACAACCAAGACAATACCACCTTCGCCTCAAGGCCATGTCAATACATCAAGAAATCAAAACACATATATCATTTATCAAATAACATCATCATACAACATAACTGTATCATTATCATGGTTAAGTAAGTCTTTTTAAATTAATTATTTACAATTACTAATCATCACAATTCTACCATATTCATTAATATTTACAATCACCAAACACCAATGTATAACCATCTATCACAATTCATATTTTATGCTAACCATGCATTTCATAGATCCATTATAACTTATATCTATTTATATGCATTCAACAATGTATTATTCATCACATATTATGACAACATTGTTACTAAATCGTAAAATCAATGTGCTTGTATGGTTAGTCCAATCGCCTAAACGTAATCACCATGCCAAGATTCAACGATGTCATCATATAACAAAACAACACTAAATCATCATCATGTACTAATATATTTATCATTGTACTTTGTTTATCCATACAGTCCATAATAAAAGTCGTAACACAATGATAATCACAATTTCCATAATGTCTAACAAAAGGCTATCCAAAATATCGAATAATGTCCATAATGTCATTAAGCGAATAATAATCATTATCATAGAAAAATGGGTGTCAAAGAGGAGTGGGAATTATATACCCCTTCCCTTAGAATTGACTTACTCCTACAAGTCACTGGAATAGATGTGGGAACTGTGCTCGTAGCGGTGTGGCGTCCTCCCATGTTGTTGATGACTCATCATATCTATCCCACTAGACATGTACCTAGTAAATATCACACCCTCGAAGGCCCAGGTACCTACGCTCTAGGATGAACACAACCTCTACAATCACTTCTCCTTTCTCCTACACCTGCAAGGAGGTCCAATCAAGACATGATATGGATATGGTATATATCTCTATAAAACAAAAGCATGAAAGATATCATGGATGCAAGACAAATTATATGGAAAATCTAATCGATAGGCTACTGAGTCCGATCCGTTGCAAGATCTCAAATGGATCCACAAATCTTGGAGCTATCTTAGATCCTTTTCCTTAATAGATGGGGCTCTTATGAGGTTTGACTCTTAGGAACACCTTCATACTAACCTCATAACTGCGATCTTTTCTCCTCTAATCAACATACTATTTCTTCTTATCATGTGCCTCCTGTATTCTTAGCTTGATCAAAGTGACCTCCTACTCCATATCCTATAACATAGTTGGCCCAATAGTAACCATATGCTCTAATTTTTCCCACTCAAGGGTGTCCAAAGACTCTGCCATAAAATTCCTAGAAAGGTGTCATGCCGATGGAACTCGACAAAATGTTATTGTTTGAAAACTCTACCAGATACAAATAATCCTCCCATCGTGACTAATGATCCATAACATACATCTGAAGCATATCCTCTAGTACCTAGTTCACCTACTAAGTCCGACAATCTATCTTACGGTGATAGGTTTTACCGAGATTTATCCTCATCCCAAGTGTAAACTACATGATGGTCCAAAAGTGTGACATGTATAAGGTATTCAGTCATAGATGACCTTCTGCTTAATCCCATGCAATATAATCTGTCTCATCCGGATAAACATCTCGTAACTACATTGGCTATATAGGTGGTCTTAACCAAAGAAAAATGAGCCACTTTTGTCAATTTATCTATTGTGACCATGATCACGTCATGGTGATATCTCGGCATAGGTAGCCTAATAATAAAGTCCATGGAAATGGTGTCCCATTTCCAATCCAATATAACATGAGGATACAGGAAGGCCAGCTAGATGATGATTCTCGAGTCTTCACCTTCCGGTACTCAAAACACCGAGACACATACCGAGCTATAACTCTATGAATTCCTCTCTAATGAAATAACTATCTTAGTGTAGTGTGCATCTTCATCACCCCTAGATGGGGTGAGTAAGGTGCACAATTAGTGTCTATTAGAATGTCTTCTTTGAGGACCTCCCTCTCTAGGCACATAAATTAGACCAATTTTCTAAGAATTCCATTAGAATCAAGTGAAAACCCCTTGAACTTCCCCTTATGGGGTGCTGTGTGACTCGATCTCTACGCTAGGAAAAATATAGAACTGTTAAGGGGAAGATGTTGTAAAATCATACTCCATAAATCTATACCCACCGATGTAGGCATAACAATTTGTCTTTGTCTACTTAAGCGTCTCTCTTACCACATTCTCCATTCCCTTCACATGATCAATGTCCATATCATACTCACATAAAATATCCATCAAATGTTGTTGATGATCGTTGAGATTGGGTTGTGTCAAGAGGTGTCGTAGGCTCAAATGATCTGTCTTGAGTGTGAACCTCCTACCCAACATAAAATGATGCCATCGTACTAAATCATGTACCACCGCTACAACCTAAAATTCATGACTTGGGTAATTTAGTTCACAATCCTTGAGTTTAGGAGACTCAAATGTGAAAATTTGGCCATCTTTCATCAAGTACTCCTCCTAACCCTGCCAATGAAGCATTTATATAAACAAATAAGTCAAAATGATGATCTACTACTGCTAGGACAGGTGTTGTAGTAAGGCATTCCTATCCAGTCTTGAAGGGCACCTCACACTTGTCGACAATAAAAACTTCTTCCCTTTTCATTGTAGGGAAGTGAAGGGATGAGAAATTCATGAGATATCTTGTACAAAGCTCCTATTATAACCCACTAATCCCATAAAAATGGGTACGTCGGTCACATCAGTCAATGTCGGCCAAACAATTATAGCTCGAATATTAGAAGGATTGATTGTAATACCTTCCCATAAATGATGTGACCTAGATATAAAACTCCTGTCGAATGAACGCACACTTCTCCAAGTTCCCCTATAGTTGTTGCTCTCAAATACACTGCAAAACCTATTGAAGGTGCTCTTCATACTCCTCATGTGTGTATGAGTATATCAATATATTATCTAGGATAATGAGTACAAAACAGTCCAAGAACATCTTGAATACTCCATTCATGAAGCTCATTACCGCAGGAGCATTCGTTAGTTTGAAAGGCACAACCATGAACTCATAGTGACTGTATCTTGTATGCAAGGTTGTCTTATGGATATATGCCTCCAATATCATAAGGTGATGATATAATTATTTAAGATCTGTCTTTAAAAATATAGTATCCCACTTCATCTGATCAAAAAAATCAACAATACGTGGAAGCTGGTAACTATTTTTTATTGTTACTTTATTGAGCTTCATATAATCAAAGCACAATCTAAGGGATCCATCCTTCTTCTTCACAAAAATCACTAGTGTGACCCAAGGAGAGACATTAGGACGGATTAGTCCCTTCTCAAAAAGGCCCTTGATTTGTATCTTGAGATGGAAAAGCTTAGGGTTAGTCATCTTGTAAGGAGTGGGCGATATAGGCTATGTTCCATAAATGAAGTCTATGCAGAAATCTATCTTACATGGGGAAGGTAGGCCATGTAACTCACTCAAAATACATCTTAAAACTCTCACAAAATTTTATGGTCATCGAGTAAAGTCTGACAAGTCTCATCCTCTGAACTGTCAATGACTCTAATGGCATATAATTGGCATCCATTACATGCACACCGCTTCAGCTGCATAACGGATATAGTGTGAATGGATATAGGCCTCCTAACCCCAAAAATCACTGACTCAACTCCCAAATCATCTACACAAGATATCACCTTATTGTAGAAATCCACTCTAGCCATGTGTGTTGAAAGTTAATCCATACCCAAAATAATCCCATAAGATCTCGTGGGAAAGATGCGAAGATCCAAGGTCATGGTGAAGGGTCATACGTATACTACACACTACTTAACTAAGTAGTCCTCTTTGAGAGTGGCTACGAAGCCATCTTTATGTCCGAACCATGAACATGCATAACTACCACCAGCATTCATCACTCTAATAATCATAGGGAAATGAAAGAATCAGAAGATCCCAAATCAAATAGGATAAAGATAGCAATACCTCCAATGCTACATGTGGTTTCGATCACGGTACCACTCGGTGCTCTACCCGGTGGTTCTCAATGCTGCATATATCCTGTGACTCTATGTCATATCTCCAATTGTCAGATCAAAAATATGACCCTTACCCTTGTTACCCATGTTTTGTGGACAATATCTCCAATGGTTCCCCTATGCACAACATCCATAACAACTTCCTGTGTCCTCTCAAATGGGAAGAAACTCCTCCAGTGCTCTAGTAATCCACGATGTAGACCCCGATGATATTTCTCTAGACTATTGTGGCTACCTGTAGATGAGCTCGATTGATTGAACTCTAGGTGGTTCATGTGTCCTGATGGGTCCTCTAGTAGGAGGATCCATACTCTACCCTCTTTGTGTATCATAATTCGGTAGAGGCTTGAATGGTGGGTGATTTTTCTACCGCTGATGTGGCTAATGCTATAAGTGGAATGAAGGTGTGTGGATCTGTGTTCACCATGAGGAGGAGGGATTGGCCCTTCGACCAAATTTCTTGCATCTATTGAATGTGGCTCCTCACCCTATCTCTCACTTGTTTTGTCTTCCCTATGTTCTCTCTGTAATATTTTCCTTCTTAATGACCTTAGCTAGAGTTTGTGGAAAATGTATGTGCACCACCCTCCAAGCTCTAAATTCGGGCACCTAATGAAGCTTTGAATCTCGACCTACTCATCCTTCATATATTGGATGTACTCTAACAAGTCAAAAATATACTCTTGTACTCTTTGAGTGTCATACTTAGTTGTCAAAGAACGTGGAACTCATCAACCTATTGTTGGTTGAAATGTCTTTGTTATCCAAAATTGACCCTCAAGGTAATTTTGATAACATGCATCAAATTATTTAGTCTCGAGCAAGTAGATTGATTCAAGGCCTGAAATCATGTTTTTGGGGGCCCTCGGCTTCTCTCTAACTCTCCCATCCAAGAAGAAATCCCAACGAGTTAGAAAAAATGGAAAAAATGTGAAAAATAAAGTTACAGAATTGTTTTAAGGCATTTCAGTCTCCGAAGGGTTCAGTCGTACTCATCAAGGGTCATACCGAGGTTCGTTGTACCAAGCTTGGGGCTGAAATACAAATAAAATTGGCTAAGTCGGACATTTTTGTCCTAGGCGGTCCACGGGACAGTTGGGATGTCGGGATGTGAGGGAAGCGAAAAGCCGAAATGAACGAAAGTAAGGAAAATCGTCAAGTTTTTGTTTCACATGGTTTTGGGATAGCTGGGAAAAAAGTATGCGCAGGACGCGAATCGGCTGATTTTGCCGGCTGCATCCATTTCGGGCGGTTAGAGATATTTGTCCTGTGCGATCGGGACAGTTGGGACAAAAGTACGCGAGGGACGCGAAAAGGTGAAAAGGCCGCAAACAGGAACAAGGAAGCCCAAATCGGCTGAAGCATGATATTTTCATCCGTGACAGCTGGAACAAAGGTACAAGCTGGAACAAAGGTACGCGTGGGATGTGAGGGACGCGAAAAAGTGAATCAGTAAGGCAAAGAAGAAAAGTCAATGTTTGACCCGTGAAACTTCAAACGGCCATAACTTTTGACTCCGAGCTCGATTTTCACAAAATTGGACTTTCTTATTTTTAATGAGGGTAGATATATTTAATTAAAAGAAACATATTCGGCTCTAGTCAGTTAATGCTCATTCCCGTCAAATGACAGAAAATGCCTGCCAGACCCAAAATAGTTGCCCGCACTCAGAAGGCCATAACTTTTGTATTTCTCAACGAAATCACACAAAATTGGTACTGTTGGAATCATGGCTCCAAGCCCAACGCATAGAAATAAAGAAATTCCAGATTTGATGAGAGATTGATTGAGATTTTTTAGAAAATGTGGCCGGGTTCATAACAGTGTTTTATTTGGTGGTTGGGAGTGCAATTAAGAGGCATGGTCATCATTATTTCTCTGCTGCAGCACTTGGGACATTATAGGGAGCCTTTTGCAAGTAATATATAATAATTTTACTCCATTTAATGCCTCTTACAAGTGGTTGAAGGACTGATTTTGGGATTTCCACTTTTCCCTTCTCTCTTTCTTGTCATTTTTTCTATAAATGGGAGTGTTGGGGCTCATTGTAAAGGGGGGTAGTTTTTGTAGCAAAGATCTACTGAAATTTCTTTGTGAAGCCAATGTGTTGTAGGCCCTTGTTTTGGACTCCTTGCATGGTGATCCAGGCCCTTTTCTTGTAACCGATTGAACTATGCATATCAGGAAGCAATAAAATATAAGTTTGTGGATGCATCTTCCCTTGCTGTGTTTTCTTGCATTCTTCTCACCCCTTCAACCTTGATTACAAGAATATTGTGTCTATTATTATGTTCATGTAGGGATCCATTATCATTGTGTATGTTTGAAATATTGTTATGAATGCATTTTGCTAGATTATGGAGAACTGTCATCACCTCTTCTAGTGTGCACTTTGCTTATGTATTTCTCACATTTGAAGACTACTCTCACAGCCTCCTTTTCTGGTGTATCACCACTTTAGTGTAGGCTTTCATTTTATGCATCATCTCTCGTTGTTCCCTTGGAAATTTAGATTAGAATAGTTAGTTTGTCCTGCATTAGAGTAGATTGTGGCAGGTAGTTTAGGAGCAAGAACCAGTTTTCTCTGAAGGTCTATCTCAAGTAGCAAGTCCCACAACTTGGAGATAGTACCCATGTTATCCAATCACACCATGAGTTCAAATATATGCGCTTGTATAAACCATAGAAGGGTGCTATGATTTGGTGATAACAGTCTTAAAATACATTTGCTCCGAAATCACTCTTCAAAGATCTCCCTTGTCACGGTCTCTAAATCCACATGGATCTTCTACTCCTCTTTTCTCCACTATACTCCTTCCCCATCCCTCAAAATATGTATAGCAACATGAGCCTTCTTGTTTCTAGTGCATGGACATAACTTGAAGCATCCACTCAAGCTAACTAACTAGGGCTCCGCTTAGAACCCTCCTTTGTCTCAAGTGAAATGAGGTGGATGAAGCTTCAAAGTATCTCATGAATGTGATTGGCCATGAACATTTTTATACCCCTAGGTATGTGCTCATGACCTTCTTTCTACTAAGGGCTCCTAGATCTCTCCCAATATTTTGCTACCATATCACTCTATTCTCTCTATGGTGAGTCTTGTCTTGTTTCCTCCACATGGAAGTTCTTCACCTTATGCTCCTCACTATGTCGTGTAAAGTCATGAATCTCCTATGAAATCTCCCTATCATGTTGGAAGGTTTTACCCGAATGAACCTCTACATATGACATCATTGACCTCCTATAAGGTCTTTAGGATCTGCGGTAATATGTCGGCGATTGCTTGATCTTAGGTGGTCCTCTAACTCAATGTGTAAGATCCCTCATCTAGTCTGTGCCTCATGCACATAACAAAATAAGATTTAGTCCATTATTTTTAGGTGTGTTTTAATGTACTAAATTCCCATGTTTTTAAATTATCAAGCAATATCAAATGTCATATGTTTAGGTTATGTAATGCCCCATATTTTTTTTAAAAAAGTTATATTTAAATTTTTATTTTATTCTCCCCCATGTATCCAACCTTGTCTAAGTGGGTTGAGTGGAAGGTTTTGCATTTAATGTGGGAGTTAACACTTTTTTTACCTAACCTGACAGACCTGGTCTTCATGCAGGGTCTTCTACACTGCTAAATTAATGGTGATTTAGACTCCCCCTCCCACCGAGTCTATCATTCCCTTCTAGTACTTATTGTTTCTCTTACTTAGAAAATTTTTGGGGGATGCTACACTTTGGCTTGTAGTTGGATGCACATGGGTGGATAGAGTTTTGAGGAGAAGGCACATAAAACTCAAGTTTTTTTAAGCATTTTGTTTTCTTATTGTTCTTCCATGTTTTATTTCTTGGATTCAAGGATTTCGTGACTCCTTCCTTCAAACAGTTTACCGATGCCCCATTAGATGTCCACTCCTGTTCCAAAGCTTATATTTTCATTCTTGGTCCATGTGTGTTTCGATTGGAATATCTCGAGCAGGTCGCTTTGATCTATTTTGTTGTTTCCTTTTGTGCCTATATTTCCTCTTTGTAGTTCTCCATGTCAGCCGTGTGAGAGGGAAAGATATTCAGATGAGGGTGAAATGAGGGGGAGTTTAACTTTTACTTGATGTGTAGTGCTCTTTGATATGGTTGGATTTATTGAAGACAAGAGAATATGGTCTCTGTAACTCTTGCAGGATCCACAAATATCTGTTTGCATGTAAACACTGTATGTATGAAGCTATGTGGAAGCATTACGTGACTAGAGTTTGCCTGCTGTTTTCTGAACAAGGATTTAGGTGGGGTTCTAATCTGGAGCATGCCTTGAATTCCTTACTAAATCCACAAATCATCACACCATCTCTTGTTGCAGAAGTTCTTGATGTAAACAAAAAAAAACACCCTTCTCTGGCCTGGAGATTTTTCAAGTGGGCATCAGGAAAAATAGATAATCATTGCAGGCGCGGTTTAACATCAATCAGAGCCATTTCTGACATCCTCTGCAATGCAAAAATGGTTTCCCAACTCGAGAACTGTGCCATAATTTTTATGAAGAAAAAGACATATAGTTTGTAGTTCATGCACTTCGGATACTTATGGAAAGATTGGAAAAATATAGATTTGTGGGTAAGGCCTATGAAACCTTTAAGGAGATGAAGGAATGAAAATGACATTGGTATTGCTCTTAATTCAAGGATTTTTAATGTGTTGTTGGAAGCGTTCATGTAGAAGGACATGCTAGAGATGGTTCCGATTTTATACGAGTCCTTGGGACCTCTTTTATTCAGACAGATACAACTCGTGGTTTTAGGTGGGATCCCTACCTATCCAACATGGGAATAAGTGGTGTTTTAGCGCTAGCATGGATGTGAATAGAGATTCGACACGAAGAATTTTGCTTTGTAGGCCCTGAGATTGGTGTTGGATCTTCTTTGAAGCTAGAGAAACAAGAAAGATAATTCTATTCATTGCTACTTTTTCTAGATTTAAAAATATCACGAAATTGGACCACCCTTTTCCCTAGAATTGTTTTATCACTTCTACTTTGTTTTGGGTTGGATGCCTTGTGAGAAAATCCCTCCTTTCCTCTTGAAATATTCATGTTTTCTTTTATAGTTTCCAGTGTTAAGTGGTCAGCTAAGATGTATTTTTTTCCCTTCTTTGGCTGTTACGTTTTCTTGCTCAAGTGATCGACCTTCGACCTTTTTGTCTAATTTTCTTTGTTTAAGTATCAAGGTTATTATGTTGTTTTTAGCTAGTAATTTCTGTTGGGCAAGCAAGCCTGCGGTATCTATGTACCTCTTGTTTTCATGAGCATATCATCCTTATGTTGTAATTTGATGACTCACTCTCAAACCCCATTTTGATAACCATTTGATTCCAGGAAAGAAGGGTTGTTGGGGTGGAGTGACCAATACTTGGGCTAAGTCAGGTTGGAGATTTGGTTTTAAAACTTTTAGAATGTAGAAGTCAAGTGCAACATATTCAGATCTTGTTGTGTTTAATCCCCATTCATCATCAAACTTTCTCATAGACTTGTAAAGTCTTCCTTATGAGATACCTTGACTATCCTCCTCAAGATTGAACCGTAACTAGTTTTGAATCACCTATGTTCGATGTTACACTTGTACAATTCCAGTACCAGTTATTACTAGAATTACTTTGGCTTACTTCTCTTTCGGGAAGACTTTTTGGTGGCATATTCTACTTTTTATCTCATTGTTCTCTCTTTTATAATGTTAATGTTGTTAATTAATTGGTCAGATTATATGTATTTAAATACCTTAATGGTTCACGATGGAAATTGATATGAAGTTTATTAACATTGGGGGAAAACTATTTATGCATCGAAAATCTTATTAATTTATAATGGAAGATGTTGGTTGGATAAAGACTTTTAGTAATATATGTTAATACCTTTGTTAGAATGGTTTGATTTTGTTATCGAGGGATGCTTTAAAATATTTTATGTTGAGAAAGAGAATATTCTTTTAATTAAACTGAACCTTAGACTTATTGTGGAGGTTTGTAAATCCTTAGTGTTATAACAACTTGGATGATGCTTTGAATGCTTCTTGTTTTAAAAATTCCCTTTTTCACTCACTTGTTGTTACTAGCTTATAAGGGCAATGGCCTCTTCCTGAATGATTTTGGAGTACCTTGGAGTCAATGTCTGAAACTAGCATTTTATTTGCTTCCCTTTTTAATCAATGTTGAGTGGTGGTCAAGTATTAGATTTCAATCATGTAATCTATCTTATTACATGATTGAAATTTTAATACACTCAACTTTTCGTGTTGACCTCTGAATTCTGTGTTGCCTCCTGGATTGATTGTTCAATTTTGTATTTTTTTAGAAATCTAGTATAGTAGCCTATTTCTTGTGGTATCTTTCGATAAGTTTAGATTGTTGGTTTGAATATCAATTTTCATTCTTATTATTTATTTGATGGGAACCATGTTCCACTAGGTTGGTTGTTTCTAGTTTATAGGGCTAGTGGCCCTTCTCGAATGATTGTTAAACTTTCCTTGCTTTTGAAACAATGTTCATAATTGAAGTATAAGGTTTTTCTCCTTTGATTGACATGATGGGAATTTCCTTATTAACTTAAGGAGTTGTTGTATTTAGAGATTTGATCCAATCCTTAGAATAGAATGCTTCCTTTCTTGATATTGTTAGATAGTAGCTTTTTGTTGCTTTGTGTAGTCTTATCTTGCTCAGTTCTCACGAACTGACTCAGGTTATTAAT
Source organism: Taxus wallichiana var. yunnanensis (assembly GCA_018340775.1). Classification (NCBI taxonomy): domain Eukaryota; kingdom Viridiplantae; phylum Streptophyta; class Pinopsida; order Cupressales; family Taxaceae; genus Taxus; species Taxus wallichiana. The sequence continues at coordinate 205,528,075 of CM031240.1, forward strand.
TGTTGCAAATGGCTTGCGGGTAAATGAGGGAGTGACATGTAAATCATTTCATCAATCTTGGTTATAAAGATCTTTTGTATGATACTTTTTATGTTGTAAAAATATGGAAAGGGGTCCTTTGGGAAGTTTTAGAAGAGGGCCTGTGTCGTTGTTTAATGTTTTGTGGAGTTTTGTTGTCATAAATTTTGAAACTTTGGATGGTTTTGTTATCATGGAACAAATAAAAGTTGATTACCGCATGGTTATGGGTGATTCTATGTTTTATATAAATCCTAAGAATAGTAGTGTGGCATGACCAATGTTATTACTTTCTTGTTCCCTAGTCATGGTTCCATAGAGTTGGTATGTCCCTTTGGGTTGTGTGTCATGTTAGAAAGAATTGATGTAACCTTGTTTTGTTTTCGCAAATGAGTATTGTTAAACTTTTCTCTTGAGATAAAATGTTGAGTTGTAAATATTTCTAAGACATAGTAACAATGTGCCTATAAGCAAAATAAAATGGGTTGGATAACCCTTATAAAAGTTAAACTAAAATTTATATACAAATAAATTAATGTAGAGGTGACCTACTTGATAACAATCAATTCCATAAGTGATCAAAGAGAAAACTATCCTTTGTAAAGTAAAAATTATATAACTTGCTATCCCTAGCTAAACTAGCAAACATTATCCTTTTATGGTGAATTATTAAACAATCTTAAGGTAAAATCAATGATTAGATCTTGGAAGATAATAAAATTATAATAAGTAGAAGGAACTTGATTAAGAAACTCTTCAATCTATCTCACCCATTGAAAATGTAATTTGTATACTTATGTCAATCTCTTCAAGTGAAGTCTAAGTGAAACCTTTAATCTTTCTGGATAGATTCTTAGCCCCAATGAAATCATGATTAACAACTAATAAGATCTTAAAGATGAATCCAAGATTTAGACAGTCATGTACTATTAAGCATAACCGCTTGAAATGGTAAAACATGTATGTTTATAAATAGGATGTTGTAAACAAATTGATGAAGTTAAGAGCCTTGAGTAATTAATTGTCCTCCTAACAAATGAATAAGTTAATCAAGTAAATGAAGCAACCTCTTTCCACCCTATAATCGGTTTACAATGTAGATTAACGTTAACAAGGTAAGGGAAATCTTGTCAAAGGAAACATGAATTTCAGATTCTCCTAACATGAGTCTTCTAGGAAAAGCTAAGAATTTAAGAATACTTATAAAAAAAAAAAATGATCCTAAAGGAACTTACTATGGGAAGACCTTGTTTGTAAAATTGTGTATTGTGGATGAACAATTGTGTTTTAAGTGTGTGCCTCATGTTTACTTATTGCCGGTGTGGGTCTGTGTCATAAAAAGCATGTCATTAGTTGGTTGTATTCCCTTGACAACTCGTGTAGTGTCATATTATCTTCAAGAAAGTCAAAAAAAAAAATTATCCTCTATTTTACTGTGTTGTTTAGTGTGTGTCATTGTGTGGGCGTTACAGGTTACGGTAGGTTTATTATTGTGTTCCATGTTTTCCCAAGGTCTAGGTGTTGAACCCATGACTCTGATACCAAAGTGTAACAGCCACATTTCGATGCACCAAACCATGCCAAAAACTTAGGGAAAATATTTGTTTTTGTTTCAACATACTTGTATTTCGTTTATTAAACTATTGGTACATTTGTTTTAATATATTCATTCCTTAATATTTTATAATACCTAAAATTATTACATATTAAAAATATCTTCCGTCTGTTTGTATTAAGGTTGTTAAATTAATTCCTAATTTAATATTAATTTCATTTATTTTGGTCCACTTAAATATCTATTAATATTTATTGAAAATCGTTTCCTAAGTTACATTAAATTTTAAATAAAATATCTCCCAAATCACTTTTAATTTTTTATTTTCCTAAGAAACGATACCCATGCAACATTACTTCATTTATTTAACTACACATTTACATTTAGTCAAATTTAACCCTTTAATTAATTTACTACATTATCCCTATGTTTAACATTACTTTTTTGTCCCATAAGCAAAGGGTCACAACATAACATAATCCCACTTTACCCATGTTCGGATACCCTAGGGTCCCCTTTAATCAAATACCTATACACATAATAACAACTATCCCCATTAAAATCAGCACAACTTAAAAAGTTTAGGATCTAATTTCCACCCTTAGATTAGATCAATAAGAGCCCTTAGATTCTAGGTTTGACTAAAAGCACTAAAAAGACTTTATGTTTTCCTTTAATTAATTTGTTTTCCCTAATCTCCTTCATTTTCTCATGTGGATTTTGCAAGTAGGAGATGATGGAGGTCATGGGTGCATATGGAGAGCTATGGATGTTTCTTGTTTGATCAACCTCTAAAACGGAGGGGATATTTCTTCCCAAGTATACTTATTCGTTTACTTTGCATTCCTTTTTCTAGGGTTTGAAAAATATGGTTTATCCCTTTGTTTTTAAATATTTAACTAGATTTCTGGTTGTCAGGTATTTTTTTACCCTCATTGCTATTTTATTAAAATACCAGTTAAATACGTTTTTTTGTGTATGTGTGTGTGTGTGTGTGTGTGTCTATATATACATATACATATACATATACATATACATATATGTATATATATTTTAGGTTTTAATATTTAAAATTGTGTATTTTTATACATGATATATATATATAGATATATATTTATATTAAAGAAAATTGTGTGTTCAGTAATTGGGCACCCCAAAGGGTTGCGAATTGTGTTGCAAGTGGGTCGTATGGCCATGACTATAATAGGTAGGGTAAAGGGATGTGGGGTATTGACATCACCCAAACCACACACATAGATCGGTGGGGAGGGTTCGTCACTCACCCACCCCCCAAACTCTTTTTTAAATAAATTAAACAATGAGGCGGTAGTCTGCCCCCTCCATTAAATATTTATTATAAATTATAGTTAATTTTATTTAATATATAACCACACACACACACACACACACAGTTTTGGGACTTATTATTCTTTTCATTTATAAACAAATACAAAGATAGAGAGAGGACATATTTTTTTTATTTAAAAAGGAAATTCATTGCATACATTCTTTTGTAATATTGTTTAAATTATAACAACAATGATAGATTTCTTGAATTATTTAAAAAGGGAAGTAATTGTAACATCAACTAAATATATGCTCCTTTTTATAAATACCAAGAATGGAGAAAACATTTGAAAGTAAAAATCATATACTTCAATGTATTTCCATTTCAAGAGAATAATTTCATATTTTGAATAAAATGCAAACTTTAATTTAAGTTGTAGGTTTTAAAACACAATACAAATTTAAAAGAGATACAACTTCAATGAAATATAGACTTCCCAATACTCCTTTTCCAACCATACACATTTCAAAATTAAATAGTTCATATCATATTTGAATGAGTCATTTACAAGAAGCTTAAAACTTAAAATACAAGTATCAAAATCCCTCCACACAAAATGGAGAAAACATGCTAAATTTAACAAATATCTCTATTTATTTTGTTTCAAATACATATGTAACTCCATCCAAGATACCAACTTGCAACTCATTTCTCTTTTCTCCATCTTCAACACAACAACAAGGGAAGGGAGCTAGGAAACACTCACCTCCCAACCTTAATACAATGAGAAGGTGAATCCTACCTTCTCATTGTCCCCCAAGCCCCAACAATGGAGAAATTATGTGTGTTCGCAACCATAACAACTCTTCACAAAATGGCTTCAACAATACATACATACAGACCAATAAAACTTGCAACACATAGAAGAATAATAACACTAATAATAAAGCGTACAACTTTCCAAAACACATAGCCTTCAAATTTAAACCAAAGGATAATGGAAACGTGGTAGCCATCTCTTTCTACATCCAAAGTTTGATAGGGGTCCACCCAAGCCTCCAAGTGCACTATAAACACACTCCCAAAACTACTTATATCTCCATTTAAACAATACAAAATGATATAGTTTCCTTTTAACTCCACATAGGTGGATTACCCTTCCCACACTCCCTCCAAAAATCCTCACACACTCCCTTTTACCTCCAAAAAAATGGCTCCATTTCCCTCTCCCTACACCATCCTTATGGCCAAATCTACCCAATCCCTTACAAAATCATATACATTCATACAAATCACAACACAAGTACAAATAAGAAAACAAAAATACTAGTTATAAAACCCTACCTTTCCATTTTGATCTCCTTCAATATTGAAGAAACCAAACTCCAACTAGTTAATTCCTCCAAAGTAATCCAATGCAAGCTCTGAAGTTTCCAAGCATGTGACTTCCAAAACAACCAAGAAATTCTAATAAATACAAAATGGATGATTAGATGGTGAGGTACCTTCATGTAAGATGCGACATCATTTCTCTACAATCCACCTCACAAGTCAAACACATAAATCAAGACTCCATAAATGAGTAAGGTGAAGGTATGACACTTTCATTCTTGCACGCAATCCACCATTCTACACTTCAATGACACAATGAAGAGATTTAGGAAAAAGGTGAAATTAATTGTCTATTTTTCCTTCAAAACACATAATGGGGGCTAAATCTGACTTGTCATATCATAGGATAGGTTGGTGGAAGAGTTTAACGTGTATGGAACAAGCATAACTTGTCCCACAAGCCTCAAAAATGGATTCAAATCCCAAATCAGAGATTTGAGAAATGGGTATGGGTACAAAAATCAAAATCAAATAAAATTCATCGAAAATGATGAAGAGAACAAGGATCATCAACCACATTCATTGACCCCTTTGTTACATATCCGAATTATCATTATCCACATTATAACACCGAAAAAAAACACACAAATACAACACTGAAAAACTCGGATAACTTTTTTTTTACTTACTAGGAGTTTACACGTCAACACAAGTGACCAGAAGGGCTACAACCAACTCTCAATAAGCTTGACACAATGTTGACCACATAGGCAACAAGGAAACATACAACACCCAACATGAACAATTCAATTTTCTCTTCGACAAGGCACAACGTAATAGGCCATCCACAATACACACTTACAGTTAAGGACATCCCATGAGTAAAATCCTTGAAGGTTATTTATCAACTAAAGACTTCTTTCTTTTATACTATTGCCTAATTATCTTAAGACCAAGTTTTCTAAAAGAGGACCTTCTATAATATGTTGATAACTTACTTAATTCATTGATTAAAAAGACATTTTCCATTCCTCACAAGGCTAATTAATCATACTCAAGCCACTGAAACTTATTCCACACCTCCATAACACAGGTGACAAGCACAAGCTCCATTTGAGGGAAGGTACCGCTTAGTTTCGGAACTACCACCTCCTTGCAAGGATCAAACGTTTAAAAAAAAAAATAAGAGGAGATTACAAATCTCTTTGGAAGAAGCTAGAGGAAGGAGATCGAATTGGATTCATATTTAAGGCCTCATTAGTTATTAGTCTGGTATTTTATTGGCTAAGGATCTATCCATAATGATTAAAGGTTTCATTTAGGCTTCTCCCAATGAGATTGACATAGGTATACAAATTACATTTTCAAAAGGTGAGCTAGATTGAATGGTTTCTAATTAGTCTCCTCCTACTTAATATAACCTCATTACCTTCCAAAACTAAACATTGATTTTGTAGACACCTAAAATATGATTACACTTAGAATTTCATCCATTCCATTCAATTAACGACACTTAATTAATTTCCCATAGTTCAATCAACTCTCGGATGCCCATTTACAACACCTTCTCAATCATATTCTTCCCATATTTAGCTTATTTGGCTAATATCTCTATTATTAGCTAAACATTCCTCCTTTTGACCATTCAAAACCTCCTAGTTCTCTCTAGACAACTTCTATTGGCTTCGTAGGTTATCTATCTGTCAAAATTGGTTATCCAAACCCCTCCTAACTCTCAATGAGTCTCTAATCACTTGCTAATCAAGTTTAAATAGCCTAATCCTAGCTTAACTAAGCCTAAAGCATGTTTATCCTAATCTAATCCTAAAGTTATTTTTGAGCTTTAGTCCCACATGCACCCAAAGTTCAAACTCTTCCATTTGGAAAACTATAAATGCAAGGCCAAGCCTACCTATTCAACTTACCACTTTACATACAACTTTACATAAGCTAAAGCCAAAACAAGCCTAAGAAAGCTTAAGAGCTCATTTACATTAGCCAAGCTAATGAGGCATTTGATCTTGGGTCATCCACCATTAAAATAGCTTCATCTTGCATCCATGTTAGGTTAGTAATGAAATAGCTAAACTTGGCCATATAACCATTTAGTGAGATTGATTCACCCTCATGGAGTAAACAACACACAATTTGATTGCTTAGAATCTAACTAGGTTCACTTTCATTAAAATTTCATATAGTAGAGAGTAGTATACATGTTAGTTTTTGATGTTTTTGTCAAAGTTATAATGTTTGCATGTTAGTTTCTCTTGTTTAGCTCTAATCCTAAGGTGCATGGATGAGTTAGCAAAGCTTTGAGGTTCTTTAGCCTTATTCCATAGCTTTTACCAGTTTCCATTGCACACATTTGACACGTGCAGTGGTACACTTAGTCCCATGGCATTTTAGTTTAAGTTTCATTGTTTTGGCTAACTTTCGATACGCACATGTAGTAATTAATGTCCTTTTTCTTGGAAATTTTTCTCATTTGATATGTGTAACTTCATGTTCATAGCCATAATTTTGATGTGTTATTGCCATTTTTAAACTAACTTGTCAAAAAATTGAGATATTGTGAGTTTTCTTGTGTTTGTTTGCCGTATTTTTTTGTGCAGTGTCCGACGTAGGCACGATTTTAGGAGCGCAAGCATGATTTTTTTGGCACATGCATAGTTTTGGGGTGCACACGTCTCTCTGGTAGCACAGTGTATTGTTAAAATATATCATTCTGTCACTTGACCCTAGTGCATGCGCACTAACCCTAGCACACATACCCTAACCATAGCAAGCAGTGCACTAACCAGTGCATAAGTCATTTCATATTGTACCTTCACTATATATCTGGAACTGTCAGTTGGTGCATGTGCCCTAACTAGGGTGCACATGCGGTTTTAGTGGTGTAGGTATATTTTTATAGTAATGCCCTTATTTTGTCTTTTTTTCTGTCATTTTTTTCTCCAAGTACCACATATCTAGTTTTTATGGCGCCCACACCTCTCTAGTGGTGCAGGTGTTTAATAGATCTACAAATTCCATAAAGTGGCATAGGTCTTTGTTTTAGTGGCGCATGCACTATTTTCATGGTGTGCACATCTCTCGTGTGGCACAAGTACAGATTTTTAGTGGCACAGAACTATTTTCGTGGTGTGCACATCTCTCGGGTGGCAGGTAAACTTTGTTCGAAAACAACCTTTGGTGGTGCATACGCTCTAACCTCGTGTAGACATCGAAATTAAAGTTTTGATAAGCTAACATTCTTGCAGGTTTATCTAATCATATATTTGTCTTTCGCAGCTTTTTTTTTTACATGTTTGTATTTGATTAGGTAATATTTTACATTGTTTACTTATAGGATTAAGATCGCGTATGCTCTTCCCTCGCATCCCTTGGGGTGATCTTGGGAATCAAAAATGATTCTTAAGTCCTTTTGATGCTTTGAGATTGTTAAGGGTGTTTGATTTGGAATTGGTTAATTTGGCATAGTTGAATTAAAGTGTTTTTCCATTTGATATCTTTTTATATTTTGGAAGACAATCACGTATGCTCTTCTCTTGCGTCCTTGGATGATCTGGAGAATCAGAAATGATGCCTTCTCTTTTGATGGAAAACTACTAAACATCGTCATACATGACCAAAACACTTGTCAAAGAACAAAGGAATCGAAAAAAGTTAGAAAACTACTAATATAATTGTTATACAGGCTACCAAATGGATTTCGAGAAAACAACATTAAGTTAAGCAAGATAAAAAACACACCATATTAAAAACATTGTATTACAGGTATTGGAAAAGGGTACGTCCCTCTCCGATCAACTGGAACATAACCCCTTTGGCATAATGCCTTAAGCTATAACAATGGGGGTGGTTCTAGGAACCCCAAAGTAGTCCACACAAGATTGAACCTTGTGGACGAAACGGGAAGTGCTCCACACTACCTATCTAACTAGTAATTCCTTTATGAGATAGAGTTACAAGTTTTTCCTATGCGACCCTTTTAAGTATACAATTGGATGCATCTGATGCCCACTATGCTTGAAGGGGGCAAAGTCGAGATACTCCCAAACTGGTTAGTGTAACTTTTGGGTAAATCATCTCACTTGTGGATAATATTTGTATAACCTAGGATGAGAGAACCACCTAGGAAAATATACTTTGGCTAGGAGCCCACTTTGACCATTCTAAAAACTGTGTTGAGTTGTGAGCCATCATTTTCATCATGAAATGTGTGACGCGTTACTCTGGCCTAGTTCTTCACTTACCTTAAGGTAAGGCAAAACTCTGCCAAAGTAAAGCCAACATTTTTCACCCCCATTTTGATCTGCCTCCTTCACCTTCTTTTGACACTTTGTTGATCAAAGGAAGGGTGACTACCTTTGTGTTACCAATCAATTGCTTCTGCCACTTTTTTGTCCGTTTACGCCCATCCATGTTTGCGGTTGGGTAAGTTAAATGTCTAAAGTGTGCAGAGGCATATTTATATCATTGGTAGCCTTTGTGATCTTGATACCCACATTAGGATCATCATCATAGTTAGGATTGATTCATCATTTTATCTCCCTTTGACATGTTACCTCGTTTGCATTGTCTTGACATAATTAAGATACTTATGTCATGTTTCTCGTAAACATGATCTAAGTTTCCACATTATGGCATTACGTTGCCCATGTTTTAACACATCCTTAGTATACTTTGACTTAGTTTGATTTCAAACATTGTCCTAAATCTTGAAAGGTGTCACTTCTTGATGTGCCAATTGGTGTGGTTACCTAGCTTACATTTGTAAACCCCACCCTTTAACATTTAGGTCTTGTTGGTTGTTGAACTTGTCATGGTATCCTTTGATTGGGAGTCGCATCTACCCTTTGTTAATATTTACGCCTTGTTCATTTTGAGCTTGACGTAAATATTTACATTGTGTTGATCATCTTTGCATCAAATTATCGTTTTGCATGCACATTTTACATAGGGAGTAGTTCCTTGTTGATTGGCTTTGTGTTTCACACTTGCGTGATTGTTCCTTGTGATTATTCATCTAGATAAATCATTTTCTAGGGAAATCCCTTTTGATCTCATTGAGATTGCATCATCACGATGTTTATTTTCCTTAGACCCCCTTCAGAAAATCACACACGCATCTCCGTACTTACGAAATGTCTAGTTGGTTGTTGTTATGCTTCCCAGATGGACATAACACCTTCTTCACTTTGAAGAAGTTTTATCACACTATCCAGGCCTAGATATTTGAGATTAAAATGATGCCAACAATGACTGATTATCATGCAGTTCCTCATTCTTACGACAATAAGGAATTCAATTTTTGGCGTTCACATCAAAGGATGTCCATCATGACTAAACCTCATTTGGTTCTTCATAGCTAGAAGTCCCATTCAGGTAACTTATTCCCCACCTTCATCTCATAGTTGGTGGTATGATTTGGACACTTCTAATCCAAATTATTATTCAAGTTCCCCCCACTCTTCTTCTAATTCTAATCTAAACATTTCCTCTTCTTCTAAGGATTCCAATCCAAATATTTCCTATTCTTCTAAGGATTCCAATCCAAATATTTCCTCTGACTCTTCTGAGGATTCAGATCCAAACTACTATTCAGATTCATCTAATTCAACTCCTAAGTCATCAAATGTGACTTCTATGTTATGGTCTCGCCTATCTTCATACGAACCTCTTCATCATACATTTAATGTGACTCCTACGTCGCGGTCCTCCCTTTCTTCAAAGGAACCCTTTTATCAGTTGCCTCAACGATGTATTCTTATTTTAAAGATACGTGCGACTCTAAATCCCTCCAAGAAAACATCTAATATAATTCTGGAATCACGGTCCTCTCTTTCTTTGTAGGACCCTTGTTATTATTCATCCGATGTGATTCTTGAATCACGGTCCTCCCCTTCTTCGCAAGACCTTATTCATCAATCACCCCTAATAAATCTTCCTTCTTTGAAGATTCATGCGACTCTAAATCCCTCCAAGAAACATATAATAATACAATTATGGAATCGGGGTCCTCTCTTTTTTTGCAAGTCCCTTGTTATTATTCATCCAATGTGATTCTTGAATCATGGTCCTCCCCTTCTTCGTAGGACCTTCTTCATCAATCACCCCCAATAAATCTTCCTTCTTTAAAGATTCATGTGACTCAGAGTCCTTCGAGTCAAATGTTTGAATCGACCCATGCATTGTAATCTATAGACTTTGGAATTAATCCTACTATTTTACAGATGATATGCCATCATATAGGTAGGTCTACACCACCTTCTTCTACTCCTGAGACATCTAGCTACACATATTCTTCGTCTCTCATGTCATCTTATTCTATTAATCATCATCAAACATATTCTAAGTCTTCCACACCAAGTCCAACTCTTTCTTCCAATCAACCCTTGGTGGTCGATCAACAACTCATATTGATTGACCTCTTTGAGAATGAAGAAACAATCAGGGAATTTATAGGGGCACATGAAGATATTCCTTTAGAAGATTATGAGAAAGGATTCTCTTTAGACTTCGATGTGCTCTGTATATTCCGAGAAAATGTTGATTCCTTTTATCAAGAAAGAGGACGAGCCTCAAATCATTCAACTTGATACTCCTCTTATTCTTCCATCTTCACATTCTTCATTATGTGATGAAACTCCTTGGTCTTGCATTGATCCATGGCCTATCTTCTCATCACCCAATAAATATTTGTCTATCATAATTCCTCAATCACAATCTTTCATGGGGTCAACGCCAAGTAGCCCTTCATCTTCATTTAGGTGTGGGTCACCTTCTAGTATCCCTTCCTCTGCTATTTGTGGGACATTTTTGAGAAGTCCACTATCTTCTATTCTTGGGGCATGCCCAACTAGTCCCTTGTCTTCTAGGTATGGATCACCCCCGGGTAGTCCATCATCTTCTATTCTTGGGCCACATCCTAGTAGCCCATTATCTTACATCTATGGGTCACGTCCTAGTAGCCCTTCTTCTTCTATTCTTGGGCCACATCCTGGAAGCCCTTCATCATCTTCTATCAGTAGCTCACCTCCCGGTAGCCCCTCTTCTTCAATCCTTGGACCGTATCCTTTTCATCCATCACATTATTCTTCTACCAAAGATCTGTGGCAAGCCCATGGTCATTTCTCACATCATTTCTAAACGTCCACGTTCACTTTCTTCTCCTTCTCAGGATTAGACAAGTCACACGTTAGCTTATAAGAAACCCAAACAGTTTCTTAATCAAGCTTAGATCAAAACTGCAAAGATCTCTATAGCTCCCAACAAATCAAACAATCTCAAAATTCTAAATCAATCGCAATTCAAGAATGCACACCAACGTAACCATCAAGTATGGCGCAAAGTGCGTAAACCTCTAGATGGGGAATTAAATCTCCCACATACAAAATCCATGTTTTAGAACAAATCACAGTCATTTATTGAGTGTGAACTCACCTCAATCATCGAGATTGGGGATAATATCACTCTCGATAAAAAAACGTGCCTAGTCTCCCTTATTAAGGAAGTCACAAACATTGTTGTTGGATCTTACCACACAAAGTGACTTTGTTAGTCCCAACCTCTTAAAACTGTCAAAAATCTAAAAATAAAAAACAATTCAAAAATACAAAAAAACATTGAGAAAACACAACAAAAATCAAAGGTACAAAGATCAAACATTGCAATCAGGTATTGTGTACACATGGATGTTTCTTTCTTCCCTTCCTTGTTATTTTTCTGCAAGTCTCCCTACCATTTTCATCCCTTCGGTGTATTTTTGGTTAGCTTATTCACATGCATTTTGTGACATTTATCTCTATGGTATCCATTTGACCCTGGTCTTTTATCACCTTGGTAAATTAAAAAACGACTGACCTCTTAGAGATCGTATCACATTCAACATCTAATAAACTTGTTGCAAAGAAATTTTGGAAATATCTTTTTACACTAGCCAATTTCATCATTGTAATCATTTCCACCTCCTTCCATCAAGACATAAGTGGTTCTTAACCCGTTGTCAAACAAGAGAGCTTAAATAAGTTTTCATAAAGAAAAAGAATCAAAATCAATCAAAAATAAAAAGCTAAAAGCTAAAAATAAAAAGCAAACAGACATATTACTCTCTCTTGGGATATTTCCAATAATCTCTATTGGGGCTATCGATGTCCGATCAGTGGTAGTAGAGAAATGTTTTGATTAGAATCAAATACATCTCCATCGGGGCTATGAATGCCTGGTTGGTAGCGGAGCAATGTACGGATATCCTTTCACCCTCCATTCACAAAATCACCTTTTAAAATCAATCATTCCTACACATTGGCTAGGGTATCTTCACTTGTTTTCTATTAAATCTTCCCTTCAAGAGGTAATAAATTACATGTGCACACACTGGATCTCTATGAGTAACTATGATTAGTATGTTATCACTCGTCTTTTTTGGACCTTGTCGGACTCTTACTCTAGTCTGTATCTTGTCTCATGATTTGTACATTCATATCATTCACATCATTCTTATACTTCGTTTAGAACATCCATGTGTATAGGATTACTTGTTTTCCATGTTTGTGGACACCTTTTTCCCCTTCCACAAAAATAATCTTCTCCTTCCTTTCTATCATGTGCTTTTAGGCCAACTTACACTGGGGGCATCCTTGCTTCTTCCAGAATTTCATTGGTTTATGTTCATCATCATGTTGAACCTATCCATAATGGCCTTGGGTCCCACTTCTACCTATGAATATTTTGGCTTTGAATACTCCCACCTAATCACGGGGAATTTTTACATCTTCACCTTTCTCACACGCACATGGCCTTATGCCCTTGTACATCCCATCTATCGTCTGGGAGCATCCACGCTTCCTTGTCTTCCTGTACATAGTTTCAGAAAATTTTCAAAAAAATAAAAAACATTAAAATATGTTTCAAAAACTTAAAAAAATTAAAATTCTCCTACAAAACGTCTCTCTTTGGTTCTCACATGTCCATGTGCACGACTTGCGGATCATCTTGATCTACCTCCATCAACAAAATCTAGGCTGCTTACTTCATTTGTACTCTGGGGCACAATGAGTTGCTTGGTATTGTTTCGTAGTGCACATTGGTTTTTCATCGGACCCAAGTTTCCTCCGTTATTTCCCTCGCATGTATCCTTGCTTGGGGAACCATCATCAACCCTTTTCATTAATTTGGTTAGCCAGAATGAAGCTCGATAACAAAAACATGGTACTTGTTTCTCTGTTAGGTTTAGCTTGTTTACTTTCTCGTATTGCATTGCATTATGTATGTTGCATGGAGTTACGCATATTTTACTTTCTCGTATTGCATTACATTTTGTATGTTGCATGGGGTTGTTTTTTTAGCAATGGACATTTGTTTGTATATGGCTTTTCATGTCATATGAAACTTTTATTCATTATTTTTAATAAGGACCGATGATGAAGATCCTTAGCAATATGATGAAAAATAAAGTTTTTTAAAAGGCACTAGATGGATGTTAGCTCATTCCCCCTTTCTCATACTCCTTTTCTTCTATATCCCTTTTCTTTTCTTCTTCTTCACATTATCATTTCTTCTATTATCTTTCTGTCATCTTTTTGATAGTCGATCGAATTCTTCTATCACCCCATCGACAATTGAGGGGGCATCCTCCATTCTTCTAATTTTTCTTCTATCCCTTCAAAATTTTCTTCTTGTTTATGCTTGTCTACTTTCTTTGATGTGACATCACTTACGCCACCCCAAAGAGGGGAAAATATAGACACCTAAAATATGCTTACACTTATAATTTCATCCAATCCATTCAATTAACGACACTTCGTTAATTCCCCATAGTTCACTCCACTCTCGGATGCCCATTTACAACACCTTCTCAGTCGTATTCTTCCCATATTCAACTTATTTGGCTAATATCTCTCTTATTAGCTAAACATTCCTCCTTTTAACCATTCAAAACCTCCCTAGTTCTCTCTAGACCACTTCTATTGGCTTCATAGGCTATCAATCAGTCAAAATTGGTTATCCAGACCCCTCCCAACTCTCAATGAGTCTCTAATCACTTGCTAATCAAGTTTAACTAGCCTAATCCTAGCTTAACTAAGCCTAAAGCATGTTTATCCTAATCTAATCCTAAAGTGCTTTTTGAGCTTTAGTCCCACATGCACCCAAATTTCAAACTCTTCCATTTGGAAAACTATAAATGCAAGGCCAAGCCTACCTATTCAACTGACCACTTTATAGACAACTTTACATAAGCTAAAGCCAAAACAAGCCTAAGAAAGCTTAAGAGCTCATTTTCATTAGCCAAGCTAATAAGGCATTTGATCTTGGGTCATCCACCATTAAAATAGCTTCATCTTGCACCCATGTTAGGTTAGTAATGAAATAGCTAAACTTGGCCATGTAGCCATTTAGTGAGATTCATTCACCCTCATGGAGTAAACAACACACAATTTGATTGCTTAGAATCTAACTAGGTTCACTTTCATTAAGCTTTCATAGAGTAGAGAGTAGTATACATGTTAGTTTTTGATGTTTTTGTCAAAGTTATAATGCTTGCATGTTAGTTTCTCTTGTTTAGCTCTAATCCTATGGTGCATGGATGAGTTAGCAAAGCTTTGAGGTTCTTTAGCCTCATTCCATAGCTTTTTCCACTTTCCATTGCACACATATTTCACCTTAAGGTTTTTAAGAACTCACCAAGAAGGAGAATAATGTTCATTAGTTTAGCTAGGGTTAGTAAGGTATAAAAATTTCTTTACAAAAGAAAGTTTCTTCTTTGATCACTTAATGGCTCAAATGTTATCAAGTAGATCACAACCACATTATCCTTTTTTAATACTTTTATAAGGATTACTAACCCACCTTATTATGCCTAGGTTTACACTTATGCCATGACCTAGAGGGAGCTACTACACAAAATTTTAACTCAAAGATATGTTTATCATTACCCTTTTGTGAAACTATACATGGTTACACATTTTATCCAACACAACATACAAACCCAAAGGTGGCAAAGGATTCTAATGAACTTTGACTTGAAAACAAAAAGGTAACAATATTGGTCATATCCAAGCTAAGCTATCTTTCAAATTTTCTATAATACAATAAATTACTCAAAACAATGTTGTGATCTAGTTATATTGTTCACAATATTATTTACAAGTTCCGTTTTCAGACACTTACAAAAAATTACCCATAAGTACAAACTGGGCCCTTCAAAATTTCCAAACAAACAAAATTTTAGAGTCTCTCAACAAATTTAAGCACATACAAACAAATGAGCTTCGAAGCAACACCGATGCAACTCTCCCTTTTCTACCCATGAAGGCCATCTACACATTTATAGCCTGAGTTAGTTCACAAGAACTGAGCATGATAAAGACTACACATAGGAATAGTATGCTACCATTAACAATATCATAAAATGAACCTTCTATTTAATGAAAAATATTAGTGCTAAGCTCTAAACCTCTACAACTTCTTTAATCATGCTAGAAGATTTAGTATTTTCACATTAAGAATGAAGCCATAAAAATTTGTTATGAACATTGTTCCTAAAACAACCAAAAGTCTAACCATCATTCTAGTAGGGGTCAATGACCCAATGAGTTTGAAACATAGTGATGAGTGTATTGGGATGTCAATCATGTAATCGTATGTATTATATGATTGAAACCCAATACTCAAACATCAATCAACATTTCCTTAAATAAGCCATATGATCTAATAGATTTAAAGTTAGAACTTCAACATCACATACTAACCACTAGTTGCCCCTTCCAAAGAAAATTTACCCCACAACATGCCTACACCTAATTTCTTGAAAGGAACATACGGAGTAAGTTCTAAAAGAAAAATTCAACATAAGATCATCTTACCATGCTATGTACAACAGTCAAAAGTAAGATAAAAGGAATAACCCATATTTAGTAAATCAAACAATTAAAATAAATCTAATGCCACTATCTTACCAAGATTTAAATTATAGACCAATCAATTTAATTACCCTTGAACCTATATCAATAAAATTTAAGCAAACCGTCCCAAAGGAACCAGTGTGACAATGTTACATGAATTGCACTTAGTCATATCTCCCCCATCAGATAACCAAAAATCCTAAGCTTCCTTAATCTATTCCAACACCCTCGTTTGAGACAAGTACCTTAAACAACTGAAACACAAATCCATATATTAAACAAATAAAACCCTCTATCTTATTTCTTTTGAATAGTAGCATATTCTTTTATCTCGCCACTCCTAGGTACCTCCATCTCTCAATCAAGAATATAATAAATAACCAAAGTCTTAAACAAGGTGAAACTTTCCTTAGTCATGTTTACACACACAGATTCACAACCTTCACAAAAATGATCCCAGATTTAGACTATCGATATACTTGTTATTTTTCTATTTCAGTCAAACACTAAACTAAATTTGCTATGTACCTTGAGATATGATAATATAATATATATGGGTTGATGGAGATGCCGACATGTGGCACACATCCCCTTAGTTACATGTATGGGTTCACATGGGATATGATAATATAATGTATATGGGTTGATGGAGATACCATTATCAAGTGTGGCATCTCCATCAACCCATATATATTATACTATCATATCCCAAGGTACATAGAAAAATTCCAATAAACAGTTTATTCAAATGGAATAGTCAATGCCAGGTGATTTTACAACCCCTATCATAGGGCCAATATTAACATACGAGTTGCCCAAAACTGATTTAGACTTACATAAAAGTGCAAATCCATTAACAAGCCAAACAATTGGTGTAAAAGGCGTCACCCACTAGCTAGGAAAACCAACCTATTATGCAGATCAACAAATATCAACAAAAATTAGGTCTTATACCTCCAATAGTAACATGAAGCAAGCAAAACAACATTCAAAACATGCAGCCTAATGGGGTTATTACAAAACCCAAGCAAGCCAAGTCTCAAGAACAAATATTCCTAATGTATATTCCTTCCTTAAGGGTCCAATAAAATATTTTAGTATTCAAAACACTTCTAATATTTTTCCAAACAAGGATTTAAGTTAACACAACATTTCTCTACAAGAGTTAGAAAACCAACGCGTTTGAGAAGTAAAAACAAATCAGTCTATTCTAATCAAGCCCTTAAAAGGAAGATACACATGTTGAAAACTAAATACATGCAACCCATTATCTAAATCCCAAGGATTGATCAGTCTTCATCATACATTCACCATTTTAACCACATAATATTTCATAAAACGAAGAACAGATCCAGACTATATATACTCACGAAAACAAGTTAACGATTTAGAGAAGTCATTTTTGTGTTTCTCAGATAAAATCCCAAAAGAATAGAAAACCCTTATTCCAATCATTTATTTAATAGTGTAACAAAGTACAAGTGGGGGTAGGAATCCAAGCAACCATTGGCATATAGGCAAAGTAGCAAGAGAAAGTAAAAGATTAAGTGCCAAGACCATTAGCAGAACCAAATCTAGCCAGGAATCATCCTAAGAAGTAGCTAACATAGGAGAGAAACTAAAAACATAGCCTAGAAGGTGAGAATCAATAGAAAAAACCACAAAATAACCCCAAGCAACAACCACTTTAGTAAATAAAAGAAAATTTCTTTCATGTTATGGTTAATGTTAGCATAGTAGATAGATGAGAAGAAATTATCATGCTTGGAAAACGTTTCCAAATACTCAATGCATCGACAAGGCCTTTGATGCAACAACATGGAAAATCTTCCACATTTTTACCTATTGGGAGCCCAAAAACAGTCCATAGCACACGTTTTGGCACATGTGCATGGGGGTTTTCAAAGCAAGGCTAGGAGGCTCAAACACCAACCCATCACATATATTTTCTAGAGTTTCAGTTCCTTTCCGGGAAAAAAACCAACTGAAAACTCTCCACCAGATTTCACGTGGCCAATAACCAAGGAAAGGGAACTCTTTAGATGTTCTACACACAACCTCCTACAAGATTCCCTCATAGAAATCTTCCACGTGGCCGGCCAGGACTTGGCGTGAGCAGTAATCAGCAAAAAAACCAGGTGGATATTATTAATTTGAAACATGAAATAAAATAGGTGACCAACATTCAACTAAAGTTTCAAAGCCCTCTCAACAATCCCTAACGCAGTCCTTCAAAGAAAGACACTCTCGCGACCAAGGAAGATTGGCGTACTCATCCACTAGAAGAAAATGCAGAGCATATTTTTATAAAACAATAATTACCAACAGATATCTGACTTCAAGATTTTTTTCGTGTTTCCTTCCCTCAAGTAAAGAACCAAGGCATGACATGAATAAAACAATAAATTACGTCATGTCACTAAACAACTAGGGTGGATTTCATTAATAATCGACTTGGAAAAATTGGTGGCTAGCTTCCTACTACTAATGTCCAACACGTTTAGCATTAAAGGAGAATTTATGAAATGGCAGGTGTCCAACTTCCAACACATTTCCACTAATGACCATGTATTTTTTTCAAAAAAATCAAGTGTATGCGCCAACAGGGATGAATAAATGGTGGGGTGGGTGGAAGAAATATCAAATTCTCCTTTAATTTAAAAGATTAAAAACAAGCATGTTTGCAAGCCTAATTGACCAAGGGGAAAGAACTAGTGGTTGGCGTCTCGATAGAAGCACAAGACAACAACTCGACCATGGCGTCACAATGGAAAAATCTTCCTTTGCGTGAAACGAGGCTCACACTACAGAAATGATCAATAATAAAATAAAATATCTTAAAGGTAACTAATAATAATATTGATAAAAATTGACACTAAAATCAAATAATCACAATCGACAAATTAAATTATAATATTATTATTATCATTATTTTTATTATTTTTACGACTTAAAAAATAATTATTATTAATCATATTAATAACAACCAACAGGAAAGCTCGACAAAGTGAGAACAAGATTTTTCTTTAATAGGATAATCGTACAAGATGCTACAAGGTCCACAACTAGAGGTGTCGACTACGACTCGAGAAGGCAAGATGGAGAGGGAGGGTGCTAATTCTTCACTGTGACAAGGATGAAGCCAACTCGACGACCAATGAAAACTCACACAAACATTCAATGCCTAGAAAAATAGGGTCACCAAAATGAGAACCGGGGTAATGTCGAATGGGGCATTACACACATAGTTAATTAACTAAATCAAGAGCACACTAAATAAGTACAATAAAATGAGAAGAAATTACAATTCAATAAAACCACATACTCAACTAAGTGAAATAAATAAAATAAAAAAATACAACATTCACACCGATGCTCACTTATGAGGTTTCTCCCCATTGAGACCTCCTAACAAACATGACAAGTAAAATGAAAATGCACACAAACACACATGGCTGCCAAGGTGACCATGTTGTAAACATCCGGTATTATTCCATAGTTAGTCTCTTAGTCCCTTCTTTGTTTATTTTGATTTTGTTTCTTGCAAACAACCAAGAAAATACCACCTTTGGCCTCAAGGCCATATCAATACGTCAAGAAATCAAAACACATATATCATTTATCAAATAACATCATCATACAACATAATTGTATCATTATCATGGTTAATAAATTCTATTTTAAATCAATTACTTACAATTAATAAGAATCACATTTCTACGATATTCATTAACATTTATGATCACCCTATGCCTATGTATAACCATCTATCACAATTCATATTTTACGATAACCATGCATTTCATACATCCATTATAACTTATATCTATCTAAATGCATTCAACAACATATTATTGATCACCTATTATCATCACATTGTTACTAGCTCAGAACATCAATGTTCCCATATGGTTATTCCAATCATGTAAATGTAATCACCACTATCAAGAGTCCAAGATGTCAGCATATAACAAAACAAAACTAAATCATCATCATGTACTTTAATATCTATCAATGTCCTCTATATACCCATACAGTCCATAATAAAAGTCAAAACACAATGATAATCACAATGTCCATAGTGTCTAACAATAGGCTATCCAAAATATCGAACAATGTCCATAATGTCACTAAGCAACTAATAATCATATTCGAGGAAAAATAGGTGTCGAAGAGGAGTGGGCACAACACCATCATTTAAAATTTTGTCTTTCTTAAAACTTCTCTTTTGTACACATATTTTAAATGTTCTAATTCCTATATTAATTTTAGAAATACCCCTACATCTTACTTCTACTTTAACTTCTTATGGATGTCTATAAAAATATATTAGTAACTAATACCACACTAGTTTGTAGAATTAATTGAGATAAACATAAACCCAAAATTACTATGACCTTTATGTACATAGAGATGAAACCCTAGAAATGGTTAATTGGTGACAAGATGAATATTCTTGCTTGCTCAACCTTCCCATCTCCTCATTTGGGGTATATATAGTCTTTTAAAAATCCATTCAATCTCCTCTTAATAGTTGAATTTGATTCTTCAATGAATCCTTGAATTGTTTCTACGACTCACAAAAATTACTTATTTAAAACAATTACCCCACATTCTTTAATAAGTTTTGTATGCATAAACATATAAACATAATTTTACTATAGAAGAAACATACAACATAAATCTTAATATAGCAAGAACCTTATGTCAATTGGAGAATTTCTCTTTATCCATTCCTTCGCAACCCCAACTCAATTTTTTCTCATTAGTGTGCCTTGAAATCACTTATATGACTATATTCATCATTGAATCAAAATAATTATCCAACATTTATTGGTAGGATTGCTCCATAACAACATATAAACGTTAATAAATTATAATCCTTATCACATTAATAGGGATGTCATGAAAATAATATAAGTGGATCCCCTACTAACATAATGGAAAATTGGTTGCAAGATGAGTATATTTAATTTTTGGGGTTACCCTCATCTCATATCTGGAAGCATAATAAAAATTAATACATTCAATTTCTGTAAATAAAATTTTTAGTACCCCAAGTTACATACGCCTTTTAGTGCACCTTGGTATCGTTTGCCTATAATATTAAATTTATTACTCAATATAAATGGTCATCCCATATTAGTTGGTAATGTTATATGATAACATATTAACCTTTATATACCATATCCTTATGTTGATGAGAGAAACACTACAAATGATTTAACATTGTTACTAACCTAATGGTCAATTTGTTGTTAAGATGAGTATGTTTTCTTTCTCGGCATTCCCCTATCCTCTTATGTAGATAATAATATTAAAATGGTCCATTCAATTACAAGTTAATGTCTTACTAATCTCAATTCATATATGCCTCTTAAATGCATCCCTCACTTATTTATATCACTTGTAGATCCTCTCTCATTCAAAAACCTGATCTTTAATTTATTGATAGGCTTTGTCTATAAAAATGTCAACCCAAACATAGTATGATTCTTATGTTAACAACGGTAAAATATTTTTACTTGAATTAATATTACTCTATAAGTATAATAGAACATGATTTATCTAGAGTGTTTGTTTTATTATTATTAAGGATAAAGGTTTTTTTATTGGGGCCCCCGCTTAATTACAAAAAGGCCTAAATTCCTAGATAAAATAATTAAAAACCAAAAAAATGAAACAACTATCTAAAAGTTGAAAGAGTCACTAGGTAGCAGAAATGATATTCTTAAGAATAGATTTTTTCCTTTTGTGTACCGCTTTCCACCCTTCTTTAACCTCCTCAATAGGAAGGATAACCTCAATAGCTTTTATTGACAGATATGTGTTTTTCCCTAGGAAAAAAAGGAGGGATATTTTCCTTAGCCACTATACACCCAATTGGTTCAATAATGCTTTTTTTTTAATTTCACCTTTTCTATTCTCCTTATTGCTTCAAAAAGGAATTTTTGTAAGAGGATTTTCCAGACCGATTCGGCCACATCATCCAAATCTACATTAGAATCTAAATATTCCTTGGCATCAAAAACCAATTTTTTTAGGAGGGAAATTTTTCCACCAACCGCATAACTCATTTTTACGATTTTCCATACCACATTCATGAAAGAGAGTGATGACATAAAGTGAAACACCTTCTATGTCTAAAACGTAAACCTTTGTAGTCTAATGGTTGAGACCGTGTTTTATTTTACACTCTAAGTTCAATGTTTGCATGAAGCTTTTTTGAAGTGTCTTGTTCAACAAGAATCGACATAGGTCAGATGGGATAAGTTAGTGGTTTTAGAGTCAATATAAACAATATTTCCTAAAATATTGCCAACGGAGATTAGATAATCATGTCTCCAAAATTGTAGAGGTAAATGAGGTAACTTAATCCAAAAGGGATTTATCTAGAATATTTATAATTAGTGTTTGGAACTAGTATTACAGTTGAATATTCCACAATTCTTGTAGTATCGAGTAGTTGACTATCAAAAAAATATATTGTAATTTTGATTATTGTTAAATAGTTTTTGTTAGCCGAATAATTTTTTTAGCTATACAAATTATTTACTAACTATCTTACATTTTTTATTAAGGGTATTACCTACAACAAGATTTAAAAATTGGGGTTGTGTGGATAATTCATTTAAAAAAAAAAAAATTCATTATAAGTCTTCATAATAGTATAGATTATGATAAAATGGAGTATAATACACATTTTGTTAGTGTAGATGTAGATGAGTAATAAATAGAGGTATGTGATGTATTAAATTGTCTAAAATGTATTTGTTATACATTTTATTTGGATAAATACCAAATCAAATATTTAGTTATATGTAGAATTTTAATAATTTTAAAACAATTGAAATTGTGATAGATTATTTAATTTAAATTATAAACAACTAGAAAGAATTGGTGTAGAGTATACGGTGTATATTTACATTTTTTTATGACACAAAATAAAAACTTTAGTATTGTATATTTTTTTGTTATTTAAACTTATGAATCGTATGCAAATTTATAATCATTATACCATACATAGTATAAACAAATAGATTTATGTGGTGTACGTAATTATCCTTAACATACATGTTTTACATCTTTTATATCTAATACATAACCAGAGATTTAGTGATGTACATCTTTTATGAAATAAAAGAGTCACCATACAAATGGTGTCAAAATTTAGAATTTTGGTAAATTATATTTTGATTGCTTCTAGTTATGATTTTAATTCCAAATAAATATATGTACCAAACATGAGAATAAAAAGTAATTTTTACAGGATATTCCATAACTTTAATTTTTAGTTTCATGAATTAATCAAATATCTACATTTTATTTTTAAAAGCTCTCTGTTAATAATTCACATTTTCTCTAGATAAAAAAATGTGGATAGCATTATTTATTTTAGAGTCTACTTTTAGTAGTGTTTGTGCATTCATCTTGCAAGACCCTATCTCAATTTGTTCCTATTACTGCTTGCTAATATACTCTAGTAGGCCAATGTGAAGGGAACATGGGTAAATGATTAGAAATACTTTAGTTGGAGAAGTATATTATTCACTAATATAAATATGGAATGGAAACTATCCACAAATATTGGTTTAAACTAGTATTGGTGCTAATTTTTCATAATTTGCAATGAATAGAGTCATGACTATAAAAATTAATATTTTATAATTTTGATAGACTTGATTAGCTAATTCATTTTTTGTGGTTGAATAATGTATTTAGAATATTTTTTTGCTATTTTTTATTATCAAAAATAAATATTTAATATTTTAGGTAATGTACATTATTTTGATTCAAAGTTGTTAGTCTATATTGTCATCAAATAGAGTTAAGTGGCACAAAAATTATCAATTAATAAATATATTTAACATGTCTTTGTAGACTTTTAGAAATTTTATGTAAACTTCAAAATCATACGAAACATAAATTGGAATCATGATGCATTATAGCGTGAATTATCAACTAAAATATAAAAGTGATGTGTTTAAGTATCTACAATACATATATTATTAAATATTATATATAATAATCAATCAAAAATTTAATGGTGTACACATTTTTGTTATTACATTTCTATCTTTAGAAATCATGTGGAAAATTAAAATCAAGATATCTTATTTTTAGGTTGTGGAGACTATTGTAAATTCAAGTTTCACAAATTTAATTCATTAAACACGGATGACAAATGTAATTTTTCCACATTTAAAATTGATGAATGTACACATTTTAGAAGTATTAATTTTAATTTTAATGTGTAAAATTTTAGACATTTTAATTTTAACCTTAAAAGCTAAATGGTGTATATATATATATATATATATATATATATATATATATATATATATATATATATATATTCATCTAGAATTTAAATAATTAAAAAAAAAATTAAAGTGGTGTGAAAAAAATTAAATAGTCATATTTTCTATTAGAATCATGTAGACTATCCATAATTCTAATTTTATATGTTTACTTTATCAAAACAAGTGGAGTAATTCTGATTTTCCTCAATGGAACTTATTAAATATAGATATTTCACAAGCTCAAATTTAATTTTTATTAAACAAGTGTAAATTATTTCTCATTAATTAAGTATATGTTATTTTCCCACAATGAAATTTCAATAATGTGGATATTTTAAGTGTTTCAAAGTGTCTTTTATAAAATTGTAGAAAATCAACATTGTAGTTGATAAAGTCTCTCCATTTAATGTTGATAATTTATAAATTTTCCACAAATTAATATTTTTGGATGACCATGTAAATAGATGAGGTTATTTCTAATAGTTGCATGTTGTTTAATTAATAAGTTACCTCTTCTAATAACTATTTCTAATAGTTGAAAATACTCACCCCGATGATGATTCATGTACGGGAACCAAAATGTTGGTGCGAATCTTTCTACGCAATGTATCTAGAAGTTTCAATTCTTCATTGTGCAATATGAACTTAAAATATTTTATTAGTATTTTCATTTATAATTTAGTAGCATTCGTGATATTTTTATACAATATTTATATTAAAGAGTATCGAAAGGGATTAAGGATTTCTTTCGAGGGTCTCCACATAGGCCATTCAATCCAAACTTATTTGTTTCTTGAAATATGTTATAAAGACATTTATTTTCTTAACTATTGAATTTTACATTTACTTATACTTGCCCTTACCAAAATCAAAATTGGCTCTCAAAAATTAAAGATGAGACAAACCAATTGTAGTTCCCTAAATTTTTCCCCGATTTTCTTGAACTGGAAGAGCTCCTTGCTCAGGGCGGTCAGGGGCAAGTGCAGTCTTCGAGAATCACCCCTCGACTTCAGATTACAACTCGATCTTGCACACAACAGTGAAACCTGATCTCTGTTACCTCCCTGCCGAGTAACATACATCATCTGTTGTATGCAATTAGCGATACCGACCCCACCATGCAGGTGGGAGTCTCCAGGGAATGCTCCTGGTGAACACCGTTTTGCTTCCACCTAGCCTTAAGGAGGCCTCGCGGCTAATCTCCCCAGTCCCAAAGGACAGGGGCCAAGTGAAAGAGAAACTCTTCCAGCTGTGTGCCTGACAGAAGGCATTGCCCTACACAATCGTGCGTTGGCTCAATATGGACTCAAGAACTTTCCAACAAAACCTTTTATATTGGTATTCTCATTCCATTCATTAAGACACACTCTATCTTATACGGACATCAAGAATCCTCTAATCTACATTGTCTCTATTCCATAGTGGCATATTCTGATGTTTACCACTATTAAAACTACTTTTAGTCTACCCAAAAACATCCTTATATTATCATCTTAACCTATATTTTCCATATTTTGATTAAATGAGGCTTATGAAATGTTTAGATAGATTTGTAACCCTTGTCGAGTCTAGGAATTGAATTTCTCTACTAAAAACAACCTAATATTGAAAATATTAAGTTCATACATAATAATTAAAACATGAAGAACATGGTGCTCCCAACTCATTCATCAAACCTGAACCCTATAATCTATTCACAGGAATTTCATCCTGATTTAGACATCGGCGGCTCTGCCTCTTGTCATGGAGGCGGCGTTTATTTCTCGCAGTTGGTGTTTCACGTCTCGGTCTTGGAGGAGGTGGGAGATCGGCGGCTGAGCTTTGAGAGGCAGGGATGGGCTTCCCCTGGTCGTACTGGCACTGCGCAGGGGCCTCTTGTTAGCGGTGGCTGCAGATCTAATGGATTGGGAACCGTTGCTAAATCTCTGGTTGTTGGGAAGATCTCTCCTGCACAACCTGCACACTTTTCTGCCTTCGTGCCTTCCCCTATTTCAGCGCACCTTGCGTCTGGGAAGGGTTACAAAAAAATGAGAACACTTCCCAGTCTAGATGGACTTATTTTGTTGTAGTTAACAATCAAAATCCCCTGCAGAAGGCCGGTTCTGTTGGACGCCAGCCCATGACATTTGCAGAGTCCAGCCTGACAATCTCTTTTGGTAATGAGGTCACTGAGGTGGAGAATTTTTTCCAGAGCCAGGGCTTGTTCTGCAGGTTGATGAACTTCTGAATGGGCCTCCGGTCTCCACAAGTGGATTTTTAAACAATGGAGCCCTATCTTAGTAGGTAACGTCAATATTTACCCCTCAGCCAGTGGTATTTTTATTGATGTGTTTGACAGTCCCTTTGATAAGAAGGAATTTGTAAGAAAAATATGGGATTTTCAGTCTCACCTCTTATCTTAGATGTTTATCTCCAAACAAAGTTATTTGATCACATTACTTATGCCCGTATACTGGTGGATATGGACACGGATAAGGGCTTTCCGGCAATAATAGAGCTTAAAGGTAAGGAAAGAATCTGGACACAAAACATTGATTACGATGGATTTCCTTTCAGATGGTGAACCAGTTTTCTCTTTCCCATTTGGAATCTGATTTTCACATTGTCAAAAACAGAGTAAGGGTTGAGTTTCTTGGTGGAAATTTTTTAATCCTGATCTTTTAGTAGTCATAGGATGCTCACATGATGATACTGACAATAATTCTCTTAAGCAAGATGATACGTACAAGATTCAAGATGACGAAAAAGGTGAGGAAAATCCCTCAAGCCTGGTTAAGAAAATGGAAGGGATTGAAGTGAAGGATAACATATCAATGCCTTAACCTTTAAACCCCTTGATGATCCATAGTCAAAAAAACAAGGAGAAATTTGAAGTTCTTTTACCAGTCCATCCATATGATAATACGGATCCAAATAAGAAAAAGGATGGACAATAGTGAACAAAAAAAGAAATTCAAATCTTTTAACGAACCTCTAAAGATGAACCTCAGGTCTCCAAAGGAGGAGAGCCATGGAAGTAAGGAAAGTTCCTAGTGGGCGGTTAAGTGGCTTTGACCTTCACCTTTGGGGCTTTCTGGTTTTTTTGTGTGTTTTCTCTTGTTGTTATACATGAGTTATTTGTTGGTTTCTTGAATAGCCATGTTGGATGCTCCACTTTGTTACACTTTTGAGCCTTGATGCTTATCTTTTGGTTTGTAAAGTGTTTATTAATCCCTTAAAAAAAAATACATTATCTAAATAAATAATAATATTATTAAGAATAATGGGATGAAATATATGAATTGTACATGGGTGTTTGAAAAACTCACTTATATCTCTATATATTACCTTGAGTGGTTTGAGAAGATGTGGATTCTAATAACTAGAATTTCTCATATAATTTGTAATGTGCATGCCAAAAGGGATAAGGAAGAGATGTTTTAATGTTCCATGGGAAGCCAAAAAGTGAGAATCGCAAACATCATATTGGACAAAAAGAAAACATCTACAAGTGGAAGGAATAGAGAATCGTACATGAAATGGAGAAAAGGAACATGGAGAAGAAAAGAAGGGATTAGTTTTGGCACATTGAGTAATGGAGGGAAGGGCCAATAGGAAGGCGTAGATGAAGAATAAAGGTGACCAAAACTAAACCATAGGAATCATGGAAGGTCATCAAAAGAGTTATCTAAAGGAATACACATGTCTATGTTAAGGTATGCACTAAAGGTCTTAACATTAATAGTTCAACACACAAATAGAGAAATTTGTATGCATCTAAGGAGTGCTACGATTGCATATGATATGGCGATGACTACATTTCCATATAACCTCTTTGATATTTTACTAGAATAATTTAATGATGATATTAATGCGATAAAGATGGGAAAACATATCTTTGGTTATAGATCCTCGTGGATATGCCTTGCAATTTACTTTACATGCATGTTACAAGGGATGAAAGAATCAATAATTTTTACTAATTCAGAGCCCATTAGGTCACAAATCAAGATATACGTTAGCAAAAATACTATTATACAGGAATGTAGACCTATCCTACAATGGAATCAAATAATTTTCACAATGGTAGTAGGGAGAAACCAAATTTACAAAAACTATAGCAAGGTATGAACACATGTGTTTTGAATGATAGATATAATTTATTAAATATGGATAAAGATTTTTTTTTGGGGCCCTACCAAGGTACAAAGAAAGGCTTAATGCTAGGATATAATAATGAGGAACAAAGAAAACCAACAAAAACAAGAAGCCAATCACTACGCCAAAACACAACCAAGGACTAAAAATCTTTTTACCTTTGACTTTCATGGCAGACGAGATTCAAGCCATATTCCTCAAAAAGATCCTTGTGATGGACTACAAGCCGAGGTCATCCTGTTTTGTTGGAAAAGTAGCACCCTAAGATTTGCACATTACAAGACCCTACTTTTGACTAACATGGGATTTTATCAAGGTGTGGGACCCTTGCAATTGAGACAAAACTCCAAAGAAGGTTGGTTCTTGACCTATTCTAATGCTAACCTACTCCTAAACTATCAATTCCAAGGGACCAGAGGAAGAGAAATATATAAATGTAAATCCTAAACTAAGGGGGCGATAGCACCAAAACAAGACTAGAGATATTCCTAGTGAGTGAAAGTGGAGGGAAAATGGGGAAGAAGAGGGCCACAGTCCCAAAACACATTCAAACCTCCAATCTCATGGAGCAGTAACAAGTTTAAGCCCTGCAAAGGAACACAATATGCACAATATACCTACAAAGTATAAAAGAATGCAAAAATGCAATATAAGTCAAGATGGGGAAACAAGAGCCACAAAACACTAATTGTATTGCTTTAAATGATGCAAAATCGATTATAGTATAGGCACAAGGAAATGATCCTTCCCAAAATGCATAAATTTGAGGCTCGCACTCACAAAATGCATTGCAACACTTTTGGCAGAGTTCCTTTACAATTTCAAATATCTCTCCTTCAAATGATTAGAATTTACATATATATAGAGAAAAGGAGCTACCAACAAACATCCTTCATTAAATGTTTGTACGTAGGTATGGGCAGCCATGATGGTTCACTTTTCAATGGTACTTTTCTTGCATTGACGAATAGGGGTGCCATACCTTATTAAACTGGTTGTTGAGCTACCTTGACGGTGTCATTAATGTCTGGCCATATCTGAAACTCTTTTTGTCACCCGATGGAAACCACTAGCTAACGCACGACAAGAAGGGAAGAGTTGCTGCCCATGAGGAAAATACTTGTCGCATGACAAGAATAAATGTTTTTGCATGACAACGAGGGGAGGTTGATGCACAACAACAAAAGGAGGTTGACGTGTAACAAGAGGAAATGTTGACGTGTAACAAGAGGGTGATGGAGATGGGAAAGGTAGAATGACGTGCATCAAGGAGGGAGGATGACGTGGGGCAGAAGCATGGGAACCGATGCATGACAGGAGGAAAGGTTGTCACACGACATGAAGAAATTTTGTTGTGCGACATGAATAAATGTTGTCGCGTGACAAGAAGAAATGTTGTTGTGCAATAGGAGGAAATGTTATTATGCGAGGAGGAAATATTGTTGCGTGATAGGAGGAAATGTTGTGGTGCGATAGGAGGAAATGTTGTCGCATGATAGGAGGAAATTTTGTCATGCGACAGGAGGAAATGTTGTGGCGTGATAGGAGGAAATGTTGTCGCATGATAGGAGGAAATGTTGTCATGCGACAGGAGGAAATGTTGTCACACGACATAAGGAAATGTTGTCGCACGACAAGAGGAAATGTTGTCACGTGACAGGCGGAAATTTTGTCATACAATAGGAGGAAAAGTTGATGAGTGTCAATAACGTGTGGTTGTTGCATGACATGAGGAAGGGATGATGTGTGTCAACAAGGTTTAGTTGTTACATGATAGAGGAAGGGTTAACACATGTCAACAAGGTGAAAATCCATACATTTTACCAGTTTGACCATTAATGCAAATCTTGCTCCAAACCTTTGCCACAAGTGAGCTTTTGGAAACTTCTCCCATTAACTATCAATTCCCATACTTGTAGGTTGATCCATTTTACAAGGGGGTGAAAAAATGGATAACAATTGGTGACTTACGAGGTGATTTGCTTGCTAGATCTGAAAGACCAGTGATTTTACATCCATTGGGCATGGAGTCATTTTGATTACTGAAACTAGTCTAATGTCTGAAACCTCTTGTTTCTCTAGAACACTGCTGAGACATTACTTTATCATCAGATCTTTCCTAAAATTAGAAAGTGCAATAAAGCAACAAAGCACAACCATGTACAAATAACAAAATCATACATATCCCAAAATGGAACATGTAGAGAGTGCACAAGCACTTATCTGAAAGCAAACCTAGCTACAACAAAACGATGTGTCTGCAAGCACTTGGAGGAATTACAAACTCTAAACTAATATGTATAAGAAAGATACTCCCATCAGTAATAATGCTTGAGATAGATGCCATTGACTGGGATCTACAATTCTTCTCCATCCAACTTTGTCAATTAGAAAGCATTATTTTCTTTACATCCTGAAATCAAGTAAGGGCCACTCCATATTGCATCAAACTTGGAGTGCCTTCCTGGTTTAGCTCTTTTTGCATCCCATTTCAGAACCAGGTCTCCTTCTTGAAAATTTCTATTTTTTTCCTTTCTGTCAAAGCTCATCTTGATTTGAGCTTGGTCCTTCTCCATTATTTTCATGGCCTGGTCCCTTAGCTCTTCCATATCCATGAGCTCTGCATACTTGACTTCCATATCTGGAAACTCAAACAACTCCGATGCTTGATAAGCTCCAAGGCTGGTAATTCAAGGGATATTGGCAGCCTTGCTTCCCTTCCATAAACCAACTTGAAAGGAGAATAACCAGTTGATTTCTTGGGAGTGATTCTATCAGCCCACAAGGTTGATTTCAATTTGGTATGCCAAGTCCTCTGATTCTCATCTAGGGTTCTTCTTATGATTCTCAAGTTCTTGTTCATGGACTATGCTTCTCTGTTACCCTGAGGGTAGTAGTTAGAAGAAGTGATCAAGTATATTCCATTTTAATAGCCCAATTAGATATTTTTACTCAAATAAAACATAAGGAATTATCGATAGCATAGTGAAGGAACACCAAAGCTTTTTGTAATACCTTTTAGAAGTCCAAAATGCTAGCTTAATTTGTTTCCTTCAATGCAATTGATTCTTTCCACTTAGTGAAGTATTCCATGGCTTTAAGAATCCATTTGTGACCTAGGTTGGAACTTGGATTGATCATCCCAATAAAATCAAGCCCCCATTGCATGAAAGGCTGCTCAATCAAATGAGATATGATGGAGTAGGAGGGCTTCTATCTTCTCTTTACCTGTGAAGAAGGCACACTTCTTGAATTTTTGTTCATGAGTAGCAATCATTAAAAATATTAGGCCAGTAATAACCAACCCTCATAATTCTAATAGTTGTTGCTTTTGGGAAAAAATGACCACCTGCCTCTCCATCATGAAACTTGTGCATTACACTCTCTATCTAATCTTTCTTGATGCACCTTAGGAGGAAACCATTCACATCCATTTTGAACAAAATATTATCTATAAGCACATATGGATGCAATGAAGTCTAGAATATCTCCTTTTGGGTTTACTCAATCCCTAAGGTCTTTTACTCATTTGAACAAAATAAACAATATCCCGAGTCCAACAAGGAATGGGTATACCACTTGCAACCTGTTCTTGATTATCTTGCAACATCATAACAACTTTTACCTCCTCTCTTCACTCGGCATGTTGGGTAGAAACTAGCTGCTCAAACAACCCTTTTCCCCTAACTAATTTTGTCACATTTATATCAATATCATACTCCATGACCTTGGTTATCCAACCATCTCTCTTTTCATTAAGGTCCTTGTTCAAAAGAAAATATTTTACACCAACATGTGAAACTAATAGATGAATTATGTTATTTGACACTAGATGTCTGAATTTCTTTAGACTTCTAATCACAACAAGGACATGCTTCTTAATGAATGAATATCTCACCTCATAATCCTAAAGGTTTTGGATGAAGAATGTGATAGGCTGCTCCAATCCTTCTTGATTTGGTTGTACTAGTATGGTGGATATTGCATCCATTCCTCCAAAAGCGTATAAAATAAAATATTTTGAGAAATATGGATTTATGAGGGTTAGAGCTTGTGTAATGGCATAATTTATAGCTTCAAAGCTTTCTTTTCCTTCAGCAGTCCATTTGAAAACCATGGTCTTCTTCAACATCATCGTTAGTGGCTTGAAAAGATGGGAAAAGTTGGGAACAAACCTCCTAACAAAATTAATTTTCCCCAAAAAGCTTTGGAGAGCCTTCTTGTGACTTGGAAATGACAATGCTTGGATGGCTTCTACCCTTTCTAGATCAATCACAACCCTTCCTTAGACATGATGTGGCCTAAGAGCTTTCCTTCATGAGCTAAGAATATGCACTTTTTCAGATTCAAAGACACTCCAAATATCCTACATCTTTGGAATACTTGTCTGAGGTGAAAGAGGTGACTTGTTGCATTCTTGGAGAATACAATGATGTCATCTAGATACACAAGAACTATGTTATTGATCAGCCCTTTGAATTCCATATCCATTTCCCTTTGGAAAGTGGCTCTAACATTTGATAGTCCAAATGGCATCTTCCTATAAGCATATGTTCCCAACTTTATGGTGAAGGTTGTCTTGAACTGGTCATCTTCTTTCACCATGATTTGATTATAGCCCGAGTAGCCATCTAGTAATGAGAACCTTTCGGAACCAGCTACAACCTGCAATATTTTCTCCATGGAAGGAAGTGGGTAGTGGTCCTTGAGAGAGGTCCTGTTCAAGTCTCGAAAATCCACACAAATTGATTTCCCCATTATTTTTCCTAACCGACACCAGATTTTTACCCTGAAGAGTGCTTGATTAGAAAGATGATGCTTGCTTCAATGATTTTGTTCAGTTCTCTTTTCATGAGAGGCTCGATATGAGGATTGACTGGCCTTTTATTTTTCTTGATGGGTTTAGCTCCCGAATCCAATTCAATCATGTGTTGTGCCAACTTAGGATTAAATCCTTTCAAATCTTCATAGCTCCAAGAAAACACATCTGGAAATTCTTGGAAAAGTTGTATAAATTCATATTTTTCTTGTTTAGTGCTTACCTTGCCAATTTGAAGTGTTTTTCTTTCTCCAACTGAAATTGGCTCTAAATCCTCACCTTTGACCTGAATGTTTCTCTTTCCCTCCGAAACTGATCATTAGGATTGAATATTGACTCTAGAGTCACTAAACCCTTTGGTAGCTTATTTTTCCTCAGTTGAACCACTTGATCACCATATTGTTGCTCCAATTTATCCTGATTTCTAACCGAGAACTCACCTCATGCTACAAGAAATTAATGATCTATTGATCATTCTCAAATACTTGTCAGCTCGTGTTATTTTTTGGCATAACTGGAATCACAATTACATGAATATGTGGCTGCACTTTATCTCTTTTAATACTTTCCACAACATCAAATGTTGCTCCAATTGTTGCAAGCTATCCACAACCTCATTCTTCTTCCTTGGTATGGCTTGAATATTGAATGCTTCAAAATCATCAATTTGATCCCATACCCGATGCTTGTAGGATTTGAGAAGATCATTCTTAGCAGCATGTTTTCCCCTAACCTGGTTGACAATTAACTCACTATCCCCAAACACTTGCAAGTTTTTATACCCCTCTTTCTTGCCCAATTCAATCCATGTATCAAAGTTTCATACTCAATGGTATTGTTTGAACAAGTAAATTAAAAATGAAAAGCTAAGTAGTAATTCATACCTTGTGGTGACAAAATCATTTCTCCTCCTCCAATGCCTTGCCTACTCCTTGATCCATCAAAAATAGTTGTCATACTTAATTACCACCCTTATAATCTTATTTCGTGAGGCTAGGAAGGTGTGTTTTCCTCGTGTAAATAATAAACTCCCAACTTAGCCTCCTCTATTTCCTTATATGGATCATATTTGTGACTTTTGTTTTCCCATTCATCAAGAGTCAAATATGGGATGCCCCAACTTTGGTATCTATTTCCTGAGTGTTTGGGAAATCCTCTTGATCAAAGGATGAGAAATTTACATTGATTGGGCTTGGTACATGAGGTTAAATATGGAAATTTTCAATAGGTTTAGACCGGATTGTAGCCTTAGCTCCATACCTTGTTCTGAAGAGCATATGTGACCAATCAGTTGATAAGTAGCCTCCAATTTTGGCGGTGAAGTCTCTTGACAAGAACACTGTAAAGAGTGGTGGCAAGTCAATCACTGATATATCCTACTAAAATGTGACATTAGGACATGTGTGCAATGTAAGGTTTAAACCTTTTATGATCCCAAAACTTCCCTTCTGTCCCATCTAACTGATACTCACTCATTTGGAAACTGGAAGTGTCGTATTTTAGGCCCAACTACTCAAGCAATCTATGATGGCATTACCGAATTACTAGCCTCAAGTCAATCATGTAATTGTGTACAAGATTGTTCCCAATAACCAAAGATATATAGAATGGAGGAGGCTTCATGATTTTACCTTGCTGACCTCCATGAACTCCCTCTTTTGGAGCTGCATTAGTGAGCACCTTCTCTTGACTTTTAGATGACTCGTTTGATGTTGAACAATTCTCCATGGCTACTTGTAACAATTCCCACATAGAAATGCTTACATTGGTCTTCTTCATTTGATCAATAATGTTAAAAGGATATTGATTCTCCTTATGCTTCCCTTTACTCAAAGCATGATTTTCTCCTCAACATGGGTTTGCTGCGTAAACTAGCACTTCTGAGTTTGCATAGAAGGTAGTTTGGGCTGATCTTGAATGTTTGGGGTTGTACTTGGATTGCTAATACCTTGAAGTGTGATAAAAGGATGAGAAGTACTTGGATTAGATGAATGCCCTTCCTCTATATTTATTTTCTTAGACCTTGTATTGGTTGCCACACTTTGAGAAGGGGACTGATTTATTCCACAGAAATCCTCAACTTGCCAATTCACAAGTGTTGTCTCATTTGGAGGTGCTTCCTGATTAGCTACATGTTGCTGACTTTCTTCTTGGTTTGGTTCTTGAGGAACACCCATCGTAGTCACCATCAATGCTTGATTTAAAGCACCATTGAAGCATGTTGCTTGATTGTGTGGTTGGTTGCATGGGAAACACCATTCATATTCTTGTGTTATGTTGTTTTGAGTTGGAACCAAGGCCCTAGATGTTGAAACTGCATTAGGGTTATATGATTGGAATGGCCTAACAACTTGGGGTTGTCCTTGGTTCTTCTTATGCAAAAAGCTTAACTTGAACAGGTGGCTTGTTTGGCTGATATGGAGGTTTATTAGGTTTAAATTGAGGTCATTAAAGTCTAGAATTTTGAGCTTCTGCCTCTTAAGAGTTACCAACTCATTTCCTAAGTTTTGCAATTGTTTCATAACCTCTTGGAGTTCATTTGAACTATGATTTCGAGAGCAGGATGGGATCTATTGTAGGCATTTGATTAGGATTAGGATTCCCCATATCGGATAGAGACACATAGGTGGCTTAGGTGTGAGTTTCGGCTTGAATTTGGTAATTTGCAGCTCCAATAGCTATGACATAGTCATCACGGTAGGGTTATTCACCCCATAAATTATATCATAACATACATATAAGAATTTAGAGCTTTAAGAAAATAGAGAAATACACCTTCAATTGTTGGTTTGACTATAATGGGGATCCCTTCCCACATTCTTTGGAATATGGAATTGAAGTCTGTCTTCTACTTTTCTGGTGCCCTTGATTGTAGTCATCTGCTCCAAAAGGGAT
Organism: Taxus wallichiana var. yunnanensis; assembly: GCA_018340775.1. Taxonomy (NCBI): domain Eukaryota; kingdom Viridiplantae; phylum Streptophyta; class Pinopsida; order Cupressales; family Taxaceae; genus Taxus; species Taxus wallichiana. The sequence continues at coordinate 205,564,328 of CM031240.1, forward strand.
AAGTTATCACCCCTCTCCCCAAAATAGACACAGAGAGCATGTGCACAATTGATTCCACTGAGTCAACCATGCTCCCAAGACACTGAACCACTACAACACTTTTCCTTTGAAAGAAGAAGCCAACAACTTGACCACAACATCCATCTTAGCAATCTCATGTATGGCACAGACATTTACAATGTCTTGAATGTGGTCAATGGGAGTTGTGTGATTTTATCTAGTGAAGTATGGAATTTTTTAATGTTGTTATCGAACTAGATTTTGTGCATTAAGGGAAAGTGGACTGCTTCCTATGAAATTTTCATATGGGTTTGGGGGTGGCTGATTTGGTGGTTGTAGATGAGCCATCCTGAGTGGCCTGAGAACCCTAGTCGATTGAAGAAAGGGTCTTCCTAGTGGAGGTGTTGATAAAGTTCTATTTGGTGGATATGGATACCTTTGATCTCTTCTTCCCCTTCTTTCATGTTGATTAGGGAGAAGGGACCATTTATTCCATGAAAACTCGAGTTTCTAGGGATAAGTGTAGATAGACAAATAGCCCCTCTTCTCTAGTTCTTGACCTTGTTTGGATTCTTCTCATGAACTTGATAAACTTGGGCTGCTGAAACCACTGGATTTGAGTGATGAAGTCACCAGATGTGTTGTTGCAAAGCCTCCAAAGGCTAGAATTTCACCAAGACACACACCCAATCTTGATAAAAATGAAAATATTGACTTATGTCCCACTCGGGTGTGCTAAAATTTTTATGTCGAAAAGTAGCACCCTAGGATTTACACATTACAAAACCCTACTTTTGACTAACATGGGATTGTCTCAAGGTGTGGGACCCTTGTGATTGATACAAACCTCTAGAGAAGGTTGGTTCTTGACCTATTCTACTTCTCCTTCTTCATCTCCTCAATGTTAAATTTCTTTCAAGGTGAAAAGGGGTGCCATACCTCCTTAAACCGGTTGTTAAGCTACCTTGTATGGTATCATTAATGTTTGGCTACATCTAGAATTATTTTTGTTTTCCGACGGAAACCAATTTGACGCATGACTAGAAGGGAAGAGTTAAGACCGATTTAGGAAAGACTTGTCACATGATAAAAGAAATGTTATCACACGATAGCAAAAAGAGTTGTCATGCGATTGGAGGTGATTTGACGCGTGACGAGATGGTGATAGTAATTGAGGAAGGTATAATGATGTATGTAAAGGAGGGAAGGTGACACCTTAACGGTCGGGAAGTAGATGTTGACCTATGTCAAGGAGAAAGAGGTTGTCGTGTAATAGAAAGAGGAGTGGTTGTCGTGTGATAAGAGGAAATGTTATCGCGCGACAAGAGGAAATGTTGTCACGTGTCAACAAGGAGACAATCCATAAATTTTTCTCACTTGACCATAAATGCAAATTCTTCTCCAAACCTTCACCACGGCGATCAAGCTCATCACGAGATACCTTGTAAACTTATCCCATCTACTATCAATGCCTAGACCTATAGGTTGATCCATTTTGCAAGGGGGTTAAAAATGGATAACAATTGGAGACTTATGGGGTGATCTTCCTATTAGGTCTGAAACACTAGTGATTTTGCATCGATTTGGCATGAAGTCATTCTCATTATTAAAACTAGTTTGATGTCTGAAATCTCTTGTTTCTATGGTACACTACGGAGACATTACTTCATCATCAGATCTTGCTTGAAACTAGAAAGTGCAACAACAACAAAGAATAACCATGTACAAATAACAAAATCATACACATCCCAAATGGATCATGTAGAGATTGCACAAGAACATATCTGAAAGCGAACCTAGCTACAAAAAAATGGGAACCACTGGATGGAGGAATAAGAGTTATGTAAATTTTTGGAGTTGTTTCTGGGAAGAGTATTCCACCTTGTGAAGGAATAAGGGAAAATTCTTGATTATTTTTGTAAATCTACTTGAGGGAGTTATTATGCAAGAAAATTAGCACCCTAGGATTTGCACATTACAAAACCCTACTTTTGACTAACATGGGATTGTCTCAAGGTGTGGTACCTTTGCGATTGAGACAAACCTCTAGATAAGGCTAGTTCCTGACTTATTCCAATGTTGATCTACTCCTAAACTACCAATTCCAAGGGACCAAAGGAAGAGAAATACATAAATGTAAATCCTAAACTAAGGGAGGCGATAACACCAAAACAAGACTAGAGAGATTCCTAGTGAGTGAAAGTGGAGGGAAATGGGGAAGAAGAGGGAAGATAAAATGCCACAATCCTAAAACACATTCAAACCTCCAATCTCATGGAGCACAACAAATTTAATCCTTGTAAAGGAACACAATATGCACAATATACCTATAAAATATAATAGAAGGCAAGAAATGCAATATAAATCAAGCTAGGGAAAGAAGAGCCATAAAACACTAATTTTATTGCTTAAAATGATGCACAATCCATTATAGTATAGGCACAAGGAAATAATCCTTCACAAAATGCATAAATTTGAGGCCTGCAGCTCACAAAAGTGCTTTGGAATAATTTTGCAGAGTTCCTTTACAATTTTGAAATCTCTCTCCTTCAAATGAGGGGAATTTACATATATATAGAGAAAAGGAGCCACCAACCAACATCCTTCATTAAATTCATGTATGTAGGTATGGGAAGTCATGATGGTTCACTTTTCAATGGTACTTTTCTTGCATGGTGAATAGGGGTGTCATACCTCATTAAACCAGTTTTTGAGCTACCTTGTATGGTATCATTAATGTCCGACCGCATCTCGAAACTCTTTGTTGTCACCCAAAGGAAACCACTAGCTAAAGAACGAAAATAAGGGAAGAGTCACAACCTGACGAGGAAAATAATTGTTGCATGACAAGAGGAAATGTTGTTACATGAAAAAAAGGAGCTTGTCGTGTGACAGAGACGACGCTAACACGCGACAAGAGGGTGACAACGATGGGGGAAGGTATAATGACGTACATCAAGGAGGGAGGTTGACACGCGATAGGAAGAAGGTGTTTACGTGCGCCAATGAGAAAGTGGTTATTACATGATAGGAAGAGGAGTGGTTGTCATGTGACAAGAGGAAATTTTGTTGCGCGATAAGAGGAAATAATGTCATGCTACAAAAGGAAATATTGTCGAGTGTCAACAAGGTGAGACTCCATACATTTTGCTAGTTTGTCCATTAATGGAAATCCTACTCCAAACCTTCGCCGTGGTGAGAAAGCTTGTCGCGGGATACCTTATAACTTGATCTCATTAACTATCATTGCCCAAACCTACAATTTGATCAATTTTGCAAGGGGGTGCAGAAATGCATAACAGAGTCATATGAGTTGAGGGAGACATAAGATGTTTTGTATTAGGAAGTTATGGAGGTTTCAAGGTGGACACTCAACCTACTTGGGAGGTAAAAGGGGGTTGCCCATGTTTTTTCTCTCCTTTTGGCTCTAAGAATGAGCCTTTTTGAACTATGGAAAGAAAATTGTAGGTTCCTTCTTTTTGTTTTTATCTTTGTATGAAATTGTTGTGTGTGTATGTATTTATGTGGAATCCCTTGTTGTTTCCATGGTTGTGAACTCTCTTCATTGTTACTTGGTTGGAGCTTAGGGGTTAATGAAGGGGAATGGCTTCACCCCTTCATTGAGATTTGGTTGGGAGGAGAGCATTGCCTAGCTCTCTCTTTTGTTGGTGTGCAAAAGATGTGATGGAGAAGTTACAGTTTTGGTGGAGTTGCAAGATTCCTTTGGAAGAGATTTTGCATGTTGTCTCCACCATTTTTGGTGGAGGGCTTGTATAGTCTTGCATTTTAATCCTTTTTGTAATTCTGTTAATACTTAAAGTTATTTGGAAGCCCTATAATTATTGGAAAGATCTTCCTTGTGTAAAAATTTGTATTCTCTTCAGGTATTGAAAAGTTGGTATTTTCCTTCGAGGAAACTCTGGAAATCCTTTTTTAAACCTTGTAAGACTTCGAGGGAAATGGAAGTCTATAATTAATTAGAAAATCATTGTATATTCTAACTTATAAGGCAATTGGAAATTGGTTGAAAATTCTCTAAAATATATTGGAAATTTAGTAAATTATTTAAGGAAAAATGTTGTTGGTTGATCTGTTTGATGTTATGTCTTTTATTTACTTCCTTGTTCAAACTTTTAAAGAAATTGTTTCTTTTACTTCCATTATTTTTCTCTTTTGAAGTTAACCCGTTCAAATGTTTGTCTGTACCTTGAAAAAAACTCTAAATAATTGTGGAAAAATATAGATCTAGAAATGATATTGTTATTCATATTAATCATGTTTTCTTTCCTTGCACATTTGGCAAGAATCACATTTAGGCTTATAAACTTGTGTATATATCATATATATAAACATATTAAAATATAGGAATGTAGATAACTTATACATTTATCCACAGGTTGGTATAGCCATTTTGATTCAATGAAAGACACTGTAGTAAAGATCAAAATCAAGTTTTAACATGAAATTAAATGGAAAAAAATCAATTGCTCAGAATACAGCAAAAAAACAACAACTTAACAACATAAAGTCAAGAACGACTCAAAGCAGATCCATACCGAACCTCGCAACATAACAAATGTGGTCAAACAACCTTCCTTGCCACCCACATGACTTTTAATCAAGCTAAAAACATTGCTTTTACACTCAAAAATTAGATATGTGTGTGTGTGTGTGTGTGTGTGTGTGTGTGTGTGTGTGTGTGTGTGTGTGTGTGTGTGTGTGTGTGTGTGTAATGCCCACATTTTACACACACAATTACAATAGTAAAATACCAGGATAATTTTTTTGACTTACATTGCTCACTACACACAACACAACAAGGGCTCCAAGTACAGAAACTTGACTCGCATATGACAATTTCATAAGTCATCGACTCACATGAACATGTGAAAACAACATAGGCATATCGATGCCACACTTTTCCCAAATGGAAAGGGTACAAGCAATGACTCAACCACAAGAGAAGGACTTCAGGAATGGTGAACCCTCAACACATCATTTCTTTAATTGTATTTTAGTTATGATTAACACTCCAAGAACATTATTGTGCAAGGATAATTTTCTCGTTTGTCCACCTACAGATTCTTAAGTTCATTCCACGGTTAAATTACCGTTCGACCCTTTTTAGTTGGCTTCTTATTCTTTACAAAAATTTCCATAACTTGCATACTTATTTGGCATAATTCAAATGCATATAAAATACTTAATTATCTTGTTCTTATGTTAAAAATATTCTTCTCAAACATATATTCAATGTCTACCTTTTTACTCTTACAACTCAAGTGAATGTGACTTGGTGTCCATATAGCGATATTAGGATTTAACAGAGATTTAGATACAAGATAGATTTTTACCACAAAACATTCCTTGATCATGGTATAGTTATTTCCCTACCATAGTTATTCTAATTCAATGACTTGTGAAATTCCATTTTGTTTTATATATGTATTTTGTTTTCTCAAAGGTTGATTACACCAAGGAAATTCATATTCTTTGAAACAAATGCATATATTTAATTGAGTTATAAGGTCTTCAAGAGTGGCATTATTCTAAACCTCAACTCTCGTTTTTACTCTTATATGCTTTATTTTCTATGTCACATTATGGTCTTATTATTAGCATTGTCTTGTAAAAGGAGTTATGAAATGTTTGTCTAACCTCTTGAAGACATATATGATTAGGAGACTTGAAGCTACACACAAACCCAAGTTAACATCCAAATCAATTGAGTTTTAGATTAATTCCAACTTCACCTAAGGGTCTACCCCTCAACTATATATGAGTTTTAAGTGAGAGGACAAATTTATGCTAAACCACCTTCCGAAAGGACCAAGGTGTTATGTTGAGAGAAACCAAGGTAACACATTTAGCTAAGTGGAGCTAAGGGGTTCATTAACAAGAGTTTACGACCTAGAAAAACTAAGTCACAACATCCATCTATGTCGTCCTGGATCCAACAGGTTTTCACTCGATGATGAAATTAAATTTTGAATCTATTTTTGGATGACAAGGTAGTCTGCTAGGATACGAAGGAGGAGTTAGCTCTACACACTCCAAGAAAAGTTTGACCGTGTCACTCCTATCGACGGGTTTATGAAAATTTCACTAAAGATACTGACTAAGAAGATAAGCCCATTCTTTTGCTCTAATTTTCCTAAATCAGGACACTCCATCGAGTGCAAAGTTTAAGTTCATTATACGGTTTTCAATGTCTTCTATGGTAAGGAGTATCACACATGAAAAACAAGTTATGTCTTGATATTGAACAAGGGTAGAGTGTTTCAATTTAATTCTCTTTATTACATTTACAAATTATGAATGCACAAGATGACTCATTAATCATTTATTGAACACTAAATATGCACTACAAGATATTACTTCAAATTCATTTACCTTATATAAATATCAAACCTTTTTACCAGGTGTACTATAAATCAAATTGACCTATGATTAAATGCACATTTCCTAGATGTCCTTGAAACTAGCATCTCATACATATCAACAAATTATCAAATATAACCTTCTGTAACATGATACTATATTATACATTTATTCATTTAAAAATGAACTATATAAATTACAATGATAATAAATGAATTACACATCGCCTTTTCGTCATCATTCTTTCATCCTGCAAAACCACATGAGCATGATATCAGCGATAATTTGCTAGCATGGCATCCACCCTAATCTAACATAATTATCATTTTTCAGTTTCCCATTTACATATGATAATAATTACAATTTGCAATCGAAATTAAAGGTTTAGAGACATGTTTTCCTTACATTTCATTTCACTTCATTTTGTAACCTAGGAGAGAGAAAGAGAAGGGAAGAGAGAGAAAACACCATTTTGTCAAAAGTTCTATTTCACACAACAAGTTACACTATAGAGTTTTAAACAATTATTTACATGTGTCAAAAGTATCTACGGTGGTTTGGCAACCTGACGAGGGTCCCACAGCTTTCTATTTTTACATTTTCTTACTAGCTACAAAAATGTTCAAAATGGGCTCGGAGGCTAAGAAACCACTTCCAAAAGTTGTCTTTCGATGAGAACACACACCATGATTAAATTTATACGTGTCCACCTATATACCAAGAGTTCATAGCAACTGACAAAATTTGGAAATAGCAAATGGTTTATGTTTGGCGGCTAGTTTTCTGGGGCCACTGGTCGTAGTTGACCCAATTACAAATGAACAAAAGTTAGCTCGAGGGCTTAGAAAACCACATCCAAAATTGATGTTTGATGGATGAACGTGCAACGAGAAACTTCCTACAAATTTCCCTATATACGGAGAATTCAACAGAGTCAACGGAATTCAGAACTAGAAAACAGTCTTCAAATGGCGACAAGTTTTTGAAGCCACCAGATCCTAATTGGTCCAGTTTGACCTTGTCAAACTACGACCAGAGGCCTACAAAATGTCGTCATCAAAATATCCAGAAAGGTGTTTTTCCCTAAACTGAAGGTTCCATGCAATTGTCTAGTATAAACACTAGAGGTTTGCGAAGATGGGAAATAATTTCTCTATCTAGGTTTCAAATGGCGGTTCAAAACAAAAGCCAACTATCTAGATTTAATAGCTTTACTACTCTGTAAAACGATTGTAACAGGTTCCTATAAGAGCGTCAAAAGATCTCGATATGTTGCGTTCACGGTCAATCCAAAGGTCAAGGTGACTCCTCGCATACCAAGGTCAATGAATGAAGGCTAACATCTCGTTTTCAGAGTTACGAAGGGTACTTAATGAGTCTCAAAAAAAAATCAAAAATTATCTATTTAAACTCGGAGATGATCAACGTTATTACTGGGAAATCAATTTTGTCTGGTCGATAAGCCAATATTGTGGTGATCTAGTTGGGTAGGAAGTTTTCTAAATCACCTCGGAATGAGGGTGGAAGTTCATGTTTTAATGCAACGAGTTATTTTGACTTCGTGAATTACGACACAACATTTTATTGTTTTGCAACGAGTTGATAAAAACATTTAACTGTGTTATAATCATAATATTTTAAAATTATATTAAGTTGTAAACAAAAACTAAAATACAAGAGTTATGAAAGATGAAGGGAGGTGAACCATGTCTAGGAGGAACGAAGTCGATCAAACCGTAAGATTCAGTTTAGCATCTCGCTTGCACTTCACAACCAGTACCACGAGCCTTGATATAACCTCCACCATGTCACACAAACTTCCCGATCACTTGAAGTTTTCCAATAGAATATGTAGTTGCTTGCAAGTTTCCAAGATTTTTTCAACATACCCATTTCGTCGATAACCTACAGCTGTTGTAGATCACGAACCCACATTTCTCTCAGGATTTGTTTTTGTTTAAAAGTTTACATGCCCTTCTTATTCTTCCACAAGTTGCAGGTCGATCTGTCAGGGAAATTACAAGCAACAAAAATTGGTAAAAATCCCCATTTTGGCGTTGACTAGGGGAAAAACTAGCAATATAAAAAAATTCATTATGATTAGATGGGCATCCATACCCTATTCCGAGCTCGTATTATGGCACAGACCAGAATACACATGGATGAAACAATGTGACTGTCTCCTAAGGAAACCCCATGTCTTTTGTACACTGCCGTAATCATGTTCCATGAGAAGCTGTCTCGTTCTTTCATATGGTCAAACACTGTAACAACGTCCACCAAAGCATTTGCAACTACAACATTTGACAAAATCCCTTTTTTTTTTTATGCTTTGATAGCTGTCCATGCAAGTTCAAAGGCTCATTTTTTTACAGTGGGAGGATCTTTGGAACAGTCAGTTGCAGCTAAGGCACTCCATGAGATGACATCTGACGAGGAATTTCTTTGAATAGTCAAAAAGGTGCCCTAAGCACATTGGTTTGAGTAAAAACTGCGGCCATAACATTGCGTGAAACCATGTTTCCTTCAGGCATTTTTTTCCAACCCTGTGCATTTCCAACTACCACAACAGACCAATCCTCCTCCTCCATGCCTTCTTCAACCACTCTGGTGGGTGCAGAAATAGGTTTGAAGCTCTCCTTCCCATGGCGGTGGCTGTTCTCCTCCAAACAAAACTAAAGGAAGGAAAAATCCCATAAGGAGCCCTAGCGCCCTTTGCCCTAAACCGCCCCAAAAATTCACGGGCTTTTTAATTTTAATTCTTTTATTTTATTTATTTATTTATTTAAATTAAAAATATTTTGTCCTGATCGGCACTACTCCCAACATTTTTATTTGTTTTCTTGCACCAGTCCTAACGTAATTAATCTCTCCTCTATGTTGTCTTTATCTTCTAAACACAGCCAAATGTTCTTCAAATTCCTCAATGGCCTTGTTCTTTTTGCCTCTCAACTCTTTGTCTAGCTTGCAAACTCTTTCCAAAATATTTTTATATTTTGTGGGGTACTTCAACTCTTATTTTCTCCCTCAAAACCTTGTTCACCACTACCTCCAATACGAGGCATCTACAAAGTTGATTGTTTGGCCAAAGTCCTCATACACTGCCTTGGCATTCATGACTGCTTTCTTTGTTGTAGCCTCATCAATCTCCACAACCGGCACCCATTCTTGTAACTCCTTCATAAACTTCACTTTTTTTGTGTTTGGATATATGCGCAATTTATCCAATGGTGTCACATCCGTCACATATACTTCATTTCCAATCTTAGGTTCGTTGATCTGGAGGACATTTGACATACCGGAAGTTCCCTATTTCTCCCTAACTTAGTTGCATGTGGAAGATCTCGTCAGTAGTTTCGACGCCTTTTGAATGAGGTGAAACAAACATTGTATGTAGGAGATACCATCCGTGCAAGCTCAGGTGCAAGAGGTCAAAATAGAAGGCACTGGTGCAATGACAAGTGACACTACAATACATATGTGTGTGTGTGTGTGTTTATGTGTGTGTATATACACACACTTGTGTATGTATATACATATACATATATCCCCATTCTTGAATCTGGTAAAAGAAATTACACATTTCTTTCAGGGTAGAATTATACCCAACAAAATAAAAGTGTAGATTTATCAAACTTGGAAGAAATAAAAGAAAGAAACAGAATAATAGAACTGTGGAAGTTTTTAAGGAAATAAATCAATAAGCATGGAGGATAGGGGAGAAAATCCTCCCATTGTTGACTCTGTAACATCTTCTTCCACATAGTTTCTCCTCTCTTGCCCTTGCCTCCATTTTTGCCTCCCTATAGCTTGACCTGTGCAAATGGAGGCACTTAGGGTTAGAAATGAATCATATAGGAATGCATAAGGAAATTTAGGGCAATAGGAATGACCTAAAATCTAAGGGAGAGGATTGAATCAATCCTATGGATGTGATTCAATCATCCTCCCTTCATAATGGGTGAATAATTTTTAATGAACTTTATAATGCCTTAGAAAATTTATTTAATCGAGCCCTTAAAGAGATATTCACGGGTGTGGGGAGTTTATCTAGTTTGAGATGTTTAATTAATGATTTTTACTATTTAAGTTAACCATAGGATTTTTTTCAGTAAGTTATTTGGGAAGTATAATTAATTAATGGGATTTAATTTAAAGTTGTAAATGTTTAGTGTTAGATGAGGATTTACTTATTTTAGGGAGGTATGTGGTTATTAAAAGGAGTTAGGATTTTAATTAAAAAGTGTTAAGGGAACATTTAATGTTTAATATGGATAAAATGCTAATATGTTAGGAATTGATAAATATTAGCTTAAGAAATATATTTTAGCCATGATTTATTTAATATAATTATTAATCTTAGTGGATAATTTAAACGTAATTAATTTGAGGAATTTTTTTAATTAGATGGAAATTGTTAAGTATGGGTGAATCAATCTAGTTAAATGTAATTAATTTAAGAGAAAATGTGGTTGTTAATTAAACATGCCTTATTATCGGGATTACTATAATCGAGATTTAATTAACGTACTTAATCTTTAAAAAAAATTGGACATAATCTCCTAATTGTTTGTTGGTGGTTGTCGTGGCGATTTTTCGGGCATCACAAAACCCATCCTCTCGCAAGCGTCCCCTCGCATGTTCCCTGCCCATCGTAATATGAGTTGCAAAAAATGGTTTTGGTAAACCATGTTGAGAGTCAAACCGAAGATGTAGAATCGGGATCATAACCCTGACACTACAGCTCACAAAAATCTTTCGTCACCGACTCGACTATCCTCCACCTTTTTTTGTATGATAGATGTAGATGACTTGTATATTCACTCCTTTTTGTCTCCGAACAATAAATGTGTCACTTCTACAATATGGTGTCTAAGAAAAGACTATGGATGTTATCATTAACACAAATAAGATGTTTCCTATGGAAGAAGAGAAATTAATTCCATCAAGATTTTCTTAGATTATAAAAGACACATGTAAGGAGATGTATGACATGGAAGAGATATGGAAGGATAAAAGAATAAGGTAGACAATGAAATGTCACGCTTTCAAAACACATTATACATATTATGAACTGGATCTCTTTGTAATCTACTATGACAGCCAAAATAAAGGGTTCAAAAACGATAGCTACAATTGCAACATGAAAAGTATGTACACTACCGTCAAATTTCAATGGTCACGATGGAGATTTTATGTTGCATAATTTCCTAGGATTGAAAAAGCTTTGTGATAGATAACTTAGAATGATTGATAGACATGACCTACTCTCTTTATCTCTCTCTCTCTCTCCCTCACTTTCTCCCAATCCACCTCCCTCCATCGGTTCCTCCATCTCTCTCTCTCTCGCTCCATTTCCACTCCCTCTCCCACCATCCATTGCCCTATTCCTCTCATGTTGCTTCCTCCCTCATTCCCTCCACCTCTCTCCTCCTTCGCTTTCCATCCCTTGCCCTCCCTTACTCTTCCTATCATTTCTACTCCTCTTGCTTCATCTCCCTTGAGCACTTTGTCTCTTTACCTCCCGCCCTCTGTACTCCCCGCTTTTTATTTTCCTTTTTTATCTCCCACTTCCCTCTTCCACTTTGCCTCCGTCACCATCTCCGTCTCCATCTCTCTCACAAAGTGGTCTTGAGGCTTAGGATATAGATGCAAACGTGGATTTCCCACATCACTTTTTTTTAGGATCAGACAAATTCAATGTCATACAACTTAAGAAGACTAACAGATGTAGCCTACTATGTCCTGATATGTATCCTATCAACTATATATCTATATATGTATGTGTGTATACTTATATGTATATGTGAATGATATTCCTCAAAGCGATCACGGAACTTTTCATATATATGTACACATACATACACGCATATATATGTAATACACACATATGTATAAAATATGACATCTTGGGGCTTAATATTTAGAATTATTAATTTGAACAAACAATTAAGAGTGGATTGTGTCGATGTTGAAATAATATGTTCTCATTTCATTCCCTTTTTAAACTGTTTACATCAATTATGAAATCTGGGTTAACTTTTTTCGTAGTGATTTGTTTGTGATAATATCTAGAATGTGTCATCCATCACCCCAGCTTATTGGTTGTTGATCCCAACAATAAAATCTTAGTAAAACTAAAATTTTGATGGTAGTAAGCATCATGGATTACCGTCCATTCAATCATAAAACCATGTGCACAAAGTGAAAGAGACATACACTAAGGAAGGAAATTTGGGGTAACTAGGTAATACTTTAAAATATAAAAATGCCTAGCAACTTTATTCTTAACCACAAAAATATATTAAGATATTCATCACTCTAGAAGAATCCGTGTACTGTGTTGTATATTGGACCCCATTAAAAAAATTGTGATTTTGTCAAATGCCCACTATTATTACCATAAAAGAAAGTAAAGGACGAGATTTAACCCTCATGAAGATAGTTTTATTGGATCCCTTTACTCCAAATATAAAAGTTAATTCCGCTTTTGCCTTGGGTGCGTTTCCATTGAAATTGTTGCCCATTAGATTTTGTCGGCTTAATATAATGTTTTTAAAATTATTGTGGACTGTTCTTTGATTTCATCGGCATCCAAAGGGGTTTGACTTTTGATAATTGTGAATATTAGAATAATCGGGCATGGCATTACCGATTCTTTGTCGGGAAAAGGGGGCTGAAGTTTGGACTTCTTTCCGTGCAGCATAACGCTCACATGCCCCCGCTCTCTTCCGTTATATTAATGTTCAGCAGCTCGTTACAAAGAGAAAAAGAAGAAACAAGATTTAAGTAGATCCAAGGGTCCTTGGTTTATTGATGATGTTGTTAGGCTTTTAATGAGTTTTCTAAAGATTAAATCTTGCTCAATGCAAGGCCTAGAGATACTTGACACACAAAGACAAGACGGTGGAGGCCATGGATGTTACGCTTAGTTGTAATTGTACTCCGAAGCATGAGCATAGACGCATGACAATCTATGTAATCTAGTGTTCAATGAAGGTGATGGTTTATTAAATTTTGCTATTATAAATTTAAATAAACATTCCTTTTCGTACGTGATTGGAGCTAGATTGAAATATGTATAGTTGGTATTTATATTTAGCATTTATGTATGTGTGAGGTAGTGAGAGTACTTTGTTAAGCTTGTGCACTTTGAAATTATGACTATTTTAGAATTTATCAATAAGTTACACTGAGCTTGGTATTAAGATTAAAAATAATATTAAATAATATCAATAATTTATCTATTTACTAAAAATAATCAAAATACTATAAAATACTATAATTTTTTGGCAAATATAAATTCAAAATACTTATAAAATTCTCAAAGTATCTCACATTTCAAGTCATTTGACTAATTGTTAGGGTTAAATTCCTTATTTAAATTAAGAAATAAACAAATATACATTTGGTATAAATATGTTAAATATACTTATTGAAAATATACCGAGAGACTATACTATTGTAGTATAAGTATATCAATAAAATAATAACAAAAACAAATATATAATAATTTCATTAAATTTTGTATTAAAATTTATTGATTTGTCGTAAATGAAATCATTTAGCTACACAATGGTTTTAGACTAAAAAAATAAAAATAAAGCAAAGAGGGCCCGAGACATTACTTTATGACAAAAATATTAATATTCTTTCTTTATTGAATTCTATAACAAAAATGAAAAAATAAAACATTTATGTAACATGCGAATGAATGTCAAAATTATGAGGCTAAGTGCTCGGATTTGGGAGGCCAAAAAGTGGACAAAATATGATTTCAAGCAAAATGCATACTCAATTTGTAAAAGTGTATTCGCGCTTTAGAATTATAGGTTCGGTAACTAACAAACCTATAACACGTACACACTATAACATATACATGATATAACGCTTACACATTATGTAGTTTAAGTGTAATCTATGTGTTTGTGGGAGCTTTGTATTTAAAGAAATAATTTTTTTATATTTAGAATAATAATAAATTAAAAACGTACTTTAAATTTATTTTACTAAATATAAGAAATTAGGGTCACTCTAGACCTTATGGAACTAGTCTCACATGTCCAGGAGTCATGGTTTAGGAGATAGCTTTTATAATCTAATATCGTCAAGTACATTAGGTATTTTTAGGATTTTAGCATTAAACCTAAATATTTTGAGGGTTTAAATTCTACAATCGATGTTTAGTTTAGGAAAGAATATAGTCATTATTTAGGTTTTGGGGCCTTTTGGATTATTTATGACATTTGTAGGAGTGTTAGATGTTTCAAAATTAAAATTTGCATACCTTACAACTCCCTAAGGTAACGAAAATTAATTGAATGTATGGACTCATGAATTTTCCCATGAGCGTGGAGTTGAATCCCTAATTTCGTCTTAGAATATGGTAGAATCATATCATGGATGAGTACCAACTTGAAAAGCTTAGAGCACACATATTTAATAGGACCACTCAAGTGATCCTCATAATAAACAATGGAAGGCCGTGACTATGGTTCTTATGTTGGCATGTATACAATCCTTTGAGCCTTATAATATAGATTAGCAATAGTAAGGTTTGGGAAAGAAGGCGATCTATCTAAGGACCCCATAATATCTTCATTTGTTCAATATAAGAATAAGACGCAACTTGAAGAGGTAGAAGCTAAAAGAGTGCATCACATCAATATCTTTATAACACTCAACAAATTTTAGGGTAGAACTAGGTGAAAATGTGCAAAACATTCCACACATTCATTTACTTTCCATGGAGAAAGGAACTCATGACTTTCATCAATATTAATGCTATGGAAATGAGTTGAATTCTCACCTTAGTATAAGAGGAGAAATGTTGATTCAAGTGCCACATACTTAAAAAAAAATCCAATCTATATCAACATTAAGAGAAATGATTTTTCACATATCCTTTTGTGTTTTTGCTAAGACATTGAAATAAATTCATATATGGCCGAGAGACCATTGAAATAATTCTCGTGCATTACAAAAACAAAATTTTGTGAAAGTGGTACGAGAGAGATACTAAATGAGATTTTACTACAAAATTATAATCATTAGTTTCAAGAAGAGTAAAATTCAAGCCTCATGGGAACTTTCTCTTTACAAGAAAGTAAGAAATACTTAGTTGTGAATAGGAAAATAGGTTATTTGACCTATGATCATTAATACTACAACACTAATAGCGATTTTACTCAATATATTGACTGTACTCTAATCGAATGATTTTTTGATGGTCTACTTGTAAACTCCCAAGTAATAGTGATTTCACTCAATTCAACCTAAATAGAGTTTTGCACATGACTGTAGAGGATGTCGAGATATCCTATAAGGAAGACTTTTACACACATATACAAACTTTAATATTTTTATTCCTCTTTACTAAAGGTTTAACTTAATTTAAAATTCAAAATTCTTACTTTTCAATTTTCACATTCCACTAGGAGTTAAAAATAAGTCACTTTCTTATTAATGAAAAAGAATGTTTTTCAATAGAAATATTACATAGTATAACTTAAGTTAATAGGATGGAATAGTCATAATGTTCATTTACAATGGATAATTAGAAAGTGGAGAGAGAGAGAGAGAGAGGAAGAATGAAGAGAGAGAAGAGAAGTTCCAAGGTCGAATAAAGAATGATGAATAAGCTCGATCATGAAGAAGATCCACTCCTTTTATGAACCGATGAAATTATCCAATGTAGTAATGCAATGCTTATCCTTGACCTCTTATGCACTATGCGTAGCCTCATAGGATGATGAATTTCTATAGCCCTTTAAGGTAAACTAGGAGAAGAAATGAGAGTCACTTGGTGAATGGAAAACTGAGATCAATGAAGAATGACCTCTTTTACTTGAACCAATCATTCCATTTCATGAAACAATGCCATGCCTATCGACCCTCTTACACTTGATGAGAACTTAAAACAATTTCCCACAAAATGCAACCATAATGATCCTTCCACCTCTGAAAAAGAGTGACTAAGGAAATGTGAGACCGAAAACCATCTGACCATGGTATGGGTGAAAGTAGGAGATTAAATGATGAATGATTCCATATTTCAATCAACCGATCGAATGAGAGGATAAACACAATGAAATAAAAATGCACTTTTAGACAAAAATAGGGAATCGATAGGGCTTCCTTCTTCCCGAGTCACAATTCAAATGCCAATCCTTCATAATAATGAGTTTGTCCTTAACATTCTTATGATTTAATCTCTAGAGAGATGAATATTTAAAAATGTTGAGATGTAACTTCTAGAATAGGGATTTTCATAAATAGAATGTTGTTTACTAGGGGTTAGTATCTCACTAGGATGGGGCCAAATTTCATGAGTTGAAAACACCTTCCCATAACCCCAAGTTTCATTTTTTGATGAAAAACCTTGTTCTCCATAGGGGGAATTCATTTTTATATCCCCCATGTCCCCATGCTAATTATAAAAAGGTAAAATGGGACATCAAACCTTCAAAAGGCATCCATGTGTCCATTCATCATGAAAAAGTGCTTAAAAATGAGTCACAATGAGTTAAAAGCATGTATCTAATACCTCAAGTAATGATGTAAGTGACGAAAAAAATCCTTGATAGGAAGAGAAAAATTATTCTTGTACCCCATTTTTATTTACATGTTGGGACAAAGGGAAAAATGGACATTAGGCCTCTAGAACCCCGACCAAGCTTCTTGGAATAGTGATTTCCTAATTATCAACTTGAAAATAAACTAAGGAGTGAATTCGTAGGCTCTGGAGCAAGACACATAGTTGAGAGTGTCAAAATCAAAAATTTAACCCCAAAGGACACATTGAATACATTTCCAACATGTTTAAGACCTGGTTTACCCCTGCAATTTTTCTTTTCTCTCTATTTTCCAATTTATCCCTTAGACATGCAACGATAAGGTGAGTTTCCATCGAAGTTTAGAATGAATATAAAACAATATATCATGTTGTTCATCTAAGGGTCTAATGAAATCTATTTTGACTTTTGTTTAGCATCCTAAATCTTCTCCGTATTTATGAAACCCTTTGATAAATTTCCACCTTGTAAAACCACCCTTGTACTACAATGGTGGAAAATTTTATGCATTTTGTATTACCTTAATTCTTCCTTGATAATTTCACTATCAATTAGTCCTTGTAAAATTTCCCATTTCTAGGATATGAGATACCAACACTTCACGAGGCTCTTGAAATCCTTCGGAAAAGGTGACTAGATATATTGGAACATGCACTCCTAGTTTGTTGTCTAAAAAGACCGGGTTTTCTCAACTTGTTCTTGACCTCAATTATCTCTCGTAGAAAATTCATAAACTACCTCGGAAAAAATTATTTCTCTTCCATACAAATTTGAAATGATTTAAATTTTTCTATAAGATTCGGAGGATGCTTATCAATGACATAAAGGCAAAAAATATATCTTTTGAAGCCTCTGAGATAATTGTTCTTTATTTGGAACTTAATAACCTCATGAATAATCTAGATAAAATTCCCTCCACATGAAACACACAAGAAAATCATATTAATATTTTCCTCTTGATGTAAATGAGGGTGAATCATTTGAAATGATGGATTGAGGAAATATTTTCATTAACCTAGAAAGGTAATTTCAAGTATGGGTTTAGTTTGTCGTGACCAAAATTTAAAATTTGTCATGCTAGATATTGTTGACCATTTTTTTCATCATAGAACAGGGGTATCAAAAAAATTTAGGTTGCTCATTTTCAGTGGTTGATTTGGTATCTCCAAAATCATGTCCCAAAAAAAAAACAGGACTGTTAAGTTGGTAAAGGCATAGTGAGAAGAATGGACAAAATAGACTCGAGATATAGTGAACACAAACCGAGGTGGGTAAAATAAATGATGAGCTATGTGAACCCAACAAAGAAGTCACCAAGATTGATTGCATAGATCATGACAATAGAGTGAAGTAAGGAGCTTAATCTTGAGTAAATAGAATGCACACCGAATCGATTAAATCAAACACACATCTCAAATAAATAAGGGTGAGATGATAAAACAAATCACCCATCTTGAAAATATTTTGCAACAAGCTTGAATGCAAAGCACCAACCTTAAACCCTAGTAAGCAATGTAAAGTTAGAGGTAAGATGGTCCATCCAGATTTGGAATAAGAAGACCCTAAAGGCCAAAAGATTGACCTCCCAAAATAATGGAGACATAGTGAAAATCCTAGAATGAGATCGAACCAAGTAAACAATTATGGCTAGAAGTCATAACTTGAAATGCAAAGCCACATAGGATAATTCCATAATGCTAGATAAAAATTTACAACAAATTCGATAGAGCTGAAGTGAAGTTGTAATGACAGACAAAAGAATTTTAGTAGAGGTTTCCCCTCTCATGCAACTTTCACCCACATATGCAAAACAAAAGTGGAAAAATAACATATTTAGGGTTTCATCCCTTGTCACAAGGGGGATAAACCATGTTTTCCTAACCATGGTAAATGTTTACCTATGGTTAAGGAAACTTTACTTTGTAAAACCATTATTTCTCATATTCCCATAGGTGGGGTTTGCATGATTAATATAAATGTTTTACTTTTTGCATGTGCGGGGGTGATAATTATGTATGAGTAGCCTAAGTCAAAGCAAGAAAAATCAGTAACTAATTTATTTATTTTTCCCAACTAAACAAAAATCCATAATCAACTAATACATGCATGAAAAATACCAAGACAAATAATTATCTTAAAATATGTAAAAGGAAAAAATAATTACCTTAACGTTTACAAAAAGAGGTGTTTTTACCTTATTTTTCATAAAAAGAGAAGATTGATGAAGTCAACAAGGTGGGAAATGGACAACACATCTCATATTTTTTCTCTTAAACCTCATGCATGTTATGATTTCCTTGATTAGATTAATGTATTTATTTTCAAAGTTGGTCTAACCAAGCATGGGAGTGTAAAAATAGCTAGCATTTGGATTATGCAACAAAAACAATAATCAGCTAATACATGCATGACCAATACCAAGACAAATCATTATCTTAAAATATGCAAGAGGAAAAAATAATTACGTTAACGTTTCCAAAAGGAGGTTTTTTTTTCCTTATTTTTTACAAAAGAGAAGTTTGGCCAAAATCAACAATGCGGGAAACAGACCACACATCTCATATTTTTTCATTTTAAACCTCATGCATGTTATTATTTCCTTGATTATATTAATGTATTTATTTTAAAAGTTGGTCGAACCATGCATGGGAGTGTAAAAATAGCTAAAACAAGATTTTTCTACAATTAGCTAATTTTAGTTGAAATAAAGTGGAAGTGCTATACTTGAAGAGTGAATCAGTCAACGCTTCTTTCTATATGTACCCTTTCTTTTGAAGTAAGAAGGGGGTTTATTATTATGTCATGCCTAGGCTATGTAGTTTTTTGTACTACAATTTACTGTCTGTTGAAGAAATAAAAGACTAATTCTCCTCAATTTTCATCTATTTGAAGATTTTTACAATAATTAAGGGTATGTGTTAGTTAACGTATCTTTCCGTTACATGATCATTAGTCTCAAACACCTACATTAAGTATTTTGAAGCTTCTCAAATCAATTTAAGTACATATTAATTCTTTTTGTGAAGTTTAGAAGTAAATCAAACATGGAGATGAAGTGATTATTTCATGTCTTTAGTAGATATTGATTGTGTTTTGTGCAATCGTAGGCGTCTAAAAAATTGGTGTATCACCTAAATTACACGATTTATTTTATTTTATCATTGTTTCTCTCCCTCAACCCTTGTAAGAGAACTAGTTTAGGTGATTGATGCAGGGAACTAACATGCTCTCAAATTTCTTCTTAACTCGAGTCACCCACGCTCACAGAATTTACCATTATATCAATCGAAGAGAAGGATTTATTAATTTTCTTCACTCAAGGTGGTCTTTAGAGTGATAACAGTTTTTGTCATGCCTAGTGGGATTCTTTAACTCATACATTTTGTAGGTTTTCTATAATATCTTGGTCTAAATTTTTATTGTTCCAAGTTTCATGTGTGATTGGTAAATTTAAGCCTTTAGAAGCATATTTTTCAAAATATACGGTCTCTCTAATGTCCAAATAGCTAATTATTCCAATCACCAAAAATTTTCTTCCAATTTTCCATCTTTAATAAGGTCATGCAATCATGATTCCAGATCCTCATGGAAATTCATTTCTACAAGTGTTTAACCATTCGAATGCACATTCCCTTTTTTAAATCCTCCTCCAAATTAAGTATTATAATCCTTATCTCTATGAGTATTCCCCTTATCGAATCCATTATCGATTCCATGTCAACCATCTCATTTTATTTTTCAAATTCCAATATTTCTTAATACTTCTATTGTAATTGGTAAGGTGATTTACAGAACAACATTCCATAATAATACTACACACTACAACTTCAATATATTATTTAACCCATATAAATAGGATTTTACATCCCTAGAATATAGGAAACTACTTGAACTACCCAACCCACAAATATCTCACATTTCCTATATACGTAAGTTGTTTATTAACAACTTCACATATAAACAAATATAATAACAAACCTAACAATTAATAATATGAGTTGTTAACCAACTCATATTATATTACAAATAATAATTATGATTAATAATGTTTAAAAATAATATTAATCCTAACATTCACCCCCTTAGTGTGAACATTATTAATCACTAATCTTCACCCCCTTAATGTGAACACGACGAAGAACCATATTCAAATAAGTTGAACCACCTCTTGAAAGCATTTCTTAGACCATGTACAAACTCCATACATTATCTCTTTACCCTCGTAAAGGCGTAGTGTCGAGCTGAATTATGCAAGAATGATCCCTTCCTCTTTGGGTTCGTGTGGGACTTTCCCTTTCTCCCTGGGTGCCGGAATTCTAAATATCCAAGATCAGCAAGATTCACACTAGTTGGATAACCATCCCTTGAGTCTACCTCAAAATCTTATCCTTCTCCTAAAAGTGAGTATTCTAAAAACATGACTCCTCCAAAAATATTTGAAAGGGTTTATTCAGAAACCATCACACTGCGCAAACAGAACACCGAAAATGAATCGAAAAAGAAACCATACCGCACACATGTCACCAAACCATCTGTGCAGCCCTCGTCGTTGGTAATCGACGAGAGGTCACCGATTGACCTCCTTCCTCCATTTTTCCTCCATCCTCCGATAATCTGAACTCAAAATAAGTAGTATTTAGAATTATAATCAAGTTCTTGATCACTCATTCATCTTCCGATTAGAAGATTCTTCTATAACTATATTTGCTTCATGTGGCTTTAATTTTCCACTGAGAAGATATTTGGCTCGAGTTGTGCAAAATTTAGACATATGTCCTTTTTTCTTGCAATAAAAGCATTCTAAGTCCTCCTTTTTAAAGAACTTTTTGTATTTCTTTTTCACATACATTGTCGTTTCTTCTTCTATATCTTCTTTAGTCCTTTTTTCTTCAGACAGAAGAGCTGATATCATATCTTCCAATGAGTTGGAAGGCATTTGACCAAGAGTGAAAACAACATTACTATATTTGGGTGGTAAACTATTCAGCAGAATAGCTTTTGCATCCTCGTCGTCTACTGGAGCTTTTACTTCTGCAAGTTGTCTCAGAAGAGATCGTAAATTGTTGATGTGACTAGACATTGTATCTCCATCACTCATTTTGAGCTTGAACAACTGAAGTTTTAGGGAAAAATTTGCATTGAATGCTTTTGAACCAAATAATTTTCTTAGATTATCCCAGATGTCCTTCGAATTTTTATCTAGATCAACATAATGTAATTCAGAATCTAAAAGGGCAAGGCCAATAATGGCTTTGGCTTTATCATCCCGTGTTTCCCATTCTACCAATCTGGTTGGATCTGAAGGTGTTGGTTCTTTTCCATCTACTATCCTCCAAATATTTTTGTTCATCAACTGCATCTGGATCTTGATTTTCCATGTGTGAAAATTGAGACCATTGAATTTTTCTAGTAAAATGTCCATTATACCTTAGAGCGTTGGTTTCAACTGAAAATGCACTCTTATGGGAGTTGCCTTCAACCGATATTGCTCGTGATTTACACTATAAATTTAAAAAGTAATAAGAACAAATTACTTTTTAAATTTTACATGGATATTTCTATGGTATAAATCAAAACAAAATATTGAAATATATAGAAATGACTATCAAGTGAAAATTACATAATACCTTATCTGAGTTTGCAATGATCTTGAGCCACTCTGATATAGATATTATTAAATACTACTCCTTTGAAAGATAACCGGTGTCTTGCTAAATCATGGAGAATTTCGACGTATTGATAAACATCCTATTTTATGTTGCCAAGTAAGGAATTATGAGGAGATCTCCATGAAGTCGATGTCCAAGTGAGTATAGATCTAGCCAACTGGTTGATGTAATGTGATTCCCGTATGAGTAGGTAGATTTTTGGAAGCAACCACCTATAGAGGCCATAATACTAAAGTAAACAGGTCTCCACACGCAAGGCACAACCTTTCGAGAGAAGAACAAATACAACAATAATTAAATTGATTTGCGGAATTGATACATCTCCACATAGGTGACAAGCTATCAGAAAGATGTCAATGCACTTGGAAGACTCATCAAAAAACTTAATGGAGTGACGTATGAATGATTTCCAGAAGTATATTTTTAAAGCGCAGCGAAACTCCAAGTGGATAAAACAAATATCTCTCAAATCAGGTGCTGAAAATATTTTAACTCAATAGAAAGAAGTTCTATGATGAATTAAATGTAGTGCTCTTTATTGACATGAACCTGGATGGATATAGATAGATCTATAAATCTTGAAGGAACCCTTTGTTTTTTTGGTTTGTCGTGTGGATAGAGATGCATGGCATTAGAGGATCTGCGATTGAATTTTTAACCAATTGATAGCAGAAAGGGAACGAGTCTACACATTGATGCCTTGATTGACATCACATGAATTTTGAATGTGGATAACAAGCTTGAGGTAGCACATATGAAAGCACACATAAATCTCTACAAAATACACAATCAGATCTACTATTGCACCCTTGGCAATGGAGCACTAGCCAATACAAACTATAAATCAACTATAGCAATGCGTCCAAGAAATATCATAGGCCACTACCAATACAATGAAAAATAATAATTCGCTTAGAATAAATGTTGATATGAATGAATAAAGTATACCATTATAGTGTTACACATGGAATAATCTTTTCATCCTCAGGGTAAAGTACAATCGATCTACCCTTCACATCCTCTCATAACGCTTTGATACCAAATGTAATTGGTAAGTGATTTACATGAACAATATTCCATAATAATACTACACACTACAACTTCAATATATTATTTAACCCATATAAATAGGACTTTACATCCCTAGAATATAGGAAACTGCTTGAACTACCCAACCCACAAATATCTCACATTTCCTATATACGTAAGTTGTTTATTAACAACTTCACATATATAATAACAAACCTAACAGTTAATAATATGAGTTAACCAACTCATATTATATTACAAATAATAATTATGATTAATAATGTTTAAACAATAATGTTAATCCTAACATCTATTTCCACCCCTACCCTCCATAAGAAGATTTTACACGCTTTCCCTTTCTAAAATAATTTTAGAATCAAGTTAATAGCCAACCCACCCCTCCTTTCACATCCCCAAGCCTAATTTGGGAGGAAGAAATTAAGGAAATTCATCAAGGAGGGAAGCATTCTAAAGAAATAGGTAGAGATGAGTTTATGAAAAATTTGAAGGAATGGGTTTCAAAATTTTATTCCAATTAGATTCCGTGGATGGTAAAGGTGTACAATAAAGAAGTGGAGGTTATGGAGTAGAAGAAGGAATATTATCAACAAGAAAAGGTTAAATTTTATTCCCAATTCTCTTGAATTTCATGGTAAGGAAAGTGCTTTAAATGAGCGTATGGATGATTCCAAATTTCAGACCAAGCATCTTGAGATTATATCATCTCCTAGTAAAGAGAATGATTTAGAAATTTTTGATGATTTGAATGTTTTGATTTAGATATAGAAATGTGTTAACCATGTACGAAAAGCTTCCCATAAGTGATGATAAATAAGTTACGAATAACGATCATTTTTAGATTAAATATGAGAAATGATTAGTAGATTTATAGTTGCTTCGTGTCAATGAATTAAATGATTTTATCCTAGAATTTTTTTTTTTTTCTACATGAGAATGATGATGTAAGAGAAGAAGAAGGGTTTTCAAATTAACAAAATGCTACGAGTTGAATGAAAAGATTCTCATTGAACTTTATGATTAGAGCTTGCTGCAGTTTTAGAAGTTTGTAAA
The DNA here is from genome assembly GCA_018340775.1 of Taxus wallichiana var. yunnanensis. Lineage (NCBI taxonomy): Eukaryota > Viridiplantae > Streptophyta > Pinopsida > Cupressales > Taxaceae > Taxus > Taxus wallichiana. Next base: position 205,589,052 of record CM031240.1, read on the forward strand.
GAGTCGTCCGTGACATCATTAGTCACTAAAACATTTTACGAAGGGAAACAAGATTTCAAGGAGGACAAATTTGATCTTTCCAAATTCATGGTGGATCAAATGAGGAAGATAATGATGACATCATTGCTAAACCAATCATCATGAAAGAGATATAAGTATTTAAATAAGAAAAAAGAGTTCCGATTAGCTTCCAAACATGCTCAAGAAAGGAGAAAATATGTTTATAAGTTACATTCTGGAAATTAGATGTAAAGAAGATGGGATAACTAGAAGGATCGTTCCTTGTCCAATAAGATACTTATATGATTTGGAATCAAATTCGGTGTTGTCACTAGTTGCGCTTAATTTTTAGCATAAGAAAGAGATTCATGTTCTCATAATTTAGATCCAATAGAGGAATTTATTTATTTTTGCACAGATTCTTTGAGAGAATTAATGATGCAAACAATGGTGTTACTTTTACCATTTGAGTTAGTTGTAAAATTGATCTCATGGTCACATTGTTTGAGAAAGGGAAGATACTTCTCTCTACTTGTATCAAGATTTGTTTAGCTTCTCATTTATGTTGGTTAGAATAGGTTAGTGTAGGTTTATTTACTATAAAATAAGTGCTTGTGCATACTCTTCGTGTTCCAAATGGAGAATATATGATTTTCCATCTAGTCATAGGTTTTTCCTTACTCTAAGTGCATTTTTGCATATGTTGTAGTTGTTTTTTCTGTCAATTTGGAGTATTTATAGTTTTGAACAAAATTTCTTGGCATTGGGCACTCTTGGTCAAGGTTGTGAAATGGTTTCACATTGATTATCATTTCTAGAAAAGAACAGATTAAAGGTTTCTTGTTAATTAATAGGAAATGAGGCCAAGAAAGCCGCCAAATATGTTAACCAATTTTTTCCGTCATGGAATAGGGGTACCAAAAAAGGGAGGTTATTCATTTTCAATTATTGATTAGGAAGCTCCCGAACATGGCCTAGAAAAAAATAGACATGTTGAGTTTGTAAAGTCATAACAATCTAATATCATAAAACGGACTAAGCCGGTGGTGAACATGAACTAAGATGGGTAAAAATGGAATACTTTGCGAACCCAACACAAAATTGTCTAATCTCAAATGCACTTATCATGGCAACAGAGTGAAGGAATGAGCTTGAGCTTGAGAAATTTGAATGCACACCAACTTGTTACACCAAACATAGAAATCAAATAAATAAGGTAGAGATGAAAAATAAAATAAATCAGCTCGAACAGAGCTCACAAAGAGCTTGAATGCAAAACAAAAACAAAAAACCCAACATGAAATGTTGAGTCACAAACAAGATAGCCAACCTATGGTTTTCACAAGTAGACCCTAAAGGCCACAAGCTCGACCTCGCATAAGAATAAAAACACTTTGAAAATGCCGAATGACCTCGAACTAAGTAAACAATGGCGTTCGAAGTGAAAAGTAGAAAAGCATAGCAACAGAGGCCAAATCCATGATGACAAAGAACATATTTATATAAAATTTTATAGATCTCAAGTGAAGATGTAATGAGGGCCAATGAAATTTTTGTGTAGATTTCCCCTCTTCTTAGCCTACACCCACAGATGCAAAAGTAAGGTGTAAAAAAATGCACTTTAGGTTTCAACCCTAGGCATAATGGGGAAAACAAATTTTCCTAACCATGGTAAATATCTAGCTATGGTTAGGGAAAATTTACTTTAAAAACATTTACCCATATTCCCACAGGTGGGGTTTTCATGATTTATAAATGATTTAATTTTTGCATGTGTTAGGGGGATGATAATTATGTATGAGTAGCCTAAGTCAAAGAAAGAAAAATCATGAACACATATATTTGCTTTTCCAAAGTCAACAAAAAAACTATAATCACCTACCGCATGCATGACTAATGCCAAAAAAATTATTACGTTAAACTTTTCTAGAGGAAACAATAATTACCTTAAATTTTCTAAAAGGAGGTAATTTTTACCTTATTTTTTGCAAAAAGATAAGTTTGACCGAAGTCGTAGGGTGGGAGATATACCATGCAGCTCATATTTTACCCTTATAAACCTCATATATGTTATGATTTCCTTGATTAAATTAATGTATTTATTTTCAAAGGGCTTCAAACCATGCATGGGAGTGTAAAAATATCTAGCATTGGATTTGTCTCCAATTAGCTAATTTTCATTAAACTAAAGTGGAAATGCTATAGTTGGAGAATGGATGACTCAACTCTTCTTTCTCTTTTCTATATGTACCCATGCTTTTGAAGTAATAAGGAGGGATTATTACTCTGTCATGGCTAGGCTATAAAGTTTTCATACTACACCATCTTTTTGAAGCATTAAAAGACCGATCTTCCTCCATTTTCATCTATTTGAAGTGTGCTAGAACAATTTATGGGTATGTGTTACTTAGTGTTTGTTTCCTTTGCATGCTCATTAGTCTCAAACACCTACATTAAGTATTTTTAAGCTTCTAATATCACTTTAAGTTTGGAAGTAAAATGAACATGGAGATGAAGTGATTATTTTCATATTTTTGGTAGTCAATCGTGTGTGTTTTTTGGAGTGTAAGGTCTCTAAAAAGTTGGTGTATCATCTAATTTACATGCTTTCTTTTAATTTTTTGTTATTTCTTTCCCTCAACCGCTGCAAGAGAACTAGTTTAGGTGATTAATCTAGGGAACCGGCATGCTCTGGAGGTTCTTCTCAACTCGAGTCACCTATGCTCTAAAAAGTTACAATTATATCAACCGAAGAGAAGTATTTATTGCAATTCGTCACTCGGGGTGGTCTTTATATTGATAATAGTTTTTCGCATGCCTAGCGGGATTCTTAAACTCATATCTTTTGTAGGTGTTCCATAATATTCTGGTCTAATTTTTTCTTCTTCCAAGTTTGATGTGTGATTGGTAAATTTAATCCTTTGGAGGAAAATTTTAAAAACATATATGGTCTCTCTAATGTCCAAATAGCTCATTATCCCAAGCACCAAGCCTTTTATGCAAATTTTCCATATTTTATAAGGTCATGCAATCATGATTCAAGATCCTCATGTGAATTCTTTATTACAAGTGTTTAACCATTCGAATCCACATTCCTTTTCTAAAATCCTCCTCCAATTTAAGTATTATAATCCTTATCGAACAAGCATGCCCATTATCAAAACCTTATAAATCAAGTATGGTTATGCTTATACTCATTTTGTTGTTCATGAAAAGGGATATGTAAATTATGCAGGTTATGTGTGTTCGAACAAAATTACATGCCTAAAAATTTTGAAGACAAGTTCGGAGGCAACAATAAATGTATCAAGATCTCAAGGAATGAATTGCACATCGCGACATTATAATAAACATAAGGTTAAAGAATCTTGTCAAAATGATGTTCCCACTTACCTTCCCCCATCAGAATCCACTATCCATTCTTTATAAACCATCTTATCCAAATTTTAAAATTCCAAGCTATCGTAATGATGCTATTTCCACCCCTATCCTTCATAACAAGAGTTTGCACCCTTTCCCTTTGTAAAATAATTTTAGAATCAAGTTAAGACCCAACCGACCATCCTTTCACATTCCCAAGCCTAATTTGGGAGGAAGAAAACACGAAAATACTTCAAGGAGTGAAGCCTAATGAAGAAACAAGTAGAGATAAATTTATGAAAACCTTGAAGGATTGGGTTTCAAAATTTAATTCCAATCGATTCCACGGTGGTAAAGGTGTGAAATAAAGAATTGAAGGTTTCGGTGAAGCGGAAGGAATATTATTAACAAGAAAATATTAGACAATTTTTTCCCAATTCTCTTGAGTTTCAAAGTAAGGAAAATTTTTGAATGAGAATATGGATGATTCCAAATTTCAGATCAAGAATCTTGAGATTATATTATCTCCTCGTAAAGAGAATTATTTACAAATTTATGTTAATTTGAACGTTTCTTATTTATAGGATAGTTGTGTGCTAACCATTTAAGAAAATATTCCCATAAGCGATGATAAATCAGACATGAATAAAGATCATTTTTAGATTAAATATGAGGAATGGTTGTTATATTCAGAGTTGCTTCGTGTTAAGGAAATAGATGATTTAATACTAGAAATTTTTCACTAGATGAGAATGATGATGTAAGACAAAAAGAAGGGTTTTCAAATGAAAAAGATGCTAAAGTTGAATGCAAAGACCCTCATTGCTCTTTATGTTTAGAGCTTGCTACATTTTCGTAGTTTGTAAAGATTCATCCATGACATCATTATTCACTACAACATTTCAATAAGGGCAAAAATATTTCAAGGAGGATGAATTTGATCTTTCAAGCTTCATGGTGGATCAAAATGAGGAAGGGAATGATGACATCATTGCTAAACCAATCATCATGGAAGATATAAAACTATTTAAATAAGCATAACAAAGTTCCCATCACTTCCAAACATGCACAAGAAAGGAGAAAATATGTCTATCACTTCCATTCTCAGAATTAGATGTAAATAAGATGGGAAAACTAGAAGGATCGTGCCTTTTCTAATAAGATACTTGTCTAATTTGGAATCAAATTCAGTATCGTCACCAATTACACTTAATATTTAGCATAAAAAAGAGATTCGTGTTCTTAGAATTCAGATCCAATAGAGGAATTTATAATTTTTGGATTGATGCTTTGATAAAATCAATGGTGCAAACAATTTTTTTACTTTTATCATGTGATTTAGCTATAAAATTTATCTCATGGCAACATATTTTGAGAAAGGAAGCTACTTCTCTCTACCAATATCGGGATTTTTTAGCTTCTCATTTATGATGGTTAGAATAGGTTAGTGTAGGTTTGTTTACTTGTAAAATAAGTGATTCTACATACTCTTCCTGTTCCAATTGGAGAAGATATGATTTTCCATATATTCATAGGTTTTTCCTTCCTCTAAGTGCATTTTGCATATCTTGTAGTATTTTTTTTTTCGCCGGTTTGGAGGATTTTAGTTTTGAACAAAATTTCTTGGCATTGGGCACTCAAAGACTCTTAGTCAAGCTTGAGAAAAGGTTTCGCATTGTTTATCACTTCTAGAAAAGAAAAGATTAAAGGGTTATTGTTGATTAATATGATATGAGTCCAAGAAAGACGCTAAATATGTTGACCAATTTTTTCCATCATGGAACATGGGTACCAAAAAATTGTAGGTTATTTATTTTCACTAGTTGATTGGGAAGATCCTAGAGCATGTTCTAGCAAAAAAATATACCCGTTGAGTTGGTAAAGGCATAAAATTATAAATTCATCAAATGGATAGAGCCAGGGTGAACATGACTAACATGGGTAAAACTTTGAAAAATTTGTGAACCCAACACAAAAATGTCGAATCTCAAATGCACATATCATGGTAGCAGAGCGAAGGAGAGAGCTTGAGCTTGAGAAAATTGAATGCACAAGAACTTGTTAAATCAAACACAAAAATAAAATAAACCAGATCAAACTGATCTCACAAAGAGATTGAATGTAAAACACAAACTAAAAACCCAACTTGAAATTATAAGTTACAAACAAAACAACCAAGCTATTTTCTCCACAAGTAGACCCCAATGGCCACAAGATCGACCTTCCATAAGAATGAAAACACTTTGAAAATACCAGAATGAGCTTGAACCAAGTAAACAATGGCATTCGAAGTGAAAATTGAAATGTAGAGCCACAGAGGCCAAATCCATAACAACAAAGAACATATTTACGACAAATTTCATAGATCTTGAGTTAAGATGTAATGACGGCCAATGAAATTTTTGCATAGATTTCCCCTCTTCGTAGACTCCACCCATAGATGCAAAAGTAAAGTTCAAAAATAATAAACTTTGGGTTTCAAACCTAGGCATAAGTGAGATAAACAATGTTTTCCTAACCATGGTAAATATTTAGCTATGGTTAGGGAAAATTTACTTTAAAAACAAATTGCTCATATTCCCATGGGTGGCATTTGCATGATTTATAAATGTTCTAATTTTTGAATGTGTTAAGGGGATGATAATTATGCATGAGTAGCCTAAGTCAAAGAAAGAAAAATCATGAAAACATATATTTGATTTTCCAAAGTCAACAAAAACCATAATCACCTAATGCATGCATGACCATTGCCAAAATAAACTATTATCTTAAACATTTCTAGAGGAAACAATAATTACCTTAAATTTTCTAAAAGGAGGTGATTTTTACATTATTCTTCTCCAAAATATAAGTTTGAATGAATTCGGTAGGGTGGGAAATATACCATGTAGTTCATATTTTACCCTTATAAACCTCATGTATGTTATGATTCCCTTGATTAAATTAATGTATCTATTTTCAAAGGGGTTCAAATCATGGATGGGAATGTAAAAATAGCTAGAATTGGATTTGTCTCCAACTAGCTAATTTTTGTTGAACTAAAGTGGAGTGTTATACTTGGAGAGTGAACGAGTCAAGTCTTCTTTATCTTTTTATATGTACCCATGCTTTTGAAGCAAGAAGGAGGGATTATTACTCTTTCATGGCTAGGCTATAAATATTTTGTACTACACCACCTTGTTGAAGAAATGAAATACTGATCTTCCTCTATTTACATATATTTGAAATGTGTTACAATAGTTTATGGGTATGTGTTAGTGATTATTTCTTTCCTTTTCATTCTCATGAGTATCCAACACCTCCATTAAGTACTTTTGAATATTTTTAGGTCACTTTAAGTGCATGGTAATCCCTATTTTTATGTGTAGAAGTACATCAAATAATAAATGAAGTGATTATTTTCAGTTATTTAGTATTCAAGTAAGTGTATTTTGTGCACTCATAGGTCTCGAAAAATTGGTGTATCACCAACATTGTTTTAATTTTTGTTGTTTCTCTCTCTCAACCCTTGCAAGAGAACTAGTTTAGGTGATTGATCTCGAGAACCGGGTTTCTCTCGGAGTGTATTCTCATCTTGAGTCACCCATGTTCAGAGAAGTTCCCATTGTATCAACCAAAGAGAAGGATTTCTTGCATTTTCTCACTCAGGGTGCTCTTAAGAGTGAGAAAATATATTTAACATGACAAAAAGTCCATTTATATGTTAAGAAGAAACCATTTAGTTTCATTCCATTTTTTTAACTTTGTAAACTTTATCAAGTTGTCACCACCTTTCATGTCGGTATTATTCCATTCATTCAACTAAAGAGAAACATTAGGAACTATGTGATATTAATTTATACATAATTTGGCTTCCTAATTATCATGAATCAACCAATAAATTCAATTGAAATTGAAGATGGAATTTTTATGTAGGGTTATTATAGGGTAATTTAATTTATTACATAAGTTTTACAATATTAGTTAATTATGGGAGCAGATGAGCATGGTGAGAAGGATAATGAAGAAAGGAAAATCGAAGAAAAAGTTGGGTGATGGTGATTATTATGCAATGATTTCACGAATTCTTTGTGAAAAAGTTGAATTGGATGATGTGCATTAATAACACAAGTGAAAGAACACAATATGTGCACAAAGTGATTCAAGTATACCATTTAAGGGGCCATCTTGAAAAAGAGTGAGAGATGAGTGAGTCACACAAAATATGTGAAAATTATCAATGGTCATGAAGAAACACCATTGCCATACCTTTAGGTTTTTGATTATATTTGTAATGATTCAAATAGTGGCATGTAGTATATGTATATCTCGTTAAGTATTTTTAAATTAATAAGAGCATGTATATGTGTTTTGATTTGTTATGTATTATAAGGAATTTAATAATTCCATATATTTGAGTAGTTGTTATTTGTGAGGGTCGTGACGTTCGAAAAATATAATTTTGACACATATAACACTCCTAAAAATGTCATTAAAGAATCTAAAAGGCCCCAAAACCTAAACAATAACTATATTCTTTCCCAAAATAGACATTGTTGATAGAATTGAAACCCTAAAATATTTAGGATGAATACTTTGAAATCCTTAAAATTCCTATGTAATAAAAACATTAGATTATGAGAAATTGTCTTCTAAAGCATGACTAAAGGAGCTGTGAGACTAGTTCCATAAGGATCGAGTGACCTTAATTTCATATATTTAGTAAATTAAATTTATAGTATAATGAAATAATAAATTATAAACTTAAATATTTATTTTTGTAGATAGAAATCCTATACAAATATATATTACACCATACATTAAGGAATGCATAGACACTATAATGCATACACTTTATAATGTGTACAAGTTCCTTTACTTATGCACACAAGCCAAGATGTACTAGTCTTTGAAAAAAATCTTGAACTTGAGCCTTGGACATGTGAAACACAACTACATGCATGTACTTGGCTGAAAATGCATAAAATCTTCTTTCACCACAATAAATCCTACAAAAACAATTTTAATCCTTCCCAAAACGTTTCTTGCAATGTAACTAAAATTATCCTTTTCCTAAATATATACTTTTTAATATTTTTAGTATTTTAAGGTTTCTATTTATTTTTATATCAAAGCTGTGTATTTTATACCTCTATTTTTAGTGATTGTAAATTTTTATCTTTTGTGATGTATATTTTTTTTCAATCCTCCAAATTGAATAAAAAATATACAGTCCCAAACTAGAAATAATTCTATACAGATAAAAAAAATTCTAATTTTCACTATTTAATGAGGTACTTAGGAGGGGCAAGGTCGGCTATCCTTTACTTTTCAAATTTAAAAATTTTTACTCACAAAATCATCGATATATATATATTCACTAAAAATATTTTAAAATCTATCCCAAACTAGATGCTCCTACCCATTTTTCTACCAAAGGGTTTTAAAAAAATACATAGTGCTAAAAATGGAAGGGGCACACGACCAATAATCTACTACTAATATTTAATCTCTTTAACCCACTTACACTTAACCATTTAAAAAAAAAACCATATTTTAGAAACTAGAATCAAAATGCTACAATTCATGATGTTATATAATCTTAAAATTTTGAATGTAACTATCTTAAAGAACACACACATGTTGAAGTTTCTTGTTTTTCAAAAACAAATTCAACTTAAGACCCATTTTGGCCTCCCATTTACATGCACTTACCCTTGAAATAACTATCACAAAGTAAAATGCATGTCAAATTTAATTTCAAGAATAAAAATGAACAAATCACTCCACTACAACCTTAACTACCATTATTAGAACACCTCTCAACATAATAACTTTAACAAATATCAATTTTTTATTGATATCAAAAGTTTATTATTTATTTAAAGACTATTAAAAAATGTTTGAAGACCTTACTCACAAAAATTTCATCTCACATCATGTAATATGATCTAAGTCTTTATTATACTAATATTTTACTCATATTTTATATTAAGGGATTCCATTGGTAACACCATACTTTAATGCTCAAGGGATTCCAAAACCTAATCAAGGGATTATTTTGTTTCGTTTTAACAACGATGAACACTTTGTAAATCCATTGTCAATCACATCCCCTAGTTCATTTGAAAAAAATAGATGTTTTTCTCACTAGATGAAGGATTTATAGGTCTTTGAACAAGCCAAGTTATAAATCCCAGTATGGTTGTAATTTCAAGGGATTCCTCTATGTTTATGGTTTTTTATCAAACACTTGATCAAAACCTTAGGTCAACTTATTTGTTTAGATTAGCCTATATTTTTAAATGGCCACCCTTAAAAAAAAAATTGTATTGAGGTAGATTTATTCAATGACCTTAAAAATACATTGATATTCCAGTTGGATATACTCAATTTTCTCAACGAATTATTTATATTAACTTCTCTAATACTTATTTTCACTACCAAGCTTATGACCAAATGATTTGTGAATTTTGTCTAATGATTTAATTTTGCCCTATGTCATAAGAAATTTCAAATGGAGTGTTGTTGGCAAGTGAGTGTTGAGTTATCATTGATGAAAAAGAGTACACTCATTAATGAAAAATGTGTGAGAGGTACAAAGGAGGATTGAAATTATGATGTCATGAATAAACAAGGTGTGAATTAGTTGCGATGATGAAGACTACGAAATTAGGTTTTCCACCACGCCTAGTCAATAGAATAACCGGAAATGATGGAATGAAGGAATGGAGAAAATGGAGATGCATGGTCAAATCATGGAAAACATGAAGAGGGTATATGAAGGTAGATACATGATGAAAATATGACATGTTCATGAAATAGGAGGTGAAACTAGCACATATAGGCCTAGTGTAGTTATGGCTTGAAGTATGGAGTGATGCAAGCTTAAGAAAAGTACATAAAACATTGATTATGTATGATGATAGCTTAGATATGATGTAGAAGGTGCCATATGTCAAGATTTTACTAATAGAGGAATGTTTGAGGTCTTTTAGAAGTTTATTCTTGAGAATAAGCTATATATGCATGCACAAATCATAGTGGTTGATGATTTTTATGAAATTTCAATATAAAATGAGAAATGGGACATATGAAGGAGGTCACTAAAATGGTGTGGTAAAAATTTCAAGTCAAAATTCAAAGGGAAAAGAAATAAAATTTAGTTTTGGTGTAAACAAGCTCTCAAAGTGACCATTTCGAGCTAGAAGGAAAAGTTTCAGATGCTCACCAAACATTAAACTTATGCATGGAGACCTAGTGATTTCATCATTTTTGGGAATGGAGTTAAGATAATTCTACAATTGGAATGAGGAAAATTAATTTCCTTTGCTTTATGAACAAACGTTAAGAACCTAAACTGCTCCAAACCCTCTTAAAGCCCTCATTTCATTGAGATGTAGAAGAAATGGTGAATAAATCATCATTTTTGTCATAAAATCACTTCAAAAGATAATAGTATTATTTAAAAATGTATAATACTCCTTTTACTTGATTTTGGTATTGGTCTTACTCTCCATTTCAACTTATAAGGCATTAAAATATGTTTGTTTTGAAGAATTTTGATGATATAGTCAAGTGATGGAGTATTCATGTTGAAAATTATGATGTGGGAGAAATTTTGGATTTCCCTAAGTGATCATGAAGATTTTAAAGTGTGTTCTTTGCATAAATTTGTTGAAACAAGTCAATAAGGACGACCTACCTCAAGGTGGATTGAATGTATGACGATGAAAATGCATAGTCTAAAAGATAAATATGAGCATGAAAATATGATATGAGTCTTATATGAAATGTTTAAGATCATGGGTTTATTTGGTGAGGTGGTTTATTGTTCAATTTTCAAGGACAAAATTTTCTTATTTTTCCTATTAAGAAGGTCTACAAAATGGAAGAGTAAATGTTATTTTATCCTCATGAAACCTACATGTTACTACTTGAATTTATACTAGAGGACCCTAGTGAAGTTCTATAAGTACTTTTTTCTTGAAAGCGTGTTCTATTGTGTTGTAAGTATTGTTTATTAAGACTAGTTTTAAGGTCATGAAAAAGCAATTTGAGAAGTATCTCGAAATGCATGCATATTCATGATAAAAAAATCAACTAAATATTTTTGGTTAGTTTAAATGATGCAGAAGGACAATATATTTTTAGAAATGTATAATTTTTCTATGAAAACTGGTTAGATGAGTGAACTTACTCATTTTGTTAGGACTTGTTTTCTGTTTTTGAAAACCCTTGGAGATCTTATCCAAACAAGTCTTACATGGAGAGAATGAATGTGTTTGAGATACTCTAAGCTTGTGAAGGTTAAGTATATATCCCTAACAAAATTATCTAGGCATAAATATGTTTTTACATTGCATAAAGTTGTGTTAGTGAAGAAATCTCTTGGTGGTTTTTGAAAACGATGCACCTAGTGAATGATATGAGCTCAAATGAAGATTTGGTGATAAAATGACGAGTTTTGGAGCTCATCAATGTTCTATAAGCCTACGAATATAATATTGTAACATGAGAACAAGTTGAAAAAATTGGCATAAGTTAAATTTTCAAGATAACAAATATTCCAACGTGAGGAACAAGACAAAATAGAAAATGACGATTCAAAGTCAACATGTCAAGATGAAAATTGAATGTTTTTAGTTATTTTAATTTTGAAATGAGTTGAGCAAGGTTATCCTAGACTTAATAAGTGTCGAGGTGTCATGAAAATACAAGAATGATAATAACTCATAACCGACATGTTGCAAATGTAATTATTGCATTAGTAGTAGTCTTGATGATGTCATACTTGTCCATTTTTATGAGTTGAGAAAACTATGTGAAAAGTTGGAAGAGGAATAGGAAGAGGTGTTATAATATTTTATTCTCATGTATATGAGTGCCTAAGTATGCTCGAAAAGAGATTTTGATGCCTAAAATTTAAGATTTCAAATAGGACATGAAAAATAGGTAATTCAAGGATGATAAGGATGTTATTTTTTAGACTACATTGAAATTGTAATCAACGGATGATAATGGTAAAGCTGGAGAGGAAGAAGAAAATTTTATGGTTGCATGGATGAGGGAAAAAATTGTTTGAGAAAATATTCCATTGAATAATGTCCTTGTAGTAGGATGAAGTGAAGAAATGATAGGTTAATGAAGAGGATGAATGTATAAAATGGGAATCGAGATCACAATTTGTTTGTTCAATCAACCTAATTAATAGGATCAAAATATTGTAAAAGCATAATTGGATGATTAGTAAATTAAGGAGTTGTTGTTTCCTTGTAAGTTGTATCTTGCAAAATGTTAATGTTGGAGCTTGATTGAATTACTAGGAGTTGTTGTTTCCATGGAAGCTAAAGGTTAAGTACGTACTTGTGAATTACTGAAATAGGTGCTTCAATTTGAGTGGATCCAAAAAAATATGAATCTATGTAATATTTATAGGAAACATTTCCTCACTCATGTATTGATTTCAATTGGATTTTCACTGTTTAATGGTTTCCCACATTAAACATTGTGTCCATGTGTAATTGCATGCCATATTCTATTTTTGATCGTATTTTCCCCTCATGGTAAAGATTGATTTGGATTGAATAGATTACTAAGTTCTTTAAATTTTCTAAAAGGTTTTGAATAACTGATTCCCTCCTCCTCTCTTGTTGCTTGCGTTTTCCAATAATCAGTATAAAAAACAAACCCTTTACAACAAGTATAATAACTTAAAGGAGAACCAAAAAGAACAAGCATGTGCAAGATATCTCTGAAGCATTTTTAAAAAGAAAGTTTCATACTATTGAGTCTCCGATTGATAAATTGAAAAATAAAATCAATTATATGGAATTTGAGCATAGTCAAGCACTCAAGGTGATGGAATCCTAGTTTTTAATGTGTTAAAAACCATAGAATACAAATAATATGTTTTTCTTAGACATGAAGAAAATGGAGAGACTTGAAATATGAATTAGAAGAAGAAAATGACAGGTTGAAGATGCAAAGAAAGATTGAAAAGAAATCTAATGTTCTTGATAGAATTTTGGAGAGTCAAATAACAGTAGGTGACAAGACATAACTAGGCTTCAAAGGAGATCCTATGAAGAAGGGTGAAGATTACAAGGCCAGTCAAGAAGATAAAAACCATAGAGGAGAAAAATCCAAGAAAGTTTAAATTAGTCAAGTAACATTATGTAATATGGTATGGTACTTATTTTAATGGGAATTTAAATTTTGTCATAATTTTTTACATATAGAGATAAGGAATGCGGGAAGTTTGTTAAATATGAGCATCTGTGGAGAGATAGTAGAGATGAGAGAGAAAGGAATAGAGTATCCTTCAAATATCAAGAGAAAGTTCATACTACTAAATATTTCTTATATGAACAATCTAGTAAGTTTTGGAGAGAATAAGAATTAAGAGGTATGAAAAATATAGTATGCTACAATTACAACAAGGTTGGGCACTTTGCGAGGAAGTTTCATGATCATAAAGCTGCTAATTATGGTTGGAATCTTAGTCCACATCAATCTATATACAAGATCCATGTTATATGTTACAATTTTTATGGATAGGGATAATATTTAAGACATTTTCATCTAAATAAACATATTAGGGATGAAATAAGACTTAATGCATTCAAAGACAAACGTAGGAGGGTGTTTAAAATGAAAATCAACTCTAAGAGTGAGTCTAAGTCATAAATTCTTGAGATAGTCAAATAGAAGAAGGTGGTTGAGCACAAGTACAACGTTAAATAAACTAAATCTAGGTCTGAAGATGTAGAGCATGACAAGAAGACAACATGTGAAGATGGTATAAAGGAAAATAAATCATATAAATTTATAGAAGAACCCATCTTAATAAAAATATTAGAAAACATTTATAAGGTTGAGAAGGAATAAAGTATGTCTAGTACTATTCATGAGGAACTCGTACCCCAAACCATGTGAGTAAGTCACTAAGGTGTATCATGCATATTTTTAGGAATTCTTTCAGATGATGAAGACATAGGAGATGAAGTTATCACACCTAAAAGTGCATCCAAGAAGATTTAAAATATCTCAAAGGTAAAGAGAGAACAATTATAGTCATGAAGTTATCTATTGTTCTAGTGATCTAAAAAGCATAGTGTGTGTTATCTAGGCTTCTAGAAGGTACTTATATTTAGAAGGAAGCATGGTGTAAAGTGCATCACCATCACTAGCAACTAATCGAAGTCTCCATGATGTTGCATAAGTAGGTGAAAATTTGAAAGATCTCTTGTCTAGCTAATTTCATAAGGTATTTATACATGTTTGGTTTGTATAAGAAATTTGAAGGTATTGTTGGTCCATCAAGCTTTGATTAAGTGTGTAATAATGTTTTATGATATTCACAAATTCATCAAGAATAAATTCATAAAGGAAGTAAAAATTTAAGATTTTGTCAAGGTCTATAACTAGGTATGTTTGAGTCTTAAATGAGTGCCCTTGTTGTGAACAATGTGTGTGTACTTTACAAATTAATTTTTGTGGTAATCAACAAGAATCGGTCTATAATTTTATTGAAAAGAAAAGAAACAAGTGTGAATTTATTTTCAATCACATAAGTTGTATATTAAGAATATAGGATCCACCCACAAAATTGTATAGTCGCACATAATTACAGTGTCTTAATCATAAAAACTAAAATAAAATGGTGATCTTGTCAGATCCTTCGGCTCCCCATGTTGTGGTTAAAACCTAGGTGTCTAGGATTTTTGATGATGATCATCATAGCCTTTAAAACCCATCCTTTTGTCTTTGTGAAGATTCTCCACATTAGTAGATTCCATAGGACATTGTTTATTAGGATAAGAATAGAATCGAATACATGGTTTTTAAATAGTTTTGAAGGTCTCAAAACAATATTGATTTCATAAGAGATTGATGGAGAAGAAATTTTCCTACAAGCTTGACATTAGGGACTTGTGGGGAAAAACGTTTCGATTCCTAGAAGAGCAAGACCTACAAAGGGGAATTCTAGAGGCACCATGGTTTTATGGGAAAGAAACTCTTAGAATATTTTTGGCATCTTATGTTGACTTTGGAGTATAATTTCAATTAAATTCCTATTCAGATTTTCCTTCAAGGTCTTCCCTTGAAGTTCTAGGAGCTTTGCTTTTTTTGGGATTGCTAGATCAATGGCATGAAGGAATGATCAAGTTTGGTCTTCACTTGGTTGTTCATTATTTTTCATGTGGTTGTTAATGTTCCTAAAAAAATCTTGGACATGTCTTATGAGAAATGCCAACAGGATATTAACATTGATCGAGTAGTAGATTATTTGTGACAAGTGTAGGAAGGTTGGCTATAAGGATAAGAAGTGTTGTCATGGTTCTCGGATGAACCAGATAGAGAATGAAATTAGTTACAACCCTCAAATACATGTATATTATGTTGATGATGTGTCCAAGGAATAGGATTTGATAGTGGATGAAGAAAATGCGCAGGAGGATGGCGAGACTATGTTGTGCAAACTAGGTTATGAGAATAATAGTGATGGTGGTGTTGTTGGCAAGAGATGTGTTGATTCCAACATGATGGAGGAGGTGTGTTTCATCGGGGTTTTCCTCTCCCATGCTGATAGGATAGAATTGCTCGTAGGATGGGGAAATGAATTCAAATTCAATTTCCTAATTTATAGTGAACGGTGGATCCATGTCCCATTACTTTGCTAAATCTAGTATTATGAAAAGTGGTTGTTAGGATAATGCATACCGGAAGAGGAGGTGAGGGGTGTTTTTGTATCATTCCAATTGATATAAGGTCATGTAGAGTCATTAGGAGGGATGGATTTATTAGGAATTCATATTTCGAATCCAACTTTATTTTGGGTAGTGGTCCAATTCGATATATTTATGAAAGATGATTCGATGGATGACATGGAGAGAAAGTTTGTGCTTACTCTTGTAATGGATGGAGGTATTTTTTCAAAAAAATCCATGGGTGGGGGAAGGGTGGAATATGGTCCTACCAAAAAAATCTTCTTGACCTGCTTGTGAGATGTGGAGTTGTTCTCGAGGGGTTCATTGACGTTTGATCTTGATTTGCGTCAAGTCAAGTATTTTTATCAAGATTTCATTGGTATGCTCATTTGCATTTCCTTGTTTCTTTGGTCTTTCTTGACATAGCATTTCCTTTAGGAAGTTTTTCGTGTTCTTTGTTTGTCTCTTTTGGTTGATGTTAGAGGGTGTGCATTTTATTCCTAAATGTTAGTTCTTTTCTCCTCTTGTACTAGTGGGTAATTTGGTCACCTCAAAACAACCTATTTACCTATTTCAAAAAAATAAGTGTATATATTATGCATCCTCCATGTGAAGTTACAATCCATTAATGAAGAAAAAAATGGATGATCTTAAATGACAAAGTGAACAAATATGAATATTGCTGAATGAAGTTTTCATGATCCTTAATCCACCAAAACCAATTAGGTCCTATAAAGAAGAAGATGCAACAAAAAAATCTCAATGAAAGGAAAAGTGAAGCTATCATCTTAGGAAAGAATGTCTACAGTGATATCAAGGCATAATGATCATTTTTATGAGTATCAAGCCATAGCTGAGTACCAAAGTATATGTTATACATAAATAACAATAAGGTCACAATGTCACTAACTTATTTTGTGTTCCTTGTCTGGGTATGAGGGGAATCTAGTAAAATTATCTTGTCATGTTGTTTTGAGTCGAAAAATCGTTATAATGTTCTTTTATATGTGTCATAGGGGTTCATGGTTAGATATTGAATTTATCTTATCAAGTATGGCTTGAGTGCCAATTCCACAAGCTTGTCTCTGTCAAAATTGTGTTGTATCATGTCTCCCATATCTGCTTGAAAGATTAAAATCGAGAGAACAATCTTGTAATAGTGAAGTCTTGATGTTAAATCGGTTTGAAAATTATTTTTTGATCACTCATTAAGAATGAGGTTTTTAAAATCTTATAAATATTAAGTGTCTAAGATACCAATAAGATATAAAAACAAGGGTAATAATGCTTTCATATGACTGATAATTAAGTAGTTGTGCTTTAAAGGGATAATTTGTGTCAAAATCTATATAGGGTTGCCTAAATATGTGTGGGAAAGTGTCAAAAATATTTTATAGGGTTTAAAAAGGTATGCAAGGGTTTAAATCCTAAATGAAGTGATAGGAATTTAAAGGAAGTTAAATTTGAATAAAGGGATGACACGACCAAAAGTGTTGGATTCTTATTAGAAGAAGGACAATGGAGGTTTCCATGCCAATGAAGACAAAAAGATGTGTGTCTCAAAGTGATGAAACAATGCTATAAGAAGGTACATGAGGTAAAGAAGAGGACATTGTGGTCTTGAAGGTTTTAAATTTATTTAGGTATTAACTAAGTGACAAGGATGTTGGACTCATGAATGAAAGTCAACAATCATGATCAGATCATCAATAATGAGTTCAAAGATGCTCTTTAGGTATGTCGGTGAATTATATTATGGTAGTTGGTTTTTTTCTTCACGTATAAGATATATAAAGATTGAATTTATCTCATGGAGATGACATGAAGAGATGTAAGGCAAAACACTCTGTTTTGTGTTTTCATATTACTCTAAACCATGTTACACTAGTCAAGAAGGGTGACATTTGTGTCATATCATGGATTATTGACATAGGAAAGAATCATTGTTAAAGTTTTATGCTCACGAAGGTTATGTATACCTCAAGACGGAATCATTGTCCTCGAAATTGACTATAGAATGTTTTTAGAACAATATAACTTCTTTCAGATCACCTAAAAACCCTCTTAGGGTTTGAATCAAACAAGTTCAAGCGCCAAAAATAAAATATAAAATGCATTTTAAATATTTTAGGGCTTATCAAATATATAATGATGAAAATTTGGCTTAGAGGGTTATAAATGCACATCTAAAGGCTGGATTATAGACTAGAAGAGTGAAATTTGACTAATCTTGCAAAAGAAACTCGTTATCACTAAAAACAACACCCTTTGATTTCTCATGCCTATGTGAATGAGCAACCTGGTATTTATGGGTAACATTGGACCATCTCTCAAGTTCAGGACTTGCTACTTGAGATGGATGACGAGAGAAGATTGGTTCCTCTACCTAATCCTAGCACTAAACTACTTCTAAGGAAGGAAATGTGACTATCTACTCCTAATCTAACAATTCCAAGGGACCAAGGAGAGAGAGAGCATGGAAATTAAGAAATCCTACACTATAGAGGTGATAGCAACAAAAAAATGGGGTGAAATATCCTATTGAGGGAAAATACAAAAACAAAATAGAGTAGATAGAGGCTAGACCAATGTGACACAGACCCATATCTTCATTTACCACTAAATCTCCATGAAACACAACATCTTGCACCTACAAATGAGACATAAATGCATAGAAAAACAACAACAGAAATAGAAGGGCAAGGAGATATAACAAAACAATGAAAGGGTTGAAAGAACACCACAAACATAATTTTATTTCTCTTAGAATATGCACAGTCCATTAAATTGTTGAAATAGAGGCAAAAATACACTTTCCAGGCCCATGAGAGGGTTTTCAGCTCAATGGTGTTGAGAAACAAATTTTACAAAGTTTCCCCACATCCCAGAATATCTCTCTTCTCAAATGAGAAGTGTTTACAATATATAGAAAATGAATGAGAGAAAGAGAAAGAGTGAAAATCGGATTTATTCTCTCACCAAAAAAAAACTACCATTAAATGGTCTGAAAATTGCATGGGTATCCTTACAAATCATCTTACATATGTACTTTAGCTTTTGGAAGAAGAAATGGGATACCATACTTCATTGATTGCAGTGGTTGGGCCTAGAACTGTGTATTTCCGTGCTGGAGATGTTTTATAATTTTTGCACATCTAACCTCAATAAAATTGAGAAATAAAATTTCCATTACATAGAGGACATTGAGACCTTTCCAATGATATAAAGTTTGTCAAATTTCATTCACTGGATCAAAAGTTTTTCCCATCCAAAGTTTCACATGAAAAAACGTCGTTTTATTTTGTTCCGTGGATTTTTCAATTTTCGGTGACATTACGTGGATTTTTCTGTGGAATTTTTCTACGGCTTCTGAATATTTTTCTTGCGGACTTTTCTATAGCTTCCGTGGACTTTTTCTTCAATTTTCCCACTTTGGCTCCTTAGAATTTTCTTGGATTGGGGAGTTAGCAAAAATAAAGAAAAGTGCCCCAAATCCACATTTTGTTGATTTTACTCAATTTTCTCAAAATTGGCCGACAATTGAAGTCCTCTTCTTCTCAAAACCCTAGGCTCAACCATTAAGCTCGTTAATCGCCCAACTTTGGTTTTCTCCAATTGTCCATTTTTACCAAAGGGGGTAAAAATGGATAACAGAAACCAATATTAATACTTTTTACAGATAATATTATACTAAATGGTTACCCATAAATGTCAATATTTAGTTTGACAGGTCATTCCTTCAATCGTTATGCTCATAATTATCATTTGACAGGCTACTAGAGTTGAGCTAGGCCTAAAAGAGAGTTAGTGAGATTAAAAGGTCTACATTAGATATTGAGCCAAGAAATTTTATCCAAACCTCAAGGAGGCTAATGTGTTTTTGGAAATGTAATTGGTTTGTTCTACAGGTAGTGATATATTTCTCCAAACATGAAATCACCAATGAAATTCTCTTGAGTAGCTTAGGAAGGCAATTTTGACTAAAACAAGGTAAGTTAATTATTTCTTTTCAATTGGTTCAAGTTGAAGGTTGAATTAAAATTAAGTGAGGTCTAGTAACATATTACAAGAGGAATTAAATCTCAAATGAGGGTTTAAGATTAAATATAGCAAGGAAATGAAGAGCTCTAATCTTTGAAAAGTTGATTGAATCTACGAAATAACAAGCTATTGGTATGATAGAGTACATGAAGCCGGGGGAGATGCTTACAATGCTCAAATATGTTATTTATGTGCTAGAGAGTATAAAATCACACATTTTTATGATTGCATGTACATTCCAAGGAAGTTACTCACCATACCATACTATTAATACAATGAACACTGGAAAAGTGATTAAGGGAAAAGTTGCAAATGATGACCTAAATATAGGACATAAGATCAATCTTTTGTTGGCATGCTTTATTTTAGGTGTTTTCATTGATAGAAATACTCATTAATGAAAAATTGGATGATGGAATGGAGTCATATTATTCTTAGATTAATTATGACATGGAAATTAAAGTATGATCTTGTTTACATATGTTGATTCATTGAGAATTGCTTTTTGTTCTATCCTATTCAAGTAACCTAGCTAGACTAGATGAATTTTCATTGAGGTTGGAGATTATTTATGGATTGATAAGAATTTTTGCATGATGGAGAGAATTATTTGAAAGTATTTAGGAACTCATATGAGTTTCAGAGTGTAGATACAAGTGAATGATCAAGATTCGGGTGCTCATTTAGAATAGGTATGGTTGTTAAAACAAATGAGATTGAGTTCGGAGCTATATGAGATCATGGATGAATGTAAGAAGTTCATTTATGATGTTCCAGGTTTTTTATGGTATTTTGGAGATTTTCTATAGTGATTTACAGTGTTATTTCAATTGACCGTAGCTTTTAAAGTGTAAAATCCTAGGTCTAGCTACATGCAAGTCTTAGTAAACGAAATGATTGAGAGATATTTGTGAAATGGTGTTCCTTAGAGATGTTTTTAGGTTATGTCATGGTGTTATGTGAAAAATTTCAGGTTTTTATGCTATGTAGTTTGTAAGTTATGTTAGCTTTTTGAAGCGGTGTTTGAGAAGAAGACCATTTCACACTCAAATTGGGTATTCTAATGCTCACCCTGAATTGTGTGATTTTCATGGGACCTTGTGGATTTACTAGATTTTTATAAATTTATCTTGTAATTTTTTGCAAAAATAATGATGTCATTTTATCGTCACATTTTTATTAATGAATGTTATGAAGGTAAAGAAGTCTTTATGCGTTTGAAATCCTAGCTCAAACGCGGTAGGAGATAAAATACTTGAAGTGTCGATAAATTCTTTCTAGTGCATGGGTGATGATTGGATCATGTCTAGGACTCCTCTAGGTTTCTAGAAAGGTATGATAGAGGTTATGGTGATGAGTGGACCCCACTCAAATATGGCATTTATGAAGATGTTGAATTCGGGAAAAATGTCCAAAGGAGTTGCAAACTAAATGATCATTATGTGATTTATGTGAGTTTTTATTTTTTTGCACTTTGTTTTTAAGTCATGGTGATGCACTCAAATTTTCAAGTATGCTTCATTTATGTTAATTGGTCAAAGGGAAATATTGGGGCAATTTCAGGTAGTTTGTAGAGATCATCTTAGTTGAATGCCTTCCACTTGGAGTTAGAAAGAGTTTGAATATGTTATGGAAATTTAATTTAGATAGTTTTATAAAGGTATAATTTGGGTCTCATTATTAGTTTATTTTATGTTCTTTAGATGTTAACTCACAAGAAATAATATTTCTTGATTTTAGGATAGGAATGCTTTTGTTGTAAGAATGAGTTGGTTGGAACATCGAATGGATAATTTGATGCTTTATATTACCTTTAAATTAAATAGGGATTCTGTGGAATATATTTAATGCATTTGGAGATCTGAAAGTTTCAGGAAGGGTGTTAACCATTATCATTGTAAAATGGGTTTTAAGGAAGCTTATTTTGGTGAAGGAAAACGTTGATTTGGTTTAAACATGTGATTATTTCATGAGCTATATATTTCATACAGGTGATCAAAAGGTCATGTTATTTCCATTGAGTGGTAACATTCCATATTTGAGGTTTTCTTGAGGGACCTTGAGGCCCAAATGCAGATTCAAAATGTTGGAAACAATCTTTTTCAAAAGGTAATGAGCTAGTGGGCCCATTGAATGAAATAATTTGATTGGTTGAAGTAATTTGGGACCATGGATGATTTTAAAATTAAATATTACCTATGTGTGGTTATTTTTATAACTTGAATAATTTTTTTATCGGAGGAATTTTCTTATTCCAATGGTATTGATTTGAGAATTTTCAAAGGTGCATGGTGAATGCTTATTAGCTAGACCAACTTAATTGTGTCACTTGTGATTGTTGTGATAAAATCTATGGGATTTTATTAAGATAATGTTGTCAAAATAAGGAGGTAATTTGACCTAATTTTAATTTCAATCAAGAAGAGATTATAACAATGAATATTTGGGTGCTTTTGTGAGCTAGTGTAGTGGGTGCAAAACATGTGACCTAGGTGTGAAATTTTTGTATGTTCAAAGGCATGTTTTAAGAGCTGATGAAGTGTGTGATAGGTTGAGTAATGAAAAATACTAATTTCAATGGTTTTATGCTTTTAGAAGTGAAGAAATTGAATAAGTATGCAAGTTTGAATACCTCGAGTTTAAACAAGGTTTTGATGAGTGTAAGCTGAATTTGTGATATCAAATAGGCTGTGGAAGAAAATAACATCAAAGATATTCATTGATAAGGTGGTTGAGTGGGTTCTTTATCATCTTGGGGGAGTCTGTATCCTTCTTATGGAGTTGGTGCTTTAAATAAATATGGATTTGTGATCCTTGTAGGGTTATAGCTCTACTAAAATAGGGGTTGGTGCCTCACTAAAATTGAAATATATCAATATAAATATTTTTTTAGTGGGTTTTCTTCCCCTTTAGGGTTTCCTAGTTATAAATTTTTTATTATCATTTATTCTCATATTCATAGTTCATTGCATGTATGGTATTTGATATTGTGCACACATTAATGGTTGGATAAGTGGTTTTGTGATTTGAATAAGTAATCTAAAATATGATTTAATTTTGTATGGACAGATTCACCACCCCCTCTCCTTCCATTGTTCTTCTAAAAATTGGTATCATGGCATGTTCTTTTGGAGAAGTTTGATCACTTGAAATGATATCCTTAAAGCACAAAAATGGCGAGTTAGCAAATTGGTTTCCATCTTGGTAAGTAACTATTGTTTGATGGAACAAATTATGCCTTTTATAGTCTAAGAATGATACCTATATCATGTCTATATATTTTTATGTTTGGAAAGTTGTAGAAGATGGTTATACTCCTTACGCCACTCCATCTACTAGTACTACATACAAAAAGGCTTCAGAAGACAATTCAAAGGATTTTAGCGCTATTATATATGGTCTTGGAGAATCTTAGTTCTAAATGGTAATGCATTGAAAATCAGAAAATTAGTTTGACTCAAAGGTAGTGCTATTATATAAAGGTGACTTAAAGGTAAAAATTAATAAGCTTCAAACTTTTAGAAATCAGTTTTAGTCTATTAAGATGAATGATTAAGAGTCCATTTTTGCATACCTATTTAGAGTTTATAATATTGTCAATAACATGAAATGGTTAGGTGAATATGTGAAAGAAGAAGTTGTTATTCAAAATATTTTAATGCAAGAATGCTATATTTTATTCCAAAGTATCTACCATTAATGAAGCAAAGTATGTGACTACTTTGTATATGGATGATCTACAAGGTAGTTAGAAGTATTATGAGATGAAGGTTTTGAATCAAAACCATCCAAGAGAGAGGTTGATTTCAAATCTGAAATGAAGGAAAAATGCAAGGACAAAGAGGATGTTACTCCTGAAATTGATGATGAAGAACTTATTAAAATGATGGCATGTTGTGTTTTAGATGTTTTCATTGATGAAAAACCTTATTAATGACAAATTAGGTGATGAAGTGGAGTCATATGATGCTCATAGTAATGATGACACATATATCCATGTATTATCTTGTTCGCATATGTTGATTTGGTGAGCATTTCTTGTTCTTGCAATCCTATTCAAGTGACCTAGCTAGACTAGGTGATTTTGCATTGAGGTTGGAGCTTATTTATGGCTTGAAAATTTATGTTGACATGATGGAGAGCATGGTTGGAGAGTTCTTGGAAACTCACATGAGTTTCATGGTAAAGATACTGAGGTGAATGATCAAAATTTCATGGGCTCATTTGGACCACATATGGTTCTTAAAAGGAATGATATTGATTGATGGAGCTATATGAGATAAAGGATGCTTGTAGGAAGTTTATCTATGATATAACAAGTATTCTAGTGCCCACTTCCCTTTTGACACCTTTTGATATTGTTGATTATATTATTGACATGTTTATGGACTTTATTATAGTATGATGTTAGATGTTAGATCCCAGATTATTGTTGACCTTGATTCAGTTATCGCATGATGATGATATGCTACTTGAGATGGTTATATTATGGATGTTGTTTAGACATGTGATATTTGGATATTATGAGTAGACCTAGAAATGAAAATTATTTGATGACGATATAGTTGTTGAGTAAAATTGTAAATGATCTTGTTGGTTGCTTGGATGTTGTTGTGATTCATATATATAAATGACTTTGGAATTTTATTTATATTATTTTGGATTTTCTAATATGGCCATGAGACCGAAGGAGGTATTTGTGTTTTGCAGGTTAAAATATCACAACAAACATCGGGGGATTGGAGACCAACCACATTGGAATTCTAGATTAATTCAACAAGGTCACCATGGCAACTTGTATTGTTTGATTGTGTGTTTGATTGTGTTAGGGATTCCCCTGGGGGGGATCACCTTTAAATGTGACCAAGGTTTGTGTATTTAATTATTTGGTTCCTTTTTATTGATGTTTGTATGTGTTTATTAAGTGATGTAGTTATCCCTTTTATTTAAATAAATTGTGGTATATAATGTGAGTAATCACATTGTTAAAATAAATTAATCAAATTGGGACATAAGAAAGTAATTATAGGAGTGGTTGACTCTTGTATTAAATGTTGTGCAATATGTGTAAGAGATATGTAAGTAAATCTGGAATATGAAACACTTCATCTTCTTTGGAATTCTAAATTTTCCTTGGAGATTGATTTTGGAGGCTTGTGGGACAAGTTAAATTAATTAACCAACCATACCTATGGTTGGAGAGTTGAATTTAGACTTTTATAATACATTTTGAGAAGACAAATTGTAAATTTTAATTATACTTTTCTTACATGGTTTAATTTCAGTCATTTGGGGTGTGGGTTGGATTTGAGTATGTAAGTAAACTATCATATTATTCACCCACCTATTTCTTATGCATTGGAGAATGAAGTTGAATTTTGGGTTAGGGTTGAAGATCTATGATGTGGCATCCTACATGGAACCACCTCATCCTCTTCTCTTCCCTCTTCTATAAAATTCAAAGTGCTTGCCTTGTTTTGGGTTGCTTCACTTTTGGAAACTCCTTTTAGGGTGAATTCTTTTGTTGTTTTGGAGCTCTTGCTTTGGAGAAGTTTTGGAAGATTGTTTCATACTTGTGCTTTGCTAATTTGGATTGCTTTCATTGGGATAAAGATATTTTTTGGAGCTTGGAACAACCATCACGGAGAGGTGGGATCTTGGATTTTTGAATGCTTCTTTTCTGTTTATGAAATTGTTATTATTGTGAATGTTTTTGGCATCTTTGTGAGATGTTGGGTAGATGGCCTAGGTATGGTGTAGGAGAAGACTATGAGGTTCGTTTTGTGGGAGGAAAAAGTGTTTTGGGGATGTATAAGTGTGGAGGGAGTTGGGATTTAGGTTCCACCTTACAAAGAAATAGCTTGCATTTCTTTACTCGTTATGGGGTGCCATATGAGGTTGTGGAGGCATAAAGAAATGTGAGGAATAAGGGGACTTGTGGAAGGCATAAGGGCATGGGAGGGCTTTGATATAATATATTTTGGTGGTTTGAAATCAAGTGGTGATACCCATTTCCCCTTTGGGAGGCATAAGTAGCATCCCCCATAGTTTCTTTCTCCTTTGGCTTACATGATGAAGCCTGAGTTTTGTTTGCTATGTTTTAATGTGGTTGTAAACTACATTCTATTTTGGACTGTGTTTTAAATGTGAATTTTGCATGTGTTTTTGTGGAAGCTTATTGTTTCCATGAGTTGAAACACATATTTTATTGCATTATGGTTGGGGCTCAGGGGCCAATGAAGAAGGATGGATTCTCCTTTTCATTGGATCTCTTTGATGGGTGGAGAGCATTGCCTTTCCCTGCTTTTTTTGTGATCGAATTGAAAGAATGATAAATCTACATGTTGTTATTTTGGGAGAAAAAAAAAAAGTTTGACAATCCCTTGTTGAAAAGAAATCTTATTGTAACCTTCCCACTTGAAGTTGATGACCTCGTATATGTTTTTAATGGAAATATGTTGTATTGAATATGAAAGTTGTAATTTTGAAATGTAAACGAGAGATATACTCTGTTTCTATTTTGAAAGAAAGAGATGCATTTTGTATATTGTATTGTGAAGATCAATAGAAAAGAGAAGTTGTAAAAGAAGGAAATCTTGTCTTTTGAATAAAATTTGCATTCTTTTCTATGATTGGAACTCTTGTTATTTAAAATACAAGTTTGAAATGAATTTGAAATCTCTGTTTGAAAGGAGGAAATGCGTGTGAGAAAATACGAGAACTCTATCTTTTGAAATGTGTAAAATTGGAAATCATTTGGTTTTGAATAGTTTGATTTTATTAGAATTGGAATGAATTCTAATACTTGGAAGATGAAAATGGAAAATAGACGCTTTAAAATTTGATTTGTGTTTTGTATTTTCAAAATGGCAAATACTTCATCCAAAATTCACAGTTCGAACCTACAACAAGGAAATAACAAATTAAATGATTAAATTGAAGTACTATGCCCTAAACGAATTCAATTAGACAAAAACACTTGAGGAATTTCTTAGAAAACTTAGCAAAATCGGCTTAAAATGTTTTATTGTTGTTTTCTTTGACAAAGTTGTATTTTTTAAAAATTGGGAATCAATCAAACAAAATTACCTTCAAAATCCATCCTAAATCCATCTAAGAAAAATTCTCTATGTCTAATTGACATGTTGAGAGAGGAAGAAGATCAATTGATTAAAATTTCACAATTTAAAATTTAACAACTTACCTTTTAAAAGTCTGCTGAGATCTTTTTCATTAAATTGAACCCTTCAAAATTTAAAAAATGAAAATTTAATAATTCTGTACAAAAAGAACATCGAGAGTTTTTTGAAAAGTCCTCTTTTGCCAAAAAGAGAGTTTCCAATCAAAAGTTATGGCATTCTAAAGTTTTCACTTCATTTTGGCTTCAAAAATATTATAACTGTTAAATTTAATTAATAAAGTATTGTTGGGTGGAACCATGGGCCGAAACTTACCTTTTCCACTTTTTTTTGTCAAAAGTGCAAAAATCACAAAGTTTTCCGCCCCCGCTAGACCGAAATGTTATTTCAGGTGGAAAAAAATCCAAGATTAAAAAAACATTTTGGGAAAAAATTCTAAGTTTTCCTCACATCCCCGCCACCCACAACCAATCATTAACTAACACATGGCTTAGAGAGGCATTGGCGGAGACACAGATCCTTTTTTTCCTTAGTGCTTGAAAATATAATTTTTGAAAAATTTCCTAACTTCTCGCGTAGGCCCACCAACTTGCGGTGAATGGATGGTGACACGTGTCTCCACGACGCGTCGGCAGAGGCGTGGAGTGTCCCTGAAGCTTTACACTTAAAAAGTCAACCTTTCAACAAATCTCCCCACCGATCCTCTAATTTTCAGCCAATGAACATCTGATGCGTGGCATCATGACGCACTGCAAAGCGATAGGTGGGTTTTAATCCCATGCACCTTTTTAACCCTTAAGGAAAAAATGTTTGTTTGTCCCCGCTAACCCGCTTCCCCGCATTGGCTTAGAACATGCCACGTGTCCCTTGCGGCTCGGGGTATAATATTTTTTTGGGCATCGAGTCCCACCGTGGACATGCTGGTGTGTGGGGGTAAAGTGCACTTTTTTCCCCAAGCACCAAGAATCCAACTTTCCTCCCTAGCTCTGCCAACCCAAATGCCCTTAAGGAATTTTTTCTTCCCTATGCCCTGGAGGCCCGCTGGCCCATAACTTGAGAAATATGAGGAGTTAGGAGGACTTCTTTATATCACCAGAAAGGTGAAGAAATTTCCTATCTAATGGAAATTTTTTGGGAAGTTTTGATTGTGTTAATTTTGAGAAAAATCAATTGGAATATTTTAATCCGGTAGAGAGTGGTATAATGAGAAATTACCCTCTTAACCTAATTGATTAATCTAACCCTATGTTTGGACCTTTTGATCTTTTATAATTTTCATATTAATAAAACTAGAAGCCATTAATAGTATTTGTATTTGAAACTAGCTTGCGATAATGATTTGTCTTATAACCCGGTTGTAGACTCTTTTAAACAAAAACAAAAATTATTCCATAATTTTTCCTAGCTAATCCTAGGTTGTTCTTGGGTCTCAATCTGGGTTGGTTTAATGGGAGTTACAAGTATGTTATGCTATTTTCCATAGTTAATATGGTGTTTTATAGTGTTATTTGAGTTGACTCTAGTCTTTAGAGTGAAAAATCCAAAGCACTAGCTATGCAAGTCGAGTAGCTAGAATGATTAAGACATATTTATGACATCTTGTTTATTAGATATGTGAGTAGGATGTGTCACGGTGATTTGGATCCATAGTTTCATTCGGGGCCTAAATCTAGACATTGGAGGTGCAAGATGAGATCCATTGTCCACGAGACATTAGTTGAGGCCATCAAGAGGTGAATATAGCAGAGAAGACTCGGGGAAAGACCTAACACGCTAGAGACTAAGTCTGGAGCCGCATATAATGAGATACATGATAGTATATCGAGGGGGTCGATATCTATTCCTTGTGGTGGACAGGGTTTAGCACAGTTATCTTTTAGACCACAGTAGTAGCAATAGCACCAGTCTTGCCCACCTTTTAGACCTCCACAAAGTTTTGATGCATAGATAGGTCAGAGTATGAGGCATCCCCATAGGAGTCCCATCAGGACACAAGGTGCCCAAAGAGCTCACTCAATAGGAGCTCGCCAGCAGAGACCTCAATAGATCACAACTAGATCATCAGAATCCACACCATAGACCTCTAGAGTACCGATCAGACCTACTACACAGGCGAGAGGATTAGCTAGTTATTTTGGTTGTGGTGTTACTGGACATTTTTTGAGAGATGGCCCACATAACCCTAATAATAAGGGTAAGACATAGATCTTAGAGCCTACTTGTCGGTGATATGGGATGCGATCACAAGATTTGTGTAATGGTTGAGAAGCTGCGAGGTGAATACTAGAGCACTTGTTATTGAGACTACAGGTAGCATTGGTGGAATTCCTAACTCCATTTTGTTTGATTCTGGTTCTTCTGATTCTTTCATTACACCATCTCTAGTAGAGTGATGTAGGTTGGTGGCGATTAGACAGGGGTATTAGTTGGGACGTTGAGGTGGCTTCGGGAGCCAAGATCTTTGTAGACTCCTTAGTCAAGGAGTGTGTAGTGGATTTCAGACCTTTCACCACTACCTCAAATACTGTATCCTTTCTTTGGGCTCATATGGAGTCAACTTGAGTATGTATTGGTTACGCACACAAGGCTAGGATGTATTGTTTCCACAAGATTATATCTTGTGCGAGATGATTGGGAGTTGAGTCGGTGATTTGGGGTCGGGAGACCCATTTATATTCACACCATCTCTGCTATGCAACATAAGCGATGGATGCGATGGGGTTTTTAGATGTATGTTGTTACTGAGTTAGTAATAGATTAGGGGATGGGTATATTGGACCATCGCTAGATGATCATACCATTTTGAGAGAGTTTTCAAATGTCTTTCCAAGTGAGCTACCCGGGTTACCACCCCAAGTGAGATTTATTTTCATATATATCCGGGTTTAGGGAGAAGAGCCTATCTCATGAGCACCTTATCGGATGACCACCCCATAACTCTACGAGCTCAAGTTACAGTTGGAGGGCCTTTTGGAGAAAGGCCTTATCCATCCTAGTGTATCCCCTTGGGGTGCACAGTGATTTTTGTGAAGAAGAAGGATAGATCCTTGCGGTTGTGTATTGATTACCGCCCTAATGAATAAGGTAACGATCAAGAATCGTTATCCCCTTCCACACATTGATGATTTATTTGATCAGATGAAGGGAGCCACAACTTTCTCTAAGATAGACCTTAAGTCAAGCTACCATCAGCTGAGGATTTCGAGAGGCAGACATTCATAAGACCACCTTCCGTACGAGATATGGCCACTATGAGTTCACATAGTGGTACCTTTTGGTTTGACTAATGCCCTCGCAGTATTTATGAGTTTGATGAATGGGGTATTCAAGACTTTCTTAGATCACTTTGTGCTCATCTTCCTTGATGAAATTTTGATTTACTCACGTATGTGTGAGGAGCACAAGGTACAACTTTGTCGGAGTTCTTGGTGTCTTTAGGAATAGTAGCTATAAGAGAACTTGGAGAAGTGCTCATTATTTTAGGCGTAAGTGCAAGTACTTAGGTCATATCATTCTGATGAAGGTATCACAATCGATCCTTCCAAGATTAGAGCTATTATGGATTGGCTAGCACCACTACTACGAAAGAGGTGTGCGAATACATGGGATTAGTAGGTTATTACAGGAGATTTCTTTAGGAATTTTCTCAGATTGCAAGCACGCCATCACTTCCCTTCGGTGGAAAGGGAAGAAGTTTGTTTAGTTAGATAGGTTTGAGCAGGTCTTGATACCTTTGAAGGAATGTCTCACTACAACACCTATACTTGCAATGCCATATCCACAGGGGTGAGTTTTTCATATGCACGGATGCTTCTATGGCATGACTTGGAGGTGTATTGATGCGGGAGAGTAGAGAAGCAGCTTTTGAGTCTCCTAAACTAAAATATTATGAGATTAATTATCTAACTCATGATCTTGAGCTTATAGTAGTTGTGCACACTTTAGTTCAATGGAGGCACTTTTTGCTTGGTCAGAGATTCACACTCAAGATAGATCACTTGAGTCTTCACCAACTCTTCACACAACCCAATCTCAATGCTCACCAATGTCATTGGATGGAGTTGCTTTTTGAGTATGATATGTAGATAAAGCATGTGAAAGGGAAGGAGAATGTGGTTGCAAAAGATCCGAGCATACGAGACATATCTATGGCCACCTCGGTGAGCACGCATTTACAAGGCGGGATTCTTCAATATCGAGTCTTAGAGACCCCTCAAGGTGAAGTTTGATGGTTTTTATTTAGAGGTATATGGCCTTCTTAGGAAAAAGATTGGATTTATGTTCCCGAGAGACAGAGGCTTGAGGTAGGACATATTGATAGAGGCACATTGTGCACCCTATTCATCCATCCAGGGTGAAGAATATGCATGCTACTTTGAAACAACAGTTGTATCACTAGGAGAGGACTTTGCAAAGACGTGGCTCGGTTTGGGTCACACTATTTAGAGTGCTAGAAAGTGAAGACCGAGCTGTTATGAAATAAGGGATAAAATATGCGAGAATAATCCAGCACATAATCACAATAGTAGATACTAATATGCAGAAAATATTAAAGATCTCAAATAAAAGTGTAGAATAAAATAACACAACACAAAGAGACAGTATTTAACGTGGTTCACCCAATTTGGGCTAAATCGACCAAGAATCAATTGTTGATTTTATTAAAATCCACCACCCTCTCAATACAATACCTAGATCTGTTTGGAGCTATGCTCAAAAAAATCTATAGAATTCACACCCGAATTCAAAGCATATCTGCAATGTTTTTCATACTTCTATCATATGCATAAAACCATATAAATAAACAACTTCTTAAGTAGTTTTACAAAACCGTGGGTATCAAAACCATGGGAGCAAACCATCACATTAACCTATGGGTGAAATTCCCATCCATATGAGAAAATCATGTTTCCTGATATATCAGGCACGTTTTAAGGCCCAAATTTGTTTTTTGAGGATTGCACCCCAAACCCATGCTACCGGGGCTTAGGCCCCAGACCCCACTTGGGAAAATCTCCCACTTAGAGACTAGTTTTCCTGCGAGAAAGCTTCTCAACCCTTCACTAGTTTCCGTGAAGACCAACCAAAGTGAACACAACTTCAATTTTTCCTTTGTGACCACCTTGGTCATCATGTCTATAGGATTCGAATTGTATGGATCCTCTCCAGCTTTAACTTCTCTTCATCCAAAGTTGTCTGATGAAATGGTACCTTAAGCTGTATATGCTTCGTCCTAGAGTGAAAGGCGAGTTCTTAGCTAGTTGTATAACACTCGACTATCACTATGTAGCTTTCCTTCCTCTTACTTATGCCCTAACTCCTCAAGTAATTGTTGTAGCCAAATCATTTATTTGTTTTCCTCTCGTGGTAGCAACATACTCAGCCTCTATGGTTGAAAAAGCCACTAGCTTCTATAGTTGTAAAATCTACCTCTTTGTTGTCCCACCTACAAGTGTAAATTAGCTATCATGCTCCTCGTTGTCTACATCTCCAGCCATATCTGAATCTACATAACCACACAAAGTGGTGTCGATCCCTTTGTAGCACAAAATTGTCGCCATGGTCCCTCTCAAATAACGAAGGATCCACTTTATTGCTTGCCAGTGATCTCTACTTGAATCACTCATAAATCTACTCACCACTCCCACTTCATGGGCAATATTAGGCCTGGTACACACCATGACATACATCAAACTACAAAATACTAATGAGTAAGGTACCTTGGAAATTTGGTTTATCTCCTGCTTTGTCTTGGGACACTTGGTCTTTTGATAACTTGAAATGGCCTACTAAAGGATTCCCAACCGGTTTAGCATCCTACATATTAAACCTCTCCAAGACTTTCTTAATGTACTCTTCCTGAGATAAAGTCAGCTTTCGTTCCTTCCTATCCCGAGATATCCTCATACCAAGGATTTGTTTGGCTGCCCCCAAATCCTTCATAGAAAAGGATTCACTTAGTTGCTTCTTGAGTACTTTTATTTCCTGCATGTTTTTACCTGTAACCAACATGTCATCCACATACAGACACGAGGATAATATATTTTCCATCCTCAAATATCTTTGTATACACAAAATGCTCATAATGACATCTACTATAACCTTACTCCATCATGAAGCTATCAAATTTATTATACCAGTGATGTGGAGCTTGTTTCAAGCCATACAAGTTCTTCTTCAATTTACACACCATCTCCTCTTTACCTTTGACCTAATAGCCCCCTCACGGTTGTTGCATATATAGTTCCTCCTCCAAATCACCATGGAGAAATGAAGTCTTTACATCAAGTTTTTCTAAGTGCAAGTATTTTGCTGCAACTATTCCTAGAACAGTTCTAATAGAAGTCATTTTACTACTACGGGACAAAAAAATCTCATCAAAATCTATACCCCTTTTCTGTGCAAACCCCTTTAGCACCAACCGAGCCTTGTATCTTTTCTTTCCTCCTTCTTCCTCTTTGAATCTAAACACCCACTTGTTATGTAATGCTCTTTTACCTTCAGGTAGCTTCACCAAATCCCATGTCTAGTTCTCCATGAGAGCCTGATGCTCCTCATCCATGTCTTGCTCCCACTTCTTCCTGACATCTACTTGCATTGCTTCATCAAATCTCTCTGGCTCTCCACTATCAGTGAGTAATAAATAATAAAGACAAGGAGAAAAATGTTCAAGTCCTCTTATTACCATAGAAGACCTCCTCAATATAGGAGTTTGGGGTTCATATTGAGGAGGTTCTGAACTCGATTCATGTGTCACTCCATCCGAAGATCCTCTATCATTGCATATTCTTTCTTGGATTCTTCCTGTTTTCCTACAACTACTGCTTATACATGACTTTCTCATTAAAGACCACATCCCTAGATCGAATGATTTTCTTGTCCTTAATACTCCAACATTTATATCCAAATTCATCACCACCATAACCAATGAAAGTACATTTTTCTGACTTAGCCTCTAGCTTGGTCCTATCATCCTTGTCTATATGAACAAACACATCACATCCAAAGACTCTAAGAAATGAATAATCAACTTTCTTACCATACCAAACCTCCTCAGGTATGCCTCCATCCAAGGCACTTGAGGGTCCTCTCTTTACCAAGTACACAGTTGTGCTCACCGCTTCTACCCCAAAAAAATGAGGTAGTATTGCATGTAACCTCATGGTCCTAGCACGTTCCATTATTGTTTTTTTCATCCTTTCTGATACCCCATTCTGCTGCGGAGTTCCTAGAACCTTATTTTTCCTCTGGATTCCATTCTTAGAACAGTAATCATCAAATTCATTGATGTAATACTCCCCTCCATTATCTGACCTAAGACATTTTAGATTAAGACCTATTTCATTCTCTACTAAGGCTTTCCATTTAACAAAAGTGTCAAATACATCATATTTGTTTCTAATACAATAAACCCAAACTTTCCTTGTTACATCATTAATAAAAGTAACATAATAACTTGAACCCCTAAGAGATGATACCTGAGTCAGCCCCCACACATCAGAATGCACCAACTCTAACTTACTCTCTTTCTTTGTAGGTCCAACCTTGAGAAACCTTACTCACTTTTGTTGCCCATATATAAAGTCCTCATAGAACTCCAAACCTATTTATGTATATCTAGGAAAATCCTTCTTTATGATCTCCATGCCCTTATGGCTCATATGACGAGCATATAGTGCCATAATGTTGTATCTACTTCTGAAGCCACAAGATTACAAACATTAGTGTTATAAGTGGTTAAATACAAGGTTCCAACCTTCTTACCTCTTGCCACCACAAGAGCACCCTTGGTAACCTTCCAAGTGTCTGCTGTAAATATCATAGTACAACCATCACTTCCCAATGGCCCCGCCAATATCAAATTTTGTCTTAATGTAGGTACATGTATGACATCCTTCAATAGCCAAGTATTCCCATTCTACATCTTAACCTAAACATAACCTTCTCGAACTATGCTTCAAGGCTCATCATCACCAGAGAAAAACATGTCCAAAATCTCCTTGAACATAATCAACAAACTAATGCGTATGTGGAGAAGCATGGAAAGAAGCCCTTGAATCTAAAACCCAAGATTCAACAATATTGTGCAAAGAAAGAATCAAAGTATCCTGACATACATTACCCGTTGCCACATTTGCCTCCTTATTTTCTTCCTATTGTTTCTTCTTGTCCTGAAGCTCCCAACAGTCCTTCTTTGCATGCCTAGACTTTCCACAGTGCCAACATATTATCTTTCTTTTGGATTTTGACCTTTCTCGATCCTTTGATTTTCCACAATTTCCTCTATTCTTCTGTCTCCCTCTAGTTTCCATTGTCAAAGCATTCCCTGAAGTAGAATATTCACAAGAGGTTTTTCTTCGTATTTCCTCACTTAGAATCACCCCCTACAACATCCTCAAACTTTAACTTTGAGTTAGTAGGAACCAAGTTTCTTAACACCATTACTGAGGCTATTCCAACTCTCAGGTAAAGAGCATAGAACTAATAAATCCCTAACTTCTTCATCAAATTCTATTGTAACCAAAGATAACATATTTACAACCGTATTAAAATCATTTAGATGATCTACTATTGAACCATTCTCAGACATCTTCATATTAAACAAATTTTTCATTAAAAATATCTTATTAGAGGCAAAGGGTTTTTCATACAACTTCTATAATGCATCCATCAGTTCTTTTGTAGTCTTTTCCTTTGAAACATTAAATAATACCAAAGATGTAAGACACAACCGGATTGTCCCAAGTGCCTTCCTATCCAACAAATCTCATTCCGCATTTTTCATGCTTGAGGGTTTGTTCACCTTCTCAGACAATGGAGTATAAATATCCT
Source organism: Taxus wallichiana var. yunnanensis (assembly GCA_018340775.1). Classification (NCBI taxonomy): domain Eukaryota; kingdom Viridiplantae; phylum Streptophyta; class Pinopsida; order Cupressales; family Taxaceae; genus Taxus; species Taxus wallichiana. Next base: position 205,625,116 of record CM031240.1, read on the forward strand.
TCTGATAAAGGTAATCTTCCATCTTCATCTTCCAAAGGCTGAAATTCTTCCTGTTGAATTTATCAACCCTAGATCTTTAAACATTTGCCATAGCTCCCACTCAAGATAAAACTTTCCCTACGATTCAAAAATTCGATAAACCAAACTGAGCTCGATACCAATTGTTTAGAAATAAGGGATAACATATGTGGAATAATCCCTCACAGAATCACAATAGAAAGACTAATATTCAAAAAATATTAAAGATCTCAAATAAAAGTGCAGAATAAAATAACACAACACGAAGAGACAATATTTAACGTGGTTCACCAAATTTGGGCTACGTCCACCAAGAATTACTTGCTTAGATTTTATTACAAGAAACCACTCTTTCAATACAATACCCATATCTGTTTGAAGCTATGCTCAACAAACTCTACAGAATTCACACCCGAATTTAAAGCACATCTGCAATGTTTTTCATACTTCTATCATATGCATAAAACCATATAAATAGACAACTGCTTAAATAGTTTTACAAAACCATGGGTATCAAAACCATGGGCAAAAACCGTCCCATAAATCTATGTGTCAAAATCCCGCCCGTATGAGAAAATCATGTTTCTCAATATAGCGAGCACGTTTTAAGGCCCAATTTTTTTTTTTTTTTGGAGGATGCGCCGAACCCTTGCTACACGAGGGCTGCCACACCTAGACCCCCACTCGGGCCCGGCCTAGCCCCGAACCTCGATGAGGATACATAAAAAGTTTATAGTACTATTAGTATACAATCTTCAACACTTTAACACATGAAAATAGGCTCCACAACCTAACACAAGTATCATCATCAAGTTGGCCTTTTCTTTCCTCATGCTATACTAGAGTGGAAATGGGACACCATTTGATGGACTTCATTATTGGGATACCGATGTCAAGATATCACCACGACGCCATCATGGTCACGCTTGATAAATTGAAAAAAGTGGCTCACTTTTCTCTAGTGAGGACCACTTATACAACTAGTGTAGTGGCAAAAGTATTTTTGGATGAGATTGTTAGGATGCACAAGATCCCGTAGAAGATTATTTATGACTGCAATCCCTTGTATACTTCCCATTTCTAGACTACCATGTAGTATGCCCTTGGGATGAGAATCAACTTTGGCACAACATATCACCCTTAGACGGATGGATAGGCTGCGGGGTGAATCAGATTTTAGAGGACATGCTCGGGATCATGTATGTGATGGATCAACAATCTAGATGGGAGGAGTACCTATACATGGTGGAGTTTTCCCTACAATAATATTTTTCAGATTTCTATAGGCATGACTCCCTTCTAAGGATTTGTATGATGAGAGTGCATGACAACTCTTAGTTGGGATAGGCTAGAGGATAGGGTTTCTCTTGGACCAGCTTTATTATAGGACATGGAGCAGCAAGTGGTTTTTATAAGATAGAGATTGCAGGAGACACATGACAGGTAGAATAAGTATGCAAATCAGCATAGGACCGACCATAGTTTTGATGCGGGCATGAAGGTTTTCTTTCGTGTTAGGCCACATAAGAGCCCTATCCATTATGGAAAAGGTTCTAAGTTAACTCCTAGATTTATTGGTCTTTTTGAGATCTTAGAGTGTATCAGCCCTTTGGCCTACCGTCTAGCATTGCCACCTACCTTGTCTCACATACATGATGTGTTTCATGTTTCAGTTCTTAGAAGATATATTACAGATCCTTCTCATGTGATAGATTGGACCTCATTGAAGGTGCAGGAGCAAGGCCATGTGATAGTGGAGCCTATTTGCATTATAGATTACAGGACCACGAGCCTTCGAGGTAGAGAGATTGACCAAGTCTGGGTGTAGTGGGATAGATATGATTAGATTGCAGTTACATGGAAGGATTTTACGTTGCTACAAGTTCAATTTCTACATTTTTTCCAATGCATTCTAGGAGGAATTCGAGTCTAAGGGGAGGGGGATGTACTTCCCACTTCCCTATTGACACCTTTGACTTTTGATCATTTGGTCATGATATCGCTGCTGATTATATTATAGACATGATTATGGACTTTATTATAGTATGATGTTAGATGTTAGATCATGGATTATTATTAATCTTGATTTAGTTATGATGCATGATGATTATTAGAAACATTGTTATATATTGATGATGATATGTTGTTTGACATGCTTATATTATGGATGTTGTTCGGACATGTGATATTTTGATATTGTGAGTAGACCTAGAAATGGAAATTATTTGATAATGATAAAGTTGTTGCGTAAAATTGCAAATGATCTTGTTGGTTTCTTAGATGTTATTGTGATTCATGTATCTAGATGATTTTGGAATTTTATTTATATTATTTTAGATGCTTCGATATGGCCATAAGGCCGAAGGTGGTATTTGTGTTTTGGAGGTTAAAATATCACAACAAACATTGGGGATTGAAGACCAACCACATTGGAATTCTATATGAATTCAACAAGGACATCATGACAACTTTTATTGTTTGATTATGTGTTTGATTGTGTTAGGGATTCCCATTGTGGTATCACCTTTAAACATGACCAAGGGTTATTTGTATTTATTTATTTGGTTTCTTTTTATTGATGTTTGTATGTTTTTATTAAGTGATGTGTTTATCCCTTTTATTTAAATAAATTATGGTATATAATGTGAATAATCGCATTGTTAAAATAAATTAATCAAATTAGGACATAACAAAGTAATTATTGGAGTGGTTGACTCTTGTACTAAATTTTGTAAGATATGTGTAAGAGATATGTAAGTAAATTTGGAGTATGAAACACTTCATCTTCTTTGGAATTCGAAATTGTCCTTGGAGACTGATTTTGGAGGCTTGTGGGACAAGTTAAACTTGTCTCATACCTCTTAAATTCATTTACCAACCACACATATGGTTGGATAGTTGAATTTAGACTTCTATAATGCATTTTGAGAAGAAAAATTTTAAGTTTTAATTGCACTTTTCTTACATGGTTTAATTTTAGTCCTTTGGGGTGTGGGTTGGATTTGAGTATGTAAGTAAACTATCATATTATTCACCCACCAATTTATTATGCATTGCAGAATGAAGTTGACTTTTGGGTTAGGGTTGAGGATGTGTGATATGGCATCCTATATGGATCCACCTCATCCTCTTCTCTTCCCTCTTCTATAAAATTCGAATTGCTTGCATTTTTGGGTTGCTTCACTTTTGGAGACTTCTTTTGGGGTGAATTATTTTGTTGTTTGGGAGATCTTGCTTTGGATAATTTTTTGGAAGATTTTTGCATGCTTTTGCTTGGATAATTTGAATTGCTTGCATTTGGATAAAGCTGTTGTTTTGGAACTTGGAACAACTCCATCATGGAGAGGTAGGAGCTTGGCTCTTATAATCCTTATTTTTGTTTATGAAATTGTTATTATTGGGAATGTTTTGGGCATGTTTTTGGGATGTTGGGTAGATGGCCTAGGTATGGTGTAGGAGAAGACTATGGGGTTCGTTTTGTGGGAGGTACAATCATTTTGGGGAGGTATAAGTGTGGAGGAGTTGGGATTTCGGTTCCACCTTACAAAGAAATAACTTGCATTTATTTACTCATCATGGGGTGCCATAAGAAATTGGGGAGGCATAATAAAATTTGAGGAATAAGGGGACTTGGGGAGGCATAAGGGCATGTCTAGGATTTGATATACTATATCTTGTTGGTTTAAAATTAGGTGGTGATACCCGTTTCCACTTTCGGAGGCATAAGTAGCATCCCCATAGTTTCTTGCTCCTTTGGCTTGCATGATGAAGATTGATTTTGTTTGCTATGTTTTAATGTGGTTGTAGACTAGATTCTGGTTTGCATTGTGTTTTTGGAATCCTATTGTTTCCATGAGTTAAAACACAACTTTTATTGCATTGTGGTTGGCACTTGGGGCCAATGAAGAAGGATGGCTTCTCATTATCATTTGATGCATTGGTTAGGTGGAGAGTGTTTCCTTTCTGTGCTTTTGTTGTGATCGAATTGGAAAAATGATAGATCTACATGTTGTTGTTCGGGAGCAAAGGAGAAAAAAAAGCAAAACATTTTGACAGTCCCTTGTTGAAAAGAAATATTATTGTAACCTTTCGCACTTGAAGTGGACGAACTCGTATATGTTTTTAATGGAAATATGTTGTATTGAATATGAAATTTGTTATTTTGAAATGTAAATGAGAGATATACTCTGTTTCTTTTTTGAAAGAAAGAGATGTATTTTGTATATTGTATTGTGAAGATCAACATAAAAGAGAAGTTGTAAAAGAAGGAAATATTGTTTTTGAATAAAAGTTACACTCTTTTCCATGATTAGAAGTACTTTTGTTTAAAATTTGAGTTTGAAATTTATTTGAAATCTCTATTTGAAAGGAAGAAATGTGTGTGAAGAATATACGAGAACTCTATCTTTTGAAATGTGTAAAATTGGAAATCATAATTGCATTTTGGTTTTGAAAAGTTTGATTTGAATCGACTAAATGTATTGAATTAGAATTGGAATGAATTATAATACTTCGAAGATGAAAATGGAAAATAGATCCTTTAAAATTTGATCTTTGTTTTGTATTTTCAAACTGGGAAATACTTTATCCAAAATGCATGATTCGAATCTACAACAAGGAAATAACAAATTAAAATATTAAATTGAAGTAGTATGCCCTAAAGAAATTCAATTGGACAAAAAAAATTGAGGAATTTCTTAGAAAACTTAGCAAAATTGGGCTCAAACCATTTTGTTGTCAAAGTTGTTTTTTTTTGTAAATTGGGTGTCAATCAAACAAAATTGCCTTCCAAATCCATCCTAAATCAATCTAAGAAAAATTCTCTATATCTAATTGACATGTTGAGAGAGGAAGAAGATCAATTGATCAAAATTTCACAAGTTAAAATTTAATGACTTGCCTTTTAAAAGTTTGTAGATAATTTTTGTTAAATTCATCCCTTAAACATTAAAAAAATAAAAAGTTAATGATTCCTATACAAAGAGGACATTGAGATATTTCCGAAAGTTCTCGTTTTCCAAAAAATATGTTTCCAATCAAAGGTTATGGCCTTCTAAAGTTTTAACTTCATTTTGGCTTCAAAAATATTCTAACTGTTCAATTTAATTAATAAAATATTGCTAAATGAGACAAGTAGGCCTAAACTTACCTTTTTAGGCAGACAAATAATATAAGATCAAAAAACAAAATTGGGAAAAATTGATAAGTTTTCCCCATGTTTGTCTTATGCGGTAGCCAATCATTGACTAATACGTGGCTTACAGAGGCGTTGGTGGAGGTGCGGATCCTTTTTTGCCTTAGCACTTCAAAAGAAAATTTTGGTAAAATTTCCTAACTTCTCCGACAGGCCCACTGACCCGCGGCCAATGGATGGATGACACGTGTCTCCACAATGCGTCGGGGGAGGTGTGGAGTGTTCTGAAGCTTTACGCTTCAAAAGTAAACCTTTCCCAAAATCTCCCTACCGACCCGCCGATCTGCAGCCAATGAAGGTTTGACACGTGTTGTCATGAGACACCAACGAAAACGCGGGTGGGTTTTAATCCCATTCATATTTTTAAACATTAAGCTAAAAATTCATGTTTTTCCATGCTAACCCACTCCCCCGCATTGGCTTAGAACATGCCACGTGTTCCTTACGGCCCGGGATATAATATCGTTTTCGGGTGTGGAGTCCCATCGCGGACTCACGGACGTGTGGTGGTAAAAAAATTTCCACCTCAAGTACCAAGAATCCAACTTTCCTCCCCATCTCCGCTGACAGAACACCCTTGGGGAAATGTTTCTTTCCTACGCTTGCTCTTGGGGAAAATTTTCACCCCAAGGCCCGTCACCCATAACTTGAGAAATATGAGGAGTTAGAGGGAATTATTTATATCACTAGAAAGGTGATGAAATTTCTTATCTAATGGGAAATGTTTTTGGAAGTTTTGAGTTCATTAATTTTGAGAAAAATCAATTTGAATCTTTTAAGCTTGTTAGAGAGTGGTATAGTGAGAAATTACCATGTTAACCTAATTGATTAATATAACCCTAAGTTTGGACCTTATGATCTTTTATAATTGTCATACTAATAAGACTATAAGATATTAATAGTGTTTATCTTTGAAGGCGGCTTGCGATAATTGTTGTCTTGTAACACTGGTTGTAGACTCTTTTAAACAAAAAAATTATTCCATAATTTTTCCTAACTAATCCTAGGTTGTTCTTAGGTCTCAAGTGGATTGGTTTTATGGGAGTTACAAGTATGTTATGGTATTTTCCATAGTTTATATGGTGATTTATACTATTATTAGAGTTGACTCTAGTCTTTAGAGAGCAAAATCCAAAGCACTAGCTATGCAAGTCTCAAGAGCTCGAATGATTAAGATATATTTATGACATGTTGTTTATTGGAGATGTGAGTAGGTTGTGTCATGGTGATTTATAAAAAATTTAACGTTTCTATGATGTTTATTTTTCAAGTTATGTCATTTTTGATGAAGAAGGATGAAGAAGAAGGCCATTTCTAGCTCAAATTGGGTCTTCTAATGCTCCATAGCATGGAATATTGTAGATTTGAGGATGTTTCTAAAATGAGACTAGAATGTTTTAAAAAAATAATGAGGAGATTTAATTTTCCTATTTGTATGAATGAATGTTAAGAAAGTAAACAACTCTCTATGTGTCTAAAAACTGAAACTCAAAATAGGTAGGAGAGGAAATGATTCTAAGTTGCTAGAATTAATTACTAATGTATGGATGATGATTTGATGATGTAGAGAATTCCTCTAGGTTTCAGAAAGGTATGATAGAGGTTGTGGTGATGAGTGGAACCCAATCAAATAGGTTAGTTCTGAAGAAGTTAAATTTTGGAAAAATTTGTGTAAAAAGGATACAAAATAAATGATCATTATGTGATGTATGTGAGTTTTTATTGTTTTACATTATGTTTTTAGGTCATGAAAATGCTTTCAAATGGTCAAGTATGCTTCATTTATATTGACTTGTCAAAGGGCAATTTAGACGCAGTGATTTTTAGCCATTAATTCATAGTGATTTTCAATTTTGTATGTTGGTTCTCATGATGAGTTTATTTTATGAGGTTTACATGTCAATTTTTGAGCAAGAAGATTTGTTTCTCGCTAAGAAAGGACTACTTTTCATGAAATAGTTATTTGGTTCAAGCATAAAATAAATTAGTTGATGTTTTTATAATCTTGAAATTGAAGAGGGATGAATTTGGAATCCATTTAATTAATTTGGTGGTCTTGAAAGTGGCATGAAGGGTGTTCAATAGTTGCATTTGTAAAAATACTTCTTAGGAAGCTTATTTTATTGAAGAAAAACATTGATGTGGTTTGAACATGTGATTATTTCAAAATATCTAACTTGTATAGAAGTGATGTAAAAGTCTGGGATATCTATTAAGTGGTCACATGCCATAGTTGAGGTTTTTTTGAGTGGTTTTGAGACACAAAGGAAGATTCAAGAAGTTAGAAACAAGCTGTTTTAAAAATTTAATGAGTCATTTGGTGCATTAAATGAGATAATTTGATTGGTTCAAGTAAATTGTGACATTGTATGATGTTTAAATTCCATATCACATGTGTTTGGTTATTTTTAGAGCATTAATAAAGATTATTTTGTATTAGAGAAGTTTTCTCATTCCAATGGTAGGGTTTTGAGAATTTTGGTGCATTGTGAGTGGTTGTTGGCTACTAACTTGACCTAATTGGGTCACATGTGACTGTTTTGATAAATTTTATGGGATGATTTTAAGATTATGTGTTTGAAATAAAGTAGAGGAACTAACTTCAATTTAATTTAATCAAGAAGAGCTTATAAAAGTGATATTCGTGGTGCTTTTGTGAGCTAGCGTAGTGGGTGTAGAAAGTGCCACCTAGGTGTGATATTTTTATAGATTTAAGGGCATATTTTGAGATATGATCAAGTGTGTGTGCAAGGGTTTGATGATTTGAGAAGTGAGGAAAGTGAAGAAGTGTGTAAGTTTTAATACCTAGGATTTAAACGAACAAGGTTTTAGGGGAGTGTGAGCTGAATTTATGATATCAAATCAATTATGGAAAAAACATATAATAGATATCTTGATCAATAAGGTGGTCGATTGGGTGATTGATCATCTTGAGGGGTTTTATTCTACTTGTGGATTTGGCGCTTCACAAAACTAGGGGTTGTTGCTCCTTGTGGGGTTTCTTCCTCGCTAAATTTTAAACATATCAACATAGAGATTATGTTTCAAAGTGGGTTTTCTTCACCTTGAAATTTTCCCACTTATATCTTTTGTCTTTGTGTTTATTTTCTTGTTTAAGGTTAATTGCATGACTGGAATTAGATATTGTACACACATTTATGGTTGAATAAGTGGTTTTTTTATTTGAATAAGTAATCATAAATATGATTTAATTTTGTAAGGAATGATTTACCCCCTCCTCTTAGTCCATTGTGCTTCCAAAAATTGATATCAGAATAGGTCATTTTGGAAAAGTTTGATCACTGAAAGGAGATCTTGAAGCATAAAAATGGCAAGTCAAAAAATTTATTTCCCTACCAACAAGGAACCATTTATTGATGGAAAAATTATGCATTTTGGGGTCTAAGGATGAATACCTATATCATGTCTATAGGGTTTGATGTTTGGAGAGATGTGGAATATCAAGTATACTCATCTTGCCACCCCACCTAATAGTAGTGAAGAAAAGATTGATTTTAAAGACCGTTCAAAGGATATTAGTGCTATCATAGGTGGTCTTAGAGAATCTGAGTTGGGAAAATTCATTGCAAACCAACAAAAGAAGCATGGGAGAAAATGCAAGTTTTGTATGAAGGCGACTCAAAGGTACTAATTTCTAAGCTTAAAATCGTTAGAAAATAGTTTAAGTCTCTCAAGATGAATGATGAAGATTATGTTTCTACATATCTACTTAGATTTTTCAATGTTTTCAATAGCATAAAAGGTTTTGGTGAAGATGTGAAAGAAGAATAATTTTTGAAAAGCTTATAAGGTCACTAACTCCTAAATTTGATTCCAAAGTATCCATCATAGAAGAAGTAAAGGATTTTAATACTTTAAATATGGATGATCTACATCATGCTTTGATTGCTTATAAGATGAGAGTGGTTGAATCCAAACCATTCAATAGAGAGGTTTCTTTCAAATATGAAATGAAGGAAAAATGCAAGAAGGACAAAAGGATCTCCCTCCTGAAATTGATGATGAATAACTCTTTCCAATGATGGCTATAAGGTTGAGAGTAGGATTTGGTATTTATAGAGGTAAAATTCCATTAAGGTGTTTCAATTTTTTTGAAGTAGCTAATTTTTCTATGAAGTGTCCTCAAAAGGATGAAAAGCTAGATCATGAAGATCATGAGGCTGAATATAGAAAGAATAATCTCAAGTTTGGAAAAGGTAAGATGAAATTTAAGAGGTTTAACTATAAGAATATTTTGAAAAGGAAATTTTATACAAAGGGACATGATTGTTTGTCTGATGTTAGTAGTGGTATTTTAGATTATGAATATAAACCAGATTAGGAGGATGTAGGAAATGAGGTTATATTCATGACCAATATGCAATAAGGTCTTCTTGTGATAGATATTCTTCATTGGGAAATTTTATATCAAGTTATTCTAGATACTCTGATGAAGATGAAGAGAAGGTAAAATATGATCTTGAAAGCATCAAAAAGGAGTTAAAGAATGTTGAGAATAAGAACAAAAAAATAAGTTTTCAGGTCAAGGAGTATGAAAATCAGATTCATAAGCTAGAATAAAAGTACAAGTCTGAATCTAGCAAGAAAAACGAGTCAATCAAATTATTATACAAGAAGGTAAATTATCTTTTACATTATAAAGAAAGTGTGTTTTCAAAATTTGAAGAAGATGTAGAGTTCCTAAGTGCTGAGCTACTAGAATTTTCCAATAAGACTATGTTCTTTAAATTTTTTGAGAAAAGTCCTAATGATCTAAATGATCTACTTGGGAAACAAAGACAAGAAGGTGATCGATCTAGTTTGTGTTTTAAAAAGGAATCTAAAGGAAAGGAATTGAAGTAAGAAGACATGATTCCAAGAAAGGAGGAAGGTGAACCTAGCATCAAGGAAAATTTGATAAATGTGCCTTTCTTCAAAGACAATGTGAAATCAAGGCTAATAAGGAAACCTAATGCCTTAAGGTATGAACTAAATTTCAATGGATATTGTTATACTTGTAATGTATTTGTTCATAGGGAAAGAGAGTGTAGAAGGAATTCTAGAGATACTCATCCATGGAGAGACAATAGGAGTGAGCAAGAAAAGAATGTTGTATGCTACAAGTGTAATGAGGTAGGCCATGTTGCTAGTATTTTCTTGAATGATTCATCTAGTCATGTTGATGGTTACAACAGGAAGAGTTCTACAAAGTATGTTACAAGTATAATGGATTTGATCATGTTGCAAGAAACATTTTTCATGACTATTCAATGAAAAAATTGAGCTTTCAAGGTTCTATATTGTAAGGAAGTTTATTTCAACGGCCTAAGATGCATGATAATTGTATAAGAAGTAATTAGGAGATTGGAAGAGATCTTTGTATCTCATCAAGAGATGGTGATAATGGAAGGAAAGGCTTAATCAATAATTCAGATCAGAAGAGAGAAGAAGGAGTTATCCAGGTGTCTACGAGGGATTGGGACCTATTCAAAACATTATTGTAGGTCTTCATGGTATTCATATACCACTACTATGCTTATTATAGTTATATTAGTCCATATAAAGTATTTGATTGAGGGGGAGTTGTCTTGGTCAATGAGTGAATCCTTCATGATGTCAAGGTATGTCCTTCAATTCATTTCTCCTACTCTTATGGTTCAAAATGGTTCACCATGTTGTGTTTGTCAAGATTTAATTCTTATTGTCCTTCAAGTACAAGTCTTTGTTCTTGAATTCTGAGTTTTAATTATCATGGTGAATTTTTAGGCCTGCAATGAATTAGTGTGTGTAAGATTCATGATAATTTATTATACGAGGTTTTTTTGTCAATTCATTTGTATGAAAATTATCTCCTTGGTATTTCTCATTTGTTAAAGTTGATGGAACTGTCTATGGTCTATGGAATATCATGGTGACAATTCCGAGTCACATCAAGTATCATCATTTTTGTCATAATCCTCAAGTTCTTGAACCAAGTTTTTAAGGGTCTTGAAGTTTGTAAATCTATGAAGATATCTTAAATGTTAAGCCATCGTGTTTGTAGTCATTCAAAGTCTTTTTATTATTCATTGGTGTGTCTTAGTCATCTAAAGTGTGTTAAGTAAAAATGTGCATGGTTTTCAATTAGTATGGAGTGTTCAACATGATTGACAGGTGTTCTAATGATTTGAGATGAATATTTAAAGATTGAATGTGTCATCAAAATGATGACTTGATAAAACCATAACTTTTAGAGTGGTCTCTAAAAGTGAAGTGGTCAATTCACGAGAGTTTAAGTGAAAACTTAGGTGGATCTAGGTATGAAAATGATATTCATGCTTGTAAATCATGAAAAAGAGTCTTGGGACATCAAGTGATGATATTATAGTGTTATACGTTGTGGTTGTGCACTTGAAATCAAAATTCATGAATTTGTAAAGTTTCTCTTCCCTGACTAGATTCTAATGGTGCTTTTTAAGTAGTATAAAGGAAACAATGAGTTTTAAGGTACAAATGGGGAAATTCAAAGATAAAATCTTATACAAAGCATATAGAATATGATTTATTCAATATTGAATTCGTTTTAGACCTTTGAACTATTCAAATTTCTTTCAATCTTTGACAATTTTTAGATTTTAAAGTAAATGTCCACATAGAGCTAATCGAGAGTGTTGAACATACAATCTGGATATGTTTTTCTTTGGAGCACATATTTAAGGTTCTTATATATGGTATTATGGAAAAATGGATATCTATAATTGGTGAGGCTTCTTCATGGAAATGTAATCATCAGAATTTAGATGTTTTTTCATGCCTAAAAAGGGCTAGTTAGATTTCTGTATGCATTTGATGATGTGAAGAAGCTACAATGTAATTTATGTTGACTCTCATGTTAATAAGAGATGTATGAGAATTTTAAACTATTGAAGAGTTTTAGATTATGATAATAAATTAAAATTATGTGATGGTTTTATCTTGTGTAATGTTGTAGCATCATCGACTGTGTCTTGTCTAGGTATAGGATTGTAAGTTAATATTTGGTATCCTTTGAGTTCTTCTTGTGATTTTACATGTGCTTAATGGTTTTGAGATTTATTCCTAAGTGAGTGAGGAGTGGTTTGCATGAGTCTTCTCATCCAAATTATGATTCATATTGGAAGGGTATAAAATGATTCATGGTAAAATTATGCTACAAGTCAAGTATTGTATATCTATAGGTATGGGCATTGATATGTTGTAATTATTTATATGTCTAAGCTTCAAGAGTATGCTATATCTATGTGTGAAGGTATTGTGAGATTTGAATGTGTAAGGAAGATAATCTCAATAATTATGATTCTCTTGTTGATCCATGAGCAAAACAAACTTTCTATAGGTACGATGAGTGAGAAAGAGGTGGAGCATGTAAACATAAATAGGTATGAGGTGTTTTGTGATGTGCTTGTTATTATCTAGTTGTTCTATAAGGAGTGTGATTGGTGTGACATGGTGTTTGAGTCAAAATTTGCTAAGGGTGGAGAGTATGAGACCTCACTAAGCTAAGAATGTAGTATGTTAAGCTACAAGATTGAATATTCGTGAGAGGTAGAGCAGGTTCTTCCACATGTGAGAAATTTCCAACAAACACCATCTGTTGTATGTTATGATGTTCTCATACTTATATACATGACCTAGAAAGTGACTCTTATCTCCAAAATTCATGTGTGTGTCTAGTGGAATGTTCTATGAGTGGGAATGGTCATTCTTGCTTGATAGTGCATCCTATAGGACTATAGATGTTGGTAGCATCATCATTGAAGGTTATAAGGTATATAGACTACTAGTAAAGGTTAATGAAGATGATTATTACTATGAGGAAACACTTAACTTGGTATATTTATCTATCTATGGTGAAAATGATGTGTCACAGAACTCAAGAGGTCTTATATGTTCACTGAGTGCCATGAGGAGAAAAAGCGATGCTCAAAGTAGTAAGGTAGTTGTCATAATAGGGGAGTAAAAGTTTTCACTTTTTGAAGGCACTCTAGGTGAACTCATGTGTAAAAAAGGTAAGTTTTTGAAAAATTTGAAGCTAGATATGAGCTAAAGGTTGATGCTATAATGGTAGTCATTAGACAAATGGCGTGAAAAGGTGCTTCTACATGTGTAAAATGATGTGAATGACTCAGACAAGTTAGGGGGAACATGTGTGCATACTTCTAGAATGTGTTATAGAGGTCTTCAAGGAATATGAGGTATGTTTTAGGTGTTTCTCTCCAAGTTCAAGAATATCAAGGTCAAATTTACATTATTAAAGAATGCTTTAGGACAATGCTCAAGTGTTTGTCATCCATCCATGCCCATAATACAAATTAAGAAGCTTGTTATTATATTCTTATACTAGAGATGAATGGTTTAAGTCTAGGGAGATTCATATGGAGTCTTTTTATAAGTTTATTGTGCTTCTAGAGTCTTGATAAAATTGTCTAAAATACATTGAAGGTTCATTTCAGTGGAATTCAATCCTAGTTTAGTATGTAAAGCAAGAGATGGTAGTGTCAAGACAAGTTTGTGCCTTGAAAAGATTGAAGAAGCCCAAGAATGAAGGTAAGAAGGATTTTTGAGCTCAAATAAATAATTTTTAACACGATCATGAGGAATTTTCTTCAGGTACAGGGATGCTACAGTGGTCTCATAATGGTACAAAATTGTGTTTGGAGGTGAAATGACTAGTTTTTGCATGACTAGAAGGTGAATGACAGTTCTACAACCCAAATTAGAGGTATGATGTTGATTTCTTTAAATTTATTCTCTTGTTTAAGTTATTGTATATGATCTTCTTAGGGGGAGCATGGTGTTTTTATGCTTGAAAATGACTTTAAAAAATACATTTTTGAGAGAGATTTTAAGTTGTGAGATATAATGAATATTTTTCTTGATGTTTCTAACCAAATCATGTACCTATGAAGCTAAATAAGATGAATAATATTTCAGTACAATAATTCCTATGTCATTAATGTAAAAAGGGGGAGACGTTATGTAGTTTGTAATCAATGACAAGGGGGAGATTGTTGGCATGATGTGTATTTGGTGTTTTGTTTGATGTAAAAGCTCATTAAAGAAAAAGTGGATGCTGGAGTGGAGTAAGATGATGCTCAAAGAAATTATTACATGGATATTCATTTATGATATTTTTGCATATGTTTATTCGGTTAGGATTCTTTCTTCTTGGAAGCCAATTTAGGTGACCTAACTAGTCTAAGTGATGTTGTATGTAGGTTGGAGCTTATTTACTACTTGAGATTTTTTTGGATGATGGAGAGAATGATTAGAGATTAATTACGCACTCATATGAGTTTTACAAGTATAGATACGGGTGAATGATCAAGATTTAGGTGCTCATTTGAACCGGGTTTGGCATTTAGAAGGAATGAGATTGAGTTATGTAGATATATCAGATAATGGAAGTATGTATGAATTTGATTTATGATGTAATAGGTATGTTAGTGTATTTTTGAGAGTTTCGTGGTGATTTAAAGTTCTATTTAAGTCAACCTTATCCTTTTCAATGAAAAACCCTAAGTGCTAGCTATGCAATTCTAAATGGATGGAATGATTGAGAGATATTTATTACATGGGGTTTATTGGAAATCGTACTATGGTGTGTCATGGTATTGTGGGAGAAATTTTAGGTTTCCATGATGTGTATTTTTTAATTTATGTCAGTTTTGGTGAAGTAGCATCAAGAAGAAGGCCCTTTCTTACTCCAAATAGGTCTTTCGATGCTCACCATGAATTGTGTGCTTTACATAGGACCTTATGGATTTCAAGGATGCTTATAAATTTAAGGTTTAAAAATATAATGAGTTCATTTAATTATCATTTATTTTATGAACTAATGTTAAGAAGGTAAACACCTCTTTTTGTGTTCAAAACCCTATATCAAAAGAAGTAGGAGAGAAAATGATTATAAGTGGCCATAATTTATTGATAGTGCATGGATGACGCTTTTATTATGCAGAAGACTCCACCAAGTTTCAATAAAGGTTTGATAGGGGTTGTGGTGATGAGTGGAACTCACTCCAAGAATTTAGTTTCTTAAAACATTTAGTTTGGGACAAAGTATTCTAAAGGAGTTGCAATCCAAATGATAATTATGAGATGTATACATGAGTTTTCATGATTTTCATGATGTTTTAAGGTCATGGTGATACATTCACATGGTCAAGTATGCTTCATTTATGTTGATTGGTCAAAGGGTAGTTTTTGGTAGTTTCAAGTAGTTTACAACGATCATCTTGGTTGAAGGCCTTCTACTTAGATTTGGAAGGAGTTACAATATGCTATAGAAAGGTAATTCAGAGATATTTAGAATGGTATAAGTTAGGTCTCATGATGATTTGATTTTTTGTGGTTTTTGGGTCAATTCGTGAGAAAGAAGATATCTTTCTCTTTGGGATAAGGTTTCTTTTACTAAAAGTGAAGAGAGATAAATTTAGCATCTAGTAAATTCATTTGGAGGTAATGAAAGTGTTAGGAATGGTGTTAATCAATTGTATTTGTAAAGATGTGTTATAGTTAACTTATTTTGGTGAAGGGAAAATTTTATTTGGTTTGAACATGTCATTGTTTCATGAGCTCTAACTTCTATAGATGTGATTTACATGTCCTATAATTTACTTTGTGTGGTCACATGCCATAGTTAAGGTGTTATTGAGGGTCTTGAGGCCCAAAGGAAGATTCAAGATGTTGGAAACAAATTTTTGAAAATCTAATGATTCAGTGGGCCCATTAAATAATGTAATTTGTTTTGTTAAAGTAAAGTGCGACCATGGATGATGTTTAAATTCCATATTAAACATGTGTGGTGATTTTGGAGCTTTAATAAAAAAAAATTGGTATTAGAGTATTTTATCATTCCAAAGATAGGGTTTGGAGGATTTTTGGTGCATGGTGAGTGGTATTTGGCTAGGACGACCTACTTGGGTCACTTTTTAATTTTGTGATAAAGTTTATCAGAATTTTTAAACATGATGTTGTATAAATAATTGAGGGAAACCAAGATCATTTGAATTTTAATCAAGAAGAGCTTATAAAAGTGATGTATAGGATATATTGGTACTTATTATGATATATAGGATGCTTTTCTTAAATGTTTTTTTATAGTAATGGGTGTAAAGTTACATATGAATCATTGAATTATTTACATCAAGGATAGAATGAAGCAATCTTACATTATATTTTACTCTTTAATTATTGCATGCACAATTTACTATTTCATCCTATTGATCTAGAAATGCAATTCGAGATGGCTTGATTCCACCATTAAAAGAAAATATATTATATGAGACATGTGATTCCTTTACTCTTATTTTCTATAAAATGATTGATTTAAAAAAACTAATTGCATGTCTTGTTATAACACGTCCTTTTACTTATTCTACTCCTCCCTTTCCTACTAGGTCTTCTCCTCTCCCATATATTGACCCCACTTCACGGTCACCATATCCTCCTTAATGTAATCATCATCTTTCTCCACCACTGCATCAAAATTCACCTAAGCCATCCCCACTTCTAAACCATGAAAAATTATACTTTTCACATAGTGATAAACCAAATTAAGTCTTGCGTACATTTTTGACAATTCATCGATCCATTTTCCAACCAAAGCATCATTCCTCTCACTTTGGTTGCACACCGCAATCGTGACCTCCATTTTTCCATTTTCACTTCATCAATGTCCACCATGAAAATGATTTCTATGTCATTCACGGTATACTTTAATAATTATATGATAAGTGTGTTATTACCTTCTTCACCTTCTCTTCCAATAAATCTATCTCTCCTCCACATATGTGAGCATCTGCACATGTCACCTTATCTCAATCACCTCCTCTTAAGGTTACTATTCGTCCACCTCCCAAGGTCATCATTCATCCACCTCCTCCAGTTTTCCCACCTCTTGCTATATCCTCTCACCCTACCCACATTTCTCCTATATTTCACTAGATTCCTAAGTATCCCACTTCCACATTTCCCATTGTCACACCTCCCATTGTTAGTAAAATATCCTATAATATCCCATTTGGCACCTATACACATGGTACTTTCTCTCCACTTCTTCCTTATGAGAATCACAATCCTATTCACCTATGGTAGATTATCGTCATCTCTACCTTATTACTCGATGGTGCACTCATGTTCTTAAGGTTCAGACATGATTGTTGAGAGAATTGTTACTTAAATGAACCTCACTTTCACATTAGGGGGGAATTATTCTTCTCGCATCCTTCATCGTCATGAAACTAAATCATATATTTCATTTAAACATCTCATTAAAAAACCAATTTCAAGACATCATTAGTTTATCATCTGCATTACTTTCTCACATTACCATTTCTATTTATCTACCTTATTGCATCATATATTTACATCTCCATCTACCATATGCTTTATTATTCATTGTTATTCACATACAATTCATATTCAATTCCTCACTTAGCAATTATTTCCACATCATAATGATTTTCAATGATCAACAATATATATCATATCAACCATAAAAACAATACATTAAGAATCCAACAAACGGTAAAATCATCACCAAGTGCAAATAACAATGATCGTATAGTGTACAATGAACATAGAAAACAAATACAAAATCAAGAAACACACAAACACACAAATATATATATATATATATACATACATACATACATACATACATACATACATACATACATACATACATACATACATACATACATACATACATATATATATATCATCCAAAATAATAGTTAAAAAATACAATCGCTAGGGATAAATCGACCATGCTTCAATACATCCTTTATAATACATCATATGTCATCCTCACTATCACTATCTATAATTGTGGGAGCTCTAAAACTAAAACCTTCACCGCTAACTCTACGATGCTGATCTCAAGCTCTGTATCTCTCAATTTACCTCTACTTATTGGCCCTCAAACTCCACATATCATGAAAATAAATCCTAATCTAGGCCAACCTCTCCCACAACATGTCTCACTAGCTCTATCTCTACATGAGCCTCATCATTCTCACTCAGAAAAATTGTGCGCGTGGCCAACACTATTGCCATGAACATTCACAAGTATGTCCACCCTATCTAAAATCCCTCTTCTCACATGAATAATTGGGGCCACATTCCAAGTGAGTGTTCTTATGGATGTATCTATGAGTATGATCAGTGTTCAATAAGAATCACCCACAATCACATAAAAAAACTTCATATTAACACTGAAACATAATCATATTCACTAAAAAAATTAACTAGTAAACCAAGAACAATATATGATACTTACGTTTTTCTTGTTCCACTGCTATATTTTCAACCTAGAGGATGGATTCCTAGCCCTTCACGCCCCAATTGTTGTTCCACCTACCACATCTATCACCACTAGAAACAACAACGCCCATCAATATGTCTTCCACCATTGAATATATTCCTCGGTTCACCCCAAGTCATCCATGTATAATGGTCTTATGGATGGATCTTCCTCATGTGGACCATGGGGCACTACCTTTTCTCCTATGGGGCTTGGTCTTAACCCTAGCCACCTCAATTTCATAGTCTATTGACTCCATATATATTGTTCTTTGGGAAGGTCCAGGGGGACATGCTTTGAACGTTTTAGACACTTTCTCACCCTAGAACAACTCTTCTATCCATGAGAATTGATCCTTTAAGAACATAGTGTGCCGAATGAACCTTAAATCAACACCATCCTCTAATATCTCTATAGAGTCTTCATATAATGGCCCCAAGGCCCATCGATACATCATTGACCTATGTTTGGTTGTATCAATTTTCTTTGTGGGGACCCACCCACCCCGTCGTAAATATCTCTTATCAATCCCATTGATCCATGGCCCAATAAATGGCCTTAATATAGCTATATGCTCATATGCCCATACATACAAAGTAGTATCTCTTAATCTAGATCCACGTTCCTCCTATGTGAACTGATATTGGCCTAATGTTTGGCTCATATCTTGAGCCTCGTTACTATTCTTTTCTCTTCATTTGTACCTTGTAGATCACATTCTAACCTAGTACCATACTATAAGTTATAAGCATTCCATTTTCAAATACATCACATGTACTAATCAATACCTACGCATAATTTTTAAAATCTACTTCCCCTCCTATACTATCTCTCGAGTTAATATTACTTCCTTTCATAGCCTTTCTTTTGACTCCGTTCTCGTTTCTCGCACCTCACCCTTTCACCGAAGGGAGGGGGCATATAATAGGGATAATATTATAATCCCTTTCAGGATATAGTACAATAAATTTACATTCCTATCATATTTTATATATCTCAGTCAAACATGGTTATAATTATCATATATGAAAATAAATACCTTTTTCTATTTCAAATAAATTTTCCCTAAATGACCTAATTTATTGGAAAATAAAATACCTCTTGATGAGTAATCCTCTAAATACATTTTATCCAAATCAACTCCTATCACTCGAATCAATCAATAAATACAATAAAGTAAAGTTATTCTACTATCCAAAATTCACCCCCAAGGTAATTTTGATAAAATGCACAATTTCTTCAGGATTGAGCAAGCAGAAATGGGTTCAGGCCCAAAATTACATTTTGAGGGGTTCGTTGGATTTTCTTTAATTTCCCCATCCAAAGAAGAATCCAAGGAGATAGCGAAAATTTGTAAAAATTTGAAAAAATGAAGTCAAGGGCCTATTTTAGTGCAAATTGCTGACAGCTAAAATGGAACCAATGCAGATCATACTAGGGTTTTTCGTATGAAGTAAATTCCTGAAATACTAGAGAGGTGGTGAAATTGTGAAAAAGAGGGTAAAAATCAAAAGTCGTGGGACATATGGGACAAAAGTACTCGAAATTCCTGAAAATCCAATTTGGCCGCAAGCCAATTCATTGTAGTTAAGGTGGAAAAATATGTCCAAGATAGTCAAGCCAACAAAATCTAAAATGGCCACAAGCTAGTTCATTGCGGTTAAGGCAGAAAAAATTGTCTCATGTGGTTTGTGGGACAATTGGGACAAAAGTATGAGTAGGACCCGAAAAGCTAAAATAGATATGCTCAAAGAGTTGTGGAAAAGCTTAAAATCCTAGTTAGCGGTGGGCGCATGAGGATGGAAATGCTCGAATCAGGTGACACAAAGAAAATATGTCCACATGGTCCTAGTATCCTAGGAATATGAGTTCCTGAAAACCCGCAATACCCGCAATCCAAAGGGAAAGTCAACGCCAACCCCTGAACTTCAAACGGTCATAACTTTTGACCTAGAGCTCTGATTTTCACAAAATTTGAGTTTTCATAAACAACATAAAATAAAAATCTCTAACTCCAAAAAATTTAAATTCCCAGTCCCGTTAAATGCAATAAATCCCTGGAGAAAGAAAAATAACTTCTCACACTCAGAAGACCATAACTATTGCAATTTTCAATGAATTTTCACAAACTTGGTCTTGTTGGAATCGTGATTCCAATCCCAAATAAAAAAATCAAGAAATGTAGAAATTAATGAATATTTTATGCTGATGTTTTTGAAAACATGTATAGGTTCAAAATAGTGATTTTGTTAGTGGTTGTGAGAACATTTAATGAAGCATGGGCATACATTTTTCACTGCTGCAAGTTATGGGACAATATGGGGAGCCTATTACAATCAACATACCATCATTTCACTTCATTTATTACCTATTGCAAGTTGTGGGAATTAAAATTTCAGGATTTTCATTTCTCACTCTCTCTCTCCTCTCATAATTCTATAAATTAGACCATTGGGATCATTATAAGAGGATGGTTTTTAAGTAGAAAAAAAAATTCATTTTGGTTTCATGAAGACAATTTGCTAAAGGCCCTTGTAGTGAAATCCTTTCATGGTGATCCAGGCCTTTACTTTGTAATAGATTGAACTGTGTATATCATGAATAAATAGATGCAAATTTATGGATGTATCTTCCCTTGCTGTGTTTTTGCATTCTTCTTGCCTCTTCTATATAATTGTAGATATATTGTGTATATTTTATGCTCTCACAGGAATTCATTATAATTATGTGTGTATGAAATATTGTTTTGAATGCAGCTATTAGACTATGGAGAACTATTATCACCCTCTCCAATATGCACTTCACTTCTATTTTTCACACATTGGAAAGCTATTCTCATTCCCTCCTTTTCTGGTGTATCACCGTTGTTAGTGTAGGCTTTACTTTCATGCACTCTCTCTCCCTAGTCCCTTGGAAAGTTAGATTAGGATAAGATAGTTTTTCATGCATTAGAGTAGATTGTGGTAGGTAGTTTACGAGAAAGAACCAACTTTCTCTAGAGGTCTATCTTAAGCAATAAGTTCCACAACTTGGAGATAGCACCCAAGTTACCCAGTCACACCGTGAGCTCAAGAACACACACTTATGAAAATCTAAGGGTTGTGTGATTTGGTGATAACAATTAAAACTCGAGAATACCTAACTTGGGATCTGTATTGCATCACCTTCACTTCCAAATGACCTAACTTTGAAGCCATGTAATATTATTCGAATAGAAACACCTCTTACTATAAGATTAGGGGAAATGAGATGTCATTTCCTTTCCTATGATACTCTATGTGACTTCTTCAATCAGGAACAAACAAGTTACAATCAGAACTACAAAGTTAAAAACAAAGTATTTATTTGTATGAAGTGGTTATACCTTTCGGGGAAGCTTCATGGATGGAAAGAAAAATGGACGTCCCTCCCCAACACTTTTCCTCTGTTGGCAAGAAACCCAAATCCTTCAACTATCAATAAAATCATGTTGGGAATTGATCACTCCCTACCTCTTCTATCACCTTTGACAACAATCCAACATCTCCAATATCATCACAACTATTTCTTTAAGTTTCTCCATATGAAAATTTTCTACCTCTTATATTTATTCAAGTTTCTCCATATGAAAATTTCCTATCTCTTCTTATGCTAAAAGGGTCAAAACATTGATCAATGGCTCACCATGCTACAAGTTTCTATATTATGCATGCACTCTGCAACATGGATTCTCCAGAACCTATACAAGTACTTTTATTACTTCCTTTACACCAGTTGAATTTCATTCAAATATCATAAACGGGAGGAAAATGTAGACACAAAATAATGCACGTATCACCACTTTACTATGTCATTGGTATGTTGTTATATGCATAAATCTTAAGTAAGATAAATAAACATTGATGACAGTTTCCCTTTTCCTTATACATGCTTTGATAGATTTTTATTGTGACACTCTTCTACACCTCTCAATTTTACATTCACTTGTGTTCAGTCATATGATCCTTGTCTATTTTTTTTTTTTTCACATCGGGCATTTGAGGTCTTAGGACACTAGCACCCACGAACTTGTGTCCCTTCGGGTGGTTATGTATTCTTACTATTTTTAAAAAAAATTAGCAATTTTGGTCAACCTTATTTCTTTTTTCAACCCTATCTCGCATTCATAGTCAACCTTTGGCTCCACTAATGTTAAAATTCAATCAAGGTATTCATATATGTACATAACATACTAACAATTATTCTGTTTGGAAATTCAAAAGGGGTTATCACATCTACATAATATCACCACTATTTAAAGGGACTACATTTTGGGATGTATACACTATATTGGAAGGGGAAGTGTTGAATTCTATACCACAATTTTACATCAAAGCTAACTATAACTCGACATGTTGGCATCATTAAGGTGAAGGAAAACATAAGGAAACTATTTCAAATACAAGGACACATAACTACATGGATTTTTAAATGTACTTTAGTTCTTGGTATTATGTTCACTCATCGAGTTACCGCTAATGTCATTCGAATTCTCATATTGTATATTTTATTCAATTATAATGTGCTTGTGATCTTGTGCATATAACTAGTTTTTTTCTTAAAAAGGTTACAGTACCATAAAAAACCTAATAGAAATGTCGGAGTGATAAATAATATATTGAAGTAAAGACCCTTATAGCTAAAAAAAAATAATAGATCTTGATTTTTCACACATACACTAGTTCCTAGAATGGACACTAGATCTTGATTGGGTGCTTCTGTCCGAGAAAATTTCAATGTCCCAAAACTCTCTGTAAGCCACTATGACATTATTTCCGTGCAATATCCAAGTAGATACATAGTCCCGACTACCTCCAAGTTACACAAAAATTAGTTAGTCATCTATGTCTTTCATTTTCTTAAATTTTTACACTGTGGAATACTTGGCACTTGTATATTGTTATATATTATCATTTTTATATCATTAGTAATAGTAGTTACTATAAAATAAGATATAATTCCATTTATATTAAAGTAGGTGTGTTTTACACTAGGGGATTCCTTCAATGAATTCTATTAATCATATTTTCTAGTTTTTCCTCGAGCTCAATCAACATGGAAGTTTTAGAACATTTTTCTCTAAATTTATTTACCTAGAAAGTGTTTCTCTTGAGATACTCGGTCACACTAGGTTTCATTTAAAAAAAAATTACACATTTTTAGAACTCGATATTCTTTGTTATATATAGAAATACATAAATAATTCCATTTTTAATAATTTTCCTCTACATATAAATTATTCGCCACTGCGATAAGGTTGATTTTTTTTTACTAGTGATGCTTGATTAAAAACTAAGACGAGAAATTTGGCTAGAGGTTAAACACCTCCATTTCTACTTGAACACTAAATAATTCCCCCTTTTTTGGTCGGTGGTGTGCCTCTCGGATGATCATACCTATCATAATTGACAACCTCATTTTCATTAATCTCATCAACCATGGCACACGGTTTTACACGAAATTTCTCTAGGTGTCGGCAGAGCCCTTCTCCTTCTTTTCAAAGTGTCTAGGTAGAAACATAAACATTATGGAGACCCCACAAATCATTGAAGAACCAGAAGCATGACCAACATAAGAAGAGATAGATGAACCACCCGAGGTATATTTTGGAACATCCTTGGTAGAATCTCAAATTTGAATGTAAACCCATTCTTCACCACTTTGATCATTAAGGATAGATGGCGCACAACCTGTTGCATGTTTGACTCGGGGGCATCATGCAATGTCATGCCTTTGGAAGTCATGAATGAGCTAAACCTCAAAAAATGACAGCAACATATGGAAAGTGCAATGCCATGGACTCTAGATAAATGATAGTAGTAGGATGTGTGAAGGGTTTGGTGGTGCATCTCAGATCTTACCCAAGGAAAAACTTAAAACTTGATGTTGTCATTGTTTCCTGTGCAACCAAGTGGGGCATGCTAGTGTGAAGAAAATGGGCTGCAAGTGATGGTGGGAGTCTCCAAATGGATATGTCCTATGCTACCATTCTAATTGAGGGCAGCCTTGTCAAGTTCTATGCGAGTAAAAGAAAATGTTGCATCTTATTGAGGATCCCAACAATGCCTCCTATGAGGTATTATACACAAATGTTGATGCTAAAATTTTGTAGCATTTGCTGATGGAAAGGAGCACAATATTTAAGAGTTTAAACGCCTTGAAAAAATGGGCTCTTCATGGACTATTGTTTGATAGATCTTTCTCCAAGTTTGGGAATGGTCCTGTTGTTGTTCTACTTACTCCTAGTCAGGAAAAATTAGTTTTTTCCTTCAAACTCAACTTTGAATGCACCAACAACATTGCTGAGTATAAGGCACTATTGCTTTGGGTTTACGATTTTCTTGGAAATATGGTATCAAACACATCATTATCAAAGGAGACTCAGAATTAATTGTAAAACAAGTCATAAAACTATATGCCATAAAGAATTGATGAATGAAACAATACAAACATGCAGTTTGGGATTTCATTGAGATGTTCTATTCATTCAACGTTATGCATCTTGATAGGAAGTTCAATGACTTGGAAGACAAGCTTGCAGTGTTGGGGTCTCATTTTTACAATTGTACAATGTCCCCATATTGTGAATATGAGGTTGAGGTATTGACAAGACCCTCTGTCCCTGACAACATTAAGCATTGCTGGGTTTTTTATGATGATGCTCAAATCAGAAGATTTATGTAGAATAAGGGAGATTTTGCTGATCAATGCATTGATTTGGAGCCAATGCTATGTATAAAAGAAGGAAAACAAACCTTGTTTGGCAAGGGTATCATCCAGCTAAAGACTAATACCATTCCTAGAGGGCTGGTTGCTTTTGAGTCCAATTTTGATAATGTTGATTACATTATTAACAAATGCATGACATCCTCAAGGGATATTGAGAATCCATGGAAAATTTGACTATGTAGTAATCTTAGCAAAGAGGATAAGTAGTCATACATATAATTATTGAAAAGGTATCGGGATTGCATAGCTTGGACCTATTCTCGAACTAAAAGCATACAGACAGGACCTATTTCAACATGAGATCCCCTCTAATTCTAATGCAAATCCATTCAAGATGAAATAGAGGTCCATCAATCCACTCTTATCCCCAAAATGAAAGAAGAACTGAAGAAGCTAAGAGATGGAGGGAAAATGCAGCCCACAAGGTATTCTTCTTGGGTTGCAAACCTAGTACCAGTTAGAAAGAAAAATGGTGACATTAGGCTATGTGTTGATTTTAGGAATCTAAAGAGAGCATCAATGAAGGATAATTATACTGTACCAAATATGGAGAACATGCTACAATTAGTGTGCAGTTCTGAGTTGCTTTCCACCTTCGATGGTTTCTTTAGTTATAACCAGGTTGTGGTGAAGGAATCACAAAGGATCAAGATAGCCTTCACTACTCCTTGGGGACCTATATTAATGTCAGGATGCGCTTTGGTCGATGAATGTTGGAGCCACCTTTTAAAGAGCAATGGATGTTGATTTTGCTGGTTACATCAATGAGTTTATTATATTCTACCGGGATGATGTGATTTGTGTTTTCTAGAAATAGAAGTGACCACTTGCTGCGGTTGGAGAAGATGCTAATAAGATGTAGAAAATATGGCATGTCACTTAATCCAAAGAAGCACCAATTTGAGAGTACAGAAGGAAAAGTTTCTTGGTCACATAGTGTCACAAGAAGGAGTGATGATTGATCTAGAAAGAGTAGAGGTCATCAACAAGGTCCCAATCCTAAGGAATAAGAAAGGAATTCAATCTTTCTTTGGGTAGATAAACTTCATTAGAATATTCATATCAAACTTTGTTGAGTTGACCATTCCAATCACTTCCATGCTAAAGAAAGACCAAGTCATCAAACGGGAGGATGCTGCCATCTAAGCTTTCGATGAGATCAAGCAAGCACTAAAGCATGCACTGTTCTAGTAGCTCCATATTATAAGAATCCTTTTTAATTATTTTTCTTGTCTTGAGAGAACACTATTGCTTCTATCCTACTATAGAAGGATGATGAAGGGTATATGGAACTCAAGCCTGCTTTACCTCTTCATCTGCAAATTTCTTCATATCATTTTATGCAACATTTAGAAGATCAAGAGGTATGTCCTTATGAAACTCACATTAACAGATTGTTGAGCTTGATGAAGAGAGGAGGGCATCCCACCAAAGGCATGTAAAGTTCAAAGAGAAGCTGAAAAAGTTATTTGACAAGAAGGTCACTCCCAGAGATTTCAATGTTGGAGATCTTGTGTTGCTATGGGATAGCAAACATGAAGATAAGGGAAAGCATGGCAAGTTTGACTCATTATGGATGGGCCCTTCCTCTATTGATATCGTAATTGGTCAAACATACCTTCTTCCTCAAGGACTTAGATGGTGAATTTCTCGAGTTTCTTGTCAATGGTAGGCATTTGAAGTATTTATTGTATTGAAACCCCTAAATCAAGGAAAAATCTTTTGTACAGTGTATAGTTTGTTGTTTGTTCCTTTTCTTTTGTGTTTTTTCTTGTTTTGGTCCTCGGTTTTACTGTGTTTGCTAGTTTCTCTATTTGTTTTTGAAGTGGCTTTGTTTGTCTACTCTGCAAGATGACTTCATTACCCAATGGCTATTCTTGGAACTTGGTCTACCTCTATTCTTGTGGCACTCACAGGGAGTGCCCATCCCCAATTCGGAGCCGATGTTGGTGCTCAAAATAATCTCACCCCAATTTTCCCTTGAAAATATATCGATTTGCAGCCTCTGTCACTTTCTTTTTCCCCGTGTCTTTCCTGGTCAATCTTTGTTGCAATTTTTAATCTATTCCTAGGTCATAGATCACTTATGGGTCCATGGTTTGCTCCTTTTTTCTTTGTTCCTCTAGAAAAGGTCTGTAATTTGGGTCTACCTTTCTCTGTTTATCAAAAAACTCGGGTTCTTCCATGTTTTCCATTCTCCATGGTAAAGATTTGTCTTCCTTGTCGTTTCTACCCTAAATACTTGAAGAAAATGAATGGATGTATCTCTAAGAAACATATTTGAGCCTTACTGACATTTATAAATTATTTATCCTTGGAGAAATTTTCATTTTTGGGTTAGAATGATCATTTTTGTATATTTTACGGTTTGAAGGGTGTTTCTCCAAGTCAAATTTACATCCTTGCATCAATAGGGGACATGGCACCTTTTCGTTGGATGCAACTCACCTAGGTAACTCAAAATCTCTATGAATCACCTCAACTTAAAATGTGTCCACGTGGAGTCACAACTATTATTTAAAGATCTACTTTTGGGTTTGGCCTTGGATTAGCGCCAGGAGGACATGTGGAGGTCTCTGCTACTTTTCCCGAGACTTAAACAAATTTTTATGCAGTTGATACACTTTGGCTGAATAGGACATGTGGTGATTTCATGCTCATTCGAGTCTGCACTTTGTGTGCCATCTTGAAATTGTGCCATAGTGACACGTGGAGGAGCCACACATGTTCGGAGACTGACCCTTGAGATTTATTTTAAAGAAGTGCTAGGATGACACGTGGAGGCCTTTGCTTACTTTGCATTTTTCTTAGACTTTTCAATGATCAAAGGAGACTACCTCAGAGCATGACACGTGGTGCCTTCCACTGAGCTTCAAGCATTGGACAAACTTTACCAGGATAGGACATGTGGTGAGCCCGCTCGTTTAAGGTATCAAATTTTTTAGACCATCTCAATGTGTGCCATGGTGACACGTGGCAGTTTGAAAAGTCAAAGGGATGAGGAGGCATACCATCGGGGGTAATTATGATTTTTTGCCCCTTGACATGCAAATGACTAAAAACATCAAAATGGCACGCAAAGCACGATAAAGGAAGGGTCAAATCTTGCTCGGTTAATGGAGGAGGTGCGGACACTTGGGGAAAATTTGGGAGAAAAGGATTTAAAAATCAAAATGGCCCACGAGCCCGATGAGGGAAATAGTTAATATTTTACCCCGGTCAATGGCAGAAGGGTGGAGCTACGGGGAAAACTTGGAAAATTTTCCCTTTACCAAAAGGGGAGTAAAATGGCATAATTTGGCCACGGTTGCAGGGGCCCACCTTAGGGAATGTGTTAGGATCATTTCCCAAGGGCAAGAGGTGCGTAGAAAAATATTATTTTTTTCCATTTTTCCATAAATTTGTAAAAATTCAAAGGAAGCCCCTAGGTTTGTTCTTAAGTTTGAAACTTCCACATGGATGGCCCAAATTCAAAGCAAAGATCAATTGTAGTTGAGAGTCCTGAATCGATTCTCCCCCATTTTACTAAAACATGTCTAGAAGTGCAATTCTTCATGATTTCTTGGTACTTCCTACACACCAATCGAGAGGGAAGTTAATGTTGATATCTGAGTTTTGTGGGAAGATCTGGAAGGCATCTTTCGGCATTAAAATGGTCTGACTATCATGCTCAATCAGATTTTCCATTTTTCTTCTCCCGAGCATGTAAGGAGACAGATTTGATAGATTAGGGGTGGAATTGGTTGGAAAATTGAAGGTAGAGTAATCTACTAGAGGAAGGAGTTGAATGCATGAGATATTTGATGAGATCTTCCCCTCGAGGACACTGGAGACTTTTTATAGATCTGATTCTGAGAATCACAATCAAAATCATGGTGAGCACTAGTGCATTAAACATTTTTGTCTTTTGGGGAGAAGGGGCTCTGTTGTAAATGTTATAAATGACACAAAGTTTTCATGCAAAAGGGTTGGAGGTTAGAGGTTGGAGTGTTAGAAGTCAAAGAAAATTCCCAAGAGGAAAATTTGACAAAGCCTATCTTTTGAGAATCCGTCTGAGAAACTAGGTTATCTCTTTTTGTATTAATTTTTATTGTGTCAAGGTGGTTGCAAGTGTATAGCCATTGAAAAGCTCTAAGAATGTTCTGAAAATTTCCCCTACTAATAGATTTAATCAAATTCAAGTTTTTTGTGTTGTCTTAAGAAAAATGTGTTTGTTTTATTTTTGAATGTATGAAAGAAGTTTTTCTTGTTTCTGTTGCAATCTTGTATCAAATATGATTCAATCACACAGGCCTCAATCCTTGTGACAGTCTAGTGGCATCTACAATTTCATTTCTCAGAAGAGCTTTCATCCGGGATTGGAATAAACGATTTACAATCCCTTTTCTTTCATTTGTTGATAGAGATAGTATGTAAGCCTATGGGTGTACCTTAGGCATGATTTGACTCAAATCTTGAAGCTTTGTTAGGTTTTCTAACTCAAGCCTTCATGATATAATCCCACAGATTGTGTGAAAGAGTGTTAATTTGGGCCTCCATTGAAACACATATTCTAGTTAAAGAAACATTTTAGCTATTATGTGGCATTCTGTTGGTTTAACCTTCCATTTTGTAATATTTCTCAAGGATCGGTGAATCAATGTTCACCCCGCCCCACCTCCCACCAAAAATTCACTCAAAAACAACTAATCCTACATGTACTACCCCTTTTTGTCTCGTGTTTACAAATATGCATAATCTCTATTACCAAAACATACAAAAGCAAGAAGGGTCTCAAATGTCTTTCGTAACCTTTTCCTTGTTATGAAAATATCTCCATGATCCGGAAGTGACAACTCGTGAGAGTCTAGTGCAGCGTGTTGATCATATTTTCTCAAGGTTTTCTCTCTAACATTTATGCAAAAGAAGGATTTATCATTGTCTTCAATAAACAGAGGTTACAAAATAGGTTCTCTTACCTTGGTTGAAAGGCACAACCTTAAATAGTGAGGATAGATCACATCGTTTTATGGTACTACCCACTCCTTTCAAAACACGAGTGCTAACAAGTCGGATAGATTGCTTCCCAGCTAAAAAATGACATACATGATTATCTATAAGCCTCGAGTGTCCTGTCTAATCCATGATTTTGCGCGGTCTATAAAGGAGGTTAAATTTGGGTACCAACAAGAGGTTTACAATGAAGGGTTACTCACATGTGTGGCCATGGCATGTAATGTTTCTCTTAGTTAATTTTGTGTGTGTTTTATTTTGGGTTATGTTTTTATTTATCAGAAATTTTAGTCACTTTATTAGTAATTTTTAATGTGTCTAATTAAGGTAATACAACTTAATTGGTTAACTAAAATAGGGATGTGTAAATTGGATAGTTATGAGGGTAGATGGTCCTTCAAATATTGTGGATGTAGGTTAGATTTGTGTTGGATTTGGTATGGTGTACCCTTCCTAACTTTAAAATTCGGATTTTGACTTGGTAGGTTTTATTCGAGGCTTGTGGGACAAGCTAAGCTTGTCACATGCCTTCTAAATTAAACGAACAACCCTACCTATGGTATGGGAGTTAATTTTAGACTTATTTAAGCATTTGGAGTGTAAAAGGGTGAAAATAATTGCACTTCCTACTTACCACAAATAATTTTTCCTTGGTAGACTTGGTGTGCAAGTTTGAGTGTCATGTAGGCTTGTCATAAGTCTTACATGTTTATTTGTTGTCTTTGGCATGGTGTTTGACTTGTCTGTTGGAATTGAGGAATAATGAAGTGGCATCCTACATGGATCCACCTCATCATCGACATCCCATTTCAATTTATTGATGGAAGTTGATGGATTTGGGGTCACTTGTTCATTATCTTTCTTGAGCACTTTTAGAATTGGGAGCTTGTTGGAGTTGATTTTGGAGTGTTTTTGGCTTGAAGGTGTCAAACCTTGTGGAGTGAAGTCTCTTTGAATATTGATGGAGAGTTCAGATCTCCACCTTTTTTTTTCCTATTATAATTGTTTTTGTTAAGTATCGTATGAGTGTTGTGAATGTGTTTGTTTTTGTGTGGTTGGGTAGTTTCCTTATGTTTGGTGTGGGAGATGGATTTATTGGACCATTGGGGAGGGAAAATGCAGATGTGAGGCATGTATTTTTATGGAGTGTGATTGGGAGTTCCACCTAGGGGAGTGAAAAGGAAAACTTTGTCATATTTTTGCACATTTGCAAGGGGAGAGATAAGGATGTTTTGTTGTTATATGTTGCGTACGGAGACTTTGGGTAAAACTTCTACATCACTTGGGAAGGAAAAGGAGGTGGTTCCCATATTCGTTGATACTTTTGGTTTGATATCAAGCCTATTGTGTTGTCTAATATTTTTTCAAGCAATTCCATTTAAATGTGTTGAATGTTTGGTTTTGTATTGTGTTTGTGGAATACATTATTGTAAAAAAAATTCAAATGTTGCTCAAGATCCCTCATTTTTCTTTTGTTTGGGCTCAAGGGCCAATAAGGGGATGGCTTCTCCCCCTATTAGATTATAGGTTGGGCAGAGAACATCTCCTATACCCCTTTTCCATGTATAGTGATCCAAATTTTGAAAGATTGAAGAGTGTTATTTTGAATCTATAAGTTGGGAGAAGACATGCAATATTTTCGCCTTTTTGAAAGTACTTATGTTTTAATTTTTTCACCTCATTATTCCCACTTTGAGTGGAAGATTGTAAATTTGTATGTTTGAAAGAAAGAATTATTATTACTTGGAAATCCCTATAACTTGTAAAATCTTTTAAGAGTGTTAGAATGAGAAAATTTCATTTTAAAATGTGTTACGTTATAAAAGGAAACTACAAAATTTTACATTGTTTTGGTGAAGTAGAAGCTTTTAAATAAGATCAAATGGAAATGCATCTCTTAAATTTAAGTTGTTTCATTATCTCCAAAATGTGATATGTTTCATTTTAAAAGTATTGAGAATTTTGTTAAAATGCACTTGGTATGTGAAATGGTTGCCATTTTATTTGTTATTATAAGAAAAAAAAAAAAAGACAATAGTTCATTACCCCCTTATTGAAAAGGAAGTGTATTAGAAAATATGGAAGTTTTGCTACATTCCTTATCAAGTTCTATAAAGGAAAATAGTCATTAAGATTTTTAGAATGAGTAAAAATCATCCTTTTGCTACATGTAAGGAGTTGTGTAAAAGATCCTATCATCCCTTCAATTTCATTTTTAAATGGAATAAAAAAAAATGAATAAATTTATAAATATATCCCTACTTGGATGTAACTATGATTATGTTTAATTATATGAGATTGTATATATATATATATATATATATATAAGTTATTATGATTTTATTTTAAAAACATATTACTCTATATGTGATTATAGTTAAATTTATATAACTCTATTTGAAAATTTTATAAATATTAAATTTATTATAATAGATATTAAAAATAAAAAAATGTATATTTATTGTATAGTATTATTTCATTGTTATATACATACATACATATACAAATATATATATATATATATATATATATATATATATATATATATATATATATATATATATATATATATATATATATATATATATATATATATATATATATATATATATATATATATATATATATATATGTATATATATATATATATATACTATATGTATGTATGCATACACACATACTAATTGTTATAATAATAAATTAAGTTTTAAATAAATAATATTGTTTTGTTTGGTTGGAGGGCTAATGACAATGGCCGCGATGCATGGGTTTTATTTATTGTGGTGGGGAATGAGGGGGGGGTTTCAACCCCACCCCACCCCATATTATATGGGATGGGGGTGTGGTCGGTGAGCCCCTACCTTTTTATTAATTAAGGACTATGGTGGGTGGGGACTAAGTCCCCACCAAAAATTTACTCTGCCTTCTTTTAATAGTCGGATGAACTTTATCAAACACAAGATGAAATTTTTGTCAGTAATCGTGACTTTTATGTATATAAAACATATACACATTATATATATATATATATATATATATATATGTATATGTATATGTATATATATTTATATATATATATATGTACACATATATACATATATAAATATATGTATATATATAATCAATAATAAGGGTATATTCTATTTAAAAACCAGATTTGTTAGAATGAGGCAAAAGGCCGTTTACCAAAATTGGGAAATACAATAAGATTTTCCAACACCAAATGAATTTACAATCAAACCCTAGGAGAGGGTAAAATGGAAATAGTAAAATAAAATAAAATAAAATGGGAGCATCCACCCTAAGCTCCATATTACTTTCATGGCTTCCTTAACTTTCTCCTTCCGTAAAACTGCAAAAGAAAAATGAAGAAATAAGTCAAAAGGAGAATTAAAGGATTTCCATAGAGATGAGATGATTAGGGTTATTTCGGATCCCTAATATCCAAAGGCCCAGATTTAATCCATCCAATGGCCAAAAATCGTTCCTACAAAAGTTAGTGAGAGTTTAGTGTGATTATCCTTTAAATAAAATGCATGGGTCAATGTAGAAGTTAACTTTATGTTGTTATCCATAATTTTTAGTTCGTGGCTCTTCAATAAAATGCCCATGACCTTGTGTTAATTAAATCAAATTAAGACCTTAGTAATTAGACAAAATTTATAACTACAGATTAAATCTAATAACATTTGTTTAAATGAAAGCACAAATTAGAATTAGCCCTAGAATAATAAATTATTAAATGAATTTTAAACCACATTATTAAATTAATTAAGGATTATAGAAACAAAGATTTTTAAACTAAACTAGAAATTGAATAATATAATTTAATGGTTACCTAAAGCGATAGATTGGTTATCGAGAAATTAAGTATCTTTGAAAGCTGGTTTTGTTATAAAACTAATTATTATTCAATAATTTTTCCATTTTAACTTTTGGTTGTCTTGGGTTTCATGTGGGAAATTTGTGGGTGTTAAAAATCAAACCATGAAATAGTTTAATAGCCCATAAAAATACGATCCACAAACAAATAGAACTCTAGAGTCAAGTTTTACTATAATAATGATTACTAAAAATATTAAAAATATTATTAGTTGTAATAATATTATTGCTATAAATGTTTTTAAGGATCCATAAAAATTATAACTAAAATCTATAGTTAAAAATGATATAAACAGAGAGAGATTACAACCCCTACCTCCCTCAAAAGCATGGACACTGCAACACTTGATGGGTCTTCTTTAAGGTACGAAGATTCGGGTGGTGGATCCTCTAAGTTAGTGGCCTCTCAATATCTTTCTCCCACTAGACTATGTTTTTCTAGCCATGTTTACTATTTACATATTGTGAAGGCAAAGTGAATAGGGTTTAGACCGAGTGTGTGGATATAGGGTAAAATCCAATGATTTGTTTAAAGTCAACTTTTGTGAAAAGAGATTAGTGAAATGTTTGAATTCACTAATAGACATATTCCTAATCCTATGGTTTCATCCAAAATATTCTTGTTTGTCTCCTTTGGTGCAGAGGTTCTCTAATCTAACTAATATTTCAAGAGCAATGGGCTCAATTTAAGATTTAGTAATCTATGTATGGGCCTCCCCGCTCTTCATTATTGGGTATCGACTCATTGCACGCCTCTTATGGAAGTTAAATTTGATATTCACCCCACATCGAGAGGGTTTTTCCTTATACTTTCTAACAAAATTTTAAACAGAGATTTGATATTTGGTAAATTTTGTGAGTTTAACTCTCATTTCCTTCTTATGAAACTGTGGTTCCCCTTGTTTAACTCGATTCTTGAAACATTTCATGCCAAACCGGTTTGGATCCAGCTACCATATTTAGCCCTTTAATTTTGGAGTGAAAATTTATTATTTTAATTAGGGGGTGCCTTAGGTGAATGTATCTCCATTGATCCAAAGACATATTTATGCGATTTTACCACATATGCTTACATATTGGTAGATATGAATACTTCTTCCGATTTTCTAGCTAAAATCGATCTCATAGTGAAGGACCGGATAAGGACTCAAACTCTATATTATGAAGGCTTTCCATTCAAATGTTGGACTAGTTTTTGTAGACACCTATAATTTGGTCTATATGATCTTATTACTAAAATCATACTTGACTATCATAGTCTTGTGTTAATTTACTACAATACGCTAGTAAAACACGCTTTCTAACCTCTTCTAAACCCCCTAAACCTGTTAATCCCTCTTTAACCAAATTCTATAAGCTTGTTTCCGCTTTAATTAACCTTGTTTAGGTTAACTAACCCTCTTGTTGAGTTTCTAAAGAGAATTTGACTTTCCAAACAAATATCTCACATTTCCAAATAGCTACTTAGCTTTCCAAATCCAATTCACACCTCCAAATGTGTTTTAATCAAAATCAACTTTTTGTATCCTTTTTAGTCCCATGTGCATCCAAAAAACCCTTTTCTCCAATTAAAAAAACTATAAATAGATGGATACCCCTCCCACCTTTCGTAATAACTCTCTCTCTCTCTCGCTCGACCTCATTTCTAATTTAGGTCATCCTTAACACTTTTAGAGTCATTTCATAGTTTATTTGAGTTACTTACTTGTTATTTGCTAATTCTATCAAAGCTTCATGTAAATGCAAGAATCCATTAATCATAATCTTTCATTGTTAAGATTTTGAAATGTCAATAAACATTAAATTGATTGCTAGAGCTTTAATAGGTTCACTTATAGATAGCTTTCATGGAGTAGAGAACTAATATAATCATGTTTAGAGGTATATTTTTGTTTCAAGATTTAGATATACATGCAAATACGTATCTCATTCTTATCTCTTATCGATGGTGATTTCAGTTGTTTTTTCCAAATATTTTGGGCTTTCTTTAGAGGTTCTTACCCAATTTTTATAGCTTTAAAAGATTTTCATTACACACATTTGGCACACCCAAAGTGGGACACCTACCATTGTCATTTAGGATAATTTCCCAAGATTTTCATGTTCACTTCCATGCTTTCTAGGATAAATATCTTGTTATTCATTTGATTTCATTTTTAAGTAAGCTAAATCATCCTTGTTCATGCATATTTTGTGGGTTTAAACTTGAAGTAGGTTTCTTTGATAAACAACTAACCTGTTTAACTTCGAATTTTTTTATTTTTGTTACTTTTTTAGTTTTTACAGGGGGTACACAAATGTTTCATGAAGGGGAGCATCTCTCAAAACCCTAGCACACCTGTACAAACTATCTCAGAGACCCGCCTTGTACTAATTTCCATAGAAAGGATATTTACAAACGGTCATGTAAATATTAAATTTTTGGCGTCTCTATTGAATCTTAGGAGTACCCATGCCTTTGGATGTGCATGTGTATTTGTTTATAATGTGTTGATTACTATTTGTGCTCGAAAGTGTATCTTTCAAGAAGGAGGCATCTCCATTGAAACCCTACCGTACCTATCTCTTAGGCTCGCATAGGTGTTGGACCTTACTTTCATAAATTTGATGCCACACACACATGTCGGTTTGATCGTATCTGCTAGCTAGGACGTGCATGCATTGTTTTGGGCGCACAGTATCTAGGTTAAAAATAAGAATTTTTATTCGAGTATAAGATCAAGTTTTTGAGTTGTTATAGTTGTTGGAAGGCTCTAACAAGATATTATAGGTTTTTTTTTAATTTATTTTTACTAACATATTTTAAGTGTTTCATTTTTCTAAGTTATAAAGGGTTTT
This sequence comes from Taxus wallichiana var. yunnanensis, assembly GCA_018340775.1. NCBI lineage: Eukaryota > Viridiplantae > Streptophyta > Pinopsida > Cupressales > Taxaceae > Taxus > Taxus wallichiana. The sequence goes on from CM031240.1 coordinate 205,662,114, forward strand.
TCGATGTGTGTATGATCTTCCCTCACACCTTCTATGTGATCTTGGGAATCAAATCCACTTAACAAACCTTATTATTACTTTCAAAACACTTACTTTACACTTCCTAGTGAATTGATCTTTCAAAATTTGTTAAAACAAACTCTAAAATTTTGCAAAAACACACTTAAAGTATTTTCCATAAAGCTTGTTTAAGTTGGGTTTCCATGTTGTGTATGATCTTTCTTTGTGCCTTTCGGTGATCTTAGGAATTAAAAACAACACATAAAATCTCTTTCTTGATATCATTATATTTTGTAGAAAATTACTTACTCTTTGCATGTACGTATTAGCTTGTCAAACAAATGAGTTAGAAAACGAAACCCTCTAATACGTGTTTTCATACAGGTTTCCAAATAGTGTGCTACTTAAAACCAAAATAAGCTAAGGAAGATAAAAAAACACACCACTTCACATCACACTGTATTACAGGTTTTGGAAAAGGATACATCCCTTTCCGCTCAACTAGAACATAACCCCTTTAGCATAATGCCTTAAGCTATAAAAATTGGGGTGGTTCTAGGATCCCTCAAGTAATCCACTGCTGAGTAACCCTATGGATGAAATAGGAAGTGCTCCGCTAACCCACTTGACTAGATTTGACATCGCAAGTTAGATTAAAAGTTATTTTTATCATGACCCCCAATGACGATACAAGTGAACACACTAGTTTCTCATTGGATCAGAAGGGGGTAAAGTAAAACTAAGATACTGCCAAAGTAGTCAGTGTGACTCTTTGCATAAATCGAGCTTGCATTTAGACAAATTTTTGACACCTAGTTGAATGATATTATTAAGAAATCCATTGTCTTGGAGCCCAATTTACTAGTCCATTTTTGCATCTTCTCTTGCCATCACAAAGTGACAACTTACTTGGATTCGAACCTTGTTATTTGAAATTAAAAGATGTATCACTTATCTTTCTTTCTTTCTCACCTTCAAATGAGGAGAAACTATGCCCAAGTGGTGTTTAGTTTATCTTCATCTTTTGATATATATCTTTGCATTCTCACTTTGCCCATTTGGGGTGAGAAGGAGGCATACCCAACAAGTCTTATCAAGGACAATATTCACAACATTTTTTTATGTTTACGCCCATCCATGTTTACATTTGGGTTTTTAAATGTCTAAAGTTCGGAAGTAGGTTTTCATGTCTTTAAAAGTCCATTGATCTTGAATTCAAGATCGTCTTCATTGCTTTGATTTCGGTTCATCATTATTTCTCCTTAATTTTTTAGTTTTTATCACATTCTAGCCATACAATTTTAGTACTTCTATCATGTTTTCAATGCTGTGAGAACTTTGTACAAGTCCATTTATTGTATGATTATGCTACTCGCACAAATAAGAAATTATTACTATACTTATACTTAGTTTCAGTTCCAATGTCATATGAGTATTTTGAGAGTGTCGATATTGCCTTATGTATACTACAATAACATCATCTTGATACTAACACATTTCTTGTTAGGTAAACGTGTCAAGATAGCATTGTTATGTTATCCACATTCATAACTTCAATGTTTCAAAAACTTAGGTTTCGTCACCATTTAAACTGGTCTTAGTATATCTCGTAGAGAGATTGCACCAATATCACTTTGATATTTAGGAATTGTTGGCATTCTAACTCGATCTATTTATTAATACGGTATTGTCACTATTTTCCTTGAAACATTTGTTTGAATCATAGTTTAGGGTATAGTCATGCTAAATGATAGTATGAGTGATTGTTTTATTTCTTAAAATGTTCATAGGATTGTCCTTTGATTGATAAAACAACTACATATCATTACATCTAGAACACACTAGAATATTTTGGTCGTCAGACAACTTGCGTAGCATACGCCTAGGTTTATTTCAACTTTGAAGGTATTTAGAAAAACCTAGTAAAAATTTGACTTGTAATGCCAAGAATCAAAAATGGAATCTAAACCAAATGAGTGTGACAAAGAAAATAATCCTTTCACATGCTTCCCATTTAGTGGTAATAACTTAGCACCTCTCCTTTCACAGTCAAAGATACAGAACCATTGGTTAATCATAGTAGAGAAGAATCTAATTCTTCCGAAGAATAAATTTAGTTAGACCTAGTTGGATTTGATGAGTTCCTTTATTATTGTTGGGGTTAAACCATATAATAGTGTTGTAAGTATCTAATATCAGATAAAGCATACAAACAATGAATTCATGAATAATCTAGAAGATAAAATAAATAAGAGAAATATAACTATGCATTTAACATGGTTCACCCAAAGATGGGATACGTCCACCGTAAAACGATGAATAATATTACTTAGTGCTTTACAGAGGAAATGAAATGAATATTTTTGTCTTCCAACACACCATAGGATGTTCAATGCTTTTCCCTCACTCAAATACTCTTTCTTTCTCACCAAGAAAACTTATATGTAAACAATTGTTATTTTCTTCACCCTTACCCTCATACAATGCATGCATATATATATATATATGGGAAACTAACTAATCTTATACAATAGATAAATCATCTTTAAATCAAGATAATTATTCTCTTTCTCATAAAAGAATAAAAACACCATGGCACAAGTGACCAATGTGATGTCGGTCATGTCCCGAGTGATGTCGGTTATCCTCTCGATCGATGTCACCACTATCAATACCATTAATATGTAAAAGTAATTTTTTGTGAAGAAATTAAGCTTCATACTCAACAATCTCCCACTTGGAGATCAATTGTTACACTATTTTGTGCATCACCATCCTTGGTTCCTTTTCCTTAGCCTATTTCATCATCTTCAAGTATCAAACTCGAAGACCAATAGAAGTGGAGTGAAGCTCCAACTTCTTCCTTACCAATGGATTTGTTAGCATGTCCGAAGGGTTATTATCCATACAAAGTTTCTCTCAATTCAGTTTTCCATCCTCTAATACTTTTTGTATTTAGTGAAACCTCAACTAAATATGTTTCATTCTTGAATGAAATGTTGAGTTCTTTGCCAGATGGATCACGCTTTGACTATCACTATATAATTTGAAATCCTCTTTCTCCTTTCCCAACTCTTCCATGAACCTTCTCATCCATATCATCTCATTGCTAGCTTTTGTAGCTACAACATACTTTTCCTATTGATGCCTAATCACAACACCCTAAATTTTTGCAACTTGATGGGTTGAGACTCTTAATGTGATTACATAACATGGAGTTTTTCCCAAAGTGTGGGGATGTATAATCGATAAAGCTCCCTAGATGAAGGTTTGTTCCTATTCCTCCGTTGAAATGCAAACATTCAAATCATATAGGATCTACTCTAAATAATAATCTAACTTACCAAGGAGATAGGTTTAAAAGATTGAATAAAATAAACCTAAACTAACAGAGGTGATGCACCAAAGAAATTTTGAACACCTACTTTGCCATTAAACATAAACCATTCAAATGTAATATAACTACCATTCACAGATAACCAATACTATAATGAGAGATCAGGTGAAGGTAATGAATACAAGATATGGTTGAAAATCATCCACTGAGACATGTATTATTACTCCATAAATTTGATATAGTAAAATACAATGTCCAAGAGGAAAACGATTCATTATAGTTTGAAGGGGAGGTTTTAACTCCACAAACTCAATTATAGATAAGAGAGGAAGGGAGGGTGCAAAAACAAAATGTCCAACCTTTAGTGAAATTCTCCTCCCTACAATATATAGGAAGAATGTGAGAGGAAGGAGAGAGGATAAATCTGAAATCTAGCTTCAACCACCCCAAAAATGCATTCAATCCTCCTGCAATAGTCTTGGGTTACATGAAAAAACCCATGCCTCCATGTACTATTCCTTATTGGGAAATAAAGGAAGCCCATCATTATTTTGGAATGTGAGAAGTCTAAAACCTTCAAAATTACGAGAGCTTTCCAAAGAGTCCTTTGTGCAAATCTGAGCTCGCGGTAAAAAGTTATGGCTATCTGAAGGTCGAGGTATCATTCTCAGAACTATGGCTTGAGAGTTCTGAAAGTACAAATTTTCAGACTTTAAAGTTTTGAGTTTTGGACATTGAGCTATAATTTCCATGCTTTTGGGCTTGAGACTTCTAAAACTCGAATTCCTTAAACCCAAAAACTCTAAAGTTTGAAAAATTTGACTTGGGATTTTGGGCATTTTACTTGCTACTTTCTTCGCATGATTCCCAAAAACTCGAGATCTTGAAACCCCGAAAGTCAAAAATTTAGACTTTCAAACTTCGGGTTTTCAGACTTTTTGTCGCTGATTTTCCATCTTTGTGCCTGAGAGTTCCAAAACCCCAAAACTTGAAATTCTGAAGTTTTGAAATTTCGGGGTTTTAGGTTTCAGACATTGCTGACCATTTTTTGCCTCTGTTTCTTCGAAGTGCCAAAAATGCAAAAACTAAAAATTTGAGCCTTTTCTCCATTTTTCTTCCTCAAGCTCTAACCTCCTCCATCATTCATTTGGCCACCTTTTACTGATCTTGCATTTCCTTTAATGATCTCGACTACAACTTGATCTTCGAGTAGAGATGTGACCTCGCATGACTGAATCACCCTCTCCATTTTCTCCTATGCAAGTTCACGATTGATCAAGATATTGCATGAGGGGAAAAATTGGATAACACTTCCTCCATAGTAGACAAAGCCACAACATTTTTTAATCTTGAAATCCAACTAATCTGTTGTATCACCTACTCGAAAAACATATCCAAAGTGGTGCTCTTCCGCCATCCAAATCTCCAGTCATATATGAATAAACATAGTCACGTAAATAAGTATATGACCCTCCATAAAGCATAACTCAATCCTAGATTTCCCTCTCAGATATGTGATAATCCATTGGACTACTTTCCAATTTACTTTACCGGATTACTCATAAACCTACTCACAACTCCCACTATCAATGCAATGTCTAGTCTAGTACAAACCATGGCATACATAAGACTTCCTACCATTGATGCATAGGGAACATGTGTCATGTACTCAACCTCCTCATGTGATAAAAGACACTTATATTTTCTTAGTTTGAAGTGTCTATCCATAGGTGTACTAAAATGTTTTTAATATTGCATGTTAAACCTTTGCAACACCTTATTAATATAAGCCTCTTGAGACAAATACAACTTCTTTTTTCTTGTCTCGGTTAATTTTCATGCGAAGTATTTTATTTTCAGCTCCCAAATATTTCATTGCAAATGTGTGAGCTAACCTTTCTTTAATTTTACCAATATCCTCCATACTAGATCCTATAATCAACATATCATCCACATACACTAACAAAATAAAATAGTTCCCATTTTAAAGCTTGTTAAAATAAGCAAAAATGGTCAGATTCACATCTCATATAACCATGCTCATGCATAAAAATTTCAAATCTCAAATACCATTTCCTTCGAGATTTTTGAAGCCCATGTAAGTTCTTTTTTATTTTGCATAAAAGTTTCTCCTTACCCTTGAATTCATAACCAAGTGGTGCTGCTGCATATAAATTTATTCCTCCAAATCACCATGAAGAAAATCCATCTTAACATCAAGCTATTATAAATACAAATATTTTGTTGCAACAAAACTTAGAACAAGACAAATAGAAGTCATCTTAACTACATGAGAAAAAATATTATCAATTTCAATACCTAGTTTTTGTGCTAATCGCTTTACCACAAGCCTCACCTTGTACTTTTTAGTCTACCATCTTCTTCCTTGATTTTGTAAACCCATTTGTTTTGTAGTCTTTTATTACATGTAGGAAACATGACCAAATCACATGTTTGGTTTTGTTCAAAGGAGTCCATTGCCTCATCCACGCGAAGCTCCCACTACTTATGGGTATATACCGCACCGCTTCTTAAAATATTTTTGGTTCACCACTATTAGTCAATAATAAATAAGAAATGGAAGGTAAAAATATCTCTGGAGGTCTACTTACTCTTTTTCACCTTCTCACTAAGATCTTTGGTGTCTGGGGCTCTTTATGTGTCAGTTGCACATTCATGTCAATCTCTGATAGTGACCGATGCTAGTCACCTATAACCAACCATGGTTTTGTAACCAACCACGGTTCCTCTATATACTTGACCGACTATGGTTTCCTTCTTGAAATCAATTCTAGGAGTACCAATTTCGGTTCATGTAGTTGTCTTCTCGAACTTGATCCTTTCTACTGATGTGGATTAGCTAGACCAACATTGGTTTCGTAGAACTAACTTCATTATTTGTGGATGTATGCTTTAGGTCTAAAAATTTATTTTCCTTCAAAATACCCTCAACTTTGTTCATGTTTAAGCACCAAAACCCGATCCTCGTATATTATTTTTTCATTCCAATCAACATCACGACTCTTAATAATCTTAGAATCTTCTAAATCCCAAAACCAATATTTGAAATCACCAAATCCATAATCAATGAAAGCACATCTATTATATTTAGCATCCAAGTTTCTCCTATTTTCTCTATCAACATGCATAAAAGGTTTTGAACCAAAAAATCTAATAAAATAAAAATTTACCTCTTTTTCAAATGAGATTCTTCGGTATTCCACCATCCAAAGTGTTGTTGAAGGTCCACATTTGATCAAGTACACATCATTGTATCCACTTCTTTTGCCCAAAAATCCAAAGGAAATTTGACATGTATCCTCATGCTTCTAGCACGTTCTATGATTGTTTTGTTCATTATTTCTATAACTCAATTCTCCTATGGATTTCTAGGAAGCATTATTTCTCTTTGTATTCGATTCTCTAAACAATAATCATTAAAATCCTTACTTTGCAAAGTACTCACAACCATTATCAAATCTAAGGAAATTAAATTTAGAGTTTATTTAATTTTCTACAAGGGATTTCCACATTTTAAAATTTTCAAAAACATCATATTTACGCTTAATATAATAAATCCATACCTTCGTTGTGGCATCATTAATGAAAGTCACATAATATTGGGATCCTCTAATAAAATCTATCTCGGGATGGTCCCCACACATCCGAGTGTAAAAGCTGCAATTTCTACTCCTTTTTACCTAACCTTGAGAAATCTCACTCTCTTATACTTTCCAAATATACAATTCTCACAAAATTGAATATGTAACTATTTTAAATCTGATAACTTACCCTTAGCCTTTAAGATTTATATTTCTTTTTCACTCTTATGGTTTAGTCGATTATTGCACATAGTTGTATTTGAATTTGTAGTAGACAACACACAAAAGGAATAAGTAACACAGTAGATAGATATAAATTTCCTACCTTCTTACCTCTTTCCACAACAAGAAATCCTGGTAACCTTCCAGGAGTTGGTTTTGAATGTAACCACACATCCAGATTCACCTAGTTGCCCTACGGATATTATATTTTTATTTAGGCTTAACACATGCCTCACATATCCTTCAATACCCATGGATTTCCATTCTACAACTTTACAATAACATCACCTTTACTAGTAATATTGCATGTCTCATCATATCCTAAATAAACTTGTCCAAAATAACCGTAAACATAACTTCAAATAACCCTTATTAGGGGTAGCATGGAAAGAAGCTCCATAATCAAACCCGAGATTGTAATTTATTATCCAAAGAGAGAATATGGGAATATTTCTTTACCTCACTTGAAATTTTTACCTCTTTACCTTTTTCTAATGTATTCTTTTTGTTTTCCTTGGACCAACACTCCTTCTTTACATGTCCCCTCTTTCCATAATTCTAGCATAGTAAATATATGTACCTAGATCTAGATCTGTCATTTCTTTAATTTGATCTCCCATTCTTCATGCTCTTAGATGATTTCTCCTTAGATATTCCCATTATTTCTACAGTTAAAGTGTTTCTAGATGATGCCTCTCTTATTATTTTTGTGCGTATTTCCTCATTAAGGATTATACTAACCACATCATCAAATTTACAACCTTTAGAAGCGAGTCATTGTATTACTAACATCTATTACCAAGTTATCCCACTATCCGGAAAAGATCATAAGAATAAAAGTTCCTTCACTTCATCCTCAAACGAAATTTCTACCGATTTGAATTGATTTACAATAGACCATAAATCATTCAAATGATTAGATACAGATCCACCTTCTTGCATCTTAGAATTAAACAATTTTTTCATCAAATAAACCTTATTCAAAGAACAAGGAGTTTCATAAAAATTTGCTAAAGATTTCATCTCAACATTGATTTTTACATCTATAAAATGGAAGCCACCGATGCTACCAGGATCAATCTTATAGATCCCAGATCCTCTCTATCAAGAACCTTCCATTCTTCATCAACCATCATGTGTTGTTGTCCATGCTCATCCAACGATAAGTATAGATATTTCTGATACAAATATTTCTCCACCTACATCTTCCATAGTTGATAATTACGACCGTAAAATTTCTCTACTCGGTATTACTACTATATTTTGCCACTCAATAATAAAATACTCTATGAGTAAATCCTATCAACACACACAAAAAAACCAAACAAAGATATGATACCAGCTATTGGGGTTAAACCATATAATAGTGTTGCATGATCTAATATCAGATAAAGCATAGAAACAATGAATGTAGAAATAAGCCAAAAGATAAAATAAACAAGAGAAATATAACACCAAATTTAATGTGGTACACTAATGTGGGCTACGTCCATTGAGAAATGGTCAATAATATTATTCAATGATTTACAGAGGAAATACAAAGAAGATATGTTGTCTTCCAACACCTCACATGATGTTCACTTATTTTCCCTCAACTACTCTTTCTTTGTTACCAAGAAAAATTACATGCAAACAATTTCTATTTTATTCACCCTTAAAATTATAAAATGCATACATGCATATATATCTATTTTGGGAAACTAACTATGATTTTACAATAAATAAATCATCTTTAAAGAAATATATTTATTCTATTTCTTGTCAAAAAAAAAGCATTGTCATAAACATTGGTGACTAATTTCGGTCCCTCCTTGATTGATATCGGTCATTTTCGAATGATGTCGGCTATCCTCTAACTGATGTTGGTCATCTTCGACTGATGTCACTCACTATAAAATCCAGTAATATGTAAAACCATGTTTCTTTCGAAGCAATTAAGCTCCATACTTAGAAATTATAACAGATATCAAGTACTCACAAGATTCCTAGAGTTAAGGGCTAATCTTTGACAATAATGCGAAGTGGAGACTAAGATCATTAATTGTAAAATGGAAGAACGAAAATACCTATTAGACATGGATAACCCATTTGATGTAGGTTAATGTTCTACTTCCGGAAAAAATAACAAAAACATTGAAGAAGACCCATCAAAACCAATTTGTGATTCACGATGGCCTTATTATAAGGCTTCACTTAAAGTAAAAATTGAGCATTAGCACAAAGGCTCACCACTTCCTAAATTTGAAGAGGAAGACGATCCATAAGTTGAAGAAGAGATCCTTCAAAAAAATATATTGAAACTAAATAAAAAAATAACAAACTTAGGCTCTTGAATAGGAAAGTGCATAAAGACAAAATCGAAACAAATTATAGCAAGTTTTACTTTGATCTACATATAGACACAACTTTTAAAGTTGTTAAGGTAAATAGACCAATATAACCTACAAAAGAGAAAATTATTTAAAATGAGTTACAATTAAAGAAGAACACACTTACTACGATATATGAAAAAATGTAGGACACTGAGTGAGGGATGTACTTATATGAAGAACTATGTCCTTACCCCTTTGATAAGGACATGTTGTGAAAATCATTTCCAAAGCATTTTTCCATTCCTAAATTTGATAAATATAAAAGCAAAGGTGATCCTCATGATCACATCAACGACTTTTACATGTCTTGTCAAAAGGTCACGTATAATGAAAAATTATTAATATGATCGCTCCTCGTAGCTCTGCGAGCACTTGCATTAGAAATGGTTCTTTAGTATACCCAAGGGATCCATTACAAGATGGCCCGCATTGGAGAAATTTTTTTGCGACATTGTTCCTTTAATATGGAGAATGATGTCACGATGAACGATCTTTGCAATACAAAATAGAATCCCAAATAGACCTTTGTGATCTTCTTACAATGATAGCATGGATTGGCAAGCCATTTCCCTTGCTCCTTGTCGAAAAAAATCTAGTAAGAATATTCATTCCTAAACTAAACCTAGAGATAGCCTTTCATTTACAAATGCACTTTGTCTCTAACTTTGAAGAAGTTATAGACAAGGGTAGTCAAATCAAATAGGATCTCATTGTGAAAGGTATACTTAAGCCGGTCGTAAAATACAAACATGAAATAAAATACTTAGATAAACTAAAAATTTTGAACAAGAAAAAACATGTCATTGGCAAAGGCATTATGGACTCCAAAAGAGTCGAAACCATACAAACTGGTCCTCTTCTAAATCTCTCACAAATACATTTCCCGAAGGCACCCACAAAAAATACGTTTACACCACTAACAGAATCACTAGCTTCCATACTTTAAAAGTTAGATGTGGTAAACATGGTGTGGTACGCAATCTGCGATGGTACCATATCTAGAGGATGCTCCAAAACCTGGTTGGTTCAAAGAACGTGAGTACTGTGATTTCTATCTTGTTAAAGGACATAAAAATGATAGGTTCTTGAGACTACGATATTATATACAAGACCTCATCGAAGAGGGAAAAATCACCGTAGATTCCCTCTTGACTCAGGATAGGGTCCCAATGAGAAAATGGGTATCTTCAAAGAGCCCTTTCCTAACCATGCAGATAAGAAGAACAAGAAGCCAGATCATGGAAAAACTTCCAATGACTATAGGACTATTTCTTATGTTTATCCAACTAATGATAGTCCCTTTGATTCCCTTATAGGATGTATCCATTCATCTGATGAATAGGTTAATACTATTACGATATTAGAAAATAGTTGTTCAAGACGGACGTGACCCACTCGTTTGATCGGACAAAATCCCCTACCTATCTATTAGGAAGGTCAATACAATTTAATATAATAATAAGAGAAGACACCCGCTAGGATATCAATCTTAGATCTCCTAAAAACTCTACTGCTCATAAGAACATATTATATAAAACACTTGTAGAGTTCAGGAGTCTCCTCAAATGTAGATCTTGCCAATCTTCAAGTGATGATTTCACACCTTGATTACAATGATCATATCACTTTTGATCACGTTCCAATCCTATGTAATGACCTAGAGCATAAGTTACCCCTATACCTAGAATTAGTTATTACCCATCGTAAGATCAAGAGAGAACTTCTAGACGGCGGATCTAGTCTAAATATTTGTATTTTGAAGTTAGTTAAGTAGCTAAGCCATTCAAAAATAGATATAGGGGATAAAACTATTACTATTACAACCTATGATAATAAGTATTGTGAGTCGTAAGGTACTATAGTAGTTCTAATAGAAGTAGGCCCGACTTATCGAATACGATGTTCTATGTCCTTGACTTGGATCTTCCTTACAACATGCTCCTAGGGTGCCTATGCATCAATGTCAAGCAAGCCATTCCTTCAACATTTTATCAGTGTAATAAGATGTACCATGAAGGAAAGATAGTCACCATTCATGGTGATCCACAATCATTCATGCATTGTAGGGCATTGCACATTTTTTCTTGTACAACTTATGAATGTCCTTCTACAAATATTATTATTCCTTTACAAACATAAGTTATCAAGGAACGTTTGGATCTAGATTCACTCATTCCTTATAATCATAAATTTACTTCATTGGTCAACCCTTTCACATCATGGGAGACAGTGTCTAAAATGTATGACCTAGGTGAGCAATTCACTCTTCAACAATCCCTATTAATATCATATCTATCAAGTGTTGCCTAGGACATGTGGTAAAATTTACTTCCAATTCAAGAGCACTATGGATAAATTCCATAAACCACTAGAGAAGTTAATCACTAGTGGTCTCCTATCGAGGAAAATATGTTAGAAGATCGCATCAAGAGGGTACTTCAAGGTACCATGGCCTCATTCTATCGGGCCCCATAGTATATCAAATTCCACTACATGATATACGTTATGGGTTACAAAGGGTTTGGATGTGGTATTAATGCACAAGGACGAGTTAGAGCCAATTCCTATCCCTCATTTAAAATTTTACAAACACGGTGTTGGAATTAGATGTCATGAAGATCCACCCATTGATAGTGATGACACCTCTTCGTAACATGTGAGATTGACTCATCTCATTCAGATAGCGATGTAGATTCCTAATGTAGCCTCTACAAGGATCTTTCCTCTACTAACCTATTCGCGATTCATTTGTTTTTACCTTATCTAGATCCAGTCCTCAAAAAAATTGTCAAGTGGCCCGTATATATCCATAACTTGTTGATTGTGATCAATAATTTCACGTTTTAATCGATTTCTTTGAGAATGATGAGGTATTTTTAGAATTCATGGGACTCGTGGAATTTATTCCAACCTGGGTATCACAAGAAGGGTTTTGCTATCAAACTAGATTATCTTGTGCATACTTTGGAGAAGAGGAAAATACGTGTGCATTCTTGAATAGGAAAGTCATAAGGAAGATTAATAATGCTTTATAGAAGCCTTGTGGAAAGAAAAATAGAAGTATCATAGCAACAAACTTTTTGAGGCACTAGTAGATAAAAAATGAAGAACCTATAGTATAAATTGTATACCCATTCAAAGATGATGACGAGACACCTAGGGATGTTGACCTTACTCTTCCCTTGATCCTACATGGATGGAAGATGCTTATAAAATTATTTTTGAACAAATTATCAAAGTGTTAACATTGGTTTAAAATAACAACCTACAATGATAAAGTTGGTAGCTTCACTCTCAAAGACAAGAATAAAAAGTTTTTGTGAAACTATAGAGAGAATATGCAAATATGTTTGCATGGTCATATGTAGATATGCCTAATTTGGATCCGAGACTTGGTCATGCATAACCTCATTGTGCACCCAGACGCTAAACCCATCAAGTAGAAATTGAGAAAGATGCACCCCAAAATTACACCGCTTGTCAAAGAAGAACTTTACTAGCTAATCGATTTCATTAAACTCGTTGACTATTGATTGGATATCTAACATATGCCCGGTTCAAAAGAATCCCGTTGAAAAAGAATCTACACCGAATTCCATGACATCAATAAAGTGTTTCCCAAACGTGACTTCCCCTTGCCTTATTTTGATATGAATGTCGATTCTACCACTAGTTATGAAATGTTATACTCAATGGATTTTTCAGGTTATAACAAGATCCATATTGCAGATGAAGATTAACATAAGACAACTTTCATCACCCCTTGGGGTAAATTTTGTTACAAGGTCATGCCTTATAAACTCAATAATTTTGGGGCCAATTACCAATGTGCAATTATTGTCATCTTCTATGACATGATTAATGACATCATGGACAATTACGTTGGTGATATCTTGGAAAAATCCAAAAGCAAAAGAGAACACCTCGAAGTACAAAGACGTATTTTTCAAAGTGTCCCCGAGATTACAAAGCACACTTGAACCCTAGGAAGCATGTCTTTGGAATTTTTTTAGGGAAGCTCCTAGGTTTCATTGTTTCATAGAGAGGAATAGAGGTGGATCCTACAAAGGTTACAACTATCACAAAAATTCCTCCACCTAAAAATCTCAAAAAACTAAGAAGTTTACAAGGAAAAATCAGGAAATCTGCCATTTTATTTCACAACTTACAGATAAGTGCCATCCATTTACACAACTATTGAAAAAATATGTTATGTTCAACTGGGGACTAGACTATCAAAAGGCATTTACACTGCTTAAACAATACCTTGTCATCCCGCCCGTACTCATGTTGCTCTGAAGCAAAGGTGAACCTCTCCTATTATACATTTCAACCACCCAATTTTCTGTTGGTGCATTTCTTTCCCAATATGACCTACACCATAAAGAAAGGGAAGTGTATTACCTTAGTCGCACCTTGATTGCCAATGAGTTGAATTACCCACAACTCGAAAAGGCATGCCCAGCAATCATCTTTATCTTTAAAAAAAATTTCCATTATCTCCTTAACAATAAGACCAAGCTAATATCCAAACTTGATGCTCTAAAATACCATTTATCCAAACCCGCCCTTATGGGATGAATGGCTAAATGGATCATTCTCTTAATTAAATTTGATATTGATTTTGTTAACTAGAAGTCACTAAAAGGACAGGTATTGGCTGACCAGTTAGCAAAATCTCTTGTACTGTGGATGAAACCTTTTTGTCTAGATCTTCCAGATGCATCCGTGATGTATATTGAATAATCTGTAGAGTGGAAAGTCTATTTTGATGGATCATTCATATTCCTTGGATCGAGAGCAGGATTCATACTCATCACTCCCATAGGTGAGGTAATTCCAAGAGCATTCCATTTGGGATTCCCTTGCACTAATAAAATTGTAGAATATGAGGCACTCATTAGTGGCATTAAGTTGGAAATCACTTGTAATATCAGACAGATACGAGTCATTGGATATTACCAACTTATTATTAAACAAGTTAATGATGAGTATAAGGTTAAATATGAAAATCTTATTCCATACAAGAAAATGGTTGAAACCTTAAAGGAATATTTTAGAAAGATTATTTTGGAACAAAAACAAAGCTCACACAATAAGTCAGCAGATGTTATGGCTGCCATTTGGTCTCTCTTACACATTCCACCTCAGGGAAGTAATATTCCCTTCTTTGTAGAGCATTTACAAGTACCTGCATATGATATTCCAGAGTTGTGTTTGGCATGTGAAGTTGTTGGTCCCTTCTCCCGTTGGTATGACCCTCTATTTAGATACCTACAAAATGGAAAATTTCCCTAAACATTACTAATTCGAAGAAGAAATATCTTATCCACCCTATAGCCCATTACACCCTCCTAGGAGTCACCCTTTATCTTCATGGTTATGAAAATAATATGCTTTATTGTTTGAATCTTCTTAGATCGGTCCATGTTATTAGGGAAGCGCACAATAGTATTTGTGGAGCACATACCATCAGCATGGTCTTTCCTATGAAGCTCATATTTTTGGGTTATGATTATCCCACCATGGAAGAAGATTTTTTTAATTTTGTAAAGATATGTGAGCAATGCAAAAATATATCAACTTGATACATGTGCCAAGAGGATTTGCAGCCCATTGCAGCACCTTGGTAGTTTTCTAAATGGGACTTGGATCTCATAGGGAAGATCCATCCATCTTATTTAGATTTCCATTACCACATTATTACCACCACCAAATATTTTTCTAAATAGGTAGAGGTTGTACGTATTGCTTATGTCATTGGTGTGAAATTTTCCAAATTCATCATGAATCACCTCATTTTCCATTATGGTATTCCCTCTTCCATTTTCATAGATAATGGTAAGTCTTTAAAAACAAAATAGTTAAGACATTGTGCCAACACTTCCATATTCAGCCCAAGTGGTCTACCCTTTATTGCCCCCAAGGTAATGGAAAATCCGAAGACACCAATAAAACCCTTATATGAATCATGGAGAAGATGGTAAGTAAGATGGAAGTAATTAGAACTTACATATACATCCCACCATCTTGGCCTATGGACCTCCATCCACACTCCTACTGGTGTGACCCCATATTCACTAGTATATGGAACCCGAATCCATCATACCCTTGGAAGTGGATTTTTTCTCCGTGATAATATAACTCCGTAACTATCTTTAAAAGGACGAAGACTATAGAGTTACTCGGCTAATAGAGCTAGAGTTCTTGGATGAAAAGTGTATGAGAGTGCTTAATCACTTAAAGGTTTACCAAAATAGAGTTTTTAGAGGATATAAGAAATGCATCATTCATCGTGAATTTGATGTAGGATATCTTGTTCTAAAATAAAATTAGAAGAAAATTGTCAAGGATAGAAAAAAAAATGTAAATTTGAGCCTAACTTGTTAGGGCCTTAAGTGGTGGTTGCTAAATATGGATCAGGAGATTATAAAATTGCATACTCAGATGGTGAAGAGATTCATGAACCTATGAATTCAATGCATCTCAAGAGGTTCTATGCTTAAGCATGCTATAGATATTAACAAATACCAAAAAGTAAAAAAAAAAAAAAAAAAACAAGAAAAAAATCAATAAATCAATAAAAAGAAAAAAAAGTAGGTCATCCACATGTGAAAACCACGCAATTATGGCACATTGGCCAAGTCTTTGGATGAAAACTAGTTTCCGATGCTCAAGGAGGTTTCGTTGTTCATAGGATACTCCTACATCTGCACATGTAACCCTCACTACTATCTATGTTTGGTTTTCCTTGTTAGGTCTTAGAACCCTACCGAGTCTACTTCGTTAGGGACGTGATCCGCTTATTAGTTCTTATATCAAGTGAAGGAGTTACATTTTTATATTCCCATATAACGCTATGGGAACCTTAGTATTCCACTTTCTCAAACATATACACTTGGCATTCTTTCTTTATCTATTCCCACATCACCCCGGGAGCATCCACATTTCTTTGTCCTTGAAAATTGCTTTCAGAACATGACCTTAGAAAATACAAAAAAATCAGAAAAAGATATGCAAACATCTAAACATTTAGAAAACCCCCTTGGGAATGAAGCTACACCAACTTCACAACATTGTATTAGAGAAACCTTGAAAATAATGTGAATAGCATCCTTGAAAATTTATCTTTCAAGATAACCCAAAAACATTAGAAAATATATCAATGATGTCTCTGAAAAAAATGTAGTGATTAAATTGCTTTTAGTTGTTGGTTTGTATAGTTTTGGTTGTAAATATATTTTTGCATTGTATGATTTAAAGTATGGTTCATTTTCTTACCTTAGATTGAATCTTGTTTGATTTAATTATGTGTCGCATTGAGTTCATTTTTAACTTTCATACTTGTAGGATATTGTTATGTATTCATCATTTGTTGTATGCATCTATTAGAATTCATTTTACTTACTTAGATTGGATACCAATTTAATCTGTTGTTAAAATTTTCATGAATTCATTTCTAGTTGCATTTTGTTGTGCAGTTTTGTAGGTGTATATTTGTTAGTTTTGTTAATTTTTTCTTGTGTGTTTGTTTACTACACATCTGTTTTTGCTATCACATCTATCATCTATCTCATCACATATAACATCATCTAATAAATCATATATACAAAAATGGTAAGTTTACATCATGCATGTATACTAACCTAATCTTCACATACCGTATCATCAATGGGGAAAGTGGGGTTGTGCATGATAAAAAACTATATCCTCCCTACATCTATATTATTTAAAATCATCTCCATTGCAAGATCTACCGAATATCTCGTGTCAAAAAAATATGATATCATCTAAGGATATATCATCAATATAACAACATGTGGTACATCATCACTATAAAGTATGAAATATACATAGGAAATGAGAATCATACATCACCATGATACACTCATACATCTCTAAATGTGAATCATCATTATAAAAGCATATAAAACATGACAATATAAACCATCGAATTTCCACATATGCATATGTAAATATTTATCTCAGAAAAAGGTATACATCATTGATACAAAATCGACATCTAAAAACATGAATCAAAATTGAGCCCTCTTCACAAGGCATAATAAAAAACATGATACATTAGTACATACATCAATCAAAATAAGACTTCATAACATGCATGTATACATATATATGTCAATACAAAAGAGAAATTCAACCATGAGTCTCACCCTCTCCAAGGCTTCTTGTTTTATGACCTGGCAGAGGAAATGACAAGTGATGTGATGGGTTGGCTCTAGTTGTACCACCCTTTTGTCTAGCTAGCTGTTGTACTAATATAACTTACCATCCTGACCTCTATGATCTAGAGCATGTCCTGTTTAGGTATAAATAATCAAAGACTGAAACCCACTACCATATTAGAACTTTTCGATAATAGGTGGCCTTGCAATACGAGGCCATACGACCGGCTTTGATGATGTCCTAAATCATCTTTGTATCCCCAAAAGTAGTGGCTACCGTATAAAAACATCTCTCTCCCTATAAGCCTACCCATATCCACATAGGTCTAACTCAAACAAGGGCCCGATGATCTCTGTCTGCAATAATAGTATGGACTGGGCCCATGGCTTATCTCACTAAATGGTAATACCCTATACATGTTCTTGAGCCTTCTCCTGTTGTACCATGACACCTTGTGTATGTGCCTTTTCCTGTTTCTAGAGGCTCACTATTTGAGCAACCTACACTACTATTTGCCTAACTGCCTCTTTGTCATGCTCCTCTATCCCCACCTTGGGTGGTTTGGGCTCTCACCTAGGCTCTCTCTAGTTTTACGTTATGTAACTTAGCCCTAGATTGATCTCTCTCATTTTGCGACTGTAGCTAAACAATGATCATCGCATGTAGTTGTTGTTAAAACATATATATTTTTCCATCATCTCTTCCACAACCTAGAGCATGAGGTGGCGGACCCTATTGTAGAACACATGCTATAATGGAGCATATATCCCCACTGGAATGCCTACTAGAGGAAAATATATATCTTGCTCCTAGGGCACCTATCTCTACCAAGGCCTAGGCCCCTATCTCGTGTGGTTATTGTAGTGGAGGAAAGCTGTCACCCACACCCATCATGAATATGGCCATTGAAAGGATCATTTTCATCATCATCATCCCCATCACCTCTATCGCCACCTCCAACATCACCTCAGCCCTCATCACTACTACTATGAGGCCCTACTAGAGGTACTCTCACTCCTAAATCATAAGTGGATCTTAGAATTGTCAATCAATGAGGTAATATTGTGTGGTACCATGGAACATACTCTAGCATGCAACTTAGATCTCTGACCTGTCTCAAAGGTGCCCACATAACTTGCACCACCTCGTAAATAGTTGCCAAGGCTCTATGTCTAGTACTTTGTTGTTGCATGTCAAAATACTCTCTCGGCCCCCGCCAAAGATACCAAATATCTTTCCTTGTACATCCTTTGTAATGTTGAACCTGTCTCTTGCACTGATCAACTCTATAGAACTCTTTAATATAGTTGTGGTTGCCCAACATAAAATTCTTAACTATCAATATACTTTGAACTCTAAGGCATCATCAAGGAACTAGAAGTGTTTATATGGCCTCCATACCACCATGGCCTACTGTAAGTCATCTAACTCTCGGTGGTAATGGTAGGAGTCTCCCATATGTGGCCGCATGTCATCAACATTCGAAACCCAACCTATAAAGACAAGGCTCTTCTAGAGCTCAAACCCTCAATACACCTATTGGACGAATAAAATCAATGTGGTCCCATGCCCAAATCTGAAGTAGATCGGTAGGTCCTACCATCTTCTAATGGTAGTATGTGATCAAGTGTAGGTCCCAAAGATAAATGTGCTAGAATAAACTAACCTAAACAATAGGTCTCGTCATTAATCAATCCGCATATCACTCTAATGAGGCCAAGTGGAAATGAAGCTCTAGTTTTGTCAGGGAGTAAAACTCCACTAAAAAAATCCATCAGATATACCATGACCCGATCAAGCTCAGGATCCTCTATACATTGTTATAATCAAAGGGTCATCCGCGACGCAAAGATATAGCTAGAATTCAAAATAACTCTAAAATGCATTGATCAATATTAGGCTAGTGACTCATGTATTGAATCAGCTCACCCTAGATGGGGACCCACATAATACACCATACGTCCTCCAAAGTAATGGTGATCTCACCATTGTGATTCGAAGCATTAACTCTCATGTTGCCATCACTGCTCTACAATCTGTTAGGAGGCCATGGTCTACAACAATCTATAACGTATCCACCACATAGGCTAACCCCATAACATATATAAATATATCTGGTATTCTTTGATCAACCTTATAAAATTGTGCCTCTATCGCAATGTGACCATATCTCTCTCTAGTTTGAAGGGCAAGTAGTATTTAGTGTGCACAAACAAACGATACACATGTTAGGGTTATATTTCTAATTACCTCTATATAGATTCCTAGTAAATGCATCTTTCACTCATCTAACATACTAATTTTCACTTTATTCAACAATGATGTTGTCTATTTTCATCTATACTTGGCTAATTATTTCCAAAAGTTAAGTTGTGTACTTTTCTCGTAGTGCATGCACGCTTACTTCAACACATGTGCACTGTTTCAACATGTACACACCCAACATGTGTGCACCTCCATTTTGACATCTGTGCCTCCATATTGATGCATACAACCCCGTCCTAACCTAACCCCCTACCTAGTTAGGACACATAGGCGTCCAGTTTGATGTATAGGCCTACCGGTCGATGCACGTGTGTATGAGTCTCTGTTTTCCCCCTCCTAATGCATATAAGTCCCCTTTGATGGATAGGCATGCACGTACCCATATTTCAACATGTACGCCTATTGGTACACATGGTTTTAACACATGCGCGCATGCACATACGTCAAAATTTACCCTAAACTAGCCTAAAACAAGCTATAAAACTACATTAAATGATAAAATGACAAAGAAGGGATAGGGCACTCACATAAGGTCCATCCACCGCATGCTTGAAGATACTCTTGGATGAAATCATCTCATCTCCTCCTCCTCGAAAGTCTTTCCATCTCACTCCAATGGTATCACACTCACTCACAATAATTTTTTTCAAGAGCTCATCTTCGAATGAACTAATCGTGAGAGATTTACCCCGAGGTGGGTATATTAGGTAATCATGATGTCATTTTGGAGTGTTTTCTCTATCGTGATCATTCTAATAGTTCTTCTCTTCACTAAAAATATATATTTTTAATTTATTGTCCCATATGTTAAAGCGTATTTTCCACCTAGCACTTATCTCTTCACCCTTGGGGATTTTAAATATTTCCAGGTGCTTCTTGTCTTCTATTTTTATCTATTGCCATGATTATTTTTAAATAATTATTGTTGGCCCATTTGTCTTCTTTGTCGAAGCATGTTATCGCTACCCCACGCCCATTCTCCTTACTCTAGAGAATTATCACATGATTTTAGGTGATCTTCTATTTCATAAATTCTTCTAACCAATCAAAAAATTAAAAAATTCTAAAATCATATACGTAAAAAGTGTAAAAACTTTGAAAATGGATTAAAATTTGTAATCAACTCACTTACAGCTGAAATATGTGTCTTTCGCATGGCGTTCATCTCATATCTTGTTGGCATTTCCATGTGTATTGAGACAATGACTCACAGATCCTCTAAATCTCCAAACCATTTACAAAAGCTACACTACTTACTTCATCGATACTCTGGGGGCACAAGTAACCTAGTATTGTTTCATTGTGCATACTACTTTTTCATTTGACCTAAGTGTCCTCCATCCCTTCCTCGCTAATACAAATTGCTTTGCAGCATCATTTTAAACCCTTTTCGTTTATCAAAACATTTGGGATCGTGATTCGATAACAAAATATTTGTGCAACTACCTTAAATGTTCTAGTGTGAGTGTGTGTGATTATACTTGTTTCCATGTTAAGTGATTTTTTTGCTTCTCATATCGTATGACATTCATGTATGTTGCATGGAGTTGGCCATTTTTAGCAATGGACAATTATTTGTATCTTGTATTTTCATGTCATTTTATGCTTCTACCGTATGATTATATTTTAATAAGGATAAATGATGAAGATTACTAGCAATATGATGAATAAAAATTATTTATATAGCAATGCCTTGCGGATAGCTCAAAGTCCCTTTTCTTTTTATTTTCTCTTTTATCTCCCCTTTCTTCAGATTGTTCTTTCTTCACTCCTCTTTTTCGATCGTTGATTACATTCCTCCATCACCCCATCAACACTCGAGGGGGCATACTTCATCCTACTAATGTTTCTTCTACCCCTTAAATATTTTTAGTTGTTTATGCTTGTCTATTTTCTTTGAAGTGATGTCATGCATGTCACCTCAAAGACGGGAAAATGTAGACACCTATAATTTGGTCTACATGACCTTATTTCTAAGATCATACTAACTATCCTAGTCTCATTTTAATTTACTACAATACGCTAGTAAAACACCTTTCCTAACATCTTCTAAACCCCCTAAACTTGTTAATCCCTCTTTAACCAGCTTCTATAAGCTTGTTTTCCCTTTAATTAACCTTTTTTACAATTGACTTTATAAACAAATATCTCACCTTTCCAAATAGCCAATTACGTTTCCAAATCTAGTTCGCACCTCCCATTGTGCTTTTCTAAAAATAACCCTTTTATATTTCTTTTTAGTCCCACATGCATCCAAAACATCATTTTCTCAAATTCAAAAACTATAAATAGAGGGATACCCCTCCCACCTTTTCCTAAGAACTCTCTCTCTCTCTCTCTCTCTCTCTCTCTCTCTCTCTCTCTCTCTCTCTCTCACATTTCTAATTTAGGTCACGCTTAAGTCTTTTTAGAAATATTTCATAGTTTATTTGAGCTATTTACTTGTTATTTGCTAATTCTTTCAAAGCTTTAGGTAAATGGGAGAAGCCATTAATAGTGTGCTTCCATTCTTAAGATTTTGAAACATCAATAAACACAAAACTGATTGCTATATTTTTAATAGGTTCACTTATAGATAGCTTTCATGGAGTAGAGAACTAATATCACTACAACAAACTAGGCCTTTTGCCACAATTTTTCCACAATATTTTTGTGGTTATATGGTATTCTAAAAATTAAAATTGTGGCATTAGAATTGTAGTTAATCCACTTTTTGATATATTATTGTAGTTTTTTCACATTTCATTATACCATGGATAGTCCACAATTTATAAAATTTAATAGAAAATCTACATTTTGTAAATTGTACATTGTCCACAATTCTTAATATTTGTAACATTTCTACAATTTATATTTTTGTTGGTATTCCACAATCTTCACAAAAAATGTAGTTTTTCTATATATTCCATCTTTGTAAAATTCCATAATTTACAGTTTCAGAACTCTCATCAATATTATATTGTGGCAATTTCAAAAATATTTCCTACAATAATATTTACCACAAAAACTTGTAGGTGGAAGCTACAATTTGATTGCCACAATAATTAATTGTGAAATTATCTTTTCTAAAAATGTAGAAATGTTACTATTAACAACCAATATTTTAATTTATTTTTAATTGTTTGAAATACTTTATAGCTACAATACCAAAAACCAACTAAAATAATGTAGATCAACCATAATTTCTATTTATTATATAAATTGTACACATCATATATTTTTACACTTGCAAGCATTATGATTCACTTCAAGGAGACATTCAGGTATGAGGGGTTTAAGAGCCAGTTGCTTGCCATAAAATATTTCCACTCCATCACATGAACAACTTTTTTCTATAACAAATGAAATTGTGTTATGTTGACTTTAGCGAAAGAACCCCAAATTAGACTTGAAGATTCACATTGATAATAGCCCAAGCTATAGGAGGACCTGAGAGCTCATACACTGGAAACGAAAAGCCAAAACAATAAGTTAACATGAAAAAATCATGAGTAGATAATTAAAAGATCCAAGGATAAGTAATGAAATATCTAATGATAGATCCGAGAAATCCATGTAATTCATCATCATTTTCATGTGCACTTTAATCTAAAAACCTATTAATACAAATTTGTGCACCGCCATGTTGTAGATGAGCATTAGAAATCCTTCTTCATTATCAAAGAAACAGGAAAAAGAATCAAATGAAGAAAAGTAGAACAAAATATGTTAGAAGATATCATATACCAGGAATATCTTTGGAAACACGCTCTTTGGAAACACACTCAATACTTTCGGTCTATGGATCTTCGAAATATTAAAGAATATTACAAAAGGAAACTTCAACCCTTCTCTGGATACATTCTAAGGATGTTATATTTTCCATTGGATGAATTCCTTCTCGTGTATCACAATCTGGGTGATCTATATTCTTTAGAGGAGGAAGCTATAACAACACAACACAGTCTACTAGACTATAGTCTTATGTACCGCAACTAGCCTCTTGAGCCTCTGATTTCCCCCCTCAATTGTTTTATATACAAATAAATGTTTTTGTTGTGGTATTCTCACTCCCCGTCGAAACCGATCCAGATCTCCCTTTCCAAGAGTTGTCAATGCATAGCCTATTCCAGATGTCATATTTTGGCGTAGGCTGGGAGTACAAAGGCAAATGCAAACTGATCGGGTTGGAGACCTGTTTGTTGCATATGATGAAATAGTGTGACTGTCTCATGAGGAAACCCATGTCTTCTGTACGTTGCCATAATCGTATTCCATAAGAAGTTCTCTCATTCTTTCATTTGGTCAAACACTTTACAAGAATCCATCAAACTTCTGCACTTAACATACATGTAAATAAGTTTATTCTAAAAAGTTCTTAGTGTAGCAAATGTCATTCAGATTATTTTTCTTCTCTATAATTTTCACGCTCGGAATTCAATTGCACAAACTATTGAAAACAAAAATACAGGTAAAGAGAATGCCCACTCTACACATAATATTTGTCCCTACAGTATGCTGGAGATGAAAGAATATTATGTGAAATATGGAGGAGAGATGAAAATTATAGTGTTTCATGCTGCCCACTATATTTAGTAACAAAGGCTCGTTCAAATGGATAAAATGGAAGGAGGTCAAAGATGTGCGGATGAACTGTAATTTCTTTTAAATTTGAAATGATTTCCAAATCCCGTTAAAAGTAACCGAACTCCACAACATGCATTCGCCAAAAATTAATCACTAATTATTTTCCATGTATCTCGCCATCAATTGAGGTGAATTTATCCCGATGCACTCCCTTTACACATTGAATGGTAGTTAGGAAGTTAGAGAATTTAATGCATTCACCAAGCCGGGTGGAACAAGTAGGGGATTTTATAATAATTGGCATGTGTTTGTTTAATGTGTATAAAATATCATCTTACCCATTTATTTTGGAAAATCTAATGCTATTTATATCTCATGATAATTTTATAAAAAGATCCCACCGGTGATAGTAAAAAGTAATTAATTTATTAAAAATATATTTTAATTTAGTTATTTTATATGTTATAAATAAAAAAGTGGTATATATTATCTATACTAAATTTGATAGATCATAAATTAATTGGTAATGTCATATTTCTATGGAAATTTCATAATATTTTTTAAATTAATTTTTATATTATATTATATATGTGTGTAGTTTAGAGAGATATTAAGCAATCAATCAATTTCATTTAAAGTATATATTCTAATTAATATATATTTTAAGTAATATAACCGTAGTACAATAATATATTTTTATATTAGTCATGTAAATTATTTTTTTGTTAATTTCAATTTTAAAATATGCTACAATAATGATATATTTTTATAGAATTGAAAATTATTTTAATTTAAACTTTTTATAATTTTTTTAAAAATTGTAAAAAAATATCAAAATATAGATGTAGAATTTCAATATTAACATAAATTTATATTAGTCTTTTAAAAATATCTCATAACCATAATTTGGTAACTATATTTTATGATACATTTTAATTTTATTTACAAAAAATTGTAGATTTTCTACTAAGAATCGTAGGGATGTGAGTTCTCTACAAACTATTATAACTTTGTGTAAATTGTGGAATTCCCACAATATTTAAAAATCAATAAATGAAATTGTCATAGAGATGCCACAATTGTTCTACAATTATTCCAAATTGTGGAAAATTTGTGGAATAATTATGATAAAAAAAGCCTATATGTTGTAGTGTGTAGTCATGATTAGAGGTTGATTGTTTGTTTCAAGCTTTATATATGCATGCAAATAGGTAACTCTTTCTTATCTCTAATCGATGGTGATTCGAGTTGTTTGTTCCAATGCTTATGGGGTTTCTTTAGAGGTTCTTACCCCATTTTCATAGCTTTAACAGACTTTTGATTGCACACATTTTTGCTCTAGGTCACTTATATGTATACTTTGTTAGATTGGGGAAAAATAAGGTAAAAGTAGATCTTCTTGGTGGAAAAATTCAGATCCTAGTCACCTGGTTGTTAATAGCCAGCCGGATAGTGATTTAGAGGAAGTTTCTGAGAATGAAGATGATCTTGATATGATGATTGTGGAGACCATTCTTTCCCGTACTCTTGTCGGTAAGGCTACACCTCGTGATGTTGTTCAAGATACCAATTCCATTCCTCTTGTGACCTAGACTGATGAGCACAAGGATAATCTTGAAATCATCATTCGATTCACTCTAAGGAAAATGTAAATCCAAATAATGATGCAGGTTGGATTACTGTGGGTAAAAAGAAGAAAGGGAAAATAGCAAAAGATCCCCTTAAAATGCATTTAAAATCCTATGGGAAGGATCCTCAAGGATGAGATAGAAATTTGTTGTATAAATGTTTCGGCATAATTATTTGTGTGGCGGTGTTGTTTTGGTTTCTTTATGCCACTTTGGTAGAGACAACTTAACTTAATTTGCATTGCTTTATCTTTATCTATATTTATAACATCTTCCTCCCTCCCTTCCAAAAAAAAAAAAAAAAAAATTGATTAAAAAAACGCTGCTGTAAAGAGAGAAAATTACTAAATTTTTAATTAATGTATCCATTTTGTCAATCAACACTAAAAGTTCAACACAACTTAATGCCATAAAGTTATTGATCTTGTGAACAGTTACTCACGACAGAGACTTCCATTTCCCATAAAATAATAACACTCCCAAGACTGCCACGCAGCCTTGCAACCTGGCCGACAAAGGCTCCTTTACGAAACATCCATTTTCAGTGATCCCAATTGCGAGTGGACGTTTCCTCGAATCATTACAACTAGGTTTAGCACACTCTTCGAGTAGTTATATTAAAGATCTGATTGAGAGGTAACAAGTAGAATTCTTTTTGGCAGATGTAGGTCTATTTATCCGTTACTGGTTAGGGTTTAGTGACGGCGGTACTCATGAAGAAGAAGAAGAAACCCGTGAAAAACAGTATCCTAAGTTTATGTTGTTTGGCCGGATCGTGCGTGGTAATTCATGGTTTCTGCAGGGTCATCATAAGTTTCCATGTGATGGCTATTATCATGTACCGTCCGCTTCTGTAGTGCTACTCATTTTGCGGAGGACTGTTATTACAGGCGTGAAGGGCATAATGATGGTGGGGCTGTATATGAGAGAGTGTTCCTAGAGTAATATTGATTATTGTGTACAGGCGAACGGGATCTTCTCAAACAGAAGCGAAACACAAGAAAGATAAGCTCTGTGCTTCGAGCTCTCTGCATCAAACATAAATCCTAATTCGAAGCCCTAGATAATAGCCCGTGTTTATAGATGTTTGATGAGTTTGTAATTGCATAGATCAGGGTCAGTGCGAATTTACTCAGAGAGATGACATATATTTTATTTGATCTGTTTGCTTTGGTACATCGAAATGAGCTTTGCAATTGCCCTCTCTTGATTTTATATTTACATAGAGTCAAGAGAGATATTGCTTTGCGGGGGAATCAAGTGGAGATGGTCCGAATTAAACTACGTAGGAGTAGATTTATTACAGTACCTGTTTATGGTGTACAGGTGATAGCCGTAATAGTAAATATATCAAATTAGTGAATGGGGAATCCATCACCTCGGCTTCTAAAAAGGTACTTCACTCTGATCTCGTTTGCTAGTACGAAAGTTTCGATTATTATGTTCTTTAGAGCTGATAGAAACCCAAAACTATATTGCAAATTGAATAAAAACCCAAAATTATATTGCAACAGTTGTTTTTGGTATTGATTGACCATACATCGCCTGTGTGTTGCAATCTATTTTCGACGGTTTAACACTGAATGACACGCGAACAGTGTTAAACAGTCTACTGGATCAACATCATCGATTATTCGCGAAACACACTGGATTTGTATCTATCCACCCTACCAGCTGCAAATAGAAATAACCTGATGTTCTGTTTGAGTTTTGGGTGTTTTAAAGCTGGTTCTTTTGTGTATATTGCATACTTGATTTGTATCTATTCTCCTTACCATTTGCAAATACAAATAACCTAATGATGTGTTTGCATTTTGGGTGTTTTAAAGCTCGTTCTTTTGTGTATTGCATAATGGATTTGTATCGATTCTCCTTATTATCTGCAAATGAAAATAACCTGATGATCTGTTTGAGTTTTGGTCGTTTTAAAGCTGGTTCGTTTGTGAATTGCACACTGTATTTGTTTCTATTCTCCTTACCATCTGCAAATAGAAATGACCTAATGACGTGTTTGCATTTTGTGTGTTTTAAAGCTTGTTCTTCTGTGTATTGCATAATGAATTTATATCGATTTTCCTTACCATCTGCAAATAGAAATAACCTGACGATCTGTTTGTTTGCGTTTTAGGTGTGTAAAAGTGATTCTTTTGTGTATTGGACACTGGATTTATATCTCTTCTCCTTTAATCTGATGATCTGTTTGTGTTGTTGGTGTTTTAAAGCTGGTTGTTTTGTGTATTGCGCAAAGCATAGACGATAGAAAAGGCAATCATTCAGGGTGTCGATTTTTTGTATCTAAGTATGTAAGAAAGGGTAAGTTGCCCCGTGAAGACTCTAATGAAACTTTCTACGCTTCCTTCAGTTTACTGTGAGTTTACTGATGTTTAATATTTATTCAGAAAGAAATTCCAAATATTAGATTTCAAATCGTGAAACTAAGCATCCTTTAACGTTGAACATGCTTCTTTGCTCAACACATGGCTTTTGGTTATTTGAAATCCTAAAACAAGGGCCTTAATTTAAAGATAATAGCACTAAAAACTTTTTATGCCTTGTGATTAGATAAAGATATAGGAAAAAAAAGTACCGGTGCAACCAATATCATGTTTCTTGGTTCAAATCTGTTAGAAAAGGTTATGTTTTTCTTTATTCTGGTAGTTTGTAGGTGGGTTTCCAACCACTTGAGTAATGTCCTAATAGGAAACATCTATGAGAAGTCTTTTCATATACATCGTTGTAAATTAACGAGAGTATCTTTGTAAATTGTGATCCACAATTCATTTGCCTCTTTCAAGATCGTAGTTTAAAAATTCAACAAAACCAAAGAAGCGTGAACAAAGAAAGAAACTTAATAAATAGGAAATTAGTTTGGTAAATAAGCTTGTCTCTAAACTCGCGTACGTTTGATAGGTTTATAGTTGGGAATAAAATTGACATTTCGACATAAATATTCATCTAGATAACTGTATAATGGAGATGGTTAGGCTGAAAACATGAGCTCGGGAGGTCAAATCCTTTGTTTAGATCGAAGTGTCAACAGAGTAGATTGATAGGAAAAAATAAAATTTGTAAAATTTGGCCAAAATAAATAATTGAGCACCATGTTTCTTATGTTAGCTCAAACTAACTTACAAATACAATATGAAGTCCTCGAGGCATTGAATCTTAATGTTTATACATGCTCAAATGTGATTTAGTATGCAGCCTTCCAGCACAAATCATCACCGACGTTTAACCTTTCAATCTATTTGATAAGAAACAATAACCTTATAGAAAGAACTTCATTTCAAGATCTAGACAAACTCTCAAGATTCTACCATCTTATATATTGAAATTTCACACTACTTGTCATCCATCTCACAATAAGAGCATTCAATTTTAAGACCAAACAAGCCACTAAAATTAAGCTTGCTTGCAACTAAAAAAAAACCACAATAAGTCTTTCAATATAAGTCATCCATATTGGAAGATGGACGAATGGACTGCATGCTAGACGATGATGTTGAGTCACAATTGGATGCACAAGTGGTGTCTAATGAAGCCCATAGTTTGATCAACCATATGGTTGATGCTGCTACCGTCCCCTCTTCCATTGTTGACTCCGATGTGGGGACCGCCTCGGTCGATCACATGCAATTGAAATAGGGTATCAACGGTGGTAATTTATCTAAGGGTAAATTGGAGGTTCTATTATAGTTCAATGATCACATCACTGAGACATTTGCTACAAAGTCTCCCAATAAAAAGTGTTCTTCTCAGGTTGATCCCGACTCTCTAAAGATTTTGACTTTATAAGAAGGTACTCGTTACAAAGATTATATCTACACGACCTTTGGTGTGTAGGAGGATAGAAGAGATTGGTTGGATGATGACGGTTGGAGTAATATCCGCACTAGGAAATCTAAATTCAAGTAGGTATCTCGAGTCTTTTTAAAAATGAGTTCAAGGCGATTCGCCCTGGTTTCTCTCGTGGGCTTCTATCTTGGCCAAGTGTTTTTGTCGGGGCTGATCTTGTCCTTTTTGGGCTTGTTGTTTTCCTTACTCTTTGTACTATGGGTTTTGGGTCCCATTTAAAACCAATCTTTTACCTAATAAAAAAAGTCTTCTCTATTTCCAAAAGACTCAAGTTGACAAAATAAAATTAGTTCCACCACTAATAAAATTTTCGCCACTAAAAGTACTTATGCGTGGAAAGTATGAGGAACGTATTCCACAACTTCTTCATTACAATCCACCAATTACACTTGTCAAAAAATATTGTATTTAGCAATGGATCTAACACACATTCATTTATCTCCACCTTACTAACAACACCCCATATGTGGATGTTCCTCTTTGATTCAAGTGTGGAATATAAAGACGCTACTTCCACTTTTTAACTTCAACCAATTCTTGAAATGTCTTATTATACCACATCGTCTAATTTTTCATATTATTTTCTAGAGTAATAGATTTACATCTAGACTCAATCGAGTACTTTTTTCCCACCCATTCCACAAGCCCTTTATATATTTCTTGTTAGAGACACTAAACAATTTAGAGTGACTGAAACATAACCAAATAGAACTTTTTGCCTTCCTATCAACCTTGTCCCACTCTTCTTTTGTCAACAATACATAGGTGTTATTTGTTACACTCGTAATATAGTGATATCTCTATTTAGAAATATTTTACATTTTAAATTCCATATATCAATTTTTGACAATCAATCCCGCCAATCTAAATTTTTGTGCTACTGTTGTATTCAAGATTATACATAAAAAGATCTGCAATTTCAAAACCATTTATAACATTAAAATATAATAAAACCCCACCTAGTGCAACCTTGATCAGTAATACCATATATCGCATATATGGGAAGCTAACATGCAATATTAAAATAAATAGAGAAACATATAAAACAAATGGTAATATGAATAAATTAAAAACATACACAAAAAATTGACAAGGTATAATTTATCCTAGAAAACCTTTTCAAGTAAAAACCAACCATAACCTTTCTTCTTGTATTAAACTTAAAGCAACTTACAAATAAAACATGAAGCCACCAAGGCTGTGAATCAACACTTGCATACACACTTTATTTTGATCCATTATATGTAGACTTCTAAAACTTATTTGCACTCACCCTTATCTTTTCAATTTATTCTTTAGTAAATTATAACTTTGAAAGAAACAATGTCCTCCTTTCCAAATCTAGACCGATCATATGATTCCATTAACTTTTCTTTTACAAGTTCTAACTAATTATTACCCTACATGTGATAAGAGTGTTCACTTTCATAGCCAAATTACATCTTAAAATTAACCTTACATGCACATCAAGAAGAAATCCTAAAATAATATTCAATTTAAACCATTGTTTCATGACTCAAATTTGAACACTAAAAATTGTTATGCATGTAAAGTATGAGACATGTATTCTGACAAGAACATCCGATAAGTAAATAATCTTCCTTCAGAAACAAGAAAAATAATTATAGACGGAGTTTTGTGATTCACATGATTGCCATTTTGTAATATAGTTCCTTAATATTGTAAGCAAATTGTCAAACTTATGTCTATTTTAATATAGCTTCGTCCCTTCTTATTGCGGTCATAGTGTAAATGGTTTATCAATTGGACAACGATACCCAAACGGGGATAAAGCTCTACGAAAATTAGGTATTTCCTTAGACACCAATAGTCGTGGGGACCGAAATCCAATGATTTCCTTATTGTCATCTAGTTACAGAATTTAACATCAAATTAATTTACATACATATTAAATTTTAATTGACATGTGTAACGGTAGTACGATATAATAATGAAATATTCACTCATACACATAAAAAGGTACTGCAATTGCAAGTAAAAACAAATATGACATGTATATCTTAGTTGATATGATTTTTGGTCTTGTCAACCATTCTTAAATGTCACTAATGATTATCTAGGCATACGATTTATAGGGAAATCTCGATATATTTCGTAATGTCACTAGTGTAGCTAGTAGGGGTGAGTATAATTGAAAGAAAGAAATATTTGATTCACTATTCCTAATCTTTTGGAGGAAATGTTTATTTTTATGGAGGAATTGGTAGATGTGGTCTAAATACCACTCCTCAAAAACTATGTGATCTATATAAATATTTTTATTGATGTATGGAAAAATGGTATTTTGTTCATGTTTTAGTCTCATCACCTACTTGATATTAGTAAATAAGCTTTTTAAGAAGCCTTGTGTAAAAAAATGTGTTTGTTACATTCTCAAAATCTGTTGTAATCAATTTTTCCATCATTTGAATATTTTTCATCACTCTATGCTAATTTCAAAGGATATTTTTAATCTTTTTGTATAGCAATATCTCATAATTTGTGATTTATTATGATCTTCAAACAAATTTTAATATATGAAGAATGCAAGTAGATTTTATTTATTTACTTGATAAGAAAAAAATTAATCAAAATTGTAAGAAGGGTGTCCACACCAATTATTTCTCAAAGACTCCTAATAGTTAATTTGGCTATGAAGATATCATAAATGCCCTCATATTAGAGACGTCACTATTAGAAATAAAATCATTCATACTTGACATGCATTGTTCGGACAAAAGGCGGTTTATGGATAATTACACCCTCTTCGACGCTTAGGCAACGGATTGAAAACTACTACTAAAACATGAACGACATGGAAAGGATAAAGCACAAATTAATATTAATTCTCGAAGAGTAACCAAAGTAGAAAATCTTTCTAGAAAGGGAAAAGTTGATCTAAAAAAATATTCGACAACAAACAAGCCTTATCCTTAGAGTTACAGTGCACTTCCAACAAGGGAAATGCTTTGCAAGAAGAATAATATTTTCATTATTTTACATAACCAGATTTTACGGTTAGGCATCATTAACCTTTCTCGGTTCGGCCTTGCCTAGTTTTGAAGTGTTTTCCTAACCAACAAGCCATGTTTCCTAATCTTTGTTCTAAATTTTCTGTTATGATGCAACTTATGGGATTCATCCGCACTCACAAGCTCAAATAATTAGTACTATTAATTTCCTTGATTATCTCGTTGATTCTCACTCATCTTCCTTAACTCGATCATGATGTCTTTGTTTCTAATATAATTTTTCTTTAGTCGTGCCAACTTGAAAGTAACTATATGCCTTAAGATGCATTAATTAGTGTAGTTTAAAAAATTCGTTTCAATAGATCCTTATGAAGGGACCTAAAACAAATTGGAAAATAACATAAGTACAAATGTTCATATAAATTCATAGGGTCTTAAAACTAGATAAATTTGGTCTCTAAAATGAATTATTGTTTATTTGTTTTAATTTATAAAAAGTATTAAGTTAAATATAGATGGGAAAGTGGTTTTGCATGAACAATACAATACATTTGTTAATATAATATTGTTTAATAACTCAAATATTTTCTTAATAAATTTTTTTATTAACTAATAATATATGGATGCAAATAGTTACACTACTCTATGGTGACAATAATATGACATTTCAATTTATTTATGTAAGCATGAAGAAAAAACATGTCCATTATGGTCAAGTTAGGTAGATTTTTTAATGAGAAATTAATTGTTAACAACTCATTTGAAGATACTAAAAATCTTGACCACCACTTACAACTATATTATTATTGAAAGTCTGTTTTCATAATAAAGTTGGATATATTTAATACAAAGATGTTAAATCTATCTATCCAAAAATGAATATATGCATTATATGGGCCAAGTTCTTATTTTGTAATTTTAGAATAATTTCACCCCATGAAGTTTCCACATGTGCCAATTTGTCAAGCTAAAAAATTATTACAAAAAGAAAAAGGGATCCATAATTTATTATAAAAATATATATTTTTAAATAGCACTTAACCATGGCCTACTTTAGTGAGGAATACTCAAATTACAACTTTTCATCATTATATAAGTATAAATAGTTCTTATGTATGTGCCCTATTTTCTCCAAATCTATGTACAATTATCTGATCAATTACCAAATAACCAAATAAAGGCCTTATCTAATTAAACATTCTCAGAAATGATATTACATAAACACTAATGACAAATTCTTCACATATATTTTTGAAATCTTCCCAAAATCTAAGTTTTTATTTAATTCCACTTGACTTGGAATTAATCTAGACAAATACACTCAAATTAATGACATTTGCTCAAAAATAAATAAAAAAATGGTTGTAATACATGGAAATCTTTTTATAATCTATCTACATTCATCGAACCACATGTAATTGAAGTTTAACCTGGTAAAACTTTTTAAACTAGTGAAAGTACATCATGAGATAATGACAACTACTGCTCGTATATAGACACTTTAAAAAAAAAAAAATCAAATTCGCTTATATTTTTCTGATCTCGCCTAACCTCATGTTATCCTCGTGAAATTAACTTAAATAATATAATTCAATCACAGCATAATGACTTTTTAGGCATTAAAAAAGATATTTTAATCAAATTCACTTTCATATACTTGATAATAACTAATAAAGCCGTAATTTAGTCAAATTTCGTAAAAACAAAAAATATTTGCTAAGGAAATAATAAAAAAATCTGATTTCATATGTGTAAAGGATTGTTCCCTTAAAATACTCATATAAATATGTGATTCATTGCCTATTGTTCTCATATAATAACATTAGATAAATAAATAATGACATATGGTGATCTTATTTGTCCAATTTGTAATTCAGGTTTGGAAGTTTATTTGCACACGAATTTTTTTGGTCAAATTGCACTTTCTCAAAACTTACATAAAATTGGTAGTGGTACACACAATTTTCTTAGAGCTTTCATACATTTTTTCATATTATGTCACATAATTTTTCACCTTGTGAAGAGAAGTAAAATCTTTTAAATACCATTAACATCTTGTAACATCCACTATTTCACACACAAGGACAACACGACAATTAATGGATAATTTTTTTTACTTACTTGAAGATAAAACGACACTATAGATGATCACAATTGATCCATAGGAATCCAAAAAAAAAAATTCTACTTCATCGGAAATAGTCTGCACAAAGAAGAAAAAATAAATGGAGGTTCTATTTTGTAAGTAAC
Source organism: Taxus wallichiana var. yunnanensis (assembly GCA_018340775.1). Lineage (NCBI taxonomy): Eukaryota > Viridiplantae > Streptophyta > Pinopsida > Cupressales > Taxaceae > Taxus > Taxus wallichiana. The sequence goes on from CM031240.1 coordinate 205,697,370, forward strand.
AGGACCACCTCTTGGTGCATCGCATCGGTTATAGAACCACCACCTAGATAGAGTGGTGGTCTTAGGATCGCCACCCATCTGCACATGGCGGCGGTCCCGGCCATTACTGGACAGTAAAATAAAATTCAAAATGAATGACCTCTCCGAATTTGAGAGGATGTACGTTTCTCTTCTCCTTCATGACTTTTCCCATTCTTCAAGGTGCACGAGAGGACATGAGAAAGCCTATAAATACATGATTGTAGAAGTGTAGAGAATCATCGAAGCATGAGAGCAAGTGAGAAAGAAGTCTTAGTGCTTTGGTAATTGTATTTTTATAGAAGAAAGGAGTCTTGAGACAGAGCAAACAAGTAATTGAAAGGAAGTGTTGAGATATTATCCACTTCTCTTTCATACTTATTGTAAATTTTGTACTTGTTGATTTGAATTGGCCAATAGAAGTGGGAAGAAAGAGCAATTGCCCTTCCCCACTTGTTTTTCCTCCATGGGGATTTCGGGATAAAAATTGTTGGTGTTATAAGCTTATATTCTTTCCTTTACTACAATTGTTGATTCTTAGCACAATAATAATTCATTCACTAGCTATCTCTGTTATTTTCTAATAGAAAGTAAACAACAACGATTAATTGCGATTTTTGTGAATAATTCCAAAGTTGAAGAGTTTGAGATCATTTTGGTATCGTGAGCTAACCCAGTATCCAGGACTGTGGTATTTCATTCTTGAATTTGTATGACGTGTGACAAGATCTAAAGGCGAAGAAGCTTTACATTGCGATCGGAGATTTCTACAAAGAAGTGGAAACAAAGAATTCAGGGGAGAAATGGAGGAAGAGAACTTGGTCCAGCAGAATCGAGATGTGGTGACCATGATAGATAGGATGTTTAGATGGCAAGAGGAACTTGTAGATTTGAAGAAGACAACTTTTGTCAAGCAAGACTCCATGGACTCGTTGGTTCGAGGCTTAGCCGAAAATTTTGGTGTAGGAAAGAGCCACCATGAGGTAGATTATGGGGAAGAGCATGAAGAAGAGGATTCTATCACAAGGGAAAAAGTAAAATCTGACCATGCTCCTTGTAAAGTTGAGACTAAAGTTGAAATCAAAAGCTTTGAAGGACAACTAGATGTAGAATTACTTGATAAATGGTTGAAACAATTAAAAGTCTATTTTAGCATCCATAATGTCACTGAGGCACATAGGATCACCTTTGCACGTCTCAAAATGGAGGGACATGATCTAGTTTGGTGGGAAACTCACCTAACTACTTGTGAAAAGAAGAATCGTCCTATTGTGAAGTCTTGGCAAAAATTTAAGCAATTACTTAGAGCTAACTTCTATCCTATTGGTTATAAACCTGACCAAATGATTAAATGACAAAGTATTTTAGACAAGGCGGTTGTCAAAGTGTGTAGGACTATACTACGGAGTTTCGGAGGCAAGCCATGTTGCTAAACATGGATTTGGAGGATGAGGATATTTTGACTAAATACTTGGGAGGACTTAACACTCACCTTCGAAGAAAAGTAATCTCCACAAAGCCCAAGGATCTCAATGAAGCATGTGTGCAAGCATACTATATAGATGATGGGAAAAAGCAAGGAGAAGCAGAGCCGAGGGTAAAGCAATCGAAAAATAAGTAGAAAAAGGATTATGGGAAAACAAGTAACAAGAGTAAGTGGAAAGGAAAAGGTAAACAAGCTGCCACTACTTTAAATACTTGTAAAGATCCCAAGAATTTTTATAAGAATTGCAATATCAATGGTCATCGTGGACGCTTCATGTTTGAATTTACATCCGGAGTTACATCCAAAGAACCGAACCAAGGAATCCAAAAATTCCATGACATATGTGAAGAGAAGGGAGGTGGAAATCGAAGATGACTCGATGTGGACCAAAGTCTTGGATGCATGGCCACCAACATGGACAACGAAGAGGAGACAAGTAGACTATTCCGGATCAAGAGAACTAAGGTAAATGCTTTGGTTGATATTGATTCTCAATCTAACTTGATTTCGAGGTATTTGTAAAGAAGCTTTGTCTTGATACTTACGAGCATCCGCACCTTATCCTTTGGGTTGGGTGAAGAACGGTGTTGAAATTCGGGTAACAAGAAGATGTAAGGTCATGTTTTGGATAAATTCCCAATATATAGATGTTTTGAAGGTGACATTATTCCACTTGATGCTTTTGATGTTGTATTTAGGAATTCCTTACTTGTATGTTAGCGATGCTATATTTATGAGAAGGAAAAGCAGTACAGATGGGTCAAGGATAGGATCAGCTATAACATTTGGACACACCAAAGGTAAGACACGGTTACAATCGTAAGTGCTAACCAAACAAAACAACTTATTCGGTGCAAATCATAATCAGTTTTGCTTACTTTTGTTAAAGGATAAACAAGATGGGGTAGAATTTTTAGAGATTTCTAACCAAGGAAAACAAGATTTGGATAGTATTATTCAAGTCCTTTTCAGAATTATTTCAGGCTCCTAGTGGATCACCACCAAAACGAGAAGTAGAGCATGAGATTAAGCAATTGCAAGAGTCACCTCTCACCGAACATCGGGTTGTATAGGAAATCCTTACTTGTGAGTACTGAAGTAAATAAACAACTCTAGGAACTAATAGACCAAGGATTGATACGTCCGAGCACCTCACCGTGTGGTTTGCCTATTGTGATTGTGCAAAAGAAGTATGGTTCTTGGATAATGTGCATCAACTACCATGCTTTGAACAAGATCACCATAAAGAACGGATATCCAATTCCCCACATAGATGATCTCTTGGAATAGCTTCAAACATGCCAAATTTTTCACGAAGTTGGATCTCAAGTCAGTTATCACCAACTCGGGATGAAGGAGGAGGATATATGGAAGACTACCTTAAAAAAATAGGGTTTGTATGAATGGTTAGTACTTCCTTTTGGATTATGTAATGCACCCGCTACATTTATGAGATTGATGAATGATGTATTGCGGGATCTCATATATTCATGTTTCATTGTATATCTAGATGATATCTTGATTTTTAATGCCACATGTGAAGAACATATAATGCATTTGCAGCAAGTCTTGCAAGTTCTCGGGAGAAACAATCGCTTTGAAATATGAATTTCCCAAACAGTCACTTGTCTATCCTAGGCACGTGATTGGAGGAGGAGAGCTAGGAGCGGATCTGAAGAAGGTAGAAGCCATCACAAATTGGCCAACACCAACATGGGCCATAAAGACAAGAATTTTGTGGGAACAAGACAATAAATGCGGAAATTTATTCCGTGTTTCTTGGCAATTGCAGCACATCTACACACAATGGCCGTAAAGAGTAAGGATTTTGAGGGTAAGGAAAAATTCAAATCCTTTTAGTTATTGAAATACAAGTTTAGTCATGCTCCAAACTTGCTCTTCCTATTTTGCAGCAACCTTTTGGAGTAAAGACAGATGCAGTGATTATGCTATGGGCGTAGTGTTTCTTCAAGGAGGTAAACCCATATGTTACCATTTCGAAATGTTCACTTCAGTAGTTAAAGGATATTCAAAGTATATGATAAATAAATGTATACACTAGTTCAGAAATTAAAAAATGGAAACATTATTATTTGGTAAAGAAAATATTGTGCACTGTGACCATAAACCTCTCCAAGATTTGCAATCATAGTCTAAATTGCAGCAAGAAAGGCACTACAAATGGATGGGGTTTCTTCAATAGTTCCACTTAGTGATCAAATACAAGAAGGGTAGTATAAATTTTGTGGCGAGACATGTTGTCTAGGCCACCCACATAGGAAAAGTTCTCTTGTTTTCCCACTATCTCTCAGATCGAGCTCTTCACAAAGGAAGATTATGGAGAGGCATATGCCCAAGATAAATACTTTGGGGTAACATTTCAGAAGTTGCAGTCCCAAGGGGCTGAAAAGATGGGGATTGAAGATTGTTATCTCAAGGATGGGTTGCTCTACCAATGGGGGAAACTTTGTGTGCCTAAAGAAGAAAGACTTATATTGATGAGGGAAGCACATACCTTGAAATTAGCGGGACATTTTAGTGTTGGTAAGACCCTAGCCCACTTGCAAAGGTATGTATATTGGCCCAATATGCAAGAAGAAGTATCAAAATTTATTCATGGATGTAAACTTTGTTGTACTAGCAAGCCTAAAACTAGGAAGGAAGGTTTGTATATGCCTTTACCAATACCTACTCATCCATGGGAAGACATTTCTATGGATTTTTTTATGAGGATTACCTATGTCTAAACATGGCCATGACTATATCTATGTTGTTATTGATAGATTAAGTAAAATGTGTATTCTTATGGCATGTAAAAAGACAATAAAAGGACATGAGGCGGTAGATCTTTTCTTTGCTAATGTATGGGTGCATTTTGGTTTGCCAAAGTCTATTATCTTTGATAGGGATTCTAGGTTCTTGGGGAAGTTTTGGACTACTTTGTGGGACAAGATGGATACCAAGTTATAAAGGAGCACAACTTTCCATCTAAAGATAGATGGAAAAATAGAGGTGGTGAACAAGACTTTGGTACAATTGATCAGAGGTATAACAACAAATACCCAAGGTCTTGGGATGATTCCTTAGCCTAGATTCAACATTCCTATAACTAGACAATACACACATCCACTATGAAGTCACCATTTGAAGCATGCTTGGGATATCTACCTATAAATACATTGGACATAGTAGTTGGAAAACAAGATGAGAAGGAGACACGAGACACAAAGGTAACTAGGGCTAACAAATTCGTTGAGAGGATCCAAAAAATCCATCTAAAGGTCAAAGAATAGTTAGAGAAATCTCAAGCAAAGTACAAAGCTAGGCACGATAAGCATAGGAGGGAACATAAGCTTCATGTTGGAGATAAATTTTGGCTTTACTTGAGCAAGGAGAGACTACAAGGTCAAGCACGAAGCTCAAGCCATTACGATATGGACCCTTCACCATATTGGAGCAAGTTGGAGAAAATGATTTCTGACTTGATTTTCTATCATTCATTAGGATGTACTCTATAGTAAACTATGAAAAATTGCACCTATATGAACCATCCATGCTAGATGAATATGAAGAACTGCAGTTGCTACCTTCAATTGAGGATTGCGTCTTGGACTCACGAGGCAAATTTGAGGAGGATGTAGTGCTTCAACAGAAGGTCGAGAGAGAATAGAAGAGGTCCGTAAGAGTCTTCACAAATTGGACTGAAAGCAAAGACACCAAATTAGGGTCGGTGGTACTCAAAGGAGCAAGTGAGGGAATTGTTTCATCATCTACTCCCCCACTAAGCTTTTGTGGGACCAAAAGCCTCCTAAGAAGGGGAGGTGTGATCCATAGGGATAAAAAAAAATAACTCTACTTCATCAGAAATAGTCATCAAAAAGAAGAAAAAATAAATGGAGGTTTTGTCTTGTAAGTAATAGGACCACCGCCCGGTGTAGGGCGGTAATTATAGAACCACTTCCCCGAGACAGGCGACGGTCCTCACCATTACGGAAAGAAAACAAAATTCAACATGAGCAACCTACAAATTTGAAACGATGTTCATTTATCTTTTCCTTCATGACCTTTTCCATTCTCTAGTGCATGGGAGGACATGAGAAAGGCTATAAATACATGATTGTAGAAGTGTAGAGGATCATCGAAGCATGAGAGCAAGTGAGCAAGAAGTATTAGTGCTAGTAATTATATTTTTGTAGAAGAAAGGAGGGTTGAGATAGAGAAAGCAAGTAATTTAAAGGAAGTGTTGAGATATTATCGCTTCCCTTTCATACATATTGTAAATTATGTACTTGTTGATTTGAATTGGACAATAGAAGTGGGAAGAAAGAGCAACTTACCTTCACGACTGATTTTTCCTCCATTGGGGGTTTTCTAGGATAAAAATTGTTGGTGTTATGAACTTATATTATTTCCTTTACTACAAATTTTTATTCTCATCACAATAATAATTCATTCACTAGCTATCTCTGTTATTTTATAATAGAAAGTAAACAACATCGATTAATTGTAATTTTTGTGAATAATTCCAAAGTTGAAGAGTTTACAGATCAACAATGGCTACAACTAACTCTCAAAAATCTTAACACAATATTGACCACATAGGAAACATGGAATCATACAACACCCATCCCCAACAATTCACTTTTCTCTTCAACAAGGCATAATGTACTAGTCCACCCACAATACATAGTTATAGCTAATAACATCCCATGATGTAAAATCTTTTGAAAGTTATTTATTTACTAAGACATCTTTCAAAACTTTACTTACGGTCTAGAAGATCCATGTTATGATTCGAACAATTCTTCTTACAAAGGTGAACCTCTTTCTTTTATACTTATGGACTAATTTTCTTAAGATCAAGTTTTCTAAAAGAGGATCATTTATAATATGTCAAAACTTGCTTAATTCATTGATTTAGAAAAGACATTTTCCATTCTTCATAAGCTTAATTAATAATACTCAAGCCACTGAAACATATTCCACACTCCCACAACACATGTGACAAGCACAAGCTCTGTTTGAGGTAAAGTACCGCTTAGTTTTAGAACTACCACCTCCTTGCAAGGATCAAACATTTAAACAACAAAATAAGAGGAGATTACAAAGATCTTTGGAAGAAGATAGAGGAAGGAGATCGAATTGGATTCATCTTTAAGGCCTCATTAGTTATTAGTCTAGATTTTAATGGCTAAGGATATAACCATAATGATTAAAGATTTCATTTAGGCTTCTCCTAATGAGATTGACATAGGTAGACAAAAATATGTTTTCAAAGGGTGAGCTAGATTGAAGGGTTTCTAATCAGTCTCCTCCTACTTAATATAACCTTATTACCTTCCAAAACTAAATATTGATTTCACCTTAAGGTCATTTTAAGAACTCACCAAGAAAGAGAATAATGTTCATTAGTTTAAATAGGGTTAGTAAGGTATATAATTTTTCTTTACAAAAGAAAGTTTCTTCTTTGATCACTTAATGGCTCAAATGTTATCAAGTAGATCACAACTACATTATCCTTTTTTTTAATACTTTTATAAGGATTACTAACCCACTTTATTATGCCTAGGTTTACATTTATGCCATGACCTAGAGGGAGCTACTACACAAAATTTTTAACTCAAAGATATGTTTATCATTACCCTTTTTGTGAAACTATACATGGTTACACATTTTATCCAACACGACATACAAACCCAAAGGTGGCGAAGGATTCTAATGAACTTTGACTTGAAAACAAAAAGGTAACAATATTGGTCATATCCAAGCTAAGCTATCTTTCAAATTTGTTATATACAATTAATTACTCAAACAAAGTTGTAATTTGGTTATATTATTTACAATATTATTTACAAGTCCCGTTTTCAGACGCATTGGAAAAAATTACCCATAGTACAAATAGGGCCCTTCAAACTCTCCAAACTATTTTTTTTTAGAATCTCTCAAAAAAATTAAGCACACATGAACAAATGAGCTTCGAAGAAACACTGATACAACTCTCCCTTTTCTAGCCATGAAGGCGATCTCGCAAATTTGTATCTGAGTCGGTTTGCATGAATTGAGCATTATAAAAACTACATAAAGGAATCATATGCTACCATTAATAATATCATTAAATGAACCTTCTATTAAATGAAAAATTGATAAGTTCCAAGCCAAGAACAACTTCTTTAGTCATGCTAGAATATTTACTATTTCAAAATAATAAGGAAACCATAAAAATATGTTATGAACATTGTTTTTGAAACAACAAGGAGACTACTATCATTCTAGTAGGGATCAAAGACCCAATGAGTTCAAAATAGAGTGAAGAGTGTATTGGGATTTCAATCGTGTAACCATATAAATTACATGATTGAAATCCAATACTCAACATCAATCAACATTCCTTTAAATAAGTCATAAGATTTAATAGGTTTAAAGTTAGAAATTTAACATCACATACTAACCGCTAATTGCCCCTTTCAAAGGAAATTTACCCCACAACATGCCTACACCAAATTTATTGCAAGGAACATACAGAGTAATCTATAATAGAAAAGTTCAAACATAAGATCATCTTGCCATGTTATGTACAACAATAAAAAAATGATAAAAGAAATAACCCATACTTAGTAAATCAAACAATTAAAATGAATCTAATGCCACCGTCTTACCAAGATTTAAAATACAGTACAATCAATTTAATTACCCTTAAACCTATATTAATAAAATTTAAGCGAGCTGTCACAAAGTAACAAGTATGACGATGTTACGTGAATTGTCCTTAGCTATATCTCCTCCAATAGATAACCAAAAATCCTAAGCTTCCTAAATATATTCCAACACCTTCGTTGAGCTAAAAAATATATTAAACAACTGTACACAAATCTTTATTAAAAAGATAAAACTCTCTCTCTCTTATTCCTTTTAATGAAGCATATTATTTTAACTCGCCACTCTTGAGTACCTCCATCTCTCAATCAGAAATATAATAAATAACCAAAGTCTTAAACAAGGAGAAACTTTCCTTAGTCACATCAGATAATAATAATTATAAATAGTAAATCACCAAGTCATCTCAAAAGTAATGCTTCCCTCTATCATCATAAATAAAACATGATTCTTCCTATTCGTAATAGTTGAAGGGGAAAACACCCCTATCCAACCTACTAGGTAAAGGAATGCCTTAAGTTATCAAAAGCTGGAAACAATGATTCCCAACCATTATAACAGATGAAAGAAGGTAATCACCCAAACTCCTTTTGTAATAGTTAAGACTTTACCATTATCCATATTTCTTCTTATTCTACCACGAAAGGGTAAGGCGTCATGAGAAAGAGGCATCCTTCTCATTAAGATTCATGTAGCCAAGTTGGCTAGGCCCTTTTTATCTCGTAGATATGAATGCATCTAACACCCTATCTTTAACTCAAGCCCATTTACCCTGTTGTCCTCATGATAATGACCTTACACAGTCAAAGGAGAGTATACGGGGTACACAACACTAAACCTTGTTTAGAAAAGAACAAAAATACACGGAACTCAAAAAATGCTTACCCCTCAATCACATATATACTGAGATTCACAATCTTAAATAAAGGAAAAACTTTACTTAGAATACAGCACATAAACGCATCTAACCATGTCATCACATGTTCAAAGAACCATATCGACCCCTTTAAAGTGGAGTTTAGTACATGTCATCAGAAAAAGGAAATAATATTTTCCATGTTTATTTGATAAATATACGCTTAGAGTATTTCAAGATCCATTAATCGCTCATAGTAAAAATACCCATTCAAGTAAACGAGTAAACCAGAACTATCAATACGCCCTCTATTATTATTATCAACCATATGGCTTGAATCTACGCTCAAAAAAGTGTTTATTTCAAATAATTAGCACATATATTCTTGTGTCAAATGTCCCGAACTTGAGGTAAGGTTTAATTTTACTATAATTGCACAGAAAATGAACAACACCAAAAGGTGAGACATGATGATCATTTTTTGAGCATCGAAGGGAAAAGACTAAGAGTTAAAGTACCCATTTCTAGGTAGAAATAACATGGAGAGTCAAAATCCCCAATCTACCAAACATCACTACCGCCATTTGACAATGCATTCACATTTAACTACACAAATTTTCCATGCCCATTTATCTTATTATCCAAAAAGAGAAGACAGAATCGGGTTAATAAGCCTTGTCTCATAAAAATCTAACAGGATAGAGTTAATGTTCTATGTAAGGGTTGGATGCATCGACCTTCTTAATGATTAGAAAATTAATTTTCAATGCACAATCACATACTCAGACAAGCAAGGAACATAATAAAACTTCCCTACACAAATTTTTATCAACACCAACAATTATACAAAAATATTTGACCAACTACCCAGTAGAAATTAAGCTATTTCAAAAAGTAATAAAGAGGTAGTGAGAAGTGCATCCATGTAATCCTTGTATATATGAAACAACAAGAATAAGAGAGAATCATGGGAAAACCCACCCGACATGCAATTTTTGCAATCAAAAGAACATTTTGTTTTGGATCTAGGTAATTCAGGGGAAACCTAGAAGAGTAACATGCAGAGTAAAATGACTGTAAAACATCCATATAACTCAAGAAATTTACCATTTCAACAAATGAAAACAAATCGTTTCATGAAATTGTTAATGCTGGCATATAAATCAAATGGGTAGTATTTGTCATGCCCTGCAAAATCTTCCACCCGTTCCATGCATCTGATAGGGCCTTTGGCACAACAATCTTGGAAAATCAACCATGTTTTAATTGCAGGGCATCCAATCGTAGTCCACGGTTCACGTTTGCATAGGTAGGGGGCTCCAAACCCACGAGTTGCATCAAAAGAAGAATGTGGTATTCAAGGAATGCCATGACTTACAAACATACTCCCACTGCAAACACATTTTTTTCTTCACCATATGCAAATAACAAGTGTCGAAAGCTGCTTAGTTCACCCCTTTTTTTCTCTAGAATGGATGCAACCAAACTAGATGCATTCGTTCACGAAAGACACTCACGTGGCCAGGAAAAAGTGTTTTCAACCACCAAAAAAACTAGAGAAGGATTTCAATAAAACAAAAGCTACAAAATATGTGACCAAACTTCCTTATTGGACATTTCCTTCCCCCAATAAATGAGCTAAAAACATGAAATGAATAAAAAAAAGAGGGTAGTGTGGGTCATTAAAGACAAAAAAAAGATTTTATTTATAGAAATCTTGTAAAAATAGGTGGACAACGTACCACTTGGTATTATTACCAAAGAAGTGACCAACACGTCTTGCCTTACAAAATATTAATGGAATGATAGGTGGTCATCCTCCAACACATTTCCAGTAATGACCAACCCTTAAAAAAAGCTAGAGTGTGGGGCTGGCAGGGAAGAAAAGATGGTGGGGGGGTGGACACCTCCAAACAAATGAAAGAACGCTTTTCCAAAAAAATGATATAAATACAAAGCATGCAAGGATGCCTAGTCGGCCAAGGAAAAAATTTAAACATTAAGCATGAACACCACTTCCCGAAAAATGATGCCACCCACAAAAAGCTCCACTTTTGTGTGAATCGAGGCTCACCATGAGAGAAATCAACAAACATTCAATGGGAGCACACATGACAACCTTCCCACGCTTATCAGCGAGTCCTCGGGAAATAATTGGGGTAATATTGAATGGAGCATTACATTCTCCTCCCCTTAAGAAAGCATCATCTTTGATGTGGCATAACAGAGAAGGAAGAAAAGGTGGTAAGCATCAAGGAATAGATAAAGGCAAACGTGCACCCTAAGGTTAAAATTTAATCGTTAAATCACAACCACATGAAGGCCTTAGAAACATTTTCACATAATTTTAACTTTCAAAGTTCTGTGAAGATTGGCAGTTCCCTCTTATTCATTATTTGATTTTTTTCTTTCCATTTAAATTAATCCTAATTCAAGTTCTTTAAAATTTCATTATTATAGAATTATATTTTATTCATTCTTGTTGGTGCCCAACATGAACTGCTATCACAACACCTACCCTAGGGTCATACACAACACTAAGGATTCACAAGCATAATTTAACATACTTTTGTGATAGTACCACACCATAAGAGCTTAACCAAATTATGGAAGACAACAATCACGGTCCACATAACATAGTAATTATAAAAAATCTATTACAGGACATATCCTGAAAGAGGGTTTAAAACCAGTAAGTGAGTATCATTAGGGACAACGTGCACATCAATGGATGTGCGAACAATAATGTGAAGAGATCTCAGGAGGAGAGAGCATCAACCGAATGTGCATGCAAAGATTTGAAACACGGGAAAAACCTGGTTAAGCCATAAAACTCTCCTCTATCTCATAGATCAAATAAGGTGTACATATAGGAGGTCTTTGAGTAACCCCTCAAAGGCTTTGCAATCATGACAACTCGACTAGAGAGGGGAGTTACATTCCCGAGAATAGAATTGTAACTCCCAATGACACATATGATGCACTGTGATAATCGACGTCCGACGCACTAATGTAAGAGAATCTCATAATGACCCCTAAATGACACATGGACCTATGGTCTCACCTAAGTGAGATGACTCACCTAATGATATGGAAAATACACACACCGACACCCCCCTTCATCATAACTTAGGATGAGGTGGAAATTCAGAAATGAGAAATGGGTCTTCGCACAAAGCTTTGATGAGGTACCCTTATACAATAAGAAGTCCCAAGCAAAGTGAAGGAAAAACCAGTGGGAAAAACATCCACCATAAGAGAACAAAACACTCTCTAATCTAAGAAAGATACCATATATTTGTCTTGGCCATAGATGAGCCTGAAAGGGTACCCATGTAGAAGGAGGAAATCTCTTAGAAAGAAGAAAAAGAGAAGAAGTGGGAGACGAGAGGAATGCGAGAAGATGCCATGGATGGATTTGAACTCTATAACTCTAGGAGGTTTCCCGAGAAGAATGTCGATGACGAGATCCTTTACCTTTTGGATTGAAGAAGAGCTACCCACAACGAACTCTATATACGCCCTTAGGAAGCACGAAATGACGTGATGGAAGTCTGCCAACTCCACAAATGAAACTGAAGGTAGTAGCACGAAGAAATTTGAGTCTTGTGCACGAAGTGTGATATAGGTCTAGCGAGTGAGTGCCAAGGGCGAAGGTAATGCCACATGCACAAAACTATCGAGTGAAAAGAGGAACACCCGCAGAAAGGATTTCCAAGTGATGTGAAGGTATCAAAACATCCTCCATAACAAAAAAAGGATCCACAGCTGAGGGTGGATCAATGAAGGTCTCTGGAAATGTGGAAGTGATATGATTCCCGAAGGGGCACTCCCAACAACAGAGATGATGAACTCCTCTGAAACACCTGTAGATGGATGAGGGACCTGTAGAGCATCACAAGTGGACTCTATGAAAAGATGACTAAGGTCAAGTAGATACTCATCCCAATGAGGGGGCTCAACAAACAGAAGAGCGATGTCAAATAGGTATGAGTCATCCAATGAAGGTAGAGGAGTGAAGTGGGCCTCACACACTAGAAGTGGAAAGGAGGTGGGTGTGATGACTGTATGAGACTAAGAAGGAGACTACTTGATATCTGATGAGATGTGGGAAGTGTCAAAACTCTCTGGAATAGTGAGAGAAATAGGAGAAGAGTCCTCTGTAGTACTCTGGACATCAGAACTGGATGCACAATCCTTGTGATCAGAAGTAGAGCCAAGCGAGCCTATGTCAGCGGAACTGTCATCACATGAAGAAATAGAGGAGACAACTAAATTAGCAGTAGTAATAAAGGTGACAGTATGTGAAGGGTCTCCATAGAAGGACTGAAGAATGCTCCAGACATGGTGGGGTGGATCTGAGTCTGCCACGTGAAACCAGAGAGAACAAGAAAAATGCATCATCATGTGACCAAAGACATGGTCACAAGTGTAAAGGAAGTCCTCTAGATGATGATGATCAGCAGGTGCAGGAATTGGCCCAAGCAAGAAGGGTAAAAGGCCTTCGTGGGCGAAGTAACATTCCATGGAAGCACACCAAGCTTAATAGTTCCCTCTCCCGATGAGAAGCCGGTGGAGGCTATAAAGTGATCCTATGATGATCAAGTTTGGAAAGAGCACTCCCCATGATGAAAAATTCAAGATGCACAAAAGCAAGACATCGGACTCAGTCTATAATGTGTTTGCATGTGAAAACCCAAGAACACAAGCAACCCCCTCGAGAATGCAAAGCACTTTATAAAAGTAGTGCATTTACAAAAATGACAATTCCATCATGTAATGTGTGAAAAATCATGCATCTTTGACCAAGGAAGCACTAAGAAACGAGCAATGAGTCAAACATTATAGGATTAAAAGCGATTCCCGCAATCGATGGAAAATGCACTAGATCTTGCAAACGCATTAAAAAGCGTACCCGAAATGGGTGCAAAGGGTATCATGTGGGTGCCGTTGGAAAGCGGCATGAAATTTTAGGCATAGTTTGTTTTGACTGCGAGGGGGGATTAGCCTCCTGCCAACCCCAGACCTCACCCTGCGTCTTCGACACTCGAAGGAAGGATGATAAAACAAGCCAAAAACAGCCTTAAAAATATTTACAATGCCAAAATGAATTTTTAAAATTTTTAACACCTTAAAACATTAAAAAAGGTGGAAAGGAGTGGGGCCCATGTTGAAATTATTGTTGACCAAGCTAAATGAAGGAACCATGTGCCAAATTAGAGGGTCCATGTGTTGTGTTTGAATGTAGCTAAGCTATGTCAGTTGAGAGAGGTTGCCACGTGGTGGAAGAGAGCTGAATGTGTTGTGTTGGGCTTTGTAACCATCATAGCAGGTTTTCCTTGCACAGCCAGCCACTAGTTTCTCCAATGCCACACAGGTTTTCCTTACACAGCCAGCCACAACGTGTGAAATACGTGCTAAGAGAGAGGCTGGAGGTAGTAACCATTCAAGATGGAAAGTGCTGAACGTGGTGGAGCTGGAGCTGGAGTGGTGACCAGGCTGCAGGTTTGAAATGACCAACAAAAGGCAAGTTAAAAAAACGTTTTTCCAATGCAAAAAAATGCAGTTTGAATGAAAAACGAGCCTGGGGTTAATGTAGTGCGTAGAAAAATGTTTTCCAAGGGGCACGTGTAGAAGAAAAACAAAAATTTTGAGCCAACACACTGGGAGTAACACAGACCATGCAACATAAGAAAACAGAGGCCGAGCACTAGGAGAAGTAGCAAGGAACTTGGAATGACAAAGCAATGCATAAAAATGACCAAGGAAGCGAATCAGTAGTCATAGCGAGGTGCAGCGATAGTGCCGAGGTCAGAGGTTCTAGTGAGCCAACGTGAAATCACAAGGTATTCTTGCAAAGGAGACTCAAGTTAATAAGGAACCCAACCAATGCACAATCAACGCTTTGAAGACTAAAGCAACGAGTTACTAAACCCAAGATGAGCACGAGTGAAGTCAAGGTGGATGTACGGGCACGGAGAGCGCATGGAATGGTCGAAGACCAATAACCACTAAACTTGAACCTCTCACCACTATAAACCCAGTAAAACCAACACTTATTGAGCTCATATATGAAACTGTAAACACTCCAAAACTGCATGCAAGGATCCAAAACCGTTAACCCCTAAAATGATGCCACGAGCACTGAAAACCAATCCAAGGTATGAATCCACGAATCGGTGTAAGTAGAGCATGGTCGAAATAACCATTATGACACACGCAACGAGATCTAGATATCATGCCAAAAGCTGAAAAAGACACGAAACACGATGAGTGGATGGATCCACAAGATCCGCTCGATACCATGAAAGACGGTTTAAAACCCGCAAGCGGGATCACAAGGGACGCGTTCACATCAATGGACGCCGCGAAGGGCAGCGTAAAGAGATATCATAAGGAGCGAGCATCAACCGAATATGCATGCAAAGATTTGAAACATGGGCAGAACCTGGTTAAAGCCATAAAACTCTCCTCTATCTCATAGATCAAATGGGGTGTACATTTAGGAGGTGTTGAGTAACCCCCAGTGCTACAATCATGACAACTCGAGTAGAGAGGGGGAGTTACATTCCCAAAATAGAAGTGTAACTCCCAATGATGTATATACGCCTTGACGCCTTTGACACTTAAGAGAATCTCATAATGATCCCTAAATGACACAGGGACCTATGATCTCACCTAAGTTATATGACTCACCTAATGATGTGGAAAATACACAAACCAACATATATTAATCAACAAAGGTATATTAAAGCAACCAGAAATTTCCACAGTTCCACAGATGAAGATTTCACATAACTCGAACAATAGCTACATGTACATAGTGTCAAAAGGGCATCAACACCATATCCACAACATCACAAAACATATCCAACTAACATGAGTAACACATACATCATAGGACCACTCCCAAGACATCACAATAACTCAACATATATCCCGAAACATCAATCATACACACAAATCTCTTATGCCTCCCTCAATCTCTTATGTCTCCCTCAAGTCTCTTATACCTCCCCAAATCTCTTATTCCTCCCTCAAGTCTCTTATGCCTCCCTCAAGTAGTAATAATAAAATAATTTACCTTTTCACTCCCCAAAGAGGTCGGTTTCCCTATGGCCCTAGGCACATAGAGTCTAGGCAGCCCTAGCCCAAGTGACATAAGAACTCGTACTTCAACAACCCACTAGTTATATGTAACTCCTTGGGTTGTACCTCCATACAAGGAAGTGGGTTCATAGGTCAAACTATTCCATGGTGCATCCCATGACCCTATTCCATAGATCATAATAATAGAACCAACATAGCAATATGATTCATATGCCAAGTGGGAAATTACAAGCCTTGGGCAAGGTAGTAAAATTTTAAAATTTAAAAGAAGATCCAAATCCAAGAAAAATAACTAGCCAAATAGAAATAGGTAGTGTAAAAGTTTGCATGTTAGTACCACAAACCATGGAAATGCCCAAAAATATAAAATATTACAATCAAGAAAAATCTTTGGTCCTTAAAAAATAAAATAAAAAGCTCAATTTATGAATAAAATACACATATAAGAATAACACATTAAAATGACAATGTGGCCTTACCTAGCCCTCAAGGGGCACTCAATGAGTTATTGGCACTTAGAAATTTCAACCTCAGCTCATAAAATAACATATAAATAGTACAACTAACATCAACTCTATTTGAATCATCCCGCTACCACTTTGACAAGGATAAACACAATCATAGCTACACTTAGGTTGCATTACTAGAAAATCCATGAGGAGAGAGGGAACAAGGTGAAAAGGTTGTCATCTATGAGCCTAAGGTCATCTTGAGTTACGTGCCACCTGGTACACATCCCCTCACTCGAACATACACTATTACCAATTTTCGTTAGGGTTAGTTAGTGTAAGGTTTACAACATAACATATAACTACATCACTAACAAAATGGTGGTTCATGAACATTAACCATAACATCTTATGCATCATTTCGATACAGGGTATATTACATACATTACATTCACGGTTTACAACACACCACATGCTACACCCAAAGTGAAATAAATGTCTGATAGGGATCATATACCCACCATATTTCCTTAAATCATGACATGAATCATTACATATTAAATGAATTGTAATTATGATGATCACAATTACAACATACAGTCAATTGCCATATAACATGGGAATAGACACTTTTGTACACAAATGATAATGACATCATTAAGAAATGTAGTTCACTACAAACCAACCTTGTCATACAACATATCAACAAAATCACACATAACAAGATGGTACATCCCACTCAAATTCAAAGAGAATTCATGAAAAGGAGAGAGAATAATCTCATCTCTAACACCTCAACATGCTATGTGACCTACACACTAAGTGTCATACACAACAAGTGCACTCACAAAGTATAACAATTATGACATAATTCACATCACACTTATATCACATTACTAGTCCAATATCTACCACCATCATGGAATACCATCATCACTTCAATATATCCCGAGAGATTCGAGAGGAAGAACCTCTGCTCCGATTCCAAGTGTAACGCCCATTATTTCACACACAAGGACAACATGCCAATTAATGAGATAACTTTTTTTTACTAACTTGAAGATAAAATGATACTATAGGTGATCACAATGGATAAAACTAACTCTTGAAAATATTAACACAACATTAAACACATAGGTAATAGCGAATCATACAACTCCACTCCCGAACAATTCTCTTTTCTCTTCAAAGAACGCACAATGTACTTGTCCACCCACAATAAATAGTTACTGATTAATAACGTGTATGGTGTAAAAATATTTTAAAGTTATTTATTTACTAATACATATTTGAAAACTTTACTTATGGTCTAGAAGATCCATGTTATGATTCAAACAATTCTTCTTACAAAGGTGAACCTCTTTCTTTTATAATTATGGACTAATTTGCTTAATATCAAGTTTTCTAAAAGAAGATCATTTATAATATGTCAAAACTTGCTTAATTCTCTGATTTAGAAAATATATTTTCCATTCCTCATCATTTTAATTAATCATGCTCAAGCTACGAAACTTATTCCACACCCCAAAAACATAGGTGACAAGCATAAGCTCCATTTGAGGGAAAGTACCACTCATTTTACGAACTACCACCTCCTTGCAAGGATCAAAATTTTAAACATCAAAATAAGAGGAGATTACAAAGCTCTTTGGAAGAAGTTAAAAGAAGGATATTGAATTGGCTAAACCTCTAAGGCCTCATTAGTTATTAGTCTGGATTTTAACGGCTAAGGATATAACTATAATGATTAAATATTTCATTTAGGCTTCTCCTGATGAGATTGGCATAGGTACACAAAAATACGTTTTCAAAGGGCTAGGTAGATTAAAGGGTTTCTAATCAGTCTTCTCCTACTTAATATAAATTTATTACCTTCCAAAGACTAGATTTTGATTTCACCTTAAGGTCGTTTTAAGGACTCACCGAGTAAAGAGAATAATGTGCAGTTGTTTAAATATGGTTAGTAAGGTATATAATTGTTTTATTTACAAAAGAAAGTTTATTTATTGATCAATTAATGGCTAAAATGTTATCAAGTAGATCACAACTACATTATCCTTTTTTAATACTTTTATAAGGATTACTAACCCAACCGTAACGCCCACAAAAATGACATTCTAGAAACAAGTTGAAACCCTCAACACTTATCCGAAAGTTACGATTAAATTTTTTTGGTTTAAGTTAAAAGGTTACAAGGGTGTCAACCCCTCGGATACATTAAATCTACTTTCACTAGTGTTCTCAACCTTACGATTGGGAAACTAGGTCTAGTTGAGGTTAATTATATTTAATTTTTCTCTAAAGTCAATTAATTAACATTCGTCTAGGAAGGTGCCATAATTTAATTTTCTTGGTTAAATTATTTCTTCTCTTTAATCAAATATTAATCCCAACATGGTCAACCTTATACTTAGTTATTTTTCTTCATTATTATGTAAGATTTAATATCCCACATTTCATTAATTTACTATAAACATACTAGGAATTAGGCAAAAGACTTGCACACTAAGGTAAATAAGAGGCCCCATTCACCCATCCACACATACCCTTACATTTTAAATAAAAAAATTTATAAAAATATATTCCCCTTGGCCATTAGATCCCCAGGTTTCAAACTCTCCCTAAAAATCGTTATGAATTATATTAAAACCTTTCCTTTATTCTAAACTCCTCATTTGATCTATTGATTTTGTTTCACTTGCAGGATGGAGTAAAGGAAGCCATGGGAGCAACAGAGGAAGAACTATGGAGGATTTTCTTCAAGAGGATCAAGCTTAGATTTGATTAGATTGTAGATTTATCATTGTAGTTATTTCATTCAAGGATTGAAAGAGGTTTTCCTTTCCAAACTGGTTTTATTTCAAGCCATTTGTATTTGGGGTTCTCCATTTGGGGAAAACCCTACCCCCATTAACATAAATGAAAAAGAGTGTTTTTAAATTACCATTTGAAGATTTTATTTCTTAAACCCATGAGATTTTCCATTGTTTGCTTGCTAGAGGTGTCCTTAGTAAATTTACATGCTTAAAATTTTAGTTATTACAAGTTATAAATTACACAGACACGTAACTAGAAATTTCCGCCATAAGTGACAGGACCGCCTCCCAGAGTAGGGCAGTAGTATTGGTGCCACTACCCCACCTGGGTGAGAAAACATGAACCGCCACCTTATTGAGCAGTGGTTCTGATACTACCACCTTGCCTGAGTGGCGGTTACGAGAACATGGACCTACACAGAGCGTATGTCCTATTTTAGAGAAACAGAACCATCAAACCTGATATTTTTCAAAAAGTAAAACTTGGAAAAATATTTAAAAATACATTAAGGACTTGATTTTATATGCCTAGATTTTCCAATTGTAATATTTATCTTCATTTATTAATTCTTAGTTAAAATTACTTATTTTGAAAGCATTTCTTGCTCAATGCGGAAGCAACAAAGTGAATCATTTTGTTCAACTAATTTTCTTTCAATTCCTATAGTAAAAAGATATAAATCTACTTTAGTATTGTTACTTTTCCTTGCTACAATAATGTAACATTTCAATTATAGAAACATACTTCAAATTTGTAGTTCTTTTCAATTTTCATTACAACTTCTTAGCTCAAACAACTACTAACAACTTAACTCTACATACAAGTTTACTAAGCATGCATGTTTTTACATATTACAACTTCTATATTTCTTCTTTCTTATTTACAATGATACAAATTAACAATAAAAGTAAATTTTCCTTTTCCATTGAGCATCTCTGATTTATTTTTAAAACAAAGAACTTATTTTCACACAATATAAGCTAAAACTTCAAATAAAGATAATAACTTTTCTTTTCTATTTCACAAGACTAGTTTTTCAACACAATCTTTCTTTCTCTTTTCAACATACAACTACAACAATGAAGGTAAACTTCCTCTTCCCACAATATAAATTTCATCACCAATAATTAAATGCAACTTTGCTTCACAAGATTATTACAATGTCTTCCACTTAAAGTGGGAAATAATACAATAATGTAATCTAGAATACTAATGCATTATTACATTTCTTCCACCTTGAGTGGGAGAAATAAGAAGGCTTAATCACAAGGAAGGATCCTTGAAGGAACCAAAAAGCTCCTACCTTCACAACACCAACAAGATAACTCCATAATGCTTCATTTGATCACAACAAAAAATGGGGGAGAGGCAACACTCTCCACCCAACCAAGAATTTCAATGAGGAGAAGCCATCCTCCTTATTGGCCCCCGAGCCCCAACCACATTGCAATGGAAAATGGATTCAACTCATGGAAACAAAAAAGCTTCAACATCACAATCCAAGATTTCACAACCATTCCAAAACACAAACAGCTCAATGATTCCATCACAATAAGAAAAAAAAAATATACATGGCTTCAAATGCAAGAGCAAAAGGAAAAAAAACCTATGGGGAAGTCACTTATGCCTCCCAATGGGAAATGAGTTTCCATCTTAAAAAACTCCAATAAACATCTCAAAACCCCTACACACTCTTATACCTCCCTCAAGAACCTCATATGCCTCCCCATTCTCTTATGCCTCACTAGCTTTTTTATTGTCCATCCGCACATTTGAATTTGAATTTTAGTTATGTTATTTAAACTCCAATCTCTTATGGCTCCCTAAAAAAAAGCCAAGTATGAAATGCAAACAATTTATTGTCCAAGGTGGGGCACTCAATCCAAACTCCCTCTAAAACATAAAATATAAAATCTTATGCCTCCCCACATGAAATATAAACTCTTATGCCTCCCCACGTGAAATCTCCCTATATTCCCCTCCTACACAACACTTACGCAATATACCCAAACACCCAACAAGCATAGCAAAACACTCAAAACAAGCACATATGCATACAAAATAATACAAAGAATTTAACAAGAGTTTAACTCGTACCTTTCTATGGTAGATCTTGATCCAAGAGCAAACCCCAAGCTTCTTCAAGCCAAAAAAAACACCAAGAAACTCCAGCAAATCCACAAACAAGGTCAAAAAATCCTCTAACTCCTGAAATGCATGAGCACAAAATAATGAAGTAACCCCCAATCAAGTAAAAGAACTTGATTAAATAAAAAAGGGAGAGAGGAGGGTGAGGTGGCTCCGTGTAGGATGCCACAACACTCATCCTCAACTCCACCTCACAAGTCAAACTTTAAACTCCAAAGCAAAATTAATAAGTGGGTGAAGAAGTGACATATTACTTACATACACAATCCTAGCCAACACCTCCTAAGGACAAAATTAATTACAAGAAAGAAAGTGCACTCAACATTTTACCTTTTTGTCTTCCCAAAACACATAATGGGGTCTGATTTTAACCCCCATTCCTTAGGTAGAGTTTTCATAGCGATTTAAGAGGCGTGAGACAAGTTTGACTTGTCCCGCAAGCTTCCACAATTGACCTCTAAGGCCAAATTCGAATTTCCATGAAGGGGTAGAGTGTACAACACTTAAGATCCCCAAACACTCAACTTTTAGCACAAAATCCAAGAGAAATCTAGTCTACTAAATGAATTCCTTTAGTCGGATATATAATTAGTTCAGGAAAATATTTATTTAGCTTTAATTAAGACACAACAACCCATTAATAATAAAGGGTAAAATACGCACCCCAAATTCCAAATAATTAATATAATGAAATACATCACTAAAAATCACATACTAGAATCAATTAAAAGAAAATAAATAAAAGATAACACATAACACCTTGGTCACAATTTCCCCTAACAAAATTTTCAACACACACACAAATACATATTTTCGTGGCAACCTTCGTTCAATTCACCTAGAATTCCAATGTGGTTGGTCTCCAATCCCCCATAGTTTGTCGTGATATGTTTTCCTACAAAACACACAATACCCCTCTGGCCTCATGGCCATATTAATGATGTCAAAGTAATAAAACACTTGCATCTAACTATCAATTTCAAACATAAAAAATCATAACTACTATTATTAAAACCAAGTAATTTAACAATTATTCCCATTTTCAACATTTCGATTGTAATCATACATTAGTTTGCAACTAAGATCAAAGACCAACTGGATCGTCAGATTAAAGAAATAATTTCACTTGTTCACAATTTCACCAATCTCCAATATAAATTAACTCAAAAAATAAATTTGAACATCATACTAAAAACCAATTACAAAAATGATTCGAAATATCAACATATATTTATCTTGAAAACACATCATTTTCTTCCATACTAAATGTCTATCAAAAGTTAATAAGTTCGGTTACAATAATGTCTATCCTTCAATTCTCGTATCACAATGTGTAAATGTTATTTGTCTATTAGCATCTGGTGGTATAGCATCAGTGGTGGTAATAAAGCATAAAAGTATCTATGTATCCAGTCACAAAGATAAACCAATTACAACATACAAATCTTGAAGAGTAATGTTATCATAATAAAATTACGACAATGCAAACATTCTAGCTAATTATTTTATCCTTTAATGCCCATCAGGGTCCATAGTACGACATATAGTTAAAATAATAATAATCAAAACACAAAGGAGTCATGATGTCCCACACATTTTATTAGTATGCTAATTAGAATAAAGTAGCAAGGTTTATGATTATAACAATTCAAAAAAGATAATCATGTTTCATTTAGTGTTGAAGAGAAGTGGGCATTACATCCCCCTCCTCTTAGATTTGACTTCCTCCCGGAAGTCATGGAGAAAGAGTTAGGAAACAAAGCAAAAGAAATAGAATCACATCCTTTGTGGAATTCCTTTGCTTCAACAAGTGTGGGTCTACAGAACTCAAGTTTGGTTCAATGTAATTTAACAAGAAGAAGGGAGATTGAAAAGGGATGATTCCTAAAATTTCTTTAAGTAAGGTTGCAAACATATAATTCTATAGATTAAATCTATGTGGTCAACCAAGTTCCAACATATAGCCTCAAAACATTAAATGGTCAAGGAGTCTCAAAGATAACCACCAAGAAAAGGAATAACTAGGGAATTTCATGAACTCAAAATGACCATAAGGTCTCACATGGATCACACATACTGCAACAACACAAGTTAAGGCTTACACTAAGGTTAAGTTATGCTTTCAAAGTTTGTTATTAAGAGAAGGGTAGCAAAAATAAACCACGACCAACAATTATATGAGGAAACATGTCTATTGAAAAGGTCCCACAATTGAGATCACACAAGCTGATGTTAAACAACAAGGAAGGTCACTTAAGTTAGCCAACACATTTAACATCAAAAAGACTATTCATGTAATGAAATTACTAGTATAATTAAGATTATGAGCAATAGTAGAATATCAAATAACACAATATTTCAGAATAATGATCTCAATATACAATTATAATAGCTTCGCCACTTCGAGAGGGAAACCTCCAAACCATATAATAAGAATCAAATGCTCAAATGATAATGAAATACAACCTACAATCCCCTATATATACTATTCATATGTTATGGCCATCACCAAGGCTGACCTATTAAGCATGAGAAAGTATAAATGATATAATCAAATGATATGTTAAGCCACAAGTCGTTACTCATATCCTAACACAAGAAATAGGTCAAGGGCGTAGCATGCCCTTCCCCTTCAAACCAACATTGTCCTCAACATTGAATAATCCTGGATGTTTCTACAAAACATCCTCATCCTCCTGTTGCATCTTTTATGCCTAGATTATTCTACTTGATCAGATATTCCTTAATGTCTCTAGTTGTCAACCTCTTGAAAGTACGTGTTTGCAAAATCTTCTCGGCTCAAAAATGATTCTTCCTTCTTTGTCAAGTTCTCAGTAACTCTATCTAGTCTTAAAATTTCTGTCCAATAACCTTCTTCGGGCATGAAACATGGAATAGTGGTTGTATGTGTGAAGATGGAGGCAACTCTAGTTTATAAGAAACACGACAATTTTCCGTAGAACCCGATAAGGGCCATAATATCTAGGAGCAAGTTTCTTGTCCTTTTCTCATTGCTTTAGGGACATTTGTTTGTAAGCTTGGGGATGTACAAAAACCCAGTCACCAATTTCAAAATTTCTTTCACTACGATGTTGATCTGCTTGTTGTTTCATCCTATTTTGTGCTAATGCTAAATTCTCTTTCAAACTACCAAAAACCTATTGTTGATGTTGAATGTGTTCCTCAACATCTCTAACCTTAGTTTGCACCCTCAAAGAGGAAGTGATAGAAGGTGGATGGTAACCATATAATGCTAAAAATGGGATCATTTGAGAAGAGGTATGAAAATATGTGTTATACCACCATTCTTCCAAAGTCGTAGCCATTTAATCCACCTTTCCGCTTATCTCGATACAAAAGAACATAGATACCCCTCTAAGCATTTTTTGACCACTTCCATTTTCCCATCATTTTTAGGATGCTAAGATGAATGGTGAGCTAGCTGAGTACCCAAACATGAAAATAATTATTTCCAAAAATTACTTGTGAAAATAGGATAACAATCACATACAATTATCTTTGGGGTTCCATGTAGCCTTTGAACTATCTCAAAAAAAAAATAGTTCAGAATTGTAATGGCTGCAAATGGATGTGATAGGGCACAAAAATAGGAATATTTTGTGATCATATCTACAATCATGAAAATAACATTATTACCCTCGAACAAGGCAATCTGGTGATGAAATCCATTGAGACCTCCTCCCATCTCTGGCTAGGATTTGGTAAGGGTTCAGCATGACACTGGTGTCTTAATTATTTCCCCTTTGTTCTGTTGGCACACTAAACACTCGATACAAAATTTTGTACATCCCCTCGAGTAATTTCCAAAAGAATTCTCTTTTTATTCTATGATATGTCTTCAAAACTTAAAGTTTCCTCCAATAGGTGAGGCATGTAGCTCTGCAAGAATCTTATGCTTCAACTCATAATCTTTACTCAAGTTAAACCTATCCCTGTACCATAGGGCATTACCTTTTAACTCAATTTTTTTAGATGTCATAGATCCTTGCTTGATATTTTGTATTAGAGATTGTGTATCCTTGTCTTGATTCCATTCCAATCTTTCTTGATACACCCAATCTATTTGTCAAGATGGATATTCCACATAGTAAGGCATCTGCGGATGTATCCCTTCTAGACAATGCATCGATACTACATTTAAGTTACCTTTTTATATATGATTTCAAAATCATAACCCCTATTTTGTATTCTCAAGTTTAATTTTTTTAAAAACCTAGGTCCTCAATATTTCTCGGTGAACAATGCTAAATTCTTGAGCGAAAAATTCTTCAACAAACCCTAATGGCATTGTGGGTTCTGTGGGCGGCGGCTACGACAAAGGAGGTGGACAGAGTGCCCC
Organism: Taxus wallichiana var. yunnanensis; assembly: GCA_018340775.1. Taxonomy (NCBI): domain Eukaryota; kingdom Viridiplantae; phylum Streptophyta; class Pinopsida; order Cupressales; family Taxaceae; genus Taxus; species Taxus wallichiana. The sequence goes on from CM031240.1 coordinate 205,723,268, forward strand.
AGTTTGTGGCCCTCAGGGTGTCCTGCTTCGAAGAGCATAGGGAGATCCGTTTCGGGGCCCAGTTTTTTCTGTTCCAATCCCTGCGCCCCTGGCCGAGTCCATTCATGGTGCCCCGCCCTTAGCAATGATGACTCAAGGTAATGATCTCCAATGGTCTTGATAGGGGTGAGGGTTTAGCTCTCATTGGACAAGCTTATGGGGATGGTAGATCTAGGATGTCCAATGGTTCTTTCCTTGTGCAACACCAGAACAGAGGAATGCCCTTTTCCTTTCTGCAGGTGGCTAGATCTAGTTTTAAGGGGACACCTAAACCCATGGCTTATGCCAAGTCTACTCCTGTGGTTTCTTTTGGTGAGGAAGTCTCTGAGTCAGTGGATTTCTACCAAAACAGGGGACTGATTTGTAGATTCATAAGTTGTTTCCTGGCCTTCCAGCCCTTCATAAATGGATATATGAACAATGGAGGCCCTATATGGTAGGTAAAGTCAATATCTATCCCTCTTCTCGTGGAATTTTCATTGTTGTCTTTGAGGTTGCCTCTAGACAAGGATAATATTTTTGGAAAATTATGGGATTTTCAGTTGCACCATCTTCTTATGAAGCCTTGGTTCCCCAACTTTAACCCGGTTACTGAAACCTTCACCGTCAGACCTGTGTGGATAAGGATGCCTCATTTGGGTAAGTGCACCAAGTTGGGGGACAATTAAGTGGACATCAAATCCTGAATTTTACATTAAAAACAACAAAACATCAAATTTAGTCTTCCACGGACTTGAACCATGCTGAAAATTAAAAACTATGTCATAAAAATGGTACCATTGCGTAGGGGAGACTATTAGCTTTGTAGAAATACTGATTTTAAAGTGAATAGAAGAGGATAAATATCATTTTATAATTTTTTACTAATAGTAGGTCTTTAAGACACTTTTTCCTGTGAATGTTTATGTCTACGTTTAAGACTGCAAAATTTGTTTCACTTATCAGAATGTGATAAAACTTATACCATCCCAACCGTGGTGAAATTATATACATGTTCAAAAAAAAATTATTTGATTTCAATATTTTTTGATGAAGTTATGGCGGGCAAACAGAAAGTGCTCTGTTTTCTTTATGTTTTCATACCACTTTCACGGAAAAAATCATAAAAAATAAAATATTACTCAAAAAAATACAAAATAAAATCCATCCCAAGATAGATAGTGGCATATAACTTCTCACCAAAGGAAAAAATATATATATCAATTTTTGGTCATCCAAATTGTGGGCAAACAGACTATAATCTTATCGGCGTTTTTAAAAAAAAATACCAAGTCATTGAATTTTGAGTGTTTAATATAGCTAATCTTGTCCATTTTTTACAAAAATTAGTATTTTAGAAACTAGATTCTAGATGCTACGATTCATATTAATATAATTTTGTCTAATTTTGAGTGTATGTATTGTTAATAATCCCTACAAGTTGATATTATGTTGTTATTTGCAATATGATGTCCACGGATGACCCTATATTTGTCCATCAACTTCCTGCACTTATTCATTTATCCGTGTATTTTTGGAGTTTCGATTGCTTCAGATCCATTGGGGATGCTTTGGGAAAATTCCTTGATGTTGATTCTAAGACTGAATCTTATGATCACACTACTTATGCCCGTATTTTGGTGGATATGGATATGACGGCTGATTTCCCGCCACAATGGAACTCAAAGTCAGGGATTTAATTTGGACTCAAAATCTTGATTATGAAGGTCTCCCCTTCAGATGTAGAACATGCTTTGCTCTTGGTCATCTTGTCACTGAGTGTAGTGTTGTGAAGAAGTAGATTAAAGGTTGAGTCTCGTGGTGGAAGGATTTCAATCCAGATAATTTGGTGCATTGAGGGTGATACAAATAATGATTCGAAAGTCTCGGCCAGTTGCATTGGAAATCAAGGAAAGGAGAAGGACATGATTGTGGAAGAAATTAAAGTGACGAATCTGGGTGAGATTGACTCTCTTTCCACTTTACCTGTTAATGATGCTGAAAAGGGGGTTGCTCCTTTGCTACCCTCTGTATCCTTGTGTTCTCCTGGTCAAAACATTGTGTCTCTTGAAATTAGTCTTCCCATTAACCCTTATGAGAATGTTGATCATTCTTGGGGGGAGGGTTGGAGGACGGTGAACAACAAAAAGAGAGGAAAAGTTAGATAGTTGCCTCTCAAGATGAGTCTTAGATCTCATAAAGGAACTCCAGGTAATTGAGTCCCTCGGTTTGTGGGTCAAGTTGTTTTGACCTACTTACCCGGGGCTTGTGATTCCCTATCCCTGGGATCTTGTTTAGTCTGTTTGTTTCTCTAGCCTTTGGGCCTTGTTTGTTTTTACTTCTCTTTTGGGCTTTGAATGCTTTATCTTTTGGTTGTATAGGGTTCTGATCCCTTCAAAATCTATTTTTACCTAATCTAATAAAAAAATTCATAACCCAACATTTTTGTTACCCACTTTTGTTGTTCCTCGATGATAACCTTTGCTCCAAAAAGTAGTTTAGACTATCATGATTAGTTTTTACCTTGAAGTGTTTACCCATGAGATAGGGCCTCCATTTCTTGTTGTATGAAGACTAGCCATCATTTCTTTCTCATAGACGGAGTTGAGCAAATCTTTTCCTTTGAATTAGAGACTCTAAAATGTAATTGGTCTTCCTTCCTACATTTGAAATGCTCCCAATCCTCATCTGAAGGGTCACATTCAACAATGAATGTTTTTGAATATTTCGGAGTAGCCAAAAGTGGGGTTCGCACATGGCTTCCTGTAGTTGCTCAAAGGATTTAGTGGCTATTGTCAATGGAAGGCATCCTTATTCGAAATGCGAATGAGTGAGTGGGTTACTATTCTACCATATCCTGCAAACATCTTCTATAGTACCTGTTAGTCCTAGGAACCCATAAATTTTTTTGACATTTTTGGGCCTTGGCCATTCCACCATAGCTTTGATCTTTTGATGATCAACTTTGATGCCTTCATGGGATACAATGTGACCCAAGTACTCTACCTCTTTTACACCAAAAGAACATTTGAATTGATTTGCATAGAGAGTATGTTTCTCTATAACTTCCAACACTTTATTTACATGTGGTAAATGTTCTTCCCATGTCTTATTTTAAATCAATATGTCATCAAAGAAAACTAATATAAATTTCCTTTAAAATGGCGTAAAAATAGTGTTCATCAAGATTTGAAAGGTTGAGGGCGCATTTGTAAGACCAAAATGCATTAAAAAGAACTCATAATGGCCCTCATGAGTCCTAAAATCCATTTTATGAACATATTCCTCTTTTATTCTAATTTGATGGTACCAACAAAGATCTAATTTTGTGAAATAAAAAGACCATGCAATTCATCAAGTAAATCATCAATTATTGGAATAGGAAACTTATCTTTGATGGTGTACATGTTGAGTTCTTTGTAATCTAGACACATCCTCCATTTTTCATCCTTCTTACGTACCATGACCACTAGTGAAGAATATGCACTATGTCTATGCCTCGATGATACCGCCTTCAAAATTTCCTCAACCATTTTGTAGATCTCACTTTTCCGGGAATATGGGCATCTCGTATGGTATAATGTTAGGTGTTTGGCTCTCTAGAATCAACTGAATGACATGAGCATGATTCCTAACTGGTGGTAGTCCCTTTGGAATTTCATCACAAATAGATGAGTGAGCATTAACAATCTTCTGAAGATTGGGTGGCATTGAAGACTCGTATTTTGTACTTCTATGGAAAATAAATTTGCTATAAATCCATCTACTCTTTTCTAAGAACCTTATACATCTAATGAGAGCTAATAATGTATGGAGACTTAGATACAATCCCATTCAATTATATTTTCCTTCCATCTAAATGAAATTGCATGAACAATTCTTGTAAATTAATCTCTATCGTACCTAAGTTTGTGAGCCATTGGACACCCAAAACAATATCTGCCCCTCCCAATAGAAATAGCGAACATAGGTGAGTCTAACATGTAGTCTCCCATGGAAATCTTGATACTATGACACTTTCATATGCACTTGACTATCCCACCATCTGTAATCATAACTTGCATTTTCGGAGTTGGGTAAATAAAACAATTGAGGCGGGAAGCTAACTTAACATTTATGAAGTTATGAGTACTCCCCGAGTCAATCAACACCGTCACCTTATATGTTTTGAGATAGCCAATAACCTTGAGTGTTTGAGGAGTACTAATACCTGACAATGCATGGCAAGATATTTTAGGTTGGCGATCCTCTACTTCATCTTCTACTTTGTTTCCTCAACCTCTCCTATAATTTTAGCTTCCTCACCATCTTCATTACCTTTTCAATATCAAACAACTTATTCTCAGCACATTTATGTCCTAGTCCATATTTTATATCATAGTTAAAACATAATCCTTTTTCTCTCTTTTCTTCCATTTGTTGAGGAGTCGAGTCTAATTGGTGTAGCAAATGAAGGGAAAGAGATATTACTGATTTTCTGGTGTTAATGAAAGGTGGCCTCCTACTACAAAGAAATTTTTCCTTTACATAATGTACCATAATAATAAAATCGAAAGCTTGAGTGGATTAAACATACATACGTCATGCTCTATGTGGTCTTTAAGACCCCTAAGAAACAGGTCATTGATTCTCTTCGGAATATTCTACACCCTTAAGGATAGGTTCTTGAATTGATGCACATAATCTTTGGTGATCTGTTTTCCATAACTTTGATAATTGACTAAAGTAGTTATAAAACACTAGAACTATAGTGCAATGCTGCAACTCCTCGGTTAAAATTATCCAAGTGACACCAAGACCATTCTTACGCCTCTCGAGTACATAACCATCGATACCAAATGAATTGGTCGAGTTCAAGATATAAGGATGCCAATGTCACCTTTTTTCCGATGGTATTTGGTGTAACTCAAAGAAGTTATCCATTTGATTTATCAATTCAGGATATCTTTACCATCAAATTTGCACATATCCACTTTTGGCATCATGTTCCGTGGTTGCAAATAAGTTGGATTCTAATTGGGCTAGAAAAGTAATCCAACATGGTTATTTTGTCCATGATTTTGAACTAAATATCCTCCTTGGTTGATATGGGATGGATTTGGGCCATATTTTTTACCCTTTACATGTTGCATGATATCATCCAACCAATGATTGATTTGGTCTATGTCTCCTTTAGAGGACATCTCAGATTGTACATTTCATAGCTCATACTCAAGTTGGCTCACCTTATGATAAACTGAGGTAAACCCTAGTGCTGAGGAGTCTGTATTTACCCCTTCTGATTCCATCTCTTCAATCACTACCCCATATTTATCTGGGGTTTTACCCAGAGTAACCAGATTCTTTTTTTCTCTTGTGGAAGGCCCCACCATGATGTCAAACCTTAGGGTTTAGGGTTTTGATAAAAATTCAGAAATTAGGAAAAAACTGCAAAGAAGATACTAATAATTATTTTTTGAGAGATTTCTGAAAATGTAAATAACTTGAAAATATTGAACAATTTACACCATAGGGAGTGATTTTATAAAAAACCCTAAATTTGTAATACATTTTGCAAAATAAATTTAAAAATCTTGAAATTTTCAGGGATCCTTACTTGAAATGTGTTGTAACTCGGTAATGATATCTCCCACCAATTTTCTCTGGTTTGCAATATATGGTGGAAACAAAAATTATTGGTTTGCCCTAATTTTGCCCCATACCATAGATCGATACTACTTGTAATGCAATTACTAGTATGATTCATATTATTAGTAACAATAGAACAAATAAAAACACAATATTTCAGAAAAATTATCTCAATATGCTATTAGAATAGCTTCTCCACTTCAAGGGGGCAACCTCCACACCATATAATAAGACTCAAATGCTCAAATGATAACGAAATACTACCTACGGTCCCCTATATATACTATTCATATGCTATGACCATCACCAAGGCTAACCTATTAAGCATGAGAAAGTATAAATGATATAATAAAATGATATGGTAAGGCACAAGTCAGCTAGTCATATCCTAATACAAGCAATAGGTTAAGGGCATAGCAATTTAGGGGAAGCACTTTTATAACCCAAGAGGGTTCAATTAAATTTTAATGGAAATAATAAGGAAAACATGACCTTTGAGTTCTATATAACTTGATTTTTCATTCAAGAACAAACACACAACACTTACCCGATTTACAAATGTCAAACATTTAGAAGGAGGATTTACACTAAAACTAACATATCAATCCAATAGTCCCCACTCACTCTACACAACAAAAGGGGATTTATTTATCTTAAACCCAGCTCAATTTTGAAATAGCCATAAAAGAACACATGCATAAGTCATAACATCAAATAGTACTAAAGGGATATAGAGAGTAGAAACAAGTAATGAGAGGGGGTCCAATCGCATCACGAGAAGAGCATCATAGAAAAAGTGAGTAAAAACCTTGCAGAAACAACATGCACTTTCCTTCTTAATGACAAAAAGGCAACAACCACAAGGTGACTTAAGAAAAATAAGAAAGAGGGTTTCTTAAAGTTATCTCATATCCTTAACATATGTTTTCTTAAAATTACAATGACCTATGTCCCCAAGGACTAAATAAACACACAAGGAGGTTGTTTTCTTAAAAAACAAGAGGTAAGACCCAATCCTAAAGGCCACAACTCACACTCGTTAAGATATGAGGCAACAAGGTTACGACGAACCAAACTCCTACAAGGGAAAGGCACATACATCCATGAACAAGGGAGTACTACAAAATTTGAACACGTCACTATCAACAAGATGTTTCACAATTTCGGGTAGGCGGTAAAACTAAAGGTTCAACTAAACATTACACTTCACACACATAAATCTTAGTTGTTTTATAAATTGACTTATTAAGTCCAAAGTTATAGTTTTCTTGTTAAACACAATCCTTACAAGTTTTCTTAATTAAAACTTCCTTTTATTATGATATCAAAAGTTTTTCCTATAAGGAGCATTACTAAGGTGGCATGATATCTCACCATTACGAATATAGCGAAAACAATATTTATTTTACTTCTAAGGAAGGTAGAATGAGCAAATTTTCCTTTACGTTTTCTTTCCACATAGTTTGATTTCTTTTATTAATCTACTAAGATTATAGCAAGGATTGTTTACCTTTTTCTAATGTTCTATTTTATGTATTTACTTTTGTCTCAAAATCTAAGTTCCTTAATTAGGGTCTCGTTATGATCAATTAATCATTTTACCAAATAGATTTTAATGAGAAGGAAGAGGAAACCAAATCACATTATTACTTTCATGGGAGAGAGAGATGAATCAACACATCATATTTTAATTCTATAGGAATAAGATACATTCAACATAGCAAGCACATTATTAATCTTGTAAGAACTAGGAATGTATCATTCAACGAGTACCACATCAATATTTCAAGGGTTTATCAAATAATTACAAGCATCATAAAATATTTCTAGCGAGTCTCTACAATTTCAAAAGAAGTTACAAGGAAGACTCATTAAAGAGGCATATTTACTTTTACAAATTTATGAGGTTTAACAATGTTTGTTGTTTAGGCTCCAAAATTTTACTTGCATAATAAGACAAGGAAAGTTTTCAAATCAACACCCATATTTCCACAAGATACCACCAACCAAGCAACAAGATGACAATGCAAATTTTACTCCAAGGATACAACATTCAATTACAAAACATCAAATACAAGAGAACAATCAATGAATCTATCCAAACATGGAATCTATGAGTAAGAGTTTTATTTTTAAAAGAAGGCGCACAATATAAGCACTACTACCGAGAATTAAGAAAATAAGATCTACCAAACTAACATATCTAAGAACAAGGTTCAAAAGACCCAACAACATTCATAAGTGTCTCCACGTAATCCAAAGATTAATAGGTCATAAAGGTTTTACTCATAACAATCTAAAGGGTTAAGACAAGGGTAACCTTATTCATAGGTCAATGAGAGCAAAACAAACACACTTAATTAAACACATTCCTGAATGGGCTTAAATCTAACCATAACTACCAAAATGCATACAATCCACAAGTCAATATTTTCTATAAAGAAACAAGGAAACCATGATAAAACTTAGCATGCCATCATGGAACATCACTTCCAAACAACAACTTATCCACTAGATTATACAGTCAACCAAGAGTCAATCCAACCTCGCACAAACCATAAGCTCATGACCAAACACATCTACTCTGATGAGGAGGAAATATCTTACCGGGTTGTAAGAGAATCACCACCACAACTATCAAACTGATAACTAGGCCACACTACACAACAATCTCTCTTTCTAGGAAGATTGAGTAATGAAAGAGTCACTCCAAGATCCTAGGCACACTTAGGTTTCATATTTCCAAAACCAAGACATAACTTAAAGAACCTAAGAGGATGTTCAAGGCACCTAGGGTGTACCCCCATACGACGGAATGTCACAATACAAACAACATAGAACCAACTCAACAACATGCAAGAAAGAATCACATAACATTTAGCTAAGTAGCCAATAGATAAATGAGCTTTGAGTCACCAGTCAAAGTAAAATCCAAGAAATATTGGCAATCAAGGAAATGTGGCTAAGTAGCTGCATTACAATGTCTGAAAATTCTCACAAAAATATAAATAACTAAAAGATTCTAGAAGCCTATTAATCTAATCGTAAAATAAGGTGCTGGTCCTTGATAAAATAACAAAAGTTTATGAAATTAAAATATAGAAGTCCTCATCATAGTCACTTCGTAACCCCTCATGGTCAGCTAATAATAGGGTACTATACCTCAAGCTCAGTTAAAAGAATGCATACACAAGGCTAGATCAAAAGTGACACCGAGACCTAATATGCACTTACTCATACCGGGATTAGGTCACCAAAGCGGAAAAAAAAACTAACTCATCCAACCACTTGAAGGAAAGAGGGGAACTTTAGATGACTAAACAACTTCTATTTTACTCTTTCAGACCCCAACACATAACCACAAATTCTACACCATAAGACTCACACCATAAAATTTATCATTCCAACAAGGAAGATTTCCACGGGGTTTATCACATCATACGACTAAAGAAAAAGTGAGTTCTCATAAAACAACATCTTTAAAAATTCAAACAAGTTCTTGCTACACCAGAAGTTCGTAAGAATATCCATTTAATTTGACATTTTTAATTATCTAGGTTTGACAAAAACGCCTTGCTGAGCGAGTTTAGCAATTTGAACAACTTTATTATTTTATTATTATTTTAATCATGGATGTTCAAATCTTGCTTACTGGATTTTTTTTTCAAAGTCAGCCGTGGTCCAAGCGTTGAATCCATGGCTCTAATACCAAGCGTAACACCAACAAAAATGACGTTCTAAAAAGACCCTGAAAATCCTGAAAGTTGTGACTAATTTTTTTTTAGTTTAAGTTAAAAGGTTACACCGGTGTCAACCCATAGGGTACATTAAATATACTTACAACAACAGTGTTCTCAACCTTACGATTGGGGAACCAAGTCTAGTTTAGAGGTTAATTATTTTTAATTTGTCTCTAAAGTCATTTAATTAACATTCGTCTCAGGAAGGTGCCATAATTTAATTTTATTGGTTAAATTCTTTCTTCTCTTTAATCAAAGATTAATCCTAACATGGTTAGCCTTATACTTAGTTATTTTGCTTCATTATCTTGTAAGCTTTAATATCCCACATTTCATTAATTTACTAAAAACATACTAGGAATTAGGCAAAAGACTTGCACACTAAGGTAAAGAAGAGGCCCCATTCACCCATCCACACATACCCTTAAATTTTAAATAAAAACATTTATAAAAATATATTCCCACAAAAAAAAAAAGTAGGTTTGATCCTCAACCCTTAGATCAAACCAATCTTGGCCATTAGATCCCAGGGTTTCAAACTCACCCTAAAAATCCTTATGAATTATATTAAAACATTTCCTTTATTCGAACTCCTCATTTGATCTATTTTATTTTGTTTGATTTGCGGGATGGAGCAAACGAAGCCATGGGAGAAAGAGAGGAAGAACTATGGAGGATTTTATTCAAGAGGATCAAGCTTAGATTGATTAGATTGTAGATTTATCATTATAGTTATTTCATTCAAGATTGAAACGAGGTTTTCATTTCCAAACTTTTTTTTATTTCAAGCCATTTTTATTTGGGGTACTCTATTTAGGGAAAACCCTATCATTATTAACATAAATGAAAAAGAGTGTTTAAAAATTACCATTTGAAGATTTTATTTATTAAACTCATGAAATTAGCCATTTTTGTTTCTTTGGAGGTGTCCTTAGTAAATTTACATTCTTAAAATTTTAGTTATTACATGTTAGAAATTGCAAAGACGTGGAACTAGAAATTTCTGCCATAAGTGACAGGACCCTTTGTCCCGAGCACGCCACTGTCGTAGGACCACCACCCCACTTGGGTGACAAACTATGAACCGCTGCCTTACGAAGCGGCGATTCCGAGACTTCCGCCTTTCTGAGTGGCGATTCTGAGAAGCTGCCTGCGCATAGGGTGGCGGTTTTGTTTCATAGAAACAGAACCATCAAACCCAAGTTTTTTCAAAAAGAAAAAGCTATAAATTTTTTTAAAATACATTATGTACTTGATTTTATATGCCTAGATTTTTCAGTTGTAAGATTTAACTTCATTTATTCATTCTTAGTTAAAATTACTTATTTTGAAAGCATTTCTTGTTCAATAGAAGCAACAACAATGAATCATTTTGTTCAACTAATTTTCTTTCAATTCCTAGAGTAAAAAGATCTAAATCTACTTTAGGATTTATATTTTTCTTGCTACAATAATGCAACATTTCAATTATAAAAAAATACTTAAAAAATTGTAGTTCTTTTCCTACATACAAGTTTACAAAGCATGCATGTTTTTACATATTACAACTTTTATATTTCTTTCTTATTTGCAAAGATACACATTCAAAATACAAGTAAAATTTTCTTTTCGATTGAGCATGTCTCCTTTATTTTAAAAAAAAAAGAACTTATTTTCACACAATACAAGCTAAAACTTCAAATAAAGATAATAACTTTTTTTTCTATTTCACAAGACTAGTTTTTAAACACAATCTTTCTTTCTCTTTTCAACATACAACTACAAAAATTAAGGTAAACATCCTCTTCCCACAATACAAATTTCAACACCAATAATTAAATGCAACTTTTCTTCACAAAATTATTACAATGTCTTCCACTTAAAGGGGGAAATAATACAAGAATGTAATCTAAAATAGTTATATATTATTACAAATCTTTCACCTTGAGTGGGAGAAAGAAGAAGGATTAATCACAAGCAAGGATTCTTGAAGGCACCAACAAAGCTCCTACTTTCACACCACCAACAAGATAACTCCACCATGCTTCATTTGATCACAACAAAAGAGGGGGATAGGAAACACTCTCCACCCAACCAAGAATTCCAATGAGGAGGATAAGCCATCCTCCTTATTGGTCCCCGAGACCTAACGAAATTGCAATGAAAAATAGATTCAAGTCATGGCAAAAACAAGCTTCCACATCACAATCCAAGATTTCAAAACCATACCAAAACACAAACAACTCAATGCTTCAATCACAAGAAGAACAAACAAAATATACAAGGCTTCAAATGCAAGATCCAAAGGAGAAAGAACCTATGGGGAAGTCACTTATGCCTCCCAATGGGAAATGAGTGCCCACCTTAAAAACCCTCCAATAAACATCTCAAAACCCCTACACAATCTTATGCCTCCCTCAAGAACCTCTTATGCCTCCCTACAATCTCTTATGGCTCCCTCAACAAAATAACTAAGTAAGAAATGCAAGCAATTTCTTGTCCAAGGTGGGGCACTCAACCAAAAATCCCTCCAAAACATAAAATATAAACTCTTATGCCTCCCCATATGAAATCTCCCCATAGTACCCTCCTACACCACACTTAAGCAATCTACCCAAGAACCCAACAAGCATAGCAAAACACTCAAAACAAGCACATATGCATAAAAATAAAAGAAAGCATTTAACAAGAGTTTAGCTCCTACCTTTCCATGGTAGAGCTTGATCCAAGAGTATACCCCAAGCTTCTTCAAGCCCAAACAAACACCAAGAAGCTCCAACAAATCCACAAACACTTCCAAAATCCTCTAACTCCCAAAATGCATGAGCACAAAATAATGAAGTAACCCCCAATCAAGCAAAAAAACTTGATTAAATAGAAAAGGGAGGGAGGAGGGTGAGGTGACTCCATGTAGGATGCCACATCACTCATCCTCAACTCCACCTCACAAGTCAAACTTCCAACTCAAAAGCACAATTAATAAGTGGGTAAAGAAATAACATATTACTTGCACACATAATCCTATCCCACACCTCCTAAGGACAAAATTAATTACAAGAAATAAAGCGCACTCAACATTTTACCTTTTTGTCTTCGTAAAACAGCTAATGAGGTTTAATTTTGACCCCCAACCATTAGGTAGGGTTGGCATAGCAATTTAAAAGGTGTGGGATAAGTTTGACTTGTCCCAAAAGCTTCCAAAATTTTCCTTTAAGGCTAAATTCGAATTTCAATGAATGGGTAGAGTGTACAACACTCAATATCCCTAAGCACTCAACTTTCAACACAAAATCCAAAAGAAATCTAGTCTAATAAATGAATTCCTTTGGTAACATCTATAGCTAGTTTAGGAAAAGATTAATTTATCTTTAATTAAGACACTACAACCCATTAATAATAAAGGGTAAAATACATACCCCAAATTCCAAATATTTAATACAATGAAATACATCACTAAAAATCACATACTAGCATCAATTAAAGGAAAATAAATAAAAGATAACACATAACCCCTTGGTCATAATTTTCGCCTAACAAAATTTCCAACACACACACAAATACATGTTGTCATGGTGACCCTCGTTGAATTCACCTAGAATTCCAATGTGGTTGGTCTCCAATCCCCGTAGTTTGTCATGATATATTTTCCTACAAAACACACAATACCCCTCTGGCCTCATGGCCATATTAACGATGTCAAAGTAATAAAACACTTACATCTAACTATCAATTTCAAACATCAAAAATCATAACTACTATTGCTAAGACCAAGTAATTTAACAATTATTCCAATTTTCAACATTTTGATTCTACTCATACATCAGTTTGCAACTAAGATCAAAGACCAACTAGATCATCAGATTAAAGAAATACTTTCACTTGTTCACAATTTTTCCAATCTCCAATATCAATTAAATCACAAAAATAACTTTGAACATCATACTAAAAACCAATTACAAAAATGATTTGAAATATCAACATATATTTATCTTGACAACACATCATTTTCTTCCATACTGAATGTCTATCAAAAGTTAATTAGTTCGGTTACAATAATGTCTATCCTTCAATTCCCGTATCACAACGTGTAAATTTCGTTTTTCTATTAACATCTGCTAGTAATAAAGCACAATAGTGTCTATGTATCCAGTCACAGAGATAAACCAATTACAAAAAAACAATCTCGAAGAGTAATGCTATCACAATCAAATTACGACAATGCAAACATTCTAGCTAATTGTTTTATCCTTAAATGCCCATCAGGGTCCACAATACGACATATAGTTAAAATAATAATAATCAAAACACAAAGGAGTCATGATTCCCTACACATCTCATTAGTATGCTAATTAGAATAAAGTAACAAGTTTTATGATTATAACAATTTGGAAAAGATAATCATGTTTCATTTAGTGTTGAAGAGAAGTAGGAATTACACCTACTTTATTAAGCCTAGGGTTTACATTTATACCATAACCTAGAGGGAGCTACTAGACAAAAAATTTCACTCGGATATGTTTATCATTACCATTTTTGTGAAACTATACATGGTTACACATTTTATCCAACACGACATACAAACCCAAAGGTGGCGAAGGATTCTAATGAAATTTGACTTGAAAACAAAAAGGTAACAATATTGGTCATATCCAAGCTAAGCTATCTTTCAAATTTTCTATAATACAATTAATTACTCAAACAAATTTGTGATCTGGTTATATTATTTACAAGTTCCATTTTCAGACACATACGACAACATTACCCATAGTACAAATTAGCCCTTCAACATCTCCAAACAAACTTTTTTCCGAGTCGCTAAACAAAATTTAAGCATGTACAAACAAATGAGATTGAAGCAACACCAATGTAACTCTCCTTTTTCTACCCATGAAGGCCATCTACACATTTATAGCTTGAGTTAGTTTATGAGAACTGAGCATGATAAAAACTACACAAAGGAATCATATGCTACCATTAACAATATCATAAAATGAACCTTCTATTAAGTGAAAATGAAAGAAACCATAACCAAATCTTACCAAGCCAAGAACACAGATGTTAATCAAACACCACGATCAATAAGATGAAAGCAATTCACCAGAATAACTTTACATAAAACCTTTGCAAACAAATGAGTAGTAATATCATATATTATTATGGAACTCAATGCAATACATTGAGAATGGGCCTTGCTTAAATAGACAAGGAATAATAATCTAAGAACCAGTCAAGGTCGTAGATCAAGTCATAAATCAAGGAAATAACTAGTCATCAAAGAACTAGTCAAGACCATAGATTTAGGAGAGAACTAGACATCAAGGATCTAGTCAATACCATAGATCAAGGAAAGAACTATACCTAACAACTAGATAATATCTCCTAATATAAAAATAAGATAAAAGAAATATGTACACACATAATTGGGTGAGAATAAGTACAATAAAGGCAAATAAAGTACCTAGGTGAGCATGAGCTAAGTTAATTACCTACTCTAACACCCCCTCAAGTGAAGCTAGGAGTCAAAATAGAAGTGGCATGTCCATAGTATGAGTCCCTGCAACTAGGTCTGATGAGGTACTCATGTACAACAACCGGGAAAAAAAGGGACACCGCAAGGTACCCAAAACCAATAACAACAAAGTAAAGAGAGTAAAAACCCGCTCCAAGGCATCCCAAGAAGCTCGACTCAAAAAACTCGTACAATGATGAAGAATTTTGGTGAGCACTGTGGTCTAAATCCACTGCTCGATCACAAAACTAAAAAAAAACTTACACTGGGATCCACCAGAATAGCTCCATACAAGGAGATCACATCAGTGAGTGATGTCAAAAGTGTATAAAAACACCAAAAATAATTCAATCAACTGCTGCAAATAGGTGTGCCACAATCCAAGAACAAAAACCAAAGCAACAAGGCAAGGACACAAAATCTAGAGTGTCACGATCCAAGAAAAGCCAAGGTAACAAGGCAAGGACACAAAACCCAAAGAAGAAAGATCAACACCACACCCTCCCATACTGTTGAATGGGTGGAGTGACGCTAAAAATCTGTATGAGTTGTCAAAACAACTACTCGAACACTAAAAACTAACACTGGAATGCACCAGAATAGATCCCCCATAAGAGATACTATCAACATGCCAAAAGTGTCGAAAATACAAATATAAAATCTCTCAACAAACAAGAGAGATACACTACACCTGCTAAAGAAAAATGCTCAAAACAAGAAGCATTACAATGCATAAGGTATAGAAAGTGGAGCAAGATGTTGAATGATGGAGGAGCCACGCCTATAGATTCCTCTCAATGAATTCCTATGTCGCCTCCATGAGTGATCAAATATCCACCCCAAATCAGCATGGATGGATGAAAAAGATGTCTGCATATGACTTGGTGCAAAATGCACAATGGGTGCATGTAGAAGAACATCATAATGTGTGTCAGGTTGATAATGTTTGACAGCTGAAATATCAAGTTTCTCAATCCTGAGTGAAGCTACAAAACGCATGTGTTGCTCATGATCCTCAAAAAGAGTTGAGTGAACAAAAAAATGATCTCTGTCAATGTGTGATCCCAATGAAGTATCGCTTTCGAAAACCAATGTCATGACAAGAATTCCACTTAACATGTGGAATACAGAAACAATACCCTATGAGTGTCTCATTAAGGACTCCGCTAGTGAGACCCATAGAACGAGCATGCGCGAGAATGCAATGGTATGCTTCTTAAAAAATCCATGCGGTGAGTAGAAGTAAGATACACAACATGTGGTACTATAATAGGCACAAATGCGAAAGAGCATGCAAAGTAACAAGCCTCACGAGTTTATAAGCATCAAAATTAGGTTCGAGGCTCAATGACTGGGAGATCAATGTTAGTGGGCACAAGAGAAATAGCTGCAAGTGGACTAGGAGCATGGATATGGTTGTCCACAATATGATGGTGATGTTGTAGGCTAGCAAATTTGTTCTGCAGGAGTGTATAATTGTATCCTTATCGTGAATGAGTGATTGTAGAAGATAATCACTTTTTGAGTGATCTATTTTCTTCCACAAATTTTATAATATCCTCTTGAAGTCCACACACTTCAGAGAAAATCATATCATTCTCAGAATCCATGATAGGTACAAACTACAACTCCCAAAAGTTTAGGACATCGGGCTCATCCGAAATTGTGTCCACAATTGATTACAACACTCCTCCATATTTGGAACTTTATAATTATAGTGCAAGTCTCAAAATAAATATTTCCAATGGAAAGAGCATGAAAAAAAAGCACTTTTACAAAAAATGGCACTCAAAACCAAGTTACCGATCAAAAGTTACAAGCTTTTTAATATTTTGCTCTGTTATTTATTTTAGTTGCCACTAAAGCAAAATAAATTGTTGTTGCCTTCACCACACAAATAAAATTAAAGGGGGCTGAAGTTAATCACCTAATAGAAGGAATTACAATCTTTAAGCCCTCATATGACCAAGGGCTAAGGATTTCTTTTCTTGGGCACAAAAATGACTCGCCCTAGAAATGGCCAAGTTCTGATCCCGATCAAATCCCAAATATATGAATATACAAAAAAATTATTTGCAAATTAAAACTTCCTGACAGATGTCAACAACAATCACTAGCTCTGATACCATGAAAGGAACGATAACCAGATCGTACCAAGCCAAGAACACAGATGCTAATCAAACACCATGATCTATAAGATGAAAGCAATTTGCCAAAATAACTTTACATAAAACCTTTACAAATAAATGAGAAGCAATATCATATATTATTATGGAACTCAATGCAATACATTGAGAATGGGCCTTCCTTAAATAGACAAAGGAATAAAAATCTAAGAATAAGTCAAGGTCACAGATCAAGTCATAAATCAAGGAAATAACTAGTCATCAAAGAACTAGTCAAAACCATAGATTTAGGTGAGAACTAGACATCAAGGATCTAGTCAATACCATAGATCAAGGAAATAACTATACCTAACAACTAGATAATATATCCTTATATCAAAATAAGATAAAAGAAATATCTACACACATAAGTGGGTGAGGATAAATACAATAAAGGTAAATAAAGTACCTAGGTGAACATGAGCTAAGGTAAATACCTAATCTAATAGAAAATTTACTAAGCTCTAACCCACTAACAACTTCTTTAATCATGCTAGAAGATTTACTATTTCAAATTAAGAAGGAAACCATAAAAATCTGTTATGAACATTGTTTCTGAAACAACAAAGAGACTACTATCATTCTAGTAGGGATCAAAGACCCAATGAGTTTGAAACAGAGTGAAGAGTGTATTGGGATTTCAATCGTGTAACCATATAAATTACATGATTGAAATCCAATACTCAACATCAATCAACATTCCTTTAAATAAGTCATAAGATTTAATAGGTTTAAATTTAGAACTTTAACATCATATAAGTAACCGCTAATTGCTCCTTTCAAAGGAAATTTACCCCACAACATGCCTACACCAAATTTCTTGCAAGGAACATACGGAGTAAGTTCTAACAGAAAATTTCAAACATAAGATCATCTTGCCATGTTATGTACAACAGTCAAAAATATGATAAAATAAATAACACATACTTAGTAAATCAAACAATTAAAATGAATCTAATGCCACCATCTTACCAAGATTTAAAATACAGTCCAATCAATTTAATTACCCTTAAACCTATATCAATAAAATTTAAGCGAACCATCACAAAGGAACTAGTATGATGATGTTACATGAATTACCCTTAGCCATATCTCCTCCAATAGATAACCAAAAATCCTAAGCTTCCTTAATATATTCCAACACCTCATTGAGCCAAATAAATACCTTAAATAGTTGCACACAAATATTTATTAAACAAATAAAAATATCTCTCTTGTTCCTTTTGAAGAATCATATTCTTTTAATTCGCCACTCTTAAGTACCTCCATCTCTCAATCAGAAATATAATAAATAAAAAAAGTCTAAAACAAGGAGAATATTTCCTTAGTCATGTCAAATAATAATAATTATATATAGTAAATAACCAACTCATCTCAAATGTAATGCTTCCCTCTATTATCACAATTAAAACATGATTCTTCCTATTCATAATAGTTGTAGGGGAAAACACCCCTATCTAACCTAGTAGGTAAAGGAATGCCTTAAGTTATCAAAAGATGGCAATAATGATTCTCAACCATTAAAACAGATGAAAGAAGGTAATCACCCAAACTCCTTTCATAATAGTTAAGACTTTACCATTATCTAGATTTCTTCTTATTCTACCATGAAAGGGTAACATGTCGGCGTAAAGAGGAATCCTTCTCGTTAAGATTCATGTAGCCAAATTGGCTAGGCCATTATTATCTTGCAGATATGAATGCCTCTAACACACTAGCTTTAACTCGAGCCTATTTACCCTATTGTCCTCATGATACTGACCTTACACATTATGAGTAGAGTATACAAGGGTACACAACACTAAACCTTACTTAGAAAAGAACAAAAGTTCACGAAACTCAAACATGCTTACCCCTCATTAACATATATACTCAAATTCACAATCTAAAATAAAGATAAAAACCATATTTAGACTATAACATAGAAACCCATCTAACCATGCCATCACAAGTTAATAGAACCCTGACAATCGACCCCTTTAGAGTGGAGTACGGGACGTCTCATCGGTAAAAGGGAAATAATATATTCCATGTTTATCAAATCAAAAGAGGGTTAGATTATTTCAAAATCCATTAACAACTCACAATCAAAATACTCATTCAAGTAAACCAAGAAACCAGAACTATCAATATGCCCTCTATTATTATTATTAGCCACATGGCTCGAATCTACGCTTAAACAAGTGTTTATTTTGAAGAATAAGCGCCTATATTCTTGTGTCAAATGTCTCGACTTGAGGTAAGGTTTAATTAACTATAATTACACAAAAATCAACACCAAAAGGTGAGACATGATGATCATTTGTTGAGCATCGAAGGGAAAATACTAAGAGTTAAAGTACCCATTTCTAGGAAGAAATCACATGGAGAGTCAAAGATCGAATCTACCGGACATCAATACCAGTAGTTGAAAATACATACACATTTAACCGCAGAAATTTTCCATGCCCATTTATCTTATTATACGAAAAGAGAAGAAGGGAATCGGGTTAATAAGCTCAATCTCATAAAAACCCAACAGGATATAGTTAATATTCTATGTAAGGGTCAGATGCATTGACCTGCATAATGATTAGACAAGTAATTTTCAATGTACAATCACATACCAAGACAAGCAAAGAACCGTAATAAAAATTTCCTACACAGATTATTATCAACACAAGCAATTATACAATTTTTTTTGACCAACTACCTAGTAGAAATTAATCTATTTCAAAAATTAATAAAGACGCAGGGAGAGGTGCATCCATGTAATCGTTGTATAGAGGCAAAAAATAGAATAAGAGAGAATCATGGTCAAACTCACCCAACATAAAATTTTCACAATAAAAAGAACATTTCATTTTGGATATAGCTAATTTAGGGGAAAACTAGAAGAGTAACATGCAGAGTAAAATGATTGTAAAGCACCCATTTTACTCAAACAATTTACCATTTCAACAAATGAAAACAAATCATTTCATGAAATTGTTAATGCTGGCATATAAATCAAATGGGTAGTATTCATCATACCTAGAAAATCTTCTATTTGTTCCATGCATCGACATGGACTTTGCCACAAGCACTCGTGAATCATCCACATTTTAATTGTAAGGCATCCAAACGAGTCCCACGGTTGACGTTGGCATATGTAGGGGGGATCCAAACCCACGAGTTGCATCAAAACAAGAATGAACACCACTTCATAAAAAATGGTGCCAAAACTGAACAAGCTCCTCCTTTCCATGAATCGAGGATCGAGAATAATAGAAATCAATAAATTATTTATGGGAGTGTTATCCAAAATTCACCCCTCAAGGTAATTTTGATAACATGCATCAAATTCTTTAGTCCCAAGCAATTATATTGATTCAAGGCAAAAATCATGTTTCTGGGGTCCCCTCGGGTTCTTTCTAACTCTTCTGTCCAAGAAGAAAACCCAGCAAGTTTTAAAAATGTGAAAAAATTGCAAAAACAAGCTCGGGCCAGAAAAAATCATGAAAAATGGCTAAGTCCTAGTCCTCGCAACAGTCGGGACATGAGGGACATCTCGGACGCAAACCAGTGAAAGGTCACCGGGTGGTTTACACAAAGCATTTGGGATAGTTGGGACAAAGGGACATGTGGGACGTGGAAATCTGAACTGGCCGAAAAGTGGAAAAAATTGATTAACTGTTGAAACAGGCAGTCTGGGACATCTGGGCAGTTAGTACGCAGAGCGCGCGGTTCGGCCGAAAGGACTTAAGGCAGCCCAGAACAAATGGGACAAGGTTACACGAAGTACATGAACCACCCGAATCAGCCGAAACAGGAACTACAATCCGGAACAAATGGGACAAGGGTACGAGAAGTACGCGAAGCCGGAACAAGGGTGAATCGGGAAAATTTGTCCCAAACAGTTCGGGACAAGCGGGACAAGAGTACGCGGCGGATGTGAACCGGCCAGTTCGGCCGAAACAGGGGACTTTCGTACTGGGACATCCGAGCCAAAGGGATGCGTGGGACGTGAAAATCCGAAGCGGCCGACAACAAGGAAGAAAAGTCAACGTTTGGTCCGGAAACTTCAAACGGCCATAACTTTTGACTCGAGCTCAGATTTTTATAAAATTGGACTTTCTGAACGAGCACGCACGCCTCTACGCCAAAAAAACTGGATTTATTATTTTTAATGAGGGTAGATATATTTAAATAAGATAAATATATTCGGCTCCAGTCAGTTAATGCTCATTCCCGTCAAATGACAGAAAACGCCTGTCAAACCCCAAATAGCTGCCCGCACTCAGAAGGCCATAACTTTTGTATTTCTCAACAAAATCACACAAAATTGGTACCGTTGGAATTGTGGTTCCGAGCCTAATGCACAAGCAATCAAGAAATTCTAGATTTGATTAGAAATTTATTGATATTTTTAAGAAAACGTGGCCGGGTTTAGAATAGTG
Organism: Taxus wallichiana var. yunnanensis; assembly: GCA_018340775.1. NCBI lineage: Eukaryota > Viridiplantae > Streptophyta > Pinopsida > Cupressales > Taxaceae > Taxus > Taxus wallichiana. The sequence goes on from CM031240.1 coordinate 205,744,725, forward strand.
TTTTATTTGGTAGCTGGGAGTGCAATTAAGATGCATGGTCACCATTCTTTCTCTGTTGCAGCACATGGGATAGTATGGGGAGCCTTTTTCAAGTAATATATAGTCATTTCACTTAATTTAATGCCTCTTACAGGTGGTTGAAGGACATATTTCAGGATTTCCATTTTCCATTCTCTTTTCCTTCTCATTTTTCTATAAATTGGAGTGTTGGGCTCATTGTAAGGGGGAGAGTTTTGGGTAGCAAAGCTCGCCAAAATTTCTTTTGAAGCTTGATTAAGTGTGTTGCAGGCCCTTGTATTGGACTCCTTGCATGGTGATCCAGGCCCTTATCTTGTAATAGATCGAATCTGTGCATATCATGAAGCAACAAAATATCGGTTTGTGGATGTATCTTCCCCCGTTGTGTTTTCTTGCATTCTTCTTACCCCTTTAATCTTTCTACAAGAAATATTGTGTCTATTATTATGTTCTTTCAGTGGATCCATTATCATTGTGTATGCTTGGAATATTGTTGTGAATGCATTTTGCTAGATTATGGAGAACTGTCATCACCTCTTCTAGTGTGTACTTTACTCATGTATTTCACACATTTGGAGACTACTCTCACACCCTCTTTTTCGGTGTATCACCGCTTTAGTGTAGGCTTTCATTTTATGCATTCTGTCTCCTGGTCCCTTGGAAATTTAGATTAGAACAGTTAGCTTATCCTGCATTAGAGTAGATTGTGCGAGTAATTTAGGAGCAAGAACCAGCTTTTCTCGGAGGTCTATCTCAAGTAGAAAGTCCCACAACTTGGAGATAGTACCCATGTTATCCATCACACCTTGTGATTTCAAGTATATGCACTTGTATAAACACAAGGGTCTTGTGATTCGGTGATAACAGGAGCACACACACAACCTTCCCACGCTTATCAATAGGGTTCGTCGGGAAAGAACTAGGGTAACGTCAAACGAGGCATTACATTCTCCTCCCCTTATGAAAGTATCGTCCTCGATGCAGCATAACACAAAAGGAAGGAAAGGTGGTAAGCATCAAGGAACAGATAAAGGCGAAGGTGCACCCTAAGGTTAAAATTTAATCATTAAAGCACGGCCACAGGAAGGCCTTAGAAACATTTTGGAGAATTTTAACTTTCAAAGTTCTATGAAGATTGGTAGTTCCCTCTTATTCATTATTTAATTTTTTTCTTTCTATTTACATTAATCCTAATTCAAGTTCTTTAAAATTTCATTGTTGTAGAATTTTAGTTTATTCATTCTTGTGGGTGCCCAACATGAACTGCTATCACAACACCCCACTGGGGTCATACACAACACTAAGGATTCACAAGCATAATTTAACATACTTTCATGATTGTACCACACCACAAGAGCTTAACAAAATTATGGAAGAGAAAAATCATGGTCCACATAACATAGTACTTGTCACAAATCTATGACTGACATATAATACTTGAACAAAAGTGTACTACAACAACCAAAAATTTCCACAATTCCATAGATGAAGATTTTACATAACTCAGAACAATAACTACAGGTACATAGTGTCAACAGGGCATCAAAACCATATCCACAACATCACAAAACATATCCAACTAACATGAGTAACACATACATCATAGGACCACTCCCAAGACATCACAATAACTCAAAAATATCCCGAAACATCAATCATACACACAAATATCTTATGCCTCCCTCAAGTGTCTTGTGCCTCCCTCAATCTCTTATTCCTCACTCAAGTCTCTTATGCCTCCCCAATCTCTTATGCCTCCCTCAAGCAGTAATAATAAAATAAATTTCCTTTTCACTCACCAAAGAGGCCGGTTTCCTTATGTCCCTAGGCACATAGAGTCAAGGCACCCCTTACCCAAGTGACATAATAACTCGTGGTTCAACAACCCACTAGTTATTTGTAACACCTTGGGGTGTACCGCCATACAAAAAAACAAGTACATAAGTCTAACCATTCCATGGTTCATCCCATGACCCCATTCCATACATCACAACAATAGAACCAACATAGTAATCCAATTTGGATTCTAAGTGAAAATTACAAGCCTTGGGTAAGGCGGTAAAATTTTAAAATTTAAAAGAATATCCAAATCCATAAAAAAATGACTAAATAGCTAGAGTTAGTGCAAAAATCCGTATGTTAGTACCACAAACCAACAAAATGCCCAAAAATATAAAACATTGCAATCAAGAAAAATGTTGGTCCTTACAAAATATAATAAAAAATTCTATTTACGAATAAAAGAAACATTTAAGAATAGCACATTATGACTACTATGTGGCATTAGATTTCCACTAAAGGGGTACTCAACGAGTTCTTTGGCACTCAAAATATCAAGCCTCACTCATAAAATAACATATCAATAGTACAACTGACATCATCTCTATTTGAATCATCCCTCCACCACTTCAAAAAGACTAAACACAGTCATAGCTACACTTAGGTTGCATTCATACAAAAACCATGAGGAGAGAGGGAACAAGGAGAATAGATCATCATCTACTGAGCCTAAGGTCATCTTGGTTACTGGTCCCTGGTACACATTCCCTCACTCCAAACATACACTATTACTAATTTCCCTCAGGGTTGGTTAGTGTAAGGTTCACAACATAACATGCAACTACATCACTAACACAATGGTGGTTCACACACATTAACCATAACATCTTACACATGGTTCCGATATAGGGTATATTACATACATTACATTCATGGTTTACAACACACCACATGTTGCACCCAAAGTGCAATCATTATACGATAGGGATCATATACCCACCATATTTCCCTAAATCATGACATGAATCATTACATATTACATGAATTACAATTATGATGAGCACAATTACAACATACAGTCAATTGCCATATAACATGGGAATACACACATTTCTACACAAATGATAATGACATCATTAATAAATCCAGTTAACTTAAAACCAACCTTGTTGTATAACATATCAACACAATAACACATAACAAGATGGTACATTCACTTGAATTCATAGAGAATTCATGAAAAGGAGAGAGAATTCTCTCATCTCCAACACATCAACATGTTAACATCTACGCACTAAGTGTCATACATAACATGTATGCTCACAATATCACAATTATGACATAGTTCACATCACACTTATATGACATTACTCTTCCAATATCTACCTCTGCTTTGATACCAAGTGTAACACCCACTATTTCACACATGGTAAGTGTATGAAGTTGGGGGCTAAAAATGGACAAGAATCGAACAAAAGTGAAATGTGTACACGTTTTGCTAAAACCCACTCACGTTTTAATTTTTTTAGCTCGGGAATCACCGAAGCACAATTTGTATGTGTTACGTGTTTCAAACAAGTCAAAATGTGTACGCATTATAATGTGTACGTGTTTCAAACAAGTCAAAACACGTACGCGTTTTAACTTGTTTGAACCATCCATATCTGTTTTGGTGGTTTATACTTATAAAAATAAATGTTAAAGTATAATATTTCTTTTATTATTTCTTATACTTTTATTATTTCTTATACTTTAAATTTATTTTAGTAAATATAAGAAATTAGGGTCACTCTGCACCTTATGGAAGTGGTCTCGTAGCTCCAAAAATTATAATCTAGAAGATAGTTTTTCAAAATCTAATCTGGTCAGTACTTACTCATTTTCAGGATTTCAGCAAATGACCTAAAACTTTCAGGGCATATATATTGTAGTCAGACTTTGTTTTGGGAAATCATATAGTCATTTTTAAGGTTTTTTTACCTTCTAAAATAGATTTTGGCCCTACCACTGCTTGAATTGGTACTCATTTTTAAATTTGGTCCATAATTCACTTTAGTGACCATGAATTAACTCTATGATGTTTGTCTACTTCTTACTAAAAAGATATCCTCACTTTGTAGATAGAGAATTGTTCCCTTAATGGGATTCCTGTCCTATGGCCAAAATGAGGTGATTGTAATGTGTCTCCTCCTTAAGGTGTGATAACACTACTATGTGTTGAATGAATTGTTACGATCGGTACCAAGTGAACTACATCAAGTGAACTCGAGATGATAACTCATTCTTAGAAACATGGTGCTCCATATAAAGATTATCTCCTCACCTTTCCTAGCTCTAAAAGCATCCTTTCATAGAATAAAATTTATGATTCTCATACATGATTGTTCTCATATGTCTCTTATGGAGACAAACAATGCCCTAATACTTCACAAATAATGGTCCTTGATAACTCAAAGTGACATGAATAGCTCATTTTAGCTTGTTCTAATGGGTGTTCAATTAACTAAAGAATGGAAAAAATGCCTTTTAGGCCTTCAAAGGAAGTAGTCTCTCATAAAAACTAAATGAGTCGATTGATCACCTTAAACGCTATTCCTTACACACTAAATCATCTTTGAATGATTTCTTTTAGACTTTCCTTTGGGTTAGGGTTTATGATTTAGGTTCTAGGGTTGAGGGCTTAGGGTTTAGGGTTTAAGGATAAGGGTTTAGGACTCAAGGATTAGAATTTAGGGTTTAAAGTTTAGTGTTAAAGGCTCATAGTTAAAATTTTAGGGTTTAGGGCTTAGGGTTTAGTGTTCATGGTTTAGGGTTTATGGTTTAGGGTTAAGGGTTGAGGGTTTAGGGTTTAGGGCTCAAGGTTCAAAGTTTAGGGTTTAGGGGTGAAGGTTGAGGGTGTAGGGTTTATGGCTCAAGGTTTAGGGTTTAGGGTTTAGGGTTTAGGGTTTAGTGTTGAGATTTGAGTGTTCGGGGTTTAGTTTTTACGGTTTGGGGTTGAGGTTTTATTTTTAATGCTTAAAGGTTTAGGGTTTTTTCTTAGTGCTTATGGCTTAGGGCCTAGTTTTGTGGCTTAGGGTTTAGGGTTTATGGCTCAAGGTTTAGGGTTTAGGGATCAGGGTTTAGGTTTTACGGTTTAGGGTTTAGGATTTAGGAATTAGAGATTAGGGTTTTATGTCTTAGGTTTTATGGTATAGGGTTTATGGTTTAGGGCTCAGGGTTTAAGGTTTAGGGTTGGTGATTTAGGGTTTACGATTTAGGGTTTAGGAGTTACAGTTTAAGGTTTAGGGATGAGGATTTAGGGTTTATGGTTTAGGTTTTAGGAGTCGGGGTTTAAGGTTTAAAGGTCATGGTTAAGGGTTTAGGGAAAAGGGTTTAGGATTTAGGGTTTAGGGATCGGGGTTGACGGTTTAGGGTTGAGAGTTGAGGGTTTAGGGTTTAGGGCTCGGGGTTTTGTTTTTAGGGTTTAGGGGTAAGGGTTTATGTTTAAGGGTTCAAGGTTTAGGGTTTTACCTTTAGGCTTATGGGTTAGTGCCTAGGGTTCATGGCTTAGGGTTTAGGGTCAGGGCTCAAGGTTTAGGGTTTAGGGGTCAAGGTTTAGGTTTTTGGGTTTAGGGTTTAGGGTTTAGAATTTATGGCTTAGAGTTTAGGTTTCAGGGGCTTAAGGTTTATGGTATAGGTTTTAGGGTTTAGGGTTCGGGGTTTAGGGTTTAGGGTTGATGATTTAGGATTTACGGTTTAGGGTTTAAGAGTTAGGGTTTAAGGTTAAAAGGTAAGGGTTCGTGGTTTAAGGAGAATGGTTCAGTGGTTTAGGGTTTAAGTATTGAGGTTTACGGTTTAGGTTTTATGGTTAATGGTTTAGGTCACAAATTTCAGGGTTTAGGGTTTAGTGTTTAGGATTTGGGGTTTAGTGTTTGGGGTTTAGAGTTTAGGGTTTAGGGATTAGGGTTTAGGTTTTATGATTAATTTTTTAGGGTTTAGGGTTTAGGGACCTTTAGGATTTTACTTTTAGGCCTTGAGGTTTAGGGTTTAATGTTTAGGGCTCGGTGGCTCGGAATTTAGGGTTTAGGGGTTATGGTGCATGGTTTAAGGTTTACAACTCAAGGTTCGGGGTTCGAGTTATGGGCTAAAGGTTTAGGGTTTAGCTATGGGTTTAAGGTATAGGGGTTAGAGATCGGGGCTCTAGTTTTAGGGCTTAGGGCTCGGGGTTTAAGGTTTAGGGTTTATGGCTCAAGGATTAGGGTGTAGGTTTCAAGGCTTAAGGTTTAGGGTTTATGGTTTAAGGATTAGGGTTTAGGGTTCATGGTTCAAGGTTTATGGCTTAAGGTTCATGTTTCAGGGTTACTAGTTTAAGGTTTGGGGTTAGAGCTGGGGATCTATAATTAGTATTTAGGGTTAAGGGCTTGGGGCTCGAGTTTAGGGTCTAAGTTCTAGGGTTTAAGGTTATGGGTTTAGGGTTTAATTTTTAGGGTTTAGTATTTAATGTTTATGGTTTAGGATTTATTATTTTTATTATAGGTTTTACGATTTAGGTCTCATTATTGAGGGTTAAGGGTTTAGGTCACAAAGTTCAGGGTTCATCGATTTTGTAGGCAAAACAATCAAAGAGAGTCATAAAAAATTGATGTTTTTCATCTGTTGATATTTTGATGGAGGGAAATGTCATATTCCTGATTGTCCAATCCTTCCAAAGACCCCAGTAGTCCTCAATCCTTGGATGAACAAGGAGACACTATTACTTGGATTCCATTTATAATGATAGAGATATTTGAAAATTCATGTTATGACCTCTAAATCTATATGAATTTCAAGTTGCTTGGAAATCACATCACACCCTTCACTAGGATTGATGACTACCCCTATCTTTTTGTTCAAGGGATTTTGAAAACATCCATGGGTTTATCATATAAGGAATTATCAATGAATGGAAGGTCACTAAGTTGTAGGTCAGGGAACTCCCATTTAGTACTAAATAATAAAGATTTACTAGGTGATTGATAACCCCTTAGTGTTCTTAGCCATTCCCATGTTTCTATGCTTATTTTGAACACTTTAGGAAGTTCTATCAAATTTACTATCCATTCCAGTAGAACACTTGAACTTTATCTTTCTTCGGAGGAGAGGATACTACAGGAAATTCAATTATGATCCTACACCTTTGCATTGCTATATTGTTTATGTTTCTTTTGTTTCCTTTAAGATTACTTTTTTGTTTTGATGGTTACTTTTTCCAACTTCCAATGGGTCATCTGGCTTGCATAATAATATAAATGGAAATATGAGAAATCTGAAATTTGTTTCAGAGTGTGAATAAATTTACATTCAAGAGCGCAAGTATATGTGGGGAGAAACACGTTTGGAAGAGATGTCTAATATATGCATTACAATGCACAACTTAGATGTCATATCCATTTAGTTACTTGTTCCACCACTCATAAACAAGGTAGTTTTATAAGCGAGACTCAATGATGGTTCTAGGCACGAGACTAGGAAATATTGATGAAGTATTGTTTGGGGTTTAGGGTTTATGGGTTAGGGCTCATGATTCATGGTTTAAGGTTTAGGGTTCCGAGTTCGGGGTTATGGTTTAGGATTTAGTTTTCGGTCTAGGGTTTAGGGTTTATTGTTTATGGTTAGGGTTTACGAATCGAGGTTAAGGATTTAGGGTTTAAGGTTTAGGGTTTAGGGTTTATGGTATATGGTTTCCGATTCAGGTTTTAGGGTTTATCGTTCAGGGTTTAGGGTTTAGGGTTTAAGGTTTAGGATTTAATGTTTAAGGATTAAGGTTTAGGGTTTATGGTTTAGGGCTCGGGGTTTAGGGTTTAGGGTTTAGGGTTTAAGTTTTAGGGATTAGGGCTTAGGGTATATGGTCTAGGGTTTAGGGATTAGGGATAAGGGTGTAGAGTTCAAGGCTTAGGGTTTAGGGTTTAGGATTCGATGTTTAAGGTTTAGGGGTCATGGTTTAGTGTTTAGGATTTATTTTTTACGATTCGGGGTTTACGATTTAGCATTTAGGGCTCATGGTTCATGGTTTAAGGTTTAGTGTTTATGGTTTAGGGCTTATGGCTTAGGGTTAAGGGCTTAAGGTTCAGGGTTTAGGGACCATAGGTAAGGGCTGAATGTAGTTTAAGGTTTAGGGGTTAGGGTTTAGGTCTTAGGGTTTAGGGATTATGTTTAAAGGTTTAGGTTTTAGGGTTTAGGGCTCAAGGTTTATAGTTTAGTGTTTAGGTTTATGGCCTATGGTTTAGGGTTTCGATTGTAGAAGTTAAATGCTAAAATATTTAGGATAAATGCTGAAATCCTAAAAATTACCTATGTACTAACCATATTATACTTTAAAAAACTATCTCCTAAACCATGACTCATGGAGCTGTGAGACTAATTCCATAAGGTGCAGAGTGACCCTAATTTCTTATATTTACATAAATAAATTTAAAGTATAAGTATAAATGAAAAACTTATACTTAAACATTTATTTATGTAAATAGAAGCATGTCAAAAGCATACATAATGTTTATACTACAAAGAACGTGTATGCATTATGTTTATACTACATTGAATGCATACACGTTATAACGTGTATGCGTTTTTTTTCGTTTTCTCTTTTCCCAAGCCATGCCTCAAGGCTTGGGATCTGGTTCGGATCCCCAAGCCTAAGGCATGGACTGTAAAACACAACAAATAGTGCATTTTTATAAGAAAATGTAAAAATTTCACTTCCTTTATGATAAATCAAAACAAAACAATCGATCCATTTTAAAAACATTATACCACAACGTAGAGCAGACTCTCTTCTTTCTAAAAATATAATTTTTCAAATTTTCGACTAATATATGGTTTCCATATTATTTATTTTCTAACTATGCCTTTTTATAGCTATTTTTTGAAGTGTAAATATGTCTATCTTTCATGGTGTATATTTTTTTGGTGATCGAAATTTAAAAAAATTATACTAGCCCAAACTTGGCATAATTATATACATATTAAAAAAATCTAATTTTTGATATTTATTGAGGTAGTTAGGGGGCCACGGTTAGAGCTTCGTTCTTTTAAAAAATATAATAATTTTGTACTATAAAATTCATAAATAAAAAAATATTCGCTAAAAAAACTAAAAAACAATGGAGCCCAAACTAGATGCTCCTAGCTATCTTTTACGCCAAAGGTTTTCAAAAATACTAAATGGTGCTTAAAAAATGGTCGGAGGCATGATAGTCACTCTATTATGTTTTTTAACAAAAAAGGATCATTTGTTGGTATTTTAGTTGTTTGACCCACTTAAACTTATCCATTTTCAATAAACTTTAGTAGCTTAGAAACTAGACTCAAAATTCTACGATTCATATTTCTACAACATCTTCCAATTTTGAGTTTAAATATTTCTAAAAACTTGTACAAGTTTAAGTTTTTTTTTCATAAAAATCCATCCACTTAAGACTCCCTTTTGGACCCCCAACTTGCCTGCACTTACCCGAGACAAGGACAACACGAAAAATTAACGAATAATTGTTTTTGACTTACTTGAAGATAAAATGACACTATAGGTGATCACAATGGCTACAACTAACTCTCAAAAATCTTAACACAACATTGACCACACATAGCAACAGTGAATCAGACAACACCCATCCCGAACAATTCACTTTTCTCTTCGACAAGGCACAATGTACTTATCTAGCCACAATACATAATTCTGATTAATAAAATCCACAAAGTGTAAAATATTTTTAAAGTATTTTATTTACTAATATGTCTTCTAAAACTTTGCTTCCGGTGTAGAAGATCCATTCTATGATTCAAACAATTCTTCTTACAAAGTTTTTATACCTATGGACTAATTTTCTTAAGATCAAGTTTTCTAAAAGAGGAGAATTTATAATATGTCAAAACATGCTTAGTTCTTTTATTTACAAAAAAATTTCCATGCCTCACAAGGTTAATTAATCATACTCAAGCCACTGAAACTTATTCCACACTTCCACAACACAGGTGACAAGCACAAGCTCTATTTGAGGGAAAGTACCGCTTAGTTTTGGAACTACCACCTCCTTGCAAGGATCAAACATTTAAACAAAAAAAAGAGGAGATTACAAAGATCTTTGGAAGAAGTTGGAGGAAGGATATTGAATTTAATTCACCTTTAATGCCTCGTTAATTATTAGTCTTGATTTTAATGGCTAAGGATATAACCATAATGATTAAATATTTCATTTAGGATTCTCCGATGAGATTGACATAGGTAGACAAAAATACGTTTTCAAAGGGTGAGCTAGATTGAAGGGTTTCTAATCCATCTCCTACTTAAGATAACTTTATTACCTTCTAAAAACTAAACAATGATTTCACCTTAAGGTTGTTTTAAGGACTCACCAAGAAAGAGAATAATGTGCATTGGTTTAAATAGGGTTAGTAAGGTATATAATTTTTTTCTTTACGAAATAAAGTTTCTTTATTGATCACTTAATGGCTCAAATGTCATCAAGTAGATCACAACTACATTATCCTTTTTAAAAAATACTTTTATAAGGATTACTAACCCACTTTATTAAGCTTAGGTTTACATTTATACCATGATCTACAGGAGCTACTACGCAAAATTTTTCACCCAAAGAAATGTTTATCATTACACATTTTTGAAACTATGCATGGTTACACATTTTATTGAACATGACATACAAACCCAAAGGTGTCAAAGGATTCTAATGAACTTTGACTTGAAAATAAAAAGGTAACAACATTGGTCATATCCAAGCTAAGCTATCTTTCAAATTTGCTATAGTACAATTAATTACTCAAACAAAGTTGTGATCTGGTTATATTATTTACAAGTTCCATTTTCAGACACATACGACAACATTACCCATAGTAAAAACTGGGCCCTTCAAACTTTCCAAACAACAAAATTTTAGAGTCTCTCAACAAAATTTAAGCACACATAAACAAATGAGCTTCGAAGCAACACCGATGCAACTCTCCCTTTTCTACCCATGAAGGTCATCTGCACATTTGTAGCTTTGAGTCAGTTCGCGAGAACTCGAGCATGATAAAAACTACACAAAGGAATAGTATGCTACCATTAACAATATCATAAAATAAACCTTTTATTAAATGAAAAAGTGCTGAGCTTTAACCCCTAACAACTTCTTTAATCATGCTAGAAGATTTACTATTTCAAATTAAGATAGAAATTGTAAAAATCTAATATGCACAATGTTCTGAAACAACAAGGAGAGTAATATCATTCTAGTAGGGATCATAGACCTAATGAGTTCGAAAAAAGAGTGAAGAGTGTTTTGGGATTTCAATCGTGTAAGCATATAAATTACATGATTGAAATACAATACTCAAAATAAATCAAGATTCCTTTAAATAAGTCATAAGATTTAATAGGTTTAATGTTAGAACTGTAACATCACATACTAATCGCTAACTATCCCTTTCAAAGGAAATTTACCCCACAACATACGCACCAAACTTCTTGCAAGGAACATACGGACTAATTTCTAACAGAAAAGTTCAAATATAAGATCATATTGCCATTTTATGTACAATAGTCCAAATCATGATACAAGAAATAACACATACTTAAAATGAATCTAATGCCACCATCTTAACAAGATTTAAAATATAGTCCAATCAATTTAATTACCCGTAAACCTATATTAATAAAATTTAAGCGATTCGTCACAAAGGAACCAAGTATGATGATGTTACACAAATTTCTCTTAGTCATATCTCTTGTAATAGATTAAAAATCCTAAGCTTTCTTAATATATTCCAACACCCTCGTTGAGCCAAAAAATACCTCTAACAACCTGCACACAAATCTTTATTAAATAGATAAAGCTCTCTCTCTTTGTTCCTTTTGAATAGAAGCATATTATTTTAACTTGCCACTCTTGAGTACCTCCATCTCTCAATACAAAATATAATAAATAGTAAATCACCAAGTCATCTCAAAACTAATTCTTCCCTTTATCCTCACAATTAAAACATAATTCTTCCTATTTGTAAGGTTTGAGGGGAAAAAACCCCATCTAACCTTCTACATAAAGTAATGCCTTAAGTTATTAAAAGCTAGCAACAATGATTCCCGACCATTATAACAGATTTAAATAAGGTAATCACCCAAATTCCTATTGTAATAGTTAAGAATTTACCATTATTTAAATTTCTACTTATTCTAAAACAAAAGGGTAAGGTGTCGGCCAGAAAGAGGCATCCTTCTCATTAAGATTCATGCAGCCAAGTTAGCTAGGCCCTTTTTATCTTGTAGATACAAATGCATCTAACTCACTAACTTTAACCCAAGCCCATTTACCCTGTTGTCCTCATGATACTGACCTTACATAGTCAGAGGAGAGTATACGAGGGTACACAACACTAAACCTTGTTTAGAAAAGAACAGAAATTATGGAAATCAAACATGATTACTCCTCATTCACATATATACTCAGATTCACAATCTCAAATAAAGGAAAAACTAGATTTAGACTACAACATAGAAACCCATCTAACCATGCCATCACAGGTTCACAGAACCCTATCGACCCCTTCAAAGTGGAGTTCAGGACATGTTGACGGTAAAAGGAAATAATATCTTCCATGTTTATAAAATAAACATAGGGCTAGAGTATTTCAAAATCCATTAATAGCTCACAATAAAAATACTCATTCAAGTAAACCAGTAAACTATAACTATCAATACACCCTCTATTATTATTATCAACCACATGGGCTTGAATCTACGCTCAAACAAGTGTTTATTTCAAAGAATTAGCACCTATATTCTCATGTCAACTATCCTAGACTTGAGGTAAGGTTTAATTAACTATAATTGCACAGAAAATGAACAACACCAAAAGGTGAGACATGATGATCATTTGTTGAGCATCAAAGGGAAAAGACTAAGAGTTAAAGTACCGTTTCTGGCGGAAATCACATGGAGAGTCGAAACCCCAATCTATTAGACATCTCCACCGCCAGGTTGAAAATTCATTCACATTTAACAAAAAATTTTCCATGCCCATTTATTTTATTATCCGAAAAGAGAAGAAGGGAATTGGGTTAATAAGCCTAGTCTCATAAAAATCCAACAGGATAGAGTTAATATTCTATGTAAGGGTCGGATGCATCGACCTTCATAATGATTAGAAAAGTAATTTTCAATGCACAATCACATACCAGACAAGCAAGGAACCATAATAAAACATCCCTACACATAACTTTTTTAACATCAACAATTATACAAAAAAATATAACGAACTACCCAAAGTAGAAATTAAAAAAATCAAAAAGTAATAAAGAGGCAACGAGAAGTGCATCCATGCAATCCTTGTATACAGGAAATAACAAGAATAAGAGAGAATCATGGGAAAACCCACTCGACATGTAATTTTTGCAATCAAAACAACATTTCGTTTTGGACTTAGCTAATTCAGTGGGGAAACCCAAAACAATAATACGCAGAGTAAAACGAATGTTAAAAACCCATTTAACTCAACCAATTTACCATTTCAACAAATGAAAACAAATTATTTATGAAATTGTTAATACCTGGCATATAAATCAAATGGGTAGTATTTGTCATGCCTAGAAAATCTTCCACCTATTCCACACATCTGACATGGCCTTTGGCACAACAATCCTGTAAATCATCCATGTTTTAATTTCAGGGAATCCAAACGTAGTCCATGGTTCACGTTGGCACAGGAAGGGGGGCTCCAAACCCACTAGCTGCATCAAAAGAAGAATGTTCAAGAACTTTCATGACTTGCAAACATACTCCCGGCCTATAACATGGTTTTCTTCAACATATGAAAATAATAGGTTTCAAGTGCTTAGTTAGCCCCTTTTTTTTCTCTAGAATGGATGCAACCAAACTGAATGCATTCCTTCACCGAAGACACTCACGTAACCAGGAAAAAGTGTTTTCAATCACCGAAAAAACTAGAGTAGGATTTCAATATAAAACCCTGCAAAATAAGAGACCAGACATCCTGATTGGGTGTTTCCTTCCCCCCAAAACGTGATCTCATAACATGGCATGAATAAAATTAATAAGGTAGTGTGGGTCAAAAAAGACACAGGTCAGATTTGATTGATAGAAAGCTTGCAAAAACAAGTAGCCAACCTCCCACTTCGCATTATTACCGAAGCAATGACTAACACGTCTTGCCTTACAAAATATTAATGGAATGGTAGGTGCTCATCCTCCAACACATTTCCACAAATGACCAACTCTTAAATAAAGCTAGAGTGTGTGGCTAACAGGGAAGAAAAGATGGTCGGGGGTGGATTCCACCACATAAACAAAAGAATGTTTTTCCACAAAAATTGATATAAATACAAGGTATGGAAGGATGCCTAGTCATCCAAGGAGAAAATGTTAAACATTAAGAATGAACCCCACTTCCTAAACAACGACGCCACCAATGGACAAGCTCCTCTTTACACGAATCAAGGCTCGAGCATGAGATTAATTAACAAATGGTCAATGGGAGCACACACACAACCTTTCCATGCTTATTAACAGGTTCATTGGGGAAAGAATTGTGGTAACGCGTCAAACGAGGCATTACACATCTTATACCTATGGTAAGACTTCGTCAACAAAAACCTATTACCAAATACTCTTTTATAGCCCTCATATTTTACAAAATGGCTTGAGTGAACATAATTAGGAGCCTATCATGTTCTATGATTCTTCTACATTAGCGACACTTTATAAATTTTTAAAATGCTAAGAATATCGATACATAACATGCAACACTATAAAAACATCTTGTACACACATCCTAGAGGAAGAGAGAATAGATTACAACCTCTTCCTTCATTATCATATTTAGTTATAACTCCAATCTATAATTTGTTGTAGAAATATGTAGTATACACTAAATCAAAAGGGTTAATGTTTATTATTTATTAGTTATTCATCCTTATAACTTTGGAAGAATTTCATGTTTTGTATATACTTCAATTATCACATTACTATAGAACACTTTCAAATTTAGAAAAATCAATAAAGAAGTTTTTCCACACTAATTACAATATATTTTCCTTAAGTATTCTTACTACGAGTGTTTTACTCCTTTACATATTTTACCTATTAACTTTTAATGAATAGATGTTTCAGTTTCTACAATGATATTCAATTACATCATTACATTTTTCATTCATTGTATTGAATAATCCATGCACACTCAAGTATAATCATTGAGAGGATTTTCTGGTACACATGGTCCTTGACTCTATTATGTGGATCATTTTTCCTTAAATATTACTAAATCTATATGCTCAAACATAAAAAAGCCCTGATTCGATTGATTTTCTCAAATAATGATGCATGATTTTCCCATATATCCCCATGTACCTAAAAGAGACTAATTGTAATTTGACTAATTTTAGTAAAATGCTACATTTCATGATTAAATGTTGATGAACTAATTGTCATATGTCCCCAAATTTTCCTAAATATTATTACATCTATTCGATTACATTTAATAAAGGATTAATAACAAAAACAAATATGAAAATTATAAAATAACACATTTGAGTTGTCATTCAAACATTATACACCCTTTTTTAAAGAAAGTTACACGTAATTTTAAGCCTTTAGTCAAAATTTATTTCTTTTAAAGAGTAGAAAACCTTTTATGGTTTTTGTATTGGATATCCACTTCAAATAGATATTGACTAAAATTTATTTTAGGTTCATACATTGTAACATATTTTTTTATAAAGGATAATGGTTTTCTGACTGTGGATCCTACCAAGGTACAAAAAGACAAGAAATCCTAGATAAAGACATTAACACACCAACATAATAAAAATATCTACCCATCCACAAAAGAGACAACTAAGTAGGATAAAAAAATTTCTTATGAATGTATTTTTCTTTTGTGTATCAATTTCCTCCTTTTAAGTCAATAGGAAGAGTAACTTCAAGATCTTCTATTGTAGGTATGTGATTTTTTAAAGGAAAGAGAGGAGGGACATTTTCCTTAGCCACTTTGCAAGAATTTGGTTCAACATTTTTATTCATCTAAATTTCACCATTTAATTTCCCCTTGTTTCCTTCAGCTGAAATTTCTCTAAGGGGGATTTAGGAATAAAGTCAACCTCTTCCTCTGAAATCTATATTTGAATATAAATATCCCTTATTAAAATACTAAGTTATCTAAGAGGGAATTTTCACACCCATGTATCTCTTTTTTCAGTTTTACATCCCACAATTAACAATTGTATGTCCTAAAGCGAATAATCTTTTGAATCTAAAAGGTAAACCTTCATAGTCTAGAGGGTGTGTCCAACTTCTTTTTGAACTTTAAACTCAACTTTAGCACGAATTTTTGTTGAGGTGTTAAGCTCAAATATAATTTTTGCATAGGTTATGTGTGTAAAATTTGTGGTTTGGGAGTCACTTTTTAATATTTTACCCGAATCATTAACAATGGAGATTAGACATATAGGGTCCTAAAATTGCTGAGGTAAATGATGTAGTCTAATCCATATAGGTTTTCAAGAAAATATCCAGTGGTTGGGTTAAAAGAAGGGAACCAAGGTTTCATGACAAGGTAACGTGATTGACATGCCCACTGATTTCCACTATGGTGTCCTTATCAGATATTGAAGAAAAATTATACGATAAATGTTCCCTTTCTGCACAGGGATAAAGCTCTAACTTGCCATCTAGAAGAGGGATATAATGTTTAGTAATCCAATCGTGAAGTTATGGAATATTGGGTCAAAGACCGTTGAATTTGCAAATCAAGGCATGGTCTTGGTTCAATGATTTGGATTTAATCATCTCATCTCCAAAAAACAACACGGTGTGTTGTTTGCACTAGGTTTCATGGGTTTCGATATATTCTTTCCCTGCATAACCTCCCGTAAAGAATGATTCACCTTCTCGGCAATTTTTCACCCCTTCTTAAAACCCTCATTATTATTCTTAGTCACCAAGTTAAGAGAAAATTTAGCGGGACCATTATACATCAGTAACATATTAAAAATAATGGATATCCATTTATTCAAAATTAGGATATTTCTAATTTTCTATGATATGTTTTCAACTAAATTATTTTCTTTAAGTTTCCAATATATGAACCATAAACTTCTTACCCACACCCCATTTGTTTTGTTTTTTAATAATTTTTCCTAGTTTTTATATTCATATCATATACAAATACACACCAAATGTTATTCCAATCGGGTCCATCTAAAATCTAGTTGAACTTAGTAACACTCGAAGTCTTATAAATAAAGGATATTTCATATCAAAATCATTACTATCACATGATTACTATCATAACTTGTAATAAGTTATGATAGTGATATATTATTTTATAGCCAAGTCCTTAATGTCATATTATTATCATCAAAAATTTAAAAACTAAAATTTGCTTCTTATGGTTATACTTACAATTCGTTATAATTTATTTCATTAAACATAATGATTTTATTAGTTGTGTAAACAATCTCTCTATATTTTAAGAAATCAAAATCTTATTACTAATTTATTTCTCTTCAAAATTTCCCTTAAACCAAAAGAGTTTTAAACTATAATAATAATAATAATCATAATGTGTAATATCATCTAAGTTACACTAAAATATAAACAAAAAATTATTATTTGTATGATATTACACTAATGATACATGTGATACTTGAGAAGAACCTTGTTACCTTAATCAACCTTAAAGGTTAATATGGTTTTACAATATGAGATATGATTTCAAAATAATATTCACCAAGTTATGATACATGAGTTGTGTATTATGAGAAGAGTTAAAATTTTAATAGGTTTTGCTAATGCAAAATTTGTCGACAATAATGGGTTCAAGATGACAAAAAAATATAATGAACTATTAAATCATACCACTTAGTCACCAGGAGAAAATGTGTCGTAGGTAGTAAATGGTCACAACACTAAAATAGTTATTAAATTAAACATATGAAATAAATTATGACCTTATATAGATTAATTTTTCATAGTAAGATTGTTACTAAATCACATTGATATTCACATAGGTCATGCATTATTATATTAAATAATACAACAATATAATTGATCAATTGTTCTCCTTAAAATATAATTTAATATATAAATATTAAATTAAGCACCATTAAGTTCTCACACTAATTACTACATGTTTCCCACTTAAAATATTAGAGAATCATCATGAATATGCACATGACAATAAAAAAACCTATAATATAAACAAAATATGGCATGCTTCAACATTGCACTATATTTGAGTAGTGGTGAACAATATTGTACAATGTAAACATCAAAAAAATATACTTTTGTATTTGTACACTCGTAAACATTTCACCAAATAATGTTCAACTATGATATTATGATATGAAGAAATTTTTCTCTTCAAAAAAAAGTTATAATTTCAAATCTTACAGGGGATAAGATATGTACCTTATCTATGAAATAAAAGTAATTCCATCCAAAATAATGGATGTTCTAGGTATCCACATATGCTATAAGCCACTTACAAACATAATAACAAACTATCCAACATCATTGACAAAAATATAAAACTAATTATTTTTAGATTTAGGTAAAATGATATTATGACATGTTTGACCTCGCTTACGGGTTCGTGTGCCACATGCAAAGCAATTTTAAAAGAAGGTGATGCAATTTCTTTGACACATGGCATATCATAACACAAAATTAATTGGTACATCATTTGAGCACACATGTTTGAGAGTGTTAGGAAAATAATTAAATATAATACATTATTTTTATAAACATTCTTGAGGGTTCTTCTTCTAGGAGATTCCTCTCTAGAACTTTTTCTTCTATGTTGTTCCTCCACTTCGTAGTTTTCTAGATCTTTCTTCTCCTTGTATATATTCTTGTGATTGTACTCATTCTCTTCAATAAAAATAAACAAATACTCTTCTCGTGTCTAAATAACATAACATATCATTAGTATCGAGAGAAGCGACTTAGGGCATGGTCCCATGGAAGGGGGGCTCCTTAAATATCTCAGCGGGTGCTGCTGAGAAAATTTAGGAGCATTTTAGCAGTTTTAAGGTCCCATGATTTTTTATTAGTTTCCTCAATAACATCCGCTGAGGTATTATAGGATCTCATTGGATATTTATGGTTATTTGTAGGAAAATAAAATCATATTTCTCTTTAAAATCACCAAAAAATAATGGCGGGAATGCATATTAGATTCTCTCCGAAACTTTAGGGGAAACTCCCAGCCCCCCTCTCCAGCCACCTCTTAAGTTTAGGGGATTAAAAAAGTGGAGCTCGTATTTTTTAGGCCTAGATTCTATTATTTCCTATAGCTGGCTTTAAAAATAAGCATGGGACCTTCCGCTGCACGAAAATAGGAGCCCAAGCCCCTCCATGGGACCATGCCCTTAATCTATCTATGACAAGGCAAATTAGAGTAGTCTAGGCGAGGCTAATTTTATCGAAGCAAGGTAAATCCTAGGCAAGAAATGGACATGAGAAGCTTGAGTAAATCCGATCTCCTTGGTAGTGACCTGTTGTAGGAATTTTGGAGCAATTTTCTTCTGGTTGCGACCTGCATGCAAATAAAATCATGTCGTCCCATCAAAGTTGACCTGCTCTTACTTTTTCCCTTCGTGGACACACTTTGTTTTTCCCTGCACGAATATTCCACATGTGTAGTCGTTGTTTCTGGAATATTGCTATTCTTTTAGCAGCCATTGTTTCTTATTTGGCATTTAGATGCTAAAATTCAGACCTACCACTCTGCAAAAAAATCTTGATTTTGTCTTCTTTTTAATTTTTTTAATAAAAACGACGTGGAAAAAGAATAGGAGTGGATTATTATTTTTTTAACTAAAATTTGCATGGATGTTTTGGAAAAGGAAACAATCTGTATAATATTGCAGCGACCAAGGTGGAAGGAAATCTTGGGGCTTTTCATTAAAGAGGAGTCTGAATTAGTGCTGAAATATTTATGGTGAATTCGTACAGACCCATGTGAAGTGACATTAAGAAGCATATGTCTCATGCCGAGAGCAGCGCTGCGAGATATCAAAGGAATCAATTATTGTTAAGAAGACAAGAAGATAACACCAGATTATACTTTTCTCCGATCGACGCCCTTCGTAATAGCGACAATCTACAATTTGAGGAGTTTGTGCTTTGAGGACTCCTAGAGTGGTTATAGTTCGACATATGACGTCAATACAAGAAGGTATGTGTGGAGCTCGAGAAAAGCTATGAAGTAGATGATGAACGTGAGATAGAATTCCAGCATAGGCATATGCGTCTCAATGTAAGAGAGTAACGAGCCCATCTACTATTTATTGTTCATCAAGTAAGATATTGTACCTTTTAAAAAGTAAATAATAATAAAATTTTAATTTTTTTGACATCATGTCCACTCTAAAAATATTGATTTTTGATGCCCAACTCTTAAAAGAGGCAAATAAAGCTGCATGGAAAATGAACATGCAATCCATTCTCCTTTTTAAGACCTCTCGGGAAATTGTTACTAGTGAACTCGCTCATCCTACCAATGATGATGAACACATGAAGTACGAAAAGGCTAACATAAAAGCATTGATGTTGATTATTCTAAGCATATCCGATGAGGTACAACGACACATTTAGATTGTGACAACATAGAAGAAGGCTTGGGATACTCTCTTCACTATATACAAAGCCAAGAATTTGATGAAGATTCTTCATCTCCATTCAAAGCTTCATACCATGAATATGCAAGAAGGAAAAAAAGTGGAAGAATTCTTGTGTCGTGTAAGCAGTGATTTAGGAGGAGAGCTAGCTGCACTTAGAGAAGCGGTCTAAGATAAGTTGCTTGTCCCATTCAAACTACAAGCTCTTTCATCCCATTTCGGGATGTTTATCTTCACATTGACAATCGGTCAAAAGAGGATGATTTTTTCGAATCGGTAATTTTTTTGCAACAAGAAGAAGCCATTCGGTTAGTACATGAGGACTTCGAGTAAAGAGCTTTGATCTTTAGGAAAAAGTAGACACATAATCCTCATAGAGGTCAACAATAGAAGAAGACACATAAGCAACCGTAGAAGCAAAAAGCTCAAGAAAAACTCTCAAAAGGCGCAGATTGATGGTGTCAAATGTGTACCACAAATATGCATGACACTGTGAACTATTGGTACAATGACCGCACACAACATAAATATGGAGAAGAAACCACATATGGAAGACGTGATTCAAAGAAATCCATGTCGATCCCTCGTGAAAAGAAGAAATAACAACATGTTGCAGCCTAACGAGATGATGAAACGGATGAAGATATCTGCAGAAATAGCAAATCACAAAGACACAAAAAGATGATTTGGTTCTTGTATCCCAGAAATCATAGCCATCGAATAATATTTAGGTGATAGATTCAGTTCCCACAAACACATGACTAGCGAAAGAAATTTGTTTGATTCATTAACTTCTTGATCCTATGGAGAACGAGTTCATATTGTATAATATTATAAATGACCAAGGTGGAAGGAAAGTTAGTTTATTCCTTGGAAATATTTTTATCTTGAGAACTCTTTTAAGAGTGTTGTGTGAGAAATGTGCCTTTAAAATGTATTAGTATTGTGAAAATGGGATTACCAATTTACTACATTGCTTGAAAAGTAGAAATATTGAACATGTTGAAATGGATATGCCTTCTTTTTAATTTAAGAAGTTTCTTTTTTTATGTGATATATTTCCATTTCATAAAATATTTTGAAGCTTATTAAAATCTATAGTTGCTAAAATTAATTAACACTTCTATTTTATGAAAGAAATGAATTAGTTATATTTTGTAGCATTTTAGGCAAAGAAAGTAATAGATGGAAATTTCAATAAGAATAATGATCTTTTCCCTTACTAGTTGTGGTATGTAGAATGAAACTTTATTTATTTTCACCAAATCTTGCTTTAAATGAATAGAAGAAGAACTACCCAAATACTTCTCTTGTATTTCACTTATGTTATAAATTTATCTTACTTTTAGTACACAACAAAATAATAATAATATATATACCAATGAAACAAATTTTAATTTATATAGGATAATGTTCTTTGTTAGTATATATATTAAACTAATATTTATTTTCAATATATCTCGTGTGTGTGCACTGCAAGCAAATAAAAACATATATAAATGTCATTATTTCACTTTTATTAATATATGACTTTATTATAAATGTTAATAACTACAAAAAGAATATATATATATAATACACACACATATATACACTAATAGTAGTAATATTAAAACACATATTAATATGAATATCACAAAAACTTAGTTTAGAATAAAATAATTTTAAAAATAAAAATCTTAAACTTCTTTATGAATGCGGCCAGGATTGTAGGTTTGTTTTAAAGTGAAAGGGGGTGGAGAGGGGTTGCCGACCCCACCCCCATCCCATATGGGATGGGGTGTGGTCGGCGATCCTCCCCACCATTCTACATAAATAAACTACAATAGGGGTGGGGCCGAGCCCCACCAACCTATGTTTGTAAATTGGTTTTGTTACTATTGGGTCCGCACAGTTTTAAACACAACATGCTATTCTTTTTGTCCCAGGGACATGTTCTTTAATTCATTTTCTCCCACGCATATGTATATATATGAACACAAAATATATACCCTAAATTTTATTTATCCTTACATTTATTTGTTCACAAAATAAATATTATTTGAACCAAAATTTTATTTATTTGCAACACACACATATATGTGTGTGTATATGTGTGTGTGTTTGTGTGTGTGTATATATGTGTGTGTATATATGTGTGTGTACACACACACACACATATATATATATGTTGTAGATAACTAAAATTTCATTTCAAATAATATTTATTTTGTGAACAAATAAATGTTAGGTTAAATAAAAATTTTGGTATATATTTTGTGTTCATTTACTCAAAATGAGGGGTTTTTTTATAGAAAAGAGAAATAGAAAGATTAAAAAATATATAGATCTATTGGAAGAAAAAAAAAGGGGAAAATACCCAAATGGGTATTCTATTAAGTTAATCTTACAAGAATAAAATGAACTTTTCCTTATCTCTAACCCTTGAGTAGGGTAGAATGGAGATCTAAAAATTAAATAAAAAATATTGGGGAAATGTGGGTATCCATCCCCAAGCTTGCAACCTTCTCATCCATGCCCTCCTCCTTTCCCATATCTCCCTCAACCCGCATAACTAAGAAATGAGAGAAATGAGAAAAAGGAAAAGAATAAAAGCCTTATTTAAGGATTTTTAGGGTTGATTTGAATTCCCCCATCCAATGGTCCATATTGGTTTCATCCAAGGGCCAAGATTGTCCTTTGCAAAAGCTAGGTTGGGGTAGGTGAGGTGATCATTTAATCACATGGGTCCCTTTTTTGAATGCGGCCACTAGTGTGTTTTGAAAGTAATTAATTTGTTTCCTTTTTATCTTTGAATTAAATTAAGTAAACTTTCCCCTTATTAGTTTAGTTTACTTGGACAAAGGAGAATTAAGCGATTAGCTTGGTGTAATGAAAGCGTTATTTTGACTTGGGCTTTAAATATTTAATTTTTACATGACCTTAGAAACCACCGAATTAAATTTATTTAGGACTATTTGAATAAAGTATGTAAAACCTAATCGTATATTAAATCAATTATTTTATTTAAATATTATTATTTAATTATTTTTGTGATGATCATTTATTAACCTAGGGATTAGCTTAATATTACATTCATCCTTTACCAAATACAAATATTCCATAATTTTACTAGTAAAATCTATGTTTAGTTTTGGGTTTTGTGTTTGAGATTTTATGGGAGTTTCATTTGGTATCGAGCATGGATTAAACACTTGGACTCGGGAAGACCTAAAACACATGAAACAAACACAAATAAACCTAGAACAACTTTAAACCTATTGCACACAACTATGCATGATGTTTTGAAACATCGAGCTTATAGATAACTTTAAACAAAAGATTAGATGATTATAAACTAACTCTCACCTTGGTTTGTACGAGAAGGCGAAGACTAGACGATGGGTTCTTACATGTGGACCTAGATCTACCACCCCAAGATCGGTAGTAGCTGTTATCCCGCCCCAAATATCATGGCACACTATAGGACATTAATGCCACTATACGCGGAGGATTGATAGAAGAGCAACCTAGCGGGAAGGACAGGAGCCATCGGTGGAGGATTGTGCGCCTTCACATCACAGTGCAAAGGATAGCATAGAGAACCCCTAGGTTCAATCAATTAGACATGAGTCACCTGCTAGAGAGCTCAAAGATCGATATGTGATGCACATATACATGCCTAAAGATATTGAAGTTGTAACCACCTCATTTTGGTGGAGATATAGGAAAATTTTAAGTCGAGTTATGGTTGTTTAACTTGAGCGGATGCTTCAAGCTATGCCTTTGTTCTAGAAACATGAAAGCTCGTGTTGCGATCCACCTTTTGAGAGATGGAGTAGGAGTATTGTGGACGAACAAGGAGTAGAAGCTCTAGGTAGATTCTAAGAAAGTCACTTGGGAGATCTTTGACGAGTGGTTTAGGAGTAGATATATTTCAAGGAGGTTCATTCGAAATAGATTGAGGAGTTCCACAACTGCAATGTGCCTTCATGATGGTAGGAGAGTATGAGGGATGGTTTCTGGATCTACTCTAGTATGTAGAATACATGCAGGAAGAGTAGGTTTGAGTTCACAGGTTCATCAAGGGCCTAAACTTTGAATTGGGCGGGGTAGTACGTATTCACTATCCATAGACACTTTCAAAGGCCATGGAGAAGGCCTATATTATAGAGGAAACTAGGGGGAAGACATAACAAGGCACGTGATAGAGTGAGGAGTCGCATACAACAGCTACAAGATAGTAGATTGAGGGATCAAATCCTCCTCACGTTGGAAACAAATCAGCCCACTCTTCCTTCTAACCTCCTCCACCCCATAAGCAAGTAGCATACTTGACCGCCCTTTCGACCTCCATAGTGTCATGATGCTCAAAGAGGGCGTAGTAAACAACCTCTAGCTAGGGGCCCAACGGGATACAAGCTCCACCTTGAGCACATTCGGTAAGAGCACGCCCACCGCAGACTCACAAAGTTCTATATTAGGGTCATTAGGACCTTGAGCACATACTATATTGGGCCACCCGGAGGGCTATCTCGCATAGTGGAGAGGACCAACCACTTGTTATGGATGTCACATGCACAGTGTAATGCCCACTAAAAATAACCCACTCGAGAAAGAAGAACAACCTAAGATTAGTTTGGAAAATTATGGAATAATTTTTGTTGTTGTTTAAAAGAGTCTACAACGCAGATTCCAAGGAAACATTGTCACTAACAAGTTCAGATCAATTCTAATCCACTAGATTATACTTTTATTTTATTAACATTTATTAGAGGTCACAAGGTCCCAAAATTTAGTGTTAGTTAGTCCAAATAGGTTCAAAGGGTAATTCCTCACCATACCAACTCTCTAATAGGATTTAAAGATTCAACTTAATTTTCTCAAAATTAACACATTCATAATTTTCCTCAATCATTCCCATTGGATAAGAAATTTCCTCACTTTTCTCGTGATATAAGGAAGTCCTCCTAACTCCTCATATTTATTAAGTTATGGGTCGATAGGCCTTGGGATGAAAATTTTCCCCAAGAGTGGGCGTGCGGGCCCAAGGGAGAAAATTTTCCTGTGGGCGAGTCTCGCAGCCGCTGGGGAAATATTTCCCCATGGGTGGGTCTGCCCTAGGCCACACAGGAGAATTTTTACCCTAAGGAGGAGCCGGTTTGGCGGGTGTGGGAGACATTTTGGGAAATATCCCATGTGGGGAAAAAAGCCACCTTTGCACCCACGCTCCCGCAAGTCCGCAAGTCCACAAGTCCGCTAGGGACACGTGGCACCTTCTAAGCCAACACAAGGAAAACATGGTGGTGTGGATAAAATTTTTTAATGCCTAAAAGGGAAAAAAAGGTACAACTCACCCATGCTCTCCCGCGACGCCCCGCAATGCCACGTTATAGCTCCCGATTGGTTGTGGGCGGCGCAATGGGAAAAAGTAGAAAATTTTCCCAAAATTTCCTAAAACGTAAAAGGCGTAAAGGAACCCACTCCTCCACCGATGCCTTGTGAAGCCATGTGGCAGCATTTGATTGGCTGCGGGGAAAATTTGGAAAATTTTCAAAAAAATTCTGAAGTGCTAAGTTAAAAAGGTATCCGACCCTCCACGAACACCTCGTGGTGCCATGTGGCAACCTATGATTAGTCAAATAAATAGGTAAATTTAGAAAATTTTCCCAAATTTTTTTGAAGCATTAAGGGAAAAATTCGGGCCTCATGGGTCCGCCAAGGAAATGTTTCCCAATTTTTTTATAGTTAGAATTATTTTTTTACGCCAAATGAAGAAAACTTCATAAGGCCATAAATTTTGATAGAGAGCTCAGTTTTGGGAAAACAAGGACTTTCTAGAAATATCTCGACGTCCTCTTTACTCAAGATTCATTAAATTTTGATTTTGATAAAGTTTAAGGAGTCAATTTCAAGAAAACAATCTGGTGGCTTTTACAGTGTAAACTAGTAAATTTTAACTTATAAGATTTGTTCAATTTTATCTTCTTCCTCTCTCAACATGTCCTATAGACATGGATAATTGTTATTAGATGGATTTAAGAAGGATTTCAAGATTTAATTTGTCTAATTGATTTGTAATTTGAAAATTTACATCTCTTGACAAATGAAAAAGACTGTAAGAGGGTTGAGCCTGTTTTTGCTAAGTTTTCTAATAAATTTGTAAGCTATGAAAAATACACTACTAACAAGGAAGTAAAATACCAATAATCATACTTCCTCCTTTGCATTCCGTAGCAAACCTCAGAATGGGCTAGGAAACTTAGATTGAGCTCTGATTTTGTGATATGTAGGTGCTTTTCTTCAAGACAGAGCAAGACCTTCCTGCAACAACGATCTTCTTACTTTGCACTAGATGGGAAAAAGGATTATGAGGCTATTTTGGCATTAGGACAAGGCAAAATGATGTTCTTTGCTCAAAGGATGCAAGAACTTAGATATGGCATGAAAGCTTATTCTCCGTGTGTTTAGAGGGGAGGGGTAAGGTTGTATTTATAGCCTGGGGGAGTGATTAACTTAGATTAATTTAAGTAATCATGGTTTGAAAATGTGGGCAAGATTAGGTGAGTGGTTTGAAAATGTGGGCAAGATTAGATGAGTGGTTTGAAAATGTGTGCAAGATTAGGTGAGTGGGGGCCACGAAGAATGGGTGAGGATTTGAATTATATTTTTAATTCATAAGTGGAGGATTTTAGGTGAGTGGGGACCACGAAGGGTGGGTGAGGATTTGAATTTAAATTTTTAATTCAATAATGGAAAAACATGGAGAATAATGACATGTGATGAGGATTAGATTATTTTTTGGATTTTGAAATGGATAATTAATCAAATTATATTTGATTAATTCGAAATGTATTTTTGTGGGAAATGAGGAAGGGGAATTAATTGATTTAGGATAGATGTGAAATTGGGGTGTCTACAAAATTCCTTAAGTATTTTTGTCCAATTGGATTCGTTTAGGGCATAATACTTCAATTAAATCGTTTATTTTGTTATTTCATTGTTGCAGGTTCGAACTGTGCAATTTTTGATAAAGTTACGGAGTTTAACATGAAGCGGAAATGGAAACAACAAAATTAACTGAATGGTTCTTATTTTACTTTCCTTACAAATGAATTCATTTCATGCTAGTTTCAAATAGGTTTCATTCCTTCAATTAAATGATAAAGACAAGAATGCAAGTTTTATTCTTTTCAAATCATGCACTTCACAAAACAAAGTGTTACATTTGCTTCATATGCATTTTTTTCTTTCAACATAGATTAGAACTCACATTTAGATGATTAAATTCAATACAATGATGCAATTTGAGGAAGGTTATGCAATCCTTTATTTTTTTCAAAAGACAAATTTACAACTTCCTTATTTCATTCCTCAATTTAATCTAGAGGACACAATTTCTTGCTTTCAAAAGAACAACAGATAAGTACGTCTCTTTCACATTTCAATTTACACTTTCATAACCAATACACCATATTTCCATTACAAAACACATAAAAGTGCATAGACTTCATGTGGGAAAGGTTACAATATGATTTCATTTCACAAGGGACTATAAAACTATCTTTTCTAAGCTCTAGAAGACCAACATGCATATTTCTCATTCTTCCAAATTGTGATCACAACAAGAGTAGGGGAAAGGCAATGTTCTCAACCCAGCCAAGACATTCAATGAAGAGGAGAAGCCATCCTTCTTCATTGGCCCTCGAGCCCCAACCATAATGCAATAAAAGATATGATCCAACTCATGTCAACAACAGGCTTCCACAAACACACAACCAACATTTTCACAAAAAAAACACAGTCCAAAATAGAATGTAGTTTACAACTACATTAAAACATGAAAACATTACTGAGGATTCATCAAGCAAGCCAAAGGAGAAAGAAACTATGGGGGATGCTTCTTATGCCTCCCAAACGGGGAAATGGGTATCACCACTGAATTACAAACTACGCCAAAATATAGTATATCAAAACCTTGACATTCCTTATACCTCCCCAATGTACCCCTTATTCTTCACATTTCCCAATGCCTCCCAATACCTCTTATGGCACCCCATAACGATTAAAGAAATGTAATCTATTTCTTTGTAAGATGGAACCCAAATCCCAACTCCCTCCACCTTATACCTCCCTAAAAACACACTTGTGCCTCCCATAAAATAAACCCCATAGTCTTCTCCTACACCATTCCTAGGCCATCTACCCAACAACCCACAAACATGCCAAAACATTCAAGACAATAACAATTTCATAAAAAAGAACATTTCAAGAGCCAAGCTCCTACCTCTCCATGATGGAGTTGTTCCAAGTTCCAAAGTAGCAAGATTTATCCTAATTCAAGTAATCCAAATCAGCCAAACAAAAGCATGCAACAATCTTCGAAAAATAACTTCTTCAAATCAAGAAATCCTAAAACAACAACTAATTTGTCCAAGAATAAAGTCTCCAAAATGAAGCAACCCCAAAACAAGGCAAGGAATTCAAATTTTATAGAAGAGGGAAGGGAAGAGGATGAGGTGGGTCCATGTAGGATGTCACATCACACATCCTCAACCCCAACCCCAAAAGTCAACTTCATTCTCCAATGCATAATAAATAGGTGGGTGAATAATATGACATTTTACTTACATACTCAAATCCAACCCACACCCCAAAGGACTGAAATTAAACCATGTAAGAAAAGTGTAATTAAAACCTACAATTTGCCTTCTCAAAAAGCATTATAAAAGTCTAAATTCAACTCTCCAACTGTAGGTATGGTTGGTAATTAAATTTAAGAGGTATGGGACAAGTTTAACTTGTCCCACAAGCCTCCAAAATCAGCATCCAAGGATAAAATTCGAATTTCCAAGAAGTGGAGTGTTTCACACTCAAAAGTTAACTTACACATCACTTACACATCTCTTACACATCACTTAAACATTACTTATAACACTTTAAATCATGGCCAACAACTCTTATTAGTTACCTTCTTATGACATATTTTACTTAATTAACTTAACAACATGATTACTCACAATATTACACAACATTTAATGAATAATGAAAGGGTCAATGCACCACAAAATAAACACATGTAAACATAAACAAAGGAACCAATAAATAAATACACATAACCCCTTGGTCACATTTAAAGGTGATCCCCCATGGGAATCCCTAACACACACAAACAAATACTAGTTGCCATGGTGACCTTGTTGAATTCATCTAGAATTCCAATGTGGTTGGTCTCAATCCCCCGATGTTTGTTGTGATATTTTAACTTGAAAAACAAAAATACCTCCTTCGTCCTCATGGCCATATTATAACATCCAAAATAATATAAATATAATTCCAAAATCATCTAGATATATGAATCACAACAACATCAAAGCAATTAACAATATCATTTACATTTTTATCAACAATATATCATCATCAAATAATTTCCATTTCTAGGTCTACTCACAATATCCAAATATCACATGTCCGAACAACATCCATAATATAACCATGTCAAACAATATATCATCATCAACATATAAAATGTCTCTAATAATCATCATGCATCATAACTGAATCAAGTCAACAATAATCCATGATCTAACATCTAACATCATACTATAATAAAGTCCATAATCATGTCCATAATATAATCAGCAGTATCATGATTAGTATCAAAAGGTGTCAAAGGGAAGTGGGCACTACATCCCCCTCCCCTTAGACTCGACTTCCTCCTAGAAGTCACTAGAACAAATGTGGAAACTGAACTCGTAGAAAAGTAGCATCCTCCCATGTAGCTGTAGTCTCATCATATCTGTCCCACTACACCTGAACTGATCAACCTCTCTGCCTCAAAGGCTAGGGTCATGCGATCTAGGATGTGAATGGGCTCCACCATCACCTACCCCTGATCCTACACCTGCAATGATGTCCAATCTAACACATGAGAAGGATCAACAACATATCTCCTAAGAACTAAAACATGAAACACATCATGTACGCGAGACAAGATCGGTGAAAAGCTAGACGGTAGGCTAAAGGTCCGATATGCTCCAAGATCTCAAAAGGACCCACGAATCTAGGAGCTAACTTAGAACCTTTTCCATAATGGATAGGGCTCTTATGTGGCCTAACATGAAGGAACACCTTCATGCCCACATCAAAACTATGGTCAATCCTATACTGATCTACGTACTTCTTTTGCCTGTCATGTGCCTCCTGTAGTCTCTATCTGATCAAAACCACCTGCTACTCCATGTCCTGCAACAAAGCTGGTCCAAGAGAAACCCTATCCTCTAGCATGTCCCAGTTAAGAGGTGTCATGCACTCTCTACCATACAAAGCCTGAAAAGGATCCATGCCTATAGAACTCTAAAAACTATTATTATAGGAAAAATCCACCAAGAATAGGTGCTCCTCCATCTAGACTATTGATCCATTACATACATCATGAGCATGTCCTCTAAAATTAGATTCACACCGCTCGGTCTCCTCCATATGTCTCGAGGTGATATGTTGTACTGAAATTGATCTTTGTCCCAAGGGCATACTGCATGGTAGTCCAAAATGGGAAGTGTACAAAGGATCACGGTCACTAATGATCTTCCGTGGAATCTCGTGCAACCTAATAATCTCATCCAAATATACCCATGCCACTGCACTAGCTGTATAAGTGGTCTTCACAGAGAAAAGTGAGCCACTTTTGTCAATTTATCAACCATGACCATGATGGCATCGTGGTGATATCTCGACATCGGTAGCCCAAAAATGAAGTCCATGGAAATGGTGTCCCATTTCCACTCGGTATAGCATGAGGAAAGAGAAGGCCAACTGGATGTTGATGCTTGGCCTTTACTTTCTGGAACTCTAAACATCGTGACATGAATTGGGCCACATCTCTATGAAGTCCTCTCTAGTGATACAACTATCTCAAAGTAGCATGCATCTTCTTCACTCCGGCATGGGCTGAATATGGTGCACATGATGTGCCTCATCAAGATGTCTCGCCTCAAGCGCCCATATCTGGGAACATAAATCCAACCTTTGTGCTTGAGAAGACCATCTAACTCTAAAGAAAAATCATCAAAATTCCCCTCGAGGGGTCTCTGAGACTCGATCTCTGCTTGAAATGTAATGTAGAAGTCCAAGAGGAAGCTGTTGAAGAATCTTGCTCTGCAAATCTATGCTCACTGAGGTGGCCATAGCCACATGTCTCGTCTGCTGAGAGAATCTGCCACCACATTCTCCTTCCCCTTCACATGCTCTATCTCCATATCATACTCACAAAGAAACTCCATCCAACGCTGCTAACGAGTGTTGAGATTGGGCTGCATGAAGAGGTGGCGAAGACTTAGGTGATCTGTCTTGAGTGTGAATCTCCGACCAAGAAAAAAGTGCCTCCATCAAACCAAAGCATGCACAACTACCGCAAGCTCAAGATCATGAGTCAGATAATTAAGCTCATAATATTTGAGTTTATGAGACTCAAAATCCACTACTCTACCCTCCTGCATCAACACACCTCCAAGCCCTACTAAAGAAGCATCCATGCAAATGAAAAACTCACCCTGTGGATCCGCACTGCAAGAATAGGTGTTGTAGTGAGACATTCCTTTAGTGTACTAAAGGCTTACTCGCACCTATCCGACCAAACAAACTTCTTCCCTTTCCTTTGAAGGGAAGTGATGGGGTGTGCAATCCGAGAGAAGTCCTAAACAAAATCTCATGTAGTAACTTGCTAATCCCATGAAGCTACGCACCTCAGTCATAGTAGTGGGTGTTGGCCAATCCATGATAGCTCTAATCTTGGAAGGATCGATGGTGATACCTTCCCTAAAAATGATATGACCCAAATACTACACCTCCATCTGAAAGAATGCACACTTCTCCAGGTTCCCATAAATTTGCTTCTCACGAAGACATTGAAGAAGCTAGCAAAGGTGCCCTTGTGCTCCTCACGTGTTTGTGAGTAAATAAAAATGTCATCAAGGAAGATGAGCACGAAGTGATATAAGAAGTGTCCTAAATACCCCATTCATCAAACTCATAAATACGAGGGGGCATTAGTCAAACCAAAAGGCACCACTGTGAACTCATAGTGGCCATATCTCATACGGAAGGTGGTCTTATGAATGTCCACCTCTGAGATCCTCAGCTGATGGCCCTAACTTAAGGTCTATCTTAGAGAAAGTTGTGGCTCCCTTCATCTGATCAAACAAATCATCAATGCATGGAAGGGGATAATGATTCTTGATCATTACCTTATTCAGCTAGCGGTAATCAATACACAACCACAAGGATCCATCCTTCTTCTTCACAAAATCACCGGTGCACCCCAAGGGGATACACTAGGACGGATAAGGCTTTTCTCTAGGAGGCCCTCCAGCTGTAACTTGAGCTCGAGAGCTCTAGGGTGGTCATTCGATAAGGTGCTCATGAGATAGGATCTTCTCCCAGAACTAGATCTATATGAAAATCAATCTCACGTGGGGGTGGTAACCCCGTAGCTCCCTGGAAAGACATCTACAAAATTTCTCAAAATGGGATGATCATCTAGCGATGGTCCACTAGACCCATCCTCTGATCTATCACTGACTGTAACAACATACATCTAACAACCCCATCACACACACCGCTTAAGCTACATAACAAAGATGGTGTGAATAGAAATGGGTCTCCTGACCCCCAAATCACCGACTCAACTCCTTAATCATCTACACAAGATATGATCATGTGGTAACAATCCACTCTAGCTCTGTGTGTATATAACTAGTCCATTCCCAAGATGACTCCATAAGAGCCCAATGGAAGGATATGAAGATCCGAGGTAGTGGTGAAAGGTCCCAAATCCACCACACACTCCTTGACTAGGGAGTCTATAGAGATCTTGACACCATAAGCCATCTCAACATCCCAACTATGACCCCTACCTACCGCCACTAGCATACATCTCTCTACTAAAGATGGTGGAATAAAAGAATCAGAAGAACCAGAATCAAACACAATGGAGGTAGGAATGCCTCCAATGTTACCTATAATCTCAATAACTGTGCTCTAATGCTTTGCCTTATGGTTCTCAACCACCATGCATACATCCTATGACTGCGCCCCATATCACCAACAGAAGGCTCTGAGATTTGTGTCTTACCCTTGTTATTAGGGTTCTATGGGTATTATCTCCAAAAATTTCCAATAACACCACACCCAAAACAACCTCCTGATCCTCTCCCCTGAGTAGTAGCTTCAGTCAGTACTTTGGAGGTTTGTGGTGTGGATCTTGATGATCCGGTTGTGGTCTACTAAGGTCTCTACTGGTGAGCTCCTACTGAGTGAGCTCTCTGGGCACCATGTGTCCTGATGGGACCCCTAGGAGGAGGCCCCATACTTTGACCTCTTTGTGCATCAAACCTTTGTGGAGGTCTATAAGGTGGGAGGGATCTATTGACTGCTGCTGCTGTGGTCTAAAAGATGACTATGTTGAACCCTTTCCACCACATGAGGAAGAGGTACTGACCCCTCGATCTGTTGTCCTACATCTACTATTGTATGTGGCTCTGAACTCGGTCTCTAGCCTGCTTGGTCTTTCCCTGAGTCTCATTTGTTATATAGGACTTCTTGATGGCCTTAGCTAAGGTCTGTGGGCAATGGAGCCACTCTACACCTTCAATGTCTAGATTCAACCCCCGGATGAACCAATGGATCCGCACCTACTCATCATGCATGTAATGAATATACTGGAGTAGATCCATAAATTTAATCTCATACTCAGCCAATATAAGAGATATCTGTCATAGGTCATGAAACTCATCTATCCGCTATTGTATGAACCTCATGACAAGTATCTACTCCTAAAACGCTCCTCAAAGAGCTCCTAAGTAACTATCTTAGAATCAACATGGAGCTTCTTCTCCTCTGTCCACCACTAGACACAAGCTCCATGCCTTAGTAGATGGATCGCAACACGATATTTCGTGTTGCTAGAACAAGGACAAAGCTTGAAGCATCCGCTCAAGCTCACCAACCAGGCCTCTTCCTGAAATCCACCTATGTCACTAGAATAATGTGATGGTCAAAGCTTCAGGATCTCCCTGATGTGATCTGCAATTGTGGTCTGATGGCCTCTAGGCCTCTCTATATGCTCATCCCTAAGCCTAGGGCTCGAGACCTCTCTCTATGTCCTAAAACTCGGTCACCCTGTCCCCTCTATGGTGACTCTGCTCTGGATGACTTTGCATGGAATTTCTCTCCTCCATGCTCCTCTCGCTGGGTCGAGGAGATACATGACCCTCAATGGAAGTG
Organism: Taxus wallichiana var. yunnanensis; assembly: GCA_018340775.1. Classification (NCBI taxonomy): domain Eukaryota; kingdom Viridiplantae; phylum Streptophyta; class Pinopsida; order Cupressales; family Taxaceae; genus Taxus; species Taxus wallichiana. Next base: position 205,779,426 of record CM031240.1, read on the forward strand.
ACTCTATCATTGACTGGCTACATGTCCTCTAGTGATCCCATGTGTAGAGTGACATTAACATCCTGAAGAGTCTACATAAAATCTAGGGTATGATGGCTGCTACAACATGATCTGGTGGTGGTAAGTCTAGGTCTATGTGAAAATACCCTCATCCCATTTACACCTCCTGCATAGACCAAGGTGAGAGTTAGTTCATCTTTCTAAGTTTTATTCAGTTTCCATGTTTACTAAAATATGAAAATTTCTAAACTAAGTTGTTTTCTAGATTTAAAAGTGTGCTAGGTTTAAGGTTCATGTCTCAAGTTTTCTAGTGTGCCCAATGGCCCAAGATTTTGAACCACTGCTCTGATACCAAGTGTAATTCCCACTAAAAACAACCCACTTGAGACCCAAGAACAACCTAGGATTAGTTAGGAAAATTATGGAATAAATTTTTTTTTTGTTTAAAAGAGTCTACAACTAGGTTACAAGACAATAGTTGTCACTAACAAGTTCTAGATCAATTCTAATCCACTAGAATATAATTTTATTTTATTAACAATTATTAGAGGTCACAAGGTCCCAAAATTTAGGGTTAGAAAGTTCAATTAGGTTCAGAGGGTAATTCCTCACCATACCCACTCTCTAACAAGGATTTAAATATTCAACTTGATTTTTCTCAAAATTAATACATTCAAATTTTCCTAAATCATTCCCATTGGATAGGAAATTTCCTCACCTTTCCAGTGATATAAATAAGTCCTCCTAACTCCTCATATTTCTCAAGTTATGGGTTCGGTGGGCCTTGGGGTGAAAATTTTCCCCAAGAGCGGGCTTCAAGGCCTGGGGAGAAAATTTTCCCTGGGGGGGTCTCGGGTTGCGGGGAGAAATATTTCTCCATGGGTAGTCTCTGTGGGCCGTGGGGAGAAATGTTTCCCCATGGAGGTGCGTTTGAGGTGCGTGGGAGAAATTTTTCCCCAGAGGAGTCAGGTCGGCGGGGTTGCGGGAGACATTTTGGAAAATATCCGCGTGGGATGAAAAGCCACTTTTTGCACATGCATTCCCATTCGTCCACAAGTCCACAAGGGACACGTGGTACCTCCTAAGCCAACGTGGGGAAAGCAGGGTGGCAAGGATAAAAGAATTTTAACACCTAGAAGGGTGAAAAGGGTAAAATTCACTCGCGCCTCCACCGACACCTCATAATGCCACGTGGCTACTCCTGATTGGCTGCGAGTCGGCAGGGCGGCGGGTAAAATTAGAAAATTTTCCAAATTTTTTTGAAAATGAAAAGAGAGAAAGGAACTCGCTCCTCTTCCGATGCCTTGCAACGCCACGTGGCATCTCCTTAATTGGTTACGAGGCGGTGGGGAAAATTTTGAAATTTTTCCAAAAATTTTTTTTGAAGCGCTAAGTTAAAAAGGGATCCGCCCCTCCACCAACACCTCGTGGTGCCACGTGGCAGCCTCTGATTGGCTATGGATTGATGGGGCGGTGGGGAAAATATAGAAAATTTTACCCAAATTTTTTTTAAAGGGCTCTAAGGGAAAATTTGGAGCCCGCTAGGTCTACCAAGGAAATTTTTCCCAATTTTTTTTTTAGGTTAGAATTATTTTTGATGCCAAATGAAGAAAACTTCAGAAGGCCATAACTTTTGATAAAGAGCTTAGTTTTGGGAAAACAAGGACTTTCTGGAAATCTCTCAATGTCCTCTTTACTCAAGAATCATTAAATTTTTATTTTGATAAAGTTTAAGGAGTCAATTTCAAGAAAACAATCTGTAGGATTTTACAATGCAAACTGGTAAATTTTAACTTATAAGATTTTTTCAATTTGATCTTCTTCCTCTCTCAACATGTCAAATAGACATGGAGAATTATTCTTAGATGGATTTAAGAAGGATTTCAAGATTTAATTTGTCTAATTGATTTGCAATTTGAAAATTTACATCTCTTGATAGCAAAACGACCTGTAAGAGGGTTGAGCCCATTTTTGCTAAGTTTTCTAAGAAGTTCCTTAAGTATTTTGTCTAATTGGATTCATTTAACCTATACTACTTCAATTTAATTGTTTATTTTTATTTCATTATTGCAGGTTCGAATTTGTGCATTTTTTTGGATAAAGTTGCAGAGTTTAATGTGAAGCAGAAATGGAAACAAAAAATTAACTCAATGGTTCTTATTTTACTTGCCTTACAAATGAATTCATTTCATGCTAGTTTCAAATAGGTTTCATTCCTTCAATCAAATGATAAAGACAAGAATGCAAATTTTATTCTTTTCAAATCATGCACTTCACAAAACAGAGTGTTACATTTCCTTCATACGCATTTCTTTCTTTCAAACAAAGATTACAACTCACATTTAGATGATTAAATTCAATACAATGATGCAATTTGAGGAAGGTTATGCAATCCTTTATTGATTCCAAAAGAAAATTTACAACTTCCTTCTTTCATTCCTCAATTTCATCATATAGGACACAATTTCTTGCTTTCAAAAGAACAGAACAGAGTATGTCTCTTTCACATTTCAATTTACACTTTCATAACCAATACAACATATTTCCATTACAAAACATATACAAGTTCATCCACTTCAAGTGGGAAAGGTTACAATAAGATTTCATTTCACAAGGGACTGTCAAACTATCTTTTTCAGCTCCAAAACAACAACATGCATATTTCTCATTCTTCCAAATTGTGATCACAACAAGAGTAGGGGAAAGGCAACACTCTCCACCCAACCAAGACATCCAATGAAGAGGAGAATCCATCCTTCTTCATTGGCCCCCAAGCCCCAACCACAATGCAATAAAAGATGTGATCCAACTCATGGCAACAATAGGCTTCCACAAACACACAAGCAACATTTTCACAATAAAAAAAAAGTCCAAAAATAATGTAGTTTAAAACTACATTAAAGCATGACAAACATTACTGAGGCTTCATCAAGCAAGCCAAAGGAGCAAGAAACTATGGGGATGCTTCTTATGCCTCCCAAAAGGGGAAATGGGTATCACCACCTAAATTACAAACCGTCAAAATATAGTATATCAAAACCTTGACATTCCTTATGCCTCCCCAAGTACCCCTTATTCCTCACATTTTCCTTATGCCTCCCCAACCTCTTATGACACCCCATAATGAGTAAAGAAATTCAATCTATTTCTTTGTAAGGTGGAACCCAAATCCCAACTCCCTCCACACTTATACCTCCCTAAAACACACTTGTGCCTCCCACAAAATAAACCCCATAGTATTATTCTACACCATTCCTAGGCCATCTACCCAACAGCCCACAAACATGCCAAAACATTCATAAACATTAACAATTTTATAAACATAAAAGAATCATTTTAAAATCCAAGATCCTATCTCTCCATGATGGAGTTGTTCTAAGTTCAAAATAAAAGATTTAGCCAATGCAAGAAAATCCAAAAATCAGCCAAGCACAAGCATGCAAAAATCTTGAAAAAAACTTCTTTAAAGCAAGAGCTCCCAAAACAACAAGGAATTCACCCAAGAATGAAGTCTCAAAATGAAGCAACCCCAAAACAAGGCAAGGAATTCAAATTTTATAGAAGAGGGAAAGGGAAGAGGATGAGGTGGGTCCATGTAGGATGTCACATCACACATCCTCAACCCAACCCCAAAAGTCAACTTCATTCTCCAATGCATAATAAATAGGTGGGTGAATAATATGACAGTTTACTTACATACTCAAATCCAACCCACACCCCAAAGGACTGAAATTAAATCATGTAAGAAAAGTGCAATTAAAACCTACAATTTTCCTTCTCAAAAAGCATTATAAAGTCTAATTTCAACTCTCCAACCGTAGGTATGGTTGGTAATTAAATTTAAGAGGTATGGGACAAGTTTAACTTGTCCCACAAGCCTCCAAGGACAAATTCGAATTTCTAAGAAGGTGGAGTGTTTCACACTCAAAAGTTAACTTACACATCACTTACACATCTCTTAAACATTACTTATAACACTTTAATTTATGGCCAACAACTCTATTAATTACTTTCTTATGACATATTTTAATTAATTAACTTAACAACATGATTACTCACAATATTACACACCATTTAATGAATAATGAAAGGGTCAATGCACCACAAAATAAACACATGCAAACATAAACAAAGGAACCAATAAATAAATACACATAACCCCTTGGTCACATTTAAAGGTGATCCCCCCCATGGGAATCCCTAACACACACAAACACGCATAAACAAATACTAGTTGTCATGGTGACCTTGTTGAATTCATCTAGAATTCCAATGTGGTTGGTCTCCAATCCCCCGATGTTTGTTGTGATATTTTAACTTGTAAAATACAAATACCTCCTTTGGCCTCATGGCCATATCAGAACATCCAAAATAATATAAATATAATTCCCAAAATCATCTAGATATATTAATCACAACAACGTTAAAGCAATCTAACCATATCATTTACGCAGTTTTATCAACAACTATATAATCGTCAAATAATTTTCATTTCTAGGTCTACTGACAATATCCAAATATCACATGTCCAAAAACATCCATAGTATAACCACGTCAAATAGTATATTAACATCAATATCCAAAATGCCTCTAATAATCATCATGCATCATAACTAAATCAAGTCAACAATAATCCATGATCTAACATCTAACATCATATTATAATAAAGTCCATAATCATGTCTATGATATAATTGGAAGTATCATGATCAAGATCAAAAGGTGTCAAAGGGAAGTGGTCACTACATCTGCAGTCTCATCATATGTGTCCCACTACACCTAAACCTGATCAACCTCTCTGCTTTGAAGGCCTAGGGTCATGCGATCTAGGATGTGAACGTGCTCCACCATCACCTGCCCTTGATCTTGCACTTGCTATGATGTCCAATCTAACACATGAGAAGGATTGGCAACATATCTCTTAAGAATGAAACATGAAACACATCATGTACGTGAGATAAGATGGGTTGATGATGATAGCAGTAGGCCAAAGGGCCGATATGCTCCAACATCTCAAAGGACTGACGAATCTAGGAGATAACTTAGAACCTTTTCCATAATGGATAGGGCTCTTATGTGTTCTGACACAAAGGAACACCTTCATGCCCACATCAAAACTAAGGTCAGTCCTATGCTGATATACATACTTCTTCTACCTATATTGTGCCTCCTACAATCTCTATCTGATTAAAACCACCTACTGCTCCATGTCCTGCAACAAATTTGGTCTAAGAGAAACCCTGTCCTCTAGCCTCTATCGATTGGCCCGCACCCACTAGTGTGACTGAGGTGCACATTGTTATTGGATTAGTAGGATACTAAAAGATATTTTTTTAGGGCTTCTCTCACATTGTGCACCCCGTCACTTTCCTTCAGGGGAAAAGGAAGAAGTTTGTTTGGTCACATAAATGCGAGAAGGCCTTTAGGAAGCTCGACATAATGTCTTATGACAACACCTATTCTTACGGTGTTAGACCCTCAAGGTGAGTTCTTTGTTTGCATAGATGCTTTTTTGGTAGGTTTAGGATGTGTGTTAATGTAGAAGGGACGTGTTGTAGAGTTTGAGTCTCGCATGAACTCAATGATTATGAGCTCAACAATATGATTTGTGACCTTGAGCTTACACTGACTGTTCATTCCTTGGTTTGATGGAGAAACTTTCTTCTTGGCCCAAGATTTATACTTAGGACTGATTATTTGAGTCTTCGCCACCTCTTCACGCAACTTAATCTCAATGCTCAAAAGTGGCGTTGGATGGATTTTCTTTCATGAGAGTACGACATGGAGATAGATAACCTAAAAGGGAAGGAGAATGTTGTTGTAGATGCCATGAGTAGATAGAGACATGTGACTATGGCTATTTCGGTGAGTATAGATTTTTTGAGCAAGATCTTGTAGAGCTTCCTCATGAATTTTTTTCCTTGTAGCGTGATTAGAGATTGAGTCTCAAAGACCCCTTGAGGTTAACTTTGATGGATTCTCATTAGAGGCCTGGATTATCTTCTCGAGATACGAGAGCTTAGATATATGTTCCTAGAGATGGATGCTTGATATAGGATATCTTGGAAGAGGCTCATCATGCACCTTATTCAGCCCATCCATGGGTGAAGAAGATTCACACCACTTTGAGATAGCTTTATCATTGGAGAGGTCTTTAGTGGGATGTAGCTCAATTTGTGTCATGCATTTTAGAGTGCTAAAGGGTGAAGTCCGAGCATCAACATCATGTTGGTCTTCTCTACTCGCATGCCATACCGGAGAGGAAATAGGACACCATTTGCATGCATTTCATTATAGGGATATTGACGTCAAGATATCACCATGATGCCATCATGGTCACAGTAGATAAATTGACGAACGTGGCTCATTTTTGTCCAGTGAAGACCACCTATACAGATAGTGAAGTAATGCGGGTATAACTTGATGAGATTTTCAGATTGTATGGGATTCTGCAGAAGATCATTTGTGACCGTGATCCCTTGTACACTTCTCACTTCTAGACTACCATGCAGTGGGTTCTTGGTATGAGTATCAACTTCAGTACAACTTATCATCTAGAGACAGATGGACAGATAGAGCAAGTAAATCAGATCTTGGAGGATATGTTACGGATGTATGTCATGGATCAATAGTTTAGGTGGGAGGAGTACTTGTATTTGGTATAATTTGTCTACAAAAATAGTTTTAACGGATTTGATTGGCATGGATCCTTTTCAGGCGTTGTATGGAAGAGACTGCGCATTACGACACCTTTGATTTGGGATAGATTGGAGGACATGGTTTCTCTTGCGACAACTTTGATACAAGATATGGGGAAATAGGTTGTCTTTATTCAATAGAGCATTTCGGAGGCTCAAGAAAGGAAGAATAAGTATGCGAGATATGGGGAGAATAGATCATAGTTTTTAGGTGGGCATGAAGGTGTTTCTTCGTGTCAAACCTCATAAGAGTCGATCCATTATGGAAAAGGCTCTAAGTTAGCTCGAGATTTATGGGTCCCTTTGAGATCTTGGAGTGTATCGGTCCCTTGGCCTACCATCTAGCGTTTCCACCTAGCTTGTCTCATGTGCACGATGTTGTTCATCTATACATTCTTAGAAGATATATTCTAGATCCCTCTCATGTTTGGATTTGACTACATTATAGGTGCAGGAGAGCGGGGCATGTGTCAATGGAGCCCATGTGCATCATAAAGTGTAGGACCACAGGACTTTTAGGCCATGAGATTGACTAGGTGTGGGTCAAGTCGGATAGGTATGAGGAGAGTGCATCCACTTGCAAAGATGCTACTATTTTGCAAGCTCAATTTTCTCATCTATTCCAAAGTAACTTCCAGGAGGAATTTGATTCTAAGGGGAGGAGGATGTAGTCCCCACTCCTCTTTGACACTATTTTATCTTGATATTGATATTATTGGACTGATGTTTAGACATTTGATTATGATACATTGATCAGTAGATGATAGATTGTACTGATATATGGATTATTGACACTATGATGTTATGTTTTATTATGATGCACTAGATAGTGATGTTAGATAATTGATATATGTTGATTTTCATGATATGGATTTCCTACTGACACAACATGTTTTGGGATGTTTTGAGTAGAATTGTAATCTTATGGATGTTATGTTTAGAGTTTGACATATTGATGGAAAATAGAATTGTTAAATGTTGAATGATGAACATTGATTTTATATGCATATGTTCTCGATGTTGTTAATACGGCCAAAAGGCCAAAGAGGTATTTTTTGTGTGTAGGACTTTTATCACAAACATCGAAGGGGATAGGGGACCAACCATGGAAGGATGTCAGGTATTGACAAACAAGGAAAATTTTGACAACTTGTGTAATGTTGTTTAGTGTGTGTTTGCATGTCTTTTTGGAAGTCTCCCATGGGGGTGATTTCACATGTGTGGCCATGGGGTGAATTGTGTCCCTTTCTTTAATTTGTGTATGTGCTTTATTTTATGATTTGAGTATTTAAAATTTGGAATTTTGTCACTTTATTAGAATGTGTGTTTATTAGACTTAACCCTTCTTGTTTTGTTTAACCAAAGTAGAGATGTGACTAATAGTGATGATGAGATCTTGTAGTCCTTGTGTAAGTAGAATTTATGTTGATTTGGGAGTGTTTTACTCCACCCCAAGTTCAAAATTTAGATTTTGACTTGGGGGCACTTTTGGAGACTTGTGGGACAAGCAAGACTTGTCCCATGCCTCTTAATTTGACCCAAAAACCTTACCTATGGGTTGAGAAGATTAATTTTGACTTCTTTTTCCATTTTTGAGTGTTAGAGAAGGAAAATCATTGCACTTTATTTCTAATCCAATTTATTATGTCCCTTGAAAGCATGGTGTGCAAGTTTGAGCCATGTGGGTTTTCATAGTCCTTGCTTGTGCATTGATGTTTCTTTGTCTTGGTGTGTTTGAATTGAGTGTGGGGATGGGGGATGATGAAGTGACATCCTACATGGAGCCACCTCATCATCCTCACTTCCTATTTCTATTTATTTTTGATTTTTGGTTGGAATGGGGGTTACTTGCTCATTTTGCTTCTTGTGCACTTTTGGATTTTGGAGATTTTGGAGTGCTTAGAAATTGCTTGGCTTGGATTTGAAGAGGCTTGTGAAGGTTTTTCTTGGATCTTGATGGAGAGGTAGGATCTCCACCCTTTTATTATTATGCTATTTTGTTTGTTGTAAGCAATGTTGTGCATGTTAAAAGTATTTTTGTCTTGTGATGGTGTTTGTGTGGGTTGGTTGAGTAGTTGGCCTTAGTTGGGTGTGTGAGAAGGGCTTATGGGACCATTGGGGAGGGAAAAGGGATTTTATGTGAGGCATGAAAATTTGTGGGAGTGTGAATGGGAGTCTTACCTATGGGGAGAGAAAAGGGATTCATGGATTTGTTGCTTGTTGCAAGGGAGAGATAAGGATTTGTGTGATTATTTTGTGCACTTGGAGGCTTAGGGTAAGACTCCCACTTCACTTGGGAGGCATAAGGAGGTGGTCTCCCATAACCCTTGCTCTATTTGGTTTGATCCTCAAACCTTTGTGTTGTTGTGAAATTGTAATCTTGTGAATTATGTTGTCATGTTTGAGTTGAATGCCTTGTATGTGTTTGTTGTGAAGCCACCTTGTCCAAGTTTTCATTGTTGCTTAATGCTCCTCATGGTTCCTTGGTTGGGGCTCAAGGGAAATTAAGGGAATGTATTATTACCTTAATGGATTTAAGGTTGGGTAGAGAGCATTGCCTACTCCCCCTTCCTTGTTTTCGAATCCTTTGTGAAGATTGAAGAAAGGAAAAGTTGGAGCTACCTTTGTGGAGCAGACATACTCTTTGAAGACTTCAAGATTGGCTTGTTGATAGCCTTGTTGAAAATTGTTTCATGTTCCCTTTTACTCCCACTTGAGTGGAGGATTGTAATTTTGTAAGTTGTAAATTTGTGAGAAAGTCATTTGTATTCCTTAGAAATATTTTTTTATCTTAGGAACTCTTCTAAGAGTGTTGTGTGTGAAATGTGCCTTTAAAATGTATTAGTATTGTGAAAAGAGGATTACCAATTTACTACATTGTTTACTAAGTAGGAAGATGGAACACGCTGAAATGGATATGCCTTCCTTTTTTACTTAAGTTCACTTATTTTCATGTGATATATTCCCATTTACTAAAATATTGTGAAGCTTATTAAAATCTATAGTTGTGAAAATTAGTTAACATATGTATTTTATGAAACAAATGAATTAGTTATATTTTGTAGCATTTTAGGCAAAGGAAGTCATAGATGAAAAATTTTAGTAAGGACAATGACTCTTTTCCTTACTAGTTGTGATATGTACAATGAAACTTTATTTATGTTCAACAAATCTTGTTTTAAATGAATAGAAGGAGAACTACCCAAATATTGGTATTGTATTTCACTTAAGTTATAAATTTCTTACTTTTAGTACACAACAATATATATATATATATATATATATATATATATATATATATAACCATGGATCAAATTCTAATTTATATGGAATAGTGGTCTTTGTTAGTATATATATTGAACTAATATTCGTTTAAAAAAAAACAAAAAAACATATATATATATATATATATATATATATATATATATATATATATATATATATATGAGCTTATATAAATGCGGTTATTTCACTGTTATTAATATAATATTATTATAAATGTTAATAACTACGAGTGAAACAGGATGGGGGGTGGGGTCGGTGACCCCTCCCCACCATTCTATATAAATAAACTGCAATATGGGTGGGGACTTAGTCCCCACCAAACTATGTTTTTAAATCGGTTTTTTTACTGTTGCGACCACACAGTTTTAAATGCAACATGCTATTTTTTTGCTCCCGCGAACACGTTCTTTAATAAATTTTCTCCTCGCATATATATATATATATATATATATATATATATATATTTTAGATAAATAAAATTTTATTTCAAATAATATTTATTTTGTGAACAAATAAATGTTAGATTAAATAAAATTTTGGGTATATATTTTGTGTTATTTACTCAAAATGAGGGTTTTCTTTATAATAAAAGAGAAATAGAAGCATTAAAAATAAAATACAAATCTATTCGAAGAAAAAAAAGGGAAAATACCCAAATGGGTATTCTGTTAAATTAATCTTACAAGAATAAAATGAACTTTTCCTTATCTCTAAACCTTGGGTAGGGTAGAAGTGAGATCTAAAACTTAAATAAACATTATTGGGGAAATGTGGGTATCCATCTCCAAGATTGCAACCTTTTCATCCATGGATTCCTCCTCTCTCAAATCTTCCCTTACCCTGCAAAACCATGAAATAAGAAAAAGGAAAAGAATTAAATCCTTCCTTATGGATTTTTAGGGTTGATTTGAATTCCCCCATCCAATGGTCCATATTGGTTTCATCCAAGGGACAAGATTGTCCCCTACAAAATTTAGGTGGGGGTAGGTGAGGTGATCATTTGATCACATGGGTCCCCTTTTTGAATGGGGCCACTAGTGTGTTTTGAAAGTAATTAAGTTGTTGCCTTTTTATCTTTGAATTAAATTAAATAAACTTTCCCTTATTAGTTTAGTTTACTTTTACAATGGAGAATTAAATAATTAGCTTGGTGTAATGAAAGGGTTATTTTGACTTGGACTTTAATTATTTAATTTTACATGACCTTAGGAAACCATTGTATTAAATTTATTTAGGATCATTTGAATGAAGTATGTTAAACCTAATCATAGATTAAATCAATTCTTTTATTTAAATATTATTATTTAATTAATTTTTGATGATCATTTATTAACCTAGGGATTAGCTTAACATTACATTCATCCTTTACAAAAAAAAATTATTCCATAATTTTACTAGTATAATCTATGTTTGGTTTTGGGTTTCGTGTTCGCAATTTTGTGGGTGTTTGAAACAAAATAAATTACCAAGTTTGCAAGGTGGTTTTTCTATGAAAAATAATTAATAATTAAAAAATCACAATGCTCTATGTTATTGTTGAGGACCATTAAATTTAAACATTGCATTATGCAACCTTTCCATGCAGTCTCAGGACAATCAAAATAAAACATTTAACTTTCAAATTTTGTGTTATGGTCTATGACCAACAAGACTAACAAAACAACGTCATCTAACCTCATGCCTACTATAAAGTGTACACCATTATTAAATGTAACCATTATTAATTGCATTCATTTTCGGTGACTAATAAAGGATAAACAATGATAATCATACATTAAGTTACCATGTTATTTGTTTAAGAGAAATAACTCTTCATTATGGTCTAAGATCAAGACAATCATTATTTACAACTTATAGTATGGTGAAGACCAATTATTGATTATTTTACATTGCCAACAAGATAGTTATTCAATTAAAATTTTTACCTTGTCGATGTTCATTCACCTTTTCGAACAAGAGAAAATATCAATTTTAATTCCTTGCGATCTATGACTAATATTACCATAACAAGAAGGTTAATTAGAATATCAATTATTTCCATGCACCGAAATAATAAAAAGTACAACAATGTAGCATAATTGTCATTATTATGAAATCGTAACATATAGCAAACAAGGTGGAGTCTAGTCATCAAATCAAGGAAAACCAAAACAAGTTATGATCATTGAATAATCAATGGGTTTGAGGTGATGGCTACGAGTGCACGGTCTTGAATATACAAATTTGTACATCTCTATATACATCTACATAATATTGACATATGTATACTTTAAACCAAACCTCATAACTTTATTGACTAACCAACCTTCATGATTATTTAATACATCACAATTTATTATAGAAAACATATTTGAATAAAAATGTGGGGTGGGAGAGATACTTTAATATGTAAATTTTATTCATTTTATAAAAGCATTTCTATAAACTTGTAAGTTATTATGATCCTAATCCAAATTTAAAAATACAAGTATTATAAAATATAACCATTATTAATTGCAATCATGGTCAATGACCAATAAAGGACAAACTATGATAATCGTACATTAAGTTACCATGTTATTTCTTTATGAGAAATAACTCTTCATTATGGTCTAAGACCAACCTAATCATCATTTACAACTTGTGTTATGGTGAAGACCAATTATTCATTATTTTACATTTCCAAAAAAGATAATTATTCAATTAAACTTTTTACCTTGTTAGTGTTCATCCACCTTTTACGGGCAAGAGTGAAGATCAGTTTTAATGCCTTGTGATATATGACCAAAGTATTACCATAGCAAGAATAAGGTTAATCGGAATATCAATTATTTCAAGCACCTAATAAATAATATAAAGTACAATAATGTAGAATAATTGTCAATATTACAAAATCATAACATATACCAAACAATGTGGAGTCTAGTCATCCAATCAAGTAAAACAAGAACAAGTTATGATCATTGAATAATCAAACGGTGTGAGGTGATGGCTGCGTGTACGAGTGCTAAATATACAACTATGCACATCTCTATATACATCTACATAATATCGACCTATATATACCCGTAACCCAACCTCACAACCGCACCGACCAACCATCCTTTGTCATTATTTAATACATCATAATTTATTTTAGAAAATGATTTGCATAAAAATGCGTGGTGTGTGAGATACTTTAATAAGCAACTTTTACTCAATTTATATAATGATTTCTATAAATTTTTAAGTTATTATGATCCTTATGAAAATTTCTAAATACAAGAATGTACGCATATTTTATTTATTTATTTAATGTTGTTGAACGAGGCTCGCTTTATTTCCCTAAACCTAAACCCCATGGCGATGGTTACTGTGGTGGCTCGGGTGGTGGTTGGAGAATGAAAATGCTCCCCTTTTGTGGATTCGCGGTCCTTCTACGTCGAGGTGGGTGGAGGGTTGGTGGGAGGAGTATTTGGTTGTCCTCTTGCGAATACATTTGGGCTTGGACGGAGTTTGTGGGGGTGATGTCAAGGGGAAGGGGGGGTGCAGTGCTTGAGGCTCGAGAACGATGGCAATGGTGATTTAGGGAAAAGCGGTGGGATGGTTCCTACGGTGACTCTGTTCCCTTCATTCCAGGTGGTGACAGCAATGCAGCTATAGGGGTAAGACTAGATCTCTTGGTGGAGGTGGTGATAGTGATTTTCCAACCCAAATAGGGGGTTAGATGTATTGAAATCATTCTGACGTGAAGTCAAAAATGGGTGCAAGCTTCCTATTAAATCTATGGCCTATGCCAAACAAATGCCTAAGGTATCCTTTAGAGATGAGGTTACTAAGACCATTGAATATTTTGAAAAGAGGGGTTTAATTTATAGGTTTAGTAATGGTTTTCATGGGCTACCTGATCTACAAAACTGGATTTTTGAACAATGGTACCCCTAATGAAGGTAAGGTTAATATTTACCCTTCTGCTCGTGGAATTTTTGTTGCAATTTTTGATAGTTCCTTAGACAAGGAGATCATTTTTGGGAAATTTTGGGAGCTCCAATCGCACCTCCTCCTCATGAAGCCATGGTTTCCTCAGTTTAATCCTTTATCTGAAACATTTAATACTAGACCAGTTTGGATTCGGTTACCCTACCTGCCCTTGCATTTCTGGAGTGAGGAGTGCTTCAAAGCAATGGGGGATAGGTTGGGTAAATTTTTAGCTACCGATCCCAAAATTGATTCTTTTGATCATACCACTTATGCTCATATTTTGGTGGAAATGAACATGAATGCTGACTTTCCGGCCACTATGGAACTCAATGTCAAGGACTCAACATGGTCACAAAATTTAGATTATGAAGGGTTCCCTTTTAGATGTAGAACTTGCTTTTCTCTGGGACATCTGGTGTTTGATTGTCAAATGGTTAAAAAACAAATTAAAGGAAGGGTCTCTTGGTGGAAGGATTTTAAACCAAATAATCTTGTGGTCTATGGACTTGAGGACAATGATTCCAGAAAATGTTGCAGCTAGTCTTACGAGATATTCAGGAGGTGAAGTTGGGTGAGGATGGTCCTTCCCCACTAGTTTGGCTAAGATGAATCATATGGTGGGTTTGAGTAAGGACCCTTAAATCTTCTCTCTGAGCCCCAAACTGAATCAAAATACTAAAATCACAGAGGTTTTGAAATTTGGCTACCTATCCACCCAGATGAGAATGTGGATCCTAACATGGGTGACGGTTGGCAAGGTGGTGAACAACAAAAAGAAAGGAAAGTTTGGATGCTCTCCTTCAAAGATGAGCCTTAGATCTCAAAAATGTTTGTACCTTGGGAGTTAGGCTTGCTCCCTGGGGAAGGCCAAGTCTCCTTGACTTTCCTGTTTTGGGTCCCTTCCTTCTTTTGTGCATTTTTTTGAGGTTTGGTTTTTTGTTTGTTTCTTCTGAGGCCAAGTTGGGCCTTGTTTCTCTGATGTTTATCCTTCATCTTGTATAGGGTTCCCGATCCCTTCAAAATCTATTTTTTTACCTTATCTATTAAAATAATTATTTATTTAATGAGAAGAAATACTAAATATAATTTTGATAATGTTATCCACTCGAATACCTAAGGTGCTCTAACCTTTAATTTGACACTCACATATGATATATATCTACACACCCGCATACACATATATATAAACAAACTTTCGACATATATATTAAAGATATGGATTTGTGGCAGCAAAATTTTTAGGATCATATAAACCCAGTTAGACGGACTATCAACGAGGCGTAGTGTTGGATTTTGACATTCAATGTTACATGTTGTTAGAGTAGGTATTTACCTTAGCTCATGTTCACCTAGGTATTTTATTTACCTTTATTGTATTTATCCTCACCCACTTATGTGTGTGGATATTTCTTTTATCTTATTTAGATATTAGGAGATATTATCTAGTTGTTAGGTATAGTTCTTTCCTTCATCTATTGTATTGACTAGATCCTTAATGTTTAGTTCTTTCCAAAATCTATGGTCTTGACTAGTTCTTTGATGACTAGTTATTTCCTTGATTTATGGCTTGATCTATAACCTTGACTTGTTCTTAGATTTTTATTCCTTGCCTATTTAAGCAAGGCCTATTGTCAATGTATTACATTGAGTTCCATGATAATATATGATATTTCTACTCATTTGATTGCAAAGGTTTATTTAAATTTATTTCGCGAATTACTTTCATAGTATTGATCATGGTGTTTGATTAGCATCTGTGTTCTTGGCTTGCAATACGATCCGCTATCGTTCCTTTCACATGCCACAATAATATCAAATGATGGTCTCAAAAATTATATGGATGTCATTTGACGTTCAAAATATAATATACATGTCAAATTTATTTTTATAATAAATATAACAAAATATAAATATTGAGTAAAATTTTACATCTACAAGATTGAAAATACATTTATCGAAATATAAAATTACATCCATGGGTATGCTAATCACAATAGCATATCTCGAGAGATGTTCCCAGCATTAAAGAAACTCGGTTTTTTATGGTTTGGTGGCGTCCACATATCTACATGTTGTAAATGATACTCATATCCTCCTTTGATATTGTAAATTGGAAAGCTAATGCATATTTTGCAAGTACATCAAATTCATGTGTGTATACTTAGTTCTAAGTTTATTACTTTTGCAAATAATAAAATTTCAAACTACAATTTTAGAAAATGAAAAAATGACTCATTCAAAATGAATTTTGTAGAAAATGAGTGCTACCTTCTTAATTCCAAGTTCCAATTTGCAACAAATTCAATCTTCAAATTTCACATTTCTTGCAATAATTCCAGTTTCCATTTATTTTTTGTAAAATATCAAACAAATAACAATTACAAATCAAAATCAATACAAAAAGCTAAACAAAAATTCAAATAAAACTAAAAAATAAATCAAACAAAACTAATAATTATTTTTCTATTTTTTTAGTTTTATAGAAACATCTAATTTTTAAGATTCTATTATTTTTATTTTCTTTATATTTCAAAATTTCTATTTTTATTTATATTATATTTTTCATGAATCTCAAATTTTTTATATTTATAATATAATATTTAATTTATTAACTTTCTTAATTATTATAAATTCAATATATATATATATATTGACGGTTAAATTTGTAATATACATGTCATTTTGACGTTCAAATTATATTTTTGCATGTCAATCATGACGGTCATATTTTAAAAGTGACTGTATTTTGACATCTAAAATGACTAAATACGTCTAAACGCCTTGCAAAATCTCTCCAGAGATATTTATGAAAGCGGTCGAGGGCATATATATATTATCAACTTGTAAATTTCGGAAGGAGCACTGCCTCTCGTTGAAATAATATGCCCTCGTTTCATTCCTGTTTTATGAAACTAAGATAACATTAATTTCTACTTGTTTGCGCTAAGATTTGGAAAGTGAGATAAGTAAGCATTACGGTTAGCATTCACACAATCATGTTCCCAAACCGATAGAGGCATACACTGTAATTCTTTACAATATATATAAAAAGCTGAATATCTTGATTCTTAAACTCAAAAGTATATTAAGATATTCATCATTGGGAGAAAAATTCGTGCACTATAGTTCGATGGTCTATGCCAGAAGATCCAATCCCATGCTAAAGAAAAAAAGGAGTGATTTTGTCAACTGCATATTATTATTACAAGAAAAGATGATGAAGGACGAGATTTAACGCTCATGAAGTTGATTTTATTGGATCCCTTAAACCAAATACATAAAAGTTAATTCCGCTTTTGCCTGGGGTGCGTTTCCTTTGAAATTGCTGGCCATTAGATTTTGTCGGCATAATACACTTTCCTTTTGTCTCGTCTTTGATTTAAGCGGGCATCGTACCAGGGAATCCGAAAGGGGCTGACTTTTTATAAGGAAAATATTAGAATAAGTGGGCATGGCATTGCCGATTCCTTGTCGGGGAGTGGCAGATTCGTTCCGTTCAGCCTTGCGGTCACATGCACCAGAGCTCTAATGGTCGGAACCTCGGAGGCCGTGATGGGCCCATAATGTTTGCGGACAAGTCTTTTCCGTTCTACCTGGTGCTGGAATTTGATGTTCAACAGTTTGTTAACGAAGAAAAAAAAAAAAAAGAGGGAAATGTAAAGGCGAATGAATAAAACATTGTACTCAACACTTTTATTAAAAAAATTACTTAACGCTTTGTATGTATGTATGTATATATGAGAGTAGTCACTTAGGTTTGTGCACTTACAAATAATAGATTCCTGGTTTAATACATCCTAAAATGTACCAAGTCATTCTACAAATGTGGTCCCCTGGTGACGTGGAGATTGGTGATGTGGACCGTGGTGAGCTTGTGGATGGTGATCGATACGGCGCTTCCGGCATGAACGCAGCTGCGTGTCCTGCTGACGGGGGATAGCTGCGCCATTCGCATTTGTTCCAATGATTTTGTCTTTGGGTAGACCCCCTGTGCGTGGGAGGATGTGGCGAATTCAAATTTTCAACATTGCGTTAATGAGGTAGGTGGTCCTATGTCAAGTTGTACCTCATCCGGTATGTTCCATTCTCATACAAGTGGTAATAGGGTGAAGGATAGATGTCGGTTGGTGGATGACACATTGGCGGGTTTGAGGTTGTACTGCATGAGGAATGATGGTGAGTCTAAAAGTAGGGAGCTAGTGGGATCACTAAAACCAATAATTCATAGGGGTGGTTGGACCACATTCCAATCCAAGAAAGTGGTGCGATCTGATTGTTTTACGTGAAGCCGTGTTACACGAAGTCATATTCGTGTGGACTCTATTGTTGTCTCTTGAAGTCTAGTTCACTCTTTGTCCCTTGTTAATTTTCCTTTACCTTGATTTAGGTGTAGCTAACTTGGGTTTGGTATTGTCTCTTTTGGAGTTTTACCCTTGTTCTTTTTGTGGTCTTTTGTGACCAACCTTCTCTGGATGCAAAGGGTATTTTGACCCCTTAAAAATAAAAGTTTTATTACCCTCATCGAAAAAAAAATAATACTCAAGTATCAAGAATTTCTCTCTTTATCTAAAATAATACAAAATATTTTATATCTTTGACAAATATAGAGTCAAAACACACGTAACATAAATAGTAAAATTCAAAATACATCCAAGTTCTTAGGTCATTTAACAAATAATCAGGGAAATACTACTTTTAACTACAATTAATGAAAAAGAAATCTATACAATTTTATTAAATATTTGTTTTTATATTAAAATGACGAGCTCTTTCTTTTATCTTAGAAATATTAACAAAAAAATGGATGGAGCTCGCTCTTACAACGTTGTAATCTCATGTGACAATTTTCACTTCAATATGTGATGAATATTATTTTTTTTTAGAAAAATAAAAACCATTACCTATTAAAACATGAAGAGTAGGAGCAAGTGGGCAGCCTTGGCAAATAGATTGCAAAAGTTCAAATAGTTTTTATCAAATGACATTGACAAAAAGATAAATTTAAACATTTGTGAAAAACATGGCCATAAAACAAATAAATATAGCTCAAAATCCAAATTCTTTGAGCATGTCCATTATAAAGTGAAATTTAATTCTACCATACGCTTTCTCAAAGCCATTCTACAAAAAGTTCTTTTTACAGATGTGGCAAGCCAAACTAAATAGATCTGTTGACAATTTTTGCACTTGTGCAAAAATGGGAAAATCAAAATATCGTCATTACGATGAAAGGCATTGGTGAAGTATACCTAAGCTATGGAAGTTTTGATGTTATTGGTTCTTGTTGAATTAATTAATGATTAAGTTAAATCTACAATTATGTGTCTTTGTTACAAAATGTAACATATCACATAGTCTCGTAATTTCATGATACATTCAAAGAAAAGAACACAAGGGCCACTGAAAAGACAGGTTGTGTTTTCTTGATAAGACATTGAATTACAAAGTAGGTGAAGTATCAAGTTTTGGGATGGAAAACACATGTACGGATTGTAGAAATCAAAGTTCATTACCGAATGTTTTTTTATTATTGGCAAATAGTTTTTTGAAAGGGACTATACCCTTGAATACAAAAGAAGGCCTGAGAGCCGGAATAAGAGTGAGAAACAGAGAGAATGGAACAAGATCCAAGTGTTACAATGCAGCTCCAAGTAGCTCAGAAACAGCTACACAAACGAGACAAAACAACAAAACAACAGCAAAAAAACAGTAAACCGACCGCAGAGAGACAACAAAAAAACAACAAAAAGCAGCAGAAGCATCCAGACTACTTCTTGGCAGCTTTATCGATACTGATCTTGACTCTCTTCCAGGCATGAAACATACCCAAAGCAGTCATGTGGGCAGCATCAGTCTTATCAAGCTCCTCAATGGTTCTTTTGCTTTCTTTTTCGTTGCCCCAAAGTGCAGCCGGGACACCGCTGAGGTTGGAAACACTTTTGGCATGACCCTTGATGAACTCCTCAATCACCCTAAAGGCGGCAATGTTCATTCTTCGAATGTTATAGGTTCTCATTAATGTTCTTTTCTTCATGTCTAAGACATTCAATTAAATGACTGAGTTGTTTAGATCATCATACAATCCATACAAAAAGATGAAATGTAGAAAGAAATATACAACTCATTTACAAAATTCAATGTTTTATTCATAAGGAAATTTCAAATGTTCCCACACAAGCCATGGGATGTAATTGGAAAGTAAAGTACAACTACTGAAATAAAAGGTACACATGCATGAAAGAGAAAGTAAAGGAGTATGAGTGAACCCATCATTTCCTTGGGGTTTCTTTCTTCGATTGAAACGTCTCCATTTCCAACTTTTCTTCATCTCCATTGTAGAAGCCATTGTACTGAAGAAAGGAAAATTTAATTGTCGATTCTGAGCTCAAGGATCAATTCATATTCCCTATTGTCCTAGTTCGTGCATATGAATCTCTTCAAATAGGAGATGTAATTTACTTGAATATCAGACTACATACATGCTCTACTTACTCAGAAATAAGAAAGAGAAAAGAAAAGAAGAACATGGACATAAGAGAGGACAATAACTATTTTCTAAAAGTGTGCAGGTACAAGTTGTAGCCAGGAAGAATAGACAAGTCATAATTACATGATGGAAGGAAGAAATAATTCTAGAAAAAAATTGCAAGGCTTCGCCATGAAAAATCAACATTTCAAATTTTCCAGCATGCATATAAAGTTGTAATGAAGCTCAAATACAGTATTGAAGCACAAAAGAAATGGAACTACATTATTTCGACAAAACTTAAATTGTTCAACATGCAGGAATTTGTGAACAGAGTTTCCAAAAATAATATGTCCAATGTAGAGTTATAGAAAAAGTGAGGAATCAAAGTCAAGCTCATAATTTTACAATATGGAGCCATCCTATAACATTGTTTTCAGGAATAAGAGTGAAATTGTTTTTAGACACTCAATAGATAAAGTTTTCAAAAACATTCAAAGCTCACCAAGTTCAAAGATGGTGTTTTCATAATAAGTAGTGCAATAAGTCAAGGAAACCATCAAAGCAAGACCACTGTTCTAGTTCTGAAGGAAAAGGAAAAGAATGATGGAATTATTTTGCAAATGAGATTTTGGTATCTTAACAAAGGTGTAGAATAAAGGGATTACAAATAGAAAATCAGAAGATCCACATTTACTCATCTTAGAGCACTAGTTTTCAGTATAACTTTGAAATAAGAACAACTTACAAATCTCAAATACAAAAGGCATGCTACAGCTATCATAGTTTCAGGAGAATAATCAAAGGAAGAATGAATTATCAGTGTCTTGAGCTAAAGGGGAAACACCAAGTAACCTTACGAAGCCACCAATATTGCAAAAGTTACTGAAGATGAGAAACCAGCTTGCATTCAAGTGTTAGGAAATAAGAGATAAAATATGTGGAATAATCCCTTACAGAATCGCAACAATAGAAACTAATATGCAGAAAATATTACAGATCTCAAATAAAAGTGTAGAATAAATAACACAACACAGAGAGACAAGATTTAACATGGTTCACCCAATTTGGGCTATGTCCACCAAGAATCACTTGCTCAGATTTTATTACAAGCCTCCACTCTCTCAATACAATACCCATATCTGTTTGGAGCTATGCTCAACAAAATCTACAGAATTCACACCCGAATTCAAAACACATATGCAATACATTTGTTTGTCTATGTATCATATGCATAAGACCATATAAATAGACAATTGCTTAAGTAGTTTGATACAAAACCGTGGGTATCAAAACCATGGGCAAAAACTATGGGTATCAAAACCATGGGCAAAAAACCGTGGGTATCAAAACAATGGGTACCGAAAAACCATGGGCCCAAAAACAACCCATAATGGTTACCTAAAGTGTTGAATCACAGGGAAAGTTTTATCTTGAGTGGGAGCTATGGTAGATGATGGAAGATCTAGGGTTGATAAATTCAATGAGTAGAATTTCAGTCTTTGGAAGATGCAGATGGAAGATTACCTTTATCAGAATGATCTTTATACTCTGCTATCTGAGAATGTGAACAAACCCTCGAGTATGATAGATGCAGAATAGGATTTGTTGGATCGGAAGGCACTTGGAACGATCTGGCTGTGTCTTACATCTTTGGTATTATTTAATGTTTCAAAGGAAAAGACTACAAAAGAACTGATGGATGCATTAGGGAAGTTGTATGAAAAACCCTCTACCTCTAATAAGATATTTTTAATGAAAAAGTTGTTTAATATGAAGATGTCTAAGAATAGTTCAGTACTAGATCATTTAAATGATTTCAATACAGGTTGTGAATATGCTAGCTTCGGTTACAATAGAATTTGATGAAGAAGTTCGGGCTTTATTAATTTCGTACTCTTTACTTGAAAGTTGGAATAGCTGGTAATGGCGTAAGCAACTTCGGTTCAGTAACTCGAAGTTGAAGTTTGAGGATGTTGTAGGGGTGATTCTAAGTGAGGAAATGCAAAGAAAAATATCTAGGGAATCTTCTACTTCAGGGAATGCTTTGACAATGGAAACTAGAGGGAGACAAAAGAATAGAGGAAACCATGGAAAATTGAAAGATCGGGCAAGGTCAAAATCCAAGAGAAAGATTGTATGTTGGAACTGTGGAAAGTTTGGGCATGCAAAGAAGGACTGTTGGGAGCTTCGGGATAAGAAGAAACAATAGGAAGAAAACAAGGAGGTAAATGTGGCATCGGGTAATGTATGTTAGGATGCTTTGATTCTTTCTTTACATAATATTACTAAATCTTGGGTTTTAGAATCGGGGGCTCCTTTTCATGCTACTCGACATAGGCATTATTTTGTTGATTATGTTCAAGGAGATTTTGGGCATGTTTTTCTTGGTGATGATGAGCCTTGCAAAGTATAGTTAGAAAAGGTTCTTTTGGTTAAGATGCGAATGGGAATACATGGCTATTGAAGGATGTCGGACATGTGCCTACACTAAGGACAAAATTTGATATTGGCGGGGCAATTAGAAGTGATGGTTGTACTATGATATTTATAGCAGAATTTTGGAAGGTTACTAAGGGTGCTCTTGTGGTGGCAAGAGGTAAGAAGGTGGGAACCTTGTATTTAACCAATTATATTACTAATGTTTGTAATCTTGTGGCTCCAGAAGTAGATACAACATTGTGGCACTATAGGCTAAGTCATATGATCCATAAGGGCATGGAGATCATAAAGAAGTATTTTCCTTTATATATAAAAATATGTTTGGAGTTCTGTGAGGACTGAATATATGGGAAACAGAAGCGAGTAAGGTTTCCCAAGATTGGACCTACAAAGAAAGAGAGTAAGTTAGAGCTGGTGCATTCTGATGTGTGGGGCAGGATCAGGTATCATCTCTTGGGGGTTCAAGTTATTATGTTACTTTTATTGATGATGCAACAAGGAAAGTTTGGGTTTATTGTATTAGAAACAAATCTAATGTATTTGACATTTTTGTTAAATGGAAAGACTTGGTAGAGAATGAAATAGGTCTTAAGCTAAACTGTCTCAGGTTAGATAATGAATGGGAGTATTACAACAATGAATTTGATGATTATTGTTCTAAGAATGGAATCCATAGGAAAAATATGGTTCTAGGAACTACGCAACAAAATGGGGTGTCAGAAAGGATGAACAGAACAATAATGAAATGTGTTAGGAGCATGAGGTTACATGCAGGATTGCCTCTTTCTTTCTTGGAAGAAGCGGTGACCACAACTTTGTGCTTGATAAATAGAGGACCGTCAAGTGCCTTGGATGGAGGCATACCTGAGGAGGCTTGGTATGGTAAGAAATTTGATTATTCATTTCTTAGAGTATTTAGATGTGAGGTGTTTGTCCATATAGAAAAGGATGATAGGACCAAGCTAGAGGTTAAATCAGAAAAAATTACTTTCATTAGTTATGGTGGTGATAACTTTGGATATAAATGTTGGAGTATTAAGGACAAGAAAATCATTCAATCTAGGGATGTGGTCTTTAATGAGAAAGTCATGTATAAGCAATAGTTTCAGGAAAATAGGGAAGAATCCAAGAAAGAATACGTAGTGGTGAAGGATATTCCCGATGGGAAAGTGACACATGAATCAGTTCAGGAACCTCCTCAACAAGAACCCCAAACTCCCTTATTGAGGAGGTCTTCTAGGGTAAGAAGAGAACCTAAACATTTTTCTCCTTCTCTTTATTACTTATTACTCATTAACAGTGGAGATGCAGAGAGCTTTGATGAAACAATGCAGGAAGATGCCAAGAAAAAGTGGGAGCAAGCCACAGATGAAGAGCATCAGGCTCTCATAGAAACCTAGACATGGGATTTGGTGAAGATACCTGAAGGCAAAAGAGCATTAGAGAAAAAGTGGGTGTAAAGAGTCAAAGAGGAAGAAGAATGCAAGAAAAGATACAAGGTCCGGTTGGTGGTCAATGGATTTGTACAGAAAAAAGGTGTATATTTTGATGATATTTTTTCTCTTGTAGTAAAAATGACTTCTATTAGAATTGTTCTTGGAATAGTTGCAGTAGAAGAATTCCACTTAGAGCAACTTGATGTAAGGACTGCATTTCTCCACAGTGATTTGGAGGAGGATCTATATATGTAGTAACCAGAGGGCTATGAGGTCAAAGGTAAAGAGGAGATGGTGTGCAAAGAGAAGAAGAGCTTTTATAGATTGAAACGAGCTCCACGTTAATGGTATAAGAAATTTGATAGCTTTATGATGTAGCAAGGTTATATTAGATTCCATTTTGACCATTGCATGTATACAAATAAATTTGAGGATGGCAGTTGTTTTATCATGTGTCTATATGTGGATGACATTTTGGTTGGAGGTAAAAACATGCAAGAAATAAAAGTACTCAAGAAGCAACTAAGTGACTCCTTTGCTATGAAGGATTTGGGGGCAGCCAAACAAATCCTTGCTATGAGGATATCTTAGGATAGGAAGGAATGGAAGCTGACTTTAACTCAAGAAGAGTACATTAAGAAGGTCTTGGAGAGGTAGAATATGCAGGATGCTAAACCAATTGGGACTCCTTTAGCAGACCATTTCAAGTTATCAAAGGAGTAGTGTCCCAAGATAGAGCAGGAGAGAAACTAGATGTCCAAGGTACCTTACTCATCAGCAGTTAGAAATTTGATGTATACCATGGTGTGCACCAGGCCTGATATTTGTCATGCAGTGAGAGCGGTGAGTATATTTATGATTGATCCATGTAGAGATCATTGGCATGCAGTAAATTGGATCCTTCGATATTTGAGAGGGACCATGGGGACAATTTTGTTCCAAAGTGGATCAGATACCACTTTGCATGGTTATGTATATTTAGATATGGCTGGAGATGTAGACAACAAGAGGAACACGACAGGTTGTATTTATATTGTAGGTGGGATAACAATAAGTTGGATTTCATGACTACAGAAGCTGGTGGCTTTGTCAATCACGGAGGTTGAGTATGTTACTTCCACAGAGGCAAGTAAAGAGATGATTTGGCTACAACAATTACTTGAGGAGTTGGGACATAAAAAAAGGAAGGGAAGTTGCATAGTGATAGTCAAAGTGATATACACCTAGCTAAGAACTCTTCTTTCCACTCTAGGATGAAGCATATACAGGTTAGGTACCATTTCATCAGGACAAATTTGGAGGAAGAGAAGTTGAAGTTGGAGTAGATTCATACCAGTTAGAATCTTATAGACATGATGACCAAGGTGGTCACAAGGGAAAAACTGAAGTTGTGTTCATCTTTGGTTGGTCTTCACGAAAACTAGTGAATGGTTAAGAAGCTTTCTCAAAGGAAATCTAGTCTCCAAGTGGGAGATTGTTAGGTTGTGTAGTTTGTTTCCATATGTGAAAGTGTTGAAGATAGTACACTAAGAGTATTGTACTCTAAGATATACCGAGAAACATTATTTTCTCATATGGGAGGGATTTTGGCCCATAGGTTTATGGGATGATTTTGGCCCATGGTTTGATACTCATGGTTTTGTAAAACTACTTAAGCAATTGTCTACTTATGTGGTTTTGTGCATATGGTAGGGTTTTATGTAACATTGTCGATGTGTCTAAATTTGGGTATGAATTCTATAGAGTTTGTTGAGCATAGCTACAAATAGATCTGGGTATTTTATTGAGATAACGGTGGCTTGTAATAAAATATGAGCAAGTGATTCTTGGTAGACGTAGCCCAAATTGGGTGAACCACGTTAAATATTATCTCTTTGTGTTGTGTTATTTTTATTCTACACTTTTAATTGAGATCTGTAATATTTTTGCATATTAGTTCCTATTGTTGCGATTCTATGAGGTATTGTTCCACATATTTATCCCTTATTTCCTAACACATGTTATAATTGTGATTGACTATATGTTGTAATGATAAACATTGTGTTCCTCATGTTGGTGCCATTTTTGAGCTTTCACCATGTTGCCCTAAATTTTTCAAATCTATATCTGCTCAAAAATGTTTTACCCTTTGAATTGTTGGTCCAAAATTCTCACAAACTTGTTGTTTTGCCCTAATTTGAGAGAATAATCCAAGTTTGCCCTTTTCTGTGTCCTAGTTCTTCCAATTTTGCATGGGCTATGTCATTTTTTCCCTTTACCAGATCATGGAAAAATTGAAATTGATCAAATCATACTTGTTTATAACTGAAAATCCTATCCCAAGGTCAAAAATGTTCGGAAATCATGCTTCAGTTGATTCAGAATCGAAAAACCTGCCATCCTTGGTGAAAAAATTGAATTCTAGGGCATCCACGAATTTTTACTTCAATTGAGCCATTGGACAGGCATATTTTCCCATCAAATTCATCCTCAGAAGGTATTGGCAATGTGGTGGGTTTTCATTTGCTGAGGAAAAGCAAGGAAATGCTGTAACTTTTCATTTTTCAACTTTTTGACAAATGTGGCATTTTCGGGCCCAGGGATCCATTTTTTCTAAATTTGCCTATGTGGCATGTTCTGATTGGTAGGGGGATGGTGGGTGGTCAGATTCCTTAAGATTTTTAGACTTTATTTTGTAAATATTTTAAAGTCAAAAAATGGTCTAAAGCCCCACAGCCAATCCGGAGTGGACACGTGTCCTAAAAAAAATGGGAGGAGCGGCCCGAGGGGGGCTTAGAGTTTTTTAGCTCTAATTCTCTAAGGTTTCAAAATAAGTTTCATCCCTACTCCAATTAGAGGAGGACACGTGGCAGCACGGCAGGCAGCAGAGGGGATGCAGATGGTGGAGGTTGTTTAAAATTTTTTCCTTTAGAAGAATAAAAAACTAAAGTAAAATTTTTGGAGCGCGGCCCCGTGACCAATCACATGTGGACACGTGTGTATCAATCAAGTAGCTGGTCGTCAATGATGGAAGTAAAGGGGATTTTTTCCCTTTTTCACAAAAGAGTTTAGAGAGTTAATGAAATATTTTTTATTAACATTGCATGCCCCTAGAGCAAGCCAATCATAGTGGACATGTGTCAAAGCAAGAGTCGAGGAAGGAAGTGCCAGAACATATTGAAAAAGGAAATTTTCCCTTTTAGTCAAAATGACCTAGGGTAAAATTTTGGAGCATGGCCCCACGTGGAATCAATAATGACACGTTGGAAGACAAAGTGCGGTGATCAAATTTAGGATAGAATTTTTTCCCTTTTGGAAAAAAGGCTTAAAATCAAAATTTGGAGCGTTGGCCCACGACGAATCACAAGGAGACACGTGGCAAGGGAGAAATTGGAGGTGCAGGCCTATGGGGCAAAAAGTGAAAATTTTCTAATTTTCCAAAAAAGGTCAAAATGCGCAGAATTGAAGCGTGATTTCAATGGGATGCACCATATGCCATGTGTTAACTCCAAATTTCAAGGATGGAGGGATGGAGAAAAAAGTCATATTTTTCCATTTTTCCAAAAAATGAGGAAAATTCAACAACAATCCCAATTTCGGTCCCAATTGTTTTTTGACACCTGATAGGTCTAGGAAGGAGGCGGGGACAAAATGAATTTTTTTAAAATTTTCAAAAGGTCATAAAGTAAATGTTTTAAAACTGGGCCCGATCCAATCATTTTTTGCCATGTGTCCGGCCTTATCCAAAAAATTAAAAAGGTAACTCAAGCTTATTTCTAAGTCCACATCTTCCACGTGGAGGGCTAGAATTAAAAGATGGATAAGATTGATGGTTGCTATGCATCAATTTGTTTCAATTGCCATGGGATCTCCAGGAAGCTTGGAATCACGATTTTTGCATCAAAATTCATCAAATTTATAGTGATTTTGTGTCGTCTTGGCCTTCCAGGATCATTGGCATCACTTTCATGGCTTGATTCTTTGATTGAGGTGATTTTGAAAAAAGGATCCCTAATCCGTCAAAAATGTGAAATGACAAAATCAAAAGTGCAGAGGTAATTTGAAAAGGTAAGAAGGTGAAAATGATGAGTAAAAGGTGTTTGCATGCCTCAATGATGAAGAACGTGGCTCCAGGATGTATAATGATTCAGATATTTGTAATGATTTAATCTTTTTGGGCAAACCTGGCAACTTGCGAATGTTTTTCTGTTTGATGTCATTTTCATTGAGTCATGAGGATTATTTTGTAACAAACTTGATCCCATGACATATTCTTTTCTTGGGAAAGAAAGATCAAATGTCGCAAGAGATATATAATGCATTTTAGAGAAATTGTAAAGAGGTTGGGAAAAAATTTAAAATCACGAGAAAATTCTAAGAAACCCACCAAAGAAACATGATAATTTCTTCTCTGTTGGATTTTCATGT
The DNA here is from genome assembly GCA_018340775.1 of Taxus wallichiana var. yunnanensis. NCBI lineage: Eukaryota > Viridiplantae > Streptophyta > Pinopsida > Cupressales > Taxaceae > Taxus > Taxus wallichiana. The sequence continues at coordinate 205,808,099 of CM031240.1, forward strand.
ATGTGAGTTGGTTATAAGTGTATAGCCATAACAGGGTAAGTGCAGGAAGTTGATGGACAAATATAGGGTCATCTGTGGACGTCATATTGCAAAAAATAGTGAAATCTCAACTTTTAGGGATTATTAGCTATACATGCACTCTAAATTAGAAAAATTTATATAAATATGAATCGTAGCATTCGGAATCTAGTTTCTAAAATACTATTTTTTAAAACGGACAAGTTTAGCTTTATTAAACACTTAAAATTATATGACTTAGTTTTTTTTTTTTGAAAAAACTGATAAGATTGTAGTCCGTTTGCCCACATTTTGGATGACCAAATCTTGTTATTTTTTTTTCCTTTGGTGAAACGTTAGATGTAGTTGTCTATCTTGGGATGGATTTTATTTTGTACTTTTTTTAGCAATATTCGTTTTTAATGATTTTTTCCGTGAAAGTGGTCTGAAAATATTTAGGAAATGGAGTGCTTTTTCATTTGCCGCCATAACTATATCAAAAATATAATCAAATATATATATATAATATATATATATATATATAAATCAAATATATTTTTTAACGTGTATAGAATTTGTCCACGCTTGGGATGGTATAAGTTTTATCATATTTTGAAAAGTGAAACAAAAGTTACAGTCTTAAACGTAGACATGAACATTCACGGGAAAAAATGTCTTAAAGACCTATTGTTAGTAAAAAATTATAAAATGATATTTATCTTATTCTATTCACTTTAAAAACAATATTTCTACGAAGCTAAGAGTCTCCCCTACGTGATGACACCATTTTTGTGAAATGTTTTCAGTTTTTTTAGCATGGTTCAAGTATTTGGAAGAGCAGATTTGAGGTTTTTGACCTTTTACACTTCATAATGACCTTCCATAGCTTTGGTTGGGGAAAACCAAAGATTTTCTCGAGGCTTAGGTTCAGTAGATAGATCCACGATCGCGTTTATCGATCGGTTTTTTAACATAAAGCGCGAGCTTTCTTTATAAACCGATCGCTATATAGCATGCTTGCATTCATAAATCATATTTACACACATCCCAATGTCTGAATTACCATGTGATTTTTACTCTCTGACCTTACCGTATGAATTACTGTGAAATTCTATTTTTTTCTGCACGTTTTTCTTATCACCGGAAGCAAAACATCATGGGAGACAAAAAATGAAGTCAAAAAAGGAAGTCATTAAGTAAAAAAACACCAAACGAATTAGAGGCCAACAAAATTCAAAATGCTGAGTGAATGTGGAAACTTCATGAATCTAGAAGAGGTTCATCTTCAATCCCAACTATTGTAAGCAATGAAGAACTAGGTAATGTTTCTACTGTCAATGTTGAAGTTGAATTAAATACTCGTGATGAAGAAGTTTTTACTGTCAATGTTGAAGAAGAATTAAATACTTATGATGTAGAAAATGTTGAAATTGAAGGAGACAATGAAAATGTGAATAAGGAAATTCATGTTGAAACTGTAGACAAACAAAATTTGAAAAACACCTCCTAGGATTTTACGTAAGAAACCTAATTTTTTTATTGAAATTGATGAAAACATTTTGAAACCAATGTATGACAAACTTCATGAATGACAAATCAGAAGAAAAGCCACTGAAATTTGGGATAATCATTTTGAAATTTTAAATGATTCCCAAAGATGTCAGTTGTTGGTTAGTTTGATGAAATTGATTAAAATGAGACCTACATTAAACACCTTAGGATTGACAACATCTAATATACGTGGTCAAACCTCTACAATTGTTGAAAACCTTCATGATGCATATCACATTGTTGGTGTCAAGAGACGCACTAGGGATAGTAATATTGTGCGTCGTGTACTTGCTACTAGTGTTGTAAGTGAATCAATAAAAAAATAACATTTGATTACGCAAACAAGTCGAATGTTGCAAGTTAATAAAAAAACTCTAATGAAAGCAATTGAAAGACGTAATATCCTTCAATCACTCAATAATGCTGATTTTTGGGCATTTTTTGCTAGAGCACCGCGTAAGGACAAAAATAATTCTGATGCTATAAGAGAAGTTGTTATTAAATTTTGGCATGATAACACTAGAGTTTCACCTAATACAAGAGATGTTATAAAAGAGAGTTGGTTCTACTAATCGTGAACCACATCCAAAGCATTTCTTAGATATGACTCAAACTCAATTTTTTCATAAGTTTGAACAAGAGAATCTAGAAATTAAAATTAGTCAATATTTTTTTGAAATGTTGAAACCATTATATGTGAAAATCAACCATGCTCGCACCACTTGTTGTTGTAGGCAACATGTTGAATTTGCGATGCATTATGTTAAATTTTTACGTATTCGTTCTAATTTTCATTCTGAAACTATGTTATCTGAATGTGGTGTTGAAGTTCCACCAATATCTTCCAGGTATTTCATTCCTACTATATTTTGTGAAAAATAAGTTGGACAATTTTTTTATAGTTAAGATTGTTTAGATGGAAGTTTTAGTACATGCGGTGGATTACCTAAATTGGAAAGTTGCATCCATGAGAAAATTGAAGGTATAATAGGACATAATTTAGTTGAGTTTGATAAATATAAATAAGTTGCATACCATTTGAAAGATGGAAAAGAGTCGAAACGGTATGAGCTAGTTACAGAACAAATGCCCATTTTCTAATTTATGAGAAAATTTAAGGATGAAATTGTTTATGAGTATGTGAGGCATACACATAGAGCTCGATGGTTGGATGAACAACTCAAGCTATGCAAAGACACATTTCCTATTGGACTATTGTTTCAGTGGTCGATTTTATAGAGAATTACACATTGCAACCACAAATGGAGGTTCAATCACAATATTACAACTCAGTACAAGTTGCCATTTTTGTGCATATAGCATTTCTACATTCTCGACGACAAGTATAGAGAATGATCAATTTTTTTAAGAGAGTACCACTTTTATATCGTTGATGATCGTACTCATTCTACTTTGAATTTGTGCAAGGGTGTTTCAGTTATTTTATGGAAACTTGTCGATAGGGACATCCACTTCAAACAATATTATATATGGTCGATAATTACACGTATCTCGGTTTAAGAATACACGAATGTTTTATTGGATGAGTAGAATGCACCAAGATGGGTGTAACATATTTAGAGTTTCACTGATGCTAGACATGGAAAAGGAGAGCATGACGGTGCAGAGGCATGTGTGAAAAGAGCTCTTGCAAGAAAATAGTTGAAGTACAAAGATGGTGCTAAATTAAAAGATGCAAAGAGCATAGTGGAATGGTGTAGTGACAACATGGCCCGAGGTTCTCAAGAAAATTCCACAGTTCGCGGATATTTTTGGTTGATAGAGGAACAACATATTGCTAACTACGAGGATTGTATGACACTCACTAGGTTCAGTGATATGCACTCATTTTTGTAGCTCGAGACACTACTTCGTGGGCTGTATGGACAAGAAAGTTGACATGTTTTTTGTGCATCTTGTATCGAATTTGTCACTGTTGAGTGTGATTCACAAGAATGGGTGGAAGGATGGATTTATAGGCCTCTAACTCTGCTTCCTAGTTATCAACCTCCATAAGCATTACAACTTGTTTCTGCAGATGAAGTTACAACATCCAAGGACTTTGACGAAATTTTGATTTTGGTGCGACAAGGTATTTATGTTTATTTATTTAATTTTTATATTGAGTTATGTCCATTGAAATTTTAATATGTAATTTAAATTTGAGTTGTTCAACCTAGTTTTTTTTGTAGGACATGTGTTTGTAGTAATTGCGATAGAAGAAAATGAAGAAGGAACAAAATATTTCTTATGTCGTTGCATCGAGGAAAGAAAGAAGTTGACTTCTCCTATTATAGATGGCGAAGATATTGAGTATCCTACATGGTTAGTGGTAGTTACTGGAACTTGGCTTTGATGGTATCCATTAAAAAACTCCTCTGTTTGGGTGTTTGAAGACTTTGAGACACACAGAAAATACTCTTATATTCACATCTAGTTCTAGCGAACAAATATTCAACTGTATAGATATCGAGGAAGGCCTAATAACAAGATTCTTTGGAAGGTTTGAGAGTCAGATCATGAAGCAATCTTGTTTGCTATTCAGAGTAGATCCGATCTTGATGGTTCATTGGAATGAATTTACAATACTTATGTCTGGTATATATAATTTCTTTTCAATATATATATAAATTTTTTAGTTTAAAGATCTAGATTTAAGTTTGAATATATTTTATTTTAAATTTGTGTATTTTGTACATATATAGATAGTATATGGTTTTGATTTGAAACTTAAATTTTTTTGACTAACACTTTTATGTTTAGGTTAGTGGTGCTAGAAAAGCTTCCACCTTCACGTGGTTGGCATTGTTAGTAGAGAATTTTAAATTCTCAAAGCTAAGAGAAGCTTTCATTGTTTGAAAAAGTAGTAAATTTTGAAAAAGTTGTAAATTTTGAAAATATTGTAAATTTTGAAAATGTTGTAAATTTTGAAAATGTTGTAAATTTTGAAAAAGTTGTAAATTTTGAAAAAGTTGTAAATTTTGAAAAAGTTGTAAATTTTGAAAATGTTGTAAATTTTGAAAAATTGTAAATTTTGAAAAAGTTGTAAATTTTGAAAAATTTGTAAATTTTGAAAATGTTGTAAATTTTGAAAAAGTTTTAAATTTTGAAAAAGTTGTAAATTTTGAAAAAGTTGTAAATTTTGAAAATGTTGTAAATTTTGAAAAAGTTGTAAATTTTGAAAATGTTGTAAATTTTGAAAATTGTAAATTTTTAAAAAAGTTGTAAATTTTGAAAATGTTGTAAATTTTGAAAAAGTTGAAAATTTTGAAAAAGCTGAAAATTTTGAAAATGTTGTAAATTTTGAAAACGACTCCTTCCCAAGTGTTTACAAGACCATATCTACGCATGTGCACCGAAATGAGAAGGAAAAAACCGAGAGAAGCTATTATTGTAGAGGGTCCCTATCCGAGGTGTCGGGTCGACAAGGCATCTCTAGGTGCCACGGAGTTCGAGTAGTCACCCGTCAAAGTTGAACGATATTTTGGTCTCAGGGCTCTTAAGGGACTACGCCCCAACGAAGTAGCCCAGAAACAATGACCCTTTCGCGCACCAAAACACCACCTCCTCTAGCATTCACCCAGCCACCCGTACATTCCAAAGTCGGCATAATGATCGGTTGGTGCCACGACCCACTGTTTGCAAAATATAGTGTTTGACAACATTACACTGGCTCAAACTGCACTATTTCACGCGTTTCCAAACAATAGGACAAAGGAGAGCACCGAAATGAGAAGGAAAAAACTGAGAGATTATATTGTAGAGGGTCCCTACGCTGAGGTTTTGGATTAGACGAGCTGTCTCTAGGTGCCACGAGTCTAAGTAGTCACCCATCGAAGTTAAACGATATTTTTGTCTCGTGGCTCTTAAGGGACTACACCCCAACGAAGTAGCGCAAAAACAACGACCCTTTTGTACACACAAAACACCACGTCCTTAGTGTTCACCTGGCCACCTAAATGTGCGGTGCGATCGATTTGATGCCAAGATGCACCATTTACAAAATATAGTGTTTGACAAACTTACATTGGCTCAAATGTACTATTTCACACGTTTGTAAACAATAGGACAACGAGAGCACCGAAATGAGAAGGAAAAACCGAGAGAGGATTTTGTAGAGATTCCCTACTACCGAGGTGTTAGATTAGAGGAGCCATCTCTAGGTGCCATGAAGTATAAGTAGTCACCCATCGAAGTTGAATGATATTTTGGTCTCGGGAAAATAAGGGACTACACCCGAACGAAGTTACCCGAAGTAACAACCCTTTTTCGCACCAAAACACCACCTCCTCTAGCATTCACCTAGCCACTTGGATGTTTCGGTGTAGTTGGTTTGGTGCTATGACCCATCGTGCAAAATATAGCGTTTGACAACCTTATACTCGCTCAAACTATACTATTTCACGCGTTTGCAAACAATATGACAACGAGAGCACCAAAATGAGTAGGAAAAATTTGAGAGAGGATTTTTTAGAGGGTCCCTACATGGAGGTGTTGCATTAGACGATCCATCTCTAGGTGCCACGGAGTTCAAGTAGTCACCCGTCGAAGTTGAATGATATTTTGGTCTCAGGGCTCTTAAGGGACTACGCTCGAATGAAGTAGCCCAGAAGCAACGACCCTTTGCACACCAAAACACCACCTCCTCTAGTGTTTACATGGCCACCCGGATGTGCCAAAGATAGTTGGTTCGGTGCTTATGACCCACCCCTTTCAAAATATAGCGTTTGTGACAACCTTACACCTGGATCAACCGCACTATTTCACGTGTTTGCAAACAAAAGGGCAGCGAGAGAACCGAAATGAGTAGGAAAAAATGAGAGATAATTTTTTAGAGAGTCCCTACGCCGAGGTTTCAGATCACATGAGCCATCTTTAGGTGCCACGGAGTCCGAGTAGTCACTCGTCGAAGTTGAACGATATTTTGGTCTCAGGGCTCTTAAGAAACTACGCTCGAATGAAGTAGCCTAGAAGCAACGACCCTTTCACGCACCAAAACACCACCTCCTCTGGTGTTCATCTGGCCACTTGAAAGTATCGACACATTCGGTTCGGTGCCACGACCCACCGTTTGTAAAATATAGCGTTTAAAAACCTTACACTGGCTCAAACTACACTATTTCGCATGTTTGTAAATAATAGGACAGCGAGAAACCGAAATGAGAAGGAAAACTGAGAGAGGCTATTGAAGAGGGTCCTATGCCAAGGTGTTAGATTAGATGAGACATCTCTAGGTGCCACGGAGTCGAGTAGTCACCCGTCGAAGTTGAACGATATTTTGGTCTTAGGGCTCTTAAGGAACTACGCCCGAATGAAGTAGCCCAGAAGCAACGACCCTTTTGCGCCTTTGAAACACCACTTCCTCTAGCATTCACCTAGCCACTCGGATATGGCGGTGTAGTCGGTTCGGTGCCATGACCCACCATTTGTAAAATATAGCGTTTGACAACCTTACACTGGCTCAAACTGCACTATTTGCGTGTTTATAAACAATAGGACAATGAAAGCACCAAAATGAGAAGGAAAAAACCAAGAGATGATTTTATAGAGGGTCCCTATGCCATGGTGTTTGATCGGGACGAGCCATCTCTAGGTGCCATGGAGTCCGAGTAGTCACCCATCAAAGTTGAACGATATTTTGGTCTCAGGGCTCTTAAGGGACTACGCCCGAATGAAGTAGCCCGAAAGAAACAACCCTTTCACGCACCAAAACAACACCTGCTGTATTGTTCACCTAGCCACCTAGACATGTCGGCATAGTCGGTTTGGTGCCACGACCAACCGTTTGCAAAATATAGCGTTTGACAACCTTACACTGGCTCAAACTACACTATTTCGCGTGTTTGCAAATAATATGACAGTGAGAGCACCGAAATGAGAAGGAAAAATCTGAGAGAGGATTTGTATAGGGTCCCTATGCTTGAGGTCGAGATCAAATAAGCCATCTCTAGGTGCCATGGAGTCTGAGTAGTCACCCGTTGAAGTTGAACGATATTTTTGTCTCAGGGCTCTTAAAGGACTATGCCCGAACGAAGTAGCCCGGAAGCAACGAAACTTTCACACACCAAAACACCACCTCCTCTAGTGTTCACCTAGTCACCTGGATGTGCCGGCGTAGTCGGTTCGGTGCCACGATGCACCCTTTGCAAAATATAGCGCTTGACAACCTTACACTGGCTCAACTGTACTATTTCGTGCGTTTGCAAACATTATGACAGCGACAACACCGAAATGAGAAGGAAAAAAACCGAGAGAGGATTTTGTAGAGGGTCCCTACGCTAAGGTTTCAAATTAGACGAGCCATCTCTAGGTGCTCACGAAGTCCGAGTAGTCACCCATCGAAGTTGAACGATATGTTGGTCTCGGTTCTCTAAAGGGACTATGCCCAAACGAAGTAGCTCGTGGAAGCAACGACCATTTGCGCGCAAAAAAAAACCTCCTCTAGTATTCACCTAGCCATCCAGACGTTCCAGCATAGTCGGTTTGTTTCCACGACCCACCGTTTGCAAAATATAGCGTTTGATAGCCTTACACTGGCTTAAACTGCACTATTTCGCGCGTTTGCAAACAATATGGCAGCAAGAGCACCGAAATGAGAAGGAAAAAAATGAGAGATGATTTTTTAGAAGGTCCCTACACCAGGTGTTGGATTAGATGAGCTATCTCTAAATGCCACTTGAGTCCGAGTAGTCACCTGTCGAAGTTGAACGATATTTTCGTCTTAAGGCTCTTAAGGGACTACGCCCAAATGAAGTAGCCCGAAACAATGACCCTTTCGCACACTAAAACACCACCTCCTCTAGCATTCACCGACAACCTAGACATCTTGGTATAGTCGGTTTGGTGCCACAACTCACCTTGTTTGTAAAATATAGCATTTGATAATCTTAAGTTGGCTCAAATTGCACTATTTCACGTGTTTGCAAATAATAGGACAATGAGAGCACCAAAATGAGAAGGAAAAAATAGAGAGATACTTTTGTATAGGTTCCCTATTCCAAGGTGTTAGATTACACAAGTCGTCTATAGGTGCCAAGGAGTCCGAGTAGTCACCCGTCGAAGTTGAAAGATATTTTGGTCTTAGGGCTCTTAAGGGACTACCCCCGAACGAAGTAGCCCGAAAGCAACGACCCTTTCACGCACCAAAACACCACCTCCTCTAGCATTCACCTAGCCACCTAGACATGCCGACGTAGTTAGTTCAGTGCCACGACCCACCGTTTGTAAAATATAGCATTTGACAAACTTACACTGGCTTAAACTGCACTATTTCACATGTTTGCAAACAATATGACAACGAGATCACCGAAATGAGAAGGAAAAAATCGAGAGAGGATTTTGTAGAGGGTCGCTACGCCAAGGTGTTGGATTAGATGAGTCATCTATAGGTGTCACTTGAGTCTGAGTAGTCACCCGTTGAAGTTGAACAATATTTTGGTCTCAGGGCTCTTAAGGGACTATGCCCGAGCGAAGTAGCTCAGAAGCAACGACCCTTTCGCACACCAAAACACCACCTCCTCTAGTATTCACCTAGTCACTGGACATGTCGGTCTGCAAGTCGGTTTGGTGCCACGACTCACCGTTTGCAAAATATAGCGTTTGACAACCTTACACTGGCTCAAATTGCACTATTTCGCGCGTTTGCAAACAATAGGACAGCAAGAGCACCGAAATGAGAAGAAAAAACTGAGAGACTTGTTTGTAAAGGGTCCCTACACAAAGGTGTCGATTAAACGATCTATCTATAGGTGCTACGATGTCCGAATAGTCACCCGTAGAAGTTGAATGATATTTTTGTCTTAGGGCTCTTAAAGGACTACGTCCAAATGAAGTATCCTGGAAGCAACGACCTTATCGCGCACAAAAAACCACCTCCTCTAGCATTCACCAGGCCACTGGATGTGTTAGCATAGTTAGTTCAAAGGCCACAACCGACAATTTGCAAAATATAGTGTTTGACATAACCAATCATTCGCTTCTAACCGCACTATTTCGAGCGTTTGCAGCCAAACAATAGGGCAGCGAGGGCACCGAAATGAGTAGGAAAAATTTTAGAGAGGATTTTGTAGAGGGTCCTGTCGAGGCATCAGATTAGATGAGTCATCTCTAGGTACTATAGAGTCCAAGTAGTCACCCATCGAAGTTGAACTATATTTTGGTCTCAGGGCTCTTAATGGACTACGCCTGAACGAAGTAGCCCGGAAGCAATGACCATTTCATGCACCAAAACACCACCACCTCTACTATTGACCAGGCCAACCAGACATGTCAACGTAGTCGGTTCGAAAGGCCACGACCCACCGTTTGCAAAATATAGCGTTTGACAACCAATCACTGGCTCAAACTACACTATTTCACACGTTTTTAAACAATAGGGAAGCGAGAGCACCGAAATGAGAAGGAAAAAACTAAGAGAGGCTTTTGTAGAGGGTTAGTATGCCGAGGTGTCAGATTAGGCGAGACATCTCTAGGTGCCATGGATTACGAGTAGTCACCCATCGAAGTTGAACGATATTTTGGTCTCGGGGATCTTAAGGGACTATGCCCGAACGACATAGCACTGGAAGCAACGACCCTTTTCCACACCAAAAACCACCTCCTCTAGTGCTGACCTAGCCACCCGGATGTTTCGGCATAGTCGGTTCAATGTCATGACCCACTTGTTTGCAAAATATAGTGTTTGACAACCAATCACTCGCCCAATTGCACTATTTCGCGCATTTACAAAAAATAGGGCGGCGAGAGCACCGAAATGAGAAGGAAAAAACCGAGAGAGAATTTATTAGAGGGTCCCTACGCCGAGGTTTTGGATTAGACGAGCTATCTTTAGGTTCCACAGAGTCCGAGTAGTCACCCGTAGAAGTTGAATGATATTTTTGTCTCGTGGCTCTTAAGGGACTATTCCCAAACGAAGTATCCCTAAGCAACGACCCTTTCACGCACCGAAACACGGCCTCCTCTCTGTTTCACTGGCCACCCAGATGTGCTAGCATAGTCGATTTGGTGCCACGACATCCTGAGGCATGACTTCTCACTCCTTTCCTCCGTTCATTTCCTAGGACTCAAAACATTCAATTTGTCCCTTGTTTACCTTCCATCTCTCTTGTTCTCTTTGGACTTGCCTCTATCCTCTTAGCCTTGCTTTGTCATTGTCCTTGATTTTCTCTCTTCAGCTATGTTGTTGTGGTGATCTCTCTCCATCCTCTGTTGCCCCTGACTATGTGCTTACATGCTCATTATTTTTGCATTGTAATAGGATTCTTCATCACATATCACTAGACACGAATTATATAGTATAAGTACAAATAATTAAACAATTAAGGGAACACATGTGTGAGGACATTTTATTCATAAGTGCGATCATTGATTGCATGAGATTAATCATTTCGCCTCAAATTGAAGCAATGTCCCCCATCCGAAACTTCAACCCCCATTTCGACAAGCAAGATCAAGCATTCATACTGCAAAGAAGGACATGTGACCATTGGGTGAGCATGATCCTTGAAAAAGGGAACATGATCTATTTCCTAAAAATCAATAGAAATAGAGTTGAGATCAAGAAAGAGAAATTCCATTGGGAAAATAATATCCCATTTGCGAGTGAGATGAATAATTTTGATTCTCATTCCTTGGTGAGCTCAGTTGTGTTTTCATCTGACTCAGAGAACTTGTATGAAATTTTGTCCCATACCATCACCTAGAGGTTTGAAGCTCTAAAAGAAGCCATTGTGCATTCTTGGCACAAGAATGCATGCACTTGGTACACCTCTCAAGGAGAATACTAAGAATACTAAGAATCCTTCATTAGAGGAGGATTCTTCATGCGATGGGTGGAACCTAAGAATACTAATAAGGGCTTACTATCAAATTTTTACCCAAGTTTCAACTTGGGACATCAGAATGCACCACCACATGAGATCTCTCCCTTTTGTCACTTAAGGCTTGTAACATTCTCACTAAGTATTCAATTCCTCAAAGCACCCCAACTTGATTATGTTGCCCCCTCTCATGAATACTTAACCCCTTCTCGCAGTGCCCCTTTAAGTCCCTTTGTCACTTTAAGCTCAGTAACCCTACCCTATCATGCCATGCAACTCGAGTTAATCCGGAATGGTCAAGGATGAGTTAGAAGGTGAGTTAGCTAGGTTAATGTTAAGAGGTGAGTATAAACATATACTTAGCCATTTTTTTAATCCCTTTTTAAAATATTTCCTTTTCCTTCATTGTTGCTAGTATATTTAGTTATGCTACTAATTTTTCAAGAAACCCTATTGCAAAAATCACATTTTTCTCATATCTCCTTCATTTTTGCTCCATTTCCCCTATAATTTTACCCGTAACTTCTACTCATGAACTCCTTAAAGATGATCTAAAAATATTTTCCATTGGTACCCTAATTTTTTATAGCATCCCATTTAAAATTTCAGAGAAAAAACTTGCCTTTTTAGATCCTTACAATTCTAGAGATCGAAAACACTTGAAATTTGAAGTAGGAAACCATATGAAAATACCTAATCTAATGAAAAAAATTCATCTCAATCCAAATACAAGAAGACATGATTAAATATTTAAATCAAACATGTACATATCAGAGAACTAATTTAAATGGTTATGAAAACATACATAGAAGGATATCATACATGCAATGAAATCAAATCAAACATATATAGTTAAGATTTATCATTATGAAAACCAACACACGTGGATATATAAGAATCAATCAAAGTGTGCTCCAGACGCACGTCTCTGAAAATATATATTATTAAGTTCATAATGAATGTGTACATCTTGAACTAAGTGTGTCATAATGTACATAAGGGACCACATGTGGTCATAAAAGGCTATATATATACAATGGACTATGAATCTACTCATGAAACATCTTCCCTCTCTTTGTCCTACTAGAAGTAGCATGTCTATGACCTAGGGATGTAGTGGAGGGAGATGCCACTATGGATTTCATCCGTGTGGTCCTAGGTGTCTCTAAGCATGCCCGCAACCTAACTCCGCACATTCATAAACAACAATTTTTAACACCCAAAATTTTAAAATACATTCAAAATTTAGAAACTTGTACAATTTAGTTAAAATTCATGTGAAATCTTACCGCAATGTCATGATCCCTATCAATTTGTTGTTGATGCATTGTAGGGACAAAAATAGACTCACGAGGGGTAAGCTACATATAAATAATTAATTTTCAAATTAAATATTTCACATATACATACAAAATATGATATTGTAGATTTAAGTAATAAGAAATAATGAACCTCCAAAATTTAACAAATTTAAAAAATTGTACCTCAGTTAGTGGATCTACGATTCTTTATGGTAGTATCTACAAAGCCACCGTCCACGATCTACATATATGGAGGAGTGTCTCTAGCAGTCATAAGCTATACAAAAAACATGTACAAATCAATATTAAAATCTACATGACTGTGCACCACATAATCAGAGGTCCAAAGCATGTAATCCACGTGAACTTCCAATAATTAGAAACAAAGTGTAAAGATATTTACTAACTTGCATAAAACTCATGTGAGGCATGCCAGTAGCCTTAGTTCCCTGAGCAGATGATGACCCACCAGGCTCCTGTGTATAAAAGAGAAAAATATTAATATGTACAACATACACGTGAAACATTATAATAATAATCTAGTGTAATCAAATGAAATTAAAAATGTAAGTTTGTACAACTTGAAACTTACGTTTGAAACACGCCCAGCTACAGTAGCTAGCATGTCGATGCCGGATGTTTCCTTCACCAGCTCTTGCTATTTAAAATAAAATAAAAAATTAGTTTTTTACATGTATGTACATGACGTACAAATATATATATATATACATATATATATATATATATCAAACATGTGAATTAAAATATTATATATATATATATATTTTATTTAAATTTATTTGAAATTTACTGTGAAAGACCAATATCAAGTGGCACTAGTTCCAAAATCATTCCCTAACATCTCATCCATAGAAAAAAATCCTATGAACCAAGTAAATGATGTCTCGCTGCGCAAAGTGCATACGGTACCACATGATCCACAGTGGTGTGGTGTGCTAGAACTAGTGCCTCCACCAACATCACTAGATGTAATCTGGTCACTATGCTAGGTCAGAGTGTTAGTGAGCTCCCTCAATGCATGCAATGTATCAATCTCCACAACATCCTTCACTGTAGGAGGGATAACTGAAGGTAGTGGGGGTTTTGGGGCATGGGGGATCCTAGGTTGACCTATGTGTGCACCAGGTCTACTCTGTGCAGAGATACCTCCTCGACCAAAAAAGTCAGAAAATTCAAAATAATTAGGACCTCATTGAGCATGAACTCGCAATATAATTTCTTCAAAAAATAAAGAGGAACCTCATTGTTGTTACATGGTGGATAATAAAAAACCATCCACCATCGGTCCCAAAATTTTTTTTGATTCTGTCATCATGGTACCAATGGATTAGGAATTGTTTGCAAGTAACTATAGGGGGCATTGGTTCTAGGGTCGGTAAATAATGCACAAATGAGGTCTTTTCTAAATTTTTTGTCTTTTATGGCCGCATGGGATAGTTTATCCGCATACCACCACCTACATCACTTCAAGGTGTTTCATCTATGTATTTCATTTGTTGTGGACTTGACTTTGCCAATCAATGTTTGCAATGTATTGGCTAAAGTCATGTGGGATGGATTTGTAGCATGATTTTGTCTTATAGTTTGAATTTGGTTCTTAACGAAAATTTTATTTTCTCAAATTCTTCCAATGATATTATCTTGCGTTTCGCTTGGCTCGGTGGGACGGGAAGGAGCCACGGGAGGTGGATCTATGTTTGGAGGAGGGTTTTGAGGAATGTTCGGAGGGTTTTGAGGAATGTTTTCATGGTTTGCATGATTTCAAGCTTTCCGACCAATTGATAAAACAAGAAAATTGTATAGATAAACAAACATTTCAAAAAACCCATGAAAATGCAAAAAAAAACCTAAAATGCAAAAAAATGATTACAATTGGGGACTTACCTCCTTGTCTTAGCGGCATGGTTGAATCTATCACTATCCAGAAGTCCGATGAGAAATTTTAAGGTGGTATTCAAAGCGTGAGTGAAAAACATTTAGGAAAAATCACGGTTTGAAATGAAAAATGAGGAAAATAAAGAGTCAAGGGACTGCTAATTTTTGTCTCAGAGTTGCGCGATCGTGCTTTATAACCGTGCTCACAGTTCTTAACCGCACTTTCGTAGTTGTAAACCATGATCATGGTTCTAAACCACGATCACGGTTCTAAACCGTGACCGCCGTTTTAGGTTCGGTAATTACCAAACCTAGAATTTAGGAACCATGATCGCGGTATGTAAACCATGATCGTGGTTCCTTTATTTCAGGTTTTTATGTCCACGGAATTGTCCACCAACTTTGTGCACTTACCCTCTTGCAAATCAAAATTTTGGTAAATATTTTACAATGTATGCACTTGTAGAAGCTGAAACAATCTTAGCTATATTAACTCAAGTCAATGATGAAAATATTGAGTTGCCTATTTCTTTCTTTGGATAGATCTTACATGATTATGAAACAAGGTACACATTCCTTAAAAACAAGTACTTTCGGTAGTGAGAGGACTAAATAATTTCACATAAATGCTTTTGAACAATAAAATCCATGTTCTTGTTTCTCATCCAAGTGTGAAAGTGTTCTTATTAAATAAAGAATTGAATGACAAAAGAGGAAAGCTGGGTAACAAAGGTCATGGAATATGACGTGGATATCAGGTTGTTAAGATGATTTGAGGGAAAGGCTTATTTGAGAATCTAATTGCTGATATGGAAAAATAACAAGCTACAAAACCAGATGATTCAAAACAACATGCTGAAATTACGTATCAGCAATCAAAAATCATGGTTCAACTAGAAAATTAGCAGCCTGAGCTCACTCATGAAATTCAAGAATCAAGATGGATGTCGATTTGGTCAACTATCTATAGCATGTCACTTATCCGGAAGGTATGGACAAGAATAAATGAAGGTATTTTAGATTACAAGTTGTACTTTATATCTTCATGGATAATGTGTTGTTCTAAAGAGATATAAATGGAATCTTGTTGCGGTGTGTTGACTATGATAAAATTCAGAAAATATTATCAAAATTCCAGGAAGGACCCGCAGGAGGTCATTTTTCAGCATGTACTATGGCATTAAAAATTATGAAAGCTGGTTACTATTGGCCTAACATATTCAAGGACTGTTTCGAATGGATCAAAAGATGTAAAAATGTGCTTTCTTTGTTGGAAAAGAACGTTTAGCTTTGTTACATTTACATCCTCTCTCAATTTATCGACCTTTTATTTAGTGGGGTCTTGACTTTATTGGCATGATAAACCCACCTTCCTCATAAGGACATAAGTAGATCTTAATCTGCTACTGATTATTTTACATGATGAACTCAAGCAATAGCCTTGAAATATGCTAATGAAACTTTGATACTATCCTTTTACAAAGGTATATTTTACTGATTTGGTGTCCTGAAAACTATCATATTAGATAATGTTTTAGCATTTCTTGGTGCAAAGATAATAGATTGGGCATCAACCATGGAATTTACCTAAGTTCTTCATCTAATTATTATCCGTAAGGTAATGACTTAGCTGAAAGTACCAACAAGAATTTGTTAAGGATCATTATAAGAACACTCAAAGATAATCAAAGAGCTTGGCATCGATGTTGAATTCAGCACTTTGGGTGTGGAGTGACTCCTAAAAGATCGGTTGGCAATTCACCATATAAAATTGTGAATAGAAAGGAAGCGAGGAATGCATATTTCATTTGAGTTACCCGCATTAGATTTGCTACATCAAATGGAGCTACTTGAGAATGAACCATGATAGGTTTGTTATGCAGAGTTAAAGGAATTACAAGATCTAAGAGATAAAGCCCATTTGAATATGGAAAAGAATAAAAATCAAATGAAGAAGAATTTTGAAAAGAAAGCCAAATTCAAAGTCTTAAATGAAGGAGATATTGTGTTAAAGTGGGATGTTGATCATGTAAATCCAGGAAGACACATGAAGCTTGATATAATCTTGAGTGGCCCTTAAATGATTTTAGTTTGCAAGGAACACAATGCTTTTCAGTTTTTGAAGCTGAATGGATAGGAACTTCCCATTCCTGTGAATGGTATGTTTCTCAAACACTATTATTGAAAATATTACAGTGATTGTTAGAGTAGAATTTCCCTTCAATAAGTGCAGTCCTTGCACATTACATTATTTTTCAATTCAATAAGTGCATTCATGCACGTCATCCGGTTTACAATATCCTTTCCTAGTTTTAGTTCCATTTTGGATAAGGGGTGTACCTTTTTGAAAAGGCAAATATTGGTTACATGTTTGGACTCCATGCCCAATGGACAAGAGCAAGGCAACCGACCTATAAGCTAGCGAGGAAGCTTTCCTACAAGATCGCCGGAAATGTTGACAATTTTTGCACTTGTGTAAAAGTGGGAAACTCGAAACTTCGTTGTTACAATGAAAGGCATTGGTGAAGTATACCTAAGCTAAGGAATTTTTGATGTTATTAGTTCCTGTTGAATTAATTAATGATTACGTGAAATCTGTAGCTATGTGTGTTGTTAAAAAATGTAACATATCACATAGTCTGCAATTTCATGATACCTTTAGCAACGGAACACAAGGTCCTGAAGGACAGGTTGTGTTGTCTTGATGAAGACTTGAATTAAAGAGTAGGTGAAGTGTTAAGTTTTGTGATAGCAAACATAGGTATAGATTGAAAAAATTAGATTTCATTATGAATGTTATAGGTTCTCATTAATTTTCTTTCCTTCATTATTAAGACATTCAATTAAAATACTATGTTGTTTATTTCATCATACAATCCATACAGAAAACTGAAATGCAGAAAGAAATATACAACTCATTTACAAAATTCAATGTTTTATTCATAAGGTAATTTCAAATGTTCCCACACAAGCGATGGGATGTAACTAGAAAGTTATGTGCAACTACTGAAATAAAAGGTACACATGCACGAAAGAGAAAGTAAAGGAGTATGAGTGAACCCATCATTGCCTTGGGGTTTCTTTTTTCGATTGAACCATCTCCATTTCTAGCTTTTCTTCATCTCCATTGTAGAAGCCACTATACTTGAAAAGAAGAACATTTAATTGTTATTTATGAGCTCAATGGTCAATTCATATTCCCTATTGTCCTAGTTTGTGCATATGAATCTCTTCAAATAGGAGATGTAATTTACTTGAATATCAGACTGCATACATGCTCTACTTACTCAAAAAGAAGAAAGAGAAAAGAAAAGAAGAACATGGACATAAGAGAGGCCAAAAAGCCTAAGTATTTTCTAATTATTTTATTCGGTGTGGAAGTACGGGTTGTAGCGAGAAAGAAGAGACAAGTCATAAGTACATGATGGAAGGAAGAAAGAATTCGGAAAAAAATTGCCACAACTTCACCATGAAAAATCAACATTTCAAAATTTCCAGCATACATATAAAGTTGTAATGAAGCTCAAATACAATATTGAAGCACAAAAGAAATGGAACTACATTATTTGAAAAAACTTGAATTGTTCAACATGCAAGAGTTTGTGAACACAGTTTCAAAAATAATATGTCCAATGTAGAGTTACAGAAAACAATGAGGAATCAAAGTCAAGCTCATAATTTTACAATATGGAGCCATCCTATAACACTGTTTTTAGGAATAAGAGTTACATTATTTTCAGACAGTCAAGAACATTGATACAGTCAAGCAGTCAATAGATAAAGTTTTCAGAAACATTCAAATCTCACCAAGTTCAAAGATGGTGTTTTCATAATAAGTAGTGCAATAAGTCAAGGCAACCATCAAAGCAAGACCACTATTCTAGTTCTGAAGGACAAGGAAAAAAATGATGGAATTATTTTGGAAATGAGATTTTGGTATTTCAACAGAGCTCTAGAATAGAGGGATTACAAAATAGAAAATCAGAAGATCCATATTTACTCATCTTAGAGCACTAGTTTTCAGTTTAGCATTGAAATAAGCACAACTTACAAATCTCAAATACAAAAGGCATGCTACAGCTATCATCGTTTCAGGAGAACAATCAAAGGAAGAATGAATTATCAGTGTCTTGAGCCAAAGGGGAAACACCAAGTAACCTTACGAAGCCACCAATATTGCAAAAGTTACAGTATGAGAAACCAATTGCATTCAAGCACTCATCTCATGGGGAATTTCAATGTTCAAGTGATCTCAGATTGAAAAGGATTAAAGAAAGTATTCTCAAAGGGGTGCTACAAAATTTTCAAAGAATCAAGTTGATCCTAAACAATGAATTATAACAAAATGGATTCTCCAGAATACAAAATTGAGCCAAGGATTTCAGAATAGACCTGAAGTAATATACAAAACCTATATTTGCAGAAAATCATAACCATCATTTCTACAATATTCTCAACAAATGCAAATGAAATAACAGTTGTCCTGAGGTTAAAGCACAAAGAAATCATACAGAGAAGAGGCAGAAGTAAGTATCTAGAATGAAGAAATTACTTTATGTCCACCATAGGAAAATGAAGTAAATACAAAGCCTCTACAGAAAAAAATATCAGAGAGGAGTGCGGATCTAGGTCAACAATTGAATAACCCATGAATGGGTATCAGTAGATCAGGTTTGAATCAAAATATCAGAGATAAACTATGCAACTTACCACATGGGTCAGCACTTTGAACCCAAATAAAAAAGATTTCCCTAGTCGAAAAGGAAAATCCAACAGAGTTGAGGTACCCATCAATGATTATTATTATTACAACTCAAAGTAAAGGGAAACAGTCCTAGTGGAGAAGGGTAAACATTCACCCATAGATTTTTCTCTTGACAACACATCTACATGAGCTCAAACTTTGAATCAAAGACACTACAGTGTGTGAAACACAAATACCCAAATCAAAAACATTATATTTGGAGTTAAGGGTAGAGCAAGGTTACGATGAAAATGGAACCCAAATGGATTTCAAGCACAGAAAATGCAAAGCTTCTAGAGAGTAGAAGAGGTTCAGATTTCAACAATGGTGGCAGAGTTAAAATGGAACACCATAAGCCGAATGATGGTCATTTTTCAGAACTCGACTAGGAAAACCCTTATCTAACTCTCCAAGTTAGTCAAACCTAGAGATCTCTAAAAAATGACAGATAAAAGATTACCCAAAATGGAAATCATCCAACAAACCCTCCACAACCATTCAAGGTAAGCTAACAAGAGAATCACAGAGATCATGATGATAAAATACAGACTAGCTTTAAGTAAACAAAAGTTCTTCTTTTACAACACCCATTGAAGATAAATCTGGCCCAAACCAGTATTCAAAAGTCACTTACCTTGTTACAGCAAATGAGCTTGAAGATTTCAACCATGTCGGCTAGCTCGCAGAGCTCGAAAAATAGAAATGGTGGCCACTTTGAAGACCACTTGCAGAGATCAAGAACCAAATAGAACCAAGCTCTAAGAGGATGACCATAGCAGCCAATAGACCACATAGAGCTCAACAAAGAAACACCAACGTGATACATATCCAATCGAGATCAAAGAAAAAAATGTAGAGGGGTCAAGCTTAAAAATCACCCATAATGACAAAGTTTAGAGCTTCAAGTAACCATCATGGCATAAATTTTTTTTTCCAGGGCTTCAACCGCAAGCCAAAAACAAATGAAATGATCATCAAGTTTGAGTTCCGCTTTACCATACCAACTCGAGAGGAGAGTCAACAAAACCCTAACCAAGGGTCAAGCATCAACGATCAAGATTTCCATCTTCAAATTTTTGTGTCTAAATCATTCAGATCAGGATCTTACAAAGAGTTATTGAAAGACGATGTAAGATCATGAAGGAGATGTTAAATTTGGAAAGGAATTTTAGGGGAGGTTAGACAATCTAAGATCAAGGGCCGTGCATCGAGGTCCAGGCTAAAAACAATTAACCATGGTTAGTTCCCACCAACTAAATTAAATGCTCAGTTTGAAACCCTAACTCATAGTCAAAGATCAACATCATCAAATACAAGAGGATATAAATCAACGACCCAAGATTAATCACTTTCATCAAAGCAACTCAACCTTTGAGTTAACCATGTCACCGTGAAGAAGGGGCTAGCCCACGTCATCAAATCAAATAAATAATCATTACAATGACTTCAAAAGTCCAACCATAGTGTATGATTTAAAATTCAAATTCTGACCTAATCATGCCATCAATAATCACCGAAAAGGTGAAATATCAAACTATACACTTTCAAATGCAAAAGGCCAAAAGATATAAATGCATGTATCAAAAGGGGCGTAACTTTAGTATGGCATGTATATTACCCAAAGGTGGTAGAACTTAATTTTCTAAGTCCACAAGGTGGCTAAATCGAAAGGAGATCATTGATCAAGTGCAAGGGTGGCCCCACATATTTCAAAAGAAAAGTTAGAACGTGCACATGGACAAGTGGTCCCTACAGTAGATGATTTATTTTTGTATTTGCAAATAATGTAATTAATTTTGCTCACTCATCTGGAGTTTATTTTCTACATGCTTCACAAGAGGATGAAAAAGAAGGAGACAAAAGTTACATGCCCATGGAGAGAGAATTTCCTAGCAAGCAATTTTATTTTTAATAATTTTTTCACCCTTCTTATCTTAAAAATGAAAGCAGTCAACTTCAGTTTGACTGTATTGTAATTAAGGCTAATAATGCCTATTTGCAATTGCATGCTCTATTTTTATTTCTTTATTTATTATTAAGTAAAGGAGAAAAATAAGATGCATGGGCAAGTACAAGCCTTAGGCTATTTTTAGGAAGAGGGAAAATTTTATTTTGTTATATATTGTGTGCCTTTGCAAAGCACAAGGAGGACTTTTTGGATATAGGAGTACTGAAGCAATTTTTGCTAGTTTTGCCTTCTGAGTGTGAAGTATTTTCTGCCTTCCCAATTACTTGTAGTCTTGTGTATGTTTCTATTAGTCTTGTGAATGTAAATTCCCTGATTAATCATCTTACCCTATTGAAAAATTCAGTAGTTTTTGCATAATATTAATGTGTATGTTCAACTTAGCAGGATTGTTGTGATAATCTCCCTCAATACCTCCAAGTGTTTTTCCCTTGATATTCTGCAGAAGAACTATTGGTTCGTGCATCAAAATCCTTTCACATATCAATTTTTATATTCTCACTCAAATCCCTCATGCAAATTTGGTGTATCACTTTAGTTTAAATTATCTTATAGTCATCTTTTCCCCTTAAACCCCGAGAAAATCAGTTAAGATACATCATTAAGGAACCGGCCTTGACATCTTTGGAGACTCACCTAAAAATAGGTATACCCATAAACCTGAGGTGTTTCCATTATATCTACGAAAGAGAGAGATAAAATTTTGTAGGCTTTGAAAACCTGCAGCCATCTCTCTACTGTGGTGTACTTTCAAGAGATAACAGATCCTTTGCCTTCAAGTCTCTTCATAGTTTCTCTGTAATTTATTTTGTTCTAGTTTTATTATATGATCATGTCATTGGTGAGTTTCCTAAAGGTTTGTTTATTTTGGTTTATCATGCCTTTGAAATATTTTTAACTTGTTGCTTACTTATATACCATGAATTATTTTTATTGTCATTAATTATAATTTTAGTAATATAACCTCTATATCCTCCCCAACAAAATTACCATAAAACCACTTTACAACAAGTTGTGTCAATGTGTGTCATGTGAAACACTTTTTTAGAAAATTAAAACAATAACACTTACAAAATTTTCAATAAAAACAATTTAAAATTTAATCTCTAATTTATTTAAAGGAATTTTTCTTTTACTAATATTTTACTTATAGAATGTGACACACTTAAAGATTTAAAAATGTAAATTTGAATAGATAAGTAATTTTAACATTTAATCAATATTATGATTTATAATTATGAAAAACATTTTCTTTAAATTGTTTTTTCCAAGTAATAAATTATTATATATGTCTAAACACTTCACAAATTCTAGCACTCTTTCCAATAATTTAATTTCTTAAAAATTGACAACATAAAAGATTTCGATCCAATTCATTCTATTCTTTCTAAAGTAAAGACTACATTTATATTTAGATATATTTCAGCACGAATGTGATTTTACATTACCTCATCCTTCAAAGTTAAATTTGAAGTCAAGAAAAATATTTTTGAATCCCTCGAGCCAAGCATGTTCGTTAAGAGATTAAAGCTATTTATGACTCACACGAATAGTTTATTGACCTCCAAAAGATCACTAATGATTTTGTCAAGCACTACCATCTGGTTTTTCAATCTCAGGAGGATTCAATTGAGCATGCTACTGCCCTACAAAAATGTATTGATGTGGTGCCCAATAAAATTTCACCCAAAGATCATGCTCACCGCAATGTACCTCTCACTTGGGAGGAGCTTCATGCATCATTTCTTTGTCTTGCTGATGACAAGTCCACGGGTCTATATGGTTTCTCATGTGAGTTTTATAAAGCGACCTAGTCTTTTTTGGGACCTGACCTACTTTTGGATTACAATGAAGCTCTCCAATCTAGCTCTTTTTGAGTTTCATCAATCAAGGAAACATCAAGTTCATTCCCAATGTTGGTAACCCTAAACAAATGAATAATTAGTGGCCGATCACCCTATTGAATGTTTCTTACAAAATTCTTTCCAAGATTGCAACTCTTCTCATTGTGGATCTTGTGCCCAAAATTATTCGGCCCGAAGCAGGACTAGTTTTTTCAAAGGCTGTTACATCTTGGAAAATTTTCTTGTATTCGGGAAGGCATGAAATGGGATCAATTTTCTTAGTAGAGGCCTCTCTTCCTTAAAATTGATTTTGAGAAATCTTGTGATTGCATCGAGTGGCATTTTAGCCTTTCCTTTCTCAAAGTCACATTGAATAATGCCACTACTGGCATTGGCTCCTTTTCTACCTGTCCTCCACCAGCTATCTTCATTTTTCAACATACTAGCTGTCGCCCACCTACCATAATTTATACCTTGTCACCTCATTTTCACCTGCTCCTCCTTGACGTGTTCTGGATTGTGAATTTATTAATGGTGAAATGAAGGTCTGTCGCCCGGAGGTTGCGTGGGTGGGTGTGGATCCTCAAAATCGCGCTGTACAGGCAGCTACAGTGGAGCGCGGAACTGAAATTCTCCTAGTTCACGCATTCATTCCTCTGTCTGCCCTCTTCATCCGACGCCTCTTTCTTCCTGCCCTGAACCACGAATGCTTGTTGCGCTCCATCAAATGCTGAAACAAATGAAATTGCTACAGCGTGTTCTGGATGCGTTTGGGGGAGAAAGGAAAAAGATATCGAAACTCTAATGCGTTTGGCGAAGGTACTTAATGGAAAAGGAAAATCCTTCATTCATTTAACCACGATGATGCTCAGGGTTCGCGGACCCCCATTAGCTACGAGATCGGAGAGCAGGGAGTCGTTTGTTCCCGTTTTCAATTTCTCTAGGTAAAACTCTCTCTCTCTCTCTCTATCCTGGATCATCATGATGTCTGTTTCGGATCTCCATTCCAAAGAGTATTATCAGTTGGGACTGCAACAAAGCTCTTTCCACTAGTTGCCCAAATATTGTGAGAAGGAGCGATTCCAGATCTATGACGTCTTTTCGTTCCAGGTTCGATGAAGGAGGAGGGCAAGGCAGAGCAGCGGAAAGCAGAGTGTTTAGTGGGCCAAAAGACAGGAAGAATGCTGCAATTCCCTCTTCAAATAGCAGTGACAGTGTCAACCACGATGTCAGCCTTGGAGCATCTTCTTCTTATCTTGCAGACGAGTTTAATTCCTCATTCGCTTTCAGTGATTTGTCTTCTTGTAGCAGTGATATTTCTGGAAAATTACGACGACTAGCAACAACTGCTTCTCCCTTTTCCCTCAAATTCGAGATTCTCCTACAAGATATTTTTATCAAATCCGATTAGGTGACAGTGTGACTGTTACCAGCAGACCTGATGAAATTTATTACAGAGTTTCTCTACTGAAACCTTGCTTGTTCTTTGATGTAACTCATGGAAGAGGATCTCATAGAGGTGGATTTGTTTCATATCAGAATATTCATGAAGCACTGTTTGCCTTGCAAGAAAACTTTCAGGAGATCTATGCAATGTTGAAGAAAATGTCTTGGGAGATGAAGGTAGCAGGATATTCCTCAGATCCAGAGCTTGCACTGAGTCGTTTCTCCAAAACCGATTCGTGACAGTGAGGGTGTTACCAACAGGCCTGATGAAATTTATTTACAAAGAGTCTCTATTGAGATCTTACTTGTTGTAGGATGTAACTCATGGAAGAGAATCTGTTAGGGGCGGATCTGTTTCATATCAGAGTATTCATGAAGCACAATTTGCCTTGCAACTATATGAGCATCTTCTACGAGTCACTATGTTGGCAGGCATAAAGGGTGCTGATGGAATTATCACTCTTTCAAGCTACAGCTGAAATGTTTGCACCAAGAGTTTGATGCTGTCCTCAGATCTGATGAAGGAAAAGGTTTATTTATCATTATGGTAGATGCCTTCAGAGCCAGGAGTGTGATGTAATCAGTATATTTTGTGTCCAAGCTTCAAATCATGGGGTTGGCCTTGTAGATGTTATTCGCATGAATGTGGCACTGGCACGAGCTCGCAAAGCAGCTGCATTGAAGCAATCTAGTGACTGGTCAGCCTTAATTGAGGATGCTAAGTCTAGGGACTGTTTTATGGATATGGAGTCTATACCAAGAGATTGTTCTTGGTTGTAAAGCCATCTTCTTTTGCTTTGTCTCAGACTAGGGCTGCTCCTAACATGAGAGCACCAAGGTTAGGAGGTCCAAATTAGAAGCAATCAGATGCATATGGAGATGGTGGAGGTGTTTGGATGTATGACGAAGGATTAAGTTCATTTGCCAAAAATGGGGCCTACAGAAGTTCTAGGGCTGATCTTGGAGCGGTGTTGGGAGAATGATGGCAAGTATTTTAGACCACCCACCCTGGCTGTGAACTCCTACCTATGCCAACATGAAGATGTTCGATGTTTGGGCGCCCAACGAGCTTGAAGAAAATGGATTTAGGCTTCGGTTGCTGTTGCAGGCCCCGTCCATCTTGTTATCGACTACGGGAGCTTAATCAGGCACGATATTCTCTATACCATTAATTCTTATGCTGTTATTTAATTGAATCACTAAATAACTCTACTCTTCATATTAATGTCTCGTGTGATGGTATACTGTTTGGTTTCCACTTTCCTGGCTCGTTTGTATTTGTTTTGGCGTTAGAAATGATTGCGTTGGTTGAAGCCCTTATATTGTTTTCTGGGTTTTAATAAATATTAGTTGGGTGAACTTTGTTCTTAAGTCTAATAAAACAAAAGAGGTGGGGGTCCTGTAATGAACACCCCCTAGTTCCTTATGTTGGTCTCACGATTTGAATGTTTTATCAAACATTGTTGTTGGACTCAACCTTACAGTTCCTGTTTTGTTCTTATTCTTGTTTCGGTTCGAGATCTTTAGTTCTGGGTTATGTCGAGTATTTGCGAATTAGGGATTGAGTACTACAAGTGCATTGTGTATAGGTGAATGGTGCTATTCCTGTCTCTATCCTTTTCTTTCATTTGTTTAGGTTCTAGTAACCCTTCCCAGTTGGCATGGTGTGTGCTTAGCTTGATTGATTTTTGAATTGAGCCAGGTTGATATTACGTTCAACTAGGTTAGTTGCTTTTGTTACTTGTTTGAATCGCTCAAAGAAATACTTTTATTCTTCGAGTGTCATGGTTGATCGTCATAATTTGATATCAATTCATGTTCACCATTTGGAGATTGTCGTCTTTGGAATCACCTTCTCTCCCTTGGTAACTGTTGTATGTTTTGAGGAATGTAGTTGATCCTATGGAATGTCTTCTTTTGACGATACTCACATTTCTTCTGGATAGTTTAAAATGTCAGAGGAAATACTCTTCTTTGTACCTTGATTTTGTCTCACACATGTTGGAGGATACGAGATCTACTGGATCATTAGTGAGGAGTTTTTTTTCAAATCTTAAAATTGGGATGTGGGTTTTATGCGTAAGAAACTACTCTACGATTTGCTCCGTAAAGATGCTTAAATTTCATTCTCCCGTGACTTAGAGGTTGGTGTGTTTGGAAACTCATTGGTTGGATCTGGTTTGTGTTATGATCGTTGTGATACGACCTCCTTGCTATCATTGTAGTAGAATGGTTATGCGTTGACAAAAAGGTTTAAGTCAACTTGTTGTTGATTGACGCATGATCCTCTGGAAGCTATGTATCTTGTGTTGCGTTCTTGTGAATGATTGAGTAACCCTCCTGTAAGATTTATAATGGATATGATTGGTCTTGTCAAATTTGTCCTTTTTCTTAAGACATTCTCTTGATTAGAAGAAAGTCTAATAGAAGGATTGTTAGGATAGGATGTGACCCATGCGAGGTCATTTGTGCATTTCACCCCTTTTCTTTCCATTTTTATTTATTCTATACTGACATAAAATTTACTGTTATTGGCACATCACCTTAATATTAATGAGTCATGTTGGTTTAGATATTCTCATGTCGATTGATTGTTTGGGATCTTCCAGTGGCATAGTGAATCCTTGGCTTGGTGAACTAACTTAAACAAATAGGGATAGATCACGTTTGAAAGTAATTCTCTTCCTGTAATTGTTTTTGTTTCGAAATGTTATCTTGTTAATGACGGTCATTATTGTGATATGGGTGAAATTCACTATGATGTTTATTAACTGCTCCTATGTGAAAATGATAATTGAATAGAGTTAGTGCCATCCCTTTTATTTAGACATTTTATGCTTTTGGACAGCTCTTTAATTGCTCTTGTTTAGACTCTTGAATTATTGTTTTCTTCATCAACGGTGTTTTTCTTCTTCCTTGAAACAGTTAGATAACAACATATTGTCTTAATGTTATAGCTTTTATCGTGCTCAGTTCTTGCGAACTGACATGTGCTAACAAATGTGCAGGAGGATTTCCTGAGTAGAAAAGAAAAAAAAAAGAGAGAAAAAGAAACACATGTAGAAAGTGGATTCCAGCCTTCTTAGGAACTGCTGTTGTGCGAATGTTTTTCTTTTACTTTACAGCATTGGTATGGAAATTGTGGAGACTATCTAGAAGGCATTGTGTTATAATTTTGTATTGTTCTCTTGTAGGTTGTTGTTATCGTTTGAAAGTCAATTTGAGAAATATTATTGTCAATAAGATTAAATGAACTTGTTTTGACATGCGTATCCTTTGTTGAATTTTCACTTTTCAGAATATGACTTATCCTTGAACTGTCAAACCTAATTCTAATTATCCAAACTTGAATCATCTTGCATCGCTCTAGTTACCTTGGTCTTGTGTCGATTGGTAAAGGACTATGTTTTGGAACCTAGCAAAAGAAAACAAGAGAAACAAACATACCTTTTGATCTCGCGTAAACTAATCAACAATCTCTTATTGTGGTAAATCCTCTAACGGTCTTAAGGTGAAATCAATGATTGAATTCTTGGAAGATAATAAGATTATAATAAATAGAAGGAACTTACTAAGAAACTCTTCAACCTATCTTGCCCATTGAAAAAAATAAACAAGATACTTATGTCTATCTCTTCAAGTGAAGCCCAAGTGAAACCTTTAACAATTCTCAGTTAGACTTTGCCCCAATGAAATCCTTTTTAACCACTAATAAGATCTTAATGAAGAATCCAAGTCTTAGACAGTCATGTACTGTAAAAATAAAATAAAATAAAAATATGACCGCTTAAAAGGGGTAAAACATATATGTTTAAAAGCACAACGTTGAAAACAGTTTGATGAAGTTAAGAGCCTTGATAAACAAACTGCCTCCTAACCAATGAACCAGTTAATCAAGTTAATGAAGCAACCTCTTACCATCCAATAATTGGTTTACACTGTTTATTAACATTATCAAGGTAGGGGAAAATTCTTCAAAGGAGACATGACTTTCAGATTCTCCTATTATGATTCCTCTGCGAAAAGTAAAGAATGTAAAAGCACTTACAGCTAAAACATGAATCTAAAGAAACCTTCTGTGGGAAGACCTTGTTGTAAGACTGCATACTTTAGATGAACCATTGTGTCCTTAGTGTGTGCCTCAAGTTTATCTGTAACTAGTGTGGGTCCGTGTTGTGGAAAGCATGTCTTTAGTTGATTGTATTCCCTAGAGAACTTGTGTAGTGTCGTATTATCTTCAAGTAAGTCAAAAAAAAGTTATCCGGTATTTCACTGTGTTGTCCTTGTGTTGGTAATTTTGGTCTGCTACAATTACCTTTGGTCATTTCTTTCAATCGGTTGTTAGCACATTTTTTCTAATGCTTCGCTTGATCACCATTAATGGTAACCATTATACTATCATTATCCTTTTCTTCTCTATCGACAAGGGTTCCCTCTTGCGCCAACATTGTTTGTGCTTTCTTCTAATGTGTTGGGTTATATAATTTCTCATCAAGTTATCTAAGGTCATAATTTGGGTGATTTTCCTTCCGGATCATGCGACTCAACTCATCGGTGGTCGCTTCACCGATGATTCCTTCCTCACTAATGTTTAATTTGATCGAATGTGGCCATAGTCCTTGAGTGTCTTGATGTCTTCTATTTGGCTTCCGTCTCCAGTATTTAATTATCTAAAACCTTAGGGTATTGGCATAGTTTTTGCCTTTTCCAAACTGGTTGAATGTCTACCGTTGGAAATGGAAAATCCGTGTAGAGCACCTAAACTATGCTTATACTTAGAATTTCCTCCAATAAAACTGATTGAAGACACTTAGTTAATCAACCCGTCTTCACTCCACTCTCGGATGCCCATTTACAATACCTTATCGGTCGTATTCCTCCTATAATTGGCTTATTTGGATAATATCTCTATTATTAGCTAAAAATTCCTCCTTTTGACCATTGAGAACCTCCTAGTTCTCTCTAGACCACTTCCATTTGCTTCGTAGGTGATCTATCGGTCAAAATTGGCTATCCAGGACCCCCAACTCTCAATGAGTCTCTAATCACTTGCTAATCAAGTTTAACTATCCTAATCCTATATTAACTAAGCCTAAAGCATGTTTATCCTAATCTAATCTAAAAGTGATTTTTGAGCTTTAGTCCCACATGCACCCAAATTCTAAATTCTCCCAAGTGGAAAACTATAAATACAAGGCTAAGCCTACCCATTCAAACTACAACTTTACACACAAACACACCTTGTTTACATAACAAAATATCTCTCACATTTGGAGATATTGGCATTAGAAATCATTTGTGATAGCTTTAAGCTATAGAAAATTTGGATCTTGGCCATACTCCATTGTTAAGAGCTCCCCCATCTTGCATCCATCCATTCCAAATATAGTTAGTAAGGGAAGATCTAAAGCTTGGCCATGTAGCCAACTTGGAGAGATCTCTTCACTATGTTTGGGAGTAAACAACACACAATTTTATTGCTTAGAATCTAACTAGGTTCACTTTCATTAAGCTTTCATATAGTATAGAGTAGCATACATGTTAGTTTTTTATGTTTTTGTCAAAGTTATAATGCTTGGATGTTAGTTTCTCTTGTTTAGCTCTAATCTCATGGTGCATGGATGAATTAGTGAAGCTTTGAGGTTCTTTTTTACTATGATTTTTTGACAGAGGCATGTAGGTACACTAACAGTGATGTAGGTACCCTAATTAGTGGTGTAGGTACACTAACAGTGGCGCAGCATCATTAACAATCTTCCGAAGGCCATAACTTTTCCTCCCGAACTTGAAATGACTCCGTTTCTTGTGTTGGAAAGGTATTGAAGTGAAATACACAATGAAAACATAAATTTGGGGTTTTAAGTTACCAAAAATTTAAGGTTTTCATTTTTATTAAACTACTCATTTCTAACATGTCTAAATGCTTTGGAAATTTTGGTCTTTGATGTTCTAACACCTTACAAGTTTTATTTTGAATATAACTATTGTTTTTAGGGTGTTTTTACATGTTTGATGGTGATTTGAATTGTTTAAAAGGTTAATAAACATTGCATGTTTAATCGTGAGATTAGAGTCGTGTATGCTCTTCCCTCACACCTTTTAGGTGATCTTGGGAATCAGAAACAATTTCTATGTCTCTTTTTTGTTTTGAAAAATGTTTTTTCTTAAAAGAATGAATGTCAAAGTTTTTTAAAAAGAAAAAATATTTCATTTGAACTAAGTGTTTTCCATTTTTATTTCATATTTGGATTCTATGTCGTGTATGCTCTTCTCTTGCATCTTAGGACGATCTTGGGAATCAGAAACGATGTTTTATCCCCTTTAGTATTTTTTATGGAAAATTACTAATCTATTGTGCAGAACCAAAAATGATTGTCAAAGAAAGGTGGAATTGAAACAAATTCAAACTACTAATACAGTTGTCGTATAGGTTTCCAAAAGGTGTTCAAGAAAACCACATCAAAATTAAACAAGATAAAAAGAACACCATATTCAAAACACTATATTGCAGGCTTCGGAAAAGGGTATGTCCCTATATGTTCATCTGGAACATAACTCCTTTGGCATAACACCTTAAGTTACAACAATGGGGGTTATACCAGAACCCTAAAGTATTCCTTTGTTGTGTAACCTCATGGATGAAACAGGAAGCGCCTTGCTTACCCACTTGACTAGTTTTCCTTGTGAGTTAACATTACAAAGTTGTCTGTATCATGACCCTAGAAAGAGTACACGATGGATGCAATTAGCACCCACTATACCTGAAGGGGGAAAGGCTGAGATACTCCCAAATTAGTCAGTGCTAATTTTTGGGTAAATCGTGCCCACTCTTAGATGGCTTTGTAACACCTAGTTGAGAGATCTTATTAACGAGGCCATTTTGTCTTGAGACCCACTTTACTAGTTCTTTGTCACATCTTGGCCATCATGAAGTGATAAATTGTTTGGATTTAGAAACTTGTTTTTTGAACAAGGCAAAGAATCCACTTAAGTTGGATCTAAGTTCCTTTCATGACAGAAATTAGATGACATTTAACTTAACTTAACATCTTTCTCACCTTCGGACAAGGCGAAGCTCTTCCCAAGTAATGCTTAGTTCATTTCCATATTTTGATCTACACCTTTGCATTCTTGTTTCCCATTTGGGGAAAGAGAAGGCATCTTTTGGGAGTGTTGTCATAGATAGTGTTCACCACTTTTTATCTTTGTTTATGCTCATCCATGTTTACGACTGAGTTGTTAAATGTCTAAAGTGTGTGGATGCATCCTTATATCTTTGATGGCCACTTGATATTGATTTCAAGATCATCATCATAGTTTGGATTGATTCATCATTTGATCTCCCTTTGACGTGTTACCTTGTTTGCATTATCTCAACACAATTAAGATACTTATGTCATGTTTTTCATAAACATGATCTAAGTATCTACATTGTGGTGTTACGCTGCACACATTTTAGCACATCCTTAGTATACTTTGACTTAGTTTTACTTCAAACATTGTCCAAAATTGTGAAGAGTGTCGCTTACTTTGTTTGTGTCATTTCAATACCACTTTGACACTAATATCTCACTTCTCCACAAAGCTTGATAGATGTGTCCAATTGGTGTGGTTACGTGGCTTACATTTGTAATCCTTGCCCTTTAACATTTAGGCCTTGTTTTTGTTGAACTTTTCATGGTATTGGGAGTCGCATCTACCCTTTGTTAATATTTATGCCTTGTTCATTTGGAGATTGACATAAATATTGACATTGTGTTTCATTTTTTCATTCAAGTATCACTTTGCACACACATTTGCATAGGGTGTATTTCCTTGTTGATTGGCTTTATGTTTTACACTTGCATGATTGTTCCTTGTGATCATTCATCTCGTAGAAATTTATTTCTAGGAAAATCCTTTTTATCTCATTGAGATTACGTCATCATGATGTCTATTTTCCTTAGACCTTCAAAAAATCACTCATGCATTTCCATACTTACCAAATGTCTAGTTGGTTGCCATTATGCTACTCAAATTGACATGTCACTTCCTTCCCTTTAAAGTATTTCCATCACACTATCTACACATAGAAATTTGTGCTTAAAAATGATGCCAACAATGACTGAGTATCGCAAGGTTTCTTATACGTATGAAAATAAGGAATCGAAGTTTTGGTGTACAAATCAAAAGATGCCCATCATGACAAAACCTTGTTTGGTTCTTCGTGCTAGATACCCCATAAGGGTAACTCGTTCCCCACCTTCATATCATAGTCGGTGGTATGATTTGGATGCTTCTAATCCAAATTATTATTTGAATTCCCTCCACTCTTATTCTAATTCTAATCCAAACATTTCCTCTTCTTATGAGGATTCCAATCCAAATATTTCCTCTGACTCTTTTGATGATTCAGATCCAAACTACCATTTGATTCATCTAATTCGAATCCTAAGTCATCGATACGACTCCTATGTCATGGTCCTCCCTATCTTCACAGAACCTCTTCATCATACATTTAATATGACTCTTATGTCCCATTACCCTTTATCAGTCACCTCAACAACATCTTCTTCCTTTTAAGATACGTGTGACTCCAAATCCCTCTAATCAAACATACAATATTATTCTTAAATCACGGTCCTCCCCTTCTTTCGCAGGACCTTCTTCATCAATCACCCCCACTAAGTCTTCCTTCTTTGAAGATTTTTGTGACTCAAATTCCTTTGAGTCAAATGTCCGAATTAGCCCATGTGTCATAATCTACAGACTTTGGACTTAATCCTACTAGTTTACAGACGATATACCATCGTATAGGTAGGTCCACACCAACTTCTTCTACTCCTGAGACATCTAGCTACACATCATCTTCATTCCCCACATCATGTTCTTCTATCAATCATCATCAAACATCTTCTAAGTCTTCCACAACAAGTGAACCTATTTCTTCCAATCAACCCCCGATGGTCGATCAACAAGTCATACCGATTGACCTCTTTCATAATGAAGAAACAAACAAGGCATTTATAGGGGTACATGAAGATATTTCTTTACAAGATTACAAACAAGGATTCTCTTTATACTTGATGTACCTGCATATTGTGAGGAAAAGGTCGATTCCTTTTATGAAGAAATGGAGGAAGAGCCTCGATCATGTAACTTGATCCTCCTCTTATTCTTCCATCTTCAAATTCTTCATTATGTGATGAAACTCCTTGGTCTTGCATTGATCGTGGCCTATCTTATCATCACCCAATAACTCTTTTTCTATCATAATTCCTCAATCAATATCTCTTATGGGGTCAACACCATGTATCCCTTCATCTTCATCTAGCTATGGGTCACCTTGTATTAGCCCTCCCTCTACTATTTGTGGGACATTTTAGAGTAGTTCATTATCTTCTATTGTTGCCCGGCATGCTCAACTAGCTCCTTGTCTTCTAGGTATGGATCACCCCTGGGTAGTCCATCATCTTCTATTCTTAGGCCACATCCTAGTAGCTCATCATCTTACATCTATGGGTCATGTCCTAGTAGCCCTTCTTCTTCTATTATTGGGCCACATCCTAGTATCCCTTCATCTTCTATCTATGGGTCACGTCCTAGTAGCCCTTCTTCTTCTATTCTTGGGCCACATCCTAGTAGCCCTTCATCTTCTATCTATGGCTCACCCCCCAGTATCCCATATTCTTCAATCCTTGGACCGTATCCTTTTCATCCATCACATTATTCTTCTACCAAAGATGGTGGCAAGCCCATGGTCATTTCTCACATCAGTTCTAAACGTCCATGTTCACTTTCTTCTCCTTCTTGAGATCAGACAAGTCACATGTTAGCTTATAAGAAACCCAAATAGTTTCTTAATCAAGCTTAGATCAAAACTATAAAGAGCTCTATAGCTCCCAACAAATCAAACAATCTCAAAATTCTAAATCAAGCGCGATTCAAGAATGCACATCAACGTAACCATCAAGTATGGTACAAAGTGCATAAACCTCTAGATGGGGAATTAAATCTCCCACATATGAAATCCATGTTTTAGAATAAATCACAATCATTTATTGAGTGTGAACTCACCTCGATCATTGAGATCGGGATAATATCACTCTCGATAAACAAACGCACCTAGTCTCCCTTATTAAGGAATTCACAAACATTGTTGTTGGATCTTACCACACAGAGTGACTTTGTTAGTCCCAACCTCTTAAAACTGTCAAAAATCTAAAAATAAAAAACAATTCAAAAATACAAAAAACATTGAGAAAACACAAGAAAAAAATCAAAGGTACAAAGATCAAACATTGCAATAAGGTATTGCATACACATGGATGTTATTTCTTCCCTTCCTTGATATTCTTCTACAAGTATTCCTACCATTTTGATCCCTTTGGTGATATTTTGGTTAGTCTATTTGCACGCATTTTGTGACATTTATCTGTATGGTATCTCGTTTGATCTTGGTCTTTCATCACCTTGGTAAATTAAAGAATGAATGACCTCATGGAGATCCTATCACATTCAACATCTAATAAACTTATTGTGAAGAAATTTTGGAAATATTTGTTGACACGAGCCAATGTCATCATCATAATTACATCCACCTCCTTTCATCAAGCCATTAGTGGTTCTTAACCCCTTTTCAAACAAGAGGGCTTAAATAAGTTTCGAGAAAGAAAAAGAATCAAAATCAATAAAAAATCAAAACCTAAAAGCTAAAATAAAAAAGAAAATTGATATATTACTCTCTCTTGGGGTATTTCCAATAATCTCTATCAAGGATATGGATTCCTAACTAGTAGTAGAGAAATGTTCCAATTAGAATCAAATACATATCCGTCAGTGGCTATGGATGCTTGGATGGGAGCGGAGCAATGTACGACTACCCTTTCACCATCCATTCACAAAATCACCTTTCAAAATAAATCATTCCTACACATTGGTTAGGGTGTCTTCACTTGTTTTATTTTAAAATTTCCCTTTAATAAGTAATAAATTCCATGTGCACACACTGAATCTCTATGAGTAAA
This sequence comes from Taxus wallichiana var. yunnanensis, assembly GCA_018340775.1. Classification (NCBI taxonomy): domain Eukaryota; kingdom Viridiplantae; phylum Streptophyta; class Pinopsida; order Cupressales; family Taxaceae; genus Taxus; species Taxus wallichiana. The sequence continues at coordinate 205,843,668 of CM031240.1, forward strand.
CAGGATTAGTATGTTACCAAGTGTCTTTTTTTGGACCTTTTTTAGACTCTTACTCTAGTCCATATCTCGTCTCACGATTTTTTGCTTTGGCTAATCACTTATTCATTGTGATGATTCTAAGATACATTCATATCATTCACATCATTCTTCTACTTCATTGAACATCCATGTGTATAAGATTACTTTTTTTCCATGTTTTCAAACACCTTTATCCCCTTTCACAAAAACAATCTTTTTCTTCCTTTCTATCATGTACTTTTAAGCCAAATTACGTTGGAGGCATCCTTACTTCTTCCCAACACTTCATTGGTTTATGTTCACCATCATGTTGAACCTATTCATAATGGCCTTGGGTCCCGCTTCTACCTATGAAGAGTTTTCCTTTGAATACTCCCACCTAATCACTGGGGCATTTTTGCATCTTCACCTTTCTCACACACACATGGCCTTATGCCCTTGTACATCCCATATATCACTAGGGGCATCCACACTTCCTTGTCTTCCTGTACATAGTTTCAGAAAATTTTCAAAAAAATTAAAAACATTCGAGATATATTATAATCATAAAAAACATTCAAATATGTTAGAAAAATCAAAACAGTCAAATATGTGTAATAAAATTTCTAAAAACTGAAAATCATCCTACAAAACATTGCTCATGTGTTCTCACCTATTCATGTGTGTGACCCGTGGCTCATCTTGATCTACCTCCATCAACAAAAGTTACGTTGCTTACTTCGTTTGTAGTCTGGGGCACAACAAGTTTACTAGTATTGTTTGTAGTGCACATTGATTTTTCATCGGACCAAGTGTCCTCTTTTTCCCTTTGCATGTATCCTTGCTTGGGGCACCATCATTAACCCTTGTCATTAATTTGAATAGGTTGGAATTGAATCTTGATAACAAAAACATTACATTATGTTTCTCTATTAGTTTAGCTTGTTTACTTTCTCATATTGCATTGCATTTTGTATGTTGCATCGAGTTAGGCATCTTTTACTTTCTCATATTGCATTGCATTTTTGTATGTTGCATGGATTTTGTGTTTTTAGCAATGGACATTTTTTCGTATATGGATTTTCATGTGATACTAAACTTTTGTTCATTATTTTTAATAAGGACCGATGATGAAGATCTCTAGCAATATGATAAAAATAAAGTTGTTTAAAAGGAACTGGAAGGATGTTATCTCATTCCCCTTTCTCATACTCTATTTCTTTTATATCCCCTTTCTTTTCTTATTCTCCACATTATCATTTCCTCTACTATCTCTCTGTCATATTTTTTATCGTTGATCGAATTCTTCTATCACCGCATTGCCAATCGAGGGGCATCCTCCATTCTTCTCATTTTTCTTCTATCCCTTCAAGATTTTCTACTTGTTTATGCTTTTCTACTTTCTTTGAAGTGACGTCACTTACGTCACCCCAAAGGGAGCAAAATGTAGACAACTAAAATATGCTTACACTTAGCATTTCCTCCAATACAACCGATTGACGACACTTCGTTAATCAACCCATCTTTGCTCCACTCTTGCATGCGCATTTACGACACCTTATTGGTCATATTCCTCCTGTAATCAGCTTATTTGGCAAATATCTCTCTTATTAGCTAAACATTCCTCCTTTAGACCATTCAGAACCTCCCTAGTTCTCTCTTGACCACTTCTATTGGCTTCGTAGGCTATCTATCAGTCACAATTGGTTATCTAGACCCCTCACAACTCTCAATGAGTCTCTAATCACTTGATAATCAAGTTTAACTAGCCTAATCCTAGCTTAACTAAGCCTAAAACATGTTTATCCTAATCTAATCTAAAAAATATTTTTGAGCTTTAGTCCCACATGCACCCAAATTCCAAATTCTCGCCAAGTAGAAAACTATAAATACAGGGCTAAGCCTACCCATTCAAACTATAACTTTACACACAAACACACCTTGTTTACATAAAAAATCTCTCTCACATTTGGAGATATTGGCATTAGAAATAATTTGTGATAGCTTTAAGCTATAGAACATTTGGATCTTGGCCATACTTCATTGTTAAGAGCTCCCCCATCTTGCATCCATCCATTCCAAAAATAGTTAGTAAGGGAAAATCTAAAGCTTGGCCATGTAGCCAACTTGGAGAGATCTCTTCACTGTGTTTGGGAGTAAACAACACACAATTTGATTTTTTAGAATCTAGCTAGGTTCACTTTTATTAATCTTTCATAGTGTAGATAGTAGTATACATGTTAGTTTTTGATGTTTTTGTCAAACTTATAATGCTTGCATGTTAGTTTCTCTTGTTTAGATCTAATCGATGGTGCATGAATGAGTTAGCACATGACTTTGAGGTTCTTTAGCCTCATTTCATAACTTTTGCAAGTTTCCATTGCACACTGACCATATTGAGAAATTCAGATTTTGGGCATTCCATTTTCCTTTGATAGCGAATCGCAACATTGTGGCAATATGTTTTCACTAAGGTTGAGCAGAAGTTACCAAGTGGTACTCCAAACCCCTTTATGTGGCACGTAAATTCCAATTTTGCACTAAGATCCTTGCTACTACTCATGTGTTTTACTATGTGTGTTGGTGCACTTCTCACAATTTGCTCACCCAAACTTGCCAAGCTGCTCTAGAACATTTATGGTTTTAAGTTTCCTTTTATACTAGTTTTCGTAGCATTGCTTGGAAATTCTATTTCCTTCCTCTAACATGGGGATCATTTATGTGTACGGGAAAAGTGTTTCCTTTTGTGCTAAATAGGTGATTAGGTGTTTATCGGGTAATTAGGCTTGGAAAATCTGTTGTGCCATTGTATTGAACTGGAGTCCCCATGGAAAGAAATGTTGGAATAATATTGGGTTCGTATACTTTTATTATCACTTTGGTTACTATCAAAATTACATGTGCCTTTGTTGCCAAATTTTTTTGGAAATCCTTTGAAATGGTTAAGGCTTTGATGAATTGGATTCACGATGGGTTTTGCACAGGATCTATTTTAATTCGTTAAATATTTGGTGGTATCCTATCACCACCGATGGTGTTCTTGCACTTACTAAAACTTTGGGCATAAAATAGATTTGCCTCTATCGCAAAGGAATTCATACGATTCAGTATTTAGTGCACCGTAAAGAATGGATTTCTTTGCAAAAGATCAAGATGAAGTTAAATCTTTCCAATTCGGATCTTCCATATATTTGAAGAACTCAAATGCTCATGTCTGGTTGTTATGCTCCATAAATTGGAGCTTCAACGACTTGCAGTTTGGCCGCATGATTGGTGGTGGAATCAAGAAATTTCCTTCCTCCAATACAAAACTAGAATAGTTTACTATGGTTTGAGCCCACTCTCACCCACCATTGATAAGCTTAATAATTGGTGTGGATTGCGGTTTATGCATTACACTTGGCTTCACTGAAATTTCCCATACCTTGAACTCTCTTCTTGAGCCTAAATTTCCCATAGCAAGGTCTACATGTGGGTGAAAGGATTATTCATTTCTTTATCCCTAATCCTAAATGTCCTATTTTATTTTTCCCTGATTCTTTCAAATAAATATTTTTGTCTTTCCATCATGCTCTGACAATAACTGGAAGTGGATCCATTCTTTATTTTTTCCTTATTACCATGAATTTGTCCCGTGGTGCCCGGCCTTATTTCGATATTTTAGTCCTTTTCCTCATTAGATTGATATAATTTGGAATTCATTTCCTACCTATATTTTGTTTCATATTTGGAAATCTCCCAATGCTTTAATTTCAAGCATGATCTATATGTAACTTGATTTTCTAGTAATGACATAGCGATTATTCTGTATGCTATGCACATTCAAATTCAAGCTCAAGTCGCTAAGGTTTTCCTAGATTTTTCTCATCTTCATGAGCTACCGATCACTAGGGGAGTGTACGTTGCACTATGAGTCGAGTCGTGCCGAATCCTCAACTACCTCTACCTTAGCCATCGCCACCGTGGGACCACGTCAAAGGATCTCGATCTCTTAGCCATCATTTTTCCTATCCTCGGTGACCTTAATCCACGTCATCTTCTAAATCGGGCTAGAGATCTCTAATGAGGGGAAACGGAATTGCTTGATCTCTCTGTGGTGGGGATCTCTACCACTAAACATGTATATCATTGCTGGATATATTCCCCTTGCATAGGGAATCATGGTGCCATTAAAAATGTAGTTTCTTGATCATGAAATTTGGAAGGTGAATCCTCCTTCGGTAGAGATTACTAGTGGAGAGTTCATCCCTACTCGGGATGATCCTCCCCCTACTCTTAGTGTTACAAACTATGTTTAATTGTGATTGTTGTCTTTTCTTTTGTACTCTCTGGTTGTTTGGTGGGCATTTTGATGTAGCGCTTGTGAAATTTTTGACCTTGTTGGTGCCATTGTGGTGTTTTGTGGGACCATGAGTTCTCTCGTTGCACCTTACTTTGTAACTCTCTTTTATTTTAATAATATAAAAGGAAGTTCCAATAAAAATAAATCTCAAGTCAAGTATATATTTTAAATTCCTAAGTTTTTGTTAAATATAAATTACAATATTTAATACTTCACTTTCATATTATAAAGCAATTTTTAAGAGTTTACCATACTCTTATGAAATTAGTATACAAACTTAAAAAATCATAATACATAATTAATGATAGGCTAAAAATTGTTCAAAGGTGTAGTGAAAACATTTTTTTTTCTTTTCTTAAATAACTTTCATTGAATAAAAATATTCACATGGTATTTTTCAAAACAAATCATTTTCTAACACCGCTGAATATAATAGCTTAATTTTGTTGACAAAATTAATATTTAGTAGTAGGACAATAACACAAGAAATCACACTTGAGGTTTCCGATCTTAATGTGGAAAGTAAAATATTTTTAAGTGAGAAAGGAAATTGAAACACACAACAAAGCATTATAATATTTATAGTTAGAAAAATAAAAAGATAATAAAGTAGTGAAAATTGTAGTAGAAAAGATCATGATTCTAGAAGAATGGGAGTATCTTGAAAGGGAAGGAGCCATGGGGATTAAAAGGGGAGTGTTAAGGATAGGGAACAAATAAGGGATTCCTCTTATATGCGTGATTCTAGACGATGTGTAGAGGACTTTTTCATAGCAATTGAATGAAAAATGGGATGAAATTCAAAAGGAAGACAACGAGGTAACTATCGATATAATGTGTGAAGGTAAGTCCCTTTCTTTCCATGCTGCCAATATCAATAGTGGCTCTCTTTATAGTAAGCCCTTGAAATTTTTGGATTGAAAATGACCAAACCATTTTAACTAGTAATTGCCTTTGTTTACCTATGTAAATTGGTGGAGTTGGGACATAGTAGCATTTTTACATCCTGTTAGGGGCCCGTTTATCAATCAAATTTGATGATGAAAAATAAAACCAATTCGGGAAGACCGAAGGAGTTTTCGCAAAAATATTGACGATATATATAGTAGCACCATTTAATGGAAATGTGAATTAATCTATAAAATACAATTTGAATATTAAATATCCTTCCTAAATTATTTTGGAGTTATTTCCAATAGATTTATTAACAATTTAATAAGGTTGTAACTAATAACTAACTCTTCACGGTTGTTGTCCATACCTCCTCCTAAAAGATTGAAACAACTCTTTCGCCATTCCTACATGCTTCGCCTATATAGGGTGTATTCATATTACATGTGACAGTCACTCTCCAACCATTACAAGTAACATGTGTAGTCACAAAATCATGCACTTTACACATTATTTAGTCCTGGTCTCATACTATTATTTAGAAGGTTTTTGAGTGAAGAAAGTACTAATTAACCCCCATCTTTTGGCCATCTTGTTTTATTTATTTCATCATTACTGACCTTTTACACCCACATGACTAGTTTATTTTGGTCATCCTCCATTTTGTTAGCATTGAATAGTGTTCCTGCGCTAGTACTTGGGTTCCCATGGACGCCGTATTTTCACCAGGGTGCTCCGATCCTTTTTGAGCTTTACCATAACTTTTTGGGCACTTTTTATTCATTTCAACTTCTTATCATTTTGGTGCTCGACCATTTCGGGGTTAATAAAGAAATTAGATCAAGATAATCCTATAAATATTAATTTATGAGACCACAATGAGGGACTAAGAACTAGTCACTACTATCATCCACCTAGTGTTGCATCCATTTGAAAAATCACTTTCATCCTTTAGCTCCATCACAAGGACAAGATTGGTTCATTTGCATCACACAAGCATAGGGGAGGGATTATTTTAAACTCCATAAACACATTCTATTACATTATTTACATTTATTTATTGCTTCCTACTTGAGAAAGCATGTATGGAACAAGAGCACGTATGACACATATGGACACACACACTAGAATTATATTTAGGTCCGAAATGTAGTGTAACACTCAATTAGTAAGCCCATTGTTGTGGAAGCTGAGGTTATTCTGGCCCATTCATTTGCATTCTTCTTTTTTTAGGTTTTTGATTCTCCTTTTGGTCTTTTACAGTCTGCTATACATCTTGCATTATTAGTCACATATTCAACAAAGGCAATGAATCTTATAAGAAACATAATGAGGGTTTCAAACCACATACCGGACCTATGAACTTAAGTTCTAGATATTTTACACAAATTAGGGCACCCAATCTTGAGGAAAAAAGCACCCGTAGGTGACCCAATCCCTCTCCAGGTGCTCCAGTTCATATAGATATCTCAGATCCATCCTCTTTGGGGCCTCTGCACATTCCTTCCTTTTGTTTCTCCAACCACTTCTACAAAATAGTCTAATGAGATCCTCTAATCAAATGAGTCACTTCCTCACTCTTCTTGCATATTAGGGTTTCTAATATCATTATATTAGTTGTTTGGATCATTTCTATATTATTTTACTAAATTCACATATTATAGACTAGATTAAATATCTCATCTTTTTAGTTAATCATTTTTGTGAACCCGACTCGATCATTCATGCATCTAGGATCTTCATTCATTACTTATCATCCTATGGATCGGCCATCATGAATATCTCCATCATTTATTATTTGCTTGAAAATCATGTTTTACTACATCGATTCCAAGAATTTCTTGCTACTAATCGTAATTATGCTTTGACATGCATCTACATTCGGTTTTTCAAACATTTGCCAATCCATTCTCTTCCCAACCAATTTTTAAATCTAACCTTCCGATGATGTTCAAACTTTTGATAGTGACCGCCTTTAAATATCATATGTCATATTCATAATGTAGTTGTTAAACACACTTTGATTGATAATGTATCTAAAATTAACTTGTTTCCTATGTCATTGATTGAAGCTTTAGGTCTTTTTCTCATGGCATTAGTCCCTCTATTGTTTCACCGTGCTCTTATGATTGTTATTTCCATCCATGTTTCAGGTCACATTACATTACCTATCAAAGTTGGTCCTAAGACTATGCACACTTTGTAATTTTTATTGTTGATTTCAAGTTACCTACAACTATCTTCTTGGTAGGCTATGGATTCATTCCATGCAAGTTTTCACCTCTATTTTCTATAATTGTGTAAAATTCTTACATGAGAGCATTGAGTACATTGTTTTTCATGACCATGATCCATTTCATTATTTTGACTAGGATCCTATAACTAGTCTTCATATTCCACGCACAAATATTAGAGGTGAGCCCAAACCTATCAAGGAAACACCACACTTAGCACCACTTGATGGTACAATTTTTGTGATAAATGTAGTTTCTTTTGTGCCACCTATTACAACTACTTCTATTATTCCTTATCGGGGCCTATTCAATCTATGAATGTTGTTCTATCTCAAACACCTTTACCTATACCACCTCCACTATCATGCCCACCATTCAGTTACACACTCTTCATTAATGACTCATATTGGGAACATATTCCATTTTATTCTACATGCAATGACACCATATGTACACATGATGCCTTGGGTTACTTACATTTTTCTTGAGCATCTCTATCCCGCACCACACACTCCTAAACTTTATTATGGATTGTTTCACATTATTATTGCTCATAGATTACGTGTCTTTCATATCATAGTATATCTATCACAAAATCCTAACTCTTCTCCACTCACATTAGGTCATTAATTCCTTCATTATATTGGGGTCACTCTAGATCCATATCATATTGATAACTCTTTCCCCATTCGTTTAAAACACATCTTCATCTGCAATAGCTCTTTCTTAGTTCATACACGAAAGCTTAACTCATTGGTATACACATGGTTTTACTCTTCCTCGATTAGCCTATGAGGATTATGCTATTGGTATATACAACTTATTTCTCAATGGTTCATTATGTGATCCACGGACACTATTTGTTATCAATTTACTAATGCTTTTATTTTTATTATAACCCAGAAGGATAATGATATTCTCGATGACTTTACCTCGATATTCTTGCACATGATTGGAGGGACATGGCGTTACATATTCCTACACCAATCATGATATTAGCATTGAGAAATCCCTCATCTTTATATTATTGTTCACTCATATCCTTACATTATACTACACCACACTCCTAACATTGCCACATACCTCATCTTGACATCATTATACATACATCTCATAGTCATATGATTTCGTCACCACATAGATTGAATGATGTACCTTCATCCCACACTCACTATGATTAGTTGATTTCATTCATGACTTGGGGGGTATATCATAAAATACACCCCCACCCATCACCACATCTAAGCATACATTATCTTTTCTTTGTCAAACATTAATCTTCTCACCTAGGCATGCTCATTATGAATTTTAGTGTGCTCATTACCCAATGAAATAATCTTGTTCTTTGGTTCACACTTCATTATTGAGGTCTTGCTACACATAAACCCGCACACTACATTATAGACACCGCATATCATGTTTCATGTCTTGCATCATACATTCGATATTTAGTCCATATAATTTAAATTTTTTCATATCTATACATCCTACTAGTCTTCATCATACTCATCTAGCATTAAATCCTCCATAATATATGATTTTAGGAACACTACACATATTGCATTCAATACTATACACTACATAGACATCACATGGTCATTCATCATCTTCATTACATATGCGAGATGATCTTCTACATGCTACTGATCACTACCCTATGACGAACTTTAGTTCCTTGGTCCATACTCGACTATCAAGGGTTTACAAATCAAATGGAACTTACATTCATCACACGTTATAATTCAACCTTCTATCATGTGACATTCCCTGGTTAGTGACATGTACTAAAGGATAAATGGTCACCGACTCCATCATCTTGTAGTGGTACACGCTTTAGGCTACATAACCACTCCCTTCATTCCTCATATAGTGATATACTCTTTTGGATACATCATCACTCTTTTGATCATCTTGTCGTGATATACGACTCATCTATAAGGATCACACAAACATCATTTGTAGCTTGCATGTCATCAATACACATGTACACATTCATCAAAGCTCATTAGACATAATAGACATTATTGGACACTTTCTCGATGTTGCACTCTTGTTTATGGTTCATTCTTGACTATCGAGGGTGAAAACCAAATGAACCTCACTAGATACATTTTCATTTACTTGGGTGGCATGAGGCTCTATCACTCCATCTTGTATTTCATTCCATCCATCCATGATGCTTTTACTCTTGCTTACTTTTTCTTGTTCATCGTCCCTTTATTACACATGCTAGTTAGAATACTTGTTTGAAATTTATCTATATAATTCACACTTGCAGATTAATTTCTTTTTCTAGTTGTTATTGCAGATACTGGTCTCTTACATACAACACATATACTCTCCTTATACTCTTCCTACACTAGTTGATGGGGGCATCGACATTCATCTCTCATAGGTGTTATTGTTTCATTTTGTACTTAGTGCTTTACATTATTGGGCTTTACATAGTTTTGAAACACTAGTTATCTTGGTAACATGCTAACGGGTGCTACATGTCTAGCATTTGTTATGTATGGATATTTTCTTCCATAATTTTTTTTTACAATGTATACTATTGTTTTGTTTTACATTTGAGTCTTTCCCTATGTTTTATGTGTACACTTGTTTGTCATTTGCGGCGATGTTTCCTTGTGTGTCATGCAACTTCATGAGTTATGTCGCATGTTTTCCACCGCTTTATACAACTTACCTGTCTTCTTATCTATTTACATTAGTTTGATATGTAGCTTATATAATGTTTTCTATATGCATACTTGTTCGTAATAACACTTGTCTTTAGATATCCTTCTTGATTGTTTGTGCCTTGGTTTCTACCAAGCACTTTCCATGGTACATTTGATGCGTTGGTGCTCTTTGAGAACCACATTATCCTATTAGTGAATTCAAATGTGTCCCCAAAGAGGGGGCATCATTTGGGATTTACATACTAAAACCATGCATTTTCCAGAGATCAAGATGAAGTTAAATCTTTCCAATTCAGATCTTCCATCTCTTTGAAGAATTGAAGATCTCATGCTCGTTGTTATGCTCCATAAATTGGAGCTTCAATGATTTGTAGTTTGGCCGCATAACCGGTGGTCGAATCAATAAATTTCCTACCTTGTGTACAACACTAGAATAATTTACTAGGGTTTGAGCCCACTCTCACCCACCATTTATAAGCTTAATACTTGGTGTGGATTACACTTTACACATTACACTTGGCTTCGCTGAAATTTCCCATACCTTGATCTCTCTTCTCGAGCCTAAATTTCCCATACCAAGGTCTACTTGTGGGTAAAAAGATTATTCATTTCTTTATCCCTAATCCTAAATGTCCTATTTTATTTATCCCTGATAATTTCAAATAACTATTATAGTCTTTCCACCATGCCCAGACGATCCGGAAGTGGATCAATTCTTTATTTTTTCCTTATTACCACGAATTCATCCCTTGGTGCCTAGCCTTATTTTGATATTATAGTCCTTGTCCTCATTAGATTGATATACTTTGGAATTCGTTTCTTGCCTGTATTTTGTTTCATATTTGGAAATCTCCCAATGCTTTAATTTCAAGCACAATGTATATGTAACTTGAGTTTCTAGTAATGACATAGTGATTATTTTGTCTACTATGCGCATTCAAATTCAAGCTCAAGCTGCAAAGGTTTTCCTAGAGTTTTCTCATCTTCATGAGCTTCTTGATCACTAGGGGAGTGTACCTTGCACTATGAGTCAGGTCATGCCCAATCCTCAACTACCTCCACCTCAGCCATTGCCACTGTGGGACCATTTCAAAGGATCGATCTCTTAGACATCATTTTTCCTATCCTCGCGGTTGCCCTTAATCCACATCCTCTTCTAAATGAGGCTAGAGACTGATAATGAGGGGAAAGGGAATTGCTATCTCTCTGTGGTGGGGATCTCTACCACATGACCATGTATATCATTGCTGGATATATTCCCCTTGCATAGGGAATCATGGTGCCATTAAAAATGTAGTTTCTTGATCACGACATTTGGAAGGTGAATCCTACTTTGGTAGAGCTTACTAGTGGAGATTTCATCCCTGCTCTAGATGATCCTCCCCCTCCTAGTGTTACAACATGTGCTTGATTGTGATTATTGTCTTTTCTTTTCTACTCTTTGGTTGTCCGGTGGGAATTTTGATGTAGTACTTGTGAAATGTTTCACCTTGTTGGTGCCCTTATGGTGTTTTGTGGGACCACGAGTTTTTCGTTCACAGACCTTACTTTGTAACTCTCTTTTATTTTATTAATATAAAAGGTAGTTCCAATAAAAAGAAATCTCAAGTCGGTATATATTTTAAATTCCTAAGTTTTTGTTAAATATAAAATACAATATTTAATACTTCACTTTCATATTATAAAGCAATTTTGAGAGTTTACCATACTCTTATGAAATTAGTATACAAACTTAAAAATCATAATACATAATTAATGATATACTAAAAATTGTTCAAAGATGTAATGAAAACAACTTTTTTTTCTTTTCTTAAATAACTTTCATCAAATAAAAATAATCACATGGTATTTTTCAAAACAAATCATTTTCTAACACCATGGAATATAATAGCTTAATTTTGTTGACAAAATTAATATTTCGTAGTAGGACAATAACACAAGAAATCACATGTGAGGTTTTTGATCTTAATGCAGAAAGTAAAATATTTTTAAGTGAGAAAGGAAATTGAAACACACAACAAAGCATTATAATATTTATAGTTAGAAAAATGAAAAACATAATAAAGTAGTGGAAATTGTAGTAGAAAAGATCATGATTCTAGAAGAATGGGAGTATCTTGAAAGGGAAGGAGTTGTGGGGATTAAGAGAGGGGAGTGTTAAGGATAGGGAATAAAGAAGGGATTCCTCTTATATGTGTGATTGTAGAAGATCAGTAGAGGACATTTTTCATAGCAACTGAATGAAAAATGGTGTGAAATTCAAAAGGAAGACAACGAGATAACTATCGATATAGCTGTGAAGGTAAGTCCCTTTCTTTCCATGCTACCAATATCAGTAGTGGCTCTCTTTATAGTAAGCCCTTGAGATTTTTGGATTGACAATGACCAAGCCATTTTATCTAGTAATTGCCTTTGTTTACCTATGTAAATTGGTGGAGTTGGGACATGGTAGGATTTTTGCATCATGTTAGGGGCCCATTTATCAATCAAATTTGATGACAAAAAATAAAACCAATTCAGGAAGACCGAAGGAGTTTTCGCAAACAATATTGACGATATATATATAGTAGCACCATTTAATGGATATCTGAATTAATCTATAAAATACATTTTGAATATTAAATATCCTTCTTAAATTATTTTGTAGGTTGTTTCCAATATATTTAATAGCACTTTAAAAATGTCACAACTAACAACTAACTCTTCACATTTGTTCTCCATACCTCCTAAAAGATTGAAACAAGTTTGTCTCCATTCTTATTGTTAGAGTAGGTATTTACCTTAGCTCATGTTCACCTAGGTACTTTATTTACGTTTATTGTAGCTATCCTCACCCACTTATGTGTGTGGATATTTCTTTTATCTTATTTAGATATTACGAGATATTATCTAGTTTTTAGGTATAGTTCTTTCCTTGATCTATGGTATTGACTAGATCCTTGATGTCTAGTTCTCTCATAAATCTATGGACTTGACTAGTTCTTTGATGACTAGTTCTTTCCATGATTTATGGCTTGATCTACGACCTTGACTGGTTCTTAGATTGTTATTCCTTGCCTATTTAAGCAAGGCCCATTCTCAATGTATTGCATTGAGTTCCATAATAATATATGATATTGTTGCTCATTTGTTTGCAAAGGTTTTATGTAAAGTTATTATGGTGAATTGCTTTCATCTTATTGATCGTGGTGTTTGATTAGCATCTGTGTTCTTGGCTTGGTATGATCTGGTTATCATTCCTTTCATGGTATCAGAGCTGGAGATTGCTGTTGACATTCGTCTGTAAGTTTTATTTTGCAAATAAATTCATTGTATATTCATATATTTGGGATTTGGTCATATTTTGTTGTTACATGCATTTTTATGCAAAATGGAGGCTTCCATTGCATCCTTAGCCCTTGGTCATATGGAATGGTCATATGAGGGTGTAAAGATTATGATTCCTACTAGTAGGTGCTTAACTTCAGCCCCCTTTAATTTCATTTGTGTTGTGAAGGCAACAACAATTTATTGTGTTTTAGTGGAAAGTAAAAAAAAAAAAGCAGAGCAAAATATTAAAATGCTTATAACTTTTGATCAATAACTCGGTTTTGATTGCCTGTTTTGTGTGAAACTACTTTTTTTTTCATTCTATTTCCATTAGAAATATTTATTTTGAGACTTGCACTATAATTATAAAGTTCCAAATATGGAGGAGTGTTGTAATCAATTTTGGATGCAATTTCAGCTGAGCCCGACGTCCTAAATTTTTAGGAGTTACAGTTTGTACCTATCATGGATTCTGAGAATGATATGCTTTTGTCTGAAGTATGTGGACTTCAAGAGGATATTGTAAAATTTGTGGAAGAAAATAGATTGCTCAAGAAGTGAAATTCTCTTCTACAATCACTCATTCACGATAAGGATACAATAATACACTCCTGTAGAACAAACTTACTAGCCTACAACATCGCCATCATATTGTGGACAACCATATCCATGCTCCTAGTCCACTTGTAGTTGTTGCTCTTGTACCCACTGACATTGATCTGCCATTATTTGAGCCTGAACCTACTTTTGATGCTTCTAAACCTGTGAGGCTTGTTACTGCATGCTCTTCCACATCTGTGCCTATTACAGTACCACATGTTGTGTATCCTACTTCTGCTCAGTTGCATGGCTTTTTTAAGAAGCATACCACTACATTCAGTTCTCACATGCTCCATTTTATGGGTCTCACTAGCGGAGTCATTGACAGACATTCACAAGGTATTGTTTCCTCTATTCCACATGTTAAGTGGAATTCTCGTCATGACATTGGTTTTCGAGCAGATACTTCATTGGGATCACACATTGACAAAGCTCCTTTTTTGTTCGCTTGACTCTTTCTGAGGATCATGAGAAACACATGAGTTCTGGACCTTCGCTTAGGCTTGAGAAACCTGAGATTTCAGGTATCAGGACATGATTAACCTTATACACATTTCGATGTTCTTTTGCATGCACCCATTGTGCATTTTGCACCAAGTCATATGCAGACATCATCTTCATCCATCCTTGTTGATTTGGGGTGGATATCGATCACTCATGGTGGCAACATAGGCATTCATTGAGAGGCCTCTACATGTGTGGCTCCTCAACCATTGGGCCTCTTGCTCCACTTTCTATAGCTTATGTATTGTGATTCTTCTTGTTTTGAGCATTTTTCTTTAGCAGGTGTAGTGTATCTCTTTTGTTTGATGAGAGATTTTGTATCGTATTTTTGACACTTTTGGCATGTTAACAAAGTAGCTCTTATGGGGGATCTATTCTAGTAGTGCATTCCGGTGTTAGTTTGTCGGTGTATCGAGTAGTTATTTTGACAACTCATATAGACTTATAGTGTCACTCCACCCATTCAACAGTATGGGAGGGTGTGGTGTTGATGTTGCTTCTTCGGGTTTCGTGTCCTTTCCTTATTACTTTGGCTTTTCTTGGATCGTGACACTGGAGTTTGTGTCCTTTCCTTGTTACCTTGGCTTTTCTTGGATCATGACACTCTGGAGTTTGTCTCCTTACCTTGTTACTTTGGGTTTTGTTCTTGGATCATGACACTGGAGTTTGTCTCCTTACCTTGTTGCTTTGGGTTTTGTTCTTGGATCATGGCACACCTATTTGCAACAGTTTATCGAATTATGTTTGGTGTTTTTTTTGCACTTTCGACATCAATCCGTTGACAGTCTCCTTGTATGGAACTATTCTGGAAAAACCCAGTGTTAGTTGTTTTTTATTTTTGTGATCGAGCAGTGGATTCAAACCACAGTGCACACCAAACTTCTTCAACATTGTACGATTTTTTTAAGCCGAGTTTCTTGGGATGCCTTGGAGCGGGTCTTTACTCTCTTTACTTTATTATTATTGGTTTTGGGTACCTTGCGGTGTCCATTTTTTTTTTAGTTATTGTACATGAGTACCTCATTACGCCTAGTTGTCGGCACTCATAATGTTGACATGCCACTTCTATTTTGGCCCCTAGATTCACTTGAGGGGGGATGTTAGAGTAGGTATTTACCTTAGCTCATGTTCACCTAGGTACTTTATTTACATTTATTGTATTTATTCTCACCCACTTATGTGTGTGACTATTTCTTTTATATTATTTAGATATTAGGAGATATTATCTAGTTGTTAGGTATAGTTCTTTCCTTAATCTATGGTATTGAGTAGATCCTTTATGTCTAGTTCTCTCATAAATCTATGGACTTGACTAGTTCTTTCCATGATTTATGGCTTGATCTATGACCTTAACTAGTTGTTAGATTGTTATTCTTTGCCTATTTAAGCAAGCCCATTCTCAATGTATTGTATTGAGTTCCATAATAATATATGATATTGTTTCTCATTTGTTTGCAAAGGTTTTATGGAAAGTTATTCTCGCGAATTGCTTTCATCTTATTGATTGTGGTGTTTGATTAGAATCTGTGTTCTTGGCTTTGTACAATTTGGTTATCATTCCTTTCACCTACATGTTTCACCTAAATAGGGTATATTCATATTACATGTGACCGTCACTCTCCACCTATTACAAGTCACATGTGTAGTCACAAAATCATGCACTTTAAACATTATTTAGTCCCGGTCTCATACTACTATTTAGAGGGTTCTTGAGTGAAGAAAGTACTAATTAACCCCCATCTTTTGGTCATCTTGTTTTATTTTATTTCATCATTCCCGACCTTTTACACCCACATGCCTAGTTTATTTTGGTCATCCTCCTTTTTGTTAGGAAATAAGAGATAAAATATGTGGAATAATCCCTTACAGAATCACAACAGTAGAAACTAATATGCATAAAATATTACAGATCTCAAATAAAAGTGCAAAATAAATAACACAACACAGAGAGATAAGATTTAATGTGGTTCACCCAATTTGGGCTACGTCCACCAAGAATCACTTGCTCAGATTTCATTACAAGCCTCCACTCTCTCAATATAATACCCATATCTCTGTTTGGAGCTATGCTAAACAAACTCTAAAGAATTCACACCCGAATTCAAAACACATCTGTAATACATTTTCTTGTTTATGTATCATATGCATAAGACCATATAAATAGACAATTGCTTAAGCAGTTTGATACAAAACCATGGGTATCAAAACCATGGGCAAAAATTGTGGGTATCAAAACCATGGGAAAAAAACCATGGGTATCAAAACAATGGGTACCAAAAACCATGGGCCCAAAAATAGCCCATAACGGTTACCCATTACCCATGGGTTAATAAACCACCCATGAAAATTTACTTGAGGGCTTCACCCCCAAACCCCCTTGACCCACTCACCGGTGAGCGGGACCACCGTAAAAATACCCGAGTGTAACACATAGAAGGTGTACCACACTCTAACATGAAAATAGGATCCACAAACATAACATTTTGTTAGCATCAAATAGTGTGCCCAAGCTAGTATTTGAGTGCCCATGGATGACCTGTTCTCACCAAGGTGACCCGATCCTTTTGAGCTTAACCACCACTTTTTGGGCACTTTCTATTCATTTCAACTTCTTATCTTTTTAGTGGTTGACCATTTTAGGGTTAATAACAAAATGAGATCAAGAGAATACTATAAATATAATTTTATGAGACCAGAATGAGGGACTAAGAACTAGTCACTACTATCATCCACCTTGTGTTGCATCCATTTGAAAAATCACTTTCATCATTTAGTTCCATCACAAGGACAAGGTTAGTTCATTTTCATCACACAAGCATAGGGGAGGGATTCTCTTAAAATCCATGAACACATTCTATTCCATTATTTACATTTATTTATTGCTTGCTACTTAAGAAAGTGTGTCCGGCATAAGAGCACGTAGGGCACATATGGACACACACACTAGAACTACATTTGGGTCCCAAATGTAGTGCAACGCTTAGTTAGTAAGCCCATTGTTATAAAATATGAGTTTATTTTGACCCATTCATTTACATTCTTTTTTTCTTAGGTTTTTGATACTCTTGGTATTTTGTTGGTCTTCTATACATCTTGCATTATTAGTCACATCTTCAAAAGTGTAACAAATCTGATGTTAAACACAATGAGGGTTTTAAACCACCTACCAGACCTATGAACCTAAGTTCTAGATATTATGCACAAACCAAAGCACCCATTTTTCAGTCCAGAGTGCCCGTAGGTGGCCCAATACCTCTCCAGGTGCTTTAGTTCATATAGATAGCTCATATCCTTCCTCTTCGGGGCCTCTACACATTCCTTCCTTGCTTTTGTTTCTCCAACCACTTCGTAAAATAGTCTAACGAGATCCTCTAATCAAATGAGTCACTTCCTCACTCTTCTTGCATATTAGGGTTTCTACTTTCATTATATTAGTTGTTTGGGTCATTTCTATATTTGTTTACTAAATTTACATGTTGTTTTAGATTAGATTAACTATCTAATATTTCCCATTTTTATTTAATCATTTTGGTGAACCTAACTCGATAATTCATGCATCTAAGATCTTCATTCATTACTTCTCATCCTATGGTTCGACCATCATGAATATCTCCATCATTTATTATTAGCTTGTAAATCATGTTTTACTACATAGATTCCAATAGTTCTTACTACTAATCACAATTGTGCTTACATGTATCTAGATTCATTTTTTTCAAGCATTTTCCGATCCATTCTCTTCCCAACTAGTTTTTAAATATAACCTTCCGATGATGTTCAAACTTTTGATAATGAACCGCCTCTAAATATCTTATGTCATATTCATAATGTAGTTGTTAAACACACTTTGATTGATAATGTATCGAACTTAACTTGTTTCC
Source organism: Taxus wallichiana var. yunnanensis (assembly GCA_018340775.1). Classification (NCBI taxonomy): domain Eukaryota; kingdom Viridiplantae; phylum Streptophyta; class Pinopsida; order Cupressales; family Taxaceae; genus Taxus; species Taxus wallichiana. The sequence goes on from CM031240.1 coordinate 205,862,110, forward strand.
TTTGTCATTGATTGAAGCTTTAGGTCTTTCTGCTCATCGTATTAGTCCCACTATTGTTTGAATGTGCTCTTATGATGGTTATTTCCATCCATGTTTTAGTCACATTACATTACCTATCACTGCTGGTCCTAAGACTATACACACCGTATTTTTAATTTTTGATTTCCTAGTTACATACAATTGTCTTCTTGGTAGGCTATGGCTTCATTCCATGTAAGTTGTCACCTCTATTTTCTATAATTGTATAAAATTCTTACATGAGAGGATTGAGTACATTATTTTTTGTGACCGTGATCCATTTCATTATTTTGACTAGGATCCTAATACTAGTCTTCCTATTCCACGCACATATATTAGAGGCGAGCCCCAACCTATCAAAGAACCACCACACTTAGCACCTCTTGATAGTATCATTTTTGTGTTAAATGTAGTTTCTTTTGTGCCAACTTTTACTATTACTTCTATTATTCCTTATCGGGGCCTATTCAATCTATGAACGTTGTTCTATCTCATACACCTTTACCTATACCACCTTTACTACCATTTCCACCATTCACTTACACACTGTTCATTAATGGCTCTTATTTGGAACATATTCCATTTTATTCTACGTGTGATGACACCATATGTACACATGATGCCTTGGCTTACTTAGGTTTTTCTTTTGAGGATCTCTATCCTGCACCACACACTCCTAACTTTATTATGGATTTTTTTACATTAATATTGCTTATAGATTGTGTGTCTTTCATATCACATTCTATCTATCAAACACTCCTCACTCTTCTCGACTCACATGAGGTCATTAATTCCTTCATTATATTGGGGTCACTCTAGATCCATATCATATTGATAACTCTTTCCCCATTCGTTTAAAACACATCTTCATCTGCAATAGCTCTTTCTTAGTTCATACACGAAAGCTTAACTCATTGGTATACACATGGTTTTACTCTTCCTCGATTAGCCTATGAGGATTATGCTATTGGTATATACAATTTACTCCTCAATGGTTCATTACATGATCCACTAGACACTATTTATTATCGGTCACTAATTCTTTTATTTTCTATTATAACCCCGAAGGATAACGATAATCTCGATGACTTTACATGATATTATTCCACATGATTGGAGGGACATGGTGCTTACATATTCCAACACCAATCATGATATTAGCATTGAGAAATCCCTCATCTTTATATTATTGTTCACTCATATCCTTACATTATACTACACCACACTCCTAACATTGCCACATACCTCATCTTGACATCATTATACATACATCTCATAGTCATATGATTTCATCACTGCATACATTGAATGATGGACCTTCATCCCACACTCACATTAATTATGTTGATTTCATTCATAACTTGGGGGTATATCATAAAAATACACCCCCACCCATCGCCACATCTACACATCCATTATATTTTCTTTGTCAAACATTAATCTTCTCACCTAGGCATGCTCATTACAAATTTTAGTGTGCTCATTACCCAATGAAATAATCTTGTTCTTTGGTTCACACTCGATTATTGAGGTCTTGCTACACATGAACCCCGCACACTGCATTATAGACACCACATATCATGTTTCATGTCTTACATCATACATTCGATATTTAGTCCATAAAATTTAAATTTTTTCATATCTATACATCCTACTAGTCTTCATCATACTCATCTAGCATTAAATCCTCCATACTATATGATCTTAGGAACACTACTCATATTGCATTCAATACTATACACTACATAGACATCACTTGGTTATTCATCATCTTCATTACATATGCAACATCATCTTCTACATGCTACACTCACTACCCTATGAAGAACTTTAGTTCCTTGGTCCATACTCGACTACCAAGGGTTTACAAATCAAATGGAACTTACATTAATCGGACATTCATAATTCGACCTTCTATCATGTGACACTCCCTGGTTAGTGACATGTGCTAGAGGATAAATGGTCACTTACTCCATCTTGTAGTGGTACATGCTTTAGGCTACATAACCACTCCCTTCATTTCTCATATAGTGATATACTCTTTTGGATACATCATCACTCTTTCTATCATCTTGTCATGATATATGACTCGGATATAAGGATCACACAAACACACATCATTTCTAGCTTGCATTTCATCAATACAAATGTACACATTCATCAAAGCTCATTAGACATAATACACATTATTGAACACTTTCCGATGGTGCACTCTTGTTTACGGTTCATTCTTGACTACGAGGGTGAAACCCAAATGAACCTCACTAGATATATTTTCATTTGCTTGGGTGGCACGGGGCTCCTATCACTCCATCTTGTATTTCATTCCATCCATCCATGATGCTTTTACTCTTGCTTACTTTTTCTTGATCATTGTCCCTTTATTACACATGCTATTTAGAATACTTTTATGAAATTTATCTATATAATTCACACTTGCACATTAATGTATTTTTCTAGTTGTTATTACAGATACAGTCTCGACATATAACACATATGCTCTCCTTCTACTCTTCCTACACTAGTCACCGGGGGCATCCTTATTCGTCTCTCATAGGTGCTATTGTTTTATTTTGTACTTAGCACTTTACATTACTTGGGTTTTACATGATTCGACATACTAGTTATCTTGCTAACATGCTAATGGGTGCTACATGTCTAGCATTTGTTATGCATGGATATTTTCTTCCATACTTTTTTGTTACAATGTATACTATTTTTTGGTTTTACATTCGGGTCTTTCCTATGTTTTATGTGTACACTTGTTTGTCGTTTGTGGCCATGTTTCCCTTATGTGTCTTGCAACATCATGAGTGATGTCGGATGTTTTCCACCCACTTTATGCAACTTACTTGTCTTCTTGTGTATTTACATTAGTTTTCTAGGTAGCATATATAATGTTTTCTATATGCATACTTATTCGTATTAACACTTGTCTTTGGATATCCTTCTTGATTGTGAGTGCCTTGGTTTATACCAAGAACTTTCCATGTTACATTCATGCAATTGGAACTCTTTTAGAACCACATTATCCTATTAGCGAAGTCCCATGCACCCCCAAAGAGGGGGGGCATCATTTGGGGATTTACATACTAACACCACGCATTTACACATGTCCAATTCAAAGTGCACTTTCCACCCTTGGCATTGTGGGTTACATAAAGTAACATGGTTTAGACCAGTCTACAAACCTCTTACATAGCTTTTTTTATAAGATATGGTGTCTGTACACACCCAAATTTGCACGTGCTACATTTTCGGAAAATGGTAACAAAATGTCTCCAATTATTATTCATTTCTTTTCAAAAGGTGTTCAAGGTCCTAAACCCAGTTGAAGCTTATATTTGTTTCCTAAATTTTCTTACTTAGCCTTTGCATGCTTTTCCCTAGCTTCTCACTTCATTTAAGGCTAGTTTTGACCTTTAGTGTCAAAATTGTCGCCCCTCCTTGGTGGCAGCTTTTTTAACCTCCGCTAGGTAGTGATGTGGTTTTATAACAACCTCCCGACAAAGGCTAGCGGTCTTGTGTGCATTTTCAAGAATCTTCACTCATGATTTTTACACATATAAATCTACTCCAGTTAAATTTTTGGAAGTTTTTCTCAATCAAATTTCCTCAATTTAGGCTTGATTTGTTCATGCTTAGTTCCTCTTTCACTTGTGATTGTTGATTGCATATTTAATCGCCTCTTCATGTAACAATTTGACATCTCACTTCTACAAAGTGTGCTTGTCCTCTCTATATATAACTTTCTACAAATTGATCACTTGTTTTCAAGAAAAGGTTCGAGAATTATTTTCGCATCCATATAATTTTTAAGATGCCTTCTTTCCTTCTAGAAACCGCATATCCAATCTCGGTTATATTTTGCTATCTTTCTTCAACTTACATTGTTCCATACTACTAATTCAAGCTACCCATTGCTCCATCAATTTCCTTATTGCAGCCATCGCATTCCCGACCTCTAGGTGATGGGGACAAGAGGAACAAAAAGGATAAATTGAGGGCACCAAGTACCAAAAATCGGATTATCACATGTTTCTATATTCTAGGTTGGATTTTTTATTTGATTTCCTTAATTTCTTCAAAAAAATTGTTTCTAAATTATATGTAAACTCTCAAATAGAGTAGATAAATCATTTTCATAGTTACAAGCATTCGAATAGTTTCAAGCATCAATCCATATAGGAAAATCCTCTATTATTTTTTTGGGGAAGTTGCAGAGAAGAAAAGCTTCCAAGAAGCTCTGATTCCTTCTTTTGCTTCTGAGACAAAATTGAGGTTAGATTTACATTCATAGTTAGAAAATATTTCATTTAAAATAAAATAGATTTCCTTTCTTCATAGATAAACATCCACATGTGGGTGTGTTATTTGTTTTAGGATTTAGATTTAATTAGATTTAATTCGTTAGAAGCTTTATTGTTATTTCCTCATTTAAAAAAACAACAACAAAACATTTACTTTCATTAGATTAGCTTCCTTTATTTGTCTATTTAGTTCATATCTTTAATTTATAAAAACATAGCGTAGATTTCCTTTGTTTGATTATCTTTCTTCACTACATTAGTTCAATTACATATTGCATGAAAATTATGGGTGCTAGAGAGCCCAAGGATTACATACTCAAACTAATATTATCTCAATGAAATATTTTGATAGCACTACCGGACATAGATCAAGGTCTTATAATTCACGTCTTCCAAAAATTTACAGATCAGCAAACAATCAATGAATATTTAAGAGAGTTAAACATTGAAGATGACAAAGCGTATGAGTTTTAGTCAAACCAACGTAACTATATATTTCCTTGAAACTATGTAAACATCCACATGACCATCAATGAGAAAAATAAAGACACACAAATTATGATATGACTATAAAGGGGCCCAAATGAGAAAAAACATTTGGTTGTGACCCATTAGTTCTCAGAATGGATGTAGGAGACCTTTTACCAATATAGATACAAGCTTATATATACAAGTTTCTATAAAACAAATGAGATTTTCTAAGAAGATGACACAAATCCTTTTTTAAAACATAGAAGTTGATAAATCTTATGAGTATTGGATAGTTGGAAACATAGTTTGATCATTCACATGACCATACAAGGACCCTAACAACCAAGAAAATTTGGTAGTGGTCCCATAGTCCCATAACCAAACATGCCAAAGCTTATCACAAACATCAACACGAGTCTGTGCACGTTGGTTTTCTCGCACATCACCATTTCCACCTAACATCATATCACAATTGAACATTCTAAACGAGGAAGCTCATCAAGCCCTCACATTTTGGACCGCTCCTACCAACCACATCTAGATTATGTAAAACAAAGAATTTCTCATTTGTTTCATGACCCTCCTGGATATATTTATGAGACTCCTATTGGTTTCCCACAAATTCCGCAACCGGTAGAGAGGATATTTAAATGTCATGATATTTATTGCATTTTGTTTGTTGTTGTCATTTTTGATCCATTCATTTGACCCGTATATGTTAGACAAGCTTGCGTTACACTCAACGAGTAGATCCCATTATTGTAAGTTGAAGACATTCTATTACCTTGACAACCTGTCCATACCATTCACGTACACTTTCACCCACCACCACATTTCACTATTATTTAGCCATCCAAACTTCTACATCGTCTGCATTTTTAGCAGACGACCTCGGGGAGTCGAATGTAGGTGAAGTTCACTTATTAATTTTCATCTATAAAAATTGGTTAACCCAACGTGAAGAGCTAGTCTCCTTTCATTTCCATCTTCTTCATCCATCTTTCCTCTCTCCTATTATTCTATGGGTATTTATATACCCTTAGTAGATGTCAAGATACGATGGATACAACCGACCCATTTTTTGTCTAGAGGCATTCTAAAATCAAATGGGAAGACAACAACAATCGTGATCACTATAAGCATGGGAAAAAAATTACTCAGCCCATTCGTATGCCTTTCAAACTCCTACTCCTCGGGAACCAATAATGGATCCTCGGTTAACATCGAGGAAATCGACCAACGTACACAAAGACAACATCCTGAGTTCTCAAGCTCTAATAATATGAATTTTACCACAGAATTAGACTTGTCTCCTCAGCCTTTTCTTCAAATAGCCAATGAGTACGTAATTTCAACAACTCTCATTTTTAGATGAGGAGTATTTAGCGTGTTATACCGTAGTGAAAAATTCTTCCAAAATATAAGTCAACCTTTAGATAGGGTCCAAGGACTTGTAGATGTATTCCTTAAAAACAACACCACTACCCCTCTTACGGTGGAAAATGTTTCTAATGAGGGGTGGGAGAATAAGGAAAAAGTTATAGTAGGATATCACACTCCTCGAAACCCACAAAGGTTCAATAATTTAAGCAAAAACAAAATACCCTACTATCATTAGGTTATGTCATCTCAAAGCATTGGTGGACTAGGTTAAGGAATTTGAACTTTCTTAAAATAGTCAAGATTCATATGCTAGGTAGGGAAATATTCCCCTTTATCTACATAACTATCGCAAACACCAACTGCAATAAATCATGTTGTTTATAAAGGGGATTCTAGCCTTGGGGATCTTCTCACTGAGACAGGAACCTTGGGTATATACCCCCATGCTACGTACGGATATCCACAGCAGGAACCAACTGGAAATGTTTTCTCAAATGCCATCCCAACGGAATTGTAGTTTTCCTTGATTTGGGCCTCAAAATACATTCCAAAATAATGTTCCCCCTTATGTACACATGTATTCTAAGTCATCACAGGTGGACATGTACTCTTACCCATATGGTCAGCCACACATCATTCCTTATGCCCCAACAAACATATATGCTTCACCATACCAACAACCAATTCCACCTCCACCTCCCCAACAAGGATCATCAATGGTCGAATCCTATGTGGTAGGTACCTACTAATAATATCTCAAGGAACCCCTTGAATTTTCCATACAGTAATTTTATGCCCCCAAGGCCTCTTCTAGACCCTCCAAAATTTAAAGGGGAGGGAGATCTCGAATGAGCACATTAAGGCTTATGTGACCGCCATTTGAGATCTTCTCCCGTGGGATGCATTTTTACAGAGATCTTCCCTAAGACTTTATAAGGTATTGCTCTTAATTGGTACAATATACCCGAGGCTTTGATATACTCTTTCAAATAACTCATGTCGATTTTATTAAAGCTTTTGACATGAATAAATTGCTAAAGACAGAATCAAGAAATTATCGAACATAATACAAGAGCATAATGATTCTACCACACATTTCATCCAAAGATAATGGAAATTCCTTTGCTCATCTAGAGAATTCGGTTGTTAAATCTCTTGAGAAATTTCTAGCTTAACCGCGCAACTCTGGAGGATCTTATGAGAAATTTTTGTTTCATTACAAAAACCTAATAATGGCAATAAGAAAGAGACTAAGCAATAAAATCTTGAGTAGAGTAATATTTTATATGATGAAATTTTGAGATGGTCATATCCTCTTAGGGTTTATTTCTACGAGGTGTTCTTAAATTTTACTTATGATTTTCTCTGGATCTTTTAGACAATATACCAAGAGAAAGAAAATTTGACTTCAAAAGGTAGCCCCATCCATCTCCTCATCGAAGATGTATGAAAACACGAATGATAATAGTTTAAGGTCTCCAACCGCTACTTGCCACATGTACGGAAGATGAAAGTTCATACTTCATCAACAAAACAATCATAAACGTTTATATCTTGTTAATTTTCATAGGGGAGGAGGCTTCTTCAAGTGAAAATGCCTTTCATCCTAAATATATTGAGAATTTATTTTTGAAATAATAATTTATTTATATATTCATATCTTCCCACAAGGGGTAAGGACCTATTCTGGGAAAAAAATATTTTTAGTATATTGTTCTCTCTGCATGTGAGTTATATATTCCATTGCCAAACATATAATCTGGTGATTTTATTGTTCAAGTAAATTTACAATCTAACCTATTCAAGTCTATACTTTGCAATGTTTTTAACATTCAAAGTTAGATATTGAATTGAAATTTATTTATTTCATGAGGTCATTATGTTTTGTCGGAGAAATCAAATTATTTACACCAATCAATAAGAAAAAAATTGAATAACAAAACTACAATTTTAAAAAGATAGATAAAAATAATCTATAGATTACCGAATATGTAATAGATGAAAGACTAAATTATGTGGAAAAACCCCAACTACATTCTTACATAAATATCCATGATGGGAAATATCAAGATATTACTAACTCAAGATGAATAGCTTACATGAAAACTCATTTTGAGCTACTTTTAATCTCAACAAATATAAATATACCTAATTGGCAAAGTACAAGGATTCCTATTCTGAAAAATAAAGTGTAAAAGTCATTAGAATTTTCCTTACTAAAAATAGAATTTAGTCAAATTCATCTTTCTATAATAAGGTAGTGACATATTAATTGTTACTCAAGGTTTTCGTCTCTAGACCCCACGAGAGGGTCAACAATAATAGTGGGGGTTGAGTTGGCCCCACATAACTCCCTTCAGAAGTGAGCTATAAACTATGCCACAAAGGGATCCAACATTTAACTTTTTGGTCACATATCTAACCATCTCCACCTTGATAAAAATCTTCTTTCAATAATTTATGTATTACTTAGATACAATTATTTACACTTGAACCCTACCCAAGAATAAAAGGAACAAAATGCCATCATATAAAAAGAATAACAAGAGTAGAAACATAGATATACGTAACACAACTGAAAAAACATAAAAAAATGAAAATCAAATAGTCACCTCACCTTTGACTTCCTATGGTGGATGATATTCCATCCATCATCAGTGGCAAGATCCTCAAGATCATTGTGTGAGCTAAAATACATCCTAAGGTAGAATTTTTATCTAGTGCCCTCCCAAACCTTAATGATTTTTAGAGAGTCGTGGTCAAGTGAAATTGGGGATGATCCACTAGTAGACTTGGATAACAACAAAGGTACATTACCAAAATTCAAAACATCTTCTAATACCTTTGAAGAATCTTTCTTCCTCCGGTTTCCATCTTAATTCTTTAAAGGACTCCATAACTACATCCTAAGTGGTAAATGCTAAAGGAGGAAATTCTTCATAAAATCGAAGATCCGAAAATTGAGGGAATAACTAAAGAAAATAGTAGCCAAATTTTAGGGAAAGGGATCCCTCTATTCTTGAATCTTCATCTTCTAGATGATCATCAACATTAGAGTCAGCCTCATTTTGCACATCCTCACTTTATTCTTGTTGTTCTTTTGGCGGTGAATTTGTCAACTTTTCCATTCTCCCCGTGGTTTTACTTGAGTCATCAAAAGCTACATTAGGACAACTCACCGACGACCGTACCTCCCTCATCACATGTTTTCTTTTCAATGAGCTCTTTCTCTGATGCCTAAGACAATAGAATAAACATTTGTGCACCTTCCTCGATTTCTCTCGCATTTAGCCCTGAAGTTCCCAACAATAAATTAGGAGTAGTTAAACAATGTATTGAATCGGGAGGAGCTACCTTATCATATTTTCGTCCACTCACAATGGAGAATACACATATAATAATTATGACCTAAATCTTTGCATTCAACATAGATGATAGGGGAGATTTCATATAATGAGATATAGTTCGTAAATCGATAATTTGAGATGATCCATATGGTTCATAAGATAGAAAATGATGAGAGAGAACATTAACACACATCCTAGAAAAAACAATTCAAGTCTAAGACACAATGGTGCGATAAACCACTAACACCCCCTTGGGGATTTGGCCCTCCAATTTGTTCTTATCCCAAAACACTAATGTGAGTGCAAGGAACCTAACCTAGAAAGGGAAGGCACAAGGTAGCATATTCCCCAAATATAGTCTAAGTCACCATATGGAAATGTGTAAAATAGTTTTTACAAATAACTAGGGTCCTCCATTGATCACATTAAGAATATCCTTTTCATTCCAAGATAGAAATGTGAAAGATTCAAAAGATATGGCCACCACTTCTAATCATTTAAATGGATTTGATTTTTGTTTACCCAAATTTTAACTTCAAATCCATATTTTTTCCAACCCTTGCAAATATGCTAATGAGTATAAGATTGTATCTCTTCTTTGTTTTTGTACCCAAGATTTAGGGACATCCAATGATTTTGCTTCAATGTCCCATATCAAAGATAAGGGGGTAAATCCCTTATTTCTATTATGTCTCCTAAGAGACCATTAGCCTAAGATATTTTATTTTTCTCTTCTAATGTTTTCTTAGGAGATCTACAGCTCAAGTCATGGTTGAATTCCTCCACATTTTGATTTCCATCGTTCCCACCTAGAAGACCGATTTATTGTTATAATTGATTGAAAATATACTTTTACTATATTAGATGACCAGATCATCACGTTTTTTGCAAGCCAAAAGAATCCAAACACCATTTAACTTCTCTATTAATACTTGTTTTGTGAATATATAAACACAATATTTTGTTGTATGGACATTTGTCAATCCTACATTTCCTTCATAAATAACATAACTAACAAAATGATATTTAACTATTGTTGATATAGAATGACAACACCCCTGATTTTTATAACTCGAATGACTGAAATTTTCATTGCGATTACATAGCATGGAGATTTTCCCAAAGTGTGGGACATTACAATTGGGAAAGCTCTCCAGATGAAGTCCACTTCTTATTCCTCTATTCTAATAAAAACACTCAAATTATAAAGGATCTATCCTAAAATCTATATGAACTTACCAAGGAGACATGGTAAAAGGATTGCGAGAAATTAAACCTAATCTATAGGAGGTGATGCACCAAAAGGAATGTTGAATACCTACTTTGCATGGATATGAAAGCCAATAAGATTTAAGGGGATGAATACACACCACAAGTCAACAAATTGTTATGAATTCATTCATTGTTAAAAATGAAACACAATTTAACATGCACAATTAACCAAAATTGCAATGAGAGATCAAGAGAATATAATGAACACAAGAGAGGGTTGAAGTTCATCCACATAATTATATTATTGCTTCACATATTTGATACGAGAATTACAATGGTTAAGAGGAAAAAATTTACATTACAAGTTGAATAAGAGGTTTGAACTCCACGAATTCACTTACTAGACAAGAGAGGAAGGGAGGGTGGAAAGTAAGATTATCCAACCTTTTGAAATGAGCCCCTCCTTACAATATATAGGAAGAATGATAGAAGGGGGAGAGAGGAATTCATAATATTCTTCAATCACCCTAAAATGCATTAAAATCACTTGCAATGATGATGGATGCCACTACAAAACCCATGTGTCCATGTACTATGCCTTTTTAGAGAAGAAAAGAAGCCCATACCTCTTTATTTGGGTAGTTGAGAAATTTGGAGACACCCTCTAAAATTGCGTAGTGTATTTCCTTATTTTTAAATACTTAGCATATCTATGCTCCCAATCAAAAGTTATGGCCATCTAAAGATGAGGAATCCATACCTTAATAAATGTAAGTGGCTAATCTACCCTTTTGAACTCTAAAATTCCATGCACCGTTCAAAATTTTAAATTTCAAACTTTTGAGATTCAGAACGTCAGGATTTTCCACTTCAAAAATCATTGTATTATTTATCACTCAAGTGGGATTGAGAGTTCACGAAAAGATGAACGCTCGAAGTCAAAAATTTGGAATTCAAAGTTCAATCTCCAAAATCATGTTGCTTAACACTATTCATTGTTCGAGCCAAAACTTCCAAAATCTCGACACTTTGAAGTCGAAATTTAGACTTTTGGTTTTGGACCTTAGCATTTTTTGGTTTTTGGGGATTCAGGACCTTAGTTTTTGAGGTTTCAGGACTTCAGGTTTTGGGTTTACGGGACTTCAAAGGTTTCGGGTTTCGGGCCTTTGGGTATCAAGGATTGGGGACTTCGGGATTCATGCTTCTAGTTTCGGGATTTGGGACTTTGTGTTTTGGGATTTGGGAGTTTGGGTTTCAGGGATTTGGAACTTCTATTAACCATCTCGCCGGGTCATGAAACCTATAAAATCTAGAAATTCTAAATTCCAAATTTTGGACTTCGAGTTTTTCGACATTTATATTTCCCTACATGGCATTTTTCACTTGGTGGACCCTACCGCCATCTCCAAACTCCGAATTTCTGAATTTCAAATTTAAGACTTTACACTTTGATGTTCAATGGACCTTTTGTGCTCTGTCGATTTGAAAATTTTCCCCGAGAATCAACATGCTTCTATGTCTGAAATTCAAATTCCTTTAGACTCCAAAATGTTTCTTCAAACGTGCATCTTGTCGATTCTCAAAGCATCTCACCGGTTCAACTTTCTTGACTTGACTCTAAAATGTGAGCTCCCAAGATAGAATCAATTCATCAATCCCTCAATTTTCTCTCACACTAAGGCCTTGTTTGTCAATTTTTTCCTTAAGGGAAAAATTGGATAAAAACTAAAATATGTTTGTTCCTACCGTGATAAGTAGGATTATCGGACAAATAAATAACACTTTGAGTGTAAGATAATACCTTCATTTTGTATCAATGTCTTCCAAACTCCTCCAATAGGCCCTTTAGCAAAATTTCCTCTTGAAAATCATGATTGGAAGATAGACATTCTACCTCGTAGTTGTGAGTAATAGTAATCTTTTGAAGCTTTAAAATCCACCTAATTGGTCTACCTACAAGTGTAAAATATATAACCACAAGATGATATATTTTTTCCAAATCAATTGCAAAATTTGAATCAACATATCCAAAAATACAATTACCACTATTATTATAAGTGATGTAGTAATCACGTATTCCTCACAAGTATTTAAACACCCACTTCACTACTAATCAATGTTTTATACCTATATTTTCCATATATCTACTGAAAACTCCAATCACATGTGAAATGTCAAAGCTTGACAACCCATATCACACATTAAACTTTGTACTAAAGTTACATATGGTACATGAGACTTTGAAAGGGGAAGCAAAATATATTCTAACTGGTTTCACATCTTTTATACCAAATCTAGGTATTATCTTTTCTAAATAAATATGCTATGATAACTAAAAATTTACCATTTTTAAGTCTCTATGTAGTTGTTATCTCTCGAAAGTGCACCTTGTAGAGAGATGGCTGCAGGTGTTCTAAGCTTGCAAAATTTATCTCTCTCTTTCGTAGATACAATGGAAACACCTCAAGTCTATGGGTATACCTATTTTGAGGTGAGTCTCTAGTATCAAGGTCGGTTCCTTATTGATGTATCCTAAACTGATTTCTTGGGGTTTAGGGGTAAATGATGACTATAAAATGAAATTAAAGCGAGGTGATACACCAAACTTTTATAATGTCTTTGATGAGTACATGCATAACTAATATAGTAATGAATTTTTAGTGCACAAGCCAACAATTTTCTGCATATTACTAAGGGCAAACACTTTGATGTATTGAGGGAAAAATCACAACAATACTGCTAAGTTAAACATACACATTAATATCATGTACAAATTACTGAAAATTTGCAACATGGTAAGATGATTAATCAGGGAATTCAACATTCACAAGATTAATTGAGCATACACAAGACTTCAAATAATTGGAAATATAGAAAATACTTTAGATTTATAGGGAAAAACTAGTAGAAAATGTTTCAAAGACTCCCGTAAAAAAAGGTCCTCCCTCGTGCTTTACAACGGCACACAATATATACCAAAATTAATTCACCCACCCTTCCTAAAAATATAATAAGGTTTTACTCACCCATGCATTTTATTTTTATCCTTTATTTATTAATAAATAAAGGAATAAAATAAATTAAACTAATACAAAGAGGCATAATATCTTTTGATTACATAAAGTCAAACTACAGTTGATTGTTCTATTTTTTAGAAACACATGGGTGAATAATTTGCTAATAATAAATCTTGCTTGATGAACAAGTCTCTTCATAGTGAATGCAAGTTTTTTCCTCTTCCAAAGGCAAGAAAAATACTCCTATGTATTGAGTAAAATCAAAAATACAATATTTGCAATACTTGAAAAAATAATTCATCCAAATATCCACTTAATGGGGACCACCTCCAAGCTCAAGTTCTGATGATGACATTCCTTGTCTTCTAGTGGTCACATGAATAACATATTGTAAATCATCTACAACTCTTCCAAAAGTGGGGACCACCTTTGTAGTTTAGTATTAGTCTTCATTGGTTTGGCCACTCTTTAGCAAGCCACCATGGTTTTAAACACATGTGAGGAGGTAATTTTGTAAAAACCACTATCCTATATTCAGCCACCTTTGTGTAACACATGGTCATACTATAGTCCACCACCCTTTGATTAATATTCTTGGTGTATAGTTGGTCATTTTGAATTGTGAATAGAATAAGGTGGGAATCACCTTTTGGCTTGATCATTGCATAACATGATCCGTCGGAACCCTTTGATCACTTGGGACATAGACTATGGTTAAGAATTTCAAAATTTAGTATGAAATGATTTTTATTTTGAACTGAAAGGAACAATAACCAGATCATACCAAGCCAAGAACACAGATGCTAATCAAACACCATGATCAATAAGATGAAAGTAATTCGCTATAATAACTTTACATAAAACTTTGCAAAAAAATGAGAAGGACTATCATATATTATTATGGAACTCAATGCAATACATTGAGAATGGGCCTTGCTTAAATAGGCAAGGAATAACAATCTAAGAACGATACCAAGGTCGTAGATCAAGCCATAACTAAAGGAAATAACTAGTCATCAAAGAACTAGTCAAGACCATAGATTTAGTAGAGAACTAGACATCAAGGATCTAGTCAATACCATAGATCAAGGAAAGAACTAGTCAATACCATGGATCAAGGAAAGAACTATACCTAACAACTAGATAATATCTCCTAATATCTAAATAAGATAAAAGAAATATCCACAAACATAAGTGGGTTAGGATAAATACAATAAAGGTAAATAAAGTACCTAGGTGAACATGAGCTAAGGTAAATACCTACTCTAACATAAATGTGGGGCTAGCCCCTTCTCCATGATGACTCACCCCCGCATGTGTTTTTTTCAATGGTATTTTAACTTGGGTTGAGTTTTCTTTGAAATTTGGTGGTGATCTTGGGCCATTGATTTCTGTATTGTCTGATCACAAACCATCGATCTCTGACCTGTGGTTAGGGTTTCTAACCTAGAGTTTAATGTAGTAATGACATCTAACCATGATAGTTTCCTTTGAACTTGGGGATCAATCATGAGTGTTGATCCAGGTACTTGTTAGATGTTGATCATTGATGTTTTAATCATGGTTGAGTTTGAACTAACCCAATGCTTGAGCTCGGTGGTAAAGGTCATTTGACCTCAATGATCACTCCATTATGGATTTTTGGTCTGTGGGCAAAGCCCTGGAAAATTTTTGATGCCATTATTAGTCCTATTGTTTTCCATTTTTTCTAAGTTCTTTGAGAAAAATGGTGGTGGGATTTTTCATCATTTTCGTCATCTTTGAGCTCTGCTCTCACTACTACGCTTTAGTGTTGTGTATGTATTTCTTGATCGTTTCTCTATTGAGCTTGGCTTTTGAACTCTCTTAATGTTTTAATCGCCACCATTTTGATTATTTCAACCTCTAATTTGTTCTACCAATGTATTATTTCATTCCTCATTATCGAGCCATTTTGAGGTATGGAGTTTTACGTATTGGGCTGTAATACTTAAATGCATGGGTTTTTCTCTATTCAAGCTCTATGCGATTATAGGTTCTCCATTGTTGGTTTCGAGCTCAAGACTAAGGGTTTTGTTTTGAGCTTTCTGGGTAGTGGTCGATGTTACCGAGCATTTCAAACCCTGGTTTCTTTGAGTCACTACTGTTATCCATTTTTATGAGTAAGTGATTCTCTCGACACTTTTCTTTTCACTATTGTATAAAAATGTCAATGAGCTTGTAACTTGGAGCTTTGTTTTCAAGGGCCAAGTGGGCTTGATTTTGGTTATATTTCATCCTAATATTGCAATACATTGATGCTTTCAAAGAAATCAAGTGTCACCTTGCTTGAAGTTATATTTGCATTTGTTTGACTCTAATACCTAGATCTGGGGTCTCATATTACATTGATTATTCAACCATTCCTCTATGCTTTTCTAAGTATACAGAGTCCTGTCTCGAATCCTTTCTATGTTTTTTTCTTTCCTTCCATGATATTTGTATGAAGCTCGGGCTTTGTTGTAGCTAGCCATTTAAGCTCTAGTTGTTCATGCTTCAAACCACAAACCATAAAAATAAATAAACAGTGAACAATGTAAGCTCCTAGCTTTTGTGCATTGATGACTATGTTATTTCTTCCCTGAAAATACACTTAGGTCCATGATTTCAGTTGTAATATTTCTTTCCTATATGGTATTGTGTTTGATATTACAGATGAAAACATTGTTCTTTCAATGTTCAAACCTTGATGTCATATTTCTGAGCTTTGTACTCATTTGAAATCTAAAGTTTGTGTTTATAAATTTAGAACTTGATGAACCCGCAATCTGTTTTCTTTAACTCATATTGTATTCTTGTAAAGTATGTTGTTCTAAAATTTGTACTGCTGATTGGATTACATGCCTCTTTGATGAAAGATGATAACTCTGATTTGATTGAAAGCATGTTCTTCATTTTGATGGCTATAATTCTGACTGTAGACACTTCATGAACAAATTTATCTTGTTTCATTGCATTTAATGTTTGAAGAAAGAACACTCTTTTCCTAGAACTTCTGAGTTATTTGACATTATGAAAATGACCTGTGTCTGAATTATGTACTTTCTTACAAGTTGCATGGATTTGTTTTTTGTCTTCTTTCGACTATGTTTGAAACTACAAACTTGTACTTCCTTATCCTTTACAAAACAATGGTATCGATAATTTGTTGTGCCATACTTAGATGTATCATGCAACCGCATTTCATTATGTCGTGTCCTTGAAAGTAATGCTTACTTTTCTTCATTAATTATGTTTCTTAATTGTTCATTTTGGAAATGTAATTACAACCTTTGTAATCATGATCCTCAAAGTGGATTTGAGTGGGAATACAACTGATTCCTTGAAGCTTTTATTTGTATCATTTCCTTCACTTGTATTTTAAAGTTGCAATAGTATTATTTTCAGATATATGTTAGTCTATTTATTGTTGTTTGGAAGTGATAATGTCTCTACCATGCATGTTTGTGCCATGTTCTCAAATTGTGACATGTAATTTGAAATATTCTTGAAAACCCGTATTTACACACTAAGAGAAAAAAATAGACAATAGGTGAAGGCTTGAAGGCTTTCTTTTATAGTTGATTTCCTCTTGTGTAATATTTCTCAAACAGATATTCTTCTCATGAATTCCTTTTCCTTTTTTCGTATCACTTATTTGATTTACATACATCTTTTAAGGCATGTATTAGTTAAAAACAACATGATGGAAAGTTGTAAATGTCCATTTTACATGGAGAAGCCCTATCAAAATTTTCTCAGACCTCTTTCACATTCTATTTCAGTTGTACTCTTCTCTTTTAGTTAACTTCAAGATTTTGAAATATGATTCTTATGCTTCACCTTTGAGTTGCATTTTAAAACATGTACTTATATTCGCAATTCTCTGCTATGTTTAGTCTGTCAGAACTTTTTCTATTTCTAGAATAGTTGTTGAACCTTGAGTTGCATTCTTCCTTCATACCAGTATGTACTTGTGAATTATCTACTTCATGTACCATAGGATAGAAGTATTTGAACTCCGAATTCTCTAGCTCTAGTGAGGACTGTAGAAATATGATTTATTTCTTCTTGACGCAACGTGTTTCTACACACTTAAGAAAACAATTAGAAATTATTTAAGCTTTTTGGCCTCTCTTATATCCATGGTTTTAATTTTATTCTCTCTTCTTCTTCCTAAGTGAGTAAATCATGTATGTTGTTTGATCTTCATGTTGTTAAGAGATCCATATGCATGATTTAGGATACTATAGGAATATGGATTGTACCCTATGCTACAAAACCGATAGTTTTCTCTTTTTGTTTTCGAGATACGTTACTTTCATCAGTGAAGATGAAGATGAATCAACCTAAGGAAAAACCTTCAAGGAAATGATGGGTTCACTCATACTCCTTTATTTTCTCTTTCATGCATATGTACCTCTTATTTTAGTGGTTGTACATTAATGTTCAATTACATCCCATGGTTTGTGTGCGAACATTTGAAATTTCTTATGAATAAAACATTTAATTTTGAAATTGAGTTGTGTATTTCTTTCTACATTTCTTATTTATGATATGGATTGTATGATAAACTAAACAAACCAATAATATAATTGAATGTCTTAATCATGAAGGAAAGAACATTAAAGAATACTTGTAATATCCAAGTAATGAATTTTGATTTTTGTAATCCGTAATTATGTTTTATGTTCCAAAACCTAACACTTCATCTATTTTGCAATTCAAGTTGTCTTCATCAAGACACACAATTGTCCTTCGGGGCTTTGTGTTCTTTTGTTGAAGATGCATGAAATTGTAGACTATGTGATTTATTATGTTTTATAATGGAAAACATAGCTACAAATTTCATGTAATCGTTAAGTAATTCAGTAAAACAATATTGTCTGAAAGAACCTCCCCTAGCTTAGGTATACTTCACCAATGTTATCCATCGTAACGAAGTTTCGAGCTGCCCATTTTTACATGAGTGAAAAAATTGTCAACATTTCTGGATATCCTGTGGGGAAAGCTGCCTGTTAGCTTGTAAACCAGTTCCTTGCTCTTGTCCATTCGGCATAGAGTATAAAGCATGTAACCAAAATTTGCTTTTTTCAAGGTCTAACCCTTCAAAAAAAAAAAAAACTAGAACTAGGAAGGGATCTAGTAAATAGATCACGTGCACGAATGCACTTATTTAAGGGAATCCTCCTCTAAAAAGTCACCGTAAGATTTTCAATAATAGTGTTTGAGAAACATACCATTCATAGGAATGAGAAGTGCCTCTCCATTCAGCCTCGAAAGTGAAAGGCATTGTGTTCTTTGCAAGTCTGAAATCATGTAAGGACCACTCCCAATTGATCAAACTTTGTGTGTCTTCCTAGATTTGCATGATCAACATATCACTTTTACACATTGTCTTCTTCATTGAAGATTCTTAATTTGGATTTCTTATCAAAAGTTTTATTCATCAGTTTCTAATTCTTTTCCATATTTGCATGGACTTGATCTCTCACTTTTGTATTTCCATTAATTATGCATAACAAACCCGCAATGGTTCATTCTCAAGCAGCTCCATTTGATGCAACAAATCTAATGCGGGTATGTCAATTGTGATAGCAATTCTTGCTTCTCTTCCATAAACAAGTTTGTAAGGTGAATTGCCAACTAATCTTTTAGGAGTCACTCTGTCACCCAAAGTGTTGAATTCAACATAAGATGCCAAGATCTCTAGTTGTCTTTGAGTGTTCTTTGATGACCCTTAAAATATTCTTTTTAGTACTTTTAGCTAACCCAATTAACTTTAGGAAATACTTAGATGAAATTAGATAAATCCCATATTTAATAGCCCAATTTGTTACCTTTGTATCAAGAAATGCTAAAGCATTATCTGATATGATAGTTGCTTTGGAACACCAAATATGTAAACTATACCTTCATAAAAGGATAATATAGAAATTTCATTAGCATCTTTCAAGGCTATTGCTCCATCTAGCATGTAAAATAATCTATAGCGGTCAAAATCCACTTGTGTCATTATGATGAAGGTGGGTTTATCATGCCAGTAAAATCATGACCCCACCGCATAAAAGGATGATCAATCAAACATGAGGCTATAAGGGCAAAGCAGTAAACATTCTTTTTGATAAAGAAAGCATATTTCGTACACTTTCTAATCCGTCAAGCAGTCCTCGAATATGCCCAATAGTAACCATCTTTCATAATTTTTAAGGCTTTGGTATGTGCTGAAAAATGACCTCCGTAGTTCTTTCATGAAATTATGATAATAATTGTTGAATTCTATCATGATTGACAAATCGCAACAAGATTCCATTTATATCCTTTTTAAATAACATGTCCTTAATAAAAACATAGGGTACAACTTGTAATTTGAAATACCTTCATTCATTCTTATCCATACCTTCCAGATAGATGCCATGTAGATAGTTAACTAAATTAGTCATCCATCTTGATTCGAACTTCATGGAAAAGTTCGGTTTGCTGATTTTCTAGCATTGCACCATGATGTCTCGATTGCTGATATGTAATTGCAGCATGTTGTTTTGAGTCTTCTAGTTTTATAGCCTATTTTTTTCATATCAGCAATTATATTTTTACACAAACCTTTACCTTAAATAGTCTTTACAATGCGGATATCAACATCATACTCTACGACCTTCATCATCCAACCTGTTTTTTTCTCATTCAATTCTTTATTTAACAAGAAAGCTATCACACTTGGATGAGAAACAAGAACATGAATTTTTTTGTTTGACAACATGTACTCCAAATTATTTAGTCCACTAACTACTGAAAGTACTTGTTTTTCAAGAAAAGTGTACCTTGTTTCATAGTCATGTAGGCTTTTTTTTACAGAAGAAAGTAATTATTACCGCTCAATGTTTTCATCATTAACCCGAGTTAATATTGTTGAGATTGTTTCATCTCTTACAAGTGCATATATTGTAAAATATTTATCAAATTTTTGATTTGCAAGAATCAGAGATTGAGAGATGGTTTCTTGATTGCTTCAAACCCTTCTCTCCCTCACTAGTCTAGAGAAAGTCTTCTCTTTCTTTAACATAGTTTTCAATGGTTTCACCAATGCTTGCAAAACTGGAACAAATCTTCTAACAAAATTTAATTTTCCTAGAAAACTCAGTAATGCCCTCTTGTGATGAGGTAATGATAGCTGTGATATAGCTTCAATCGTAAAAGGATCAATTACGAAACCTTGTTTAGAAACAATATGACCAAGAAATTTACCTTGACGTACTAAAAAGATATACTTTAGTGGATTCAAAGATTCCAAACTATTTGCATAACTAAAAGTATGTATTACATGTATTAGATGTTCTTCGAATTTTTGAGAATATGGTAATATCATCTAAATAAACCAGGATGCATTTATTTAATAATCTATGAAAATCCATGTCCACTACATGTTGAAACGTTGTAGAACGTTTGAAAGGCCAAAAGGCATTCTTTTATAAGCATAAGTACCCCACTTGGTGGTAAAAGTTGTTTTGTACCTATCTCCTCATAATAGAATCGATTGTATCCACTATAATCATCCTAGAGAGATAATCTATCTCGCACTACAAACTGTTCTTAAAATCGATCCATATTTGGAAGTGGGTAATGATCTTTTAATGAAGCTTTGTTAAGATCTCTAAAATCCAAACATAATCTGATTTTTCCATTCTTTTTTGAATTGGAACGAAATAAGCTACCCAACTTGAATTCTTAACGGAAATATAATACCCGATTCGATCAATTTAGATAATTATTTCCTCATTAGAGGTTCTATTTTCATATTTACAGCCTCTGTTTTTGCCCAACCAAACTTGGATTTTGGCTATAATTCAATACTATATTATGTCAAACTCGGGATCAAACCCTTTCATCTCTTCGTATTTCCAAGTAAAAACATCTTTAAATTCCTTGCAAAGATTAATAAAATAATGTTTTTCAGCTAGAGAACATACCTTTCCAAGAAACAATTTTTTTCCTTCATCAACTAAGATCTCCTCATAATTATCAGCATGTGTTGACATCTTAGTTTTGTCTTTTCTTAACTGATCATCAGTGCTGAAGATGTATTCTAATGTGACTAGACCTCGAGGTAGTTTATTTGTCTTTAATTAAACAATCTGGTCACCATATAAGTGTTGTAATTTATCTTGATTTACTATAGAAAATTTAGCTTCTTGCTACAAAAACCTGCAAATTTGATCATCATTTTCAAAAACATGCCAATTCAAGTCATTATCAAGTATAAAAGGCCTAACAATTAACTTAATATGAGGCTGAATTTTTCTAATCTCAAACTATTACAGCACTTCAAAACTAGCACCAATTGCTGCAAGCCTATCTGCATGCTTATTTTATATTCTAGGAATGGACTGGATGTTAATAGCTTCAAAATATTCCATTAAGTCTGAAACTCTATGTCTATAAGACTTCATTAATGGATTATAAACATTAAAATTTCTTACTTGGTTCATAACCAACTCAAAATCACCAAAAATCAGAAGCATGTTAATACCTCTCTTTCGCCCAAAGTAAGCCATGAATCAATGCTTTGTATTCAACTATGTTACAAGTGCATGAAAATTGGAGACTCAAAGATGAGAGATACCTTTCCTTTGATGGGGAATTGAGCATAAAACATGCTCCTTGTCCTTTCTTGTTCATAGCTTCATCGAAATGAAGCTTCCAAATCCCTTCATTGCATTTTCTATTTTGGACAAGTAAGGTAATTGGTGTCTTTTCTTCATGCAAACAATACACACCAAAGATATGTTCTTCAAATTCCTTAAAAGGATCATGAGCATGTTCTTCATGTATATTTTCATCCATAAACAGGTTAGAAACACCATCTAATGTTGAAACATGAGCTCTATTATAAAAATTAGACTGGTCTAAGGCTACATAATTAGCCAATGCATTAGAAGCATGAGGTTCAATGTGAAATCTGGCCAACGGTTCTGAATTGATAGTAAATTTGGTTCCATAACATGTAGTGAAAAATAAGAAGGACCAATCTGAAGAGAGATAACCTCTTATCTTTGTTGTGAAATCTCTTGATAAACATATGGAAAAATAAGGGGGTAAATATACAATAGTAATATCTTGCATAATAGAAACGTTTGGGCAAGCATGTAATGTTACCTCTAGATTTTTTATGACACCAATTGTATTAGTTGCAATTCCATCAAGCTGTAAGACACTTTTTTCTATAGGTTGATACTACAAACCTAATTTTTCTACAATTGCTTTTGGCATAACTACACTACTTGTATCGCTATCCACCATACAATTATGAACAAGATGTTCTCTAAGAATAAGTGATAGATAAAATGGTGGTGGATTCTAGATGTCATGATCATTTAAGACTTTCTGAACCATCCATTTAACCTTTTTTATGTTGTATTATTCCATTGTTCTAAGGACCGTGTCTGCATTTTTCGGGATTCCTTTTCTACCTGTTTCTAGAAGAAATCAGAGGTTAGCAAGTTCATGAGAAAGTAAATCTTATTGTCCCTGGAATACTTAGAGTGTCCCACATTGAGATCTTTTTTTTACTATTGGCAAATAGTTTTTTGAAAGGGACTATACCCTTGAGAACAAAAGAAGGCCTAAGATCCGGAATAAGAGTGAGAAGCAGAGAGAATGGATCAAGATCCGAGTGTTACAATGAAGCTCGAAGTAGCCCAGAAACAGCTACTCAAACGAGACAAAACAACAAAATAACTGCAAAAAAGCAGTAAAGAGACCGCAAAAAATAGTAAAAAAAAACAGAAGCAGCAGAAGCAACCAAAACTACTTCTTGGTAGCTTTGTCGATGCTGGTCTTGACTCTCTTCCAGGCGCGAAACATACCCAAAGTTGTCATATGGGCAGCATCAGTTTTATCAAGCTCCTCAATGGTTCTTTTGCTCTCTTTTTCGTTGCCCCAAAGTGTAGCCGGGACACCGCCGAGGTGACCCTCAATGAACTCCTCAATTGCCCTAAGAGCGGAAATGATGTAATCATGTCTAGTTTTGGCCATCCCTAAGCGGGAGTCAAAGGAGGTCAGCTTCTTATAAATGTCCTCAATCTGACTGTTATCAATGTTCTCCTCCCCCTCCATGCTTTTCTTGCCTTTCTATTTAGCCAGCTTCTTGACCTCATCCTTCAACAGTTTCATCTCAGCCTCTAAGGCCTCCAACCTCTTAGAAGAGCTATCCAACTGCACTTCCTGGGACTGGCACTGCTGATATTCAGAAGATCATGTGCAATCTCAAGTTCGAAAGGCTCCTTCTCCACAGCAAGAGACTCAAGGTTGAGCTTCCTGGAGGCCCTGGTGACCGGTCTTTTAGAGGTAGAGGCGAGGTGGGTGGCTGGAGCAGCAGCAGGGGGAATGGATGGAGAAGCTAGAATAGCCGGCTGGGGGGTGACAGCAGCGGTGACAGGGGCAGCAGGAGAAACAGGGCTGACAGCAGCAGAGCCCATCAAAGGTGTAGCCGGGCTAGGAGAGGAAGGAAGCCCAGGGTATTTTAGAAGGCAACATTTATGAATCAACAAAATAAGTCCTTGATGCAAGGGAACCACCCGGGTGTGCTTCTGAAACTCCAAAATGGAGCGTTCAAGGGAGTTCAGCAGATAATGGGGAAAGCAAACCAATCGATTCCTACGGAAGTGGTTTAGAAAGATAAGATGTTTAGCAGGGACAGTGACAAACCTACCTTCCAAGGAGATGAATCGAATCATCATGCGAGTAACCTCATCATAGGGTGGAGGAATTGAGCTGACAAGCAGGCCCGCTGTACCAAATGTGAGCTTCTCAGATCCCTCCACAAATCTTCTTTCTTCAGCATCTCTATCAACCCTTTTGTTGAAGAAGCGGTATCCCTCCAAACCAAGACCGGTCGCTTCTGCAATAAGATCTTCATTGACCAAAATCTTCTGTCCCCCGTAGTCGACATTCCGCTCCTTCCATTCCTTAGCAAAACACACAGAAATGCTTTGGTCATGTCCCTACACCTTTTCCATGAATTTGGTGAAACCACCTTTGCTGAGAATGTTCCAAAGCTCGATATTTTCCTTCCAGTCGGGGTCCGCGCATGGCTCAATTTGACAGGGAGGTCCTCCCATCTTCTCAGTGAAAGACTGATTACAACAATTTCCCAGATGCCTGTGTGCGTAGAGACCTGTCCGCTTCTTGCTATTGTAGACCGCACAAAACTGGAAACTATAGCCGTTGCTCTTCCCACGAACGGCTGCGTGACTGCTGAACTGAGCCTGTGGGAAGTCGCATGTGTGAGTAGCTCTCTCTCTATCAACAATCACATAACATCTTCCATCGGTTTCCGAGGAGCTATGAATCTACGGATTTTAACAGCTGTAGTACATCCCGCATGCGCGATTTTCAAATCAACATAACTCCAATTGGAGTTCCCCAAATAATTCTTACTATCATGAATATTTGATATTATTTGCATCATCATATACATTAAAGCAACACGTGTGGGAGTGTTATTGATGCTGATCTTCATCCAAAGATTATGTCTCATCTCTAGGGATTGCTTGCGTATAGAAGTCCGCATGAATGCTGTTGTGGAGCTGATTAGGGATGCTGTTATTATCCCAGATGGTGAAATTAACATTTATGCCATAATTGGCCAGCGCATCCGCCAATTTATTGCCCTCTCTGTAAGTATGCCTGATTCTGATGTTATTGAAAGTATGACTGATGCTTATGGATTCAGAGATAAAATCCTTAATACTCCAACTAGGAGATGAGGACTGATTAAGAAGTTTAATGATATTAAGGGAGTCCCCTTCAACAACTATGTTCTTAATATTCTTAGCCTGGGCAACCCTCAAGCCCCAAAGAGCAGATAATGCTTCAGCAAAATGATTAGTTTGAACTCCCATTTTTCCAGCATAAGCAACAATCAGATTACCATTATGATCCCGTATTGCTCCTCCTCCTGCCGCTATCCCAGGGTTTCCCTTAGAGGCCCCATCAAAGTTCAACTTGTACCAATCAGAATCAGGAGGATGCCATTTGATCGAAGATCTATCAATACTATTCCCGGGATTGCTCCAATTTCCAATCTACCAATTGGATAAGACGTACTCTTCATTCTCAGGATAACTCTTGTTCTTGGGAGGTTTAAATCTGGTAATATCCTCTTTAATACCATTAGAAATTTTGCCAATACTGAGTTTATAGTTTTGCTTCTTATTTCTGAAAATGATATCATTTCTGTCTTTCCAAATCCTCCAGATTAAATGTGGGAAAACCAATTTCCAGGTCCTTTTGTTAACATAATGTCTGAAGGGTTGGTTCCATTGATTCCATAGCTGATTAAGATTCTTCGGCATCACCCAAAGAGCTTCAAATTTAGAAAGGACAAAGTTCCAAATTCTTTTGGCATAATCACAATGTATGAACAGGTGGCTGATATCCTCAGAGTCATTTTTACAAAGATGGCACCAATTAGGAATTATAAATCCTCTTCTCATCAAATTGTCAGTGGTAAGAATTCTGCCTCTGATGGCCAGCCAGAGGAAAAAATTTATTTTGGGAGTTAATTCAGACACCCAAATCTTGTTCCAATTAAAATCAGATTGATTACTATGGAAGAGATTAATATAACCAGATTTGACTGAATAGTTCCCATCATGGGAATTATTCCAAACCAACTCATCCTTGGTTTCCAGCTGACTTAATGGAATAAGATCTAAATGATCTTGAAGGGAGGAAGTAATTTGTTTCAGATCAATTCGCTCCACAGTAAGTTTTTTCCAATTCTTGTTGGTGCCATTTCCTTCAATGTAATCTTTGATTTTAATACCATACTTGCTTATTAGACTATCCTTAGCCATCCCAAATCTGTCCAAGAGATTGCCACTAAACCAATTATCCTCCCAGAAGTTTATCTCCCTGCCATCCCCCACTTTCCATTTGCTGCCCTGCTTGATGAAGTTTCTGCTCTTGACCAAATTATTCCAAAAAATGGAACCACAGGGGAGGTACTCATCATGCAGATAGGAGTAAACAACTTGATGATTTAAATATTTTGCTTTAATTAAATCAATCCAGGGTTGTTTCTCAGACAGCATTCTCCAGCCCATTTTAGCAATGAGTGCCTCATTCATTTTCTCAATATTTTTTATGCCCAGCCCTCCCATAAACTTCGGGGTGCAGACCTTATCCCAGGCCACTAAGTGAAATTTGAACTTCTCTTCCATGCCTTGCCATAAATTTTTTTTTCTGAATCCTCTCAATTTTATCTCTGAAGGAAGAAGGGATTTTGAAAAGTGACATGATATAGATGGGCAGATTTTGAAGAGTACTTTTAATGAGTAAGCACTTACCAGCACTAGATAAAGTGGCACCTTTCCAACCAGCCATTTTTTTCTGAAATCTCTCCAATAAATCATCCCACACCTTGTAAGAGACTTTCTTAGTGCCGAGTGGGAGGCCTAAGTAGGTGGCTGGAAGTGCACTTATTTTACAGCCCAGAATTTTTGCAATTTTGAGTTGTCTTTCCTCAGGAGTGTTGAAGAAGAATATGGTGCTTTTTTCATAATTAATCTCTTGCCCAGAAGCAGATTCATAAAGCTGTAATAAAGCCTTAATAGCCTTAGCTTCCACAAGTGAAGCCAGAAGAAGAAGGATAGTGTCATCCGCAAACCGTTGATGAGACACAGCTTGGCTGATGGAAGTGGGTTTAGAGCCATTTAAAAGGCCATCTTTAACCGATCTGCCAATTGTTCTGCTAAGGCTGTCAGCCAAGAGAATGAAGAGTAAAGGGGAGATGGGGTCACCTTGTCTAAGACCTCTACTGCTGGTGAAAAATCCCACAGGCTCCCCATTAACAACCACAGAGAATCTGGCTGTAGATATACAAGACTTAATAATTCTTCTGAATTTTTCCGTGAACCCAAATTTAGCTAAAACTTTGTCAAGGAAGACCCAAGATACCTTGTCAAAAGCTTTATTCATATCAAGCTTAAGGACCATACTTGCCTTTTTATTATTTTCCATGGAGTGTATAGTCTCGTGAACCATGATCACTCCGTCTTGTATAATCCTGCCTCTAATAAAGCCACTCTGCTGCCTTGAGATGAGATCATTCATTATGAGCTGAAGTCTAGTAGTAATAATTTTGGTGAAGATTCTATATATGGCATTTACTAGACTGATAGGTCTGAAGTCCTTGAAATCTTTAGCATCCATAGAATTCCCGTTATTAAGTGAAGTCTAGTAGTAATAATGTGAGTGTTATTAAGCTCTTTTAAGAGATTTCCCATTCTATAGAATTCATTCACTGCTTTGAGAAGATCCTCCGAGCAGATTTCCCAGAACTTCTGAAAAAAATTAATAGAGAACCCATCCGGTCCAGGAGCCTTATCCCCCTCAAGAGAAAAAACAGCTTTTTGCAGCTCTTCAAGCGTGGCTGCTTTAGTGATGCTTCTAAATTTCTGGTCCTCTATTTCATTCTGAGGGATGGCCTCCAACATAAAGGAAATAGCTTCAGAGTTGCTGACATTTCTCTCTTCAAGAAGATTTTTATAGAAGTCAAGTGCTTCTTTCTTAATGCTATTGGGATCTTTTATGATATTCCCGTTGTTTTTAGAAACCTCTAAGATTCTGTTACAGGCTCTGTGCTTCAAAGTGGTCATGTGAAAGAACTTCGTGTTCCTGTCTCCCTCTTTAAGCCAGATAGCTCTAGATTTAAGGCGCCATAAAGATTCCTCTCTGCTGCAGATCGTATGCAACTCTGAAAGAATATTCTTTTCATTTACCTCATCTTCAGCAGATCTCCCCATAGTATCCATTTTTAATTCCAGATCCTGTAGCTTCTGTTTTAACTTTTTTTTATTGTCAAAAACATTTCCAAAAACGCTTTTATTCCAGATTTTGACTTGCTTTTTGACATTTTTGAGTTTTTGAACCAATCTGAACTGAGCAGTGCCTTCACCATTCCATCCCCACCATTCTTTTATCTTGTCATAGATATTTTCATGCTCCATCCACATCTTTTCAAATTTGAATGAGCTTCTTGCGGGTTTAGTCCAATTGAGAAAGTTTAGAGCAATCGGATTGTGATCTGATCCAATTCTGGGTAGGGAAGAAAGATGGAAGTCTTGACAGAGAATCCAGCTTGCTGAGATTAGAGCCCTATCCAATCTCACCTGAATGAACTCTTTTCCCAACCTTCTATTATTCCAAGTATACTTATTTCCATGAAGATCCACATCTAAGAGGTTATGTTCAGCAATAAAATCAGCAAAATCCTCCATTCCATTAGAAAAGGTGGAGGTGCCTCCAAACTTCGCTTTGGGTTTAGTGGGGAGTTGAAATCCCCCATAATAAGCCAGTTAGCAGAGCAATGTTGGTTTCTAAATATTTTAAGAGCAGCCCAAAGTTTTCTTCTACCACTAGCTGAGTTAGGGGCATAAATGTTAGACAAGATCCATTCACTCTTATTCTCAATAGTGACAAATTTGATTGCAAGATGATTAATATTTTCATTGAGAATCTTACCAGTACATTGTCTTTTATCCCAAAGTGTAGCCAGTCCTCCGGAAGCTCCCTGGGAGTCAACAGCCGCCATTTCAGAGTTATCCCAAAAATTCTTTTTAATAGTATCAAAGGTCTTTGCTTTCATCTTAGTTTCTTGCAGAATCAAAATGCTGGGATTACTGGAATCTCGTAACTCCTTGATGGTTCTTTGCTTGGAGTTTCCATTTAGGCCTCTGATATTCCAAGAAATAATCTTCATTTGGAGTGATTGGTGGTTGGAATTGCTTGCTGGTTCAGCTGACGCTGAACACCATCTGCAATATCCCTCTCCGTTTTTTTAGATCTAAGAGTCTTTTTAGAAGGTCTTCCTCTTTTTGAACTTCCTCCAAAGTCAGCTATTCATCTAGCAGAAGACCTAGTTGTTCTGGAAGTAGAGGTGTCCCAATTGTCTATTTTCTTTTTTTTATCACTATATAGTGATTCTGGGACCATTTCAAAACCTTTCAATCTTTTTTTCTTTTTTGAAATGACCATTGTGAATCCAGAATCTGGATCCTCCATTTCCATGGCAGGCGTAACTTCTCCCTCTTCTCATTCTTTTTGAGTCCTGCCAGGCGTGTGAACAGTAGCTGATCTGGTACTGCAGCAGACCGGTGAAACCACTGTTATTTTGCTGGGACACGGCAGAAGATCCGCATTACCATTTTCCCTAGAAGAGAATATCTCCAAAGGCTCATTTGGAGTCATACCTTCCTTGTTCCAAGTTTCCTCCCTAATGCATGACTGCATTACTTTCTCGACTGACAGATCGTTATGAAAATGCCCAAAAGGGACTATATTAACCTTCACAGAGCCATCTTGCTCGTTCACTTCCATGGATACCTTAACATAGTCTTCTTTATTAGATGCTTCAATAGGTTTGTCCAGGGATGTTTTCACAGATTTCTCCAAGATTTCTTTGTTAGGAGCTTCAGGCAGAGCTATTGTTGTGGCTTTGGGACGCCAGACGAAATGTTTCTTTATTTGAGTTCTAAAACTCCTTTTTTTACCTTTTCTACTTAACTCCAAATCCTTCTGGCTAGGAGCTTTGTCTTCATTCCTACTATCCGTGCTTGGAACCCTGCTAACCTTGACCAGATCTGAGCCTTTCCCAGGCTGTTCAGCATCCAAAGGAGGGGTCTTCTTCTTGGGACAGTTTTTATCAGAGTGTCCGATGCTATGACATTGTTTACATCTTAATGTTTCGACCTCAATTTTTTGGATCCAAGACCCAAATCTAGATTTCAAGATTATGTGCTCCGGAAACTCCTGATCCATAGCTGAGAAAATGCAGAAACGAGCAAAAGCAAGCCTGGATCTATTTCTTGTGGGTCCATCCAGCCCAATAGGTGCACCTAGGGATTTTGCAATATTTAGCAGTATTTCATCATCCCATAAATGCAATGGTGTTTATATTTTCAGATTCGGATCAAAACCCGGATACCATTTTTTCAAAAAAAGCCCCATGTTACCCAGCCACCAGGGGCCTCCCAGAAGCACCAAATCCAAATCCTCTTGCTGATTAAATTTTGCCAGGAAAAAGCCTTTTGGCATAATGGTAATATTTAGGGCTCCCTTAGGTTTCCATTTTCTCAAAGCCCATTTTCTAATGAAATCAATATTAGGTCTAGAGCCAAGAAACTTACCAACGAGGGAGAGATTCACTTTGCTTAAGGCTCTATCAACAAATCCATCTGGGACCCTTAGACAGGTGGCACCCTCTTTGTCCATTTCCCATGTGAACTGATCAGTGATTTTCGGACCCACCTTGGAGCTAGGGCTTTGAAACAACTTATTCCAGGCCATAGGCGTGGATCCCAGCATTTCCCTATTTTCGTTTATAGCCGTCCGATTGTGGCCTGAGATCTGCTTTTCCTCAGCATACTTTGGCATATTACGCAGACTTTCATCGCGCGAACTCGCAAGCTGCACCGATAAGCAGCTACCTCCTGCATCTACAACGTTCGTACTCGTGCCCACAAGAGTCTGATTTTGGCTAGAGATCAGCCTTTCCTCAGCATTTTTAACCTTAGTTTGAGACATTCTAGAGCCAAACTGCAGAGACCGCATCACCATAGTTTTCTCCATCACTAGTTTTCTCCATCGCTAGAATTTTCAATAATGTTAAAATTCCTAGCGATGGAAAAAACTATGGTGATGCGGTCTCTACGATTTTGGCTGAGAATGTCCACATTGAGATCTTAACATTATGCTTTTTCATTACATCAACAATGTTAAAAGAAGCAACAATTTTAGAGACAGATTCTACTATTTTAGCATAGGCTTTGGAAAAAATTGATTCTACTTCAACTACTTTTGATATCTGAGGTATAAATAACCTTCTTGGATCAAGTTGTAGCTATTTTTGCTGCTCTTTAACAGCTGACACACCTATTAGGTTTTTAGGAACAACAACACTATTAGCTGGTTTTGGGCCTATAGTTGTTGTTTTATTAATGACAATGAGCAAAAGAGGCCTATTTTGTTGTTTTTACTTTTTGCAGCCTTTTCTTGAGCCCTAGTAGTAAATGAAATGAAATCATCCTCGTTGAAACTAACTAAGATTTTATCAGTGCCTTCTGAACCTAAGTATTTTTCTTCCCACCCTCCATTTGAGGTATGAACAATGTCTTAGATTGAGATTGTGTAAAAAGACTTATGTTTAGAAAAGAATTTTGACAACTTACTGACTAAATGAGGTTGATTACAAGGTTGACACCACTCTTCCGTATCCATATTAATCAGTAACTAGAGTGTTAGATGAACTAGGAGCCATTCGGTCAAACATCCTTTGTTGATAAGGCTTCTTATAATTTTTATTCTACTGGTAAGGCAGCCTATTTTGTTGGTTTGGCTGATAAGGAGCCTGATAAGGTCTGTTAGGTAATGTAATCCTATTCTCAATTTAAGTCAACTTGTTCCCCATACTCTGCAAAGCTTTAAATACATCATCTAATGGGGCTATAGCAACAAGTTTTATAATCGTGATAGGATGAGGAATAGGTGCTAAATATTTCTAAAAAAGGCATTGAAGGCCTTGGTGCTAATTTTCCATCTTGAATAAGGTTGTTTTAAGCTCTTATAGAAATATCTCAAGCATCCGTGAGAGTTTCACCTCGCATAGACTGAATCATAGTTGAAATATCATTGTTTAATTTTCCAAGATAATAAATAAAAATATGATTAGCTAGAGGCATGGCACTTGCTGGAATTCTTTCCCAAGTTTTAGGAAAACAAATGTTGAAACTAGACATGAATTCATTAGGATCTATTTTAATGGTAGATAGTTGTTCTAAGAGAGATAAATTATCTAAATTATCTTTAAATTGTTTCAGCAATTTACCACCCAAATCATCCCAAGTTATTATGCATCAAATCTATAGATTTATATACCATTACAAGGATTTTTTTAGGGATATAGCTAAAAGTCTTATAGCCACATCTTCATGAGTAATATTATGAATTGGACATATGGCTACAACAACTTTGATGCACTCTTTGTAGGTGTAACCTGATTTTCACGCGTGAATGATGGAAAAATTTTCATGGTAGCATCGGGGATGTCATGATAAGCCCGGGATCACTAATGGGTGTCATTAGTAAAGTTCACAAAATTTCTAGGTGGTTGAAAAGCCATTGAAAAAATGGGATCTGAATAGAGAAATTGATATTTGTTTAAGGAATATTAGGAGGAGGATTATCAAAACCAGGCCTATTATAAGGTAAAGTATTACCAACTCTTCTCCTTCTTGTAGAATTCAAACGTAAAGAAATAAACTCGAGAAGGAATTCCTCTTACCGACGATCTTGTAGTTAGTTTAGGCATGGAACATGCGGCAATACTGGTCTAAAATCAGCCTTACAAAGTCACCAAATAGATCTTTAAATCTTTAGAACAAATTTTTGTAGCTTATTGTCCTGAAAGCAACTTTTATCTACTGTACATCTATCATAGATCTATTGTGAATGTCTATAATTTGCATGAAGATTTGATTCATGGTCCCATTGGGCATGCCAAAAACTATTATCTCTTGAAATTACACCCTATAGAGAGATGGTTGCAGGTATTCTAAGCTTGAAAAAATTATCTCTCTTTTTCATAGATACAATGGAAACACCTAAGGTCTGTGGGTATAGCTATTTTTAGGTGAGTCTCCGGTATCAAGGTCGGTTCCTTAATGATGTGTCCTAAACTAATTTCCTGGGGTTTAAGGGTAAAAGATGACTATAAAATGAAATTAAACTGAGGTGATACACCAAACATGTATGAGGTCTTTGATTGAGTACATGCACAACTAATATAGGAATGAATTCTTGGTGCACAAGCCAATAGTTTTCTACAGATTATTAAGGGCAAACACATTCATGTATTGAGGGAAAAATCACAACAATACTACTAATATTAAACATACACGTTAATATCATGCATAAATTACTGAAATTTGTAACAAGGTAAGATGATTAATCGGGGAATTTAACATTCATAAGATTAATTGAGCATACAAAAGACTGCAAATAATTCGAAAGGAAGAAAATACTTCACATTCAGAGGGGAAACTCGTAGAAATTGCTTCAACACTCCTATATAAAAAGGTCTTCCCCTATGCTTTGCCAAGGCACACAATTTATAGAAAAATTAATTCACCTAACCTTCCTAAAAATATACTAAGGTTTTACTCACCCATGCATTCTATTTTCATCTTTTTATTTAATAATAAATAAAGGAATAAAATAAAGTAAACTAATACAAAGAGGAATAATATATTTTGATTACATACAGTCAAACCGGAGTTGACTGTTTCTATATTTAAGAAAAGCATGGGGGAATAATTTTCTAATAATAAATCTTTCTTAATGAGCAAGTCTCTGCTAGTGCATGCATATTTTTTCCTCTTGCAAAGGCATGTAAAAATACTCTTGTGTATTGAGAAAAATCAAAAATACAATATTTGCAATACTTGTAAAAATAATTCATCCAAAAAATCCACTTAATAGTGACCACCTCCAAGCTCAAGTTATGATGATGACATTCCTTGTTTTCCCTAGTAGTCATATGAATAACATATTATAAATCATCCACAACTCTTCAAAACCCGGGGACCACCTTTGGAGTTCAGTATTAGTCTTGATTGGGTTGGACACTCTTTAGCAAGCCACCATGGTTTTAAACACATGTGTGTAGGTAATTTTGTAAAAAACCACTGTCCTATATTCAGCCACCTTTGTGTAACACATGGTCATACTATAGTCTACCACACTTTGATTAATATTCTTTATGTATAGTTGGTCAGATTTTGAATTGTGAATAGAATAAGGTGGGAATCACCTTTTGGCTTGATCATTACATAACATGATTGGTCGGCACCCTTTGATCATTTGGGACATAGACTATGTTTAAGACTTTCGAAAGTCAATATGAAGTGAATTTTGTTTTGAATGTGGGGTTGGCCCCCTCTCCATGATCATTCACCCCTCCATGTGTTTTGTCGATGGTATTTTAACTTGGGTTGAGTTTTATTTGAAATTCGATGATGATCTTGGGCCATTGATTTCTATATTATTTGATCACAAACCATCAATCTTTGACCTGTGGTTAGGGTTTCTAACATGGAGTTTAATGTAGTAATGGCATCTGACCATGATGCTTGCATCTAACTTGGGGATCAATCCCTGAGCATTGATCTTGGTACTTGTTGGATGTTGATCGTTGATGCTTTAATCATGGTTGAGTTCGAACTAACCCAACACTTGAGCTCAGCGGTAAAGGTCATTCAACCTCAATGATCACTCCATTCTGGATTTTTGGTTTATGGGTGAAGCCCCTGGCAAAATTTGGATGTCATTGTTAGTCACCTTTCGAGCTTGGCCCATTGCATTGATGGTTTCCTGTTGTTTTCCATTCTATCTAAGTTCTTTGAGCAAAGTGGTCATGGGGTTTTTCATCATTGTCATGATCTTCGAGCTCGGATCTCACTATAGTTTTGTATTGCATCTGTATTTCTTGGTCATTTCTCTATTGAGCTCAAATTTTGAACTCTCTTAATGGTTTTATGGCCACCATTTTGATTATTTTGAGCTCTAAGTTATGCTACCTCTGTATTATTTCATTCCTCATAATCAAGCCATTTTAGGGTATGAAGTTTTACGTCTTGGGTATAATACCTCAATGCATGGATTTTTCTTTATTTGATCTCTGTGAGATTATTGGTTAGCCATTGTTAGTTTCAATCTCAAGACTAAGGTTTTTTTAAGATTTACGGGTAGTGGCTGAAGTAAATGAGCATTTCAAACCCTGGTTTCTTTGAGTCACTACGCTCTGCCATTTTTCTAAGTAAGTGTGTCGGTTCTCAAATTAGTCTCACTTCGTTTGTCCTTGAAATTCTACATTTTGAGGGATCTATCGTGTTTTCTATCTCTCTGTATTGATGCATAAAAACATTTTCCTCCATTTTGTTGCCATGATCAGTCCCTTCCTTGGTCGAGGATCACTTAAAATCAAAAATTTGTTTTTCGTTCCTTTATCCATGTGAAAGAGTCTGTAACTTGGGCATAAAACTCAAGTCTTTCCTTTTCTTCCATTTTCCATAGTCACATTTTGTTGTCCCTGTCATTTTTGTCCCAAATATTTGTGAAAACGTGATAGGATCGGGCTTGGAGGATCGCATTCGGGGAATTATATAATTTCCAAAATCTTTTCCCTAAAGAAAGATTCTGGAAGATTCCTTTCAAGCTTAAATGGTGATTTTCTTGCATTTTACGGTTTGATGGGTGTATTTTTCCCCTATAATTTACATCTCAGCATCTGTGGAAACGTGGCACTTTTTGGTTAGATGCAGCTCAGTGGGGAACTTTGAAACTCTAGGGCCCCATTCAGACTAAAATATTTTCCATGTGGAGGGTTGGTGCTCATCTAAAAATTTACCTTTTGGTTTGACCTTGGAGTTACGCCAGGGAGACACGTGGAGGTTTCCATTGCCTTGCCCAGACTTAGACAATTTTTCATGTGGTGGATGTAGCTTTGGTAGACCATGGAAACATGGAGCATCGACGCTCATTTGAGGATCTGCCTCGTGGTCTTACCTTAGTAATTTCACGAAGGGGACATGTGGTGAGCCTATGCTTGTTTGGGGTCTCGATTTTGGGGATCATCTCAAAATTGTGCTAGGGATACACATTGAGGCTTCTACCGGCTCCACTCTATACTTAATCTTTTGAAGAAATTTTCTAAGGCTTGGGACACATGGTGAGCCCACACTTATTTAGGGTCTCCACTCTTGGGAACCATCTCAAAGTTTTGCCATGAAGGCACATGGAGGCTTCCATCGAGTCTTCCCATTATTATATTTGTTAAGCAACTTTCTACAAAGCTTAGGAC
The DNA here is from genome assembly GCA_018340775.1 of Taxus wallichiana var. yunnanensis. Taxonomy (NCBI): domain Eukaryota; kingdom Viridiplantae; phylum Streptophyta; class Pinopsida; order Cupressales; family Taxaceae; genus Taxus; species Taxus wallichiana. The sequence continues at coordinate 205,898,783 of CM031240.1, forward strand.
ACATGGAGGGACCACACTGTTTGGGGGTGACCCTAAATTTTATTTTGAAGAAGCACAGGGAGGACATTTGTAGGCTTTCGCTCACTCTACCCTTGCTTGGACTTTTCAATGGCCAAGGAAAAATGTCTCAGACCACTGGACATATGACGCTTGTAAGCTAGGAAAAAAACACTACTAATAAGGAAGTAAAATAACAATAATCATACCTCCTCCTTCGAGTTTCAGTAGCAAACCTCATAATGTGCTAGGAAACTTGGATTGAGCCTCGATTATGTGATATGTAGGTGATTTTCTTCGGAGACAGAGAAATACCTTCCTACAAAAATGATCTTCTTACTTTGCACTAGATGGGAAAAATGATTATGAGGCTATTTTGGCATTAGGATGAGGCGGAAGAATGTTCTTTGCTCAAAGGATACAAGAAATTAGATAGGGCATTTAAGATTATTCTCCATGTCCTTAGAGGGGAGGGGTAACCTGTTGTATTTATAGCCTAGGGGGAGTGATTAACTTAGAGTAATTTAAGTAATCATGGTTTGCAAATGTGGGCAAGATTAAGTGAGCGGTTTGAAAATGTGGGCAAGATTAGGTGAGTGATTTGAAAATGTGGGCAAGATTAGATGAGTGGGGCCCATGAAGAATGGGTGAGGATTTGAATTATATTTTTAATTCATAATTGGAGGATTTTAGATGAGTGGGGACCATGAATAATGGGTGAGGATTTGAATTTGAATTTTTAATTCAATAGTAGAAAAACATGGAGAATAATGACATGCGGTGAGGATTGGGATATTTTTTGGATTTTAAAATGGATAATTAATAAAATTATATTTGATTAATTCAAAGTGTATTTTTGTGGGAAATGAGGAAGGGGAATTAATTTATTTAGGAGAGATGTGAAATTAGGGTGTCTACATTTTCCCATATTTGGAAGGGTACTATGAAAGTAGTGTCCTTTCAAAGAAAGTAGACGGGATGGGGGAAGAATCAAATCTACTTTTCTTAAGCAAAAGGTAGAGAAAATGTTTATTGGGGAGAATAGAAAGTGGTGAGTGACGGATGTCATAGTATCCTCTAAGACAAAAATGTCATGAGAAGATGTGATCATGGATATATGTGGTGATGCCCCCTCGGCCAGGATCGACAAGAATGGAATATATGACAGAACTCTCTAAAAGAAGAGAAATTAATTATGTGGAGAAGAGAATGATAATGGAGTGGAAGAGACTGGAATGACCACACAACACAAATGGAGAAAGGATTCAATCAGCCAAAAATGCTAGGTGTGAGGGTGTGTCGGAAAGAGAAAAGGGAATGGATAGGATTGGGGGTTGATTATGAGAAGAGTAAGGGAGCTAGGGAGCGGGGAAAAATAATGAAAGAGGTAGAAACAAAAGAGAGGGATGATAAGGGAAGAAGGGAATGATGAAGGAAAAACAAGGCAAAAACAAGAAAATGATAGAGTAGAGGGTGAAAGGATAAAATAGAGAGATGTGCAAAATGAAGGAAGCAATAAAGATAGTAAAGAGGGGTGTGTGAAAGTTAAAGTAATGATAGAGTGAGAAAATCGGGAAATGGGAAAGGATAAATAAGAAGGATAAAACAAGGTGGGAGTAGAGGGTGAAATGGATGAAAATGGAAAGAGGACAAAAGAAGAAGTAGAACGGAGAGAAAAAAAAAAGAAAATATGAGGGGTGAGGAAAGCGTGAAAAGAATAGAGAAAAGAAGAGAAATAGATACAAAATGAACAAAAAGGTAGGGGTGGTAGAGAAAAGGAGAAGTGGTCAGAAGAAACGTGAAAATTAGGGGAGAGGAAAGGAAGATAGAATGAATATAGGGAGAAGATTGAAGGAATTGTGTCATTGCGAGGAAGACCAAGGCAAAGAATATGGAACAGACCATATGGAGATGCATGTGGAGGGTGGTATGATAAAAAAGATAGGACAATGCTAAAGAGCCAAGTTATTGATGGGGAAGTAAGGAGGAAATGTGATGGAAAAATGGGAAGAAGATGATATAGGGGAAGGGAAATAAGATGAGGGGTGGGAGAGAGAAGAGGATAACAAAGAAAATGATGTAGAAAGAAGGAAATACGTAGAAAGGGGTAATGAGTGTAAAGGGAATAGTATAAGGAATGTTCGAGAGAAGAAAGAGGGGAGGAATGATATCGATTGGAAAAGATGTGAATATTCATGAAATGAGGATACTAGGATGACAAGAAAATAGAAAAAGGATGTATGATGAAGACGGTAAAGATATTGAAGAGGGTGAAGAGAAGATGGAGAGATGGGTAAGAAACGACAAGAAAGGGTGGGATTGAGGGAAACAAATAGGAGAAAAAATATAATTGGGGATAGAAGAGGAAATGCCAATGAGGGGACATTAGGGAAATCCCCCTTACAATGAGTGGTGGGGAAGGGTGAGAGAAAAAATGAAGAAAAGGAGAAAGCTAATAAGGATTGGAAAGGGTAACGCCAACAAAGGGACATTACAAAAATTCCCCTTACAATGAGTGGTGGGCTTAGAGGAGGGAAGGAATGAAGGGAAACTCTAAAAGTTCCAAGGGAGTGAATGAGGTCATGTGGAATGAGGATTGATGATTTTTAGGGAAATCCCACTTACAATTATTAGCATGGGAATAGAAGATGATGATGAAATAATGATAGAGGAATGTTAACAATAATGGTCAATGCATGTGGGGGTGTTTTGAGAAGATTAAGTGGAAAGAGTAAATAAAATGGGAGGGATGAGTTGGGACTAGGTGAAAGTGAGGAGAGGATTCAGTTGATGAGGATGAAGAACCAAGAAATGAAAATAATGGGAAGAAAGCAGATGAAGGATGATGGATCAAGAAGGGGAAAATGGGGGAAAAGAATGTGATTGTAGGTGGAAGAGATTAGATGTATGTTGTAAGAGGATATGTGGAGAAAGGATAATAGTAGGAGGGAAAATTGGGTAGTGGGAGATACCAGGTGGAAGAAAGCGATCATCAAAGTGAACAAAGAATGAGGTGGGGGAGAAGTTCACGATGACAAGTTAAGCATAGGAGGACCTTGACATAAGATTTTCGTGTGACGGAAGTGGTTAAGTAAGATTGCCAAGTAGAGGAGGGTGATAGTGGTGCTAAAAATATGTGATGATGGGAAATGAAGAGCAAATATGGATGGTGAGATTGTAAAGCGATGGGCGAGTGTAAGATGACATGTCATGCTTAAGAGAATGTCTTAAGTAAGATCACCATGCTATCGGAGAGGTTTCTTAAGATCACCTAACTGTCGGGGATGATATACAAGGAGAAAGACAAAATGATAATTGGGACATTGGTGGAATGGTAGGTTGAAGATGATGATTGTGATGAGAGATGGGAGAAATATGATGGGGGAAATATGATGGGATGGGGGAAGGCCATATGGAAGATCAACCTTAAGTGGAATTCTTAAGTAAGATTTCCATGCAACTAGAATGGTTAAGTAAGATCGCCAAGTGAAGAAGAAGAAGGATGAAGATAGAATTGGTCGAATAGGGTATGACAAAATGGACTGAAGGGGAACCCTCAAGAGAATTCTCTGGATACTATGAGAGAATATAAGTATGATGGTCAGGCATAAGATGGATTTGTGCAAGGATGATAAAAGAGTGAGTGAGGTATGCCTAATTGGAATAGAATACGAGATGAGGTGATAACAAGAAAAAAAGGAAACAAATGAGTGTAACATGAATGGATAAGGAATATATGTAGTGAAGGGCGAGAGAGTGTTAGGGGAATCCTTAATTGGGATGCTCGCGTGGTGAGAGTAATGATGAGAGAATGAGAAGCAGAAGAGGTGGAGTGGGAAGATGTGTGCGGTGGTGAAGAAGCTTCTACAACGAGAAGATCTTAGGGAGAGGGTAAACCTCAACTCAGGATTCCATATAGAAGGGGTTATTAAGTAAGATTATCAAGCGGGAAGAAAAAGGGTGAAAGGAAAGAATACAAATGGGTGAGAGGGGAGAGGAATGGTGAGAAGGGTAATATGGGGATAAGTGGTGGAGGAGTAAAAATGAGGAGTGAGGATGAATGGATCAAATACATGGCGAGCATGGTGGGGGTGGAGGAGCTGCTGGATAGTGAATGCTACTTGAGAAATATTGTCAAGTAGGATTCACAAACTGTAATGGTGATTACGTAGGTTTCCCAAATTGGGGAATGTATTAGTATGGGTGAATGGATGGGGTGCAAAGTAAGATGTTGATCATGCAAGAAGATACTCACGTGACAAAAAGTATCTTAATTTTAATATAGCACATAACAGGATGCATCGTGATATAAAAGATTAGGATGACTAGACCGTAATATAATATGCATGATAGCATAAGCAGTGGCCATCAAAAAGGTTTGATGCCCCAAGTCAATATGCAAATGGAAGAGAGCATAGACAGAGGCCATCAAGAAAATATGATGCTCCAGTATGACATGTAATCAGATAACATAAGAATATTAGAGAGAACACCAGGATACATAAAATCAAGATGCCCCCTGTAATATATCAAGATACAAGAAAGAAATTAATAATTTATAACTAATAATGCAACACAAGAACCAATAAACATATCCCTAACATGTTCTATAGTGAGGATTGATCGGAGTGCCCCTAAGCGGGGGTACGAGGACATAATAAAGTATTGGGTCATTGTCCTCAAACAAGGAAGCAATGATTGTTGGATTTGCCCCAAGTGAGGATTCATGCGAGGAGAAGTGTTTTCAATTTGGTAGTCATAAAGTGATTGGATCATCCGTTGGGGTTAATAGTTCAAAGGTTTAATTGTGTTGGTATTTTTAGATTTTTACGATTTTAGAACATTTTTTTTTTTGTTTATGACATATATATATATATATATATATATATATATATATATATATATATTCTAATAGTTTTGGATTGTTGATAATCGTTTATATTTTTATTATTATTATTATTATTTTTATTTTGATTTTTGATTTTTGGTTTTTCTTTTTCTTTTTGATGATTTTCAAATGTGTTCATATTTTGACGATTCTTTCTAATGTTTTTAGATTTTGACAAGTGTTTCTAATGTTTTTGGATTTTGATTTAGTTCTAATTTTTTTGTAGGATTTTGGACAATTGTTTCTAATTTTTGGGGTTTTTGACGATTTTCAAATGTTTTGGAGTTTTAGATTTTTACACTATTTTTAGATTTTTGAAAATTTTCACACTGCTTGTTTGTAGATTTTTACACTATGATTGACAATTTATGGACCAGGTGCAAACTTATTTTGAGAGGCGATAAACAAGGATATTATCCATATGTACCGTGTTTCGTGAGGTAACTTACGCTTAGAATAACAAAAATTCTCTTTCCATTGGTAGGATATGGTGGTGATGATATGATGAAAAGAAGTCCAACTCCATTCTTAACTCCACACAAATAGTAAGATGTGTGGTCTCATCATTGAAAATCGGGAAGGACGTAGGAGGTAGATAATGAATATAGAGACAAATGATAACAATAATCCCTTTGGGAAATTGTGACTCCATTCCTCATAACGGTATTGAACCATTTTCAAAAATGGCTTGCACTTTATGAGTCACATGCTAGACTTAGACAGCTATGTGGCCTCACCGATTAGTAAGATATGAGGTTAAGGGATAGTTCTTTGTTCAGTTAGGAATCTAAATTACTTGTTTGGGGATTTTATAATTTGTAAGCACTATAATATTTTGTATTTTTGAAATGACTCCCTATGCCTTGCCCCATGCTACTAGTAAGAAGCAGGCTCATTACCGAAAGGCAAAATATAGGCGAGTGAAGTCCTTTTTGTCTTCTTTTTGTTTTGTTTTGTCTTGTTTTGTTTTTTGAATATTTTGCAATGTTTTTATGATTTTATGAGAATGACCCTCTATTTTTCTCCATGTCACTTATAAGAGGAAAGGGTTTATCACCAAAGAAAAGATGTAGATGAGTAAGGGCACCTTCCTCCATTCCCAATCTCACACTACCAGTAAGAAGTGTGGGCTCAACATGAAAGACTATGAAGGATGAAATATGTGACGATGAATTATTCATGTGTTATTGAATTGATGGATTTTTACAATAGCGCTTTGTATTTGGGAAGGAATGTCTACCCCTAATCTCAGCCCCACATGACTAGTAGGATGTGAGGGTTCAACACCGAAGACTAAGATGGATGACCAAACGAACTAGGTAAAGAAGTTTAGAGCTTTGTTATGAAAGAGAGAATGTTTTGAAGGGAATATATTAGCATCAAGTAAGCTTCGCAGTATGACCATAGGCGAAAGCGACTTAAAATGGGAGATATTATAAGAAATATGGTACTCACAAACTTAATAGGATCTATATAAACACATGTCTCATGATGATAAATAGGAAGATGTGATTTTGATAAAAAAATCTACCAATGGAAATGAATAAATTTAAATTATTCGGAGATAAGCAAGATAGAAGGAACAATGTACACGTTGTTTCCGGAATAGTGAACATTTTAAGGATAAATTTTCTTGAAATGAATTGCATTCATTGGTTCATCAAGATCTTGACCATCTTGTGGCCAATTTATAGGCTCCATGTACCAAATTTCATTGTAATTACATAGGGTCCTAACCAATTAGACTCAAATTTTCCTTATTTTTCTCAAGTTATTTAGTGGTATTCTTTTGATTTTATTTTAAAAGAAGGTCACCAATTTTGAATTCTCTAGGTCTTACCTTTTTATGATAACCGCATTGCAGTCAGTTTTGATAGACTTGAAGATGATTGAGATTATTAAGTCATTTTTCATTGAGAAGCCCAAGCTCTTAAAGCCGTGGTATTGGTATTCATCCTCATTAATTACATCCTTAAGGGATATCCTCAAGGATGGGAGTTCTATCTCAATAGGTAGAATAGCTTCACAACCATAAATAAGGGAAAATGGGGTGGCTCTAATAGGCGTGCGGTAAGATGTACGGTAAGCCCAAAGATCGTGGTAAATTTGAGTATGCCAATTATGTCCATTGGTGTTGACAATATTTTCCATGATGGATTTTAAGGTCTTATTTGTTGCTTCTACTTGACCAGTTGCCCGAGGGTAGTATAGAGTGGACCATTTAAGTTTGATGTGAAAATGTTTGGCTAGGTCTTTTACATCCTCATTTTTAAATGATTTTCCATTATTTGTAACTAGAGAGGATGGAATACCAAATTGAGATGAGATTATTAAAAATGAATTTTGATATTTGGCTACTAGTAACATAAGTGTGAGGCATAGTTTCTACCCATTTATCAAGTAATCGAAAGCGGTAATGATGAACTTATGTCCATTCGACGATGTTGGTCCGCTTTTACTAATGAGGTCAAGTCCCCATTAAGAGAAGGGACATGGTGTGGTTATCGATTGTAATGCCCGGGAAGGTACGTGGATAATATTTCCATGCTTTTGACATGCTTGACAAAATTTGACAAAATGACATGCATCAATTTCCATGGTGGGCCAATAATATCCAAGTCGCAGATTTTCTTGGCTAAGGCAATACCATTCGCGTGTGCTTCATGAATACGAGAATGGACTTCAACTAATACACTCAAGGATTCTTCCCGATTAAGACATCGGAGAAAGGTTCCATCATATCCTCGTTTATAAAGAGTTTTTACTAAAATGGTGTAACGAGAAGCATGTTGTGATAAATTACGTTTATGCATTGGTTTCATGTCGGCAAGAAATGTTTTATCACAAATGAAGGTATAAAGATCATGGTACCAAGGGTTATTCGGACCACGATGTCACATACCATAGTGTTTTTAGGAAGATAATAGGCATGTATTAAGAGATGTTTGACGAGAAAATGTGCCCTGGGGTTGACTAGATGCGAATTCTAACAGGATCCGATGGTTGCCATAGCGTCATCGATTTATTACAAATTCGGGAATTTGATCAAAGATAATTAATCAAAAATAGCTTCAAAGACTATCCACCATGCATTTATATGGGATAAGTTTTTAAATCTTGACCTGGTATTCATTGGTAACTTGCTTGATGATAAGTAAAGAATCACCAAATATAGCTAATTCTGTAAGATTCTAAGATATAGACAGTTTTAATCCTGTGATGAGAGCTTCATATTCGTGATATTATTGGTACATGGGAATGCTAAGCGAAATGATTTAGGGATAACATGTCCACTGGGTGTGATAAGAAAAATACCAGCCCCTGAGCCATGGAGATTACAAGATCCATAAAAAAATAGAGTCCAAGTTGGCGCGATGTCTATGTGTAGAATATCTTCATCAGGAAAAGAGAACTGAAGTGGTTTTGTGCCAGGAAGGGGTGCCTCAACAAGTTTTTTTCGCAAGGGCTTTTCTTTTAATTTCTTTCATGCGGAATAAATTCGACATCGAGTTCACTAAGTAATACAACCCAACTAGACATTCTTCCCGTGAGAATGGGTCTGGACAACAAATACTTGAGAGGATCAATTTTGGCAATCAACTTAGTTGTGTGATTGAGAAAGTAATGACGTAACTTATGGAATGCAAAGGTGACCGCTAAGCATACTTTTTCGATTTGGGAATAACATACTTCATGCTCAATAAGTGTTTGACTAAGGTAATATATAACCTATTCTTTTGTTTGATCGTTATGTTGTGCTAGTAGAGCTCCTATGGCATGTTCAATGGAAGATGTATAAAACAACATGGGTTTATCAGACTGGTGACATAAGAACAGGTGGAATAGAGAGGTATTCTTTTAACTTAGCAAAAGATTCCTGGAAATCATGGTTCCAGTGAAAGTGTGCATCTTTCTTGAATAATTTATTAAAGTGATGGCACTTGTCAACCAACTTTGATATGAAACATCAAATATATTGTATCTTTCCCTAAAGACTGCGTAAATGTTTTAGGTTTTGAGGAGGAGTCATTTCCATAATGGCTTTGACTTTGGTAGGATCCACTTATGTGCCTCTTCGTGAGACAATAACCCCTAATAATTTACCAGAGGTTACTCCGAACACACATTTCTTGGGGATAAGACAAACCTTATACTCACATAATCTATCAAAAATGTGTCTCAACACACTTGGATTCCCTATTCATGTTTTGGATTTCACTAATATATCATCAACATAATCTTCCATGATATCATGTAACATGTCATGGAAGATGAAAGTCATTGCTCATTGATAGGTGACACCGGTTTTTTTCAAGCTGAAAGGCATAACCTTATAACAAAATGTGCCCCATGGTGTATTAAATGTCATTTTATGTTGATCCCCTTCAGCAATACGTATTTTATTATAACCAGAGAATCCATCCATTAAGGAGAGAATTTCATGGCCTGCCATAGAATCAACAATCATGTCTATATTTGGTAAGGGAAAGTTATCTTTGGGACAAGCCTTGTTGATGTCGAGGAAGTCCTGTACATATTTCGATACTAGAAATTTCTTGGTGATGGGAACTATGTTAGATATACATGTCGATTAATCAATAGGTTTGATAAAGTCAGCTTCCAATAGTTTCTCGAGTTCGGCTTTGACAAGCAATGTAACTTGGGGATGCATTTTACATAGTTTTTGCTTTACAAGTTTTACATCCAGATCTACCACAAGATGGTGTACTATAAGGGATGGGTTTAGGATTCGCATGTCCTTATATGTCCATGCAAATATATCTTGGAATTCAATAAGGATTGTTGTGAATTCCATGCATTCTTGGTCAGACAGATTAATGCCAAGTTGTAAAATTTTTGGCTGTTCGGTGATGCCAATGTTTATGTCTTTTGTTTCTTCTACAAGCATTTTAGATGTATCATTTTCGGAGAACGATGATAATGGTTGATGTAGGTCATTGGTTTTGGGTGTTTGAGGTGAGTTGGTACAAGATTTTGGTGTGTAATGTTGGAACTTTTTGTTGACATATTTGTTGGATAGGGTGGCTGTGAGGTTCTGACTATGGGAAATCCTCTGTTTGTGCTTCTGATCCAAAATTTCTAAGGGTGAAGGATATAAATATTTTATCTCTTTGCCAAAATAGGCTGATTCATTTAGATTGATTTCAAATCCTTTTCTATGGTCAGAAGTAGGGATTTGGTCACGAGTTCTAGAAATTAGTTGATGGCTTCAACATTTTGGAACATATCTATGGCCACACGATGTGGTTGGACATGGTCTATGAGACTCGGATGTGTAGGCTCAAAATTGATGACATTAATAGATAAATGTTCAAAGTAAAGATGTGTTTGAGTGACGTCCTCAAAAAGAGTACATAGAGACTTGATGTCATTATCGAATCTGGTGTCATCATTATCACTTGAAATTATAATGCGAGAAACATCAAACACTTAAAACCTAGACCATGTTTACTCGTGATGTTGTGTGCAACTTATCGCGTCTAAACGACCTTGTTCATTTGGACCGAGTGTTTTACCCTTCCATCGCATGTTTTTCATTATTAGGTGAGCTTTGATAAATTGAGGGGACTCATAACATGGAGCAAAGTCATCATTATATAACCAAGATCTTGAAGAACTTGGAATATGTTCATTGTCAAGATAACCGAACTTTTTCCAAACTGACTGTCCCATTTGGTAAGTGGGATGGATTCTCAGATGTGGAGCGCTAGGTTTACCGTAGCTATGTGGGGATTTGGTGATATAAAAGGAGTATGCCATCTTTTGAAATTGAAATTCACCACATTTTGTTTTAATGATTTTAAAGGTGTGAGATGGGGGACCAATAAGTAACTCATGTGGTAGGGAAGTTAGTTTGGTAGTCTTAAAAGATGAAGAGAATGGGTTATAAGAAGAAGGGGGTGGATTTAAGGATGAAGGTTGGTTATTCACAGGAGGAGGTATCTTAATAGAAGAGGTGTGGTTAGATGAAGAAGGTTGGCTAGGTGAGGAAGAAGATGGTGTGGTGGAAGAATAATTGTTCTTTGGAAGAAGAAGCTTGATTAGTGGAAGAAGATGATTGATTAGCAGGAGGAGGACTTGTGGAAGATGGTTGACTAGCGAGAAGATAATACATTGGAAAATGTGTTTTGGTTAGGAGATGAGGGTTTTAGATCATTGTTAGGAGTGTATTAGGATCAATGAGTGTTTCGTTAAGGATTATTCGAGGTAGAGCATATTTATCTCGTTGATGGAAAATAGTGATCATGTCAATACCGTCCTTCAAGGAATCTACAATACTAAAAAGGTTGGGGATCTGCACGTAATGTAAATTCCTTTTCCAAATGAGAAAACTTAATGCATTTGTGGGATGTTGATGGGATGGCTTTCATGGCATGAATCCATGGTCACCGACGAGAATCTTATATGCAACTTCTACATCTACCACATGACAGATTGTGTCTAAGGTGATTGGTCCAACTTGGAGAGGGAAAGTGATTATGCACTCAAACTTTCTTTCAATATTATCATACCGACGAATGGTTATGATATTGTTTTGTAAATCATTTTCAAAGGTAACCTAGACAATGTAAAAGTTTCATGGAACAAATATTTAATGTGGATCCATTATTGATTAAGACGCACTTGATCTTATGATGAGTTACATAACCCTCAACGTATAAAGAATGATTATTAGTGATGTTGGGATTAAACAGTTAGTGGGACCAAAAGATAAAATCAGATTAGGGATTGTAAGATGTGTAATTAAAGCCTGAAATTGTTGTGAATTGATGTCCTCGGGGACAAGTGTTATTTAATGTTTTCATAAGGATGTGTTGTAGTGCGGGAGAAGAATTAAGTAGTTCCATGATGGAAATTTTTGTTGCAGTCTTTTCTAATTATTTGAAAATATTAAATGATGGCGTAGGTTGTGGAGAGGAATTGGTGGTGGAATTAGATTGTGGATTAGGAGGTGATCTTTGGGAACGAAGTGGCAAAATTTTTTGTTGTAGGGACCCACATTGTTTTCTATCTAGTGGTGATCGCATACTCAATTGTGATCTTTATAGTTACCACTAAGTCTTGGTCATAATCTATGGTTGAGATGACTGAGTCATACTTGACATTGCTTGATGATTGACCCTTATCTTTTGAATTGTTATCATGGTTAGGGAAGGGATTTTTGAACATATGAAGTTTTTTATTAGGTGTTTTTGTCGCAGAAGTATTTTCAACTTATATGTCTCCATGTTCAATAAGGTCTTGGGCATAATAGTGGAGTTGCATGCATCGATCTATGGAGTGACCTTTTATGTGATGGTAATCACAATATTCGTTGTCCTTATACAAATTTGGTTTGGGTTTTCCTTCTTCGAAGGGTTTGACGATGGGATATGTAATCATATTGGCATTTTCCAATTGATGAAAGGCACTAGATAGAATTTCTCTGAGAGGAGTAAACACTCTTCTTCGATCCGAGAAGGAACTTCCTTTCTAGGGATAATGATTGGTTGTTTGGATTTTAATGTGTTGATTGTATGGTTTTGGACATTTTAGACATGGCAGAATCGGATGGCCATCTTTAACGATATTTTGATTCCGGTTAAAAAATTTAGATTTTTCCGGTTCTAAGGAGTGTCTCGATAAGGTTTTTCCCTATAGGGCACTTTAAGTAAGCCCTTAGAAATGAGGGATTTTTTTATTTGTGTTCCCTTTTCGATGACTTCTTCGAAACTATTCAGAAAATGCATTTGCATTTGGAATGATAATTCGGCATTGAGATTAGGACAAAAATGCTAACTAGTTGCCACTTGGGTACTAAGCAAGGAAATCAACTTACAATTCCTCACCATCGTTGTAAAAAGGAGGAAAAGTTTTCATTTGGCCTTTGCATAGTGTTGCAGAGATCAAGCATGGTTATTTCTGAGTCTAAGTTATAGGAAAAATGTTTGAAAAATTTCTCTGATAAGTCTGGAAATGTCGTGACTAACCCTTTGGGTAGATGGAAAAACCAGTCTAAAGTCTACCCTCCTAAACTTTGAGGAAATAGTTATAAAAGGTACGTGTATCGATAGGCAACTTCCTAAAATTTTATGTAAAATTCCTTAACATATTCATGGGGGTTTCATTTGCTTTTGTATTTAGCAAACTTAGGGATTTTGAAGGATGACAGAAATGGTAATCGTGATATCTCTGTATCAAATGGATAAGGATACAATTCTTCAAAGTTGAATTGTTTTCATTGTTTTTGTAGTCCCTGAATGGTGTCTTTCATAAGTTTCCATTCTTGTGCAAACAGAGAAGCGAGGGACGGTTTATCAAAAATTTCATGAGTATTGAAATCTAGATTGAGGTCTTTTAATCTTTCTGCTCTAGTCCTTGCTTCCTCAAGTTTCTTTGTTATGTCTTGGATTTTAGTGAATAACTCTTCGGCCAAAGTACCATTTGGATTGTTTGGTATTTCATTGTGATAACTTGATTCACCGTAAACAATGAGTTTTTTTAAATATTCCACCCAAAGTCGTGGGGTAGTTTTGCCCCCAGGTTAGGATGCGTAATAGATATTCATTTTTATTTTGTTCTATCACACTATTGACTTGTTCTTGTTCTTCATTGGTGAGTTCGGTTGTACAATTTCTTCATCATCATTTTCATGATTGTGGACTGCGAATGAATACCATGATGAAATGTGTCTAATTAAGTTGAAAAGTGGGTAGGAATTTTGAAAAGGTGTGAGCAAATGAGAACTTGATTATTTTGGATTTAGCTCAAATAAGATCGTGATGACTGATAAGGAGAGTAACTCAAACAAGTTATCTCAATATGATGATGATGTAATTCGAGACGAGTTATTAGAGGCTTTATTGTACGTTGTGTAGATTTGGCTTAAACAAGCTCTGGACTATTGACAGTGGGAGAGTAAATTGAACGGGTTAATCACGATATGGTTGTGATATAACTCAAAATGAGTTATGAAAGGATTTGTGTTGGCTGTGATTTGGATAAATATGAGGGTGGATAGAATAATGACTGAACTCAAACAAGTCATGCTCAATATTAGTTTGATATAGCTGGAAACAAGCTGTGAAGGATGTTTTGATAATTGACGATATGGGGAGTGAATTTTAGTCACTCAACATCAGTTGGATATAGCCAAAGATAAGCTATGACATGATGTATTGTTAGATGAAGCAAGTTAATGAAATTGGTACAATGTTTTGGTCTACGTTGTTAGATTGTTTGGATGTTTTTTCTTGGTATTGAATTGGTCGAGAACCTATTTTTTGTGGAATACAACAAGGGTCTAAACTTTTACAAGGACCACATTGATAGTAGCCAAGTTTTATGATAAAACAATGCTAAACTATTTTGTTTTCAAACAGAAAGAAATCATGTGGATCCAATTGTTCTGGCTTATGAGGTAAATTCTTCACGAATGATCATTGTTTCATGCAATCATACAAGTATGCTATGGACGGATGGATGCAGGATCTTATTACTCCAAAAAAAAGATGTGTCCTTCAATATACCCTAGTCCTGATATATCTAATTTTTATGGAGATAGAATTTTTATGGAGAGCCCCAGAGCACTGCAGAGACTCTCCATTCTTACTTTCCTGTTTTGGAGTGAATCACCACGCCCGTAATGTGGTTTGTGAAAATGTGGAAGGTGATGGAGGCATGAATATATATAGTGTCCTTATAACTCCCCAAATATTTATAGGATGATGCCCAAGCTTCGTTACTACAGCTATTTAGGTGTGACTCACATGCGGTGTATAACAACATTACCTATAAGTGAAGAGCAGGGGTGAGGTAAATATCGAACGCTATGATGAGACTAGGTCTCAAAGTGTAATGAGATGAAAATGTTGTTGGTGCGTGGTAGTCAAGTCCACGTCACTAGTGTAGCTTTGGTGGTGATGAAATCCACCTCATCTACATGTAAAAATAAAGTGATAAAGTGATTAAACGTAGGGTTCTTTTCAACTTGAAATAAATCACTAGCAGAAAATAATTGCGTACTGAGCATAATTTTATTTTTGGTTTCAGAAATTTTGTTTGAATGGTGGTATTTTTCTAGGATTTTTGTTGATCTTTTGTTTTTTTTGACAATATTCCAGTGACGTGGTCCTATAGAAAACAAATTAGTAGTTATCCTGCAAACGAAATGTTAGAAAAGTGATCGTGGCTATTTTTGATTTTCTAGATCGCTCGAAGGCGTAGGAAAAGAGCATACACAACCAACAACCAAACAAATATTAATAATATGACAAAGGAAAATAATGATTGAAATGACAGATGGAAAACAAAAATAGAGGATCTTGCAATGTTAGAACAAGAAACTAAAAAAATTGTGACCGTTTTTTATTTTCCAGATCGTCAAGGCGAAAAGAAAAGAGCATACGCGGATACAATCGAGTAGTTTTTATTTAAATGTTAATAATTATTGCAATTAATCATGATTGTGAAATAATGATAATTATTTTTTCACAAAAAGAATGACAAAAGAAGAGTGTGAAAACGTTACCTAGAAGTGTTGTCGTGGAAAATTGAAATGTAAGGCAAAAATTAAAAATTAAAAAAATGTTTTGCAGAGCTTGGGTGGCCTCATGTTTCTGATTTCCAAGATAAATTTTGAAGTCCAAGGAAAGAGCATACGCATGAGGTTGTTACATAAAATAAAATTAAAATTTAAAAAAAAAAACTATAATTTTGTTGTTTTTTGTTAAAAAGATAGGTGTTAGAAGAAATGAAACCAATTTTTTTGTAAGTCTAAATCAAAAAATTATTTTTCCATTGCATAGATATTTTTGATACCTTTTCGTTAAAAAAATGAAGTCATTCCGAGTTCGGGAGCAAAATTTATGGCTTCCGGAAGATGGGCTACAATAGCACTCTGAATGAAAATTTTGAACGTGAGAAAAACATCCCGAGAGCTAGTTTTTTTTATTTTTGACTTCTGTACTTCACCCGAGAAGCTAAAATTTTGACAAATAAGGTTAAAAAGAACAATAAATAGAAATAAAGAGTTAGATCACAAAATGATTAACTAAAATGAAAGAATAATAATAATAATAATAATAATAATAATAATAAACTTCCTACAAAGCAGTTATTTTAGCAAAAGTAAATAAATAAATGTATTTTTCGGATTGGTTGTCCCATGACAGTAAGATGATAAACTAATGACTAGTTCATGTGTTTCTACAGATTACGAGTGAATAGAAAAATAAAAACTCGTAACTAAACACTAAGCACCGATAAGATCAAAGATAGGATGACCGTCATAGTTTCATTATTCTTATAACCCGAGATACAATTAAGACACCGCACAACAAAAACAAGTACCCAAAGCATGAAGGTTAACCAGAGAAGGCCATAAAGAATAGAAAAGGAAATAATAACAAACAATAATAAACAAAGAATAGATAAAACCACTAATTGGGAAATTAATGCTAACAGATTGAAAGTAACCGAGTGCCAAAATGTAAGCTAGGAAAAATACACTACTAACAGAGAAGTTAAATACCAATAATCATACCTCCTCCTTCACATTCTGTAGAAACCTCGAATGGGCTACAAAACTTGGATTGAGCCCTGATTGTGTGATATGTAGGTGCTTTTCTTCAAGACGGAGTAAGGCCTTCCTACAACAATTATCCTCTTACTTTGCACTAGATGGGAAAAATGATTATGAGGCTATTTGCGCATTAGGACGAGGCAAAAGGATGTTCTTTGCTTAAAGGATGCAAGAACTTTGATAGGTCATTCAAGCTTATTTTGTGTGTCCTTAGAGGGGAGGGGTAAGGTTATATTTATACTGGGGAGTGATTAACTTAGAGTAATTTAAGTCATCATGGTTTGAAAATGTGGGCAAGATTAAGTGAGTGGTTTGAAAATGTGGGTAAGATTAGGTGAGTGATTTGAAAATGTGGGATAGATTAGACGAGTGGGGGCCATGAAGAATGGGTGAGGATTTTAATTATATTTTTAATTCATAAGTGGATGATTTTAGGTGAGTGGGGACCATGAAGAATGAGTGAGGATTTGAATTTGAATTTTTAATTCAATAGTAGAAAAACATGGAGAATAATGAAATGTGGTGAGGATTGGGTTATTTTTGGATTTTGAAATGGATAATTAATCAAATTATATTTGATTAATTCAAAGTGTATTTTATGGGAAGTGAGGAAGGGGAATTAATTGATTTAGGACATATGTGAAATTAAGGTGTCTACAATGTCTTCCACCGATCTTTCAACTTTCTTAACAACTCTATCGACCGAGACACATGGTGAGCCCACGCTTGTTTGGGGTCTCTACTATTGAGGGCCATGTCAAAGGTGCACCAAGGTCAACCGTGGAGGTTTCTGACTCCTTTTACCGAGACTTTTGAAAGGCCAAAAGGCATTTTTCTTGGGCCTGTGGCACGTGGAAGGCCCGCACTTGTTTAGAAACGTGCCCATGTACTTCTCCTTTGTAGTTGTGCAAGGAAACACTTGGAATCAATAGTTGTTGTGCATTTCACCTATTTTTCTACCTTTTTGCTCCAAGACTTTGGAGATGCAAATACACACCTGCTTTTTCATCATTTTTTGATGAAATTCGTTGTCATTTTTGTTTAAAATGCCATTTAATAGATTCATAGGTTAATTTGAGATTCCAAGGATTGTTAAGGTCGATATTTTAAAATTGGAATTTTTAGGAACTTGTAAAAACATGAATTGCTAGAGAAGATGGATGCAGGGAAGAATTGTAGAGTAAAAGAGGGAAAAGGATAAAATGATGGAGGTTACAAGTGTAAAAGATGAAAATGGTTTTTCCTCGAAAAGAAAAAGGATTACCTGTCGATCCAACTATGCAGGCCTCTGAAAAATGATTAAAAATGGGATTTCTCGCATGAGAGAATCAGAATGATTAGAAGAATTGCCAAAAAAATTTGAATGGCATCCTAGTCATTTGGCAAGGTCCTAAGAAATGTGATCAGTTCACAATTGGTCCACCTGGTTGTTTTCAGATCTAAATTTGGTAAACATCACTTTTTGAAACAAACCTGATAAAAGGTAAAGGTCCCTCGAATATTATTTTCTGTTGGGGAGAAAATTTGAGTGATTGAAATATATAAATGCAATGAGAATACTCTTACAAAGGGTTGGGGGTTGAATTCTTAAGAGAAAAATTTGAAAAAGTCATCTTCCTGAGAGACCAAGCCGAGATAACCTATTATTTTTTTTTGTGTTAGATTTTCTATCATGTCAAGTTGGTTTTGTTAGGAAATAAGAGATAAAATATGTGGAATAATCCCTTACAATTGCAACAATAGAAACTAATATACGAGAAAATATTACAAATCTTAAATAAAAGTGCGTAACAAATAACACAACACAGAGAGACAAGATTTAACATGGTTCACCCAATTTGGGCTACATCCACCAAGAATCACTTGCTCATATTTTATTACGTGCCTCCACTCTCTCAATACAATACCCAGATCCGTTTGGAGATATGTTCAATAAAATCTATAGAATTCACACCTGAATTCAAAACACATATGCAATATATTTGCTTGTCTATGTATCATATGCATAAGACTATATAAATAGACAATTTCTTAACCACTTTGATACAAAACTATGGGTATCAAAACCATGGGCAAAAACTATGGGTATCAAAACCATGGGTAAAAAATCGTGGGTATTAAAACAATGGGTACCGAAAAACCATGGGCCCAAAAACAGCCCATAACGGTTACCCATTGCCCATGGGTTAATAAACCACCTATTAAAATTTTCTTTGGGGGCTTCACCCCGAACCCCTCCCGACCCGCTCATGGTGAGTGGGACTACCGTAAAACCCGAGTGTAACACATAGAAGGTGTACCACAATCTAACTTGAAAAGAGGCTCCACAAACATAAAAATATCCCACTTGGAGATTGGCCCTTCACCGTCATCCGCGAAGACCAACTAAAGTTGAACATAGCTTTAGTTTATCCCTTATGACCACCTTGGTCATCATGTCTACTGATATTTTGACTAGTATGAATCTTCTCTAACTTCGATTATCTTCCTCCAAAGTTGATCGATGAAGTGATATCTCCACTATATATGCTTCATCCTGGAGTGGAAAGCAGAGTTCTTAGCTAGGTGTATAGCACTCTGACTATCACTATGTAGCTTACATTCCTCCTACTTATGCCCCAACTCCTCAAGTAATTTTTGTAACCAAATCATCTCTTTGCTTGCCTCTGTGGTAGCAACATACTCAGCCTCCGTGGTTGACAAAGCCACTAGAATCTATAGTCGTGAAATCTAGTTCACTGTTGTCCCACCTACAGTGTAAATATAACCTATCATACTCCTCCTACTGTCTACATCTCCAACCATGTCTGAATCTACATAACCACATAAAGTGGTGTCTGATCCACTATAGCACAAAAATCTTCCCATGGTCCCTCTCAAATACCGAAGGATCCACTTTATCTTGCTTGCACAATGCTCTTTACCTGGATCACTCATAAATCTACTCACAGTTCCCACTGCATGGGCAATATCAGGCATAGTGCACACCATAGCACACATCAAACTACCAACTACCGATGAGTAAGGTACCTTTGACATATGGTTTCTTTCCTGCTCTGTCTTGGGACACTGCTCCTTTGATAACTTAAAATGGCCTGCCAAAGGAGTCCCAACCGGTTTAGCATCTTGCATGTTAAACCTATCCAATACCTTCTTAATGTACTCTTCCTGAGATAAAGTCAGCTTTCATTTCTTCCTATCCCAAGTTATTCTCATACCAAGGATTTGTTTAGCTTTCGCCAAATCCTTCATATCAAAGGATTCACTTAGATGTTTCTTGAGTACTTTTATTTCCTACATTTTTTACCTACAACCAACATGTCATCAACATACAAACACATGATAATATAACTTCCATCCTCAAATTTCTTTGTATACACGCAATGGTCAGAATGACATCTTATATAACCTTGCTCCATCATGAAGCTATCAAAATTATTATACCATTAACATGGAGCTTGTTTCAAGCCATACAAGCTCTTCTTCAGTTTACACACCATCTCCTCTTTACCTTTGACCTCATAGCCCTCTAGTTGTTGCATATATAGTTCCTCCTCTAAATCACATGGAGAAATGCAATATTTACATCTAGCTATTCTAAGTGTAAGTCTTATGCTGCCACTATACCAAGAATAGTTCTAATAGAATTCATTTTTACTACAGGAGAAAATATCTCATAAAAATCTATACCTTGTTTCTGTGCAAACCTCTTGACCACCAACCGGGCCTTATATCTTTTCTTTCCTCCTTCTTCATCTTTAACTTTGTACACCCACTTGTTCTGCAATGCTCTTTTACCTTTTGGTAGCTTGACCAAATCCCAAGTCTAGTTCTCCATGAGAGACTTATGCTCCTCATCCATGGCTTGCTCCCACTTCTTACTGACATCTACCTGCATTGCTTCATCAAATCTCTCTGGCTCTCCACTATCAATGAGTAATAAATAATAAAGATAAGGATACAAATGTTTAGGTTCATTTCTTAAACTAGAAGACCTCACTATAGGATTTTGGAGTTCCCTGTTGAGTCGGTTCCTAAACTAATTCATGGGTCAATGTTCCATCCGGAAGATCCTCTACCACTGCATATTCTTTCTTGGATTCTTCCCTATTTTCCTGCAATTGTTGCTTATACATGACTTTCTCATTAAAGACCACATCCCTAGACTGAATGATTTTATTTTCCTTAATACTCCAACATTTAAATCCAAAGTCATCACCACCATAACCAATGAAAGTACATTTTTCTTATTTATCCTCTATCTTGGTCCTATCATCCTTGTCTATATGAACAAACACCTCACATCCAAAGACTCTAAGAAATGAATAATCATCTTTCTTACCATACCAAGCCTCCTCAGGTATGCCTCCATCCAAGGCACTTGAGTGTCCTCTATTTATCAAGTACACAACTGTGCTCACCGCTTCTACACAAAAAGAAAGAGGCAGTCCTGCATGTAACCTCATGCTCCTAGCATGTTCTATTATTGTTTTGTTCATCCTTTCTGATACCCCATTCTACTGTGGAGTTCCTGGAACCATATTTTTCTTGTGGATTCCATTCTTATAATAGTAATCATTAAATTCATTGTTGCAATACTCCCCTCCATTATCTAACCTGAGACATTTTAGCTTAAGACTGTTTCATTCTCTACCAAGGCTTTTCATTTAACAAAGTATCAAATACATCAGATTTGTTTCTAATACAATAAACCCAAACTTTCCTTGTTGCATCATCAATAAAAGTAACATAATAATTTGAACCCCCAAGAGATGATACCTGAGCTGGCCCCCACACATTAGAATGCACCAACTCTAACTTACTCTCTTTCTTTGTAGGTCCAACCTTGATAAACCTTACTCGCTTCTATTTCCCATATATGCAGTCCTCTCAAAGAACTCCAAACTTGTTTCTGTATATCCAAGAAATTTCTTTCTTATGATGTCCATGCCCTTATGGCTCATATGATCGAGCCTATAGTGCCATAATGTTGTATCTACATCCGAAGCCACAAGATTACAATCATTAGTACTATCGGTGGATAAATACAAGGTTCCAACCTTATTACCTATTTCCACCACAAGAGCACCCTTGGTAACCTTCCAAGAGTCAAGCAGTAAATATCACAAGACAACCATCACTTCCTAATTGCCCCACCGATATCAAATTTCTCCTTCGTGTAGGCACATGTCCGACATCCTTCAATAGCCATGTATTCCCATTCGCATCTTAACCTCGAATAAAACCCTTTCCAACTATACTACAAGGCTCATCATCACCAAGAAAAACATGTCCAAAATCCCTTGAACATAATCAACAAAATAATGCCTATGTGGAGTAGCATGAAAAGAAGCCCCTGAATCTAAAACCCAATATTTAGTAATATTATGTAAAGAAAGAATCAAAGCATCCTGACATACATTACCCAATGCCACATTTGCCTCCTTGTTTTCTTCCTATTGTTTCTTCTTGTCTCGAAGCTCCCAACAAGTCCTTCTTTGCATGCCTAGACTTTCCACAGTTCCAACATACAATCTTGCTCTTGGATTTTGACCTTGCCCGATCTTTCGATTTTCCATGGTTTCCTCTATTCTTCTGTCTCCCTCTAGTTTCCACTATCAAAGCATTCCCTGAAGTAGAAGATTCCCTGGAGATTTTTCTTCACATTTCCTCACTTAAAATCACCCCTACAACATCCTCAAACTTCAACTTTGAGTTAGCTGGAACCGAGTTGCTTACCGCCATTACTAGGTTATTCCAACTTTCAGGTAAAGAGCAAAAATTAGTAAAGCCCTAACTTCTACATCAAATTCTATTATAACCGAACCTAGCATATTCACAACCATATTGAAATCATTTAAATGATCTGCTACTAAACTATTCTTAAACAAATTTTTCATTAAAAATATCTTATTAGAGGTAGATGGTTTTTCATACAACTTCCTAATGCATCCATAAGTTCTTTTGTAGTCTTTTCCTTTAAAACATTAAATAATACCGAAGATGCAAGACACAACCATCCAAGTGCCTTCCAATCAAACAAATCCCATTCTACATCTTTCATACTCGAGGGTTTGTTCCCCTTCTCGACACAATGGAGTATAAAGATCCTTCTAATAAAGGTAATCTTCCATCTGCATCTTCCAAAGATTGAAATTCTGCCCGTTGAATTTATCAACCCTAGATCTTCCATCATCTTCCATAGCTCCCACTCAAAATAAAACTTTCCCTATAATTCAACACTTCAAGCAAACCAAAGAAGGGTCTCGATACCAATTTTTAGGAAATAAAAGATAAAATATGTGGAAAAATCCCTTACAGAATTGCAACAGAGAAACTGATATGCAAAAAATATTACAGATCTCAAATAAAAGTGCAGAATAAATAACACAACACATAGAGACAAGATTTAACGTGGTTCACCCAATTTGGGATATGTCTACCAAGAATCACTTGCTCGATTTTATTACAAGCCTCCACTCACTCAATACAATACCCAGATCCATTCGGAGATATGCTCAAAAAACTCTATAAAATTCACACCGAATTCAAAACACATCTACAATACATTTGCTTGTCTATGTATCATATGAATAAGACCATATAAATAGATAATTTCTCAAGTAGTTTGATACAAAACCATGAGTATCAAAACCATGGGGAAAAACTGTGGGTATCAAAACCATGGGAAAAAACTGTGGGTATCAAAACAATGGGTGCCGGAAAACCATGGGCCCAAAATTTCCCATAATGGTTACCCATTAACCATGGGTTAATAAACCACCCATGAAAAATTTCTTCATGGGGCTTCAACCCCAAACCCCTCTGATCCGCTCACTGGTGAGCGGGACTGCCGTAAAAATACCCGAGTGTAACACATAGAAGGTGTACCACACTTTAACATGAAAATAGGCTCCACAAACATAACAAAGTTTGGATGTATAGCCATTGATGAGCAATGAGATTGCTCTAGAATATTTCCTCTACTAATGAATATATGTAATTTTGAAATTAATTTGTGTCCAATCTCTAACAATTTGTGTCCGATTTGTTTCATAATGTACTGTAAGTGGTTTATTTTATTCTTGTTGCAATCTTACACGAAATGTTTGTGAAATCACACAGGGTCTCATCCCTTTGACAATTTAATGGTATTTTTAATTTCATTTCAAGAAGATCCTTCAACTTTGATGAGATAAACAAATTTAAAATCAATTCACTATCATTTGTTGATCAATATTGTCTTTAAGTCTTTGGGTGTACCTTAGGCATGATTGATCAAAGATTCTCGGTGTTGAATTGAGTCTTTGAATTCAAGCATGGATGTTAGAGTCTCAAATATTGTGTGAAAACATGCTTATTTGGGCCTCTATTGAAGCACACCTTCTAGTTGAAGGAATGTCCTAACTATTCTGAAGCTTTTTGTTGTTGAGTTTTCCATCACTTTGTGAAGTTTCTCGCAGGTTTGGTATAATCAACTCTATCCTACTTCATCTCCCACCAAAACCATTCAAAAACCATGAATCCATCCTGAACTAGCCCTGTTTGCCCTGTACATCAACAAAGGAACAAAATCTATTTACTAAAATATGTAGAGTAATCAGGATTTCTTAAATGTCTTTAGTAACCTTAGCCTTGTGTTGAAAGTACCTCCATATTTTAGAAGTGACAACTCTTAAGAGTTAAATTATGGAGTATTGACCATATTCTCCCAAGCTTCGTTCATAAAATTTGTGCAAAAAAGGATATCTCCATTTCCTTCATCAAACAGAGGTTAATGTTATCCAAAATTCACCCCTCAAGGTAATTTTGATAACATACATCAAATTCTTTAGTCCCAAGCAATTATATTGAGTCCGGCAAAAAGTCATGTTTCTAGGTCCCCTGATTTTTTCTAACTCCCTATCCAAGAAGAAGAGAGCAAGTTCTGAGGAAATGTGAAAAAATTGCAAAAACAAGCTCAAAGCAGAAAAAATCATGAAAAATGGCTAAGTCTTAGTCCCCTGACACCCGGACGCGCGGGACAAAAGTACGCGAACCGGCCGAACCGGGCGAAATGAGTCAAGGCAGCCCGAAACAGTCTGGGACGCGCGGGACAAAAGTACGCGAACCGGCCGAACCGGGTGAAATGAGTCAAGGCAGCCCGAAACAGTCTGGGATGCGTGGGACAAAAGTACGCGAACCGGCCGAACCGGGCGAATCGGGAAAATTTGTCCCAGATGGTCCGAAAGTAAATGGGACATCTGGGCCGCGAGTACGCGAACCGGCCGGTTCGGGCCAAACAGAAACTTCAAGCATGGGACAAATGGGATAGAGGGACGCGCGGGACCTTGAAAGTGAAAGGCCGAAGGCAGAAGAAAAGTCAACGTTTGGCCCGTGAAACTTAAACGGCCATAACTTTTGACTCCGAGCTCCGATTTTCACAAAATTGGACTTTCTGGAACGAGCACGATGTCCTCTATGCCACAAAAACTAGATTTATTAATTTTAATGAGGGTAGATATATTTAAATAAAATAAACATATTCGGCTCCAATCAATCAATGCTCATTCCCGTCAAATGACAGAAAACGCCTGCTAGACCCAAAATAGCTACCCGCACTCAGAAGGCCATAACTTTTGCATTTCTCAACAAAATCACACAAAATTGGTACCGTTGGAATCATGGTTCCGAGTCCGATGCATAGAAATCAAGAAATTCTAGATTTGATGAGAAATTGACTAAGTTTTTAAGAAAACGTGGCCGGGTTCGAAACAGTGTTTTATTTGGTATTTTGGGAGTGTAATTAAGAGGCATGGTCATCATTCTTTCTCTCGCGCAGCACATGGGATAGTATGTGGAGCCTTTTGTAAGTAATTTATAACCATTTCACTCAATTTAATGCCTCTTACAAGTGGTTGAAGGACAGATTTCGGGACTTCCATTTTCCCTTCTCTTTTCCTTCTCATTTTTCTATAAATTGGAGTGTTGGGCTCATTGTAAAGGAGAGAGTTTTTGGGTAGCAAAGCTCTACCAAAATTGCTTTGTGAAGCTAGTGTGTTGCAGGCCCTTGTAGTGGACTCCTTGCATGGTGATCCAGGCCCTTATCTTGTAATAGATTGAACTATGCATATCATGAAGCAATAAAATACCAGTTTGTGGATGTATCTTCCCCTGTTGTGTTTTCTTGCATTCTTCTTGCCCCTTTAATCTTTCTATAAGAATATTGTGTCTATTTATTATGTTCTTGCAGGGATTCATTAACATTGTGTATGCTTGGAATATTGTTGTGAATGCATTTTGCTAGATTATGGTGAACTGTTATCACCTCTTCTAGTGTGAACTTTGCCTCTGTATTTCACACATTTGGAGACTACTCTCGAGATCCTCCTTTTCTGGTGTATCACCACTTTAGTGTAGGCTTTCATTTTATGCATTCTCTCTCCCTGGTCCCTTAGAAATTTAGATTAGAACAGTTAGCTTATCCCGCATTAGAATAGATTGTGGCAGGGTAGTTTAGGAGCAAGAACTTGACTTTTCTCGGAGGTCTATCTCAAGTAGCTAAGTCCCACAACTTGGAGATAGTACCCATGTTATCCAATCACACTGGATGCTTAGAGTGATCAAACTAGAAATCTGATCAACATCCAGGGGTGCGGTGATTCGGTGATAACAGGTTACACTATGAGTCCTCTCACCCTAGTCGAAAGGAAAGACTAAAATTAGTGAGTATAGGTCAAATCCTCTGAAGGTGCTATCCATCTCTCCACAAATCTGAGTGAAAAGTGCCAATTAGATCTCATCCCTAGCTACAAAACAACAAACACTATGATCTATCTATCACTAAGCTCCATGTTGAATATGTGTTGTTGCTCACAACTTGAAACAGAGAAAAATTTAGATACTAACACTAGTGGCACCGTTGATGAGGAATTGAGTTACGTTGCCATGGAACCTGATTTGTTGATTTGTTACCAGTTCATATCCATTTAGCCCATCAAAAACACCGGTGGCGCTGCTTCCAGGAGTATTTGAACAAAGGTGTACATATACATTCCTAAGTAATGTCTCTTACATGATCTAACTCGCAAATACATTATGAAACATCATTATCTATTCGAGATCTATAATAATTGTTTAAAGTTGTAAGTTTTGAGTGTAATATTTCTAGCTTATATAGTTATTCACTAAGGTTTGTATTATCATTGATAAATTTGGGTAGAAGAAGAGTAGATCTTGTAAGATTTGCATGAATCTAGTATTAACAAACATTTGATAGGTCTTTCATAGTGCATTTGCACAAACTAAGGTGAAAATCCTTATTGGAAACTCGTGTTGTTTAATTTCTTAATAAATACTAGTGCCTTAACATATATCAAGTAGGATTTGTCATTAATCTCTACAAATCTAGAAGGAAATAGATATTTTCTCACCAAGGATCCTAGTCGATGGTTGTTTCAAGAGTGGGAAAGTCTAATTCATAAGGAAGAAGAATTTGGAAGGTTGTTTCAGATCAAGCATCAAGAAAAGAGATATCCATTAGTGAAACTAATCATCCTGTGATTGAAGATTGCAATACGTCCTCAAGTGCTTATGAATAAGGTAGTCTCTTTTTTAATTGAATTCTCCATCCGGAGAGGGTCTCGATGTGAATCCAGCTGCAAGAGCTTGAAATACCTCCAAAAACACACATAAACAGCTTTGTAAAATAAACCAGGAGTTTCAAAATAGCTTACTTCTCATTCTGGAATTCACACTGATCTATTACATCATTACAATTCTCCTTTTATTTCAAGACTACTCTAAAACCCTAAAATGCCAAAAAACCCTAAAATGTAAAACAACTCGGATTGACCCCAAAATTTTCGTGCCAAATATGCATTCATAAATTAGGGCTCACGCAAAATTTGGACTTATTCTGACAAGCACAACAAAAGTTATTAAAGTTCTAAGACCTAGACAAAAGTAGAAAAAACATTCGGAGCCAATTTTAGACCACTAGATGACGGAATCTGAGCCCAAAAACGTGCCAAAATGAGCACAACCTTATAGGAAAAGTTGTCCCTAGCATATTACTAATGTATATCTACCACCCTGTAAAATTTTAGGACGATCCAACGGTCGGATCAAAAGTTATGGCCTCTGCAAGTTATGCTCCCGCATCATTCTCCCCTGGTTGAAAAGAATTCAGCTCCTACAAATTCTGTTGACGGAACTCATCTAATTTTGCACTGTCAATTTTCCTCAACTCCACTTAGGAATCCAAGTGTTTTCTTCTTGCTGAAAACCTTCCCACTGTACCAAATATCTGTTGTAGCTCCCATGTCTAGTAGTGATTGTCTTTTGGTCCAAGACACGCATTACCCTCTCCTTTTTCTCCTTCAAAGATCTCTGTTTCTTCCATTTATTTCTTCCTCCTCTCGCAACATTTTCATCATGACTCGGAAACTTATATAAATCAAAAACATTAAAAATGGTGAGATAGCAAAATTTTCGTGTAACTCCATCTTGTAGGCATTATCACTCATTTTCTTCAGAATCCTACATGGCCCAATCTTCTTATACTTGAGTTTATTATATGTTCCCTTTGGAAACCTCTCTTTTCTAAGATGAACCATCACCATATCTCCTTCTTCAAATACACTTACTCTCCTACTGGCATCTGCAGCTGTTTTATATTGTGCATTACTCACTTTCAGCTTTTCCCTCACTTCATCTTGTAGCTGTAGAATGTGTTCTGCAAATGCTTCTGCATCATCACTAGTTTCATCTTCACCTGGTAGAACAATTAGATCAAGGACCCCCTTCGGATTCCTACCATATACAATTTGGAAAGGAGACCTCCCTGTTGACCTGTTTATCGAGCTATTATATGCAAACTCAGCTTGAGGTAAAGCTAAGTCCCATTGTTTTGGCTTTTCTCCAACTATACAATGTAGGAGATTTCCCAAGCTTCTGTTCACTACTTTAGTCTGCCCATCAGTCTGGGGGTGATATGCACTACTGAACCAGTAGTTGTGTCCCCAATTTCTTCCACAGAGTCCTCCAAAAGTGACTCAAAAACTTTGTGTCCCGATCTGAAGTGATCGTTTTTGGAATTCCATGCAATCGAACCACTTCTGAAAAAAACAAATCTACAATTCTGGAAGCATCATTAGTTTTTTTACAAGAAATAAAATGTGCCATCTTAGAGAATCTATCAACCACAACAAAGATAGAATCATTCCCTCGCTGTGTGTTAGGAAGCCCTAACACAAAATCCATACTCAGATCAACCCATGGCCCTGTAGGGATAGGCAATGGCATATACAACCCAGTATTCTGTGCATGACCCTTAGCCATTTGACACACTCTACATCTTGCTACAACCCTACTGATGTCCCTCTTTACCTTTGGCCAATAATACTTTTCTACGACAAGAGAAATTGTCTTACTTATACCAAAGTGTCCAGCCAACCCTCCACTATGCAATTCTCTTATAATATTTTCTCTCATTGAACCAGCAGGGATGCACAATTGTTTCCCCCTAAACAAATAACCATCCTGTATCAAATAATCAAAAGAATCACTACCTACTGTAGGCTCCTTAAGCTTTCTGACAACATCACCAAAATCAGGATCACCTTCATACAATTCCTTAACTGCCTCAAACCCTAGGACTTTATTTTCCATTGTTGTCAAAAGGGCTACACGCCTACTCAAGGCATCAACAACTTGATTCTGCTTACCAGACTTATGCTTTAAAACAAAAGTATATTCTTGCAAAAATGAAACCCATTTTGCATGCCTACTATTTAGTTTCTTCAAGGCTTGTGTACAAATTCCTTTGCTACCAAGTAATGTCTCCAGTTCCTTAATACCTGAACAATAGCATAAAATTCCACATCATAAGTAGAATATTTCCTCCTGACTTCATTTAGCTTTTCACTGAAGAATGCCACTAGTCATCCTTCTTGACTCAACACAGCTCCAATCCCAACATGTGAGGCATCATAGTCAACCTCAAAGACCTTGCTAAAATCTGGCAATACCAAAACAGGTGCTTCTAATACTTTCTTCTTCAACAATTCAAAACTATCTGTTGCTGCCTTGGTCCATACAAACTCCCTCCCTTTTGTACACTCTGTTATGGGTGCAACAATGCTACTGAAATTCTTGATGAACTTCCTATAAAAAGTTTCCAATCCATGAAAACTACGAACCTCTGTCACATTCCTTGGAATAGGCCATTCCAAAATTGCCTTTACTTTTCCTCATCCATCTTCACTCCATCCCCTGATATGAAAAATCACAAAAAAACAAGACTCTTCTAAAGGAATCTACACTTCTTTAAGTTTGCATATAGACTCTCTTTACGTAACAAGTCTAGCACCAATTTCAGATGTAACAAGTGTTCTTCCACTGTCTTACTGAATATCAAAATATCATCAAAATAGACAACAACAAACTTACCATTGTATTCTCGCAGTACTGTTCATCAACCTCATGAATGTACTAGGTGCATTAGATAGCCCAAATGGCATCACCATCCACTTGTATAATCCATCTTTTGTTTTAAAAGTAGTTTTCCATTCATCCCCTTCACGGATTCGGATCTGGTAGTAACCACTCCGTAGGTCAATCTTGCTAAAATATCGGGCTCCCGCTAGCACATCCATCATATCATCCAATCGCGGAATTGGAAACCGATACTTAATCGTGATCTTGTTTATGGCTCTACTGTCTACACACATTCTCCAGTCTCCATCTTTTTTGGGAGTCAATAATGCTGGAGTTGCACATGGACTCATGCTTTCTCTCACTAACCCTTTCTGTATTAGATCTATCACTTGTCTATTCAACTCTTCACTCTGTGTCGGACTCATCCGATAGGCTGCTTGGTTTGGAAGGGCCGATCCTGGGATCAAATCAATATGGTGTTGAATATCTCGCTTTGGGGGTAACCCATCTAGTAGCTCATCTGGTATGACATCTTTGTATTTTTTAGTATATTTTTTCTCGCTGCAATAGGTATATTAAAGCCTTCTTTCTCCAAGCCTTCTTTGACATTAGTGCATAACAACATCCAAACTTCTTCCATTTATGTAACAAACTCTTTTTGTAGCCAATAAGCCCTCACTCTTCTCTTATTCCTCAAGGGTAATAAGACCACCTTTACACCATCCTTCCAAAAGGTATATGCATTTTTCCTCCATCATGTGTAACTTTTCTATCGTATTGCCAAGGCCTACCCAGTAATATATGACATGCATCCATTGGGATAACATCACACCACACCTCATCCCTGTAGGTATTCCCAATTGAAAACTTTATAAGGCATCTTTTATCTATGGTTACTTCATTTCCTTTCTTGAACCATGATATACGATAGGGATATGGGTGCTTGTCACAGCTCAGATTCAATTTATCAACCATTACAGTTGAAACCATATTTTCACAACTACCACCATCAATAATAATTTTACATACCTTTCCTCCAGAGGTGCATCTTGTTCGAAATATATTTGTTCGAAGCCACGAATCAGCTCCAACAACATCACGTTCTTTCTCCTTCCTTGGGACAATCATCATCCTCCTTATCATGAGGGTTTCACCCAAGTCTGCAGCAACCTCCATTTCTTCTTCCTCTTCAGCCTCAACTAGATTTACTCGTGGTTTTTCTCCTTGCCATCTATCTTGTGTAGGATAGTGCGGACACTCAAAAGCTCTGTGCCCCTCTTCACCACATCTGTAACATGTATATTGCCTTTGGGGGCTATTCCAGCCCCTGTCCTCCATTATAACCTCTTCCCCTCTGAAATCCCCTACCTCTTTGGTAGTTACCATGGCTTTGACCAGAATCTTCATGCCCTTCTGTATTAGAGGATTCACCTTTTGTAGATTCAAATCTACCCCTACCCTCATTGGAGATGATGATGGACCTCTCTTCACACCTCTTCTAAAATTACTCCTCTTGTTCTTTTCCTCTGCCTTTAATGCAAGTTGATAAGCATCATCTAGGCTATGGATCCGGAGCATACTCAGCTCATCTTGTATGGTGTAACTCAACCCATTTATGTACCGTGTAGCCTTTTGTTCTTCAGACTCTCCCTGTTCCACCCTGATTGATAACTTGTAAAATTCATTAGTATACTCCTCAATGCTGAGATCCTTCTACCTTAGGTTTTGGAACCTTCGAAAGAGTGTCTGAGCATAATCTACAGGAAGAAACTTTTCTTTCAGCTTCTTTACCATTTTATTCCAGTTTCGGATCTTGCCCTTTCCATTCCTTTGTCTTTCATTTTGTAGGTGATCCCACCAGATCAATGCATGTCGGCTAACTTAGTGCATGCAAACTTAACCTTCTTCTCCTCTGAAAGGGTTTTCCACTCAAAGAATTTTTCCATGTGATTTAACCAGTCAATCAACTCCTCTGGTCGTAACCCTCCACCATAATCAGGAACATTAATCTTGATGTCGTCATTCTTTCCCTCTAAAGCCTTGATCAATCTCTCCTCAAATGGTCTCTCATTCAAGGTTTCTTCATCTCTCTCATTTTCTTCTTCATCTCCTCCTTCATTCATTGATGGAGGCTCTTCTTCAATATCACTATCTGGGTTTGCATCCCCATTTGCATGTCTCCTTCTAAGGCGGGTAACTTCCCCGTGAGCTCAGCAACTTGTCTCTGTAGCTCCTGCATATGCCTATTCATCTGGGCATAACCTCCCCTCCCGCATCTAGCCATGGTTATATAAAACAGAGGTAAAAACTACACATAAAAATGTAATATGTTACCTTAACTATTTCCGCAAGATCAAAATCTAGCTCTGATACCAATTGATGTGAATCCAGCTGCAAGAGGTTGAAATACCTCCAAAAACACACATAAACAGCTTTGCAAAATAAACCAGGAGTTTCAAAATAGCTTACTTCTCATTCTGGAATTCACACTGATCTATTACATCATTACAATTCTCCTTTTATTTCAAGACTACTCTAAAACCCTAAAATGCCAAAAACCCTAAAATGCAAAACAACTCGGATTGACCCCAAAATTTGCATGCCAAATATGCATTCATAAATTAGGGCTCACGCGAAATTTGGACTTATTCTGACAAGCACAACAAAAGTTATTAAAGTTCTAAGACCTAGACAAAAGCAGAAAAAACATTCGGAGCCAATTTTAGACCACTAGATGACGGAATCCGAGCCCAAAAACGTGCCAAAATGAGCACAACCTTGCAGGAAAAGTTGTCCCTAGCATAGTACTAATGTATATCTACCACCCTGTAAAATTTCAAGACGATCCAACGGTCGGATCAAAAGTTATGGCCTCTGCAAGTTATGCTCCCGCATCGTGGTCCTTTTTTATTTGAAATATTCAGTATCTCAATCTTCCCCGTTATTATTCCAAATCTAATAGAGTTTTCCAAGAAATAGAGCCTTTAGAGGGTAGTCATTCTGAAAATTGTATCCATGTACCACACAAACCCCTCACTCCTCATCATTTTGTTTCTCTTGTAAGATCACCTCCTTAGAGAATATGGCTCACCTCCACCCCTGACATCCATTTGTTGTTAATACTTTTGGTCCCGTCATTTTTTGAGGTATGGCTGGCTATCCAAATGATGTGCATCAAGATGTAAGAAACAAATTGCCTAATTTTTAAGGAAATAACGCAATAATCGGTGATCAGCAGTTATAACTCTTTGTCAATAAGATGGAGGACTTAGAAATAGAGTTTCAGATTTATACGTTAAATTATTTATCCATACTCTAGAATAAGATGCAAGGGACTCGGTATAAATATCTACCAAATAAATCAATTGACTCCTACACAAAGATGAAGAATGATTTTAAAATGCAATATGGTGATAAAACATACCCTAGGTTTCTTTTATCAGAGTTTGAAAATAAAAAAATAATCCTAATGAATCAGTGCATGATTTCAATACAAGATTTAACAAAACATTGAGAATACTTCCTATTAATTTTAGGCCATGTGATGAATCATGTCTGACAAAGTATTCAGATGCATTTGATAAGAAAGATGCTTACTATTTGAGGGATAAGAACCCTAGAACTTTGAGGAAGGCCTTTACAATGGCTCTATAATATGATAACAACATTAAAGTAGTTGAAAAACCTCCTAAGAGGGAGGGTGTTAATCTGATCAACCCTGAGAAGCCTCAATCAAGTAAGGTTGTGGATCTTGAGGAAGTTGTAAAGACCTTGGTCGCGGTTTTCAAAGAAATCTCTTACAACCTAGCTAGGGTAGAGAAAGGAATTAGATAAGGATATCAAGGATAGCCAATAAGGACAAGAAAATCTACAAGTCATCCTACAAATGATCGTAGATCTCGATGAGAAAGGTAAAGGACCCATGGGAGCAAGAAAACCCCAAACTAGGGAAAATAAAGTGGTGCCTGATCCTCTAATTGACATAGTTGCTGGTGTTGAAGATAAAAATGAAATTGATTGGTGTGACAAGTGTTTTTACCTCACCCGCCATGTGAAGTAGATTCACAAGTTGAAGAAGCTGATGATGATGATAACACTGATGATGATGCATGCATGGTGGATTCCTCTACAAGCGCAGAGCAAGAAGCAACTTCAATTGAAGTAATTAGTGCAAGAACTATTAAAGATTTCTGGGATTGCATTCACCGGGTATTACCTCTTCCTCCCACTCATACTTTTGAAATTGATATGGTGTAAGATTTTGAACTTCCTAATAATGATTTTGAGTACCTAAGAGCTCTAATGATTGAGAAGTATGATGGAGGGATCCCTTCTGAGGAGGATAGGTAGTTGTTAATGAATGTTGTGGTTGGCCATGAAAATAATATAATACCAGGAGTAAGGTTGCCAAAGGGGTAGGGCCTCATGCCAAACCAAAAATTAGAGTTCTTACTAATATCCCAAAAGAAACTCCAAGGAAAGATTCATTTGGAAAATGCCTTATTATCTCAAGTAGAACTTGTGTCCCTCCCCATGCTCGATCGTAAAAATCCCGTGCCATCAGATGAATTTGTAAACTTTCCTCCTAACACTGCATTACCCAAATATGTTCCTTGTGACATATCTTAAATCTTGAGTCAAATCAATATTTCTATTCCAATTGTTGAGCTACTTACAATCCCTGAGCATAGGAATAGAGCATTCGAATATTTGGGGTTTAGAGAAGTAAAGGTCACCCAAGGTAGAAATGTTGAGATTCCTCCTACCATTGCAGAGTTGAAAAAACCACCAACATTAGAGGAGATAGGTGAACCACCTGAAGTTTACATGGGAACATATTTGGTTGAGTCTCAATTAAATGTTGATCCATTTTTTACAATGTTGATTATTAAGGACAAACTGCTCCACAATTGTATGTTTCATTCTGGAGCATAATATAATGTTATGCCTCTAGAAGTCATGAATGAATTGAACATTAAAGTGACAACAACTTATGACAAGTGTACTACAATG
Source organism: Taxus wallichiana var. yunnanensis (assembly GCA_018340775.1). Taxonomy (NCBI): domain Eukaryota; kingdom Viridiplantae; phylum Streptophyta; class Pinopsida; order Cupressales; family Taxaceae; genus Taxus; species Taxus wallichiana. The sequence continues at coordinate 205,933,684 of CM031240.1, forward strand.
GATTCTAGAGAGGTGCCAGTTGTAGGATGTGTAAAATTTTGGCGGTACAACTTGCATCTTATCCGGGTAAGAACTTGAAACTTGATGTTGTTGTTGATTGCCTTGCCAAATGGGGCATGCTACTATAAACAAAGTGGGCTACAAGTGTTGGTCGAAGTGTACTGAGATGGACATGTCTTATGCCACTATAACGATTCAAGGAAGCCTTGTGAAGCTACCCGGTGAAAAGAAAATGTTCTATCTTATTGAGGACCACAACAATGCTTCTTATGAAGTATTGCATGCAAATATTGATATTGATTACTCTATGAGCTATGTTGCTTTCAAGGAATATGAAATTGATCAATGTAGGTCTCACCCCATTTTTCCTTAAAATTATGTAGTTTGCAGGCTATGTCGTGTTTTCTATCTCCTCGTGTTTTTGCATAAAAACTCTATTCTATATTTGGTTGCCATGATCAGTCCCTTCCTTTGTTGAGGATCACTTAAAATATAGAATTTATTTTTCATTCCTCTGTCCGTGTGAAAGACTCTGTAACTTGGGCATAAAACTCAGGTTTTTCCTTTTCTTCCATTTTCCATAGTCATGTTTTGTTGTCCTTATCATTTTTGTCCCAAATATTTGTGAAAACGTGATTGAATGTGGCTTGGAGGATCAAATTTGGGCATAATATCATTTCCAAAAAAATCCGTGAAGAGAGATTCATTTCTTGGCTCAAATGGTGATATTCCTACATTTTATGGTTTGATGGGTGTATTTTTCCTTGTCAACTTTACATCTCAAAGATCTATGGAAACGTGAACCTTTTTTGTTGGATGTGGCCTCTCGGGGCACTTTGAAACTCTAAGGCCTACTTAAAACTCAAAGCTTGTCCATGTGGGGGCCGACACTCATCTATAACTTCACCTTTTGGTTTGACCTTGAAGTTTTGTTGGGGAGACACGTGGAGGTTTGCACCATTTGCCTTGCTTGGACTTAGACAAATTTTCATGCAGCCAGTCCAGCTTTGGCAAACCATGTACACATGGAGGCATGATGCTCATTAGAGGATTTTCCTCACGGTCTTACCTAATCATTTACTCCAAGGGGACACGTGGTGATCTTGCGCTTGTTTGGGGTCTCCATTTTTGGGGACCATCTCAAAATTGCACCAGGGATACACATGGAGGCTTCCACTGGCTCTGCTCTATAATTAAGCTTTTCAATTAATTTTCTAAGGCCTAGGACATGTGGTGAGCCCACACTTGTTTAGTGTCTCCGCTCTTGGGCACCATCTTGAAGTTACACCATGAAGGCACAGGGAGGCTTCCACCTGGTGTTCCCATACTTCAAATTTTCATGCAACTTTCAAAAATTCTCGGGACACAGGAGGGACCATGCTTGTTTGGTGACTAGGCCCTGTATTGTATTTTTAAGAAGTGTTAGGAGGACACTTGGAGGATTTCATTCACTCTGCCCTTGCTTGGAATTTTCAATGGCCAAGGAAAACTATCTCGGACCCTAGACACATGGCACCTTCCATTGATATTTCAAATTTCTTAACAACTTTACCGGAATGAGACACGTAGTGACCCCACACTTGTTTGTGGTCTCTGGTTTTGAGGGCCACGATAAAGGTGTGAAAGGATTAGACATGGAGGTTTCCACTAGATCCTTTTTACTAAGACTTTTCAAAGGGGAGAAGGTGTTTTTCTTGGGCCTAGGCATGTGGAAGGCCTACACTTGTTTGGAAACTTGCCCTTGTACTTCTCCTTTGTATTTGTGCCAAGGAAATATTTGGACGACTATAAAATAAAGTAGAGATGGGAAAAATCAACGGTTGCTATGAATTTCACCCATTTTTGGCCATTTTTGCTCCAAGACTCTGGAGATTTGAATACGCATTGTTTTTCATTATTTTTGATGAAATTCCTTATCATTTTTGTCTGCAAAGTGCCATTGAATGGATTCAAAGAGCTTAATTCGTGAGTCCAAGGATTGTTGAGGTTGATATTTTAAAATTTGAATTGCTCGGGCACTTGCAAAAATGTTAATTACGAGAGAAGATGGATGCGCGGTAGAATTGCAGAGGAAAAAGGATGAAATGATTGAGGTTACAGTGCAAAATATGAAAAGGTGTTGCCCCGAGAGCAAAAAGAATTACCTATTAGATCTAACTGCAGTAGGCCTTCTAAAAATTATTAAAAGGGGATTTTTACATGATAGAAAAAAATGATTAGAAGGATTTCCAAAAAGTTGTGGCATGACATCCTAGTCATTAGTCAAGGGACTAAGAAATGTGATCATTTCACAATCGGTCCACCCGCAACTTTCGGATCTTAATTTATTAAACGTCGCTTTCTGAAACAAATTCATAACAAGCAAAGGTCCCTTGAATATTCTTCTATTTTGGGGGTAAATTTTGAGTGAGCGAAATGTATAAATGTAATGAAAATACTCTTGCAAATGGTCGGGGGTTGAATTCTTAAGAGAAAAATTTGAGAAAGTTGTCTTCCTGAGAGACCAAGCCGACATAACCTGTTATATTATTATGTGTTAGATTTTTTATCATGTCAATTTGGTTACAAATGTATAGCCATTGACGAGAAATGAGATTGCTCTAGAATATTTCCCTTGCTAATGAATCTAAGAAATTTTGAAATTAATTTGTGTCCAATCTGTAACAATTTCTGTCTACTTTGTTTCAGAATGTCTACAAGTGGTTTCTTTTGTTCCTATTGCAATCTTACATAGAAATATTTGTGAAATCACATAAGATCTCATCTATGTGACAGTTTTTAATAGTATTTGCAATTTCATATCAAGAATATCCTTCATCTTGGATGAAATAAACAAATTTTAAATCATCTCACTATCATTTGTTAATAAATATTGTTAGTAAGTATTTGGGTGTATCTTAAGCATGGTTGATCGAGATTTTTGTGTTTAATTGAGTCTTTCAATTCGATCCTTCATGTTAAAGTCTCAAAGATTGTGTGAAAACATGCTGCTCTAGGCCTCCAATGAAACACACCTTCTAGTTGAAGGAACGCCTAACTATTCTCAAGCTTTCTGTTGTTGAGTTGTCCATTGTTGTGAATTTTCTCGAGATCTAGTATAATCAACTTTATCATGCTTCATGTCCCACCAAAATCATTCAAAAACCATGAATCCATCCTGAACTACCCATGTTTTCCTCATATATCAACAAAGGAACAAAATATATTTACTAAAATATGTAGAACAATAAGGATTTCTTAAATTTCTTCAGTAACCTTAGCCTTGTGTTGAAAGCACCTCCATCTTCTATAAGTGACAACTCTTGAGAGTTAAATTATGAAGTATTGACCATATTTTCCCATGGTTTTGTTCATAAAATTTGTGCAAAAGAAGGATATCTCCATCTCCTTCATCAAACAGAGGTTACACTACAGGTCCTCTCACCTTGGTCGAAAGGTACAACCTAAAGCAGTGAGGATAGGTCAAATCATCTTGAAGGTGCTATCCATCTCTCCACAAATCTAAGTGACAAAGGGCCAGGTTGATCTCATCCCCAGCTACAAAATGACACACACTATGATCTATCTATCTCTAAGCTCCATGTCCAATCTGTCTTTTTGCTTAGCTTGAAAAGGAGAACAAATTTGGATACCAAGTAAAGTGATTCCTTCAAACGTTTCCTTTCACTGTTGTATAAAAATGTTAATGAGCCTATAACTTGGAGCTTTGTTTTGACTGGCTATTTGGGCTTGATTCTAGTTCTGTTTCATTATGAGATTGTAATACATTGATGCTTTCAAAGAAATCCAAAGTGTCACCTTTCTTGAAGTTATATTTGTAATTTTTTTACTCTAATACCTAGATCGGGGTCTCATATTACATTGATTATTCAACCATTGCTTTGTGTTTTTCTTAGTATACGAGTCCCGCCTTGAATCCTTTGTGTGTTGTTTTCCTGTCTGCATGATATTTGTATGAAGCTCGGGATCTGTTTTGGTTAGCCATTTAAGTTTCGGTTGTCCATGCTTGACCTCAAACCATAAAAATAAATAAACAAGTGAACAATATAAGCTCACAACGTTTGTGCATTGATGATTGTGTTATTTCTTCCCTAAAAATACACTTAGGTCCATGATTTCATTCTGCAATATTTCTTTCTTTGTGCAGTCTTGTGTTTGATATTACAAATGAAAACATTGTTATTTCAATGTTCAAACCTTGATGTCATATCTTTGAGCTTTGTACTCATTTGAAATATGAAGTTTGTGTTTATCAATTTAGAACTTGGTGAACCTGCAATCTGTTTTGTTTCACTCATATTGTATTCTTGTAAAGTATGTTGTTCTAAAATTTGTATTGTTGAATGGCTTACATGCCTCTTTGATGAAAGATGATAAATTTGATTTCATTGATAGCATGTTCTTCATTTTAATGGCTAGAATTATGACTGTAGACACTTCATGAATAAATTTCTCTTGTTTCATTGCATTCAATGTTTGAAGAAAGAACACTCTTTTCTTGAAACTTCTAAGTTATTGGACATTCTGAAAATGACTTGTGTCTAAAATTTGTACTTTCTTACAAGTTGTATGGATTTGTTTATTTTGTCTTCTTTTTTATTATATTTGAAATAGAAAACTTTTACTTCCTTATCCTTTTGAAAAAAATGGTATTAAGGATATGTTGTGCCATACTTAGATGTATCATGCAAATGCATTCCATTATGTCCTATCCTTCTGAAATTAATGCTTACTTTTCTTCATTAATGATGTTGCTTGCTTGTTCATTTTGGAAATGTAATTACATCCTTTGTAATCATGATCCTCCAGTGGCTTTGAGCTTGAAATACAGCCCATTCCTTGAAGCTTTTATTTGTATCATTTCCTTCACTTGTATTTGAAATTTGCAATAGTCTTCTTTTTAGCTATATGTTAGTCTATTTATTGTTGTTGGGAAGTGATAATGTGTCTAGCATGCATGCTTGTGCCACATTCTGAAATTGTGACATGCATTTTGAAATCTTCTTGAAAACTTGTATCTACACACTAAGAGAAAAAAATAGAAAACAGGTGAAGGCTTGAAGCCTTTCTTTTATTGTTGATTTCCTCTTGTGTAATATTTCTCAAACTGATATTCTACTCATGAATTCCTTTTCTACTTTTTGTATCACTTATTTGATTTACATACAACTTTTAAAGCATGTATTAGTTAAAAACAACATGATGGAAAGTTGTAAATGTCCATTTTACATGGTGAAGCCCTGTCAAAATTTTCTTAGACCTCTTTCTCATTTTGTTTCAGCTGTAATCTTCTCTTTTAGTTAACTTCAGCCTTTTGAAATCTGATTCTTCTACTTCACCTTTGAGTTGCATTCTGAAAAATGTACTTCTATTTGCAAGTCTCTTCTCTATTTTGTACTGTAACTTCTTCTATTTCTAGAATAGATGTTGAACCTTGAGTTGCATTCTTCCTTCATACCAGTATGTACTTGTGAATTATTTGCTTCATGTACCATAGGATGAAATTCTTTGAACTCTGCAATCTCTATCTCTAGTGAGGACTGTAAGACATGATTTATTTCTTCTTGGTTGCAACCTGTTTCTACACACTTAAGAAAATAGTTAGAAAATATTTAAGCTTTTTGGCCTCTCTTATATCCATGGTTTTTCTTTTCTTGTCTCTTCTTCTTCCTGAGTGAGTAAATAATGTATGTTGTTTGATCTTCATGTAATTTATATATCTTGTTGTTATGATATCCATATGCATGAATTAGGATAGTAGAGGAATATGGATTGTACCCTGAGCTCATAAAATCATATTTTTCTATTTTATGTTTTCGTGTACATTGCTTTCAAAGATGAAGATGAAGAGGGAACAAATATGAAGATGAAGATGCATCAACCAAAGGAAAAACCTCCAAGGAAATGATGGGTTCATTCATACTCCTTTATTTTCTATTTCATGCATATATACCTCTTATTTTAGAAGATGTACTTTAATTTTTAGTTACATCCCACGGTTTATCTAGGAACATTTGAAATTCCTTATGAATAAATCATTGAATTGTGAAATTGAGTTTTGTATTTATATCGCTTTTCTACTTTACGATATGGATTGTATGATGAAGTAAACAACCCAATAATACAATTGAATGTCATTATCATGAAGGAAATAACATTGAAGAATACATGTAACATCCAGTAATGAATTCTCGATTTCTGCAATCTACAATTATGTTTGTTGATCCAAAACCTAACACTTCATCTATCCTATAATTCAGTGTCTTCATTAAGACAACACAGCTATCCTTTGGGGCTTTGTGTTCTTTTGCTGAAGATAGCATGAAATTGCAGACAATGTGATCTATTTTATTTTGTAACGTCGCACATAGATGCAAATTTCATGTAACCATTAAGTAATTCAACAAAACAATATTGTCTAAAAGAACCCCCTAGCTTAGGTATACTTCACCAATTCTATTCATCGTAACAAAGTATTGAGTTTCCCATTTTACACTAGTCCAAATATTGTCAACATTAGCTCCATGACTAAGATTTGTTTTGCAGCTCCCAGATCTTTCATATATAATGTCCTAGACAAATGATCCTTTAATTTGTTTATTTCTAAGATGTTTTTTCATGAAATAATCATATCAACAACATACAATACCGATATAATTAATAATCAATTGTCTACAAACATGAAATGAACACAATGGTCATACTCTCTCCTTACAAACTTTTTTGCTTATCATAAAAACATTAAACTTCTTATAGCATTTCCTAGGTGACTGCTTTCAAGCCATATAATGATTTCTTGATCTTGCAAACAAATCCTTTTCCCCTATTTTGTAAAAAAATCAATTTATTACACACACACACACAAAATATATATATATATATATATATATATATATATATATATATATATATATATATCATCATAGAAATCTACATTCAAGAATTTTGCTCTAAGATCTAACTTCTTGAACTCCAAATCAAGCAAAACAACTAGCACAAAGACCACTAGAATGGAGACAAGTTTAACAAGTGGTAAAAATATTTCATGATAATCAATACATTATTTCCATGAAAATGATTTTTTACCAGTCTAGCCCTTAATCTTTCTAATTTATCATAAACAACTATCTTTCATTTGTAATCCCATTTGCACCGACAAGTTTGTCTAGATTTTTTAATTTCTAATAGGTCCCTGTGACCTTTTATTTTCTAAGGCATCCATCTCCTCCTACATATCCTTTTTCCATTTGGAACTATCCTCATCATCTAATTCTTCCCGATGAAAATAAGTTCCCCATCATTAAGAATAAAAGTAGAGGAAATATTAAGACTATACTTACTAGGAGGATTCCTAACTTGTGTAAATCTCCATAGTGGCTGTTGAGGTGTTACCTTGTGTTGTTGTGACCTTCATAACAATTTTTTAGGTTTTTCCTCATGGTGTTCTTAATGTTCAACACCTTCATCACGTGGATGTGAAATACCATCTCGCTACCCTCATTTGACTATGGTCATTCACTATTTTCTTCACCTATGCTCTCCCTTCTACAATTGGAAATTGTAATATCCTATATACATCCTAAAATCTCACACATATTGCAATTATAATCAAATTAATGCACATAATGAAAATGATTGTTATGCCCTAAAACAAAAAATTGGCCACATTTAAGATTATAGTTTCATTACATTTGTTACACAAAATGTTATTATATGTTCATCACTAATTGCTAAATTGTAATTGGTTCCTAAATATTATCCCTCTATGTATAATGAACATCATTCTTTAATTATTAATGTTCCTACTCTAGTAAGTCAAGAACCATTAGTTAAACTCATTTCAACTCAGCAACTTCCTTACAAAATCATTCCAAATCCTCCTCCTCTCATGCTTTCTATTGATTCACCAATCCAACTAAGGAAATTCCTCTAAAATTAAGTCCAACCCTTCATAATCTCAATTATTCTACAATGTTATTAATCCCACATAGGCTACCACCATTCAATTTTCCTCCCCATCCTACTCCACTTCCACGCCTAATCCATTTTTTCATACAAAATATTCTTTATATTGATGATCAAGACATATTTCAAGCTCTACCACTATAACATTGTCATTCTCACATCACCGCATAGATCTCAGTAATGGAATTACTTGTATAAATCTGATTATTAACAACAATTTAACACCAATGAACACAATATTTTAGATAAATGATCTCAATATGCAAGTATAATAGCTTAGCCACTTTGAGGGGGCAACCTCCAAACCATAAAATAAGACTCAAATGCTAAATATGATGATCAACTACTAACAACTAACCCCTATATATACTATTCCAGCTTTATGGCCAATAACAAGGCCAACCCACTAATGATAATAAAACATATATGAAAGAGATAAATAATGATAAGAAGTTATGATACGCACAAGGCGGATATTTACATTCAATGTAATATATACAATTAAGGGCATAGCATGCCATGCCCTTCAAAGCAACATTGTCTCTAATGTTGAGAAGATCTCGATCTTTGTTGCACGAATTTTACATCCTCCTAAGTTGCGTGTTCATTGTCTAGATTTTTTCACTTGATCAAATGCTCTGATGACCCTTTTCCGTAATCACTTAGTGTGTTTTGAAGGATGCATTTTGGTTTTAGGATGATTTTTCCTTTTCATCAAGATTTGGTAACACTATCTCGGGTTGATACCATCTATCCAGCTTACCTTCTTCAGAAAGATATATGGAAGACTAGATGAATTCGAGTAGCCGAGAGGAATTTCCAATTTGTATGCTAAACTTCCAATATTTTGTAACACTAGATAAGGGCCATAATACTTAGGTGAAAGATTTATTAGTGCAAAATCATAGCACCCCCGAATGGCCTGATTATGAGTGGTTAAAATGGGGCATTCAGTGTGATTGCAAAACATTAGATCATATCTCAAGCTATGGGACTTGCAAACCTGAGATGATCCTCTAGAGAAAGCTAGTTCTTGTTCCTAAACTACCTACCACAAGCTACTCTAATGCAGGTAAAAACTAAACTATCCTAATCTAACCATTCCAAGGAACCAGAGAGAAAGAGAGAGTGAAAGAAAGCCTACACTAAAGCGGTGATACACTAGAGAAGGAAAGGGGTGAGATGATCTATTGAGGGAGGATGAAATAGAGGAGAAAGGAAGATGGGAAGGTTAGACAGAAGTGACAAAAACCTAGATCCTAATCCATGATCAAATCTCCATGAAACACAACGCCTTGTACCTGCAAATATGAAATACATGCACAAAAACAAATTTTAAAGGGAGAGACATAGGGAGAAAACAAAACAAAGGCAAAGGGTTGAACAAACATCACAAAGACACGTTTTATTTCTCTATATGGGTGCACATACCATTACATTTCTTCTTAGAGGAACAAATATGCTTGTCAGGCATAGGAGAAGGTTTTCAACTCAAAATGGAGTCGGGAAACAAATTTGATAGAGTTTCCCTATGCCCAAAATGTCTCTCCTTCTCAAATGAGAAGTGTTACAATATATAGAAGTTTAGAATGATGAAAAATAGAGAGAAAGGAGGAAAATGGACCATGTTTGAGAATTCAACCACCCACCATTAATGCCCTACAAATCCACCTATAATCTATCAAATCTGCCTCTCCATGTCTACTTTGGTGTGTTGGAGAAGGAAGAATAGTGAATCAAATCAAATCTGGGTTGTTGAAACAATCAGATCCCGTATTGATGGCTTGAAAGACATTTTCCTATTTTTCACCCACCAAACCTCTTTAAAATTAAAGTTTCAGGTTTCCATGGCATAGACGAGGTCAAGACATTTCTAATGGTGCCAAATTTGTTGAATTTGTGCAATCGGTTGAAAGATATGTCCATCTAAATGTTTGGGTCAGGTCTATTAAAAATGGTGAAAACCAAGCTAAGCAGATCAGTTCCACGGTCCCAAAAATTCTTTTTGACACTTGTTTGCAAAATTTGTTAAATTTTACAAAATCCTTCTACATCCTTGCATGCCTGAAATTCACTTTGGTCAAAAGGTCTCCCCGGGCCCAAAATTCATTTTGGCAAAAAATCATCTTCGGACCCGTCGTCCCGCATTTTCCATTTGCATGAAAAATCACCACAAGGTCCATCGCCCATATGCACCGAGGCTTCAAACGTGGCTCTTTGGGCATCGGTGGAGGAACGAATCATTTTTTTACTTTACGCCTTCTTGGGGAAAAATGTTCAAACTTCTTCCAATGATCCGCCAAACCGCTTTGACTTTTCAACTTGGCCACGTGTTATTTTGTGGGCCTTAGGAATTTTTATTTATTTTGGCTTTGAGATCCCCGCAAACCCACCGGCCCACTTTTGGCATTTGGGCAAATTTTTCTCCCGGAATCGTGAATTACAATTTTCCACTTGGGGAAGAGTCTAAATATCTCTCACCGTCCCACCTCTCCACATTGGTAAAAATCCTTAAAAACTCCCGTCGGTCCACTTTTTGGGCAAAAATACATTCCAAGGCCTCACAATGCGTAACTTGCAAAATATGAGGAGTTAGAAAGATTATTTATATTTTTGGAAATGGTAAGAAATTTCTTATCTGATGGAAATGTTTTCAGGGAACCTTAAGTGCTTAGAATATCTACAAAATTGATGAAGCACTAAAAGAGGGAAAATGGGAGTTGAGCGATTAACCAAAAATAAGCATGAGCTTATTTTGGATAACAAGAGTGTTATCCTTTTACTATTATTTCAAGGATATTTTGTTATATGGTTATAAATGAACAAAATCCCAATCACCAACTTCAAAATTTATTTCACTATGATGTTGGTCTACCTATAGCTTCATGCAGTTTTGTGACATGGCCAAATTCTCCATAAGACTAGAAAACACATCTTATTGGTGTTGAATATGTTCTTCAACTACTCGAAACCTTGGCTAGACTCTCAAATATGAGGTGATAGATGGTGGATGGTACCCATATAATGCCAAAAAGGAGACATTTTAGATGAAGTATGAAAGGAGGTGTTATACCACCATTTTGTCAGTGGTAACCATTGGAACCATCTTGCTTGCTTATCTGAGGTAAAACAATGAGGATATCTCTCGAAGCAATTTTTTACCACCTCTTTTTCCCATCATACTAGGGATGATAAGAGGAACTATGAGCCTAGTTGTGTCTCCAAGCATGAGAACAAGTTAGTCCAAAATTACTAGTAAAGATAGGGTCCGGGAACTTATTATATTCTTTAGTGTCCCATGTATCTTTTGAATTTTATCCTCGAAGGTTTTTGATACCGTACTTGAAACAAATGGATGTGATAATGCAAAAAATGGGAATATTAGTGAGTCTATCCACTTCGACCATGATTACATTTTTACCTTCGATTTAGGAAATCCTTTGATGAAGTGCATGGACACCTCTTCCCACTGCCGATGACTAGGAATACAAAGAGGTTGTAAAAGACCTGGGGACTTAATTATTTCACCCTTATTTTGCTAACAAACTATGCATTCTACCACAAATTTTTGGACATCCCCTTTTAGCCCTTCCCAAAAGAAATCATGCTTGATTCGATGATAAGTCTTCAAGAAGCCAAAATGCCTCCCTACTAGAGAAGCATGGAGCTCAGATAGAACCCTATTTTTAAGGATTTAATTCTTACATAGATATAATCTATCTTTATACCATAAAGCATCTCCTTTCCATACAATTTTTTTCGACATTCTTGGATCTTGTTGGATATTCTTAATCATATTTTCTATACGGATCATTTTTCCATTCATACCTTGCATCCTCTATCCAATCCTCTTGTAATATAGATATGGCACACAACAAAGCCTTGGCTGATTCATCCTTTCGAGATAAAGCATCAACAACTACATTCTCTTTCCCTTCTTGTATATTATCTCAAAATCATAACCCAAAATTTTTAATACCCATTTTTGTTGTTCTTTAGATGATAAACGTTGCTCTAAGAAGTATTAAAAACTATCACGATATGTCTTTAATTCAAAATTTCTGCCCATTAGATATGGTCTCCATTGCTTCATTGCATGAAGTATAGCTAGCATTTCTCTCTCATAAAATGGTTTGGATATATTCTTAACTTTGAACCTGGTGGCTCTCAAAGGAAATGGTTCAAACTTCTTGCATGAGTACTGCCCAATGCCATACCCTAAAGCATCACATTCAACAATTATTATTTTGGAAAAATCTTGGGTGGCTAGAATCGGAGTGGTGCACATGGCCTCCTTCAACTTCTCAAATGTCATAGTATCTTTCTCGCTCAATGGAAAGAGTCCTTCTTCAATAAAGAAATGAGTGGTTCTATAATGCTTCCATAATTCCTTACAAATATATGATAATAAACTCTAAGCCTAAAAATCCTTGAAGATTTTTTAGGGTTTTGGGAATCTTCCATTGAAGCATGGATTTTATCTTGTTAGGATCCACTTTAACACCTTCATAAGAGACAATATGACCCAAATATTCAACCTCCTTAACACCAAAAGAACACTTAGAAGGATTTGCTCATAAAGTTGATGTTGATAAAGAGTTTTCACACCTTATTTACATGATGATGCAATTGTTCCTCCCTTGTTTTACTATAGATTAATATATCATCAAAGAAGAATAAAATAAACTTTCACATAAATGTATTAAAGATGGAATTCATCAAGATTTGAAATATAGAGGGTACATTTGTTAGTCCAAAATGCATTACCAACAAATCATAGTATCCTTCATGTGTCCTCGAAGGTTGTTTTATGAATATATTCATCCTTGAATCTAATCTTCGATATCCAGAATGAAAATCAGGTTTTGTAAAGTAAACAACACCATGTAACTCATCTAGAAAATCATCAATTCTAGGAATAGGAAACTTATCTTTGACGTGTACGTATTGATTTCCCTATAATCTGGACACATGTGCCAATTGTCATTTTTTCCAATACCATCATGATAGGAGAAGAGTAAGCACTCTAACTATGAATTATAAGTCGTTCGTCTAACATTTTTAAATTTTTTTCTCCATCTCACTCTTTTGTATATAGGGGTAGCTATAAGGTTTGATGTTGGGTGGGTGACTCCTAGTAGTAGTTGAATGACATGGTCATGGTTTCTTTGGAGGTAAACCCTTTAGAATTTCTCCAAACACCATTGAGTGCTCATCTATAACTTCTTGCATATTTGCAGGTATAAATGTATTTAAATGATCTGATTGCAATGAAAATAGTTGTGTGAAAAACCTCTCAACACTTTATCTAAGAAATGTTTTCATCTGATGAGAACTTACCATCTATGGGGAATTTTCTCTTAATCCTTTTAATTTAAAATTCATCCCTTCTTATTGGAATTGCATGAACAACTCTTGAAATTAATTTATATTATTACCAAGGTGGTAAGCCACTAGAATCCTAACACAAAGTGTCTACTCCTCCCATGGAAATGAATTACATATTGCTAGTTAGCTAACAGCTTTTCCCATCAACAATCATGACTTGACATTTTGGAGCTGGATGGAAAAAGAAGTTCAAGTGTACCACCAACTTATGATTGATGAAGTTGTGAGTACTTCCTTAATCAGTAAAGAATGTTACCCTTTTTTATTTAAGAATCTAACTACCTACCTCAAGAGTTTGGGTAGTGCTAATACCTGAAATTTCATGGCATGATATCATTGGTTGGGGATCTCCTAATTCCTCCTCTTGCTCTACCTCTTCATCTTATTCATTTTCTTCTTCTTCATTAGGCCCCTCAATGTAGAACAACTTATTTTAGAACACTTATGTATTGGTCCAATTTTGTTGTCACAATTAAAACATAACCCATTCGCTCTCTTTTCTTCAATTTTTTTATGTGTCAGTCTAACTCGTTGGAGGAATGATGGTGGAAACGTGCCACGATATATGATATTACTCGATATTTTTTTTCCTACTAGAAACAAATTTTTCCTCTACCCTACGTGCCATGATCATATAATCTGAAACCTTATGAGGTTTAAAAACACGCACCTCAGTCTCAATGTGTTCTTTAAGACCCCCAAGAAATAAGTCATTCAGATTCTCTTCAGGAATATTTTCCACCCATAAGGAAAGGTTTTGGAGCTAATCGATGTAAACTTTAATTAATCTTATTTTTCTTAGCTTTGTTAATTGACTGAAATAATTCTCGACACACTAGAACTATAGTGTAATTGCAAATTTTCATTTAATAATGTCCATGTAATGTTGAGGCCACTCTTTTTCCTTTGAGCACATAACCATTGATACTAAATGAATTGGTTAGGTTTGAGGTACAAAGATGCCATGGTAACCTTTTGTCCGATGGAATCGATGAAGATCAAAAAAATTCTCCATCTGGTTAATCCAATTGAGTGGATCATTTCCATAAAAATTACGCATTTCCACTTTTGGAATCATGTTACACGTCTTTGAGTGTTTGTATGTAGATTGGTCATACTTGTAGATCCACGTTGGCTAGTTTGTCTATTACTTAGAACTAAAAATCCACACTAGTTAATATGAGTATGACTGAGTTATGGCTGATTAGGAATGATATGATGAACCATTATATTGTAGTTGAATTGGTGAATGAAATCCTCTAATCATTGTCCAATCTTGTTTACATCTTATTTTCTAGCCACTCTACCCTTGAGGTTTTGCAACTCTTACTCAAGATATCTGAACTTAAGGTCCATTGAAATAAAACCTAACAATGAGGACTATGGAGACACCCCTTATGACTCTAACTCCTTAACTATTATCTCATCCTTGTCAGGCATTTTACCCATAGTGATGGGATTCTTTTTACCTCTTATCAAAGGCCCAACCATGATGCCCCAAAATGGTAGGATTTAGGGATAAAGGTAAAAAATTATGGTTTCAGATTTCAATAGGAATTTGATGCAACTTTTAAAACTCAAAGAACGAACTTAAACTACTTTTTAATCCTAAATAAATTTGAAAAATTCTGCAAATTGCACCTTAAGTAGATGAATTATGAAAAACATAAAAATGTTGTAACATTTGCAAACTAAGTAAAAATTCTTAAAATTTGGAGGGGAACTTACTTGACTAATTTCACCAAGCCACAAAAAAATTGAAATAAAATTCGTAACCAATTTTGAGATATGGCCAAACCTTCACAATTATGGTTTGACGCAGTGTTCGCCGAGTTCAAGCTCTGATACCTCTTGTAATGGAATTACTTGTATAAATCTGATTATTAGCTGCAATATAACACCAATGAACAAAATACTTCAGATAAATGATCTCAATCTTCATGTAGAATGACTTACCCACATAGAGGGGGAACCTCCAAACAAAACAATAAGACTCAAATGCTCAATATGATGAGCAACTACTACCAAGTAACCCATATATATACTATTCCAATGCTATTGAAAAACTAAGCCAACCCACTAATGATAATATAATATATATGAAAGAGATACATAATGATAAGAAGTTATGATAGCCACAATTCGGATATATACATCGAATGTAAGATATATGTTTAAGGATGTAGAAAGATCTCCATCACTCGCATACTTTGGGGGACATCACACTTTCTTCCCCCTTCTATTAGTATCAGTTGTCTTTAGCATCAATTATCACAATTAAAAGTTCATGATTCATTACTCATTCTTATATGCATTTTCAAAACTTTTGATGCATAATTTGTATAATCATTACCCTATGATGCACTCTAGTGCAACGATTCATACTCTCATGATGAGAGTCTAAATATGAAATGAACCTCATCGCATTCACCTTCTATGCTCTATGCTTCAAAACATATCTTTCTAGCACACATTCTCAAACCATTTTTCGATGACGCACTCTTGTCTTATGGTTAATTATTTATTGTTTTAGGGGTTTTTTATAAATGAACATCATCTCATTAACATCCACTAGGGGCACGTTCCTCCTATACATCTTCACACATTGCATAGGATACCATTCACACTCACAACATACTAGCTACTTGATACACATCCTCTTCCTTCCTACGTGCTTTAAAGCACCCTTATAACCGTTAAATTCCCAAAATATAGACAAAAATCACAAAAGAAACCCCAGTGGGGAAAATTTCCCCATACTCGCCGGTGACCCACCAAGTAGTCATTGACCCTATAAAACTATCTCAATCATTTCAAAAACAACATACAATGTAGCAGAAAAAAAAAAAAATTCACAACTTATCTATGATTTTCTTACACTCTACAAAATCAACCTTCAATCCAGAGCATTTCAACAATCCTCTTGCATCCCTTGGAATCTTGTTTATGATCATTTGCATAACTACGAGAGGTTTTGCATTGATTTATATGTTATCTATATCATTTCTATTTTTATCTTATTCAATCTAACACCTTGCAAGTTTACCAGTGGTCATGACTATGTTATTAGGTTGTTCCACTATTATCTATACTTGTAGGTTTCCTTTTAAGTCCTTCTACCTTCGATGTTGCTTCACTCTACTATAGTTGTCATCACCAAACCCGACTCACTATTGACACGACCCTATGTAACTATATTTTATAACTCCAAAGCCTTCTCCATACTCGCATGTGTTTTATATTTGTAGAATCTAGCTAAAACCACCATCTAATCCCTATGTTGTATCTAAACTATCCTACTTGAATCACTATCACCATAGCCCTACCCTAGCCATTTTTTACCATAGTCCTATTTGTCCATTAATCCATCCTCTTCTTTGTTTTTGGCCATTTTTTTGTTTCCTTTGCCTCAAAATTCCTTCTAGAGGTTATTTCTAGCATCCGAACCTTTTGGGCTTCTTGTTGGCATCCAAATCTTGTGATGTCTTTATACTTACTCGCTATTCAAATGCACTCCCTGTGTCGCGACCAACCTGCCTCTCGTATAGTCTGCGTCACCATCAACCCTATCATGTAACATCCAGTTTACATTTATTTCAATCACATTAGAATTTAGATTAGTTTTTTTCACTTTCAGATTCTCGTATGTCTTTCATTTTCTACATACTTTCTGTTCATCATTCATTTATATCACTTTTTCTTATCACACGAGGGTTGACATTCACCACAAAATTTAACGCTTCTTGGAGCCACTTTGTCGGAAATCCCCGCATAAACAATCTAATCCATTTTCATGTAAGTCTTTCTTATTTTCAGGTTATCAGCTAAGAACATCAATATCAATCATCAATTTTCGCTTATCTCCATCCACATCATGCATTTGAGGTACCTTTAACCGTCAATCATTTTTGAGTTGTGTACTTTCATTAGTAGATAACTCATTATCTTGAAACGAATGAGAAAATACCTATTACATATGCATTGAAATTTGTTTGTAAATTTTGAATGGATCTAGATATGACAATTTATGGATCTAGATATGAATCATTTATTTTCTTGATGTCACCTTTGTGTCTTTTGTAAACTATAAAACAATCCTCTTAGATCTTAAAATATGTACATGAAAATGTGATAAGCACTTCTACTCAAAACTTTTCTATTACATGGTGGATATTTATTTTTAAAGCTCTATCTATTCATATTCAATATTTGAATGAGATGTCTTCAATTTTGTAACTTACTTCTAGGATGCACATACATTAGAAGCTAGAAATAAAATGGAATGAATATGATCTGAGCTCAAACATCACTCTCTTTCCTCTTTTTAGGTATGTAAAGTAGAAGTGGATGAAGATGGTTGAGCATCGAATGAGAGGGGATCCAGTCATCATGCAATGATTGGTCCCTTTTTTCCTTTTCATTTTTAGTTTTTCATTTATATGCATCTTTTTTTCAATCATATCACATGGCTTGTGTGGGATCATTTTACACTTTCCTTATGATTAAACGAAATTATTTTTATATAATAAGCTATGTATGTTCTTTTTGAATTTATTTTGATTAATATGATGTTAAATAAACCATTACAACTCAACACACTAAGAAAAGTTAACTTAAACATAAGGAAATGAATTAATTGTACATTGACTAATCATGAAACTAAAATAAATCAAATCAAACAATCCAACTCACTTCAGCTTCCAAAATGTGGAATGTCCCTCTAATTGGTTTGGGATGTCCATCTCCAACCTATCTTTCCTATTCCATTTCTATCAAGACACTGCAATAGTTATTGAAGAACTGATGCATGATCTTGATGAAGATGAAGAAATTAGAAAGGAATTTGAGTAAGGGATATGAATTTTGAAACTATCAATGTGATGGTATGTTCTCACTTTTCCTTTCTTCATAGTTAGGTCCATCAACTCAACCCCTTCAATTTGAGAAACAAATATTTAGACTTGTTCTATCACATATCATGGTTGATCTCGTGAGAAATGTAAACATTTCAAGAGATTTTGTGGGTTTAGAAGCTCGCTAGCTAAAATGATTTAATTCCTCAATACATCCATTGGGCATATATTCGAAGACCAAAACAAACTTTTCCTTAAAACGAAAAAGATGCTACCATTCTTGAACAAAGAAAATAAGAAAAATATGGGAAGAAGCCATATCACGTGCATGAAATGGACTTTTTGAAAACAACACTACCACAAAGTGTGTGCAAGAACTTATTGAATGGAAATCCTACCTACCCTACTCTAACCATCTGAAAAGTGAAGCTAACCCAATCTCGATACATACATAGAGAAATAGCATCCATTTCGAGAAAATGAGGCCATGAGACCAACTTGCAAACCAAATCACATGGAAAATATGGAAACATGATTTCTACCTTTAACTTGCTCAAAAGATCAGTCCAAAAGATGAAAAATACCTCTAATGGATATGAAATATGTTTTGGGAGATAGTGGAGCAGACTTTTGAGAATGTAGAGCTCCTGTTTGTGCACTAAATGAAATACAACTATTAGTATTGCTCATTTTAGTCCTAAATCAACCAAATATCTAATTGGGCAAGGTTTTATCATAGCTGAAAACATATCCTTTCAAACCTTGCTTGTTTTCTTTATTTCCTATTCACTTTTGACCACATGAGGAAGCTGAAAAGAATAATGTTTTACTTCTTTGGATAGCTCTATCCCATCCATGACAAATAGTTTTACATTGATATCAAGATCTTTTTCCTCATTGTGATCTACCATGTAACTGAACAATTCAAACTTGTGCTTTGTGAAGTCAGCTTGCTTGCCTTGGTTGGTTCATAGTTCTTATTGATGTTCTTTGTGAATCTTTGTAACCCTCTAGAAAGTGCGGTGATTTCTAAGGATGTAGGACAATAAGGATCAATGAATTCAGTTGTATAGTCTATCTCATTTTTCATTTGCGCTTCCTCCTTCATATCATCGTTCTCATCCTCATCAAAAAAAAAAAAATGTTTAGTTGCAAACATGATGTTCTTTGTCATATGGTAGTTCTAGATTGACATATCTTTCTTCACATTGGATCTGAAAATCAAATTAATTTAAATTTGTTTCATGGTAACTTATGGGTAATTTTGCATGCATGGTTAGCAAATTTTTATTCTCAACATTAGACACATACAAATCAATAGTTGTTATTAGATCAAGATGTTAGATCTAAAAATTAGAATATGTTGCATGTTTTTCATAAACATTATTTGTTCCTTCAAACTCAAGATGATGGAGAGAATTTATCCTAACCTTAACTCAATGATGATGATCTAGATTCTCCCGCAAAATATCTCCTTCTTCGCATGCACTCTTTTGCCAATTTTGTAATCTTATTGAACTCAAATTTCAAAAAACCATTCCTATAAAATTTCTATATTTTCATCAATGTTGATATATTCAGTTGGCTACCCTCCTTAACTTACTTTCTGGTTGAACCCTTCCCAAATTGGGCTTGGGAATGAGAGAGGAGGGGTGGATTGGATCTTAACTCGATTTGGAAATGTTTGAAAAAAGGGTAAGGGTGTAAAATTTGCATGTGAGGAAGAGGGAGTGGGAACAACATCAACAAGAAATACTCGAATCTAAAAATTAGGCTCAGATGGTTGACAAGGAAGGTATGTGGGAACATCCCCTGTTGACATGGTACCTCTACCTTGAGTTTTTTCCCTCAAATGTTGTCAATTATTCAATTCGTTCATTAAGATCTTGACATGTTTGCTCAAGTCTTTGAATTTTTCTTTCAAAATCTTCCTCATATTTAAAATTACCTCCATAATTTGCATAACCTACATATTCCTATGCATAACCTTGTTCCTTAATAACATAATGATTGTAATCATGATCATACTTATTATGAAGGTTTGGGTCATGGGGATATTTGTTTTAATAATGGTTATAATACTGATTTGGGGAGGATATTAGCAAAAAGAGGTGGATTGGGATAGTTTAGCTCTTTGAGAAAAGAATTCCAATGAGGAACCGACATCCTTAATGCATGACCTCATAAACGATTGAACAATGGGGAAAACATGTTTGTTGCATGGAAAAAGGGATACATGGAAAGAATATAACCAGATCTTCTTTGAAAAATACCTCAAAAAGGCTCTAGAAATAGACCTTGTTGTCACCTTAGGCCTGGAACATGTAGTACTGAATCGAAATCAGCTTCTCGGAGTCACCAGATGTGTTGTTCTTTGATTTATTCAAATTATGAACAATCATCAATATTAGTTCTCATCCCACCATGTATGCCAAAAATTGTTACTAAGCAGCGAAGTGCACCCTTTTAAGGATTCACAACTTCTAGTTTTCTTTCTCCTCACTTCTGCAGATATACAATGGAAACACCTCATGGGTTGTGGGTATCCCAATACTTGAGGTGAATCTCCATATTTGAAGGAATGGTTCCCTTTACAGTATCCCTAACTAATTTTGACTGAGGGAGGGGTTAGAACGAAACTTGGAAAAGACAAAAAGGAGATACACCATAAAGTTTGGAGATTGTTGAGACGAGAGTGTGAAAAAACTGATAAAAGAAATTAATTTTACATGAACCAAAGGGATTTTAGTGTTATTTTACGGTAAAATAACACATCCCACTAATAATTCCACACAAATATTCCTTGAAAACTCCATGCATATATCTAAAAGTGAGGTCTTGAACTACAGCTCTGGAACAGATGATGTCTTTTTGCTATAGGACTCATACAAGTTTTCCTAGAATGATCTTGTCAACTGCTGACTATTATTACAAGAAAAGATTGTGGACGACAAGATTTAACCCTCATGAAGTTGATTTTATTGGATACCTTAATCCAAAGATATAAAAGTTAATTTCACGTTTGACTTGGGTGCATTTCCTTTGAAATTACTACCCATTAGATTTCGTCGGCATAATTACACTTTCCTCTTGTCTCTTCTTTGATTTAAGTGGGCATGGTACAAGGGGAATCCGAAAGGGGCTGAATTTTGATAAGGAAAATATTAGAATAAGTGGGCATGCCATTGCGGGAGGGGCCGATTCGTTCCGTTCAGCCATGCGGTCACATGCACCACAACTCTAATGGTCGGAGCCTCGGAGGCCGTGATGGGCCCATAATGTTTGCGGACAAGTCTTTTCCATTCTACCTAGTGCTAGAATTTGATGTTCAACAGTTCGCTAAAGAAGGAAAAAAAAGAGGGAAATTTAAAGGCGTGTGTCTTAAAAAAAATTACTTAACACTTTTATATAAAAAATTATTTAACGCTTTGTATGTATGAGATGTATGAGAGTAGTCAGTTAGGTTTTTACACTTACAAATAATAGATACTTGGTTTAATATATCATAAAATGTACCAAGTTATACTCAACTCAATATTTCAGTCCCTCCTTGTTTGGATTGACCTCATTATGCTTCCTTGGAATTTTGGGAGCCCAAAATCTTCTTGGGGATCACGAGATGAAGATTGGTATCTGCTCACCTCTTTGTCAATGTCCTTGTGGGCTTCAAATGGCCTCATAGGAATTTTATGGATTCCTTGGTTGACAAATAGGAATAGAGGATTGATTTTGAGAGCTCGTCAATCATTGATAGAAAATTTCGAGTGGTTGACTATGAATCATTAACTCCGTTGTTGTGATGCAAAGACAACTCGGCACGTGATGGCACCGAGCTTCGCCTTAGATCGCCAATCACCCGGATGGTTGATGAGTCAAGGATAGAGGACTCGTTGATGCAAAAGAAGAAAATGAGGAGGAAGTCGATATGGTGGAATGCACGTGCGGTTCCATGTCTACGATGCAAGTAGATGTGGTGAATGGTGACATGGAGATTAGTGATGCGAATCGTAGTGAGCTTGTAGATTGTTATCAATATGGAACTTTTGGCATGAAACGTGGTGGTGTCTTCTTGACGGAAGGGGAGGGATGCACCATTGGAATTTGTCCCAACTATTCTACACTTGGGTGGACCCTTTGGGCTAGAGGATGTGGAGAATTCAAATTTTCAATATTACTTTAATGAGGTAGGTGGTCCCGTGTCGAGTTGTACATCATCCGGTATGTTCCATTCTCAAACAGGTGGTGACAAGGTGAAGGATGGATGTAAGTTGGTGGATGATGTTGAGGGCATGTTGGAGGTTGTACTTGTAAGGAGCGATAATGACTCTAATGGTAGGGAGATGGTGGGATTGTTGAATCCAATATTGATAGGGGTGGTTGGACCAAAGTCCAATGCAAGAAAGTGGTGCGGTTTGATCATTTTATACGAAGCCGTATTCGTGTGGATTTTGTTGTTGTGTCTTGAATTATAGTTCACTCTTTTCCAGTGTTAAGTTTCCTTGACCTTGACTTAGGTGTAGCTAACTTGGGTTTGGTATTGTATCTTTTGGAGTTTTACCTAGTCCTTTTGTGTTCTCTTATGACCGAGCTTCTCTAGATGCAAATGGTATCTTGATACTCATGTATCAAGAATTTATGTCTTTATCTAAAATAAGAAAAATAATACAAAATATTTTATATCTTTGAAAAATATAGAGTCAAAAACACGTGATATAAATAATAAAATTCTGAATGCATCCAAGTTCTCAAATCATTTAACAAATAGTTAGGGAAATTGTACTCTTCACTACAATTAATAAAAATCAAATATATACAATTTTAATAAATATTTATGTTTTTAGATTAAAATAACGAGCTCTTTCTTTTATCTTAGAAATAGTAACAAAATAATGGATGGAGCTCTTACTTACAAAGATTGTTATCTCATGTGACAATTTTCACTTCGACATGTGATGAAACAACGAATTTAATTTTTTTGGAAAATAAAAGCCATTAACTATTAAAACATATAGAGCAGGAGCAAGTGGGCAGCCTTGGCAAATAGATTGCAAAAGTTCAAATAGTTTTTATCAAATGCCATTGCGAAAAGATAAATTTGGACATTTGTGAAAAACATGGACATGGAACGAATAAATATAGGTCCAAATCCAAATGCTTTGAGCATGGCCATTATAAAGTGAAATTTTATTCTACCATAGGATTTCTCAAACTCAATTCTACAATAAGATCTTTTTACAGATGTGGAAAGCCAAATTAAATAGATCTTCCGCTTCCGCCTCTCTTCATGGTTTATTTGTAATTTATTTTATTCTAGTTTTATGATATGATCCTATGATTGGTGAGTTTCCTACAAGCTCATTTATTTTGGTCTGTCATGCCTTCGAAGTAGTTTGAACTACTTGTTTACTTCTATACGATGAATTATTTTTACTGTCATTAATTATATTTTTAGTAATACAACCTTTATTTCATCCCCAAAAACATTTCCATAATACCACTTTACAATAAGCTGTGTCAATGTGTGTCACGTGAAACAACTTTTTAGAAAATTAAAACAATAACACTTCCAAAAATTTAATCTCTAATTTATTTAAAAGAATTTTTCTTTTACAAATATTTTACTTATAAAATTTGACACTCTTAAAGATTTAAAATGTAAATTTGAATAGATAAGTAATTTTAACATTTAATCAATATTATGATTTATAATTATGAAAAACTTTTTGTTTAATTATTTTTTCAAGTAATAAATTATTATAAATGTCTAAACACTTCACAAATTCTAACACTCTTGTCGATAATTTCATTTCTTAAAATTTTACAACGTAAAATATTTGGATCCAATTCATTCTATTCTTTCTAAAGTAAAGACTACATTTATATTTAGATATATTTCAACACGAATGTGATTTTACATTACCTCATCCTTCAAAGTAAAATGTGAAGTCAAGTAAAACCTTTTTCAAATCCCTTTGGACCAAGCATGTTGGTAAAAAATTCTATTTATGACTCATATGAACAACTTATTGAGCTCCCGGAGATCACTAATGATTTTGTAAATTACTACCGTCTAGTTTTACAAGCTCGGGAGAATTCAATTGAGCATGCTATTTCCCTACAAAAATGTATTGATGTGGTGCCCAATACACTTTAACCCAAATATTGTGCTCGGTCAATGCCACTCTCACTTTGGAGGAGCTTCATGCAAAATTTATTTGTCTTCTGAGACGACATGTCTTTGGGTCTAGATGGTTTCCCATGCAAGTTATACAAAGCGACCTAGTCTTTTTGGGACCTAACCTACTCCGGTTTTACAATGAAGCTCTCCAATATTTCTCTTTTAGGGGTTTCATCAATCAAGGAAACATCAAGTTCATTCCCAATGATGGTAACCATAGAAAATGAATAATTAGTGACCGATAATCCTATTGAATATTTCATTCAAAATTATTTCCAAGGTGTTGACTCTTTGCATTGTAGATCTTGTACCCAAAATTATTTTTCCTAAGAAGACAGGTTTTTTTAAAGGTTGTTAAATATTGGATAATCAACTTGCATTTAGGGAAGGTATGAAATGGGATAAAGTTTCTTCGCAAAGTTCTCTCTTCCTCAAAATTGATTTTAAGAAATCTTGTGAGTGACCTTTTATACTTTCCATGCTAAAAGTCATTTGCTTTGGTGATTTATTTCAATTGGTTGTTAGCATGTTGTTTTCTAATAATTCTACGAATCACCATTAATGGTCACCAATCCACTACCATCATCCTTTTCTGCTCTATCAGATAGGGGTTCCCTCTTGCACTAGCATTGTTTGTGCTTTTGCTTTGATGTGTTGGGTTATATAATTGCTCATCAAGCTTCCTAAGGTCATATTGCGGGGATTTTCCTTCCCGAGGATGTGGCTCAACTCATCAATGGTCACTTCATTGATGATTCCTTCTGACTATTGTTGAATATTATCAAAATGTGGCCATGGTCCTTGAGTGTCTTGGCATCTTTTATTTGTATTCGGCTCCAAAGTATTCAATGAGCTAAAACCTTGGGGGTATTGATAGAGTTATTTTCCTCTTCCAAACTAGTTAAAGATCTACCCCTAGAGATGGATAAGCCATGTTGAGAAATTCAGATTTTTGGGCATTCCATTTTCCTTTCATAATGACTCTACGATGTTGTGGCAATATGTTTTCGATAAGGTTGAGCAAAATTTACCAAGTGGTTGTCCAAACCGCTTTCTTTGGTAGGTAAATTCCAAATTTGCACTAAGATCCTTACTACTACTCATGTGTATTACTCTGTGTGTTGGTGCCCTTCTTGCAATTTTAAGCCATCTTGCTAAACCGCTCCCAAAATTTTATGATTTAAAATTTCTTGTTAAGCTAGTTTTCATAGGGTTAACTAGGAATTATATTGCCTTCCTCTAACTTAGGATCATTGATGTTTACTAGAAAAGTGTTGCCTTATGCACTAAATGTGTGATCCGGTGTTTATTAGGTAATTAGACTTGGAAAATCCTATTGCACCATTGCAATTTATCCGGAGCCCCTTATGGAAAGAAATGTTGGAATAATATTGGGTTCGATACATTCATTATCACTTCGGTTCCTTTAAAAATTACATGTACATTTGTTTCCAAATGTTCACAAAATCCTTCAATTGGTTAAGCCTTTGATGCATTGGGTTGGTGATGGTTTTTACATAGGGGTCTCTTTTAATTCACTAAATATTTGGTGCTCTCCTAATGTCACTAACGGTAATCTTACACTTACTAAACCTCCGGGCATAAAATCAATTCATCTCTATCACAAAGGAATTATTACTATTAAGGATTTAGTGTACCATAGAGACTAGATTTCTTCACTAGAGATCAACATGAAGTTCAATCTTGCCAATTTGAATCTTCCATCTATTTTTAGAATTCAATAGCTCTATAGGATGTTATGATCCATAAATTGGGGCTTTAACGACCTACAGTTTGGTGGCATGATTGGCTATGGAATCAAGAAATTTCCTTCCTCCGATACAAAACTACAATAATTTACCAAGTTTTGAGCCCGTTGTCACCAACCAGGTGATAAGCTTAATCCTTGGTGAGGATTGCACTCTATGCATTACACTTGGCTTGGCCGAATTTCCCATACCCATAACTCTCTTCTCGAGCCTAAAGTTAACCACTTTCTCTCGGTTTCTTGTTTACCATGGTCTGCTTGTGGGCAAAAGGCTTATTAATATCGGCATCCCTAGTCCTAAACATTCTAATTTCTCTCGCCTTGAGTCTTTCAAACACATCTTTTGGTCTTTCCCCCATGGTCAGACGATATGGAAGTGGATCCATTCTTAATTTCATCCTTTTACCCCGAATTATACCTTTGGAGCCTTGCCTTATTTGGATATTTTAGTCCTTGGCCTTGTTACATTGATACACTTTGGAATACGTTTCTTTCCTATATTTTTTTCATATTTGCAAATCTCATAGTGCTTTAGTTTTATATCATGATCAATATGTTACATGCTTTTCTGCTAATGACAAAGTGATTATCTTGTCTACTATGCATCACATTCAAATTAAATCTCAATTTCTCAAGTTTTTCCTGGAGTTTTCTCATTTGTAGGAGCTTCGTGATCACTACGGGAGTGTGCCCTGCACTATGAGCCAGTCCTATGAATCCTCTGTTGGTTCCATTTTAGCAATCGACACCTCGAAGGCCACCACCGTGGGACCATGTTAGAGAATTTTCTCCCATAGCCATTGTTCCACCTTTCCTCAAGGCACCCTTCACCACGTCCTCCTCTACACACGATTGAAAGCGATGCCAAGGGGGAAGGGCATTGTCATCTCACCGTGATGGGATTCTCTACCACCTACCAAGTATATTATCGTTGGATCTCTTCCCCTGGAGAGGGAATCATGGTGGCGTTACGAATGCGGTTTCTTGATCATGATGTTTGGAAAGTGGATCCTCCTTCGATAGAGCCTTCTAGTGGAGAATTCATCCCTACATGACATGGTCCTCCCCATCCTCCTTGTGTTGTGGCATGTGCTTAATTTTGAAGGTCGTGTTGTTTCTTTTCTACTTTCGGATGTCTGTGGGTGTTTTGATGTAGCACTTGTGAAGTTTTTGCCGTGCCCTTGTCGTGTTTTGTAGGACTGTGATTTCTTTGGTTGTCCTTTACTTTGTTACTCTCTTTTATATTAATAATATAACGGGAAGTTCTAATAAAAAGAAATTTCAAGTCAAGTATATATTTTAAATTCCTATTATTGTTTCATAAATAAAAATTATAATATTTAATACTTCACTTTTATATTATAAAGTAATTTTAAGAGTTTACACACTCTAATGGAATTAGTAAACAACCTCTAAAATTCATAATACATAATTAGTGATAGGCTAAAAATCATTCAAAGGTGTAAGGAAAACACATTTTTTTCTTTTCTTAATATCTTACATCGAATAAAAATATTCACATGGTCTTTTTCAAAACAAATAATTTTCTAACATCACAAAATAGAACAACGTAATTTTTTTCACAAAATTATTATTTTGTAGTAGGACAATAACACTTGCAATCGCACGTGAGGTTTGCGATCAAATCGTAACGCTGAAAGTAAAATATTGTTGAGTGAGAAAGGAAATTGCAACACATAACAAAGCATTATGATATTTCTAGTTAGAAAATTAAAAACATAATGAAGTAGTGGAAATTGTAGTAGAAAAGATCTAGATTCTAGAATAAGTAGAGTAACTTGAAAGGGAAGGGCCAATGGGGATTAAGAGGGGAGTGTTAAGGATAGGGAATGAAGACGGGATTCCTCTTGTATGCTTGATTATAGAAGATGTGAAGAGGAAATTTTCATAGAAAATGAATGAAAAATTGGGTGAAATTCAAAAGGAATACAATGAGGGAACTATTGATATAGCCGTGAAGGTAAGTCCCTTTCTTTCCATGCTCCTAATATCAATAGTCACTCTTTTCAAAGTAAACCCTTTAGATTTTTTGATTGAAAACAACCAAGCCATTTTAACAAGTAATTTTCTTTGGTTACATTTGTAAATTGGTGGAGTTGGAACTTAGTAGGGTTTGTTCACATCCAATTAGGGCCTCTGAATCGATCAAATTTGACGATGACAAATAAAAGCAATTAAGGAAGACTAAAGGAGTTATTGTAAACAATGTCGATGATACAACTAATAGCACCATTTAATGGAAATGTGAATCAATCTATAAAATACACTTTGAATATTAAATATCCTGCCTAAATTATTTTACAGGTCATTTCTAGTATATTTATCATCACTTTAATAAGGTCACAACTAACAACTAACTCTTCGTAGTTGTTTTCCACACCTACTTCTAAAAGATTGAAACAAGTTTGTCACCCTTCCTACATGCTTCGACGTAAATAGGGTGTATAAATATGACATGTGATATTCACTCTCCAACCATTGCAAGCCACGTGTGTAGTCATAAAATCATGCACTTTAGACATTATTTAGTCCCGGTCTCATACTATTATTTAGAATGTTCTTGAGTGAAGAAAGTACTAATTAACCCCCAACTTTTGGCCATCTTATTTTATTTTATTTCATCATTCCCGAAATTTTACATCCACATTCCCAGTCTATTTTGGTAAACCTCCATTATTTTATCCTTGGATAGCGTGCCTAATCTAATACTAGGGTGCCCATGAACGTCCTAGTCCCACCAGGGGCACCCCGATCCTTTTTGAACTTTCCGCCAATTTTTAGGCACTTTCTAGTCCTTTCAACTTCTTATCATTTAGGTGGTCAGCCATTTTGGGGGTAATTATGAAATAATATCAAGATAACCCTATAAATATAAAGTTATGAGACCATAATGAGGGACTAAGCCCTAGTCACTACTATCTTCCACCTAGTGTTGCATCCATTTGGAGATCACTTCCATCCATTATATCCATCATAAGGAAAAGGATGGTTCATTTAAATCACACAAGCATAGGGGAGGGATTCTATACAAATCCATGTACACATTCTATTACATTTTTTACATTTATTTATTACTCACTACTTCAGAAAGTGTGATTGCCACAAGAGCACCTAGGGCACATATGCACACACACACTAGAACTACATCTAGGTTTGAAAGGTAGTGAAACTCTCAATTAGTAAGCCCACTATTATGGAAGTTGAGTCCATTATAACCCATTCACTTTCATTCTTCTTTTCTTAGAGTTTTTATACTTCTTTTGGTCTTTTGTAGGTCTTGTATACAACTTTGATTATTAGTGACATCTCAAACAGTTCAACAAATCTAGTGTGAAACACAACAAGGGTTTCAAACTAGGGTGCCCAATCTGTAGACCATAGCACCTATAGGTGACCCAATCCCTCTCCATGTGCTCTAGTCCAACTAGATATCTCAGATTCATCCTTTTCGGGGACTCTACATAGTCATTCCTTTTATCTGTTTCTCCAACCACTTCTGTGAAACAGTCCAATGAGCTCCTTTAATCACCCGAGTCACTTCCTCTCTCTTCTTGCATATTATGGTTTCTACTTTCATTAGATTATTTTCTTGGGTCATTTCTATATTTGTTTACTGCATTTAAATTTCATTCTAGATTAGATTAACTACCCCATATTTCCCATTTTTAGTTAACCATTTTGGTGAACCCGACTCTATTATTCATGCTTCTCATATCTTCATTAATTACTTATCATCATATGGTTTCATCATCATGAGTATCTCCATCATTTATTATTTTCTTGAAAATATTGGTTTACATCATAGATTCCAAGACTTTCTTGTTACTACTTGCATTTATGTTGTTATACATCCACATTTGGTTTATCATGCATTTGGCGATGCATTCTCTTCACACCTAGTTTTTAAATCTAACCTTCCCACTGATGTTCACACTTTTGATAATGACCCACCTCTACATATCATATGTTGTATTCATAATGTAGTTGTTAAATACAATTTGATTAATAATGTATCCGAACTTAACTTGTTTGCTATGTCATTCCTTTAAGCTTAAGGTTTTTCCACTTGTGAAGTTAGTCCATCTCGTGTTTCACAACAGATTATGATGGTTCTTTCCATCCATGTTTTGGTCACATTACATTTCTTATCACTGTTGTTCCTAATACCAACCACACTTTATGTTTTGTTGTTTATTTCCTAGATTCCTACAACTGTATTTCCACTCTTGATGTTAGTCCCTCTAGTGTTTCACTTCATTCTTATGATGGTTCTTTCCGTCCATGTTTCGGTGACATTACATTGCCTATCACTGTTGGTCCTAAGACCATCAACATTGTATTTTTTTGTTTATTTCCAGTTTCCTACAATTTTTTATTTGGTAGTCCATGGCTTCATGCCATGCAAGTTATCACCTCTACTATCCATAATTGTGTAAAATTATTACATGAGAGCATTGAGTACATTCTTTTTGTGACCACAATCCATTTCATTATTATGAATAGAATCCTAATACTTGTCTCTCTTTTCCATGTACAAATATTACAAATTACCCCAACCTATCGAAGAACCACCACATTAACACAACTTGATGGTATGATTTTTCAGATAAATGTAGTTTATTTTGTGCCACCTCTTACTACTACTACTATGATTCCTTATTAGTGGCATGTTCATTCTATGAATGTCACTATATCTCCTAAACCTTCAAATGTACTACCACCCGCACTAGCATTTCAACCATTCACTTACACACTCTTCATGAATGAATCATATTGGGAACATATCCCATTTTATTCTACACGTGATGACACCATATGTACACATGATGGCTTGGCTCTCTTAGGTTTTTATTTTGAGGATATCTATACTTGCATGACATACTCCTTATCTTTATTATGGATTTTTTCCCCTTATTGGCACTTATATATTATGTGTCTTTCATCTCATGGTCTATCTATCACACACTCCTCACTCTTCTCCACTCACATTAGGGAATTCATGCATCTATCGTATTGGGGCACTCTAGATCCGTATCATATTGATATCTCTTTCCCTATGCCTTTTGGACGCATCTTCATCTGCAATAGCTCTTTCTTAGGTCATACACATAATCTTAACTCATTGGTATGTGTATGGTTTTCCCCTTCCTCCATTTCTTCGATGAGGAGTATGCTATGGGTATGTACAAATTATGCCTAAATGGCTCATTACGCGATCCACCGACACTATTGCTTATCAAGTTACTAATTATTTTCCATTTTATTATGACCCGAAGGATGACGATATTCTTGATGAATTTACATAATATTATTTCACACACTTGCGGGTCTGTGCACTTACACATTCCTCCCCCATCATCATATTACTATTGACATAGCCCTCATTTTTACAATATTTTTCACTCATATCCTTACATAAAAATACACCACACTTCTAACATTTCCACATACCTCATCTTGACATCATTATACATATATCTCATAGTCATATGATTTCATCACCACATACATTAAATGATGGACCTTCATCCCTCACTCACATTAATTAGTTGATTTCATTCATGACTTGGGAGACATATCGTATAATACTCCCCCACCCATCGCCACCTCTATGCATCCATTATCTTTACATTCTAAAACATCAATATTATCACATTGGCATGCTTGTTATGCATTTTAGTGTCAACATTACCCAATGATACACTCTTGTGCTTTGGTTCACACTTGACTATTGAGGGATTACTACACATGAACCCCACACACTACACTATAGACACTAGACATCATGTTTCATTTCTTACATCATATATTTGACATTTAGTCCATATCATTTAAATTTTTACATATTTATACATCATACATCGTACTAGTTTTCATTATACTCATCTAGCATTACATCCTCCATAATATATGTTCTTAGGAAAACTAAACATATTGCATTCAATATTATACAGTACATAGACATCACATGGTCATTTATCATCTTCATTACATATGCTACATCGTCTTGTACATGCTACACTAGCTACCCTATGACACACTTTAGTTCCTTTGTCCATACTCCACTACCGAGTTTTTACAAATAAAATGGAACTTAGATTCATCACACATTCATCATTCAACCATCCATCATGTGACATTCCTGTGTTAGTGACATGTGCTACAGGCTAATGGTCACCTACTCCATCATCTTGTCGTGGTACACGCTTTAGGCTACATCACCACTCCCTTGATTCGTCTTATAGTGATATACACTTTAGGTTACATCATAAATATTTCAATCATCTTTTCGTGATATAAGAGTCAACTATAAGGATCACATACCCATCAATTCTAGCTTGCATTTCATCAATACACATATACACATTCATCACGGACTTGTTAGACACAATACACACTATTTGTCACTTTCCGATGGTGCACTCTTGTTTACGGTTCATTCTTGGCCGAGAGGGGGAGAAAATGAACCTCACTACATACATTTTCATTCACTCGGGGAACGTGGCTCCTATACCTACATGTTGCATTCCATTCCATCCATCCTTGATGATTTTAGTCTTTCTTACTTTTTCTTGTTCATGGTCCCTTTATTAAACATGCTAGTTAGACTCCTTGTATGTCATTTATCTATATCATTCACACTTGCACGTTCATATCATTTTCTAGTTGTTATCACAGATACAAGTAGCTTACATGAAACAAAAATGCTCTTCTTCTACCCTTCCGACACTTGTTTTTGGGGGTATCCATATTTGTCTCTCACAGGTGCTATTGTTTCATTTTTTACTTAGCACTTTATATTACTTGGCTATACATGCTTTTGACATACTAGTTATCTAGCTAACATGCTAACAAGTGCTTCATGTCCAACATTTCTTATGTAGAAATATTTTCTTCCATACTTGTTTGTTACATTGTCTGTTATTGTTTGTTTTTTGCATGTGGGTCTTGCCCAATGTATTGTGTGTACACTTGTTTTTGTTTACTGCCATGGTGGCCTTGTTTATCTTACGACATTGTGAGTGATGTCCCATGTTTTCTTCCCTCTTTATGTAACTTACTTGTCTACTTGTTTATTTACATTATCTTAATTGGTAGCTTATATAACGTTTTATATATGCATACTTGTTTGTGCACGAACACTTATCTTTGGTTATCCTTCTTGTTTATGTTTTCCTTGGTTTCTACTAAACAATTTCCATGGTACAATTCATGCGGTGACTGGTAATCTTTTAGAACCAAATTCTCCTATCAAAGAAAGTCCACATGCCCCCAAAGAGGAGGGGAATCATTTGGGGATTTACATCTTAACATAACACATTTACACAGGATCAATTCAAAGTGCACTTTTATCCCTTAGCATTGTGGCTTACATATAGTGAATGAGTTTAGTACATTCTATGAACCACGTATGTAGATGCTTTTATAGGACATAGTGTCTATATGCACCCAAGTTTGTACATGCTATATTGTCGGAAATCGGTTACAAAAGGTCTCCAATGATTATTCATATCTTTTAAAAAGGTGTTCGATCTCCTAAACCCACTTGAAGCTTATATTTGCAACCAATATTTCCTTACTTCGCCTCTACATGATTTTTCCTAGCTTCTCACTTCATATTAGGCTAGTTTTTACCTTTAGTGTAAAACTCGATGCTCTACCATGGTAGCAGTTTTGAAACCTCCGCCTGTAGGGATGTGATTTTGTAACCACATCCTTGAGCAAGGCGGAGGTCATGTGCACATTTTCCAGAATGTTCACTCGTGCTTTGTACTCATGTAACTCAACTCCAGTTCAGATTTTGAATGTGTTTCTAAGTCAATTTTCCTAAATTTAGGCTTTATTTGTTCATGCTTAGCTCCTCTTTCACTTATGATTGTTGATTGCATATTTAACTACATCTTCATGTAATGATTTGACATCTCATTATTTCGAGTGTGCTTGTGCACGCTACAAATAAATTTCTATAAATTGATCACTTGTTTTTAAGAAAAGGGTCATAGAATTATTTTCTACATGCTTGCAATTGTTAAGTTTCCTTTTTTGATATTGGAAACTGCGTAGCCAATCTTAGTTCGATTGTGCTATCTTTATTCCACTCGCATTGTTCCACACTACTAATTCAAGTTTCCCATTGCTCCAACACTTTCCTTCTATTGTTTTCACTACATTCCCAATCTCTGGACTCATGTGGGAACGAGGAACTGAAAGGATAAATTGAGGGGACCAAGTATGACACATATAGATTTTTATTGTTCTCGTATTCCCGGGTTGGAGTTTTAATTTGATTTCCTTCATTTCTTCGTAAAACTTGTTTATGAATTTTTGTAAATTATGAAATATAATAAAGAAATCATTGTCGTGAAGTTACAAGCCTTCGAATAGTTTCAAGCATCAATCCATATAGGAAAATCCTCTATTTTTTTCAAGGAATTTGCAGAGAAGAAAAGCTTCCAAGAACCTCGATTCTTTCTTTTGCTTCTAAGATAGAATTGAGTTTAGATTTGCATTCTTTGTTAGAAAACCTTTACATTAAAATAAAATAGTTTTCTTTCTACATAGATAAACATTCACATCCGGGTGTGTTATTTGTTTTAGGATTTAGATTTAATTAGTTAGAAGATTTATTTTTATTTCCTCATTCAAACAAAAAAACCAAAAAAATATTTACTTTCATTAGATTAGTTGCCTTTATTTATCTATTGATTTCATATCTTGAAAATACAAAAACATAGCGTAGATTTCCTTTGTTTAATTATCTTTATTCACTAGATTTATTTAATTACATATTGCATGAAAATTATGGGTCCTAGAGAGCCCAAGGATTACATATTCAAACTAATAGTATCTCAGCCAAATCTTTTGATCACACTAGCATACATAGATCAAGCTCTTAGAATCCATGTCTTCCAAAAAAAATCACAAATCTATAAACAATCATTGAAGCGAGTTAAGAGAGTTAAACATTGAGGATGAAAAAAAAGTGTACGAGTTTTGATCAAATCAACCAAAGTATAGATTTTCTTGAAAGTATTTAAACATCCACATGACCATCAACGAGTATAATCAAGACGCACAAATGTTCAAATGACTATAAATAGACCCGAATGAGAAAAAACATTTGGCTATGACCCATTAGTTTTGCAACTAGACACATGAGACATTTTTACCGATATAGATATAGGCTTACACATATAAGTTGCTATAACACCAATGAGATATTATGAGAAGATCACAAAACTCTTTGTTTTAAATGTAGAAGATGATAAATATTATGAGTATTGGACACTGGAAAAAGATTTTGATCGTTCACATGACCATAGAAGGACCCCACCAACTAGTAACATTCGGTAGTGATCCCACAATCCCACAACCAAAAACAACAGAAATTATCAAAAACATCGACATGAGTATGCATACATTGGTTTTCCATACATAACCATTACAACGACATCGTAATGTCAGAATTAAACCTTCTAAATGAGGAATCCAATCGAGCCCTTATATTTTGGACCGCTCCCGCCAACTGGACCTAGGTTCAATGAAACGAATAATTTCTCACTTGTTCCATGACCATTTTTGACATATTTACAAGC
This sequence comes from Taxus wallichiana var. yunnanensis, assembly GCA_018340775.1. NCBI lineage: Eukaryota > Viridiplantae > Streptophyta > Pinopsida > Cupressales > Taxaceae > Taxus > Taxus wallichiana. Next base: position 205,969,453 of record CM031240.1, read on the forward strand.
CTCCCATTGGTTATCCATGAATTTTACAGTTAGTGGAGAGGATATCTATGGATCTTTATATTGATTGGAGTATCCAAGTTTCTATCATTTCGATCCACCCCTTCAAACCGTTTAGGTTAGACAGCTTTCGTTGCACTCAACGAGCAGATCTTATTATTGCAAGTTAAAGACATTGTATTGCCTTGACAACCTATCCATACCATTCACGCATACTTTCACCCACTACCACATTTCACTATCAATTTTCCATCCAAACTTCCACATCGGCTCCCTCAAAGATGACCTCAAGGAGTCAAATGCAGTGAAGGTCACGTGTCAATTTTCATATATACAAATTGGTGTACCCTACTTGAAGATCTAGTATGCTTTCATTTCCATCTTCATCATCCACCTTTTCTCTCTACTATTATTCGTGGGCATTTATATAACCAATGAATATTTAAGGATAGGACTGACCCATTTTTGGTCTAGAGGAATACTAATATCAAATGGGTAGACAAAACAAATCGTAAATGCGTCACTATATGCGTGGGTAGACAATTACTCAACCCATTTTCATGCCTCTCAAAATCCTCCTACTTAGGGAAACAATAATGGCTCCTCGATTAAGACCGAGGAAATTGACCAAATTACATAAAGACAACAACCGAGCTCTTAATCTCTAATAATATGACTTTTACTTGGAGGCTCATGATCGTCTCCTCGAGCATTTTTCGAGATAGCGAATCATCATGATGTTTGAGCAACTCCAATTTTTAGATGAGAAGTATTTATCGCATTACACTAGAAGAAAACAATGCTTCCAAAATATGATTCAACCTTTAGATAGGGTGCAAGGACATGTATATGTCTTACTTCAAAACAACACTACCGCCCCTCCTACAAAGGTGGGAAACATTTCTACTAAGGGATGGGAAAATAATCAACAATTTATAAAAGGATATCACACTCCTCAACAACCCACAAAGGTTCAAAAACATATGCTAAAATGAAACACCCTGCAATCATCGGTGAGGTCATTTCGGTGTTGGTGGAAAAGGTTAAGGAATTGGAACTTATTCAAAATACTCAAGCTTCATATGAAGGGAAGGGAAATATTCCCCTTTATCCACAAAACTATGGTAAATCACCTACTACACCAAATCCTCCAGTTTACATGGGTTCTCCTAACCCCGGGATCTTCTCACCGGGTTAGGCACCTTGGTTATGCCCCCATGCTACGTATGGATATCCATAGTAGGTACTATCTAGAAGTGCATTATCAAATGTGATCCTAACTCGAAGTGCAGTGTTTCCTAGGTTCATGCCTACAAGTCCATACTAGAATAATGTTCCACCTTACGTACACATGTATTGTAAGTCATCACAAGGAGACATGTAATATTACCCATATGGTCATCTAAAGGGGATTTCTTATTCCCAAATAACATATATGCTACACCATACCAACAACCAATTCTGTCTCCCCATCACCAACAAGGATCGTCACTTATCAAGTCCTATGCCGTACATACCTACTCAAAATATCTCAAGGAGCCCATTGAATTTTTCATATGGATTTTTATGCTCCCAAGGCCTCTACCTGACCTTCCAAAATTTAAAGGGGAGGGAGATCTGAATGCACACATTAAGGCATATGTGACTTCTATTCGAGAGTTGCTCCCATGGGATGCAATCATTACAAATATCTTCCCTAATACTTTAGAAGGTATTTCTCTTGATTGGTATTACAAGATACCGGATGCCTCGATACACTCTTTCAAACAAATCATGTCTAAGTTTATTAAATATTTTGACATAAATAAATTACCAAGGACAATAATCTGGGAATTCCTACACATAAAACAAGAGCATAATGAGTCTTCCCACATTTCATCCATAGATGGCGGTAAGCCCTCTACTCTTCTCGCAAGTGAGGAAGTTAAGAGTTTCCCACTTAGTAGCTATGAAAAGGTGTTAGAGGGTGTTCTTCAGATAAAGCAAGTAATAATAAATAGTGGTCATAATACCTATGGCTGTATGGGGAGGTTGATCACTCCCAATCAACGTAACTCAAGTTATCAAAACACTAAAAATAAAAACCAAGGACCTACCGCCCTCAATAAAAATTGTGGTGTTATAACCGACGGTGCTAAAGATCAAACAAAGAAACCCAACATTGTAAAGAACCCAAATGTAAATAACCCCAAGAACAACAATAATGGTAGTAATCAAAGGAATACAAAAATTTCTACTATGATTAACGTAGTGGACATTAATCATCAACAACAAAAACAACAAGAAAAATAGCAAGTTCGAGCTCAAGTCCCTAGCCAAGATGCAAGCGGGTACCCGAATCAATTTCCAAATCAAGGAAAAGACCTCCAAATTTCATATACAATAATCCATAGCAGAACAATAATCACAAATTTGCGCCACAACAAAACACAAAAAAATACCTCGAGATTATGATCCCAACTTATATTGTGGTTTCCATGGTTTTGAGGACATGAGGTTAGAATCTGCGGGGATTGTAACAAGTTTTTACAGTGCTTACCTGAAGACCAAAGACAACTCTTTATTGACATGTTTTTGGAAAATCCTACGATGCCTACTCAAAATACTTACATGGGGCCTGTGTCCCCCCAAAATGTCCCACTTAGGATCTTCAATGATCCTCTCCCAACACATCCCAATAATGGTAAGTTGGACCCCAATGGATCAAACAAGGGTATCATGGTGGGAAGAAATGATCATGAAGCTTTGAATTCATCAAACCCATCAATGACACCCTCATTGGATGGGCGTCATCAAACAAAGATAGTGGGCCTTCAGAGAGATAAATACTAAGCCCCAGATTAATGTTTCAACTAGAACTGGAGACTATACTTCGCAGCCTATTCCAATTCAATCATCTATATCGGATGATATTCTTGAGATGCTTGCAAAGCCGGTAGGGGATTTTGACTTGTTCAATGACCTAACAAAGAACTTTTCTTACATATCCTTCTTGAATTTATTGAAGAATTCCCATTCTCATAGAGCTACTTTATTAGAAGCTTTGGCTCTTGGACAAGTGATTAACGTCACTCCTCCTCCAGAGGTGTAGATAAAACATATAGAATTTTATGTCTATCCTCCTAGAATGCTAGCAATATATATCAGTTTTGTATTCGATATCGAGTAAGATGCCTACGAGATGCTAAACTAACAAGTAGAGGTGATTTGACCTTGTATTTACATGTTTGGATTCGTAATATCTATGTAAAGTGGGTGATGATTCATGAAGGGGAAACAATATGGATATTCCCCTTTTATTTTCTCTGGAAGTTAGGTTATGGAGAAACTAACTGCTCTTTAATGAGAAACACGCTGAGAGATTATTATAGCCTTAAAGGAACATCAATTGGAACCATAGTGTTTTTAGTCACCCTGGGACCCAAGAAGGTTCTAACAAAGTTTTATATTATAGACTAGGAAACCAACTATAATATGTTCCTTAACCACCCTTGGATACATCGCATCGAGGTGATTACCTCTACTTTGTTTTAGGAAGTAAGAATCTTACACTTGGGAAAGGTCTTCATAGCACAAGGTGACCCAAAACCATTTAACATACACCTAGATATTATAAAGAAGAGAATGGGGTTTCATTCTCGAGTTTGAGATCCCTAACAACAAGTTAACAAAACAAGCTAGCTCAACACCCAAAATAAACCTAATTCCTACAAATGAATTAGAAACTATCGGCTTGATTGAGGGGATTCTTGTGGTCATAGAGATAGTCTCAACAGAAACCACAATAAATTTTTTCGACCTATTAGAGAATGATTTACCCCTTCTCCTTTTTTTTGACTTTATTGGCATAGGGCATGCCATGGGACTCAATTCTCTCTGCTAGCTAATGGGATCTACATGGTGGAAGTATCGAAGCAAAGAAAGAGGATACAAAAAATGATGCAACTTCAATTTTCCCAAGTAATTTTCAGACTGTCCACTTCAATGGAGAGAAGTTGCACTTTTGCGTATGGGAAGGTGTGATCCTCACTTCTTCGGAATGGAAATTCATGCCTTTTTCCTTCAAACTAGATTTCAAATGCACAAACAATGGTGCAGAGTATGAGGCTCTCCTTCTTGGTCTCATAATAGCCAAAAGGATTGGTGTTTGTAACATTAGATTATTGGGTGATTTACAACTAGTCACACTGAAGTTTTAGAAGTATACGAGACTAGGACAAAACACATACAACTCTACACAACTGCAATGCTTAATTTGACAAAATGTTTTGACTTCATCTCAATTGAATCCACTCCACGAGAAAAAATCCTTATCACATACTCCATAGCCAAATTTTCTTGCCACGTTTGTGTGAGAAAGGAGTTAGAAGAAAATAGCTTCACATTTTTGGTTCATGTAGAACCCTTTGTGCAGAAAGAATAAAAAAATCCAATCTTGGCATACATTGAGGCCGAGAATGAGCTTGCAACCGTAGGCTATGTATAAAATTATGAAGCTATATTAAGGTATTTTAACAACTACACGAATTTCCATCCAAAAAAACATAAGAGAGGATTTTCTCTCATTTCTCTCTCATCCTCATATTTTGTAGATCACACGAATGATGCTCCCTCCTCGGAAGGCCTAGAAATTTATGAGGTATAAGAGGAGGGGGAATCATAGTTACCTCTGGACCCTCCTAAGTTTGAAGAGGGTAACTCCTCTTTGATCGAAGGGATGATTTTCATTAATATCAGGAAGGAGGAGGACCCAAAAATTTAGAGGCTAGGTTCTTCACTAACCCCTAAAGAGGTTGAGATACATACTAAAATCCTTAAGGAACATTCAATATCCTTTTTATTTAACTACAAAGAAATGATAGGAATTTCTCCTCATGTAGCAGATTCATAACCTAGTAACTAATCCCGACGCTAAGCCCATAAAGCAGAAGTATAGACAAATGAAGCCAAAGGTGGTGTTGATGGTCAAAGAGGAAGTGAATAAAATCCTATAGGTGGGGTTCATTAAACTTTTGATTACTCAATGTGGGTGTCCAACATTGTCCCCATTCTTAAAAAGAATTGAAAATTTTTCATGTGCATTGATTTTGGGATATCAATAAAGCATGCTCGAAGGATGATTTCCCATTGTAATCCACCGATGTCATCATCAAAGCAACAATTGGGTATGAAATGTTGTAACTTAAGGATGGATTCTCTACATATAATCAAATTAGGATCTCCGAAGAAGATCAAATAAAGACTACATTCATCACTCCTTGGGGACCCTATTGTTATGTAGTCATGTGGTTTAGTCTCAAGAACGTGAGTGCCACATACCGAAGGTAAATGAATTACATATTCCATGATATCATTCATAAGATTATAGAATCTTGCATTGATGACCTTCTAGATAAGGCTAAAAATCTTGGGATCACCCTGAGGTGCTTTGTATCATCTTCTCTCATCTAATTGAATATGAAGTTACAAAGTAAATCCTAAAAAATGTGTGTCTGGTGTGATGGGATGAAAGTTACTAGGATACATCATCATTTCATGAGGGATTGATGTAGATCCATCCAAAATTAGAGTAGTTCTATAAATGATTCCACCATCAGATGAGTCAAGCATAATGTCCTTTCTCAGAAATCTTGGTGAAATTTGAAGGTTCATTCCTTATTTGACCTTCGCCATTCATCGAATAAATAATCTATAAAAAAAGGATTGCTACAATATATGGATGGAATATTGTCATAAGGAATTTCATTCAGTCAAATGATTCCTACTATCTCCCCATGCTCATTCCACCTAGATCAAATCACCCTCTTATTCTTTATTCATGGGCTACAAACGTCTCATTAGCTTGCATGCTAGCTCAAGAGGATGATGAAAAATGAGAGTGTGTTGTCTACTTTATCAGTCAAATGTTTCTCGACTATGAGACACACTATACATATGAAGAGAAAGAATGCCTTGCTATAGTTTTTGCAATGAAGTGGTTAAGGCACTACATGCTTAACAAAGAAATGAGAGTTATCATCAAGACTGATCATTTACGAACATTTCTAACATAGGGTTCATTATCCAAGAAAGTTTTATGTTTCATGATTCTGATGGAAGAGTTTGAGATCATGTTTATTAACCAAAATTTTGTCAAAGCAAAAATCATCGCAAACTTGTTGGTGACAACATAGAATTTCCGATGAATGCATATATTACATCAAGGTCAAACAACCCATTTCTGCATGTCCATGGTATAGTGATATCATTAATTTCATTGTGGACAATACATATCCTAAAGGGGAAAAATTACAACAAAGAAGATGGCTTCGTGTCATAACCGCTAAATACGTGATTATAGAACAAGTTTTGTATCTTAGAGGCTTTAATGAGATGTTACAAAGATGTTTTGATGAAGAATAATCTGAGAAGATTCACTTTGAATCCCACAACAGAGTGTTTGGAGGTCACTTTGGAGGACATGCCACCACATGCAAGATACATCGGATGGGCTATTTTTGTCCCTTTAGAACATGAAGCTATAGAGTATGCGTATAAGTTCCCTAAGTGCTAAGAGTTCTCTAATGGGATCCACATACCGCCAAATCCCCGCAACCAATTGTAACACCATGGCCCTTCTCCATGTGGGGCCTAGATATTATAAGAAAGTTCTCCCTTATCAACATATGACCATAACTTTATAATAATTCCCACAAAATACTTCATGAAGTGAGTAGAGGTGATGCCTCTTACCACTATACCGGGATGTGTAATTGTTATGTTCATTTTAAAAAAAGTTATCTGTAGGTATGGTGTCTCTCCAGTCATTATCTATTATAATGGAATGTCCTTAAAAAATGAGGAAGTGCGTGAACCATGTGAAAAGTTCAAAATAAATCACCACACAACTTCCCTCTATTACCCTCAGGCCAATGGATAGGCTGAGGCAACAAACAAGAAGTTAAATTCCATTCTCCTTAAAACTGTCAAGGATAACAAACGATATTGACACTTTAAGCTATTTCTGGCCTTTTTGGCCTATCAAACATCAGTAAGAATGCCGATAGGGGAAACCCATTACTCTTTGGTATTTGGTTCAGAAGTGGTGTAACCACTTGAAGTTGAATTACCTAGTCTCTATATCTCACTACAAGGAGTTTTAGGAGAAGAAGGCTATTGAGAGGCACAAATCTCTCAATTGAAAAGCATTGACGAAGCTTGGCTCAATGTTGAGTAATGACATAGAGCTTACACTTACTAGATGTACTGATCGTATAACAAGAAATTTTACGAACATGAAATATGTGAGGGATATCTGTTATTAATACTAGACAACTAGATAGACAAAAAGACCGGTGAAGGAAGGAAGTACATGCCTAAATGATTGGGCCCATATTGAGTCATAGAGGACTATAAGAATGGGGCATACCTCCTATGTATACTATAAGGTGAGGAGTTTGGTAGATCCATCAACTCTCTTCACCGAAGAGAAACCATGTATGATCCACCAACATTTCCATATGTATGCTACTACATTTGCATTACATTATCATCTTTCATCTCATTCTATGAAATTTGTAATCAAGGAAATTATTTTCAAGTAACTCTCAAAAACTTCTTGAACCATTAGCAATTATTCAAATCATGTATCTTCAAATATTCATCAAAATTTCTTATCACTTTATTGATTCAACTAAACAAGATAAAATCTTGACACTCGTCCTTCCAAGGCCTACATACTCGAGATATGCCCATAGCTTTCTTCTCGCATAGTTGTTTTTTCCTATAGTCAGCTCTAAAATCTTCATGATGTCATCTCTCCCTAGAAAATCCTCTTTGGTACAAAAACATTCTAAACATTTTAACTGGGATGCTTGTTTGGTTATCTCAAACTTCGGTGTTGATCCTCCGCATCTTACTTGTTGCGGGGGTTGAGGCTAGGTGAAAGATTTCCTTTCCAAAAGCACAAGTTAGAGTTCAAAAACAATAAAAAGTCCATATATCAAATTAAAAATCAGTCAAAATTTTCATTTAGATACTTCTTTTCCCTACCAATATTTGGTGTTGGGCCCATGCCTCTTACAAGTTGTGTGATGTTGGGAAAGGATGGAAGTTCCCTTACTCGCCTAGCCCTAGTCCTTAAGAATGAGCCCATGCTTCCTACTAGTAGCATGGGGCAAGGTGTAGGGTGTCTCTGCAAATAAACTAATAAATTAAAATTAATTTCATTCAATAAATGTGTTTTGAAAATCTTAAAATCCCATGAAAAATGAATTAGATGTGCATGTTCCAAAAGAGAGTTAAAAACTTAAAACCAGATTGTGTCAATCAAGACGCCAATACAAGTCTAAGTATAGAAAAACTTCCAAGAAATCAAAATTTGGGTTGTGTAGTAAATTGTATGCAAGGTTAAGTCGTGGGTTCCCAATTAGGTCTATATCAAAATCTGTCTTTCTCTCATCATTTCCGTCTCTACCAAAATCATACAATTCACATCCCTCCCGGCTCTTGCTGTTGAGCCCTCACATATTATTGGTTGTGTGGGGTTAGGAAAGGATTGAAATCATTTTATCATCATATAATTATTCATCAACATTGCTAATAAACAAAAGAAGTACTAAACACTAGTTGAAAAGCTAAAATTCATCATTACAACATGTTTACATAATCATCATATATTAACATTAGCAAATAGAAAAAATGAATCATCTTGTTAGCATATATAATCCATTGCATACATTCTAAAAAGCATTCAAAAATATAAGTTCTAAACATAAAGAGTACACATGCGAAGCAAACTGAAAATGAAAGTGAACTCTATGCAAGAGGATGGTAAAAAAGAAGTATATATATATATATATATATATATATATATATATATCATGGATTAAATTTTAAGTACAATGCCATCACACACTAGGCCTGGTTCAAATGCTCGCAATGAGCTCAAAAATACAAAAATTGTATGTTTGCGTCCTACAAAATGGAAACGAAGCAATAAAGGCTCAATGACCTATCAATCCTTATGAGATCCTCGAGAATCTACACGCCCGACTCCAGGACTCTGCTATGGTTCTCGGTGTCATGAGAGCACTGTGTGTTGTGTGAGTGACCTTGAGTATGACCATTTTTAATTTTTCGACTTCATGAATGGCTCTACCTCATCAATCTCTCATTTTCATCATGCCCCGCAATCCTCGTGTTTTGAGAAAGAATGGTCTCCGCTGCTTTCCAAAGAGGTGCAAAGATGTCAATGTGTTTTCCATCCTATAAAGGCTATCCCGCATCCTCTAACTATCAGTACTTTTTTCTTCCCCATAGGGAGTAGGAAGGTATCCACATAGACCAAATGAATAATATCTCACCAATACTAAGCAAATCCAATGAAAAAACATAAAAATGGCAAGTTAGAAAACCATTAAAGCTAAAAACTAGAAATATGGTACATCATGATTAGTATTTCAATCTAACAAAGTCGGGAAAAGAGTATCTACATACATGGATCTCTATGCATCAATGTATGACCAGATAGTGCATCTTGTGCAACTTCGTAGGTGCTTATTGTGCCTCCCCACCTCCTAAGGTGATGTTCGACCCAAAATAGACTCCTCATCTCAACCTCCCTCATGGGAAAGTGGATTCTCACAAACCAATGTCTCCATCTTCACATTTTCCTCCTCTTGCTCAACCATGGATATCTCCTAAGTATCATACCACTCACTGTCACTATCCTCCTCATCATTCCCCCTCATGCATGGGCCTCTCACCTACCTTGTCATCAGTCTCCTCCTCCTTCTCCGCATCGCATATCGAGTCTACATCAATTAGAATCTCCTATCCTACTCCCCCGATGTGAACATGTATGACATCAATTAGGAGAAGTGGTGTAGGCCTAGCTTCTCGATGAGCACAGATAACATATCTCACTGTAATATGAGATGTTGGGGTAACAATGGTCCAACCATGGTAACCTGAAGGACCACCTCTATACTCCCTAACACTCCTATAAACAAGTGGCACATGAGGAACAATATCAACGTTTGGTAGTCCAAATTGCTTGAGAACTATGTAGAATGGGTGAGTATCCACCGTAGATGATTAGTCAACTAAGCGACCGGTGGTGGAACAAGATATCACTATGTTCCGATCAGATCTCCACAATCCCACCATATCCTAGTAGGGCATAAAAATAAAGTCATCCATAGTCAATATAGCCACTTCTTTGTGTGGTACCTTAAGCACTTACATCGTGGTCCACCGTAGGGCCTTCACCCCTTGATCCTATACCCATACTCCCCTTTGATAAAGTATGATGCTCTCATTAACCCAACTCATCACGAGTGTGGGATGACTAATTGATTATCCCTCTAATCTTACCACCTGGTATAAATCATGGTATCTAGTGGCAAAGATATCTACCCCTGGTGTAAGGATGCCTATGTTGCTCAATCTGCATCACTATCGGGCTCAAGAAGACAACAAATTATCCCTACCCTTATCCCTTATAAACCATGAAGCCAAGATATCTCTCGATGGAATTGCGGAGTGTAGGGATAGGAGCAAAGTGGATACCAAAATATCCTCATACCCTCCTTGGTGCCAAGGACACCCCATCATCCCCTAAATAAGTAACCCAAAGTCTAGCCTTGCCATTTGTACCCTTGCAGTCTCAAGAGTCAATCGTCGGTTGAGTATGGGAATATTGAGTATCTTTTATACATTCAAGAGATTGATGTTCCACTCTTTTATAACTCCTAGAAGTAGGAAAGTGTTTGGTCCGCATCCCAATATGAGAATAAGTCACACAATATCGATTAGGAGTTGCAATGTGAGGCACTGTGCAATCTTCCATAGCCCTACCTATCGGTATGATTATCTCGACTTGTGTCAACATGTCAAGTATATCTGGAACCCACTCACACTCTCTCTCTCGGACCCAATGGACATACTCCTCCTTTTGCATTCATAAAACAACAAAAGAGTGAGTTAGTAACATAGGAAAGCTCATCAAAAACATTACAAAACAAAACAAAATTGAAAAAAATTGGTCTAAACATGCTAAATCTACTTGTTGTCCCAAAAATGAAAAAACCACCACCATATGTAGAGCAATGATGTTGTAACCAATTCCCGATAAGGTGGTGATCCTCTAACCGACACCTATGCGGGCGATGGTCCTATCAAAAATTGTTAGGCCATCCCTTTAGCACTCAAAACTCAAAAAATGTAAATAAAGACCACTTTTAGTAAAATAATAGGTTACCCATGTGCACCTCCTCCTACCGACTATATCAAAACAAGAAATTTAAAAATCTCGCCCCTCGGATTAGATTTTCAACTATTTACATTTAAGGTTTAAAAATGAATATTGAGGAAAACTAACCTTTTTTGCATCGATGGGTTTCCCAGTCTCAGAGCCATATTTACCTCATCACAACAGTTGTTTCAATAACACTATCACTCACAATAGTCACATGTAAGCCTAGATCTCAAAAATCACCAATAAGATACGTGTAAATGATTTGAAAAATGAGTTATATATATATATATATATATATATATATATATATATATATATAGTTTCAACTTTGTGTTTTGAGTGTATGTGACCACAGAGTTGGAGCGTTGGATTAGGTATATTCTAACACCCAAACAAATGGTAATTCCTCTTGTCATTTTGATTAAGCATTTTTTTGATATTTTATCTATCTCGCACTTGAGTTCTTGTTTTGTCTTGCAAGTAGTGGGAGCTTGTATGGTGACATTTAGGCATATGAGCATGTCGGTGTAGCTTCTAATTCCCCATTTTATGAACACTATACTTAGACTCTACGCTTTATACCTCTTCATGGATAAAATGATTCTATGAGGGAGAAATATGTATGTACCCAAATTTTCACGTGCTACATTGTTAGAAAACGGTTACAAAAGTTCCCCAATGACGATTCATATCTTTTTAGAAGTTGTTTGAGCTTCTAAACCCACTTGCATCTTATATTTGTAGCATAGGTTTCATACTAAGCCTCTGCATGCTTTTTCCTAGCTTCTCACTTTGTTTTAGGCTACTCTTTACCTTTAGTGTCAAAACCGCTGCCAAGGTAGGGTGGCGGTTTTATAACCACAACCCCGACTAGGGCGGTGCTTCTATAATCACCACTCTGCGTGAGTGCGATGGTCCTATGCGCATGTTCTCAAATGTTCACTTGTGGTTTTTACAAATATAACTCAATTCCGATTCAGTTTTTGGACATGTTTCTAAGTCAAATTTCCTAAATTTAGGTTGGATTTTTATTCTTAACTCCTCTTTAACTTGTGATTGTTGATTACATAGTTAATTGAATCTTGATGTGATGATTTGGCATCTCATTTATGCCAAGTGTTCCTGTGCACTTTTCAACTAACTTTCTATAAATAGATCGATTATTTTCAAGAAAAGGGCTAAAGAATTATTTTGTGAATTCTTGCGGTTGTTAAGCTTCCTTCTTTCCTATTGCAAACTACATAGCCAATCTCAGTTGTTTTGTGCTATCTTTCTTCCACTTACATTGTTGAAGACTACCAATTAAAACTTCTCATTGCTCCCACACTTTCCTTCTATTGTTTCCATTGCATTCCCAACTTTGTAGACTCACATGGACATGAGGAAGTGAAAGGATATACTAAGGGGACCAAGTAACACACATCTTGATTGCCACTATTCTATATTCCAGGTTGGAGTTGTTATTTGATTTCCTTCATTTCTTCAAAATTGTTGTTTTTGAATTAGATGCAAATTATGAAATAGAGTAGAGAAATCATTGTCATAGTCACAAGCATTTGAATAGTTTGAAGCATAAATCCATATAGGAAAATCCTCTATTAATATGTTAGGAAAGTTGTAGAGAACAAAAGCTTCCGAGAAGCTCGATTCCTTCTTACGCTTCTAAGACAGAATTGAGGTTAGATTTACATTCCTAGTTAGAAAATATTTCTATTATCACCAAATAAAAACACCCTATGGTTTGTACAAATATGTGTGCTTGAGCTCATAGTTTTATTGGATAACATGGGGCTTTCTACTTGAGATAGACCTCAAAATAAGGTTGTTTCATACTCCTAAACTACCTGCCACAATCTCCTCTAATGTAGGAAAAACTATCTATCCTAATCTAACTTTCCAAGGGAAAAGGGAGAGAGAGTGCATGAAAACAAATCCTACACTAAAGTGGTGATACACCAGAAAAGGAGAGTGTGAGAATAGTCTTCCAATGTGTGAAAAGTAGAAGAAAAATGCATACTAGAAGGGGTGATAACAGTTCTCCACATTCCAAAGCAAATGCATTCATAACAATATTCCATACATACATAATGAGAATGAATCCCTACAGAGTATAAGGTAGACACAATATATTTGTAATAGGCTTGAAAGGAAAAGAAGAATGAAAAAAATAGAGGAGGGGAATAAGTATCAAAAATTCGTATTTATTGCTTCATTGATATGTAGAATCCAATCTGTTACAGAATAAGGGCCTGGATCACCATGTAAGGAGTCCACTACAAATTCGTGCAACACATTGGCTTCACAAAACAATTTTAGCATAGTTTTGCTACTCAAAAGTATCCCCCTTACAATAAGCTGAACACTATTATTTATAACATTCTAAGACGAGAGAGAGAGAGAGGGAAAATGGAAATCCCAAAATCTGTCCTCTCACCACTTGCAAGATGTCATAAATTGATTGAAATGATGGTATGTTTCTTGTAAAAGTCCCCCATGCTATCCCATAACTTGCAATAGTGAAATATGTCATCCCATGCTTCATTAATGCATCCCAGCTACCAAATAAAACACATTCGAACCTAGGCACTTTTTCTACAAAATATACATCGATTCTTCATAAAATTCTAGATTTCTTGATTTTGGTGCATCAGGATTGGAACCATAATTCCAATGGTACCAATTTTGTGAGTTTTCATTGAGAAACACAAAAGTTAATTTTCTTCCGAGGATTTGTCATTGACGCGATTTGAGCATTTACTTTACTAGAGTTGAATATGTTTCTTTTATTTTTATATATTTACTCTAATCAAAATTCTTAAATCCAGTTTTCTTGCATAGAGGAAGTCATCCTCATTCTAGAAAGTCAAATTTTGTTAAAATCGGAGCTCGGGGTAGAAGGTTATGGCCGTTTGATGTTTTGGATCTTATTTGCCTTGTTTTCCTTTGTATGTGGGCATATTGGCTATTTCGGGTCTTGGTGTCCCAGATGTCCCTTGTGTGACTTGGGCTGAAAACCTCCACTTCACCCACATCACACTTGAACCATTTTGTAAATTGGGAAATTTGGAAAAATCGGGTTACGATGTCTGTGTGTCTTGTCGTTGTGAGGGGCCATCAAGGCCGTTGACCTCCACCACTCTGCCCACATCCCTTTGTGATCGGCTATTTTGGCATTACTGAGTCCTAGTTGTCCCGACTTCCCACAGACCACCTAGGCTAGATTTACCAAACTTTTTGCACCCTTTGCAAATCGGTGAAATCAGCTTTGCGAGGTCCTAGTTGTTTTGATGTCCCATGGACCATGCGGGACAAAAACATCCGATTTTGCTGATTTGAACCACCGCGGCCATTTCAGATTTTTGCGTCCCAAATATCCCACGCATACCTATGTTTCTGGGACACAAATCTCCAATTTACCCGCAATACACTGTCTGAAGCCATTTTTTCATATTTTTCCATTTTTTCTAACTCCTTAATTTTTTTCCTTGGATGGGGGTTAGAAAAGAGCCAAAGGGACCTTCAAAACCTTTTTTTTTGCCCTTTACCATTTCTTCCTACTCAAACCTGAAGAAATGATGTAGGTTATCAAAATTACGGAGAGGTGGATTTTTGCAAAAACTTCATTTAAAATAAAATATATTTCCTTTCTGCATATATAAACATCCATATCTAGGTTTGTTATGTGTTTTAGGATTTAGATTTAAGTAGATTTAATTAGTTAGAAGCTTTATTGTTTTTTCCTCATTTAAATAGAAAAACAACAAAAACATTTACTTTCATTAGATTAGATGCCTTTATTGATCTATTCAGTTCATATCTTTAAAATACAAATACATAGCGTACCTTTCCCTTGTTTAATTAGCTTTCTTCACTAGACTAA
Organism: Taxus wallichiana var. yunnanensis; assembly: GCA_018340775.1. Lineage (NCBI taxonomy): Eukaryota > Viridiplantae > Streptophyta > Pinopsida > Cupressales > Taxaceae > Taxus > Taxus wallichiana. The sequence goes on from CM031240.1 coordinate 205,984,569, forward strand.
ATCAATTACATCTTTCTTGACAATTACAGGCCTAGAGAGCCCGGGGATTACATATTTGAACCAATAGAACCTCAACCAAATATTTTGATAACATTAGTAGATATAGATGAAGGTCTTAGAACTAACATCCTCCAAACAACCACAGATCCATAAACAATCACTGAACAATTAAGAGAGTTAAACATTGAGGACAAAAATGTGTAAGATTTTTGTTCAAACAAACGCAACAATAGATTATCATGAAAGTCTTTAAACATCCACATGACCATCAACAAGAAAAATCAAGATGCACAAATTGTCATATGGTTATAAAGCAGACCCCAATGAGAACAAACATTTGGCTGTGACCCATTAGTTCAACAACAGCACACAAGAGACCAATTTACCGATATAGATACAAGCTTACGCATACAAGTTGATCCTTGTTTTAAATTAAAAGTTTTCACCATTGAGATATTCCGAGAAGATCACAAAACTCCTTGTTTTAAATCTAGATGGTGATAAAGGTTATGAGTATTGGATAGTTGGAAACAAAGTTTGATCATTCACATGACCATACAAGGACCCCAACAACCAAGAACATTTGGTAGTGATCCTACAGTCCCACAACCAAATGTGCCAGAGCTTATCATAGACATTGACACGAGGCTGCGTAGATTGGTTTTCCATACATCACCATTACCACATGACATCGTATAACAATTGAACATTATAAAAGAGGAAGCTCATTGATCCCTCATATTTTAGACCTCTTCCGACATCTAGATCTAGATTCCTTGAAACCAAGCATTTCTCATTTTTTCCATGACCCTATCTGGAAATATTTGCAAGGCTCCCATTGGTTTCCTTTGAATTCCACATTCGGTAGAGAAGATATCCGCATAGCTTGATATTGAATGGATTCTCTGCATTGTTATCCTTTCTTATCCATCCATTCGACCCATCTAGGTTAGATAGGATTTCATTGCACTCAATGAGTAAATCCCATTATTCTAATTTGAAGACATTGTATTGCCTTGAAAACCTATCCACACCATTATTTCACTCTATCATTTGTGTATTTTCCATTTACATACTTTTATATGTGTATTTAACATTGAATTTTTACAAAAATATATATTTGACTACTTGATCATTTTCTCCTTGTAGTTTTGGCCATAAGAAAAATAAGCGGTCAAATGGGAGCAACAACAACAATAGGGTAAAAATAAACTTCACAACAACACACACCATACAAACCATGCGGGTATATCATAAATATAAACAACTACACAAGCATTAACACCCTAGGTTCACTCTAATCACTTTTTACATATTTTTCATCTTTAGATTCCACACTCCTATATATTTTTGTCATACCATGCTTTGTCTAGTCCTTCAACATGTTTTCTACTATAATCTTCATAGAATTTAGGTAGACATCTCTATCTACTTTAAGTTCTTGAGCTTTTTTCTCACCAACATAAAGTCGAGGAAAATGTAGTCTCGGTGTCTTGCTACTATTTAGAAGGTTCTTGAGTGAAGAAAGTACAAATTAACTCTAGTCTTTTGGCCATCTCCTTTTATTTTAGTTTTTCATTCTTGAACTTTTACACCCACATACCCATTATATATCTATCATCCTCTATTATTTTAGCCTCAACTAGGGTGCCAATGGGCACTCACGGTCCAACAAGCAAGTCCCCGATGCTGTTTTTAATTTCCCACCACTTTTTGGACACTTTCTATCTGTTTCAACTTCTTATATTTTTGGCAAATCAACCATTTCATGGTTAATTATGAAATTAGATGAAGATAACCCTATAAATATAAAGTTATGATACCATAATGAGGGACCAACCACTAGTCACTAGTATCATCCACCTAGAGTTGCATCCGATCAGAGATCACTTGCATCCATTAGCTCCATCACAAGGACAAGGATAGTTCATCTACATCACACAAGCATAGGGGAGGGATTCTATTCTACTCCATACACACATTCTATTACATTTTCTACATTTATTTATTTCTTATTACTTCATAAAGTGTGACTGGCACAAGATCACCTTGGGCACATATGCACACACACACTAGAACTACATTTGGGTATGAAATGTAGTGCAATTCTTAGTTAGCAAGCCCAACATTGTTCTGGTTGAGGTCATCCGAACCCATTCATTTGAATTATTATTTTTAAAAAGTATTTGATACTTATTTTAGTATTTTGTAGGTCTAATATACATTTTTGATTATCAATGACATCTCAAATAGTGTAGTGAATTTGATGTGACACATAAAAGGGTTTGAGACCACTTATCGGACCTTCAAAACTCGGTTCTAGATCTTTTGTAGAGATCGGGGTGCCTATTTTATAGACCAAAGTGATTTTAGGTGCCCCAATCCCTTTCCAAGAACTACTGGTCTAGCTATATAGCTCGTATTCATCCTCTTCGGGGCCTCAAAGCAAAGTCCTTCCTAGATTTTGTTTCTCTAGCCATTTCATAACATAGTCCAACGAGCTCCTTTAATTAGTTGAGTCTCTTTGTAACTCTTCTTGCATAGTAGGGTTTCTACTTTCATTATATTAGTTTCTTGGGTAGTTTTTATATTTTTTACAACATTTATATGTTGTTATAGATTCGATTAACTACCCCATATTTCTTATTTTCGGTTAATCAATGTGTATGCAAGCCATTGACGAATTTTTTTGCTTGATGACAAAATACATTTGAAGCGTTCATGTCTTGACCAAATTGTCATAAGTGAAGGAGGATTTTTGGAGTAGTAACTTTTCTCAAAAGTGTAATTTAAATCAAGCTAAAGTACCGGTCAATTTCATATTAAACGTTGATAATATTACTTTTCAAAAAAATATTTTAGAAATCCCTAATCATTTTAAAATAGAAATTCTTTCTTAGCTAATACCAATTATAATATAGATTTAACTTCTTCAGTAATTAGTAATTCTTGTGGATTTGAATTCACTATAATGGCCCAACAAGCCTAGGAATCGAGCCTCACCTAGTACATCGACAAGGAATTGGCATATCCTATGGCCATATATGACTAGGGTTCAAGTCTTGAGCACCACATTTTTCTTACCATGGATGATAAAACATGGATTCACTCTTGCATGCTCTTCCCAAATTTCACCCCAGAAAGTATCGATATCTCCATGCCAAACCCTCAAGATGACAATATTTGAACCTGCGACAAGGAAGACAATGAAAACCCTTCTTCTACGTCGAGAGATGGATTCAATTTTTCACATGTGGGATATCAACACAAGGAATTTAGAGGTGGAGGAAAGAGCCACGGAAGATATTTTGACAACGATTATCAAAATATGACGATCATCTAGTATATGATGATTACCTATTATATGATGATTAGGATCTCCTCGGTGGTCGTTCTTCTTGTTCTTCACTAATACCAATTATAATATAGATTTAACTTCTTCAGTAATTAGTAATTACCATGGATTTGAATTCACTATAATGGCCCAACAAGCCTAGGAATCGAGCCTCACCCAGTACATCGACAAGGAATTGGCATATCCTATGGCCATATATGACTAGGGTTCAAGTCCTGAGTGGCACATTTTTCTTGCCATGGACGATAAAACATGGATTGACTCTTGCATGCTCTTCCCAAATTTCACCCCAGAAAGTATCGATATCTTCATTGCAAACCCTCAAGATGACAATATTTGAACTGCAACAAGGAAGACAATGAAAACCCTTCTTCCGCTTGAGAGATGGATTCAATTTTTCACGTGTGGGATATCGATACAAGGAATTTAGAGGTGGAGGAAAGATCACTGGAAGATATTTTGACAACGATTATCAAAATATGACGATCATCTAGTATATGATGATTACCTATTATATGATGATTAGGAGCTCCTCGGTGGTCATTCTTCTTGTTCGTTAGTTGATGTATTTGATTTCAAAGATATAAAGTTGGCGTTGGTAGAGAAGAATGTTGACAACCTCAATACATTTTTGGTCATTTGACATGTGACAAGAACTCTCCAACCAATGTGTGCTACGTGTACGTATGATAATTTTTCATGCTTCATCAATGAAATAAATCATAATTATTCATATCCTTGTCAATTTTAGAGGAGGAGGAGGCTTCCACCGATGAAAATGCCTTTCAGCGTAATAAGTCGAGCTTGAAAAAAACATTGAAAATGTATCTTTAACAAAAATATTCAAAATACAATATACAAAAATATATTTATGTTATTATATAAATATATAAAAATATAATTTATTATATATATTGAATAAATAAATAATATAATTAAATATTTATTAAAAATTATAAAACATACTAGTAGTAATATCGGTATATGTATAGAATAAATAAATAATAAAAAATATTACAAAACATTATGTATGAAATAAAAAAATTATCTAAGGCCTGCATGTGGTGTGGCCATATATATTTGGCTCTGTAAGTGGTTTTGATGTTGCTTGGGTGGTAGTATTCATCCCTAAAAATCATGATTTTATCCATTCATCGTGGATTGTGAAGTTGCAAAGGATTGCCGAGATCCATGAAGGGTGATGTGACCATGTCGGCGGCGCTCTATGTGCTTATGACGAACCCATCCCACGACCCTCTTCTTATGAAATTGTCAACGATATGACTTGGCAAGTGGATAGTTTATATAACCACATATCCGTACGGATGTAAGAAGGGGGCACGATTCTACGAGTAAAAGCCTTAGGCATAATTAAAACCATTTCATTTCATTTCATACCGTAACCTACTATAAAATTCAAACCCCATTTCAGTTAGACAAGGCATTTGAAGCCTGCTTTAAATCAAACAAAGCGGAGGATTCCTCTTTGCTTGCATTGTTTTTAGATCCCTCCCGATTTCTGTTGATATTCTCATACTTTTCCAAGTAAAATTCATGAATTTCCTAAATGATTGAAAATTTAACCATAAATTCGATGCTCATCATGGGTAGGAGACATTTTCCACAGATAAGAACAACTTTTTCTTCAACGAATCGAGCTATCATTGCATTAATCTCTGTTATTATACTCATTACTCTATACTTCCTATCATCCTCTAACCAAAAGAGCAACAATTTCATCAAAAAAATTTGAAATTCATCAAAACCCATCTAGAGAATTCTTTTTTTAAATCTCTTGAGAAATTTCTGGCTCAACCGCGCAACTCTGGAGGATCTTCCAAGAAGTTTTGTTTCCATACATAAATCTAACAATGGCGGTAGGAAAGAGACTAAGAGATGCAATCTTGAGAAGAGAAATATTTTAGATGACAAAATTTCTAGACATCCTTTATCCTCTTAGGGTTTATGTCTATGACGTACCATCAAAGTTTATTTGTGATTTTCTCGAATCTTTTAGACAACATACCGAGAGATAAAAACATTGACTTCAAAAGGCAGACCTCATTGAGATGGTATGAAAAAAGACGAAAATAATTGAAGGTCTTCAACCATTGCTTGCCACGTGAATGGAAGATGAAAGTTCGTACTTCGCCAACCCAAAAATCATAAACGTTCATGTCTTGTCAATTGTCAGAGGAGGAGGAGGCTTCTACCATTGAAAATGCCTTTCACCTAAATATATTGACAATTCATTTTGAAAATAATAATTTATTTATATATTCATATCTTCCCACAAGGGGTAAGGACCTATTCCTAGGAAAAAAGTGCCCTTTTAGAATATTGTTCTCTCGTCATGTGAGTTATATATTCTGTTGCCAAACATATAATCTAGTTATTTTATTGTTGAAGTAAATTTACAACCTAACTCATTCATGTCTATACATGGCAACCTTTTTAACATTCAATGCTAGATCTTGAATTTAAAGTTATTTATTTCATGAGGTCATTATGTTTTGTTAGGGAAATCAAATTCTTCGCAGCAATCAACAAGCAAAAAGTTGAATATCAAAACTACTTTTTTAAAAGAGAGATAAAAATAATCTACCAATTACCAAATATGTAATAGAAGAAACACTAGTTTATGTGGTAAAACCCTAGCGGCGTGCTTACATAAATATCCATGATCGGATATATAAAGCTTTTATTAACTCAAGATGAATAGATTACATGAAAACTCATTATAAACTACTTTTGATCTCAACAAATGTAAATATACCTAATTGGAAAAGTACAACTAGGATTCCTACTCCTCAAAATAAAGTGGAAAATGTCATTAGGATTTTCCTTTCTAAAAATAGACGTTGGTGGAATTCATCTTTCTACAACTCGGGTATCGACATATTAATTTTTTTCTTCAAGGGTTTCGTCTCCTAACCCATGCAAAGAGGGTCAGCGATAGTAGTGGGGTTGAGCTATCCCCTTGGGGAAGTGAGCTATAAACTGCGCCACAAAGGAATCCTACATTTAAATTTTTCATCACATATCTAACAATCTCCACGTTGATAAAAAAATCTTCTTTCAGTAATTTATTTATTATTTGGATACAATTTCTTTAACTCGAACCCTACTTAGGAACAAAAGGGTCAAAACTCCAACATATAGAAAAGAAGAACAAGAGTAGAAACAAAGAGATACGCAACACAACTGCAAAAACATAACAAAACAGTCACCTCAGTTTCGATTTCCTGTGGCGGACGATATTCCAACCATCATCAGTGGGCAGGTCCTCCAGCTCGTTGCGCAAGGTAAAAGTCATCCTATGGTAATCTTTATATCTAGCGCCCTCCCAAACCTTACTGATTTTTAGAGAGTCAGGTTGAGAGGAATTGGGGACGATCCACCACTAGACTTGGATAACGACAAGGGACATTACCGAAATTCAAAACAACTTCTAATTACCTTTTGAGAATCGTTCTTCCTCCAGTTTTCATCTTGATTCTTCAAAGAACTCCACCAACACATCCTGAGTGGGAAACGCTAAACAAGGAAATTCTTCATCAAATCGAATCCCTGAACAATCGAAGGGCACAACTGGAAAACAAATAACAACCGATGTAAGGGCAAGGGATCCGTCTATTCTTGAATCTTCATCTTCTAGATAATCATCAACATTGGAGTCAGGCTCATCCCGCACATCCTCACTTTCTTCTTGTTGTTCCTCACGCGGTAGTGCATTTGTCAAGTTTTTCATTCTCCCCGTGGTTTGACTTGAGTCGCCAGAAGCAGCATCAGGACCACTCGCCGACGACCCTACCTCTTTCGTCACTTTTTTTTCTTGTCCACGAGCTCCTTCTCTTATGCCTGAAACAACAGAACAGGCATTTGTGCAGCTTCATCTATTTCTCTGTGTATCAGCCCCAAAGGTCCCACCAATAAATCAGGAGCCGTCAGAAATGGGCCTTGAACTCGGGAGGAGTTACCTTGTGATATTTTCTTCCACTCGCGAGGGAGAAGACACCCACCATCATTATTACCTAGAGCCTTGCATTTAACACAGATGATAGGGAGATTTCATAAAATAGATATTATTATGTAAATCCATGATTTGAGATGATCCGGATGGACGAATGTATAAAATGACCAGAGGGAACATTTACACACATCCTAGAAAAAACCATTCGAGTCTGAGACACAGTGGTGGGATCAACCACTAACACCTCCCCCGCGGCTTTGTGCCCTCCAATATGTTCTTGTCTGAGAACACTAATGCAAGTGCAAGGAACCTAACCCAGAAAGGGAAGGCACAAGGTAGCGTATTCCCCAAATCTAGTCCAGGTTACCATATCGAAATGTGTAAAATAGCTGTTCCAAATAACCAAGGTCCTCCATTGATCACCCTAAGAAGATCCTTTCAGTCCAAAATTGAAACGGGAAAGTTTCAAAAGCTATAGCCACCACTTCTAATCCTCCGAATGACTTTCATTTTCTGTTTACCGAAGGTCTAACTTCAAATCTATATTTGGTCTAACCCTTGCAAACATCCCAATGAGTATAAGATTGTATCTCTTCTTTGCTTTCTCCATCCAAGATTCAGGGACATCCAATGATTGTCCTTCAATGCCCCATACCATAGATAAGGTGGGTAAATCCCTTATTTCTATTATGTCTGCTAAGAGACCATTAACCCAATATCTTTTACTTTTCTCATCCATTGTTTTCCTAGTAGATCTAGGGTTCGGGTCACGGTTGAAGTCCTCCACATTTTGAATTCCATTGTTTTCACCCAATACACCCATTTCTTATTGTCATTGATTCACAATCTACTTTTGCTATATTAGACGACCAACTCATCACCTTTTCGCAAGTCAAGAGAATCCAAACACCATTTTCTTCTCTATTAATATTTGTTTTGTGAATATATAAAAACAATGTTTTGTGTTATGGACGTTTACCAATGCTATGTTTCCTTCATAGATAACATGTCTAACAAAGTGATATTTAAACACAATATCCTTTTTCCTTTAGTGATAAGTTGGATTATTGGACAAATAAATTTCACTTTGAATGTAAAATAATACCTTCATTTTGTATCAATCTCTTTCAAACTCATCCAATAAGCCCTTCAAATAAATTGCCTCTTGAAAATCATGATAGGAAGCTACAAGTTCTACCTTAGTAGTTGTGAGAAAAGTAATCTTTTGAATCTTTGAAATCCACCTAATAGGTCTACCTACAAGTGTAAAATACATAACCTTGAAGTTGATCTTATTTTGTCCAAAATAATTGCAAAATTTGAATCAACATATCCACAAATAGATTTTTCATTATTATTATAGGTGATGCAAAGTAATTACTTATTCCTCACAAGTATCAAACACCCGTTTCACTACCGATCAATGTTCTCTACCTAGATTTTCCATTTGTCTACCGAAAACTCGAATCCTATGTGAAACATCAAAGCTTGTACAACCCATATCATACATTAAACTTTGTACTATAGTACTATATGGTACATGAGACATATACTCATTTTCTGCTTCTTATCTAAGACATAAACTTGAACAAAGTTTTAAAGGGGAAGCAAACAATATTTTAACTCGGTTTCACATCTTTTATACAAAATCTAGGTATTATCTTTTCTAAATAACTATGCTATGATAACTACAATTTTACCACTTTTAATAATGTATGTAGCTCCATCACTAAGATTTGTTTCGCAGCTCCTAGATCTTTCATATGAAATTTCCAAGACAAATGATCCTTTAAGATGTTGATTTCTAAGATGATTTTTCATGCAACAAGCATATCATCAACATACAATACCGATATAATTACTAAGACATTGTCTAGAAACCTGAAATAAACACAATGGCCATACTCTCTCCGTACAAAATTTTGGCTCGCCATAAAAACATCAAACTTCTTATAGCATTTCCCGGTGACTGTTTCAAACCATATAATGATTTCCTCACTTGCAAATAAATCCTTTTCCCCTATTTTGTAAAAATCATTCAATTTTTTCCATATATATATATATATATATCCTCATAGAAATCTACATTCAAGAATTTCCTTCTAACATCTAACTTATCCAACTCCAAACAAAGTAAAACAACTAGCACGAAGACCACGAGAATGGACACAAGTTTAACAAGTGGTCAAAATATTTCATTATGATCAATACATTATTTCTATTAAAATTATTTTTCTACCATTCTAGCATTTAAACTTTCTAATTTATCATAAACAACTATCTTTCATTTATAATCCCATTTGTAGCCAACACGTTTTTCTAGATTTCTTAATTTCTAATCGGTCCCATGACCTGTTATTTTCCAAGGCATCCATATCCTCCTACATTTAGTTTTTCAATTTGGAACTATCCTCATCATTTAATGCTTCCCGATGAAAACGAAGTTCCTCATCATTAAAAATCAAAGCGTTGGAAATATTAAGACTATAATTACTAGGAGAATTCCTAACTTGTGTAGATCTCCATACTCGGCTCTTAAGGTGTTACCATGTGTTGTTGTGACCTCCAAAAAAAAAAAAATTAGGTGCTTCTTCATGTGCCTGTGAAATACTTCCTTTCTACCCTTATTTGACTACGGGCATTCACTATTTTCCTCACTTGCACTCTCCCTCCTATAATTGGAAATTGTAATATCTTGTATACATCCTCCAATCTCACCCATATTGCAATTATAATCAAATTAATGGACATAAAGAAAATGATTTTTATGTCCGAAATGACAAATTGGCCACATTTTAGATTATAGTCTCATTTCATTTGTTACACAAAATGTTATTATATTTTCAACTTTGATTGCTAAATCCTAATTGCTTCCTAAATTTGATCCCTCTATATTTAGTGAATATCATTCTTTAATTGCTAATGTTCCTACTCCGGTAAGGAAAAGTTGTTTGTTCAACTCATTCCGACTCAACAACTTCCTCTCAAACTTAGTCTAACTCCTCCTCCTCTCATATCTTATATTGCATCACCAAATCCAACCTAACAACTTCATCTAAAAATCAGTCCAACCCCTCTTAATCTCAAATGTTAAACAATGTTATCAATCCCACATAAGCTGCCACCATTCAAGATTCCTCCCCATCCTACTCCACTTCCGCATTCAATCCATTTTTTCAAACAAAATATTCCTTATATTAACACATTTCAAGCTCTTCCACCATATCATGGTAATTCTCACATCACTACATAGATCTCCATCACTCACATACTTTGGGGGCATCACACTTTCTCCCTTCTTCTATTAGTATAAGTAGTCTTTAGCATGTATTATCACACTTAACATTTCATGCTTCATGACTCATTATTATATGCATTTTCAAACCTTTTGATGCACAATTTGTATCATCATTACCCTATGATGCACTCTAGTTCAATGATTCATACTGATCGCTTAGAGTCTAAATATGAAATGAACCTCACCACATTCACGTTTTATGGTCTATGCTTCACAACATATCTTTCTATCACACATTTTCAAACCATTTTCCAATGACATACTCTTGTTCTATGGTTCATTCTTTATTGTTTTAGGGGTTTCTTATAAATGACCCTCATCTCATAAACAACCACTGAGGCACATTTCCCTATATATATTCACAAATTGCATATGATCCCATTCACACTCACAATATCTGCATATGTTTGTTGCACTTAATATTGCTTTCTTATAGTAGTTACATAATGCACTTTTCTTATCATGTCAGTTAGATACTCAATATGTCATTATCTTTTATATATACACATGCGGGTTCAATTGGTATTTTGGGTTGAATGTAGATATATTAGAGGTCCTTACATGGATAAATTATGCTTGGAAGTGTACCTATTACCATCCCACCATGGCTCACGGGGCAGCTATTTTCTCACAAATTGCAGCTGCTATTATTCCACCATTTACTACTTCTACTTCATATCAGACTATTTTATAGTAATAGATACATGCCTTAACATAATATTTATCTTACTAACATGTTGACGAGTGCTTCATATGAAGAAGTTTCCTTGCAGGATTATATGCCACCATGGTTGTCTCTTACATTTTTCTTACTATTATTTGACATTGTATACTATTGTTTTTGGGATATGCCCTATGTATTTCTAGATCATAGCATCTATGCTTTTTTATTCCTTTTCCCATATTGAGTGAGATTTTGAGTGATGTCCCATGTTTGAAACTCACTTTTCATGGTCCATCTTGTATGCACACTTGCTTGTTACATTATTTTTCTATGACATGCTTGCTAATTTTTCTACTAACACATGTATCTAACCACTTTGTTTACATGTTCCTTTGTTTTTACCATGCACATGCCCTATGCCTTGCAGAATCAAATTAAAACTAACATCGGCCCAATCATTTTCACCACATACTCCTATAAACGTCACATGTAACCCAAAGGAAGGGGGCATACATTGGGTGAAAAAATAACCCCATACAACAGCTCGAGCTATGAAATAATAGAATACAATGCATAATCAACAAAGGGTACTATTACAACATTGGATCAAAGTCAAACTTGGGTCGAATCAAAACATAGACACTAGTGCCCATGCTTAGGCAAGAGCACTTGGGTGCATGTGTCCTCCGCTCGGTGCTAATGTTATGGGAGCACACATAGTGATCTTCTCATATCAATACAACCCCAAGAAGCCTTTAGAGTAGTTTTACATTACCCAATGCTGGCCTCATAATACATAACACATTCCATCTTTATTTCATTCATTACAATCAATAAAATAAAAACTTATTAAGGATAGAAATAACAAAACTCGGACACACCATTTGTAGTTGTGTTTATCGGGAAGATTCACATAATGAGAGTTGTAACATCCACTTTCAAAAACACAAGAAAACATAGAAAAATATAGGATAGTATTTTTTTGACTTGTTGAAGTATAGAACGACATTGAGGAAAAAAAGGTTAAAACTAACTCTTCAAACAACCTAACATAACTACGACAACATAAGGAACACTGAGAACATCCAACACCCATCAAGGATAATTAAATTTTCTCTTTGACAAGGCACCACAAAACAAGACCAACCACAATACACAATCTCGATTAAGTGCACCCCATGGTGTAAAATCCTTTAAGGTTATGCATTTTGCAAAAAAATGTCTTTCAAGACCTGACATTACAAACTAGAAGATTCATGTTTGAATTGAGAATTTCTTCTTATAAAGGTGAACTTATTAATTTTAAACTATTGAATAATTAGCTTGAGAACAATTTTTTTGAGAATGAGGTTCATGTAAAGGCTGGAAAAACTAGCTAAAATTGTTTGATCAAAAGGGACATCTTCCATCTCTCACAAGGCTTCATAATCATACCCAAGATAAAAATATTGATCTTGACCTTCATTGAACAAGGCAATGAATGCAAGATCAACTAGAGTGGAACACCATTAAGGTTCGAAATAAACCTCCTGGTGCAAAGATCAACAATTAACCATGCATAAGAGAAGATTACAAAGAACCATGGTAAAGGTTAGAGAGAAAAGGTCAAGTTATTTCATCATCATGATCTCCTTAGTTATTAATTGGTCTTTTAAAGAGACTTAAGAGTTCAACAGGATTTGGGTAACAACCTCATTTAGCATTTTCTTGATTTGGTTCAACAAAGGGGATAAGGTTTAATATCTAGCTTAAGGTTAGTGAGGGTGGATTCTTTTACACTAGTAGAAAACTCCTTTCTTTCCAATTAAGGAATCCTAAATTTACCTATAAAAACACAACTTCATTATTATCTTATTCATTTATTCATCTATGTATTCATTTTATTGTATTTTTGATTAACTTTAGAAAAAAGTTTACCACCCACTAAAAATACATATAATTCACATTGATGCCAAGACCAATTGGGGGTTATATACCAGAAAGTTTTAAGAATCGAAAGAAGAAACTACCATTACGAATCAATAGAACTAAACACGGTTATAAAATTTCTATTCAATGTGGCACACAAACCAAAGGTGTCAAAAGATTCGATTGAATTTGGATGAGAACAAGAAGGTTCAAAATTGGTCAACCATGCTTAAACATTTTTAGACTGAAATAATATAATAAAGAAAGTACATATCAAGGTGATGAACAATTTTATTCCTCACAAAAATAAATACAAGTCTTGTTATAAAAGGAAAGGACAACTTTATTTCACAAATACAAAAAATCCAAGGCAAGAGGCTTTGAAACTCCTTTACAAGCACCATTGCAAGATTTACAACACGTTTGACATTCGTACAAGGAACTTCATAAATCAAACCGATGAAACCTTTAGAACTCTTTCCTTTCATCTACTCACATAATCCATCTCGCACAAGTATTAACTTGATCAGTTACAAGAATCGAGAATGTTTAAGACTACCCAATGCAACAATAAGCTAACATTTAAAAATATCATGAAAGGAATATTCTATTTCAAGAATGGATCAAGCACAAACTGCTAATCAAAATTCTTCACATGAGATAAATATTTACGTAATCCAAAAAGAAGGAAGCCAAATATTTTAGTAAGAATGATATCTCAAATAATCAAGGCAAGACCTTATAGATTAAAACAAAAAGGGCTCAGAATATTGAGATTTCAATCATGTAATCTATGGATTACGTCATTGAAATCTAATACCCAAACCCTCCTTTTAAATGAAGAACCCAAGATTTAATAAGGATCCAAACCACTCGATCAATAGATTTTCATTTGAATGAAACACAAAACAATACCTTTGAACCCATTCCTTCATAAATAAAGGATACTATGACCACTAAGATTATGTCTCAAAGATGATAACAACACAACTTAATAGTAAGAAATCATTAATGGACTATAACCTACTAGTGTTCATTGGTCTTAGGAAAATCGAACCATAGTACACATCCAAATAATCTATCCATCTCCTCACACATTTCTTATACTCACATTCTATGTATATGTGACAGCAAAAAAGTGATTGAATCTAACCAAACTAACTTTTGAATATACATGGACACTCTTAGGTCATGGTTTCAACCCAACACCATAATTTCTTTCATGAAGGCCATAAACCACACATTTTTTTTTAGTACAAGGTAATACCCTTATGGGGTTTGACTTAAGAAGACTCCTCTTCATCTTGGTACTCCAAGAGGTCCTAGAAACCCAAGATATATATTTTAAAACATTTAAGAACAACTCCCCACACAAACACTAGTAAGACCCTTCAATGAAAAAAACAAAATAAGTAGCAGGAGGGTTAGAACCATGGCTTCTATTTACTAGGCCTTTCGAACATGGAGTGTAAATCAATGACTTTGAACAACTTCAGTTACGGGTGCCATGAAGGTGAAACTCTAAAGAAAAGAATAACTAAAGAATAACACTATTACACAGTAATATAAATGAAGTCAAACAGTTACCCGATTTAGAAAACAACTCATAGTAACCCAATTTACCTTCCAAGGAAAGGAACCAATTTTCACATTTTCTTATCAAATTCCTCATAATTCATAAAAAGAACAATACACAAGGAAAAATAGAATTTATTAATTTACTAATCTTATAATGTAATAATAAAAGGGAAGAGAAAACTCATGCATCCAATTAATATGGTGATCTATTTTTAAGACAAATCCCATATGAGTTTGTACTCAAAGTATGCAATTGTTTTATCCATTTGACATGAATATAGACATTGACATCGATGCAAGCTTAGGAAACAATATTCATGAATTCCAAACCACATATAGGCTTAAACATGTTCTCGGTATTTAAAGATGTAAGAAGCTATACTCTAGAAGCATATATAATATCTATATAAACATTAAATATATGTATTTACCTTTTCTTATCTGGGTATTCGAAATACCTATTCGAGCCACAAAAGATTTATACAATAGATATATACTACACCGATATGTGAGTTTTCTCTAATCCATGCAAGGGGAAAAAATAACTAAGTATGCATAAAGCTGAAGGTATGTACCCTAGTCGTTAATCCTTCCTAATAACCTTCAACATATAATGTAAATATTAACTATATTTTTATATGGTACATATAATCCCACATGAAACCATATACTTGTAGATATTCATCTTAGAAGAGAATTATAATGAAAGAGTGGACTTTGTTGCAACCCAAGTCATTCTACCATATCCTAAATGCGTATATAGTAAGAAAATTCATAACCACATACACTGCTTCTTGAAATGATAGTATAAGAAATAAAGTATATATACAAATAAACACAATGCCTATAACTGTTCAATATCTATTTTGTAATAATAAGGAAAACCCAATAATATACATCAGATAAATTCTCAAATGTCTTATGATATGAATCCTAGAGTAAGGGAGATGTGATCCATGCCCTTTGGCCAGGCCATTTCTCAATAGATCACAAAGAAAAAACACTAAAACTAGCTTGTAGCGCAAGGAGGATTGAAAAGAACTATATTGTTTTATTTATTTATTATTCCTTATTCCGTAGTAGGAAACAAAGGTACCACATAACCCATTCAAGACACCATTGCAGGAAAAGAAAACACTCATTTCAAGAAATTATGAAAAGTAGTAGAATATTATAGGGGTTATACTTAACATGCATGATTGGAGCTTCCTCAATGATGCCACATTGAATCCGGGCTCAAGCAGCTGCAACACATTGTAAAATTCACTATCCCTAGCATGTTGGTCACTCCTACCCATTCATGGCTACGTTTTGGCACCTGCAGGGATACACGGCTAGGGAAGAAGCTCCAAAACAACGAGCTGCAAATTCCTCAAATAAACATGATTATCAGGGGAAAATCTAGACCCCACAACCTCTCCAATGCCCTCCAAGCTTGTGTCAAAATGGGACGGTAAGGTAGAATATGGACATTCATTGAAGAACAATGGAGATCATATTTTTGTTAGATGTAGAAGTATGAGCTTCAGAAGCCATGTATGTACAGAGTGGAAGCATCCATGAGGCATGATGAATATTTGAAAAAATGCCTCAAAGAGGTGTGGCCTCAAGGGATCTCCATGATTACAGGATACACACAAGAAGGATCTGTTAAATGGCTCTATGTTCAATGTATGCAACCAACAGGCCTCCAAACTACATAGTTTGCTTCCCTCCAGAATGGATGTAGCCAAACCCATCCTCCAAAAAATCATTCTAACTGCCCAAGTCATGGTCCAAGCATGGCATAAAAAGAAAAATGAGGGAAAAAATAGGTGGCCAACATTAGAAAGGACATTCCATTTAGAACAAGGCCCAAAAAAATATAAACAATTCCTTCCATATTCCCGCGCAAGCATGTCAAATAAATTTTGGTGGGTGGGGCCATGTGCTAGGAAAGGCCGCTACGAGGGAGGATGGGGGAGTAGGCAGAATTCATATTGTTCCTCATTAATACGTAGTCACACATAAACAAACTTTAATTCAAGATTTGGTAATGATTTAATTTAGGTGAGAGATAAAAAAATCCCTCAAAACTTGTGCCTCCTCCTTGTTAGCATTAGTTTAGGTTAATACAGTTGTTTGTTAGTGGACAGTTATACAGTTATAATTGTTCTCTCCTCCTCGTAGCCTTTATATGGCTTTGCAGTTTTTGTTTCAAACACACGCATTGAATAAATCATTATTTCCTAAGCCATCATTGGTAGAGTGACACATTCATTACTTGGAATTTTCCTAAGACTCTTAACATTAGGAGTTTGGAATTCTTGAAATGTTCCATGATTGGCATAAGAGGATGTCCACCATTCAGATGCATAGTATATAGAAAGTTGAGACTGGTGTGACTTGAACGGTTTGGTACTTGGCATGTTCCTTTCCTTTGGAGACATGATTTTTCATGAGTTTTTTCAAAAACGAGCAAGGGAAGGAGACATTGTTGGATCCTCTCACTAAGGACCAACATGAGTGAATGAATCATTTCACTTGTAGAATCAGCATGGAAGACCATCCTCGCGTGAAATTTTGGTTCTTGTTGTTATAATGATTTGGAGACATGTTTTGACTTTCCTTTATTAGAGCCACTTTTTCATTTTGTCTACAGAGACATGGCCATTATTTTACAAATGAATTCATTTTTTTAGCTATTTAAAAAAAGCCTTTGGTGTGTGGTAAAGAAGGCATGAAGAAGCGCGTGTGGAAAAGCTTGATTATTTGGTTGCAACATGGTGAAAACCAACATTTGTGGAAGCGATGCGACGATGGAGACCATGTGAAACCTATAGCGTTAAGAGCTTGGCATGAGAGGCTAATCAGCACATACATGTCACACATTTTGATGCCGAGAGTGTTACGAGCAACCCTTCTATTGGGTCACCTCTAAGAGCCCAAGAGGACACCACCGACATCTATTTTTCCTTGCTCAATGAATTGCTGAATACCGGAAATGTATTATTTGATGAATTGGTGTGTCAAGGATTGTTCAACTATTTCTGGTTTGACGTATGTTGTCAAGCACACCGAATCCATGAAGATTGGAGCGTGGCTATGATGTAGATGATGAACGTGAAGTAGAACACCCACAGGAGCATCCACGTCTCACTTAGATGAGCTTATAGAGCCCATCTTCATGATAGGTTCCTTCAGTAAGAATTTGTAACCATTTTTGAACAATCAATAAATAAAATACAATTTTGAGTTTTTGAAAATGTCTGCACCTCACATTTTTTTGTCGGATGCCCAGTTCCTAAAAGGGCCAAATTTTACCACATGGAAAACCAAGATGTAGATGATTCTTTAGTTTGAAGATCTTTGGGGAT
This sequence comes from Taxus wallichiana var. yunnanensis, assembly GCA_018340775.1. Taxonomy (NCBI): domain Eukaryota; kingdom Viridiplantae; phylum Streptophyta; class Pinopsida; order Cupressales; family Taxaceae; genus Taxus; species Taxus wallichiana. Next base: position 206,002,701 of record CM031240.1, read on the forward strand.
CATTTCTAGCATGAACGCCCCTCCCACATACACGTTGATCTATTGGCTAAGTATGAAAATGCCGATGTAAAAGCATTAATGCTTATCACTCTGAGCCTTTCTGATGAGGTTCAACCTCACATTCGGGAAGCAACCACTTCCTCTACGGCATGGGCCATGTTGTGTACCATCTATGAAGCCAAGAATCTGACGACGATGCTATGCATCTTTAGAAAAGATTCACATAATGAGTATGCATGATGGTGAATCAGTTGAAGCCTTCTTGTGGCATGTGGCTGAGTTACGTGCGTAGAACTTTCTACTCTCGGTGAACGGTGGATGACAAGTTGCTAGTCCCGCTCACCTTGCGAGCTCTTCCTTCCTGGTTTCAGACACTGATCACCACGTTGACCATCACTCAATAGGAGGTGAGTTTTTCAAACTGGTGAATTATCTCCAGCAGGAAGAATCCATTTAGAATGTTCAAGAAGCCTTCAAAGACAAGGCTCTCATCATGAGGCAAAAGCAAAGCATAAGCCTTAGAAAGGGTAGTCAGCCCCCCAGAATTAGAAGCAACATCCACAGCAATAACCTTCTCAGCGGCCACCACAACGGCCACCCTAGAAATCAAAACAACAAGGCGGATCGATGGTGCCACATTTGCTCCACATGGATATGCACACGACTATGAACTATTATTACAATGGTCACAAGCATGGAAATTTTGGAAGAGAGAACTTCTGACCAAGGATATTCTAAGAAATCCTAATGGTGTGCTCATAATTAGAGGTAGAAGGGTCATATTGCTACTCAGCAGGATGCCACCTCCGATGAAGAGGTTCTAGACACAACTCATCTAGACATTTTCCTAGTCTCGTAGACTTTGCAGCCATCAAAAAGTGTCTGGTTGATTGATTCAGGTGCCAGAAAACACATGACTAAAAATAAGAAGTTGTTCCATACCCTGAGTGACCAGCCCACTGGAGATCGGATCACCATCGCAGATAATCAGGAGTATATTATGGCGGGGATTGGTGATGTCATCATTCCTCTTGGGACACGAAGATGTACACTCATGAAGGTGCTATATGTTCTAGGTTTGACCTCAAATCTCTTGTCTATGAGTCAACTTCTTAATCATCGAATGCAGGTTGAATTCTTTGTTGAGAAAGGGGTCAAGTCCTGCATCATTTCCCAGGGAGACTTAGTTATTGCTCGAGCATTTATGAAGGGCCATCTATTTACACTAGATGTGGTCACTTCATCTAACATTGCTCTCTCTGCTTCAATGATAGAGTCCACTGCACTATGGCACTTTTAATATGGTCATCTTTCTCAGGGGCTCTACATCAACTCAGTGCTAAGGAAATGGTAAGAGGGCTTCCTCCACTCTCCCATTCCTTACCTATTTGATCGGGATGTCTTGTGGCAAACAACATAGAGGTCCGTTCAAATAGAGCTCTTATCATTCTACGGAGCATCTTCAGGTTGTACACACCGATCTGTGTAGACCCCTACTAACTAGCTTCTAAGGTTTTGAATACTTCCAACTCATCATTGATGATTACTCATGGAAAATGTGGGTATATTTTCTCCGGAAGAAGAGTGAGGCATTTGCCAATTTCCAAACCTTTTACCAGCAAGCCACTAGGCAGTCTAGGAAGCCTCTCCTTCTCCTCTACTCAGATCGAGGGGGGAATTTTTATCAAATAAGTTCTTAGCATACCTGAAGCAACATGGCATTTAAAAACATCTGACTGCACCCTACATGCCCCAATAGAATGGGATTTCCAAGTGACACAATAGGACTGTCATGGAGATGGCTCATTGTATGCTCTCCACCGCCAAGTTGGAGGATCATTTTTGGGCAGAAGTAGTCCAGATAGTAGTGTATCTACTCAACCGGGCACCCATGAAGATCTTGTAGAATAGGACACCGGAAGAGGTATGGACTAGTCATAAACCTTCTATCCATCATTTGAGAGTTTTTGGTTGTACTGCATATATGCATGTTCTAAATGAGAAAAGGAAGAAGATTGATCCAAAGACACTGCCATGTCTTTTCTTGGGGTATAGTACTACCTCAAAGGCATATCGTCTCATGGATCCTGAGACGAAGAAAATATACGAGAGTTGAGATGTGGTGTGTGATGAGTCATCCTTTGACTCCCTACCACACAATGGAGATCCAGTACCGACCTCGTCACATAGATTGCTCACACATCCAGATGATGGGAAAGATGATTCTTCTCAGAGAGAAGAAGAGCTGAGTGGAGACTTATTCATTGATCTAGGCACATTGGAAAACACATCTTCACATCAGCAAGCAGCAAACCAACATTTGAAATGGGTCGAATACTATTGGGGATGCACACCTAAACTCACTTCCAGGTACTTCTATGGGAGTTAGAACATGAAGTCAAGCTAGACATGAGGTAAATTTTGCACTCATGAGTTCAATTGTTGATAGCACCGAACCTGACACTGTTCGTGAGGCATTAGACCAACCACAGTGGAAACAGGCTATGAATGCTAAATATGATTCCCTACTTCAGAATCGAATGTGGGAACTTGTCGATCTGCCTCCAGGTAAGAAATCCATTGGCTGCAAATGGATTTTTAAAATAAAATATAAGGTAGATGGTTCAATCAACAAACACAAATCAAAACTTGTTGCAAAGGGTTATGCTCAACAAGAAGGAATTGAATATGATGAGACCTTTGCACCCACATTGAAGATCAAAACCATCAGAGTTGTCTGTGTAATGACAACACAAAATGGATGGAAACTTCAGTAGATGGATGTCAAGAGTGCTTTTCTGAATGGTGATCTCAAAGAAGAAGTATACATGGCCCAACCTAAAGGGTTTGTAGATGAGAATCAACCACACAAGGTATGTCATCTGATAAAGTCACTTTATGGACTCAAACAAGCACCTAGGGCATGGTATATAAAAATTGATAATCACCTATTACAACATGGATTCACTTGTAGCCCCTTAGATACAAATTTTTATATCAAGAAGGTAGGAATAGAGATTGTTATTCTAGTTTTGTACGTAGATGATCTTGTGATCATAGGAAGTTTTGACAATCTTGTGGATGATGTAAAGAATGATTTGAAGAAATCCTTTGACATGACCGATTTGGGGCTACTTCACTATTTTCTTGGCTTAGAGATATGGCAGAAGAAGAATCATATCTTCATCTCCCAGATGAAATATGCCAAGACACTCCTGGAGAAGTATGGAATGTCAGATTGTAAACCAATTTCCACACCTATGGAAAAAGGTTTGCAATTATCTAGATTCTAGGATTCACCATAGGTAGATGGCACTCACTATAGGTAGCTTGTGGGGAGTCTCATTTACTTGACTTATACTAGGCCAGATCTTTTCTTTGTAGTGAGATATCTCACTAGATTTATGCAGGAGGCGAAGAAATGTCATTGGATAGCAACAAAGCATGTGTTGAGATACATCTGAGGTATAGTTGATTTTGGTCTAGAGTATTATAAGAACACTCAGTTCTTCTTATAGGGATATATAGACTCGAACTATGCAGGATCCATTGATGATAGGAAATCCACTTCAGGATATGTTTTTCATCTCAGATCTGAAGCTATCTCATGGATTATCAAGAAAAAACTATTGTTTCTCTCTCATCCACTGAGGTTGAATACTGCGCCACATGAGGAGCTATGTGTGAAGTGATTTGGTTACGTCACATTCTTGTAGATATAGGGATTCCTGAAGAGAAACCTCCCATCATTCACTGCGACAATCAAGGTGTGTTGAAGCTTGTGAAGAATCATTTTTTTCATGAATGAACAAATCATATTGAGGTTGAATGTCACTACATTCGTGAATAGGTCTTGAACCACAAAATTTAGCTCCAGTACTACCTTACTGATTTTCAGGTTGCAAATATTCTCACCAAGCTTCTCGGCAAGGTGTAGTTTGACTTGTTTAGGGGGTAGATATGTAGAAACCATTTATTATGGGGGCAATGTTAGCATTAATTTAATACATTGTTATTGATGGACGATTCTGAGACAATTACAATTGTCATCCTTCCTCCTATAGCCTTTATATGGCTTTGCTATTTTGTTTTACACACACATTGAATAATCATTATTTTGATCTCCTGCTATCACAAACACATTAAAAAAATTTAGTCCCCTCGAACCGGTGCCTCCCAAAATCCTCCTCCTTACATGTAAATAAATCTTAACCAAGATTTGGCAATGATTTAATTTAGTTGAGAGATAAAAAAATCCCCTCAAAAATTATGTCTCCTCCTAATGTCTCCTTCTTCTACACATCCAAACAAGGCTTGATATATGAGGAATTACATTCTCCTTTCCTTTAGAAAGCAACATAACACTAAAGGAGGGAGGAGGGGTAAGCATCAAGGAATTGCTAAAGATGAAGGTACACCGTAGTCGTTAGTGCACGACCACGGGAAGTCTTAGAAACATTTAGTAGAATTTCACCTTTCAAGTTCGTGAAGTTCGAGTTAATTATACTCTTTCCATTTACATTATTTTTAATTCATGTTCTTTAAAATTTCATTGTTATAGAGTTTTAGTTTATTCCTTCTTTTGGGTGCCCGACATGAGCTGCTCTCACAACACCCTACTAGGGTCATTAAAAACACTATAGATTCACTAGCATACATGAATATATTTCATGATGGTACCACACCACAAGAGATTAGTCAATTTATGGAAGGGAACATGATGCGTTCCACATAACATAGTGCTTATAACACATCTATAACCAACATATAGAATACTCGAACAAAGTGTACTACAACAACGGACATTTTCCACAATTTCACATATGAATATTTTACATATCTTATGAAATAACTACATGTACATAGGGTCAACAAGGGCATCAATTCCATATCAAAACATCATAAAACATATCTAACTACCATGAGTAATAAGTACATCCTAAGACCAAAACCAATGCATCATAATAACTTTGTATATCTCCCAAAGCATCAATCACACACACACACACACACACAAAAATATCTTATGCCTCCCTCAATATTTTATACCTCCCTCAAATCTCTTATGCCTCCCTCAATCTCTTATGCCTAGCTCAAGTATCTTATGCCTCCCTCAATCTCTTATGCCTCCCTCAAGTCTCTTATGACTAACTCAATCTCTTATGCCTCCCTTAAGTCTCTTATACCTCCCTCAATCTCTTATGCCTCCCTCAAGTTTCTTATGCCTCCCTCAAGATGGCTTCCCTATGGCCCTAGGTATATAGAGTCCCGACACCCCTAACCCAAGTGACATAATAACTCATGGTTCAATAACCCAATAGTTATCGTGACTCCTTTAGGCATACCCCCATACAAAGAAGTTGGTCAATAGGTCTAACCATTCCATGCTTTGCATCAATCACCCTATTCCACATATCGGGACAATAGAACCAACATAACAATCTAATCTAAATGCCAAGTGGAAATGCACAACCCTTAAACAATGTGGTAAAATCTTAAAATTTAAAAAAAAAGATCCAAAACCAAGTAAAACAAATGGCCAAATAGACATATTTAGTGGAAAAATCCACATGTTAGCACGCAAACCAAGGAAATGCCCAAAATGTAAAACATGCCAATAAAGAAAAGCGTGGGTCCTTGCGAAATAACATAAAAAGTTTAATTTACTGAATAAAACACATATATAAGAATAACACATTATGATGACTATGTGACCTTATCTAACCACCAAGGGGGTAGTCAACAAGTTTATGGTACTCGAAACATTGAGCCTCGGCTCATAAAATAACATATCAATAGTACAACTATCATTACCTCTATATCGAATCGTGCCACCGCCACTCAACAAGGCTAAACATATTCATAGCTACACTTAGGTTGTATCCATACAACCACAAGGAGATAGAGAAAGAGGAGCACAGATCATCATCTCGAGCCTAAGGTTAGATCTAATTACTGGCGCATGGTACACATTCCCTCACTAGAAACATACTCTTTTACTAATTTCCCTCAGGTTCGGTTAGTGTAAGGTTCACAACATAACATGTATGCACAATACTACACAATGGTACTTCACGCATATTAACATAGTGCCTTCGCATGGTACATAAACAAGGTAAATCACATACATAACATTCATGGTTTACAACACACCACATCACCCCATGCTACACCCAAAGTGTAATCACTGTACGATAGGGATCATATACCCACCATATTTCCCTAAATCATGACATGAATCATTACATGTTATATGAATTATATTTATGATGAGCACAATTACAACATACAGTCAACTACCATATACATGGAAATACACACATTTCTACACAAATGATAATGAAATCATTAAGAAATCCAATTCACTACAACCAACCTTGGTCACACAACATATAAGCACACCCACACATCACAAATATCAAAAGGATTCAACACTCCAAAATCAACAATCACATTTCTTCCACACACACAACAAGACAAGTGTTTCACACTCGAATTCTCATAGAATTCCTGGAAGGAGGAAGAATACTCTCATCTCCAACACATCAACATGCAAACAATTACGCACTAAGTGACATACACATCATGTGCATTCACAATATCACAATTACGACATGGATCACATCACACTTAAACCACATTACTCTTCCAATTTCCACCACCATCACGCAACACCATCACCACTCCAATCTATCCCAGAGGTTCAAGAGCATGAACCTCCACTCTGATACCAAGTGTAACATCCACATTCAAAACACACAAGACAACATAGAAAAATATCAGATAATTTTTTTGACTTGTTCGAAGTATAGAACGACATTACAGGAGGACAAAAAGGTTATAACTAACTCTTCGAACAACCTAACACAACTATAACCACATAGGGAGTGTAGAGCATCCAACACTCATCAAGGACAGTTCACTTTTCTCTTTAATAAGGCACCATGAAACAAGACCAACCACAACACACGGTCTCGATTAAGTGTACCCCATAGTGTAAAATCCTTTAAGGTTATGTATTTTGATAAAAATGTATTTCAAGACTTGAATTTATGAACTAGATGATTCAGGTTTGAATTGAGCATTTCTTCTTACAAAGGTGAACTTATTAATTTTATCTTTGTTGAATAATTAGCTTGAGAACAAGTTTTCAAAATGAGGTTCAACTAAAGGTGAGAAAGCTGGCTAAAATCATTTCATTAAAAGGGATAGCTTTCATCTCTCACAAGGTTTCTTAAACATACCCAAGCTAAAAATCTAGATCCAGGACCTTCATTGCACAAGGAGGCGAGTGCAAGATCCAACTAGAGTGGAATACCATTAAGGTTTGGAAGTACAACCTCCTAGTGCGAGGATCAATAATTAACAACGCCTAAGAGAAGATTACAAAGAACCATGGAAAAGGTTAGAGAGAAAAGGTCAAGTTATTTCGTCATCATGATATCCTTAGTTATTAACTTGATCTTTTCAATAGACTTAAAAGTTCAAAAGGATTTGGGTAATGACTTCATTTAGAATTTTCTTGATTTGGTTCAACAAAGGGGATAAGGTTTAATATGTAGCTTAAGGTTAGTGAAGGTGGATTCTTTTACACTAGTAGAAAACTCCTTTCTTTCCAATTAAGGACCCCTAAATTTACCTATAAAAACACAACTTCATTATTATCTTATTCATTTATTCATCTATGTTTTCATTTTATTGTATTTTTGGTTAACTTTTGAACAAAGATTACCACCCACTAAAATATACATAGAATTGTCTTTTGATGCCAAGACCATTGGGGGGTTATATACCAGAAAGTTTTAAGACTCAAAATAAGAAACTACCATTATGAATCGAGAGAACTAAACATGGTTATAAAATTTCTATTCAACGTTGCACACAAACCAAAGGTTACAAAAGATTTGATTGAATTTGGATGAGAAAAAAAAGGTAACAAAATTGGTCAATAATGCTACAACATTTTTATGACTAAAATAATATCATAAAGAAAGTACACATAACAAGGTGATGATTGAGTTTTATTTGTCACAAAAATAATTAAAGTCTTGCTATAAAAGGAGAAGATAACTTTATTTCATAAATACCAAAAACTCCAAGGCAAGAGTCCTTAGAAAATCCATTACACGCACCATTGCAATATTTACAACACATTTGACATTCGTACAATAAAATTCATAAATTAAACCGATGGAACCTTTAGAACTCTTTCCTTTTATCTCTTGGTATAATCTATCTACACAATAATTAACTCGAGTTAGTTCACAAGAACTAGGCATGTTAAAACTACCCAATGCAATAGTAAGCTAACAATTAACAATATCATGAAAGGAATAGTCTATTTCAATAATGGATCAAGCACAAGCCATTAATAAAAATTCTTCACACGAGATAAAGATTTACACCAGCCAACAAGGAAGCTAAATTTTCTAAATACGAATGATATCTCGAATAATCAAGGAAAGACCTTATAGATTAAAACAAAAAGGTCTCAGAATATTGACATTTCAATCATGTAATCCTATGGATTACATGATTGAAATATAATACCAAAACCCTCCTTTTAAATGAAGAACCCAAGATTTAACAAGGATCCAAACCACTCAATCCATAGATTTTCATTTGAATGAAACACACAACAATACCTTTGAACCCATTCCTTCATCAATAAAGGATGCTATGACCATTAAGATTACATCCGAAAGATGATAACAAGACAACTTAATAGTAAGAAATCATTAATGGACTATAACCTCTTTGGTGTTCATTGGTCTCAGAAAAATTGAACAATAGTACACATCCAAACAATCTATCCATCTCCTCACACATTGCTTATACTCACATTCCATGTGACACACAAAAAGTGACTGAATCTAACTAAACCAACCTCTAAATATACATATACACTCTCGGGTCATGGTTTGAATCCACCGCCATCATTTCTTTCATGAAGGCCATAGGCCATATACCACACATTTGTTTTTTGAGTATAAGGTAACACCCTTACGGGGTTTGACTTAAGAATATTCCTCTTCATCTAGGTAATCTAAGAGGTCCCGAAAACCCAAGATATATATTTTAAAACATTTAAGAACAACTCCCCACACAAACGCTAGTAAGATCCTTCAATAAAAATAAAAATAAAGTAGCAGGAGGGTTTGAGCTTACCGCCCATGGCTTCTATTTACTAGGCCATCCAAACTTAGAGTGAAAATCACTGAATTGGAACAACTTCAGTCACAGGTGCCATGGAGGTGAATCTCTAAAGAAAATAATAACTAGAGAATAAAATTTTTACACAATATTATAAACAAATTGAACAGTTACCCGACTTAGGAAACAACTCATAGTAAACCCAATTTAATTTCCGAGGAAAGGAACCGAGTTTTAACATTTGCTTATCAAATTTCTCATAATTAATAAAAAGAAAAATACAAAAGGAAAAATAGAATTTATTAATTTACGGAGCTTATAACATAACAATAAAAGGGAAGAGAAAACTCATGTGACCAATTAATATGGGGATGTATTTTTAAGACAAATCCCGAGATGAGTTCATACCAATATGTAACTATTTTATCCATTTGACACGAATACGACATTTGACATCCATGGAAAGCATAGGAAACAATATTCATGAATGTCGAGCCACTTATAGGTTTAAGCATCTTCGGGTATTCAAAAACCGATGTGACTCTAACAAGCTACACAAAATATCTATATAAATAGATACTACATAAATATATGTATTTACCTTTTCTTATCTAGGTATTCAAAATACCTATTTGAGCCACAAAATATTTATACAATACATATATACTACGGTGATACATGAGTTTTCTCTAATCGATGCAATGGAAAAAAATAACCAAGTACACATAGCTGAAGGTATGTACCCTAGTCGTTAATCCTTCCCAATAACCTTGACAAATAATGTAAATACTAAATTTATTTTTATACAGTACACATACAATCCGACATGAAACCATATACTTGCTTATATTCATCTCAGAAGAGAATTATAATGAAAGAGCGGAATTTTCTAAACCCAGGTCATTCTACCATATCCTAAATGCGTATACAGTAAGAAAAGTCATAACCACATACACTGTTTCTTGAAATGAGAGTATAAGAAGTAATATGTATATATATATACAAATAAACATAATGCCTATAACTGCGTTCAATATCTATTTTGTAAGAGTAAGGAAAACCCAAGAATATACATGAGATAAATACTCAAATGTCTTATGATATGAATCCTAGAGTAAGGGAGATGCGATGCAAGCCCTTTGGCGCAGCCCTTTTTCCATAGATCACAAAGACAAAACTAGCTTGCGGCAGGCAAGGAGGATTGAAAAGAACTATATTTTTTTATTTAATTATTATTTCTTATTCCCGTAGCAGGCAACAAAGGTACCCACATAACATATTCAAGACACAATTACGGGGTTATACTTAACATGCCTAATCTAAGCTTCCTCAATGCAACCATGTCTAATCTGGGCTCAAACAACATGCAACACATTCTAAAATTCACTATTCTCGAATGTTGGTCATTCCTACCCATTCATGGCTACATTTTGGCACCTACGAGGATACACGGCAAGGGAAGGAGCTCCAAAATAGCTTACCTCAAAGAGTTGTAGCCTCAATGGATCTCCATGATTACAGGATACACATAGGAAGGATTTGCTAAATGGCTCCATGTTTACCGTATGCAACCAAAAGGTCTCCAAAATGCATAGTTCCCTTCCCTCTAGAATGGCCATAGCCAAACCAATCCTCCAAAAATAATTCTATTACCCAAGTCATGGTCCAAGCATGGCATAAAAGAAAAACCTAGGTAAACAATAGGTGGCCAAAGCATTAGAAAGGACGTTCGGTCGAACAAGGCCCCCAAAAATATTTAAAAATGCCTTCCATAGCCCACACCAAGCATGTAAAATAAATTTTGGTGGGTGGGGCCATGTTCTAGAATAGGCCGCTACGAGGGAGGATGGGGAGTATTTAGAATTCATATTGTTCCTCATTAAATCGTAGTCAAACACATTAAAATAAATTTAGTTCCCTCTAAAATGGTGCTTCCCAAATTCATCCTCCTTACAAGAAAACAAATCTTAACCAATATTTGGCAATGATTTAATTCAAGTGAGAGATTAAAAAAAAATCCCCTCAAAATGTCTACCTCCTCCTAACATCTCCTTCTTCTACGCATCTAACCAAGGCTAGATATACGAGGCATTACAAGAGTAACACTAAACTTTTCTCCCCAATACTTTCACTTTGGCGTGAGACCACCCAAAAATTTGCATCTAGCATGATATCTCCCAAAAACTCTCTATTAGCGTGAGATTGCCAAAACCACTTTCTCTTGGTGTGAGATTTTCTAAAACTCACTCTACACAAGATGTTTAGGAAATGTTTTCTATCATTTTACACTCTTGTACATCGGAGAACACTTTAATTTTGCACATCTTTAGATACTTTTACATAATTATGCACATTTTTATCATATTTGTCATATACGAAACTTTGACTAAATTCTTGATCTTCTTTTTGCAAGTCCTTCCTTACAAGAAGAAGCAACAATAAGCACAAAAAACATGTACAACATGGTACAATGCATACATTTCACCTCTATGGTCACTTTTTCTTCCTAGTGTTCATGCTTCCCTATCCACCACTCCACACTTCACTTGTCCTCTCAGCACACATTTCACTACATGCTTTATAGGATCATAAGGTATGCATATCTTATCTGTTTTATGTTATCAATTATTCACTCAAAAAAATAAACTGGGGGAAAATGTAGACATAAAATCAAGCACTTTGGTGCATTTCTAGGTCCTAAGCATATGGTAGCATTCATTTGATTCCTAAGAAAGAAAACTTGTAATTGATGAATATCATTTCCCTCATTTCTGTGTTTTGTTTTTCTATTTGGTCTTACACACCCTATAGCCTAGACAATATTTTAATTATTTATTCATCTTCTATGGCTCCAGACACTAGTGCCCGGCTAAGACAGGAGCGTCTCATGTGCTCGAACCATTTTCACCTCACCCACTTCTTTTAGGTATCTTTTACATCTTGGGCATATTTTTCACTTATGGGTCGACCTTCTAGTTTTCATTTACGAAATTCAAACAAGGGAGTCATATAAATACATAGTTATGTGACAAAAATCAAGGACCAAACACTAAGAATTACTATCATAATGTAAGATTGCATTTAAAAGGAACCTAAACCACTTCAAATCATCCATCTCACATCCATTCAAGGGAAAATGGACTGAATTCTCTACATACATGACATAAGAAGGGGAAGCTCTTTATTACATCCACACATTTTATTACATTGCTAAATTCTAGCTATAACCCGCTATCAAACATGAGTTACACAAGGGCATCCTAGGGCACAATATTTACACATACTCACAAAAATTAAATGGAGTATGAGATGATTAGTCATAATTTTACTCTCAATGTGACCACTAGGGTTAGTCCGACTCCCCATATTGGATCTTTATTTTTTAGGTTTGATGTGGTTTGTGGGTTTCTACAAGTTAACTTATATTTGTAGGTTACTGGTACCCTTGGAAATCATTGTGTGAATCTCAAGTGATCAATAAGAAGAAACAATGAAGACCTTTCGACATAGAAAAAATTGAATTCGATAATTTGTGCGATCACAGCACCGTGAAGTAGTCTTCGCACCCATATGCCCCTGTCCTACCATGGGTGCCCATGTTTGGCCTCATTCCTAAAATTTGGAATTTATTGTGAGCAATAAAGAAAATCTACCCATTCTTTTCACCACTTTTCCCGAGTTCATATCGATCCACGAGATAGGGTGTAAATAAGCTGAGTCTTCTTCCTTTACATCTTTCTTAGGGTTTCATATTTTAAATCTTAGTTGGCTTGTGTCATTTCTATATTACAACATTGATGTACTTTTGGTTCAATAGTGACACTAAAATATCTTAAATTTAATTCAAATTAAATTAAATCACTTGTTAGGAATATTATTGTGAACATTAGATATTTATATATTTGTGTGTGTGCAAATATATATTATATATTGTGTGAGTAAATGATGTAAGTGAATTGTAACTCACGTAGATAAGAGTTGTTGAGATATGTTGAGTGATTAGTGGATCACGAGATATTCTAGGGAGTAGTTTGAGATTGAAGTTGACTCCTTAAATTAAGGAGATCAATCTTCTATATATTGTAATCTCCCTTGTCTAATAAGATATCCCGAATGAATTGAAATCATTGTGTTCATGTTTACTGTTCTGTCTGTTTCACGGTTATAATCTGAGTAAAATAATATCACTGGTATCAGAGCAATTTCTGGTCTTAGGCTGTGATGGGAGGATGAATTCGTGTGTTATACTCCAACTGTGAATATGTAGCAGCTCCTGAGCATTGTTTTGGCGCAAAGGAGTTAACAATCTGCCTGGCGTATTGATTCCTTCACATAGATCTATTTGCGTGTATTGTTTGTGGAACAAGATAATCATACAAGGCTTATAGATCTATTTGCGTGTATGGCGTATTGATTTCTTGTTGTATATATTGCTGCCCCTGCCCCTGCCCATGCAACAGATCAACATTGAATTCAAAGACCACATTTTGTATTCAACGCTGCAGTTTTACACGAGCCAAGTGGGATCTGTAGGTGGTTGTTCGTGGATTCGGCTCATGCATTTCTGCCGACATTTGTAGATATGCCTGACACATGCACACATCTGCATTGAAGATTGGTTCGGTTTGCTTTTAGATGATTGGGAAGACACGACTTGGCAGAGATTTACATCAACAACTCCAGGGAATACGGTTTCCACCTATGCTTGCATGTCTGTGCTATTCGTTTTTACAATCATCATCATTCAGATCCGCACTCAGTAGAAGTTGAAGCCTTCCATTTCAGGCTTTCGCATGGATCAGTCGATACGCATGGATAAAGGAAGGAGAATTGGTTTTGCGTGGGAGGCTTCATAGATCGGGTATTATTCCAGCAATGATCAAATCTGTTTAACAGTTATGTAGTCTTGCATGTCCGCCATATGTCCAACTCTGCCGTATGTTCATTCACATGCCATTAGTTTAATTAAATCTTAGAATAGGAAATCCCTTCATTTTGTGTCTTGGTTTAATATTGGTATTGTAAGTTTGTGGTGGTCTGTAGTTATGAAATAGTCTTTCTTTTTCGTGAGAGTCTAAAATAAGTCTAATGCCATTACCTTTGGCTATTTGTTATTTAAAAAAAGTAATTTTTGAGTTATTATTTTATTTTCGTTCCCCATTTGTCTCTTGTTATAAATAGTGTGTATGTGTGTCATAGTAAAAAGTAATATCTAATTACTTTTTAATGTTATTGTCGTTTTGTCTAGTGTAGTAAGTCAAAGCGTCAATCTAGTCAGTATTGTCAAGACGTTAAAAGAATTTTAATAGTGTCAAAAATTTTAAATTGTTTGTAAAAAGGGTGTATTTTCGGTTGAAACCGACACCTATTTGTGTCAAATTGTGGAGAGTCATAATGGATAAATTGGGTTATGTTGAAAAATTTGATGGAAAGGATTTTCACACTTGGCAAGTACGAACTCAGTTGACACTCATTAACAAAGATTTGTGGGAAGTTGCGGATGGAACATTCAAGAAACCAACCGATGCTGATGAAGCAACCAAATGGGAGAGTAGAGATCGTAAAGCAACAGCAATCATTGGACTTGGATTGTCTGATGCATATTTGCATCATATAGACCTTTCAAAAAGTTCAAATTTCATTTGGACAACATTGAACAAGTTGTTTGGATCCCAAACCGGAAGCGCAGCAGTGACCTTGAAGCAGAAGTTGTTTGGACTCAAGATGGATGAAGGAGAAAACATGGTACAACATATAAGTAAGTTTCGGTCTATTTTGAATCAATTATCAGGGATAAAACTTAAAGTAGAGGATGATGATGCAAAAGCTGTTTTGTTGAATAGTATGCCATCTCGCTATTCAAACATTGTTTTTACTTTGAGCAAGATCAATCCCAGCCTAGAAGATCTAATTTCTTCACTGATAGATGAAGAAAATAAGAATGTTACACCAGAAGAAACTGCAATGTATGGTAAAAACAAGTCATATGATAAAGGGAGATTTAAATCTTCTTTTAAACAAAGATCAAATTTCAGAGATACAAAGAAACATATCACTTGTTACTATTGTAAACAAGATGGACATGTATCTATAAACTGCAAGAAAAGAGCACGAGATTTACTTGATGGAAAAATAGAAGAAAATGCCATGGTTGCTAATGAAGAAGAAGACAGTGATAAAGAAGAACCTTTGGGTGATGGTTATGAATCTGAAAACTTCCTTCTTTAGATAACTTTCAGATGGAGGCTGGAGGCAACGGAGGCAGGAGGGCACATAGCGACCTCTCGTCAGGCACCATCGACGAGGCCGCGGTATTGATTTGGTGGCCAAGTATTTCAGTTGTGTGTTTCATTGTTTGTAATAAGAACAGATGTTACATTCCTGTTCAGAATTGTATTTCCTTTTATAACCTCCTGATGTAAATATGTGATAGTAGAAAGATAAAAGCACAAGAAAAAGCAGCATCATGTTTTTCTTGAAGAGGATGAACAGAGGTTCATGAGCAGGGGCTCGTACCTAGGACAGAGGTCCGTTATTGTCGAACAGGATTCGTATTTGTTGAACAGAGGTTCAACGTACCAAGATCATGAGCATGCAGAGGCAGGCAAGCTGTAGAAGACGTGTGAATGTTTTTCTCTACATTGTTCACATTAGGGGAGTGTATGTGTGGAAATATCTAATGTTAACAATAGGGGAGTGAATGTTAGGAATATTATTGTGAACATTAGATATTTATATATTTGTGTGTGTGCAAATATATATTATATATTGTGTGAGTAAATGATGTAAGTGAATTGTAACTCACGTAGATAAGAGTTGTTGAGATATGTTGAGTGATTAGTGGATCACGAGATATTCTAGGGAGTAGTTTGAGATTGAAGTTGACTCCTTAAATTAAGGAGATCAATCTTCTATATATTGTAATCTCCCTTGTCTAATAAGATATCTCGAATGAATTGAAATCATTGAGTTCATTTTCATTTGTTCATCTACTTCACGGTTATAATGAGTAAAATAATATCATCACTATTATATTTTCATTTAACCATCTTTTCATGGTATATTCAATAATTAAAACCATTTTGAAGAAGTAAATATGTGATAATGTTTTGTTCACTTAAGCGTCCCTTCACAAGACTGAATTTATAATTAATGGTGCAAACATACAAAAATAACATGATTGAATATTAATAGGGTGATAAATTTGTATTATATTTAGAATTATTCATATCAATGAAACAAACGAGGTGTAATAATTTTAATCGACGTCCATGTAGATCAACGCATGTGATTTATTTTTTGTTTTAGATGTAGGCAATATTGCTCCCATTTGGAAATTATTTGATGCAATAATCCCGGTGTGAGACTTGTATAGTGGATAAATGTGAATGACCAAGGAAACAACAAATGATAATTAAATTTATGGGAGGATGATTGTAGCAACTAACACAAGAATGATTGAGTGAAGCTTATTAGATAATATGGTGCTAAAGATAAAGAAAGTGCTATAACACATCACGATATACATATGAAACTAAACGAATCTTGAATTAAAAGAAGTAGTGAATCCTGTATTGAATAAAAAGTAGGGATACATCATTTTTAAAAAGCATGATTTGTTATACGCATAGGATATGCTTCCTAGATTGAGATAATGTCTTATGTGTTTGAAATATGCATGTGGAAGCAACATAAATTCCTCCCATAGATTTTTAGGAAAGCTAAGTTTAGGTTTAGTTTAGCATGCAGTCCATTTTTAGTTGGAATCTAAGTTTAGGAGAGTTACTAAATAAAAAATATATAAATATTCTTTATTTCATGCACAAAATCCGCTTGATTTAAACTAAGCGAGTTTAATTTAGAATACTCTATTTTTAAAGCAGTTCATAGTTGAGTTTAAATGGAGTTAATTTATATTTAATAAAAATACTTCTAATTGCTTTGTATAGTGCATTGAAATCACATCTAGACACACATCTTGAATGTAATGAGTTAAAGCTCTAAGAATGAAGAATCTAATTAATGGTGATTACACACAATAGTATTGGATTGAGGATTAGTCTATTATTTGCATGTTATTATATTGTTTTGTTTATATTCTTTTTATTGTTCGTTGTTTAAGAATACATATTTTCTACAAATTGGTATCATAATAGGTTATTCTAGTAGTTTATTAAATTGTAGCAAGCTATGGATTCTACATCCGGTATGTAGATACCATAGTTTAATGGAAAGAATTATGAGTAGTGGTCATTGACCATGAAGGAATTATTCGGATATCGGGACATATAGGATATCATTGAGGATGGGTACACAAAACCCACATATGCACAACGTATACTATACTTTGTGGGACAAAGATACTTTAAAGGAGTTATGGAAGAAAGATGAAAAATATGTTTTCTTCATTCATTAGGTGATGCATAAAAGTATCCTTCCCAAAGTGGGAAACATAGTCGGTCAAGCAAATACCATATTGGAAACACTACAATTTGCATTTCAAGTAAAGGTGAAAGTAAAAACTGCCAAGCTATAGTTATTTCGTAGAGATTTTGAGAATTATCAATGAAAGATTCAAATTTTGAAGAATCATTCTTTACTTATGTAGTTGACTTAGTCAATCGAATCAAATCCCATTGGGAGCCTCTTTAAAGATAGAAGCATTATTGAAAAATTGCTTAGAAGTTTGCCTACAAAATTTGATCCTCTAGTTATTGCTATTGAGGAAACTAAGGATTTGAGTTAGTTTTCTATTGATGAGTTGCATGCATCACTACTCAATAATGAACAAAAGATAAATAGATCACATGTAAGTGTAGATCTAGGCTTATGCATCAAGGAAAATAGGTATTATTTTTAAAAAGAGGTAATTTTGATGGGCGAAGAGGAAAAGGAAGAAGCTCATCTAGAGGACGTGGAAGTGGTTCATCAAACTCGGGTGGAAGAGAACAAAGTAAAGAACACAATTATGGTCGATGAGAAAAGCTAAGTCTCATATTAAGTGTCATTATTAAGAATTATGGGCACTATGCTTATGATTTCTAGAAAAAGCAATATGATTAGGAGAGGCAAAATCAAAATTAGGTTGGAAGTTCTAATCCTAAACCTATGTTTATAGAATTAACAACGATATCCGAATAAATACCATCTTTATCATCTATTGAGTTAAATTTATCAAAATATAATCCATGTGATGTATGGTATTTTGATTAAAGTTTCGTAATCACATGACATGTAATTTTGATTTGTTTTCTAGTTTGGATGAATCGGTGAAGAGTTATGTTACTCTTGGAAATAACAATATCAGATATTCTGTAAAAGGAAAAGATATGGTTAGTATTCTAAATAGAAAGGGGGAGAAAATGAATATGCATGATGTTTACTATGGTGCAGTTTGAAACACAATCTAATGAGTATTGGAAAGTTGGTACATAAAGGATACAAGGTTTATATGGAGGATAATGAGTGCGTGATTATGTACAAAGCTCCTAGCAATCAGTTGATATTAAAATTTAAGATGGGAAGAAATAGAATTCTCCCTTTGATTTTAAAACCATAGAAAAGAAGAAATCAGATTAATTTGTAGCTAAATCATCAACTCAGCTCACAAACCATGTCCCGCACTAAGTCAAATAGACCTTTTGGTGAGTTCCCTGTGCTCAAGTAGATGAGTCTTGCACTAAAGTAAAAGAGTCCTACACTAAGGTAACAAAGTCATGAGCTAATGGAAATCAAGCTTATGCTACGTCACGTGAGTCCTCTATTGGTTTATGCATGCTATATACACGTTGAGTCCTACGTAGAAGGAACACAATCAAGTTTTCAATCAGTCATGAAGGATGAATCATGGTTTTGGCATCTAAGGTATGGACATTTGAATTTTAGAGGTTTGAATTTAATTCATAGAAAAAATATGTTTAAATCTTTTCCATTGAGTCAAAAACTTGAAAGGGTATGTGAAGGTTGTATTTCTGGGAAGCAACACAGAAATTCTTTCCCAGTTGGAAAAACAACAAGAGCAAGTGCACTACTTGAAATTGTGCACTCAGATTTATGTGAATCCTAATGGCACTAGAAGAAGATTTATTGATTGCTATATGAACAAAATAGCAAGCCCAAAAATATATAGGCGCTAGAACATATGCACGGAAGGGGGTTATTCGGTTCAGGAGTAACCAAATATGTTATGCTTAGAAAAATGTATTACAAATGTATTACTTAAGTTAACATTCCACCCCTTAACAATTAGCTCTTACAAATTTAGCGCCTAAACAAATAAAACTTCACCTTACCGAGAGGCTTGGTGAGAATATCTCGCAACACGAAAATCAGAGGTAGTAGATCGGAGCTGAATTTGGTGGTTCAAGACCTGTTCACAAATGTAGTGACATTCCACCTCAATATGCTTTGTACATTCATGAAAAATAGGATTCTTCACAAGCTTCAACACACCTTGATTGTCACAGTGAATGATGGGAGGTTTCTCTTCAGGAATCCCTATATCTACAAGAATGTGACGTAACCAAATTACTTCGCACATAGCTCCTCATGCGGCGCGGTATTCAGCCTCAGTGGATGAGAGAGAAACAACAGTTTGCTTCTTGCTAATCCACAAGATAGGTCCAAATCCAAGATGAAAAACATATCCTGAAGTGGATTTCCTGTCATCAACGGATCCTACATAGTCCGAGTCTGTATATCCCTATAAGAAGAATTGATTGTTCTTCCGATACTCCTGCATAAAAGTCAACCGTTGTACCTCGGACATATCTCAATACATGCTTTACTACTATCCAATGACATTTCTTCATCTCCTACATAAATCTGGTGAGATAGCTCACCTTGTAAAGCAAAGATCGGTCTGCTATAAGTCAAGTAAATGAGACTCCCACAAGCTGCCTGTAGTGAGTGCCATCTACTGGTGAATCCTGGAATCTAGATAATTGCAAACCTTTTTCCATAGGTGTGGAAATTGGTTTACAATTTGACATTCCATACTTTTCTAAGAGTGTCTTGGCATATTTCATATGGGAGATGAAGATATTATTCATCTTCTGCCATGTCTCTAAGCCAAGACAGTAGTGAAGTAGCCCCAAGTCGGTCATGTCGAAGGATTTCTTCAGATCATTCTTTACATCATCTACAAGATTATCAGAACTTCCTGTGATCACAAGATCATCTACATACAAAACCAGAATGACAATCTCTTTTCCTACCTTCTTGAAATACAAATATGTATCTGAGGGGCTATGATTGAATCCATGCTACAATAGGTGATCATCAATTTTTATATACCATGCCCTAGGTGCTTGTTTGAGTCCATAAAGAGACTTTATTAGATGGCATACCTTGTGTGGTTGATTCTCGTCTACAAACCCTTCAGGTTGGTCCATGTAGACTTCTTCTTTTAGATCACCATTTAGAAAATCAATCTTGACATCCATCTGCTGAAGTTTCCATCCATTTTGTGCTACTAGTGCACAGACAACTCTGATGGTTTTGATCTTTGCAGTGGGTGCAAAGGTCTCGTCATAGTTAATTCCTTCTTGCTGAGCATAACCCTTTGCAATAAGTCGTGCTTTGTGTTTGTCAATTGAACCATCTGCCTTATATTTTGTTTTGAAAATCCATTTGCAACCAATGGATTTCTTACCTGGAGGTAGATCGACAAGTTCCCACATCTGATTCTGAATTAGGGAATCATATTCAGCATCCATAGCCTATTTCCACTGTGGTTGGTCTAATGCCTCACGAACAGTTTCAGGTTTGGTGCTATCAACAACTAAACTCATGAGTGCAAAATTTACCTCATGTCTGGCTTGACTTCATGTTCGACTCCGTAGAAGTACCGTGGAAGTGAGTTCAGTGTGCATCCCTAATAGTATTCTGGATCCATTCGGGACGTTCAGTGCGCTAATGTGAAGATATGTTTTCAAGTGTGCCAAGATCAACGAACAAATCTCCACTCATCTCTTCTTCTCACCGAGAAGAATCATCTTTCCCATCATCTGGATGTGTGATCAATCTATGTGACGAGGTTGGTATTGGATCTCCATTGTGTGGTAGGGAGTCAAAGGATGACTCATCACATACCACATCTCGACTCTCGTAGATCTTCTTCGTCTCAGGATCCATGAGACGATATGCCTTTGAGGTAGTACTATACCCCAAGAAAAGACATGGAAGTGTCTTTGGATCGATCTTCTTCCTTCTCTTATCCGGAACATACATATATGCAAAGATCAACCAAAAATCTCAAATGATGAATAGAAGGTTTACGACCAGTCAATATCTCTTCCAGTGTCTTGTTCTGCAAGATCTTCGTGGGTTTCTGGTTGAGTAGATACACTACTGTCTGGACTGCTTCTGCCTAAAAATGATCCTCCAACTTGGCGGTCAAGAGCATACAATGATCCATCTCCATGACAGTCCTGTTGTGGCACTCGAAAATCCCATTCTATTGGGGCGTGTAGGGTGTAGTCAGATGTTGCTAAATTCCATGTTGCTTCAGGTATGCTAAGAACTTCTTTGACACAAATTCCCCCCCTTGATCTGAGTGGAGGAGAAGAAGAGGCTTCCCATACTGCTTGGTGGCTTGCTGGTAGAAGGTTTGGAAATTTGCAAATGCCTCACTTATCTTCAAGAGGAAATATACCCACATTTTCCATGAGTAATCATCAATGATGAGATGGAAGTACTCAAAACCTTGGAAGCTAGCTGGCAGGGGTCCACACAGATCGGTGTGAATAACCTGAAGATGCTCTGTAGAATGATAAGAGCTTTGTTTGAATGGACCTCTATGTTGTTTTCCCGTAAGACATCCCGAGCAAACAGGTAAGGAATGGGAGAGTGGAGGAAGCCCTCTTACCATTTCCTTGGCACTAAGCTGATGTAGAGCCCTAGTAGAAAGATGACCATATCGAAAGTGCCATAGTGCAGTGGAATCTATCGTTGAAGTAGAGAGAGAAATGCTAGATGAAGTGACCGCATCCAGTGCAAATAGACGGCCCTTCAGAAATGCTTGAGCAATGACTGACTCTCCCTGGGAAATGATGCAAGACTTGACCCCTTTCTCAACAAATAATTCAACCTGCATTCGATGGTTAAGAAGTTGACTCATAGACAAAAGATTTGAGGTCAAACCTGGAACATATAGCACCTTCATGAGTGTACATCTTTGTGTTCCAAGAGGAATGATGACATCACCAATCCCCGCCGCAATATACTCTTGATTGTCTACGATGGTGATCCGATCTCTAGTGGGCCGGTCACTCAGAGTATGGAACAAATTCATATTGCCAGTCATATGTTTGCTAGCACCTGAATCAATCAACCAAACATCTTCTGACAGCTGCGAAGTCTGTGAGACTAGAACAATGTCAAAATGAGTCGTGTCTTGAACCTCTTCATCGGATGTGGCATCCTGCTGAGTAGCAATGTGGCCCTTCCGTCTCTGATTACGAGCACACCATCAGGATTTCTTGGAATATCCTTGGCCCAAAGTTCTCTCTTCACCAGCATTTCCATACTTATGTCCATTGTAATAATAGTCTACAGTCATGTGCATATCCGTGGAGAAAATGTGGCACCACCGATCTACCTTGTGGTTCTCTTTACTTACAGGGTGGCCATTTTGGTGGCCACTGAGAAGATTGTTCCTGAGGATTGTGCTTCTGATTCTGGGGGGCTAGCTTCCCCTTCCGAGGCTTATGCTTTTGCCTCATGATGAGAGCCTTGTCTTCGAAGGCTTCTTGAACATTTTTCATGGCTTCTTCCTACTGGAGATAATTCACCAGGGTGGAAAAACTCACCTCCTATTGAGTGATGGTTAACGTGGTGATCAATGTCTGAAACCGGGAAGGAAGATCTTGCAAGGTGAGTGGGACTAGCAACTTGTCGTCCACTAGTTCACCGAGAGCAAAGAGTTCTACACATAACTCAGCCACATGCCACAAGAAGGCTTCTATTGATTCACCATCATGCATACTCATCGTGTGAAGCTTTTTCTAAAGATGCAACTTTTTCGTTAGATTCTTGGCTTCGTAGATGGTACACAAAGTGGTCCATGCCTGAGAGGAAGTGGTTGCATCCCGAATGTAAGGTTGCACCTCATTAGAAAGGCTCAGGCTGATAAGCATTAGTGTTTTCACATCAGCCTTTTCATATTTTACCAACAGATCAACGTCTGTGGGAGGGGCGTCTTTGCCAGAAACGATCCCCCAAAGATCTTCAAACTGAAGAATCGTTCGCATATTGGTTTTCCATTCGGAAAAATTTTCCCCTTTAAAGAGTTGGGCATCGGATAGCAATATTTTTGGAGCAGAAATTTTCAAAAACTCAAAAATGTATTTTATTTATTTATTTATTTTCAAAAAAGGCTATAATGCTTATTGAAGGAATTTGTCCGAAGATGGGCTCTATAGGCTCATGCGGTGAGATGTGGACATTCTTGTGCGTGTTCTACTTCGCGTTCATCGTCTGCATTATAACCACATTCATGTTCTCGCATGAATCCATTATCTTTGACATCAAACGTCGAACCAAAAATATTCCAACAGTCCTTGGCACACAATCTCGTCAAAGAGAATGTTCCCAGTGTTGTGTAGCTCATTGACCAAGGAAAAGAATAGCCCAGTGGTGTCTTCATTGTCACTCAATGCCCAAATATTTGGTGCATTACTCGCGGTGCTTTGTGCATCCGAGATTTGAGACATACACGCACACATAGTTTTGTAATTTGCTAGCTTTTCTTACACATACAGGGGTTTGGATGGTCTTCCACGTGGTTCTACAGCTGCAGTGATTCATTTGCTGGCTAGGTCTTCTTCCACACACAGTATACATGCAGCAAGTTTCCTCCAATTGCACGCAGCATAGAATAGAGACAGTCACTGGCTTGGGCTCCTTCCACGCTCATCACAGGATAGATAGGCATATAAAAGACAGTCAGCTTGGGCTCCTTCCATGCACAACACAGGAAAAATAGTTTTCTCTCCTTCTCCATGCCACTCTTCCTCCATGTTTTTCTCAGCAAAGAAGGTCAAAAATAATCTTCTGTTCAATGCTTTTAACTTGGTTGCTATCCACGCAAGTCACTCCAGCCCTTCCACGCAACAAGACACTCCAGCCAAGAATAGCAAACGAACAGGTCACTCTTGGTCTTCCACGTAGCAAGAGGATGGTTTCAGGCTCTCCAGGACTTTACAGTCTCCACACAGGCCGTTTCCTTGGTCACTGCAATTTCAACATAGAGTAGTTTCTTTCAACATGCACCGCACAACACATAAGACTCCACCGTCTCTCGATACCAATGATGGCGCTAGAAGAAGATTTATTGATTGCTATATGAACAAAATAACAAGCCCAAAAATATATAGGTGCTGGAATAGATGCACGGCAGGTGATTATTCGGTTCAGAGTAACCAAATTTGTTATGCATAGAAGCAATGTATTAACTAAGCTAACAAACCCATGCAAAAAAATTCTATTGGAGGTTGTTCATATTTTATGAAATTCATTAATGACTACGCAAGGAATACATCAAGATATTTTCTAAGACATAAATCATATGCCTTTGATATATTTTAGCGATTCAAGGCATTAGTTCGGGAAGCAAAGTAAATACTACATCAAAGTTCTCGGGATGGAAAGAGGAGGTTAGTATGTTTCTAATGAATTTATGAGTTTTTGCAAATATCATTATATACACAAGCGAGTTTACTACCAAGTATACACCGAGAAAAGAATGGTTTGTGAGAGAGAAAGAATGGAACCATTATGGAAATGACATGAAGTATGTTCAAGGCAAAGAACATTCCAATTGACTATTGAGGCGAAGCCATAAAAAAATCTATTTACATTCTAAACAAGTGTCCAACAAAACTAGTTAGGAACATGGTTCCTCAACAAGTATGGACTAATAGGAAACACAATGTTTCACATTTAAGAGTTTTTGGTTGTGTAGTGTATTCACATGTACCTAACAAGCTAAGGAAGAAGTTGGACAAAAAGGAGAAAAGTGTTTTTTTAATATTTAGAGAATAGAAAAGTGTACAAGTTGTAAAATCCAGTCACTATAAAGGTTTTGATCGGTAGATATGTTCAATTCATTGAAAATGAAGCATGGGATGGAAGTATAGAGAAGACATTGAGTATAACAACAAGTATTTCGCATGATGATATGGATGATGAAACTTTAGATCAGAAAGGTATTGTATCTACAAATCTTGGATATACACCACAAGTCATACCAAAGACTACACCTCCATCTACAATTTGGGATCTCTAAGATTTCAGCCATCTTCAGCCATGCAAGAGTCACCATAGAGAAAACCGAGAAGCAAGTCCATCACAAAAATTAGTCCATCATCAAATAGTCTTGTGCAATGGAAAACACAGAGTCTTCATGAGATTTATAATATTGATGCAACTAACTCATTTTTAGTTTTTGCATTATTTTCTGAAAGTCAGTAGATATAGTTTATTTTGAAGAGGCTAAAAAAAAATAAAGTTTGGGAAAAATCCATGATAATGAGATCAATGCTATAGAGAAGAATCAGACATGGGAGTTGATGGATCTTCCAAAATGAAAGGATGTGATAGGAATAAAGTGGGATTAAAAGATCAAATACAATTTTGATGGAGAAGTACATAAACATAAAGCAATGCTTGTAGCAAGAAGTTTTACGTAGCAATATGGAGTGGATTACAACAAAAAATTTACACTAGTAGAACGTTTTGATATGGTAAGAATGGTTTTAGAAATTTAAGATAAAAAAATGGCGTATTTATCATATGGATGTAAAATCAACATTCTTGAATCATTTCCTTAAAGATTAAGTTTATGTGAATCAATTTGGAAGATTATGAGATTGAGGGTAATGAAGGAAAGGTATATAGGTTGAAGAAAGTGCTCTATGATCTCAAGCAACTACCTAGAACTTGGTGAAACAAGATTAATTCTTCTATGACATGTAATGGTTTCACTAGGAGTAGAAGTGACCCTACCTTATACACCAAGATAAATGAGCAAGGAAAGATTCTAATAATTTTCTTATACGTAGATGATTTGATCATTATGGGAAATCTATCTACAAAGTCATTCAAATCATCCATGAAGAAGGAATTTGAGATTATAGTTCTTGGTCTTATGCATTAATTTTTGGGCATTGAAGTTCAAAATCAGAAGGTGATTTTTTTATTTCATAAGCAAAGTATGTAAAAGAGGTTTTGAAAAGGTTTAACATGTTGAATTGTAAGCCATTGCTAACACCGGTTGTAATAGGTTTGAAGATGAGTAAATAAGATGAAGGATCGTGTGTAGATCAAACATTTTAAAAAATTGGTTGGACATCTTGTGTATTTGATGGCCATAAGGCCCGACATTATGTATGGTGTAAGCCTCACATCTAGGTTCATGAATCTTCAAACAATTCACATTTACAAGCTAGAAAAATAATTTTGAGGTATATGAGTGGAACAGGGAATCATGGAGTTCTATATTCAATTTTAGATGAGTTCAAAGTCATTTGTTATACAAAAAGTGATAGTGTCTAAAGTATAGATGATGAAAAGAGCACATCCGGCTATGCTTTTTACTTTAGAACATGAGTGGTTGCATGGGCATCAAATAAGTAGCCCATAGTCTCATTATCTTTAGCAGAAGAAAGGTATGTAACAACAATAGGAGAAACATGTCAAGTTGTGTGGATGAGAAGAATATTGAAATATTTATAATAGAAATAAGAGGAAGCTATGCTGATTTTTTGTGACAACAACTCAACGATAGTGTTTTCCAAAAAAACAAAATCATAAGAGGAGAAAATACATTGATACGAAGTATCATTTCATCGAGGAGATGGTAAACAATAAGGAAATTCATCTTCAATTTTGCAGATCAGAAGATCAGTTTGTAGACATTTTTACAAAGGCTTTGGCAAAGGAAGTTTTCAAATATTTATGAAATTGTTTGGGAGTTTGTAACGTAGCTCCAAAATAGTGGAAGCTATAGGTCAAAATTAAGGGGGAATGTTGGAAATATGCATGTGAAACATATAATTCCTCCTGTTCCTTTTCAATAAACCTAAGTTTAGCTTTAGTTTAACATGCGATCCAGTTTTAGTGGGAGTCTAAGTTTAGGAGACTTAAATTAAATAAACAAAAATAAATATGCTTTATTTCATGCACAACATGTCTTGACTTAAAGCGAGTTTAATTCAAAATACTCTATTTTTAGATCAATTCAAAATTGAGTTTAGAGAGAGTTAATTTCTATTTAACAACAACAATTCTAGCTACTTTATATGATGCATTGAAATCACACATCCGCATACACAACGTGAATGTAATGAGTTGAAGCTCTAAACTGTATGAAGAATCTAATTAATTGAGATTACACACAATAGTGTTGGATTGAGTATTAATATGTTATTTTATTGTTCAGTTTTTTTCTTTATGTTGTTCGTTGTTTAAGATTTGATATTTTCTAGATTCTCGAGTAACCAATTCACTAAGCACAATTTCTCCTTTCCTTATGAATATATTTATTTATTATAATAAATCTTATTTGAAACTTCGCTCGAAGTGAAACATGTCATGTTGTATACATCTATCCATATCCATATAGAGAGTGTAGAGGCCAAATCAAATAATTCCAGCGTCAAATGGAGGTGGATATATATATATATATATAGATATATATATAGTGGGGTTTTCTTGTTCCTCGACACCAAATAACTAGTTAATCTAAAAACAATATCAATATAAGTAGTATTTAATATTTTTCATATCATTTTCTATGATAAAAAAATTGATGTAATTTAAAGTACAAATCTCAATGTTAGTAGCCTTATTGATGTGACCTACAATGGCATCCAAAGAGTGCAATTAGTAGAGTGTAATAGTGTAAAAATTTAATAAAATGGTGAATCTTAAATATTTACCCTATTTCATTATTTTATGGTAGTTTTTGTCCTGTTTCCTAAAACATATATTAGAGAATATTTTGGTCTTTTATCACCCACAATATTGTAACGTTTATTAAAAAAATAATTAAATCATTAATCAATACAAAACTTTTCAATAGTTGGATCTATTAAAAAATTAAAATATACTCTTCCAAATTAAAATTTATAAATAATTATATTTAAAAATCATTACATTTAGAAATTTATATCAACAATATTTAAGAGTTGTATGAATTATTGATATCACAATGTTAAAGCTCATTTGGTGCACAAAAATAATTGGATATCTTCCATTTTAAAATAGAAATATATGTAAAACTAATATTAAAATTAATAGTAACTTATAGATGTTGGAAATATGTTTTTGTAAACGGGGAAAGGGTTACTCCATCTTTCTAAATATAATGGTATAGATTCAATTTCCATTACAAATTTATGCTAATAAACTAGTATTGTTTGATTGAGCAATTATAGGTAAGGGCAATATCTACACCATCAAAATTATGTGGACTCAATCATTTAAATTTATGTGTCGAGTGTATTTTTGCCTTTGACTCGTTAAGACTTAGTGTCTAGTGTGTTCATTGAAAACCTTACATATATTCAATAGACCAATAGCTCTTCGACATAGTTTTTTATTTTTATTACATTCAACAAAAATATGGGATTAAGGCACCCAAAGACCAAACAACAAAGGATACATTATGATAACACCCAAAAAAAAAATAGAAAGGACAAAAATTACCTCCAAATGGGTTAAACAAACTTAACTTGACAAAGGACCAAAGCCGACAAAAGATAAGCGAGAAAGAAACAAGCCTTCCTCTAAGATGGAAATAGTCCACGAACAATCACCTCTTAACCCTTCCGGGTAGCACCATGTGCCATCCCTCATAATGATGATCAATAGCCCCAAAATTCTCCTTGATGTAGTATTTGTATTTCTCTCCCTCCCAGAAAGCTGAACCTTGAGGGAATCTGGATTTAAAAGGGCCTTAGAATTTTGGGTCTTCAAAATAAATTCCCTTTTGAACTCAAGAACCACCTCCAATTTACCAAAATAGGTATCCTACATAATTGGTTTTGAAACAATAGATTTGGAATAATCAGAAATTTTTTGAGTCATGAGGGCTCTATTATGCCTATAGTAATACACCCATCACTCCTCTTCTTACCAAAACCCTCTATCTAGTATTATCTCTATGATGAAAAGCTCAGTAGAATCATTTTATTCAAAGCTAGAACCATCCTCATCTTCTGTTCTTTTGAATGCCACATCCTCCTCGATACTTTCATCCAAATATGAGCACTAAAAAGGGCTTGATATCTTGTTTGTTATTTGACCCTTTGAGTGATTAGGGGAAGCTGGAGAAAAGTCACACCAACCCCAACCATCTCTATTGTAGCATTTAACCACCGATTCACCACTTTTAAAATCATCTTGCATAGGGGATAGGAAAACATGGATAGGAATTGAACTAGGCTCCACGCCCTTACCAAGAAGGCTAGAAACACCACCTTGTTACTAGTACAAAAAGGTGAAGGCTCAAAGGAGGAACCCAGATCAGCCACACAAAAAGTATTCTCACTTTAACCCAAAGCTCCAAGAAATATACCCACTCCAGAGGATGAAGAAGAAAGTATGGACCCATCGACCTCTAACCTAACCTTAACGTGCCCCTACTCACCCATTAGCAATGCACCATTGTTTGAAGAAAAAATAGGGGATTCAATGACATAAAGGCCTCACCTTTGAAGCCAACAAGAATATGAGCTTCCAATATCCATTTAGAAGGTGAACTAGAGTAGGAACCATCCCTATGGCAAACAGATTTACATTTACCACAAAAAATAGGGGAGTGTTAATATGAAATATCCTTTTCCATCATCCCATGGCTAGAGCAGAGGTAGACGAGGGAAGGAATCATTTTGCCTAGTTGAACATTTATGCACATTTTCAATGAGACCATCCTTTTCTTGGTGAGATTCATTGAGTCAATTACCAACAGATCCCATATAGCTCTGGAAATCCTTTCCAACACTTCAACTTCCCAAAATGTGAGGGCCAATTCAGGAAGCTTTACCCAAACATGGTAAGCATTGGGGACAAAGTGTTTCATGTCTAACCTTGGTCTCCATTTTTAAAAATGCAACATGGTCTTCCCATAAAGCCAAGGTCAACCATTAATGGCGGTGAGATTTTTTCCCTCTTTATCAAACTAGAACAAGAAGGACTCATTTGGAATGGCCTCCACTAAGATGTGCCCTCTAGAGCCCATTTTATTTTGGCCTGTGCTCTGATAAGATCCACAATTGGCCTTATACCAAAGCAAACCTCCCAAAGAGAGAAAGCTCAAATCTACTAATGGCACATTTAATAATATCCACGGGCACACAAAGAGAGATATTTCATCTTGTTTCTAGGTCGGGTTCAGAGGAGGGAGGAGTGGGGCACATTCGTACTTACCAATTGCCTACTCACCCAATATTTGAGCTCCTTGACATAATTAATTATTATTATAATATAATTTTTGTCCATATTTAAAATATATTATCTAATATTGATAGATAATTACAGTTTTTATATTCTTTAAATTATATTAATCTATATTAAATAATATATCTATGTAGATGTAATAACCTAATTAAAATTAGCTCCATTGGTGGTGGTGGCCACAACTTATCGAACAACATGAGATATTGACCGATCCAGATGAGGGAGGACATGCTAGTGGTGCTAATGACCATGGTTTGGATTTTAGGTCGGAAAAACATAGTCCCCTTCTTTGACATTCTTTATAACCGAGTGGGTCGTGCTTCCTCCATGGACTTACACTAAAAGATCTCGACAACTGGTTGCTCAATGGCTAGAGTTTTGACCTATCCTAAGGTTGGTGTGGGCGATCCTGATATGATTGGAATCTTGAATGGCTTGGCTTCCTTCAAAGATATTCTATAGGGAAGGAGATCCTGCAGGCGTAAGATCCATTGCCTTGACCGCCACCACACCGCATTGCTTTTAGAACATGCACTAACTTATAGATTTTACGGCTTATGGTCCAACCTTCGAGATATAAATAAATGGATCTCCAAATACCAGATTCCACTACTCTCAGGAAAGGTTAATCTTTATCCATATGTTAAATAAATATTTATTACTATTTTACCTTCAATATCGATAAAGATATCACGGTGGGAAAACTCGAGTGGTCCAGTAAATCACGATACCTTGTCATTAAACCTTGGTTCCCCTCTTTTAACCCTCTCAAAGAATATTTCTCCTTCAAATGCGTTTGGATTAGGTTGCCCCATCTACCCCGTAATTTTGGAGCCATGAATGTCGATATCTATTGGCAATGTATTGGGACACTTTCTCTACATTAACTCTCAAACTCCCGATTATACCCATACTACATATTCCATAATCCTTGTTGAGCTGGATACATCAATGAACCTTCCTACAAACATTGAGCTAAAAGTACAAAATAGAGCATGGTCTCAACCTTTGGACTATAAAGTTTTACAATTCAAGTGTAGACTATACTTTTGTATAAGGCATACTACTACAAAATGTGCATTGGAAAGGCATAAAGATGAGAAAACTAAATGGTTGAAAAATTCCCTCCTTGAACATCTAGTTTTTGAGGCCAATGATGTCTTGGAATCAAGTGGATATTTGTACGATGTGGACGAATCGGTTCCGTAGTGGCCCTCATAGAAATTTCTCTTGATGGAAACATGAAGACTTCAAAATATGAATCACTTGTGTGTACAAATACAACAGAAAAGGAAAATATTCCTCCTCTCTTTCCTCAAGAAAAAAACAATTATATGCCGATTGAAACTATTGAGGTATTTCTCCCTATCTAGGAGGATTCAAGCAAAGCGGTTGGAAAACGTTGCACAATAAGAAAAATCCTCTTCTAAGAATACCAGGACCCCTAACCTAGTTGTTGCTTCTTGCCAATTATTTCTTCACACTAAAGTACAGCTTGCTTTGTTATTGTTTGGTGGATGTGATTATTTTTTTGCTGACAATTTGCCCCTATCATTGTGTTTATGTAATGCCCACTAAAATCTCCCACTTGAGACCCATGAACAACCTAGGTTTTGTTACAAAATTATGGAATTTTTTTAAAGTGTTAACAACCAAAGTCTCAAGGAAAATTAAATTCAACCGATAACTTTTACCATTATAATAATTACTAATTCCACATTATAAAGCAACAAGCATAACAAGTCCACACCTAGCTCAAATCTCCTTAGGGATTAATTTAATCATTGATTACATAGACATTTTAGCTAAATATTCTCGATTAAAATTTTAGGGTTAAGGGACAAAAAAAATTAAATACCCAAGGTATTTAATTCCACAAGGTATAAGACAAGAGCAAGGTTTAATTACAGAGGGCAAAATAATACATATTTAAAATCATTAGAGTAAATTCTTACTTACCAACTCCCAGAACTCGGTTAAAGATTCAATTTTATTTTTCCCATGATTAAAGAAATTGAAACTTCCTGAAAACATTCCCATTAGATATGGAATTTCCTCACCTTTCCAATGATATAAGGAAGTCATCCTAACTCCTCATATTTCTCAAGTTATGGACCGATGAAACATGGGGTGAAAATTTTCCCAAGAGCAGTGTCTAGGGCACTGGGAGGAAAATTTTCCCTAACTCGTGCCTCGGACTTCAAGAGAAAATTATCCCAAGGAGAAAAGTGGATTGGCAAAGAGGGGAATAAAAATTTCCCAGATGCGAGCCGATGGAGCGTGGAAGGCATTTAGTGCTTTTTCCTTTTGGGACAAAGCAAATTTTACATGCGCACCTCCGTCAATGCCCAAGGAGACCACGTGGCAGCTCCTTATTGGCTGCGGATCAACAGGGGACATTTGGAAAATTTGACTATTCAAAAGGAAGGGAATAAAGGTCGAAAGGACCCTGCACCTCCGCTAACGCGATAAAATGCCACATGTCAAGAAACTGTTAGCTACGGTTTGGTGGGCTAGGGGATAATTTGGAAATTTTTCCCAAAAGTTTTCTAAAGTGTTAAGGCTTAAAAAGATCCGCTCCTCTGCCGACACCTCGTGAAGCCACGTGGCAGCACCTGATTACCTGTGGGCTGGCGGGGCTATGGGGAAAACTTACAAAATTTTCTAAATTTATTTTTAAAATCACTTAAGTTTAAAATCGATCCGAGCCTTCATTGTCCAACAAATCCACGTGTTAAGCAATGATTGGGTGCATGAGGAAAGATTGTCAAATTAACTTTTGGACTTAGTTCATTTTTAGACAAAATGAAGGCTTGTGGATTAGCGAAACGACATGAAAATTCATGAATTTGCACCTTTGGGAAAAAATCCAAAAAAAAGGAAATTTTTAGCCCATGGGTCCACCCAAGAATATTTTAGCGCGAAATGAAGTAAAAACTTCAGGAGGCCATAAATTTTGATTAGGAACTTGGTTTTTAGCAAATGAGCACTTTATTGAAATCTCTCGATGTCCTCTTTTCACATCAACATTAGGAATTTGATTTTGATAAAGTTTAAAGGGTAAATTTTGAGAAAACTTTTTTCTCACATAGAAAGTGAATTGGTATTTTTAACTTATCAATATTGTTCAAATTTTCGTTAATTCTTTTCCCACTTACCAAATAGGCATGGATGATTTTACTTGGAATATTTTCAGATAGATTGCAAGGTTAAGTTTTCTTGATTGATTTGCATTCAAAATTTATCAATTTTATAAAGTAAGAGGTCTAGAATTTTTCCTTTACCCAATTTGAAAGGTTCTATAAAATGTTCATAAGCATTTTGTTATGTTTGGGGTAGTTTTGATGTTACAAATAAAATTTGATATGTTATTTTGTCTTTTCTATGTTGTAGGGTCATTTCGTTGAATTTCTTATTAACAATTACCAAAGTATGAAAGTTATCTAATAGAGCTCAAATTTGAATAGATTTATTTTCATTTGCCAACTTTAAACTATGAATTCATTCCAACCCAATCTAACATACTAAGTTGATTCAAGAAAATTATTCAAATGCTAAATTAAAATTTTGATTTGGAAAACATTTATTTTAAAAAACAAAGTAGTGTGACATTTCTCCATATGTATTCACTTTTTCATCCTTCCACAAAATTTCAAAATATATTCAACAATCATATTTCAATACCCAATAATTTCAGTTGAGAAAAGTAATACAATCCTTTATTAATTCAAAGAAATAAATTTAGAATGTCTTCTTTCATTCCTCAATTACAATATATATATAATATAATTTCTTTCACATTCTTTGAAAAGTAGAAAAACAAAGTATATCTCTTTCACAATTCAATTTACAACTTTCTTAGCACATACAAACTATCATTCCATAACATATAATATACAAAATCATCCACTTCAAGTGGGAAAATGTTACATTAAGAAATGATCTCAAAGCAAGGACTATCAAACTGTCTTCTTTCTCGGTCCAAAACAACAATACGAATTTCTATCATTATTTAATTTGGTTACAATAGAACAGGAAAAGGCAATGCTCTCCACCCAACCAAGACATCCAATAAAAAGATAGAGGCCATCCTTCTTCATTCACCCCGAGCCCTAACCACGTTGCAATAAGAAATATTTTTTTCAACTCATGGCAACAATACGCTTCCACAACATAAAGAAAAATTATCATTCAAAATATAGTCCAAAACAAAACTACAATTTTTCACCATAGAACAAAGCAGAAAATAACACTCGGGATTCATCATGCAAGCCAAAGGATAAGAAACTATGGGGATGCTACTTATGCCTCCCAAAGGTAAAATGGGTATTACCACCGAGAACAAGCTGCCAAAATAAATATCATTTCAAATCCCTAACATGCCCTTATGTCTCCCCTAATTTCCCCTTATTCCTCACATTTCCTTATGCCTCCCAACCTCTTATGGCACCCCGTAATGTGTAAAGAAATGTAAGCTATTTATTTGTAAGGTGGAACCCAAATCCCAACTCCCTCCTCACTTATACCTCCCAAAACACTTATGCCTCCCACAAACCGCCCCATACTATTCTCCTACACCATCCCTAGGCCACCTACCCACCCGACCAATAAATAAAACAACACATTCAAACATTCAACCATCCACATATTTATACAAATAAAATGAGATTATTTCAAAGAGCTAAGCTCTTACCTCTCCATGATGGAGTTTGTTCCAAGTTCAATACAACTAGTTGTCAATGTAACACAAACCAAGAGATCAACAATCAACAAGTATGCAACAATCTCCAAATTTATCCCTATTTGTAAGAGCTCCAAAAACCCAAAGCAAGTCACCAAAAATGAAGTGATAAAAGTGATACAACAAAAAACCTCAAAAACAAGCCAAGGAATTCAAATATATAAACGAGGAAAGAGAAGAGGATGAGGTGGATCCATGTGGGATGCCACATCACACATCCTCAACTTCAACTCATAAGTCATCATCAATCTCCAAGGTACAATCAATAAGCAAGTGAATAAATGACAATTTTACCTACACACTCAAATCAAACCCACACCTCATAAGGACTAAAATTGAAAGCATGTAAGAAAGTGCAATAAAAGAATACAACTTTACTTACAAAATGCATAATGAAGGCTAGATTTAAACCCTCCGACCATAGGTAATGTTGGCATGCAAATTTAAGAGGTATGGGACGAGTTTAACTTGTCTCATAAGCTTCAAAATCATCCTTCAAGGAAAAATTTGAATTTCAAAAGGAGGTGGAGTGTTTCATACTCCAAAATTAATTTACACATCACTTACACATTTCTTACAACACTTTAATTTTAGGCCAACAACTCTAATAATTACTTTCTTATGTCCCAATTTGATTAATTAATTTTAACAACATTTTTACTCACATTAATTTACCACAATTAATAAATAATGAAAGGGGTAAACACATCACTTAATAAACACATACAAACATCAATAAAAAGGAACCAAATAAATAAATACACATAAACCTTGGTCACATTTAAAGGTAATCCCCCATGGGAGTCCCTAACAATCAAACTCACACACACGAATAATACAAGTTCGTGGTGACCTTGTTGAATTCATCTCGAATTCCAATGTGGTTGGTCTCCAATCCCCGATATTTGTTGTGATATTTTTAACTGCACAATACAAATCCCCTTCGGCCTCGTGGCCATATTAGAATGTCTAAATGATTATAATATAATTTCAAAATCATCAATACATATATGAATCACAACAACATCTAGACAATCAACAATATCTCTTACAATTTCATCAAAGAACTATATAATCATCAATTTTAAATTCAATTTTCTCAGCCTACTCAATATATCCAAATATCACATGTCCTAACAACATCCACACACACACACACACACACACACACACACACACACACACACACACACACACACACACACACATATATAACCATGTCCACCAAACATGTCAACATCTATATAAAATGTCTTTAACAATCATCATGCATCATATATGAATCGAGTCAACAATAATCCATGATCGACATGTAACACCATACTAAATCAAACTATAATAATGTCCATAATATAGTCGGTAGTATAATGATCAATATTGTAACTACCCAAAAACCACACACGAACAACATAGTGAAATACAGGATAATTTATTTTTTGACTTGCTTGACACATAACATGACGTAACCTATCGTCACCAAGGATACAACTAACACTGTGAACAACTTGATACAAGGATGGCCACAAAGGCAGCACGGAGACGTTCACACCTATCAAGGACAATACATTTTTTTTTCTTCTTTTTGACAAGACAACATGGAAGTCCAACCACATGACACACTTACATTTAGGGCATCCCATGAGGAAATTCTTGTTAAATTTTCTTGTTTACTAAAATGTCTCTTAATTCTTAACTTACGTTCTTATAAAATTTCATGTAATGATTCACACAATTATTTTCACAAGGGAGAACTTCTTTCTTTTCAACTATTGACTAAATAGCTTAAGGCCAAGCTTTCTAAACTAGGATCATCAATTTTATGTCCAAAGATTTTTATTCATTTGATTTTAGAATATTTTCCATTTCTTACAAGGTTAATTAAACTTACTCAAGCCACTAACACATGTTCTACACCTCTATTGCACAGGTGAAGGCATAAGCTCCGATTGAGTGGAAAGTACCGCTTAGGGTTCATAACAATAACCTTCTTGTTTAAGGATCAAATTTTGACCTTGCTTAATAAATATCACCATGAATCAAGGCAAGGGTTAACAGAACAGGACAACAAAATTTAGCTTCAGGGTCACATTGTTTACTATCCATCTTTTATTGAGGTTAAGAGTTTATCAAGATTGGTTAAATGTTCCATCTAGACTTTACTTAATTAAGTTTGACAAAGGAAAACATTTCAAATGATAGAGAGAGATTTAAGGTTTTATTAATCAATTTCCCTCCTACTTATTAAATCCTATCATCTTCTAAAATCTAACCATTGATTTCACCATGAGATCATTTAAGATTTCACCATAAAAGGATAATGTTTATTAGTTTGGCTCAATAAAAAAAAAAAAAAGTAATCATATTTCGTTACAAAAGATAGTTTCCTCTTGATTGTTCCAGGTCTCAAAGGTTATCAAGTAGATCACATCTACATTAATATGTTCATATACATAAATTTTAGTTTAACTTTTATAAGGACTATCCAGTCCACTTTATAGTGCTTACAAACTCATTTCTACTATGCCTTAGAAGGATTTACAAGTCAACATTTTAACTCAAGAGCAAAGTTTAACAGTTACAACAACAATACTCTACAATACATCCCACTAAGGCACTGACCCTCCTTCTAAAATGTCCAAAGGCCCTTTCCGAATTTTTATAACATAATACGCATTCGAACAAAGGAACATCATAACCAAGATTGATGCAGTAATCTACAAGTTCTTCCATCATCTAACCACATAAGCCATCTGCAACAATTAATAACCTGAGTCAGTTCGCGAGAACTGAGCAAGATAAGACTATACATAGCAACAATAAGCTACTAGCTAACAATACCATGAAAGGAAACATTCTATTTCAAGAAATGGATCAAAGTTCTAACCTCTAACAACCTTTTGAAACAAGATATAATTTTCACCATACCAACTAAGAAGAGAGCCCTATGTTTTAATTATGAACAATATCTCAAAAACCACAAAAGGTTGACAACCAAAATATGCAATACTATGGAATTTATAATATTAGAACAAAGAGTTGAGAGTATTAGGATTTCAATCATGTACTCCAGTAGAATACGTGATCGAAATCTAATATGCCGCCCATCAATCAACATTCTCTAGGTGAAGTCGAAAGATGAAAACCAGTCACGATCTTAGTCACCAAAAACAAACAATAGTTCAATAAATCATTCTAGAAGGCCATAGGCCTAATAGGTTAGAAGTAAACAACGAGGGTAAGAAGAGAGTTCCATCATGTAAACAAAAGGTTAAATGGCTGGAAATATTATATTCAAACTCAAACCATTATTTCTTATCTAACAAGTGACTTCATAGCTAATAAGGATGAGTGGAAAGGATGAAAAAAGAAAATCAATGTCTGGACTAGGCATTGCCTAGCAGCCTACCTACTAGACATAACCAAGACCGGAATAGAGACAAGCCCCATGACTAACCAAGTCCATTAAGCAAGCTAGAATTCTAAACACATCCATTCAATTTTCATAACACTTTAGATTTATAACCCTCCCATTCTAGAGGAAACATAGCCATGAATCTAGGCTTGGTTGAACATTTCCGAAGTCAACTCACTTCCAAAAATTGTAAATGTTATAAAAAAAAACAGTCTCTCACTCTTCTTAGTTTACATTTCATCACTATACATGTGTTAACCTACGCAGTGATAAAGCTCATAATACACCACTGAAGATAGATATCCTCCCACGATGATCTTCTGTAAGGATGTAATCACTACCATTAGGTTCGATACATATACAAACTATTCCGTATTTTCTTCCCCTTTTTTTTTTTTCAACAAAATATATTCTCGACCTTCCATTACAATCATTCTAAATTTGTAAGGAAAAGTCACTCAGCAAGAACGAAGTACAAAAGCAATTTTGACTAAATTAAGGAACGTCATGTTACCTTAATCAGTCGATGAAATCCTTAAATTTCACAAACCACGAAATATATTACCTTAACTCCATCAAGGCATCATGTCTATACTTGATTAAATCAACCACATATGGAATCATCAACATTCCACATCATAACACCATAAAGGCCATTAATATTATCAAATTTTACTCTTAAGGAGAGTAGGGTCAAATGGGGATTC
The DNA here is from genome assembly GCA_018340775.1 of Taxus wallichiana var. yunnanensis. Taxonomy (NCBI): domain Eukaryota; kingdom Viridiplantae; phylum Streptophyta; class Pinopsida; order Cupressales; family Taxaceae; genus Taxus; species Taxus wallichiana. The sequence goes on from CM031240.1 coordinate 206,042,176, forward strand.
TATCAATAATCATGCCCTTTTAAACAATAATAATAGTCTAAGCTTCCATCCCATTCAGGACCTAACAACATAATCGAAAACACAGAGGTCTAAACCCAAAAAATATATATATATAATTGACCCCAAAGTTCTCAGTTCGGGTTTAAACAAAAGTGCCAATTTCTAAACTCGTAACAAAAATCAAACTTGCACTTCAACTCAGCTTAGCCCACCAAAACAACGAAATGATACACATATACCCGATTAAGGGTGATTAAAACATTAAGGCTCAACTGAGTGAAAGTCGGCCTACCAAATACAATAAATATGAAGCCATACAACCCAGGAGGTTTAAAGATATTTAAAGCAAGATCAAAGATATGCCTTCTATCAACCCAGGACATATTTTCAGTCCAAAACTTCCTTCTTAACAAGCATATATATTGAACTTCTAATTTCCAAATACCCTAATAATTTGCACAATACACGAAGTGCATAATCAAGCTTATCATAAAATAGACCCAAATCGTAAAAAAAAAGAAGTGTATCATTCCATTAATATGGACTAATGACCCACTTTTTTAAAAAAAAAATAGATAACTCAACCAGAATCGATCAAGGGTTTTCCATATAACAATAATAATAAGACCATAAGTTACAGAATATTCCGCCTATTAATAATCATAAAAAAAAACATAAAATTTATTTGTATATTTTCCTCTAGGGCAGTAACATAAAAGGAACCCAATGCTAGTCAAAGCTGCAACTTTCCAGAGGTGATTATATACCCAGATTCACAAAATGAACAGCGACATTTTTTTGCAGAAGGAAGCAACTTTAAAATTATATATATATACATTTTCATATAATCAATCGAAGCATACACCGAGAACCTTTGTTTTTTATATATAAATGGGTTTGATCGCTTCAACAAGAACAACCAACAGAGGCAAATCCAGAAGTAACAAACTGTTAACCATATACTGAACACAAATCCACAAAATCACAAATTTAAACCAATTTCTAGAAAGAAAAAGTTTCATTTCAAGAGGTTTATTAGATACTAGCATATTATGTATATGGTTAGTCTATCTTGCCTATTTTAACGCATCCACCAGTCGTGTACATCCAGCAGGGACTGCTACAGCCACACGCCCCCTTTTCCTCTGCTTCACTAGTCTTTTCTTGCAAAACTTGCCTCAAGATTTGATCGAGCTTCTTCCATGTTAAATTCACCACCTGGACGGAAGCGACTTTCCAAAATGAAAAGGCAAGACAGCTCAACAAAAACTTTATCTCGTTCTTCTACTACAAGCTGTAAGATTTTGCAACAACCGATCATGCATGGTCGTAGTCGCGTGCAACCAGAACAACGGATCAACACCAACGGTTCCTTGGGATCGCCCTGCGGCAGCTGTCGCACTTAACTCTCTCTGGAGGCCACTGATTTTCTGAGATAAGTTTACTTCTCTACCCTGTAGCTGCTGCATATAGCCAATTACTTCCTCACGGCACTTTCCTAGGAGAATTTCAGTTCTACGCTCCATGAAATCTTTGCTGTAAAGACGATTTTGAGAACCCACACCCACCCTCGCAACATCAGGGCGATAGACCTTCATTTCACCATCAATGAATCCACTATCCAGAACACGCTGTAGCAATTCATCTGTTGCAGCATTTGATGGAGCACAAACAAGCATTCGTGGTTTAGGGCAGAAAACAACAGGTAGACCACGTGAGACAGCAGATGCAAGTCAACATTTTAATAAATGGGCATGTGCGGCCACCAAAGTTTCTTTGCGTGAGTAGGTCAAAATGAGGTGTCAGGGTTATAATTTAAGGTAGATTGGTGAACAAGTAGGTATGTCGAACAATGAAGATAGTTGGTGGAGGCGCCCAACCACACACCACCTGCCAAAAGGACAAAACAACAACAACCCATGGAACAACTTCTCCCTCACGCCAGGCAGGTCGCATAGATGGCCATAAAGGATGGCATGAAGGTAGGTGAATGCAACTATTTTCCATTAATTTTAAGCTTGCATGGAGCCAAGGAAAAAGACTAGAGTTCGTAGCTTTTAAGGCAACACATTTGAATGGATAACCAAGGCAACAATAATAGACATCCTCTTGAATCGTGAACCCGAGGCTCGGTCTCTGGGAGCGACCGACAACATAAAAAAAAACTTAACGATAATAATTAATACTTAAAATTGATAACAATTGAAAATAAAATATAATCACGATAATCGACAATAATAATAATAGTATTATTATTATTATTATTATTATTATTATTATTATTACTTTGTAGCTTAAAATAGTTATTAATTATAATCGTCACGGTCGTAAGTCAAGCTCGACAATACGAAAAAAATTATTATTATTATTATGGATATTCCTCTTTAACCGAACACATCCTAACACACCAAAGCGTCATTCCAACCCTCTAGGATAATAGAACACGATATGCCTTTAATGAGGCTATTCATAAAGGACACTACGAGGTCTACAAACCGAGAGGCATTGACAACAAAAAGAGGAGGCAAGACGGAGACAAAGGATGCTAATCCTTCTCTCGTGAAAAGGAAGAAGTCATCTAACGAATAATGAGAGCACTCATGAAATGTTCAATGTTTAGCAATGCAGGTCACCGAAACAAGGACTAGGGTACGCCAAATGGGGCATTACAAATATCAAAAGTGTCGAACGGAAGTGGGCACTACGGTTTACTACTATATCTCGCTATTGTAGGATTTCTTTTATGGGTGGTGGTCCCCACTAATAAAAAGACCATTGTTTCCATGTTGTTCTATCGACTTTTGATCTCTTATGCACCATGGGATATGGTCCCCTTCAAAACCATTCACCATTATGAAAAAAAAACAACCTAATTCAAATTTGAAAATAAAATAAAATTCAAACTAATATATAAATAAAATAGACTAGTGTTCCATGGAAATTAATAAAATAATAATTAATTAAATATAAATTATTTCTCTTTATCAAAAAATGAGGGTGTGTATGACGGGATAGTAAGTGTTATTTAGCCATATACCAATATTTAAATTTTAGGACAGAAAATAATATAGGTTAAAGTGGGGATCATAGAATTTGATGTATTGAAAGACATCATTCCTGAAGAGATGAACCTATGAATCATGTGCGCCTAGTTTATATGAACAATAGAATCAATCGGAAATGTAAAATATTATTCAAACCATCAAATATATTCGGGGCTGGTAGACATATAATACGGATCTGATTGAAATTTGAGATGTAATAGGCAGAAAAATCTGGGCAGCTGTCTTGGTCTATTCATCCGTTACTTGTTAGGGTTTAGTGGTGGTTGTACTACTCACGAAGAAGAAGAAACCCGTGAGGAAACAGTACCCTAATTTTATATTTCTTGACGGATCATCCGTGGTAATTCATGGTTTCAGTAGGGTCATCATATGTTTGCATGTGATGGCTATTTTCATGTACTGTCCGGCTTCTGTAGCGCTACTAATTTATCGGAAGACTTTTATTACAGCCGTGCAGGGCATAATGATCGCGGGGCTGTATATGACCGACTGCTCCTTGAGCAATATGGATTATTGCATCCAGGCTAACGGGATCTTCTCAACCAGAAGCGAAATACAAGAAAGATAAGCTCTGCGGTTCGAGATCGCTGCATCATACATAAAACCTAATTCGAAGCCTTAGATAATAGCCCGTGTTTATAGATGTTTGATTAGTTTGTATATGCATCGATCAGGGGCAGTGCCAATTTGCTGAGATTTGGTTATCTGTTTGCTTTCGTACATCGAAATTAGCTTTGCAATTACCCTCTCTTGATTTTAAGTTTATGTATAGTCGAGAGAGTGATATTGCTATGTGGGGAATTGAGTGCAGATGGTCCGAATGAAACTAGGTACGAGTAGATTTAGTACAGGTTTATTTTGTACAGGTGATAGAAGTAATCACAAATATATCAAATTGGTGAATGGGGAATTCATTATCTCGGCGTCTAACAAGGTACATCATTCTGATTTCGTTTGCTAACGAAGGTTTCGATTATTATATTGTTCTTTAAAGTTGATAAAAAAACCTAAAATTACATTGCACATCAAGTTTGATGGACACGCTCTTTCGTATTGATTGAGCATAAGATCCAGTTGATTTTCCATTGTTTAATACGGAGTCACGCGCAAATGTGCTAAACAGGCTACCAGATAAACATTGACCGTCTATTATCCGCGGAAGACACTGAATTTTTATCTAATCTCATTACCACCTGTTTATAGAAATAACCTCATGATCTGTTTGCATGTTTCTGTTTTAAAACTAATTATTTTGTGTACTGCACAATGGATGCTTAATACATAAAGGGATTCCATGTTAATATTCAGGCTGTTGCTTTTTTATCTCTATATATACTAATGGGTACTGCCCCTTCTCTCTATTATACTTGGCTTCAATTTTTTAATTTTTGTTTTGTTATATTGGTAAAGGGAGAGTTTTTTTGAGAGGGGCCCTACCCTGTTACAAAAGGTCTTAAAACCCAGAATTAACCATTAAGCACGCAAAGGGATGAAGAAGATAAGATAGCTGCGTAGCAGCAATGAAAGAGTAGAAAAATAGACCACAGTAGCAAAAAGATGAAGAATCAAACCAAAATAGCGTTTACCCATGCTAATCCTACCATATTGTTGTATACTTTTGAATCTAGATTTCTTTGTCTAGACTTTGCTCCAACCATGTTCGTCATGATCCTCTCAAACTTACTTTTCCTCTTGTTCCATGATACCAAACGTTTTGCTATCATACACCCTATAGCCAGAACCCTTTTAGAAATAAATAATTTTTAACCCTCTAGGGTCGTAAAGAGCCTTTTTATCATACCCCTACTGTCTTCTCAGGCTTATTAATGTTATGCACAACTTCAATATCAACATGGGTAGATCTGCCTTCGACCTCCTCATCCACAGCACCTTCTATAATAGGTTCTATATCATCAGGGTGTCCATTCTATTGACCTGCCTCATAGAGGATCCCTTTTCCTCATTGTCAGTGGAGTAAGCATTTCACTCTTCAGATTGTGTGTGTTCATAAAGCATTTCCTTACAATCTATCTCCCCTAGCTCCTCAAAATCTATTCCAATAGCAACTTGAACAGACCCAATTTACTATGAATTAATACTTCAATTTACTTTGAATCGTGTAAGTAAGATTGGTATTTATTCAGAAATAATTTCAGTTATTAGATTTGAAATCGTGAAACTAACTATCTTTTAAATTATATTTCCGCGTCGAATATTCTAATTTGAGCAACACATGGCTTTTGGTTCATTGAAATCCTAAAACCAGGGACTTCATTTAAAGATATTAGCAACTAGGAACTTGTGTATTTTTATTAGACGTCAGTGTGGGAATTAGTGTACCTGTGCAACAAATATCATGCTTTGCACCAAAATTACCAACACAAGAACAACACAGTGAAATACAGGATAACTTTTTTTTGACTTGCTTTGACTCAACACGACACAACATGTCATCACAAGGTTACAACCAACCCTTGGAACCATTTGTTATGGGGAAGACCACAAGGTCAGCACGGAAACGTTCACACTTATCAAGGACAATTTATTTTTTTCTTTTGACGAGACAACATGGAAGTCCAACCACATGACACACTCACAGCTAGGGCAAGCCACAGTAAGAAATGGTTAGGGTTTATTTATTTTGGTAAGACACCCTTTAGCTCATGACTTAAGTTTTCAGAAGGAATCAATATATGGTTCGCACAAATTCATCTCACCAACTGAGTTAATTTCTTATACACTGAAGAGTAGTTCACTTAAAGTCTTCTCCTACTTGCTAAATCTTATTATCTTCCAGAAAATGACCATTGTTTTCCCTTAAGCTTGTTTAAGAGTTCATCCAAAAGGGGTAGTTCACTAGTAGCTAGGGATATCAATTTATATATAAAAATAAATAAAAATTTACTCCTCAAAGGATGGTTTCATTTTGATCACTCATGGAATTATTTGATTTCAAGTAGATCACCTCTACATTTATTTGTTGAATATAAAATTATCATATGTTTAGCTTCTTAAGGGTTAACTGACCCATTTTACTGTACTTATAAAATATTGTCGCTAAGTCTTAGAAAGATTTAACTTAACAATTTATTCTCAAGATCAAAGTTTTACAATACTCATATCAATGTAAAGATTGAATGCCATTTCTCACAAGGATAATTTCAAGCTTAACTACACATGAACAGGACACTTTATTTCACCATTACCAAACAATCCCAGGCATGAGGTCATATCAACTCTCTTTACAAGCAATGCTACACAATTTACAACACATTGGACATTTTTACAAGGAACTTCATAATGGTACAGATGAAACTTTTACACTCTTTTCTTCTAGTCTACTCGCATAATCCATCTGCACAAATATTAACTAGAGTCAGTTCGCTAGAACTGAGCATGTTAAGTCTATACATTGAAATAATAAGCTAACATTTAACAATTGACATGAAAGGAATGTTCTACTTCATGAAAGGATCAAAGCACAAACCAATAATCTACTTTTCACACGAGGTAAGGATCTACACCAGCCAACAATGAGGAAGTCAAACATTCCAACTAGCAGTATATCACAAAACAAAGAAACAATCCAAGAACTCATGGGATAGGAACGAAAGGTCAATAGTATAGAGAATTTTGATCATGCAACCGTATGGATTACGTGACTTAAATCTAATATACAAACCATCCATCTTAAAAGGGAAAGAAAAACTTGAGAGTCAAAGACATACTAGTTACGATCAAGACGCGAAACAAAACATAGTTACCCAGTCCTTCCAGGAGGATGTTTCATAGCAATAAAGGGATACGTGACCCCGAAGGAAACATTCCATCGTTACAATCTAAACAAGAGGTCTACCGCCTCTTCCTTACAAGGTCTTTTAAAAGTAATAAACGTTAACAACTAGGATTCTCTCTAATTTCTTTGGTTTGCAACTAGGATTCTCTCTTCCTAGAACTTTCTATTGCTAAAGGTTGTATCCTGAATCCCATTGATCTACTTTCGGGCATTGAGGACAATAGTGAAATTTCCTTCTTTCCTTCCTAATGTCTAATACCAGAATAGATTATTGAAGAAACTACAAGCCGCAAGCCTTATTAGGAAACGAGTAATAAACAAAATAGCTCACAAGCAGGCTACACTCTAGGTAGGCAAGCATGACAACTTTTAAATGGAAGCCTAAACAAACTTCATTCGTAATCTTCATAAATAGCATACATACTACTATCCAAGACAATATAGCACTTATGTGTAAAGTGTTGTACAATATCAATTCATTCCGTAGGACTCTCACTTACGCAACAAATTACATTCAATAGAAAGGTAATTCAAGGAGTAGTGTTACAACTAATAAAACAAGAGCCACTCTAGATAAGGACCCAGATTTCTATATTTTTGATATTCCTTATCAATGATGATAAAACACCGCAAAAGAAATATACATGCATTTGTGTTTTATCCAGCGGTAAGTCTACATTCAGAAGATCTGAAAGGTGATAACTATCTTGTCAGCACAAGCAAGGGAACAAGCCAAAGAGGAAAGAAGCATTCGAGTGGGGCAGCAGTACTAATGAAGGCAACCCCCTAAGGAAGCAAAAAGCAAGAAGTATCTACTATCGAGCAGAAATCAGACCCAAGCATTTATGAGCCTTTATTGATTTGATATCGCTTAGGGTAGCCATAACCAAGCATTTTGAAAGGTAACACATTTTTTTTTTTTTAAGCTTCCATGTTTCATAAGAATGTCTCTTTCCATTTCAGATGATTTGATCCAAAAGAAACAAAGCAAGTACAACATTGTTCTCAGCCATATAATTATAACAAAGTAAAGATAACAACAATTTTCCCCTATGCAAACCAATCATGAAAGGAACAACGATTCAGGAGAAGGAACAGGAAAATAAAGAAACCAATGCAATCAAGGACAATCGATAGAATCAAACACAATATTCCATCTTAAAGCGTCATTTCAGGTAGTAGATCATTTATTTCATGAAGTTGAAAAAGGAAAGCAAAATATTTCAGGGGCTAGTCTTAACATGCCTGGTTTAGAACGCCATCTCCATATGAAAAAGATTTGACTCAAAGCCGCTGCTTGCCCTTAACCCAAAGTGCTCTGCGAGCTCGTGCTAGCGCCACATTCACGCAGTGAAAAACAGCTACAACCAACCCCATGATTTGAAGCTCGGACACGAGACATACTGATTACACCATGCTCCTGGCTCGGGTAGGCATCTACCGTGATGATCAATAAACCTTTTCCTTCATCAGATTTGGGGACAGCATCAAAATCTCGGTGCAAACATTGCAGCTGTAGCTTGTAAGGTGTGATAATTCCAACAGCACCCTTTATGCCTGCCAACATATTGACTCGTAGAAGATGCTCATATAGTTGCAAGGCAAATTGTGCTTCATGAATATTCTGATATGAAACAGATCGGCCTCAAAAGATTGCAAAGTTGAACCCTGCCTACAGGAAACCAATCAACTAGCAAACCCCAAACCTGCGAAGGACCGTTGTCTCAAAGGTAGAGTGCTCAGCAATGCTGATGGAGGTCCTTGATTTGAGTCCTAGCCGATCCATGCCTTACAACATTATCATTAGCAAAATTCTAAGCAAAGTGATCTCCCTGAAATGAAGTAGTAAGATGGAACAATTGTCCTTAGTTCTCTGCACATCCTTCAGGCTCCTACAGGCTAGAAGTAGTCCCACTGCTAACTGAGTTACCATTTCTCTTGATCAAGCAAACCATCATGGGTTCTTTCCTTGGGCTGATATAGTACAGATCCACGCCTATGAGATTCTCTCCCATGAGTTACATCGTAAAACAAGTAAGGAAGCAATAGAGAATCTCATAAATAAATTCCATCAGGTCTGTTGGTAACACCCTCACTGTCACGAATCGGTTTTGGAATAACAACTCAGTACAAGATCTGGATCTGAAAGAAAATATCCTGCTACCTTCATCTCCCAAGACATTTTCTCCAACATTGCATAGATCTCCTGTGCCCACGGGTGTGATCTGTCTCCTTGAAGGAGAGTCCCAAATTCGAGGGTGTAAATGATGCTGAACAGATAACAACAAGGTTGGACCACCTGCTTGTTGGAGCGCTCAACCCGGCTTCTACTACTGCACATGCCTGCTGCCTAGCTAATTAATGATGCAGGCAGTTGCTGTGGATCCCGAACAAGAACACACCATACAGCACCCAATGAACATGGGGGTAACACGCCTACCTCCCTATCTTGTAGCTTCATCTACAACCACCATATCAAACCCATGGCCAGAACTAGGAACAGTGGTGAACACGATCTCAGCCTCATTGCAAAACTTGCCTCAAGGTTTGATCGAGCTTCTTCTATGCTAGATCCGCCACCTGGACAGAGGTGACTTCCCAAAAAGAAAGGGTAAGACAGCCCAATCTAAAACTTTATCTCGTTCTCCTACTACAGCTACGAGATTTTGCAACAGCCGATCATGGCTGTGGTCGCGTGCAACCAGAACAGACTGGACAGAACACCTAAAATGGTTAACCCGCCAACACGTTGCCCTTGCAACACTTTCACAGTCACTTCGTCGATTTTGAGAACAACTTGAAGGGGAAGAACCCGAGTCTGAGGATGCAGTCGAACTGAACAGATAACAACATAGTGGACAACCTGCACGTTGGAAGCGCTCAAGACAGCTTCTGCAACAGCTGCAAGATTTGGCAACAACTGAACACGACTGTGTGGTCGCGTGCAACGTCCAGAACATCAGGATCGACACCCATGGCTCCTTGGGTTCGCCCTGTGGCAGCAGTCGCACATAACTCTCTCTGGAGGCCACTGATTTTCTGAGATAAGTTTACTTCTCTACCCTGTAGCTGCTGTCAATCGCCGAACACCTCCTCACGGCACTGTCCTAGGAGAATTTCAGTTCTACACTCCACGATAGGTACAGGCATAGGCTAGAGGCGTGCTGGTCTTTGTTTAATGCATTTGGTGAGACGGTGACAGCCACTGAAGCGCCCCCTGCCAATCTGAACCGACTCTCACCCACCCGCCTTCAATTCTCTTAGAAAAACCGCCCCATTCTTTCATTTGGTCAAGCAATTAAAATATGGCAGGAGGCCATACACTCCTCCACGCACCCCCCACTTGCCAGGAAACAAATAAAAAAAGAAACCTTCAACCCCACGCCAACCAAAGGAGTAAAAGCCATAAAGGCAGTCGGTGGATGACAAAGAAAAGATTAACATGGCCTGAAAAGGCTTAATTTATTCCACATAAATTTTTTTATTATTTATTTACACAATTAAAGTATAATTGTTACTGATTCCTTTATTATCTATTCTTATTACGCTTTAAGACATCGTGACACCTAAACGGGGTTCGAATAATCGTTTAGGAACTAACACGACAGTGACAAAACAAAATAATTTGATCGAGGGGTCGGGCACAAGAGAGATCAATACTATGGTTGAAAAGCTTGCAAGAACTAATAACTATACTGCTAAAAGAAAATGACACTAATCATAAATAATCGCCAATCGACAAAATAATTTAAAATATTATTTTTATCATTATTTTTTTTTTTTGCATGACTTTTATTAAAAACATAAAATTATTAATCATGTTACTAGCGATCAAAAGGAACGCTCGACAAGGCGAAGACACAAACGTTTCAAAGGAACATAACAGCATTCATCTCCTAGAAGCATGGTCGAATAGATTGTCTTTCAAGGTTGTGTTTCGCAAGACAATACTTTACAATTCTATAAAACCAAACGAGCATGAATTTTGGGATTTTACGTAACATGAGGTCACAAGGTCAAATCTTATTGCTAGATCAATATGCAAACAAACGATAATAAGCGATAGGAATTGTTGGTATTTTAGGCAACCAATATGTAATAAACTAAAAAAGAAAAAAATATAATTACGAGAACACAATAACTTACAAATAAATACAAAATATTGACACAATATTTATGCTAGGGGCAACATCCTTTCATGTTTAAAAATCTAGTGAGAACCATGCATCTTGTAATACCTTAATCCCACTTACAAATGCATCATGAAGCCATAAAATATATGATTAAAAACTTAAGTACTCACTATTACATGATCTATTATGTAGCCTTCAGCATTATATCCTTGACAATAACAACCTTCATTCTAGACTTAGATAAATATTACGATATTACCAACTTGTCCCTTGTAAATTACGACTAATTTTCTTCCCTCTCACAATGAGATTGTGCACTTTAATAATAAAATCATGTCTTAAAGTTAACCTTGCTTGAACAACAAGAAAACGTCTAAAAAAAGACTTTCAATTTAAATGGTTACAATTTCCACAAGACTCAAGTAGACCAAGTAATATTAGTTTCAGCACTAAAATTAGTGACGTGTAACACCCACATTTTCATAGCAAAAACCCAAGCAAAAGTAATTAATTAATTAAGGAAATTACGAAATATTTTTTTTTGTTTAAAAGGGTTGCAATGAGGTAACCTCCAACTAGGTGTAATTATTTTACGATTAAAAAATTCCTCATATTCAAATGGTTGTGGTAATTAAATTAACAATTAATTATTATTGTTTCGTTTCATCATTTCGGGTTTAAATCCCCTTGTAAGGTTATCATTTTCTCGACTTGTTTAAAGTTTCATTTATTTACTTAATATCCTAAGGCTAAGGTCTCAACTTACCTAACCATTTAATTAAGTTCAAATAATTTTAATCCTTATTATAGCATTATCTAATTTTCCATGTATAAAATTAATTTAATTAATTCTTGAAGTAAAATTCGGTTATCTAAACAATAGTAGTCACAAGTTAATCGTAACCTTCTAATACCATTAGACTAACCCATTTGTAACGCCCATAAAAACAACGTTCAGGAACACGTTAAAACCTAACACTTATCCCAAAAATTGCGACTAATTTTTTTTTGTTATAAGTTAAAAAGTTACAAGGGTGTTAACCCCTAGTGTGCATTAAATTAATTTTCACCAATAATCTCAACTTTACAAATGATAAACCAAATCTAGTTAAATGATTAAATATTTAATTTACTTTATCTCTAAGGTCGATTAATTAAAAATCATTTAGTAAGGTGCCCTAATTTAAATTACTTGGTTAAGTGTTTTCTCCTCTTTAGTTAATGTTCAATCCCAAAATGGTTAACCTCATACTTAATTATTTTAGTTTCATTATCCTATTAGCTTAAAGTCCTTTCCATTAATTTCCTAAAGCATACTAAGAACTAACAATGACCTTGCACCCCAAGGCAAATAAATGGCCCCATTCACCCATCTACACATACCTCTAAGGATTTATTTAAAGCATTTAAAAATACATTCCTACCAAACAAAAGTAGGGTTGATCCTCCACCCTTAGATCAATTCAATTGTGGCCACTAGATCCTAGGGTTCCAAACTAGCCCTAAAATTCCTTATGAATTCTTATTAAAACCTTTCTTTTATTCTATTATCCTCATTTGGTCTATTTTCTCTTGTCTATTTTGTGCGTTGGAGAAAAATAAGCCATGAGAACAAGGGAGGAAGAACTATGGGGGAGTCTACAAAGAAATCAAGCTTAGATTAGTTTAGATTGTAGGTTTATTATTGTAATGTATTTCATTCAAGGATTGAAGGGATTTCCTTTTCAAATATGATTTTATTACCAAATATTTGTATTTGGAGTTCTCCATTTGGGGAAAACCCTACTCCCATTTATAAATACAAGTTTGAGTACTTTGAATCCACCATTTGAAGATTTTATTGCTTTAAACAATGAGATTTCGCCATTATTTGATTGCGTTGGAGGTTTCCTTGTAAATTTTACATGCTTAAAATTTAGTTATTACAAGTTAGAATTCACAAGGGCATGGATATGTGATTTTCCACCGTAAGTGATAGAACCATTGCATAGAGCAGGCCGGTGGTCTGGGACCGCCACCCCACCTGGGTGACAATTCACGAACCACTGTCGTGTCAGAGTGCCGGTTCTGAGACCACTTCCTTCCCTGAGTGGATGTTACGAGAATGTCGCTATGCACAGGGTGACAGTCTTGTTTCTTAGAAACAGAACCTTAAAATCTGATATTTCTAAAAAAAAAAAGTTATTAAAATGTTTGAAAATTCATTCCAAGCTTAAATTTATGTGCCTAAAATGTCTAGTTGTAAGATTTAACTCATCTATTCATTCCATAGTAAATTTACTCCTTTTTAAAGAATTTTCTATTTTAATAGTAACAACAACAACTACAAGATTATTTTCATTTTGTTCAATAAATTTTCTTTCAAACCCAATAGAAAAAGGAACTAAATCTACTCCTAATATTGTTATTTTTCCTTACTACAAAATGCAACATTTCAATATAACAATATACTTTAAATTTGTTGCCTCTTTCCATTTTCACTACAACTTATATGTTCAAAATAACTATAACAACTTTGTTCTACATTCAAGTTTACTATGTATACACTATTTTCATCTTACAACTTCTATATTTATTCTTTCTCATTCACAATAATACAATTTCAAATAAAGATAATAAACTTTCTTTTCTATTTCACAAGACTAGCTTTACAACACAAATCTTTCTTTCTCTTTTTCAATATACAATACAACCTTCATATCGATAACTGAATGCAACTTTTCTTCACAATATTATTACAATGTCTTCCACTTAAAGTGGGAACAATTTTACAAGAATGAAACTAATATGAAATTTAATATTACAAGTCTTTCACCATAAGTTGGAAAACAAAAAGGCTTCTCACAAGAAGGGATTTCTTAAGGACTCCAACAAAAGCTCCAAGCTTCACATCACCAACAAGAGAGCTCCTTCATGATTTTATTGATCCACAAAAAAAATGGGGGAGAGGCAACACTCTCCACCCAACCAAAATATCCAATGAGGAGGAGAATTCATCCTCCTCATTGGCCCTCGAGCCCCAACCACATTGCAATGAAAGGTGGATCCAACACATGGCAACAAAAAATATTCCACATCACAAAACCAAGTATTTCACAACCATTCCAAAACACAACCAACTCAAACTACAAACACAATAAGAAAAACAACAAAATATACAAGGCTTCAAAATGAAAATCCAAAGGAGCAAGAACCTATGGGGAGGTCACTTATGCCTCCCAATGGGAAATGGGTGCCCACCTTAAAAACCTCCAATACATATCTCAAAACCCCTACACACTCTTATGCCTCCCTCAAGTACCTCTTATGCCTCCCTCATTCTCTTATGCCTCCCTCATAAAAGAAACAAGTAAGAAATGTAAGAATTCCTTGTCCAAGGTGGGGTACCCAACCTAAACTCCCTCTAAAAATAAAATAAACTTTTATGCCTCCTACATGAAATCTCCCCATAGTCCCCTCCTACATCACACTTAGGAAATCTACGCAAGCACCCAACAAGCTATCAAAACACTAAAAAAAAGCACATATACACAAAATAAAAGAACATTAAGAAAGAGTAAACCTCTTACCTTTGTATGTTAGAGCTTGTTCAAGAGTCAATTTCCAAGCTTCTTCCAATCCAAGAAATCACCAACAAAATCCAACAAAGACCACAAGCACTCCCAAAATCTTCTAACCCCCAAAAACAAGAGTACAAAAGAATCAAGTATCCTCGAAACAAGCAAAAGAACGTGAATAAATAGAAAAGGGGAGAGGAGGGTGAGGTGGTTCCATGTATGAAGCCACATCACTTGTCATCAATTCTACCTCACAAGTCAAACCTTAACCCCAATGCACAATAAATTGGTGGGTGAGAGAAATAAAAATTACTTACACACAATCCAAGCCCACACCCCCTAAGGACAAAATTTAAAACACATGTAAGAAACATGCGATAAATGTCACCTTTTGACTTAAAAACACATAATGGGGTCTATTTGTGACCCTCGGTCCATAGGTAGGGTTGACATAGCAATTTTAGAGGTGTGGAACAATTTTAACTTATCCCACAAGCCTTCAAAATTGACCCTTAAGGCCGAATGTGAATATACATGAAGGGGTAGAGTGTACAACACTCAATATCCCAAGAACTCAACTTATAACAAAAAACCCAAGAACCATCGGTCGATAAATGAAAACTTTTGTCACATCCATGATTATTTTAGAATAAGATTAATTACTTAAAAGAGACACTTAAACCCATTAATGATAAAGGGGAACAATACACCAAATTCTAAATAATTAATACAATAAATTACATCACTAAAAATCACATAATAACATTAAATAAAGTAAACTAAATAAAAGACAACACATAACCCCTTACTCACAATTATAGGTAATCCCCCCATGGAAACACCCTAACAATAATTCAAACACAGATACAAAAAAAAACATGTTGACATGGTGACCCTTATTGAATTCACCTATCATTCCAATATGGTTGGTCTCCAATCCCCCCGTTATTTTTGTGAATATATTTACCTGTAAAACACATAATACCTCCTTCGGCCTCCTAGTCGCATCAAAACATCTAAGATAAAATATGCAATACAAATCCACAATAATCTACATATGCATCAAATCATCATCTAGGCAATTACAATATCATTTACAATTTCTAACAACATCTCGATTCTACATTTCATCAATATCAATAGGATCAAAAAATTAGTTCAATTATCAAGGTCTACTCAATGTGACGAAAATATCACATGTCAGAAATATATATAAACATGTAAATAATATATCATCATCGATATAAAAAAGTCTTGAAAATTCCACACACATCATACTAAGAATCAAAACAACCAATAGTCTCAATATCTCTAACATCTACATCATTCTAGGTCAGAATAATACAAAATGTCCATAAGTAGAGTCAATAGTATCAATATCAACAAAAATAAATGTTGAAGGGAAGTGGGCACTACATACCCCTCCCCTTAGACTCGAGTTCCTACTAGAAGTCATCGAAACAAGTGTGGACACCGAACACGAAGCAATGTAACATCCTCCCATGTAGCAGCAATCTCGCCATACCTGTCCCAATGGACCCGAACCTGGTCAATATCTTTTCCTCTAAGGCTCAAGGTCCTGCGCTCTATAATACGTGAACACGTTCCACCATCTCCTGCCCATCATCCTACACCTACAATACAGTCCAATATAATATGTGAGAAGGATCGAAATGTATCTCCTAAGCACAGAAACATGAAACACATCATGGACGTGAGACAAGCTACGTGGAAATTATAGATGATATACCAAGGGACCAATGCACTCCAAAATCTCAAAGGGACTCACAAACCTAGGAGAAAGATTAGAACCTTTTCCATAACAGATAGGGCTATGCTTAGAACCTTCGTGCCCACATCATAACTATGGTTTGTCCTATGCTCTTCCGTATACTTTCTCTACCTGTCCTACACCTCCTAGAATCTCTTCCTGATCAAAACAACCTGCTGCTCCATATCGTGCAATAAGGCTGGCCCAAGAGAAACCCTATCCTCTAACCTGTCCCAACTCATAGGTGGCCTACACTCCCTTTCATATAATGCCTGAAAAGGATCCATGCCTATCGAGCTATAGAAACTATTATTGTAGGAAAACTCCACCAAGTACAAATACTTCTCCCTTTTTATTGTTGATCCATAACGTACATCTTAAGAATGTCCTCCATGATATGATTTTCCCACTCGGTCTATCCATCTATCTTTGGGTGATAGGATGTGCTGATATTGATTTTGTCCCAAGAGAATGTTGCATGGTGGTCCGTAGTGGGAAGTGTACAAGGGATCATGGTAACAAATGATCTTCCATAGAATCCCGTGCAATCTGATAATCTCATCAAGTTATACGCATGCCACTCCACTATCTATGTAGGTGGTCTTCATTGAAGAAAAATGAGCCACTTTCATCAATTTATCCACCATGACCATGATGGCATCGTGGTGGTATCTCAACGTCGGTAACCCAACAATGAATTCCATGGAAATAACATCCCATTTCTATTCTGGTATCGTGTGATGAAATAGAAGGATAGCTAGATACTTATGCTCAACATTCACCCTCCAACACTCTAAACAACTTGGGCTGAACTAAGCCTCATCTCTCTAAGGTCCCTTCCAATGGTAAAACTGTCTCAAAGTGGCGTGCATCTTCTTCACCCCAGGATGGCATGAATAAGGTGCATGATGAGCCTCTGTCGAAATGTCATGTCTCAAGCCTCCATCTCGCAGGAACATATATCTGAGTGAGAAGACCATATGCCTCTAATGAAAATCCATCAAATCTCCCCTCAAGGGGTCTCTGAGACTTAAGCTTTGCTTTGGCTGCAAGGTAGAAACTATCGTGAGGAAGCTGTTACAAAATCCTACTCTGCAAATCTATACCCACTAAAATAGCCATAGCCACATGTCTCCATGTGTAACAACTACTAACCAAACACACAAGACAACATAGAAAGATATAGAATAACTATTTTTGACTTTTTCGAAGTATACTACAATATTATAGGTGGAAAAAAGGTTACAACTAACTCTTCGAACATCCTGACACAACGATGACCACATAGGCAACATGGAAACATCCAACACCCATTAAAGATAGTTCACTTTTCTCTTTGACAAGGCACCATGAAAATTCCAACCTCAATACCTTTGTCTAGTTTAGTGCACCCTATGGTGTAAAATCTTTTAAGGTTATTTATTTTACTAATACACAACCTTCAATCTTGACTTACATTCTACAAGATTCAGGTTATGAACCATATAATTCTTCTTAAGATGTTAGATTCCTTTTTTTTTTAGAGAAATTAGGCTGGGATAAATATTTCGAAAAAAGATCATCTTTAATTTGAAATTATTTGATTGATCAATTATGAGATTAATGCTAAAAGGGGTAGGGTGAACCAATCCCCACAAGGTTATCTTAAATAACGTGAGCTACAAAATCTCGTTCCAATCTCCATTGCACAAGGAGATGAGTGAAAGCTCCTATCGAGGGATGAACCATTTTAGGTTCGGATCAACAACCTCCTTGGTGTAAGTATCAATAATTAACTATGCTTAAGAGAAGATTACAATGTGCTAGGGCAAGGTTAGAGTGAGAAGGTCAATTTATTTTGTCATCATGATCTCTTTAGTTATTAACCAGTCTTTTAATGAGACTTAAGAGTTCAACTGGATTTGGGTAAAGGCTTCAGTTAGCATTCTCTTGATTAAGTTCAACAAAGGATGCACATGGGTTCCCAAAATGAAAGAATTAGACTTAATGTGTTCTTAAGCAAACTCCCTTACTAACTAAGATCTACTATATCCCCAAAATCCAATAATGAAATTAAGTTTGCACATTTAGAAAATTAGACTTAACTTAAAAAAACTTTCACTAAGATGTACTATATCCCCAAAATCTAATAAGAAATTAATTTTATAAATAATTAATGTTTCACAAAAACATGATAATGTTAAATCTGTAGCTTCAGGTTAGTGAGGGTGGATTCTTTTACACTGGTAGAAAAAACTACTTTCTTTCCTATTAAAGAACTCTTAATTTTATCAACAAAGCACAACTTCATTATTACCTTATTTATTTATTCATCTATGTATTGAATTTGTTTCATTATTTTGATTATCTTTAGAAAAGGATTCCCAACTACTAAAACATGCCTAGAATAACATTGATACTAATACCATGGAGGGTTATTAAACATGAAAGTTTTATGACTCGAAAGAATAAATTACCATTACTTATTGAGAAAAATAAACACGGTATAACATTTCTATTCAACATGGCACACAAACCAAAGGTGTCAAAATATTCGATTGAACTTTGACTGAGAACAAGAAGGTAACTAAATTGGTCAAGCCACGCTACACTACAAATTTTCGTAGACTGATATAATATCAAAAAGTAAAATACATATAACAAGGTGATGATCGAGTTTTATTCCTCACAAAGATAATTACAATTTTAGCTACAAAAGGATAAGACAACTTTATTTCACAAAAACTAAAATCCAAGGCAAGAGGCCTTCCAAACTCCTTTACAAGTACCATTCAAAGATTTACAACACATTAGACATTCATACAAGGAACTTCATAAATCAAATGATGAAACCTTTACAAATCTTTCCTTTATCTACTCACACAAGCCATCTACACAAGTATTAACTTGAGTCAGTTTGCAAGAACTGAGCATGATAAGAGCTACAACATAAGACATGGTGTTGTTACCTAATTTTTTATAGAAGGAAAACTATTGTTAAAGAAACAACCCCAGAAATACAGGTTAAAATTTGTGAAAAGACTTTCCAGTAAATCAATAAGGAAAATAAATCTCATAGATCCAACAAGGAGTAGTATTTAAATATGATCTCATCAATTCAATCCTATTGAGTCTATTTCAAACACCAATATGCACTTTTACCAATTTCTAATCATCTAAACATGGGTATTTAGGAAGGAAGGAATTCATATGTCCTATACTAACCTTATCCTTCCAGTCAAATCACAACTCAAGTCCCTCAACTAAACATATTCTAACTTTTCAAGAAGAAGCACAAGTCTTGAACAACTACCATTCTCTAATCAGTATAGAAATATTTATTCAAAATTTTGTGACCTAGAAGAACTAAAAGATAAACCAAAATCTAAATACATTTCATCAACTACTATACTATTTTAGGGCCCAACATAGATTCAAAAATGGGATTGATCAGAACAAGTTCCTACACTAAGGTGAGGAAGATTCATTCAGTTAAAACAAGACTAGATAACTTACATATGAAGCTTTCAAGGTAAGGGTGATTAAGTAGACTACTCAAAATCTATCATGCCAACAATGGAAAAGAAATCACTAATTCTCTTTAGACAACAATTTCCTATAAAAAAGTAAATAATTTCAAACCTATTAATTTCATTGGTGTGTTCATTTATGAGAGTCATTTCCAATACGATGATATTTAAAACTACAACCATATTTTAAAGGGAGGAATTAAATATTAAAAAAAAAAAAGAAAATAAACTCCTAATCATTCTTCAACAATCTCCGTCAATTCAATCATGCCATAAGTTTTCCACTATACTATAATCCACATCCTATCAGCTATCTACAAGAAGTTGTATACAATCAAAAATGGCTTAACATGAACGGAATTCTATCACCTATGTCCCTTCGAACCAAGTCCCTTTCATGGTCTAAATATTGATTCCATCAAATAGATAAACAATTCCACATGAATTAAATGTACTTACTAAGCATGCCTATAGGAGGTCTATTCTAGCATTGACAAGACACAACAACATAAGGATAGGGAACTCCAGAAAGGTCCACCAAGATACTAAAATCAAGAATCCACCAAATCAACTCATACTAATATAGCCAAGATGACAGAGAGAGAATTATAACACAACATGCACTTCAAGTGATCAAGCTACAGATTGAATACACAAGAAAATTTCTACATAAGTCTAAGGGATCAAGGACACCAACAGTTCTAATCAACAAAAATCATAGAATACATCCTTCTCTTGATAAAAATCAGGATCCAAGTTATAAGGATAAAAATGTTTCCTTTAACAATAATTAGAAGTTCATAGTTTAAAATCACACACAATAACCCCACTCAAAGAGATATTTTCATGAAAAGAAAAGTTCATTTAATAAAACATTTAGATAAAAGCAGAAGAATTAAGGTGTAGGGCTTATCATGCCTGAAATTCACTTCCACCAGTTGCATAGACACCTCACCGACCAACAACAACACTCAACGGGTTGAATCTCAGTCCACAAACATCATGGGTGCTAAAACCTCCACATACTCCCACGTTGGCACATGCAAGGAACTCTCAAAACCATGAGTGCATCTATCTGAAGAAATGAGGTCCCAAGGACTGCCTTGATGGTAGTGAATACACAAAAATGGGTTTAATGGAAAGGCCCCAGGAGCCCGTGAGAGATAGGGGAAAAACTATACCCCCAAAACCTTACAACATACTCCCATCTTGTGTCAGAATGGGATAGTTAGTGAAGGGCAATAATAACAAATGAAACAAAGGAAAAGTGTTTTCTAAATAGCCATGGAAGTAGGAGCAAAAGAGGCCACGCATGAAAAAGTGCAAGAAACCACAAGGCAAGTAAACTACTTTGCAAAACACCTCAAGGAGATGAGGTCACAGGGATGCCACGATTGCAAGGCAAGAAAAAAAGGAAACAAAAAATTAAAACAAAAGCATCTTGATCTAATCACCTAGACAAAAATACATGCAAGAAAGGGAAATAAAAAGCTTTGGAATAGGAAAGAATATTCATCGCAGAACAAAGGAGATGGATCAAGAAGGGTTGCAGGAAAACTTAGGATCTCGTATACATAGCGTGGAGGAAACACATGGCCAATTTTTTTTTGACTAAAAACCTACAAGAGATGTGGTCTCCAGGAAACGCCTTCACAAAGGATAAGAACATAAAACAAAGGAATCATGAAATCAGCCTTGCTTCACCCCCACACCATCACCACAGGTTCTAGTGTGAAAGATCTCACATTTTCCAAACACACCCACACAGCCAGGGCAAGAAGTAGCTTGAAGAAGGTATGGACATCCTCCCATGCACGCAAGAGAGGATCCTTCAATCCAACATTAGAAGAGAAAACCCCTATTACAAAGACCCACAAATAATATCCTAACTCCATGATGGCCAACAACAAAATGGAAGGAAAACACCTCAACATGCCTAACAAAAGGCCCCAAACAAAAAGAAAAATAATGTGTCCTTCTATCCCACGCCAGGAAAGCCAATTAACATGGGCATAAAGGAGATAAAAAGGGGTATGTGTCCCCACTTCCAAGGCATATCCACGCCACACAAGTAGAAGACCAAGAGGGAAGAAATCAATAGTCCCCATGCCAACAAGAAGGATAATGCATCATTAAGAATGGCAGGTCGGTGGTTAGAATATCAAACTCTCCTTCAATTTAAATGATGAAAGCAAGCATGTAGGTGACCTAAATGACCAAAGGGGAAAGACTAGTGGTTGGAGTTTTCAACGGCAGCTCAGGACAATGACCAACCATGGCACGACCACAGGGTAAGTTCTTCCTTTGCGTGAAATGAGGCTCACGCTACAGAAATGATCAATAATAAAATAAAATATCTTTTGAGTAATTAATATAATATTGATAAAAATTGACACTAACATCAAATAATTGTCAATCGAAAAATTAAATTATATTATTATTGTCATTATTTTTTAAAAATTATTTTTACGACTAAAAAAAAATTTATTAATCATATTAATAATGACTAATAGGAAGGCTAGACAACACGAGAACAAGATTTTCCTTTAATAGGATAATTATACAGGACGCTACAAGGTCCATAACTAGAGGTGTCAGCTATGACTGAGAAGGTAAGATGGAGAGGAAGGGTGTTAATTCTTCACCACAACAAGGATGAAGTCAACTAATGGTCAATGGGAGCACACACACAACCTTCCCACAGCTTATCAACAGGGTCATTGGGGCAAGAGCCGGGGTAACATGAATGAGGCATTACATTCTCCTCCCCTTAAGAAAGCATCGTCCTCGATGTGACATAACACAAAAGGAGGGAAAGGTTGTAAGCACCAAGGAACAGATAAAGGAAAAGTGCACCCTATGGTTAAAATTTCATTCGTTAAAGCACGACTATGGGGTAGCCTTAGAAACATTTTGAAGAAATTTTAACCTTTTAAATTTCTATGAGGATTTGAAGTTCCTCTTATTCATTATTTCATTAGTCTCTTTCCATTAACATTATTCCTAATTTCAGTTCTTTAAAATTTCATTGTTGTAGAATTTTAGTTTATTCCTTCTTGTGGGTGCCCGACATGAACTACTATCACAACACCCTACCAGGGTCATACAAAACACTACAGATTCACAAGCATACAAGTACATACTTCATGATGGTACCACACCACAAGAGATTAGTCAATTTATGGAAGGGAACATGCATGGTCCACATAACATAGTACTTGTCACACATCTATGACTGATGTATAGAATACTCGAACAAAGTGTACTGTGACAACCAGACATTTCCTCAATTCCACAGATGAATATTTCACATAACTCGAACAAAAGCTACAGGTACATAGTGTACACAAGGGCATCAACGCCATATCCACAACATCACAAAACATATCCAACTATCCATGAGTAGACATCACATAACATAACAAATCACCACTCACACACACACAATAACTCAACATATCTCCTCAAGCTTATCAATCAATCACTTATGCCACACCTCAAGTCTCATCCCTCAATATCACTCCCTCACATGCCACCTCAATATCTTATTCCTCCCTCAATCTCTTTTGCCTCTCTCAAGTCTCTTATGCCTCCCTCAATCTCTTATGCCTCTCTCAAGAGGATGGTTTCCCTATGGCCATAGGACACATAGAGTACAAGGCACCCTAACCCAAGTGACATAATAACTTGTGGTTAAACAACCCACTAGTTATCTTTAACTCCTGGGGTGCATACCCCATATAAAAAGGGTTCCATAGGTCTAACCATTCCATGGTGCATCCCATGACCCTATTCCACACATCACGATAATAGAACCAACATAGAAATCTGATCCAAATGCCAAGTGGAAAAGTACAAGCCTTAGGAAAGGCGGTAAAATCTTAAAATTTAAAAGAAGATTCAAAACCAAGCAAAAAAATTGCCAAATAGCCATAGTTAGTGTCAAAAAAATCCACATGTTAGTACCACAAACCAAGGAAATGCCCAAAATATAAAACATGGACAATCAAGAAAATTGTTGGTCCTTGTAAAAATAAAATAAAAAATTCAATTTATGAATAAAATACACATATAAGAATAACACATTATGATGACTATATGACATTATTTGGCCACCAAGGGGGTATTCAATGAGTCATTAGCACTCAGAACATCGAGCCTCATATGTAAAATAATGTATCAATAGTACAATTGTCATCATCTCTATTGAATCATCCTTCCACCACTTCGACAAGGCTAAACATAGTCATAGTTACACTTAGGTTGCATCCATACAAAAACCACATAAGGAGAGAGAAAATGAGAATAGCTTGTCATCTAGGGAACTAAAAGTTGGCTCGAGTTACTGGCCCATGGTATACAATTCCTCACTCCAAACATACACTTTTACCGATTTCCCTCGGGTCGGTTAGTGTAAGGTTCACAACATAACATGTATGCACAATACTACACAATGGTACTTCACACATATTAACATAGTTCCTTCGCATGGTACATAAACAAGGTAAATCACATACATAACATTCATGGTTTACAACACACCACATCACCACATCACCCAAAGTGCAATCACTATATGATAGGGATCATACACTCACCATATGTCCCAAATTTACGACATTAATCATTACATATTACATGAATTTTACTTATGATGAGAACAATTACAACACATAGTCAACCGCCATATAACATGGGAATGCACACATTTCTACACAAATGCTAATGACATCATTAAGAAAGCTAGTTCACTACAATCAACCTGGCCACACAACATATCAGCACACCCACACATCACGAATGCCAAAAGGATCCAACACTCTGAAATCAACAATCACATTTCTTCCACACACACCAAAAAATAGTGTTCACACTCAAATTCACATATAATTCCTAAAAAGAGAGAGAATACTCTCATCTTTAACACATCAACATGCCATCAGTTACACACTAAGTGACATACACAACATGTGCGCTAACAATATCATAATTACGACATAGTTCACATCACGCTTAAATCACATTACTCTTCCAATATCAACCACCATCATGCAACACCATCATGTAACACCAACTCCAATCTGGCCTAGAGGTTCGAGAGCATGAACCTCTGCTCTGATACCAACAATAACATTCACCACTGACCAAACACACAAGACAACATAGAGAGATACATGATATTTTTTTTACTTGTTTGAAGTATAGTAAAACATTACAGGTGGACAAAAAGGCTACAAATAACTCTTTGAACATCCTAAAACAACGATGACCACATAAGCAACACAAAAACATCCAACACCCATTAAAGACAATTCACTTTTCTCTTTGAAAAGGCACCATGAAAATTCCAACCACAATACACTATCTTAGTTAAGTGCACCCCTACGGTGTAAAATCCTTTAAGGTTATTTATTTTACTGATACACGGCCTTCAATCTTGACTTACGTTCTAGGAGATTCTTGTTATGGACCATACAATTCTTCTTAAAAGGTTAGATTCCTTTCTTTTATTCTAGAGACATCTAGGTTGGGATAAAACTTTCCAAAAAGGATCATCTTTAATATGACAATTATTTGACTAATACGTAATGAGATTTGTTGGTACCCAAATTGATTCTCCTTCAAATTATGAGCAACATCATAGGTTTGGCAGGAAGCTTAGAAACAGATAGATCATAGTGAGTCATTTTGTAGCTAGGGATGGGATCTAACTGACCCTCTTTCACTCAGATGTGGAGAAATGGATAGCACCCTGAAAAGGATTTGATCTATCCTCAGTAATTTATGGTTGTTCCTTTCAACCAGGGTGAGAGAAACCTTTTGTATCCTATTTTTATGGAGGAGACGGGGAATTCCTTCCTTGTGAAGTTTTTAAGAAGACCTTGAAGAGAATACGATCAATACAACAAAACCTAACTTTCACGAGTTCTCACTTTAGATAATGGAGATATTTTCTAAGCAAGGTTCGAGCCACTAAAGACAATGAAAACTTGAGTGTTTCCATGTGTTTTGGTAATAGAAATTGGGTAGTTGTATACACACAAGAAAAACAGGGGTAGTATGGGTAGGATTAAATTTTTGGAATGATTGTTAGGTGGGAGGTGAAGCGGGATAAAGTTGATTATACCAAGTCTTTGAGGACTTTTACAAAAATGGAAAGATCAAATCAAAAGAATACTTCTAGGTAGCTAAGATGTTCCTTAATCTAGAATATGTGGTTCAATGGAGAACCAAATCAACACTTTTCACACAAACTTCAAGGATCCAAAATTAAGGCTCAAATTGGAAAACTTAACAAAACATTACCAATCTCTGTTTCGTCACGCCTAAGATACCCTCAAGGGCTAACAAACAATCTTGTAGTCATGCTAGGAGTCACAATGATTTTAAATTTGTTTATTTAAATATCAAATGAAATCTTTTCTAATAAATGAAATTGCAAATGCCACCAAACTATCACAAGGATAAGATCTTCTATGATTCACATAGATTTCAATGTAAGAATGCAATAGGAACAAGAAAAACTACTTGCAGACATTCAAAAATGAAGCAAACACAATTTTTCCCAAAAATAACACAGATTAACTAAAGTTTGATTAAATTTATCAGCAACGAAAAGTTTCTCGAACAATCTTAGATCTTTTCAATGGTTGTACACTCACAACCACCTTGACATGATCAAATTTAACACAAAGGAGATAAATATGTTTCTTCAGATAGCTTCTTAGAAAGACGTGTTCTATCAAGCATTTCTCTTAGAAAATCATTTTTTACCTTTCACACTCCAACCGTCTAACCTTCAACCCTTTTTATAGAAAATTCATGCCTATTCATAACATTTTACAACAGAGCCTTTTCCCAAAAAAATCCAAACATTGACTATGCTAGTCTTTGGCCATGATTCCGATCGTGATTCCCAAAATCAGATCTATAAAAATTGTCAGTGCTCGAGGGGTGGATTTCTTTGAATATCTCTCACATTCAACTCCTTTTGGTAGATCAATTTTCACTTTACTCGCTAACCACTTCTTCCCCTAATTTGTCAGATCTGGTTCTTTGCGTGCTCAGGAAGAAAAAATGGAAGATCAAATCAAGCCAGAGGTCAGATCTCATCTTAATGGAAAAAGACATCCCCAAATATTCCTCACCAAACTTAGATATAAAATTTACTCTGCTTTTGTGTTTGGCGTGCAAGAAATATCGAGAATCATGAAGACTCGCATCTCCAGGAGCTTTGGAGTGAAAATGGCAGAAAAATCAAATACAAATGCACATTTATCGTTGATTTCTATTTTGAATTTGGAATTTCCACGTGGGAGATCAAATTTAAAATGGGCTTGCAGGTTCCCTTTTTCCTTTAACAACTTTTAGAAAAATGTAAATTTTTCACATTTTGCTCCACACCTCCACTTTTGAGAAATGATCCTGACACGTGTCCTAAGGTGGGTCCCAAAGGAACTGTGGCTAAATCCTACTATTTCACCTCCCTTTTGGAAAAGGGAAAATTTTCCAAGTTTCCCCATGACTTTGCCCTTCTTCCTTTGAAAAATGTGTCTATCGGTTATCCCAATGTGTGTCCCAGGTGGAAATGTGCTCTCCTTTTTCATAAAAGGATTTTTTCCAAATTTCCATCGAAATCCCGCACCTCCACCATTGATCTGGAACAAAATTTTGACTATCCTTTGTCGGGATTTCGACCATTTTTATGTTTTAATCCTTTTGATGACAAGGTGCAAAAATCCAAGCTGCCTACGATGGTTCACTTCCCAACCCTTTGACTTTTGAAATTGTCACACATCACAATGTCGCATCTTGACATGGTCCTTAAAAGTTGAGACCTTGAATGAGCGCAAGCTCACCACGTGTCTCGAGGCCCTTTAATAAGTTCCAAAAAGTCTAAGGAAAGAAGACCGAGCGAGATACCTCCATGTCTTATTATGGCATAATTTCAAAACCCTCAAGGCTTCAAAATTACTCGGTGAGGACACGCTTCCATTTTAGAATTTTACTCCATTTTTATAGAAGGGAAGAACATCCAACTTTCCTACGAAGGTGCACATCTTCACTTTTAACCTTGCCATGTGTCCTTATGGAGGGTCAAAGTAAGACTTTTCGCTGCCATTTAAAATTCACTTTAATCAAAGCCTGGTGGGGCCGCGGGGTGGGTTCCAATTTTTGGCCAAAGTAGCCTAAAAGAATTTAAAAAAAAAAAAAACCCACCACGCCCCATCTAATTAGAAGAATCCACGTAAGTGCCCAAAGAACCAATCAGAATTGAGCGGAGCTACGGGAACACATTTAACTTTTTGGAAAAAAATAAAAAGTGATAAGTTAGAGCATTTTCCCTTGAGTCCCTAACCAACCAAAAGAAGCCACGTTTATTGTTGGTTCAAGCATGTAAATTTGATAGGGACAAATGCTGTCAAACCATAAAATGCATTAAAATGACCATTTGATCCTGGAGATGAAATTTTCTCCAAGGACAGAGAATTTAGAAATGTTACAAGGCTCAAATACATTCCTTCGAGCTACATCCATTCATTTTTCCTCAAGTATTTAGGGAAAAAATGACAAGGACAACAAATCCTGACTGTGGAAAGTGGAAAGAATAGGAGAGCCGAGTTTTAGATGAATAGAGAATGGGAGACCCAAATTACAGACCCTTTCCAAACAAATAGAGAAACAAGGAAACAACCATGGATCCATACATGATCCTCAACCTAGGAATAAATTGATTATGAAAAAAAAAGGAAGGCAAAGACTTCTCAGGCACAACATGGGGAGATAAAATATGGTAGAGGCCATAAATTGATATATTTTCAATGGAAAAATGGGGCGAGACTATTTTGAGCACCAACATCAGCTTTGACTTGGGGATGGGCACTCCCTGCAAGTGCCACAATAACAAAGGTAGAACAAGTGCCAAAAATATCCATTGCGAAAAGGATTCAGCTTATAGAGTAGAGAAACAAAGCCATCTCCCAAAAACAAACAAAGAAACCAGCAAAAATAGGTCTCTAAGGACCAGAACGAGCAAAAACACAAAAACTAGAAAACAAACCAACAAACTATACACTATACAAATGATGCTCATCTTGATTCTGGGGAATCAATCTAGGAAATGTTTTAGATGCTTTCCATTAACAGGTAGATCGAGCAATTCCCCATCTAAGTCCTTCAGGAAGAAGGTATGTTCACCAATCCTAATATCAATGGAGTAAGGGCCCATCCATAATGCATCAAATTTTCCATTCTTGCCCTTATCTTCATGCCTACTATCCCATAGCAACACAAGATCTCCAACATTGAAAGCTCTAGGAGTGACCTTATTGTCAAATAATTTCTTCAGCTTTTCTTTGAACTTTACATGAATTTCATGAGATACCCTCCTTTCTTCATCAAGTTCAATAATCTAGTTATTGTGGGCATAATATAGACTTACTTCTTGATCTTCCAGTTGTTGCATGAACTGATATGAGGATAATTGCATATGTAGGGGCAGCATGGCCTAAGTTCCATACACCAACTCAAATGGACTCTTCCCAGTGGCTCTTTTAATAGTAATTCAGCCCAGACATAAAACTTCAACTACTCACCCCATTTTCTCTTGTTAAGCTCCAAGGTTCTTCTAATAATCTTTAGCAAATTTTTATTACTAGACTCAGCTTGTCCATTTCCTTGGGGATTATAATTAGAGGAATATATCAAATTTATCCCATATTCTCTACACATTTCCACCAAGGTTTTAGCTCTGAAACTCATGGAATTGTTAGCAACAATTTTGACTAGCACCCCAAACCTACAGATGATATGGTTCAACATGAAGTCCATGACAATTTGGTGTGTTTCTCTCTTGGTGGGGATTGCCTCCACCCACTTGGTGAAGTAATCAGTGGCTACAAGAATCCACTTATGGCCAGCACTTGAAGGATCTGAAATTTCACCAATGAAATCCTTTCCCCATTGCTTGAACGGGGCTTCATTTGATATAGGTTGTAAAGGAAGGGACCACTGAAGCTTTCATTCTTTTAGAGAAGTGTTGGAAACTCTCGTATCTTCTAACCAAAAGAGTTGCATCCTTAAAGATAATTGGCCACCAATAACCAGCCCTTGGGATCTTGTGTCTTTGTGAGATTTCTAGCAAAATTCCCCCACAAACTCCTCCATGGAGATCAAAAATTATCTTGGGGGCTTCATCTTCAATACCGCACCTTAAGAAAACTCCTCAGTGTTCTTCCAAGCTAACCCATAGTCAGCAATGACATATTTCTTGGAAGCCAAATTAAGGGCCCTTTTACGGTTCTTACTCAAATACTTAGGGTAATATAAATGTCCGAGATAAAAATCACATCCTTGTAGCTCTCGAGAACTCATCAATTTTTCAAAGAAATCTAGATTTCTTTCTTCTACCTCATTCACCTCAATATTTTTCAAGTTTCTCTATGCCATATGCTTAGCCAAGCCCAAACCTCTCACCAACTTTGTGATTTGGATGTCCATGTCATATTCTTGCAACTTGTTCACCCATCTGCATATTTTTCTTGAGACCTCCATCTACGATAAGATGTCTTTGACCATGGTGTGGGGAAAAAAAGTAAAAATTTTGGAACTCAGAATGTAAGCCCGAAAACCTTTGTTTCTTTAACCAAGGCAAATGCCTGTTTCTCCATAGTAGTGTATTTCAGCTTAGCTCCCTACAATGCCATCTTGAAAAAGGTAATTGGCCTCTCAACCCCTTCATCACCCTTCTACAACAATACAAATTCAATAGTGTTTTTTGAAGCAAAAGAAAACAATTCTAAAGGCTTCTTATAATCTGGAGCTGCTAAAACAGGGGCATGCTTTAATACCTCATTGATCCTGTTGGGTTAGTTAATTATGCATAGTATATATTAATTATTTAATTAATTATATTAATTAAATAATGTTGTTATATGGTTTTTAAACCATATTTGTCTTATTCCATAGTTATAGGATTATTTTTTGCATAGTTGCAACTTAATCATTTGTTTGGATTACTTTAATTGTTGCTTCCGGATGTATTATGGAAGCTGTTGTATTTTTGGTTTTACCTATGCAACCTCTCTTTTATCTGCACATGATTGTAAAATACCCATAAGTATTATAGTCCATCTATTGTAACCTAGTTGATTTCACATTAATATAATTCACAAGCTACTATCCCTATTTTGTGAAATTACATTTGGTTTTAGAGCAAGTTGAAGGATATTGGAGGATTGCAGCAGAGTTTGAGGAGCATTGGAGAAGCTTGTGCAAGAAAAAGAGAGCTAGAGTTGCCTCTGTAACTTCCCAACCCCATCCCTTGCAATACCACCATCAAATTCCTCAAAACTACCATCAAATTCCTCAAAACAACCTTTATTCATTGCGAGTAAGGTTGAGTAGGATATAGAATTTACCAAGGAAGAGGTTACAAGCTCAAAGGAAGGAAGAAAAATGATCTAAGGTGCCATACACACTCAAACCGCCTTCATTCTTGCCAAAACCACATGTCATTTTTTCTCTTTGCTGGATTTTTTGCTCAAAACCACCTTTCCAAAACCGTGGTTTTTTGAAGAGGTGCTTGAGTTTTATAGTTTAAAAGTGTTTAATTACATTTTGCTCTTGACTTCTACTTTTTAGCTTAGGTGCCCAAGTGGCTACCATAAATTTTGTAAGACACTTCCCATCAAGAGAGGTCAAGGGGTCAAATCCCCCTCCCTCACCCACTACCAAATTTGGTTGAAAATTTAGTGGAACAACTAAATTTAGTGGGAAATTCAAATTTAGGTATAACTAACTAAATTTAGTGAGAAAACCCCTATTTTAGGAAAGAACTTTTTTTTCTACACTATGCATATTTTTGCATTCTGAGCACTTTTTTCCAAAGGAGGGCTACCTAAAAACATCATTTTGAGCTATTTTTTACCATTTTTTTCAGCAAGAAGTTGTATTAGGCTCCACAGGTCACTGGGGCCTGCAAAACAATTTTTTTCCCCTTCCATTCAATTTTTTCTAGTTTTTGAATGTAATTACATGCTACAATATATTTTACTAATTTTCAGGTTGCCATAATTCAAATACAAACTTTGTAACTGATTAGAAGCTTGCAAAATTGTAATTAAAAATGACAAAAAAATTGGTTATGTAACACTCACAAAATCCTAGATCTCATTCGCAGCATTTGATATATACGGTTCCTCACTGGGAAGTGCTTACGAGTAAAACCATTATGACTACTACTACAATTAACGCCTAATATAGCTGTAATAATGTCGTCAGGCATCAACCCCTTAAATTGACGGGGAGTAATAAGGACACAGTGCACACACTATGAGCTATCTCATTTTTCCGTGAATGATTGCATGACATAAATCCAGACTAAGAAATTATCTAAGTATATAAAAACATTATGCACATGTATGAAAATATTTCTTTGAGCTTGTGTAAATAATCACATAGACTTCTTTCAGTATTGTTTTGGTACCACGTATTGAATTCTTTCATGTACGTTAATGCCTCTTTCACGTACCACCAAGTATATAGAAAGGGCAAGATTCATCCACGTACTACTAGGTATATCAAAAGGGCACTTATATAGAAAGTTTTGGTATATCAAATTGATGGTATGTAGATTGGAAGACCTTATACCTTGAGTGATAAGAGATAAACCCCATCGAGTGATCTCGTGAAATGGGAACCAATTCCCTCAAATATTTTCTTCCGGATTCACAACTACTCAAAGGAAACAAATATGTTGCATGGAAGAAAAAAATCAAGACATTGCTTGAGTTTGAAGAGATCTACTGTTGTGAATGGTACTCGACCGGATAAACTACGATACAACACAATAACAACAATTTGATAAAGTATATGGAGAAGGCCAAACTCATCATCTTGTTTGGAGTGTTCAACGATGTGTAAGCCCACATTCAAGATGTAAAAAAACCAAAGAAGCATGGGATAATTTGAGCACAGTATACGAGGCAAAGAAGAAGAATGTTATATTGAATTTGCAGAGTCGATTACACACATTGAAGTTCAAGAAAAATGAAAAATAGAAGCTTTCTTAAGAAGAGTTACATAATTCAGGGCTTCACTTCTATCACTTTGGGAGAAGCGGTCTCGGGTGATGCACTCATTCCCATTGTTTCGAGAGCACTACCCTCTTCTTACCTCATTTTTGTAACAACCGAATCCTATCAAATACGACCATTAGTTTTGACAAATTGGTAAAATTACTGCAACAAGAGAAA
The DNA here is from genome assembly GCA_018340775.1 of Taxus wallichiana var. yunnanensis. Lineage (NCBI taxonomy): Eukaryota > Viridiplantae > Streptophyta > Pinopsida > Cupressales > Taxaceae > Taxus > Taxus wallichiana. Next base: position 206,075,263 of record CM031240.1, read on the forward strand.
GCCATACATAATAAGGATGATGAAGAGGAGAAGGAAATTTCTTCACATCAAAAATGGAAAGGTAAAGGTAAAGGAAAATCTAATTCCTATCAAAATAATGAAAATCAAAATCAGTATCAAGGGGATAGACAATAGAAGAAACTATGTCCAATTTACAAAAGAGGACATAACCTAATAGATTGTTGGTATAATACTTACAAGAAAGGTTCATCAAGAAACTATGGACCTCCACAAAAATATCACAAGGGACATTCTAACTACAATCAAGAGTAGGAAAAGGGAACTCAAAAAGAAGACCCCATCAACAAGGAAATATTTTTGAGCAACAAGAACGTCAGATGATAATGAAGACTACTGTTCACTTCTCCATCAAGTGAACCATCCATGTCATCTAGTGATGTTTGGTATGTTGATTTGGGGGCCACTGGACACATGACTAGTCATAGAGACTAGTTTATTTCTATGAGGGACACACCATTGGAAAATCATGTTTCATTGGGGGATGATTCTTCATATACTGATTCAAGGATTGGGAACATTTATCTACCCCTTGCTTCACACAACTTTAGAATTTCAGATGTCTTATATGTCCTTGCATTGACAAATAATATGCTTTCAATTAGTCAACTCATTGATCACAACCTAAAAATTGACTTTGATAGTCATTCAGGAAAGAAAACATGTTTAATTCGAGATAAATCATGAGGCTCGAAAATAGTTACAAAAGACTTCAGTGTGGGACGCATGTTCAAACTTGATTTTGTTCACAGAGACGATCAATCACTTGTGGCTAAGAACTCCACCTCAAAGCACGGTTGTGGCATCGGAGACTTGGTTATGTAACTTTCAAGTATCTCGAGACACTTCGTCGCCGTAATATGGTACATGGGCTACCATCTCTTCAGAAAGGTTACAGACAAGTTTCCTCACTACCTAGCAGGAAAACAACATAGAGCTTCATTCCAAAAGTGTACATTTTGAGCTCATTGCAAACTTGACCTGGTTTATACCGATCTTTTCGGTCCGATGCAACCAATTCATTACGGGTTCCAATACTTCATGCTTTGTGTTGTTGTGACTACTCAAGAAAAATGTGAATTTTTTTCTTTGCAAGAAAAGTGAAGCTTTTTAAAGTTTCAAGAAGTTCAAAGCAGAGTTGAGAATGAAACTCATTATCACATCATAAATCTCCACTCAAATCGAGGGGAGGAATTCACCAATAATGAATTTAGAGACTACCTACAAACTCATGGGATTCATTGACAAATGCCTCCTCCACACACACCACAGCAAAATGGTGTTGTTGAGAGAAGAAATCATACTATCATGGAAATGGTGCGATGCATGATCAATGACTCTGGACTTCCAAAGATATTCTGGGCCGAAGCATCCAAGACAACAATGTATTTGTTGAACAAATTGCCCATAGTTTCTCTTGAAGGACTAACACCACAAGAAGCATGGTTAAAGTGGAAATCATCTATTGCACACCTTAGAGTATTCAGGTGAAAAGCAAGCATGCACATACCCAACTAGAATAGAAAGAAATTGGACATGAAGTCATAGAAAATCAACTTCATTGGGTATAGTGAAGAGACTCTTTGGTATAGATTGATTGAACCTAAGACCAGAAAAGTCTACACCAGCAGAGATGTTGAGTTTTTTGAGAAGAAGGAAGTAGAGACTCCTCCTCTAGACTCACCAGATGTAGATTTTTCTCCAATTGTAAAAATTGAAGCTGATATTCCCTCATAAGATGAAAGTGATGATGTGGATGATGGTGTTGATCAGATAGAATCACAACCCATAGGAATAGTTTAGCGTATGACCAAGTGGTGTACTAGCACATTACGAGATTCAAGAATGGATGCTCCACCAGATACATCCACCCCTGGACAACAAACTCTCAGTAAAGAAAGATAAGAAGTTAAATTTTCTTTCATGAGTAGAGTTATTGAATCTGATGAGCCCTCTATAGTCTAGGAAGCCCTATGGTCAAAATATTGGAAAGATGTCATAGATTCTAAATATCAATTAGTGATGAAGAATAACACTTCGTAGCTTGTTGATCTTCCACCAGGAAAGAAACCTATTGGATGTAGATGGATATTTTAAAAAAATTACAAAGTAGATGAGACAATAGATAAGTATAAATAAAGAATTGTAGCTAAGGGGTATGCACAAAAAGAAGGCATTGAATATGAGGAGACATTTTCTCCCATAACTAAGATGAAAATGATCGGGATGATCTTTGCTCTAAGCCTGCAGTTTGACTAGAAATTCCATCGGATGGATGTAAAAGGACTTTCCTAAATGGAGATCTACAAGAAGAAGTCTACATGACTCGGCTTTGAGGGATATGTAGTACTTGGTCAAGAAGAAAAGGTATGTAGACTCAAGAACTCTCTGTATGGCCTTAAATAGGCACCCCGGGCATGGTACATCAAGATTGATGAGCATCTCATATAACATGGTTTTGTTAGAAATCCGTACGATCCCAATATTTACCTCAAAAATAAAGAGGGGATATTATGATTGTCGTTTTCTATTTCGACAATCTAGTCATCACTAGTAGTTGAGTGAGGATTATCGATGTAATGAAGAAATATCTTAATCAATCATTTGACATGACCAATCTTAGGATGATGCACTATTGTCTTTGATTGGAAGTATGCCAGATAGAGAATCACATTTTGTTTCTTAGATTAAATATACCAAGAATATGCTCAAGAAATTTAGGATGATGGATTACACACCAATTTCTACACCCATGGAGAATATATTTCAGTTATCTCGTTCAGATCCATCTCCTGAGGTAAGTGCCACTCTCTATCGGTAGTTGATCGGGAGTCTCATTTACTTGACCTACACTAGACCAGATATCAGCTTTGTAGTAAGCTATCTATCTAGGTTCATGCAGGAACCCAAAGTGTGTCATTGGAAAGTAGCAAGGTGCATCTTAAGATATCTCAAAGGATCAATGGATCTTGGTCTAGAATACAAGAAGAACGACAATTTCTTCTTGATTGGATATTTGGATTCAGATCATGCAGGTAACATTGATGATAGAAAATCCACTTCTGGATTTGTATTCTTTATGGGATCTGGACCAATATCATGGGGAAGCAAGAAACAACACTTTGTTTCTCACTCTTCCATAGAAGCTGAGTATCGTTCTACAGGAGAAGTTTTCTATGAAGTGATTTGGCTACGTTGCATACTAGAAGGACTTGGAATACCACAAGACAAACCAACCACCATGTATGTTGACAATGAAGGTGTTCTCAAACTTGTTTGCAATCCATTTTTTCATGAGAGAACAAAGCATATTGAAGTACATGTTCATTTCATATGTGAACATGTGTTGAAGCACAACATCCAGCTTCAATTTTGTCCAATCAGTTGAACAACGAGCAAATATTTTCATGAAGTCACTTGCATGTGACAAGTTTGAGTTATTTAGAGAATTCCTCTCCTCATCTCTTGAGACAATTCCCTATTAAGGGGGAATGTTAGGTTAGTTAATTATACAAAGTATATATTAATTATTTAATTAATTATATTAATTAAATGATGTTGTTATATGGTTTTTAAACCATATTTGTCTTATTCCATAGTTATTGATTATGTGTTGCATAGTTGCAACTTAATGATTTGTTTACTGAGTATTAATTTAATTGTTACTTCCTAGATGTATTATGGAATTTGTTGAATTTTTGGTTGTACTGTGAAACCTCTCTTTTACGCACATGATTTGTAAACTACCTATTAGTATTGCAGTCCATCTATTATAACCAAGTTGATTTCACATTAATATAATTTATAGGCTATTATCCTCGTTTTTGAAATTACAATCCCATTGAAATTTTTAATGACATCCTCCTCCCATTTGATGGCCTCGTCCTTCTTCAACATACCGGTGATTGGAATGGTAAATTGGGAAAAGTTTGATATGAATCTTCGATAAATTTTATCTACCCAAAGAAGGATTTAATCCCCTTCTTGGTTCTTGGAATTGGGAACTGGTGATGGCCTCTACCTTTTCTGGATCAATCATTACTCCCTCTTGTGACACAATGTGACAAAGAAACTTTTCCTTCTGCACTCCAAAGTGGCAATTCTTTGGATTGAGTGAAATAGCATACTCTCTACATCTTATCAACATCTTTTCCAGGTGTAGCAAGTGATCACCTCGCTTTTTGGAGAACACAGTCACATCATGTTGGTAAACAAAAATAAAATCATTAATGTAACTGAAAAAAGCAACATCCATTTCTCTTTGAAAGGTTTCTCCAACATTCATCAGACCAAAGGGTATCCTGACATACACATAAGTCCCCCAAGGAGTGGTAAAGGCTATTTTAATTCTTTCTAATTCCTTCACCACAACTTGGTTATAACCAGAGAAACCATCCAGGGTAGAAAGAAACTAAGAACAAGTCACTAGTTGCATTATGTTTTCCATGTTTGGTAAAGGATAATTATCCTTCATTAATGCTCTAATCAAATTTCTAAAATCCACACATAGCATGATGTCACCATTCTTCTTTCTAACTTGTAATAAGTTCACAACCCAAGAAGAATATCTTGTGGGCTAAATAATCCCTCCATCCCTTAGTTTCTTCAGTTCTTATTGTATTTTAAGAGATATGAGTGGATTGATTAGTCTCTATTTATTCTGAATGGTTTTGCATTAGATTTCAAGGAGTCTCATGTTGAAATAGATCCTCTCTATATGCCTTAAGTTGAGAATAAGTCCAAGCCATGCAATCTTGATAATTTTTCAACAATTGGACATAAGACTATTTTTCCTCCTTGCTAAGATTGCTTCCCAACCAAATATTCCTTGGATTCTCCTTTGTACCAAGATCGTGATCCTCAATATCCCTTGAGGCTGCTATGCATCTATTAATAATGTGATCAACATTGTCAAAGTTGGACTCAAGAGTAACCAACCCTCTAGGAATGGTAATAGTCTTTAGTTGGATAATGACTTTGCCAAACAAGGTTTCTTTACCCTCTGCTACATACACCATCGGCTCATAATCAATACATTGGTCAAAGCAAACTCTCCTTTATTCTACTGAAATCTTCGACTCACGAGCATCATCATTAAAAACTACCAATGCTTAATGTTTTGGGAGACGGATGATGGCCTTGTCAATACTTCAACATCATATTAACAATATGGGGACACTGCCCAATTATCAAACCGAGATCCCAACATAGTAAGCCTATCTACCACATCATTGAACTTCCTATCATGATGCACAATGTTGAATGAATCAAACATCTCAATGAAATCCCAAATTGCATGCTTGTATTATTTCATTCACTTATTTTTTGTGGCATACAGTTTTCTAACTTACTTGACAATTAATTGCGAATATCCTTTGACAATGATGTCTTTAACAAAATATTTTCAAGTAATCCTCAGCCTAATAATAGTGCCTCATACGTAGCAATTTTATTAGTGCACTCAATCTTTGAGTTTGAAGGAAAATAAAAACTAGTCCTGGCTGGAGAGATCGAGAACAACACCAAAACCATTTCTAAACTTGGAGAAAGCTCCATCAAACAATAGAGTCCAAGGAGAGCCTGCCTATTCAAGACACTTGTACTCTTAAATCTTGTGCTCTTTTCCATCAAGCATATCCTATGAAGTTATCGGCATCAACAATTATGTACAATACTTGAAAGGAGGCATTGTTGGGATCTTCAATATGGTGCAACATATTCCTTTCTCCAAACAACTTGAAATTTTTTCCCTCAATTGGGATGGTGGCATAGGACATAGCCATTTGAACACTCCCACCAACACTTGTAGCCCATTTTCTAGAAAGCAACATACCCCACTTGGGTGGGCGATCAACAATAACTACATCAAGCTTCAAGTTGTACCACCGGATCTTTCACACATCCCACCAATGGCACCTCTCTTGAATCCTTGGTAGTGCATTTCCCATATCTTGTTGTTACTTTAATATCCAGCTCATTCATGAAATCCAAAGGTGTGACATTGCATGATGCCCCTGAGTCAAGCATGAAGTTGTGCAATAACCTACCCTTAATGATTAGAGTGGTGAAGAATGGATCCACATTTACTTGAGATTCCACCAAGTATGTCCCCCAATAAACCTCGGGTGGTTCACCTAGTTCCTCCAACACTTGGTGGTGTTTCTAACTCTTGGTGATTGGGGAGTTTCCACAATGTTTATATTTCTACCCAAGGTAGTCTTCTTCTCTTTCAGCCCCAAATATTAAAAATCCCTTTTCTTGTGCTCAGGAATCCTAAGCAACTCAAAAATTGGAATAGAGATCTTGATCTGACTCAAGACTTGGGCAATATCATAAGGGGAAAACTTTGGCAAGGCAACATTGGAAAGAAGGTTGACATACTCATTAGATGGTACAGGAATTTTGACAACTTGGGCATGAGGAGGGGTATGAGTTTTGTTTGGGACAGTAAGGCCTTTGGCAGATGCATCTTTCTTAGGAGCCTCTTTAGGAATATTTGAAAGCAATGGAGTTTTTGGCTTGGCTTGAGGGCTGTACCATTGACAACCCTAATTCTTGTGTTGTATTCCTTTTCTTGAGCCACAACATCATTTTTCAACAACTTCATCTCCTCTCAAATGGGATTCCTCCATCATACTTCTTTATAATTAAATCTTTTAAATACTCAAACTCATTATTGGAAAGTTCAAAATATTTTCTGCATGTACTTCTAAAGTATGAGAGGGAGCAAGAATAGGTACTGGTGGATGTAGTCCCAAAATCAGCAATGAGTTCTAGCACTTATTACCTCGATTATAGTTGCCCCTTGTTGTGAGCTCATGAAGCAACACATCACGCAAACATCATCATCATTATCATCATCATCTTCTTCTTCTTCTTGTTGATATTCCTCACATGGAGCATGGGGCATGAAACATCTTTCACACCAATCAATGACATTTGTCTCTTCCGCAACATCAAGTCTTAGGGACAAAGGATCAGGTACCATTCTATTTTCCCTAGCTTGGGAGTGTCTATTTCCAAATCCAATAATTCCCTTGCCTCTGTCATTAGATCTTTGGTGATTTATAAACCTGTCTTGGCCTTGTTTCTTGTGTTGACCTTGTGAATTCTGCCCAATTCCCTTTTATGCCGGGCTAATTTGTATGATATTTCTTTAACCCCCACCAAAGTCTTCACAACTTCCTCCAAATCAATGACCTTATTTTTTTCGAGGCTTTTCAGGTTAATTAGTTTTACACCCTCCCTTTTTGGAGGCTTTCTAAATACTTTGATGTTGTTTTCAATTTTAGAGCCATGGTGAAGGCCTACCTCAAATTAGTAGGGTTTTTATCCCTCAAGTAGTAAGAATATTTTTATCAAATGCATCTAAATATTTGATAAAACATGATTCATCACATGGCCTTAAGAAAATAGGCAATCTTCTCAAGGTATTGTTAAAACTTGTGTCAAAATTGTGTCTTGACTCATTAGGATTGCTCTTGATATTTTCACATTCTAATAGAAGAAACCTAAGGTTAGATTTATCACTATAATGCAGTCTAAATGCATTGTTCATCTCTGTCCAAGAATCAATGGAATTATCTAGCAAAGATTTATACCAGTCCCTTGCATCCTCTTCCAGAGTATGGATAAAAAAATTGATATATACATCTTCATGTTCAATCTCAAAGTCTTCCATCATATTGATAAAAATATTTAAATGTTGATCACCAGTTATAGCATTGTTTCCTTGGAACTTTGGTAATCTATTTCTTACATCCTAGGGAACTGCATGTGGATAACTAGCTATCCCTATAAAATTTATAGGACCAAAGGTGTTTACAACAAAATGAGGTTTGGGTGGGGGCAGGGCCATGTTGTTTTGAGGAGGTGACCCTGGATGGGAGACGAATTAATAAGGGGCAGAGGGTATTTGAAACACACGAGTATAGCTTTCAAAATGGATATCCCCTAAAGGCCTTGTTTTCTTGGAAATCCCTATCAAATTTTGAAAAGACAGGAGCATAATGAGAAGAAAAATTTTCAAAATCAAATGAAGGCCCCTCTCCAGATGGAGAATTTAATTCCACAAAAAGACTACCTAATTCATAATAACTTGAATGGAAATATTCAATGATAGACCGGTCACTTTCATCAATGGGGACTTCTTTTCTTTTTGCTGATCTCAAACAACTCTTGAGGCTTTTCTTCCTTCGAATTTTTTTCCTAGCTGCGGAAATAATTTCCTAACGGGATCTCTATCAAAGAAAGATCTTCTTCCTTCCATCTTTGCAAAGATTAGTAACAAAACTCATTTGATAGAGGTTAAGACATTTTGGTACTCATCAAGAATAAGATCAACAGGGAGTTTCCACGAAGGATTTTCATTTTAGTTGTGCAAGTACACTAAAATATGATCTTTCAAATGTCTTTCAATACTAGAAACTAGAAATGGAAAGACACGAGTCTTATTTATCTAGATTTATCAATAAAACTTAGTGCAATAACCTGTAGAAAATAGAAATATTGTATATAACACTTGTAACTTTGAACACATCTTACATTCATGAACAAGGGATGATGCTTCAAATAATGTATTAGCACTTAGAGCATATAAGAACTGTTTACCAGGGTTTGAATATGACTTGCAATGACAATGTCCCCAAAAACAATGCCGAGTAAGGTGTTGGTACCCAGATTGATTCTCCTTTAAAGTCTTAGCAACATCACAAATTTTTTCGGAAGCTTAGAGACAGATAGATCATAGTGAGTGGTTTTGTAGCCGAGGATGGGATCTAAGCGGCTCTTTGTCACGAGATGTGGAGAAATGGATAACACCACGAAAATCATTTGATCTATCCTCACTACTTTATGGTTGTGCCTTTTAACCAAGGTGAGAGAACCCTTTTGTAGCCTGTTGTATATGGAGGAGATGGGGAATTCCTTCCTTGTGAAGTTTTTAAGAATACCTTGAAGAAAATATGATCAATACAACAAAACCTGACTCTCACGAGTTGTCACTCTAGATAATGGAAATATTTTCTAAGCAAGGTTTAGGCCACTAAAGACAATGAAAACACGAGTGTTTTTACATGTTTTCATAATAGAAATTGTGTAGTTATATACACACGGGGAGAAACAGGGGTTGTATGGGTAGGATTAATTATTTTTGAATGATTTTGGGTGGGAGGTGAAGCAAAAGAAAGTTGATTATACCAAGCCTTTGAGGACTTTTACAAAAATAAAAAGCTCAAATTAGAAGAATGCTTTAGGGTAGCTAGGTTGTTCCTTTAACAAGAATATGTGCTTCAATGGAGGCCCAGATCAACACTTTTCACACAAACTTCAAGGATCCAAAACGAAGGCTCAAATTGGAAAACTTAACTGAATATTACCAATATTTGTTTCATCACGCCTAAGATACCCTCAAAGGATAACAAACAATCTTATAGTCATGTTAGGAGTCACAGTGATTTTAAATTTGTTTATTTCACTATCAAATGAAAGCTCTTCTGATAAATGAAATTGTAGATGCCACCAAATTATCACAAGGATAAGATCTTATGTGATTCACATAGATTTCAATGTAAGAATGCAATGGGAATAAGAAAAAAATACTTGCAGACATTCAGAAACGAAGAAAACACAAATTTTGCCCAAAAATAACACAGATTAACTCAAGTTGGATTAAATTATCAGCAGAGAAAAGTTTCTCGAACAATATTAGAGCCTGTTAATGGCTGTACACTCGCAACCACCTTGACATGATCAAATTTAACACAAAGGAGATAAACATGTTTCTTCATATAGCTTCTCAGAAAGATGGGTTCTATCAATATTTTCTCTTAGAAAATCAATTCTGACCTCTAACACTCCAACCTTCCAACCTCCAACCCTTTTAAGAAAAATTCATGCCTAATTATAACATTTTAGAACATATCCTTTTCCCCAAATAAATCCAAACATTGAATGCGTCAGTGCTCACCATGATTCCGATCGTGATTCCCAAAATCAAATATATAAAATATTTTTAGGTGCTCAAGGGGTGGATCTCTTCGAATATCTCCCACATTTAACTCCTTCTTCTGGTAGATAAATTTTCTGTCTACTCACCAACCACTTCTACCCCTAATCTGTCAAATCTGGTTCTTTGCGTGCTCGGGAAGAAAAAATGAAAGATCAAATCAAGCCCAGAGGTTAGATCTCATCTTAATGGCAAAAGACATCCCCATATCTTCCTCACCAAACTTAGATATCAAATTTTCTCCCCTTTTCTATTTGGTGTGTAATAAATATCAAGGAATAATGAAGACGCACATCTCCAGGAGCTTTTGAGTGAAAATGGTAGAAAAATCAGATATAGATGCATAGCTACCATTGATTTCTATTTTGAATTTGGACCATCCACGTGGGAGATCCACTTTAAAATGGGCCTGCGGGTTCCCTTTTCCCTTTAGCAAATTTTGGAAAAATGAACAATTTTCACATTTTTCTCCACACCTCCGCCTTTGAGAAATGAGCCTAACACGTGTCCTAAGGTGGGTCCCAGAGGAACCATGGCCAAATCCTACTATTTCACCTCCCTTTTGGAAAAGGGAATATTTTCCAAGTTTCCCCCACAGCTCCGCCTTTCCACCTTCCAAAAAGGGTCAGACAGTTGTCCCAATGTGGGTCCTAGTTGAAACTAGCTCTCCTTTTATACTTTAGCGCCGTTTTTCACAAAAAGAAAAATTTCCAAATTTCCCCGGAAAGCCCGCACCTTTGCCATTGACTAGAACAAAAATTTGACTATCCTTTGTTAGGATTGTGGGAAATTTTGATGTTTTAATCCTTTTGATGATAAGGGGAAAAACCCCAAGTTTCCTTCGATGGTCTACTTCCCCGTCCCTTTGACTTTTCAAATTGCCACGTGTCACAATGGCGCATCTTGAGATGGTCCTCAAAATTTAAGACCTTGAATGAGCGCGGGTTCACCATGTGTCTTGGGCCCTTTAATAAGTTTTGAAAAGTATAAGGAAAGAAGACTCGCGGAGACCTCCAAGTGTCATTATGGCGCAACTTCAAAACCCTCAAGGGTTTAAAATTATAGCGGGGACACTTTCATTTTAGAATTTTAATCCATTTTTCTAGAAGGAAAAACATCCAATTTTCCTCGGAGGGCCTGCATCTTCGTCTTTAACCTTGCCACGTATACTTCTACGTGGTCAAAGTAAAACTATTTCCCTTCCATTTAAAATTCTCTTTAATCAAAGCATGGTGGGACCGTGGGGCGGGTTCAAACTTTTTCCCAAAGTAGCCAAAAAGAAAAGTTCAAAAAAAAACCTACCACTCCGCATTCAATTAGAAGAAGCCATGTAAGTGCCCAAAGAATCAACCAAAATAGAGTGGAGCTACGGGACCACATTTTCCTTTTGCCAAAAAAACAATTGATAAGTTAAAGTATTTTCCCGCCGTCCCCTGACCAACCAAAAGAAGCCATGATTCCTTTTAGAAAAATGACTATTTGAGCGTGGCGATGAAATTTTCTCCAAGGACAGAGAATTTAGAAATGTTACAAGGATCAAATACATTCCTCCAAGATACATCCATTCAGTTTTCCCCAAGTATTTAGGGCAAAAATGACAAGGAAAATAATCCCAACTATGGAAAGCAAAATGAATAGGATAGCCCGAGTTTTAGATGAATAGAGAATGGGAGACCCAAATTAGAGAAACAAGGAAATAACCATGGATCCATACGTGATTCTTGACCCAAGCGATTGATTATGGAAACAAAAGGAAGGAAGATACTTCTCATGTGTAACACAGGGAGATAAAATATGGCAGGGGCCGTAAATTGATAGATTTTCAATGGAAAAATGGGGCGAGACTATTTTGAGCACCAACAAGATTAACTCTAAAAGGGGTAGGGTGAACCAATCCCAACAAGTTTGTCTTAAACAATGTGAGCTACAGAATCTTGTTCTAATCTCCATTGCACAAGGAGACAAGTGAAAGCTCCTATCGAGGGATGAACCATTTTAGTTTGAGCAACAACATCATGGTGCAAGTATCAATAATTAACTATGCTTAAGAGAAGATTACAATGTGCTAGGGAAAGATTAGAGTGAGAAGGTCAATTTATTTCTTCATCATGATATCTTTAGTTATTAACCGCTATTTCAATGAGACTTAAGAGTTCAACTATAATTATGTAAAGGCTTCAATTAGCATTCTCTTGATTAAATTCAACAAAGGATGCACGTGGGGTTCCCGAAATGAAATAATTAGAATTAATGTGTTCTTAATAAAACTTCCTTACTAACTAAGATTTACTATATCCCCAAAATCAAACAATGAAATTGCTTTTAGAAATAATTAATGTTTCACAACAAAGAGGATAATGTTAAATCCGTAGCTTCAGGTTAGTGAGGGTGGGTTCTTTTACACTGGTAGAAAAAACTACATTCTTCCCTATTAAAGACTCTTAATTTTATCAACAAAGCACAAATTCATTATTATCTTATTTATTTATTCATCTATGTATTCAATTTATTTCATTATTTTGATTATCTTTAGAAAAGGATTCCCAACCACTAAAACATGCCTAGAATAGCATTGATGCCAATACCATGGAGGGTTATTAAACATGAAATTTTTATGACTCGAAAGAATAAATTACCATTACTCATCAAGAAAACTAAACATGGTTATAACATTTCTATTCAACATGGCACACAAACCAAAGGTGTCAAAATATTCGATTAAACTTTGGTGAGAATAAGAAGGTAACTAAATTGGTCAAGCCATGCTACAAATTTTTTTGACTGATATAATATCATAAAGAAAATACATATAACAAGGTGATGATTGAGTTTTATTCCTTGCAAAGATAATTACAAGTTTTGCTATAAAAGGATAAGACAACTTTATTTCACAAAAACCAAAAATCCAAGGCAAGAGGCCTTCCAAACTCCTTTACAAGTACCATTCCAAGATTTACAATGCATTAGACACTCGTGACAGGAAATTCATAAAATGAATTGATGAAATGTTTTAAAATATTTCCTTTATCTACTCGCATAAGCCATCTGCACAAGTATTAACTTGAGTCAGTTCATGAGAACTGAGCATGATAAGAGCTACAACATAAGACATTGTGTTGTTACCTAACTATTTTATAGAAAGAAAACTATTGTTAAAGAAACAACCCCGGAAACATAGGTTAAAATTTGTGAAAATACTTTCTAGTAAATCAATAAGGAAAAATAAATCTCATAGATCCAACAAGGAGTAGTATTTAAATACGATCTCATCAATTCAATCCTATTGATTCTATTTCAAACACCAATATGCACTTTTACCAATTGCTAATCATCTAAACATGGGTATTTAGGAAGGAAGGAATTCATATGTCGTATACTAACCTTATCCTTCAAGTCAAATCACAACTCAAGTCCCTCAAATAAACATATTCTAACTTTTCAAGAAGAAGCACAAGTCTTGAACAACTACCATTCTCTAATCAGTATAGAAATATTTATTCAAAATTTGTGACCTGGAAGCACTGAAAGATAAACCAAAATCTAAATACATTTCATCAACTACTATACTATTTTAGGGCCCAACGCAGAGTCAAAAATGGGATTGATCCAGAACAAGTTCCTACACTAAGGTGAGGAAGATTCAGTCAGTTAAAACAAGACTACATAACTTACATATGAAGCTTTCAAGGTAAGGGTGATTAAGTAGACTGCTCAAAATCTATCATGCCAACAATGGAAAATAAATCACTAATTCTCATTAGACAATAATTTCCTATAAAAGAAGTCAATAATTTCAACCCTATTAATTTCATTGGTGTGTTCGTTATGAGAGTCATTTCCAATACGATGATATTTAAAACTACAACCATCTTTTAAAGGGAGGAATTAAATATTAAAAACAAGAAAATAAAATCCAAATCAATTTTCGATAATCTCGCCAATTCAATCATGCCATAAGTTTTCCACTATACTACAATCCACATCCTATCAGCTATCTACATGAAGTTGTATACAATCACAAATGGCTTAACATGAATGGAATTTTGTCACCTATGTCCCTTCGAACCAAGTCCCTTTCATGGTCTAAATATTGATGCCATCAAACAAATAAAAATTCCACATGAATTAAATGTACTCATTGAGCATGCCTATAGGAGGTCTATTATAGCATTGACAAGACACAACAACATAAGGATAGGGAACTCCAGAAAAGTTCACCAAGATACAGAAATCAAGAATCCACCAAATCAAATCATAATAATATAGACAAGATGACAGAGAGAATTATAACACAACATACGGTTCAAATGATCAAAGTCTGATTGAATACACAAGAAAATTTCTACATAAGTCTAAAGGATCAAGGATGCCAACAGTTCTAATCAACAAAAATCACAAAATACATCCTTCTCACGATAAAAATCAGGATCCAAGTTATAAGGATAAAAATGTTTCCTTTAACAATAATTACAGAAATTCACAGTATAAAAATCACACACAATAACCCCACTCAAAGAGATATTTTCATGAAAAGAAAAGTTCATTTAATAAAATATTTAGATAAAAGTAGAAGAATTAAGGTGTAGGGCTTATCATGCCTGAAATTTACTTCCACCCGTTGCATAGACACCTCACCAACCAACAACAACACTCAACGGGTTGAATCTCTGTCCAAAAACATCATGGGTGCTAAAACCTCCACATACTCCCATGTTGGCATAGGCAGGGAACTCTCAAAACCATAAGTGCATCTTTCTTAAGAAATGAGCTCTAAGGACTGCCCTAATGGCGGTGAATAAACAAAATTGGGTTTTATGAAAAGGCCCCAAGAGCCCGTGAGAGATAGGGGAAAAACTAGACCCCCACAACCTTACATCTTACTCCCGGACTACGTCCGAATGGGATAGTTAGAGTAGGAAAGAACAACTAATGAAGCTCAAGGAAAAGCATTTTCTAAATAGGCATGGATGCCAGAGAAAAAGAGGCTAGATATGCAAAAGTGCAAGAAACCACAAGGAAGATAAACTTCTTTGAAAAACGCGTCAAGGAGATGAGGTCATAGGGATACCATGATTGTAAGGCAATCACAAAAGAGGAAACAAAAATAAATAAAAACATCCCGATCGATCACCCTAAATAGAAATACATGTGGGCGAGGGAAATAAAAATATTTTGAATAGGAAATAACATTCATCGCAGAAAGAGGAGATGGTTGAAGAAAGATGGGGTCGAAGGAAAAATTAGTATCTCGTATACACAGCGTCGAGGAAACACATGTCTAGAATTTTTTTGACTAAAATTCTGCAAGAGATGTGTTCTCTAAGGAAACGACTTCAAAAGGATAAGCACATAAAACAAAGGAATCATGAAACCAGCCTTGCTTCACCCCCACACCATTACTAGGTTTCTAGCACTGAACAACTCACCTTTTCCAATCACACCCATGCAACCAAGTCAAGAAGTAGCTCGAAGTAGGTATGGATATCCACTCATCTAGGTAGGACAGAAGCCTTTAGTCCAACATTGTAGAAGAAAAATCACTTATTACATAGACCCATAAATACTATCCCAACTCCCCATAGCCAACAACAAAAGGGAAGGAAAACACCTTAGCATGCCTGACACAAGGCCCCAAACAAAAAGAAAAATAATGCTTCCTTCTATCCCACACTAAGAAGGCCAATTAAATGACCATAAAGGAGATAAACAGGGAGGTAGGCGTCCCCACTTCCAAGGCATATCCATGCCACCACACGCAAGAAGATTGTGAGGGAAGAAATCAATATTCCCCACACCAACAAGAAGGATAATGCATCATTAAGAATGGCAGGATGGTGGTTAGAATATCAAACTATATTTTAATTTAAAAGATGAAAGGAAGCATGTAGGTAGCGTAAACAACCAAAGGGGAAAGACTAGTGGTTGGAGTTTTTGACGGTAGCTCAGGACAATGACCAACCATGGCAGGACAATAGGGTAATTTATTCCTTTCCGTGAAACAAAGGTCATGCTACGTAAAACAATCTATAATAAAATAAAATAGCTTTTGATGTAATTAATAATAATATTGATAAAAAGTGACACTAACATAAAATAATTTTCAATCGACAAATTAAATTATATTATTATTATTATCATTATTTTTTATTATATTTATGACTAAAAAGATTATTAATCATATTAATAACGATTAACAATAAGGCTTGACAACATGAGAACAAGATTTTTCTTTAATAGAATAATCATACGTGAGGCTACAATGTCCATAGCTAGACGTGTCGGCTATAACTAGAGAAGGAAAGATGGAGAGGAAGGGTGTTAATTATTCACCATGAAAAGGATGAAGTCAAATAATGGTGAACAGGAGAACACACACAACCTTCCCGAGACTTATCATGGGGTTGTCGAGGAAAGAGTTTGAGTAACATCGAACAGGGAATTACATTGTCTACTGAAGGCATCTCGTAATGATGTTCTCCTTCGATTTAACATGCTCTATCTCCATATTGTACTCACAAAGCATCTCCATCTAATGCGCTGATGAGAATTGATATTGGGCTATGTGAAGAGGTGGCGAAGACTTAAGTGATCAGTCATGAGTGTAAATCTTTGGCGAAGAAGGAAGTGTCTCCACTACAAAAAGGTGTGTACAACTACTGCAAGATCAAGATCATGATTCGGATAATTGAGCTCATAATCCTTGAGTTTGTGCGACTTAAAAGTAACTACTCGCCCTCCTGCGTTAACACACCTCCAAGTCCTGAGAAAGAAGCATCTCTTCAAATGAAGAACTTGCCCTGAGGATCTAGAACTACAAGAATAGGCACTATCGTGAGGCATTCATTTAGTGTTCTTCATGCCTAATAAAATCTATTTGACTATACAAAATTCTTCCCTTTCCGCTGCAGGGAAGTAATGGGGTAAGAAATCCGAGAAAAGTCTGAACAATCCTCCTTTAATATCCTTCCAATCCCATGAAGCTGCGCACCTTAGTCACACTAGTGGTTGCTTTGGAAAATCCACGATAGCTCGAATCTTAGAAGGATCATTGCGATACCTTCTTGAGAAATTATGTGGCTCAAATAATGCACCTCTGTCGAAATAATGCACACTTCTTTAGGTTCCCATAAATATTCGCTCATGAACACCTTTGAAGAACACGATAAAGGTGCTCCTCACGATCCTCACGTGTACACAATTAAATCATAATGTTGTCAAGGAATATGAGCACGAAGTGATCCAAAAATTTCCTCAATACCCCATTAATCAATATCATGAACACGGCGGGGGCATTCATCATACCAAAAGGTACCACTATGAACTCGTAGTGGCCATATCTCATATGGAAAGTGGTCTTATGAATATATTCCTCTGTAATCCTCAATTGATGATATCCTGACTTAAGTTCTATCTTAGAGAATACTCTATCCTCCCTCATCGATTAAATAAATCATCAATGCGTGGAAGGGGGTAACGATTCTTGATCGTTACTTTGTTCAATTGGCGGTAATTAATACACAACCGCAAAGATCCATCCTTATTTTTCATGAAAATCACACACTAGGATGGATTAGGCCTTTCTCCAGAAGGCCCTTGAGCTACAACTTGAGCTCATAGAGCTCGGGGTAGTTATCGATTAGGTTCTCATGAGATATACTCTCCACCTGGAACCAGATCTATGTGGAAATATATCTCACGTGGGGGAGGTAACCCTAGTAGCTCCTCTGGAAAAATATCAGCAAACTCTCTCAAAATGGTATGGTCGTCAAGGGATGGTCCATTATACTTATCCTCGAGATATATTAGTAACCGTAACATCATACATTTGACAACCTCTTCACATAGACTGCTTAAGCTGCATAGTAGAGATGGTGTGAATGGAAACGGGCCTCCTAACTCCCACTATCACTAACTTAACTCCTAAATCATCTATACAAATAATATTCTTATGGTAAAAATCCACTCTATCTCTGTGTGCAGACAACTAGTCCATGCCTAAGATGACTCCATATGAACCCAAAGGTAGGATATGAAGATCCGAGGTAGTGGTGAAGGGTCCCAAATCCATTACACACTCCTTAACTAAGGATTCTACTGAAATTCAGCTCCATAAGCCATCTCAATGTCCAAACTATGACCCTACCTAACTGTCACCATCCTATAATGATCTACTATGGATGGTGCAATAAAATAACTAAACAATCCATAATTGAATAATATAGAGGTTGAAATACCACCAATACTAATTATCGTCTCTATCACGGTACTCTGGTGCTCATCCTGGTGGTTCTCGACTGTTGCATAGATCCAATGGCTTTGTTTGATGTCTCCAACAGTAGGATCTAAGATCTACATCTTACTCGTATTGCTAGGGTTCTTAGGGAACTCTCTCCAATGATGTCTAGCCATGACACAACCATAACATCTTCTTGGTCCTCTCCAATGAGATGTAGCTCCATTCGGTACTCTAGAGGTCTGAGCTATGGATCCTAATGACCTGGCTATGGATTTTTGAGGTCTCTGCTGACAAGATCCTCTTGACTGAGCTCTCGGTGGACCCTATGTCCTGATTGGAACCCTAGGAGGATGCCCCATACTCAACCCACTCTATGCATCGAATCTCTGAGGAGGTATGTAAGATGGGTAGGTCTCTGCTCGCTTTGAGGTGGCTATAGTGGTGGCATAAATTAAGACTATCTTGAACCCTATCCACCACGAGGAGGAGGAACTGACCCCCTCGATATGCCATCCTACATCTATTGGATGTGGCTCTGAACTCTGTCTCTAGCACATTACGTATTCCCCCATGTATCCTCTCAATATAGGCCTTCTCCACGGCCTCTACTAAATTTTGTGGGAAGTGAATTCACACCACACCACCCAAATCAATGTTTAGGCCTCAGATGAACCTTTGAATCCATACCATCTCATCCTGCATATAGTCGACATACTGGAGTAGGTCCAGAAATTGAATCTCATACTCAGCTACAGTTATAGATGCCTGACAGAGTTCATGGAACTTGTCTATCTACTTCTAAATAAACCTCCTAGGTAAATACCTACTCCTGAACTGCTCCTCAAATAGGTCCCAAGAAAAAGTGTTTGATTCAACATGGAGCTTTTTCTCCTCGGTCCTCCACTAGACTCTTGTTCCATCCCTCAGAAGATGGATCACAACATGAGCTTTCATGTTGCTAGTATAAGGGTAGAGCTTGAAGCATCCGCCCAAGCTCACCAACCAGGCCTATGCCTAAAATACCATCTGTATCTCAAGAATAGTGAGATGGTTATAGCTTGAGGATCTCCCTAATATTGTCTACCACTAACGATTGACGACCCCTAGGTCTCTTTACATGATCCTCACTCTATCTAGGGCTCTGATATCTATCATGTCTCTATTTCCCTTTTGTGGTGACTCTTCTACAGCCGACTCAATGCAAAATTTATCCACCCTATGTTCCTCATTGTGTTAAGGAGATGTACGCGCCTCCACTGATGGATCCATATAATGTCTAGCAAGCCATCCTCCCAAGCACCCTCCACGTATAGCAACATTGATGCCCTAAAGCGTGTGTAAAATATGAGGTAGAATGACCACTACTACCTGCTCTGGAGGTGGTAAATCTAGGTCTATGTAAAAGGACCCCTCATGTGGTTTGTGCCTCTTGCACACACCAAGGCGAGATTTATTTAATTTTTAAAGTCTTGTTTCAGTTTTCTATGTTTTCTAAATGATCTAATTATCATAGAATGTGGTTTTCTAGAAAGAAAACAAATAATGCTAGGTTAAGTGTTCATGTCTCATGTTTTCTAGTGTGCTCCAAAGTGTCCAAGATTTGAACCCACGACTCGATAACAAGTGTTGTAAAAATGATGTTCTAGGAACACGTTAAAACCTAACACTTATCCTAAAAATTGTGACTAAATATTTTTGTTAGAAGTTGAAAATTTACAAGTGGGTTAACCCCTAGTGTGCATTAAATTAATTTTCACCAATAATCTCAAATTTACAAATAATAAACCAAATCTAGTTAATATTTAACTTACTTTATCTCTAAGGTTGATTAATTAAAAGTCGTTTAGTAAGGTGCCCTAATTTAAATTACTTGGTTAAGTGTTTTCTCCTCTTTAGTTAATGTTCATTAACAAAATGGTTAACCTCAGACTTGGTTATTTTAGTCTCATTATCCTATAAGCTTAAAGTTCTTTCCATTAATTTCCTAAAGCTTACTAAGAACTAACAATGAGCTTACACTCCAAGGAAAATAAATGGCCCCATTCTCCCATCTACACATACCCCTAAGGATTTATTTAAATTAAATAATACATTCCTACCAAACAAAAGCAGGTTTCATCCTCCATCCTTAGATCAATTCAATTGTGGCCACTAGATCCTAGGGTTCCAAACTATCCCTGAAATTCCTTATGAATTGTTATTAAAAGCTTTTTTTTATTCTATTCTCCTTATTTGGTCTAATTTCTCTTGTCTATTTTATAGGTTAGAGAAAATGAAGTGATGGGAACAAGGGATGAAGAACTATGGGGAAGTATATAAAGAAATCAAACTTAGATTAGTTTAGATTGTAGGTTTATTATTTTAATGGCTTTCATTCAAGAATTGAAGAATTTTCCTTTTCAAATATGATTTTATTACCAACTATTTGTAGTTGGAGTTCTCCATTTGGGGCAAACCCTACTCCCATTTATAAATACGAGATTGAGTACTTTGAATCCACCATTTGAATATTTTATTTCTTTAAACAATGAGATTTCACCATTTATTTATTGTTGGAGGTTTCCTTGTAAATTTTACATACTTAAAATTTAGTTATTACAAGTTAGAATTTGTACAGTGCGAGATATGTGATTTTCTACCGTAACAGACAAAGCTGTCACCCATAGCAGAGTTGGTGGTCCTAGGACCGCCACCACACTTGGGTGATGATTCATGAACTGCCACCTTGCTGGAGTGACGGTTTTGAGATAGTCACCTTGACTGAGCGGCAGTCCTTATTCTTTGAAACAGAACCTTAAAATATGAGATTTCTCAAAAAAAAAAAAAGTTACTAAAGTGTTCTAATTTTCATTTTGAGCTTAAATTTATGTGCCTAAAATTTCTAGTTGTAAGATTTAACTCATCTATTTATTCCATAGTAAATTTACTGCTTTTTAAATCATTTTCTATTTTAGTAGTAACAACAACTACAAGATTTTTTGCATTTTTTTCAATAAATTTTCTTTCAAACCCAATAGAAAAAGGAACTAAATCTACTCCTAATATTGTTATTTTTCCTTATTACAAAGTTCAACATTTCAATATAACAATACACTTTAATATTGTTGCCTCTTTCCATTTTCACTACAACTTATATGTTCAAAATAACTATAAAAACTTTGTTCTACATTCAATTTTACTATGTATACACTATTTGCATCTTACAACTTCTATATTTATTCTTTCTCATTCACAATAATACAATTTCAAATAAAGATAATAAACTTTCTTTTCTATTTCACAAGACTAGCTTTACAACACAAATCTTTCTTTCTCTTTTTCAATATACAATACAACTTTCATATCCAATAATTGAATGCAACTTTTCTTCACAAGATTATTACAATGTCTTCCACTTAAAGTGGGAAAAATTTTACAAGAATGAAACTAAGATGAACTACAATATTACAAGTCCTCCACCCTAAGTGGGAAAAACAAAAAGGATTCTCACAAGAAGGGATTTCTTAAGGACTCCAACAAAATATCCAAGCTTCACATCACCAACAAGAGAGCTCCTTCATGATTTTTTTGATCCACAACAAAAATGGGGGGAGAGGAAACACTCTCCACCCAACCAAAATATCCAATGAGGAGGAGAATCCATCCTCCTTATTGGCCCTTGAGCCCCAACCACATTGCAATGAAAGGTGGATCCAACACATGGCAAAAAACAATATTCCACATCACAAAACCAAGTATTTAAAAACCATTCCAAAACACAAAAAACTCAAACTACAAACATAATAAGGAAAATGAAAAAATATACAAGGATTCAAAATGAAAAGCCAAATGAGCAAGAACCTATGGTGAGGTCACTTATGGCTCCATATGGTAAATGGTTTCCCACCTTAAAAACCTCCAATATATATCTCAAAACCCCTACATACTCTTATAGCTCCCTTAACAACCTCTTATGTCTCCATCACAAAAGAAACAAGTAAGAAATGCAAGCATTCCTTGTCCAAGGTTGGGCACCCAACCCAAACCGCATCCAAAATATAAAATAAACTATTATGTCTCCCTACATGAAATCTCCCCATAATCCCCTCCTACACCAGACTTAGGCAATCTTCCAAATCACCCAACAAGTATTCAGAAACACTCAAAGACAAGCACATATACACAAAATAAAAGAAGAACATTAAGCAAGAGTAAATATCCTACCTTTCCATGGTAGATATTGTTCTAAGAGTCAATCTCCAAGCTTATTCCAACCCAAGAAATCGCCAAAAATATCCAACAAATATCAAAAGCACTCCAAAATACTCTAACCACAAAAAAACAAGAGCACAAAAGAATCAAGTAACCCCAAAACAAGAAAGAAAACTTGAATAAATAGAAAAGGGAGAGAGGAGGGAGAGGTTATTCCATACAGGATGCCACATCACTCATCCTAAACTCCACCTCACAAGTCAAACCTCACCCCTAATGCAAAATAAATTGGTGGGTGATAGAAATGACAAACTTCGTACACACACAATCCAAGCTCGCACCCACTAATGACAAACTTAAAAACCCATGTAATAAAAGTGCAATAAATGTCACTTTTTGACTTACAAAACACATAATGGGGTCTATTTTTGACCCCCAATCCATAGGTAGGGTTGGCATAGAAATTTAAGAGGTGTGGGACAAGTTTAACTTGTCCCAAAAGCCTTCAAAATTGGCCCTTAAGGCCAAATTTGAATTTCCATGAAGGGGTAGAGTGTACAACACTCAAGATCCCAAGCACTCAACTTACAACACAAAACCCAAGAACCATGTATTCTAATATATGAAAACATTTCTCCTATCCATTATTAGTTTAGAACAATATTAATTACTAAAAGATACACTTAAACCCATTATTCATAAAGGGGAAAAATACACCAAATTCTAAATAATTAATACAATAAATTACATCACTAAAAATCACATACTAACATTAAATAAAGGAAACTAAATAAAAGACAACACATAACCCCTTGGTCACAATTAGAGGTAATCCCCGTGGAAACCCCTAACAAAAATCCCATTACACATACACAAAAATACATGTTTCCATGGTGACCCTTGTTGAATTCACCTAGCATTCCAATGTGGTTGGTCTCCAATCCCCCATTGTTTGTTGTGAATATATTTACCTACAAAACACATAATACCTCCTTCATCCTCGTGGCCGCATAAAAAAAACAATATAAAATGTGCGAATAAATCCACAATCATCTAAATATGCATCAAATCATCATCTAGGAAATTTTGATATCATTTACAATTTCTAACAACATTTCGATTCTACATTTCATCAATATCAATAGGATCACAAAATTAGTCCAATTATCCGGTGTACTCAATGGGACGAATCTATCGCATGTCATAAATATATATAACCATGTCAACAACATATCATCATCAATATAAAAATTTCTCTAAAATTCCACACACATCATACTAAGAATCAAAAAACCAACAATAGTCTCAGTATCTCTAACATCTACATCATGCTAAGTCAAAATAATAGAAAATGTCCATAAGTAGAGTCAATAGTATCAAAATCAACAGAAATAAATGTCGAAGGGAAGTGGGCATTACACCAATCACAAATTACCCATATCTTAAATTTAAAACATATTCGACAAAATATCCTCACCTAACAATTGTAGAATTGATTCCCTACCCTTAGATTGATTCATTTAGAGCACTTAGATCTTATGTATTCATTCAAACCCTAATCATCCTTATGAGGTATTATTATTCATTCTTTAACCCTATGTTATCATTTCTATTTTTAGGTTTGGGAAAAAGAGGAGGATGAAAGTCATGGAAGGTTATACCAAACTCTTGGATGGATGCACATAGATTTGAAGGATTATTATAATGCAATGTTTATTTCAGAAAACCCCAATAAACTATATGTGTAATGATGGGCCTAATGTGAGTCAAAATCCAATGAAGACCAAGTATGCACATGGACAAGTGGTCCCCACAAGGTAACATTGAATTACTTTGCTAAGTATTGAAAATCAGAGGCATTATTTTTACTTGCACAAAGGTCAATTTTACATGCTATCACTAGAGGAAAAAAATAGAGAAGAAGACATAAATGCCCTTGCAAGTGGATGAATATGGAAGTGTCACATTAGAGGATTAAATATTATTATTTAATCATTAGCTACAAAACAAGGACAAATATTGCATGCATTGGAGAAGGTTTGCTCATCAAGCAAGGTTTATTATTAGCATTATTCACCCAGCTTTATTAAAAATATAATAGTCAACTCTTTGTTTGGTGAGTTGTAATCAAGGATATTAATGCCTCTTTGTATTTACATGATTATTTTATCCTCTTACTCATTAATAAATAAAGGGTAAAAATAGGATACATGGGCAAGTACAGATTTTAGCGGATGAATATGTATTTACAAATGGATTTACTAGGGTGGCATGTTATGAATCTTATATATTCATTGATATATATATATATATATATATATATATTGGTTTATTGAAAGGTTGTGGCTGCGAGAATAATATAAACACAATGTGTAGGTTAATGGCTATGGGTTTGAAATGACGTAGGCCACTATGTTAATTAATTGTGGGTTTAAATATTAAAGGGGGAGATTTTCAATTCCACCCCCACCCAATTTATATAATATACGGGTTGCGGGTGGGGAAGCACCCTCCACCCCAATGAATTTTATTTTATATAAACAAGGCTATATTGGCCGTGGCCTTCGACCTTCAAAAATTTTGGTTTATAAATTTTTTTAATATATAAGCAACTCTAATATATTAAGCCATTCGACTTCCTATTAAATATATATTTTAAAGTATAATAATTATATATTATATATATATATCACATAATGTAGTAATTTTGTTAATTATTTTTATAACTATAATTTATATAAATTTATATAAGTATATATATAATTTCCATTGAAATTTGGTTCTACTTCAATTTAAATCATTCACTCAAGTTGACTTAGATAGTTAAATAATATGGGCAAGTAGTTGTAAATTGTACTATCTATATATCTATATGGAATAGTAGAAACAAGAATATTTTACTCAAACCCAATGCAATTAGTGAAACGGCTATATTCATTGATTTCAAAACTACCTTGCTCTTGTCCATTGGGCATGCATTTAAAGCATATAACCAAAAACTATCTTTTCAGAAACAAAGTAAAACTAGCAAAGGAACTTGCGAACCAGATCATGTGCGTAGGTGCACTTATTGAATTGAAAAAAACATTTCAATGTGCATGAGCTGCACTTATTGAAAGGGGATTCCTACTATAACCAAACATTGTAGGATTTTCTATAAAAATGTTTAAGAAACATACCATTCACAAGAATCGAAAGTTCCTCTCCATTTAGCATTTAAAGCTGAAATGCATTGTGCTCTTTTTCAAAGCTGAAATCTAGTAGGGACCACTCCAGATTGTACAAAACTTTCTATGGTTTCTTAGATTTACATGATCAACATCCCATTTCAACACAATGTCTCCTTCATTGAAGAATTTTAACTTACCCTTCCGATTAAATATTTTATTGATTTGTTTTTTATTTTTTTCTATGTTCGGATGAGCTTTATCTCTTAGCTCCTGCAACTCCATTAATTTTGCATAATGAACTGTAATGGTCCATTCTCAATTTATTCCATCGATGTAGTAAATCTAATGCAGAAAACTCAACTTAGATGGGAATTCTTACCTCTCGTGTAACGCCCAAAACATTTCCCACATAAAACCTCGAGAAACCCGAAAGCAAATAGGAAAAATTATGGAATAATTTTTTTTGAAAGGTTCTAAGGCCTTAGCTAGGATTTTAATTAAATCTATATTACAAAAAAATAGGCTATTAAATGGAATTCGGGACTAAAATAATAATTAGTTACTATTGGCCCAACCCTATTAAAATATTTCGGTTTGATTTCCCCTATTAAGTTCCATTACTTAAATCAAATATTAATCCATTTTACTTTTTGCTATTTATCCCCAAGGGTCTTATTAAATCTATTTATTGAATGGCCCCAAATTAAATTCAAAATTTTATTAGGTAAGATTAATAATCTCTATTTTAAAATAAATCAATTTAACATGGTAACATACCTAAGGTGTCAAGAGTACACAACATGGTCTAACCCCTTAGGCCCCATTTGACATTGCACAAACATCTTTTAATTAAAACATTCCCACTTAACTACCCCATCATTTAAGTGATGTAGGGTGCATCCTATACCATTAGATCTAATCTATCTATACCAGTAGAACTAGGTTAAACTAAAGAAACCCTAGATATCCTTGTGGGTTCTCTTATATTCATTTTCTAAATCTAATCTCTCATTTCTCTTGTTTTTATTTATAGGTTAAGGAAGGAGGAGGAGAAGATGAAGCCATGGGTTAATATTCCAAGATCAATGATGGACACAAGATAAGGATTTGTGTGTATCCCTCTCCTAGGGTTTATATGAGATCTCTTTATTATTTGTATTATTTCATTCTTTTTGTATTTTCCCAAATGGGCATATGAGTATTTACTCTATTTTAGAGGAAATAGTTGGAATAATATGTGTATACATATATATATATATATATATATATATATATATATATATATATATATATATATATATATATATATATATATATATATATATATATATATATGTATGTATGTATGTATGTATGTATGTATGTATGTGTGTGTGTGTGTGTGTGCGTGCGGCCGATTAAAATTACATAGTCCACAAGCTAGGCAAAAAAATTCATATATTTCCATAGCCGCATTAACAAATGGAAAGGTTTATTTAATTTGGGGTTTGACTTTGTTTTTATTAGGGATGTATTACAATGTGGGGGTGGGGTGGTTTGATTCCCACATATACCTATATATAATATACACTTCCCTTAAAAGTAAATCTCTCCCCCGTGGCTAAAAGTTAACACTTTAAATTGCTTTTTTATTTAAATAGTTTTAGTTTATAATATACTTTATAATATATATGATATAAATATTTGTGTAAATAATATTTACATATTTATAATTTGTAAATATATATATATATATATATATATATATATATAGTTGATAAAATTATCAATAATATTACTAGTATCATTACTTATAAGGTTAAATACCATTTCTAATAAGTGATGATATTAGTATTTAATAAAAATAAAAATATTTTAACCATTTAGTTAAAAATTTTGGGCTAAATCTAATAATAAAATTATAACATTAGTGGTAAATTAATTCTCTTTCAACGATTTCAAAATTGGGAAATATAGATAAAATTCATAGTGATTTCACAAAATAGAAAATAGATATGATTGATTTTGAAACCAATTTTTTTCCTTTTCTCTATTTAAACACTTTATTTGACAATGTGAATAACAACCAATGATTTAAGGTTTTTCCAGTTACTTATATAAAATTTAAACTTTCTTTCAACCAATACAAGGAGATCAAATATAGTTTATTTCACTACCTTATGCATGTCATGTAATACAATAGGAGTACATATTTATTTTCTTTTACCAAATACAAGATTGTAACTATTCCCACAAGCAATTATAGCTAGATTTCTCCATAGTTTTCAAATAGAACATCACATCTAAAGAAGAACAATACATCAACTAAAATGAGAACAAGGTTGTTTCCTTTCCAATCATATTTTAATTACTTTATTTAATTTAACAAACTTATAGTTCCTCATTCCAACAAGTAATGAAATGATTTTCAACTTGTTGCTTTCATTTACAATATCAACTAAGATTACACTCAACAATAAAACAACTAAAACTTCACTTTAAACAAATACAAGTTTACAAGCGCTCCATATGCAATGGAGGAAACATGATAAAATATATCAAGAGAGTCCATTCTTCCTTTCTCCAAATTCACAAGAATCCTTCTTCATCAAAACTCCACCTTCTTCCATGATCCAACACATAATAAAAAATGGGCGAGTAGGCAACACTCTCCACCAAACCATTAATCCAATGAGGAAGTGAAGCCTTCTTCCTCATTGGCACCCAAGCCCCAACAAAGAAGCAATGAGGGATATTTAGACAAGCATGAAAACTCAAAAATGGCTTCAACATACACATTCAATCAAGAAAATCAATGAAATTATGTATAAAAATTTTACCGTAAATCAACAAATATCAAGATAAAAAGCTTCATACTAAAACCATGGAGGAGAAAGGAACATGGGGTTCTTCCTATGCCTTCCTAATGACTTGGGTGTCCACCTATGAGCCTCTAAAAACTTCATCACAATACACAAAAATCTCTTATGCCTCCCTCAAGAAATGAACCCACTCTTATGCCCCCATAAAGAAAATAATAAGATAAACACGAATTATATTTATCAACAAGGTGGAAATCCCAACCCAAATTCCTCCTAAAATACCCAATAACATTTCTCTTATTAATCCCTCAATTTTTACCCCCATTTCCATGTGTCCCATAACATAAGGATCAAATCTATTTCCCACAACGATAAGCAATATAAAAAACATCAACTACACATATGAGCACAACCAAAATAGTAAGGTAAAAAAAAGGGTGAAGATCTACCTTACAAATGAAGAGTATAAATACACAACAAGCTCCAAGCCTTCCAAAATCCTAAGAAAACAACATCCAATCCAAGATCCATTCACCATTCTCAAGAAATCTCTCCAAAAATTACAAGCATTCTCTAAAAAAAAATGAGCAAGTAACCTCTTCCAAAAAACTCCAATAAATAGAAAAGAGGGAGAGGGAGATGATGTGGCTCCATGTAGGATGCCACATTATTTCTTCTCCATCCCACATCACCAAATTAAAACATATACCCCAAGGCATAATAAATGGGTGGGTTATAGGTATGATAAACCTCTTACACACACCACTCCAACCCACACCCTATAAGGAAAAAAATTAAACACAAGTAAGAAAGTGCAATTAAAACGCATATTTTTCCTTCAAAAATAAATAATGGGGTCTATTTTTTCACCCCCAACCCATAGGTAGGGTTGGTATAAGAAATTAAGAGGTGTGGAACAAGGTTAGCTTGTCCCACAAGCGCCCAAAATTGGCCCTTAAGGCCAAATCCGAATTTGGAAGGTGAGGTAGCATGCAAAACACTCGAGTTACTTACACTCAACTTATAAACACATAAACCAAAGAGCAATCAAATATAATAATAAATTTTTTTGTCACATCTAAAATTATCTTATTAATATGATTAGCTCACTTAATTAAGACACATTAATCAATAATGATAAAAGGAAATTACATCACAAATTAAATCACATACTCAACAATAAATAAATAAAAAGGGAACATACACAAAACCCCATGGTCACAATTAGAGGTCATCCCCCCCATGGGGACTCCTAACAAAAAATAACAACAAAAATAACAACATTACACAAGTTGCCATGGTGACTAGTTGCCAATACCCCACATTCCTTCATTTTTGGTCTCCTACCCACTCGTAGTTTATTGTTGTGATATAATTACCTAAAAAATCATATAATAACTTTTGGCCTTGTGACCATATTAGTGATATCGAACTAATAAAAATTATTATATCTACATATCAATTTCAACATCAAATATCATGACTACTATTGCTAAGACCAAGTAATTCAACAATTACTCTCAATTTTAAACATTTCAATTTCGCTAATATATCGGTTGCAATTAAGATCATAAACCAACTGAATCATCTAATTTGAGAAATACTTTCACTCATTCATCATTTCACCCACTCTTCAATATCAAAAAAATTGCAAAATAAATATAAACATCATAATAAAATCAATATGAAGAAACTTCAAAATATCAATTTATATCTAAGCTGACAACACATCATTGTCTTCCCTATTGAATGTCTATCAATAGTTAATCAGTTTAGTTATAGTAATGTCTATCCTTTGATTTCCATATCACAATGCGTTAATGTCATTCATCTATTAATATTTATAGGTACCATGTGCAATGATGACTATACGCTCAGTCATAGTGATAGATTAAATATAAGAAGACAATATCGAAGAGTAATGATATCACAATCAATTTCGATAATGCAACCATTCTATTTAATTTTATTATACTTAAATGCCCAAAAGGGTCCTTGTATGACATAAAGTCAAAATAATAGCCAAAACACAATAGTAATCATGATGTCCTACACATTTTATTAGTATGATAACTAGTTTAAAGAAGTAAGGTTTAAGATTATAATTAATTTGGAATTTAAAACATGGTTCAAATAGTGTTGAAGACAAGTGGGCATTACATCCCCTCCCTTCCTGGAAGTCATGGAGAAAGAGGTATGAAACAATGCAAAAGAAATAGGATCACATCCTTTGTGGAATTCCTTGTCTTCAAACAAGTGTACGTCTGTAACCCAAGTTTGGTGTAATGAAATTCAATTAAGAAAAAGGTGTTTGTAATGGATGAGTTCTAAAATTTCTTCGAGTAATGCTAAAAACACTTAATTCTATAGAGTAACTCCACGTGATCAACCAAGCTACAACACATAGCATCAAAACATGAAATTTTCAAAGGAGTCTTGAGAATAACCACCAAGTAAAGGGACAATAAGGAGAATTTCGTGAACTCAATATGACCACATAGTTTCCCATGGATACAAAATACTACAATAACAAACGTCAAGGCTTCCACTAGGGTTAAGTTATGCTTTCAAAGTTCTTTATTTGGACAAGGCTAGAAAAAATCAACCACAACCATCAATTTATATGAGGAAACATGTCTACTCAAAGGTATCACAATTTTGAGATCACACAAGATGAGGTTTAAAAACAAGGAAGGATACTTAAATTCACAAAATATTTATAGTCAAGAAAACTATTCATGGGAAGCACTTCTATAACTTGAGAGGGTTAAACTAATTTTCATGATAAAACTAAGCAAAGTCATGACCACAAGTTTTCCTATAACTTGAATTTGCACTCACAATTGAACACACCACACTAACCAGATTTAGAAACTTCAAACAATTAGATAATATTTCCACTTAGGAGACAATCCTTGCACAAACTAACATATTAACATAAGAGACACTAATCACTCTATATAACATAATGGAATTTAATTATTTTAAATCTTACCAAAGCTCAAACAATCATAAAGAGTGCACATGCTTAAATTGGTAACACAAAATATACTCAAGAGAGCTAGGAGAGAAAATTGGGTATAAGAGAAGTTCCAACAACAATCTACTAGTGTATCACACCAAAACTCAAGTGACTACTTATGAAAACAACTTGCACTTATCTTTCCCAAGGACAAAAGGGAACAAACATCAATAGGGTTTTGAAGAGAAGAACAAGGAACTTCCAAAATTTCTTTCATATCCTTAACATATGTTGCCTTAAAATTACAAATAACCTAGGTCACCAAGGACTAAATCAGCACACAAGGAGGTTTTTTTTTCTTAAAAACAAGAGATAAGGACATATCCAAAAGGGCCACAACTCACGCTCGCAAGATACAAGGCAAAAGGACATGGTGATCCAAATCCTACAAGGGAAGGAAATATGTCTAAAAACAAAGGGGTACTACGCAATGAGGACACATCGCTACCAACAAGGTGTTTCACAAATTTGGGAAGGTGGCAGAACCAAAGGATCAATTGTACTTTGCACTCAATACACATACATTTTACTCATTCTATAAAGAAACTATTAATTAAAAAAATTAGTTTCTCTTGCAAGCACTTAACTTGCAAGTTTTCTTAATTAAAACTTCCTCCTATTATGACATCACAAGTTTGTGTTATAAGGAGCACCACTAGGGTTGGCATGATATCTTGCCATTCTATATAGGTGGAAGAAATATTTATTTTACTCCTAGGGAAGGTAGATGGAAAAAGTTTCCTTTCTATTTCTCACATAGTTTCATTTCTTCTATTAATCTACCAAGATTATAGCAAGAAACCATTTTTCTTTTCCTAATGTTCCAGTGTACAAGTCCAAGCTCCCCAATTAGGGTTTTATTAGGATCAATTAATCATTTTACGAAATATATTTTAATGGAAAGGAGGATTCGAACATATCACAATGTTATCTTTATAGGAATGAGATATAAATCAACATATCACATTTTTTTATTCTAAAGGAATAAGAGATCATTCAAAGCATAAAAATCACGTCATTAATTTTATAAGAGATATAGATAAATTAACCACCATGTATCACACCAAGATTCCAAGCATTTACCAAAGGATTACAAGCATCGCTAAACACTCCAAGTGGGTCTCCAAAAGTATCAAAGAAGCTATGATGAAAACTCCATTATAGAAACAAAAAATTACTTTTACTAGTTTAAGAGATTCACATTAGTTTGGGAAAGAATACAATGTTTATTGTTTACTGTCAAAAAAAAAATTCCCATAAGAAGACAAGGAAATATTCTATTCAACTCTCATATTTCCACAAGATAACACCAACCAAGCAACATGACTGACAGAAGGGAAATTTTACTCTAAGGACACCACATTTCCCACTAGAAGACATCAAAAGGAATAGGACCATCAACTAATCTACTCAAACATGGATTCTAAGTCCAAGAGTTATAGTTTTGAAAGAAGAATCACATCATAAGAACCACTGAGATTAAAATATTAAGATATACCAAACTAACATATCTAATAGAAAGGTCCAAAATACCCAAAAACATCCATAAGTGTCTCCACGTAACCCAATGATTAATAGGTCATAGAGTGTTATTCATAACAATTTAAAAATTTAAGGCAAGGGTAGACTTATTTATAGGTCAATGAGAGAAAAAAAAACACACTTAATTAAACACATTGCCCGAATGGGCTTAAATCTAATCATAATTACCAAGATACCTACAATCCATAAGTCAATACTATCTATAATGAACTAGGTAATCATGATAAAACTTCACATGCCATTGATGAAATGCCAAGTTTAACCATACACTATCCACTAAAGTCTACATTTTACCAGGATTTAATCCATTCCTAATACAATCCATAAGCCCAAAATAAAACACATCTACTCTAACAATGATCAAGCTCTTACTAGATTGCAAGAGAATCACCACCACCGCTCTCAAACTACCAATTAAACCACATGACACAATGAATGGTCACTCTAAGGTCCTAGACACACCTAAGGTTTCATCCTTCCAAAACCAAGGCATAACTTAAAGCACCTAAGAGGATGTTTAAGGCACCTAGGCTGTACCCCATACGATGAAATATCACAATACAACCAACGTAGAACCGGATCGTCAACATGCAAGAAGGAATCACGTAAAGTTTAAATAAGTAGCCAACACGATAAATGAGCTCTAAGTCACCAATCAAAATAAGATCCAAAAAATATCAACAATCAAGGAAAGTGGCTAAGTAGCCGCATTGCAATATCTTTAAATCTCACAAAAATATAGTCAACCAAAAGATCCTCATATCTTCTCAAGCAAATCATGAAATAAGATGTTAGTCCTTGATAAAATAACACAAATTTACGAATATAAAATAGAGAAAGTCCATATCACATCCAATTTTCATCCTCTTCTTGGACCACCAATAGGGGTACCATACATCAAACTCAAATCTAAGAACACATATGCAAAACTAGATCCATTATGACACCAAGACCTAGTATCTACTCACTCATACGAGGATTAAGTCGCTAAAGTGGAAACACAAACTAATTCATCTAACTTCTAAAGGAAAAGGGGAGCTTTATATGAGTAAATAATTTCTAATTTACTCAATCTAAACCCTGGACACAAATGCTAATGTTAATCCACAGAATCACACCATAAAATTTATCATTACAACAAGGAAGAGTCTTAATGGTCTATCGCATCATACGAATAAAGCAAGAGTTAGGACTCATCAAACAACATCTTAGAAAGGAAACTAAATCCCTTATACAACAGAAGTTTACAAGAATATCAATTTAATTTAATATTTTCAGTTACCCATGTTTGACAAAACACCACTAGGCGAGTACAATAATTCGAAAAAAATTATTATTTTATCATTATTTTAATCATTGAGGTTATAATTTCATAACTTCTTTTCAGGTTTTAAATTCATCTCAAGGTCCAAGCATTGAACCCATGACTATGATACCAAGTGTAATGCCCACAAATTTCCCACATAAAACCCTGAGAAACCCGAAAGAAAATAGGGAAAATTATGGAATAATTTTTTTGAAGGGTTCCAAGGCCTTAGCTAGGATTTTAATTATATCCAAATTACAAACAAAATTAGGTTATTAAATGGAATTCGAGATTAAAATAATAATCTATTTACTATTGGCCCAACCCTATTAAAATATTTTGGTTTGATTTCCCCTATTAAGTTCCATTGCTTAAATCAAATATTAATCCATTTTACTTTTTTCTATTTAGCCCTGAGGGTCTTATTAAATATATTTATTGAATGGCCCCAAATTAAATTCAATATTTTATTAGGTAAGATTAATAATCTCCTATTTTAATATAAATCAATTTAACATGGTAAAATACCTAAGGTGTCAACAGTACACAACATGGTCTACCCCTTAAGCCACATTTGACATTACACACACATCTTTTAATTAGAACATTCCCACTTAAATACCCATCACTTAAGTGATGTAGGGTGCATGATGCACCATTAGATCTAGGTTAGACTAAAGAAACCCTAGATATCCTTATGGGTTATCTTATATTCATTTTCAAAATTTATTCTCTCATTTCTCTTGTTTTTATTTGCAAGTTAAGGAAGGAGGAGGAGAAGATGAAGCCATGGGTTATTGTTTGAATATCAATGATGGATACACACAAGATAAGGATTTGTGTGGTTCCCTCTCCTAGGGTTTATATGAGATCTATTTATCATTTGTATTATCTCATTCTTTTTGTATTTAGCCAAATGGGCATATGGGTATTTAACCTATGTTAGATTAAATAGGTGGAATAATATGTGTGTGTGTATAATGTGGCTGATTAATATGTTACAATCCGTAAGCTAGGCCGAAAACTTCATATATTTCCATGGCCGCATTAAAAATTGGCAAGGTTTATTTAATTTAGGGTTTGAATTTTTTTAGGGATGTATTATAATGTGGGGGTGGTTTGATTCCCCACATATACCTATATATAGAATATACACTTTTCATAAAAGTAAATCCCTCCCCCCGTGGCTAAAATTTAACACTTTAAATTGTTTTTTTATTTAAATAGTTTTAGTTTATAATATACTTTATAATATATAGGATATTAATCTATGTATATATAATATTTATATATTTATAATCAGTAAATATATAAATATTACATATATATATTCCCATATATCTATTTATATATACATTTAGATAATAAAATTATCAATAATATCATTACTTATAAGGTTAAATACCATTTTTTTTATAAGTGATGATATTAGTATATAATAATATCAAAACTATTTTAACCATTTAGTTAAAAAAATTGGGCTCAATCTAATAATAAAATTAACATAAGTGGTTTATTAATCCTCTTTCAATGATTTCAAAACTGGGAAATATTCAATATATAGATAAAATTCATAGTAATTTTATAAAATCAAAAATAGCTATGATTTAGTTTGAAACCATATTTTTTTCCTTTGCTCTATTTAAATTTAAAAAAAATAAATCACTTTATTTGACAATGTGAATAACAACCAAGTATTTTTAGGCTTTTTCCATTTACTTAGATAAGATTTAAACTTTCTTTCAACCAATACAAGGAGATCAAATATAGTTTATTTCACTACCATGTGCCTTTCATGTAATACAATAGAGTGCATATTTCTTTTCTTTTACAAAAAAAAAATTGTAACCGTTCCTACAAGCAATTATAACAAGATTTCCCCATAGTTTTGATATACAACAACACATCTAAAGAAGAATAATTAATCAACTAAAATGAGAACAAGGATGTTTCCTTTCGAATCAAATTTCAATTTTTTGATTCAACTTAACAATCTTATAGTTCCTCATTCCATCAAGTAATGAAATGATTTTAAACTTTTTTCTTTCATTTACAATATCAACTAAGATTACACTTGACAATAAAACAACTAAAACTTCACTTTAAACAAATAAAAGTGTACAATCCCTCCATATACAATGGAGGAAACATGATAAAATATAGGAAGAGAATCCATTCTTCCTTTCTCCAAATGCATAAGAAGCATTCTTCATCAAAACCGCACCTTCTTCCAAGATAAAAACACAACAAAAATGGGGAGTAGGCAACACTCTCCACCAAACCATTACTCTAATGAGGAATTGAAGCCTTCTTCCTCATTGGCCCTCGAACTCGAGAAAATAAGTAATGAGGGTTATTTAGACAAGCATGGAAACTCATAAAATGGCTTCTGCATACACATTCAATCAAGACAATCAATGAAACAATCAATACTGATTTTACAACAAATTAACAAATATCAAACAAAAAGGCTTCATAGTAAATCCATGGAGTAGAAAGGAACATGGGGGTTCTTTTTATGCCTCCCTAAGGGATTGGATGTCCACCTATGAGCCTTGAAAAAATCCATCACAATACACACAAATATCTTATGCCTCCCTCTAAGAGGATACACCACTCTTATGCCTCCCTCAAGAAATCAACCTACTTTTATGCCTCCCTCAATAAAATAATAAGATAAACAAAAATTATATTTATCAACAAGGTGGACATCCTAACCCAACTCCATCCTAAAATACCCAATAAAACTTCTCTTATGCCTCCCTATAGTTTTATCCCCATTTCCATTTCTCTCACAACCTAAGGATCAAATATATTTCCCACGGTCATAAGTAATATAACAAAAATCAACTACACATATGATCACAACAGAATAGAAGGTAAAAATAAAAGGTGAAGATATACCTTTAAAATGAAGAGTATTAATACACAACAAGCTCCAAGCCTTCCAAATTCCTAAGAAAACAACATCCTCTCCAAGCTCCATTCACCATTCTCAAGAAAGCTCTCTGAAAATTACAGTCATTCTCCAAAAAGAAAATGAGCAAGTAAGTAACTCCTAATACTTCCCAAAACTCCAATAAATAGAAAAGAGGGAGAGGGAGATGATGTGGCTCCATGTAGGATGCCACATTATTTCTTCTCCATCCCACATCACCCAAGTCAAACCCATACCCCGAGGCATAATAAATGGGTGGTTGAGAGGTATCATAAATCTCTTACATACACCACTCCAACCTGAACCCTATAAGGACAACAATTAAACACATGTAAGAAAGTGCAATCAAAAATCACCTTTTTCCTTCCAAAACACATAATGGGGTCTATTTTTGATCCCTCAACCTATAGGTAGGGTTGGCATAAGAAATTAAGAGGTGTGGGACAAGCTTAGCTGGTCCCACAAGCCTCAAAAATTGGTCCTTAAGGAAAAATCCGTATTTCTAAGGTGATGTAGAGTGTACAACACTCAAGTTACTTACACTCAGCTTTAAAACATATAAACCAAAGAACCATCAAATCTAATAATGAATTATTTTTATCACATCCAAAAATAGCTTATTACTATGATTAGCTCATTTAATTAAAACACATTAATCCATAATGATAAAAGGGAATTATATCAAAAATTAAATCACATACTCAAATTGATGAATAAATAAAAAGGGAACATACACACAAACCCGATGGTCACAATTGGAGGCCATCCTCCCCACAGGGACCCCCTAACAACAAATAACAATAAAAAAAACAACATTACACATGTTGCCATGGTGACCAGTTGCCAATACCCCACATTCCTTTTTTGTTTGTCTCCTACCCCCCGTAGTTTATTGTTGTGATATAATTACCTGCAAAATCACACAATACCTTTCTGGCCTCATGGCCATATTAGTGATATCGAACTAATAAAAATGCTTATATCTATGTATCAATTTCAACATCAAATATCGTGACTACTAGTTCTAAGACCAAGTAATTCAACAATAATTCTCAATTTTAAACATTTTGATTCCACTAATACATCGCTTACATTTAAGTTCGTAAACCAAATAAATCATATAATTTAAGCAATACTTTCACTCATTCACCATTTCACCCATTCTTAAATATCAAAGAAATCACAAAATAACTATGAACATCATAATAAAATCAATACAAAGAAACTTAAAAATATAAATACATATCTGATTTGAAAAGACCACATTTTCTTCCCCGAATGTTTATCTTTTGATTTCCATATCACAATGTGTTAATGTCATTCGTCTATTAATATTTATAGCTACCATGTGCAATGAGTACTATGTGTATGGTCACAATGACATATTAAATATAACAAGACAATATCGTAGAGTAATTATATCATAATCAATTTATGACAATGAAACCTTTATAGCTAATTGTCTTATCCTTAAATGCCCAACAGCTCCAAAGCAGTACAACATACAAATCAAAATAACAACCAAAAACAATTGTAATCATAATGTCCCGCACATTTTATTAGTATACTAACTAGTATAAACCAACAAGGTTTAAGATTATAATTAAATTAGAATTGAAAACATGGTTCAAACAAAGTGTTGAAGCAAAGCAGTGGGAATTACATCTCATCCATAAACAAGCTTGTACGGTGAATTCAAGAATCGAACTATTAGGAGTCACTCTTTTATCCCAAAGTTCGAATTTAACATCAGATGTTAAGCTCTTTGGTTATCCTTGAGTGTCCTTCGATAATCCTCAATATATTTTTGTTAGTACTTTCAATTCATCCATTACCTTGTAGGTAATAATTCGACAAAGTACTTAAATAGATTTCATGCTTAATATCCCAATCTATTATCTTTGCACCAAGGAACGCTAAAGCATTATCTGAAATGATAGTTGTTGGAACACCAAATCTATTAACTATTCCTTCATAGAATGATAATATTGAAGTCTTGTTAGCTTCCTTCAAAGCTATTTCTTCAAGACAACATGTAAAGTAATCCATAATAGTCAAGATCCACTTTAATCCTTGTGAAGAAGGTATATTTATCACGCTAATGAATTCAAGACCCCGTTGCAAGAATGACTAATCCATTGAGATAGGGTGCGGGAGAGGTGAAGCTAAACATTCTTTACCAATAAATAAAGCACACTTCTTATAATTTCTAATGCACTCAAAACATTCCTTGAATATGTTAGGCCAATAGTAACTAGATTTCATAAATTTTAAGGATGTAGTACGTGCTGAAAAGTGACCCCCTATAAGTCCATCATGAAATTATGATAATAGTTGTTGAATTCTATCATAATCAATACATCACAACAAAATTCCATTTATATCTCTTATCAAAACCACACCATCAATGAAAACATAGGGTATAACTTGTAACCTAAAATATCTTCACTTATTCTTGTCCATACCTTCTGGATAAGTACAATGTTGCAAGTAGTTAACCAAATCAGTTGTACCAAAATGTCTAGATTTTGATATGTGATTTTAGCATGTTTTTCTGAATTTTCTAATTTTGCACCCTATTTTTTTCATATCAGCAATTAGATGTTCACACAAACATTTTACGAGAATTGTTTTCGCAAGATGAATGTAAAAATCATACTCCATAACCTTCATAATCTAGCCTACTATCTTCTCATTTAGTTCTTTGTTCAATAAGAATGATGTAACACTTGGATGAGAGACTAAGACATGTATCTTATTATTGTAAATCATGCACTTGAAGTTATTTAATCCTCTAACTACTGAAAGTAAATTTTTCCAAGAAAAGTTTACCTTGTGTCGTGGTCATGCAAACTCTCGTATAAAGAGAGAAATTGGTTGCTCAATTTTTTCATCATTAATTGGAGTTAATATGGCTAAAATAATCTCAACTCCTGAAAGTGCATACATTATAAAATCCTTATCAAAACATATAATTGCAAGAGTATGAGCTTATGAAATATCTAACTTGATAGCCTAAAATCCTTTTCTTCTTTTCTTGGTACAAGAGAAGGTCTTATCTTTCTTTAAGATGGATGTTAATTGTTTTACTAATGCTGCAAAATCTGGAACAAATCTTCTAACAAAGTTGATGTTTCTAAGAAAACTTTGTATTTATTTCTTATAATGAGACAAGGATAGCCATGAAATAGATTGAATTATAAAAGGATCAATAGATAAACCTTGTCTAGAAACAATATGACCAAACAATTTACCTTGATGCACTTAAAAAAAGGATTTTTTTGGATTCAAAGATATCCCAAACTGTCTACAAAGATAAAAAGTCTATCTTAAATGGATTAGATCTTCATCGAATTCTTTGAAAATATGGTGACATCATCTAAGTAAATAAATATGAATTTATTTAATAATTTTTGAAAAGTCATGCCCATTGCATGTCGAAATGGTGTATCGACATTGGAATGTCAAAAAGACATTCATTTGTAATGATAAGTTCCCCACTTTGTGGTGAAGGTTGTTTTGTATCTGCTATAACCATCCAAAAGGGACAACCTATCGAACCTACAAGTGTTCTTAAAATCTAATCAATATTGGGTAGCAGAGATAATGATCTTTTAATGAACCTTTATAAGATCCTAAAATTGACACATAACCCGATTTCTCCATTCTTTTTCAAATAGGAAAAAGATTAGATACCCATTTTGAATTCTTAACTTGAAATATAATACCGATACGATTAGTTTGGATAACTCTTTTCCCATCAATGGTTCAATCATTAGATTTAAAGGCCTTTGCTTCGTATAATTGGCTTAGAATTTGGCTATAAATCTATTATACGTTGAGTTAAACTGGGATGAAAACCTCTCATATCTTGTTATTTCCAAGAAAAAACATCTCTCGAATTCTTTAAATGAATTGATAAATGATTATTTTTAGTTGAGGAGCATACCTTCCCACTAAATAGTTTATTTTCACCATCCACCAAGCGTGAGTTGAAATCTTGCCTTTTTCTTTTCTTAACTTATCATCATAACTCAAATCTGTCTTCTAGTGTGACCAATCCTTAAGGAAACTTGTTTGTATTCAAATGAACAATCGTGTCACCATAGAAGTGCTGCAATTTTTCCCGATTTCTGCAGAAAATTCAGCTTCTTGCTAGAAAAATTTGTAGATTTGTTCGTCATTTTTGAAAAAATTTCATTTTTCTTCATTATCGTGTATTGAAGGTGTGATAATCAACTTTATATGTGGATTTAATTTGTTGTTTTTGATATTTTCTAGCACATAAAAACTAAAACCAACTCACTTTGTAAGTCCTGTCTCGCATTGCTTACTTTTATCTCTTCGAACACATTTTATATTAATACCATAAAAATATTCCATTAAGTTCGACACTCTATGTTTGTAAGATTTCAACAATGAATTCTTACATACATTAAAAATTTTCACTTGATTAATAACTAACTCGAATCACAAAAACTTGCAAAGTGCTAATACCTCTTTTCGCCCATTGTAAGCCATGAATTAATGATTTATATTCAGACTACATTACAAGTACATGAGAACTACATAATTAAAGCTAAAAAGTATCTTTCATTTGAATGGGAAGTAAGCATCAAACCCGCACCTTATCCTTTCTTGTTCTTATCTCCATTGAAGTGAAGATTCTACAGGTCCTTCGTTGTTTTTTCTATTTTGGATAGAAAGGAGATTGGTGCATTTTATTATTGCAAGTAATAGACAGCAAACAAATATTCTTATTTTTATTTTAAAGGATCATAAGAATGTTATTCTTGAGTCTTTTCATCCATAAACAAATTGCCTAGTGCAAAAACATGTGGTGTAGCATTAAAATTAGATTGATCTAAAGCTATATAATTTTCGTAGCATTTGAAGCATGGGGCTCAATATGAAACCTAGCCAAAGGATTTGAATTTATGGTAACCTTAGTTACATACCTTGTAATAAAGAACAAAAATGACCAATCTAAAGAAAGATAACCTCCTATATTTCAGTAAAATGTCTTGATAAGCATAAGGCAAAGTAGGGAGGTAAATATAAAATAATAACATCTTGTAAGATAGTAAAATTTGTGAAAACATGTGAGGTTACCTCCAAATTTATGATAATTCCAACTATGTTGGTTTCATTTCCATCTATTTGCAACAT
Source organism: Taxus wallichiana var. yunnanensis (assembly GCA_018340775.1). Classification (NCBI taxonomy): domain Eukaryota; kingdom Viridiplantae; phylum Streptophyta; class Pinopsida; order Cupressales; family Taxaceae; genus Taxus; species Taxus wallichiana. Next base: position 206,117,662 of record CM031240.1, read on the forward strand.
GTTTTTCTCTGTAGGTTCATACCTGCAGCTGAATTTTTCTACAAATGCTTTTGGCATAAGTGTGTTTCTTGCACCACCATCGCCAACCATACTGATTATGAACTAAACGATCTCTAATAATCAAATATATATAAAAGGTGGTGGTTTCTTGATATCATGAGCATTTAAAACCTTTTGAACCATCAACTTAACCTCTTTCATGCAGTCTTGTTACATTGTTTGAAGAACTATGTCTTCTTTCCGAGCTTTCTTTTCGTTGGTTTTGATGAAATCTGCAGCTTAGCAAGCTCATGAGAAAGTAACTCTTCCTGTCTTGCAATACTTAGAGCATCCCACAATGAAATATTAATATTATGTTTTTTCATTATCTCAACAATATTAAAAGAAACCGCCATTTTCGAAACAATTTCTACAATTTTAGCATAAGTTTTAGCAAAAACTAACCCTGTTTCCACATCTTTTGAAATATGAGGTATGAATATTCTTATGAGATCAGGATGCAATTATTTTTGCTGCTCTTTTTGAGATAAACTGCTTGTTGTTTCTTGAGGAAAAATAGAACTATTTAAAGCTTTTTGACTTGCAGTTTCTATTTTATCAAGAAATGTAGGTAGACCAAGTGTGTTTTGTTATTTTTCTTTATTCTGAGCCTTTTCTTTAGACCTAGTTGTGACTACAATAAAATCTTCTTCTCCAAAGATGAGTATATTTTGTTCGGTGGTTTCGACTATGAGCTTCTTCGCCCACCCTCTATTTGAGGCATGAATAATGCTTCGAGGTTGAGTTTGTGTAACAAGACCGATATTCACGAATGCATTTGGACAATTTGCGGTTGAATGAGGTTGATTACAAGATCGACACCATTCTTTTAAAACCATGTTAACATGAAAAAACACTATATGAACTAGAGCCTTTGGGTAAAATTACCTTGTCTAATATAGTTGTCTATAGTTTTGGTTTTCTTTGATAAGGTCGCTTAATTTGCTGATTTGTACTAATTTGGATGATAAGGAGCTTGATAAGGCCTCGCTAGGCTAAACTAATTTTTTTCGATTGACGTTAACTTATTTCCCATATTCTGTAAGGCCTTAAACACATCATTTAATGGAGCTAAAACAACCAGCTCTATAATGTTAATAGGATATGGAATAGGTGATAAATTTGTTATAAGAGGCATTGAAGGCCTTTGTCCCGATTTCTAGCTTGTATAAGGTTTTTTTCAGCCCTAATGGAAATGTCATAAGATATTGGGAGATTCTCTCCTCCAATAGATTGAATCATGGTTGAAATATAGTTATTTAAGGCTCGACGTAGTATAGAAAAGCATGATCAACTTTAGGATTAAACAAGTGGTGGAATTCTTTCCCAAGTTCTAGCAAAATGAATGTTAAAACTAACCATAAATTCATGAGGAGATATTTTGATTGTACACATTTTTCCGAGAAGGATAAATGTTCATAATGGTCTTTAAATTTCTTAATTAATTTCACTCCTAACTCATCCCAAGTTATTATGCTCCCAATTTATAAGGTTCTCGTACCATTCCAAAGTTTGTCCTTTAAATGATATAGCTAAAAGTCTTAAGGCTACATCTTTATGAGTTATATTATGGATAAAAAAAGGGATGCAACATCTTTAATGTGATATGTAGGAGTAATATGATTTTCACCAATGAATGAATGTAAAATTTTCATGGAAGCATTGGGAATATAACGATAAAATTGAATTACTAAATGACTTTCATTAATAAAGGTTAAAAATTTCTAGGTGGTTGAATAGCCATCGGAATAATCTGGGATTTGAAAAATAAGATTTATACACGATGAAGAAAATTAGGAGGATGGTTTCCAAAAGTAGGACTATTATAAGTTAAGGTATTGCCAAATATTCTTCTTCTTTCGTAATTCAAGGGTAAAGAAATAAACTCAAAGCAGAATTACTCTTATTAATGTTATTGTAGTAACTTTAGGCATGGAACATGCTGCAAATTTGTCCGAAATCACCCTTACAGTGTTCCCAAATAAATATTTTATTCTTTTGAATAAATTGTTACAGCTTGTTGTAAAAATTACTTTATTTCTCTGTAAATCTACTTTTAATTGTTGTAATCCACTGCAGATCTGATTTGTTGTCCCATTGGGCATGCTAAAAATTGTTATCTCTCAAAAGTACAACCTTGTCGAGAGATGACTACAGGGTTCTAATATTTCTTTGAATATCTCACTTTCGTAGATATAATGGAAACACCTCAGTTTGTTGGTATACATATTGTTGAGGTGAGTCTTCCGTATCAAGGATAGTTCCCTTTGATGTATCCTAAACTATGTTTTTGGGATTTTGAGGGTAAAATATCATTGTAATTGAAATTAAAAGGGGATGATACACCAAACTTGTTTAGGGATTTGATTGACCATATGTACGATAAAATTGGGAATGGAATTTGGATGCATGAACCAATGGTTTTAAGCATAGAATTTACACAAAATACTTTGTGTATTGAGGGAATGAATCACAACAACACAATAAGATAAAAATGCACACTAATATTATGCAGAAATTACCAAATTTGTAGCAAGGTAAGATGATTAATTAGAGAATTCACATTCACAATAATTATTAAAGAGATACACACCATTGCAAATAATTGGAAAGGTAGAAATCAGTTCTCATTCAAGGGGAAAACTCGAGAGAAATTACTTTAGCACTCCTATGTCTATAAAGTCCTCTCTTGTGCCTTGCAATTACATAGAATATATACCAAGATTATTCACCCAACCCATCCAAAAAATAGGATAAAATTTTTACTTTCCCATGCATGCTAATTTTACCCCTTTATCATGAATAAATAAAGGAATAAAAATAGACATGCTAATTATAATAAGGCATTAATAGCTATTGACAATTTTTGCACTTGTGTAAAAATTGGAAACTTGAAACTTTGTCATTACGATGAAAAGTCTTGGGTGAAGTATACCTAAGCTAAGGAAGTTTTTATGTTATTTGTTATTGCTAAATTAGTTACAAGATTAAATGAAATTTGCAGTTATGTGTGCTGTCTCAAAATAGAACATATCACATAGTCTACAATTTCATGTCATCTTCAGCAAAAGAACACAAAGCCCCAAAGGAAAACTGTGTTGTCTTGATGAAGATGACAAATTACAAATTAGGTGAAGTGTTGAGTTTTGAAGCAGCAAACAGAAATGCAAATTATAGAAAATCAGAGTTCATTACTGAATGTTACAAGTTCTCATCAATGTTATTTCCTTCATGATTAAGACATTCAATTATGTTACTGAGTTGTTTAGTTCATTATACAATCCATACAAAAAAGCTAGAATGCATAAGGAAATACACAACTCATTTTCAGAATTCAATGTTTTATTCACAAGGAGAGTCAAATGTTTCCCACAAGCCATGGGATGTAACTGAAAAGTAAAGTACAACTACTAAAAAGAAAGGTACACATGCATGAAAGAGAAAGCAAAGGAGTATGAGTGAACCCATCATTGCCTTGAGGTTTCTATTCTTCGATTGAAGCATCTTCATCTCCATGGTAGAATCCATTGTACCTGAACATAAGAAAAGTTACCGTCGATTACTGAGCTCATGGATCAATTCATATTCCTACACTATCCTACTTTATGCATATGAATCTTCTCCTAACAGGAGATGTATTCTACTTGAAGAACAAAATTGCATGCATGCTTTATTCACTTAGAAATAAGAAGGAGAAAAGAAAGAAGAAAAACATGGACATAAGAGAGGCCAAAAATCCTAATTATTTTCTAATTGTTTTCCTAAGTGTGCAGGTACATGTTGCAACCAAAGAGAAAAATAGACAAGTCATAAGTGCATGTAATAAAAGGAAGAATGTAACTCAAAGTTCCAATAACTGTTCTGAAATGGAAGAAGTTATTACAGTAGAAGAGAGACTAGCAATAGAAGCACATGTTTCAGTTTACAACAGAAGGAAAAAGTAGAATTTGAAAGCTGATGTTTGGCTAAAAGAGAAGGTCATAGTTGAAAGGAATGAAGACAAGATTCTGGAAATTTTTTGACAGGGCTTCGCCATGTAAAATGGACATTTACAACTTTCCATCATGTTGTTTTTAAACTACTACATGCTTAAAGGAATGATTTAAATCAAGTAAGTGATATAGAAAAATAGGAAAAGCATGCTATGATTAAGATAACACATTTATGATGTCTCATTTTTATTTACCAATCTAGCTTCAAACATGAAGTGTCATAATTCTATATTTTGAAATCAGAAAATACAATTATTATCTTTGGAAATGGCTTGGAAGGAATATAATTCTGAAAAAAAACTGCCATGGCTTCACCATAAAAATCAACATTTTATATTTTTCATAACGCGTAAATGCTACTATAAAGGAAATAAAGCCTCTATGTAAGAGAAACAAGCTTCAAAGATCAAATTGAATGCATGATTTGTAGTTAGAAAAAAAGAAGTCATTTAGAATGAATACAGAGATGTTTCCATATCAACGAAGTACAACTACCTATGTAAGTGAATTGAGAAAATACAGATGCATCTACAAGTGAAGCTCAAGTACAATATTGAAGCACAAAAGAAAATGGAACTACATTTTTGACAAAACCTTAATTGTCCAACATGCATGAGTTGTGAACGAGTTCCAGAAAGTCAAGAATATTGTTATAGTCAAGCATTCAATAGATGTGATTTTTAGAAAACAATTGCATTCAAACACTCATCTCATGGAGAATTTCAATGTTTAAGTGATCTCAGTTTGAAAATGATTAAAGCAAGTATTCTCAAAAGGGTGCTATAGAATTTTAGAGAATCAAGTTGATCCTGAAACAATGAATTGTAACAAATGGATTCTCTAGAATACAAAATTGAGCCAAATATTTCAGAATGGACCTGAAGTAATGTACAAAACTATATTTGCAGAAAATCATAACCATCATTTCTACAATATTCTCAACAAATGTAAATGAGATAACAATTGTATGAACACAAAGAAACCATACGAGAGAAGAAGCTGAAATACAAATATTTAGAATGAAGAAATTAATTTACGTGCCACACAAGAAAAACAAAGGAAGATACAAAGTAAATAAGAGTTTCATAGCAACAAAAACATAATTACAGAGTCTTTTTGAAGTTCATTTTAAGAATGGTCGAGCATGAGGGATACAAGAAAACCAGGGAAATACAATTATAGTACATGATGAAACCAATACTTCAAGATTTTATAGATTGGGCCAAAGAACAAACTCACCATAGATAATCAAATGGTAAGAAATTTCAAGTAACCAGATGATGAAGCGAGAGGTCCACAGGAACACTTGAAGTTTCAAACTCGAGAGTTAATCAGGAGAAAAAAATCACAGAACCCACAAATATTTTCAAGAGTTCAGTGATACATTTAGAGAAGAAAAGAAAACAGAAGTGTACGCATGCAAGAGAAATTATCTCACCTATGAATGAATATGATGGCCAATAAACCGAGGTGATCTCAAATAACAAACAAGAATCAAGGTTCAAAAAATCACCATGGAGGCCATTGTAAGAAAACCGAATCTACAAAGGTGCTCGAGGGAAAGGAAAACACATAGAAACAACATAACGAAGCCAAGCTCGGTAAACTTCAACAATGGCAGCAAAGAAATGAAACTTCAGATTTCAGAAATATACAGAGGCACAAATGGTATAGAAGATAAAAGACAACAAATATGAGCTTAAAGAAACAATAATAACAGCCCACACTTCAACCACCTTGCTCAAAAATCTTGAATAGAGCAGATACAAATCAAAGCACTATAAATCCAACTCAAAAATCTTACTCAGGAGAGATAAAAGCCAAGTTTTAGGGCCATAAAATGACAGAGAGGTCAAACACTTCCACTCACAAAGCTTCACAAGCTCAGCTCAACTAGATCTCATGATAAAACCAGATAAATCTCAAAGAACCAGAAAGTGTCGACCATGAAACCTGATATGACAGAGAGTATTTTGCAGAGAAGGAGCTACAAAATATAGTGAAAGTCGAGCTCGAATCAGAACAGAATAATGGCGTCAAGAGAAATTTTTCTAGGGCTTCGCCCACTTCACAAAAAATCCAAATGAATGTGCTTTAGGGTCGAGTTCCCTTTACCACCCGAACCCAAGAAGTGGGTTAACTCAAACTCAACCACAGTTAGGATCAATGATCGCAAAACACCAAGGACACAAGATCAACGTCCTCAGATCATCACAACAATCAATGCTAACCACAGTTAGGATGCCACCATCAACATTAAATGAGGAAAAAACCTAACCATGGGTCATAAATTGACATTTTGCAATCGAGACATGGTACAAAGATCAATGACAAAGAATAAGGCATGAAAATTCAAAATAAACCACCAGGGTTATAATTAACCTGACCAGAGTTGATGCCACCGACCAAGTCACCAAGGGGTGAGTCACCATGGAGAAGGGGACATCCCATGTGTCCACCAAATAAATCATTACAAATGACTTTTGAAGTCTAACTTTTGTGCATTCTTCAAATAATTTTAAAAGGGCCGACTAACTCATATATCATGATCACTGAAAAGGTGAATCTTATAGTATCCCAAGGCTGATAAACTCAAAGGTGGCAAACCATATAGCATGGTCTTTCCAATAATCAAATGGTGGTTGAACATTGTGAGGTGGTTTTTATAAATTTCCCCTCATGTTTTAAAACCATAGTATATGGTAAGTCCACAAAGAGTGGCTAAACAAATGAAGACAAGAGTTGACAACCACTAGTGGTCCCCATTTCAAGGAGCTAAGGTTGATTTTCAGAGTGTCACTCATGTGACCTTTTTAAAAAGGAGATGTCAATATCAGAACATGTGCACATAGTAGGTGGTCCCCACAGGAGGAATTATTTTTACAAATATTAGTAATTTGCAATTATTTTTCTCACATACAGGGAGTTGTATTTTTGCATGCCTTCATAATAGGATAGAATAGAGAAGAAGATCGAGTTGCATGTTCATGGAGAGAGACTTTCCTAGTAAGCAACCTTATTTTAGCAAATTATTCACCCTTCTTTTCTTAAAATAGAATAGTCAACTTTAGTTTGACTGTAATGTAAGTAAGGCTAATAATGCCTATTTGTAATTGCATGCTCTATTTTTCCCTTTATCTATTATTAAATAAAGGATAAAAATAAGATGCATGGGCGAGTACAAGCCTTAGGCTATTTTTAGGAGAGGGTGAATTTTATTTTTGCTATATATTGTGTGCCTTTGCAAAGCACGGAGGGGACTTCTAGAGGACTTTTTGATATATGAGTACTGAAGAAATTTTTTCTAGTTTTTCCTCTGAGTGTGAAGTATTTATTTCCTTTTCAAGTTATTTTCTAGTGTTGTGTATGTTTCTATTAGTATTGTGAATGCAAATTCCCTGATCAATCACCTTACCCTGCTGAAAATTTAGTCTTTTCTACTTAATTTTAATGTGCATGTTAACTTATTAGTACTATTGTGATTCTCCTCAAGATAATGAAGTGATTTTCCCTTAGATATTCTTCAGAATAACCATTGATTTGTGAATCAAGAATCCTTCCCAAATTAGTTGTGCATATACTCGGTCAAATCCCTTATACAAATTTTGTGTATCACCTTAGTTTTAATCATTTTACAGTCATCCTTTACTTTCAAACTCCCAGAAATTAGTTTAGGATACACCAATAAGGAACTCGGCCTTGATACCGAAGACTCACCTCAAAATAGATATACCCATAGACTGAGATGTTTCCATTGTATCTAAGAACTAGAGAGATCAATTTTGCAAGCTTAGAAAACCTACAACCATCTCTCTATAGGATGCACTTGTGAGTGATAATTTTTTTTGGCATGCCTGGTGGGATGAAAAATCAGATCTACATGTGAATTATAATTTCTACATCAGATCTATAAACAGATTACAACAAATTAAAAGTTACTTTGGGAGCAAGTTGAATAAATTTATTGTAAATATTTTAGGATCTTTTGGTGACTCTGCAAATCTGATTTCAGACCAGTATTGTAGCATGTTCCATTCCTATAGTGACTACAAGATCATTGGTAAGAGGAATTCCTTATGAGTTTGTTTCTTTACCATTGAATTCTGCTAGGAGGACAAGAGTTGGTAATACTTTACCTTATAATAGACCTGGTTTTGATAATCCTCCTAATATTCCTTCACCACGTATCAATTTCTCAATTAATATCCTAGTTTTTCAAATGGCTATCCAACCACCAAGGAATTTTGTGACCTTTACTAATGACAGTCTATTAGTGATCCCATTTTACCCTGATATTCCTAATGCTACCATGAAAATTTTTCTATCATTCACGGGTGAAAATTAGGTTACACCAGCTGAACATATCAAAGATGTTGCAGCCCTATGTGCAGTCCATAACATCACTCATGAATATGTAGCTTTAAGACTTTTAGCCGCATCTCACAAAGGGCAGACCTTGTAATGGTATAGAAACCTAGAAATTGGAAGCATAAGATCTTGGGATAACTTAGGTGAAAATTTTCTTAAACATTTCTAGGATAATTCAGATCATTTGTCTCTCATTGAACAATTGTCTACTATTAAAAGAGGTCCTAATGAATTTATGTCTAACTTCAATATCCTAATTTGCGAGAACTTGGGAGATAAGTCCAGCAAGTGTCAAGCTTCAAGATGATCATGCTTTCCTTTATTATCTTAGAGCATCAAACATTGATATCTCAACTATGATTCAGTCAATGGGTGGATAGACACTTTTGGATTCTTATGATATTGCTATCCTGAGCTGAAAATAGTCTTATTCGAGCTGAAAAATTAGCACCAAGGCCATCAATGCCATTTTTGGCATATTTAGCACCTATTACTCAATGTATTACAATCATAAAACGTATCATTGTAGCTCCATCAGATGATGTATTTAATGCTTTGCAGACTATGGGAAGTAAATTGAATTCGATTGACAACAAAATTACATTACCCTAGCAGACCCTATCAGGCTCTTTATCAACACTATCAATAGAATAAAAAAAACAAGAAGCCCTACCAGCATAATAAAAATTATAGGCAACCTTACCAAGAAAGGCAGTTTGACCCAAAGGCTCCTAGTTCATCTAATGATTTAGTCCCAGTTAATATGGCTATAAAAGAGTGGTGTCAACCTTGTAATCAACCTCATTCAGCTGCAACTTGCCCAAATACTTTTCTGAATCTGAATCTTGTTGCACAACCTCAATCTAAAACATTGTTCATGCCTCAAATGGAGGGTGGGCAGCAAGAAACTCATGTTTAGAAAGCACTTGAACAGAATTTAGTCAGTTTTAATGAGGAGGATTTCATTGTAGTCACTACTAGGGCTCAAGGAAGTTTGCTAAAAGTCAAAAACAACAAAATAGGCCTATCTTGCCTACTGTCACTAATAACACAACATCTACAACACGAAAGTCAACAAACAACTCTGTTGTTCCTCAAAAACAACAAGTGTTCCAGTTGATAAAATCCATCAAAGATAGCTACAGATTGATCCAAGAAGACTATTTATACCTTATATATCCAAGGAAACTGAAGCAAAATCAATTTTTGTTAAGGCCTACTCTAAGACAGTTGAGTTTGTCTCTAAAACAATTGCTTCCTTTAACATTTTTGATGTAATGAAAAATCATAATGTTAAAATCTCAATTTGTGACACTCTAAGTATTCCTGGACAACAAGATTTACTCTCTCATGAGCTAGCTAAGCTGCAAATTTCTTCAAATACAACAGAAAAGGAAGTTCAGAAGATAGACATGGTCCTTTGAACGCGTTTGAGTAAGACCATATAAAAGAAGTTAGGTGGATAGTTCGAGAAAGTTTTGAATGCTCATGACATCAAGAAACCACCACCATTTTATTTATCACTAATTATTGGAGAACATCTAATTCATAATTGCATGGTGGATAGTGGTGCAAGTAATATAGTTATGCCAAAAACAATTGTAGAAAAATTAGGTTTGCAGCATGAGCCTATAGAAACAAGCATCTTACAGCTTGATGGAACTGCAACTAATACAATTGGTATAATAAAAAATTTAGAAGTGATGTTACATGCTTTCCCAAATGTTTCTATTTTGCAAGATGTTACTATTGTAGACTTACCTCCATACTTTGCTTTATGCTTATCTAGAGATTTCACAACAAAAATAGGAGGTTATCTCTCTTCATATTTGTCCTTATTATTTTTCATTACTCATTATGGTACTAAAGTTACTATCAATTCAAATCCATTGGCCGATTTCACATTGAGCATCACTCTTCAAGATCAGTCGATTTTGATGAGGTAGCAATTGTTTAAGCATTGGATGGTGTTTCTAACATGTTTATGGATGAAAAGATAGTGAAAGAACATGCTCATGATCCTTTTAAGGAAGTTGAAGAACACCTCTTTAGTTTGTATTGTATGCATAAAGAAACTACACCACTTCCCTCATTTGTCCAAAACAAAAGATTTGATAGAAGGGATTTGGAAGCTTCATTTTGATGGAGGTAAGAACAAAAAGGGATAGGAGCAGGTCTAATGCTCACTTCCCCAAAAATGAAAGGAATTTCTTAGCTTTGAGTCTCGATTCTCATGTACTTGTAATGTAGCTAAATACAAAGCTTTAAATCATGGCTTACTTTGGGCCAAAAGAGAGGTATCCACATTGTACATATTTTTGGTGACTCGAGATGGTTATTAATCAATTAATAAATTTTAATATTTTGTAATAACCCATTGATGAAGTCTTACAGACATAGATTTTCAGACTTAATGGAAGATTTCGATGCTATTAACATTCAATCTATTCCTAGAGCTAAAAACAAGCATGCAGACAGACTTGTAGCAATTGGGGCTAGTTTTGAAGTGTTGGAACATATTGAAAATAGCAAAATCCAGCCTCATATAAAGTTAATTGTCAGGCCCTCAGTACCTGATAATGATTCAAATTGGCAATTTTTTGAAAGTGATGATCAAATCTACAGGTTTTTATAGCAAGAAGCTGAGTTTTTCTGTAGTTAATCAGGATAAATTACAACACTTATATGGTGACCAAATTGTTCAGTTGAAGACAAATAAACTACCTCATGGTCTAGTCACATTAGAAGACATCTTCAGCACTGATGATCAGTTAAGAAAGGTCAAGACTAAAATGTCAACTCACACTGACAATTATGAAGAGATCTTGGCGATGAAGGAAAAACGATATTTCTTGGAAAGGTATGTTGCTTAACAAAAAAGTAGTCATTTATTAATCTTTGCAAAGAGTTTAAGGATGTTTTTGCTTAGAAATACCAAGATCTAAAATGATTTGATCCCAGTTTAGCACAACATACAATCAAGTTACAACCAAATTATATACCCGTTAGGTAGAAGCAGACGCCTATGAATTCTAAAATAGAGCCTCGATGAGGAAAGAATTATCTAAGTTGATTGAATCATGTATTATCTTTCCAGTTAAGCATTCAAGTTGGGTAGCCAATCTTGTTCCTTTTAGGAAGAAGAACAGTGAAATCAGACTATGTGTAGATTTCAAAGATCTTAATAAGGCTTCATTAAAAGATCATTACCCACTCCCAAATATGGATCTCGATTCTAAGAAAAGTCTTAGGTTCGAGATAGACTATCTCTTCTAGATGGTTACAATAGATATAATCATATTTTAGTTCGAGATGAAGATATATAAAAATATCTTTTACTACCAAGTGGGGTACTTATGCTTACAAAAGGATGCCTTTTGGTCTTTCAAATACTAGTGCAATGTTTCAATGTGCAATGGACATGGATTTTCACCTATTAAACAAATGTGTCCTTGTTTATTTAGATGATGTTACTCTATTTTTACAAGATTTTGAAGAATATCTAATGCACTTAAGGAAGACTTTTCAGTTGTGCCAACAGATTTGGAATATCTTTGAATCCATCGAAGTCTATCTTTTCAAGACATCAAGGAAAGATACTTGGTCATATTTTTTTAAGTAGGGTTTAGAAATTGATTCTTTCGGGATCGAAGCCATATCACAGCTATCATTTCCTCATCATAAGAAGCCATTACAGAGTTTTCTTGGAAAAATCAACTTTGTTAAGAGATTTGTTCCAGATTTTGCAGCATTGGTTAAACCACTCACAACTATGCTAAAGAAAGAGAAAAATTTCTCTTCGACCAGCAAAGGAAGAGAAGGATTTGAATCAATCAAATCAACTTACTCTCAAGCTCCTACTCTTGCAAATCCAAATTTCGATAAATATTTTACAATGTATGCACTTGCAGGAGCTAAAACAATCTCATCTATATTAACTCGAGTCAATGGTGAAAATATTGAGCAGCCTATTGCTTTCTTTGGATAGAGGTTGCATGATTATGAAAAAAGGTACAAATTCCTTAAAAATCAAGTACTTTTAGTAGTCGAGGAATAAATAATTTCAAGTATATGTTTTCGAACAATAAAATCCATGTTCTTTTTTCTCATCCAAGTGTGAAAGAATTCTTACTAAATAAGGAATTGAATGAGAAAAGAGCAAACTGGATAACAAAGTTCATGGAGTATGATGTTGATATTCGGGTTGCTAAGAAAATTTGAGGGAAAGGTTTATGTGAGAATCTAATTACTGATATGGAAAAACAACAAGCTGCAGAACCAGATGATTCAAAACAACATGCTGAAATTGTGTATCAGTAATAAGAAATTATGATTCAACCATAAAATCACCAACCTGAGGTCACTCACGATATTCAGGAATCAAGATGGATGACTGATTTGGTTAATTATCTACAAGCAGGGAACCTATCTCGAAAGGTATGGACAAAAATAAATGAAGGTATTTCAGATTACAATTTGTACCTTATATCTTCATTGATAATGTGTTATTCAAAAAGGATATAAAGGGAATCTTGTTGCGGTGTGTTGATAATGATAAAGTTCATAAAATACTATCGAATTCCATGAAGGACCCGTAATAGGTCACTTCTCAAAGCATGTACTACAACCTTAAGAATTAAGAAAGCTGGTATCTAATGGCCTATCATATTCAAAGACTATTTTGAATGGATTAGAAAGTGTTAAAAATGTGCTTTCATTGTTGGAAAAGAAATTTTAGCTTCGTTGCCCTTGCAGCCTATTTGGTGATCAAACTTTTATGCGGTGAGGTCTTGACATTATTGGCATGATAAATACACAATCATCACAACGACACAAGTGGATCTTAGCGCTACACATTATTTCACATGATGGACTAAAGTAATAGCCTAGAAGAATGCTAATGAAGCTTTGATATTATCCTTTTATGAAGGAATAGTTTACTGATTTGGTGTTCAAAGAACTATCATATCGGATAATGCTTTAGAATTCCTTAGTGCAAAGATAACTGATTGGGCTGTCAAACATGGAATATATCTAATTTCTTCATCTAATTATCACCCGTAAGATAATGGCTTATTTGAGAGTACTAACAAGAATCTATTAAGGATCATTAGAAGAATGCCCAAAGATAATCAAAGAGCTTGGAATCGATGTTGAATTCAACACTTTGGGATGACATAGTGACTCCTAAAAGATTAGTTGGAAATTCACCTTACAAATTTGTGTACGAGAAAGAAGCAAGAATTCCTATTTCGGTTGAGTTACTCCGCATTAGATTTGTTGCAAAAATGGAGTTGCTTGAGAATGAACCATTACAGTTTGTTATGTAGAGTTAATGGAATTATAAGAACTAAGAGATAAAGCCCATTTGAATATGGAGAAAATATCAAAAACAAATGAAGAAGACTTTTGACAAGAAAATTAAATTTAGAGTTTTCAATGAAGGAGATATTGTGTTAAAGTGGGATGTTGATCGTGAAAAGCTAGCAAGACACTCAAAGTTTGATACACTCTGGAGTGGTCCTTACTTGATATCAAAGCATGCAAGGAACACAATGCTTTTTATCTTTCAAAGTTGAATGGAGAGGAACTTCTCATTCCTTTGAATGGTATCTTTCTCAAACACTATTATTGAAAATCTTACAGTGATTGTTAGAGTAGGATTTCCCTATAATAAGTGCGGTTCAAAGACATTGCAATGTTTTTCAATTCAATAAGTGCATTCATGCACGCGATTTGTTTACCAGATCCTTTCCCAGTTTTAGTTTGTTCGGAAGGGTTGGACCTTTTGAAAAAGGCAAATTTTAGTTACATGTTTAGACTCCATGCCCAATGGACAAGAGCAAGGCACTAGTCTTTAAGCTAGCAGGTAGCTTTCCCCATAGGTTCACTAGAAATGTTGACAATTTTAACACTGTGCAAAAATGGGTGCTCAAAACTTCATCATTACGATGAAAAGTCTTGGGTGAAGTATACCTAAGCTAAGGAAGTTTTTATGTTATTTGTTATTGCTGAATTAGTTACAAGATTAAATGAAATTTGTAGTTATGTGTGCTATCTCAAAATAGAACATATCACATAGTCTGCAATTTCATGTCATCTTCAACAAAAGAACACAAAGCCTCGAAGGAAAACTGTGTTGTCTTGATGAAGACGAAAAATTACAAATTAGGTGAAGTGCTGAGTTTTGAAGCAACAAACAGAAATGTAGATTACAGAAAATTAGAGTTCATTACTGAATGTTACAAGTTCTCATCAATGTTCTTTCCTTCATGATTAAGACATTCAATTATGTTACTGAGTTGTTTAGTTCATTATATAATCCATACAGAAAAGTTAGAATGCACAAGGAAATACACAACTCATTTTTCAGAATTCAATGTTTTATTCACAAGGAGAGTCAAATGTTTCGCACACAAGTCATGGGATGTAATTGAAAAGAAAGGTACACATGCATGAAAGAGAAATCAAAGATTAGGTGTGAACCCATCATTGCCTTGAGGTTTGTGTTCTTAATTTGAAGCATATTCACCTTCATCTTTTGTTTCTCCTTCATCTCCATGGTAGAAGCCATTGTACCTAAAAAGAAGAAAAGTTAACTGTCAGTTATGAGCTTAGGGATCAATTCATATTCCTACACTATCCTACTTCGTGCATATGAATCTTCTCCTAACATGAGATGTATTCTACTTGAAGAACAAACTGCATGCATGCTTTATTCACTCATAAAGAAGGAGAAAAGAAAGAATAAAAACATGGACGTAAGAGAGGCCAAAAATCCTAATTATTTTCTAACTATTTTCCTAAGTGTACAGTGTAGGTTGCAGCCAAAGAGGAAAATAGACAAGTCATAAGTGCATGCAATAAAAGGAAGAATGCAACTCAAAGTTCCAATAATTGTTTTGAAATGGAAGAAGTTATAGTGTAGAAGAGAGACTGGCAATAGAAGGAAAAAGTAGAATTTGAAAGTTGATGTTTGGCTAAAAGAGAAGGTCATAGTTGAAAGGAATGAAGACAAGATTCTAGAAAAAAATTGACAAGGCTTTGCCATGTAAAATGGACATTTACAACTTTCCATCATGTTGTTTTTAAACTACTACATGCTTAAAGGAATGATTTAAATCAAGTAAGTGATACAGAAAAATAGTAAAGCATGCTATGATCAAGATAACACAACTATGATGTCTCATTTTTATTTACCAATCTAGCTTCAAACATGAAGTGTCATAATTCTATATTTTGAAATCAGAAAATACAATTACTATGCTGGAAATGGCTTGGAAGGGATAGAATTCTGATTTTTTTTTGCCAGGGCTTAGCCATAAAAAATCAACATTTTACATTTTTCATAATGCCAGAAATACTACTATAGAGGAAATAAATTCTCTATCTAAGAGAAACAAGCTTCAGAGATTAAATTGAATGCATGATTTACAACTATAAAATAGAAGACATTCAGAATGAATACAGAGATGCTACCATATAAAAGAAGTACAACTATCTATGCAAGGGAATTGATCAAATATAGATGCATCTATAGGTGAAGCTCAAGTATAGTATTGAAGCACAAAAGAAAATGGAACTACATTTTTGACAAAACCTGAATCGTCCAACATGCAGGAGTTGTAAACAGAGTTCCAGAAATAATATGTTATGCATAGGTTCAGAAAATAGTATACATTATTTTTATAAAGTCAAGAATATTGTTACAGTCAAGCATTCAATAGATGTAATTTTCATAAAACAATTGCATTCAAACACTCATCTCATGGAGAATTTCAATGTTCAAGTGATCTCAGTTTGAAAATGATTAAAGCAAGTATTCTCAAAAGGGTGCTATAGAATTTCAAAGAATCAAGTTGATCCTGAAACAATGAATTGTAACAAATGGATTCTCCAGAATATAAAATTGAGCCAAATATTTTAGAATGGACTGAATTAATGTAGAGAACTATATTTACAAAAATCATAACCATATTTTTACAATATTCTCAATAAATGTAAATGAGATGACAGGTTGTCCGAACACGGAGAAACCATACAGAGAAGAAGTGAAGTATAAATATTCATAATGAAGAAATTACTTTAAGTCTTCCACAGTAAAACAAAGGAAGGTACAAAGTAAATTAGAGTTTCATAATAGCAAACACATAATCACAGATTCTTTTCGAAGTTCATTTTATCAATGGCCAAGCATGACATATATAAGAAAATGGGGAAATACAATTATAGTACATGATGAAACTGGTACTTCAAGCTTTTACAAATTGGGCCAAAGAACAAACTCCTCATAGATAATCAAATGGTCAGAAATTTTGAGCAAACGGATGATGAAGCGAGAGGTCCACAGCCCACGTGAAGTTTTGAACTCGGGAGACAATCAGGAGCAACAAATCACATAACCCACAAATATTTCCAAGAGTTCAGTGATACATTTAAAGAAGAAAAGAAAACAAAAGTGTACGCATGCAAGAGAAATTATCTCACCTATAAACAACTATGGTGGCCAATAGACCGAGGATATATTGAAGAATAGAGAAGAATCGAGCTTCAGAAACTCACCATGGAGGCCATTGCAAGAAAACTAAATCTACAGAGCTCGAGGGAAAGGAAAACCCATAGAAACAATAGAACGAAGCTGAGCTTGGTAAACTTCAACAATGGAAGCTAAGAAATGAAACCCCAGCTTTCAAAAATATACAGAGGCATGAATGGTACAGAATATAAAAAGGACAGAGCTAGGCTCAAAGAAACAATAATGGTGGTGCACACTTCTACCACCTTGCTCAGAAAGATCAAACAGAGAAGATACAAATTAAAGCGCTATAAATCCAACTCAAAAATCTTACTCAGGAGAGATAAAAGCTGAGTTTTAGGGCCATAAAATGACAGAGAGGTTGAACACTTCCACTCACAAAGATTCACAAGCTCAACTCAACAAGATCTCATGATAAACCAGATAAATCTAAACGAACCAGAAAGCGCCGACCATGAAACCCGATATGACAGAGTCTTATGCAGAGAAGGAGATAAAAAATACAGTGAAAGCCGAGCTTGAATTAGAAAATAATAATGGTGTCAAGAGAAATTTTATCGGGGCTTTTCTTGCGTCACAAAAATCCAAATGAATGTGCGTAACCCAAGAAGCGTGTTAATTCGAACTCAACCACAATCGGGATCAATGATTGCAAAACAC
Source organism: Taxus wallichiana var. yunnanensis (assembly GCA_018340775.1). NCBI lineage: Eukaryota > Viridiplantae > Streptophyta > Pinopsida > Cupressales > Taxaceae > Taxus > Taxus wallichiana. Next base: position 206,135,257 of record CM031240.1, read on the forward strand.
CAAGGACACAAGATCAATTTCCTCATATCATCACAATAATAAATTTTAACCATGGTGAGGATGTCACCAAAAACATTGAATGCGGGTGAAAACCCTAACCACAGGTCATAAATCGACGATGGTCTGTGATCAAATAGGGTAAAAAGATCAACGCCAAGGAACAAGGCACAAAAATTTGAAATAAACCACCAGGGTTATAATTAACCTGACCAGAGTTGATGCCACCGACCAAGTCACCAAGGGGTGAGTCACCGTGGAGAAGGGGACAGCCCACATGTCCACCAAATAAATCATTGCAAACAACTTTCAAAATTCTAAATTTAGTGCATGCTTCGAATAATTTTAAAAGGGCCGACCAAATCATATATCATGATCACCGAAAAGGTGAATCTTATAGTATGCCAAGGCCGACAAACTCAAAGGTGGCATACCATATAGTATGGTCTTTCCAATAATCAAAGGGTGGTCAAACATTGTGGGGTGGTTTTTATAAAGTGCCCTCATGTTTTAAAACCATAGTATATGTTAAGTCCACAAAGAGTGGCTAAACCAATGAAGACAAGAGTTCATAACCACAAGTGGTCCCCACTTAAAGGAGCTAAGGTTGATTTGTTGAGTGTCACTCATGTGAAATTTTGAAAAAGAAGATGTCAATATCAGAACATGTGTACATAGCAAGTGGTCCCCACAGGAGGAATTATTTTTACAAATATGACTAATTTGTAATTATTTTGCTCACATACAGGGAGTTGTATTTTTGCATGCCTTCAAAACAAGATAGAATAGAGAGGAAGAAAGAGTTGCATGTTCATGGAGAGAGACTTTCCTAGCAAACAACCTTGTATTAGTAAATGATTCACCCTTCTTTTCTTAAAATAGAATCAACTTCAGTTTCATTGTAATGTAAGTTAGACTAATAATGCCTATTTTTAATTGCATACTCTATTTTTCCCTTTATCTATATTTATATAAAGGATAAAAATAAGATGCATGGGCAAGTACAAGCCTTAGGCTATTCTTAGGGAGAGGGGAATTTTATTTTTCTATATATTGTGTGCCTTTACAAAGCATAGGCGGATTTCTAGAGGACTTTTGGATATATGAGTACTTCGAAGAAATTTTTTCAGTTTGCACTCGAGTGTGAAGTATTTTCTACCTTTCCAAGTTATTTTGCATTCTTGTGTATGTTTCTATTAGAATTGTGAATGCAAATCCCCTTATCAATCGCCTTACCCTGCTGAAAATTTAGTCTTTTTCGATTAATTTTAATGTGCATGTTAACTTATTATCCTTTGTTGTGATTCTCCTAAGTAAAATCAAGAGTTTTTCCCTTAGATATTCTATAGAAAAACTATTGGTTCGTGCATAAAGAATCCTTCCCAAATCAAGTGGTGCATATACTCACCAAATACCTCATACAAATTTTGTGTATCACCTTAGTTTTAATCATTTTACGGTCATCCTTAACTCTCAAACTCCCGTAAATTAGTTTAGGATACACCAATAAGGAACCGGCCTTGATACAGAGAGACTCACCTCAAAATAGGTATACCCATAGACACTGAGGTGTTTCCACCGTATCTATGAAAGAGAGATCAATTGTGCAAGCTTAGAAAACCTGAAGCCATCTCTCTACTAGGTGCACTTTTGATAGATAACAATACCCTTAGTTAGCAAGATAAATTTCAGTCCAAGTGCGGTTTGGCTAATATATTTTTAATAAAATTGGATGAATAATTTGGCTAATAATAGCCTTTGCTTACTCGTAAATCTTCTCCAATGTTCATGCAGCCTTTGTCTTCTTCTACTTGGTGTGATACTGCAACTTGATCCACTTGCAATTATATTTTTAGGAATTCTTTAATTCTGTCATTTTAGATGCACATGCACAAATTAATCTCCCTGTGTGAGCCAAAATAATTCTTTTTTCTTTAAAACTTTGAAAATTATTCACTCAATATGTGAGGACCACCTATAGGCTATGATGTGTACATTTGTGCACATACTCCACTTAGTTCTTAATCTTCATGATGCAATGATCATATTTGTCTTCTAGTGCACTGATGTGACACTTGCAATAGTTGGTCCTTGTGATCACATGCATAATATTATTCTCCCGCAAGTAAAAATAACTCTTTGTCTCAATACCAATGTGAGGACCACTTTTTGTTTGCAAATTTTCTAATTTGTGTTCTTACATAAGGCCACCTTTGGCATAATGCATACTTTATCCTTATAGCCTTTGGGGCCATTTGTGCACATGTAGTAATCAAACTTCTCTCTTTATACGGATTATCTTAGCAAAGTTTGAGGTATAATTTGGAAATTCTAGGGTAATATTTAACCACCTTCATTTGGCTTGACCCTTGTATTATTTTCTTGGTATTTTTGATGAAATAAAAATATTGCATATAAGGACATAAGGTAAATTTTACCTTTTTGGTAATCATTGGTGCAAATATGTTGACCACCTTTTATATGGTTGATGGCACATTATTTAGATCCTTTTGATTAAAAACATTGTAAATAACATAGTTTTTTTTTTTTTTAAAACATGCATAATCATAAGGTAACTTTACCTTTTTATGATAACTTTGTCAAGTATTTATATGTTTTAGACCTTAGTCAGGTCAATGGTAAATGATTTTGTTTAATTATGGAGCTAGCCCCCTCTCCACGATGACTCACACCATTGTAAACTTTGACAATGGCTTTTCTTCACCGTGGTAAGTTCTCGGATCATGGTTGAAGTTACTCGCTTTCAATGAGAAACATTCATCCTGTACTACTTGATTATTTTCCATCGATCCTTCTATAGTTCATAATTAATGTGGTTAGTGCTTGTTTTTTCATTCATCTTGGACAACTTGATCTCGATCGTTGCTTTTCAAACCATGATTGAAGTTTGATGTGAGCTGGATATAGTTAGAATTTCCATTTTCTTTTAACATGGTGATTGAATTATGACCATTGATCTTCTATACCATCGGATCTCGATCGTCTATGTCTAACTCTAGATCTTATATGATTTGATCTTGGCCATTAAGGAATAACTCGGTGGGTTAGAATGATTAAAAAATCGGTGAGATTATCATTTTTTCATTTTATTTGCTCGTTTCGAGTGGTGAATCCCTAGCCATTTTTTTTTCTCATTGTCATTTTTGTTTGATCTTGAGCTTCGTTTTCCTATGCAAATTGGTTCTATGAGGCTTTGAACATCTTCATTTTGGCTTTGTTTCAAGCTTTCAAAAATTTGAAGGGTTTTCAATTTGATATCTTAGAGCTTTCTATTCCTGTGAATAGTTACATGTAATATTTTTTTCTATACCTTGAAGAGAGCTCTGAAAGTAGCTTAAGTTTCTACGCACTCTGAAATGTCTGCCATTTTTTATTGTTTGAGCTCCTTATGTTTCTTGTTTCTGGGTAAGTTATGTGTATCAATTACTTGCCATTTTAACCTTAGTTTTGTTTTTTCCTTTGATCTAGTACTAAAACTTTAAAAAATTATGATTCTTGTGATCTTTTAGTTCTCTCGAACAACGTTGAGTTTGAACTCGTTTTGAGCCTTCAAATTTCTTTGTGTTTGGTAATATTTTCGAGAGTCTTGAAAGATTTCCTAAAAACTTGTAAGTTTGACTTCATCTTTTGAGTTCTTTGAAAAACTTGTAGAGACTTTCCCTTCTTTGAATCTATAATGAAAATTGTAGAAATTTGACTAAAATGGACCATTTTGAATAACTAAAATATGGGTTTGTTTGCATTCGTTTCAAGTCATTTCCCTTGTATATTTATGGATATATTGAGTTCAAAAATCATTCTAGGCATACATTTTTTCCTTGCATTCGGATATTTGGTGATTCTCTTGAACACTTACCTCGCTACGTGTCTCTGCACTAATTTTTGGTTTAATTAGTTGAGCTTTGGTCTATTGGTTGAGGTGTACATTGTGATTGGTTACTATTCCTCCGTACTTTATGGTTTGAAATATATATACTTTTTTCTCGTGTACTAAAATTTTTAATTTGTTTTGTCCTTTCAAAATGACTTACCATTTATGATGATGGACTTGTTTATTCGAGCTCTACCCATATATGGGTATGAAATTTTATTCTTCAGATCAAATCTCATTCCTATTTATTTAAATTCCTTGAATATTCTTCATCTGTACATTTATCTCGAGCTTCAATCTCAGGCTTTTTGGGTTTTGAGTTTTATGATAGTGTTGAAACTTAAAAATATAGAAGGTTAAACCTTTGATCTTATAGTTGACACAATTGTTTTGAGACATGACTGTATTCTTTCAAGAGATTGACTAGTAATTTCATTTTAATTGTTTGTGATAATTCTTTGATTCTCCACGCACTTATTTTTGAAACGGAGCTGTCGTAAAACTCTTTCATATTTGAATCTACTTTTCTCAAATGGGTTTTTGAGATTTAAAATTTTTTTATATTCTTCATTTCGAAGTTGATAAGAAAGTAAGAAAATATGTATCATTGAAATAGTTGTCCTTTTTGGTTTGAATATCACTTGCATTGCTCCTTTGTAACAACTCTAGTTTCCTTCATATGACCTATGTATTTGTTTTTCTGAAGTTTTAATACTATGTGAAATTTGTATTTTGTATCCCCCAACCCATCATAACATAGACGTATTACACTTGCTAGTCATCATTGAGGAGAAAATAGAGTTGTTCCTTTCCAAATAGACATATCACTTATACCTATTACAATAAAACCATGAATATATTGTTTCTCTTGTTCATTGCTTTAGCTAATAGTATTTGATATCTTGGGAGGGCTTAATGTTGCTTCCTTTCGATATATGTGTTCGCTCTTTTTTTATGCTTAAGACCTGGAGAACTCATGTTATCCAAAATTCACCCCTCAAGGTAATTTTGATAACATGCATCAAATTCTTTAGTCCCAAGCAATTATATTGAGTCCGGACAAAAGTCATGTTTCTAGGGTCCCCTCATATTTTTTCTAACTCCCCTGTCCAAGAAGAAGAGAGCAAGTTCTGAGGAAATGTGAAAAATTGCAAAAAACAAGCTCGGGCCAGGAAAAATCATGAAAAATGGCTAAGTCCTAGTCCAGGCGGTCCTTGGGACAGTTGGGACAAAAGGGCGCGAACCGGCCGAAAGGCCGCCAGGCGGTCTACGCAGCATTTGGGACATCCGGGCCAAAGGGACGCGCGGGACGCGAAAATCCGAACTGGCCGAAAAGTTGAAAAAATTGACTAACTGTTGAAAGCAAGCAAACAACCGGGGCGCGCGGGCCTGTGTACGCGAACCGGCCAGATCGGCCGAAATGAGTCAAGGCAGCCCGGAACAGTTGGGCCGAAGGTACGTGAAGTACGCGAACCGGCCGGATCAGCCGAAATGAGAACTTTCAGTCAGGGACGCGTGGGACAAAAGTACGCGAACCGGCCGAACCAGCGAATCGGGAAAATTTGTCCCAGACGGTCCGAAAGCAAATGGGACATCTGGGCAGCGAGTATGCAAACCGGCCGGTTCGGCTGAAACAGGGAACTTCAGCACTGGGCCAAATGGGACAAAGGGACGCGCGGGACGCGGATAGCCGAAGGAGCCGAAAGCCAATCAGATCACGCCACGTGTCACCGGCAAAAGGGGACATGGAAGCCCATTTCGGGTGGTTCGAAAGGATTTGTCCCACGTAGCATTTGGGACAAATGGGACAAAGGGACGCGTGGGATGCGAAAAGCTGAAGCGGCCGAAGGAGAAGCAGAAAAGTCAACATTCGGTCCGGAAACTTCAAATGGCCATAACTTTTGACTCCGAGCTCCGATTTTCACAAAATTGGACTTTCTGGAACGAGCACGACGTCCTCTACGCCAAAAAAACAGAAATATTTAAATAACAGAAAAATATTCGGCTCCAGTCAGTCAATGCTCATTCCCGTCAAATGACAGAAAATGCCTGCCAGACCCAAACTAGCTGCTCGCACTCAGAAGGCCATAACTTTTGCATTTCTCAACGAAATCGCACAAAATTGGTACCGTTGGAATCATGGCTCCGAGCCCGACGCACAGCAATCAAGAAATTTGGGATTTGATCAGAAATTGATTGAGATTTTTAAGAAAACGTGGCCGGGTTCAGAACAGTGTTTTATTTGGTAGCTGGGAGTGCAATTAAGAGGCATGGTCATCATTCTTTCTCTGCTGCAGCACATGGGACAGTATGGGGAGCCTTTTGCAAGTAATGTATAACCATTTCACTCAATTTAATGCCTCTTACAGGTGGTTGAAGGATAGATTTCGGGATTTCCATTTTCCCTTCTCTTTTCCTTCTCATTTTTCTATAAATTGGAGTGTTGGGCTCATTGTAAACAGAGAGTTTTTGGGTAGCAAAGCTCTGCAAAAATTGCTTTGTGAAGCCAGCGTATTGTAAGCCCTTGTAGTGGACTCCTTGCATGGTGATCCAGGCCCTTATCTTGTAATAGACTGAACTGTGCATACCAGGAAGCAATAAAATACAAGTTTGTGGATGTATCTTCCCCTGCTGTGTTTTCTTGCATTCTTCTTGCCCTTTTATCTTTCTACAAGAATATTGTGTCTATTATTATGTTCTTGCAGGAATTCATTATCATTGTGTGTGCTTGGAATACTGCTGTGAATGCATTTTGCTAGATTATGGTGAACTATCATCACCTCTTCTAGTGTGCACTTTGCCTTTGTATTTCACACATTTGGAGACTACTCTCACACCCTCCTTTTCTGGTGTATCACCACTTTAGTGTAGGCTTTCATTTTATGCATTCTCTTTCCCTGGTCCCTTGGAAATTTAGATTAGAACAGTTAGCTTATCCTGCATTAGAGTAGATTGTGGCAGGTAGTTTAGGAGCAAGAACCAACTTTCTTTAGAGGTCTATCTCAAGTAGCAAGTCCCACAACTTGGAGATAGTACCCATGTTATCCAATCACACTGTGAGTTCTTGTATATCTCCAGGGGTGTTGTGATTCGGTGATAACAACTACTTCCTTCTTGTATATTGAAGCGCATATTTGACCTTCTAGTCTTCTTATATTCCCTCAATAGTTGATGATTATTATTTCTTGAAAAAAATCCTTTTACATTACTTGATTTCAGAACAACGAAGCACTTGAAAGCTTGTAAGATGAGTTAAGATGCTAGTTCCTCCAATAACATACTATAGTCTTAGTGATTTAGTTTTATTTTAATTCCATTAAGAATGACATGATTGTACTTGGAATTTTCAAATACTAGGACTACAAGATGGAAAACTGTACTTTCTATGTGATCTTATTTAGGACGTTCCATGTGATTGTTTTGCACTTTTATGAGATTCTATCTCATCTAATCCATTTGTAACTCTATCTTGACTTGCCCTAATGAGCACCAACTTTAAAAAATTGAAAATATTTCCTTGAACAAAGTGATGATCATGAACTTTTCCCTTAATCATGTAAATAGGGATGGAAGCTCGTAAATTGTATTAATTTGAATCAACCAGGTATAATAGAATGAGCTGCAATACTTATAGGTATTGTACAACTGAATACAAATAAAAGAGGAGTTGCAACAATGCAACAACCAATACAGTAGCTTCCAATATTACATCCGGGAAGCACATAATTGTTATAACAATCATAACAATTATACCTGTGGAAATAAAAGACAAATATGGTTAATAAACCATATAACAATAATATTTAATTAATAACATTAATTAAATAATTAATTATATAATGCATAATTAATTATCCTAACATTCCCCCTTAATTATGCATTGTCTCAAGGGATGAGGAGAGGAACTCTCTAAAAAACTCGAACTTGTCATGTGCAAGTGACTTTGTGAAGATATTTGATCATTGTTAAGATATTGGAAATAATTAAAGTTGGATGTTGTGCTTCAACACATGCTCGCATATAAAGTGAACTCCTGTACCTCAATGTGCTTTTTTCTCTCATGAAAAAGTGGATTGCGAAAATTTTTGAGAACACCTTCATTATCAACATACACGGTGGTCGATTTTTCCTATGGTATTCTAAGTCCTTCTAGTATGTGATGTAGCCAAATCACTTCACACATAGCTTCTCCTATAGAACGATACTCGGCTTCTATATAAGAATAAGAAACAAAGTGTTGTTTCTTGGTTCCCCATGATATTGGTCAAGATCCCATAAAAATACAAATCCTGAAGTGGATTTTCTTTCATCAATATTGCGTGCATGTTCTAAATCTGAATATCCATACAAGAAGAAGTTGTCATTATTCTTGTATTCTAGACCAAGATTAACTGATCCTTTGAGATATCTCAAGATGCACCTTACTTCTTTCCAATGACACACTTTGGGTTCCTGCATGAACTTGGATAAATAGCTTACTGCAAAGCTGATATCTAGTCTAGTGTAGGTCAGGTAAATGAGACTCCCAATCAAATACCGATAGGGAGTGGCACTTACCTAAGGAGATGGATCTCGAATGAGATAATTGTAATCTATTCTCTATAGGTGTAGAAATTGGTGTGTAATCCATCATCCTGAATTTCTTGAGCATTGTCTTGGTATATTTCATCGAGAAACAAATATGTGATTCTCTTTTTGTCATACTTCCAATCAAAGACAATAGTGCATTAGCACAAGATCGATCATCCTCACTTTGAAGCTGCTAGTGATGTCTAGATCATCGACATAGAAAATCACAATCACAATATCCCCCTTTCTTTTTGAGGTAAAGATTAGCATCGTATGGATTTCGACAAATCCATGTTGTATAAGATGCTCATCAATCTTGATGTACCATGTTTGGGATGCCTATTTAAGGCCATACAGAGATTTCTGTGTCTACATACATTTTCTTCTTAACCGAGTACTACATATCCCTCGGGTTGAGTTAGGTAGACTTATTATTGTAAATATCCATTCGGAAGGAACTTTTTACATCCATCGATGGAATTTTCAACCAAAGCTGTGCAACTAGAGCAAAGATCATCTTGATCGTCTTGATCTTAGCTCTGGGAGAAAATGTCTCCTTATAGTCAATGCCTTCTTTTTGTGCATACCCATTTGCTACAAGTCTTGCTTTGTACCTATCCACTATCCCATCAAATTTGTACTTTGTTTTGAATATCCATCTGCATCTAATGGGTTTCTTCCATGGTGGAAGATCGACAAGTGCCAAGTTTTATTTTTCATCACTGACTAATATTTATAGTCCATGACATCTTTCCAAGATTTTGATTGTAGGGCTTCCTAGACTACAGAGGGATCATCAGATTCAATAACTCTACTCATCAAAGAAAAGTTAACTTCTTCTCTAGATTTCTTTGTGAGTCCGTGGTCCGAGGATTGATGTATTTGGTTGAGCATCCATTCTTGCATCTCGTAATGTGCTAGTACACCACATGGGCATGCATTGAATTATTCCCGTGGGTCATGGTTCTATTTGATTAAAACCATCATCCCCATCTTCACTTTCATCATCTAAGGGAAAATCAGCTTCAAGTTTTACAACTAGTGAAAAATCTACATCCGGTGAGTGCGGAGGAGGAGACACTTTGTTTCATTCTTCTCAAAAATTCAACATCTCTCTGCTAGTGTAGACTTTTCTAGTATTTGGATCCATCAATATGTACCCAAGAGTTTCTTCTTGTACCCAATGAAGACAAGTTTTTGTGACTTAATGTCCAATTTCTTTCTCGTTCGCTTGGATATGTGCATGCTTGCTTTGGACCTGAATACACTAAGGTGTGCGATAGATAGTTTCCACTTTGACCATGCTTGTTGTGGTGTTACTCCGTCAAGAGCAATTGTGGGCACTCTGTTCAACAAATACACTGTTGTTTTTGTTTCTTCTTCCCAGAATGTCTTTGCAAGTCCAAAATCATCGATCATGCATCACACCATTTCCATGATAGTATGATTTCTTCTCTCAACAACACTATTCTACTGCGGTGTGTGTGTGGAGGAGGAATTTGTCGGCGAATCTGTGAGTTTGTAAGTAGTGTTTGAACTCATCTTTGGTGAATTCCCCCTCTCAATATGAGTGGAGAGTTTTGATATGATGACCAGTTTCATTCAATCGCTACTTTGAACTTTTGAAGGTTTCAAAAGATCTAATTTTCTTGCAAAGACAAAAATCCACATTTTCCTAGAATAGTCATCAACACAAAGCATGAAGTCTTGGAACCCATATTGACTTGGTTGCATCGGACTACAAAGATTGGTATGAACTAGAGCAATTTTTCCATGATCTCAAAATTTCATCTTTTGGAGCGAAGCTCTGTGTTGTTTTCCTCCAAGGAGGTGACGACACTTGTCTCGTATCCTTCTAAAGAGATGGTAGCCCATGTACCATATTACATTGGTGAAGTGTCTAGAGATAATTAAAACTAAAATGACCAAGTCTTTGATGCCACAACTATGCTAAGGTAGAGTTCTTAGCCAAAAGTTATTGATCATCTATGTGAAAAAAATCAAGTTGGAACATGCATCCCACATTAGAGGATTTTGCAACTATTTTTATTTCCAATCAAACACATTTTATTTCCGAATGACTATCAAAGTCAATTTTAAGGTTGTGATCAAGGATTTGACTAACTGAAATAAGATTCTTTGTGAACCTTGGTACATATAATACATCAGATATTCTACACCTACGTGAATCAAGGGGTAGAGATATGTTAGCAATCCCTAAAATTTATATGAAGAATCATCTCCCAACGACACATGATTTTTCGATCGCGTGTCCTGTTGTAAATATCCCCCTAGGTAGATATAGACAACCAGAGAAGAATATGGAAATCAAAGAAACCCAAAGCCCGATGTTTATTGTGACAAGGCGTAGGTAAGTGGTGCACACCACAGATTGTCGACATATAAATGGATGCGCCAAGGCGCAGGTAAAGAGCACATGTCACAGAGTGTCGACAAGGGAAAATTCATGCCCAAGGCACAGGTAAGTGGCGCACAACACAGAGTGTCAACACAAATATGGATGCACCTATGGCGCACGTAAGAGGATGTCGACATAAGGATGGATGCGCAAAGGCACACCTTCGGGGAGGCACAACATTACGAGCGCCGACAAAGAAGTAAATCCCGGCACAGAGATATTCAGATGGCCATAACTTTTCACAGGGAGCTTGGATTTATGCAAGGTTGGAATTTTTAGAAAGCTTACGAGGTCCTCTGTCCAACTACGACTAGATATCCTTAATTGGGTGGGAACAAGTTCTTAAAAATTCAAAATACAGTTCGCCACTTTTTGGATTTGCTTGGGTTCTCACCTACCGCCATAGTGAGATGAATTAAATGCAACCTAGAGGTGGTTGGGGTAGATTTGGAATTCCTCTCTCTTTTATCTCTCATTATTCCTATAAATTTTAAGGAGGGGATTCTTTCTAAAGGTTGGACATTCTTGTTTTGCCCCTCCCTTCTTCTCTTTGGCAGTGAATTTGTGGAGATCAAACCTCCCATTTAAAGCGTAATGCAACTTTTCCTCTTGGCATTTTGTAGTGTATTATATCAATCTTTGGAGCAAGTAATGCATGCATGTGGATGATTCTCAACCTTCTCTATGTTCATTTGCATCCTCCTGATCTTTCACTGCGAATTTGGTTATTTGTGCATGATCTTGCATTGCATTTTAATGGTTTGTGTTTATTGGCAAGACAGATGTTCTTCATTCCTCGGTGCATCACCTTTGTTAGTTTAGGTTTGTTTTTATGCATCTTCTTACCCTATCCCCTTGACAAGTTAGATTAGGTTTTGAGTAAACCCTCTCGCATTTTTATGTGTGCATCTCGAACAGAGGAATAGGAGCGGCCTTCATCCGGAGATATTTTCCGATTTCGCAAGGTCCACACTTGGGAAAAGCTCCATGTTATGTAATCGCACCGAGAGTCTCAACCCATCAAGTTGCATACATTCGAAGGTGCTTTGTGATTCGACACCAACATGTCCCTAATTAAAGTAAACCAGTCTCGTGGCTGGTCATGTGTTGAGTGGCACCCAAATCAACATACCAGACATCACTAGATGACATGGATGCTTCACTTGATCGAGCAAAGTATACAAGAAGTATTCATTATTTTAATGTTCTTCTTTATGAGAAATATTTCCTTCTTGATGGCGTCTTCTTTTCTAGATCCCCTTTTTCTTCCCGTGATTGTGGTTAGAATGTCCCTTGTAAGATTTTTGTTGTGGAGGTCCAGATTTTCTTGACAAACATTTCTGTAAGTATTATACCAACAATCTTTTAAGTCATGTAATCTTTTACAAATTGGACATTACTTCTTTTGTTTTTTTTCCCCATGATACTAATTCGATGTTGGGAATTTTTATGGGAATTAAGTTTTCCTATAGCTTTTCCTTTCCATTTTTGATGTGAAGAAAGTGCCTGCTGATTTTCATCATCCTTATTGTGCATTGCTTCCTCTTGTTACAGTAGATTTACCAATTTGTGAAAGCTAACTATCGTATCTCGAAAAGTTTATTATTGGTACAAAAATATGGTATGAAGAAGGAAGTGCTCTCAGAAAAATGGGAATGAGATCATCATATTTGACCATTTCTCCTAGGGCTAGAAGTGAAGCCCTCAATTTTGTAACTCTTCTTAATAAAGCTTTGATTTTCTCATTTTGTTTGAACTTTAGTGTGTGTAACTGACTCTACAAATTCAGAATGACATTCTTATTTTTGGCCTCATACACCATGCTCAACTTATCCCATGCTTATTCACCTATTATGGCATCATGAATGTGGGGTTGCACATCATCGCACACTCTAAACAAGATGACGATTTTAGATATCTAATATGCTCTATCAAATGGTTGTTGTTATCTTGTATCGTAGTTGATCCGCTCATAGTACCATCCACAACATGCTAGATCTCTTCATACTCAATAATTGTCTTGATTTTAGTCTTCGATGTATTATATTTGATTCCTATGAGTAGATGTGAATCCGGAAAAAAAATTTGGGGTCATTGGTGCCCATTTTGAAGAAAACACTAATAGGCTTTGGCTCTTATCACTCCATTTATTAGGTCTCCTCTTCTATATATCGTTAGTTTGATATACCGAACCTTTCTATATACGCACCCTTCTGATATACCCAGTGGTACGTGGAAGAAGCTCGCCCTTTCTATATACCCAATAGTATGTGAAAGAGGCATTAACGTATGTGAAAGAATTCAATATGTGGTACCAAGACAAGTACTGAAAGGGGTCTGTGTGATTATTGACACCAGCTCAAAGAAATATCCTCATACATGCATGTAAATTCGCTATATACTTGGATAATTTCTCAGTCTAGATTTATGTCATGTAATCATTAATCAGATGGATGGGATGGCTCATAGTGTGTGCATTGTGACCTTATTACTCCCCATTGATTTAAAGAGTCAATTCCCAGATGATGTTGTTGCAGCTATATTAGGTGTTAAGTGCAGTAGTAATCGCGATGGATTTACCCATAAGCACTTCCCGGAGGAACTTTATATACCGAATGTTGTGAATGAGATCTAAAATATCATCACTATTTCAAAACAAATTTTTATTATTTTTGAGTACAATATTCTTCCTGTTTCAAAGCAATTACAAAGTTTGCAATTGACTATGGCAACCTACAAATTAGTGCAATATTTTGAAGTTTACAAATTACATTAAAAATTTTGGAAAAATTGAATGGAAGGAAAAAAAAATGTTTTCATGGGCCCTAGTGGCTTCGAGTCCAAAATGACCCACTATGCCAAAAAATAACAAAAATATAGCTGAAAATATAATTTCTAGATAGGTCTCATTTTGTAAAAATGCTTGGAATGAAAAAATAGGCCTATTAGGAGAAAAAAAATTTTTACCCTAAATTAGGGTTTTTCTCGCTAAATATTTAGTGACCTGTTTAGTTATAACTAAATGGTTTAGCAGTGGTTTTTCCGCTAAATATTCCTCCAAATTTGACTATTTTTCTAAATTTGCCTCCAAATTTTAAAATTCAAAAAAACTTGTGTTTTTGTGTGATTCGAACCATGCACCTCCCACTTCTAAGTCTATTCCTCTATCCACATAGGCACCTTGTGCGCTTAGCATATGAAAAGAACAAACTTGTATTTAAAGAAGATGAATTTCGAACTCACCTTTTGAAAAAATGTGACCTGGTAGTATTGTAGTCTTGCGTGGAGAGAGCTTGGAAGGATTCCATATGGTTGCAGTAACTGAGTGGAGGACGAATTAGGGGTTCATTTCTATGTGATAAGGATCGGATCTCGTTTGCAAAGATTCAAACGTCATATATTTTATTTAGCTTCCACCACTTTTAATTATTATTTTTGGTGATCCACTTTGTTTTCTTTATCTAGGCCATTTTTTATAAGGAAGAACGGATCAGCCGTGGTGCAGTCCCGATTTGATTTAGTAAACAAGGATGTTTCTTCATAGTTTTTAATTTTAGGTGTGTTAGTTGAAGAGAGCCTAATTTGGAGCAATGAAAGGCTCGCTAATTTATGCTACTGAGTTTTGTGTCGGGGACAAACGAGTAGAGAGGGGAAGGAGCCAAGGTGGGCTCAACCATGTTGAGCATGCAATACGATGCTCTTTATGTGACAAAGTTTTGTTGTTGAGAGTTATCTAGATCGAGTTACAGTGCACAGATCGCTACTTGGGCACAATGTAAAATGAGAATCGATCCAAGCTATGTAGTTAGAGCTCGATCAAAATCCAAGGTAGGGAGGATTCTTTGAATCTAGTTCGAGCTCGGTTCTACAATGGAACTCAATCCGATGGGTGGCTCTTCAACATCGTGTGGATGGGATGAAGACCAATACACAACTCAAACCGAGGTAGAGTCCTCTGCACAATGCAAATATATCCCTCCAAACTAGCGATCGATATTTTAGTAGAGACTATATTGACCTTCCAAATTAAAGACAAAACCCCTAATGGGGATAAAAAAAAAAAAAAATCTATACGTTCAGCAAATTTTTCCTGGTGCTAGGTGCACCAGTGTAAACAAAATTACGTTCCAAACACCTGGAACAAACAAGAGGATGTGGGGAGGAAGGGTGGGGCTAGGAGGTGGCGGGGAGGTTGTATAGGCTCTCAATTGTTGCAAACATTTCTCCTATTTCCTTTATCTCTGTTGCTCTCTCTTTTCACTCCTTCACAAGTCTAGATTCTCGCTCCGGTACCAAATGTAAATAGGATGAAACACGTAAATTGTATTCATCTAAATCAACCGGGTATAATAGAATGACCTGCAATACTTTTCGGTATTGTATAGCTGAATACAAATAAAAGAGGAGTTGCAACAATGCATAACCAATACAATAGCTTCCAATATTAAATCGGGAAGCACATAATTGTTATAACAATCATAACTTGATTATACCAAAGTGGAAATAAAAGACAAATATGGTTTAAAAACCATATAACAATAATATTTAATAATAACATTAATTATATAATTAATTATATAATGCATAATTAATTATCCAAATAAATCATACATTTATCATGTACTTTCTGAAATGATCATTGTAATTTTAAGTTATAACTATAACTTTTCATTCATATTCTGGGACTCATGATAAAAGAAAATATTTTTCTTTTATGGATTCGCAATGTATTTCGAAAGTTATATCATCCTGTCCTTTGATAGATACACTAATGATTCATATTGAAAAAATTTAATCTATCTTGCTTGTCATAGTTGTACCCCATTAGTCTTGTAGAATTACTATAGTATTTTCTTTATCTTCACTATAATGTAAAAGCATGTATTTATAACTTAACTTGTTTCTCTTAAATCAATACTCATAGTTTTTTTAATCTGTCCCATTTGAGTGCAAGCTTTGAAATATGCAATTTGGGTGTATATTGTCCCGACTAGAAATTTTTGCTTGCCTAGAATGTATTTATGAAATTCTTTTATTGTACACTCTTGTATGGCTAATTTGGTTCTTTGAGTGAGCTATGTTTTAACACTTGCATTTGATTGAATCATATAGTATGGTGTCATTCCATACCTTAGATGACCAATTGTAGCTTGCTTTGAATATGAAACTATAGAGCTTGAACCAAATTTAATAAGAAAAATACACCGGAAATAGAATAATGGATTTTTGATATTGAAAACTTCCGGGATAGATTACACTGGAGGGATTACATACATATATAGGTAAATGACATCCTTAAACTAAGGAGTCAACTTCTATCCCTCATATCTCTCTCATGATCACTCAGCATCCCACTTATCTCTCCAACATGATTCTCTCCACCTTTATTTCAACTATCCCTTTATTCCCTCATGATGAGTTGTCTATTACAACTCATCATTCACTCACATAATGTAATATCTAAATATTACATTTTACAAATAGTAACTCACACACACTATTAATAATGTTACAAACAATATATTCGTAACATTCACTCCCCTATTGTTTACATTATTAATCCCTATTAAACACTCCCCTAATGTGAACAAGGTAGAGAAAAACATTCACACGTCTTCTACAGCATGCCTGCCTCTGCATGCTCATGATCTTGGTACGCTGAACCTCTGTTCACCAAATACAAACCCCTGTTCGAAAATATTGGACCTCGTCCCAGTGTACGAGCCCCTACTCATGAACCTCTGTTCATCCTCTTCAAGAAAAACATGATGCTACTTTTTCTTGTGCTTTTATCTTTCTACTATAACATATTTACATCAGGAGGTTATAAAAGGAAATACAATTCTGAACAGGAATGTGACATCTGTTCTTATTACAAACAATGAAACACACAACTGAAAATATGCCACAAACTCATTATGCGGCCCCGTCGCTTGCGGCTAGCGAGAGGACGCTGATTGTCCTCCTTCCTCCGTTGCCTCCTGCCTCCATCTTCTGCTACTTAGTTAGCAAAATGTTTTGATTAGGCTCATTACAAGTTTCTGGGTGTCGGTTTCAACCGATAATGCACCCCCTCACTTGGATGTCACGTACAAGCGATAATGCGTCAAATAGTTGAAATGTGAGGTAATAATTTTTTTATTTTTTTAATTTTTTTACGACACTTGGAAAACATACCAAGTTGATTACATAACAAATAAAATATTTAAAAAGTAATCTAAAGTTATTACTTTTTTAAATATAAAACTACCTATAATAGAAATAAATAAACCTTAGTGTTTATTTAAAAACATGCCACAAAGAACTAAATTTAAACCTTAATAAGAGTGAATCTCCAAATCGGGCTCAGCCTCACGCGTCTACATGGATGTCACAAGTTACAATACCAGATGTTTATTGCCACCTCAGACTCCTCTAGGTTTGTGTGCTCGCATGGATCCCTTGAGAGATGTACGCTAGTGGCCAAAGCTTTCAAGATACCTCTGAAAGCATATAACTGCAATCCTCAGCTACAGATTTGAAATTAATCTCGATTCTTCAACATCACCCAATGTAGATTTGGTGGTGGAATTCACGTTTGGATGAGGATTGCCACAGAATGTAGATTGCAGTCCGTATGAGCCAACACGCATTGAATATCCACGTCAATTTGAGCTTGCAAGTGGACAGCGAGAACGAGCCAATACTACTCCAAATCAGTCGATCCCAATTCTTCTACTGTTGACAACTGTCCACATTGACATTTCAACTACCTGCCACGTTATGTCCACGAGATTGACAAGAATGTAGGAACTTTGACAGATCCACGACTGCAGAAAGCACAAATGACTATGAGTGGAGATGGAATGAATGCGTGGAAGACTGCAATTGTCGATGGAATTGATGATGGTTCCGGTAGGAGTCTGAGCTGCGCCTGGGTATGATCATCAATAGAATGCAATTAGAAATGGTAAGAATTGAGTCACAGCTTGCGGTGCCTTTGCCAATCAACACAATAAGACCAATCTAGAAGAGCATGCAGAATACGAACTGGGCAGGGTCGCAGATCCCTAATGCTGGAAGAGCTCGCCAGGTTAACACATAGAACCCATCAATTTCAACAACCTCATAAATTCATCTCTTGACAAAAATATGCATCCATGCCGTCTCACCAGAACCGTGTTGATCCAAGACGTAAACCATTAATCAACCATTATGCTGAGGAACATCGCTGCTCTGATACCAAATATAGAGCTTGAACCAGATTTAATAAGAAAAATACACCGGAAATAGAATAATGGAGTTTTGATATTGAAAACTTCCGGGATAGATTACACTGGAGGGATTACATACATATATAGGTAAATGACATCCTTAAAGTAAGGAGTCAACTTCTATCCCTCATATCTCTCTCATGATCACTCAGCATCCCACTTATCTCTCCAACATGATTCTCTCCACCTTTATTTCAACTATCCCTTTATTCCCTCATGATGAGTTGTCTATTACAACTCATCATTCACTCACATATTGTAATATCTAAATATTACATTTTACAAATAGTAACTCACACACACTATTAATAATGTTACAAACAATATATTCGTGAATAAAACTATGTTGAGGCATGAAGTTTCCAATTACACTTGCTTATATATCATGGAAGACTTATAGATTTAGTTTCATGTTCCTTTCTCTTGATGAATTGTCTCAAAACCTGTTTCTTTACACTTATTCCTTTTCTTCATCAAAATCCTTAGATTTTTTCTCATTTTTTGGTATCTCCTGTAACTATCCTCTTCATGGGTTCTTGTAGAAGTGTGTTAATGAAAACTGGAAGATGCCCTTGCCTACATTATGTGCTTTAGTGAAAAGTTGTTCCAAAAACAAAATTGTTACCAATATTTTACTTTCTCACTTCTGATTTAGTGTTCCAATTTCTCTTTTCTATGCATCATACCTTATTTAAGAAGTTTTTGTAGATTCATATAATCATTATGTACTTTATACTTGACTATAATTTTTTGAAAGCTTTCGATGAAAACTTGTTTTTCTACTTCATTTTCATTTTCCTAGATCATCTCATAAACCTGTACCATCTAGATTCCTTCAGCAAGTATTTCCTTTTAGTATGATAATCATTTGTGAAAAGTATTTTTATTTCTTCATCTGCTACACTGTACGTGCACACTGAAATAGTTAGTAATTAGTTAGGACTTTTGGCCTCTCTTATGTTCCATAGTTTTTCTTTTTCTCTTTCTTCTCTTGCAATGATTTTGGGAATCATATGTACTACTATTAAATATTGCTTTATCAATTTTATATCTCTGTCTAATGTACCTTATTCTTGTGATATATTGAAATCCATTAACATGTAGTTACAAAGTATAGGAGTACGGATCAAAAACCGAGCTCAATATTGATGTCATTTTTCTTTTCTATTTTATAGGTACATTTGTAGTTGTTTGCAACATGGATGAAAGATGGAGTTGGAACTACAGACAAGAAGAATAGAAGAGAACCCAAGGAAATGATGGGTTCCTTCTATACTCTTTTACTTTTAACTTCATTCACATGTAATTATTTCTTCAAGATTTATGAGTAACATCCCATGGCTTGTGTGGGAAACATTGAAAATTTTCATGAATAAATAACATTAATTTCTTTAACTGAGTTGTATACTTCTTTCGTCGCATTTATCTTTTATGATGGATATTGATTGCATAGTAAAAAAAAAAAACTCAATCATATAATTAAATGTATTTAAACATGCAAAAATAATGAGTTTTGAGGTAATCAGTAACTTTAATAATGAACTCTCTTTCTTGTAAAATGATACTTTTTCTGTTTTTCCGAATTTAACATTACACCTAAACTGCGGTTCCCTGCCTTCATCAAGGAAATGCATTAGTCCTTCAGGATTTTTGTTTGTTGTATGAATATGGACATGGAATGATAGTCTATGTGAGGTGTTACATTTTGTAACATCACACATAACTATAGGTTACATGTAGTTGATCTATTGTTGCAATGAAAACAAAATAAAACGGTAATGCATTTCCTAGTTAGGTCCATTTCATCAATTCCTTCCATTGTAATGAAGTTTAGAGTCGCCCATTTTTGCACAAGTGCAAAATTGTCAACATGTATCTAACAATACTCCATCTTTGCATGCTTTTCCATGTCAAGAAAGTGAATTTTAGGAGGTTACTTCCCCTTTTGTAACTTGAAATTGTCCATGAAATGCCTTTTTTACCACATATCCAAGACTTTTTTAGACTTCTTTTGAAAGTAATATGTGTAGACACCTAAAAATATAAACCTATTATGTAGCATATTATTAGTTATCCATATCCCTTTAATAATTAATTAAACTAATTCTATCATATTTACCCATATTTCTTTAGAATTAATTACATTAATTCTAATCATTTTTTCACTATAATCATATGTCCTTTGGCTAATTAATTAACAATGTGTTTAATTAAATAGTTAATTTACCACTAACATCCCATAGATAATTTAATTAATTATTTAAATATAAATAAATCTATTTATCTACTCACACTCCACTTCACTATCCTAGTCACTCAAGTCAAACTACCTCACTCCACTCCACTTCTAGAATCCTACAAAGGTGGAAGTAAAAATAAATACATGTACAACCAAAATCTAGGATAAAAATGTATTGCAAACCGAAAATTCATATCCCTCAATGGATAGTCAATTCATTCAAACTGTTATGACCAAATCCAATGGCTATTTTGGGAAAATACATTCATGATATCATTAAAAACCTTCAAGGACTCCATAGACTCTCATTTTATTATAAATAACATGTTATATCCTTCACAAACAATACTTAGAAGCTTTGTGCAATTGAAAAAAACCCCTTCTCATTTTCCATTCAACCGCATCCTTGTGTTCATTTTTTCTCATAGCATTTTATCCTCTATTTGGAATCAAATTGGAGCACCCACAATCAAATCCTTATAAGATATTAAACAAGTGGAACACTTCAACAATATCATACTAAGGTTTGTAAGATGATGTAAGAAAGATCTATTTTTCATTATTTTGTTACTTATGCTCCTACTTGTTTTCATTGATCACATTCTCGCATGCCCAATATGACATCCTACATATTTCTTTTCATTTTTAGTTTTTCTATTAAACAAACTTCATATGTGTTTTTATGCCCATAGTGGATATTTTTTTGTAAATGATTGAGTAAATTTAGTAATGTGTAACCACTTAGCTATTTGAGGAAGTTGTTAGGTCTAATCGCGTAAAACTCGCTAGTTTAGTCTTTATTTAGTTAATGTTATCCAAACTTCACCCCTAAAGGTAATTTTGATACTATGCATCAAATTCTTTAGTCCCAAGCAAAAAGATTGATTTAAGGCCCGAAATCATGTTTTTGGGGCCCCCTCGGCTTCCTTCTAACTCTCCCATCCAAGAAGAAAACCCAACGAGTTAGAAAAGGTGAAAAAATTACAAAAACCAAGCTTGGGGCCAAAAATGAAGAAAATCGGCTAAGTCCTAGTCCAGGCGGTCTGCGGGACAGTTGGGACGTCGGGGTGCGAATCAGGTGAAAAGCTGCCAGGTGGTTCGCACAGCAATTGGGACATTGGGACACGAAAAGGTGAACTTGCCGAAAGTGGAAAAAATCACCAAGTTTTGTTATCGCACGGTTTGGGACATCTGGGCCGTAGGTATGTGCGGGACGCGAACCGGCCGAAAAGCCGAAAGACAGTCCATTTCGGCAGCTCGGAGATGTCCCGTGCGATGCCGAGATAATTGGGACATAGGTACACGGAGGACATGAACCGGTTGATTCGGCCAAAACTGGGGACTTTCGTCCGGGATAGTTGGGCCAAAAGTACGCGTGGGACGTGAAAAGCTGAAGCGGCCGAAGGCAAAGAAGAAAAGTCAACGTCTGATTCGTGAAAGTTCAAACGGCCATAACTTTTGACTCCGAGCTTCGATTTTCATAAAATTTGACTTTCTGGAACAAGCATGACCCAAAATATTTAGCTCTAGTCAGTTAATGCTCATTCCCGTCAAATGACGTAGAAAAACGCCCCCTGGACCCAAAATAGCTACCCGCACTCGAAGGCCATAACTTTTGCATTTCTTAACAAAATCACACAAAATTGGTATCTTGTTGGAATCGTGGCTCGAGTCAGAAACAAATAAATTAAGAAATTCCAGATTTGGTGAGAGATTGATGGACATTTTTATAAAACATGGCCGAGTTCATAACAAAGATGTTTCATTTGGTGGTTGGGAGTGCAATTAAGAGGCATGGTCATCATTCTTTCTGTTGCAGCACTTTCCGAGACAAGATGGGGAGCCTTTTACAAGTAATATATAATCATTTTACTCCATTTAATTCCTCTTACAGGTGGTTGAAGGATAGATTTCAGGATTTCTATTTTCCCTTCTCTTTCCCTTCTCATTTTTCTATAAATTGGAGTGTTGGGTTCATTGTAAAGGAGAGTTTTTCAGATAGCAAAGCTCTGTCAAAATTTATTTGTGAAGCCAATGTGCTGCAGGCCCTTGTAGTGGACTCCTTGCATGGTGATCCAGGCCCTTATCTTGTAATAGATTGAACTGTGCATATCATGAAGCAATAAAATATCAGTTTGTGGATGTATCTTCCCCTGTTGTGTTTTCTTACATTCTTCTTGCCCCTTTAATATTTCTACAAGAATATTGTGTCTATTATTATGTTCTTGTAGGGATCCATTATCATTGTGTATGCTTAGAATATCATTGTGAATGCATTTTTCTAGATTATGGAGAACTGTCATCACCTCTTCTAGTGTGCACTTTGCTTCTATATTTCACACATTTGGAGAACTACTCTCACACCCTCCTTTTCTGGTGTATCACCGCTTTAGTGTAGGATTTCATTTCATGTATTCTCTCTCCCTAGTCCCTTGGAAATTTAGATTAGAATAGTTAGTTTCCCCTGCATTAGAGTAGATTGTGGCTGGTAGTTTAGGAGCAAGAACCAGCTTTCTCTGGAGGTCTATCTCAAGTAGCAAGTCCCACAACTTCGAGATAGTGCCCATGTTATCCAATCACACCGTGAGTTCAAGTATATGCACTTGTATAAACACACGGGTGATGTGATTCGGTGATAACAGTTAATAAATTCCTATGTGTGTGGGGAAGCTAGTTCTATTCATGGGTTTGAAGATGGATCATAGGGTTGTAATTGGGTGTTTATTCCTAGTTTTATGTTGCTTAATGATTGTTTATAGTAGCATAACTGCTGGAAATGGGTTAATAAGTGTAGGTATTAAGATGAAGAAGACATCACTTTGGATTTTTCCACTCGAATTATAAGAGGTGTGCTACTAAAAACTTTTGGGTTAGAGTTAGTCTCATGGAGGTGACGGAGATTATGTCTCCTTGAAGAATTTTTTTGGATGTCGAGTATTATCGAAAATGGTATTAGAACCCCACATAATTGTACAGATTATATTTGACACTGGGAACTCTAACCTTTGGGTGCCTTAATCTAAATTATTCTTCTCATTTGGCTTCTTTACTTTCATAACTATAAAAACTCATCCTAGATAAGATCATTTGAGAAAGATGGAAAATATTGTAATATGCATTATGGCAGTGCTTCAATATCTAGTCAACATGAGTTCCTATTATAGAAATAAGCCCAAAATTTATCATTTTGTGTGTAGGGTTGTAAATTTTTCATGCCTCGTCAAATTGTTGGCATTTTAGGTTAACCCTTGGAGAGGGGGAAATATTTTGCAATGAAATAAGAGTGGGATCCTCTTAGTATCAAATTTGATGCCTTGATCCACTTCTTTGGTGAGATGAGTCCTACCTTGCAATCTTGAGAACCATTTCAGACCTCAGTATCATGAGCGCATTGTGCTTGTTTAGATCCACTTTAGCCGATTCATTTGTTCCTCGGGCATGGTCTCCTTCTCTCCATATTTAATATTTTTGTATAATTTAGTTTTTCATTTTTAATATAATGGAAATGTTAAACCATTAGATGCTTAAACATTTGGTTATCTTTATCAAACTTATATCACAAAATAATTAATTATCACCTTGTGAGCTATGCATTACAAATAAACCTTGGTGTAAACCCACTTTCTCATATGTTTTGAAACTCAAGAATTGAAATGGATAGCTACAACCATTTGAGTGGGCTACTTGAGTTTGAGTTCGCTGTTAAACCTAGTTATCATCCTTTACTAAAAATTAGGTAAATTTTAAATTTTAACGACTCGCAAAAAAATCTTCTCGGCCTCGGAACAGGGATGGCAAGTTTCATCAAGTTTTTTCTATGTCCCTAATTATGTGGGGATTTGTATCAAGCTTTAGAATGACACTTTGAGTGTTCATTTTTGCTATCATAGCTGCTCCTCTAGGAGATCTGTTACCTGATTTTCAACTTTTAGGAAGATGTTAAAAATTTTAAAGTTTTATTTCATTTCGGCTTGCCATTTGGACCCTAAGCAATGAACCTGATTGACCACCTTCAAAAACCTCTAATATTTTCACTAGAAAATTTCTTTGGAACCTTCGGTTTTGGAAAATACATTCTGGATACTTCACAAAGGGGTTTTATATTCCTCTTGTTGATTATGACTAAGTTAAATTAGACCGATTATGACCGGTGGCTCCGAAAACCTATCTACGAATTGAAAACCATTCACCAATTTCAAATTCCATCAATTCCTGTGAATTCCTAATATATAGGAGTACATGTAGGAATTTACCCATTGTGCATCACCTAATAGAAGGAAACTTTTGAACATGGTTTCTTAGCCTCCGAGCCTAAATTGGGAGTTTTGCAACTAATAGGAAAATGTAAAAATAAACTATTAGGGCCCTAGTCAAGCTAGCAAATTTTTGTGGAAAATTTATTAATACTTGTAAATAATTGTTTTATACTCTATCTTTTGGCTTGACGTGTTAAATTTTTCTTTTGGGAAAATATAGTTTCTCTCTTTTCCTTCTCTTTCTCTCTCCTCTCTTAGTTAAGTAATAAAATGAATATATGCCTTAACCTTATCATGTTGTGTGTGTATTATTACTAAAATTTAAATGGAAAACCAATGATTTTAATTATGTTATATTTAGGTTGATGACCTACCAATGATTTATCATTTATTTCATGCTCACAGGGTTTTGTTGGATACAAGTAAGATGGTAAAATGATGTGGATTTAATTCAATGTGGATTATAGTAATTTATGTATGTTACTATATATATATATATATATATATATATATATATATATTTGTATGTATCTATGTATTTCTATGTTATAGTAAAGACTCATTATTGGAATTCCCTAATATGAATGAGATGTTAGTTTGAGGGTGGTTTGAGAATTGTGCTTTTAACTATAGGCATTATTTTGATTCAAATTTACATATGGTAAAATGGGGGTTGGATATCATATATCTATATGGATATCATATATATATTTATATATAAATGATATCCAAACCCCCATTTTACCATATGTAAATTTGAATCAAAATAATGCCTATAGTTAAAAGCACAATTCTCAAACCACCCTCAAACTAACATCTCATTCATATTAGCAAATTCCAATAATGATATATATATATATATATATATATATATATATATATATATATATATATATATATATATATATGTAAATGTAATTATAGGATAATTTAACATTTTTCCAAGTATTAAAAGGGTTTATTATTGAAGTTTTGTAATAGTTATAAGATGTTAGTGTTTAAAGGAAAAGTTCATTTAAATATGGGTGTCATTTTCATCCCACATTTTTTATCGTAAAAATGGATATTATGTTAAATGAATTTCAATTTAATATTTTGGAGTGCGTTTTCGGTGTAGAATAGATGATTAAATATTTGGGTGATGTGTTCTTTACGTTGAAAATGCAATAAAGAAATCTAAATAAAATAGTTAACCCTAGTAAAAAATTCATGCATAACTAACCTTCCTACACTATTATTTTTAGCATAGAAAACTAAAACCTTAGAATGAAATTAAATCGTTACACTCTATGACAACTTCTAGTTAAGTAAATAAGAGCCCAAGTTTGAGTTTATTGTCATAGCCTGTATGCTTAGAACCATTGTCGTGAACTCCGAACATTTTGAATGATATAGTTAAACTTTATCTTGACCGGGAACTATGATAATTCTTCACCGGGAACTCCTCGTGCTATGATTATTTACTAATGCACAGCCTTTAGTTTGGTGGATGTAATCTGGAAACAAAACAACAACATAACACAAGAATACCATCGACTATGATAAGACAGAATGATGACAAATCTGAAATATCAAAATAAATTATAATATTAACATGAAACTGTTACAATCTCACCCATGAGGTACTTCAAGTGTTATTGACTTCACTTGCCTTTCACCAAGACTATGGGAGAAACTTTACAATTACACCTCTTAATGGCTTCTTCAACACACCTTAAACTGATGGCTTCCTTCGCACACTTCCTACAATATTTCTCACTACTTCCTTCTATGCTAAATGAGGGGGTAGCCTCTCTATTTATAGAACTTCCAGCTTATCCATCTTATCTCTAAGATAGGATAAGAAATCCACTCTGACGAATCATATTCCATACCTTAACTCTTATCTGTACATGTACGCTTATCTTCTAAGATAAGATAAACCTTATCATTTTACATGGGTTCCACATTTTTAGACTCTTTACAAATAAAATAAACAAAATATTTACGACCTCACTCCTTGTCCTTATTACCAATATAATATTTCTAATTCCTAATCACGTAGACCCTACTTCTCTAATTACCCAAACTTTGACATTTTAACATTACCGGACCACTTACGACAAATATTTACTTTTTACAACATTCCTATTGTACTTTGACTGTTACCGTACTCCACATTATTGGCAGCACCGTACTGACGGTGCCGTTATCTTCTATCAGATGCTACTACTAATTATACTTAACAACATCATATTCCTAATACATACATTAATGAAATAGAAATTACGGAGGAAAATTTTAGTGTCGACATCTTCCCCCTTCCTAGCTTCTACTCCGTCCTCGGAGTAGACTATTTTGGTGCTTGGAAAATCTTCAACTTGTCATGGTTGACCCATTTCGTAATGGGAGTGCCATCTAATTCCTCCAGTCGGTACGTACCATTTTCATGCACAGCTGCTATTTTGTAGGGCCCCATCCATTTTGGAAGAAATTTTCTCTGTCTTCTTTTTTTGTATCTGGAATCATATACTAGAACCAAGTCATTCACATGAAATGGAAACCACCAGATCTTTTGATCAAAGTATTCCTTCTGCTTCATTTTCTTCTTATGGCTTGTATCCTTTGCTATTTTTCTCATTTCCTCCAGCAAATGAAGATGTACCAACCTTTCTTTTACTGAATCACTTTCATCTATCCTTTCATTTTTCATAACTCTCACAGTGGGAATATCAAACTCAATAGGAAGAACTGGATCAATGCCATAGGCTAACTGAAATGGGGAGTATCCTGTTGCTGACTTTGATGTTGCCCTATATGCCCACATTGCTATATGAATCCTTTTATCCCATTTATGTACTTGCAAGGCTGCATCTTTTGCTAGAATTTGACATAACACAAAATTTGTTCGTTCCACCTGTCCATTTGTGCTTGGCTTGTATGTTGTTGCCTTCCTGTGCTTAATAGAAAACTTATTGACTAGGGCTTTTACCACCTCATTAATGAAGTGGCTTCCTTGATCTATTACAATTTCTAATGGGCAACCAAATCTGGTGATAATGCGTTCATACATGAACCTTGCCACTTCATCCATGGAAGATGTTTTCAATGGCCTAGCTTCAACCCACTTGGTTAAATAATCTGTGGCAACTACAATGTACTTATTTTGGCGTGATGTAGTTGGAAGTGGACCTAAAATGTCTATTCCCCACTTTTCAAAGGGACCAAGGGGAAGAATAGGACATAATGGAGCTGGTGAAGTCTTACGGTTACCATGTGTTTGACAAATATCACATGTCTTACAATAATTATAACAATATTTAAAAAGAGTGGGCGGTGATAACCCGCATCCAAGATCCTTCTTGCTTTGTAAGTTGTCCGAGAAGTGCCCTCCACATGAACCATTATGGAATTCTTCTAGCAGTTCCTTCCCTTGATCACGTCCAACTGCCCTCTTGTACTGTCCATCAGGTCCTATTCGAAATAATACTCCATGCAAGAATAGAATATGGACGGTTGGCTTGAGTAATCTTTCTCTTAGTCTTTGCATTGGCACCATCAGAAACTTGAATTCATTCAGATAATTCCAAATATCTATGTATTCACTAGGGATTGTGTCAAGAGATAACAAGGTTGCACCGGGAAATCATCATCATCACAAGATGATCCTAAACCATCATAGGCTCGAGAGAGTGCATCTGCATTGACATGCTTCTTTCCTGGCCTATCTATAATATCAAATTCAAACTCTTGTAGCAAAATTATCCATCTTGCTATCCTCCCTAATGGGTTAGGCTTATTTACAATATATTTTAGAGCCTGATGATCTGTTACAACTAGAAATTTTTGCCCTAGCAAGTAATTTCTAAACTTCTTTACAACAAAAATGATAGCTAGAGCCTTTTTTAGTTACAGTATAATTTACCTCAGCACTGCTCATTTGTCTTCTCCCAAAGTAAATTGGATGTTCATTCCCATTTTCATCCTTTTGGCTCAAAGTACTTCCTAGTGTGCATCGAGGCATCGGTGTACACAATAAATGGCTTGCTCTAATCTGGATTCTTCAAAACAGGTGAAGACACCAGGGCTTCCTTCAATTGTCCAAAAGCTTCATGCGCCTTATTTCCTGGTTCATAAGTAACATCCTTCTTCAAGAACTGGGTTAGTGGCTATGCAATCTTTGAGAAATTCTTGATGAACCTTCTATAGTAACCCACATGGCCTAAAAATGATCTCAACTTACTTCTATTAAGAGGAAATGGTAAATCTTTGATTTTTGGAACTTTATCAGGATCAGTACTAATACCATCTCTGGATACAACATGCCCTAACAAAACACCTTTAGAACATCCAAAGACACACTTTGTAGGGTTTAGTGAGGCTTGTGCTTCATCTAACCTTTGAAATGTTGTCTCCATTTGGTGCAGGTGGTCCAACTTGCTCCCATAGATGCAAAAATCATCCAGAAATACTCTGATGAAGGTCCCAATGTAAGGT
This sequence comes from Taxus wallichiana var. yunnanensis, assembly GCA_018340775.1. Taxonomy (NCBI): domain Eukaryota; kingdom Viridiplantae; phylum Streptophyta; class Pinopsida; order Cupressales; family Taxaceae; genus Taxus; species Taxus wallichiana. Next base: position 206,164,358 of record CM031240.1, read on the forward strand.
TCGAACACCCTATTCATCAAACGCTGGAATGTTGCTGGAGCATTACACAACCCAAAAGGCATAACTCTATAAGCAAACGCGTTCCCAAGGAGTGGTGAACGTGGTCTTCAAACTGATCTTTTCTCGCTATACAAACTTGGTTGTAGCATTATATCCATCAGCAAAACTATAGCACTCCTGGCCAGCTACTTCGTCCAAGATCTGATCTGAAAATGGAAGAGGGTAATGATCCTTATTTGTTGCCTTATTGAGCTTCCTGTAATCAACACAAATGTGTAGCTTCCCATTCTTTTTTATTGAGATTACAATGGGAGAAACCCATTCTAAATTCTCCACAACAAATATGAATCCTGCATCAAGCAACTTATCTATTTCTTCTTTTACAGTCTTGGAAAAATTAGGATTCATTCTATATGGCATTTGCTTTATGGGCTTAGCACCATCTACCAGCTCAATACAATGTTCTACCCAACTTACTTGATGGAGTTCCTTGTAATCAAAAGTGAATAGGTGTATGTACCTTACCTTGAAAGAGTGGAGGTAGGATTCCTTCTCACTCTCCATCACAAGCATCACCAATCTTTTTTTTGGAGATGATCAACTTCTTTCTTTAGATAATTTTATGGGGTCATGAGTTGGTGTGACTGGAAGGATATCCATGACTGAAACATCCACCTCACTTTCTTCATCTTCAGTGTTCACTTCACTGGTACTAGAGTAATCAGAGGATGTCCAATCATCAGTTTCATCACTTGAATCCACAGGTTCTACCTTATGATGTCGAGGATCGCATTTATCTTCACCCTCTCTCTACTATATCCAAGTGTCATGAAACGTTCATTCCAGTAGTTTCTTGCATGAACTCTCATTAGCCATGGTCTTCCCAAAGCAAAGCATTGTGTACGCAACAAAGTACCATTTTCATCACCCGAAAGTCTACCACACATACCACACCCATAACAGATATTGCCACATTTGAAACTACACCTTCTGGTTTAGTTTTTCCTTTATTTAATGACCTTAACATAAGTGTTGAAGGGCGATCAATTTTTAAACCCAACATATTCATTACAGACTCGGTCATTACATTAACTGCAGCACCTCCATCAACTAAGACATCATGAATTGAAATACCATTACATAATACCTCAGCTTGTGGAGCATAGGGATCCGCCTCTGCCTCCAAAATAGGGACCTCAACCTCCTTCCTTCTTCAAGCATTGAGTCCACCTCGCAACTCCCGCCTCTTCTCAGAAGACAGCCAAGAGTTGACCATATGTAATATTTGCAGGCCTTTTGGACAGATCTTCCAAGATGGAGTATGGTCCTTGCCCCTGTGAAATCAGAAAATCCTGCACACCCAACTTTCTTCTCCTATGTTTCTTACTAGTTTCTTCTTTCATCTTCTTAGGATCATTTCCATCTTGATTATCTTTTTCTTTCTTTCTTTTTGTTACAAACACATCTACTTCATTATTTCTGCTCTTATCTACTACATCAAAAGAATTCACAGGTGCTTTTCCTTTATCATTATCTCCTTTACCAGATGTAGAAGCTCTATCTAGACAATTATACTTATAATGACCCTTTTTATAACAACCATAACAAACAACTTCAGAAATATTTCTTTTTGGACCTCTATCTCCTCCCTAAGAACTAAATTCCTTTCCTTGAAGAAGATTAATAGTTAACTGACCCATCTTTTTGAGCAGATCTTCATACTCAGTAGATGTACTAGGAGAAATATTTGTGCTCACTGGGAGTGGTTGTGGATTCAGGACCAAAGGTCTTTGGTGTAGGCTCTACTTTAGCAACAATTTATTTGGGCTCCTCTTCCATGCTTTCTTCTTGCCTTCTTGCAATCTCCTTTGCTTGTTCAATGGTAGTGGGTGGTCATACTTCACTCGTTGTCTAATCTCTCGGCTTCATCCAAAGAATGAAGTGCTTACAGAGGAGATTATCCACGCCATTCATCAACCCATCCGCTAGTCCTTCCTTTCAGATCTGGGCATCGAGCTTCCTCCTTAGCTCTAGAACACGAGCATGATAATCCCTTATCTTCTCCTTCTCTCCTTGGGATAGCTTTGTGATCTCGATCATGAGATCTCGCATATTACATTGTTCACCAAATTCTTCAAGAAAACTTTCGAGTTAATAAATCCCATGAATTTTTCACATTATCACCTAGTGTTTCAAACCACCTAAGTCTTTGAACCATCCAAAAAGGTAGGAAAAAATTCAGTCCATTGTTCCCTTCTTATAAGGCCATTACAAATACAAGATCACTTAAACTCTTGAATGAAAGAAGAAGCATCTTCATTAGATTGAGCTGAAAAAACAGGAATCTTTCCCATTTTCAAAAGTAACCACCATGAAATACCAACTCACAAGTACAATCAACAAGACTTATGTGTACAAATAATTGGAATCACTATACTAGAAAGTGACTTTACACCTTTCTACAGTAAAATAGAAATGACCACAGTAAACTATGGTAAAACTTGACTTACTGCAGTAAAACTGACTTTACTGTGGTAAACACTATTCATGGTAAAAAGTGAAGTTACTGCGGTAAATACTATTCACGGTAAAAAGTGACTTTACTGCGGTAAATACTATTCCAGCAAAAATGACTTTACCATGGTAACTACTATTCATGGCAAAAATGACTTTACCATGGTAACTACTATGCACAGTAAAAACAAGGTTACCCTCTAATTGATTTTTGACTAAGTGGGAATATCTCTCCAGAAAATCCACCAACGAGGAATGGTCCCAGCAACGGAACCAAAATGTCATCACCAATCCGGCACTATGATAATTCTTCACCGGGAACTCCTCGTGCTATGATTATTTACTAATGCATAGCCTTTAGTTTGGTGGATGTAATCTGGAAACAAAACAACAACATAACACAAGAATACCATCGACTATGATAAGACAGAATGATGACAAATCTAAAATATCAAAATAAATTATAATATTAACATGAAACTGTTACAATCTCACCCATGAGGTACTTCAAGTGTTATTGACTTCACTTGCCTTTCACCAAGACTATGGGAGAAACTTTACAATTACACCTCTTAATGGCTTCTTCAACACACCTTTAAACTGATGGCTTCCTTCGCACACTTCCTACAATATTTCTCACTACTTCCTTCTATGCTAAATGAGGGGGGTGCTTCTTTATTTATAGAACTTTCCGAGCTTATCCATCTTATCTCTAAGATAGGATAAGAAATCCACTCGACAAATCATATTCCATACCTTAACTCTTATACGTATATGTAAGCTTATCTTCTAAGATAAGATAAACCTTATCATTTTACATGGGTTCCACATTTTTAGACTCTTTACAAATAAAATACACAAAATATTTATGACCTCACTCCTTGTCCTTATTACCAATATAATATTTCTAATTCCTAATCACGTAGACCCTACTTCTCTAATTACCCAAACTTTGACATTTTAACATTACCGGACCATTTACGACAAATATTTACTTTTACAACATTCCTATTGTACTTTTGATTACCGTACTCCACATTATTGGTGGAACCTTCACTTGACGGTGCCGTTATCTTCTATCGACGCTACTACTAATTATACTTAACAACATCATATTCCTAATACATACACTAATGAAATAGAAACTACGGAGGAAAATTTTAGTGTCGACACTCCCTCCTATGTTCTCCTATGGTGGTGCTTCATGGGAGAACAACATTAAAAATGGTGTAAAATCCTCTTGGAAAAACATACATGTTAAGTGGCGAAGATTTCTAACTAACCTTTAAAGTCACCTTTGAAATTTGGGATCTTAAATGATCTTGATACCCAATCTCAATTATGATTGGGTTTCATGGTGTAACATGAAGAGTTAATTACGAAACTTAACATCATTTTAGGGTATCATTAGTTTGTTAAAATTTAACGATAAGATGATGCTTTTGGAGAAAGGTGAAATTTAGGGCATTCTCTTATCATGTTTAAACTATATTTTGTGAGATACGAGACCCACATTGTGTACACTCTAATGTAAACATTAACCCTTGTAATAATAGACTACTCACTCTTTCTCTCCTACTTGTCCTATTATATAATGGATGTGTGATTTGTAACTACGTGATCATATTTCTATTGATAAATCCCTTAAAATAGGGACTAGCGGTCTTATGAGGATACAAATTCTCTTATTAATAATGGGTTACACAATTCATAACAAAAGGCATATGAACCTAGTTAGGGAAAAATAAAACCTCTTAAGTCAAACGTAAAATGATACTTAGGAAACCTAATCTAGAAACAAGAAAATAAGGAAGTATGTTGCCATTTTTAGAACCTTTTAATTTTTAACTAAACGATGGAACATAACTATAGTAAAATTATAAATGATGCTTGGCCTTGGGAAGTGTAATTGTGGGATATTATTCCATAGGTAAAGTTAAACATGATTTTTCTCATTAATGTGATTAAATTATCTTTCATTGAATAAACAACCTACCTTATATATAATATTTATTGTTTACTAGATCAATTGCTAATTTATATATGAATGAAAGAAACTTGACCTTAAATCCTTGAGAAAATGATGTGAACCTTCCCTCCTTTGGGCTCACACTTGTTCTATTGCATAACTGAGGTATGATACAAGATCAAGATGCATACCCTTAGGAGTAAATGCTAGGGATAATACCTAGTAGCATTGTTTATATATAAATAGCCCTGTGTAAATAAATACCATGATATAAAACAAGAAAATTAAACAAGTAATTTAAATAATGTATATGATCCTTATTCAATGAGATATTGAGAAAGTTAATTGTTAAACAATATAGAGGAAATATAGATAAAGAAAAAAATGCATGCTTCACATAATATGAGTCTTCCAAAACTTAATTTAATGAATGGAACTTGATTGTAATAAATGTGTAAGTGTAAAATTAATGTTCCATGGGAATACCTTAACTATAAGTTATATTGTGGTCGAATCATTATGTTGTGCCTTGTTGTATGGAAACAAAAGTGGCTTTGATGTGCATCACATGTTTTGATGTTATCTATGTGGGTTAATGTTTGTGCAAACATATTATGTGTTGTGTGAAGTGCTATGTGATCCCCTCTAGTGTCATGTGTACTATAACATATTCCAAAGAAATGTATTTCGATATTTTAATTTTGTATTTATGTGTGTAATTTGTGGGCGTTACATTTGGTATCAGAGAGGAGGTTCATGCTCTCAAACCTATGGGATAGATTGGAGTCGTGAATATTTTGCATGGTGGTGGTGAAGATTGGAAGAGTAATGTGATATAGATTGTTATCGACCAATGTTGTAATTTTTATATCAAGAACACACATGTTATGCATGTCACTTGGTGGGTAATTGTTATCATGTTGATGTGGTAGTGATGAGAGTATTCATTATCCTTTTCATGGATTCAATGAGGAATTCACGTGTGATGTGTCGACTTGTTGTGTGTGAAAAAAATGTTATTGTGAATTGCAGAGTGTTGGAGCTTCTTGTTGCTCTGTGATATATAGGTGTGTTGATGTGTTACATGATATAATTGGTGTATAGTGAATTGGATTGTATCTTGATGTCACCATCGTATTGTGATGAATTGTGTGTGTCACCATTTTATATTGTGATTGACTATATGTTGTAATGTTAGTCATTGTGTTCATCTTATGTATAATTCATGTAATATGTGATATTCATGTTGTGAATTAGGGGCATATGGTGATCATATGACCCCTATTGTGTAGTACTTGTACCTTGGGTGCATTATGTGGAAACGTGATGTATCATAACCCGTGAAAGTAATGATTGTGTAATACCCTGTATATATATACCATGTGTAAGACGCTATGGTTAATGTGCGTGAATCACCATTGTGTTAGTAATGTAGTTATGTGTTATGTTATGAACCCTACACTAGATGATCATATGGGGAACAATCGTTAAGATTGTATGTGTGGAGAGAGGAGGTGTGGAATAGGTTTAGATAATCTTTAGCTGAGTACATGTGAGGAAGTGGAGTATTATATAGACTAGAAACCCACTTCTATTTGTTTAGTATACTTTGAGTTTTCTCAAAATATTGTGGGTGTCAATATGTTATGCTCAACTTATGCCAACTAAGCATCCCCTACTTGCTGATATTGGGTTGTCCATAAAAACTCCTATGTGATTTTTACTATGTTGAGCCTTGTGGGAGTATGGAGGATTATTCAAATAGATATTATGATAGTTTTATTATTTGATATGTTATTTTCTAAGTAGAGGCTTGATGTCTAAGTTATACCAACTCGATAAGTACCTCATTGGTGGTCATACAAGAACACATAGTGATTGTAATGTTCTATTACTCTAAAGGTATTTGATTATTATCTCCTTTCTTCTCAAAACGAATAAATTTCTTGATTGATGTGTTATTTTATTTTGAGCATTGTATTTTGTTGTTGCACTAACACATGGATTTTTGCACTAATAATGGTTATTTGGCCATTTGTTTTTATTAGTTTTAAATTTGCATATCAAGTTTAATTTTTTTTATAGCCTAGTCAAAGGCATAAGATTTTTGGTACTTGGCATTTGAAACAAATTTTTAGGTTGTTTCTAATGTCGTAATGTGTTGGAATAGGGTCATGAGATTCACCATAGATTGGTTTGACTTGTGGACACGCTTCATTGTATGGGGTATGCCCCAATGAGTTACTGAGATAACTAGTTGGTTGTTGAACCACAAGTTATTATGTCACTTGGGTTAGAGGTGTCTAGATTCTATGTTCCTAGGGCCTTAGGGTGACCGACCTCTTTGAGGGAGGGATAAGAGAAATTTCTTGCTTTATCTTTGTATATTCTACATGAGGGAGTGATAAGAGATTTGAGGGAGTGATAAGAGATTTGAGAGAGGGATAAGCTATTTGAACGTACATGGATTTGTTTTATAATGCTTTAAGACGTATATGTAGTTATTTGTGATGATTTTAGAGGTATATGAAGTTGTTTTGTGATGTTTTGGGAGGTGTGTGGTATTAGTATTATGGTTTATGTGTACTCTTGTTAGTCTAGGTTATGTCTTGTGATGTTGCTTCCATCTTGACACTGTGTAGCTATAATTGTGGGTTTTAGTTGTGTGAAACATTTGTATGTGCAATGTTAGGATTTCCATGTTTTTGTAATATGATTATGTTATGAATTATATTGTGTTGGGTGCATGTGTGACACGTACTATGTTTTGAGGCTTATGTGTGTTCTTTCCATGGTTTGGTTGAGTTTCTTTGTGATGTAATATAGTCGTAAATGTATATATCATGATGTCTTGTGAACAATTAGTGTTGTCTTTTTCCCCGATGTGGTATTGTGGTGTAATTTAATGTTGGGAACCCACAAAAAAATGAACGAAAATTTTAAAAAATTGAAATATTAAGAGTTTAAGATTGATAAATATTGTCATAGGAAAATACAAAGTAACAATGTAAAGAGAACACCCAATCTTCACATACCATCAAGAAATTATAAAATATTTCCCTCTTCTATGTGCGCACGCTCTAGTGAAAAGTATCTATTTTTTGGTGGCATGAGTGATTGATCATTTCATCTTTTCTCATGAGTACATATTTCAATAATTTCCTTGTGGTTAGGTTATACCAAAAGTCTTTTTATTAAACAACGTGTGTCACTATTGAATTTGTTACCTATGCATCCTTTGATATTAGGTGTTGTGTCGCATTGAGGACTACTCTCTTAAAAGGAGAGGGAAATGTAGAGATACTATTAAAGATTAATGAAATGTTATTGATTTTTTTTTTTTTAAATGGGTAAAAATGTTGGGGGAAATTAATTATGAGTTTTTTGAAGTTGTATGAAGGAGGTTGGTTGAAGAGTGAAGAGGGTAGTTGGGTTGATGAAGGAGAGTGGAGGTGTGTTCAAGAAGGCCAAAAGTGTCAGGTTTTATAGCTTTAGGTGTTGACATACAAGACACATGATGTGTGGTTGAAAGTTTCCTTTCTTATTGTCCCACATATGAATTTGCAAGATTTGTATCTTTCACTCTTCCTCTACGTGAAACTCCTTGTTTGAAAAAAATACCTCAAAATGCATGGTTTTCTTCATGGAATCCATTGATTTGTAGTTTGTGCACAAATTGGTTCTATTGAAGGGGTTTTAGGCTCCTAAAATAAATGCCTCATCAATGCTTTTTGATGAGCTGCCATGGTTGTAGGTATACACAAAATGGACCTATTGAAAATATGTTGGGGACAATAAAGAAATTGATTTATAAATTTAGAGAAGGATTTGGACCATCTATACTAGCATCTCCCATCCTGTGCCAAAATACGAGGTCAAGAACAGGGTATGGACATCCATCAAGTATAAAATGTAGATGTATTTTGTTTGATGTTGTAGTTGCAACTGAGCTTGTAGCTTCGTAGGAAAATGTTGGAGCATATGAAAGGTATGTGAACTATTTGAAAAAATGTCTCAATAAAATGTAGCAATGTTGGTAACAATGAAGCCATAAATAAATGTGTGTGTGTGTGTGTGTTATAAGAAAATAGTGTTGTGTAGCCCAGTTTGAAACACATAAGTTACATCTGTATCTTATGCACGAGTAATTGATTGTTGTTGGTCTGACACAGTGCATCCCATTTTAATGTGTAGATATATTCAAAGATTGATTTATATGGAATTATAATTAATCTCTATAATAACAGTACCATTTTTTGAAATGATGGAACTAATTTTAATCTCCCACAATAGCTTATCTTGCAATAATCTTCAAGATAAAGTTGGTTGCAATGTGGCAGCCAACACATACATGGAGGTTCTTGCCAGCTGCAATTATTATCACAAGGACATTAATTCACAATATAAATGTAATTTCAAACTTCTCACTATGGTGGTAGAGGAATATTGCCATGTGTTGTAGTTTAATTGGTCCTGGTAGATATACATACAAAATTTGCAAGCATAAACAATCACATGAACTATTTGATAAAATGTCTTAAAGAAAAAAATGTGGGTTTTGTGGACAACATGGACTGCATGATATGCAAAAAATGGGTTTGTTCAAAATGATTTGAAATTTTCAATCAAATGCAATTGGCAGGTGTAAATCCAAATTCCACAACCTTTACCAACATCCTCTTAGTCTATGTCAAAATGCGAGCTTCTATAAATTTTAATCCTACAAAGAAATGATTTATCTAGGTATTATTTACTCCATTCAAGGGTTTAAAGATGAATAAGAGGGTTGTAATTGGGTAATTATTCCTTGTTTTATGTTGATTTCTGAGTTTCTTTAGTAGCATCACTCACTGGAGATGGCTTAATAATTGTAGGTTTGAAGAATAAGAAGAAGAAGACATCCCTGGAATGTTCTACTCTCATCCTAAGAGTGCGCTACTAACAAAGTGGTTTTTAGAGTTGGTGTCTCATGGCAGAGGATGAAAATTATGTCTCCTTGAAGAATTTGTTTTGGATGCTAAGTATTATGGGAAGATTGGTATTAGAACCCCACCATAGAATTTTGTAGTTATATTTGACACTAGGAGCTTTAACCTTTGGGTGCCTTCTTGTAAATGCTTCTTCTCACCGGCTTGGTACTTTCATAACTATTAAAATTCATCCTAATCAAGAACATTTCAGAATTATGGAAAATCCTATAATATCATTATTGTAGTGGTTTAATATCTGGTCGAGATGAGTTCTATAATAGAAATAAGTGCAAAATTTATAATTATGTATGTAGGGTTGTATATTTGGCTTCATCGTCGGATGGTTGGCATTTAGGTTAAGCCTTAGAGAAGGGGAAATTGTGTAGAAATGAAATAAGAGCAGGATCCTCTTGGTATCGAATTAGATGCCTTAATCCACTTATTTAGCGAGATGAGTTAGACCTTCCAATATCGACAATCATTTCAGATCCTAGTAGTTAGTGCGCGTCATGCTTGTTTAGATCCATTTTTATGGATTTGTTCATCTCTTAGGCATGATCTCCTTACCTCCATATTTTATAATTTTTGTATAATGTGGTTTTCCATATGAAATATAACATAAATGTTAAACCATTAGATGCTTAAACACTTGGTTATCTTAATTAGATTTGCATCACAAAACAATAAAACATAACCTTATGACTTATGCATTGTAAATAAACCTTGGTGTAAATCATAGACATAAACCCACTTTCCCAAATGTTTGGAAACTCAGTAATTCAAATGGGTAGCTATAACGCTTTCAGTGGGATAGTTGAGTTTGAGTTCGTCATTAAACCTAGTTATCATCCTTTCATAAAAATTAGGTAAATTTTAAATTTTGAACACTCGCAAAACAACCTTTTGGGCCTCGGAAAAGGAATGGAAAGTTTTTTCTGTGTCCCTCATTATGTGTGAAGTTATACCAAGCTTTAGATTGACCCGAGTGTTTTTTTTTGCTCTCTTCACTTTGCTTCTCTAGTAGCTCTATTTCCCTATTTTTCACTTTTAGGAAGTTAAAAAGTAAAACTTGGGTTTCGTTTCGACTCTTTGTTTTGATCATGAACAACGAATTGCTTGACCAACTTCACAAACCTCTAACATTTTTACTAGAAAATTTATTTGAACCTTGGTTTTGGAAAAAAACACTCTGAGTAGTTTTGCAAGGGGTTTTGTAGGCCGTTGGTCGCTATTGATTAAGTTAAATTAGATCGATTATGATCTCTAGCTCTAAAACCTAGCCTCAAATTCAAACCCATTCACCTATTTGAAATTCTATCGAGTTCTGTGAATTCTTGATATATAGGGTACATGTAGGAATTTACCGGTTATGCACTTCCTAAATGAAGGAATCTTTTGAATGTGGTTTCTTACCCTCCAATCCTAAATTGGGTGTTTTGAAACTAAGAGTAAAAATGTAAAAAGAAATTTGTAGGGCCCAGTCAAGTTAGCAAACTATCATGGAAAACTTATTAACACTTGTAAATAACTATTTAAAACTCTATCTTGTGGCTTGACATGTGAAATTTGACTTTTGGGAAAATAATGTTTCTCTCTCTTCCTTATCTCTTTCTCTCTCCTCTCTTAGTTAAGGAATGAAATGAAATGAAATGAATATATTCCCTAACCCTCTCTTGTTGTGTGTGTATTATTACTAAAATGTAAATGGAAAACCAATGACGTTAATTATGCTAGATTTAGGTGGATGTCATGCTAGCGATTTATCATTGATTTCATGCTCACATGGTTTTATAGGATGCATATATGTATGTCTATATATATATATATATATATATATATATATATATATACATTTATGTATGTATTTATGTATTTCTATGATACAATAAAGACTCATTATTGAAATTTGGTAATATGAGTGAGATGCTAGTTTTGGGGTGCTTTGATAATTGTGCTTTTAACTATAGGCATTCTTTTGATTCAAATTTACATATGGTAAAACAGGGGTTGGATGTATATATGTGAATGTAATTGTAGAGGATGATTCCATTTTTTTGAAGTATTAAAAGTGTTTATTATTGAATTTTTGTAATAATTTTAAGATATTTACGTTTTAAAGGAAATGTTCATCTAAACATGGGTTTCATTTTGATCCCACATTTCGTGTTGTAAAATTTTGATATTATGTTTAATGAATATGAATTTAATATCTTGGAGTGCATTTCCAGTGTGAAATAGATGATTAAATAATTTGTTTTTGTGTTCTTTACCTTGAAAATGTAATAAAAAATTTTAAATGAAATAGTCATCCCTAATTAAAAAATCATGCACAACTAACCTCTGTGTGTTGTTCTTTTTAACATAGAAAACTAAGACCTTAGAGTGAAATTAAAATATTTACACTCTGTGGCACCTTCTAGTTAAGTAAATAAGATCCCAAGTTTGAGTTTATTTTCATATACCATATGCTTAGCGACATCATCATGGACATGATGATTAGGAACGATGTGGTAAAACTTTGTCGTGAGTATCTAGTTCCCTCCTAGGTTTGGTAATCGTGTGTGTAGTAAGGAGAATGTGTTCTCCTAGGGTAGTGCCCCATGGGAAACCAACATTAAACATGGTGTAAAATCATCTTGGACCAACATACATGTTGTGTGGAAAAGATTGCAAACTAACCTTGGAATTCACCTTCGAAAGTTGGGATCATAAATGGGATCGATACCCAATCTCAACTATCGTTTAGTTTTATGGTGCAATACTAAGAGTTAATTACTGAAACTTAATAAAATTTTAGGGTATGATTAGTTTGTGAAAACATAACTATAAGATGATGTGCTTGGAGAAAGGTAAAATTTAATGAGTTTTCTTATTGTGTTTAAACCATATTGTTGTGAGAAATGAGACCCACGTTGTGTACACTCTAATGTCAACCTTAACCCTCAGAACAATGGAATACTTCATCTTTCTCTCCTAATTGTCCTATTATATACTGGATGTGTGATGTCCAACTTTGTGATCATATTCTTTGTGATAAATACCTTAAGAAAAGGACTAGTAGTCTCATAGTGATAGAAATTCCCTTGTTCACAATAGGTTACACAATTCAGAACAAAGGGATATGAACCTAGTTCAGAAAACATTAAACCTCTTAAGTTAGACGTAAAGCGATATTGATGAAACCTAATCTAGAAACAAGAAAATAAGGAAGTATGTTGCCATGTTTAGAGCCTTCAAATCCTTAACTAATTGTTGGAAATTTAAATATAGGAAACTTATAAATGATGCTTGGCCTTGGGAAGTGTAATTGTGGGATGTTATTCCATAGGTAAAGTAAAACATGATTTTCCTTGTAATGTGATTATATTTTCTTGCAATGAAAAAGAACTTACCTTGTATAAAATATTTATTGTGTATTAGATCAATTGCTAATTTTAAAATTAACTAAAGAAAATTGACCCTAAATCCTTGAGAAAATGATGTGAACCTTCCTTCCTTTGGGTTCACACTTGTTCCATTACATAATTGAGGTATGATAAAAGATCAAGATGCATACCCTTAGGAGTGAATCCTAGCCATAATACCCAGTATCCTTATGTGTATGCAAATAGCACTCTGTAAATAAAAAACTCAATAAAAAATGAACAAATTAAATAAGTAATTGCAATAATGTAGATGATCCTTATTCAATGAGATACTACAAAAGTCAAATGTTAAACAATATAGAGGAAATATAGAAAAAGAAAAAAAACAATGCATGATTCACATACTAATAGTCTTCCAGATCTTAAGTTAATGAATGAAACATGATCGTAATAAATGTGTAAACCTAAAAATAACATGTCGGCGGAATACCCTAACTATAAGTTATATTGTAGTTGAATCGTGATGTTGTGCTTTGTTGGACGCGAATAAAAGCTGGACTTAATGTGCATCACGTGTTTTCATGTTATCTATGTGGGTTAATGTTTGTGCAAACATATCATGTGTTGTGTGTTTTTATAAGTGATATCTTGTAGTGTCATGTGTACTACAACATATGTGAAAAGAAAAATTATTCGATATTTTAGTGTAGTATTGTGTGTTAAATTTGTGGGTGTTACACCATAGAAGCTAGGGATTTATATAAAAGTTATTTTTAATTTGTTGAATGACTTCTTGGTAGGGAAGGGAAAGGATACTCAACCGAGTAAAGCCTTTTATTCTTGGATTTGTGTTTGAATTGGACGATCAGTGCTACTATTTCAACAATGCATCGTAGTTTTTGTAGTAGTTTTTATCATCAAGATTTTTTTAATTAATTCATGAGACTTTTTTATTAGACCACTTCCCTCTTTCATTTTCTAATGTTTTATTTCATTTTAAAGTTTAGATTGCAGAAATTATTTTATACTACATGTTTTTAGGTTTGTCACCTGCATTAGTTTGTATCGAGTAGGTATGCTACTAGGGATATTTCAGATGAACTTGGAATGAAGAGGCAGTAGGAATGCAAGGAATAGGAGAAATGTTGAAGATGAGTTACTAAGAAGGCTAGAATATTTTGAGACTAGATTGACACATGAAGAATCGAAGAAGAATTAAAAGTTAAAAGGGCTCGGAGTTAGAGCCATAGCCACCATGGAAAGGCTCATTGAATTTGTACCTAGACAAGGAGCCAAGGTTAAGGTTTATATCCTTGATTTTAAAGGTGAACTAAATCTAGAAGTGTTTATGAATTAGATTCAAGAGCTAGATAAATACTTTGAGATGGAAGGAATTGAGGACATTGATCCACAAAGGGTAAAAGTTTATTCATAAAAAATGAAGTCTCATGCTACTCTATTGTGGGAGAATCTATAGAATGTTACAAGAAGACAAGGAAAAGAGAAAATATAATTGTGGCCAAAGATGCTAAAACATTTGAAATTTTTTTATGCCCTTTTATTATTAGCTTAAATTTTTTTGACAGTTTCAAAATCTAAGAAAGAAAGATTCATTGATACAAGCTTATATTTAGAAACTACTGAGGCTAGAAATTACGAGTGATTTGCACAAATATAATGAACATGTAGTAGCTAGATACATAAATGGGATTAAAGTGAAAGCGTGGATGAGGTATATAAATTTTATTTGAAAGTAAAGGAAAAATTCAAGAGGCGAGGAAAAGTAGTTAGCAAAAGGGGTGGTAAAAATTTTAATAGACAAAGATAATTTCCGATAACTCCACAAGGAATGAAGAGCTAGAGGAAGGTAAGAAACCAAAGACTGATTTTGGTGGAAGAGGTGGTTTTAGAGGTAAAGGTAGAGACCAACAAAGGTTTGGATATTGGATATTGGTGAACTTCTATACTTATGACATACCTCATAAAGAAGATGACTATTACGAATACTCTCGAGTTACCAATAGAGTCATGATGGCTCAGGACAAACCCCAAGTGGAATAAATTGAAGTTAAGATTGGAGATAAATTGATGTTGCAAATAACCTTAATAGAAAGATACCAAGAGGCCCCTAAAGAAGATTGGAAAAGAAAGATCATGTTTGGACAAAATGTGTGCAAGGTAATTGTAGATGGAGGATATATTAATAATTTGGTAAGTAACGAAATGGGGCAAAAATTGCAGCTTACTTGCTTTACCAAATTGAATCCTTATAAAAAAATTTTTTGAAAAAGGATTATAGTGTACTTGTAAATCGATCTTTTCTTATTGATTTCAAAATTAGTCCTTATAAAGATAAAGTATTATTTTATGTAGTGCCAATTGACGCATGTCACTTGTTGTTGGGAAGGACCATTATGGGAAAGAGAATTCTTATGAAGTAAGTAATGGAGGGAAAAATAATCCTTGAAAACCATGGAAAGAGGAAGGGGCATCTGAAATCTCTCTAGTATCAATGACCTATAAAAAAATTTGCAAACAAATTAAGGAGTTAATAATTATCTTTTATGCCCTACGAAGAAGAAAAGAGGATTGAAGAGAAACTCCCTCAAGAAGTGCAAAAATTAATAGAAAAGTATTATTATGTTACTCCAAAATAATTACATAGGGATTTCCACCCTCACAAGGTATAACTCACCATATGTATTGAGTTCCAGGATCAAGGCTTCCTAATCAAGTTGCATACCCCCTAGTTCTACATGAAAATGAAGAAATGAGAAGGAAAATATTATATTTGTTAGAGAAGGGATTCATAAGGGAATGCATGAGTCTTTGCACCACACCAGCCCTACTATCACCAAAGAGAGGAAAATGGAGAATGTGTGAAATCCCGAGATATCAACAAGATCACAGTAAAGTATGAATATCCATTACTTAGAATGGATGACATATTAGATTGTTTGGTAGGTGAAAATGTCTTCTCCAAAATGGATTTAAGGAGTGGTTACCATTAGATTCAAATCGAGAAGGAGAAACATGGAAGAGGGACTTTAAGACCAAGGATGGTTTCTATAATTTTTGGTGATGCCACTTTGTACATGTCTAATGTTCCCACCACTTTTATGTGGACTATGAGCCATATATTTAGACTATACATTGCAAAAAAATTTATAGTTTATTTTGATGACATATTGATTTTCAAGTAAAAATTTGAAAATTAATTTGGATCATTTGAAGAGATTGTTTGATGACCTTATAATGGAAAGTTTGTTTGTCAATCTTGAGAAGAGTGAATTTTGTAAGGGAAAGTTTGTATTCTTAGGTAGTGTGATTTCAGAAAATGGAGTGAGCATGGACCTAGAAAAGATCAAGGCTATACTTAAATAGCCGATTCCTCAAATCATAATAGATGTGAGGAGGTATCATGGATTAGTAAAATTTTATAAGAAATTTATTAGAAATTTCAAAGTATAAGAGCTCTTGTAAGTGATTGTACCAAGGGGAAGTCCTTTTCTTAGACTCAAGAAATAGAAAAAAGTTTTGAAAAAATTATAAAGTAGGTGACATGAAGCCCAAATTCTTTCTTTAACAAAATTTGAAAATGTTTTTACTATTGATTGTTGTGCTTCTGCAGCTACGATCGAGGAGTGTTGAGCCGGGAAGGTAAACCGGTGGCTTATTTTAGTGAAAATTTAAATAATGCAAAAAGAAGGTATGGAACTTATGGTAAAGGTATTGAAGCATTGGAGGAACTACCTATTGCATAGAGAATTTTTTTGTTGATTGAGATAATAAAACATTGAAGTATATAAATTCTCAAGAAAATTTATCACATAAGCACGCCAAATGGGTCTCATTTTTACAGAGTTATATATTTTTGGTGAAACATGTGAGTGGAAAAACTAATATTGTGGTAGATTTTTTAAGTAGGAGGCATCACTTAGTAGTTACTATGACAAATGAATTAATTTGGGTTTGAAGAAATAAAGAATGAATATGCGGTTGACCCATATTTTATAAAAGTTATTAGTCTTGTAAAAAATCCACAATTTTTATGTGGGGAATATTATGGAGACTACTTGTTTACGGATGCTTTTCTATTTAAGGGAGTCTAAATTTGTATTCCCGTTGGGTCTATGAGAAAAATTGATTATAGATATGAATTCAAATGTCTTGGAAGGTCATTTTGGTAGAGAAAATACTTACACATTTATAAGTGACAAGTTATTTTGGCCTCAGATGAGGAAGGATAATGATAAAAAAAATTCTAACTGTAGAATTGGTCAAGTGTCTAAAGGCGGACAAAAAAACACTAGGTTGTATTAATCCTTACCATTACGAAGGACCATGAGTAACGCCCACTAAAAAGACCCACACGAGACCCAAAAACAACCTAGGTTTAATTAGAAAAATTTATGGAATATTTTTTTGGAAAACATGCCCACATACAGGTTCGAAACTACAGTTGTCACAATAATGTTTCAAAGTCAATTATATTTAATAAATAAATTTTTCCCATTATAACCAAATATTAAACCCGCATTAAAACTAATGAGTATATTTAGTCCAAGCATGGTTAAATTCTCTCTAAGTGTTAATTTAAAACAATTAAATTCCTACTATAGTTAAGTATTCCATATTTAAATTTAGAGGGTTAAAGGGGCCAAAATGTTTGAATACCCAAGGTATTTAATTCCACAAACTTCAAATAAATAACAAGGTTCCCATTTACATGGGGTTAGAATAAACATTCCCTTACCCCATAAAGTGACCCCTTAAAAAGGTCAACCCATGTTTTTGAAAATAAAACATTTAAATTAAAAGGGTAATTTCCACTCACCCACTCTCCACCTACTTTTCTAGGGAGGAATATCATTCCTTGGATGGATTCAATTTCAGCCCTTGATGTGAAAAAAAAGGGCAACTAACCCTAAAGCATACTTATGAAAGCTTCTTTCACATTTCATTTGGTTCATTTTCTTTCTTTGATTTTGCAGGTTGAAGGAAGAGGAAGGGAACCCAATGGAGGCACCCTTAAGCTTTTGGAGGAATGAACATGATTTTTTTTTTGGTTTATTTTGTTTATACCCTCATTGGGGTTTCTAAATGTATTTATATATTTCATTTAGCTTATTTCCCTTGTATTTTCCCAAATAGGCTTGTGGGTTTTGCCCCATTTTGATTTAAACAGCGATATTTGATATATGTTTTTATTTGAGTAGAGCATATATAGCATACATACATAGATAGATAGATAGATACATACATACATGTAAATATACGTATATGTGTACATATACATATATGTATATGTATATACATATACATACATACATATATATATATCTCTGTGTGTGTGTATATACACACATACATACATATATACATATATGTACATATGTATATATATGTACATATACATATATATCTATATACATATATGTATATATGTATATAGATATTTATGTATATGTAAATACATATATGTATGTATGTATGTATGTATACATATATAAACGTATGTATATGTATGTATGTGTGTGTGTGTATATATATACACACACACACATACATACATATACATACGTTTATATATGTATACATACATACATACATACATATATGTATTTACATATACATAAATATCTATATACATATATACATATATGTATATAGATATATATGTATATGTACATACATATATGTATGTATGTATGTATGTATACATATATAAACGTATGTATATGTATGTATGTGTATGTGTGTATATAATATATATATATATATATATCTATTTATTTATTTTTATTTTGTTTACAAAATTTTAATTGATTTACAAATCTGAAACTGCCAATAAAATATAGTGGGGTTATATATATATATGAAAATCGGTTTTCAAAATACTTGGCCGCAGATTTGCACATTGCATACAGACTGTAATTACCAAAAACTTCACAGTTTTTTTAATAAGAAATGGGGCCACATATTTTACTAAGTTTGGTTTTGTTGGCTTGGAGGTTTATTGATTTAATAGTCAATAGGTTTGGGTTGGGAGGAGGGTCCCCCAAACACTTACCTTATTATTCTAAATGTTGCTGCCTTTATGACTTTATAAAAACATTTCAATCAATTTTTGAATACCCACTCTTTAATATACATTAATACTTTTATTAATGCCACCGCATTTTTATTTCTAAAAAGATTTAAGTTGTATAAGGTTTAATTTTCCTTATTTCCTTTTTTTTTAAGATTTACCTTTATAAAGTTAAACTTGTATAATACATATAAATGGATTTAATTATATAATATATATATCTTATAACTTTATTTCAATGACTATATTTGTAATAGCATATTTTATTAATATAATAATATTAGTGGTATATTAGTATTAATGTATTTTTATATTAATAAATTTATTAATATTAAAACATTTTATTATTCGTGATAATGGAAAAAAAAACAAAAGGTAAAATTATTATCGAAATCATAATGGGATGTGGAATGTAATATTGATAAGTTAAATATTTCTACTAACATTTTATTTTCTAACAATTTGATAGATATTGAAATAGAAGGTAAAAGAAAGTAAATTTCATTTCCATTCACAAATTGAAATAGATTTACAATATTTTTAAATGAGAATTACATACTAGAATTAGTAATTAAACTACATCAAAGACCTATTTGAAAGACAATTTTTATGAGCTCCTTTCATTAACAATACAAGAACAAGTATAAATAGACTAAATTTTATAATACATGCTTTTAAAATAACACAATGAAATGTAACATCACTTAATACAAATTTTTCCAACATTCCAAAAGGAGTTACAACACTATTTTCTATAACATATTTTACAACAAGAGCAACACCCTTTTAGGGGGATAAATCAAATACAATGGAATGATATTTTCCCTCTTTATAAGATTATTTTATATTTCAATAACTAGCTTTCCAACACAACTTTGAAATCAATTATCAACAAATTTTCCTTCATAATTACTAATACAATGTCTTCCACTTAAATTGATATTTTTTACAAAAAGGACTAAAATGAACTTCAAATTGTCTTGAGCATAGCTCCAAAATCTATTCCACAACCAAGATCCATCTTCTCATCACATGTTCTCAACAAAAAATCGGGAGAGGCAACACTCTCCACCCAACCAAGAATCCCAATGAGGAGAAGAATCCATCCTCCACATTGACCCAGAGCCCCAAAAACATTACAATGAAAAATAGATTCAACTCATGGCAAAAAAATAAGATTCCACATCACAATACAAGATTCAACAACCATATCAAAATCCAACCAATATAGCTACAATAACAAGCAAGAAAGCAGCAAAATACACAAGGCTTCAACATCTAAAAGCCAAAGGAGTAAGATCTATAGGGAATTCAATTATGTATCCCAAAGGGAAATTGGTGCCCACTTAAAATCCCTCCAATAAATCAGCTCAAAACCCCTACACACTCTTATTCCTTCCTCAAGTACCTATTATACCTCCCATATTCTCTTATTCCTCCTGGAAATCTCTTACAGCTCCCTCATAAAATAAACCAAGTAAGAAATGTAAGACATTTCTTGTCCAATGTGGGACACCCATCCCAACTCCCTCCAAAACTTGTAAAGAAATATTATGCCTCCCTATATGAAAGATATCCATAGTACCCTCCTAGACCACACTTAATCAATCTACCCAAGTAGCCAACAAACATACAAAAACACTCAAAAACATGCAAATATACACGATATAAAAAAGAATTTTTTTACAATAGTATAGCTCCTACCTTTCCATGTTAGAGCTTGATCTAAGAGTTCCACAACAAGCTTCTTCAAGTCCAAAAATCACCAAAATCTCCAACAAATCCAAAAGCATTCCAAAATCCTCTAACTCTCCAAAAATACAAGAGCACAAAGAAATGAAGTAACCCCCAAACAAGAAAAAGAACTTGAATAAATAGAAAAGGGAGATAGGAGGGTGAGGTAGCTCAATGTAAGATGCCACATCAATCATCCTCAACTCCACCGGATTAGTCAAACCTAAACCCGAATGCACCATAAATGAGTGGGTGAGAGAAATGACAAGTTACTTATACACACAATCTAAGCCCACACCCCCTAAGGACAAACTTCAATTTCAAGAAGGAAAGTGCAATAATATTGTACCTTTTTGTCATCCGAAAACATATAATGGGGTCTATGTTTTACCCCCCAACCCATAGGTATTGTTGGTATAGAAATTTAAGAGGTGTGGGACAAGTTTAACTTGTTCCACAAGCCTCCAAAATTGGCCTTTAAGGCCAAATCCAAATTTTCATGAAGGGGTAGAGTGTACAATACTCAAGGTCACAAGCACTCAACTTACAACACATAATCCAAGAGCCATCAATTCTAATAAATGAATTATTTTGACCCATTCTTAATTAATTTAGTAAACTAATTAATTTACTAATCTAGACATAAATCAAGTGATTAACAAAAGGGAATACATCACTATAATTTCACATACTAAAATTAAATAAAGGAAACTAAATAAAAGAATAACACATAACCCCTTGGTCACAATGGAGTGATTCCCCCATGGGAACCCCCTAGTAATTCAAGAACACAAACAAACAAAATACATGTTGCCATGGTGACCCTAATTGAATTCATTTAGCTTTTACAATGTGCTTGGTCTCCAATCTCCCGATGTTTGTTGTGACATGTTTACTAGTAAAACACATAACACCTACTTCGGCCATGTGACCGCAACAAAACATCGAAATAAATATATAATATAACTACACAATCATCTATATATGAATAGATACATTATCTAGGCAAGTAATTATATCATTTACAATTTGTAACAAAATATCGGTCCTACATTTTAGTAATAACCATATGATCATAAGATTAGTTCAATTTTCTACGTCTACTCAATATGAAAAAAATATCGCATGTTTAGAATATATATATATATATATATATATATATATATATATATATATATATATATATATATATATATATATATATATATATATATATAACCATGTCAACAAACATATCAACATCAATATATGAATTGAAATCAACAAAAGTCCATTATCTCTAACATCTAACATCATGCTAAATCAAAAGAAACAATATTATCCGTAAATATAGTTGTGATGTGAAATCAATGGCAAAAAAAAGGTGTCAAAGGAAGTGGGAACTACACCATGGGTTGAAATTTCAATGAATTTTGTCTTGGGATTTCCTTGTACTCAAAGGGTTAACAATTCCTTATTGTTTGTGGTAAACTATTTCTCTAAAATAGAAAAAAATATTCCATGCAAGAAAGGCCCAGATGATGCTAGTAACATTGATGATCTCTTCTTTAAAGATATTACAAACTTACATGGGCTACCAAAGACTCTCATAAGTGACAGGGATACAAATTTTATTAGTCAATTTTTTAGAACTTTTAAGAGAAAACTAGACACCAAATTGAAATATAGTTCATCCCAACACGCTCAAATGGATGGTAAGATGAAGATGGTGAATAAAATATTGGGAAATTTGTTGATATGTTTAGTTGGGGACATCCAAACATAATGGGACTTAGACTTGTCATGAGCTTAACTTTTTACAACTCCAACATAGATAAGTCTACGGGTAAATCTTTATTTGATATTTTTTTGGGAAAAAATATTAAATTTGTAGTGGATTTAATTGATCTCCTATGGGGAAACAAAATAGCCAAGATGTGGAAGAATTTGTGAAACATATATATGAAGTGCAAGAAAAAGGGAAAGGTTGAAAATGACAAATCAACTATATAAATGTCATGCTGACCTACATCGGAGGAATATGGATATGAAGAAGGTGAGATAGTAATGGTGTACTATTGTAAATAAAGGTTTCCTCAAGGCACGTACAATAAACTAAAGATAAAGAAAATTGGCCCTTGAAAGATTCTCATAAGGATTTTTGAGAACACATATTTGATAGACTTTCTAGTGGACTTTGACATCGTTCCTATTTTCATTTTGGTGGATCTTTATTCCTATCATGTAAGCCCTAAATAACTTCAAGTTAAGAGTGGATTTGAAGAGTGGACCAAACATTTGGTAAAGAAAAAAAGGGAGTAGATTGAGAAGTTAGTGGATAGATAGATTCTTGCTTCTGATTGCCAAGAATGATAAGATGTATTTAGTGAAGTGGAAGGGATTACACGATTTTGATAATAATTGGTTTACTGAGAAGAGGAACTTATAAAGATAACAAAACTAGATGCAGTTGAACCATGAGGTTATTATTTTTTTAAAGGAAGGGAAGAATGATTCCCACGGTGGGAAACTTTTTTGAGATGATTAACTAAATTTAGTAATGAGGCACGACTTATCTATTTGATTGGAATTACTAAGTTTATTTGGCAGAAAAATGGTAGTTTATTCTTTAGTTAGTTAATAAATTCGTAACTTTTGGGGAAGATGGGGCTTTAGTTAAGAGTTCCCTTTTAATTTTTTTGGAGGACTTCTTGGTAGGGAAATTAAATGATACTTAGTAAGAGTAAATCCTTTTCTGGTTGATTGTGTTTTAATTGGATAATGAATCTTATTCTTGAACTCAATTTTTGTTGTAGTAGATTTTAATAATCATACATTTTTGAATTAATGCAAAAGACTATTTTTTTGTTATATCCATTTCCTCATTCCTTTTCTATTCTATTATTTTATTTCAAAGTTCATATTGCATGAATTTGTTTCTACCGCAAGTTTTCGTAGGTGTGTTCCCTGCATCAGTTTTCTATCTTATTTGAGACTAATTGTCCACATATCAGATTATTTCATGGAAAAATGTCAGAAAAATTTAATAAACTAGTCAAAATCACATACTGACCAAATTTATAGCACCTAAAGGAAGATTATGCTAGTGTTACATCATATACACTAATGTCACATGTGAAGCATGCTAACATGGCACTTCATGCTTTAGTGTAGTGTTACATGTGGTAGCGTAGTGATGCATGTGCTAGCATCAACACTTGCTTTGGCTAGCACATATGTTCATCCGCTATCATTAACCCATTGTACCACTCCTGTTTACAAAAAAATCACATGTAACATAATCACATTCAATTACACACATTAACTCATCGTTTTACATGCTAGCATTAAAATAATTCTTCCCACTATTTAAAAAGTTTACTTCCTATTGAAAAACGTTAAATTTAACACAGTAACATATTATGTAATGCTAGTGCATCCTCTTACACAAGATAACACACTATTTCATGTGCTACGGTGATAAGACTAGGTTCTTCTAGTTTTCTATAATTTCTCCAACATTATGATCTAGTTTAGTAAGTTTTCATCTCAGTTTTGGTTTTTTTACTAATCCTTTTCTTCCAGTTTACATAGTCGATAAATTTAGAATTTTAGATTGTTTTAGATTTTTTAAATCTAATTTTTACAAAATACCTTATAAGTTCTTTTTTTTTATCACCCTTTCGGGTGATCTTAATAATCAGAAATGTGAGTTTTCCTTTTTACTTTCTATTCTTATTTTAACCTTAAGAAAATACTAGTGCATTATGTTGAGGAACATCTCTATGAAGGTTGATATTAAATTGAAAATGCTAACTACATCTTGCCTTTCTCATGGAATCAAGAAAATTTTATAATTATTTTATGAATTTTTATAAAGATCTTTTAAATATTTTTTTTGGAGAAGGGTTTTTCCCCTTGTGGTGAAACTATGGGAAATTCATTTTGAGGGTACAAAACATCATTTTGAGGAGTACCATAGGAACCCCGAAGTAATTGGCATCGTGAGTGATTTGGTCAACAAAACAATATCTCTCTTGACATGACTAATATACCTTTGTGAGGATTAGATCCAATGTTATCCATAGTGATGACTCCCGTTTGATTCTTTAAGTGGATTAAAATGTCAATTATCTAATAAAGGGGGTAAAGTGAAGTTGGAAACTAGAAATAGTGTATAAGACTTGTTTAAATAGGTACTTGGTATTTAGGGAAAGAACCATATCTAGGAAGCTTGACCAACTAAGCCAAGTTACTTGAAAAATATCACTTCCCACCGCCATTATAATGCTCATTCTCAAACTGGTTTAATTTATATTTCACATCTTCTTCTAAATCACATTTTTATTCCACTTTCATCTTAATAAAATATGTTTTAAAACTTTCCATATAATTTTTGGATACTTCATTTAAAATAGTATTTCCCTCATCTAAGTCTTACTGATCTATATTTCTTCAAAATTTTAAGCACATCATCCAATCTCTATCATGTCTTAGAATTAAATAAAGGATAACCATATCCTCGATTAAGAAAAATTTATTATCATTCAATTATTTTCCTTTGATATTTTTGTATCAAATATAAGCACAATCATCATCATTTGATGAATTCACAATCAAGTCTAGATATTTAGTACTAAGTTTATCAAGGTAAAGAACAATCACAATTTTAGTCTCAAGTGTTTTAGTCTAACATTCAATTTTTTAGACTCTAGAAAATTCTCTTTTAGTCATATATTACATATCACTTTTGTACATTGGTCTTCTCTTCATTACGTGTATCCTTCCTTACATGGTCTCCCATGAAACAACTCCTTTGTACAGTTGTTTTCTTCATGTCAGATGTATCCTTATGGTCTTCTCATTTTCTTCTCCATTTGGCCCTTATCAGACCATACTCACATTTGTCAATGGAACTCTTTCTTTTCTATTACATTCTATACTTTTTTTGTTTCAAGACACATATCCTCTCCCTCTTCCTATGTAATCTTTTCATGGTGGATATCATTCTCTCTTTCTCATTTTCTTGTGCCTTCCTCATTTCCTATAACGTTTATAGCCTATTCATACTACTCCTTCCCTTTATCTAATTCATGTAAAGTAACTTCTATATTTTTCTGCAATGTCTATGCACCATTATCAAACCTTACCTTATTTTTGCATCCATTCTTTTGTGATCCTCTTACACTACACACTCAATAGTCTTATCCTCTAACTAGTTCACATGGATTAAATTCAAGGTAATTTCACCTCCATCATATAATTCCTTTTTTAGTTTTCTCCTCTTTTCCTCTGCATCCTCCACTTCCTTGAGACCTTCATAGGCCTCTTCCTCCTATAGTATAATATTTTCAATGAATACTCCATTAACTTCTTCTATGGGCTTCTCTACCTTGGCTTCCTTGAGAAAATTCTTATTTCCTTCACAACGGGTCTCCCATTATTGCTCACGTATTTGTCTTTATGTTCCTCAACTCCTCTACTCATACTTAATTGTAGTGCCCACTTTCCTTTGACACCTTTTTGTTACTAATCATGATCTGCTGATTATAATATAGACATGATTATGGACCTTATTATAGTATGATGATAGATGTTAGATCATGGGTTATTGTTGACTTGATTCGAGTTATGATGATGATTATTAGAGACACTTTGGATATTGATGATGGTATACTTTATGCCATGGTTATATTATGAATGTTGTGCAGACTTGTGATATTTCGATATTGTGAGTAGACCTAGAAATGGAAATTATTGGATGATGATATAAGTGTTGAGTAAAATTGCAAATGACATTGCTACATTACTTTGATGTTGTTGTGATTCATATATCTAGATAATTTTGGTAATTATATCTATATTAGTTTGGACGTTCTAATATGGCCATGAGGCCAAAGGAGGTATTTGTGTTTTGTAGGTTTAAAATACAACTAACATCGAGGGATTGGAGACTAGCCACATTGGAATTCTAGATGAATTCAACAAGGTCACCATGGTAACTAGTATTTGTTTGTGTGTTGGTGTGTATTAGAGATTCCCATGGGGGTGATAACCTATAATTTTGACAAAGGTGTTTCATGTATTTTATTTTATTTTGGTCCCTTTGTTTATGTTTATATGTGTTTATTTTGTGATGCTTTTACCCCTTTCATTAATTATTAAATGGTGTGTAAATTTTATGAGTAATCATATTGTTAAAATAAATAAATCAAATATGTCATAAGAAGGTAATTAATGAGAGTTTTTGGCCATGATTTAAAGTGATATAAGTATGTGTAAGAGATATGTAAGTGATGTGTGAATTGACTTTTGAGTGTGAAACACTCCACCTTCTTGAAAATTCGAAATTGTCCTTGGATGCTAATTTTGGAGGCTTGCGGGACATGTTAAACTTGTCCCATACCTCTTAAATTTAATTACAAACCATACCTATGGTTGGGGAGTTATGATTATACTTTTATAACGCTTTTTGAGAAGGTAGATTGTAGGTTTTAATTGCACTTTTCTTACATGATTTAATCTCAGTCCTTTGGGGTGTGGGTTGTATTAGAGTGTGTAAGTAAACTATCATATTATTCACCCACCTATTTATTATACATTGGAGAATGAAGTTGACTTTTGGGGTTGGGATTGAAGATTTGTGATATGGCATCATCACGTAGATCTACCTCATCCTCTTCCCTTCCCTCTTCTATAAAATTCGAATGGCTTGACTTGTTTTGGGGTTGCCTCATTTTGGAGACTTTATTCTTGGTCCAATTCTTTCTTAGTTTGGGAGCTCTTACTTTGAAGAAGATTTTTAGAAATATTGTTGCATACTTGTGCTTAGCAATTTTGGATTTCTTGCATTGGGATAAAACTTTTTTTTTTTTAACTTGGAACAATTCCATCATAGAGAGGTAGGAGCTTGACTCTTGAAATGCTATTCTTTTAAGAATGTAATTGTTAATGTATGAATGTTTTGGCATGTTTGTGGGTTGTTGGGTAGATGGCCTAGGAAAGGGGTAGGAGAAGACTATGGGGTTATATTTCGTGGGAGGCACAAGTGTGTTTTAGGGAGGTATAAGGTTGGAGGAGTTGGGATTTGGGTTCCACCTTACAAAGAAATAGCTTGCATTTATTTACCCATTATGGGGTGCCATAAGACATTGTGGAGGAATAACAAAATGTGAGGAATAAGGGGTACTTGGGGGAGGCATAAGGGCATGTCGGGGATTTGAAATGATATATATATATATATATATATATATATATATATATATATATATATATATATATATATATATCTACATAGGTTGGTGGTTTGTTCTCGAGGTTGTGATACCCATTTCCCCTTTAGGAGGCATAAGCATCATCTCCGATAGTTTCTTACTCCTTTCAATTGATTGATGAAGCCTCAAAAAAAATTTCATGATTTAATATAGTTGAAAACTACATTCTGTTTTGACCGTGTGTTTTATTGTGATTATGTTTCTTGAGTGTTTGTGGGCTTTGTTGTTGCCATGAGTTGGATCACATATTTTATTACTTTTTGGTTTGGGATCGAGGACCAATTAAGAAGGATGTCTTATCCTCTTCATTGGATTTATTGGTTGGGTGGAAAGCGTTGCCTTTCCCCTACTTTTGTGGTGATCAAATTGGAAGAATGAGAAATCTGCATGTTCTTTGTTCTAGTCTTTGAGATAAAGACAATTTGAAAATCCCTTGTGAAATGAAATCTTATTGTAGCCCCTTTCCCACTTGAAGTGGATGATCTGTCTATTCATTATAATGGAAATCTACTTTTTATTGGCAATGAAAGTTGGAATTTGAAATGTAAAAGAGTTATACTCTGTATTCTATTTGAAAAAAATGTGAAAGAATGACACGTGTTTTGTATGTTGTATTTTGAAATCAAATGGAAAGGAGGTTGTAAGAGTTTCATTTGAATTAATGGAAGTGTTTTCCTTGTAAATATGATATCCTTCCATTGGAAATCTATATTTATCATGTTCTATGAAATCCCTATTTGGAAATGAGGAAACGTGAAACACGTGAGAAGAAATTGTAGTATTCTACCCTATTTATATATATATGATTTTGAAAGGAATAAAATAAGGATGTTACAATTTTTTATTTTGGAATAAATAAATGATGTATCATCTTTCTCAAATTACATAGTGGAATTGAATCTGATCTTTTAAATGTAATTGAAATCTCTGTTTGAAAGAAAGAAATGCGTATAAAGGAAATGTAATACTCCGTCCTTCGAAATATGTAAAAAATTTGAAATCAGAGATGTATTATAGTTTTTGAATAAGTTGAATTAAATCAACTAAATTCATTAGATTAGGTTTGGAACACATTATAATACTTGGAAGAAGAAAATGACAAATAGACCTTTTTAAAATTTGAACTTTGTCTCTTTTTTTTCCAATTGACAATTATTTAATCCCAAATGCTCAGACCAAATCTGCAATAAAGGAATAAAAATGAAACATTAATTTGGGCATAATAAGATCTAACCAAATTCATCTAGACATTAACACTTAAGAAAATTCTTATAAAACTTAGCAAAATCAGGCTCAAACCATTTTGCAGTTGTGCTGCTGTCCAGAAATGTAAATGTTCAAATTGTAAATCAATCAGACAAATTGAATCTTGAAATCTCTCTTAAATACACCTAAGAACAATTTTCCATGTCTATTTGACATGTTGAGAGAGGGACAAGAACAAATTGAAAAAAATTTAACAAGTTAAAATTTACCGTTTGCTTTGTAAAAACTGGCAGGAAGTTTTCTTCAATTTGACCACTTAAAATTTATCATAATTTCAAAATTTTGATCTCTAAGTAAAGAGGATGTCAAGATATTTCTAGAAAGTCCTTGTTTTCCAAACACCAAGCTCTCTATCAAAAGTTATGGCCTTCTGAAGTTTATCTTCCCTGGCATCAAAAAAACATTTTTGGGAGAAATTTCCTTGGCTGCCCGCGGGCCCAAATTTTTTTCCTTAGCTCTTAGGAAATTTTTTTGGAATTTTTACTAATTTCCCCTCCACCGGCCGACCCGTAGCCAATCAGAAGTTTCCACATGGCACCACGAGGCATCGATGGAGGGGTGGATCTCTTTTTAAATTTAGCGGTCCTAGAAAATTATGGGAAATTTTTCTAAATTTTCCCCACAACCCTGGCTAGCAACAACCAACCAAGAGCCGCAACATGGCATCACGAGGTGCCAGCATAGGTGTGGATGAATGCTACCCTCTTACCCCTTCAGGGCATTAAACTAATTTTATCCCTTCCACCCCCTCCTTCCCGCATTGGCTTAGGAGACGCCATGTGTCCCTTGTGGACCTTCTAGAGCGCGGGCTCAAATTTGACTTTTTCCCCATGCGAGAAGATTTTTCAAAATGTCTCCCACTACCCTGCTTTCCCCACACTGACTTTGGAGGCACTACGTGTCCCTAGTGGACTTGTGGACCCACGCGTGTGTGGGCGTAAAGTTGTTTTTTTCCCCACATGGGAAGATTTCCAAAGGTCTTTCTCGCAGCCCACCGAATGCCTTGCCTTTGGCGAAAATTTTCACCCCAAGGTCCACTGGCCCATAACTCAAAAAAATATGAGAAGTTAGGAGGACTTCCTTATATCAATGGAAAGGTGAGGAAATTTCCTATCGAACGGAAATAATTTAGAAACTTTTGAATGTGTTAAGTTTGAGAAAAATCAATTTGAACCTCTATGCCTATTAGAGAGTGGGTATGGTGAGGAATTACCTTGTGAACATTGTTGTACCTTCTAACCCTAAATTCTGGACCTTACGACCTTTAATAATTGTTAATAAAGGAAAAGTTTGTTGTAGTGAATTAGAATTGTTTTGGAACTTGTTAGTGATAGATGTTTCCTTGTAACGTGGTTATAGACTCTTTTAAACAAAAAAATTTACTTCATAATTTTCTTAACTAATCCTAGGTTGTTCTTGGGTCTCAAGTGGATTTGTTTTTAGTGGGCGTTACACTTGGTATCGAGTAGTGGTTCAAAATCTTGGGCCATTGGGTACACTATAAACTTGAGACATGAACCTTAAACCCAACACACATTTAAATCTAGAAAAAAATTAACTTTAGAGATTACATATTTTAGTAAACATGGAAATTGAGTAAAACCTAGAAAGATGAACTAAATCTTACCTTGGTTCGAGAGGAGGTGCAGATAGGATGAGGGGATTTTCACATAGACCTAGAATTACCACCACCATATCATCTTTGTAGCATCACTCCTACTCTATATTTTGCAGACTCTTCACGATGTTAATGTTGCTTTACATGGAGGATTAGTAGGAGGACATGCAGCCAGACATGATAGAGTCCCTTCCATTGAGGGTCATGTATCTCCTCAACTCGGTGAGGAGTATAGAGGAGATAATTCTGATGCAGAGTCAACTAGAGCTGAGTCACCACAGAGGGAACATGGTGACCAAGTTTCAAGACATAAAGAGAGGTCACAGAGCCCTAGGCTTAGGGATGAGCATGTAGAGAGACCTAGAGGCTATCAGACCACAGCTACAGATCACATCAGGGAGATCCTGAAGCTTCGAACATCACATTATTCTAGTGACATAGGTGGATTTTAGGAAGAGGCCTGGTTGGTGAGCTTGAGTGGATGCTTCAAGCTCTATCCTTGTTCTAGCAACACGAAATCACGTGTTGAGATCCATCTATTGAAGGATGGAGTGGTGTGCAGGGGAGGACAGAGGAGCAAAAACTCCATGTTGATTATGAGACAGTTACCTATGAGCTCTTTAAGGAGTGTTTCCAGAGTAGATATTTTTCACGGAGATTCATTCAGTAGCGAATAGATGAGTTCCATGACCTCTGGAAAACATCTCTTATAGTGGATGAGTATGAGAGTATATTTCTAGATCTACTCCAGTATGTTGGTTACATTTAGGATGGGTAGGTGTAGATCCATAGGTTCATCTGGGGCTGAACCTAGACATTGGAGGAGTAGTACAGATCTATTGTCCACAAACATTAGTTGAGGCCGTTGAGAAGGCCTATATAGCGAGAGAAGACTCGGGAAATACCCATAAGGCTAGAGCGAGTCCAAATCCACACACAACAGATGTAGGACAACGGATCAAGGGATCATTACCTCTTCCTCATGGTAAACATGGTTTGGCATAGTCATCTTTTAGACCATAATAGCAGCGGTAGCACCTGCAGTCCCACCCACCTTATAGAACTCCACAGAGATTTGATGCATAGAGAGGTCGGAGCATGGGGCCTCCTCTAAGGGTCCCATTAGGACACGGGGTGACAAGAGAGCTCACTCATCGGGAGCTTGCAAGTAGAAACCTCACGGACCACGGCCGGATCATTAAGATCCACACAAAGACCTCCATAGTACTGAAGACTGGACTTGCTACATAGGGAGAGGATCAGGCAGTTGTTTTGGTTGTGGTATTACTGGACATTTTTAGA
This sequence comes from Taxus wallichiana var. yunnanensis, assembly GCA_018340775.1. NCBI lineage: Eukaryota > Viridiplantae > Streptophyta > Pinopsida > Cupressales > Taxaceae > Taxus > Taxus wallichiana. The sequence goes on from CM031240.1 coordinate 206,196,440, forward strand.
GAGACTTCCCATAGAACCCTAATAACAATGGTAAGACACAAATCTTAGAGCTCTACTTGTTGGTGATATGGGGTGCAGCCATAAGATGTATGCGGCGGTCGAGAACTACCATGCAGAGCACCGTTGAGTATAGTTATTGAGACTGTAGGTAAAATTGGTGGTATTCCTACCTCCATTTTGTTTGATTCTAGTTCTTCTAATTATTTTATTGCACCATATTTAGTAGAGCAATGTAAGCTGGTTGCAATTAGAAAAGGTCATAGTTGGGATGTCGAGATGGCTTGGAGCCAACATCTCTGTAGACTCCTTAGTTAAGGAGTGTGTCTTTGGATTTGGGACCTTTCACCACTACCTCGAGATCTTTGTATCCTTCCTTTGGGCTCTTATCCGAGTCATCTTGGGTGTGGATTGGTTGTCTACACACATGGCCAGGATGGATTATTACCACAAGATCTTACCTTGTGCAGATGATTTGGGAGTTGAGTCAGTGATTTTAGGGGTTAGGAGACTCATTTCTATTCACACCATCTTTGTTATGCAGCTTAAACAAGGTGTACGACGGGGTTGTTAGAAGTATGTTGTTACTGATCGGATGATTAGAGGATGGATCTAGTGTACCATCGCTAGATGATCACCCCAATTTGAGAGATTTTGTAGATTTCTTTCCAGGGGAGCTACCGGGGTTACCACCCCCACGTGAGATTGATTTTCACATAGATCTAGTTCCTAGCAAGAAAAGCCTATCTCACGAGCACCTTATCGGATGACCACCCCAGAGTTGTGTGAGCTCAATTCTGACTTGAGGCCCTTTTGGAGAAAGGCCTTATCCATCCTAGTGTATCCCCTGGGGTGCACTCGTAATCTTTTGTCGGGAAGAAGGACGGATCCTTGTGGTTGTGTATTAATTATTGTCAGCTGAATAAGGTAACGCGTTCAATAATCATTATCCCTTTTTGTGCATTGATGATTTTTTTGATCGGATGAAGGAGCCACAACATTCTCTAAGATAGACCTTAATTCAAGGTTACCATTAGCTGAGGATTTTAGATGTGGACATTCATAAGACTGCTTTCCGTATGAGATATAACCACTATGAGTTCACGGTGGGGCCTTTTTGTTTGACTAATGCCCCTACGGTATTTATGAGTGTGATGAATGGGTATTTAGGACCTTCTTAGATTGTTTCATGCTCATATTCCTTGATGACATTTTTATTTAATCATGTATGTACGCATGAGGAGCATGAGGGCACCTTCACTGGGTTCTTCGGTGCCTCGAGAGCAAAATATTTATGAGAACTTGGACAAGTGTGCATTATTTCATACAAAGGTGTAGTATTTTGGTCATATAATAAGCGGGAAGGTATCATTGTCGATCCTTCCAAGATTATAGCTATTATGGATTGGCCAGCACCCCCTACGGTGACCGAGGTATGTAGCTTCATGGGATTAGTAGGTTACTACCGGATATTTGTTCAGACTTGTCTCGATTTCTCACCCCATTACTTCCTTCAAAGGAAAGGGAAGAATTTTTTTTTGTCGACAAGTGTGATCGGGCCTTGATACGGTGAATGAAAGTCTCACTGCAGCACCTATTCTCATAGTGCCGGATCCACAAGGTGAGTTTTTCATTTACACGGATTCTTATTGAGCAGCGCTTGGAGGTGTGTTGATGCGGGGAGGGTAGAGTAGTGGCTTTTGAGTCTCACAAAATAAAATATTATGAGCTTAGTTATCCAACTTATGACCTTGAGCTTACAACTTGGTTGTGCATGCTTTGGTTCAATGGAGGCACTTTCTACTTGGTCGAAGACTTACACTCAAGACAGAGCACTTGAGTCTTTGCCACCTCTTGATTAACCCAATCTCAAGGCTCGTCATTGGTGTTGGATGGAGTTACTTTGTGAGTATGATATGGAGATATAACATGCGAAAGGGAAGGAGAATGTAATGATAGATTCTCTCATCGAGACAGAGACATGTGGCCATGGCCACCTCGGTGAGCACAAATTTGTAGAGCAAGATTCTTCACAGATTCCTCTCGATAACTTCTACTTTGCAGTTCGAGAAGAGATCGATTCTCAGAGACCCCTTGAGGGGAATTTTGATTGTTTCTTACTAGAGGTAGATGGCCTCCTTAGGCAAAAAGTTTGGATTTATGTTCCTAGAGAGGGATGCTTGAGGAAGGAAATCTTGGCAGTAAGCACATCGTGTGCCCTATTCAACCCACCCTTGGGTGAAAAATATCCATGCCACCTTGAGATAGTTGTATCATTGAAGAGGACTTCGTAGAGATATGGACGAGTTTGTGTCGGGATGTTTAGAGTCCTAGAAAGTTAAGGCCGAGCATCGAATCTAGTTTGGACTTATCTTTCCTCATGCTTTATACCAGAGTGGAAATGGAACACAATTTCCATGGACTTCATTGTTGGGCTACTAATGTCAATATATCACCACAATACCATCATTGTCATAGTTAAAAATTGACAAAAGTGGCTCACTTTTCTCTAGTGAAGACCACTTATATAGTTAGTGCAAGTGGAATGGGTATATTTGGATGAGAATGACGGGTTGTATGGGATTTCGTGGAAGATCTTTAGTGACCAAGATCCTTTGTATACTTCCCATTTATGGACTACCATGCAGCATGCCATTGGTAAAAAGATCAATTTCAGCACAACATATCACCTTAAGACAGGATGGATAGATGGAGCGGGTGAATCAGATTTTAGAGGACATGCTCAGGATGTATGTGATGGATCAGCAGTCAAGATGGGAGGAGTACCTATACTTGGTGGAGTTCACCTACAATAATAGTTTTCAAAGTTCTATAGGAATGACTCCTTTTCACAATTTGTATGGCAGAGAGTGTAGGACACCTCTTAGTTGGGACAGAGTTAGAGGACAGGGTTTCTCTTAGACTAGCCTTGTTGCAGGGCATGGAGAAGCAGGTATTTTGATCGGACAAAGATTGCAGGATGCTCGGGACCAATAAAAGAACTATGCAGATCAGCATAGAACGGACCATAGTTTTGAATTACTGATGGCTAATACATATGTTCATGCACTAGCATTAACCCATTGTACCACTCTCTATTTACAAAAAAATAACATGTAATGTAAACACATTCAATTACACACATTAATGCATCATTTTACATGCTTGCGTTAAAATAATTCGTCCCACTATTTAAAAAGTTTACTTATTATTGAAGAAAATTCAATTTAACACAATAACATATTATGTAATGCTAATACACCCTCTTACATGAGATATCATACTATTTCATGTGCTACTGATGATGAGATTGGGTTCTTTTGATTTTACGTAATGTTTCAAAAGTTTGATCTAGTTTCATATGTTTTCATCTTAGCTTTGGCTTTTTTGCTAATCCTTTTCTTCCGGGTTTACATAGTCAATAAATTTAGAATTTCATATTGTTTTAGATTTTTTTAATCTAATTTTTATAAAATCGTATAAGTTCATTTTTTCACACTTTCGGGTGATCTTGATAATCGAAACGTGAGTTTTCCTTTTATTTTCTATTCTTATTTTCAGCTTAGGAAAAATACTAATACGTTATGTGTAGGAACATCTCTATGAAGGTTGATATTAAATTGAAAATGCTAACTATAGATTGCCTTTCTCGTGGAATCAAGAAAAATTTATCATTATTTTATGAATTTTTATAAAGATCTTTTTAATAATTTTTTTTAGAGAAGGGTACATGAAAAGTGTACAAGTACTCTTAGTGTATGTCTTCAACACTTTCACACATGAAAATAGGCTCCACAACCTAACAATCTCCCACTTGGAGAATAGTTTTCCTCTCGAGCAAGCTTCTCAACCCTTCACCGGTTTACGCAGAAGACCAACCAAAGCTGAACACAACTTTAGTTTTTCCCTTGTGACCACCTTGGTCATCATGTCTGCAGGATTTTGACTGGTATGAATCTTCTCCAACTTCAACTTCTCTTCCTCCAAAGCTGTCCTGATGAAATGGTACCTTAACTGTATATGCTTTGTCCTCGAGTGGAAAGCAGAGTTCTTAGCTAGGTGTATAGCACTCTGACTATCACTATGCAGCTTACATTCCTCCTGCTTATGCCCCAACTCCTCAAGCAATTGTTGTAACCAAATCATCTCTTTTCTTGCCTCTGTGGTAGCAACATACTCAGCCTCCGTGGTTGACAAAGCCACCAGCTTTTGTAGTCGTGAAATCCAACTCACTGCTGTCCCACCTACAGTGTAAATATAACTGTCATGCTCCTCTTGCTGTCTACATCTCCAACCATGTCTGAATCTACATAACCACGTAAAGTGGTGTCTGATCCACTGTAGCACAAAATTGTCCCCATGGTCCCTCTCAAATACCGAAGGATCCACTTTACTGTTTGCCAATGCTCTTTACCTAGATCACTCATAAATCTACTCACAGCTCCCACTGCATGGGCAATATCAGGCCTAGTGCACACCATAGCATACATCAAACTGCCAACTGCTGATGAGTAAGGTACCTTGGACATTTGGTTCCTCTCCTGCTCTGTCTTGGGACATTGCTCCTTTGATAACTTGAAATGGCCTACCAAAGGAGTCCCAACTGGTTTAGCATCCTGCATATTAAACCTCTCCAAGACCTTCTTAATGTACTCTTCCTGAGATAAAGTCAGCTTCCGTTCCTTCCTATCCCAAGATATCCTCATACCAAGGATTTGTTTGGCTGCACCCAAATCCTTCATAGCAAAGGATTCACTTAGCTGCTTCTTGAGTAATTTTATTTCCTGCATGTTTTTACCTACAACCAACATGTCATCAACATACAAACATAGGATAATATAACTTCCATCCTCAAATTTCTTTGTATACACACAATGGTCAGAATGACATCTGATATAACCTTGCTCCATCATGAAGCTATCAAACTTCTTATACCATTGACGTGGAGCTTGTTTCAGGCCATACAAGCTCTTCTTCAGTTTGCACACCATCTCCTCTTTACCTTTGACTTCATATCCTTCTGGCTGCTACATATATAGCTCCTCCTCCAAATCGCCATGGAGAAATGCAGTCTTTACATCTAACTGTTCTAAGTGCAAGTCTTCTGCTGCCACTATTCCAAGAACAGTTCTGATAGAAGTCATTTTTACTACAGGAGAAAAAATCTCATCAAAATCTATACCTTTTTTCTGTGCAAACCCCTTGACCACCAACCGGGCCTTGTATCTTTTCTTGCCTCCTTCTTCCTCTTTGACTCTAAACACCCACTTATTCTGTAATGCTCTTTTTCCTTTGGGTAGCTTTACCAAATCCCATGTCTGGTTCTCCATGAGAGCTTGATGCTCCTCATCCATGGCTTGCTCCCACTTCTTCCTGGCATCTACCTGCATTGCTTCATCAAAGCTCTCTGGTTCTCCACTATCAATGAGTAATAAATAATAAAGAAAAGGAGAAAAACGTTGTGTTCTCTTCTTACCCTAGAAGACCTCCTCAATATAGGAGTTTGGGGTTTTCTGTGAGGGGTTCCTAAACTAATTCATGTGTCACTTTCCCATCCGGTAGATCCTCTACCGCTGCATATTCTTTCTTGGATTCTTCCCGGTTTTCCCGCAATCGTTGCTTATACAAAACTTTCTCATTAAAGACCACATCCCTAGATCGAATGATTTTCTTGTCCTTAATACTCCAACATTTATATCCAAAGTCATCACCACCATAACCAATGAAAGTACATTTTTCTAATTTAGCCTCTAACTTAGTCCTATCATCCTTGTCTATGTGAACAAACACCTCACATCCTAAGACTCTAAGAAATGAATAATCAACTTTCTTACCATACCAAGCCTCCTCAGGTATGCCTACATCCAAGGCACTTGAGGGTCCTCTGTTTATCAAGTACACACTATGCTCACGCACTTACGCCCAAAAAGAAAGAGGCGAGTTCTTCATGTAACCTCATGCACCTAGCACATTCCATTATTGTTCTGTTCATCCTTTCGATACCCCATTCTCTGCTGGAGTTCTGGGAACCGTCTTTTGTCTACGGATTCCATTCTTAGAACAATAATCATCAAATTCATTGCTATAATACTCCCCTCCATTATCGACATGAGACATTTAAGCTTAAGACTGTTTCATTCTCTACCAAGGCTTTCCATTTAATGAAGTGTCAAATACATCATATTTGTTTCTAATACAATAAACCCAAAATTTCCTTGTTGCATCATCAATAAAAGTAACATAATAAATTGAACCACCAAGAGATGATACGAGTGGCCCCACACATCGAGAATGCACCAGTTCTAACTTACTCTCTTTCTTTGTAGGTCCAACCTTGAGAAACCTTACTCGCTTTTGTTTCCCATATATGCGGTTCTCACAGAAATCCAAACTGATTACGTATATCCAGGAAAATTCTTCTTTATTATGTTCATGCCCTTATGGCTCATATGACCGAGCCTATAGTGCCATAATGTTCTATCTGCATCTGAAGCCACAAGATTACAATAATTACTACTATCAGTGGTTAAATACAAGGTTCCAACCTTCTTACCTCTTGCCACCACAAGAGCACTCTTGGTAACCTTCCAAGAGTCTGCTGTAAATATCACAGTACAACCATCACTTCCCAAGTGCCCTTAGATATCAAATTTCATCTTAATGTAGGCACATGTCTCGACATCCTTTAATAGCCAAGTATTCCCATTCGCATCTTAACACGAACAGAACCTTTTCTAACTATCTTTGCAAGGCTCATCATCACCAAGAAAAACATTCCCAAAATCTCCTTGAACATAATCAACAAAATAATGCCTATGTGGAGAAGCATGGAAAGAAGCCCCTGAATCTAAAACCCAAGATTCAGTAATATTGTGCAAAGAAAGAATCAAAGCATCCTGACATACATTACCCGTTGCCACATTTGCCTCCTTGTTTTCTTCCTGTTGTTTCTTCTTGTCCCGAAGCTCCCAACAGTCCTTCTTTGCATGCCCAGGCTTTCCACAATTCCAGCATACAATCTTGTTCTTGGATTTTGACCTTGCTCGATCTTTTGATTTTCTACGGTTTCCTCTATTCTTCTGTCTCCCTCTAGTTTCCACTGTCAAAGCATTCCCTGAAGTAGAAGATTTCCCGGATCTTTTTCTTCACATTTCCTCACTTAGAATCACCCCTACAACATCCTCAAACTTCAACTTCGAGTTAGCTAGAACCGAGTTGCTTACCGCCATTACAGGCTATTCTAACTCTCAGGTAAGGAGCACAGAATTAATAAAGCCCTAACTTCTTCATCAAATTCTATTGTAACCGAAGCTAGCATATTCACTACCGTATTGAAATAATTTAAATGATCTGCTACTAAAATATTCTCAGGCATCTTCATATTAAAAAAAAATCATTAAAAATATCTTATTAGAGGCGAGATGGTTTTTCATACAATTTCCCTAATGCATCCATTAGATCTTTTGTAGTCTTTTCCTTTAAAACATTAAATAATACCGAAGATGCAAGACTCACCGGATTGTTCCAAGTGCCTTCCGATCTAACAAATCCCATTCTGCATCTGTCGTACTCGAGGGTTTGTTCACCTTCTCAAACAACAGAGTATAAAGATCCTTCGATAAAGGTAATCTTCCATCCGCATCTTCCAAAGACTCAAATTCTGCCCGTTGAATTTATCAACCCTAGATCTTCCTTAATCGCCATAGCTCCCACTCAAGCTAAAAACTTTCCCTGCGATTCAACACTTCAATAAACCAAACCGAGCTCGATACCAATTGTTAGGAAATAAGGGATAAAATATGTAGAATAATCCCCTCAGAATCGCAAAAGAGAAACTAATATGCAGGAATTATTACAGATCTCAAATAAAATTGCGAGAATAAAATAACACAACACAAAGAGACAACATTTAACGTGGTTCACCCAATTTGGGCTACATCCACCAAGAATCACTTGCTCGATTTTATTACAAGCCACCGCTCTCTCAATACAATACCGGATCAGTTTGGAGCTATGCTCAACAAACTCTACAAATTCACACCCAAATTCAAAACACATATATAATACATTTTCTTGTGCATCTATCATATGCATAAGACCATATAAATAGACAACTGCTTAAGCAATTTTACAAAACCGTGGGTATCAAAACCATGGGCAAAACCCGTCCCATAAACCTATGGGTCAAAAAACTCGCCCATATGAGAAAAGCATGTTTCCCGATGAGGATACATGAAAAGTGTATAGTACTCTTAGTGTACAGTCTTCAACACTTTCACACATGAAAATAGGCTCCACAACCTAACAGGTGGAGGGGCGGATCACTTTTTAAATTTAGCGCTCTCGAAACATTTTGGGAAAATTTTCCAAATTTTCCCGCAACCCACTAGGATCTGCCACATGGCATTACGAGGTGCCAATGGAGGCGCGGGTGAATGCTACCCTCTTAGCCCTTTGGGGCGTTAAACTAATTTTCTCCCCAGCTGCCGCCTTCCCGTGTTGGCTTAGGAGATACCAGATGTCCCTTACAAACTTACGGGAGGCGGGGCTGCAAAGTTGGCTTTCGCCCGCATGGGAAGATTTTCCAAAATATCTCCCTTCACCTCACTCTCCCCACGCTATCTTGGGAGGTGCCACATGTCCCTAGTAGGCTTGCGGACTCGGGTGTCTGCAAGCATAAACTTGTTTTTTTTTTTCCCTACGTGGGAAGATTTCCAAAGGTCTCCCCATGGCCCGTTGAACTACCCTTATGGAAAATTTTCACCCCTAGGTCCACAGGAGCCCGCTCTTGGGGAAAATTTTCTTCCCAAGGCCTACCTGCCCATAACTCGAAAAATATGAGGAGTTAGGAGGACTTCCTTATATCAATGGAAAGGTGCAGAAATTTCCGATCCAATGGAATAATTTAAGGAAATTTTGAATGTGTTAAGTTTGAGAAAATAAATATGAACCTTTAAGCCTATTAAAGAGTGGGTATGGTGAGGAATTACCCTCTAAACCTTATTATACATTCTAACCCTAAATTCTAGACCTTATGACCTCTAATAGTTGTTAATAAAGGAAAAGTATGTTCTATTGAATTAGAATTGTTCGGAACTTGTTAGTGATAGTTGTTTCCTTGTAACCTTGTTGTAGACTTTTTTAAACAAAAAATAAATTATTCCATAATTTTCGTAACTAATCCTAGGTTGTTCTTTGGGTCTCAAGTGGGTTGTTTTTAGCGGGTGTTATGCTTAATTCTCTTAAGATAATGTCTTGCGCTCTTCTTCCTTTTCACTAGGGTCATCTTTCTTACACATTCAACTATACACACCATATACCCTTCCTTTGTGAAATATTATTCTACATGTCCCTCTTCACTCATTTACACATTATCATTGTGTGCATCTCCTCATATTATGTCGAGAATATTATTTTTCTTCAAAATCTACATTCCTTTGTTCCCCTATCTCCACCACTTCATCTTGTATCCCCCAAAATTCTTTGTGTGTGCATGGTTCATAGCAAGAATCTCCTCCTCTTCTGCAGCTCCATTCTAGTCGATACTCTCATCCACTATCATCCACTCTTTGGTGAATCATATCTTTACCCTTTGCTTAATTTGTGATCCCTCTTTATGCACCTTTTTCATGCATCCTTTTATGATACTCTTGCATTTATGTCATCCTCTCTCTTTACTAATCTCGTGCTACATATATATATTCATTTTTACGCTCTTCGGCATACTCTTTGATTACACATCTAAACACATCTTTTCTCTACGATTTGAAACTCCTCTAGTGCTCTCTTTTCACATCATTCCATATGTTGCTTGACATTTTGCTAATTCTTTCACTTGTTTCTTATATCTTATTTCCACAATAAGACCATCTCTCCTCCATTGATCTCTCTTTGGATCCTTTAATATGGTCTTTACACTATTAAGATCCTCCCACATTTTTACAATTGTTACATTTGAATAGTCCCTCTTTCTTGGAAGAATCCTTCCTTCTTGTGAAATATCATTAGCTTTCTCGGCTGGTATACTCTCGATCTTGTCTTGCATTCTCTATGAACATATCTTTAAGATGAAGAAAAAAAAATTCACCTTAGTTTCCTCATGTTTGATGATCTACTAGTTCTACTTGTAAGAAAATGGCCTTCTCTAATAGCACTTGGAAGCATACAAGTACTCCCACGCACCTATATTGTTACACAATTTCTGATGAAAATTGTAAATATTTCATCTACATGTAATTTCTCTCTAAGAGCTTATAGTCATTGACATGGACCTCTGTAATCTTCTATTGTCTCCCTATAGACCTATCTTAGAATGGATTATGTGCTCATACGAAAATTTAACGGTATCTTCTCATCGTTCACTTCAGTAACCCTTTTATTTTTTGCATGAGCATTACACAACCTTTCCATACTTCAGCATGCTAACCCTGAAATGGAAAACTTTTCCTTCTTTTATAGCTGTGTGTTTTACTCTTATCCCACTCCCCTCTCCTAGTTTTTGAATTTACATTTGGAAGGGTTGGCTTCTTCTACGCACTTCCAAATTCTCCCACTCAAATTCAAATTTAATTTCAACCTCCCCTAAATTTATTTGCTTTTGCCACTTCAATCTTTCTATTGGATCTTCTGACTATTCTATCCTAATCAACATCATTTTTCAGACACCTTAAAACATGTTTTGTCATTTTTTCCTACAACCTGTTTTGTGATGCACTCTTTTATTTTTGTCAATTGTCACTCCTTTATCTTCTTTTGATGTGCACTCATATTCTTGATTCTCACCTCCAAAGCCTTTCATGCAATGTCTCCGGGTTCAAGGGTCATCTCCTAAACATATGCACACCTCCTTTGTGGACAAATCTATTATGCAATCCTCATTAGATGCTCATGTGTCTTTAACAAACTCACTATCTTTGTGTATAACTTCCTTGCAATCTATGCAAACATCTACTCTATCAAGCTAAGCCAAAACACCTTGATTCTTTACAAAAATCGTATGTGCATTACTTAGCTTTATTCCTCTATGCTTTCTCCCCTTTAGAAGTTGTTCGAGCTCTTATTGTGCCCTCACTTTCTCTTTACATTGCGCTCTCTGCTAATAATTAATTTGCAAAGTTCTTTTGCATCTTTGTGCAATCCCTCTTGATTCCTCTACAGCTCTTTCCTTTCCTATGCACTATTCTACATTAAGGACGGCCATGATTCACCTAAATTATACAAGGGAGATTGAGTATTTTGGTTGGAAAGGTGATATCATGTCTTAAATTGAGGACAGCATACTCAATCTCCCTGGACCATAGATGCTTTTGCAGACCACATCGTCTAGAATCATATAATCTCTTTGACTTATGCTTTACTGTAATTTTACAAATTTCTATGTTGCTGCGAAAGTGTTTACCTATGGAACAAATAAAATAGAGATAATGGATAATTTCATATAGTGCAAGGAGAAGATATTATACAAATGTCTAATTCTCCATGTATTATTGATTTAAAATAAGCCCTTTACATGTAAACTCGTATAAGTATATCCATTCAAATTCCCATTTTTACTTCTATTAGCAGTATTTAAATAAATTAGAGGAAAAAGTAAGAATTGGTAGAAAGGCAAGGGAGATTGAGTATTTTGGTTGGAAAGGTGATATCATTACAGATCTCTCATTACCAATTGACAAGATGATAGTTCATTGCATCATTATTCCAGAATATTATAATTCTACTAATTCCTAAACGTTTTTGTTTGTGAAATATCATATGCAGTTTGACTTTTTTAAAACAGTAATGGGCAGATATTATATAAAGCATAAAATAATATACCGAGATGCCCACATGTAGTTTATTATACTATGCAATTTTCTTTTGTTCAGAATTAAGAATTTGTGTACAATTCCGTCTAAAACTTTCTTACTCTCCCAATGAGTGCTCAAGCGTTCGGACGAGTAGAGTTAAGGAACAACGGTTCACCCCCTTTCCATGTATACATGTATTCTCTGCTAACTATTCTCTTTTGGTTATATAACATAGTATTCACAGTAAAGAAATTAAAAATAAGAAGCAGAATATAATGGAGTTGCAACATTCTAACCAACTAAAATGCTATCCATCACTACCAAATGAAAAAATATTGTTATCCAAATTAAAATGAGCCATGCACTTCTCAATGTAATTATCATGCCGATAGACAATAACCCATGGAGGACATAAATACATGAATCTCATATACCCATAATTATTGGCAAAGGGCCAGGAAAAATAGAAGGTCATAATGCACTTTTGTCAAACTAATATGCAACATTCTGTGTCTTAAAAATTTCTAAAATTTTATCGATAAATGAACATGTAAACCGTTTAATATGGCGGAGATAAGTACACTATCATTTTTTAGAAAGAAAAAAGCGATGGCATAACAAGAATATGCAATGCCAAGAATATCATCTAAAAGTAGCTTTCCCAATCTCATCCACTATAATCTATTTCAACCATGTGCAATTCTTATTACATGAATAACCTGCTCACCATTAACCTGTAATAAACATTCCTGGCTACCTGGTTTAATTCGGACCATCTCCACTTGATTCCCCGCAGAGCAATCTCAGTCTCTTGACTCTAGATAAACTTAAAATCAAGAGAGGGTAATTGCAAAGCTAATTTCGAACTGTTGAAATCAAACAAACACACAAATAAAACGCCTAAATCTGAGTAGCCATGGAGGAAACAACAAATGCAACTACCACTATTTCACAAACTTGCACTAACCCTGATCAAACCACATACAAACTAATCAGACTAATCTACTGCTTCGAATTAGGTATTCGTTTGATGCACCTCAGTAAACACAAGGTTTTCGTCTATTTTCCCTCTGATTGGGAAGAGCCTGTCCGCCTGCACACAATAATCCATATTACTCGGGATTATTTTTTTGACATACCGCCCCGCGATCATTATTCTCCCACGCCACTATTAAAAATCCTCCCATGAAAGAACGGTGACACAGCAGGAAAACAGTAGTTGATAATAGCGCTCAAATAGATCATTATGATGAGCCCGCTGAAACACTTACTCACTACGGACGATCCGGCGAATAGCTTTATGCTTAGGATACTACTACTTCATGAATTCCTGCTCCTCCTCCATGACGAGTACAGCCGTCGCTAAACCCTAAGCAGAAAACGACTAATAGACCTACTATTTTCTGCCTATTACATCTCAATCTGATCTGTAATATAATAACTCGAAGAGTGTGCTAAACCTATTTGTAATTATTCGAGGAAACGTGCAGTGGTATGACTGAAAATAGCTGTTTAGTAAAGAAGCGCGGGTAGGACAGCTTGCCTGGCTGCGTGGCAGCTGTAGGGAGTGTCTTTATGTGAAAAGGAAATGAGTGCAGAGCTGCTGCGCACACCGAGAGTAAAGGCCATACCACGTTTCATACGGGAACCTGGGAGATTTGACGCCGCTGCCCTATTTTTCCATGGCCCTGGGTCCTCGATAAGTTTGATTTGATTTTGAATAAAAAACAATCTCCTAATCGGCATGTTGATAGTTTTGTTCTTTTTCCCCATCATTCTTTCCAGCGTAATCACAATGTTGAAATTGTGGTGGGAGATGAATCAATATCCTAGCTTTGAGTCAATTCTCTGCCGTGCAATTTTGGCGAAAAAATGGAATCGTTGTTTCTAAGGTTTTACAATTTGCACCGCCTTATCGCGACATTTTCACGCTCTGCGGGAATTTATTGCTATAGTTTCTCCTAGGGTTTCTCGCCTGCTGGGTGTCCCCTATATAATGTCCTCGCCATCTTCCATCTGGTTGTTTCAACTGTGGCTGGAGATAGTGGAGATTTGAGAAATGGCACCGCCGGTGAAGCGACCCAAGAAGTTTGTTCCGAAAGTATTCCATGAGGTAATATTTCTCCTCCTAATGTGGTTTTTCCCATTCCTGAATTTAATGTTGCATGTCAATGGTTAGAGTAGTTTTGTCTCATTGGGTATTTCGTGGGCCGCATCCCCTCTGAAAGCATGCTCAAATCTTGGGTGAACACCATCTAGACCCCTCATGGAGTTAGACTGGAAAGTGTTCAAAACATGACCAAGGGTTTCTTTCTCTTTCGCTTTTTTGACCCTATTTAATGCACCCAATATTCTGGCTAAGCAAGCCACTTGGTATGTTCACAACTCGCTACTTGTATTAACCTTCAGGCACAAGGAATTTGAGGTATCTGAATATACCGCCATTAAAGTGCTTATCCGAGTTGAATTTCCCACCTTCCTTTTTCGTGTGTGCCTTCTTTGTCACAAATTGTCACTTCTCTTGGCCGAGTTGTTTGCCTCAAAGCCGAAAGGTTTTACCATGCTTCCTAGAAGTGATTTTGTGTTGAGGTTGATCTCTCTCAACACCTTAAGAAATTTGTGGATATCTAGATGGGGGACAAACACTACTCTCAAAGCAAGTCATGTATATCACTCTACATAACACATGCTTGAGTTCTTAGTCTTCCGATCACAAAATCAAAGATTGTCCTCTATATGTGCCCCGAAAATGCCTTGTGGGCCAAGCGGCTACTAAATTCATAAAACCCTCGTAGGAGGAAGGTGTGCAAGTTGCCGAAGGCTGGTGCAATAAGACCAAACCCAAAAATTCAAGGCCTCTAGCTCTAATGGCCACTGGGAATCACTTATTAACGAACAACTACATAACATGCATACTAAAGAGCCAACGACTCCTCGCTAAAGAACAAATTGTCACCGCTAACTTGGCTACCCATTGCAAAGTACTCCAAAGACACCCCTCACGGCGTCGGTTCTCATGGACTAGTCAAATTTAGTTTTAATGTTCCAAGAACTCACAAGGGCCTTCCAAAAGGCCTCGAAGCCCTTCTCGCATCTCTTAGGACCATGGCTCGGCTCACAACATTGATTCCACCAAGCGCAGTACATCATTGAGTAAGCCAATCGGAAAAAGTTGATTTACAAGATTTTTAGAAGCACAACATTGCTCATTTCCTAAAAAATCAATATGATTCCCTTGATGGCTTGGAGGACAAGGATATGGCTATTGATCATTGTTTCCCATGAATTGTCTATCTTTGAATGTTCGATGTCTTACGGACTCTGTCATAAATATCTTGTGTGTGAAACTCGACAACGATGTGCAAATTTGGATTTTTTTGGTTTGTAGGAAGTAAAAATTATATGGTTTCAATTACGGATGGTTTACATATTCATTTGGCATGATGACTTGGGTTTCGGAGCAATCATGAAGTAGGACGTGGGGGTTTAATTTCACTTTTACTCCTAAATGGTGGCCTTTACTTATTGATCATGGCATCAACCCCACCAATAGTGCCATATAGGTCCTCATTAATGTGGACAACCACCCTTTGGCCTCATTAATATTTAGGCCTCAAACAATGCAACCAAAAGGGCCGATTTATGGTGGTGGATTGATAACTCCATTCCCGATGCTTACTTGGGTAATAAGTGGATATTTTAATATGGTTGAGTCACCTAACGATAAATGTGGCCACTTACCTATGAGGTGGTGGAAGCTTGGCGAAAGGGAAGCATGGTGTTTCATCGTAATAAATTTTGATTTTTGATTCTAACGTATTTCACTTTCCCACCTCTAAAGCTTGGTATACGTGGACCAATATACATGGAGGGACAGATCACATTCTTAAACGGCTTGATTGGGCCACACTATCAACTCAAGATTAATTTTTGTATGATAACATTTATTCTATGCAAGTGGAGTTCAAGCCCGACTTTTTCCTTTCGGATCATTCTCCAATACGATTTTGTATCAATTGGCATGATACACCACAAAACTTTTGTTATAAAGGCTAAGTTTGTCTTAATACTTCCTAGATGCATCATGACCACACCGTCAATCATATCAAGCATGATTGGAATTTAATTCCATTACAAGTCATTGCCATTGATTTCATCCACTTATGCAAGCTAGTGGATTCGGTGGTGGGAGGATGCATGACAAGTATTCTTAGAATTTATGGCCCACAACGTGTAATAATTTGGCACATCTCATACTCCTCTAATACCTCAGCTCCCAATCGGGCGGTGGTGGTGCTTCAAGGTGATTCCTTTTCTAAATCTCAAAACTTCAAGATTCTGATGCTATGGAACCAAATCCAATTTGCAGACAATTATAGTGCTAGGGGGCACAGATCCGGCTTGGCGCACCGGCTCAAAATTGGAGATCAAATTTCGAAAGAATTATTTCTTTCTCTCAGAGCCAGAAAACCTTCCCAATAGATCCAGGCTATTATAGATGGCAGAGATCGCATCATTGACCCAAAGCTTATGTTGTAAGCCTTTGTGTGCCTTATTTCAAGCTCAACAACCCTCTACAGCTGGCCAAGATGCTCTTGATCAATGTTTGGGTCTTGTGAGGATCGAATTATCAAAGGCTCAAAAGGTGATCTGTGAGAGAATTCTCACCATTGAATACCTCCATGAAGCCACCATGCAAATGGCCAATGATAAAGCATCGAGTTATGATGGGTTCCCTTATGAATTCTATAAAACCCTTTGGGATTTGGTCGGTCAAGACCTATTTTAGGTTTATCTTGAAGGTTTCTAGAAACATTCCTTAGGGCCACACATTAATAAGGGAAAAATCAAATTCATCCCTAAACAAGGAGACCCAGAGAAAATTACAAATTCGCATCCAATTACCTTGTTGAATGTTTCCTATAAAATCATTTCCAAAGTGTTAGCACCACTGCTAGTTACGAGATATTCTAGCCATTTTTTGTTCAACCATAACAAACAGGATTTATACAGGGACGATACATCCTGGATAAAATGATTTTTGTGTGGGAAGGCATGCAATGCACTCATAGGTCTAATCAGGTCGCCTTGTTTATCAAAATTTATTTTCAGAAGGCTTATGATCAGATTGAATTGCCATTCATACTCAACATGCTCCAAGCCCTTTGTTTTGGTCACATTTTTATTCAATCTTTCAAAATGCTTTTTACGGATGCTTCTTCTTAGATCTCTATCAATGGCCTCGATCAAAACCTTTTGGTATTTTTCGTTCTATTCAGAAAGGCTACCCTCTTAACCTGCACCTTTGTATGTGCTTGTGCACAAGGTTTTGGCTATCCGTTAGCTCGTGCCCAAAGCACATGGTCTTGTTCACGAAATATTGCTTCTTACTGAGCCCACTTCTCAACTTCTTAGTGGGAATTTTACGGATGATTCCTTTCTTATGCTCATTGAAGACAAAAACTACATTCACAATGTTATCTAATGTTTGAATATTTTCTACTTATTCTGGCCCATCCATTCAACGGCAAAAAACCCAGTGTTATCGACAATATTTCCTTCCGCACATGATTGGCTTGCCACTTTTGAATGGAAAGTCTTGACACATGGCAAGATTTTTAAATTCTTACATATTCGTTTTTCTTTTCAAACCTCTCGTGATTGAGCTTTTGTAATATGTCATTCAACGGGTGGCAAAAAATTTGGAATATTGGATCACCCGATCTGTATCTTTGGCTGGAAAATTTCAAATTTGCTCCAAAGTTCTTGTGGCTACACATGTTTACTACTCGTTGTGTTGGGTTCCTTCCAAATCTTTCATCCACAAGCTGCAAAAACTTCTCAAATATTTCTTGCAAGATAATACTTCTACAAGAAAAGGTTTTCATCAAGTAGTGTGGGACATTTGTTGTTTGCCTCAAAATTCTTGGGGTCTCAACCTTATTCACATTCAACTCCAAGGGAAAGATCACTATGCTAAATGGATTAACAAAAGTATTACTGATTAAAATAATTGGAAATTTCTTATACAACACTTTATTAATGAAATTTCCCCTTATGTCCGCCATGCATGGAAAGGATTGTGGTATGTCAATTTACGCATTACCCGATTGCTCTGTCAAAATTGTTGGCACCTTTATGCTTAAGAGCATTTGGAAAGATTGGGAATGTATTAAGCCCTGGAATTTTTAGAAGGGGATGGATTTGGAAGTGTGCTTTACGTGAACGAGTAATCTCTCCGGTGGTCCCCGATTTTTAATTTCAAGATAAGTGATTAGGATAGGTCCTAGGAATCTCCATGCTCAAATTCTTCAAATGTGGAATTCACACCATCGAGGTCTTATTCTACAAAATTGCTTAGTCGTGGTTCTCTTGGATGAATTTCAAAAATATATTATGGCTTTCCAACAAGGACCAACATACTTTTACTACTATGATTAATTTGGTTCCCGACCACATGTTGCATGATATTTTTATGCATTCCTCTCGCCCATGGTGGATGGACTGGAAGTGGTATGTAGATACACCATTCTCGTAATTACACATTGTCTGCAAAGGTCATCAATGGCTATGACCTCATTTACCCATGGTAGATAAACTTAATACACGTTGGGGAATTCATTATACACTATTTACCTCAAATAGGCAATTTCAAACTATTTGGACTCTATGTGTGGAAGCCAAGATTTCTCATTTCCTTTTTGTATTCTTCACCAAGTCCTTCCTATTAGGGTTTGTCTTGTTCAAATTGGGATCCCATCTCCCAAATGTCCTATTTGTGGTCATCTCGAGAACAATCTCGTATGTATTCAAGGTTTTTCGCAAATCACAAAATGCCAGGCTGGATACATTCATTTTTATTTCCTTTATGGACTCATTGCTTCACTTGGCAACACATCCTTCTAGGAGATAATCCCAAGCTTCTACCTCTGTTCACCCAAATTTAGCATGTTTTTAGACGGGAGATTTTTTTTTGGATGTGGAAAGAAATATTTTTTTCTTTGTTAATTATGCGGGTGATCAATAATTATTTTTCTATAATAAATCTATGGTGATCTCTAATGTGCTTTTTTAGATACAAATTCGGATGACAAGGTTGTGCTCGAGGTGGACCACCTCAAGACCCTATTGCGTCACCGGGGAAGCCCCATGTAATCTTGCTCGAGTGCCTCCATCTCCTACTAGGTTCCCCTCTCCTTCCACTCTTGGTGGCGAGTTCATTTGGTATCAACGTCATGATTTTAGTCACGTTTGCCACTCCCTTGGCCCATTACATCGCAGACCGATTACTCACCAGTTCACCTCCATGGTCGAGGATCGTTGTCGCCTTCATCACTTGGCCACCTCATGAGAATGGGTGGGGCTCTCCTCTTACCTCTATTGCACATCATGATAATTAGCATTCACCTGCCAAAACGTGGCCACTGTAAAATTGCCGCACCTCAACCTCGTTATTCCTACTCGTTGTGCAAGCGAGAATCGAGAGGAAGAAGTTGTTGCAAGTTGGGAATTTCCATATGCTGGAAAGGACTTACCTAGTTTGAGGTGACCAGATGATCATGATCCTCCCCACTCGGGCATTTTTGTTGTTGCTTCTTGATTATGTTTTTTGTCTTCTTTTAGGCTATGCCTATATTTTGTACTCTCGTAGGCTCGACCTCATTTGACTCACGTTTCTCTAGGCTCGGCCTAGCTTTATTTGTGGTTTTGGGGTGTGATCTCATACCACCAACTATTTTGTTGAAATTTATCTTGTATCCTATTAAATTAATACAATATAAGATCCTTTTCATAAAATAAAAAGTAATCACAATGTTAGGGTTTTCTTTCATGCTTTCACTCGTGTTAACTTTTTCCATTCTTCTTTTCAATCTTATATCCTGTCATTCTTAGCTTCAACTATTTTTCATAATGTTTCGGGCATATATTTTGTCCATTTTTGGCGGTGCTTGCCTTTATAATGGCCTTTAACATTCTGTTGTAGAAGCTATAGTTGCAGACGGTGGTCATGAAGGCTCCCAAATGTGGGAGGAAATTTGTCCGCAAAGTTTGTAATGAGGTAACAATTATGAAACTCCTCCGGTTGTTACTATTGATATTGCTTATATTGATCCTATTGTTTAGTTTTACCATAATAATTGTTTGATAGCATATTTTTATGGTCACATTCCTTCTAATTCGTATTTACAAAACTAGATTAAGAACCATTGGGAGATAATGCACATCTAGGTTACTGGTGTTTGGAATCTTACCAAAGGGTTTTAGATTTTTAATTTTGATGAGCTGTTGCAAGTCCAACTTGCTTTTTAGTGATTTTCCTTTTTCTATATTTACAACACTTTTCTTTTTTTTGTCCAAATGGAAACCCGAATTTAGCCCATCTAGTCAGTCTCCTTCAAGTACCTTTATAGGTGGAGTTACTCGGGTTACCATTGCTTCTTTGGTCCTTTTGAGCGATATTGTGTGTCCCCTAGGAATTTTTCTATGTAATGAGGTTAAACATTTTTTACGCGCGTCCTCACAAAGAGGTATGTGTGGAGGTTGATTTATCCTCTCATATGTGGGATCACATCAACATTCAGGTATCTCACATAAAATTGTCTATTTCAACCTACTTAATACCTGATTTTATTTACAAGCTACTGACCATTGTATTTGCGATTTTCTACCTATTCAATGCATTAAGCACATCAATGGTGAACCTAGTTTCATCTTGTAAGAGGTTGTTTTTGAGGAATGGACTACTATAGGAAACAAGATGGGTGTTAAAGGTTAATCCACTTATGCAGTTCCCCTTCCTGCTTCTCAAAATCAATTAGCTTTTTCTTCCTCCCCTGTTGTGTAACCTCAACCTTCTCATCCCTCTCTACCTATGCAGAACCATCCCACTTTGCAACAAAAAATAGTGGGATAGTTGTTACCACATCTTTCTCCCAATTTGCTTTCTGGATTCCTATTAGAGATGAATCCTTGGAAGCGCGTGGGATGAATGGCGCTAAGTTCCGCACCATTCCAACTAAGTAACCTAATTCAAACCACTTTTTTCTTATCTCCAATACCTTTCATGTTTTAAGCTCGGAAGATGAGTTGCAGGATGGGTAGGGGCTGGAGCTGGTCATGTATGACCTTCCATGAATTATATATCATGGAATGTTAGAGGACTCACATAATCCTCTCGAAAATATTTTTTAAGCATGTTTGTCAATTAATTGGTAATTTAGATGTTATTTTCTTGCAAGAGGCTAAATTACAAGTTTCCTTATTAAGACTTCTTTATTGTGCATTGCATCATCTTACACGCATTATTTTTCTTCTCACTCAAAAGGAAATGGTGGTTTTTCTATTTCGTGTCTCTTAGATTTTCTACTATGATCTCTCGCTATAGGTCACAATCCACGAAAATCATGTAGTGTGGGTTATTTTGAATATTAATGGTTTTTTGTTTGGTGTGTTAAATCTGTATTCCCCTAATGATGGCTCGGAAGGTCGAATTTATGGTGTTGGTTAGGAGATAATTTACCTCTTTCATAATTGGTTTTTTGCGGTGATTTTAATATGGTTGAACATCTTGAGGATAAGTTAGGGGCCATTCCTATGCGTTGGTGCATTGGAGAGCAGGAAGATTTGTTTTAACTAAAAAATAGATGGAGTATTAAAGACACACTTTATAAAAGGTGGCCGGACTTTACTTCTCAAAATTGGTTTACTTGGTCCAATTTTCATGAAGGCCTTATGTGTGTTATTAACAGTCTCAATCGTGTCATGATCTCTTACTAGTGGGAATTTGAACTGAAAACTAATGGTCACCCTTTGATCACCCTTGGCTAGACATTCTCTTTTCATATCATACCCCTATCTTTCCACATTACATGGTGTGGGCTCCCTCTCAAGGCGCCAAGTACCAAATTCTATTTGAATGTTTTCTTGGTGAGTCACCTAGGGGTTTTGTCCCTTATTTCTAAAGTTTCAAACATGATACCATGTCCACCGCTTGTGGTCAACTTGATATCCTAGTAGAATGAAGCAATTCAACAGACTGTTAAATTTCTTTTCCACTTTGGCAAATAGGTTGCTCAAGTCTGGAAAAAATCTCATCTCTTTCTTGATAAGAATTTCAAATGATGAATTTTTTTATAATCCTAACCTTTTGATGTTACAACTCAATTTCAAGTTGTGCAACTCAGGAATCATTTGAAATTTTTTGAACATCACAAGGCTAAGGGTGCTCATGTTCATTCTTGGATTCTTTGGCTGAAATATAGTGATCAAGCTTCCAAAATTTTGTTTAATTTTCTAAGATCCAAACATGTTAAGGAGTAAATTAACACTATTCAACTAGCTCGTTCCTGAGTAACCACTCTCCTAGAGATTTCCTCATATTTTTTGGATCATTATACATTGGTTTTTTAAGCTCAAAATCCTTCTTACGAAAGTAAAATATCTCTTTAGGAATGTATTGAGGTTGGATGGTCATCCATCATCTGGTCGCCTAACCTAAATTTGGACGATAGAAAATTATTGTCCATCTAACCTATGTTGAATGAACATTTGCTCTTTTTTGGATGTTTTTATTAAATGGGTACCTCCTGTAACCCCCTCGATATGTATTATACCTTGGAAAATACATGCATAAGTTAATTTTTACATATAAACAATAGGTGAATTGACCCATACAAACGAATTGTTGGCTGCAATATTTAGCAAACTAAAGGAAACCAAATGCTCAAAATTCACCATTTCCATTCTCAAATTCCATAATATTCATGAGTTTATGAAAATTCACCACTAAAATTTCCCGATCATCACCTAAGTTTACGCAAAGGCACAAGGAATATTACAAGGAAAACATTTAGCAACCTCATACAAGGGACAAGGTTTATATTGATCTGCGCATACACAACATATGAGAGGAAGTTGATTTTATTCCATTACACACATTTGCATACTTGAAACAATCTAGATCTAGCCCACTATTATAGTTTTCTTGCACAAAGGAAACCTAGGACATCATTACACACACAAACACACATAACTATATTGAGTGTTATAAGTAGTGCAACACTTGGTCGTAAGATCACTCTCCGAGTAACTGTCGGGGTCATTCTGACTCCCCATTATACATATTCTTTATTAGGTTTGATGTGATTTGTGGGCATACAGAGATACTTGTATATTTTGTAGGTTTTAGGTACCAAAAACAACATTGGAATGAAAATAGAGTGATAAGCGATGATAACAACGAAGCTTCTCTAGCCCGTAAAAGGAAAGAATCTGAGCATCTGAGTGGACACTAGCACTCAGTTCAATCACTACAGCCAATATTCTCTTCTCCTCTAATGGGTGCTTCTATCTTGTGCAGTTCTAAGTCCTAGAACCCTCATTGGGCCTTTACGATACTTCTCCCACTCTATTCTAGCAGCGAGTTTCTCAATCTAGATCATCTCCGGGTTTCACAAAATCATCAAGGACACCCTTTCTTTCTTTTTTAGCATTTCAAATATTTGTATTCTTATTTATTTTACATTACTATCATTTATTACCTATATATCAATAGCTATAGTAGTTACTCATAAATTAGATTTAATTCAATTTAAATTAAATCATTTGGTGAACCCTTCCTTGCTTGAAATTCTTCGATTTTCCTCAACGAGTGAGACTTATGAACCATTTACCAATGAAGATCTTCATGATCTCAAGGATCATATTTTTTAACATCCTAATGATTAGATATCTTATTATTTTTTACTCATGAGTAGGACACAAATATAGGTGAGATCAATACGCCTGATCACTAATAATACTTTTATTCCTATTATGACACATCCTCCTAATTCCTCCACTACCCTTTCATCCACATGCATTGTCCCTGTTTCTATGCCTATCCCTACAAATCACTTTACTCTCTCTATTAATTCTCACACATGACATGTCTCCTCTTTAGGCACTCATCTCCTATCTTCTTTATATAATGATTTATATTCTTGAATCCACCAATTACAGACATGTTACTTCACATTCCTCTCCATCTATCGATTAGTCACTCCTCCATCACATCCCTTTTTCACCTATCATTTCCTTTTCTCCCTTGTCTCCTTAAATTCATGGCACTAAACATTCACACCTTTAATGGCCATGGTGACCCTCTGGAACACCTTCGATCCTTTCATGTTGCATGTCTTGACTATTTTTATGATGTTACACTCACTCTTGGCTAAATTTTTCCTCAAAGATTACATGATTATGTTATGTGATGGTTCTATGATATAATTTTCCATTCGGTAACATATTTTACATCCTTTTCGATGATTTCCTTGTAATTTTTAATGAATATCGAGACCAAGATATCCTATACACAATTAGATAAAATCATACAAGGATCTAATGAACATCTTGTGGACTATGTTTTTTCGATATAAGAAAAATATTCTTAAAATGACCAATTTCTAGCTAACTCAAAGCATTGCAAAATATTTTCATTTAAAATATTGTTACTTCCACTCAAAGATAATGTCATCTTGAGACTTCTCCTTCTTTCGATTTAATTCCATTATACACTCAAATAATATGAAAGCAAATTATTCTCAATTAAAAATGGAAGTATTACAATACTTCCTCCATTTATTCTTCTAAAAAGTTCTAGGCCAAATCTACATTCAAACCATCCACTAAGCCTACTAAAGCTAAAGACATTGTCAATGTTGTCTCTAGACAAGACAAGCTTCAATTATAATCCATGAGGGATAATTTTACTAGATTAGCTTACGCATCTCAATTCCTATTACCACATCTTATTGAACTCAATCTAGTTACTCTTCCTCCACCAAGTAAATCTTTAACATTCTCAACCATGTGGTAATAATCAAAATGAAAATTCACACTTTGATTATCACCAATACAATGGGCATTCTACTGAACCTTGATTTAAGCTTAAACATGTTATTGACAACAATTCCATCGAGCTTCTAGAGTGATCTAATTGCAAGTTGTTGAATGATAATAAAAAGCTTCAAATATTCAATGACCCATTACCAAAATATAGAAAGTTAGCTACTAATTCATCTCACAATCATAAATATCATTCTAAACCTCATCCCTCATCAGGGCTACTTGATTTCCTCATTGCTACTATTGACATTACACCACCAGTTATTATATTCTTAGATCATGATTACCACTCTTCATTTTACTATGGTCCGTTACATATCAACTCTTCTATTTGCCTTCATAAAATCAACGATAAAACTATCAATCCATCATCCCTTTTGAATGCATATTCTATGGCACTTATATTAGATATAAAATTTCCAACCTCTTAAATCACAATCCTAGTCCCTAATTCTTCCATTCTTGTTGTTTTTTAGAATTACTTGTTGTGTCCCTTACCATGGTTACACATTTCCTCGGTACATATGAAATCAAAGGCTGCAACATGGTCCTAGAGCTCTTCCTTGTCTCTCGAGCTACCCATGTTAACTCTTTCATGCTTCACTTATGTGTTAAGTTCATTCATAACAAGAAAATATTCAACATCAAGGGTATTCCACCATGTACACCATTACCTTGGCCCACTCTTGCCTCTATTTTAGCACCAGTCATAACCTCTAAGCATCATTTCCCATTTATATATAAATTTATCTCTACATCTATCTCTACCATCTATACGTGGCCTGCATCATGACCCCGTTGTCTTCACTAATCCATTAGTCCATCTCATCGTCGTCGCAGTACCCTAGTTTAGAAACCCCTTTGAATAGGTGTTCTTCACCTCCTTTACAACCTTAGTCTCATTTACATGCACATAGTTACCCTCCTACACAACTGATCTTAGACTATGGTCACATGAATTATTCTCCTTGACTATCGGGTGGCGGTCCCTCACTCTTCACTATCATTAGATAGCCTTCTATCACTTACAGTTTGGGAAAATCACAATTTTTTCCACTTCATCACTATACTTTTTCATTGGTTTCTACTTATAGATTCTTTAAACTATGTGCTTCATGTCAATATTTCTACGGACTCTTAAATATTTAGTACACATATTTTACCATCATTACACGGTGAAACACTCTAATTCCATGGTTTACACTTGAATATTGAGGAGAATTAAAAATGGACCTTATCTCATGCACATATTTTGGTGGGAAACATTTCCCCTCTCATGTGTACGTCTTGTATATTGTAGCACACCATCACATTGACACATCATTTGCACATCTTAGTTATATTTACTCTTGTTAGCTTATTCTAATTACATATTACACTTTGTTTCATATGCTAGTTGGATACTTAGTATGTAGTTATCTTTTTATATATACACAAGAACATTCATGTGTTATCTTGAGGTGAATGCGGGGCTTTTATATATTTTTAGATGATGCATGATGCTCAACATTACTCTTTACAAGTCCACCCGAGGCTACTATGGGAATCTACCTTTGTAACTCTCATACTCTACACATCATAGGTCCTATAATTTTAAAACTTACTACTTCTAGTCACTATCACACAATTTTTCACTAATGTATACACCTTTTGACATATTATTTATCTTTCTAACATACTAACAGGTGCATCATGTGTATAATTTTCCATATAGGATCTATATAACCATGGTTATCTATCACTTTTTCTTTTCTTTTATTTTCCATGATTTCAGGGCCATGCCCTATGTCGTGCTTGATCATTGTTTATTTATGGCCACTTCAGCCTTGGTTGTATTGTGACATTGTGAATGATGTCCCATATATGCAACCCATTTTTCATGGTACCTATTTTCTTAAGAATTTTTGATAGATCTTTTATACTAACACTTGATTGATATTTTATCATTATTTGCATGTGTGTTTGTTTCTACCATGCACATCCCCTTCCCCCTACAAGTATCCACTCATAGATATGTATATCACTATTAGGTCCTGTCATCACCAATCGGCACTATGATAATTCTTCACAGGGAACTCCTCGTGTTATGATTATTTACTAATGCACAACTTTTAGTTTGGTGAATGGAATCTGAAAACACAACAACAACCATAAAACAAGAATACCATAGACTATGATAAGAAGGAATGACGATAAATTTGAAATATAAGTGTAAATTATAATATCAACATAAAATTGTTACAATCTCACCCATGAGGTACTTCAAGTGTTACTAACTTAACTTGCCTTCCAACAATAACTATGGGAGAAACTTCACAATTACACTTTTTAATGGCTTCTTTAACACACCTTCAAAATGATGGCTTCCTTTACACACTTACTCATACAATATTTCTCACTACTTCCTTCTATATTGTAAATGAGGGGGTGGCCTCTTTATTTATAGGAATTTAGGCTTATCCATCTTATCTCTAAGATAGGATAAGAAATCTCTTCCGGCCAATCATATTTCATGCCTAAACTCTTGCCTTTACATGTAGGCTTATCTTCTAAGATAAGATAAACCTTATCATCTCACATGGGTTCCACCTTTTTAGACTTTTCCACAAATAAAATACACAAAATATTTATGACATCACTCTTCATTCTTATTACAAATATAATATTTCTAATTCCTAATCATGTAGACCCTACTTCTCTACTTATCCCAACTTTGACATTTTAACATTACCGGACCACTTACAACAAATATTTACTTTTTACAACATTCCTATTGTACTTTGACTGTTACCGTACTCTACATTATTGGCGGCACCGTACTGATGGCACCGTTATCTTCTATCAGACACTACTACTAATTACACTTAACAACATCCTATTCCTAATACATACATTAATGAAATAGAAATTACGGAGGAAAATTTTAGTGTCGACATCTTCCCCCTTCCTAGCTTCTAATCCATCCTCGGAGTAGACTATTCAGTGCTTGGAAAATCTTCAACTTGTCATTGATGACCCATTTCGTAATGGGATTGCCATCTAATTCCTCCGGTTAGTACGTACCATTTTCATGCACAACTGCTATTTTTTAGTGCCCCATCCATTTTGGAAGAAATTTTCTCTGTCTTCTTTTTTTGTATCTGGAATCATATACTAGAACCAAGTCATTCACATGAAATGGAGACCAATGGATCTTTTGATCAAAGTATTCCTTTTGCTTCATTTTCTTCTTATAGCTTTTATCCTTTGCTATTTCCCTCATTTCCTCTAGCAAATGAAGATGTACCAACCTTTCTTTTATTGAATCACTTTCATCCATCCTTTCATTTTTCATAACTCTCACAGTGGGAATATCAAACTCAATAGGAAGAACTGGATCAATGCCATAGGCCAACTGAAATGGGGAGTATCCTGTTGCTGAATTTGATGTTGCCCTATATGCCCATAATGCTACATGAATCCTTTTATCCCACTTATGTACCTGCAAGGCTGCATCTTTTGCTAGAATTTGACACAACAAAAAAAATTTAGTTCCACCTATCCATTTGTGCTTGGCTTGTATGTTGTTTCCTTCCCGTGCTTAATAGAAAATTTATTGACTAAGGCTTCTACTACCTCATTAATGAAGTGGCTTCCTTGATCTCTACAATTTCTAATGGGAATCCAAAACTTGTGACAATGTGTTCATATATGAACCTTGCCACTTCATCCATAGAAGCTATTTTCAATGGCCTAGCTTCAACCCACTTAGTTAAATAATTTGTGGCAACTACAATATACTTATTTTGGCGTGGGGTAGTTGGAAGTGGACCTACAATATATATTCCCCACTTTTCAAAGGGACCAAGTGGAAGAATAGGGCATAATGGAGCTGATGAAGTCTTACGGTTACCATGTGTTTGACAAATATCACATGTCTTACAATAATTATAACAATCTCTAAAAAGAGTGGGCTAGTGATAACCTGCATCCAAGATCCTTCTTGCTATAAGTTGTCCAGAGAAGTGTCCTCCACATGTACCATTGTGGAGTTCTTCTATCATCTCCTTCCCTTGATCACGTCCAACTACCCTCTTGTACTGTCCATCAGGTCCTATTCAAAATAATACTCCATGCAGAATAGAATATGGACGACTGGCTTGAGTAATCTTCCTCTTAGTCTTTGCATTAGCACCATCAGGAAACTTGAATTCATTCAGATAATTCCAAATATCTATATGTATTCACTAGGGATTGTGTCAAGGGATAAGAATACGTATGCGGGAAATCATCACCATCATAAGATGAACCTAAACCATCATAGGCTCGAGAGAGTGCATCTGCATTGACATGCTTCTTTCCTAGCCTATATATAATATCAAATTCAAATTCTTGTAGCAAAATTATCCATCTTGCTATCCTCCCCGATGGGTTAGGCTTATGACAATATATTTTAGAGCGATGATTCTGCCACAACTATAAATTTCTTCCCTAGCAAGTAATTTCTAAACTTCTTTACAACAAAAATGATAGCTAGAGCCTCTTTTTTCGTTTCTGTTACAGTATAATTTACCTTAGCATTGCTCATTTGTCTGCTCCCAAAGTAAATCTGGATGATCATTCCCATTTTCATCCTTTTGGTTCGAGTACTTCCTAGTGCTGCATCTGAGGCATCAGTATACATAATGAGTGGCTTGCTCCAATCTGGATTCTTTAAAACAAGGTGAAGAAACCAGGGCTTCCTCCAGTTCTTCAAAAGTTTCTTGCGCCTTATTTCTGGTTCATAAGTAACATCCTTCTTCAAGAACTGCGTTAGTGGCTATGAGAAATTCTTGATGAACCTTCTATAATAACCCACATGGCCTAAAAATGATCTCAATTTACTTCTATTCATAGGAAATGGTAACTCTTTGATTTTTGAAACTTTATTAGGATCAGTACCAATACCATCTCTAGATACAACATGCCCTAACAAAATTCCTTTAGAACATCCAAAGACACACTTTGTAGGGTTTAGTGAGGCTTGTGATTCATCTAACCTTTGAAATGTTGTCTCCATCTAGTGCAGGTGGTCCATCTTACTCCCATAGATGCAAAAATCATCTAGAAATACTCTGATGAAGTTCCCAATGTAGGGTTCAAACACCCTATTCATCAAGCACTAGAATGTTGCCGGAGCATTACACAACCCAAAAGGCATAACTCTATAAGAAAACATTCCCCAAGGAGTGGTGAATGTGGTCTTCAGCTGATCTTTCTCCGCTATATGAACTTGGTTGTATCCGCTATATCCATCAACAAAACTATAGCACTCTTGGCCTGCTACTTCGTCCAAGATCTGATCTGAGAATGGAAGAGGGTAATGATCCTTCTTTGTTGCCTTATTGAGCTTCCTATAATCAACAAAATGCGTAGCTTCCCATTCTTCTTTATTGAGATCAAAATGGGAGAAACCCATTATGAATTCTCCACAACAAATATGAATCCTGCATCAAGCAACTTATCTATTTCTTCTTTTACAGTCTTGGAAAAATTAGGATTCATTCTATATGGAATTTTCTTTATGGGCTTAGCACCATCTACCAACTCAATAGAATGTTCTACGCAACTTACTTGACGGAGTTCCTTGTAATCAAAAGTGAATATGTGTATGTACCTTCAAAAGATATGGAGGTAGGATTCCTTCTCACTCTCCATCACAGCATCACCAATCTTTATTTGTTGGAGACAATCATCAACTTGTTCTTCAGATAATTTTATGGGGTCATGAGTCGGTGTGACTAGAAGGATATCCATGACCGAAACATCAACCTCACTTTCTTCATCTTCTGTGTCCACTTCACTGGTACTAGAGTAATCAGAGGATGTCCAATCATCAGTTTCATCACTTGAATCGACAGGTTCTGCCTTATGATGCTGAGGGATCACATTTATTTTCACCCTCTCTCTACCACGTCTAAGTTTCACGAATCCTCCATTCCACTAGTTTCTTGCATGAACTATCCTTAGCCATGGTCTTCCCAACAACATTGGATACACAACAAGTACCATTTTTCATAACTTGAAATTCTCGCCACACATACAACACCCATAATGAGATATTGCCACATTTGAAACTACACCTTCTGGTTTAGTTTTTCCCTTATTTAATGACCTTAACATAAGTGTTGAGGGGCGATCAATTTTTAAACTCAACATATTCATTATAGACTTGGTCATTACATTAACTACAGCACCTCCATCAACTAAGACATCATGAATTGAAATACCATTACATAGTACCTCAGCTTGTGGAGCATAGGGATCCACCTCTACCTCCAAAATAGGGACCTCAACCTCCTTCCTTCGTCAAGCATTGAGTCCACTTCGCAACTCCCGCCTCTTCTTAGAAGACATAGCCAAGAGTTGACCATATGTAATATTTGCAGGCCTTTTAGACAAATCGTCTAAGATGGAGTATGGTCCTTGTCCCTGTGAAATCAGAAAATCCTACACACCCAACTTTCTTCTCCTATGTTTCTTACTAGTTTCTCCTTTCGTCTTCTTAGGATCATTTCCATCTTGGTTATCTTCTTCTTTCTTTCTTTTTGTTATAAACACATCTACTTCATTATTTATGCTCTTATCTACTACATCAAAAGAATTCACAGGTGCTTTTCCTTTATCGTTATCTCTTGTACAGATGTAGAAGCTCTATGTGGACAATTATACTTATAATAATCCTTTTATAACAACCATAACATACAACTTCAGAAATATTTCTTTTTGGACCTCTATCTCCTCCCTGAGAACTAAATTCTTTTCTTTGGAGAAGATTAATAGTTAACTGACCCATCTTCTTGAGCAGATCTTCATACTTAGTAGATGTACTAGGAGAAATATTTGTGCTCACCGAGAGTGGTTGTGGATTCTGGAACAAAGGTGCTGGTGTAGGCTCTACTTTAGCAAAAATTTCTTTAGGCTCCTCTTCCATGCTTTCTTCTTGCCTTCTTGCAATCTCCTTTGCTTGTTCAATGGTAGTTGGGTAGTCATACTTCACTCGTTGTCTGATCTCTGGCTTCATCCCAAGAATGAAGTGCTTACATAGGAGATTATCCATGACATTCATCAACCCATCCACTAATCCTTCCTTCTCGGATCGGGCATCGAGCTTCCCCCTTAGCTCTAGAACACGAGCATGATAATATTTTATCTTCTCCTTCTCTCCTTGGGCTAGCTTTGTGATCTTGATCATGAGATTCGCATATTTCTGTTGTTCACCAAATTCTTCAAGAAAACTTTCAGTTAATAAATCCCATGAGTTTTTTACATTTTCACCTAGTGTTTCAAACCACCTAAGTGCTGAATCATCCAAAAAGGTAGGAAAAAATTAAGTCCATTGTTCCCTTCTTATAAGGCCATTACAAATACAAGATTGTTTAAACTCTTGAATGAAAGAGGAAGCATCTTCATTAGATTGGGCTGAAAAACAAGAATCTTCCCCATTTTCAAAAGTAACCACCATGAAATACCAACCCACAAGTACAATCAACAAGACTTATGTGCACAAATAATTGGAATCACTATAATAGAAAGTGACTTTACACCTTTCTACAGTAAAATAGAAATGACCATGGTAAACTATGGTAAAACTTGACTTACTGCGGTAAAAACTGACTTTACTGTGGTAAACACTATTCATGGTAAAAAGTGAAGTTACTGTGGTAAATACTATTCATGGTAAAAAAATGAAGTTACTGTGGTAAATACTATTCACGGTAAAAATGACTTTACCATGGTAACTCCTATGCACAGTAAAAACAAGGTTACCCTCCAAATGATTTTTTGACTAGGTGGGAATATCTCTCTAGAAAATCCACCAACGAGGAATGGTCCCGGAAATGGAACCAAAATGTCATCACCAATCCGGCACTATGATAATTCTTCACCGGGAACTCCTCATGATATGATTATTTACTAATGCACAGCTTTTAGTTTGGTGGATGGAATCTGGGAACACAACAACAACCATAACACAAGAATACCATAGACTATGATAAGAAGGAATGACGATAAATCTTAAATATAAGTGTAAATTATAATATCAACATGAAATTGTTAGCCTCACCCATGAGGTACTTCAAGTGTTACCGACTTCACTTGCAATGGAACCAAAATGTCATCACCAATCCAAAGACTATGATAATTCTTCACGGGGACTCCTCGTGCTATGATTATTTACTAATGCACAACTTTTAGTTTGGTGGATGGAATCTGGAAACACAACAACCATAACACAAGAATACCATAGACTATGATAAGAAGGAATGACGACAAATCTGAAATATAAGTGTAAATTATAATATCAACATGAAATTGTTACAATCTCACCCATGAGGTACTTCAAGTGTTACTGACTTCACTTGCCTTCCAACAATAACTATGGGAGAAACTTCACAATTACACTTCTTAATGGCTTCTTTAACACACCTTCAAAATGATGGCTTCCTTTACACACTTACTCATACAATATTTCTCACTACTTCCTTCTATATGCTAAATGAGGGGGTGGCCGCTTTATTTATAGGAGTTTAGGCTTATCTATCTTATCTCTAAGATAGGATAGGAAATCTCTTCCGACCAATCATATTTCATGCCTAAACTCTTGCCTTTACATGTAGGCTTATCTTCTAAGATAAGATAAACCTTATCATCTCACATGGGTTCCACCTTTTTAGACTTTTCCACAAATAAAATACACAAAATATTTATGACATCACTCTTTGTCCTTATTACAAATATAATATTTCTAATTCCTAATCATGTAGACCCTACTTCTCTACTTATCCCAACTTTGACATTTTAACATTACCGGACCACTTACAACAAATATTTACTTTTTACAACATTCCTATTGTACTTTGACTGGTATTACCGTACTCTACATTATGGGCAGCACCGCATCTTGTGGCGCCGTTATCTTCCATCGGACGCTACTACTAATTACACTTAACAACATCCTATTCCTAATACATGCATTAATGAAATAGAAATTACGGAGGAAAATTTTAGTGTCGACAGTCCTCTCGTTTGGGTTGTATTATCCTACATTCATCACATGCAACCAAAAAAAGACAACATCTATTGGGTGAAGAAATCATCCTTACATCATCACATAACTCTAGAATAGATCAACATAACACATAATTTGAAAAATCACACACAGTCACATAGTCATACAAAATCATACTTGGATAGAAAACATAGAGATAACACTACTACCCAAGAAGATACAAAGAGCGGTGGTCACTCTTATTACCCCTGTGTCATTGTGTCATGCAGAAAAAATTCTTATTATCTTTGTTGAGCACGGTTTTAAGAATTTTAAAGTGTGGTTCTGTAGTATCACGCACTTTCCTCTAGTCACAAAAATTATTCAATTAATTACAAAAGGTTGCAAAGGTTACAACATGTTACAATCGGTTACAAATCAGATATGTTCCATCTATGTTAGAACTTAGTTAGGAAGTATCTTGTATGGTGAGAAAATACACCTCTCTACACAATAATCTTCTCTCGGTGAGATAATACACCTCCCCGCTAAAAAAACACCCTTTGGGCATGATATCACCCAAAACCTCATCATCTGTGGAAGGATGGTCAAATCCTTAGCATCCTAGAAGCACAAGTCAACTTTTGTTTCTTTACTTTCTCATACATTAGGTGCACTCTTTCCTTTTCTACGTATTTTACACTTATACATACATTACTCGATTTTTCATATACGATACTTTGAATACTTTATTTCTCTTTTTTCAAAGTTCTTCTTTATAATCAAATAAAAACAAATCACATCAACAAGCACAAGACTCAAGCAGCACACTAATACGCATACACTTCACCCCTAGGGTCTACTGCATTTCCTAGTTCCCACACATCACATTATCATCACTTCACACTTCACCTTTCCATTCTACACGCTATCATGAAGTAAAAGCATATAAAAGTGACCCACTTGGTGGAAAAAACATTTTAAAATTTTGATGCAAATAATTTTTTAAAATAGTATGAAAAATTTAAAAATTTAGGTAAATTCTAGGTACCCCATGCTTTAATATATTTATTCTCTTTAAAATATGTATCGATCATGTTATATGTTTTTAGTAATGTTTTTTTTTTTACTCATTTTTCTTAATGTATAGAAAGTTGAAAAAATTGGGACACATTCATATGCTTTGTCCTTGACAACATTATTCTCTACATGATTACAGTACACAACTTCTATTTATTTTTTGTTATCAAGTATTCACTCAACATTATAAAGCGGGGTAAAATATAGACACAAAAGATATGCACTTGCATACATTTCTAGGTCCTAAAGGATACTAATGTATACATGATTCCTAAGAAAGAAAACTAACTTGGTTGAAAATTTCTTTGGGCCTTTTGGTTACTATATTTTATACTTTACCGATTTTACATATCTTACAACTCTATCAACATTTAACCGATTTATCCTTTATGACCTCCAACACTAGCACCAAGTTAGGATAGAAGTGCGAAGTTCTCTTGTCCCTCCCGATCATTACTCAACCTCTCTTTCTTCTTCTTACTCTTTTTGGTCTTGTTTACTTCTTGGTCACCTTTTAGTAATTTCGGTTCTCATTTCTATTGTCAATTACAAAATTCAAATAAGGGCATCATATATATACTTAGTTACTTCTTCTAAATAAATGTCTAAACACTATAATCATTATCTATCATCACCTAAGCTTGCACAGTGGCACAAGGAGCATTACAAGGAATACATATAACACACTCATACAAGGGAAAAGGGCTCCATTGATCTACATACACAACATAGGAGGGGAAGTTCATTTTATTCCATCACACACATTTTCTTCCTCGAGAGAAATCTAGATCTATCCCATTATCATAGTTTAAATTGCACAATAGAAACCTAATGCAACATTAAACAAACATATACAAACAAAATTACATGGAGTCTAAGATGTAGTACGGTTCTCGATACTAAGATCACTTTTGAGCAACCGTCGAGTAAATCAAACTCCCCATTCTACGTATTGTTTATTAGGTTTCATGTGTTTTGTGGGAATGTGAAAATAGTTATATATTTTATAGCTTACAGTACAAAATTGACATTGGAGTGAAACCGAGTGATAAGTGAAGATGTACAACAAAGCTTCTCCACCCAAGAAAAGGCCAAAATATGAGAAGATGAGTGGAGACTAGCACCTAGTAAAGTCACAATCTCCCGATGTTGTTCTGTCCTCCCATGGGTTGTTTTGTCTTGTGCAATTCTGAGTCCTAGAACCCTCGGTGATCCTTGATTACAATTTTCCCAATCTGTCCCGTAGTTACTCAATCCAAATCATCTCCGGGTTTTGTTTAAATTAGCTAAGTCACCCTCTCTCTCTATCTTTCTTAGGGTTTCACATCTTTGAATGCTTATTTCTTATTCATTACTATAGTTTATTACTTGTATATAATTAGATACACTAGCTACTTTGAAATTAGATTTAATTTAATTTAAATTAAATAATGTATTTACTAAAAATAGACATTCTAGATTATCCAAATGAATAAATATAAGGTTATTTATAAAGTTGGATTCTTTTAAAAGATTTTTAAAAAATGTTGTTGTATGTCCATTTGTAATTTTACTTCATACTCACGAGTGTGCGTGATATTACGGTAATTGATGAAGAAAACTTTCTTCTACCCTTCACGTTGTAGTATAAGCTAGGGCGCACTCGCATGAAAGCATGAAATGTTTAAAATAAAAACACTAAGAAGGAAGGGGTGCATTAGTGCTCCAAACTTATAAGACAATTATAACTCTCAGTAGACCACTCATCCATGCTTTAACTTTGCAATGAAGAATATTGGCATCTAATATAAAAATTATCAACAACTAAACACACAAGGAAAGAATATTTAATGTGGGAAAAATTGAAGGGAGAAAGACCTATCTGAAATCAATGCACTATGATGAAAATTTCCCTAAAATAGATTACAAGGATTTCAAAATGTTGAACACCTACTCAACTTGAAGCACCTACTCAAAAATCATGTCAACCACCTACTTGACTATTTTTTTAATCAAGAACTTACAAGGAAGCACCTACTACAAAAAAATTCCAAGCACCAACTTAGTATTTTAAAAATTTATGACATTCAATTTGCCTAGTTTCTTAAACAAATTTTTTTATCTCTAAATCAGCTCATACATAATAATGCTCACTCTTCACACATTTTAATTCTCATATTTGCATTAGTCCTATCATATATTCAACTCTTCCATAAATAACAAGCCTTAAAGAGAAATTAGATGTTTATTTTATATAATACATACATGTTCTTACCTTGCTTTTCACTTCATCTTCCAACTCTTCATCTCATTTTTTCTTCAACTCATGCAAGGAGTTTAACATGACATGACATATAGCTATTGTAAAGCAAGAAATTCACCTACATAATTTTCAATTACAAATGCATATCCTTCATGACCTGTCAAGATGTTTATCATATCTTTTAAAAATTGTAGAAACCTTCTGAAATAAATACACCACTAAACCTCTTATCATATTCCAAATTTGACATGTGCATATACTTACTTGTAACAGTTATGCCATTCTTATCTATCTATTCAACATAGATTCTTTGTCTTGTAGTTAAGGATCAAATGAAATAATTTTGGGGAAGTATTACTACATTACACATTACCTCTTACGGTCTTCTATAGGATTAAAAATCTTCAAAACTCACCACTCAACTTTCAAGTCTCCATTAGAGCTCACATGCACAACTAGGTGCATGAGCTTTACTATACAATCCTCCACTTGGAGTATGAGGTGCATTATAAATTCATTTCATGCAATGCATTCAAAAGGAAAAAATATTTAGGAGGTTTACAACAACACCATGGACTTAGAAAAAAAAAAAAATCAAAGCACACGAATTCATTTTATCTCTTCATCTTAGTTGGGCAAACACACTATTAGAAGCTCTAAAACACAATCCTGAAGAAGGTTCATTTCAAAATTATTTATGAATGTTCAAAAATTTTAATTCTGTTGGAGAGTTTTTTTACGTCTTTCCCATCTTAAATAATTGAAGTAACCACCACTAACTTGATTCCTATCATGAATCTCTAATAATGACAAAGTCATAATAAATAAGAATGCATAGTAAACTAGTCTTCGCAAGTTGATTAATATCATTTACTCATCCACCTCATCATGAATTATTTTTGACATTTTTGTAAGGATATATGTGTGGGAAAACTTATCAGGTCCATATCATGCTTCATTTCTTGTCATAATGCTCAAATGTTGTTTCTTTTCAATGACATCTCGGATCGAGTCTTAGGATGCAAAAACTAGTTTTTCTCTAGCGAGATTCTAACCAATAAAAATTCATTTTCATGGATAATAAATTATTGAGGAACTTCACCAAAAACCTCAACTAAAATAGAAAGTAATCATATGTATTGAATATGTGGAGAAAACCACAATTAC
Organism: Taxus wallichiana var. yunnanensis; assembly: GCA_018340775.1. Taxonomy (NCBI): domain Eukaryota; kingdom Viridiplantae; phylum Streptophyta; class Pinopsida; order Cupressales; family Taxaceae; genus Taxus; species Taxus wallichiana. The sequence continues at coordinate 206,234,610 of CM031240.1, forward strand.
AATCTTGTCTTTTAGACCTTCTTGATACGCCTAGAATTGCAATTTTAGGTCATTTGAATTTTTGAGAAAAACACTTCACCAAACTAATATACGAGCGTCAACATGTCATGTTTGAAATATATCCACATTCCATTTGAATATTTCATTTCCAAATCATTTAATCACTTCAAGACACTCACAAACATTCTAGACTATATTTGTCTCTTGTATCCTTTAGCGACATGTCTTCTTCGCTTGACATAATTCACTAAAATGTGTAAAGAACTAGCTGAAGAATCTCATGGAAACTTTTAGAATTTACTAAGATTTATTCCACACTTGATATACTAATATTAAACTTTATATATAAGATTGTATACAATAAATCTTACAAAGTAGGGGTAAAACTATCCTTGAACATCTAAGCTAGAACATGCCACCAATGCACAAATTTAATAGAGATTCCTTTACAACCCCAAGTGATCACCTTCACACTTACATATAGTTTGAAGACCAAATACTTCATATTTTTCCAATCGGTTTGGGATGATGGTTTTTTGAGGCTTTGCAAAACCTTTACTTATTAAGGATCATTCATAAAGCTTAAGGCATCATTTAAACTCATTCCACTTTCCAATTGATCTAGAATCCATGCTCCATCATTGATGAATTTATAACAGAACCATGCACAAGTTTAACACACCTTTTAACACTAGAAACTTGACCCTCGAGCTGAAGGTAGACATTCTAAGAGCTCAATTGCACTAAAAACTCATAACCTAAAGGATATTTTTATTTTTCCTTGAATTGTTTCTCACATCACTATGATAGCCTTTATTACCTCCCAAATGCTCACTTACTCATTAATATGCCTATAAATTCATGAAATGTTATATTTCCTCATACTTACATGGCTATCTCTCAAGTGTATGCCTCTAAAATTCCTTGAACTTGCCTCAACCAGCTAAAGGATGGTCTATAACATCTTCCACTTACTCTCAAATATGCCAAAACACTGAAATCATTCTTTTAATGCCCTACTTGAGCTATATTTACTTCATACACCCATGAAAGAATGAACTAGGTCCTTGAAATAGGCCTAAAATAACTTGTTTCAACTATGATCCAACATGTTTTTCATGTTTTTGATCATGATATCTCTTTCATACCTCTAGAACACCTTTATAGTTCAAACCAAACACCAAGATTCTTACCACTATAACAATCATGCACTAAGGCCTTGTGAGAACACCCTAACATATATCAAACACACATCACGAAAAAATCACTTCACACTAAGTCACTTCAATGGTTTACCAACATGACATATTTTTCATCCATGCCATATGACATCAGTTACAACATCAATGCAATATGGTTCACCAAACGCCCCCTTTGTCAATGAATGCAACAAACATAAGAAACTATTATGGAAAACTCTAATACCAATGCCTTCATTATTCTATATTCCTATTTTTGGTTGAAATATACCACTTTGACATCTATGAAAAAGGTGCATTGAACATAGGACATTCACAAAACATGAATAGAACATATTCTTACCTCTATAAGCTCCCCCTTTATGGAGGAACATATTCTAAGCACAAAAGACTTCAGATAGTGCAAGAAATTCTTCACCCAAAAAATTTAGTGCTCCCCCTAATTATATTCTCATCAAACTCATACTTTTCACTCTTTTAAAATTTCTCATGGACCTTATTTTACCTATACATTGACCTTCTTGACATGTAACTTCTTGAATTTTGATCTTCTATACATGTGCATTAAGGTAGTGAACTAGCTCCCCATGTGTTGGTACTCTTTACAAATTTTTGAAGCTGATTTATCAATTAGCTTGCTCCCCCTTCATGGATTGAGTCTTTGAGTTGTTGCTTTGGGCTAGTATTACCACCAATGTGTTGCTTAAGGGTTTAAAGTATTGTTTTAGTAGAGGTTTTGTCAAGATGTCTACTACCTCCTCCTTAGTTAAAACATGTTCTCTCTTGATCCTCTTCTCACTAACTTGTTCGATCAAAAATGATACTTGATAGGGGTATGTTTGGTCTTAAATTTTATTACAGGGTTCTTTGACACACTTATGGCACTTTTTTATCACAATACAAGGGAATATGACCATCATTTTTAACTTTGTAATCTAGTAAAGTTTTCTTCATCAATAACACTTGAGAAGAACATAAACCATTTGTTACATACTTAACCTCACATGTGGATAGGGCTACAAGAGATTGATTTTTTCTTAGCCAAGAAACTAGACACTTACCTATAAAAATGATCCTCCACTTGTGCTCTTCTTGTCATCAATGTTACCTACCCAATATGTATCTAGGAAGGCTTTTATCTCAAACTCATCTCCTTTTGGATAAAAATCTTATATTCCATGGTTCCCATGAGATATCTGATCATTCTCTTGATAGCTTGTAGATTATTTTCCCTAGGATATTCTTGAAATATTCAAGATAGAGAAATTGCTTGCATGATATTAGGCCTAGATGTAGTTGAATATTATAGACGACCTATCATAGATATGTACATGGTCTGATTGGATTTAGTTGAGGTATCATCATTTATTAGATTACATACTACAACCATTGTTGTACTCACTAGTTTACATTCCTCCATTTGAAACCTCTTGGTCATTTCCTTGATGTACTTGGTTAGTGATATGAAGACACCTTCTTTGGATTAAATGATTTGTTGTCCTAGGAAGAATGGAAGTTCTACAAGATTTGACATTTAAAATTTATTTTGCATGGCATCTCAAAATACATGTTTCATGTTATCACTATCTCCTTCCAAGATTATGTGATCAACATATACGAAAAAAAGAAATAGGTGACCTTCTTCTTCTTTTATGTAAAGATTTTTGTCTGCCACTCCTTTCCTGAATCCTTGATCAGTCAAGTATTTATCTAATCTATTGTTCCAAGCCATAGGGGCTTACTTAAGACCATATAATGATTTTTTTTAACTCGCAAGTATACTCCTTGTCCTTTATGAGTTAAAAACCATCATGTTGTTCATTGTATCATTTTTATTTAGGTTTTCATTCAAGAATACTAACTTGACATCCATTTGGTATACTTTGAATCCATCGTATGATGCAGATGCCAAGAAGATTCTCTGCTATAAATTTTTGATACACATGGAAATTTTTTCGTCAAAATCCACTCCTTTAACCTATGCATATCCTTTTGCAAACAAATATTTCCTTATACCTTGCGACTTCACATTTTTCATTGAGCTTGTTTCTTAAGACCCATTTAGTTCTAATGATATTCTTATTATTAGACCTAGGAAATAGTTCCAAAGTCTCATTTTTCTCTATCTGTTTGAATTCTTCATTCACTGGATTAATCCAATTTTTCTCATTTCTAGCATCAACAAAATTATTTAGTTTAATCTTGAATAAGAGGTTTGTGTTCTCTTGATCTTGAATACTCTTCAATCTTCTTCTTGTTTGTATGCTTGCCTCTCGTGTTTCCTATGATCTTATTTGGAGGATGGTATCTCTGACTTATCTTGAGGGTGATTTTATGACTGATATTTCTTCATCTTCATCCTCTTCTTCTTGATTTTTTTCTCTGCAACATCATCATCATACTAAATTTCTATGCTCTGGGGAGTCTCCTTAGGATGAGATTTGGTCTTCATTAGATAGGACTCATCCACTATGACATTTGTAATTTCTAATATCTTTTGTTGAATTTTTTTATAACACCTATAGGCTGAGCTCATTGAGGAGTATCCCAAAAATATTCCTTCATCATAACTTAAATAAAATTTTCCAAGATTGTCTCCATCCCTCTTGATAAAAAATTTTCTTCCAAACACTCTTATATGCTTTACACTTGCAGGTCTTCCTCTCCAAAGCTCATAAGGATTATTTTTTTATGCATTATTATTTGTTTTTTATTCAATATGTAAAATGTTGTTATTATTGCCTCCTCCAATAATCATCTGAAAACTTTGACTCACTCCACATGGTTGTTACCATTTCTTGCATGATCTATTATTTATCTCCACAACCACATTTGTATATGTGTTCTTACTACTGAGAATTACATTCTTATACCATGAATTTCACAAAACTCATCAAACTCATTTGACCAAAATTCACCTCCTCTATCAGATCTTATGATTTTAATATTTGCACTTTTTTCATTCTCTACTAAACCTTTGAATGTTTTGAACTTTTATAGTGCTTCTAATTTTTATTATAGGAATGCAACCCAGTTCCTTCTTGTATAATGATCAATTAGCATCATGAAGTAGCTTTCACATTGAATACTTTGAGTCATTTTAGGTCCCACAGGTTAGTAAGGATCAACTCTAGTGGTCTTGTTGTGGAGTATTCCTGGGATTTGAATCTTCTCTTGGTTAGTTTTCCATGTAAGCATACCTTGTAAAGAGTATCAACAAGTCTAGTTATATTGGGCATGTTTCTCACACATCCCTTATAGCTGATTTTGACAAGATTTTAAAAATTCAATTGCCCTAACCTCCTATGCAAAATCTAAATTTCATGAACCTTGCTTGTGAATATCATTCAAGATAGACATCTTGTTCTTGGTCCTTTTGGTCTTCTCAACCACCTTGTCAGATTTTGTCTTCCTTATATCACATCCTTTGTCATGAAGCACCACATTATATCCTTTCTTACACATGTGACTCATACTTAATAGGTTATTTTTCAAGCCCTCTACATACAAAATATTCTTAGTGAATATATTTCCATTATCAAGACTCAATGTGTCCTTTCCTATAATGTTAGTTGATGTGTTATCGCCAACTATTATTGTTCATGATGTATTATCTTCTAATGAGATGAAATTTCCCTTGTTCCCACTCACATGACTTGAGAATCCACTATATATGTAAAATTCAAAATATTCATTTCAAGTATGAAAAATTAGTTTGAGCTAATAGAACTTTGTATCTCTGTCTAGTTGGATAATTTTAAGAAAAATATACGTTCTTATCTTTCTTTGGATGACTTTGATAACAAAATTTTTCTATCGAACAATATTTTGACAAATTTAGAATAAAATTCATTCTTGCTTCTCTTGTGATGTGAGTTAGGGTGTCCCTAATGACCTCTTTCATATCTCATGTACTTTGAATCAGTATGTCCAAACATATTACAAGAGAAACAATAGCCATAGAAAGAATGAGTGTACCTTATTGCATGAGATTGTCTAATTGGATTGGTCCTTCTCTTGGATATCTTATCACTAGCCTCCCTTGCTCGAGGTGGTTCTTGATTGATCTTTTTATCCTTCTTGCATGCTTTATTGTCCTCCTTTTTATCTTCCTTGAACCTTATAATACAATTATCATTTGAATACATCCGACTACATAGAAGCTCATCTAGATCACTTGAACTCTTGTCAAATATTTGATATGTTTTAAATTTGATTGAGGTTTGATCTAATTAATTTTTTAAGAGCTTTATATCTTATTTTAATTTTAGGAATTCTTCCTCCTTGGATTTGAAATATATTGAGAATACTTCCAGCTATCCTTCAAGCTCCTTGAATCCATCATCATGCTATAAACCAAGAAAACTATTTTTTTTTCCATAATATTTCAATATCGACTTTAAGTTTTGGTTCTTCCTCCTTTGGTGCTTTAATTCCTCAAGGAACTGATCATCTCATCTTCAAGGTTTACTTCAACATTGTCCTCATCTGAATTTTCATCTTAACTAGGATACTTACCTTTAGATCTGCTTGTAGAGGTTTTCTCCATGGAAATGAATAGATTCTCACCTAAGTTTCTTCATCTTAACTTTTTCGACTTGTTGGAGTCACTTGACTCGGATGAAATTTTTCCTATTTGGTATAGAATTTATTTTCATTTAAATAATGTTTTCTTCCCTTCATATTTCTTATATTTCTTCTTTTGTTGATGATAATTCTTGTCTTCTTTTTCATGCTCATCCTTCTCTTTCTTCTTCTTTTTCAAGACATTTGGATGTAAAGTGGCCCACTTGACCAAAGTTAAATCACTTGAAGGGTATTTTTCCTTTGTATTTTCCTTACACTCTTTTTATCCTCCTAATAAACATAGCTTCTATTTTCTCGTTATCCTCCTCCATGTCGATTCACCTTTTCTTTTCTTTTCTTAGGGTTCCTAATCATATTTGAATGCAACCTCATTTTTTATTATTTTTTCTCCATGATTCCTCATCTCATAAGAAGTTAGGATGTCATGAAGTTCATCCATTTGTAAGGTTCTCATTCTTTTGATTCTTCCACTACTGACACCTTAGAGTCATACTTAGATGTCAAGGATATTAACACCTTTTGAACAATCATTGTTTCCTCTATATTTTCTCCTAGTCCTCTGATGAAATTGATCACCTCATCAACCCTCTATAATTAGGAAGAAATAATTTCATCTTATTTCATCCTCAGGATCTCAAATTTTCCTTGGTAGGTCTACAACTTGGCTAGCTTGACTTTTTTGTCTCCTTCATAAATGGTTTTTAGTTTTTAGAATTTTTTTAGCTATAATGCATTGCATAACTTTTACAAATATTTCTTCTCCCATTCCATATAGGATTATATTCATTTCCTTTGAATTTTTCTCACTATCGCTTTTTTATTGCATCAGTTGGAGGTGTGGTTGGAATTGTGTATCCATAAACGACTAGTTGTCCTATATCAAGTCTAGAGATATGAGGTAGGTATTACATTTTGATGCTCCAAAAGGCATAGTTGGTTCCATTGAAGAGAGGTGACTTGGATGTAGGGAAACTAATTTTTCTTTTATCGCTATATGTGTTTGTGCTTTTGGATCTCCTTTAAGTTGTTAAACTTTCTCCAAAAGGACCTTACTTTATACCAATTAGTGGAAATACAAGCACCGAGAGGGAAGGGGTGTTGGCATCTTGAGTTTAGGTGTTTTGATTAATGTCAAAGCTCATTAATAAAAAATAACATGATGTAGGAGTGTTACAAGGTTCTTTAAATGATGATGACATGGATTTTCAGGTGGTTTCATGATTACATTAGTAGATTCGGTGATATTGGTTTTTCCTAACAAACCTAATCGGGTGACCTATCTAGCCCATCTAACGGAGCATGGTGACTAGATTTATATCGTGACATTTAAGATCATAATAAAATCTTATAGAGTAGGATTGGAGACTACCCAAGTATTCTTGTGAGTTTCATATTGTAGGTATAGTTTGAGAACTTAGCCGTAGGTTCTCATTGAAACCTATTCTACGTGTTTGGAGACCAAATAAAGCATGATTATGAGGTATAGAGACATGTGATATCATGGTAGTATACATGGTTGTCATACATGTTTTATCAAGTGTGTTAGCACATTTTGAAGAGGTTTCATGATGCGTCATGAGGTATTTCTACTACGAATTAGATTAAACCACATAACACACTAAGGGCTAGTCATGAAAATGAGATGGGATATGAATATGAAGACCTATTTGAGATAACATGATGATTATAGATGGTGCATAGGATTTTAATAGAGGATTGAGTAAAATGTATATTCATTCTGAAAATAAATTTGCAAGTTATGATGTTTTAGGTGAAACAAGGTCTAGGAAAGAGTGATTTTCGCTCGAATTGCAACTTATGATTCTCATAGTGGAATGTGTGCTTTGCATGGGAATTTTTAGATTTCATAGATATTTTTACATTGCGACAAGATAATTTCACTTAAATAATGAGGTCATTTCATCATCACATTTTTATGAAAAAATGTTAAGAAGGTAAAATGTTTTCTATGAGTTTGAACAACTAGCTCAAAAGAGATAAAGAATTTTTCATGGAAGGTGCCCAAAATGTATTTTTACTACTATTATTATGATTTTATGTTGTAGAGGACTCCTCCATATTTATATAAAGGTATGGTATAACATGTGATGATTTTTGTACACCAAACAAACAGAAAGTTTCTTAACAAGTTTAGTTTCAGGAATAGTTTTCCAAAGGAGACGTGGAATAAATTGACATTGTTTTTATCTTGGGATTTGTAATTTATGTAAATAATGGTTTTGTATCATGTTTGAGGTCATAAATGGAAAAGTGTGATCTATTTATGAGTACTAGTCCTTAAGACAAAAAGGGTAGTTTTGGAGCACTTTTATGAGATGGACCTAGTTGGAGGCCATCTACTTTGAGTTGAAATGAAATTTAAGTTTTTTTGAAAGTAGAATCAGAGGGATTACCAATGGTATGATTTTATCTCATGATAAGGAGGATTAATAGGTCATCTAGCTTGGCTTCGAAGAAAAATCTTGTTTGTTTCATAGGACAAGTTTATTATGGCTAGAAGATTGAGTTAGATGATGCATGTTTTTGTTATTTCATGTTTTTATCAATTTTAAGAGTGAAGAGGGATGAAATTATTACCTATTGAAGGAATTTATGATCCTAGAAAGAGGCAAAAATGGTGGAAACAAGTTCATTTTCTAAAACTACTTTGTGGATAACTCGGTTTGGTGAAGAGCTAACCCGAGTGTGCTTTGTATGTATGGATGTTTCATAAGATTTAGAAAACAAAGATTATATCTATAGGTCAGTGGATTTACAATTATCCTTATATGTGATAGTTGATATTTTCTTGGGTGATAGTGAGGACCATAGTGATGTAGAGTAAATTTTAAAATCAATCTTATATCGATTAGAGAATAAGTTTCAACCAACTTAACCAGAATAGGATCTACATGGAGGATGATACTAAGAAGCCTATAAGGCTAAAAATTAGTCTAATTTTCTCAATCTTGTCTTTTACCAAAAAGGTAATCTTCACCAAGATCTTGAATCACCATACCCTACCTACATTTTCTTATCTCACCTAGAAAAACTCCATTCACAACCTCATCATTCATCCAATGACATAGTACTCAATTACCTTCACTATACTTACTTTCCTTGTTCTTGATCCCTTGGCCTAAGCATTCAATATTTGGTCCTCTTTCTTTCAACTCTTCCAAACATTTCTTGCATGTCCATATACTCACATCATTTTTAGAATAAATAAGAAAATTCATTGAAGACCACAAAAATCATGATACTCTTCCTTTACCAAAACTTCCTTTGAACTACGTGTGTGGACATCCTTTCGAACTATCATAAATATTTAAAAAACTAACAGTTATGAAAAAATCACAGCACCCCCCGAATGGTCTCGAGTTTGAGATACAACATTCGGTGTGATTTCCAAAAATTGAGTTATCATTAATTCTAGGACATTACAAATTAGATAACTCTTCGGAGAAGGTGGTTCCTACTCCTAACCAACCTGTCACTAATTAATCCTAATGTAGGGAAACTACTGTCTAGTCCTAATCTAATACTTCCAAGGGGTATGGAAAGAAGGATTGTGTGAAAGAAAACTACACTAAGAGTGGTGATACACCAAGAAATTAGTTCGATCAATTCCCCACTTTATAAAAAAATAAAATAGATGAACCTAGAAAGGGTGTACCGCACCACAAACTAAATTACATCCAATACATCATTCCGAATGAGCACAACACACCAAAATCATGTAATAACCAAAGAAATTATCATATTAACCAAGAAAAGTGAAATGTAAGGTGAAGAAAATAAACAATGAGAGGTTAAAGAGATCAATACGAGACATGATCTTATTGCTCCATATGGATATACATAATACATTGTTGTAGTAGAAAGATGCATGAAGCCATTACAGATCTTAAGAAGAATTCTTGAAGCCACAGAAAGAATGGGGTGCATGGGAGGAGATAAAATGACCAACCTTTTGCATAATACAACCCCTTATAATTTATATAGGAAGATAATGAGGATAGGGGGAAGAAAATCCAAAAATGCACTCCAATATCCTGTAAAATCCATCATTGTCCCTACAGGAGTGATGGGAAAGTTCGTCAAGCCCATACTCCATTGTACCTTTCTTATTGGGGAAGAAAATAATCCCATACCTCATCATTTGGTAGGTGAGAAATATGGAACCATTCCTCTAAAATGATGGACTGCACTTCAACATTTTTCAATATATAACTTTAAGGACACTGAGAGCTTTCCATAAAGTCCTATTTTGTTAAAATCGAGCTCCTAGTCAAAAGCTATGGCCATCTAAAGATGAGGGTACCATACCATAATAAATGTGAGTGGTGTATATACCTTTTGGACTCGAACCTACATCACACCTTTTTAAATCCATAATTTTGGACATTGGTAATTTGGAACTTTATGCTTTAGAGATCATTATTACTATTCATCTACCTAAGTTTGTGAAACCTCCAAAATTCTAAAACCCCAAAGTCTAAAATTTGGATATCAGGTTTTAGACTTCAAGATATGATTTACACAAACTTTGTCTTCAACATTATGAAATTGAAACCCCAAAGTCTGAAATTCAAAATTCACGTTTCGAGCCTTTTTGTTTTGGGGTTTGGGTTTCGGTATTTCGGGGTTTCAAGTTTTGGGATTTTGGGGTTCGGAGTTTCAAGATTTTTGGGGTTTCGTGTTTTGGATTTTGGGGTTTGAGTTTTAAGATTTTGGTGTTGTTCATTTATCTGGTTGTTGCATATCACTATTCATTGGTCGACCTTGTTGTGAAATCAGAACTCCCAAATATCTCAAGTCCAAATATCATTCTTAAAATTAGATTTCCTTAAGACCTTTTGATCCCACTCGATTCAGATTTTTTTCCCACCGAATGAATGATTCCACGTCACTTCAACTCGCTCGACTCGGGCCCGAATTGTGAGCTCTTATGGCCAAATCAATCCTGTAATTTTCTTTGTGTGAGGTCCTATTTTTCCAATTTTACTGGGGAAATATCGGATAACACTAATCATGGAAAAAAATAGTATTGTAATAAACTACCCTACCTTGATTCCTTCAAAATTTCAGGTCTTTACTCCTAAAAACATAGGAGATACACTCCTTTGAACATGACAAACATTTTTTCAAACAAGTAGTATGCATCCTCAAACCCTCGGTAAAAAACATCATATCTCAAACAATACTAATCATAAAATAAAACACTTCAAGACCCATCTAAAAATTTACAAGTATAACCCTAGGGTTAATATTTTATCTTGTATTGAAATAATTTGCAAAATTTATCACCTACAAGATGGTTTACACTATCACCTAAAGCTCCAAACGAATATAAAAAACAAAGTAAATATCCATACTTTGAAGAAAGTTCATTCCAAGGATAAAAAAATAAATTTGGAAGCTATAAGGTCACTATAAAACACACACAAAGATGTAAACCTCATAAATATATCCAAAAACAAGATAAACACATAACTGAAATAAACATACTTATTTTCCATTATGATGTTCATACAAAATATACTAACTCCTTTACTCCATCGCTCCCTTTCTATCTCCTTTCATTCCATCATTTTCCCCCATGAGGAACTATACGATGGAAAAGTGACATCCGAGCATGGGAATCTACAAGTGACTTTTCCTTGCACCCGACCTCCCGAGGTCATACCGAGACAAATAAGGTGGGTATGGAATATATGTGAGATGCGAGAAAAACTAATTAGGCAATCTAATGTCTTCAATACGCACTAGCGGAATTTGTGAGTCTAAGGCAAAGAAGGCCCTCCTAACTTGAACTGGTGTGATAGATCGGTCAGCAAGGATGACCGCTCGAAGGCTCCAATCAATATCGAGCTCTGGCGTGATTTGATCTATAGGTTGTGGAATACGTGGAAAATGACCCGGGATAGTTTCGTGTACGTCTCAGACGCATGGGTCATGAATGATGGATATAGTTACTTCTATGGGTGATTCTCTGGCCTAGTCCAGAATTCCCTAGCTCTGTTAGCTGCTGTGTCTAGCAAGGATAATTGTTCGATGATGATAGGTGGAAGTGGGGTAGACCAGAATACTAGTGTGCATAGGCCATTGTCTATGTCTAATTCTCCTATGGATTCGTTGGGCTGCGGGATTTATGGGTCACTATCGTAGATTCTTAGTTGTTTTGGCCCTGTTATGGTCATGCGTTAAATCAAGTCCTAATCCCTAGTATCCAGTAATCGTATGCTTTCTCAGCTTCTATATTTAGGATCAATAACTGTGTGATTTTCTCAGAATATCTTACAGGTGTTCGTGCAACCTGGATTCTTAGGCTGGTATCTATATCTAGAAGAGTGTCTCCTGCATCTGGCTGTGGGACCAAAGGATCACAACCAAAGGTTTGTTCTCTTTCAAACCCTTCTACAGTCATATGAATGTTACCTAGGGTAATCTATAGTTTGGTTGATTCGACCAAAATGTGTGTGCTTGGTCGTCTTCTATGTTTAGTACGCTTTCAATCTGGGAATTAATTTGTTTGCAAGCTTACTATTGTTCGGAAGACTTGGATCTTAAGATTTTGATCTATATCGAGTTATCATTTGTGATGAGATTGGGTGAGGCACGATTGGCTTGAATACATATTCCCCTGGGCTCTCTAGGTCCCGTGATTGTCATACAATAGCAACAATGTAAAAAAAACTATAGTAAAATGAAATTTAACTATGTGAAGTATATCTATAGCATATATGACTTCTCTATTTTTTTGTGTTTTCTGACGAGCTTTACGAATTTAAGAAAGTAGCTATTTAAAATATCTAGAATTGACAGCTAAAATAACAATTTAAAACAAACAAAATAACCGAGTGTAGCTATCTGTCTGTGTAATTTGTAGATCTATTCTAAACAATAAAATAGCTTATCTAATCTATTTGCAAGACTCTCGATCCTACCTCAGAAGTGAGGAGTGAATCATAGTTTCTCAGAAACTATCAATCCCCACAGCTTCCCTGGAAATATCGAGAGTAGAATTAACTGAAATAAAGTAATTAACTACTCTATTTGATATGATTCTAACTAGAACTTTGAAAGCTAGAACCTGGATTCTGCATAACAGTGGCAAATCCGATGGTGTGTGTGATCTTGTCCCCTCAGTGTGATCTCCTTGTTCCTTCCTGTTCACGTGGATCCAGAAGTATATATTGGGATAAAGGCAGCTCAGAACACTAACTGAATACAATGCGAGTAGGAGAGGGATAGCGCAAGAGTACAGAGCTTGGCTTATGCAATTCCTAGCGGGATCTATTGCGAGTCATGCAACATAAAGCGTCCAGAACCTGAAACTATCTTGTTTGAGGATCAAAACCTGCAACTTTAATTTCTTCATATTGGTAAATGAGACTATCCTATTCCAATGGATTGGATAAAATAACAGCAGTACTTGCACAAGATGGATATGTGGCTTACTAATAGTAAAACAATGCTAACTAAGCATTCTAAGAAAAATGAAAACTAAATCTATTGCAAAGAGAAATCAGAGGAAAATTTGAGGGGCCATTTGCTTGAGCACAAGCCAACTATTTATAGCATTTGCATTTACCCAAGGTAAAATCCAAATAGAACTCTTAAACTATAAACAATGGCAAAACACTATTCCAGGGAACCAGAATCATAAATGCAAGCTTATGGCGGTGAAAGAAAGCTCATAAAATGTTGAAATTACGTGAGTTGTGTTAAAATAGCTTTTTGGAAAACGCGTAAAGGACTGCCGCTTCTGAGCGTGGCGGCGGTTACTGAGACCGCCGCCTGTTCGGTGCGACGGTCATGAGACCGCTACCCACCAGGTGGTGGTTTCATCACTGAAGAGAAAAAGGCCAAGAAAAGAGGGGAAAAGGGAAAAATAAAGCACGTGGGGGATAAGCGGGGCATGCGTGATGTTAACGTACACTTGGAGAGCTTTTATAGATCTCAAACACCTTGCGAGGAGACCTGTATCATCATTAGGGCACATGTCACGTTGTTCTGACAATACAGTACCTTACAATTTTGGGTACATACATATTGCCCCCTTGGAGAAGCATTTTAACCATGAAGAGGCGTAAACGGTGGGTTTGAGTATGGCGGTCTGAAATGGGAAGTTAGAAGTTATACCGATACATCCATGTGTTGAAATGATGCTATCCAAAATCCCGCTACCAAAGAAATGAAAAGAGAACTCAAGTGCAAATAGACACAATAGTTTGAAAAATAAACGCTAAAATAATAAGGAATGAGAACATACCATTTGTGCGGGGATAGGAACTTACCTCCGTCGGTGCTCCAAACCTGTGAAAAAGTCATTTAAAACAAATCGGACGCTATATATATGAAAGTGGGCCCATTTTCCTATTCATTTGTGCAAGTTGATTTGATTGATTTTGAGCTCTGGGACCCACGGTGACGGTTTCTTGCGTGAGTAGAGTCAAAATGTCTATGACGAGATAGCGATCATGCCTCCACGTGTGGAACATCGACCCGTGAGATCACAGGTTAGTTTTCTTCAGTTTATCCTTTTTACCCCCTTAAATTTGAAATGCTAAATATTTTGTCATGGGGGGGTAATTTTTGAAAATGTTAGTGTTAAAAGGTCCACCTAGGGGGGGCGCCTACTGGGTAGGCTTTGTTTTTAGGTAAAATGGTCATTTTTTACACTTTTTAGGCTTTTTAAGTTTAAAAACCCGCATGGGTTTTCGGACCACGACCGCCGCCCTGCCCAGGGCGGCGGTTACATGACCACCACCTGTTCAGGGAAGCGTTACACGACCACTGCCCTTAAGGTGGCGGTTACAAAACCGCCTCTCTGCTCAGGGCGGCGGTTTTGCACAGAATGCAAAAGGATCATCTGTTTGAAATTGTTTTTGCTTTTCTAGCATTTCTACGTGTTTTCGTGACTTTTCCAGTGTTACTCGGATGCTAACTTGCTCTGTTTTGTGTGTTTTTGGGTGTATGCAGGCGAGAGAGGAGTATATCCGGTGGAGTAGAGAGAGGGAGTGTGATTGGCTCCCAAGGGTACTAGATGCCCTCTCACAGGATGAGGAGGACACTCTTCAGCGGGCTGGGATACTACACATTTCACATGTGCCCCATGTTACACCATCTAGTCACATCCTTTGTGACTTGTTCTCATACTGGGATGCAGATCAGAACACCTTCCGATTGCCAGGGGTCCGCGGTGATTGGACTATTACATTGGAGAACGTCTATTGCATTACGGGGTCCTAATCATCGGGAGATGACTCACCCTAGAGATAAGCAGGTTCACGGGCACAGATTGCATAGTGGGCTACATATATGGGAGATGCAGTCATCTCCATGGGGTCGAAGAAGGGGGTTAGAGTTTGATCCATTCCTACTTTTCCCATCCCCTTACTTCGCCAGGCCATCATGGGGATCCTTGCCTTGAGACTGATCGGGGACAAGGGAGGAGACACTTTGTTATACTGCTGGTCCCCTATTATTACACAGATAGAGGGACACGGTTGGATATATGCCTAGGGAGCAGACATTCTTGGGACCACCTACCACGACTTATACAGGGTGGTCATTTATAGGGGTAGTCCTTGAGCCACCCGACCCTAGTCATGAGTTGGGTCTATGAGCACTTCATCCCCTACGGTAGAGGTGTAGAGGTGACAGACCCCGGAGCTGTGAGGGCAGCCAGATGGACAGACATGTCGGTGCTTAGAGCACCTCATCAGCCAGTTACCTCCCTGACTACTTCGACATGGAGGCTACACCATACCAGACTATGGCAGGTATATGGGGCGAGGAGGCTCTTACCTTGATCTCCTGCTCCACCACAGGGCAGCTTATTGATAGGGTGGGGCAAGTGGAGATGCACCCCTTTGGCCGAGTTCCTCAGTAGTTTGGCTTACCATACATGGGTATGCTTCCCCAGTGGCGCCAAGACACGATCGGATCCGAGAGGCTAGAGGGGGCCAGAGGCTGGGGTTCGACAATGTTTACTCTGGTGTTCCTATTGCAGCCAGGAGGATAGTACGTGCCAGAGGGAGAGTTGGTGCGCCTCGGGCACCCTTGCTTCAGATTTTCGCAGGTCTTGCCCATAGCAGCGATGACCCCATTGACATAGACTCCGAGTCTGAGGAGTTTACGAGGGAGAGACAGAGAGGAGGAGACCAGGACAGTGATCTTGAGTGGCACGACACCCAAGATATCATGTAGGTAGAGAGGGCCGAGCAAAGTGCAGAGAGGGTGACTCTGGTTTCAGAGGAGCCACTCTCCCAGGGCCATGGGGAGGATGAGTCTATTGCGGGGCTTATGTTTCTCGAGGCCAAATGAGCAGCCCCTCGGTTGGGGGCGCATCCTGGTGGGCGCTGATCCCATAGATCCATCTTGGAGGCCTGGTAATCCGAGTAAGTTACCCTCTCTCCCTTTTAATGTCCTTCTTTAGTTAGGATCTCCTCAGTTGCTATCTTGTATCTTTTAATTTCTTGTTTGGTTTCTAATTTTTTTTCTCCTTTGTTTGCAGAGACCACCAGTGAGTGGCGAGATTTGATTCACAGGGTATGCACCGATACCCTGATAATCCCCATGGAGAGGACCCACACGAGAGCCATGTACGTGGACGTTGCGGAGCCTTCAGCAGCCTGGTATACATGCGATGTCTTCGCTCCGGCCTCGGCATGTGGCCAGGATGGTATCGACTCTCCGCACAAAGTTAGCGGGGTATAGGACGGCCGAGCACCTGATGAGGAGCCATTCTCATGGTGAGACCATGGCTGCCCCTCGGGATCCAGAGCCCTCTGTGCACTCAGAGCGCCGGCATAGCTGGAGTCCTAGGCATGGGCGTGCGCCTTCGAGGGGTCTCGTAGGGATTGAGAAGCCACTTGGCTCTCGTAATTTTTTTGTATGATACATTCTTTTGTATACCCCGGGCTCTTTGAGCGTTTTGACCATGCTTAGTGCATGATGGCATTGTACATAAACATTGATCATTTATATATATGTATATTTGTTCTGGATCAAAACTCTTGGCATTCATGGCTCACTTTCTATTTCCAGTTTCCTTATGTATACTATGATGTATGTTTATATGTTTCTTTTTAGAATATATGCAATGGTGAACAAATGATGCAAGTGTTTTACTTTCCTTTTTTGTATTTCATGATGCTGATATATGATGATGTAGATATAATGTGATTTTGAATCTTAGTTTCTGTAAGCAATTTGGATACTTCATATTTGTTTTGGCAAAGTGATGAAAATAAACCAGTACGATGAACAGATAAACATGCCCCTACCCCCAACTCCACGCAACTAGTAAGATGCGAGGGCTTATCACCAAGAGTTGGGAAGGGTGCAAGTTATGAGGTGTAGTGAAATGATAGTGATGGAAGACAGATAAAGCTTTTGCGGAACCAAATTAGGACACCACAAGTCCACTCCACTTGAGTGACTTCATAGTTTTGGATGCAACTTGCTCTGCGGTTTATCTAGACTTAGACCCGTAGATGGCCACATAGTAGACAAAATCTAGGTTTTTAGGATTTTAACTCTCTTGGGATTTTGAACATCTGATTCATTTGTTTTTGACTCAAAGTTTCAAAGTTTGCATTGTTTTTGTATGACCTTTTGCATTTATTTGTCAAGAGGACCCCCTACACTTTGCCCCATGCTACTAGTAAGAAGCGTGGGTTTATCACCATGGGCAAAGCATAGGCAAGTAAGGACATTTCCATCCTTTTCCAACGCTACGTCACTAGTAAGAGACGTAAACTCATCACCAAAAGTTGGTGGGGCAAGGAAATGTGTAAAATTAAATTTTTCTGTTTGATCAATGTTTTACTTGTTTATTTGAGTAAAATGTCAGTATGTATTTATTTCCAAAGAGATATACATATGGGATAGATGTGACACCATGAAGCTTCTAGAACAGACCATAGGCAAGACACCTACCCTAAGAAGAAACCAAAAGTGAGAATAAACCTTGCAGATCTTGGTATGGTTACCGTTAAGACTTTGTCATGTCTAGCTTTATTTGATAAAATGATTTCGAGACAAATTGATGATATCATGAAAATGGAGAAGTATGATTAAAGTGTTTATGCCAACAACATCATGAGTTTGTAATGAATTGCTTTGAGAATAGATTCCTTGATCACAATTTGTGTATGAAACAAGCGGACAATATGATCCTAATCTATATGAAGATGCAATGTAGATATATATATAAGTAGTGCTAGCTGCTTATGCGTAGAACCGCTTGAGGTGCAGGGAATTGACCGTTTCGCCAAATTCCTCACCCTCTAGCATACATAAGAGGTATGTATCATTTCCATAGTCCTTCATGACTCGGTATGGGCCCAACCATTTAGGCCGAAATTTCCTTCCTTCACCGGTCTTCTTGTTGATCCAGCTATCTAGCCTTAGAACTAGATCACCTTCATATATGTCACATTCATAGACTTTCTTGTTATACTGCCGGCACATCCGGTCAGCATAGACTCTGTGCCGCTATTCAGCATCTAACCTAGCTTCATCTAGGATTTCTAGTTGGGAAAGACGTGCTTCTCTATAAGCGTCTTCATCCAGGATCCCTTGTAATGAAATGCGGAGACTGGGTATTTCAACCTCGAGTGGGAGAACTGCCTCTGCCCCGAATACTAGCGAGAAAGGAGTTGCTCCCGTTGGTGTTCTTATTGAGGTTTGGTGGGCCCATAAGGCTGGATATAACTTTAAGTTCCAATCTTGTTTGTTTTCTTTCACTGTTTTAAGGAGAATGGCTTTTATTGTTTTATTCGTCACTTCATCCTATCCATTGGCCTGAGGGTAATACAAGGAAGCCGTATGATGGCTTATTTTAAATTTATTGCATAGTTCGTGAACCTCTTCATTCTTAAAAGAAGTTCCATTATCAGAGATAATGATTTGTGGGATACCATACCTGCAAATGATTTGGTTCAAAATGAACTTGGTGATTACAGAACCAGGTACAGTAGTAAGAGGCATAGCCTCTACCCATTTGGTAAAATATTCGGTGGCCGTGATTATAAAATTATGGCCGTCTGTGGACGAGGGAGAGAATTTCCCTATTAGATCTAGGCCCCATGTAGAAAAGGGCCATGGAGTAGTGATTGGTTGCAGAGCTTGTTGCAACATGTGGATCTCATGGGAGAACTCTTGGCACTTATGACACCTGCGTACAAACTCTACTGCATCATGTTCTAAAGTGGGCCAGAAATAGCCCATTCGATGTATTTTGCATGAACGCAGTGGCATGGCGCTGAAGTGAAGTAGCCTCCACACATTCCACTTTGTGAGATTCATGGAGAATCTTCTTAGATTCTTCACGTGTCGACACATCTTAGAAGCATTCCATCGAACGCTTTCCAATAGAGCACTTGCTCTATAATGATATATTTTGCTGTGATAATGCATAGCCGCCTTCTATGTTGCGGTGTAGCCCCTTCTGGATATGTATGGTCCATGATATAATTAATGATATTAGTGTACCAGGGACACTCGGAGATAGAGGGTCGAGGTTTCGATGTAGTATACGCACTCATCTAGAAAATCTAGATCTACTAGATCACCTCCATCTAATGGGTTATCAGCTAACCAATCTACGATGATTTTTCCCTTAACTGATTTTTGATTTACAAATGTTAATTTGAATTCTCCCATTAAGGTTATAAAACGTCCAGCTTTCTTAGATAAGGACCCTTGTGTGAGAAAAGTTCACAAATGGTCCGTTTTTACCATGACCCTTGTTTCTTGATTCAGCATATAGTGTCTTAAGCATTTGGTTGCAAAGACTATGGTGAGGCATTCTCATTCTGCTTGTGTATAACGTGTTTCATAGTCGAGCAACGTTCGGCTAATGAAATTAATCACACGTTCTCTCTTGTCATTGTCTTCTTGAGCCAAAGCATGCAGGCTAGCGATATATTGGTAGCTCGTGAGTATAAAATTAATGGGTGATCTAGCTTAGGTGGCATTAGCGTAGGTGGTGACAACAAGAAACGCTTAACTGCATTAAAAGATTCATTGCAATCTTCAGTCCAATCAATGCTATAGTCTTTCTTGAGTAAATTGTTGATTGGATGAATGGCAAAACTTAAGTCGGGATGAATCTTCGGATTGCACCCAACTTTCCGAGAAATGACCTGATTCCAGATTCATCCGAAGGTGGAACCATTTTGAGGATAGCCCGAATTTTGGTTGGGTCAACATCTATCCCTCGTGACGATATGATGTAACCTAGGAGCTTCCCTCCTGTTACACCAAAGACACATTTTTCTGGATTTAGCGTGACTCCGTATTCTATCAGACATGAGAGAATGATGTGGAGTACTTCGGATGGTCACAACGCTTCTTGGCCTTAGCCAACAAGTCATCTACGTAGGATTCCACGATTTTATGAATTAGATCGTGGAATATATATGTCATAGCTCGCTGATATGTAGCACCAGCATTCTTGAGACCGAATGGCATAACAACATAGCAATAGGTTCCCCAAGGAGTTATAAATGTGGTTTTAGCTTGATCTTGTTTAGATATCTTAATTTGATTGTATCCCGAGAATCCATCCATGAGAGACAAAAGTTCAAACCCAGCTGTTGCATCAACAATGACATCAATGGATGGCAACGGGAAGTCATCTTTAGGACACGCTTTGTTGATGTCTCGGAAATCTATGCAGATGT
This sequence comes from Taxus wallichiana var. yunnanensis, assembly GCA_018340775.1. NCBI lineage: Eukaryota > Viridiplantae > Streptophyta > Pinopsida > Cupressales > Taxaceae > Taxus > Taxus wallichiana. The sequence goes on from CM031240.1 coordinate 206,255,098, forward strand.
GTATCTTCCCATTCTTCTTGAGAACGGGAACGATATTAGATACCCATTGGGAGTAATCGACTGGTTTGATGAATCCTACTTGGAGGAGTTTTATTACCTCCTCTTTCACCATGAGAGCTACCTTGGGTTTCATGGGTCTTGATTTTTGTTTAATTGGTTTTGCATCTGATTTAGTGACGAGGTTGTGCACCGCAATGTGGGGTGTAACTCCTGTCATTTCCTTATAATTAAATGCAAATTCCTTCTGATGTTCTTTGAGGATCCGAGTGTGTATTTCTACTTCCTCTAGGGTTAACGAGGATCCTAGTTTCAATATCCTTGGTTCATCTTCCATTCCGATGTTAATATCAATTGTTTCTTCGATCAAAGAGGCGTTACCCTCTTCAAACTTAGGTGGCACTGGAGGTAAATCCAAATCATCCCCATTTTCTACTGTGCATATGCTAGGTTCCATTTGTGAGGGAAGATCCATCATGGGATTTCCGAAGTAGGAAGACGAATGTGGGATTAAGGACAAATCTATCATATGATAGGAGAGATGTAGTGCCGCATAGGCGTTTAAGTAATTAGAGTGGCCATATCACTATCAACATGGTCTAGGATAGTAGATTTATTTCCATTTAAAAGAGAATTCGTCATTGTTTTTATCAATGGTTCATCACGAAGGGATACCATGAAACGGGTATCCTCTAACTCATTGCTTCGGGTAAAATGTGATGCTGAAGTCTTTATTGAATCGGCGAGAAGATTTTTCTCTCACGGGATTGCTTTAATTGATATGAAGTCAAACTCCTTGCTTAAATCTAATACAACTTATTTATAAAGTGTAAGTGCTCGACTTTGGTTTCATATATCTTAGATACTTTATTTCTTTACTAATTGCGAGTCTCCTAAGACTCGATGTTATCAACACCGATTCTCTTAGCTAAGATGAGGCCAAGGAGGATGGCTTCATACTCAGCACCGTTGTTTGTGCATTCAAAATTTAGTTTAAAGGTAAAATGTAGGACTTTTCCTTCGGGTGAAGTAAATATTACACATGCCCCCACCCGTAACGGCATCTAGCTCCATCAAAATGGAGTGTCCAATATTTGACTGGGAATATGGATGCTAGGATATCTATTGTGTTTGCACATTCTACTTCCACCATACAGAGATCCTCTGCTGGAAGAGAGCCAATGCCTAGGGAATATCCTATGCCTACTGAATCGAATGGTAAGAATATTGGTAGATCATTTTCTAGCAATTCAATGATTTTTGCAGTAGTTCCTAATGATACTATTTCTACAGTGTTAGCCTCATCTTTGGGGGTTGGGGTTGCTTTGGCTAGGCTCATAGTTTCAAGATCTGTCGTAGGTACCAACTTTTCTTTTGTTTTTGCGTCGGTAGGTTTATTAAGTTGGTTTGTTGGGAGTTCAAACTCCGAGTGCACGCCTGGTCTTTTCTTTAAGTCAGCTAGGTGTACATCAAATGGTTTTGGATCACCTTTGGCCACGAATATCTTTCCTAAATGTAAAAACCTTACTTCTTGAAATAGTGTAGAAGGGATTGCTTTCATGCGGTGTATCCATGGTCAGCCGAGGATCATATTATAGTTAGTTTCCCAATCTATAATATAAAACTCAGTTAAGATGGTTTTGGGTCCTAAGGTGATTGGCAATATTATAGTTCCAACCGAGGTGGCTTTAAGGCTATCATAGCCCCTTAGTGTGTTTCGAGTTGTGGAACAATTGGTTTCTCCATACCCTAGATTTTGAAGGAAAGAGAAGGGGACTATGTTAACTTCCACCCCATCATCAACCATTGCACACTTTACATAGTTGTTATAAACCCATACTTACAAATGTAAGGCTGGATCACCTCGGCGTGTGATCTCAGCATCTGTCGGCATTTTGTTTATCTTGAATATGAATTCGACATCCCTATCTGCCTACCCTGGAGGATGAACATCAAAGTCCACATGATTTACCTATGTTTCAGGCGGTGGAGTGATGTTAATTAAATGACCTAAACCTAATGCTTCTAAAAGAGCAGCCCTATGGGCAGGAGAGTTCTTTAGTAAGTCTAAGAATGAAATGTGCGAGAAGGTTTTTGTTAGGTCGTTAATCAAATCATAGGCTCCCATAGGTTTTACTATGATTTGTTGGATGTCATCTGCCTCTGGCAGGTGGCTTGGACTTGGCTGAGAGAAATACTCTCATGTCCTTGTTATAGCTTCGATGGGTAGCTCAGCGTCTAACTCCACTAAACCGACTACCTTAGGTCATGGCTGACTTCCTAGTTGTGGCACAACTAATGGATTTAGTGAGGTTGAGGCTTCATGATCATTATTTCCTATCATTACACCCTTTTTCATCCCGAGTTAGATTTAGCTGTTGTTATCGTGATTTGGGAGTGGATCATTAAAGATCTTGGGTGTGTTTTGAGGGGAAGCCCCCTGAAAAGGTATTTGATGTTGGTGACGTAGGATTTGCCAAAAATATATCCATGAAAAGTTGTCTTTGTTCATCTGGCAAGCGTTGTATGAATTTATTGTAGTCACGACACGTTCTAGTGTCATGGCCCCGAATTTTGTGGAAACCATAATATGAATTAGGATTGTAATTCCTAGTTTTTGGTTTGATGTGTATTGTGGCCCAAAATTTTGATAAAGCTGTTGTCTACTAAAATTTTGCGGTTGTTGTCTTTGGTTTGAACTCGGTTTTGGTACCTAGTTGAATTTTGGCTTGGACCTTGTATGGGATTTCGTTGTTGTTGTTTTTGTTGTTGTTGTCATGGATGATTAAAATCCACTGCATTGATTGTCGGGGTAAAGTTGTTGTTTCGTTGGTTGTTTATTTGTGATGGAGTATTGACAATATTTACCTTTTTAGGCTGGTTGGTTACTCCATCTGTTGTTACACCCCAATTTTTGTTAAGGATTTTAGGTCCTTGATTGACGTTCATGGTAGTGGTGTTCTAGTTGGGGGCAATTAACCTCCCGTTTGCTCCATATGTTTTGTGACCACTGTCAATTGCCGCTTGATCTATTCGAAGAGCGCTCTCAAGTACTTCATCATAAGTTCTTAATGGGAACTTTTGGACTTCTTCCTTCACTTCTCTGCTAAGCGAATGAAGGAATAAATCGCATAGTTCCATTTGATCCATGTTTGGAGCACTTGCTGAAGAATAAAGAACTATATGCCACCTTTGGATGAAATGGGTGACAGATTCATTGTGTTCTTGTTTGATGTGTAAGAACTCCCTGATTCCTGTTCTTAATAATTTGTTCATGTCGAAGGCCTTGATGAACTCTGACACGAGTTGTTTGAATGAATGTATGGAAGCCTCAGGTATTCTATAATACCAATCGAGAGCAATGCCTTCCAAGGTTTTTGGGAATATTTTAGCAACAACCCCATCCCATGGGAGTAGTTCTCGAATGGCCGTAGCGTAAGCTTTGATATGTGCATTTGGATCTCCCTCACCTTTGTATTTGGGAAAATCGGGAAGAGGTCTTGGAAGCATGATGTTTCGTATGGTGAAATCCAAGGGCTCTTTCAAATATTCTGAGTAAGTCCCTATCACATATGCTTTGACCATTGATGGTGCTTGTTGAGGGAGCGGTGGTGGAAAGGGGTGTTGACATGGCGTAGCATATTCATTAGGGCAGGGGCATAAGGAAGCCCCTGTGTTTGAGCAAACATGCTAGGAGAGGAGAACATATCCCCTTGTGGTGATTTGGAGTACATGTTTAAGTATGACGGGGTACTATCCATGAATGGATTGTTTTGTACTAGACCGGGAGGAGTAGTGCTAGAGATGGTGGGTCTAGTTGGCGTTTATTACGAATACTGAGGAGTCATGCCTAATGTGCCTACTCCTGTGAGGAGATCTACTTGGCTAGGATGGTGTGGAGGATTGGAACTTCCTGTTTGCATGAATTGTGAATTTTGACTTGCTTGGGCAAGTTCTAATCCTCTAACCTTTTCTACTAACATTGAAATGATTTCATTTGGTGAAGTCACGGTGTTTTGTCGTAGTGGTGTTTGTTGTATACCATGGTGTTGTATAGGCATGTGATATCCTACTATGAACTAATCGCTGCCCTGCCAATTTTCCCGAGGGTATTTCCCATATGCAGTGGCATAGAGGTATTTTCTTGAAAAGAGACCTTGGGTTGTGTTTTTAAACTTCCTACAGGTGGATACATACTTTGAGAACGTTGGTCATTCTTGGCATAATGTACCGAATATTCATCATCTAAACCTCGGTATGAGTCTGATTGTCTACTAATTTGTGATCTAAGTAGCATCTGAGGAGATGAACCAGATTCTCCGGTGAATGTCATATTGTTTGAGCTTGAAGGCTCTGTTTGTTGCGTTTGAGCGAGCTGATCTAACTCCTCAGTTTGAAATGATGAGTTATATCTGATTCTCAGAGTTTGTGTTGACAACTGGTTAGTTGAGTAGTTGTCACCCCATACTGAGAGTGAGGGTGATGATTGTCTATTCTTTTGGGCGTAGTATGCCTCAACACCCAAGAGGGGTCTGTCATATGCATCAAATCCTAACATATTCGGGGGGTATATGAATACCCGTAGAATAATGGGAAGGAACGAAGGTGATGGTGAAAGCTGATAAGATAGTAAAGATGAAAGAGTCTTTTAATTGAAAAAGGACTAGTAGAAATCTGACTCCAGAGTAGAAAGAAGAAAGTTCACGTTGGGTTCACCAATTTTTGTACGACGGAAAAGAGACATGCGAGCATGGCAATCTACAAGTGACTTTTCATCGCACCCAACCTCCCGAGGTCATGCCGAGATAGCCGGTGGGTATGGAATATATGTGAGATGCATAGAACAAACTAATTAGGCAATCTAATATCTTCAATACGCACTAGCGGAATTTGTGAGTCTAAGGTAAAGAAATCCCTCCTAACTTGAATCTGGTGTGATAGATCGGTCAGTGAGGATGACCGCTCAAAGGCTCTAATTAATATCGAGCTCTAGCGTGATTTGATCTATAGGTTGTGGAATACGTGGAAAATGACCTATGATAGTTTCGTGTACATCTCGAGATTGGGTCATGAATGATGGATATATTTACTTCTATGGGTGATTCTCTGGCCTAGTCCAGAATTCCCTACCTCGTTAGCTGCTGTGTCTAGCAAGGATAATTGTTCGATGATGATAGGTGGAAGTGGGGTAGACCGGAATACTAGTGTGCGTAGGCCAGTGTCTATGTCTAATTCTCCTATGGATTCGTTGGGCTGCGGGATTTGTGGGTCACAACCATAGATTGTTAGTTCTTGTGGACCTATTATGGTCATGTGTTAAATCAAATCCTAATCCCTAGTATCCAGTAATCGTATGCTTTCTCAGCTTCTATATTTAGGATCAATAACTGTGTGATTTTCTCAGAATATCTTACAGGCATTCATGCAACTGGATTCTTAGGCTGGTATCTATATCTAGAAGAGTGTCTCCTGCATCTGGCTATGGGACCAAAGGATCACAACCAAAGGTTTGTTCTCTTTCAAACCCTTCTACAGTCATATGAATGTTGCCTAGGGTAATCTGTAGTTTGGTTGATTCGACCAAAACGTGTGTGCTTGGTCGTCTTCTATGTTTAGTCCGCTCAACTGGGAATTGATTTGTTGCAAGCTTACCGTTGTTCGGAAGACTTGGATCCTAATATTTTGATCTATATCAGTTATCACTGTGATGAGATTGGGCTGAGGCACGATTGGCTCGAATACGTATTCCCTGGGCTCTCTAGGTCCCGTGATTGTCATACAAAAGCAACAATGTAAAACGAACTATAGTAAAATGAAATTTAACTATGTGAAGTATATCTATAGCATATATGACTTCTCTATTTTTTTGTGTTTTCTGACGAGCTTTACGAATTTAAGAAAGCAAGCTATTTAAAATATCTAGAATTGACAGCTAAAATAACAATTTAAAACAAACAAAATAACCGAGTGTAGCTATCTGTCTGTGTAATTTGTAGATCTATTCTAAACAATAAAATAGCTTATCTAATCTATTTGCAAGACTCTCGATCCTACCTCAGAAGTGAGGAGTGAATCATAGTTTCTCAGAAACTATCAATCCCCACAGCTTCCCTAGAAATATCGAGAGTAGAATTAACTGAAATAAAGCAACTAACTACTCTATTTGATATGATTCTAACTAGAAATTTGAAAGCTAGAACCTGGATTCTGCAGAACAGTGGCGAATCCGATGGTGTGTGTGATCTCCTCGTTCCTTCGTGTTCACGTGGATCCAGAAAAGTGTGTAATGCTAGCATCAATAGAAGTAGATATTGGGATAAAGGCAGCTCAGAACACTGACTGAATACAATGCGAGTAGGAGAGGGATAGCGCAAGAGTACAGAGCTTGGCTTATGCAATTCCTAGTGGGATGTATTGCGAGTCATGCAACATAAAGCGTCCAGAACCTGAAACTATCCTGTTTGAGGAGAAAAACCTGCAACTTTAATGGCTTCCTATTGGTAAACAGACTATCCTATTCCAATGGATTGGATAAAATAAGAGCAGTACTTGCACAAGATGGATATGTGGCTTACTAACAGTAAAACAATGCTAACTAAGCATGCAATGAAAGAAACTAAGCATTCTAAGCAAAAGGAAAACTAAATCTATTGCAAAGAGAAATCAGAGGCAAATTTGAGGGGCCATTTGCTTGAGCACAAGCCAACTATTTATAGCATTTGCATTTACCCAAGGTAAAAGCCAAATAGAACTCTTAAACTATAAACAATGGCAAAACACTATTCCAGGGAACCAGAATCATAAATGTAAGCTTATGGCGGTGAAAGAAAGTTGGTAAAACATTTAAATTATGTGAGTCATGTTAAAAGAGCTTTCCGGAAAATGCGTAAAGGACCGCTGCCCCGAGCAAGGCGGCAGATTCAGGACCGCCGCCCTATTCATGGTGGTGGTCACGAGACCGCCACCTAGGTAGGGCGGTGGTTTCGTCACTGAAGAGAAAGAGGACAAGGAAAGAGGGGAAAAGGAAAAATAAAGCACGCGGGGGCTAAGCGGGGCATGCGGGATGTTAACACACACTTGGAGAGCTTTTTCGGATCCCGAACACCTTGCGAGGAGACCTGTATCATCATTGGGGCACATGTCATGTTGTTCGACAAGACAAAGATACCTTACAAGTTTGGGTACGTACAGGAACATCTACAAAAAATCCTCTCACATCCTAAATTAAAATTCCTCATGCATACAACAACTACAAGTAATGTGACTCCCCTTACCTTATGAGTCTTTAACTTTCCTCAGCACCTACATGTGTAACATCCCAAACTTTATCATTCAAATCATGTTAATGATGCAAAACACACACACACATGATTCATTATACCTACTATAACTTAGAAATTCACTATCCAACTGTAGAAAACCTTCTAACACACCTAAGATGACTTTTCCAAGACCATACAGCTATTACACTCATTTGAATATTTAAATTCCCTTTTTGGAGGGAAAACAAAAAAGGAGGATAATTTCAATTATTCAACTCTATTTCATGATTTAATTGATTCATATGACCTAGAAGAACTCTTACATATCTCTCAAAACTCAAATAGACTCCAAGAAGTAGAAATTATGCAATGGAATAGTTGTTCAAGGATACTCCTGCATCACACTCCCAAGGTTGAGAAAAAGTGTTCGACACTTTTCTTTCTTGGTTTCATCTTCATCTTCTCTACTAATCATGGTATTGTTTCCTTGATTTCCTCATGCTCCCTTGAGTGATATCCACCTGAGTCCCAAGCCTTGTCCTTTGTCCAACCATTTTCTTTCACTTTACATATTATGATTTTCATTGTCACCTTCCTCATCTTCATGCCTTTGTGTCTTGTATCTATTGTTCCTTTCTTATTTTCCTATTTATTCTTTTCTTTCTTTGTACTTACATGCTCCATTACTATAATTAATCCTCATTTTCCCTCCTTTTGATGAATATTTTCCAACAAAAAATTCCCCATTAGTTATAGCTTCATTCTTCGCTTCTTTGTCTATTTTATTCATTAAAGTTTGTGATATCTCATCAAGTTCATCTATGCAAGGCAAATTATACTTATCCATATGTATAAATTTACTTGTATTATGCTTCTCAAATGAATTAGTAGGTTCATTTGGTACAATTTCAAGGATTTCACCCACAAAATAAGAATTATCGAGAACCTCATCATCAAGAGTACTCACCTTATGTTCATTCCTTGTTTGTAGACTCTTTGGAGAATTAAAGAGTTCTTCAATCATATAAATTTGTTCATTGAACATGAGAATGTCTTCTTCATCCATGGCCTCATCAAACTTGGGAATGTCTTGATCATCCTTCTTTGCACAAGCTTAATCTTTCCTCAAAATTTGTTCTTCGTCTTTGTAGGAGCATTCACCAATTTCCCATGTAGCTCCCCTATCCATCTCTTTGAATTCTATGTATTTTTCTTTCCTTTCTAAGCTTAATGATTTCAGGTCAACATGATCTAATACACTATAAATTCCTTGTCTAGCCACTCCCTTAGCTTGGAATTTGCCTTGGTTTTCTTGATTAGATTGTTCACTATTTTAAAAAGATCTTAGCTGCCATCCTTAGACTGATTCTCCCATCTTATCTTGTTATCTTGAACTATTCTTCACCTCAATATTCATGCATTCTTATAGTAAATTATCTTGACTCTATCTCTTTACTATCCACTTGTTATTCTTCATAACCTTAAGTTGATCTCTTATCTTCATAACAACTATTTGTTTACTCTTTTAGCTTGAACTCTTTTCTAAATCAGTTCTATATTCTCCCATAGCTTGTATATTTGAGTTTTAATCTTTGTAAAACTACCCTTTGCTTGCATTCTCCTTAGGATTCACTATTTTTGTATTTCTCTTAAGCCATATAGGAACAATATATCCATGATTTATGACCTCCTTTAGATGAGAAACTTGGTGCTTTCCCTTAGTATACTATTTCTTCCTCTTGAATTCATTAGGAGTGACCTTCAAACCTCTTTCCTCTTCTCTTCCAACCTGCACAATTTGATTTTTCCTCCACATTTCATACTTTGTATTTTCTCTTTTCTCAGCAGAAATTTTTTCTTCTCCCAAATATTCTTCACATGCCTCATGGAATGGAATTTGGTCTTCATATTCTTCATGATCAGATTTAAGATCTTTCATTTTGTCTTCTTTCCCTTGTACCTATTTTACTGTAATAATTCACCTTCAGATTTTCCCAAATGTGCTTCATTTGACCTTGTTTCAACCATTTTTAAGTCCCATGTTTCACTTTCATCAACTGTTATTTTGATACCTACAAATACCCACTCAAACATATAGTTAGTTAAAAAATAGAGCCCATAATTCCCACAAGATACTTCTGTTCATCTTTACTTCCTTGCTTTCTCTTTTATCATTCTCTTCTTCATGTAACTTCTCATGTTTCTTCACTCTTTCATGAGTTTATTTCAATATCTCTCTCTAAAGTCATCATATTTTTCTTCTTATCCTTATTCATGAGTAACTTGATAGGGAACTTTACCTTCTTCCTCAATGTCTATTCAAATCATGATCTTTATCATTGCCTCTAACCTCTCAAACATTTCCTCTGTTTCCTTTCTCCCTTTCTATAAGAACAAATATTTCACCCTTGTACTTTCCTTCACTTCACCATATCATTTTCCTTCTATCAATCCTTTATAATTTTTCCCCATATATATTTTCAATCTCTCCATGTGAACTTCAACGAATTCTCTTTCTACTTGTTCTATTGGTTTCGGAGGTCATCACCTAGGTATTTTGCACCCTAGTCTTTTAGACAACTTTCTCTCTTAGCTCCACAACTTGTCAATAATTCAATACTTCACAACTTGTAAGATACATATATGCCCCAAATCTCCCCAAATTTGATTAGTCAAAATTTTTATAGAAATATCCAAGTGTCAAAGTTCCTTGAACTTTAAAGAATGATTCAAACATCAAGGTTCTATATAGTCTTTGCTGCATGCAAAAATTAAGAAAGGTTCATTCTTTAAAGCTTGGAATTATTCACTTGAAATTTAAGAAGGATTCAATCTTTAAAGCTCACATTAATAAATGAATTTCCACACACGATACTAAATGTTGCAGAGAAAAATTTAAAATCAATCTTATACGAGTAAACAATAACCAAAACATGATATGCATGGAGGATCATACTAACAAGCCTATAAGGCTAAAAATAGGTCTATTTTTCTCAATATTTTCATTTAACAAAAAAATTAATCTTCATCAATATCTTGAATCACCATAGCCTACTTGCATTATTCACCCAAACACATAGTACTCAATTACCTTCACTATACTTACTTTCCTTGTTCTTGATCCCTTGGCCTAAGCATGCAATATTTGGTCCTCTTTATTCTCAACTCTTCCAACCCTTTCCTCCTTTCCACATACTCACATAATTTTTAGAATCAATAAGGAAATAAATTCAAGACCTCAAAACATCATGTTACTCTTCCTTTACCAAAATTGCCTTTGAACTGTGTTAATGGGCCTCATTTCGGACTATCATAAATATCTCAAAAACTAAATATGGATGATAAAAATAAAAATTTAATTTATTAACAGACTATCCTACCATGATTACTTAAAATTTTTAGGTGTTGAATCCTATAAACACAAGATATGCACTCATTCAAATATGAAAGACATTTTTTCAAACAAGTAGTATGTGTCCTCGCACCTGCTAGTAAAACACATTATATTTATAAGACTAATGATCATTTAAGGAAAATATTCAAGATACATATGAAAAGTTACATTATAACCATACGCTCTAAATTTCAACTTCTTTTTAAATCATTTACAAAAGTTATCAACTCTTTACCCGGACTAGTTTTCACAATTTAGTTTTTACATTCAACCAAAGCTCTAAATGAATATAAAAAACAAAGTATATGTCCATCCTTTGAAGCAAGATCATTCCAAGGATAAAAAAATTGATTTTCCCAAGATATAATATCACTATAAAACCCACACATAGAGGAAAACCTAATAAATATATTCACAAACAAGATAAACATAGAACTAAAATAAGCATACTTATTTTTCATTATCAAGTTCATACAAAATACTCAAACTCCTTTACTCCATGGCTCCCTTGATATCTCATTTCATTCCACCCTCTTCCCCATGAGGACCACTTTCAAAAATCCTCTCTTTCATCCTAAATTCGAATTCCTCCTCCTTGATGTAACCACTACAACTAATGTAACTCCCCTTACCTTGTGACCCTTTAACTTCCCTCACCTCCTACCTGTGTAACTTCGATACTTCCTCATTCAAAGCATCTTAATAATGTCACACACACACACACATGACTCATTAAACATACTATCACTTAACAAGAGACTATACAACATTACCAAACCTTTTAACACACATAAGAAAACTTTTCCTAGACCATACAACTATTACACTCATTTGAATATTTAAATTCCCTTTTTGGAGGGAAAACACAAAAGGAGGATAATTTGTATTCTTCAACTCCATTGGATGCTTGAATTGATTCATATGACCTAGAATAACTCATACATACCTCTCAAAACTAAAATTTACTCCCAGAAGTAAGAATTGTGCAATGGAAGGGTTCTTTAATGATGTTCCCGCATCGCATAGGTTAAGACTAGATCCCAAAAAACAAGCTGTTTGGTGAAGGATATGATCCTTATTGGTAGTATTATGAAGAATTTAGTTCGTGAAAGATAAATTTAAACCATGGATTGTGTTTTTATGTGATATTTGACATGTGTGAGGAATTTGGAAGATTGAATAATCATGGAAATGATTTTTTTCGTCTTTGGTGAATCGGGTGATTGGGTTTTGAGCTATTTTTGTGCTTCTATGGTGTGTTTGAGCACGAATGAGATACATGGATCCATTAAAAGTGATGTTATGAAATTAATGTTATGGTTTCATGTTCTATTGGTCGATATGATTGACTATGAGTTAATTTATTTATCTTTTTGAGATGAGAACAATATAAAGCAAGGGTTTTAGTTCAAATTCGAACTAGTTGAGAGAGAGAGGGAAAACGTATGACCTATGTGAGAGTCTGAAATAGGTATGAGGTTACAAGATAAATTTGAGAGAGTGTGAAAAATTATAAGGAGAGTTAGATAGTATGTGTGCAAGGTTTTGAAGCCAAATCAAGTCATGCAAGTGTGAAGAAAAATTTCTTGAAGAAGAGATGTTTTGTGAGCTGACTTAGTGATATCCTCAAATTTTTATAGCAACAATACATCACATATCTTAATATAAAAGGTGTTTGAGTGGGTTCTTGATAATCTTAGGAGTTTTATCCTCCTTTTGGATTTTTTACTTCACTAAACTCGTGACGGTGATCCGTCTAGGTTTGGTGCTCTACTAAACTATGGGCCTCGGTGCTCCTTGTGATGTTGGTTCTTCACTAAATAAATTTTATTTGAGTAATATAATAAAAAAATTTAGTGGGTTTTATTATTCTTGAGTTTTTCCCACTTATATCTTGTGTTCATGTATCTCTTTCATGGTTATGCTCATTTAAATGAATTATTAAGCACACATTGATGTATACTTGAATGGATTATTATTTAAAGCAACTAAATATGAATTGTTTAAAGTTTTGAGGGTCATATTCACCCCATCCTCTCAGTCCATTGTGGTTCCAATAGCTGGTATCGAGCATGTCAATTTAGATACGTATAATCACTTTAAAGGAGATCCATTGAAACATAAAGAACCACATGAAAAGATATTCAAGTTGAAAATATTCCTAGGATCAAAATGAGGGATTAGTGGAATCTTCTAAGGGATGATATATTGGAAGCTATATATAATATATGGAATTAGCCTCCATCTATATTAGACATGAGATCTGTGAAGATGAAAATGAAGATCATGATATATTTTTGGTATTCGTAGGACCAAGAACAAAAGATGACAAATTTTAGATTACTCATACTACATTTCACATCCAAGATGAGTATCTGATATGGTTTATTGAAAGTGGATGCTCTACTCATATGAATGGAGATAAGAAAAAATTCATGTCATTGAAGATAACTACATCGGGTAAAGCTAGGTTTAGAGACAACATAGATATAAGTATTCTTTGGAAGAGGCACTTTGAGTGTACGCAATGTGAGAAATATTACTAGGAATGTTTTGCATGTTGAAGGTCTCAAACACAACCTTCTAAGTTTTAGTAAAATGTGAAAACAAGGTTATACTTTGAATTTTGACGAAAAAGGATGTAAGATCATGAATAAGGATTTAGGAAATATTAAAGGGAGAGTTATAAGGAATGGAAACAAATTTTATTTTTATAATGAAATAAAAAGAGAAAGGTGATCGATGAGAGTTGGTTATGGAAAAAGAGATAATGAGACTTGAACTTTACAAATGTGATCAAGGTCAGCTCAAAATCATGTGTAAAGAACATGTAAATCATATGTAATCTAAAATACATTATTTTTAAGGCTTGTCTACATGGTAAGAAAGCAAGAAGAAGCTTTAAGTCAAAAGAACATCATTTCAGCTCAAGACCTCTAAAACTCACTCATATTGATTTATGTGGACCTAGGAGGACTGCTAGTTTTTCTTGGTGAGTATTTATCTTATGATTTTTATTGATGATTACACCATATTCTCTTGGGTATTATTATGATTATAAAAATTAGAAGTGTTGGATAGTTTCAATGATTTTAAAGAAAAAATGTTGAGAATCAAGAAAATGGGAAGACCAAGTTTCTTAGATCTAATAGAGGAGGGTAAATTAATTCTAAAAACTTTAATTTCTATTATGAATTCCATAGAAGTAGACGGTAATTCTCATTGTAAGAACCCCTCAACAAAATGGAGTTGTAGAAAGGATAAACAAATCTGTTATGGAGATCGCTAGAACAATGCTAAGAGAATCCAAGTTATTATATGGTTATTGGAAAGAGATTGTTAATATGGGTGTGTACATTCTCAATAGATGTCAATTGATAATAAATGGTGACAAAATATCTTCGAGTTGTTAAACGAAGACATGCAAATGTGGAATACTATAGAGTGTTTGGTATAAAGTGTTTTATCAACAGATGAAGATGAAGGTATCTTTATGGGGTTCTCATAAATATATTTCAGCTTATAGATGCTACAATAAAAGATTACAACCGTGGTTGAAATTTCTAATGTGAGGTTTGATGTATCTTACCCTATGTAGGTCAATTCTAACACAAATGGATTCTTTAATGATTTATAATTAAAGGAAGATGAAGAACCCGTTCATGCCATTTTTGAGCTTGCACCGTTTTGCCCTAAATTTTCCTTTGGTTTGCATGATCTGGAACATTTTTTCTCTTAAATTGGTGGTCTGAACTTTTCCCTCAAGTTGATTGCCTTGAAATGCTCACAAACTTGTTGTTTTTCCCCAATTTGAAAGAAATCTGCATGTGTGCCCTATTTTATGCCCTAATTTTTCCAAAATCTGCGAGCTCTGTCATTTTTCCTTTTTTCCCAATCGTGGAAGTTTAAAATTGATCGATTTGCACTTGTATGCCATTGAAAATCCAATTCCATGATAAAAAATTCTTTAAAAACATGTTTCATTTGGTTTAATTTTGAGAAATTTGTCATCCTTAGTGAAAAAATCAAATTGTAGGGAATCCTGGCATTTTCTATGTTTTAATGATCAGACGGGTGTCATTTTCCTGTCAATTTCTTCTTCAGCATTCATTGGAAATTTCCACATTTTTCGATGGTCATACGGGCGTCCTTTTCTGTCAAATTTTAGCTCAAAAATATTCTCCTACGTGGCCGTTTGTGATTATACATGGTTCGGCGGGACTGCTCGAGCAACTTAGCATTTTTTGTGTTTTTAGCAAAAGGTCTAAATTGTCCCATGCAAGTCCGTAGGCCCTCACCAATCAGAGGGTGACATGTGGCAGTTAGAAAAGTCAAAACAGTGGAGGGGCGGAGCTGCGGAGGTATTTGAAGTTTTTTTCCTTTTGGGGTAAAAATGTTAAAGTGATGAAAAGGTCGCAGCCCGCTAAGTTGAATTAATGCCTTGTTCGAATTTTTTTGCTCATGATGGAAAAGTAGAGGTTTAGGCTTTCGGGGCAATTTGGAAATTTTTCCTTTTTGGAAAAATGGACTAAAATTCTAAAAGGAAGCACGGCCCCAACAAAGAGGAAATTTGAAGCCTCAAGCGGATCAGTGGGCCACCGGAGGAAAAAGGAATTTTTTGACTCTTTGGAAAAATGGGTTAAGGTAAAAAGTGAAGTGTTTCTCTATAGTGAATCAACAATCGCCACGTGGCAGGGAAAGGTGGAGGTGTGGGAGTGCAGAGGAAATGGTGAAAATTTTCCCTTGTGGAAATTTTTGTTAAAATATAAATAAGAGTGTTGCCCCGCACCAATCAGTAAGGACGTGTGTCATGTGCGAGGGAGGTGCCACGGAGGAAGAATGAAAAATTTTCCTTTTTCCAAAAAGAGGCAAAATGTTTAAAATTGAGCCGCGACTCTGTATCTAGTTATATTGTGCCACGTGTTAGGGACTCAATCGGAGATGCGGACCCATGGAGATAATTTGGAAAACTTTCTTTTTTCCAAAAAAATTGGAAATGTGTAGAATCAGTCCGTGATTCCAAAGGGGCCCACTTTGGAACATGTGTCAGACCAATTTTCAAAGGGTAGAGAGGCAGAGAAAAATGTCAAATTTTTACATTTTTCCAAAACTGTTAAAATGTCAAAAAGTGATCCCAAGCCCATTTCCAATCACATTGTGACACATGGATGGCTCAAATTAAAGGATAAAGGAAGATCAATGGTAATTGTGCATTTTTCAGTTTGGCAACCATTTGAGCTCCAGGAAGCATGGAAATTCCTTTTTTGCATCAATTTTCATCAAATTTTTGACAAATTCTTTTTCGTTTGTGCTTGCAAGGACCAATGCAATCAGTTTTGAGGATCAATTTGAAGATTTGAGATGTTTTTGAAGTGAATTTTTCCCTAACCTGTCAAAAACGTGAAATATAAAATCCTAAAGTCAGCAGAGTCAAACTTTGGAGGGATAAGGATGAAATAATGAAAGGAAGGGGATCTGCATGCTTTGAAGATGAAAAATGTGCCTCCACAATGGATTGATATGAATTTTGTAATGATTCATCTCTTTTTGAGACAACTGGTAACTTTTTGGATGTGTTCTATTAAACGTCCCTATCTCGTGAATCATGAGAAATTTTCGTAACAAATTTGATCTTTCGGCATATTGTTTTCTTTGGAAAGAAGGCTCAAAGGAGATTGAATGCTATATATTGCATGAATTTTTCATGCAAAGTGTTGGAAGAGTTTAAAAATCTGGAAAACTAAAAATTTCACGGGAAAATCTGGCAAGAAGCCCATTCTCTGAGAAACCACATGAGAACCATTTCTAATTCCTTTTTACATCAAATTTGTATCATGTTGAGTTGGTTTTAGTTGTAAATCCATCAACAAGCTCTGAGTTTGTTCTTGAAAAATTCCCCTGCTGATAAATTTGATCATTTATGGATTATTTTGTGTTGTCTCTTAGCAAAATTTGCATACACTTATGTTTCAGAATGCATTTCAAATTTGTGTTTCTTGTTTCTTGTTGTAGTCTTGTGTTTAAAATCTCTCTTGATCAAACCTGATCTCATTCCTTGTGATTAGTTTAGTGGCATTCTAAATCTCACATTTAGAAGAGATTTCATTTGATAAAGAGATAAACAAATTTAAAATCACTTTACTTTCCTTGATTTCAGAGATTGTTTGTAAACCTTTGGGTGCACCTTAGGTCATGATTAAATAGTGATTGCTAAATGCTTCATTGGTTCATTCTAACTCAATATTTTGTGATAGATCATCAAAGATTGTGTGGAAAAGTGCATATTTGGGCCTCCATTTAATGCACATATCCTGGTTGTGGGATGGTTAACCATTTTTATACTTTCTTCTGTTAAGTTTCTCCATATTTTGTTGAAATCCTCAAAGAGTCTGGTGGACCTTGGTTTTTCTTGTCTAAAATCCCACCCAAAAATCATTAAAAACAACTAATCCTACCCTGTTTTACCCCTCGTTTTGACTCGTATACCCACAAAAGATTAGAATCCATTTTCTAAAGTATGCAGAAAGATGCGGGATTTCAAAATATTTTCATAACCCTTGCCTTGCATTGAAAGTATCTCTATAACTGGAAGTGACAACTTGTGAAAGTCAGATTTGGAGTGTTGATCATATTTTCCCAAGGCCCTTTTCATACTATTTTCACAAATTGAGGGATATATTCATCTCCTTCACCATTGTAGGGTAAAAAAATAGGTTCTCTTACCTTGGTTGGAAGGCACAACCTAAAACAATTAGGATAAGATCAAGTCCTATTTTAGTGCTATCCATCTCTCCACAAATATGAGTGCCAGTTAGATCATATCCCTGGCTACAAAATGACACACATCATGATCCCTATGTCTTCAAGCTTCATGCCATATCTTTGATGCTTCTCGACCGAAAAGGAGAACACATTTGGCTACCAACACCAGTGGCACCATTTTTTTGGGACATTCTTAGTTCAATCTAATCCATGTGCATATATATTTGAAATATTTGAATGCATATCAAACCTTGGTAATGTCCCTTGCAAGTTTTGTGCAATTATATTGTTAAATCATCATTCTATACTCAGATTTACAAGGTGTATGCAAAGGTTTCAAACTCGTCGATAATTTTATCAATTTCTAGCAAGAATAGTTACGGTTCATTTACATTTTCGGTTGATAGATTCAATAAAAGAAGGTATGATCTATAAGTTTTGGCAAGATTTTCAGTGTTGATAGGTATTTGACACAGTATTTTAGTGTAGTCCATGAATTAAGGCTTCATACTCACTATATTGTGTGAGCGTCATTCGCTTCAAACCACCAGACAGGTCAAAAAGTGAAGAGGATGTTGTCCTACTACTACAGAATGATCAAGAACAACCAGCTGATGATGCACCCATTCCATGTTGGACTCGAGACTTAGTGCATTACCTCCAAATAGGCTTGTGCCCTCCATAAGTGAGCAAGGCGAAGAGGAGATACCTTAGATTACAAGTTATCCCGTATGTACTCATTAATGGTATCTTGTTCAAGAAAGACATCCATGGTGTTCTATTAAGATGCATTGGAATAGGTCAAGTTGAGAAGATCTTACACGAGTTCCATGACGGGGAAGCAGGAGGCCACTTTGCTCCACGAGTGACAGCTCTCAAAATCATGAAAGCTGGTTACTATTGGCCTACCGTGTTCAATGATTGCTACTCATGGGTCAAGAAATGCAGGAAATGTGCATTCTTCACAAGGAAAGAAAGGTTAGCAGCGCTGCCCCTTCATCCAATTTCAGTGGATCAGCCATTCATGCAATGGGGATTGGACTTCATTGGGGTTATCAATCCCAATTCAAGTCAAGGCCACAAGTGGATACTTACAGCAACAGACTATTTCACCAAGTGGATTAAGGCGTGGCACTAAAGGGAGGTAAATGAATCCAATATCTTAGATTTCTATGAAGGAATAGTCACGAGGTTTGGTGCCCCTGCCACTATCATATCGGACAATGCATTGGCATTCCTTGGCACAAAGATCACTGAATGGGCTGTCAAGAATTGTGTGTATCTCAGCACTTCATCGAACTATTACCCTCAAGGTAATGGCCAAGCCGAGTCTACGAACAAGAACCTACTAAGAATCATCAGAAGGACTCTCGATGAGAATCAGAGGACTTGGCACTCAAAGCTCAAATCTGCCCTATGGGCCGATAGAATCACACCCAAGAGGTCTACAGGAAGCTCTCCATACAAGCTTGTGTACGGGAAAGAAGCAGTTCTACCTATATCACTCGAGTTGCCAGCATTAGAACTCATGAAACAGTTGGAACTGGCTGAGTTTGAACCTATGGAAATCAGGTATGCAGAGCTGATGGAATTAGAAGAGACAAGAGAGCACGCAATGCAGACCATAGAAAAGGATAAAGCATTGGTCAAAAAGAGTTTTGACAAAAAGCTAAGGCCAAGATATTGCAAACTGGAGATTTGGTACTGAAGTGGGATGCTGATCGTGTAAAACCGGGAAAGCATTCCAAGTTCGATGCCATTTGGAGTGGCCCATACATGATCATTGAATGTAAAGGTAGCAATGCCTTCCAGATGGCTAAGTTGGATGGTGAAGAATTACAGATTCTAGTTAATGGGATCTATCTCAAACGTTGCTACTAGAAAGATAGCTTTTCACCCTTGTAAATATTAATTTAGAATTTCCATTCCTCTAAGTGCTTATGCACAGATCATTGTTAGAGTAATTTTTATTCCCCTAATTGCTTGTGCACATGTCCTATTGTTTCTAGTATGTGCATGTTTGCAGTTCATCGAGCCTTCGAAAATAATTACAGCCGCAAGAGAGCCAGCTCAATGAATGTTTCAATAGCTCAAGGACACAGGTTTCAAATTTCAGATCAGCTGAGAGGTTATCAAACAGACTCCATGCCCAATGGATTGCTACGAGCAGCTGGCCATTCTTCATCTGACAGGCAGATAACCCCGCTAAGTCGCCAAAATTGTTATCCAAAATTCACCCCCCAAGGTAATTTTGATAACATGCATCAGATTATTCAATCCCGAGAAAGTATATTGATTCAAGGAAAAAAATCATGTTTCTGGGGTCCCCTCAGGCTTCTTTCTAACTCTCCTGTCCAAGAAGAAAACCCAACAAGTTTTAAAAATGTGAAAAAATTGCAAAATCCAAGCTGGGGCTGAAAAAATGAAGAAAATCGGCTAAGTCTTGTCCTAGGCGGTCCTTGGGACAGTTGGGACGTTGGGGCACGAATTGGCCAAAAAGCTACTAGGCGGTCTGCGCAACACTTGGAGCACTTGGGACATCGGGATGCGAGGGACGCGAAAAGGTGAATCGGCCGAAAGAGGGAAAAAATTGCCTAAGTCTTGTTTCAGACAGTCCGGGACAGTTGGGACAAAAGTACATGGATCGGCCGGTTTGGCGCAAGTCAGTCCATTTCGGGCGGTTCAGAGAGATTTGTCCCAGGTAGTCCGGGACAGTTGGGACAAAAGTACGCGAAGGACGTGAACTCGGCCAATTTAGCCGAAACAAGAGAATTTCATCTGGGACATTTGGGCCAAAGGGACGCGTGGGACGCGAAAAGCCGAAAGAGCCAAGGGCGAATGGAATTTCGCCGCGTGTCTTCACCACAAACAGGAACAAGGAAGCCCGAATCAGGTGGTTCAGAGACATTTGTCCCATGTAGTTTGGGACAGCCGGGCCAAAGGTACGCGAGGGACGCGTGGGATGCAAAAAGCCGAGAGAGCCGAGAGCAAATCAAATCTCACCACGTGTCTTCACCTCATTGGCCCGGCTGGAAAATTTTGAAATTTTTCCAAAGGCAAAACAAAAGGGAAATGTTCGGGGAAGGGCCTGCGTCTAATGAAATCTTGCCATGCGGCACTTAAGTGGCGAGTGCGCGGGAGGAATGGGAAAATTTTCCCAAAGTGAAAAATACTAAATTTCCAAAGGACAAAGTGCGCCCCTCGGCCCGAGCCAATGAAATGGTGACACGTGTCCAAGTGGCAAGAAATAAAGGAAGGGCCCAAAAGGAATTTTCAGAGGATGAACCCGTGAATGAATCAGATCCCGACACGTGTCATCCAGTGGCAGAGCGTGGAAAAATTCAAATATTTTCCCGCCGATCCGTTCTGTCCTATTTTTGCCCTAAATCTTGGATCGCCATAACTTTTGATCCGAGCTCGATTTTCACATTCTTTATATCAATGGAAAGCTGGTGAAATTCTCTACATGATTCCAAGGTAAATCTTGCATTTTGGTTCATTATGGAGAGAGAAAATCAAAAACGTCTCTGGCGTGTGGTAATGGCCAGAACTGACGTTTCAACAACCAGCTTTAATGCAAAATACAGTTCGCCGCTTTTGCTAGGGTTCTCACCCACCGCCATAATGAGATGAGTTAAATGCAACCTAGAAGTGGTTGGGGTAGATCTAGATTTCCTCTCTCTTCCCTCTCTCATTCTTCCTATAAATTGTAAGGAGGGGCTTCTTTCTAAAGGTCGAACATTCTTGTTTTGCCCCTCCCTTCTTCTCTTTGGCAGGCGAATTTGTGGAGTTCAAACCTCCCATTCAAAAATGTAATGCAACCTTGCCTCTTGGAATTTTTAGTGTATTGTATCGATCTTTGAAGCAAGTAATGCATGTCTGTGGATGATTCTCAACCCTCTCTGTGTTCATTTGCATCCTCCTAATCTTTCACCGCAAATTTTGTTATCTCAGTGCATGATCTTGCATCACATTTGAATGGTTTGTGTTTATTGGAAAGATAGGTGTTCTTCATTCCTCGGTGCATCACCTCTGTTATCTTAGGTTTATTTTATGCATCTTCTTACCCTGTCTCCTTGGCAAGATTAGATTAGGTTTTAAGTAAACCCTCTGCATTTTCGTGTGTGATCCGAACAAAGGAATAGGAACCAGCCTTCTCTCGGAGATTCCTTTCTCATTTTGCAAGACCCACACTTGGAGAAAGGATTCCATGTTGTGCAATCACACCTGGATGCTAGTATGATCAACCTAGAAATCGATCAACATCCGTGGGTGTTGTGATTTGGTGATAACATATCCTAATGTTGTGCCTTAGGATGTTGGAAGTATATTGTGAAAGTTCTAAGGGAATAATTCCATAACAGGTGATCAGCATTTGAAACTCTTTATTAATATGATGGAAGATTTTGAAATTTGATTTGAGGATGTCTACATTAAATTGTTTGTTCACACTTTAGAGGAGGATGTTAGGGATTGGTACAAGGCTCTACCTAATAATTCTATTTATTCATGGATTGAAATGTAGAATGCATTGATTACATAATATGGTGACAAGACCGATCCTAGATTTCTCTTGTCGAATTTGATAATATCAATAAGAACCCCAATGAATCGGTTCATGACTTCAACACAAGGTTTAACAAAAATTTGAGAAGGCTGCCTATTAATTTGAGGCCATGTGATCAGTCATACTTGATCAAATATGTAGATGCATTTGATAAGAAGGCAATCTACTAATTAAGAGACAAAAACCCTACTAATTTGAGGTAGGCCTTCACCATGGCACCGCCAATTGAAAATAATATCAAAGAAATTGGGAAACCTCTCAAAAGAGATGGTGTGAAGTTGATAAACCCTAAAAATCCTCAAGCTAGTAAGGGTGTTTATTTGGAGGAGGTTGTGAAAATTTTTGCAAGGGCTGTCAAAGAAATCTCATACAAGTTAGCTCGAGAAGAGAAGGGAATTGGGTAGACTTCACAAGGTCAGCAAAAAGCACAAAACCATGATAGATTTCCAATCATCGTAGGGGTGATCAAAGATCTGATGATAGAGGGAAATGACCCATGGGGTCTGTAAATAGACATCCTCAAGCATGTGAAGGAAGATTGTTACCCGATCCCCTAACTACTAGGGTTGTTGTTATTGAGGAAGTTGTTGATATTGATTGGTGTGATAGGTGTTTTCTGCCCCATCCTCCATGTGAAGTGGACTAGCAAGATGGTGAAGAAAATAATGATGATAGTAATGATGATTATATCTACATGGTGGGTTTTTCTTTAGGCTCACAAGAAGGAGCAACATCAATTGCGGTAATAAGTGCAAGGACAGCTGCAACCTTTTGGGATTGCACCAAATGGGTACAAGTCCTTCTTCTCTCTTATACTCTTGAGGTAGATGTAGTGCAAGCTTTTGAAATTCCTAACAATGACTTTGAATACTTAAGAGCTTTGATGATTAAAAAGTATGATGGTGGTATCCCTTCAGAGGAATATAGACAATTGTTAATGAATGTTGTTGTGGCTCAAGAGAAAGAGTATAACACTAGGAACAAGGTTTTTAAGGGAGTTGGGCCTCAAGCCAAACCTAAAACACCCTTTCTTACAAGTATTCCCAAAGAAGCTCCTAGAAGAGAAACACCTACCAAAAGCTCTGTTGTCCCAAGCAAAAATTACATTCCTCTTCATGCCCAAGCTGCTAAAAATCCCATGCCATCTAATGAATCTGCTTGTTTCCTTCCAATGCTGCCTTGCCAAAGAGTGTTCCATATGACATAGCCCAGGTATTGAGCCAAATCAAAGTGAGTGTTCCAATCATTGAGTTGCTTAGGATTCCTGAGCACAAGAAGAGAGCATTTGAGTACTTGTGATTGAATGAGGAGAACAATACCCTAAGCAGAAATGGAAATGTTGTTGAAACTCCTCCTCAGATCATTACAGACCTTGAAACACCACCAACATTAGAGGATCTTGGAAAAACACCTGAGGTATACTTGGGGACATCCTTGGTTGATTCCCAATTAAATTTTGATCCATTCTTTACAACTTTGATCATAAAGGATAGACTACTTCAAATTTGTATGTTTGATTCGGTGCATCATGCAATTTTATGCCTCTATAAGTCATGAATGATTTGGATATCAAAGTGACAACATCCTATGGAAAGTTTATTGCCATGGACTCAAGAGAAATGCTGGTAGTTGGTTGTGTGAAGAGTTTTGTGGTACAATTTGCAGCCTATCCGGGTAAGAATTTGAAACTTGATGTTGTGATTATTGATTTCCCGCCAAATGGGGTATGCTTTTCTCAAGAAAGTGGGCTGCAAGTGTTGGTGGGACTATTCAAATGGACATGTATTTTTCCACTATTCCCATTGAAGGAATCCTTGTAAATCTCTATGGATAAAAGAATATGTTACACCTTATTGAAGTTCACAACAATGCTTCCTATGAGGTGTTGTTTGTTGATGTAGATGCTGATAAATTTTATGGGTTTGTTGATGGCAAAGAACACAAGATTGATCAGTCAAAGTGCCTTGAATAGGTAGGTTCCCCTTGGACCTTTCTATTTGATGGAGTTTTCTCCAAATTTAGAAATGGTGCTGGTATAATTCTGATTTCTCCTAGCTTGGAAGAGTTTGTTTTTTCCTTCAAGCTTAATTTTGAATGTACTAACAAAATTGTTGAGTATGAAGCCTTGTTGTTGGGTCTAAGAATTGCAAGGAAGTATGGTGTCAAGAACATCATTGTAAAAGAAGATTCAGAGGTAGTTTTCAAATAAATAAGAAAACTATATGCTACAAAAAATTAGCAGATGAAATAGTACAAACATGTAGTTTGGGATCTAATTGAGATGTTTGATTCCTTCAACATTGTGCATCATGACAGAAGTTTTAATGTTGTTGCTGACAAGTTAGCAGTGTTTGGGTCAAGATTTGGAAATTGCACCATTTCACCTTATTATGAGTACTGATATTGAAGTGTTAACTAGGCCAGCTATCCCCTGACAACATCCAACATTAGCAAGTGTTTAATGATGATTCTCAAGTGCAAAGGTTCTTAAAAATCAAGGTGAGTTTGTAGATCGAATATTGATTGGCAACCAATGGTGTGTGTGACTCAAGGAAGAGAGACTTTTTATGGAAAGGATATTATCCAATTGAAAACTAACACCATTTCTAGAGGTCTTGTTGCACTTGAGTCAAATTTTTACAATGTTGATTGCATCATCAATAGAAACATGTTTGCCTCAAGGGATGTGGAAGATCATAACTTGGGCACTCTTGATAAACCAAGAAAAGTTTTGTTGGGCGTAAATCTAAACAAAGAAGAAAAACAGTCCTATGTTCAACTATTAAATAAATATTAGGACTATCTTGATTGGTCTTATTCATATTTGAAAGCATACAAAGAGGACTTGTTTCACAATGAGATTCCTCTTGAAAAAAATGCCAATCCCTTCAGACAGAAGAGAGGCTAATTAATCCACTCCTCTCAATGAAGATGCAAGATGAATTGATGAAACTCGAAGGAGGAAGGGATCATTTAGCCCATAAGTTATTCATCTTGGGTTGCAAACCTTGTGCTAGTCAGAAAGAAAATGGAGATGTCAAACTTTGTGTAGAATTCAGAAATATAAATAAAGATTCATTGAAAGAAAATTATCCTTTTCCAAACATGGAAAACATGCTGCATGATTAGTGAATTGATCTAAATTTTTTTCCACCTTGGATGGTTTCTCTGGCTACAATCAAGTTGTTGTCAAGGAGTCAAAAATATTTAAAACTTCCTTTACCACTCCTTGGGGAACATATGTCTATGTAAGAATTCCTTTTGGTCTCATGAATGCTGGAGCTACCTTCTAAAGAGAAATGGATGTTGCTTTTTCTTGGTTACATAAATGACTTCATTACAGTTTATTAGGATGATGTGACTGTGTTTTCAAGGAGTAGAAAAGATCACTTGCAGCACTTGGAAAGAATGTTGATCAAATGTAGAGAATATGGAATTTCTCTCAATCCAAAGAAGTGTCATTTTGGGGTGCAAAAGTCCAAGTTGCTTGGTCATATTGTTTCAAAGGATGGTGTCATGATTGACCCTGAGAGGGTAGAAGTAATCAGCAAGGTTCCAATTCCAAGAACAAAGAAAGGAATCCAATCCTTCTTTGGGAAAATAAATTTCATTAGAAGGTTTGTGTCTAATTTTTCTTAATTGAATCTTCCTATTACATGCATGTTAAAGAAATACCAAGTTATCAAATTGGAGGAGGCTGCTATTCAAAATTTTGAAGGAATCAAAGAAGGCATTGAAACATGCACTGTCTTGGAAGCTCTAAATTACGGGAAGCCTTTCCAAATATTCTCCTTTGCTTCTCAAAATACCATTGCATATGTTTTGTTGCAAAAGGATGAATATGGGGCTGAGAGGCCTATTTCCTCTTTAGCAAGGCTTTACAAGTTCTTGAGTTAAAGTACACAATCATGGAAAAATAAGCATTTGCTTTCGTGAACGCAACAAAGGTTTTTAGGCCTTATATCTTAAGTTCAAAAGTTGTTTCTTATGTTCCCCACACCATGGTAAAATAAATCTTATCGAGATGGAGATATTCAGCAAAAAAATGTAGATGGGTGAAGAAGCGCATGAATATGACATGGATATCCAAACCACAAAGATGGTGAGAGGTTTGAGTCTTGCTAAGCTCATGGTGAGAGAAAATTGAAGGCGTGGAAGTGAATGAAGTAGAGGAAGAAAGGGCAGATGTTCTTGAGAAGTTGGTAAGTTATGAGTGGTACAAGGATGTAATATTTTACCTCGAGACACCTATGCTTTGCACCGATCATTTGAATTAAAATCAGAAAATATCCTGAAGCTAGTTTCTCAAAATACATCATCACCGACTTTGGGCTGGCTTGGAAGAACCCTAAAGGTGTCCTCTCGAAATGTTTAACTGAAGATGAATCTCCCAAAATAGTTTTTGATTTCCATGGGGGAGTTTGTGGAGGAAACTTTTGGAAGGGTTACAACACAAAAATTTTGAGAGCTGGTTATTAGTGTCCTACTGTCTTCAAAGATGCAACCCGCTTGGTTAGAAAATGTGAAAGTTGTCGGCATTTCTCCGGAAGAACGAAATCTTCAGGATCCCTTCCTTTGCAGCTTATATCAATTGAGTCTCCTTTTAAGAAATGGGAATAGACTTCATTGGTGAGATTTCAATCCCTTATAGTCTTTGAACATCAGTGTATCCTTAGAGCCACAGATTACTTCACCATGTTGGTAGAAGAAATCCCCACCAAGAAAGCAACACACCAAGTTGTTATGGACTTCTTGTTGAATCATATTGTTGACAATTTTTACACTTATGCAAAAATGGGAAACTTAAAAGTTCATTGTTATGATGAAAATCATGGGTGAAGTATACCTAAGGTAAGGAAGGTTTGTTGTTATTAGTTACTACTGAATTAATTAATGATTAAGTGAAATATGTAGCTATGTGTGTTGTTACAAAATGTAACAGATCACATATTTTGAAATTTCATGATACATTCAACAAAAGAACTCAAGGGCCCGAAAGATAGCTGTGTTTTCTTGATGAAGACACTGAATTACAGAGTAGGTGAAGTGTTGAGTATTGGGAAAACAAACATAAGTGTAGATTACAAAAATTAGAGTTCATTATTGAATGTTACAGGTTCTCATTGATGTTCTTTCCTTCATGATTAAGACATTCAATTAAATGACTGAGTTGTTTAGTTCGTCATACAATCCATACAGAAAGCTAAAATGCAGGAAGAAATATACAACTCATTTACAGAATTTAAAGTTTTATTCACAAGGAAGGTCAAATGTTTCCCACACAAGCTGTGGGATGTGACTAAAAAGTAAAGTACATCTACTAAAGTAAGAGGTACACATGCATGAAATAGAAAGCAAAGGAGTATGAGTGAACCCATCATTGCCTTTGTATATTCTTCATTGTGCAAAGCATCTCCTTGCTAGCTCCTTTCATCTCCATTGTAGAAGGCATGGTACCTGAAAAGTAAAAGAAAGGAATCATCAATAAAGAGCTCAGGGTTAATCCATATTCCTACACTGCCTAATTCGTGCATATGGATCTCTAAGCAACAAGAGATATAGATTACTTGAAGATCAAACTACATAGCTCACTCAGAAAGAAGAAATAGAAAAGAGAATAAGAAACATGGACATAAGAGAGGCCAAAAAGCCTAATTTTTTCACTATTTTCTTAAAGTGTGTAGATATAGGTTGCAGCCAAGAAGAAAGAATCATTTACATGCTGAAAAAGGAGGACCAATGTAATCGAAACCGAGATATTCTCTACAAATGGAAGAGGTTACAAAAGACATAACAAATAAGATGCTTGTAGACAAGGTACATTTTCTAGATTTCATTCAAAGGAAAGGAATTTTGGGAAAATTTTGACAGGGCTTTGCCATGAAAAATCAACATTTCAAATTTTCCAACATGCTAGAAATGTTACTTAAAGGAAATAAAACATCTATATCAAAGAAAAAAAGTAACAAAGATCTTAACAAGCATCGAGTCAAATCTTATGCCTAAAGAAACATTAAAACAGATGAACTTATTGTAATTTCTAGAAAGCACATACAAGATACAGAAAATAATATCTCATAGTACAAGATCAAGAACAATAAGAGTTGCAGCAGTTTTTGAAATTACAGATTTCTCATGAGGATGGAAAAGAACCAGAAGCAGATCAAAATTCCACCAATGACAACTATGGAGCCTCGTTGTTTTGACATAAGATTGCAAGATCAAGCTAAAACTGCAAATCAATGGATACTTTTATAGTTACCTAAATGCAAGTACTTCATTACCAATTTGAATCCTAGAGAGAAAACTATGCATAGTAATGGTTCTTTTCAGTTGACTAATTTTACACAAAGACCAAGCACATACTCTCATTCAATTTTAGTTAGAATTACACAGAGTATTGTAAAGTGTTGCATGTTTAAGAAGACTACAATCATTATGACATATTCTCATAGTAATTCATTCAAGTGACTCAATAAAGAACAGATTTTGAAGTCTCAAGAATACAGTCAAGAAATGCAATCATTATATTTTTCAAATGGAGGAGAGGGCTATTATTCAAGATTAAATTGTATATTATATTGGATATAAAAGTAAAAAATGGAGGTATAAATCTTCAGTGGCATCATAAGTTTCATTCTTGCATAGGTCTATATCTATCCAAGAGAGGAATTATTTTTCATAATAATAAATGAAAGATGATTCAAGTTTTCTAAATAATATTACAAATAAAATACAAACCTAAATAAAGAAATTAGGCATAGATTTTCATTTGGTAAATGTCAAAATCAGATTAACAGACAAGAACTCATCGTTTTATAATCAAGCCGTCAAAAATTTCGAGCAACAAAATGATGAAGACAGAAGTTCATATGCCCATGAGAAGTTTTCAACTCAAAGAGTCAAGCAGAGCAATAAATCACAGAACCCACAAATATTTCTAAGAGTTTCTGTGATATATTTAAGGAAGAAAATAAAACAGAAGTGTACGCGTACAAGAGAAAATTATCTCACCTATAACCACTTATAGCGGAAAACACTCATAACCATATTTCTCAAAAATCTCTAATAGAACGAAGACATGAAACATGCAACTCTGCCTTGAATTCCAACCAAGGTTTAGAAAACCAAATCTATAGAGCTCGAGAGAAAGGAGACAACGTTATAGAGAAACCATGTATAACTTAGCAAAAATCCAGAGAACTATGAATCCAAGCTCAAATCTTGCACAAAAAAAATAAACCGAGCTCAGAGACTCCAAAATGACAACCAAGAGAAAAAGGAAAAGAGACAGAGACCTCCTCTATGTTAAAAGCTGAGCTTCAAGAAAATGAAAATGGCAGAGAGATCGAATACTTCTGCTCATGAATCTACAGAGCTGGAAGAATTAAATGAACTCTAAAACAATCATATATACAGCTACGTAAAGAGCTTAGAAGAAGTAAAAATGACAGAAAGCCATTTTCGAAGAAGAAAAAAATATCAAATGCTCGAGAATAATGGCGTCAAAGAAACATTTTTCTAGGGCTTCGCTCACATAATGTAAACCAAATGAAATGTGCATAAGGGTCGAGTTATTCCTTAGCATGCAAACTCAAGAGGTGAGTTTTAACCTAACTCAACCACGGTCAGAAATCAATGGCTCCAGATCGAAAGGACAAAGATCAAAGCTGAAGGATCGATCTCCAAAATCAAAGCGAATCACTATGGGTATGATGATAGTGCAACATAATTTCTAGGTCGAAACACTAACCAAGGGTCAAAAATCCAACTACCATTCCAAATCAAAGTTAAGAGATCCACGACGGAGGATAAATAAGTACACAGATTGACACTCACAAATGGATCATCAAAATTGAGGAAACATTCATCAAAGTTAGAATGGGTCGAGACTTAGTCCAATTTGCCAATTTTTCAAATTCTAAAACTTCCACCGCAGCCCGACAAAGATACATGTCATCACCACAACAAAAGCAGAGGCCGGGGGTTTTTCAGGTTTGAAACCTTTTGCAAAAAATTTATAAGTTCCAAACATTTCCTACAAGATCAGGCCTCCGCAAGGACAAAGTCAATATCAGGAGAAAATTCTAAAAAATAATTCCACTGAGTATTGGCGAGGGGCGGGTTTTCTCAAATTTTTGAGACTTTATGCAAATTTGGTTAAAATTTCAAGTTACCCCACTGGCCCACAAAGTCAAAAAGCAAAAAGTGATTAAATTCCCCACAACTCCGCTCAAGCCATCAAAGTAAAATCCGGTCGCCGGAGTAATTGTTGCCTTTAAAAATTTGAAACTTTCAAAAGGGTAAACTTATAAATTTCCCCACAGCCCCACCAAGATGAAACAAAACATCATATCAAATAAGATAGAAGTGGAGGTTTGGAGCATCGGGATTCGTGGAACTTGGAGTTTTCAAAAAAATGGAATAAAGTGATTAAGTTCCCGTGAATCTTCCCATGTCATTAAAAAGGTGAAATCGGGAAAGCGGGCCACCGGGGCATTTTCAATTTTTGAGCCTTTTTCAAAAAAGTGTAAAAGTCATAAAATTAAGCCGAGAGCCATTACGACCTGACTCAAACACATGTTGGGCCTAGATTAAAAGTTAATTGGTGGGCCAAGTATTCAAAATACACATTTTTATATGAAAGCGATGAGAAAGGATTTTCTAGGCCATTTTTATTAAATTTTTCATACATGGATGTCTTTTGAGATAATTAAATGCGATTTATTCACAAAAAAACTTCAGCTGAGTTTAAGTCTGTAATAATGGTGGATTTACACAAAGAACACAAGATAGTTATCAATGGCGACAGGGGAGAACTTTACAAAAATTTGCTAGCTTGAATGGAGCTAATAAATTTAATTACCAGAAAGCGATTAAGTTGCAATATCTTGGCATAAAATTTGAGTTCACCAGATTTGACCATGGTCAGTGGAAATTTTAAATTTTACTCACTCACAGGGAGAAAAATGGCATGCCTTTGTAAAAATAGAATTTGCATGTTCATGGAGAGAAACTTGCCTAGCAAGCAATCTTATTTTTAGCAAATTATTCATCCTTCTCTTCTTAAAAATAGAACAGTCAACTTCAGCCGGTTTGACCATATAGTAATTAAAGGATAATAATTCCTATTTCTAATTGTATGCTCTATTTTTATTCCTTTATCTATTATGAAATAAAGGATAAAAATAGAATGCATGGGCAAGTACATGCCTTAGTATATTTTTAGAAGAGAGTGAATTTTATTTTTGTTATATATTGTGTGCCTTTACAAAGCATAAGGGAAACGACTGGAGGAATTTTTGGATATAGGAGTATTGAAGCAATTTTTGCCAGTTTTGCCTTCTGAGTGTGAAGAATTTCTGCCTTACCAATTATTTACAGTCTTGTGTATGTTTCTATTAGTCTTGTGAATGAAGATTCCCGATAAATCATCTCACCTCGTTGGAAATTCAAAAGATTTTCTCGCATAATTTTAATGTGCATGTTAACTTATGAGTGTTGTTGTGATATTTTCCCCTCAGTACAACAAAGTGTTTGCCCTTAAATTCTGTATAAAATTGCTAGCTCGTGCATCGAAATCCTTCACATATCAATTTTGCATATACTCAGTCAAAGCCCTCATACAAATTTGGTGTATCACGTTAGTTTTAATTACTTTACAGTCATCTTTTACTCTTAAACCCCAAAATCAATTTAGCATACATCAATAAGGAAGTGGCCTTGATACCAAAGACTCACCTCAAAATAGATATACCCATAGACCTCGAGGTGTTTTCATTGTATCTATGAAATAGAGAGATCAAATTTTGTAGGCTTATAAAACCTACAACATCTCTCTACAGGTGCACTTTTGAGAGATAACACATATCATATGCATATTTGATGTGTCAGTCAAGATTATTGCTGATAATGCCACGTGTTTGATTTAAACCCTTGATGGTAATGTACAAGGAGTATGGAACCAATCTGACTTATGCTTCAAACTATAACCCTAAAGAAAATGGATAAGTTGAGTTTAACACTAAGAACTTGTTGACGATCATTAGGAGAACCTTCAAGTGAACAAGAGAAAATGGGGTGAACAACTGAAATTTGACTGAGCAAATAATGATAGAATCACTACCAAAAGAGCTATTGGTAAGAGCCCATTTTATTTGGTGTATGGAACTCAAGCTCTGCTACCCTTACATCTATAATTATCTTCATTTCATTTTTTTCAACAACTTGAAGATCAAGAGGTCAGTCCATATGAAGCAAGGATTAATCATATTGTTGAGGTGGATGAAGAAAGAAGAGCATCCCACCAAAGGCATGTCAGATTTAGAGAGAAGTTAAAGAGGTTATTTGACAAGAAGGTCACTCATAGGTATTTCAATGTTGGAGATCTAGTTTTGTCGTGGGATAGAAGGCATGAAGATAAGGGCAAAAATGGTAAATTTGATGCATTGTGGATGGGCCCTTACTCCATTGATATCAGAATTAGTGAAAATATCTTTTTTCTCAAGGAATTATATGGGGAATTTCTTGAACTACCTATTAATGGCAGGCATTTGAAGCATTTCTTGGATTAATCCCCAAATTTGAGGTATGCACCACTTGTATAGTGTATAGTCTTTGTTTTTTGGCTCTATTTTTGTTGTTTTTATCGGTTTGTGGTTTGCCCTATTCTTGGTAGCCATTTTTTGTCGATTGGGTCTAGTTTTTCAGCTCTGCAATTTTGACTTCATTGCCCAATGGTTGTTTTCGGGACATAATCTACTTCTTTTGTTCTTGTGGCACTCACTGGGAGTGCCCATCCCGAGAAGGAGCCGATGTTGGTGCCATTTTTGAGATTGCACCATTTTGCCCTAAATTTTCCTTTGGTTTGCATGTTATGGAACATTTTTTCTCTTAATTCGGTGGTCTGCAACTTTTCCTCCATTCGAATGCATTCAAATGCTCACAAACTTGTTATTTTCCCCTAATTTGAAAGAAATTTGCATGTGTGCCCTATTTTGTGCCATAATTTTTCTAAAATAGCGGGATCTACTATTTTTACTTAATTACCTGATCGTATAAGTTTAAAATTGATCGATTTGCACTTGTATGCCATTGAAAATCTAATTCCATTGTTAAAAAAGTTTTCAAAACATGTTTTAGTTGGTTTAATTTCGAGAAATCTGTCGTCTTAGCGAAAAAAATTGAATTCTAGGGCATCCCTAGCATTTTTTGTGTTTTAATGGTCAGACAAGCATCATTTGCCCATCAATTTTTTCTTCAACATCCATTGGTAATTTCTATGTTTTTCGATGGTCATACGGGCGTCCTTTTCCCATCAAATTTTAGCTCAAAAAATCTTCTCCTACATGTATGTTTGTGATTGGAGATGGTTCAGCGGGTCTTCTTGAGCAACTTAGCATTTTTTGTGTTTTTGGCAAAAGGTCTAAATTGTCCCCGCAAGTCCGCAGGCCCTCAGCCAATCAGAGGGTGACACATGGCAGTTAGAAAAGTCAAAACAAAGTGGAGGGAGGAGTTATAGAGGTATTTGAAGTTTTTTTCCTTTTGGGGTAAAAATGTTAAAGTGATGAAAAAGGCCACGGGCCCACTAAGTTGAATTAATGCCTTGTTCGCATTTTTTGCTCATGATGGAAAAGTGGCGATTCGGGCTTTCGGGTGCAATTAGGAAATTTTTCCTTTTGGGAAAAATGGGCTAAATTTCTAAAAGGAAGCGTGGCCCTGACAAAGAGGAAATATGAATCTTGTGCAGATCAATGGGCTGCTGGAGGAAAAAGAAATTTTCGACTCTTTGGCAAAATGGGTTAAGGTAAAACAGTGAAGCGCTACTCCACGGTGAATCAAAAATCACCACGTGGTAGGGAAAGGTGAAGGTGCAGGAGGGCGGAGGAAATGGTGAAAATTTTCCTTTGTGGAAAATGTTGTTAAAATATAAATAAGAGCATTGCGAGTAGCCAATCAGTAAGGACACATGTCTCGTGCGAGGGCGGAGCCGCGGAGGAAAACGGAAAATTTTCCTTTTTGCAAAAAGAGGCAAAATAATTAAAATTGAGCCACAACTTTGTATATAGTTATATTACACCACATGTTACAAACAAAATTGGAGATACGGGCCCACGAAGATAAGTTGGAAAATTTTCTTCTTTCCAAAAAAGGTGGAAATGTGTAGAATTGGTGCGATTCCAATGGGGCCCACTTTGGGACATGTGTCGACCCATTTTCCAAGGGTGAAGGGGCAGAGAAAATGTCAAATTTTCACATTTTTCCAAAAATGTTAAAATGTCAAAAATTGATCCCAAGCCCATTTCCAATCACATTGTGACATGTGGAGGGCTCAGATTAAAGGATAAAGGAAGATCAACGGTAATTGTGCATTTTTCAGTTTGGCCACCATTTCAACTCAGAAGCATGGAGATGCATTTTTGCATCAATTTTCATCAAATTTTGACGAATTCGTGTCTTTTGTGCTTGCAAGGACCAATGTAATTGGTTTTGAGGATCAATTTGAAGATCAAAGATGTTTTTGAAGTGATATTTTACTCTAACCCATCCAAAAACATGAAATATAAAATCGAAAAGTTTCTGAGAGTCAAGTTTTGGAGGTATAAGGATGAAAAAATGAAAGGAAGGGGGTTTGCATGCTTTGAAGATGAAAAATGTGCCTCCATAATGGATAACAATTCAAAATTTGCAATGATTCATCTCTTTTTGAGACAACTAGCCACTTTTTGGACTTGATTTGTTAAATGTCCCTATCTCGCAAATCATGAGGAATTTTGTAACAAATTTGATCCTTTGGCATATTTTTTTCTTGGCAATGAAGGATTGAAGGATATTGAATGCAATATATTACATGAATTTGTCATGCAAAGGGTTGGAAGAGTTTAAAAATCTTGGAAATCTAAAAATTTCATGGGAAAATCTAGGAAGAATCCCATTCTCTCGAGAAACCAGTGAGAACCATTTCTAATTCATTTTTTCATCATATTTGTATCATGTTGAGTTAGTTTCATTTATAAAGCCAAAAAATTCAGAGATCATTCTTAAAACATTTTTTCTTTGGTAAATTTGATCATTTCGGATTATTTTATGTTGTGTCTTGGCAAAATTTACATACACTTATGTTTCAGAATACATTTCAAATTTTTGTTTCTTGTTTCTTGTTGCAATCTTGTGTTTAAAATATCACTTGATCATACATGGTCTCATTTCTTGTGGTTAGTTTAGTGGTATTTGTAATCTCACATTCAAAAGAGCTTTTATCTGATAAAGAGATTAAAAAAATTTAAAATCACTTTACTTTCCTTGATTTCAAAGATTGTTTGAAAACCTTTCGCTTCACCTTAGGTCATGATTAAATAGTGATTGCTAAATGCTTTATTGGTTCATTATAAATCAATATTTTGTGATCGATATTCAAATATTGTGTGGAAAAGTGCAGATCTAGGCCTCCATTTAATGCACATATCCTGGTTTAAGGGATGATTTACCATTTTCATACTTTATGCTATTAAGTTTCTCCATATTTTTCTGAAATCCTCAAAGATTCTGGTGGACCTTGGTTTGTCTCATGTAAACTCCCACCCAAAAATCATTGAGAACAACTAATCCTACCCTGGTTTACCCTTGTTTTGACTTGTATACCCATAGAAGATAAAAATCCATTTGCTAAAGTATGCAAAACAGATCAGGATTTCAAAATGTCTTCAAGAACCCTTGCGTTGGAGAACTTGTGAATGTCATATTTGGAGTGTTGATCATATTTTCCTAAGGCCCTTTTCATACTATTTTCACAAATTAAGGGATATCTTCATCTCCTTCACCATTTGAGGGTTACAAAATAGGTTCTCTTACCTTGATTGAAAAGGCACAACCTAAAATAGGTAGGAAAAGATAAAGTATTATTTGAGTGCCGGTTAGGTCATATCCCTAGCTACACAATGACACACACCATGATTCATCCGTCTTCAAGCTTCATTCCATATCTTTGATCGCTTTGATCGAAAAGGAGAAAAAATTTGGTTACCAACAGAACCTATCAAATCATCAAATGTAGAAGAAATTTATGAAGAGGAAAGTTTTGATGATAATACTCCTCAAGGAAACTCAAATAAGATCATCTTGAATCTAAGATCTTCGGAAAAAGAATGCATGAATCAAAAGAAGAAGAAAAATTGTAACTATTCAAAACCAAAAGAAATTTCCTCTTTTGAGTAAAATTAAATGTAAAAGTGTTGAGGAAGAAAACAAAGATGAATGTTGGATCAAAGCCTTGAATGAGGAGCTTGATCAAATTGGCAAAACATTTTAGTTAGCAACTAGTCACTAGACCCATAGACAAGAATGGAGGGATCATTTTAAGAGACTGTGGAAAATAGAAGTTGGAATATTCCTAACGAATATCCCTTGATCTACTTTCTCGAAAATGGAATTTTTTTGGGGTTTTTGTAAAAAATTTTGCACAAAATAAGCTTTCATTTTCAAGTCATGCGATAGAAAGGTTATCGATGTATGACATGACATTTGCGAAATCATATGACAAAGAAGGTTACTATCATGTGATATCAAACCCACTTTCATGTGACAAGAACGTTGTTGTCGCTACAATAACCTTCTTGTGTCACACACGACAGGGGTTTGTTGTCACAAGAAAGAAACCTTACCTTTTTACGACTAATAATCTCCCGTCGTGTATCTAAAGCCTCGCCTCCTATCGTGCGTCAAAAATAGGAATTTCATGTGTCAACATCGTCTGTCATGCACAAATAATTTACTTATATGCATAAAACACCTCATTTCATGCATCAACAACCTACCCTACAAGTTCAAAGTACTTGATATGTCGGTACCTTAGTAAAATAACAGTAAGTTAGTAGTATACTACCCAACGTATCACCTAGGGTTTTATAGGAGAAGTTTTCAAATGTAGGTGAAGCCAACCCCTAAAAAAATATTGTAAATTTGAGGCGAACAGTCATTGACCTGCTCCAAAACATTTGCCTGCTCAAAATTTCCTATAATGGAATACTCACCAAATTGTGAATATTCACCACTAATAAAACCCCTGCAAGAATATTATTGGAACTAAATGATTGTTTAGGAATAAATTGAATGAATATGGAGAATTTACAAGAAACAACGATAGGAGGATTTGTAAAGGGTATGCTCGTGTTAAAGGAATTGATTTTTAAGAAACCTTATCTCAAGTAGATAGAATGTAATCGATTATATTATTTCTAGTATATACCGGTATAAGAGATTTAAG
The DNA here is from genome assembly GCA_018340775.1 of Taxus wallichiana var. yunnanensis. Lineage (NCBI taxonomy): Eukaryota > Viridiplantae > Streptophyta > Pinopsida > Cupressales > Taxaceae > Taxus > Taxus wallichiana. The sequence goes on from CM031240.1 coordinate 206,292,342, forward strand.
GTGTATTAAAATGATATGAAATCTTCTTATATAAATGGAAATATTAAGGAAGAAGTGTATATTCATAAGCTTGATGGTTTATCTTTTACAGATGAGTAATATTATATATGTATATTGAAAAAGGTAGTCTATGGGTTAAAGAAAACACCTAGGGCTTGGTATGGAAGACTAGATAAGTACTTGATTGATCAAGGTTTCAAAAAGGGTTTTGTTGATAGTAATTTATACATCAAGGATGTAGGAGGACACTTATTTATTGTAGTAGTCTATGTGGATGATATCATATTTGAAGGAAACAATGTGCGAGATGAATCATGCATTTATTTAAGTTATGAGGAAATAATTTGAAATATCAATGCTTGGTGAGCTAAATTTTTGCTTAGGAATCCAAGCAATTCAAACAAAGAATGGTATATTCATATCTTAGGCCAAGTATATAAGGGAAATGTTAAAGTGATTCCAAATAGAGGATCAGAAACTGTTGGGACTCCAATGATTACAAGTTGTAAGATTAGAAGGGATGATATATCTCCTAGAGTAAAGAAATCAAAGTATAGATATTTGATTAGAAGCCTTATATATGCAACTACTTCAATAATAAACATCTTGCAAGATGTGGTGCTTGTCGGAAGGTTTCAAGAAGAATCTAAAGATTCATTATTATCATGCCAAAGAGTACCCGGATGACGAATTCGCAAGTAATATTTCTCTTCGAGTTGATATAATGGGAAATTCCTTGAGTTGTGGGTGTCTTGAGTTGAGAAGAACCCGTTGACAATAATTGCACTCCCTACGAAATGGGCAACTCAAAACTTCGTTATGATGGATAGCATTGGTGAATTATACCTAAGCTAGGGGAGATTATTTTAGACAATATCACATTACGGTTGAATTAATTAATGATTACATGAATTCTTCAAACTATGTGTGTTTTTACAAAACATAACAGATCACATAGTCTATAATATCATGCTATCTTCAAAGAAAAGAATAGAAAGCCTCGAAGGAAAGTTGTGTTTTCTTGATGAAGACACCCAATTGTAGAATAGATGAAGTGTTAGGTTTTGAGCAACAATCATAATTGTAGATTATAGAAATCGAGTTCATTAGTGGATGTTACATGTATTCTTTAATGTTTTTTCCTTCATGATTAAGACATTCAATTATTTTATTGAGTTGTTTAGTTCATCATACAATCCACATTAGAAAGAAATACACAACTCAATTTCACAAATAAATGTTTTATTCATAAGGAATTTTAAATGTTCCCATAAAAGCCATGGGATGTAAATGAAAAGTAAATTACATCTACTGAAATAAGAGGTACATATGCATGAAAGAGAAAATAAAGCAATATCAGTGAAACCATCATTACCTTGGAGGTTTCTCCTTCATTTGATGAATCCTAATCTTCATCTTTGTTCCCTCTCCATCTTCACTGCCGAAAGCACTGTACCGAAAAGAAGAAAAGAGGAAAATCATCAATTAAGAGCTCATGGTTAATCCATATTCCTATACTATCCTAATTCATGCACATGGATCTCTTAATAACATGAGACATAGATTACTTGAAGATCAAACTGGTATACATGATTTACTCACTCAGAAAGAAGGAGAGAGAAGAAAAGAAAAACCATGGACATAAGAGAGGCCAAAAATCCTAAATATTTTCTAACTATTTTCTCAAGTGTGCAGGTATAGGTTACAGCCAAGAAGAAATAAATCATATCTTACAGTCCTCACTATAGATAAAGATTGTTGAGTTCGATAACTTTATCCTATGGTACATGAAGCAAATGAGTCATAAGTACATGTTGGAATGAAGGAAGAATGCAACTCAAAGTTCAGCAACTATTCTAGGGATAAAATAAGTTGTAATACAAAACAAAGGAGAGAATTGTAGACAAAAGTACATGTTTCAGATTGCAAATAAAGAAGAAGGATCAAAATTTAAAGGCTAAAGTTAACTAGAAAGATAAGATTACAAATTGAAAATGAATGAGAAGGAAATATGAGAAAATTTTGATAGGGCTTTGCCATGTAAAATGGACATTTACATCTTTCCATCATGTTATTTTAAACTAATACATGTTTTAAAAGTTGTATGTAAATCAAATAAGTGATACAAAAAGCAGTAAAAGCATGCCATGATCAAGATAACAATTATTATGTTTCATTTTCCAACAACAAATCAACTTCAATAGAAAGGTGATACATTATGTATTTTGAATTAAAAAATACATCCATTACAACTGAAAAAGGGATAAAAGAAAGAATTCTAGGAAAATTTTGATAGGGCTTTGCCATGTAAAATGGACATTTTAAATTTTCCATAGCACGCATATCAAAGTTGTAATAAAAATGAAATGCGGTATTTAAACAGAAAATAAATGGATTGCACTTTCAGTCATCAAATTGAAGTACTTTGGAGCATTCATTATATCTTAACAGCTAAATAACATGATGTTTTAAGATAATCCTACAAAGTTCAACCATTTTAAATTGTAGTTTTCAAGAATGAAGCAAGTATGAGTGCACAAAAATGCTACCATTAAAGAAGTACAATATTTAAGCAAATGAAATAAGATTACAATATTTCAATAAAGCATTTGAATCAAGGCTTATGCTTGCTAATGGTGTTACAAGAATGACAAAATTCTTACAACTTCTAGAAGGCCACATACAAGGTACAAAGATCTCATGAAATAAATAATAGTCAAAGTATTAATACTATAAGTTCTGAGTCAAATGAACAAGCCTATCTTTCAAAATCAAGAAGGTGTCAAATCTAAAAGATCCAAGTATGTATCTCAAGCTTACATGTATGAACATAAAGTCACTATGGAATGCACAAATAGGTATGCACAAAATAAAATAGTGAAAAGAATGTCATCCTCGGCCATGATGAACCAAACCAAAGTGAGAGAAGAAGAATGGTTAGAGAAACCTCCAAAATGAATCAACTTACAAAAGTTGAGTGGTTTCAAAAATAACGAAAAAGATCACAAACTTGAAGTGGGTATTAATGGTTGAATTGATTGATAATGTAGAACTTAAGATAATATGAAGTGGATTTCAAATTTTTAGAAAATATTATTAGCCTTAGGAAAAGAGTTTAGAAGAACATATTAAAACAATGAAGTTTTGTCTAGGGTTCCAGAATGAAGAATAGGATGACAAATGCTCCAAAATCATTCAAGGAACCCAAAGGAGCTAAAAATATTAAACAAAATTCTGAGATCAAAATATCAAGTCATGAGCTGATCATTTGAAGTCTTTGAACAAGTACAAAGAAGATGGAATGCTTAAAAACATAATCATGAATATCCAAGGTTTCTAGAAAAGTATCAAGGATGGACCGAGAAAAATATTTGAATAAGAAATTCCTTCATATCCAACTTAAAGAAATATTGAATTATTTTAGAAATTCGTTATTCCCATTGAAAATCAGTTTCCACTCACAGTAGTAGAGTGAGAAGGGTATAGCTCCTAGCTAGAAATCACAAAATCCATTAATGCGTATCAAGAAATCAGAAAAAAGAGACAAAAGTCGCCATTTATAATCAAATAGTCATAACTTTTGAAAACCCATGAATGATGAAACAAGAAATACATATGCTCATGAGAAGTTTTTCGAACTCGGGAATCAAAGGAGCAAGAAATCACAAAACCAAGGAAAATATTTTAAAGATTTTGATTACAATCCAAGGAAGAAAATGAAAATAGAAGTGTACGTGTGCAAGAGAAAAATTAGCTCACCTATAACCACTCATGGTAGCTAGCATCAACTATGATTCACTCAAAAATATTGAGAAGAGGCATTAAACCATAAAACTAGAAGAAGATCAAAAGAAAACATCCATGGGATAATAGAGATTTCAAGAACTCAAGATGACAAAAAAATACACATGTTCATCCCCAGAATAGCTAAAAAGGAGCAAATAACATAAAACTAAGCTCAAAGTCTATAACAATGGTATAACATCCCCAAAAGGCTTGGTGAAAGCTCTAACCAAATCACTCAAAAAATATAAAGAGCTGAAGGCTAAGAAGGCCAAAAATGGAATGATCAAAAGCTTCAAAAGCTTCAATAATGGCATCAAAACATTTTCCAGGCTTCCCAGACCCAAAACCCTTAATAAGTGATCATTGAGGTCATAATGACCTCAACCGCCAAGATAAAGAGTTGGGTTAGGTTTGAACTAAACCACATTCAAAGACCAACGACTGCAGAGATCAGGCCATACAAAGATCGAACGAGGATCAAGGATTTTTTCAACGCAAGTCACTGTGAACAAAAAGATACCAAACTACGCTAAACTCTAGGTCAGAAACCCTAACCACGAGTCAAAGATCAATAACAAAAGATGTCCATGAAAGATCAAAGATTAAAAATGATCAACAATATTCAAAGCAAACTACAATGATCAGAATATCACCCACCATATTAAATGCTAAGGTTAAACACTAATCAAAGGTTGGAGATCAATAGCTCCAGAAGAATCAAAAGGACACCAAATCAATGCTGAAATTGATCACCAAAACAAAGAAAACTCAATCTAAGTTAAAATCACCAGAGACATAAAGCATAAGGAAGGGGTATCTCATCATCATGAAGGGGTCAACCCTTGTCATTAAAAAAATTAATTGCATTTTGACTTATCAAACTATAGTCCAAGCTTTAAGTGAATTAAAATATGACTAAATCATATTATGCAATGATCACCCGAAAAGGTATGGTTAAACCATGGTCTATGTCTAATCAAATGCAAAGGTAATGATTAACTATATAATATAATGATAATCAAAAGTTGGTAACCTTATAATTTTCCTAGTCCACAAAGGTGGTCCAGTGTATTGTTGATTTTTATAAACAAAGTGTCCCTTATCTTAGTTAAACCAATAATTTCCTAAGTCCATCAAGGATGGAAAAACCAATGGAGACTAATGATTAATGCAAGGTGGTCCCCAGTTGATTTGATGAATTGGTTATGACTTGGACTAAAAATTTTCATGTGATCACAAGATTAGACAAGGAATGTCAACATTAGAGCCTAAGCTTTGAGGTGGTCCCCATCAAGTGCATATTTGGATGAATTATTTTTGCAAGGTATTGACAAATAATGTAATTAATTTTGCTCACTCACAGGGAGTTATTTTTGCATGCCTTCACAAGAGGATAGATCAATAAAAGGAAATAATCTACATGCACTAGGAGGAGACTTGCTCATCAAGCAAGATTTATTATTAGCAAATTATTCACCCATGCTTTTCTTAAAAATAGAACAGTCAACTGCAATTTGATTGTGATGTAATCAAAGGCTATTAATGCCTTTTTGTATTAGTTTGCTTTATTTTATTTCTTTATTTATTATTAAATAAAGGATAAAAATAGAATGCATGGGTGAGTACAACCTTAGTCTATTTTTAGGAAGGGTGGGTGAATCAATTTTTTGCTATATATTGTGTGCCTTAGCAAAGCACAAGGAGGAATTTTTAGATACATGAGTGTTGAAGCAATTTTTTCCAATTTTTCCCTTTGAATGTGAAGTATTTTCTACCTTTCCAATTATTTGCAATCTTGTGTATGTTCCCATTAATCTTGTGAATGTTAATTCCCTGATTAATCATCTTACCCTATTGCAAATTTCAGTAATTTCTTCCATGATATTAATGTGCATGTTTAACTTAACAGTGTTGTTGTGATTCTTTTCCCTCAATACATCTAAGTGTTTGCCTTTAATATTTTGTAGAAAATTTTGGCATGTGCATCAGAAATTCATTCCATATCAATTGTGCATGTACTCAGTCAAAGACCTCATATAATTTTGGTGTATCACCTCAAGTTTTAATTTCATTTTACAGTCATCTTTTACCCTTAAACCCAAAAAATCAGTTTAGGATACATCAATAAGGAACTACCTTGATACCGGAGACTCACCTCAAAATAGGTATACCCACAGACTTGAGGTGTTTCCATTGTATCTACAAAAAGAGAGAGATAAAATTTGCAAGCTTAGAACACTTGCAATCATCTCTCTAGGGTGCACTTTGAGAGATAACAATTTTTGGCACACCCGATGGGACACTCACATAGCTAAAAGTTTCACTTTTCAAAGGTGTTTCATCATTCAAGCAGATTAGACAACATGCATAGCAGTTTTGGAAAGAACTACTATTGATGAATTCAAACAATTGAAGATTCAGGGTGTAGAATTCATCTGGCGACTCGTAAATCTGATTTCAGATCAGTTCATCACTTTTCAACTTCAATTTTCAGCTGCAATTTCTAGGTATTTTCAAGGAAATCAGATATGTTATTTTGTTGTTATCAACTGTTTTTGTAAGCAGCAGACCTATTTTCATAGTTTCAATATTTTATGAGGTCCTATAGCCATGAACCCTCATTTTCAGCAGTGTTTTCCTCCAAACCAAACCCTTTTATCCACCTTCTCCTTCATATCAGTTTTATAACCCCTATCAGAATGAATATCCTTATAACCCAAACCCCATCCATCAATATGATTATCAATATGAGGGTTATGCTATTCAAGATCAAGGATATACAGAGGGTTATGTTGATTATGCACAACAAGAAGATCTTAGAATCAAGTTTAATAGTTTGAAGCAACAATATTTAGCTATCAAGGAACAAATTGAGAAATCAAAAGAAATGAAGAATGATAGGTGTCAGGATAGGGAACCCTATCAATGGGATGTTCTTTCTTACCTTCCCTATCAAAATCCAGTGCCCATATATGCTCCTTGCTAGCCAATGCAGCCTATTCCCCAGTTTCCTAATTATCAAGTTGTTGCAATTCCTACTTTTTCTACCCCAGAATCATATAATGAAGTCAAAATCAATTGTCCAAGTTGGCGTTCAGATGTTGTTCTAAAAGAAAATATTATACCCAACCTCTTGTCCAAAATTTTCCAGTTAAAGTTGAAACTAAGCCCACTCCTCCTTTACCCATACTTCCAGTCCAGGAAAGAGAGAATCAACAGATCAAGCAAGAGGGGAAGCCAATGGAAGACAATAATAGGCTGGAATTTTTGTAGAATTTGCATGGATGGGTGTCAAAGTTTCATTTTGATTTTATTCCAGAGTTGGAAAAAGAAACCATGCAAAAGGTACAACCTATTTTTCCATCAGATCAAGAGTAGTTGGAAGATGATCAACAATCTACATATTCCAAGTGTAGTGTGCATGAGGGCACCATACTCACACAACTTACAACCATATCAGAAGAGGATAGATCAATTTTGAATAAAAAGGAGGTTGAAATTCAAGGAAATTGTGTTTCAAATTTATAGTTTGAAGAGGCTGATTTCTTGTCAGATTTAGAAAACTACATAGGTGAAGAGCAACCTATAGAACTCACTAATTTTGTAGTTTTAGCATTCAAAGAACCTCTGATTTCTAAGGTTCTTCTTGTACATAAAAAAGAGCAAGAAGTGCTATCGGGTGAAGATATTTATTATCCCCTCCTGGAAGAACCATTTTGGGAGAAGAATGTCTCAAAAACATTTATGTTCAAATCAGATCTTGTGCAGAAAAATGAGACAATTTTGATCTTATAGATTTTATGTCAAATTAGAATGAGAAAGATGAAATATTAGTTGTGGTACAATAGTTAGAAATAACTGAGATGTGTTTGAGATCAGTTTTAGAATGTCCTAAAAGACGATACAAAACAACAACTTCATATAAGTACCTATGAAGATGAAAAAGATGATCTTCGATTTTTTACTATACCATGTATCTGGATAATGCCTATGAAGAAGAAGAGGATGAACTTGAGTATTTATACTGCATGGAGGATATGAGCAATGCAAAATCATTTGACAAAAGTGTTGAAAGATCACTTATATAGTAGTCATCATAGAACAACAACTTGTAGAGAGAAATCAGACCTCAAAACAACCTCTAGGAAAACTTCAAAAAGAGCTCATTATTGAAAATGATGTTCATGACTTAGACCAGATCAAAATAACCAATGCATCCACTACTAGAAGGCATTGTCCTATTCGTTATTTGGTTGATTCTCACCCAACTACAATATTGCAAGATTTCATGCTTGTCTTGGAGCACAAAAGTGAGTTATCTATTCTCAACAACAAGCCCCAAATCATGCCAAAAAAATTACAGATCAGATAGAGGTGTTTCCCAGCTCTTGGACTGATTTGATTAATGAAAGAAAGGTACATATCTTGTTTTCAGCTATGTCACTTTGTTGGTTTCTAGAGTTGAATTCATGGCCTCGGTTTTAGAGGAAGGGGATCTAATTTTCACTACCTATTTTGGGTTTTTTTAGCTTCAGTTGTTGTTGGTTAGAGTAGGTTTGATTAGGATTTCCTTTTAATAAGTGTAGTTCTTGCACATTGCAATGTTTTTCAATTCAATAAGTGCACTCGTGCATGTGATCTAGTTTACAGATCCTTTCCCGTTTTAGTTTGTTTTGAAGGGTTGGACCTTCATAAAGGTAGATTTTGTTACATGCTTTAGAATCCATGCCCAATGGACAAGAGCAAGGCACTAGTTTACAAGCTAGAAAGCATAGCTTTCCCACAGGATCGCGTGAAATGTTGACAATTTTACACTTGTGCAAAATGGTCAACTTGAAACTTTGTTACGATGGATAGCATTGGTGAAGTATACCTAAGCTAGGGATATTCTTTAGAAAATATTATTACTGTTGAATTAATTAATGATTACATGAAATCTGCAGCTATGTGTGCTATTACAAAACATAACAGATCACATAGTCTACAATTTCATGCTATCTTCAACAAAATAACACAAATCCCCGAAGGATAGTTGTGTTGTCTTGATGAAGACACCGAATTGCAGAATAGATGAAGTGTTAGGTTTTGGATCAGCAATCATGATTGTAGATTATAAAAATCATAGTTCATTACTAGATGTTACAAGTATTCTTTAATGTTCTTTCCTTCATGATTAATACATTCAATTATATATTTGGTTTGTGTAGTTCATCATACAATCCATATCAGAAAGCAGAAATGCAAAAAGAAATACACAACTCAATTTCATAATTAAATGTTTTATTCATAAGGAATTTCAAATGTTCCCACACAAGTCGTGGGATGTAACTGAAAAATAAAGTAAAACTACTAAAATAAGAGGTACATATGCATGAAATAGATAATAAAGGAGTATGATTGAACCCATCATTCCTTGGATGTTTCTCCTTGAGTTGATGAATTCTCATCTTCCACTTTGTTCCCTCTCCATGTTCAATGCCGAAAGCACTGTACCTAAAAAAACGAAAGAGGAAAATCATCACTTACGAGCTCATGGTTAATCCATATTCCTATACTATCCTAATTTTGCACATGGATCTCTTAATAAGAGGAGACATATATTACTTGAATATCAAAGAGATAACATGATTTACTCACTCAGAAAGAAGGAGAGAAAAGAAAAGAAAACCATGGACATAAGAGAGGCCAAAAAGTCTAAATATTTTCTAACTATTTTCTCAAGTGTGTAGGTATAGGTTGCAGCCAAGAAGAAATAAATCATATCTTACAGTCCTCACTATAGATAAAGATTGTAGAGTTCAATAACTTCTATCCTATGGTACATGAAGCAAATGAGTCATAAGTACATGTTGGAATGAAGGAAGAATGCAACTCAAATTTCAGTAGCTATTCTAGGGATAAAATAAGTTGCAGTACATAAACAAAGAGGAGAGAATTGCATACAAAAGTACATGTTTCAGATTGCAACTAAAGAAGAAGAATTAGAATTTAAAGGCTAAAGTTAAATCAAGATAATATTACAACTGAAATAGAATGAGAAGGAAATCTGGAAAATTTTGACACGGATTCACCATGTAAAATGGACATTTTATGTCTTTCCATCATGCTATTTTAAACTAATACATGCTTCAAAAGATCTATGTAAATTAAATAAGTGATACAGAAAATTAGAAAAACATGCCATGATCAAGATAATAGTTATTATGTTTCATTTTCCAACAAGAAATCAACTTCAATAGAAAGGTGATACATTTTGTATTCTAAATCAGAAAATACATCTATTACAGCTGAAAAGGGGATAAAAGAAAGAATTATGGGAAAATTTTTACAGGGCTTCACCATGTTAAATGGAAAATTTAAATTTTCCAACACAAATATCAAAGTTACAGCAAAAAAATGCAATATTTAAATAGAAAAGAAATAAACTACACTTTTAGTCATCAAATTGAAGTACTTTGGAGCATTCATTATAGCTTAACAACTAAATAACATGAAGTTTTAAGATAATCCTACAAAGTTCAGCCATTTTAAATTGCATTTTTAGAATGAAGCAAGTATGAGTGCACAAAAATGCTACCATTAAAGAAGTACAATATTTAAGCAAAAGAAATAAGATTACAATATTTCAACAAAGCATCTGAATCAAGGCTTATGCCTGCTAATGGTGTTACAAGAATGAGAAACTGTTTACAACTTCTAGAAGGCCACATATAAGGTACAAAGATCTCATGAAATCAAGAACAGTCAAAGTACTAATACTGTAAGTTCCAGAGTCAAATGAACAAGCCTATCTTTCCATCAAGAAGATGTCAAATCTCAGAAGATCCAAGTATGTATCTCAAGCTTACAGGTATGAACAGAAAGTCACTACAGAATGCACAAATAACAATGCACAAAATAAAATAGTGAACAAATGTTACAGTAAGTGAAAATAATGTCATCCTCAGCCATGATGAACCAAATCAGTGAGAAGAAGAATGGTTAGAGAAACCTCCAAAAGGAATCAACTAAAAAATCTCATAGTGGTTTCACCAATAACGAAAAGATCACAAAATTGGTGGGTATTAATAATTGAATTGAATGATAATGCAGAACTTAAGATAATATGAAGTGGATTTCAAATTTTCAGAAAATATTATTAGCCTCAAGAGTAGAGTTTCAGAGATCAAAACAATGAAGTTCTAGGGTCCTAGAGAATGAAGAACAAGATGAAGAATGCTCCAAGATCATTCTTAGAAGGAACCCAAAGGAGCTCAAAATAGGAAACAAAGAGTCTGAGATCAAAATATTAGGTCATGGCCGAGCCATTCAAAGTCTTTCAACAAGTTCAAAGAAGATAGAATGCAAAGCATAATCAAGAATATCCATGGTTTCAGAAAAGGCTCAAGGATTGACCGAGAACAAGCTTTGAATCAAAAATGCATTCATATCCAAGTTAAAGAAATATTGAATTATTTCATAAATTCGTTATTCCATTTGAAATCAGTTTCCAGTTGTAGTATCAGAGTGAGAAGGGTATAGCTCTTGGCCAAAAATCACAAAACCCATTAATGGGTATCAAGAAATTAGAATAAGAGACAAGAACTCACCATTTATAATTGAACAGTCGTAACTTTTGAACAACTAAATGATGAAACAAGAAATCCATATGCTCATGAGAAGTTTTGAACTCAGGAGTCAAGAAGGAGCAAGAAATCACAAAACCCACAAATATTTTCAAGAGTTTCAGTGACATATCCAAGGAAGAAAATGAAAATAGAAGTGTACGTGTGCAAGAGAAAAATTAGCTCACCTATAACCACTCATGGTGGTTGGCATCAACTATGATTCACTCACAAATATCAAGAAGAGGCATAAAACCAGAAAACTCATAGAAGCTCAAGAAAATGTCCATGGCGATAATAGAGCTTTCAGAACTCAAGACGACAAGAAAATACATGTGTTCAACCCCAGAATCTTGCAGACTAGAATAACGTAAAACCAAGCTCCAAGTATACAACAATAGTGAAATGTACCCAAAAGGCTTGCTCTAGAAATCTCTAATATATCAGAGACAAAATATACAGATGCTCGAGGCTAACAAGGCCGAAAAATGGACTAATCCAATATTCAAAACCTTCAACAATGGCATCAAAATTTGGCAAGGGCTTCACCCATAGACCCAAAAAACTAGAATGGAGTGATCATTGAGGTCGAATGACCTTTACCACCGAGCTTAAGAGTTGGGTTAAGTAAAAATTCAACCACAGTCCAAGACCAACGACCATAGATCAAGCCATGCAAAGATTGATGGTTGAGGATTGAGGTAGTTTTCAATACAAGTCACCATGGTAAGATACCAATTACTATGCTAAAATTCAAGTCAGAAACCCTAACCATGAGTCAAAGATCGATGACCTGAAGATGTCCAGTATAGAGATCAATGATTAAAAAATGATCAACAATATTCAAAGAAAACTACAATGATTAAAATATCACCCACCATATTAAATGCTAAGGTCAGAAACCCTAATCATGGGTTAGAGATCAATGGCCATGAATCAAAAGGACATCGATCAATGCTCAGAAATTGATCACCAAAAATAAAGCAAACTCAACCTGAGTTAAAATACCACCGACAAAGCATAAGGAAGGGGTGACTCATCGTCACGAAGGGGTCAGCCCTTGTCATTAAAAAATTATTTGCATTTTGACTTATCAAACTATAGTCCAAGCTCCAAATGAATCAAAAGCCGACCGAATCATGTTATGCAATGATCACCCGAAAAGGTAAGGTTAAACCATGGTCTATGTCCAATCAAATGCAAAGGTGGGGCTGACAACTATATAATATAATGATAATAAAAAAGGTGGTAGACCTTATAATATGCCTAGTCCACAAAGGTGGCTGAGTGTATTGTGGTGACTTATAAAAACAAAGTGCCCCTTATCTTATTTCAAAACCAATAATGTGCTAAGTCCATCAAGGATGGCCAAACCAATGGAGACTAATGATTAAGTGCAAGGGTGGTCCCCACTGATTTGATGAATTGGTTATGACTTGGACTAAAAATTTTCATGTGATCACAAGATTAGACAAGGAATGTCAACATCAGAGCCTAAGCTTGGAGGTGGTCCCCATCAAGTGGATATTTGGATGAATTATTGTTTCAAGGTTTTGGTGCTCAATTTAATCTCTCCCTATTTGTTAAAAAAAGTCTCAGTCCGCAAGATTTAATGTTTTCTGTCTCCTGTATTGTTGCATGAAATATTTTTCCTTGATTTGGTTGCCATGATTAGTCCTTTCCTTTGGTCGAGGATCACATTGAGTCTAGATATTGTTTTTCGTTTCTCTGTCCATGAGAAATAATTTGTAATTTCGGTGTGAATTTGGCTTTTCCCCTTCCTTCTATTTTTCCATAGGCATGTTTTCCTTGTTAATTTTTGTCCCAACATCTTTAGAAACATGGTCCTTTCGGATTGGATGTGGCCCGACGGGTCTTTTTGGTGAAATTTTTCACTTTTGTCACATTTTTAAATTACCAAATCAGCCCTGCAGCCCCGATAGTCTCTAATTGGCTATTTAGCAAATATGAAGCGACAGGGAAAAATTCTTACTTTCACCCCAAAGTAGGACACGTGGAGGTTTTTCATGTTACAAGTAGGAAGGTGGGTCAGTGGAACATTTTGAAGTATTTTCCTCTTTGTACGAGGGAGCAAAGTTATGAAATAATTCGACAACTCCACTGGGGCCCATATCAAAAGTTAGAAGCAGAGAGGCAGGTCGCCGGGGCATTTTTAAACTCTAAGGCCCGCTTCAACTCAAACCTTGTCCACGTGAAGGGCCAGTGATCATTTGAGGACCTACCTCTAGGTCTTACCTTATCATTTGCATCAATGAGACACGTGGAGGCTTCGTTAGCTCCTCTCTATACTTAATATTTTCAAGCAACTTTCTATGTCCCCGGGACACGTGGAGGGCCCATGCCTATTATAGAAATGCCCCTATAATTTACATTTGAAAGAGCACCAAAGGGATGCTTAAAGGTTTCCATTGGATCCTTCCAATACTTATACTTTTCAATGGCAGAGGAATCTTTCTTGGACCCCAGGCACGTGTTGCCTCTTCTGCTGGTCCTTAGATTCTTTCAACAAATTTGTTGGGCTAAGACATGTGGTGTGCTCATGATTCTTTAGGGTCTCCACTTTTGGGAACCATATAAAAAGAGTGTGGAAGAGACATGTGGAGGCTTCGTTGGCTCCTCTTTGTACTAAGACTTTTCAAAGGCCAAAAGTCAATTTTCTTAGACCTGTGGCACGTGAAGTTCCCGCGCTTATTTAAGGTCTTGCCTTTAAACTCCATCTTTGAAGTTGTGCCAAAAAAACATGGAAAATTCTATTGTGCCTTCCCATACTATATTTTTTCAACAACTCGATGCAATTATCTAGGGTCCTGAAGATGTGGAAGGCCCGCACTCATTTAGGAACCTACCTCTGTACTTCACCTTCGCAGTTACGCCAAGGAAACATGTGGAGATTTCCACTAACTCCTCTTTTCACTTGGTCGACTAATCAAATCGTAGGAATGTGTTATAATCCATGCCCAAACACTCATTTCTGAGAGGCACGAATGCAAGCATCCATGTAAGGGAACTCATTTCTCAAGGTGTATTCTTGAGGGTGAAAATGATTGCTTGTTAGATCCATCTATACAGAGCCACCTGAAAATGATTAAAAAGGTGATTTCTAGCATGACAAAATAATAATGATTATAAGGTTTTTCAAAAATTAATGCATGGTATCCTAGTCATTAGTCGAGGGTTTGAGAAACGTGATCAATTCATGATTTATCCACCTGGTAGCTTTCGGGTTTAAATTTATTAATCATCACTTTCTAAGACAAATTTGTAACAAGCAAAGGATTCCTCAAATATTCTTCTACTTGGGGGGAAAAAATTTGGATGAGTGAGTGAGTGAATTGTATAAATGCAATGAGGATACTCTTGCACAATGTCATGGATTTATTTCTTACGAGAAAATTTGAGAAAGCCCGTCTTCCCGAGAGACCATATGAGAAACTTGTTAATCTCTTATGTTAAAATCCTCCGAATCACACAAGATCTCATCCCCTATGATAGTTTAGTGGCATTTGTAATTTCATTATGAGAAGATCCTTCATCCTGTAATGAGATAAACAATTTAAAATAACTTTATTGTCATTTTGTTGATAAAGTTTCTCTCTGTAATCCTTTGAGTATATCATCGAAGTGAGGAACTAGGGGTTGTTAATGTTTAATTGAGACTTTAGCTCGATCATTCATCTTGAATTCTAAAATATTGTATGAAACTCGTGTAGATCGGGGCTCCATTGATGCACACCTTCTAGTTGAAGGAATATTTTTCTATTCTGAAGCTTTCTGTTTTTAAGTTGTCCAATTTTTGTAAAGTTTCTCAAAGATCTGGTGAAATGAACTTCATCTTGCTTAATCCCCACAAAAATTTTCAAATAACCATGAATCCTACCTGAAGTACCCATGTTTTTGTTGTGTATCCATAAATGAACAAATTCTACTGCTAAAATATACATAAGCAAGCAAGTTTTAAGTATCTTTAGTAACCTGAACCCTGTTCAGAAAATATCTCCACTCTTTAGATGTGATAACTCGTGAGAGTTAAATTTTGGTGCATTCATCATATTTTCTCAAGGTTTCTGTTGAAAATTTTGCAAAGAAGGATCTCTTCATGTCCTTCATTGACAGAGGTTACAAAACGGGTCCTCTAACCCTAGTTAAAAGGCACAACCTAAAGTAGTGAGGATAGATCAAATCCTTTATATGGTGCTATCCATTTCTCCAATGCCCTGAGTGACAAAGAGCCAGCTAAATCCCTTCCCCGGCTACAAAATGAATTATGATTTGTTTGTATTTGAGTATCTTGTTAAATCTATGATTTTGATTGGCTTCAAGGGAGTATCAATTTTGATACCAACACCATTTTGGGCGATCTTTGCCAAGTAATTATCTAAACTCAAGGACCTATTTGTGTGGCAACAACACCTTTTTGGCGTTGTTGCCAAGGAGTATTTGAACACTAGGACCTATTTGTGTAGGAATAACACCATTTTGGCATCGTGGTGACGGGGACTATTTAAAAAAGGTGTACACATACCGACTCGTAATGTTTCTTACAAGATCTAAGTGTAAATACATTTTTAAATTTCATCCTTTGTCGAGATCTATAAGATTTGTGCAAGTTACAAGTTCTGTGTGCAATATGTCTAGTTTCTAGTGGTTATTGCACTAAATTTATATCATCAGTGATAAATACTAGTAAAGGAAGGTCAGATCTGCTAATATTTGTAGGAATTAGGTGTTGATAGATATTTGACAAGTCATTTATAGTGCATTTTCACAACTAAGGTGAAAATCCTTAGTGGCAACTCGTTTTGATTTAAATTTGTATAAATACCAGTTCCTTAACTTGTATTAAGTGAAATTTGTCACTAATATTTGCAAAGCTAGAAGGAAGAAGATATTTCTTCACTAAAGACCCTAGCATAAAGTTGTTTCTAGAACTGGTAAAGACAAATTCAGAA
The DNA here is from genome assembly GCA_018340775.1 of Taxus wallichiana var. yunnanensis. NCBI lineage: Eukaryota > Viridiplantae > Streptophyta > Pinopsida > Cupressales > Taxaceae > Taxus > Taxus wallichiana. The sequence goes on from CM031240.1 coordinate 206,308,702, forward strand.
GGAAAAAGAGTCTAGAAAATAGTTGGATATCAAGAATTAAGAAAAGAGCTATCCATTGTGGAAAGTGATCGACTGTGGTTGAGGATTACCATTCTTATTCAAGTGATTGAGAATCAGGTAATATTTATATAAAATTGAATTCTCTAACTGGAGAGGGGCCTTCAGTTGTGTTTGATAAGTGTTCGTCTAAGTATGTCCTTGTATTTTCATAAGTTGATAAGGTTTTCCAAAAATAGAGTCTTTAGAGGACATTCATTCTAAAAATTATACTCTTGTGTTCCAAAGACCCCTTGTCCCTCATCATTTTGTATCTCTTGTAAGATCACCCCCTCAAGGCAATATGGCCCAACCCCCACCTAGAACTCCTTTTGTTGTGAATACTTTTGGTCCTATAGATTTTAGAGGTATCGTTGGATATCCAAATGTAGTGCCACAAGATGTTGGAAATAGATTGCCTAAATTTCAAGGGAATAATGCTATCACTCGCGATCAACATTTAAATTTTTTTGTCAATATGATGGAAGAATTTGAGATTGAATTTGAGGATGTGTATATAAAATTATTTATTCATACTCTTGAGGAGGATGCACATGACCGGTACAAGTATTTTCTAGATAACTCAATAGATTTAGGGACATAAATGAAAAATGATTTTAGATTGTAATATGGGGATAAGACAGATCCAGGTTTCTTTTATCCGAATTTGAAAATATTAATAAGAATCCTAATGAATTTTTCCATGACTTCAAGACTTGGTTCAATAAGACCCAGAATAGGCTACCCGTAATCCCGAGGCAAAGTGATGTTTCATGTCCGAAAGGCTACCTATTATTTAAGGGACAATAACCCAAGAAATTTAAGGCAAGACTTCACCATGGCTTTGCAGATTGAAAACAATATCAAAGCAGTTGGTAAGACTCCTAAGAGGCAAGATACGAAGCTAATCAATCCAGAGAATCCTTAGTTGAGTGAGTCTGTGGATCTAGAAGTGGTTGTAAAAACATTTTCCAAAGTTGTTAAGGAAATATCCTATAAACTAGCCAGAGCAGAGAAGGGGATTGGACAAGGTTCCTAAGGTAAGCACAAGCCACAAGGTCAAGAAATATTTGTAAATCATCCCAGAGGTGATCATAGATTAGATGACAGGGGTAAAGGTATCGTGGGATCAAGAAATAGATAGCCCAAACCCGGGAAAATAGATTGGTGCATGATCCTTTAGCTGCTAGAGTTATTTTTGTTGATGAAGCTCATGAAATTGAGTGGTGTGATAGTTGTTTCTTTCCACATTCTCCATGTGATGTTGAAAAGGGAGTTGAGGAAGAAGTTGATGATGATGAGATAGATAATGATGCATGCATGATGGATTTATCTACAAGTTCACAGCAAGGAGCGACCTCAACTAAGATGATAAGTGCCAGAACTATTGAAAAATTCTAGGATAGCATTCACCGGGTATTACCTCTTCCTCCCACTCATACAATATAAATTGATATGGTAAAAGATTTTGAGTTTCCTAATAATGATTTTGAGTACTTAAGGGCATTAATGATAAAGAAGTATGCTAGAGGAATTCCCTTAGAAGAGGACATACATTTGTTAATGAATGCAGTAGTTGGCCACAAAAAATATAATACTAAGAGTAAAGTTGTCAATGCAGCAGGGCCTTAGGCCAAACCAAAAATTCCAGTTCTTACTAGTATGCCTAAGGAAACCCCTAAAAAAGATGCATCTGGCAAAGGATTTATCACCCCAAATAAAACTTGTTTTCCTCCCTATGCTCAGACTGTGAAAATTCCATGCCATCAGATGAATTTGTAAACCTTCTTCCTAACACTTCCTTACCCAAATATGTTCCTTGTGACATAGCCCAAATCTTGAGTCAGATCAAAATTATTGTTCCTATTGTTGAATTTCTTAGAATCCCTAAGCATAAGAAGAGGGTGTTTGAGTATTTGGGGATTAAGGAAGAAAATGTCACCCAAGGTAAAAATGTAAAAAATGTAGAGGTTCCTCCTGCCATTGTAGAATGAGAAAAACCACAAGCATTGGAGGAATTGGGTGAACCAACTAAGGTTTATTTTAGAACTTCTTTGGTTGAGTATCAGCTGAATGTGGATCCATTTTTACTACTCTAATTATTAAAGATAGGTTGTTACATAACTGCATGTTTGAATTAGGATCCTCATGTAATGTAATGCCTCTTGAGGTCATGAATGAGTTAAATCTCAAAGTAACAAAAACTTATGGGAAATGTACTGCCATGGATTCAAGAGAGGTGATAGTAGTTGGATGTGTCAAGGGTTTAGTAGTGCAATTGGTAGCTTATCCAAGCAAGTACTTAACTTTGAATGTATTAATTTTTGATTGTCTTGCTAAGTGGGGAATGTTATCATCTAGAAGGTGGGAAGCTAGTGTGGGTGGAAGTGTGCAAATGGACACATCTTATGCCACCATACCAATTGATGGCAGCCTTGTGAAGTTATATGGTGAGAAGAAAATGTTATATCTCATTGAGGACCCGATAATGCTTCTTATGAAGTATTACATGTAGACATTGATGTTGATAACTCCGTGAGCTTTGTTTTTTCAAGGAATATGAAATTGATCAATGTAGATATCCTAAGAAAATTTATTTTCCGGGACCTTGATGTAGCCTCAAGAGATGTTGAAAAACATGACATAGGCACAAAGGATAAGCCTAAAAAAATGTGGTAAGATAACAACTTGGATGGAAAAGAGAAACTATCATATGAACAGTTGTTAAAGATGTATCAGAATTGTTTAGCATGGTCATATCTAGAATTGAAGGCACTTGAAAATTTTCCTTTATTTTTTTTCTAAATCAGGGTACACATCATTGTATAGTGTATAGTCTTTTTGTTTCGTTCTACTTTCATGTTTTTTTGTTCGGTACTTCCCGGTCCCTTGTGACCAGTTTTTGTTGGTTTCTCATCCGTCTTGGGGATTTGGTTTTTGTACTTTGCAAGCTTGTTCTTTGAATTCGTTTCCCAATGGATTTTTGGCACATGGTCTATTTTTCTTACGGAACTCATAGGGAGTGCCCATTTCTGAGTTGAAGATGATGTTAGTGCTCAATTTAATCTCACCCTATTTGTTTAAATATGTCTTAGTCCACATGGTTTAAATTTTTCTCTATCTCCTTGTATTGATACATGATTTTTTTTTCCTTCATTTGGTTGCCATGACCAGTACTTTCCTTTGGTCAAGGATCACAATGGGTCCAGATATTGTTTTCCATTTTTGTCCATGAGAAAGTATTTGTAATTTGGGTGTGAATTTGGGTTTTCCCCTTCTATTTTTCCACAGTTATGTTTTCCCTATCAATTTTTGTCCCAACATCTGTGGAAATGTGGTCTTTTTGGATTGGACACGGCCCGATGGGTTTTTTTGGTGAAATTTGTCACTTTTGTCACATTTGTAAAAATTACCAAGTTGGCCCCTGTGGCTCGATAGTCTCTGATTGGTTATTCAACAAATATGAAGTGGCAGGGAAAAAGTATTACTTTGACCCCAAAGAAGGACATGTGGCATTTTTTCATGTTACAAGCGGGAAGGTGGGTTGGTGGAACATTTTGAAGTTTTTGCCTCTTTGTACAAGGGAGAAAAGTTATGAAATAACCCACAACTCCGCTAGGGCCCACATCAAAATTTATAAGCCAAGAGAGGGGTTTCAAGGCATTTTGAAACTCTAAGGCCCACTTCAACTCAAAGCTTGTCCATGTGGAGGGCCGGTGCTCATTTGAGGATCCGCCTCTGGGTCCTACCTTAGTAGTTGCACTAAGGAGACACGTGGAGGATTCCACTGGCTCCTCTCTATACTTAAAATTTTCAAGAAACTTTCTAAGGCATGGGACACGTGGAGGGCCCACACTGTTTGGGAAATGCCCTTTTATTTTACTTTTGAAAGAGCAGAAGGGACACTTGGAGGTTTCACTTTGGATCCTGCCCATAGTTATAATTTTCAACGGATGAGGAATTTTTTTCAAACCCTAGGCATGTGGCACCTTCCACTGGTCCTTAGACTCTTTGAACAAATTTTCGGGGTGAGAAATGTGGTGAGTCTATGCTGGTTTAGGGTCTCCACTTTTGGGCACCATATCAACAGAGTGAGGTAGAGACATGTGGTGGTTTCTACTAGCTCCTCTTTGTACTAAGACTTTTTCAAAGGCCAAAAGGCAATTTTCTTTGGCCTAGGGCACGTGTAGATCCTATGTTTATTTGAGGTCCCACCTCTAAACTCCATCTTTGTAGTCAGAACGAACAAACATGTGGAAGCTTCACTGGGCATTCCCATACTCTATTTTCTCAAAAACCAATGCAATTCTCTAGGGTCCTTCACACGTGGAAGGCCCACACTCATTTTTGAACCTGCCTCTATACTTCACCTTTACACTTGGGCCAAGGAAACATGTGGAGGTTTCCACTGACTCCTCTTTGCACTTGGAGGAATTGGACTCGAGCACGGGAATGTGTTATAATCCCCGTGAGGAAACTCATTTCTAAGATGCAAGAGTGAAGGCATCCATCCAGTGGACAATCATTTCTCAAGGTGTATTCTTGAGGGGAAAAGGATTGCTTGTCAGATCCATCTATACTGAGCCACCTGAAAATGATTAAAAAGGGGATTTCTCACATGCCAGAATAAGAATTATTAGAAGGACTGTCAAAAAGTATGGCATATCATCCCAGTCATTAGTCAAGGGTTTGAGAAACATGATCAGTTCATGATTTAACCACTGGTAGCTTTCATTGTAAATTTGTTAAATATAACTTTATGAGACAAATTGGTAACAATCAAAGGATTCCTTGAATATTCTTCTTTTTGGGTGGAAAATTTGGGATGAGTGAGTGAGTGAATTTTATAAATGTAATGAGGATACTCTTGTAAAATGTCGAGGTTTTAATTCTTATGAGAAAATTTGAGAAATCCTGTTATCTCTCAAAAGTGCACCTTATAGAGAGATGGTGCTAGTTTTCTAAGCTGCACAAATGATCTCTCTATTTAGTAGATACAATGGAAACACCTCAAGTCTCTGTGGGTATACCTATTATGAGGTGAGTCTCCATGATCAAGTCTGGTTCCTTGTTGGTGTATACTAAACTACTTTTCGGGAGTTTCAGGGTTAAAGATGATTGCAAAATGATTAAAATTAAGTGATACACCAAATTTGTATCGAGGATTTTATTGAGTGTATGCACAACTAATATGTGAAGGATTCTTGATGAACCAATATTTTTCTATAGAGTATCCAAGGGAAAAACACTTGATTGTACTGAGGGAGAATCACAACAATACTAATAAGTTAACATGCACATTAAATTTAAGTAGAAAGGAATGAAACTTGCAGCAGGGTAAGGTGGTTGATCAAGGAATTTTCATTCACAAGATTAATATAACATACACAAGACTGCAAAGTAACTTGGAAAGGCAAAAAACACTTCACACTCAGAGGGAAAAACTGGCAAAATTTGCTTCAGTACTCATATATCCAAAAGTCCTCCAGTAATTCCCCCTGTCATGCTTTGCCAAGGCACACAATATATAGAAAAAAAAATAAAATCTACCCCCTTCCTAAAAATAGCCTAAGGTTGTACTCGCCCATGCATCCTAATTTTATCCTTTATTTAATAATAAATAAAAGGATAAAATAATACAAACTAGTACAAGAGGCATTAATAGCCTTTGATTACATCTCAGTCAACTGAGTTGACTGATCTATTTTTAAGAAAGAGAAGGGTGAATAATTTGCTAATAATAAAGTTGCTTGCTAGGCAAGTCTTCTTCCTTTGAGCATGCAAATTCGTCTTCTTCTCTATTCTGTCCTGTTGTGAAGGCATGCAAAAATATACTTCCCTGTATGTGAGAAAAATATTCCAAATATTTTTAATAATTTGCAAATAATTTATCCAAAACAATCTGACTGGGACCACCTTTGTCTCTGATGCTGACACTTATTCTATTTGCTAGTGATCACATGGATAAAATTTGAAATTCAACCCAACCTCCTTGAAGTGGGGACCACTTTTGCACTCCATCATGGTTTGGCCACTGTGTGGACTTAGCATAGTACTCAAGGGGTCGACCATTTGATATGGCACATGCCAACTATATTCACCACCTTTTGATAATCATACACACACACACACACACACACACATGTGTGTGTGTGTGTGTCTCATTTTGCATAGTTGGTTGGATTGATTATTGTTGCATGATATAGTTTGAAAAGGAATCACCTTTTAGGTGATCATTGTGGCATGTATATTGGCTTTGTATTATTTGGAAATGACTATGGTTTTGGACTTTTGAAAGTCAAATGCAATGATATTGTTTGTGGACATGTGGGCTAGCCCCTTCCCATGATGACTCACCCCTTAGTGAACTCGGTCGGTGGTAATCTGACCTGTGTTGAGTTAGCTTTGATTTTGGTGAATCATCTCGAGCCCTTGATCTTTGTACCTCTGTGTTTGATGTCATTGATCCCAAACTCATGGTTAGGGTTTTTTAGAATGGCATTAATTGTGGTCGGTGGCATATTACCCAAGTGGTTTGCTTTGGAAGAGCTTGATCTCCAACCTTTGATCTGTGTACTTGATATTTTGAGCCATCGATTCTTGACCCTCGGTTAGGGTTAGGTTAGGTTGAGCTCAAGTGGGTGAGTTAAAACAACTCGAAGTCCCTCATTTGGTCATTTTACATCTAGTTTTGAGGGCAAAGCCCTGGAAAATTTTTTGTAGACTGCCATTTTTTGATCACTTCGAGCTCTATTTTAATCTCAGACTGGTATTATGAATATTTCTTGCCTCTGCATTTTATGTTTTATCCTCTATTTTTTGTACTTTCACAATTGATGAGGCTTCAAGGCTAATATTTTCATATAGAGGAGGTCTCTGTATTTTATTAGCCGGCCGCCATTGTCATTTAGCTTTATGGGCTTGGGTGTATTTGTTTTCTCAATACAGTAATCCCCACCATATTTTCTTTCCTAGAGTTCGATGCAATTTCATTGAAGCAGTGACGTACATTTTGAGCTTTTGAATTCTCTGTTTCTATTCGAGCTTGCCATAGAAATGATGAAGGGACTATGTATAAATTCGTCCATGTATTACATTGGGTATCTTATGTAGAAAAGGTCATTTTAACACCATTTCCAGTTCAAAAATACTTGGCTTGAAGGTGGGTTTTTCCTATTCGTATTGGAACGTTTTTGAACAGTTCAGCCATGTTCAGTGTTATTTTGACTGAACTCGTTTTAGCCATTATAACAAGGTAAGTGGATTTTGAATCCTAGTTTGAGCCATATTTATCTTCAATGGGTATTTTGATTTTCCACACACTATGGTGCCATTTGATCTGGGCATGCGTATGTCTCTGATTCAAAGTTTGATCTCGTGTATTGTTTGTTCTTCTGAAACCTTCACACAGCTCTAGAGGACTTGGTTCTGGCCATGGTGTGTCACCATTGAAGAAGGATTTGATCTCAAACTTGTGGATGAGTCCGAGTTTCACTGGCCACTATATTTGAGGTAAACCCTTTTGCTCTATCTTGAAAGAAAAGAGAGTTGCCATTGATGACCGATCTAGAAGCTCGATTCCTTCTGCAAATAGATTTACGAAACCCTGAACATGGTCATTTTAGCTCTTGAACCACTAATATCTTGTCATTTGAGGGGTATGTCTTTACTTTCCACCTGTTTGATGGATTTACTTTGTATATTCGTCATCATTTCTTCAGATATGTACATTTTATAATGTGGGTACTCATAGATCTGTGTTTTTATCAGATGTTTAACTACAAATGTGGTCTTGATTTGTGAGTTCGAAACATAGTCATTATGGAATTCTCCCTTGCATGTTGTCTCTTAAATGTGGATCTGTAACTTTACTCTACTCTTCAACTTGAAATAATGTACTCTACAATGAATTTCTACTTTTTGGGGTTTTGGGTTATTCATAGATCTGTAACTTTTGTTCCTCCCCAAATCTGGGTTCTGCATTATTTTGTTGGCATGTTCCTGAGAAGGGTTTCCATATTTTAATATCACAGGATAATCTGTGCATTTATTCACTCTGTGGCATTTGTTTTCTTTTCTATGAAGATATCATGGGGTTTTGATTGTAAAACTAGCCGCCATGAATGTTTCTTTGAGCCTTACTATATAATTGTACTTTATATGATTATCTTCTTCTTTGTTAAACTCCATCACTAGCACTTTTGAAATCTATCATTAAACTGTGAACTCTACAGGAACTCTTGCTTTGCAATTAGTGTATCATGCTTGAACAAGTATTTGATGTGCTTATTAGAACTGATCCTTTGAGATGAGTTGTATTCTTTAAGAAATCTGAATCATCCTCCATTTCATTATTTCTGAAAAACTTCTCTCCTGGATAGATATAGACCTGTGTGAGAACGAAACTTCTGACACTCTCGTAGATTTTTCTTTGTGAGTTGCAAACATTTGTTCACGTTCCTGGTGAATATATTTTGTAACTGTAATTACACTTGTACTCTTTGATATCTGCAGTAATTTTAAGCAATTCTTGATCTGTTTTGATATCACTATTTGGCACAAGCCTTGATTCAGATACTTTACCTGTTACTTTCATTGCATTTCTTTGATTTTCAGTTTGATATAGATGCTGAAAAAGTTGTAAATGTTGATTTTATAGGGCGAAGCCCTGCCAATTTTTTTCCAAAATTATCTCTCTTTCAAAATATTTTCAAACTAGACATGTTCCTTGCTTGCAAGTATCCCCTCTATTATGAGAAGTTGAGCTCATGAAGACCTGTAGCTTAATCTGGTCTTTGCTTGTATAGCTACTATATGATGATCTTTCATGCACATTGTGTCTTCTGTAGCTTACTTCAAACTATCATCATGAGATAGATTTTGTTCACCTATAATGGCTTCTACTTATGTTGTAGATGAGTACAACCTTGCTTGAATGAATGTATTTCATTGATATTGTAGTAATTTTGTGCTCTCATATCTACTTTATTCTAAAAATGCAACTTTAGAAAAACTGAAATTTGTGAGATTATCTTGGAATTTCAATTCACTTCCAGCTATTTAAGCTATAAAGAATTCTTTTCTACAATTATATACTACTTTTCCTTTCATTACAACTTTGATATGTATGCTAAAAAATCTGAAATGTTGATTTTACATGGTGAAGCCCTGTCAAAAATTTTCCAGAATCTTCTCTCTCATCCTATTTGTAATCCTTTTGCTTTTAGCCTCAGCTTGTTGAAATATGATTTTGCTTCTTCTTTGCAAACTAAAAAGTGTACTTCTATCTTCCATTCTCTCTTTTGAGCTCTAACCTCTTCCATTTGTAGAATGTTTATTGAACTTTGAGTTGCACTCTTCCTTCTTCTTAATATGTACTTATGACTTATCTATTTATTTCTTTGGCTGCAACTTGTACCTGCACACTTAGGGAAACAATTAGGAAATATTTAGGCTTTTTGGCCTCTCTTATGTCCATGTTTTCTTCTTCTCTTTTCACTTTTCTTTTTACGGGTGATTAAAGCATGCATGCAGTTTTCCCTTCAAGTAGAATTCATCTCCTTCTAAGGAAAGATTCATATGAATGAAGTAGGATAGTGTAGGAATATGGTTTGATCCATGAGCTTGTAACTAATGATTTATTTGTTTTTCTTTTCAGGTACCATGACTTGAGGATGAAGGAGCTGACCCGGAGATGTTATGCACAAAGAAGAGTATACAAGGCAATTATGGGTTCACACTCATAATCCTATGCTTTCTCATTCATGCATGTGTATCTTTCTTTTAAGTAGTTGTACTTTATTTTTAGTTACATCCCATGGCTTGTATGGGAAACATTTGACTCTCCTTGTGAATAAAACATTGAATTGTGTAACTGAGTTGTATATCTCTTTCTACATTTCTACTTTCTGTATGGATTGTATAATGAACTAAACAAATAAATAATAAAATTGAATGTCTTAATCATAAAGGAAAGAACATTGAGTAGAACTTGTAACATTCAGTAATGAACTCTGATTTTCTAGGATTTGCACTTATGTATGTTGTTCCAAAACTTTACACTTCACCTACTCTACAATTGGACATTCTCATCAAGATGACATAACTATCCTTCAAAGCTTGTGTTATTTTTCTTATGATAGTCATGAAATTATAGACTATGAGATCTGTTACATTTTGTGTAATAGCACACATAGGTGCAGATTTCATGTAATCTTTTAAATAAAACAACAACAATGACATAATCTGATGTCATCACCCCTAGCTTAGGTATAATTCACCTATTCTATCCATCATAAAAAAGTTTGAGTTGCTGATTTTTGCACAAGTGCAAAAATTTCAACATTTCTCAGCGATCCTGTAGGGAAAGTTGCCTGCTAGCTTATATACCAGTGCCTTGCTCTTGTTGATTGGGCATGGAGTTCTGAAGCATATAACCAAAATATGCCTTTCCGAAAGGTCCAACCGTTCCAAAACAAACTAAAGCTAGGAAAGGATTTGATAAACCAGATCGTGTGCACAAATGTACTTATTGAAATGAAAAGTAATGCAATGTGTAGAAACTACACTTATTGAAGGGAAATCCTACTCTAACAATCACTGTAAGATTTTCAATAATAGTGTTTGAGAAACATACCATTCATAGGAATGGGAAGTTCCTCTCCACTTAGCTTTGAAAGCTGAAAAGCATTGTGTTCCTTGCAATCTGAAATCATATAAGGGCCACTCCAGAGTGTATCAAAATTTGAGTGTCTTCCTGGCTTTGCACGATCAACATCCCACTTTAACACAATATCCCCTTCATTGAAGACTCTAAATTTGGCTTTCTTGTCAAAATTCTTCTTGATTTGTTTCTGATTCTTTTCCATATTTAAATGAGTTTGATCTCGGCTCTTGCGATTCCATTAACTCTACATAATGAACTGTGATGGTTCATTCTCAAGTATCTCCATTTGATGTAGTAAATCTAATCTGGTAACTCAATTTGAAATAGGAATTCTTGCTTCTTTTCCATACACATGCTTGTATAGTGAAATTCCAATTGATCTTTTAGAGTCACTCTGTCAGCCCAAAGTGCAGAATTCAACATTAGATGCCAAGCTCTTTGATTATCCTTGAGTGTTCTTGATGATGCTTATGATTCTTGTTAGTACTTTCAGCTAAGCCATTACCTTGTGGGTAATAATTAGATGAAGAACTTAGATATATTCCATGTTTGACAACCCAATATATTACCCTTGAGCGAGGAATGCCAAAGCATTATCTGATATGATCATTGATGGAACACCAAATCTGTAAACTATGCCTTCATAAAAGGATAGTATTGAAGCTTTGTTAGCATCCTTCAAGGCTATTGCTTCAGTCCATCATGTAAAATAATCTGTAGCAGTTAAGATCAACTTATGTCCTTGTGATGAAGGTGGGTTTATCATTCCAATAAAATCAAGACCCCACTACATAAAAGGCTGATCAGATGAAATAGGATGCAAAGGCAATGAAGCAAGATGTTCTTTTCCAACAAAGAAAGCACATTTCTTACACTTTCTAATCCATTCAAACTAGTCTTTGAATATGCTAGGTAAATGATAACCTACTTTCATAATTTTTAAAGTTTATAGTACATGCTGAGAAGTGACCTCCTGCAGGTCCTTTATGAAATTATGATAATATTTTCTGAATTTATCATAATCAAAACATAGTAGCAAGATCCCATTTATATCCCTTTTGAACAATACACCATCAACGAAAAAATAAGGAATAAATTTTAATCTAAAATATCTTCATTTATTCTTATCCATATCTTCCGGATAAGTGCCATGTTATAAGTAGTTAACCAAATTAGTCATCCACCTTGATTTTGGATCTCTTGGGCAAGTTCAGTTTCTGATTTCTGGTTGGACCATGATATTTGAATTTTGATATGTAACTTCAACATGCTATTTTGAATCTTTGGGTTTTATGACCTCTATTTTTCCATATTAGCAATTAGATGTTCACATAAACCTTTACCTCTAACCATCTTAACAACTCATATATCAACATCATAATCCATAACCTTCGTTATCCATCTTACTCTTTTCTCATTCAATTCTTTATTTAAAATGAAAGCTTTCACACTTGGATGAGAAACAAGAACGATAATTTTATTGTTTGAAATCATGTAATTAAAATTCTTTAGTCCTCTAACTACTGAAAGTACTTTCTTTTCAAGAAATGTGTACCTTGTTTCATAATCATGCAAACTCTGTCCAAAGAAAGCAATTGGCTGCTTAATATTTTCATCATTAACCTAGGTCAAGATAGATGACATTGTTTCATCTCTTGCAAGTGCATACATTGTAAAATATTTATCAAAATTTGGGTTTGCAAGAGTAGGAGCCTGAGAGATAGCTGATTTTATTACTTCAAAACCTTCCCTTCCTTCACTGGTCCAAGAGAAAGTTTTCTCTTTCTTTAACATAGTTGTTAATGGTTTAACTAATGCTGAAATATGGAACAAATCTTCTAACAAAGTTGATTTTTCCAAAAAACTTTGCAGTGCCTTCTTATGATGAGGTAGTGATAGCTGTGATATAGCTTTGATTCTGAAAGGATCAATTGCTAAACCCTACTTTGAAACAATATGACCAAGTAATTTACCTTGATGTACTGAAAAGATAGACTTCAGAGGATTCAGAGATATTCCAAACTGCTGCATAACTGAAAGGTCTACTTTAAATGCATCAGATGTTCTTTTGGGTCTTTTGAAAATACAGTCACATCATCTAAATAGACAAGGATGCATTTATTTAACAAGCTCCAAAAGCCATGTCCATTGCACGTTGAAACATTGCATCGGACATTTGAAAGATCGAAAGGCATTCTTTTGTAAGCATAGGTACCCCACTTGGTAGTAAAAGTTGTTTTGTATCTATCTTCTTCTTGGACTAAAATATGATTATAGCCACTGTAACCATCCATAAGAGATAGTCTATCTGAACCTGAGACTATTCTCAAAATATGATCCATATTCGGAAGTGGGTAATGGTCTTTTAATGAAGCTTTATTAAGATACCTGAAATCTAGACATAGTTTGATTTCACAGTTCTTCTTCCTAACAGAAAAGATTAGCTACCCACCTTGAATGCTTAACTAGAAAAATAATACCTGATTCGATCAACTTGGATAACTCTTTCCTCATTAGAGGTTCTATTTTTGATTTACAGGCCTTTTTTCTATCTTACAGGCTTAACATTTGGATGTAACACGATTGTATGTTGTGCTAGACTGGGATAAAATCCTTTAAGGTCTTGGTATTTCCAAGAAAATACATCCTTAAACTCTTTGCAAAGATTAATAAATGATTGTTTTTTAGTTGAGGAACATACCTTTCCAAGAAATAACTTTTTCCCTTCATCAATTGAAATCTCTTCATAGTTATCAGCATGTGTTGACATCTTAGTTTTGTCTTTTCTTAACTGATCATCAGTACTGAAGATGTCTTCCAATGTAACCAGACCTCGAGGTAATTTATTTGTCTTTAACTGAACAATCTGATCACCATATAAATGTTGTAACTTATCCTGATTAACTATAGAGAACTCAGCTTCTTGTTACAAGAACCTACAGATTTGATCATCATTTTCAAAAACTTGCCAATTTAAATCATTATTAGGTATAGAAGGCCTGACAATTAGCTTAATATGAGGCTGATTTTGTTGTTTTCAATCTATTCCAACACTTCAAAACTAGCACCAACTGTTGCAAGTCTATCTGCATGCTTGTTTTCAGCTCTAGGAATAGACTGAATATTAATGGCGTTGAAATCTTCCATTAAGTCTAAAAATCTATGTCTGTAAGACTTCATTAGTGGATTCTTACAAACATTGAATTTTTTTACTTGATTGATAACCAACTCAAGAATCACCAAAGATTTGTAATGTGTTGATACCTCTCTTTCTGGCCCAAAGTAAGCCATGAATTAATGCTTTGTATTCAGCTACATTACAAGTGCATATAAATTAGAGACTCAAAGATGAGAAATACCTTTCATTTTCAGGGAAATGAGCATAAAACCTACTCCTTGTCCTTTCTTGTTCGTAACTCCATCAAAATGAAGCTTCCAAATTCCTTCTGTTGAATCAATTGTTTTTAGCCAACAATGGAAGTGGTGTATTTTCTCCATGCATATAATACACACCCAAAAGATGTTCTTCAACATACTTAAAAGGATCATGAACATGTTATTCAACTGTATTTTCATCCATAAATAGGTTAGAGACACCATCTAATGCTGAAACATGAGCTACCTTGTCAAAATCATATTGATCCAAGGCTGAATAATTAGCCACCGCATTTGAAGAGTGAAACTCAATGTGAAATCTGGCCAATGGCTCTAAATTGATAGTAACCTTAGTTCCATAATGTGTGGTGAAAAATAAGGACAAATCTAAAGAGAGATAACCTCCTATTTTTGCTATGAAATCTCTAGATAAGCATAAAGAAAAGTATGGAGGCAAGTCCACAACAGTAACATCTTGCATAATAGAAACATTTGAGAAAGCATGAAACATTACCTCACATTTTTTTACTATACCAACTTTGTTTGTTGCAGTTCCATCAAGATGTAAGACACTCCTTTTTGTAGGCTCATACTATAAGCCTAATTTTTCTGCAATCACTTTTACATAATCTGTGCTACTTGCACCATTGTCCACCATGTAATTGTGAACTAAATATTCTCTAATAATTAGAGATAAATAAAATGGTGGTGGTTTATTGATGTCATGAGAATTCAAAACTTTCTGAACCATCCACTTAACTTCTTTAATATAGTCTTGCTCAAACGTTCTAAGGACCATATCTGCCTTTTGAACTTCCTCTCTGTTGTATTTGAAGAAATCTGACTTAGCTAGTTCATGAGAAAGTAAATCTTGTTGTCCAGGAATGCTTAGAGTGTCCCACATTGAGATGTTAAAATTATGCTTTTTCATTACATCAACAATGTTAAAAGAAGCAACTGTCTTAGAGACAGAATCAACTATCTTAGAATAGGCCTTAGCGAAAATTGATTCTACTTTAGCTACCTTAGATATCTGAGGTATAAACAATATTCTTGGATCAAGTTGTAGTTGTTTTTATGGCCTTTATCAACTGGAACACTTTCTATTTTTTGAGGAACAACAGGGTTGTTAGTTGACTTTGGAGCTGCTATCTTGTCAGTGACGGTAGGCAAGATAGGCCTATTTTGTTGCTTTTGATTTTTAGCAGCCCTCCCTTGAGCCCTAGTAGTGACTGCAATGAAATCCTCCTCATTAAAGTTGACTAAATTTTTTAGGTGCTTTCTGAACATGAGTTTCTTGCTGCCCACCCTCCATTTGAGGCATAAACAATGTTTTAGATTGAGGTTGTGCAACAAGATTCAGATTTAGAAAAGCATTTGGGCAAGTTACAGCTGAATGAGGTTGATTACAAGGTTGACACCACTCTCTGTAGCCATATTAATTGGAACTAAAGCGTAGAAGAATTAGGAGCCTTTGGGTCAAACTGCCTTTCTTAGTAAGGCTGCCTATAATTCTGATTTTGTTGATAGGGCTGCCTATTTTGTTGATTCTATTGGTAGGGATGATAAGGAGCCTGGTAGGGTCTATTAGGTAATGTAATTTTGTTCTCAATTGAAGTCAGCTTATTCCCCATAGTCTGCAAAGATTTGAATACATCATCTGATGGAGCTACAACAGTGGGCTCTATGATTGTAATAGGCTGAGGAATAGGCACTAAATCTACCGAAAGTAGCATTGATGGCCTTGGTGCTAACTTTCGGCTTGAATAAAGCTATTTTCATCTCGGATAGCAATATCATAAGCTGCTGGGAGTGTCTCTCCACCCATTGACTAAATCATAGTTGAGATATCACTATTTAATGCTCTAAGATAATAAAGGAAAGCATGATCAACTTGAGGTTTTACACTTGCTGGAATTCTCTCCCAAGTTCTGGAAAAATGGATATTGAAACTAGACATAAATTCATTAAGAGCTCTTTTAATAGTAGATAATTGTTCAATGAGAGACAAATGATGTGAGTTGTCTTGGAACTATTTAGTAAATTTTCCCTAAAATATCCCAAGTTCCTATGCTTCAATTTTTAATTTTTTGTGCCATTGCAAAGCTTGCCCTTTAAAAGATTCAACTAAAAATATTAGAGCTACTTCTTCATGAGTGATATTATGGACTACGCATAGCACTGCAACATCTTTGATATGTTTAGCTGGTCTAACTGATTTTCACTCGTAAATGATGGAAAACCTTTCATGGAAATGTTGGGAATATCATGATAAAATGTAATTACTAATGGGATGTCATTAGTAAAGGGAACAAAATTCCTGGGTGATTGTTGGGCCATTGGAAAAAATGGGATATTGATAGAAAAATTTATACGTGGTGAAGGAATATTAGGAGGAGGGTTACCAAAACCAGGTCTATTGTAAGGCAAAGTATTACCAACTCTTCTCCTTCTAGTAGAATTCAAAGGTAAAGAAACAAAATCAAAAGGAATCCCTCTTACCAATGATCTTGTAGTCACTTTAGGCATGGAACATGCTGCAATACTGGTTTGAAATCAGCTTTACGGAGTCGCCAAAAGATGATAAAATATTTAGAATAAATTAGCTGCAGTTTTCTCCCAAAAGTGACTTTTAATTTGCTATAGATCTGTTGTAGATCTAAAACTTGCATGCAGATCTAATTCGTGGTCCCACCAGGTGTGCCAAAAACTATTATCTCTCGAAAGTGCACCCTATAGAGAGATGGCTGCAGGTTTTCTAAGCTTGCAAAATGATCTCTCTCTTTCGTAGATACAATGGAAACACCTCAAGTATGTGGGTATACCTATTTTGAGGTGAGTCTCGATATCAAGGTCGGTTCCTTGTTGGTGTATACTAAACTACTTTCTGGGAGTTTCAGGGTAAAAGATGAATGTAAAATGATTAAAACTAAGGTGATACACCAAATTTGTATGAGGGCTTTGACTGAGTGTATGCACAACTGATCTATGAAGGATTCTTGATGCACGAACCAATAGTTTTCTCAGAGAGTATCTAAGGGAAAAACACTTGATTGTACTGAGGGAGAATCACAATAATACTAATAAGTTAACATGCACATTAAATTTAAGTAGAAAGGACTGAAACTTGCAGTAGGGTAAGGTGGTTGATCAGGGAATTTGCATTCACAAGATTAATATAACATACACAAGACTACAAAGTAACTTGGAAAGGCAGAAAACACTTCACACTCAGAGGGCTAAACGTGAAAAGTTTTCTTCAGTACTCATATATCTAAAAGTCCTCTAGTAAGTTCCTCCTTTTGCTTTTCCAAGGCACACAATATATAGCAAAAAATAAAATCCACCCCCTTCCTAAAAATAGCCTAAGGTTGTACTCACCCATGCATCCTAATTTTATCCTTTATTTAATAATAAATAAAAGGATAAAATAATACAAACTAGTACAAGAGGCATTAATAGCCTTTGATTACATCTTAGTCAACTAAAGTTTCATTGATCTATTTTTAAGAAAGAGAAGAGTGAATAATTTGCTAAAAATAAGGTTGCTTGTTAGGCAAGTCTTCTTCCTTTGAGCATGTAAATTTGTATTCTTCTCTATTTTGTCCTATTGTGAAAGCATGCAAAAATAAACTCCCTGTATGTGAGAAAAATAATTACATTTATTTGTAATACTTTGCAAAATAATTCATCCAAAACAATCTGACTGGGACCACCTTTGTCTCTGATGTTGACACTCATTCTGTTTTGCTAGTGATCACATGGATAAAATTTGAAATTCAACCCAACCTCCTTGAAGTGGGGACCACTTTTTGCACTCCATTATGGTTTGGACTTATCATGGAGTTAGCATAGTACTGTAAGATGGGGGACCATTTGATATGGCACATGCCACTATATCCACCACCTTTTGATAATAATAACATTTAATCATGTGTGTGTGTCTTTGATGTCATTTTTGCATAGTTCATTGGCTTTGATTATTGATTAAAATGATATAGTTTGAAAAGGAATCACATTTTTGGTGATCGTTGTGGTATATATTTTTGTCTTTGTATTATTTTAGAAATGACTATGGTTTTGGAATTTTGAAAGTCAAATGCAATGATATTGTTTGTGGACACGTGGGCTGGCCCCTTCCCACGATGACTCAACCCTTAGCAAACTCGGTCGGTGGTAATCTTACTTGTGTTGAGTTAGCTTTGATTTTGGTGAATCATCTCAAAGCCTTGATCTTTGTACCGTGTTCAATGCCATTGATCACAAACTCATGTTTTTAGGGTTTTAAAGCGGCATTAATGTTGGTGGTGGCGTATTACCCATAGTGGTTTTCTTGGATTTGAGGTTGATCTTCGACCTTTTATCTATGTACTTTATTTTTAAGCCGTCGATTCTTGACCCTTAGTTAGGGTTAGGTTAGGTTGAGCTCAATGTTTGTGTGATTTAAGATAACTTGAAGTCCCTCAATTGTTCATTTCACATTTAGTTTTGAGTGCGAAGCCCTGGAAATTTTCTACACCGCCATTGTTTGATCACTTTGAGCTCTATTTTAGCTCTGGTTCTTTATGAATTTTATGGCCTTCTACATTTTGTGTTTTATTCTCTGTTTTTGTACTTCCTCCATTGATGAGGCTTCTAAGCTCAAATTTTCATACAGAGAAGGTTTTTGTACTTTATTATCCAATCGCCATAGTCATTTAGCTTTTAGCTTTATGGTGTTAGGTGTATTTGTTTTCTTAGTTTTTCATCGATCCACCATTGTTATTTTCTTTGAAGCTCAATTCGATGTAATTTCTTTGAATTAGCTCTATGTAAAGTGAGCTTTTGAATTTTGTGTTTCTATTTTAGCTCGGCATAGAAATGATGAAGGGACTATGTATAAATTTGGCCATTTATTATGTTGGGTATCTTGCATTTTGGGAGGTCATTTTCATGCCAAGCTTCGAATGCATGCTTGTATATGTTTTTTCTCCTATTCTTCTCTGTAACGCTTTTGAAAGATTTAGCCATGGTCATGATTTTGTGAGCCTGAACTCATTGTAGCCATTATAACAAGGTAAGTGGATTTTGAATCCTAATTTGAGCCATATTTATCTTCAAGAGGTATTTTGATTTTCACACACTTTTATGGTGCCATTTGATCTAGTATGCGTAATCTCGATTTGAAGTTTGATCTCATGTATTGTTTGAACTTCTAAAACCTTCACCATGATTTCTAGAAGACTTGGTTGGCCATGGTGTGTCACTCAAGAAGGATTTGATAGAACTTGTGGATGAGATAGTTTCATGCCACTATATTTGAGGTAAATCCTTTTCCCTTAACTATCTGAAAGAAAAGAGAGTTTTCATTGATGAGCGATTTGGAAGCTCAATTCTTTGCAGTAAATAGATTTACGAAACCTTCGAACATGGTATTTTTTGAGCTTCTTAAACCATGTGGGTTTATATCATGTCATTTGAGGGGTATTCATTTACTTTTAAAACCCTTTTCGATGGATTTACTCCATATATTGATGGCCATCATTTCTTCATCGGCCTTTCCTCCATTTTATAATGCTTTGGGTACTTGGAGTAGATATTTGTTTTTATGATGTTTAGAGCGTAAATGTAGTCTTGATTTGTGAGTTGAAACATACTTGGAGGCTATTTGGAACCCTTGTATCTATCTCTTAAATGTTTTGTAACTTTCTTACTTATTTAAATGAAAAATGCTACTCTACAGATGAATTTCTATTTTTGGAATTTTGTTATTTTGTAGATGAGAGTAAATTTTTGTTCCTCTCCAAATCTAGGTTCTCGCATTATTTTGTTATACTCAGGGTTTCCATATTTTAATATCACGGGATAAATGCATTTATTCATTCTATGGAATGACATTTATACTTTCCATGAAGATATATGGGGTTTTGTATCCGCAAAACTAATTTGTTGTAACATGAATGTTTCCCTTTGAGCCTTACTATATAATTGTACTTTATATGATTAGCTTTTTTTACTGTTAAAATCCATCACTCTTTTGAAATCTATTATTAAAGCGTGAACTCTTCAGAACTCTACTTTAAATTAGTTGTATCATCTTAAACAAATATTTGATGTGCTTATTAGAAATGATAAAGTGTTATTTTATTCTTCAAGAAATATGAATCATCCTCCATTTCTCTATTTTAAAAAAAACTTCTCAATTGGATAGATATGATTTCCTAAATACAAGAATGAAACTTCGACAATCTTTGATTTTTTTCTTTTGAGTTTCAAACATTTGTTAAGATGGTCCCTTTGTAATTTGCAAGTTTCACTTATACTCTTTGATATCTGTAGTAATTTTTAGCAATTCTTGATCTGTTTTGATATCACTATTTGGCACAAGCCTTGATTCAGATACTTTACTCTGTTACTTTCACTGCATTTCTTTGATTTTCAGTTTGATATAGATGCTGGAAAAGTTGTAAATGTTGATTTTATAGGGTGAAGCCCTGCCAAATTTTTTTCCAGAATTATCTCTCTTTCAAAATATTTTCAAACTAGACATGTTCCTTGCTTGCAAGTATCCCCTCTATTCTAAGAAGTTGAGCTCATGAAGACCTGTAGCTTAATCTAGTCTTTGCTTGTATAGCTACTATATGATGATCTTTCATGCACATTGTGTCTTCTGTAGCTTACTTTAAACTGTCATCATGAGATAGATTTTGTTCACCTGTAATGGCTTTTGCTTATGTTGTAGATGAGTACAACCTTGCTTGAATGAATGTATTTCATTGATATTATAGTAATTATGTGCTCTCATATCTGCTTTATTCTGAAAACTGCAACTTTAGAAAAGCTGAAATTTGTGAGATTATCTTGGAATTTCAATTCACTTCAACTTATTTAAAGTTATAAAGAATTATTTTTTGTAATTATATACTACTTTTCCTTTCATTACAACTTTGATATGTATGCTGAAAAATCTGAAATGTTGATTTTACATGGCGAAGCCCTGTCAAATTTTTCCAAAATCTTCTCTCTCATCCTATTTCAACTGTAATCCTTTTTCTTTTAGCCTCAGCTTGTTGAAATCTGATTCTACTTCTTCTTTGCAAACTGAAAAGTGTACTTCTATCTTCCATTCTCTCTTCTGAGCTCTAACCTCTTCCATTTGCAAGAATGTTTGTTGAACTTTGAGTTGCACTCTTCCTTCTTCTTAGTATGTACTTATGACTTATTTATTTCTTTCTTTGGCTGCAACCTGTACCTACACACTTAGGGAAATAGTTAGGAAATATTTAGGCTTTTTAGCATCTCTTATGTCAATGTTTTCCGCTTTTCTTTTCACTTTCTTCTTTTTCGAGTAATTAAAGAATGCATGTAGTTTTCCCTTCAAGTAGAATACATCTCTTGCTTAGGAGAAGATTCATATGCACGAAGTAGGATAGTGTAGGAATATGGTTTGATCCTTGAGCTCATAACTGATGATTGGTTTGTTTTTATTTTCAAGTACCATGACTTGAGGATGAAGGATTTGGCATGGAGATGCTCTGCACTAAGAAGAATATACAAGGAAATGATGGGTTCACCCTCATACTCCTCTGCTTTCTCCTTCATGCATGTGTATCTTTTTTCAGTAGTTGTAATTTACTTTTCAGTTACATCCCATGGCTTGTATGGGAAAAATTTGACTCTCCTTGTGAATAAAACATTGAATTCTGTAAATGATTTGTATATCTCTTTCTACATTTATGCTTTCTGTATGGATTGTATAATGAAATAAACAACTCAATAAAATAATTAAATGTCTTAATCATAAAGTAAAAAACATTGAGTAGAACTTGTAACATTCAGTCATGAACTCTGATTTTCTAGGTTCTACACTTATATATGTTGTTCCAACAATTTACACTTCACCTACTCCACAATTGGACATTCTCATCAAGACAACATAATTGTCCTTCAAGGCTTGTGTTCTTTTGCTGAGGATAGTCATGAAATTGCAGACTATGTGATCTGTTACAGTTTTTTAATAGCACACATAGCTGTAGATTTCATGTAATCTTTTAAATAAAACAACAACAATGACATAATCTGATGTGATCTCCCCTAGCTTAGGTATTCTTCACCTATTCTATCCATCGTAACAATGTTTCGAGTTGCCAATTTTTACACAAGTGCAAAAATTTTCAACAAGTCCATCTTCCGAGAGACCATCCGAGAAACCTGTTAATCACTTGTGTTTCAGATTTGATCATGTTAAGATGGTTGCGAGTTGATAGCCATTGAAAAGCTCGAGACTATTCAAGAAACTTTTCCCTGTTGATAAATCTTTTAGATCTCAAATTAATCTGTGTTGATCTTGGCCAAAATTGTGTTTGCTTTTATTTCAGAATGTTTTCAAATGTTTTTGATGTTTCCGTTGCAATATTATGTTAAAATCCCTCTGAATCACACATAATCTCATCCATGTGATAGTTTAGTGGCATTTACAATTTCATTATGAGAAGAGCCTTCATCCTGTAATGAGATAAATAGTTTAAAATCACTTTAATGTAATTTTGTTGATAAAGATTGTTTGTAAGCCTTTTAGTGTATCTTAGGCATGAGGAACCAAGGGTTGTTAATGTTTACTTGAGCCTTTGTGTTGAATTCTCAAAGATTGTGTGAAACCGTATAGATCCTGGGGCTCCATTGATGCACACCTTCCGGTTAAATGAATATATTAGCTATTTTGGAGCTTTTTGTTGTTAAGTTTTCCAATTGTTGTAAAGGTTCTCAAAGATCCGGTGAAATTGACTTCATCTTGGTTAATCCCCAAAAATTTTCAAATAACCATGAATCCTACCTGAAGTACCCCTGTTTGTGTTGTGTATCCACAAAGGAATAAATTCTACTGCCAAAATATACAGAAGCAAGTAGGTTTTAAGTGTCTTTAGTAACCCGAACCCCTGTTCAGAAAATATCTCCACTCTTTAGAAGTGATAACTTGTGAGAGTTAAATTGTGGTGCATTGATCATATTTTCTCAAGGTTCCCTTGAAAATTGTGCAAAGAAGGATCTCTTCATGTCCTTCACTGAAAGAGGTTACAAAATGGGTCCTCTCACCCTGGTCGAAAGGCACAACCTAAAGTAGTGAGGATAGATCAAATCCTTTTATATGGTGCTATCCATTTCTCCAACATTGGAGTGAAAAAGAGCCATCTGAATCCCTTCCTCGGCTATAAAATGACTTATGATTTGTTTGTATCTAAGTATCATCTTAAATATGTGATGTTGCTTAGCTTCCAATGGAAAATTAATTTAGATACCAAAGACAAGGTAATGTATATAATGTAATTAATTTTTCTCACTCACAGGGAGTATTTTTGCATGCCTTCACAAGAGTATAGATCAACAAAAGGAAAAAATCTACATGCACTAGGAGGATACTTACTCATCAAGGAAGATTAAGTATTAGCAAATTATTCACACATGATTTTCTTAAAAATAGAATAGTCAACTACAATTTGACTGTGATGTAATCAAAGGCTATTAATGTCTCTTTGTACTAGTTTGCTTTATTTTATTCCTTTATTTATTATTAAATAAAGGATAAAAATAGAATGCATGGGTGAGTACAACCTTAGTCTATTTTTAGGAAGGGTGGGTGAATCAATTTTGCTATATATTGTGTGCCTTAGCAAAGCACAAAGGGAGGAATTTTTAGATACATGAGTGCTGAAGCAATTTTATGCTAGTTTTGCCCTTTGAATGTGAAGTATTTTCTGCCTTTCCAATTATTTGCAATCTTGTGTATGTTCCCATTAATCTTGTGAATGTTAATTCCCTGATTAATCATCTTACCCTACTACAAATTTCAGTAAATTCTACTAGATATTAATGTGCATGTTTAACTTAACAGTGTTGTTATGATTCCTTTCCCTCAATACATCAGAGTGTTTTTCTTTAATATTCTGTAGAAAATTGTTGTCCGTGCATCAATAATTCATTCCATATAAATTGTTCATGTACTCAGTCAAATACCTCAAACAACTTTGGTGTATCACCTCAGTTTTAATTTCATTTACTATCATGTTTTACCCTTAAACCCCAAAAATTAGTTTAGGATGCATCAATAAGGAATGGTCCTTAATACCAGAGACTCACCTCAAAATAGGTATACCCACGGACCTGAGGGTGTTTCCATTATATCTACAAAAGAGAGAGATAAAATTTGCAAGCTTAGAACACCTACAATGATTTCTCTACAGGTGCACTTTCGAGAGATAACAAAACAACCACATCAGGTTGGTTCCCTTAATTAATCACATAAAATAGTTCTCTAGTAGGGTTGAGGGATAAAAACAAACACAAACTTAATGCAATGCATATGAAAATGTCATACACCAATGTGTTGGAAACTTATGGCTGCATGGACCACACTATTTGACACTTTAAGACGTAGAAAATTCACTTCCATTGTTGTTTTGTTTAGTCTCACGCTCACAAAAGGCATGAACAAGTTTTCAATCTAGCATGGGAGGGAATATTTGAGTCTTTCCACTTCCAGATTGATTAACAACCAAATCTTCATTTAATAAGATCTACAAAGGCTTAACAATAACTCAATAGAGGTTTTTAAATGTTAAGTAGCATTCAAAGGAAAGGTTACATTCACTAAAACATACCATAACCTATTTTGACAAACTTCGATTTAGTTACAAATTGAGTAAAATAGTCTTTATTGCTTTAAGTAACTAATGTAGTACAAAATTGGCATAACCTAAGCACAACATAAAATAAGCTTCCCCTCTTTCTTAAAAATCAAGGCCACATATATAAAGAATAAAGAAGAGTTTGACTCAACTCCTCCAAAAATATAACTCCTCCTTAGTTTTAAACCGGTTTGTTAATTGGAGACAAATCCAATATTAGAAAAATTTGCACTTCCATGCACAATTCGAACCCATTTACTTAAATACAATTTTTAAATAACAACCAAGATATTATTAACATGCATGACATAATAAGGTCTAAAAATAAGAAGATTGCGTGGATTTTTAACTCATTTGACTTTAGTTGACTTCTCCTTTTTGCACAAAATAAGGTAGTGTGTACATGCCACTTTGCAAGGTTTAAGGTAATTGTTGTCTAAACTTAGAAACATTAAGGTAATATTCTCCACCTCCGAGTTCATAATACATGCATGGCTTGATTATTCCTTGTTTAGCTTTAACAAATGCCACTTTTACCCCATTCCCCACATACAAATAGTCAAAATGCTTAAAAATTAAAAACTATCTACATGGAGAAATAAGGTAAAAAAATTTCAAAAGATAAAGTTACCCTAACCATAGGAAAACATTTACCATGGTTAGGAAAATGGGGTTTATCCCTATATGACTAGGGTTAAAACCCTAATAATTTCATTTTCCTTGTTTTTATTGTGGAGGCTGCATTTTTTTTGGGAAAGGAACTCTATAAAAATTGAATGGCTGCCATTTTTAGAGGTATGGAGATCTATTTTTCCTTCTAGGTTTACTATTTTTGAAGCCTTTACTCGTTGGTGTATTTTTAAATGATTTTCTTCGAGATTTATTTCCCCTTCGGTGCCATGGTCTTGGGTAACTCTACATTTTTATTCTTGTTCTCTTATTTTTCTTCGAATGTGGTTTATCAATGATTTTGTTTGTGTTTTTATTCCAGCTTGGTTTATACATGAGCTCATCCATGTTTTTTCACCATGGAGGTCATTACTTCCCGATTTTGAGCTGATTTTTTTGGTTTTTTGTACAATTAGCTCTATATTGCTTTGTGCTTCGGTTTCATGGATCCTTGCCTCCAATTTTTCATGTGGACATTGACAAGTTAGTTTATCATTGTTACTTAGTTTTATTTTCTTAGCCTCCATTTTATAAGGGTCACATTGGTAAACTCGTAGCGCTACATTTATTATTTGAGATCTACTTCTTTTATTTACCCCTAGTTCACCATGGATCTATCGGACTATCTTGACAATGTTATCACACAACTTCACTCTATTTTCACAAGAGTTTTATTTGATCTTAGATTTTATTTACTCGGCTCATCAATCTATGTTAACTTGGTGTGTTAGTTCTATTATCCGATGGCTCAAGTTGTATTTCTTTTGTTTTTTTCCATGGGTATAGTTAGGTTTCATAACCACTTGAGATTGAGATCTATTTCTTATTTTGTTGATTTGGATGACATTTTTATCTAGCTTTTGTTTGTTATTTTGTATTGGCATCAGTTAATGCTTGATTTCATTCTAGCATCTTCATTATTTTATCCAATTTGAACTCATTTCCATTAGATCGCCATTTGATCCAAAGACTCGGCATGTTAAGATTTACCTTGAACTCCCCGGAGACATGTGACTTATCTCGTCTGTGAGGTTACATTGTAGTTCTAATCAAGCTCGATCGATTTATTCATATCTCACCACTTTGTTAATTGCTTAGATTTTCTATTTGAGTTTCTTGTTTTAAAAAGATATCCCTTTTATGCTATGTTCCACACTTTTGATACTTGAAAGACTTGGGATTTTAAGAAACTCATTCAGATTTGTTTTTAAAGTTGTAACTCTGTGAATACACATTGTAATAGTTCTCTAGAACATACCTTGGAGTTTGTTTTACTTGAAAAGGGGTTATGGAAATGAGTAACTTTAATTTTATAAAATTCATGGGTTCCATCAATATGATCATTTACATTTTTTGCACAATGTATGTTGTGATTATTCCTTTTACTTTACATTCGGAACTTCAGACGTATTAGGAATATCTATGTTGTAGTGTGAACATAGAATATTATGTGAGTGATTATATTATCTAGGATAATATAATATGTGTTGTAATAATTAATTACATTATTGTAAATGTAATTATGAGTGGGTGAGTAAATATTGTTATGAGTTTTTGAGTAAACAACTCATTAACAATATTAGTTTTGTGAGAAAACAAAATCTCACGTAAAATAACATGGAGTTGTTTTAGGAGTTGTGTGTGGAGATATTTATGGAGATTATCTCTCCTTAAATATAGGAACTACCTCTCCTATATATATGGGTGTAATACTTCCTATGTAATAGAAAGAATGAAGAGTAATATTTTGAATTTAATTTATGTAATTATGATATTAAATTTTCATTTGGTACCAGAGCAGGTCTGATGCGGGAAATTTTAGTGTTTTCTTGATCAAATATGTCTCAAAGAATAAATTCTATTTTTCATTTCTGGATTTGGGTTTTTCTATAATTTTGCACACTAAACTAAATTTTGGTAGGGAAACAAGGGAAGAAATTTTAACATAACCCAGTTTGTAGTTTTGAATAAATAAGGATTTCACTATGCAATTATCAAATTCAACATATCAATTCTTCTACTAAAATTTTCTCTAATTTCCAATAATTCTGAATTGTTAATACATATTCTTGGCTTTCTTGGAGGTTCAAAGGTATTCTATATAAAATTTTAAAGTACCTGATTCAATTTTGTATTTTTTTATCAGTATTGTACAAAATAATGGAGAAATTAAATCTGATTGAAAAGTTTGAAGGACAATATTTCCATACATGGAAACTACATGATGCAATTATATTTAAGAGAAAAGGACTTATGGGATGTAGTTAAAGCCAATGCAATTCCACCAATGACTACAAATGATCTAGATAAATGGAATGCAAAATATCGAGAGTTTTGGGTACCATTGGTTTGGGCTTATCAAAATCCTATCTACATCATGTGGATTTCACAAAATTTGCAAAAGAAATTTTGGAGTCTCTTAACAATGTTTTTGATTTTGAAGCTGAAACAACAAATAATACACTATAGCAATGCTTATACGGGTTGAAAATGGTAGATCATATAAGTAAGTTTCACTCTTTGCTAAATCAACTAGCTAGAATTAAAGAGTCAGTAAAAGATGATGATGCTAAAGCAATACTCCTGAATAGTATGCCTAAAAGTTATAAAAATATTTTATTTACTTTAAACAAGGCAGCTTAGAAGGATTAATCTCCACATTACTTGATCAAAGTAATTATGAAGAATATGAAGAAGTAATGTATGTACAAAATAAAGAAAGTACTTCATCTAAGAAAGGAAAGTTCAAACCAAAACCTTTCCCTTTTAAAGGTAAAATGAAATTCTATTATTGTAATGAATCAGGACATGTAGCCTTGAACTATAAAAAGAGGGAAAAAGATCTACTTGATGACAAAATAGATCAAAAATATCTTTTGGTTGAAGAAGAAACTGATTGGGATGAATACTCTAAAGATGAGGAACTTTCTTGTCCTAGTGATGAGGAATTCTTATGGTAAATAGTTCACTTTTTGGAGGAAGGAGGAATAAGAGGAAGGAGGAATTTTAGGGCCTCTCGTCAGTCACCAATGACGGGGTCGCATATAGCACTGGTGGCACATTTTAATAATATTTTCAGTTGTTTTCTTTGAGTGACGTGTGCAGAAATAAAACATGTTCCTTGTCAAAGATTGAAAAGAGGAGGATGTGCCATTTTGATTGAGAACATTTTTTTATAGGAGGGAATCTTCTACATACGATCCTATGAATTTTTTCCGTTCCTTTGAATTCCATACTTCATTAGAAGATGATCAGCCGATGAATAGATTCACGCAAAGAGGTGATCATGATCAGCTGGTGAGCCAGAGAGGTGATCATGTGCAACAAGATCCAGACAAAGCAAGATCCAGTAGCAACTGCGGAACTCTCTCATACTCATGTTTTTAGGTGCTCTTGCCCCATGTTCACACTAAGGGGGTGAATGTTAGGAATATTTATGTTGTAGTGTGAACATAGAATATTATGTGAGTGATTATATTATCTAGGATAATATAATATGTGTTGTAATAAGTAATTACATTATTGTAAATGTAATTATGAGTGGGTGAGTAAATAAAGGACTTCAGACCTATCAGTCTAGTAAATGCCATATATAGAATCTTCACCAAAATTATTACTACTAGACTACAGCTCATAATGAATGATCTCATCTCAAGGCAGCAGAGTGGCTTTATTAAAGGCAGGATTATACAAGACGGAGTGATTATGGTTCACGAGACTATACATTCCATGGAAAATAATAAAAAGGCAAATATGGTCCTTAAGCTTGATATGAATAAAGCTTTTGACAAGGTATCTTGGGTCTTCCTTGACAAAGTTTTAGCTAAATTTGGGTTCACGGAAAAATTCAGAAGAATTATTAAGTCTTGTATATCTACAGCCAGATTCTCTGTGGTTGTTAATGGGGAGCCTGTGGGCTTTTTCACCAGCAGCAGAGGTCTTAGACAAGGAGACCCCATTTCCCCTTTACTCTTCATTCTCTTGGCTGACAGCCTTAGTAGAACAATTGGCAAAGCGGTTAAAGACGGCCTTTTAAATGGCTCTAAACCCACTTCCATCAGCCAAGCTGTCTCCCATCAACAGTTTGCGGACGACACTATCCTTCTTCTTCTGGCTTCAGTTGTGGAAGCTAAGGCTATTAAGGCTTTATTACAGCTTTATGAATCTGCTTCTGGGCAAGAGATTAATTATGAAAAAAGCACCATATTCTTCTTCAACACTCCTGAGGAAAGACAACTCAAAATTGCTAAAATTCTGGGCTGTAAAATAAGTGCACTTCCAGCCACCTACTTAGGCCTCCCTCTCGGCACTAAGAAAGTCTCTTACAAGGTGTGGGATGATTTATTGGAGAGATTTCAGAAAAAAATGGCTGGTTGGAAAGGTGCCACTTTATCTAGTGCTGGTAAGTGCCTACTCATTAAAAGTACTCTTCAAAATCTGCCCATCTATATCATGTCGCTTTTCAAAATCCCATCTTCCTTCAGAGATAAAATTGAGAGGATTCAGAAAAAAATTTTATGGCAAGGCATGGAAGAGAAGTTCAAATTTCACTTAGTGGCCTGGGATAAGGTCTGCACCCCGAAGTTTATGGGAGGGCTGGGCATAAAAAATATTGAGAAAATGAATGAGGCACTCATTGCTAAAATGGGCTGGAGAATGCTGTCTGAGAAACAACCCTGGATTGATTTAATTAAAGCAAAATATTTAAATCATCAAGTTGTTTACTCCTATCTGCATGATGAGCACCTCCCCTGTGGTTCCATTTTTTGGAATAATTTGGTCAAGAGCAGAAACTTCATCAAGCAGGGCAGCAAATGGAAAGTGGGGGATGGAAGGGAGATAAACTTCTAGGAGGATAATTGGTTTAGTGGCAATCTCTTGGACAGATTTGGGATGGCTAAGGACAGTCTAATAAGCAAGTATGGTATTAAAATCAAAGATTACATTGAAGGAAATGGCACCAACAAGAATTGGAAAAAACTTACTGTGGAGCGAATTGATCTGAAACAAATTACTTCCTCCCTTCAAGATCATTTAGATCTTATTCCATTAAGTCAGCTGGAATCCAAGGATGAGTTGGTTTGGAATAATTCCCATGATGGGAACTACTCAGTCAAATCTGGTTATATCAATCTCTTTCATAGTAATCAATCTGATTTTAATTGGAACAAGATTTGGATGTCTGAATTAACTCCCAAAATAAATTTTTTCCTCTGGCTGGCCATCAGAGGTAGAATTCTTACCACTGACAATTTGATGAGAAGAGGATTTATAATTCCTAATTGGTGCCATCTTTGTAAGAATGACTCTGAGGATATCAGCCACCTGTTCATACATTGTGATTATGCCAAAAGAATTTGGAACTTTGTCCTTTCTAAATTTGAAGCTCTCTGGGTGATGCCGAAGAATCTTAATCAGCTATGGAATCAATGGAACCCACCCTTCAGACATTGTGTTATCAAAAGGATCTGGAAATTGGCTATCCCACATTTAATCTGGAGGATTTGGAAGGATAGAAATGATATCATTTTCAGAAATAAGAAGCAAAACTATAAACTCAGTATTGGAAAAATTTCTAATGGTATCAAAGAGGATATTGCCAGATTTAAACCTCCCAAGAACAAGAGTTATCCTGAGAATGAAGAGTACATCTTATCCAATTGGCAGATTGGAAATTGGAGCAATCCCGGGAATAGTATTGATAGATCTTCGATCAAATGGCATCCTCCTGATTCTAATTGGTACAAGTTGAACTTTGATGGGGCCTCTAAGGGAAACCCTGGGACAGCGGCAGGAGGAGGAGCAATACGGGATCATAATGGTAATCTGATTGCTGCATATGCTAGAAAAATGGGAGTTCAAACTAATCATTTTGCTGAAGCATTATCTACTCTGGGGCTTGAGAGTTTCCCAGGCTAAGAATATTCAGAACCTAGTTGTTGAAGGGGACTCCCTTAATATCATTAAACTTCTTAATCAGTCCTCATCTCCTAGTTGGAGTATTAAGGATTTTATCTCTGAGTCCATAAGCATCAGTCATACTTTCAATAACATCAGAATCAGGCATACTTACAGAGAGGGCAATAAATTGGTGGATGCAGGCCAATTATGGCATTAATGTTAATTTCACCGTCTGGGATAATAACAGATCCCTAATCAGCTCCACAACAGCATTCATGCGGACTTTTATATGCAAGCAATCCCTAGAGATGAGACATAATCTTTGGATGAAGATCAACATCAATAACACTCTCACACGTGTTGCTTTAATGAATATGATGATGCAAATAATATCAAATATTCATGATAGTAAGAATTATTTGGGGAACTCCAATTGGAGTTATGTTGATTTGAAAATCGCGCATGCGGGATGTACTACAGCTGTTAAAATCCGGATTCATAGCTCCTCGGAAACCGATGGAAGTTGTAATGTGATTGTTGACAGAGAGAGAGCTACTCACACACGCGACTTCCCGCAGGCTCAGTTCAGCAGTCACGCAGCCGTTCGTGGGAAGAGCAACGGCTATAGTTTCCAGTTTTGTGTGGCTTACAATAGCAAGAAGCGGACAGGTCTCTACGCACACAGGCATCTGGGAAATTGTTGTAATCAGTCTATCACAGAGAAGATGGGAGGACCTCCCTGCCAAATTGAGCCATGCGCGGACCCCGACTGGAAGGAAAATATCGAGCTTTGGAACATTCTCAGCAAAGGTGGCTTCACCAACTTCATGGAAAAGGTGCAGGGACATGACCAAAGCATTTCTGTGCATTTTGCTAAGGAATGGAAGGAGCGGACTGTCGACTACGGGGGACAGAAGATATTGGTCAATGAAGATCTTATTGCTGAAGTGACCGGTCTTTGTTTGGAGGGATACCGCTTCTTCAACAAAAGGGTTGATAGAGATGCTGAAGAAAGAAGATTTGTGGAGGGATCTGAGAAGCTCACATTTGGTACAATGGGCCTGCTTGTCAACTAAATTCCTCCACCCTATGATGAGGTTACTCGCATGATGATTCGATTCATCTCCTTGGAAGGTAGGTTTGTCACTGTCCCTGCTAAACATCTTATCTTTCTAAACCACTTCCGTAGGAATCGTTTGGTTTGCTTTCCCCATTATCTGTTGAACTCCCTTGAACGCTCCATTTTGGAGTTTCAGAAGCACACCCGGGTGGTTCCCTTGCATCAAGGACTTATTTTGTTGATTCATAAATGTTGCCTTCTAAAATACCCTGGTCTTCCTTCCTCTCCTAGCCCGGCTACCCCTTTGATGGGCTCTGCTGCTGTCAGCCCTGTTTCTCCTGCTGCCCCGTCACCACTGTTGTCACCCCCCGCCTAGCTATTCAAGCTTCTCCATCCATTCCCCCTGCTGCTGCTCCCGCCACCCACCTCGCCTCTACCTCTAAAAGACCGGTCACCAGGGCCTCCAGGAAGCTCAACCTTGAGGCTCTTGCTGTGGAGAAGGAGCCTTTCGAACTAGAGATTGCACATGACCTTCTGAATATCAAAGTGCCAGGTCCCAGGAAGTGCAGTTGGATAGCTCTTCAAAGAGGTTGGAGGCCTTAGAGGCTGAGATGAAACTATTGAAGGATGAGGTCAAGAACCTGGCTAAACAGAAAGGAAAGAAAAGCATGGAGGGGGAGGGGAACATTGATAGCAATCAGATTGAGGACATTTATAAGAAGCTAACCTCCTTAGACTCCCGCTTAGGGAAGGCCAAAACTAGACATGATTACAACATTGCCACCTTTAGGGCAATTGAGGAGTTCATTGAGGGTCATGCCAAAAGTGTTTCCAACCTCAGCGATGTCCCGGCTACTCTTTGGGGCAACGAAAAAGAGAGCAAAAGAACCATTGAGGAGCTTGATAAAACCGATGCTGCCCACATGACAACTTTGGGTATGTTTCACACTGGAAGAGAGTCAAGACCAGCATCGACAAAGCTGCCAAGAAGTAGTATTGGTTGCTTCTGCTGCTTCTGTTTGTTTTTTTGTTGTTTTTTGCGGTCTCTTCTTTGCTTTTTGTAGTAATTTTGTTGTTTTGTCTCATTTGAGAGTAAATGTTTCGGGCTACTTGAGCTTCATTGTAACACTCGGATCTTGATCCATTCTCTCTGATTCTCACTCTTATTCTGGCTCTTAGGCCTTCTTTTGTTCTCAAGGGTATAGTCCCTTTCAAAAAACTATTTGCCAATAATAAAAAAATATATATATTGTTATGAGTTGTTGAGTAAACAACTCATTAATAATATTAGTTTTGTGAGAAAAAAATCTCACGTAAAATAACATGGAGTTGTGGGTGGAGATATTTTTGGAGATTATATCTCTTTAAATGTACAAACTACCTATCCTATATATAAGGGTGTAATAATTCCTATGTAATAGCAAGAATGAAGAATAAGATTTCAAATTTAATTTATTCAATTATGATATTAAATTTTCAAGTATGTTGAAAATTTGTCACCTTTTCTACAAATTATGGTTGAAACTTGTAGATATGAACTTTGTATCTTCTTAGAAATTCCAAAAATTGTTAGGTTGTGGAGCCTGTTTTCATGTGTGAAAGTGTTGAAGACTCGTACACTAAGATTAATTTACACTTTTCATGTATCCTCGCGAGGTTTGGGGGCGCAGCCCCCTAAAAAATAAAATTTAGGCGTAAATTTTTTTGGCCTCGAAAAATGCACCCGACATATCGGGAAATGTGCTTTTCTCATATGGGTGAGTTTTTTTGACCCATAGGTTTATGGGACAGGTTTTGCCCATGGTTTTGATAACCACGGTTTTGTAAAACAGCTTAAGCAAATTGTCTATTTATATGGTCTTATGCATATGATAGATGTACAAGAAAATGTATTGCGAGATGTGTTTTGAATTGGTGTGAATTCTATAGAGTTTGTTGAGCATAGCTCCAAATGGATCTGGGTATTGTATTGACAGAGCGGTGGCTTGTAATAAAATCTGAGCAAGTGATTCTTGGTGGACGTAGCCCAAATTGGGTGAACCACGTTAAATACTATCTCTTAGTGTTGTGTTATTTTATTCTACAATTTTATTTGAGATCTATAATAATTTCTACATATTAGTTTCTACTGTTGCGATTCTGTGAGGGATTATTTCGCATGTTTTATCCCTTATTCCCTAACAAAAATGTATCTTATGAAGCACTTATTTTTCTTGAAAACCATATGATAATGGAAATTTATTTCTTCAAGATGTTACCTTATGCTTTTAGCTTCTTTTGTAGATATAATTTGTAACATCTTACTTTGAGGCACATTTTTAATACAATTGTGCTTAATAACGTGATGATGATTTGTGAATCTGTATTTCTTTTCTAAAAATTTATAAAGCATGAGTTGAGGAAATGCTTATTAAGAGTCTATTTTATGATTCCGTGTCTCAGATTTGAAATTTGATAGTTTTAATTGAGTAATTTGATCATACATACTGAAATATATATCATGAAAACATGATGGTAATTTTGTATCTTTTGTAAATCAGAACCTTGATCATTCCAAATCTGCAATTGCAATTCATTATAATTTGCAAAATCAATGTCTATTACAGTTTTTATGAATGAAAGGATGGGAATAATAAACTTAACTTTATTACCATGATATTCACTTAAAATATTTTCACTTTCAAATACCTAAAATGAGAATTTTTCCATTTTTGCAACATAGTTTAGTGACGAATGCAAATACATTAGAAGTGGAAGTATAATGAAGCAAAGGTCAACTTGAACTCTAACATCATTTACCTTTCCTATTTCAATTGTAGGGAGTTGTCGTGGATTATGATGGAGCATCGTTGCATGAGAGGTGATCTTTTAATCCAGGTAATGATGGGTCACTTGCTTTTTCTCATTCCTAGTTTCTTATTTATCCGAATTCTTAGATATTCATATCCCACAATTCTTGGGGATAAATTGTACAATTTCATTATGAATACATACAATTATCCTAAGTAATGAGTTATATGTTGCTTCTTTTTATTTTATTTCATTTACATAATTAAATTAACATATGAAAATCAATACTTAAGACATATACATATAATCATAAGGTACCAAAATGAATTTCTTGTAACTTTTCCAATTAATTGAAACTAAAAATAAATGAAAGAATGAATGAACCTATCTTACAAATTTAACATGCTTCCTTGCACTTAATAATTTTAGAATCAACATTATTAATCCTTGTTTCTATATAGTATGTTTATTCCGATATTTGATTCCTTTCTCATCTCCATCAAGAAAATGCGGCATTCTTTCATGGTCGACACATGATATTACTTAAGAAAAACCTTGAATGACCTCATATGTGAGGAATGATCATCATAGAACCCCATTCTTATCTTCTTTTAGTATGCATTTTTGAATTCTCTATGTAACTTTGATTATCCTAAAAACAATTGTACCCCTTTCCAATGATGAGAAAAATTGGTCAACGCCTTTGCCACATTTTCTAAATTTATTTCCTTCTAATCAACAAGGACCCTCTGATTTGATCTCTTTCAACCATAAAAACAATCTGAAACCTTTATCCAATCTTAACCAAGCATGGCCAAGGGAAAGAGGAAATAATAAATATTGAAAACCCTCCACTAAAACTAAATAAAAACAACTATGAGATGCACGAAATTTCTCTTAGAAGAGAGATAAACTCATGACTAGATGGAAAATCATACATGCTCCAAGGGGAACATACAGAGTGTGCTCAAGCATTTATTTTGCATTAAACAAACCAACATTAACCTAATCTAAAAAGAGAAATGTGAAACTAAATGAATCCTAATAAAGGAAGATATACATAGCTTTCCTTTAACAGAAAATGTTGCCATGAGATCAATTTTACAACTATATCACATGGTAAAAGTGAAAAAATGATTTGCAACATTGATTTTCTCAAAAAATCAGAAGACAAAAAGATGAATACCTCTATTTTATATGTAATTGATTTTTGGAGGTAGTGGGGATAACTTATAATAAATTAAGGATCTTTGTTCTACTCTTATTTAAGCACAACTGATGACAATGCTGAATTTGATTCAAAACCAGCCAAGTATCTATTTGGGAAAGGCTTAATCCTTCAAGTTTTCCATTCTTCTTTGGATCTAATTCCAAGAATGGAACTAGTTGGCACATTCCCTTCATTCTTAAGCATGCTTGGAAGTTGACATGAAATATTATTTTCTTCTTTAAACTGCTTTATCTCTTCTATGGTGAGTGGTTAAACAATGCTATCATCTTTCCTTTCCTCATTTTGATCTATCACGAAGCTTGAAAAATCAACCTTTTCTTTCTTGAAATAAGATTTCTTTTCTTCTTCCATTGGAGTTAATAATAATGTAATAATGTTCTTGGTATATCATTGCAACCATGTAGAAGTGTATTAATCTCTAAACATATAGTGCAATAAGTATCTTTACATTTAGTTGTATCATCTTGATCATTTGGAAATGTTCCTTCGTCTCTCTCATAGATGACCTTATTGTCCACAGAGGAAGAAGTTTCATATATCTTAACTAAGCCACATCCAAAACCTACTTTTGAGTATCTAAGGAAATGATTGGGAGTAATGTCTACATCGGTAGACCTTAAGAGGTCAAGAAACTTGAAAGTGAGTAATTAAAGTTAGCTATCGGATCCAATAAGTTGTGAATAAGTGTAAAAATAGGTAAGTATTATTAGGTAATTTCATGATTGACGTATATGTAACTATGTTTGTACCATGAAATTAGTGAAAATTTGTTTAGCGCTTTCCAAGGATCTGTGTGGTTGTCACATTATGATATGTAGGGTTATGTGTCATTTAACCAAGGACAAGGAAGGTAAGAGACATCTTGTTGTTGATCAAGTAATAGTAGATAAAAGTGTGTAAGTTTTAAAAGGTGAATCGGTATGAGTATGAATTTGTCAAAGGTCTTTGTATGTATTTCCTATTTTGAGTATTAAAAAAATTGTATCTTAGACTTCATCAAAGAGTATGTCTTGTTTTCCATTATTTTAAGCATGTTTTTTTATGTCAAGGTATGGATATCGTGGTATCAAGTTGATTATTGTCAAAAATAATGTTGAGGTATGTCATGATGTTATGATTTTTGATAGTGTTATCATGAGGATTATTGAAAGGTGATAGCTTAAGAATTTCCTAAACATGGTATTACTAGGTTCATAAGTGAAATGTGTTAAAGAGGTTCTTATTTAATTTGTTGTTCGACGTAGAAGAGCATTAAGAGTGTAGTGTGTACTACATATAAGGTTGAAGCATTATAAAATTTTCAAATTTAGTGGTCTTTTTATGAGTAAATGAAATGCTACACATGTGGCATGTTATCCAAATATATCTTTGATGTGTTTTGAATTCATTAAAACATGTTGAAGATGATTTAAGAAGTGTGAATATGCATATAGGAAGCCAAAAGAGGTGTTAAGTGAGATATAGGTTGTGTTAAGGAAATAAATGTATGGAACAAAAAGCTATAGGTATATAAAGGATGATTTAAAGAGGGGGAGCTATTCTTTGTCTTCTACTAGGAGTATTAGATGTTGTGAAGGTAGTGCAAGCAGGTGTAATAGTGAGATGTGTAAGGAAATTGGAAAATTTCATGAAAAACATGGTATGATCATATGTGTTGAAGTTTCTATAGTACTTTAGGACATTAATGTTGACTATGTATAAGGAATTGGTGATGCTCTATGGTGTCATATGTGAAGGGGAGTCTGAGTAGTCTCCTTTACAAGAAGACCAAACAATAAGGCCAATCTTGTAGAGTAAGTGTATCTTGTTTAGTCTTAAATACTATGACAAGACACTGTTTCACTAAGAAAGAGGTACAATATATAACATATAGGTCTGAGTATACCTACTAAGATAGGGGGATTCATTGATGACCTTGATCGGGTGTTCCAAGTGTCAAGAAGCCCTCTTATGGTAAGATAACATAATGTGATTTGAGATAGTTCATTAAAATACTAAATGTATGCTTTAAGTTATAATGTCTTGAGTTGTTACAGTAAGTTGAGGTATAAGAATGGTGTATTGGTCGATAAGATTTTTCAAGGGAAAAGGAAGCTAGGTTTGAAATCAATCCAAATGTAAAAAGGTTCCAAGAAGGTGAGAAATGTAGGTGAATGATTATTATGGATTTTGTATGGATGTTTCTCTTCTTGGGTAAATTTTACATGATGTCAAAGTATCAAAATTATGCTATAGGCCTATAAGATGTGTGTAAGGCAAGAGAAATTTAGTTGGATCATAAAGTAAGTGATCTTGGTGATCTTTGATATCTAGTAGTGATAGAAAATAAGGTAAGATGCTTAAAATATATATTTTTACTATTGGATGGTGTTATAATTCCATGGGAAGATATAAGGTGTTATGTCATGGTCTAAGTGAGTTTCTAGACCTTGATAAAGTTGGTTTAAATTTCAATATCGAAGTTGATAAGGGACTTAAGTCCTAGAAGTTGAGTTAAGTCAAGATAAGGATGTGTCAAGTCAAGTATGATCCTTATAAAGATTCGATTGTCCAAGACTTAAGTAAGTCAATGTTCTAATCCCATTTTCACGATTGTTTCCATTTATGATTCCATGTATTCTTATTCCTGTGGGGAGTTCGGTGGTTTTAAGTTAGGTAAAATGGTCAAAATAGATTTTAAGGAACAAATGAAAGATTTGTATTCCTTTTTTATTACTTTGGTTGATGCTTCCAAAAAAGAGGTGATTTAAGAAGCTTAAAAATATGAGTACCAGTTTCTATAGGTATGCACTTTTTCATTAATGTAAAAATGGGGAGAAGACTAAGTAGTTTTCCATCAATGACAAAGGGGGAGATTATTGACATCTTGAGTTTAGGTATTTTCATTGATTTAAAATCTCATTAATGAAAAATAGGATGATCAAGGAGTGTTATAAGGTTATTTTAATGATGATGACATGGATTTTGGGTGGTTATATGATTGCATGAGTGGATTCGGTGAGATTTGTTTGTCTAGCAATCCCAATCAAGTGACCTAGCTCGCCTAAGTGATGGAGGATTTTTAGTGGAGCTACATGGTGAATTAAGGAGAAATTTAGCAGCATAGATATAATGATT
This sequence comes from Taxus wallichiana var. yunnanensis, assembly GCA_018340775.1. Lineage (NCBI taxonomy): Eukaryota > Viridiplantae > Streptophyta > Pinopsida > Cupressales > Taxaceae > Taxus > Taxus wallichiana. The sequence continues at coordinate 206,348,208 of CM031240.1, forward strand.
AGATTCTTTCAAGGAACTCATACGAGTTTTCAGAGTGTATGCACGGGTTGAAAACTCAATTACAGATGTTCATTTAGACCTAGTCTAGGTGTTTGGAGACCAAATGCAGCATGAGTATGAGATTTAATACCTATTTGAGATAAAATTATGATTGGAGATGGTGTACAGGTGTGTCCTATAGGTGTGAGAAAAATTTCAAGTCCTTCTAAAGATAAATTTTCAAGTTATGATGTTTTAGGTGAAACAAGGTTCAAGAAAGAGTGATTTCCAACTCGAATTACAACTTGTGATGTTCGTTGTGGATTTTTTTATTTTAGTGGGATCTTGGGGACTTCAAGAAATTTTTAAGTGGAGTTAATATAATTTCACAAAAATAATGAGTTCATTTCATCGTCACATTTTTATGAACAAATGTTAAGAAGGTAAACTACTTTTATGAGGATGAAAGCCTAACTCAAAAAAGGTTAATTTGATCTTCTGGTAGGTTCCTTAAATGAATTATTATTTATAGTATGATGATTGATGGTTGTAGAGAGGAATCCTTAGGATTTATATAAAGGTATGGTAGAACATGTGATGATTTATGGACCCCACACAAACATGAATGTTTTTGAAGAAGTTCACATTGAGGTGAAGTTGACCAAAGGAGGCATGAAATAAATTTACCTTTTTTATCCTAGGAGTTTTGCATTATTTCTATTATGGTTTTAGATCATGGTTTAGGTAGTAAATGGAAAAGCGTGCCCTATTTATGAAGACAAGTCTTTAAGACCAACAAGGGTAGTTTAGGAGCCATTTCGGTGATAGACCTAGTTGAAGGCCTTCCACTTAGAGTTGGAAGGAAATGTAAGGTTTTTGGAAATTATATTTTGAATTATTTTAAATGGTATAAGGTTTTCCTAATGATTAATATATTTGTTAGGTCATCTATCTCAGTTTGTGAAGAAGAAGTTTTCTTTTTTCTTAGATATGATTTCTCTCTCTAGAAGAATGGGGTAGAAGTTGCATGCTTTTAATTAGTTTATTATTTATATCAATTAGATATTGAATCACGATGATGATTTTACCTAGTGAATAAATTTATAAGTCTTGAAAGTGGTAGCAAGGGTGCAAACCATTTGAGTTTCTAAAACTACTTTCTAGGAAGCTCAGTTTGGTGAAGAGGAAAGTGAATTTGGTTTGCATGTATGGATGTTTCATGATCTCTAGAAAGAATAAATGTGATATAAAGGTCATTTTCATTCCAATTATTTTTACATGCCATATTTGAGATGTTCATGGGTTATCTTGAGGCCGATATGTGAATAGTCTCTCCTAGAAGCAAATCATTGTTTTGTGAAGGATATGAGCCTTCTTGTTAGTATTATGAAGAATATGTTTGATGCAAGATAATGTGTGACCATGGATGATTTTTATGTCATAATTGACATGTGGGAGGAATTTGGAAGTTTGGATAATCATGGTGATGATGTTTTTGGTCTTTGGTGAATCATGTTATGGGGTTTGAGCTATTTTTGATCTTGTATGGTGTGTTTGAGCATGAACAACCTACATGTGTCCATTCCAAGTGACCCTATAAAATTAATGTTATGATTTCATGTTTAATCGGTTGAGATAATTAATTAGGACTGAATTTATTTCTATTTTTGAGTTGACAATGTTATAAAGTGTAATGAACCGTCTTAGATACTATTAATAACAGATCCCGAGATAATACCAAAATGATCAATGGACAAAAAATAGAAAAAATTAAAATAGCTTATATCACTCACCCACTTTGAGTTGGAAACCTAAAAAACCTTATAATAAGATTATAATTCTTGAGATCATCCTTAAGTACAACCCCTACCTTCTAGATATATCCTACTTAGGATATGCTTAATCCATATATTGACCCTATTATAATATGAAATCATAAAAACATGTTACACGCCCAAGGAGAGATTATGATAGCCACATGTAAGCTAATTTTATCCCATTAAAAATTAAATATATTAAGGACATTGCATTCCCATCCCCTTGAAACCAATGTTTTCCTCAATGTTGAGTAATCCTGGATGCTTTTGAATGAATTCTTCATCCTCCTAAGTGGCATCCTCATTTGGCAGGTTCTTCCACTTGATCAAATATTGCCTGAGGATCTGGTACATAGCTTATTTATACACATTTGAAGGACTAAAAATAGTTCAAGAATATTGTTCCCTTCATCATCTAGTTGTCATAAAATTTTTGGGTGGGTAGTTGTTGTCTAATGACCTTCTTCAAGTAGGAGACATGAAAAAAAAAGATTTATTTTTAAGACCGATAAGGACCATAATAGTTCGAGACAACTTTATATCCTTCCTTTTTGTTTCAATGACATCTTCTTGTATGGTTGAAGCCTTACAAATAACCAATCACTTAATTCAAAATGCCTTTCACTTCACTATTGATTCACTTTTTGTTTAATTCTATTTTTTGAGAGAGCCAAATTTTCCTTGAAGGCTCCCAGGATTTCCTATTGGTGTTGGATGTGATCCTCCACTTCCTAACCTTAGTATGAATCCTTAAAGTGGATGTGATGGAGGGTGGTTCATACCCATATAAAGACACAAATGGTGACATCTTGGAAGAGAAACGAAAGGATGTGTTATACCATGATTCGGAAAGGGGTAACCACTAATCCTAGATTCCCTATAGATGAGACACAAGACAAAATAGATAGCCCTCAAGGTATTTGTTGACAACCTCTATTTAACCATCTAAATTGAGGGTGATATGATTAATTATGAGCTAGTTGAGCACCTAGAGCTTAAAATAAATCAATCCAAAAGTACTAGTAAATATCATATCTTTGTCACTTACAATTATCTTAGGAGGACCATGGAGTTTCTGAACTATGTCCATAAAGGCCAAGGAAACTATACTAGAATAAAATGGCTGTGATAGTGCACAGAGGTTAGCATACTTAGTGATCCTATCCACTATCACAATGATGAATTTCTTACCGTATGACCTAGAAATCCCTCTGATAAAATCCATTAAAACCTCCTCCCACCACTGGATTGGGATGTATAGGGGCTGAAAAAAACTAGGTGTCTTGACTATTTTGCCCTAAGATTGTTAACATATCATACATTCGGACAAAAAATTCGTACATACCCATTAATTCCATTCCCAAATAATTCCTTTCTGATTCGATGATATGTCCCTAGGAATCCAAAATGACCACCTATGGGTGATGAGTGTAATATTATAATGATTTTATACTTATGTACTTAATTATTACACAAGTACAACTGATTCTTAAAGCTGAAGAGTAGCACTATCCTAGAGTATTTTTAAGACACTTTGGAATCTTGAATAAGCTGATGCATGAGATCTTGTATTACTACATCATGTTCCCATTCGGTCCCATCCTTTGTTATCTAATCTGGGTGTAGTACTAACAAGGCACAAAGTAGTGCCTCAATGGGATCATCCTTTCTCAAGAGTGCATCTGCTACAACATTTTCTTTCCCCTTCTTTCAAATTCAAATCCCAACCTTTTAGTAACCTAGTTTTTGTCCTTCATCGATAAATTTTTTTCTAAGAAATACATGAGATAATAATGGTCAGTTTTTACCATGAATTTTATACCCAGTAGATAGGTTCTCCATTGTTTTAGATCATGGAGGATAGCCATCATTTCTTTCGCATGGATGGGCTTGAAAATATTCTTCCCTATGAGTTGAAAACACTCAAAAGTAATGGGGCATCCTTCTTGCATGATAATTACACCCATTCCATATCTAGATGCATCACATTCCACAATAGAAGGCTTTAAATTGTTTGGGGTAGACAAGACTGGTCTAGTACACATAGCCTCTTTGAGATTTTCAAAATTTTTAGTAGTAATGTCATTCCATTAGAAGGAATATTTCTTTAAGAGATACGTGAGAGGAACTAGTATGCCATGATATTGCTTTAAAAAACCCTGATAGTAACCTATTAATCCCAATAATCCTCACTTTTTCTTTCAATTTTTTTGGAATGGTCTATTTCATCACTGATTTGATCTTTTGAGGGTCCACTTTTACCCCTTCGCGTGACACCAAGTGACCTAAATGCTCCACTTAATTCACCCAAAAATATCATTTGGATGGTTTGGAATAGAATTTATGTTATTCAAGCATGAGGAGCACTTGATCCACCTACTGAAAATTATCTTCCCATGTCTTGGTGTAATTTAGGACATCATCGAAAACTACAAAAAACAAATTATAAAGAAATGGACAAAATATGGTATTCCAGGCTTTGAAAAGTGGAGGGGAATTCATGAGGCTAAAAGGCATCACTAGAAACTCATAGTGACCCTCATGGTTTCAAAAATATTTCTTATGGACATCTTCATCCTTGATTCTAATTTGATGATAACCCAAATGAAGATCTAGCTTAGTGAAATACACAACACCATATAACTCATCTAACAAACCATCAATTACAGAAATAATAAAATTATATTTTATGGTGTACTTTTTGAGATCTCTATAATATGAAAAAATCCTTTAGTTTTCATCCTTCTTCCACACCATTACCACAACGAAGAATATACACTCGACTAGGGAGTATAATACTTGCTTGGAGCACCTTTTGCACCATCTACTCTTATCAAACTCTTTTGTACATAGGGGTACCTATATGGATGGATGTTGGGTGGTTGAATTCTCAGAAGTAAATTAATATCATGATCATGTGATCAATTTAGAGAAATACCTTTTGTCATCTCACAAACAACCTTTGAGTGGTTACCCGAGAATTAGTTGTAAACCCAAATTGGTATCGGTATTCATTTGTTCGGATTCAATGGAGAAAAATGTGTGAAAAAACCATCAGTACCCTTCCTTAATATCTTTTACATCTAATGGTAGTTGACCAGATGAGGAGCATTTACCCATAGTCCCCAAAGTTCTAACTTATTATGCTCATATTGGAAGATCATGAATAGTTTCTAGAAATTCATATCAATTGCCCACAAGATTGGGAGCCATTTTACTCCCAAAACAATATCGACACCACCCATAGGAATGGAAAACATAGGAGATTCAAATTTTTACTCACCCATGGATAGTTTTGTATTATGACATTTTCTGAATAGCTAATTATGTCCCCATCAAAAATCATGACTTGAAATTCAAGGAATGGATAAATAAAGAAGTTGAATCTTGCTGCCAATTTATGGTTGATGAAGTTATGTGTACTACCTAGATTAAACAAGATGGTGACTCTTTGTTTCCTGAGAAAACAAACAACCTTGAGGTTTTGATGTGTTAATTTCAAATAAAGCATGACATGAATCAGTTATTGGAGAGTATTCTGAGTTGTTCTCTTCCTCTTCATCCTCCTATTCTACGTCGATGTAAAATAACTTCTTCTCAACATATTTTTACCTCAAATATATTTTTATCACTTTGAACAAACATTACTCTTTGGAATTTATATATTTGATCCGTTGAGAATTCAATTGAATCGGTTGGGAGAATAATGGTCTTGGAGGTCTGGCATATGTCATTCTCGAACTAAGGTGAATACTTGAAGTTTAGACAAATCCCTTTATTCCATTCTTTGAGAAAGGAAAAGAGAGTAAGTGATTGAATTCGGCTAAAAATATGAACATCATGTTGGATGTTATGCTTGATACATCCTCAAAATAGGTCATTGAAGTTCTAATCGGTGATATCATCCACTCTCAAGGATGAATTCGAAAATTTCTTAATGTAATCCTTGACCAAACTTGTTTACCATAATTTATCGATCTAAATAAGCTAGTTCTCAGTGAAACTATCACTATAGTGTGGCGAAGTTCATCCATAAATGGTGACTAGGAGAGATTATGTAACTTTTTTGTTTCTTTGTGCTCAACCGGTGATACCAAATGAATTGATCTGGTTATAGGTATAAGGATGATGTAATCAAAATTTGTGAACCGGGGTTTGGTGTAGATAAAAAAAATTCTCCATTTTTGATCCAAGTGACTCGATCCTTCCCATCATATTTTCACATCTCCACCTTTTGTATCATGGGACATAATGCTCCATTAGGTCTGTTGGTGATAGTGTATATGGAAGATTGTTGCTTTAGACGATCTTGTATTTCTGCACTAGAAACTAATGCAAAAAGAGAGGCAATTTGGGCCTATATCTATGCCATGTTGTAACAAAAATAGGTTTTAGCATGATGTAAATCATCTTTCTTCACCATATCTTGGACATCCTCCTTTATTTCAGCTACTGTAGCACACAAATAAGACTCAGATTGTACCTTATCCTTACCTAGTGTCTTACTTGACATGTTAGATCCTTTACTGCTACCACGAGTTTGGTATGCCTTGCCATTGATTAGGGTCTAGGATTTAGGGCTCATGGATTATGAATTAGGTTTTATTTTAGGGTTTGGGTTTGAGATTTTAGGGTTTACGGTTACAAGTTTAGGGTTTTGGATTTGGGGTGGGAAAAATAGGGTCTTTTGTGGACTATATGGTTTCAAATGTATTTTAAAACCAAGGCTGGTAGTGGTGATAGTAAAAATAGAAACAATGGAAAAAAAAAAGGTTATGGGCGGATGGTACCATTGCAATCGACAACAAGATAAAACCAATGAATGCTATATTGTAAAAGGCACGAAAATTTTCCAAACTCTTTTTGTAAAATATTTTTAACACTACATTTTTGAAAAAAAAACTCGAGTAATACTATCTTGTGAGAAAAATTTAAATTTTTTTGAAATCATAACTATTTTTTCCTTGTCGTCGAGTTATTGGAAGACTAGAAAATAAATCACTCTAGAGAAGCTTGTCGGATCAAATATCCGATACAAATTGTAATGAAGCTTGTTAAATATTGTCAATAATAGATCATAAATAATACCAAAATGATAAATAAACAAAAAAATAGAACTAAATAGAATATCTTATATCACTCAACCACTTTGAGGAGAAACCTCCAAAACCTTACAATAAGATTTTAATGCTCTAGATGATTCTCAAGTACTATCCCTACCTACTATATATATCCTACTTAGGGAATGGTTAATCCATATGCTGAAACTACTGTAAAGATGTGATCAGACAGATGAGAGATTATTCTAGCGACATGTCTACCAGTCATATCCCATTACAGAGTAAGTAGATTAAGGGTGTGCCATGAAGTAAGGGGTTTTATTTAAATTTGAACTAGCTATGAAATAAATAATCAAGAAAAATATGAGAGACTATGAAAAATTCTAAGGAGATGTAGAGAGCATGTGTATAAGGGTTTGAAGCCAAATCATGCGATGAAATTTTAAAGGAAAATTTTGTTAAAGAAGAGAAAAATTGAATAAGGGTTTGAATTTGTGTAAGTTGAATCGGTGATCTCCATTAGTTTTAGCAGTAATAAGAAATCAAGTATCTTCATCTAAAATTTTTGGTGGGTGCTTGATCATCTTATGGGGTTGTATCCTCCTTATGTAATTAGTGCTTTACTAAACTAAAGGTTGGTGATGTACTAAACTAGGGGTTGGTGATCCTTGTGAGTTTGGTGCTTCACTAAATAATGTTTATTTGAGTATTATAATAAAAAGTTTCAATGGGTTTTCTACCCCTTGAAGGTTTCCCACTTATATCTTGTTTTCTTTTATCTCTTTCATGGTTATGATCATTTTAATGAATGATTAACCCAATGTTAATTTATGGTTTAATGGTTTATGGTTTAAAGAAAGTAAATTTGAATTGTATAACTTTTTGAATGATTGATTTATCTCACTTCTCAGTCCATTGTGGTTCTTAAAAGGGGTGAATCAACACTCCAACGTTTGAAGACAATTATAACTCTTAGTAGACCACTCCACCATACTTTAAATTTGCAATGAAGGAAAATGACATTCAAGAAAAAATAATCAAAAAGTAAACACACAAGGAGACAATAGTTAATGTGGGAAACCCTTGAAGGGAGAAAAAACCACTAAAATGAATGAACTATGAGAACAATTTTCCCAAAATAGATTACAAGGATTTCAAAATGTTGATCAACTGCTCAACTTGAAGCACCTACTCAAAAATTGCATCAAGCACCTACTTGACATTTTTTGCAAGTTGAAACTTGTAAGGAAGAATGTACTCCTATACTTTTTCTAAGTACCTCCTTATTATTTTCAAAATTTATCATATTCAGTTGGCCTAGTTACTAAAACAACAAATTTGTGATCTCTAAATCAGCTCATACATTCTCATGCTCACTCTTCACACCTTTTCATTCTCATATTTTTACTAGTCCTCTCATAAATTCAAATCTTCCATCAACAAAAACCATTCAAGAATAATAAAATGTGTATTTTATACAAGGATACATGCTCTTATCCTTCTTTTCACTTCATCTTCAAAATCTTCATATTATTTTCTCATTAAAGTGTGTAAGGAGTTTGATATGACATCACCTATAGTTGTTATAAAGTAATCATTTCACCCGAAGACTTGTCAATTACAAATGTAGATCCTTCATGACTGTCAATATGATTTTGATACTGTTAGAAACTATAGAAAATTTCTGAACTAACTACACCACTAAAACCTATTATTATATTCCAAATATGACATATGCATATATACTAACTTATAACGGTTCTGTCATTCTTATTTCTCTTCAATGTAGATTATTTGTCTTATAGCTAATGAGAACATGTAACAAGTATTGGGCAAGTATTCATGTATTACAAATGACCTCTTAGTGTCTTCTATAGGAATACAAATCTTCATAACTCTTTGTTCCACTTTTAATTCTCCATTAGAGCTCACGTACACACTAGGTGTATGAGCTTTATTATATAGTATTCAACTTGGGAGTATGAGGAGTATTATAAAATCATGTCATGAAATGAATTTATAAATAATGAATCTTCAAGAGGTCAGCAACAATAACACATAATTGGAGAAAGAACACAACTTCATTACATCTCTTCATCTCGGTTGTGTAAACACGATTCGGAATCTCTAAAATACGGTCATGAAGAATGTTCTTTTAAAACTGATATATGCATGTTCAAAACCTTAAAGTGATTTGGGAGATCTATTTTTGACCTCTATTCCACCTTCATAACTTTGATAAACCACCAATCCCTTGGTCATATCCTGTAGCTCTAATAATGACAAGATCCTAATAAATATGAATGATTAGTATACCATTATTCATAAGATGAGTAATATCATGTACTCATCCATATACTCATGAATTCTATTGTACATTTTTATAATGATATATGTCTTGGGAAACTTTTCAGTTCCATATCATGATTCATTTCATGACATAAGGCTAAAATTTTCTTTACTTTCAAGGACTTCTCGAGAATAAGTCTTAGGATGAAAAACAAGTTTTTATCTAGTTAGCTTCTAACCCATCATAATTCATTTTCATGAATATTAAATGCTTGAGGAACTTCCCCATGAACCTCAAATGAAACTTAAAAAATTCATAGGGATTGACTATGTGAAGAAAACCACACTTATGATCTTGTCTTGTAGACATACATAACAACCCTAGAAAGGAATATTTGGGTCATTTCAACTTGTACATAAATACAGTTCACCAAACTGATTCATGAGCTTAAATATGTCATATTGGACATATATCAACTTCCCATGCCCATATTTCATCTCCACAAAATTTAATCACTTGAAGATACTCTCAAACAGATTTGACTTCATTTGTTTCTTTTATCCCTTAAGCGGTAAGTCTTCTTACTTTGCATGATTGACTAAACATTTGAAAATAACTATCCTAAAGCATCTCATGGAAATTTAGAGCATTCCGTAAGCTTGTTTCAAAACTTGACATTCCAACATGAAACCTTCTATACTAGATTGTACAAGAAAATTCTTCGAGAATAGGGGTAAAATTATCCTTGAATAGATGACTTTGAACATGCCACCAATGCACAAATGTACTACATATATTTTTTTACAACCCAAAGTTATCACTTTAGCACTTCCATGTAGTATGAAAAAAATCTTCATATTTTTCCTATCACTTAGGATGAGGTTTTTGTGAGAGTTTTGAGTGCCTTAACTTGTTAAGGATCACTAATAAATCTTAAGGAATCATTTAAAATTATTCCACTTGTCAAGTGATCAAGAATCCACTCTCCATTACTGATGAAATATTTAGGGCACCATAAAAAATTTTATCATACATTTGAGCACTGAAAATTTGACCCGTGAGATAAAGGTAGACATACAAAGAGCTCGATAGCAATAAAAACTCATAACTTGTTCAGGATATTATTCATTTTTCCCTATTTTTTTATCACAACACTATGATAGCCTCTAATATGTTCCTAAATTATCACTTACTCAAAAATACATATTTACCCTCATGACATATAAGATTTTATCATGCTTACATGGATTTTCTAAAGCGCATTTTCCAAAATTCCTTAAATTTACCTCAACCAGCTAAAGGATATTCTGAATCATATTCCACATACTCTCTAATATTACACAAGACTCAAATAACACTTCTTCTTGCATTATTAAACTATATTTACTTCATACACCCATAGAAACATATACTAGGTCCTTCAACTAGGCCTAAATGAGTATGTTCAAAGAATGATCTAACATATTTGTCATGTTTTTCATCATGAGAGCTCTTGCATACCTTTGGAACACCTTTGAGGCACCTATAGGACACCTTTTTATTTCACACCAAACACCTATATTATTTCCACTACACCAAGTATGCATTACTGACCTTGTGAGAATGCCCTATCATCTCTCAAGAACACATCATGACAACATTACTTCACCCAAAGTCACATCAATGGTTTAACAACATGAAATATTTTACATTAATGTCATATTACATCAATGAAAACATGAATGCAACAAGGTTTAACATAGAATATTTCCACGTCCCATCAAGGTTAGCATGGTTGAAGTGGGTTAGTTCATGAATAAACAATCTTGAATTCATAAGTACCTTAACAAACATAAGTAGAAAATAATATTATTGATGAGAACACATGTTTCTCATATATTATTTAACATTTTCATACGTACATTATGTTTTTGACATGATTTTCATATTCATACTAAGTTAACGGTAAGCTTTCTAGTCTATTATAGATACAAGGATTAACTATTCTAGCTCTCTTACTTATTAATTATCACCATCTCTACTTATTGATCTTTCTTCTTATCTCCTTATAGGGTATTTAAACTAGTGGTGACTTTTCCTTCAAAAGTAGTCTTCCAAGAGATAATAATAGCCCCGAGTTCTATTTGTAAGTTTAACTAGTAGTCCATGTGGTCACTAAAATTAGGTACTCACTATTATACCCCTACTCTGCATGGTGAAAATCTTAGAAGATCACTTTTTATCCTTATCCAAGTTTAAATTTTATCTAGTCTTCTATTGAATTCATGCAAGTGATCTGATTTTTAATTTGCGGTCTACCCTTTGAACTCATGTCTATCTTTATCCTTCTTTACCCTACATGTCCTTATCCAAACTTATCCTTACTACTTATTCTTCCATTTTTTTATCAGTGATATCATTTCCTTGTGTGGTATTTAGTTTATTTCTTGTTCACGTGTACCTTATATTTATTTCTTCAGCACTAAATCCTTCTCTTCGTGTGTGCTTATTTCCTACGTTTCTAATGCATACAGATTGTACAAAGTTTCATGAATACTTCCAAATAATAGTGGATCATGAATAAATAAGTATGATTACTATAAGGACCTAAATAATAAAGTATACAAATTTACAGGTCCAACATCAACCTATAATAAATCTATTATCCATTTAGGGAAATGCTTATTGGATTTATTTGAAAAATTATGACACCTCGAATCTTAGTAAGCCCTCATCTACATGCCATTTATTTATTACCTCTCTAATAAGTTGGTTTAAGTGATTCATATTTTGATGAAGACTTTGGCAACCTTAACTCCCATGCTATTAGTTATATGATGATATTATACTTTCTTGTGTAAGGTTGTGCATGTACTTTTGAGTTTTGTTTCAAGTTTTTACATTAGTTTCCTCAATTCTTTGAACCTATGTTTCACCCATTCCTTTTTGTACATGATTTCATCACTAACTATTTCAATTCCTCCATTATCTTGTTGTTATCTTTATCAATTGATTTATCTTCTAGATTTACTTCAATTGTTGCGAGTTTGTTGTTTTCCTCCTTCATGTGTGTGCTTATTATCAATATTATTTGTAGATTCCCTTTAGCTACTTACCATATTGTTGTAGACATTAAAAATATGCACTTGGGTACATTTCTAGGTCCTAGGAAAACTTATGTATACATGATTCCTAAGAAAGAAAACTTTTGGTTGAAAACTTATTTTGGGATTTTCGTTACTTTATGTCTTACACTTTTTTTTTTTTGAATATCCCTTCGGATTTACACACCTTATAGATTTACTAGTACTTGATTGATTTATCTCTTGATGGCCTTGGACACTAGCACCCAACTAGGACATAAGTGCTCAGGTGTTTCTATCACTTTTGGGTGCTCCTATACATATTTCCCTTTTTCTTACCCTATTTGGGTCCTTTTTTGTCTCTTGGGAATCATTTAACACTTTGGTTTGGCCTTTCAATTGTTAATTACGACATTTAAACATTGGAATCATATGTAAACATATTTATTACTCTCAAATAATGGGCCAAGCATCATAAGTATTCTTTATCATCACCTAAGCTTCAACAAAGGCACAATATCATTACAAGTAATACATCTAGAACATCCATACAAAGGAAAAGGGATGCATTTATCTTCATACACTACATAGGAGAGAATTTCATTCTATTCCTTTGCATATATTTTGCGTACTTGAGACAATCTAGATTTAGCCCATTATCATTGCATAACTTGCATAAGGGCGTCCTAGGGAATGAGAGATAGATACACACACACACCAAGAAATAGATCGAGTCTTAGTTGTCTTGTGGTTCTTGGTCATAATTTCACTCTTTTGGTGACATATAGGGTAAGTCAAACTCCTCATTCTGCATCTATTTTATTTTATTCAATGTAGTTTGTCAAAAGTTTAGCTAGTTATCTATTGTGTATGTTACATGTTGGATAAGAACCTAAATGTGAAGTCGAGTATATCCCTTAATATTCAAGCAAAGACATGTTGAAAATTTTTGCACTCATGTAAAAATGGGTAACTCGAAAAAAAAATTATGATGGAAGACATTGATGAATGAACCTAACTACGGGAAAATTAATACAATGTTATTGTGTTTTCGATTCAATCATTAATTAAATACATGGAGTATCAAGCTATGGGTTTTGTTACAGAATGTAACACCTCACATAGATTGCCATCGCTTGTTCAACTTATGCAAGGAAACACAAAATCCCCAAAGGAATAGTGCATTACGTTGATGAAGTCAATAATCACGGTTTATGTGTGAAGATAAACTCAATAATAGTAAACAAGGTTGCATTTTACATGTAGAAGAGTTCATTATTAAGTTATAGGTACATCAAATCTCATTATTTCTTCATGTTTAAATACTATTAATCATGTGATTGAGTTGTTTATTTCATTATACAATCAATACATATCATAAAAGTTGAATGCAGAAAAAAGTATACAAATCAGTTATAGAAATTAATGTTATTTATTCATGAAGAAATTTAATGTTTCCCACACAAGTCATGGGATGTAACTTATAACTACTGAAATAAGAGATACATTTTCATAAAGATAAAAACAAAGGAATGTAGAAGGAACCCATCATTTCCTTGAGGTTTCCTCTTGGTCTTTATTGTTCTAGCTTTACCTCCTCTATCTTCATCTTCTTTGCATCATTCCACTACAACAATGTTCCTGAAAGACTAACAATAAAATTGTTAATTTTGACCTCAAAGTTAAATCTGTATGCATGTGCTATTACCTTCAGGAAAATGAATCTCCTAAGATAATGAGGCATAAGTTACATCAAAGATGATAAAAAAATGAAAATTACTATCTTGCAGAAGCACATATATTTCTCATAATCAAGAAAAATAAAGAGAAAAGAAAGAAAATTGTAACTATGGAATAAAATAGAGGCTAAGGCCTATTGTTTTCTAACTATTTTATTTAAATGTGCAGGTACATGTAAAAAGGAAAAGAAAGTATTTATTGTTGTATTCATGAAAATAGAAACAACTTTCCAAGAAATCAAGTATTGATGATACATAATAGGAAACAATCATTGCATAATACTTTATGAACATTCAAATCAAAGTAATGCATATATTCCATAAATGATCGAATGAAATCATTTTTTCAGTTTAGACTCAAATTTTAAGTACAATCCTAGAACATGAAAATATCAAGGTTCAATAGAAGAGAAAAAGATCTTACAATAAATATGCAAACTTGAAGTGTACCTAATCAAACGTGAAAAGAAAGTAAACAATAGAAGTTGTGTGTACTCATCAAAAGGAATCAAATGTTTTATATCAAAATACTTCATAACTTTCAGTCTAATAGAAATGATGAAACATTTTTATGGTACCAAGAATCATAAGAGTAGCCTCAGCTTCAACATTTAAGAGAAAAATTTCATGCGGTGAGGATACATATAAAAAATTGCAAAGAAGAATATTTCAAGCTAGTTGTAAAAACACAATACATTCATGCTCTACAAATTTAAAATTAAATCAAGGAACATCAAGGATAAAGATCACCAACAGGAACACTCAACAGAAAGAAGATCAATATTCTTAGAAGTATGAAGTACAAATTACAAATATCAAACAATGCAGAGTCGAAGCTTGAGGAACAAAATAAAAGAGAATCCACATTCATTCATGCTTTATTCTATAATTTTTAACAAAGAATTGATTTTTCTTATTTGAGGTACAAGTTATTGGAAATTCATCAGTGAAGCATATTATTTCCAAAGAAATCTACAATCAGCCGAAAGGGAAGAAATGAATATATGTGCATCTACATTTATCAACCAGTTGTAGAGATAAAGAAGAGTTCAATAAGGTGGCAACTCTAGGTGTTCAATTTCAAAGACTTCATCTATATTCTAGAAATAAAAGTCTCAAATAGTACTCCAAATGCAAAGTTCAGAAACACAAATGAAGAGAAGAATTCATTTTGAAGACATTTTCAACACCTCAAAGTTACAAATTTTTAGAACCAAAAAGTGCCTTGTCCACATCAAGACTTCAAGGATATTATGAGCTCACATTACAACAAAGGAGATCAAAGTACATGTTTACAGAAAATGAAGCAAAATAGAGTTATATAGTACAAGATAAGGTTGTTAGAGCATGAGCCATACACATATAGAAGGTAGATTATAATCTTTCTCCTTCATGCCAATTAAATATAGAACATAATAAAATGTTTGTGATTATCGAAGTTTAATATAATGATACGAGAGCCTCAGTTTAAACCCAATTCACCTGAAAAGTTAAGTAGACCATAGACCATGTTGCAAATTGAAGATGGAGTTCGAATAGTATCATCTACAACTCAAATACACAGGAAATGAAGCCACAATGAAATTAAATGAATTTAATATACGAATTGATGTTTTTGCTTCTAAACATATATCTAATGTAAATGAATTTCAATGCAACCAAAAATAAGTTTCACAGTGAACCATGTAAATATTGTAGTAGTAAAGAGTTGGGTTTGAGTCATGAATAAAAAAATTAGGGATACAATTACTATAATCAAAGATCACTACTGATTATATTGATCCCAAATATGCATGAACATCAAATCTTAAAGAGATATATGATGCCCTGGACATTATCATATGAAAACAAATTATTTTAATAGTAGTGTTATCTAGATAGACACACTTCTAGAAAATATGTTCGCAAATTTTTTTGAGTAAAGTTCACACAGAGCATCAAACATTAGTACATCACTAACTAGATAGACACGCTTCTAGAATGATTAAATGAAAGCACAATGACCCAAATTTAGGGAAGACACTTCATTGAAAGTAATATACAAAATTTTGAATGCTTGGAAAATAAGGAATGGCATCTTAAGATGGTGATTCCTCAAGCTAGGAGTATGAAGTCAAATGAAATAGATACATAGCAAATAGACAAGTATGAACTAGCTCATCTTGTAAATTTACAACAAAATGCAATGTTTCAAAATGCATATATTTAGATCAGGAGTGCCTTCTCAAGTTTTAGAGTGTATATTTTAAAGAAGAACATAATTTATAATGTGTTCATGCCATTTTCAATACTACATTCAAATACCAGGTGAATACTACTCAATGAGAAACTCCATTATCTCATAAGGTGAATAACATATTAGTGTTTTGTTATTCAAAATATAACACATTTAGGAACAAAAATGAAAAGCTGAAGCCTCAAATCAATATAATAAATTGAAGGAGGTGTACCATGTTTAATGCTAAAATGATGACATAGGAATAAATAAAACTAGAAATGGAGCTCGAATACAAAGGAAGATTGAAAAAAAGTTGAGAAACGAGGTAAGGGTTCTGAAATGACAACCAATGAGATGGATATTGAGAAATAAAGAAGCATTTTGACAATGCTCTGAGAATATAGACAGAAACAAAAAACTTGGGATGCATCAAAATGATCAATAGTTGTTACCTATAGATCAAGAGGTTGGGTTCACCTTAATGGTTACAAATCATGGTCATCAAATGAAAATGATGAAAACCCTCATCAAAAGTGCTTTTATCAATTTTTATAAATTAAGGGAAAAAAAAGTTTCCGATATCCATGTTTGGCATTCAAGATGACGTTATCTTGAGAAAACTCTAGAAAAACAAAGTACAAGGTCACTACTGATAATAGATTGAAACTAAAGTAGAAAGAAATTCACATCCTAAAATTACACAAAAAGAATGCCCATATTTTAACATCGAATCAGTATATGATTCCACTAAATATTTCTAGAGTCGGAGGAGAGTAGTAATTTTTGAAATTAACAACCAAAAGAAAAATTCATTAAATTGCAAAGGAACTCAAAGAATTGTATGAAGTCACCGTTTGGGTCTAGATTTGGGAAATCCCTTGGAGATCTATCAAATGTGAAGGAAATAATGACACGCGAAAGTTTCAATCTCAAATGCCAATCAATACAAGGAAACAAAAAGAAACACAAATGATAAGGACAAGTATCGGTGTAAGAATATTCACAAAGAATTAAAACCCAAAAAAGGTTCAAGTATTTGTGAATGCATTATCACATAACTTGAAGAGAAAAAGGAATTATTGAACTATAGTTCAAAAGAAGGCTCACCTTCAAAGAAGAGTGTCATTTGTTAGAGACCAAAAATCACGAGAGAGCTCAAATAGAGCAAGTAGAAAGAAAGTAACAAATGTTCATAAACTCGTAATGACAAGAACAACTAAGCTTCGAGCTCAACTGGAAGAAGAATTACGACCACTAAATATAATCATAGAAAGCTCAAACAAATAAAATAATGGCCACTAATCTTTCTTAGAAGCTAAAAATGAGAAAAAATGGCAAAAAAATACAAATATTCAAAGTCTCGAGCCTCGAAGACCAATTTATAGAGAGAAACAAAGCTTGAGGATAAATTCACGATGGCACAAAAAAATTTGCAAATGCTTCATCCTACAATTTTAAAAATGTGAATAAATCAAAATGATAGGGGTTTGAATTGTTTTACCATAACTCAACTTAATCAAAGTAACCTAACTCATCATCGAGTTAATGATCAATGGTCTAGAATATCGAGGTACAATGTTCCATGGTCAAGGATCTATCACCAATGCCTATGAAAACTTTCCATGGTCAAAATTAATGAAGTGCGATCCAGATCACCTTGGTACATCAAATAAACAATCGCAAATGCATAGTACATTATCCAATGGCATACAAGACTAACTCATTTCAAACTTAATTGAACCACCATCAGCCCAAAGGTCAAGTAATCAAAGGTAGAGATGTTTAAGTACCATGATCTTGATGGGTCCGATCAAATGGACATCTTTCAATGAAAACCCCAAAGCAAGTTATAAAACTCTACCATGATCATGAGAGTACATATGTCCCAATGATTTTTCAAACCATAATAACTAAGGTTTAGTAATTCAACTGACCAAATAATGCAAGGGGTCAAGATCATGGCGAGGGACGAACCCCATTCAAATAAAATCATTGCATTGACCTTGTATAGAGGTCAAAAAAATAATTATATGCCACAAATATAATCCAAGGATCCCGATAAATAAGTTATGTATGAATAATACAAGGAGGCTAATGCTAATAAATGTTCCCATGTGATTATTAAAAAAATCATACATGCCATAGTCGATCAAAAGGGGAGTCAAATAAACAATGATCAAAATATGCCAGGTGATACATGTGTCAAGATAAAGGTTTTTGCAAACTATAGTATGCGATGATAAATAAAATTTAATAGAGTTATATGTTAATTATTGCAAAAGTGACTAAAGTTTAGAACATGGTGTATGTGAAGGTCAAATGGAGGAACCATGATGAAGTGAATCAAACACTTAACCTTAACCTTCCCAAAAGGACCTTAATCTTATCAAAGATTTTTTACCCTTCTAAGGAAATAAATCAAGTGGATAAGAATGATCAGTATGCATGTGATCTAGAAAAGACAAATCAAGTCTGTTCATGCTCAAGTGATCCTCATAGTGGGGTGAGTAATATTTTGCTAAGGGTTGAAGATAAATACATTATTGTCATTACATGGGAGTATTATGATGTGCATGTAAAGTGTACATATGTCACATTAGGGACACAAAAGAAGACAAAATATTGCACTTTACACTAAAGATGACCTGAACAACAAGAATTAACTAATATTAGTACAAAATATTCACCCAAGTATTTCAATTACTTTAAAAATAGAAAACTTAACTGCACTTTGACTAGAGTGTATTTTTGTAACTAAGTCTATTAATGCCTCATTGTAATCAACATGTCTATTTTTATTCCTTTATTTATTCATGATGAAGGGGTAAACTTAGCATACATGGGAGACTAAATATATTAGTCTATTTTTAGAAGGGTTTGCGTGAAGTATTTTTGCTATATATTATGTGCAATTGCAAGACTCAAACAGTGAATTTTTGGACACATGAGTTTTGAACCATATTTTTGCCATTATTGCCTTCAATAAGAACCAATTATTTCCTTTTCAATTATTTGCAATGGTGTTTATCTTTCCATTAATTCTTCTTAATGTTAATTCCATGAGTAATTATCTTAGCTTACTGCAAATATGGTATTTTCTACATAGTATTAGTGTGCATACTTAACTTGTTATGTTGTTGTGATTTATCCTTCAATACATAAGTGTATTTCCTTAATATTCAATTGAAAACCATTTGTTTGTGCATCGCAATTTGTTCTCAATTTTATTTTGCATGTACTCAGTCAAAGCCCTTAATAAATTTGGTTTATCACCCCATTTCAATTTAGTTACAAAAATCATTTTACCCTAAAAAACCCAAAAAATTAGTTTATGATACATCAATAAGGAACCGGCCTTGATATTGGAGACTCACGTCAACAATAGGTATACCACAGAGCTGAGGTGTTTTCATTGTGTCTATGAAGTGAGAGAAAAATTAATCTTAGATCCCTATTGTCATCTCTCGACAAGCATGCACTTATGAGAGATAATGATTTTTTCATGCTCGGTGGGACCACAAATTAGAATTGTAGCAGATTATAGCAATTTACAATAAAATTACAAAGTGAAATAAAATAACTTTTGAAGGAACAAAGATGCAAAAATCCATTGAAAATAAAAATAAATTATTTTGTGACTCTATAAGGCTGATTTCATACGTATTTTGTAGCATGTTCCATGCCTAAAGTGAAAACAAGATCATCG
Source organism: Taxus wallichiana var. yunnanensis (assembly GCA_018340775.1). Classification (NCBI taxonomy): domain Eukaryota; kingdom Viridiplantae; phylum Streptophyta; class Pinopsida; order Cupressales; family Taxaceae; genus Taxus; species Taxus wallichiana. The sequence continues at coordinate 206,368,079 of CM031240.1, forward strand.
ATGTAATGAGGACTTCTTGTTGATTTTATTTCTTTACATTTGAATTTTGTAAGAAGTAAAACATTTGGAAATACCTTAACTTATAATAGGACCGATTTTGGAAACCCCTCCCCTTCTTCACAACGTATTAATCTTGTTGTTTAAATCCCTATTATTCAAATGGCTCAAGAACCACCCTAGAATTTTTTGCACTTTACTAATGGCATCCCTTTAGTAATTCAAGTTTATCATGATATACCTACTACTACCCTCAAAGGTTTACCTTCATCTTGGTGAAAATTAGATTACCCCTATACTGATCACATTAAAGATGTTGCATCCTTTTATGTTGTCCATAATATAACTCATGAAGATGTAGCCTTGAGAGTCTTAGTTGCATCATTTAAAGGACACGCTTTGCAATGATACAAAATTTTACCGATAGGGAGCATAAAAATTTGAGATGAATTAGGGAGAAACTACTTAAGTAATTTCAAGACAATTAAGATAATTTATCTATCATACAAAATTTGTCTACAATCAAGAGATCCCTCATGAATTTATTGATAGTTTTAACATCAGATTTGCTAAAACTTGGGAAAGAATTCCAGTCAGTGTTAAGCCTCAAGATGATCATGCATTTCTATACTATCTTAAAGATTTAAATAGAGACATTTCAGCCATGATTAATTCTATGGGAGTAAATACACTCCCAACAACTTATGATATTGCTATTAGGGAATAAAACAACTTTATTCAAGGTGGCAAATTATCCCTGAGGCGTTCAATGTAGCTTTTAGCATATTTGACACCTATTCCACAACTCATTACCATAATATAACCTACTATTGTAATACATACATATGACATATTTAAATCCTTGCGACAATGGGTAACAAACTAACATCAATTTAAAATAAATTTACCCACCTAACAGGCATTACCAAGCTTCGTACAGAAAAATTAGCAAAATAGGAACCCATATCATCAAACTTAAAACTATAGATAACCTTATCATCTAACACAATTTGATCTTATGGATCCTAATTTATGTAATGCTCTTATTCACGTCAACATGGCCTCTCAAAAGAGTGGTGTTTACCTTGTAGTCAGTCTCATTCAGTTGCTAATTATCGAAATGTATTCCTCAATATAAGATTTGTTGCATAACCTCAATCTAAAGCATTATTTATGACTCAAATGGCGGTTTGGAATCAAGATGCTTAGAGTTATAAAATATATGAACATAAATTAGATAGTTTTGGATAGTAAGAACTTATTGTAGTTACAACTAGGTGTCGGGAAAAGGCTCAAGATAAAGAAAAACTAAAAGATAGACTGTTTTCCTATAGTCACCGATAAATAAGAAATTATAGGTCAAAAATACTACTAAACAACTCATTAATCGATCAAAAACAACATTTAGTTTAGATCCTAAAGAGTGGAAAAAAAAATTGAATCCTTATGCTCTAGAAGATTATTCATACCTCAAATTTCAAAAGTTGTTGAAGCAGAGTCATTTTTTGCTAAATCTTATGTTGAAACTGTAGAAGATTTTTCAAAGACTATTTCTTCTTTTAATATTTTTGAGGTAATGAAAAATCATAGTATTAATATTTCACTATGGGATGCTTTGAGTATTCTAGGACAACAGAGCTACTTGCTCATGAGCTTGCTAAGTTGTATATTTATTTAAAATGAGCAGAAAAGAAAGCTTAGAAAGTAGATATGGTTCTTTTACAATCAAGCAAGATAGCATGAAAGAGGTTAAGTGGAAGGTACCAAACATTTTAAATGCCCATGATATTAAAAAACACACACTCTTTTATCTATCTCTTGATTATTGGAGATTATTTAGTTAATAAATACATGGTTGGAAATGGTGCAAATAACACATTAATGCCTAAAGAAATTACCAAAAAATTAGGCTTCCAACATGAACCTACAGAGAAAACTATATCACATCTAGATGGAACATCAAATAATATAATTGGCATCAGTATAAATTTGGAGGTAACATTACATGCTTGTCCAAATTTTCTATTATGTAAGATGTTAAAGTTGTAGATTTACCTCCCTACTTTTCTTTAGGTTTATCAAGATATTTCACGGGAAAGATAGAAGTTATCTTTCTTGATTGGTAATTTTTATTCTTTACTACAAGGTATGATACTAAAGTTAAATTCAATTTAGAGCATTTGGCTATATTTCATATTGAGCCTCATGTTGTAATTGTTCTAGAAAATTATGCATCCATAGATCAGTCTGATTTTGATGTCACATCACACGTTTCGCATTAGATGGTGTTTCTAATATTTTTATAGATGGAAAAATCAAGAAGAATATTCTTATGATCCTTCAAAGAAGTGGAGGAAGATTTATTTGGTGTTTATTGTTCGCATGAATCAAATGCACAATTCCCTTACTTCCCAAATTAGAAAAAACAACAAGAAAGATAATGGAAGCTTCATTTGATGGAGCAAAGAAAAAAAAGGATAAGGTGCAGGTTTGATGCTTACTTACGATATGAATGAAAGGTACTTTTCATCCCTAAGTCTGTAATTCTCATGTACTTGTAATGTAGCTAAAAATGAAGCCTTAATCCATGGCTTACAATGTGGTAGGAAAAGAGGTATCAACATGTATAAGTTTTTGGTGAGTTAGAGTTAGTAATTAATCAAGTAAAAAAATTTAATGTGTTTAAGAATTCATTGTTGAAATCTTACAAGCATATACTTTCATACTTAATGGAAAATTTTGATGTTATTTTGTTCCAAGAGCTGAAAATAAACATGTAGACAAAATTGTAGTAGTTAGTGTTAGCTTTGAGGTGCTAGAACAGATTGAAAACATCAAAGTGAAGCCACATATAAAACTGATTATCAGACCTTCAGTACCTAATAATGAAGAAAATTGGAAAGTTTTTGAAGATGATGAACAAATCTATAGATTTCTATAGCAAGAAGCTGAATTTTCTGCAGTTAATCAAGAAAAACTGCAGCATTTATATGGTGACTAGATTGTTCAATTGAAGATAAACATTAGAATATATTTTCAAGTTTTGATGATCAATTAAGAAAGGATAAAGGAAAGATCTCGACTCATGTAGATAACTACGAAGAGATCTTAGTTGATGATGAAAATAAGTTATTTATCGAAAGGTATGTTCCTTAGCTAAAAAAATCTTTTATTAATTTATGTAAAGAATTCAAAGATGTTTTGCTTGGAAATACCAAGATCTGAGAGGTTTTGATCCCATTTTAGCTTAGCATACCATAGAGTTGCAGCCAAATTCCAAGCCAGTTAGGAAAAAACAAAGGCTTATAAATCCTAAGATTGAACCCTTGATGAGAAAAAAGTTATCCAAGCTGATTCAATTAGGTATTATCTTTCTAGTTAAACATTCAAGTTGGGTACCTAATCTTGTTCCTATTCAAAAAAAGAATGGAGAAATATGGTTATGAATGGATTTTAAAGATATTAATAAGGATTCGTTAAAAGATCAATATACGTTGCCCAACATGAATCATATTTTAAGAACAGTTTCAGGTTCAAACATGTTGTCCTTTTGGATGGTTATAACGGAAACAATCAGATTCTTGTGCGTGAAGAAGATATATACAAAACAACTTTCACCACAAAGTGGGGTACTTATGCTTACAAAAGAATGCCTTTTGACTTTCTAATGTTGGTGCAATGTTTTAACATGTAATGGGCATGGCTTTTCATATCCTATTAAATAAATTCATATTGGTTTATTTAGATGATGTTACTATATTTTTGAAGAATTATGATGATTATATTATGCATCTAAGGAAGACTTTTCAGCTTTGCATGTAGTTTGGAATATCATTGAATCCCAAAAGTCTATATTTTAAGTCCATCAAGGTAAATTACTTGACATATTGTTTCTAAACAAGGTTTAGCTATTGGTCCTTTCAAAATTGAAGAATTTCACAATTATCTTTGCCTCATCATAAGAAATAATTACACAGTTTTCTTAGAAAAATGAACTTTGTTAGAAGATTTATTCCAGATTTTACAACATTAGTCAAGCCATTAACAACCATGTTAAAGAAAAATAAACTTTCTCAAAGGAAGAAAAGGATTGGAAGCTATCAAGACAACTATTTCACAACCTCCTACTTTGGTGAATCCAAATTTTGATAAGGATTTCATGATATATGCACTTACAGGAGCTAAAACCATTTCAGCCATATTAACTCAAGTTAATGATGAAAATATTGAGCAGCCAATTGCTTTCTTTGGGAAGATATTACATGACTACGAGACAAGGTACACTTTTCTTTAAAAACAAGTAATTTTTGTAGTTAGAGGATTAAATAATTTTAAGTACATGTTTTCCAATAATAAGATACATGTTTTAGTCTCTCATCCAAGTGTTAAAGAGTTATGTTTGAACAAAGAACGGAATGAGAAGAGAGAAGGATGGATTACAAAGGTTATGGAGTATGATGTTGACATTCATGTTGCATAAACAGTTTGAGGTAAAGGATTGTGTGAACATATTATTGCTAATATGGAAAAGAATAGGTTATAGAATCAAAAAATTCATTATAGTATGCTAAAATCATGTATCATTAGTCAAAAATCTTATTACAACCTAAAAATAAGCAACCATAACTCAATCAAGAAGTTCAAGGATCAAGATGGATGACTGATTTGATTAATTACTTGCAACATGGTACTTATCGGAAGGTATGGACAAGAATAAATGAAGATATTTCAGATTACAAGTTGTACATTTTGTTTTCATTGATGGTGTGTTGTTAAAAAGGGATATAAATGGAATTTTTTTGTGATGTATTGATTATGATAGAGTGCAGCAATTATTATCTGAGTTTCATGAAGGACTATAGGAGGCCACTTTTTAGCATGTACTACAACCTTAAAAATTATGAAATCTAGTTATTATTGGCCTAACATATTCAAGGACTATTTTGAATGGATTAGAAAGTGTAAGAAGTGTGCATTCTTTATTAGAAAAGAACGTTTAGCTTCGTTACCCCGTAGCCTATTTCGTGGATCAGCGATTCATGAAGTGGGGTCTTGACTTCACTAACATGATAAATCCACCTTCATCATAAGGACACAAGTGGATCTTGACTACCATGTATTATTTCACACATTGGACTGAAGCAGTAGCTTTGAAATATGCTAATGAGACTTCAATCTTATCATTTTACGAAGGTATAATTTATAGATTTGGTGTTCCATCAACTATCATTTTAGATAATTCCTTATCATTTCTTGGTGCAAAGGTAACAAATTTGACTATCAAGAATGGTATTTATTTTAGTAATTTGTCTAATTATTACCCACAAGGTAATGGATTAGCTAAATGTACTAACAAAAAGATTTTGAATATCATTAGAAAAACACTCAAGGATAACCAAAGAGTTTGGTATCTGATGTTAATTTTAGCACTTTGGGATAACAAAGTGACTCCTAAAAGATCATTTGGTAATTCACCATACAAGCTTGTTTATGGACGTGATGCAAGAATGCCCATCTAATTTGACTTTCCCACATTGGATTTACTACATCAGATGAAATTACTTGAGAATAAACCAATGCAGGTTCATTATGAAGAATTAATGGAGCTACAAGAGCTAAGAGATCAAGATCATCTGAACATGGAAAACAATTAGAGACAGATCAAGAGAAAAATTGATAAAAACAGATATGTTTAAAGTATTTAATGAAGGGGACATTGTGTTGAAATGGGATGTTGATCATGTAAAACCAGGAAACCACATGAAGTTTGATACAATCTGGAGTGGTCCTTATCTAATTTCAGCTTGCAAAGAGCACAATGTATTTCAGCTTTCAATGTTGAATGGAGAAGAACTTTCCATTCCATGTGAATGGTGTGTTTCTTAAAAATATTATTGAAAATCCTACAGTGTTTGGTTAGAGTAGGATTTCCCTTTCAATAAGTGTAGTTCATGCACATTACAATGTTTTTCAATTTAATAAGTGCATTTGTGCATGTGATCTAGTTTACAGATCCTTTCCCAACTTTAGTTTTATTTTTTTAGAAAGTTCAATTTTCCAAAAAAGTAAGATTTGGTTATATTCTTTGACTCCATGCCCAATGGACAAGAGAAAGGAACTGGTCTTGAAACTAGTAGGCAACTTTCCCCATAGGATCACCAGAAATGTTGACAATTTTTACACTCATAAAAAAATGGACAACTCGAAAATTTTTTTACGATTGAAGAAATTGATTAATGAACCTAACTGGGGGAAAATTCATATAGTTTTATTGTGCTTTTAGCTGCATTCATTAATTAAAAACATGCAATTTTTAGTTGTGTGTTGTTACATAATTTAATACCTCATAGAGACTCTCATTCCATGTTCATCTTCAGCAAGGAAACACAAAATCCCCAAAGGACCAATGCATTACCTTGATGAAGGTGGGAATCACAATTTAGGTGAGAATTTAAACTTGATAACAACAAACAAGGTTATAGTTTACATGTAGAATAGTTCATTATTAAGTTATAGGTACATGAAATATCTTTATTTCTTCATTTTTAAATACTATTAATCATGTGATTGAGTTTTTATTTCATTATACAATCAATACATATCATAAAAGATGAATGCAAAAAGAAGTATACAACTCAATTACAAAAATTAATGTTATTTATTCATGAAGAAATTTAATGTTTCCCACACAATCCATGGGATGTAACTTATAACTACTAAAATAAGAGATACATTTGCATAAATCTAAAATCAAAGGAATGTAGAAGGAACCCATCATTTCCTTGAGGTTTTTCCTCTTGGTCTTTATTTTTCTAGATTTGGCTCCTCCATCTTCATCTTCTCTACATGATTCCACTGCAACAATGTACCTGAAAGAGTAACAAGAAAAATATCAGTTTTGAGCTTAGGGTTAAATCTGCATGCCTATGCTATTACCTTCAAGAAAATGAATCTCCTAAGATCAAGAGGCATAAGGTACATCAAATATGATATAAAATTGAAAACTAAAATCTCGCGAGAACCACATGTGATTCTTAGAATCAAGGCAGAAAAAGAGAAAAGAAAGAAAATAGTAACTATGGATTACAAGAGAGGCTAAGGCCTACTATTTTCTAACTATTTTTTTAAATGTGTGTGTATAGGTAAAAATGAAAAGAAAGTATTGACTATTTTATTCATGAAAATAGAAACAACTTTCAAGAAATCAAGTATTGATGATACATATCAGAAGCAATCATTGCATAATACTTTATGAACATTCAAATCAAAGTAATGCATATATTCCATACATGATCTAGTGCAATCATTGTTTCAGTTCAGATTGAAAGTATAAGTATAGTCCTAGAACATGAAAGTATCAAGGTTACAATACAAGAGAAAAAGAGCTTACAAGTAATATGCAAAATTTTAATTTTACAAAATCCAATGTGACTAGAATGTAAATGAAAGAAGTTGTGTGTACTCATAAAAAAGAATGAAATGTTTTATATCACAATACTTCATAACTTTAAGTCTAAGAGAACTGATGAGACATTGTTATGGTACCAAGAATCTTGAGAGCAACCTTAGCTTCAACATTTAAGAGAAAATTTCAAGTAGTAAAGATACATATCAACAATTGCAAAGAAGAAGATATCAAGATAGTTGTACAAAAACAATACAGTTATGCTTTGTAAATTTGAAATGAACTCAAGGAACATCAAGGGTAAGTGGCACTAATAGGAACACTCAACAGAAAGAAGATCAGTATTTGTCTCAAGTATGAAGTACAAATTACAAATATCAAACAATGTAGAGTCAAAAGCTTCAAAAAAAATAAAAGAGTATCTAAATGAACTCAAGATTTATTCTATAATTTTTAACAAATAAGTGAATTTTCTTATTCGAAGTGGAAGTTATTAGAAATTCATCAATGAAGCATAAACCAAAAGGGAAAAAAATGAATATATGTGCATCTATTGTTGATGCGTAATCGTAAAGCACCCCTAAATGTCTACAACTCGATGGGTTGAGCTCTCGGTGTGATTACATAACATGGAGATTTAACCAAAGTGTGGGAATTTGCAATCGAGAGAGCTCTCCAGATGAAGGCCGGTTCTTATTCCTCTATTCAGGTGCACACATAAAATTTGTAGAGGATATATTCTAAAATCTACTCTAACTTGCCAAGGAGACAGAGTTAAGAAGATGCAATAAATTAAACCTAACAAACATAGGTGATGCACCAAAGCAATGTTGAACACCGCTTTACAATTAAACACAAACCATTAAAAGTCTTATACAACGACCATGCACAGATAACCAAGATTTAAATGAGAGATCATGAAGATACAATGAACATCATAGAGGATTGAAATCATCAACAAACTTATTTTTATTACTCCAATAATTTGACATGGTCCATTACAATAACCAAGAGGCATAAAATTGCATTACAGTTTGAAATGGGAGATTTGAACTCCACAAATTCACTTGTAGATCGGAGAAGAAGGGAGACAGAAAGCAAAAATTGTCCAAACTTTTAGAAAATGCCCCTCCTTACAATATATAGGAAGAATGAAAGAGAAGGGGAAGAGAAGAATTCAAATTCTCTCTTCAACCACCCCAAAAGAGCAATGAACTCACCGCATAGTGATGGGTTCCACCGCAAAACCCATGCCTCCATTATTGTTCCTTGTTGGGAAAGAAAGGAAGCCCATACTTCATTATGAGTGAAGGTGAGAAATCTTACACCCTAACTAATGTTGGACTGTATTTCTTCATTTTCACTAATTTAGTCATTTCTTGTGTAAATCCAAGCTCCTATTCAAAATTTATGGCCATCTAAAGGTTGAGTTGTCATTCTCAGAAAAAGGTGGACTCGAGAGTTCGAAACTCTGAAATTTCAAAATGTATGCAACCTCCGAGATCCTAAAATTCAAACTTTCGAGACATTTCCATTTGAATTCAAACACTATTCATTGCTCAAAATGACTTGAGAGTCTGAAAGTCTCGAAATTTGAAAACCCGAAAGTATGCAATTTCATACTTTCAATTCAATTTCAGACATCGACTTATTTTTTCCATCTTTCTCACCAAATACTCCGATAGTCCAAAACTCGAACCTCTCAAGTATTAAAACCTAAACCTCCAAAGTGCAAAAATGTCTCCGTTTACCTCGAAACTTGCATTGGCCTTGAAATATGAAATCTTTCGGGATTCAGAATTTTGGATTTTCATAAATTTCCATTCATTTTTTTATTTTATCACCGAGACTTCCAAACCCCGAATCCCACACCTTCGAAACTCTGAAACCCGAAAGTATGAAATTTCAGACTTTTAGAATTTCAGATTTTGGGCTTTGTTGCTTCATTTCTAGCATGCTTCCCAAAATTCCAAAAATCCTAAAAGTCTGAAATTTTGGACTTTTAGACTTTGGTGGCCATTTTTTCCATTTTTGTCTTCGAGGGTTATGAAACTCCAAAAACTAAAATCTAAAATTTTGGACTTTTGGGGTTTGTGTTTGTATATCTTGCGACCCATTTTTACCTTTCCTTTCTCCATTCTTCTCCCATGATCTCTAAGCTCCTTAATCATTCCCCTAGCCACCTTTTACTGATCCTGCATTTCCTTTAATGATCCTACCTGTAACTTGATTCTCATGACCAAAATATGAGCAGCCATGGCCAAATGGTCACTTCAATTTTCTCTGCATGCAAGGTCGTGCTGTCCAATTTTTCTTGAGAGGAAATTTTTGATAGAATCTAAATTTATAAACTAGTTGTAGAGATAAATAAGAGTTGGATAAGGTGGAAACTTTAGGTTTTCATTTTCAAATACTTCGTCGATATTATAGGAATCAAATTGTTCAAACAATACTCCAAATGGAAAGTTCAGAAACACAAATGAAGAGAAGAATGCATTTTGAAGATATTTTCAACACCTCAAAGTTAAAGATTGTAAGAACCAAAAAGTGCCTTCTCCACATCAAGCCTTCATGGAAATTATGAGCTCACATTACAACAAAAGAGATCAAATTACATGTTTACAACAAATGAAGCAAAAGAGAGTTGTACAATACAATACAAGGTTGTTAAAGCATGAGCCATACACATATAGAAGGTAGATTCTAAGATTTATCCTTCATGAAAATTAAATACAGAACAATATAAAATGTCAGTGATTCTCTAAAGTTAAAGATAATGATACAACGACCCTTCGGTTTAAACCCAATTCACCCTAAACGTTAAGTAGAGCAGAGAACCTATTGCAAATTGAAGATGGAGTTCGAATAGTATCATCAACAACTCAAATACAAAGAAAATGAAGCCACAATGAAATTCAATGCATTTTATACAGGAATTGATGTTTCTGCTACTAAGGATATATCTGATGTAAATGAATTTCAATACAACCAAGAAAAAGGTTTCGCAATGAGCCATTGAAATATTGTAGTAGTAAAGAGTCAGGATTCACTCATGAATAAGAAAATCGGGGATATATCTACAATTATGAAAGATCATTATTTATTACAATGATCCCAAATATGGATGAACATCAAGCCTAAAGAGAAATCTAATGTCGTGAACATTAGCATATGAACACAGTTTATTTTAACAACACCATTATCTCTATTAGAGCTCCTCAAATATGTCCACAAATAGAAAGATTGAGTAAATTTCACAAAGAGTATAAAACATTATTGCATCACTAACTAGACAGACATGCTTTTAGAATAATTAAATGAAAGCACAAGGACCCAAATTTAGGGTGAGATAGTTTATTCAAAGCAATATAAATAATTCTGAATGCTCGGAAAATAGAGAATGTCATCTTAATATGGGGATTCCTCAAGATCAAAGTATGAAGTCAAATGAAACAAATACTTAGAAAATAGACAAATATAAACCAACTCATCTTGCAAATTTGCAACAAAATGTAAAGTTTCAGAATACATATATTCACATCAGCAGTGCCTTCTCAGGTTTTAAAGACAAAATTTTATAGATGAAAAAAAATTATTATGTGTTCATGCCATTTTAAAGACTACATTAAAATACCAGTTGAAAACTAGTTCAATGATAAATTCCATTATCTCATAAGTTTAATAACATATTAGTTATTTGTTATTAAAAATCAAATACATTTATGAACACAAATGAAAACGGATGCCTCAAATAAGTATAATAAATTGAAGGAGTTGTACCATGTTTAATGTTAAAATAATGATTCAGGAAGAAACAAAACTACAAATGGAGGTCGAATACAAAGAAAGATTGAAAATAAAGTTGATCCACAAAGTAATTGTTCTAAAATGACAACCCATGAGATGGGTATTAAGAAATAAAGAAGGATTTTGACAATGCTACATAATATAGACACAAACACTGAACTTGCGACAAATCAAAACGATCAACAATTTCTACATGTAGATTAAGAGGTTGGGCTTCACCTTAATGGTTATATATCTTGGTCATCAAATGAAAATGATGAAAAACCTAGTCAAAAGAGATCTTATCACTTCGCAAAATTAAAGGAAAACAAGTTTCCAGTATCCACGGTCATCATGAAAGATGATTTTATCTCCAAAAACCTCGAGAAGAACGAAGTAGAAGGTCACAACAATAAAAGCTTTAAACTACGGTAGAAAAAAATTCATAGCCTGAAAGTACACAAAAATGAATACCCATGTTTTAACATTGACTCCGTACATGATTCCACTAAATATTTCTAAAGTCAAAGGAGAGCAGTAAATTTTTGTAGTCAACAACCAAAAGCAAAATTCATTGACTTGCAAAGGAACTTGAAGAATGGTAACAAAACTCATCGTTTGGGTCTAGCTTTTGGAAAACTCTTGGATATCTATCAAATGTGAAGGAAAAACTACACCCAAAATGTTTCGAGCTCAAATGACAATGAATACAAGGAAACCCAAAGAACTACAAGAGATATCACTAGTATCAAGTGTAAGAATATTCACAAAGAAGTGAATCCTTGTTCAAGCATTTATGAATGCATTATCACATCACTTGAAGAGTGAAAGGAATAATTGAACTATAGTTCAAAAATGAATTCTCAACTTCAAAGAAGAGTGGCCATTGTTATAGACCGAATATCACAGAGAGCTTGAATAGAGTGAGTAGTAAAAAAGTAACAAATGTTCGAACCCTCATGAACTCGACAATGAAAAGAACAATTAAGTTTCAAGATCAAGTGGAAGAACAATAACAACGACTAATTAAAATCACAGAAAGCTCGAACCCAAAAAATGAAAAAGTCTAATCTTGATGACAAACTAAAAAGGAGAAAAAAAGTGTAGAAAAATAAAAATATTCAAATTCTTAGAGCCTTAGAAGACTAATTTCCATAGAGAAACAAATCTTGAGGACAGATTCACGATGGCACATAAAAATTGTCAGTGGCTTCACCCTAAAATTTAAAAAATGTCAATGAAGCAAAATGATAGGGTTCGATGTTTTTTTAACACAACTCAACTCAATCAAAGTAACATAACTCATCATTGAGTTAAGGATCACAGATCTAGAACATCGACGTATAATGATCCATGGTCAAGGATCTATCACCAATGCCTATGAAAAATTACCACGATCAAAATTAACGAAGTGTGATCCGCACCACTATGGTACATCAAATCAATGTTCACAAATGCATAGTACAGGATATAATGGCATACAAGACTAACTCATTTCAAACTCAATTGAACCACCATCAACCACATGTTAAGAAATTGATACTAGAGATGTGTAAGTACCGAGATCAATGGACCGATCAAATGAAAATCTTTCAACACAAACTCCAAAGTGAGTTAGAAAACTTCATCATGATCAGGAGATTACAGACGTGTCAATGATCATGCAAACCTTAATAACTAATGTTTAGTAATTCCACCAACCAAATAATGGAAGGAGTCGAGCATCATGGCGAAGGGAACCGGGACCATTTAAATAAAATCATTGCATTGAACTTGTTTAGAGGTTAAAAACAAAATTATATACCATAGATATAATTCGAGGAGCCCGATAAGTAAGGTATGTATGAATTATACAAGGGGGCTAATGTTAATGGTTGTGCCCACATGATTATTCAAACAAAAATCATACATGCCATAGTCGATCAAAAGGGGAGTCAAATAAACTATGATAAAATTATGCCAATGATACGTGTGCCAAGAAAAAAGTGTTTTCCAAATGTATTATGCAATGATAAATCAATGGTGACTGAGTTATATGTGAATTATAGCAAAAGTTACTAAAGTTTAGAACATGGTGTATGTGAGGATCAAATGGAGGAACCACGATGAATTGAATCAAACACTTAACCTTAGCCTTCCAAAGGATGTTAATCTTATCAAATATTTTGTACCCTTCAAAGGAAATAAATCAAGTGGATAAGAATGGTTAGGATGGATGTGAACCAAAAAAGAAAAATCAGGTCCTTTTCATGCACAAGTTGTTCCCATAGTTAGGTAAGTTATTTTTGCTAAGGGTTGTAGATAAATACATTATTTTGCTTGCATAGGAGTATTATGATGTGGATGTAAAGTGCACATATGTCACATCAAGGAAACACAAGAAGAAAAAAGCATGCACTTGACATTGGAGATGACTTGAACAATAAGGAAAGGCTAATAATAGTAAAAATATTCACCCAAGTATTTCAATTACTTTAAAAATATAACAGTCAACTGCACTTTGACTAGAGTTTATTTTTGTAACTAAGGCTATTAATTCCTCATTATAATCGGCATGACCATTTTTATTCCTTTATTTATTCATGATAAAGGGGTAAAATTAGAATGCATGGGAAAGTACATATTGTAGTCTATTTTTATGAGGGGTTGGGTTAAGAATTTTTGCTATATATTGTGTGCAATTGCAAGGTGTAAAGGGTTGACATTTTTGGACACAAGAGTACTAAAGCGTATTTTTGCCAGTTTTTACTTGAATGAGAACCAATTATTACATTTCCAATTATTTGATGTGGTGTTTATCTTTCAATTAACTCTTGTGAATGTTAATTCGTTGATTAATTATCTTACCTTGTTGCAAATCTTGTATTTCCTACATAGTCTTAGTTTGCATGCTTAACTTGTTGCGTTGTTGTGATTTATTCCTCACTACATAAGTGTTTTGCCTTAATATTCTACTGAAAACCATTTATTTGTGAATCTACAATTTGTTCTCAATTTTATTTTACATGTACTCAATCAAAGACCTCAATAAATTTGGTGTATCACCCATTTCAATTTAGTTACAACAATTGTTTTACACTCAAAACACACAAAAATTAGTTTACGATACATCAATAAGGAATCGGCCTTGATACCGAGACTCACCTCAAAAATAGGTATAACCACAAAGTTGAGGTGTTTTCATTGTATCTACGGAAGTGAGAGTTAAAGAAATCTTATAATCCCTTCTTTCATCTCTCGACAAGGGTGCACTTCCAAGAGTTAACAAGACCTTGAGACCAAAAAAATATCAGATCCCAAGAACTCGTACATAATACCTCACACCCAAGCCAATCCTTTATGGTTGGGGTGCTCCTATCCTCATGTGGGTGTTTTTGTCCTTCGTATTTCTAAATTTTCAAATCTTCAATGAGCCCTTTTGACACACTTCCCAGCCTTATCAAGCAAATACATGATTATGTTCATTCCCGGCTTACACAAAATCAACTAAGTAGTCATTCTTACCTCATTTGTTTAGGGTTTTACATTATTGAATTCTTATTATTTGCACTTACTATACTTAATTATCTATATATAATTCAATATATTAGTTACTCGAAACTAGATTTAATTCAATTTAAATTAAATCATTTGGTGAACCCGATCAATCAAACCCTTCCTTTTAAGCATGGATATGACATTATTTCCTTTTTTCGAATTTAAGGACAAATCCTCTAACCCATCCTATGCACCCATCAGGGTTTTCGCATGGCTACCATCCCTACCGATTTTATACAGTCAGTGCATCGAAAGCCATCCCAACTTCAACCCTATAATTTCAAACCACACTATTAATGTGGTCACCACTCGATGCAATAGGAAACTCCTAGCTCAACCCATTTCTATTCTTCCACCTATCACTTCTATAGTTCTTCCGAAAACTCTAAAGGTTATGATATCACCGAGAAACTAAATAATACACTAGAAAAAATATCCCTTTATGATATTTTATGAAATTTACCATATTTTCATCATACATTCAAGGTTAACCTACGTTCCATTCAAATTTCAGGTGATAATACCCATGTTTCCTTTCCCCATCTTATCCAATTCCTCAAATACCTACCATATGCCATATCATTGAGCAATGAGGATATCCCTCCTACTTCCAAAGTGTTGATCAATCATCACCTTTCCTTATTAGTGCTAATATTGGTCACCATCTTATCAAGTACATACTAATTGACAAGTTCTCCCCTCTAAACATATGCTCCCTATCATTACTCAAGAACTGAAAATTCCTCATAGTCGATCAAAAAATCCTCTACCCTTGTTCATGGATTTGACTTTACTACTCAAACATGCATTGACACCATCACATTAAATTTATAGGTTGGGTAGCAAACCCTTCCTATTTTATTTTATATCATTGAGACATCCCTTTAGTTAAAATTTTTACTCGTGGACCATGGATCCATGTTATGCATGTTATTCTTTCTATAGTGCATCGTGTGTTAAATTCTTACATTATGGATATGAGCATACTATTTCCATTGATCTTAAACCCTTCATGTTTTTCCACATCAATCTAGTCATTGTCATGCCTATAACCCCACCGAGTCATATTCCCTACCATACTATTGATACATATGATGTTAGTGAGTCCAATACTTCCATAACAACTTCAACTTAAACATTCATCCCTTCGATGCCTACGCATACCACTTATCTTATTTTACCTAGTATATAAAACTCCATCACTACCATTATTGCACCTTGTACAACTTCTTATAGTTATACATCCACAACCTATCCTCTTAATATCCTTGATGATGTTATCCAACAAGATAATGTTTGCATTGATGATTTTGATGACGAGGTCATTTTCATAGAGCTTATTGATTAAAATTTACACAATCTCAGCATTACTCCTCTTAGGATAGATGAATATTATTTCAAAGACACTTTTTTTCTTCTATCCCGGGTTACTATCAATTAAAACAACCTCCTCCCCTCTACTACAACCATGATTCCTTTCCAAGTTACTATATATGCACTATATCTCATGCCACATTCGCCATCTCCTAAGTTGCCTCCAATTCATTGCTTGATCAATTCACATGCACCATACTTATATATAACTCTTATTTGCCTCATATCAAATTTGATCCCACTTTCTCTAGAACTATTTTCACACACTAAGGATTAGGAAAATCATCGATCTTAGCCCTCCTCCTATTTCCCGACCGATATCATGAACATGTATTCATTATTGCTTGTTATGGCGTTTTTGTCTTCTATTTATCAAGTATTCATTGCACATACACATTGTCCCTCTACAATTACTATCAAAGAATCTTGGATTGACAATATTGGTGACACCCTAACTCCCAACCTTATTATGATTACCTTTTCTATCTCCTTTCGCCCGGTTTCTATTTGTAATGATTCCGTCCTTGGATATTTCCAAAACCTAACTCGTTAGTACGTGATTTTCCATAACCCCATTTTACTAATGAACAATATGCTATGGGTATGTACAATTTATGCCACACATGCTATTTCTATGATAAACCTCACACTATCACATACAAAGTGTCTCCATTCCCAATCCTACGAGGTATGACTTTGACATTGATGACCTCATTTATGAGGTTGCTTTAATTCAAACTCGAACACTTAGGGAATCATACTTCCCCTCTTCATCACTCGTTGGTTTTATTTATCATCTACTCTTCGATTATTTTCTATACTTCATGATATGTCCTTCACATAAATCTCTCATAGAATCTACATCACAAACACATACAATACTTTACTACCTAATGATGCACTCTTTTTCTACATTTTGTACTTGACTGTCTATGTTTTTTCGCCCTCAAAATCCCCTTCCCTTTCCGAGTCCAGTTTCAAAAAAATTTAATTGGTGCCTTTGAGGAGCATTTAGAAAAAGTGAGAAGATTAAAGGGATGGAGAAACTCATGTTTTGAAGTGTTGATACTCTGCTATTTTAAGCCCACCCTTTTCATTTAAAATTCCTCAATCTATGCGTGTTGAAACATTTTTTTATCTCCTGTCATGGATGTATGGAATTTTTCAATCTTCTTATATGTATATGGACTGGGTCGAGCCTGGTATTCCTTGCATTTATATTTTCGTAGGAAAAATCTTTTATTCAGGTGTGAATGATGAAGTTTTCCCCTTGGTTTCATCTTTGACACGCATGTCTTCCATGTCAATTTTGTGCCCTAACATCCATGGGTATGTGGACATATCTAATTGGATGTGGTAGGACGGGTTTGTTTTATGAACTTTTCATTTTTGGCTCTTTTAGCAAAAGTGTCAAGTTAGCCCCACGACCCCGAAAGACCCATATTGGCTGAAACAAGAAAAGGTGGAAAGGTGAACCCTTTTTGTGTTTTGAGGCATTTTGGCAAAGGGAAAAAGTCAAAGGTTGAGCCCACATCAAAAGAGTCAAAGTAGGGAGGCGGGTCGTCGGAGTGATTTGAGAATTTGAGCTTTATTTCCAAAAGGGATTAAAGTCATAAAATGACCCATGGCCCCATTCATGCCAAAGGGAAAAATTCAAATATGGAGCTCGTATGAAGAGTCAAAGAAGGGATGCAGATCATCGGAACCTTTTGAGCTTTTGAACCCCATTTGGCAAAGGGAAAAATTCAAATGGTGAGCCCACGTCAAAAGAGTCAAAGCGGGAGGCGGGTCATCGGGGAATTTTGATGTTTTGAGCCTCATTTCTATAAGAAGTAAAATCATAACGTGATTCATGACTCCACCCAATCACATAATGCCACGTGTCGACCCAAATGTAAAATGTGAAGTTACTGATCTTTGTGGGGGTGGGGAACTTTTAAACTTTTGCATCTTTTGTGCAAAAGGTGCCAAAGTTAATTTCGGGCCCACGGATCCAATTTGCAAAACCGGTTTTTCGCTACTTTTTGTACAGATTTGATCAAAATATTCAAATGGGAATATATTTCAATCCAAGACTCAAAATTCAAAAAAATTGGTACCGTTGGAAATATCTCAACCTCCTCCATGCCATCGAAACAAAAACTATTATATTTGGAAAGTTTTGATGGGTGAAAATATAAAAAACGTATTCCACTCCGTTAGTGCGGGATCTGACTGCTTCCACTACTGGTTTTGTTATGGATTTTGGCCTACCATATTCTCTAAAATGAAAAACAAGCAAGGGGAACCAGATTTGGTAGATTATGGGAGGATTTGTAGGAGTACTGATGGCTAGTTTTTTAATTTCCAATCTGATTTCCTGCCTCCCTTTTCTTCTTCTCTCAGGAATTGATCTATTAAAAGATGAGCTTGGATCATTATAAGTGGGATCCTGGCATTCTTGAAATTTTAATAGATTCAAGGATAATCAATACAGAATTTTTTCCTCTTTCTTCCTCTCGCACTTCTTCCTTTGCTAGTTAAAATTAGTGAATCATTAATATTTTCATGCTAAGAAACTTTGTGTTCTTGTTAATATAATTTTGGGAACTTTGTGTATGGAAGTTATATCTATTGTACACATGAATGATTCCATTCTACATCTCCTGGCTCAATACAAATAAGGTTATACTCTACTTTCTATATTACCTAAAAGTATTTTTGTGTCCTTCTTCCCCACCCCCTCATCACCTTTCTTCCTCCATTCTTTCATATTGATGATCTTTGGGTATGTGAATGTTTCAAAGTATCAAGAATACATACTTTGAAAGTTGTACATTTGTATATAAGTTTTGTTGCTTGCTTTCAAAAAGGGAACCTCTCCCATCAAAGAGGAAGGACTTGCTATCCTTTGACCGTGGTTGATTAAAGTACAATTTTAAAACCTAATGATTTTGGCGACTCTTACTAGCGACCTCGTTTCTAACGTATCCTTTCTAAATGAAAAACTTCAAGATCATTTTTGATTTGGTGACTCTCTAGTATACACGTGGGAAAAATCTCTCGGGGTAGAAGATTCCCATTTTCAAATTCTGGAGTAACAAATCTTCTCTCGTGCTTATATCAATAAGGAACAGAGCAACTCATTCTACAACCACACCTATTAAAGACATAAATTTGAAGAATATCATTCCTCAAGAACAATTCAGTCCTACTCTTCGTGCATTGATACTTGTTGGCATCTCGGTTCCCCTTCACCATTTTTTCCAAAGATGGTAGCACCTTTGCCTCGGGGAAAATGGGTTGGACATCTTGCTCTTCCTCAGCCATTGTATGAGTTACCTAAGGGGTAACAGGAAAAGTTTTCCTAAATTCAGAGGTGATGGGAAAGTACACCTAGATGAACACATTGCATCCTTCATTGTTGCATGTGGGATTCTTTAGGTTAAACATGATGATCTCTTTATCAGGAATTTTGTGGAGACATTACAGGATAATGTTGCTGATTGGTTCTATCATCTTACTGCCGGATCAATTACTAACTCGACCACCATGACAACTAATTTTGAGCAATGTTTCAAACCTCGTTGAGGACATGCATGCTCTATTAGCTTAGATCTCTCACATCAAGAATGAGCCATTCGAGCCCATGAGATAATTTGTAGCCAAATTCAACAAGTTAATTCATAAAATACCATAGAACACTCATCCGGTGGATCAAATTCAAAAGTGATTCTTCCTTGGTGCTCGGCTTAATCAAGTAAGATATGAACTTAGGAGAGATAATCTTACAACTCTATATGTTGATCGGTGTTTGTCTATCGGTGTTGAAGATGATTTAATCATGTCTAGTAATTTAAAAAGATAACCTTCCAAGTCTAAAGCATATTTTTCTTCCTTCTCTCCTGGAGCCAACTCAGATCAGTTAGTACAGAAGCTTTCCAATGACCTCATATCTATCAAGAAACAATTGGCTTACATGATCCTTACCAAGATATTCCAAGGAAGAACTTTTAGCACAGAACCATTTGCCTTCTTCTCGAGACTAGATTGACTATTGAATTCCAACTCATCAAGGTTCCACCAATTGAACTTGTGAAGTTCAAGAACTTGATGATGAGAAGTTTAATGAACTCTATGAAGAACCAAAAGAAGAGGTGATGTAGAACCGGAGGAAGTTGGTGGATCTCGAGTTAATTTCCTTACCACCGAAGGTATGGATAATGAAGATGACTATGGTAAAAGAGTATCGAGATGAATTGTGATTCATATGTTGTCATGACTTGGGAAAAAGCAAACAAGAAATAAAAAGTGGTGCAACCTGCTAAAAAATCCAAGGAGTTTCCTATAAATATTCTATTGATTGGAAGAAGAGGAGCTCCTATTCCCACTGCCTCCACACAAAAGGTGAGTAATAATAATCTTCACTCTTCCACTTTTTTTTTCCAAAATCCTTTTCCTTCAAATCCTAAAGATGATAAATCCAAAGTCTCTCAAGTTCCTAGTAGTGATGCCACATTCACCTCTAGATCTTTTGATATCATTGATCACCTTAAAAAGACCAGAATCCAAATTTCAGAGGTAGAATTTTACCAAACCCATCCAAAATCTTTTGCTAAAATGGTAGACTTTGTCAATTCCAAATCCAAAGCCTCATCCAATACTTCTAAAGGTATTTTGACCACTCCATCTTCCTCACCTCAACCAAGCTTTGTGGTTGCAGTCACTTCCGTTAATGAAAAATTTGAACCATTCTATGTGACTCTCCTCATAGCTGGCCATAAACTCAGTAATTATGTTATAGACTTAGGAGCATTAGACAATGTAATGCCTGCAAAAGTAGCTCATGCTTTGGGCTTGACTCTAACACATGCCTTTGGTTCCTACTATTCCATGGAGAGTAGAAAAGTGCCTTTGTCTCGAGAGGATTAAAGATGCACAATTAGCTTTTCTTTGCTTTGCCATAAAAAAGGGTCTTAGCCACTATTTTGGTAGCTGATATTCCTCCTCGTATGGGATTTTTTTGAGTAGAAATTTCTAGAAAGAGGTAGGATGTGAAATTAAGATGGATTGGTCACATGCTTTGATCCCTATCAATGGAAAAATGAAGAAGTTGCTACCTAAGACACAAAATGAGTATATTGTGCAAAAGACTGGTGATCCAAAAGCACAAATACTCTATGCAGATATAGGGCATGGTAAGTAAATGATCATGTTAGAGGATGATACAAAACTTCCTAAAGGATTGATTCATGATCCTAATGGCATTTGGAATCTGGAATTCGATGGAAGTTTCTCTTTAGCTGGTTCTGGGGCTAGTGTGGTCTTGACTTCTCCAGAAGGTAAGATTCATCCATTTTCTTTCAAGCTTCATTTTGAAAATATGAATAATACATCTGAGTATGAAGATCTCATCCTTGGATTGAACATGGTCAAAGAAATGGGAGTGAATAATATTTGTGCTCATGGAGATGCATAGCTGATTATGAAAAAAGTTAGCGATCTTTATCAAGTCAAGAACAAGATATTGAAGCATTATAGAAATATTTTTGGGATTCGATTGAATTTCTTGATGCTTTCTCCATTGAATCCATGCCAAGAGAAAGGAACAGTAGAGCTTATTCTCTAGCTATCTCTAGATCTTTGTTGATTCCTCACCCAAATTTCTCTCAGGAGAAATTTACAATTGAAATGATTCATAGGCCCAGTGTACCAAATAATGCAAATAACTGGAAGGTTTTTAATGATGATCAACACTTACTCTCTTTCTTAAAGCTTAAGGACAACCTCAATTAGCTATATTTTGAAGTAAGTGATACTCTACCTAGAGAGTATGTATTTCCTAATGAAGGAGATGTCAAAGAAGAGATGGACCAAGATGGTTGCATCAAATTGAAAGGTAACAAGATCCCTAAAGGGCTGGTAAGCTTGGAAGATCTGTTTGATAAGCATGATAGGTACATCAAATCTAAAGCTTCTCAAGGGGGTCAGTTGTCTACTGAATGTGAGAAGGTTTATATTGGGAGTCTTGATGAACCCAAGATGGTGAACATTGGGAAATGTTGCACTCAACAAGAGAAGAAGAAAGTAATAATTCTACTAAAAAGGTATGTTGATGTTCTTGCTTATTCATATGATGATCTCAAGGCTTTTCAACTAAAGGAGATGCAACACTTTATCCCTCTGAAACCTGGGATCAAACCTTTCAAGAAGAAGCAAAGGCAATACAATCCTAAAATTGCTGACACCATTTTCCAAGAGATCCAAAAGTTGCTGAAGGAAAAGATCATTTTCCCCATACACTATTCAACATGGATTGCTAAAATTGCACCTATCGAAAGAAGAATGGTGAGATTTAGATCTGTGTTGATTTTAGGAATTTGAATCAGGCCTCCTTGAAAGACAACTATCCTCTCCCCATGATGGATCAAGTATTGCAAGTTGTCACAGGCTCAGAGATGTTATCTATGTTGGATGGATTCTTGGGGTATAATCAAGTAGAAGTCAATACTGCAGATCAGCATAAGACTGCTTTTACTACACCTTGGGGCACCTTTTCCTACAAGAGGATGCCTTTCAGTCTTATCAACATTGGTGCCACTTTTCAGAGGGAAATGGACCTAAATTTTGGTAGCCTAAAGGGAAAATGCATTGTTATATACCTTGATGATTTGAATGTGTTTTCCAAGACTAGGGTAGATCACTTTCAGCACCTTGAAACAGTCCTCCAAAAGTGTAGAGAATAGGAGTTACGATCAATATTAAGAAGTCTGTCTTTTTTTGTTACCAAAGGCAAGTTTTTGGGGCATATTGTCTCTAAAGAAGGAATCAAGATAGGTCTAAAAGGAGTTCAAGCAATCAAGAAAATTCCTCTTCCCACAAGTAAAAAGGGTGTTCACTCCTTTGGTAAGATCAATTTGCTGAGAAGATTCATTCCTGATTTTGAGTTGATCATGAGCATTGCTCAAATGATAAAAGGAAAGAAAAAAATTTCTGGTCCTCTCGAAGGGAAGCATTTGAAGGAATCAAGAAGGCTATTGATAAGAATCCTATCTTAGCATGTCTTGATTTCAACAAGGATTTTATCATCTATTGCTATGCTATAGAGAGTACATTGGCTACTATCCTAACTCAAAAGTACTACGAATATCGTGAGCTCCCAATTACCTTCATGATTTATGTTCTAAAAGCTTGTGAATTGAAGTACACCATGATGGAGAAACATGCTTTTGTAGTGATCAAATGTGTCTAGTAGCTTTGGTTTTATATCCTCAATTCTCACTCTAATGTGCTTGTGCCCGATACAATCATCAAGTATATCCTTACACAATAGGAGTTTGGAACTAAGAGAGGTAATTGGGTGGCAAAGGTTCAAGAATATGATCTTGACATCAAGTCCACTAAGATAGTTCGGGGTAAAGGCTAATGTGAGCTTATTGCTGAAGGAGTTGATGTAGAATTGTCCAAAGAAGTAGAGTATGTTCTGTTTTCCTCTTCCTCGCACAATGGATGAATGGTATGCTAATATTGTACATTTTATTATTTATGGAGAGTGTCCATCCCACTTGAGTGCTAAGGAAAAGAGATCTATTAAGTTGATATCTACACAATATGTACTATGGGAGAATGCTTTGTTCAAGAGAGGCATAGATGGAAGATTCTTGAAGTGTGTAGACAAAAATAAACATAAGAAGTTGTTCTAATCTTTTCATGATCAGGCTTGTAGAGGGCATTTATCTTCTGTTGTCACTTCCCATAAAATTATTCGTGTTGGGTACTATTTTCCTACATTATTCATAGATGCATCTAAATGGGTAGGTAAGTGTGAAGCCTGTCGACTTTTATCGGAAGACCCAAGTTGGTTGCTTTACCACTAAAACTAGTGGTGATTGATGATCCTTTTTAACAATGGGGATTGGATTTCATTAGAACTCTTAATCCACCTTCCAGTGCTAGGCATACTCACATGTTAACTACTATAGATTACTTCACAAAGTGGGTAGAGGTCATTCAAATAAAAAGCACTACTTCTGAGGTGGTTTGTAATTTCATCAAGGAGAACATCTTGATAAGGTTTGGGGTACCAAACAAGATTGTGACTAATAATGCCTCAAATTTTTCTTCTTCTGAGATGATGGATTTCTAATATGGTTATGGAATTTCCCTTGCTCATTCTTCAAACTACTACCCCAAAGAAAATGGATAAGTAGAATCAACAAATAAGAACTGTAACCATTGTTCGAAAGCTTGTCAATGATTCTAAAAGGAATTGGCATAAGAGACCATATGATGCTCTATGGGTAGATAAAATTACACCCAAAAGAGAAATTGGGATGTCCCCATTTCAAGTGGTGTATGGTGTTAAAGCTCAGCTGCCAAGTAATAGTGGAATTACTAGCCTTGCATGTAACGAAAGCTATTGAAGATTCAAGTTTTATCAGTTCCTTGGACAAGAGGATCATGTATCTCTAGAAGCTGAATGAAGACAGATTGCAAGTTTTGGATAGGATCTCAGCTCATCAACCTGAAGGTGAAATCTTTATTTGACAAGAAAGCTAGATCCTAAGATTTTCATGTGGGAGAAATTTTCCGCTATGGGACAAAAGACATGAACCTCATGGAATCCATGGTAAGTTTGATTCCCTTTGGCTTGGTTCTTTCAAAATCAGGCACTTTTCTGGAGAAAACTTTTTCTATTTGGATTATAAGGATGGATCTTATCTCCCACTTCCTTATAGTGGATAGTATTTGAAGTTTTTCAAGTCCTAGGTGGTTAGGTATTCTTTTTTTATATACTTTTCATGTGTTTGGTTCATCTTTGTTTTTTCCTTTTTGGGTTTGTTTTCTTTTTGTGTGTGTTGTCTTTTGTATTGGTTTTACCCTTGAATCTATTGCCCTATGGATAAGGCACTGGTATGCTTTACTTGAGTTTTTCCTATGGTTCTTTATCTTGCCTCGTTCCTCTGTCAAGTCATCCCCATAAAGAGCCAGTTGTTGTCGCCCTCAAAATCCCCTTCACTTTCCAAGTCCAGTATCAAAAATTTTTAGTTGGTTCCTTTGAGGAGCATCTAGAAAAAAGTGAGAAGACTAAAGGGATGGATAAATTCATGTTTTGAAGTGTTGATACTCTGTTATTTTAATCCCTCCCTTTCCATTTAAAATTCCTCAGTCTGTGCATGTTGAAACATTTTTCTATCTCCTGTCATGGATGTATGGAATTTATCAATCTTCTTCTATGGCTATGGACCGGGTAGAGCCTAGTATTCCTTGCATTTATCTTTTTGTAGGAAAAATCTTTGATTCGGGCATGAATGCTGAAGTTTTCCCCTTAGTTCAATCTTTGACGGGTGTGTCTTCCCTGTCAATTTTGTGCCCTAACATCCATGGGTACATGGACATATATAATTGGATGCGGAAGGATGGGTTTTTTTGTGAACTTTTCATTTTTGGCTATTTTAGCAAAAGTGTCAAGTTAGCCACACGACCTCAAAAGTCATTGATTGGCTGAAACAAGCAAAGGTAGAAAGGTGGACCATTTTTGTGTTTTGAGGCATTTTCGAAAAGGGAAGAAATCAAATGTTGAGACCACATAAAAAGAGTCAAATCAGGGAGGTGGGCCATCAAAGCGATTTGACAATTTGAGATTTATTTCTGAAAGGGATTAAAGTCATAAAATGACCCACAACCCCATTCATGGTAAAGGGAAAAATTCAAATATCGAGCCCGCATGAAGAATCAAAGTTGGGAGGAAGATCATCGAAGGTTTTGAGATTTTCAACCCCATTTAGTAAAGGGAAAAATTAAAAGGTTGAGCTTGTGTCTAAAGAGTCAAATTGGGGAGGCGGGTTGTGAGGAACTTCGAGGTTTTGAGCCTCATTTATAAAAGAATTAAAATCATAAAGTGAGCCGTAACTCCGCTGCCACTTAGGTAATGCCATGTGTCGACCCAAACGTAAAATGTGAATATGTGGTCTTGTGGGCTGCGGGGTAATTTTGCACTTTTGTATCTTTTGTGCAAAAGGCACCAATGTGAATTTCGGGCTGTAGATCCATTTTGCAAAAATGGTTTTTAACCATTTTTGTACAAATTCGATCAAAATATTCAAATGGGCATATCTTTCGATCTAGTGCTTGAAATTTGACAAAATTTGGTACCGTTGGAAAGATATCAACCTCCTCCACACCATGGAAACATAAAATATTATTTTTGGCAGGTTTTGGATGGGTAAAAATATTAAAACCATATTCCACTATGTTAGTGTGGGATCTGACTGCTTCCACTACCAGTATTGTTATGGATTTTGGTCGGCCATCTTCTCTAACATGACAAACAAGCATGGGGAACCAGATTTGGTAGATTATGGGTGAATTTGTAGGAGCACTGATGGTTAGTGTTTGAATTTCCAATCTGATTTCCTGCCTCCTTTTCTTCTTCTCTCGGGGCTTGATCTATAAAATCTGAGCTTGGCTCATTAAAAGGGGGATCCATGCATTCTTGAGATTGTAATAGATTTGAGGATAATCAATATAAAAAAATTTCCTCTTTCTTCCTCTACATTTCTTCCTTTCCTTGTTTAAATTAGTGAATCATTCATCTTTTCATGCTAAGAAACTTTGTGTTCTTGTTAATATAATTTCCGGAACTTTGTGTCTGCGGTTATATCTGTTGTAAACATAAATGATTCCATTATATATCTCCCTGGATCAATACGAATAAGGTTATACTCTGTTATCTATATTATCTGAAAGTATTGTTGTGTTGTTCTTCTCCGCCCCCTCATCACCTTCCTTCCTCCATTCTTTTGTATTGATGATCTTTGGGTATGTGAATGTTTCAAAGTATCAGAATCCACACTTTGAAAGTTGTACATTTATATATAATTTTTGTTGCTTTCTTTCAATAAGCGAACCTCTCCCATCAAAGAGGAAGGACTTGTTGTCCTTTCAATGTGGTTGATTGATGTACAATTTTAAATCCCAACACTATGGAACGATTCCTAAATTAACCTCACGTGTCACATATTATCAACTCGCTCTATTGATGTAACACTTCATGCTTCATGACTACCTTTTCAAGTATTACGAAATATTTGGTACACACATTTTACCTTCAATACCCAATGACACACTATTGTTCTATGGTCCATTCTTGACTATTGAGGTATCAATTATTAAATGAACCTCACAACACAGCCTCCACTGGGAAAAACTATCTCCTACGCACATCTTTCACAACATAGCATATTATAATTCTTACATAGCATCCACACATCTTAGTTGTCTTTACTCATGTTTTCTTATACTACTTACATGACGAAATTTGTTTCATATCCCAGAAAAATGCTTAGTATGAATTTATCTTTTTTTTATATACACACATACATGTTCACTTGGTATCTTGAGGTGAATGCAAGAATTCTATATATTATTAAATAATGTATGATGCTTAATACCAATCTTTACCAATCTTTGAGGATCCTAAGGGCATCTACCTTAACTATTCTCCAAATCAATAGCATAGGTCCTATTGTAACATTATTTACTCCTTCTTGTCCTTTAATTTTCATTACTATATACATGGTTTGACATACTATTTATCTTTATAGCATGGTAACTGGTGGTTCATGTGTAACATTTGCATTGCAATATTACATACAACCATGGTTATCTGTTACTTCTTGTTTAGTATTATTTTCAATTATTTGTGGGATATGCCATATGTATTGCTTGTTTGTTATCTTCTTATGGCCACTTCATCCCTGATTGTCTTGTGAAATTGTTAGTAATGTCCTATGCATGTAACCCACCTTTCACAATACTTCTTGTATTACTATTTACTTGCTACATTTTCTCCTATTACATGCTAGAATTTTTACATTTAGACAAATCAACCTTCCATTAACATAGAACTCAAGAACATCACAAAAATTACATTTTTGGCCAAATCACATAATCAAAGAATGGTCTAGAATATTACTTGGTACAAAAACAAAAAGGAGACACTATTACCCCAGAGAGGCAGAATCGGGTTCTTGTGTCTAGGAAAAAAATTAGAGAGTTTCTCTATTCAACATACTTTCTAGCACTTTTTAGTACAAATCAATAGTGTCAAAAATGGTCTCTAGTTATATAATACATTCAATTTAGCTACACTTCATTTATAATTCAGTTACAATTTAAATTACAATATTTTTACAAATCAAGAAGTGTCAAATTGTAGTAGCACTTTGAGAAGCATTATGGAAGGAGAGAAAAAAAGACCTCTCTCCCCACCACTCTTCTCTTTGGTGTAAGATAACCTAAAAACGTTTGTCTTGGAATGAGATCACCCAAATAACTCACTCTTTGTGTGAAATCACTCAAAAAAATCATCATTGGCGTGAGATCACCTAAAAACTCTATCTTGGTGTGAGATCGACACAAAACCTCATCCTTTGTGGCAAGATGCTCAAATATGTGGTTTGATGCTTTCTCGGTTTGTAACCCGATCACTCTCAACCCCATCCAACAACATCTCAAGGATAAAGAGAAAAAATTTATATATTATACTCTCTCATACATCAAGTGCACTCTTTCCTCAGCTATTAGTTTCTCACACTTCCTACTTATACATATATTTTTCATAAACCAGACTTTGACTACTTTCTTTCTCTTCTTTTACAAGTTTTTCTTTACAAGAAATAAGAATTAAATCACATATACAAGCCAACAACAAACTATCACACACACAATTCACCCATAGGATCTAACTCCTTTTTCTAGTTTCCATGCTACACATTGTGATCACTTCACTCTTCACACGGCTACTTATCCATTAAGCATGCTCTCGACTACACTCCCCTTTAGATTTATACGTATGCATCTTTTATTTACTATATGCCACTAAGTATTCACTCAACAACATAAAGTGGGGGAAATTGTAGAGATGAAATCTATGCACTTGGTTACCTTTATAGGTCCTAAAGCATATTAATGTATACATGATTCCTAAGAAAGAAAACTAGTGGTTCACAACTTCTTTTAACATTTTGATTACTTTATATCTAGAAATTCACTATTTTTAAGCATCCCTTTGGATTTAAACACCTTACGAATTTGTCGACAATTTCCTAATTTACCTCTTAATTCCCTCAAAATCTAGTGCCTAGATAAGACAAAAGCTCTTAGGAACTCATGCCCTTTTGGGCATTCCTACCCATCTTTCTTTTTCTTAACCCATTTGGGTCCTCTTCACCTCTTAGGAATATTTTAACACTTTGGTTCAACCTTTAAGTTATTAATTATGAAATACAAACAAGTGAATCATATATAGACTTCTCTCAAATAAGGGGTTAAACATCACAAGCATTATCTATCATCACCTAAGCTTGCAAAAAGGCAAAAGAGAATTACAAGGAATACATTTATCACATCTATATGAGGGATAATGGTTT
The DNA here is from genome assembly GCA_018340775.1 of Taxus wallichiana var. yunnanensis. Classification (NCBI taxonomy): domain Eukaryota; kingdom Viridiplantae; phylum Streptophyta; class Pinopsida; order Cupressales; family Taxaceae; genus Taxus; species Taxus wallichiana. The sequence continues at coordinate 206,397,590 of CM031240.1, forward strand.
CATTTATTTGCATACACTCAATAGGAGGGGAGTTCATGCTATTACATTGCACACATTTTACATACTCGGGATAATGTAGATCTATCCCACTACAATTGTGCAACTTGCAAAAGATCATCCTAGGGCACGGGATGAGGATACACACACACCAAGAAGTACATGGAGTATGAGATGTAGTTCATTAGTTTGATTGGAATTTTACTATTCATGGATTGTTGGGGTCATTCCAACCCCAAAATCTATAAAAAAATTATTATATTTGATGTCGTTTGTGGGCATGTGCACCTATTCATCTATTTTAATGGTTAAAGGTCTGGGTAAGTGCAGGAAGTTGATGGACAAATATAGGGTCATCCGTGGACATCATATTGCAAATAACAACATAATATCAACTTGTAGGGATTATTAGCAATACATACACTCAAAATTAGACAAAATTATATTAATATGAATCGTAGCATCCGGAATCTAGTTTCTAAAATACTAATTTTTGTAAAAAATGGACAAGATTAGCTATATTAAACACTCAAAATTCAATGACTTGGTATTTTTTTTTAAAAACGCCGATAAGATTATAGTTCGTTTGCCCACAATTTGGATGACCAAAAATTGATATATATATTTTTCCTTTGGTGAGAAGTTATATGCCACTATCTATCTTGGGATGGATTTTATTTTGTATTTTTTTGAGTAATATTTTATTTTTTATGATTTTTTCCGTGAAAGTGGTATGAAAACATAAAGAAAACATAGCACTTTCTGTTTGCCCGCCATAACTTCATCAAAAAATATTGAAATCAAATAATTATTTTTTTGAACATGTATATAATTTCACCACGGTTGGGATGGTATAAGTTTTATCACATTCTGATAAGTGAAACAAATTTTGCAGTCTTAAACGTAGACATAAACATTCACAGAAAAAGTGTCTTAAAGACCTATTATTAGTAAAAAATTATAAAATGATATTTATCCTCTTCTATTCACTTTAAAATCAATATTTCTACAAATCTAATAGTCTCCCTATGCAATGGTACCATTTTTATGACATAGTTTTTACTTTTCGGCATGGTTCAAGTCCGCGGAAGACTAAATTTGATGTTTTGCTATTTTTAATGTAAAATTCAGGATTTGATGTCCACTTAATTGTCCCCCAACTTGGTGCACTTACCCGTCTAATCATAACCCTAATAATGAAGTTAGATAAACAAATGAGTATTGGAGTGAAGACCTTCTATCCCAATAAAATATCAAATCCCAAGCACTTAGACAATCACTAGTTATTAGATAAGTCGTGAGACCCTAGGGCATTCTCGTCATCCGTAAGGCACTTCTATCTTGCATAATTTTGAATTTTCAAATCCTCAGCGAGTAGTGTTGACATTGGTCCCACCCTATTCTAGACGATACACATTTTTGTTCATTCTTAGTTTGCATGGAATCAACTAAGTACTCATTGTCCACTCATTTTCTCAAGGTTTTACATTTTTGAATGAATATTGCTAGATCTTATTATACATAATTATCATAATATCATTCCTTATAATAGTTATTATGAGATTAGAGTTAATCTAATTTACATTAAATCAATTGTACAGTTTTGTCTTCTATTTTTTTTATGATACTTTTATATGGTTAAAATTTATTCTTGCACGTAATCCCTATGCTTTCTTGTTTTCTTGTTTTCTAGTTGGTTCTCTCCATCTCCTTTTCAATTTATTTGAAAATCAATTGAAATTTCTACTCTAACTTATATATATTCTCCTCTTAAACGAGTATGGTTATTTTTATAAGCCTTGTTTCATTGCGATGAATTTTATCATTGCCACTTCTTCTTTGGAATCCACATACTCACATATCTCCTTGAGCGCTTTGTTCCTATGAGGTAGCTCACATAGTTTACTATTTTACTTCGAGTTGTACCTATAGTTTTTGTGACTGTTCCTCATATATCCTAGTGTCATTATTGTTATGCATATTTTGTTAAAATACCTCCTTAGAAATATTTCATAATGCATCCCTCACTTGTGTTTCCAACATATAATGGAACGTGTGTTCATATGTTGTCATTTATGTAAAAGGTGTAAGGACATTAATGAAAAGGGACAAATACAAGAATGATAAGAGGAGTCTTATAGTGATGATTTCATATGTAGAAAATTAGTGACATCATTTTAAGAGTGATGATAGTGAGAGTTGTTCGGTCAATTAGGCCTAATTTGGAGGACTAGTCGGCATGGGTGGTAGAACATTAAGGTTTGAGATGCATGAAGGCTTTTGATTCATTGTAGATACATGGATAAATTGTTGATGATGTGCTCAAACATTCCTATAGGTCTCGGGACGTGAATGCGGGGTTTGAACATGGTTTACAAGTGTTCATATAGACCTAATGAAACATAAAGGTTAGGTGTATATGTTTATGGGTTCATGAGGGCATACATATATGTGATACATGTTTTCTCAAAGGTTTTTATGTCCTTTGGAAATTGTTATCCCAATTTTTCCCCTAGATAAAATTTTTCAAACACGACCCTACACAAAATAAATTTGAGGGTCACTCTATAAAGACGAGGCCACATTTTAAATCTAACAATCAAATTCTGAGACGGTCTCAAAAATGGAGAAGTAGGGTCTGCTAAGGAGGAAAATAGTGTCAAAGAAACTAGAGGCTCAAAGGAGACATGCGAGAAAAAGGCTTTGGGCTTCACAAATGATTTAGAGTGAGACCAAAATGGCTAAGTATGGAAGAGTCAGCAGAAGCTGCCAAGTGTCTCAATGACACGTCTTCAAAAGAAATATCCAAAAGTGGTCCCCAAACTAGTGCCAACTCTACATGTGGCCATGTTGAAAATTCAAGGTTGGAAGGCAGGTCATTGGAGGTAATTTTAACTTTTTACCCAAGAAGGCATAAAGCGTAAAAATTAGCCACACCTCTCGCCAATGTCCAAGGAGCCACGTGTCAAGCCTAAAGTGCATGCGGGCCGATGGGCTTGGGGAGGACTTTTTGCCCAAATGGAAAATGTGAACCATCCAGACCGAAGATGGTTTTTAGACAAAATGAATTGCGGGGCTGCGGGGAATTTTTTGCATTTTCTATTTTTTGGTTCCAAAATGCACAAAGTGAATTTCAGGCCCACGGACCCGTTGTGCTAACTGGTTTTCGCCATTTTGTACGAACCAAACTCAAAACATTCAAATGGACATATATTTTGATCCAGTGCTTGAAATTCAACAAATTTGGCACCGTTTCAAAGGTCTCGACCTCACCCACGCCATGGGAACATGAAACTTTAGTTTTGATGAGGTTAGGTGGGTGAAAATTTGGAAAAAATCTCTCAAGACATTAATGCAGAATATGATTGCTTTAACTACTAGATCTGATTTGATTCGATCAATCATTCTTCCTTATTCAACATGCCAAACAGCCATAGGGAACCAGACTTGATAGATTGTGGGTAGATTCACAACGGAAATTGATGGTTGGTGGTTGATTTTCAAGAGAAATATCGAGTTTCTTTCTTTCCCTCTTATTTTCACCTTCTATATATTGTAACACTTCTCATTTAGGAAGGGAGAGACATTCCGGGTGTGGGGAAACTCTGTAAAAGTCATTTCCCAACTCCATTTGAGTTGTAGGCCTTCTCTTATGCCTGGAGAGTGTATTCATGGTTACGAGCACCACATGTAATAGTATATGGGCCTTATAGAGTAATAAAATCTTGTTTCGTGGTGTCTTTCAACCCTAGGCATCATTTTGTTGTTTCTTTATGCCTCTCTGTCTTGTGTTTTCTCCCTTTGTATGTATTTAACGTTTGCAAGAGTAATATGTTGTGTTTTGTGGAGTTTCGATGATGGATTTGGATTTGGGTATTTTTCACTTTTGTCTAACTTCCCTCAGTTCCCTTTTCCATGTTCATTCTCCGTCAACAAATTAACTCACCACTTCCTTTCTGGTGTATCGCCACTTAGTATAGGATCTTTAACCCTCTCTCTCTCCATGTCTCCTTGGAATGGTTAGATTAGGATTAGTTAGATTCTTCCTACACCTTTGGAGGTAGCTTATGACATGTAGATTAGGAAGAAAGAACCAAATTTATTTGGAGGTCCATCTCAAGTTTTGTAATTCCCACGAGGTTGAGAGATGGTCCCATGTTATGAAATAACACCGAATGCCCCACTCACACTAAGGTCATTCGGGATCTTGTGATTCTACCCTAACAGTTTTGGCATGCCCGAGTGGGATAGGTTTAAAGCACCTTACCACTTCATCTTGGAAGGTTGGTGTGTTCTGTTAGGGTTCAGCCTTTTGAGGCACACGAAAGCACTTTTAGTCACTCCATCTAGTCAATAACCCATCTCTAAAGTTCTGAGACCTTTTTCATCCATTTCCATTAATTTTCATCTAGTTTCTTCTTTCATCTCTTCATTTTCTTCCATTCCATGAAGTTGTCAAATCATGACTTCATTCCCATCTTGGAACTCATAATTGTAGCAATAGCAATATAGTCCACCTCGAATGCATTTCTAAACTCCTCCAAATCAGCATTATGATTAGATCCAGGACCATTATGACTACCCATATGAGCAGGGTCAAAACCAGTTTGGCCATGGATTTTATCAAGAACAAGGGGACACATACAATGGTAACAACTACACATAGAATGATGGTTTTATGGAGAAGATCTCGAGGAATGGAGGCTAACATGGTATAGTCCATGGTTTTAGCATAGATGAAGGCATTGAGATTGGTTTGGGAACCTTGTCCATGGGGAGGCCCTGTTCCATGACACTACATCCCTTAGGAGAAGCTTGTCTTCATGATTGAAGTGTTTCGTCAAATTGCATAGTGGAATGAGGAGATTGAGGCTTATGCGTTGGACACAAGACAACCTTGTCAATGGGTAAGTCAATCACCAACTCCCTCTCCTTCATTTTCTCTTTCTCAAGGTTTATCATTTCAACAATATCAAGAGTCAAGCCCCTCGTTTTTGCCATAAGTTTTGATTTCTCTTCTCCATCTCCTGATCTCTCATCCCATATTAGTTATTTTTCCCTTTTCCCTTCCAAGTAGTCATTACTTCCAAGTAAACAATAAGTTCCACTTCCCTCACCACCACAAACAATTACAAAGCTGGTTCAAACCCCATCCACCCCTCCTCTTGCCTTCCTAATTCCATATGGGGAAGAGAGTCAAGAATCCAATCAAGGAAAACAATAAGAAGAGAAAATTAACAGAGAAGAAATGATAGAAGATATGAAGCATTGGTTTTCCAAGTTTGGGTTTACAAAGATCCCTTGATGGGTAATCCAATAGAGGAGGTTAGGGTTGAAGTGCCGGTGGTTATTGAGGTGAGTTTACAGCAGAAGAAGAACAACAACAAGAAGAAGAAGATCAGCACTCTGCTTGATCTCGGATGCGGTGTCCCTAATGGAACTCTATCTTAAGAGGATGCTGATCTAATGCAAGTTGTATAACTACTTAAGAAAAAGGAAAAATCAGCTCCAAGTCCCTTTAAAGAGGAGTGGATGGGAGAGATCAAATCAGAATTGAATCCACTCAATGAAGAAAGAATCATTGAATATTTTTTTCTTTCATTTCAAGGGCCTAATTTGATTGATGAACCCGTGATGGAGGAGGAGCATACAGTTTTAGAGGCTCTAAGTGTGGAGTAGGCTATAAAATAACCTTCAACTCTTCCTCCTACTTTATTCCCATCAAGCTGTAATGTTGAAGAAGAGTTTGATCTATCAAACTTCATTCTTGAAGATGAGGGGAACCATAGTGTGAGCAAGTTGCACATTAGGAGGACACCATGGAGGATGTTGAGAACATGCAGTAGGACAACAAGGAGGAAGATTATCTGTCAAACTTGGAAGATTTCTTTGGTGGAGATGATCCCATGGATATCACATCATTTTCTCCTCCATCTTCCACCTTCCAAGCACATGAGCCTATTGCCACGAAGGAGAACATTCCAGTTTAACATCCCGCACTTCATGACAACCCTCTCGGAACCAAGATTAGAAGATATAAGTCTTCCATGTTCTTCACAAGAGAAGGAAGGGAAGAGGCAAGAGGATGTTATTATCCCTCTCACACCATCCACCTAGGAAGGTATGCAGGAAGACTCCATTCTTGCAGTTGAAATTTAGAGAAAGTGACAAATTTAAAGGATCGGACCTTGCCAAATCGAGATACTTGGCTTCATTGGAGCCAAGGGATGAGCCACAACCAATCATTCCCACTTCAGGGTGTGAGAACAAGTATCAAAGCACCAAGGGTCACCATCAATACCTTCAGGATTCTAATGAAAATAAGCTTGAGGAGGTATTTTACATTAATGTTGATACCTTGATGATATCGGTGGAGGATCAACCCCTTGCTATTTTTCACTCATACAAGCAGCCATATTCAGCATCAAACCATTTACATGGCTTACCGTTTTTAGAAAGGGAAGATATTTCTCCCTTCCTATTGTAGGATTTGTTTAAGCTTTTCTTTGTTATGGTTAGTGTAGGAGTAGGTTTAGGTTTTTTTTCAGCAGAAGAAGTTCTTGTGGACACTCTGCATGTCTCCTTTGAGATGTGTGATTTTTATTTTTTGTACATAAGTTTTGTTTGTATTTCCCCAGAGGTGTAGAGGCTAGGCCTTTCAGTTTTCATGATAGGAGACCCATAGTTTCCTATAACAATTGCTAGTTCCAAATAAGACAAAAATGCAAAGCAACTAAAATTAGATTCGAGATAGTCCATTCTTGGGAATAGGTAAAGCCTAGCGGGGCGAGTTCAGGGTAAGCGAATATGGGAAACGAAAAAGGATCAGTATCAGGCTATCAATTATGACTCCATGCCCAATGGATGCTTCAAGGCTACTGGTCCCTTCATCTAGTAGGAAGATGTCCCCGTGAGTCACCAAATTGTTATCCCAATTTTTCCCTGGATAAAATTGGTCAAACATGACCCCGCATAGCAGAAATCCAAGGATCATCTCATTGCACAAGCCAACATTTTAAATCTAACAATTAGGTTACAGACGGGCTCAAAAATGGAGAAGTAGGGTTTTCTAAGGAGGCAAACAGTGTCAAAGAAATTAGAGGCTCAAAGGAAACATGTGGGGAAAGGATCAAAGGCTCCGGGATTCAAAAATGATTCGAGCAAGCCAAGATTGGATAAGTATGGAAGAGTCGGTAGAAGCTACCAAGTGTCTCAATGATGCCTCTTCAAAAGCAAAATCCAAAATTTGTCAGTGAACTAGCGCCAACTCTACACGTGGCCATGTTGAAAAGTCAAGGTGGGAAGGTGGGTCGTCGGAGCAAATTTGAAATTTTTTCCTCGAGAAGGTATAAAGTGTAAAAATGAGCCACACCTCCATTGATGCCCAAGGAGCCACATGTCAAGCCCAAATTACATCTCGGCCAGCGAGCCTGGGGAGGAATTTTCACCCAAATGGAAAATGTGGACCGGTAGGCCCAAGATTTTTTTTTTTTTACAAAGAGAATTACGGGGTTGTGGAGCATTTTTGCATTTTGTATTTTTGGTGCCAAAAGGCACAAAGTGAATTTCGGGCCCCAAACCCGTTCAGGCTAATTGGTTTTCACCATTTTTTAGGACTCAACTCAAAACATTCAAATGGACATATCTTTTGATCCAGTGCTCGAAATTCAAAAAATTTGGCACCCTTGGAAAGGCATCAACCTCTCCTATGCCATGGGAAGCTTAAAATTTAATTTTCATGAGGTTAGGTGGGTAAAAAATGGGAAAACATCTCTTAGGCCATTAATGTAGAATCTGATTGCTTCAAATACCAGATCTGATTTGATTCGATATGCCATTCTTCCTTATTCAACAGACTGAACAAACATGAGGAACCAAACTTGACACATTGTTGGTGGATTTGTGGAAGAAATTGATGGTTGGTGGTTGAGCTTTAAGAGAAGGATTGAGTTTATTTCTTTCCCTCTCATTTTCACCGTCTATATATTGTAACACTTCTCATTTGAGAAGGGAGAGCCATTCTAGGTGTGGGGAAACTTTGTCAAAGTCATTTCTTGATTCCATTTGAGCTGTAGACCTTCTCCTACACCTAGAGAGCATAATTGTGCCTCTGAGCACCACATGTAATAGTCTATGCACCTTATAGAGCAATAAAATATTGTTTCGTGGCATCTTTCAACCCTTGGCATGATTTTTTTTTCTTTGTGCCTCTTTGTCTTGTTTTTTCTCCCCATGTATGTATTTCATGTTTGTAGGTGTAAGATATCGTGCTTCATGGATTTTCGATGGCAGATTTGGATCTAGGTCTGTGTCACTTCTATCTGACCTCACTTAGTCCTCTTTTCCCTATTCATTCTCCCTCAACATATTATCTCACCACTTCCTTTCTAGTGTATCACCGCTTAGTGTAGGCTCTTTCACCCTCTCTCTCTCCCTGTCTCCTCGGAATAGTTAGATTAGGATTAGTTAAATTCTTCTTGCAGTGGAGTATCTTGTGGTAGGTAGATTAGGAATCAAGAACTAACTTTCTCCGGATGTCCATCTCAAGTTTTGCAAGTCCCAAATCTTGAGAGATGGTCCCATGTTGTGCAATCACACCAAATTCCCCACTCACACTCAGGCCATTCAGTGGTGCTATGATTCTTCCCTAACATAAGTGTTATCCAATTTTCCCCCTCATGAGAAATTAGAAAAAATGACTGAAAGAGAAAAAATGAGGGATTGATTCAGAAAGAGGAGATCAAACTTCAAGATTGGTAAAATTTTTAGGAAAGCCAAGCACATTGTAAAGGAGTTCAAGAAATGAAGTAGCTCGAAAGTTTTAAATTCGAGTTTGGACGTGAGGGTATTTGGAGGTAGGATGAAAGTGAATTCAGGGACTCGAAGGAGAGAAGGGCCAAAAGAAGCAGGAAGTTTGAAACCCAAATTCCAAAATTTGGACATCGGGTTTTGAGAGTTTGAGAGGTTTCACGAGCTCATAATGATGAACAATGTCATGTAGAGGAGGGGCAAAGTTATGAAACCCGAAGTTCGAATTTCAGACTTCAGGGTTATAGAATTTTAGAGATATGCATTTCTCGGATGCATAACAAGTATCAAATCCATGAATCTTGAAGTCTTGAATCCCCAAAACATGAATACCGAATCCCTCGAAACAAAAAAACCTAAAATCCTAAAACCGAACCCCGAAAAGAAAATGGTCTCGAAACCTAAAGTCTGAATTTTGGACTTCGAGATTTCAAAATTTAAGATCTTTTGGCTTGAATGATGAATACTATCACGTGACATTATTTCGGAGTCTGAAATCCAAAGTCTTAATTTTAGACTTTGGAGGTTTGGCATTTTGGAACTCTCAATCCAACTTGATTGATGAATAGTACAACGATCTCCAAAGTGGAAACCCTTGAAGTTGTGAATCCCTAAAGATTGAAATTTCATATCTAGGATGGTGTGATGCAAGTTTAGAGTTCAAAAAGAGGTAGATAACCACCTACATTTATTACAGTATGGCACTCTCATCTTGAGATAGCCATTAATTATAGCTGGGAGCTTAGATTTTTGTTAAATAGAACTTTTAGAAATCTCTTAGTGTCCTCTACACAACTACGAAGAAATATAGTTTGGAAATTTAGAGGGATGTTTCTATATTTATCAACCTACCATAATGAATGGGTATGGGCTTCCTTTCTTCTCCAACAAGGGAAAGTACATGGAGGTATGGTTTTCTAGTGGAACCCATCATTGTTGGAGGTGATTTTAATGCATCTTTAGGTGGTTAAAGCAATATTTTGGAATCCTTCTTTCTCCCTTTCTCTCATTCTTCCCATATATTGTAAGGAGTGGCTCATTTCAAAAGGATGGATAATCTTTGTTTGCAACTTTCCTTCTTCTCTTGGTTGTAAGTGATCTTGGGAGTTCAAACCTCCCATTAAAATTGTAAATGTAATTTTTTTCTCTTGACCATTGTAATGCACTAAATCAAATTTGTGGAGAAATAATAGAAGTCTATGGATGAATTTCAACCTTATCTTGTTTTCATTGCATCTTTCTTATCTCTCATTACAACTTTGGTTAAGCTGTGTAATTTAGGTTGTGTTACTTTTTTTGGTATTATGTGTTTAATGGTGAATAAATTTGTGATAAGAAGCTGATTTATCTTGATGCTCAACCTCTTCAATATTGTTAATTTTTATCCCCATGCAATGCAAGTTATTCATCATCATGTCCCTCGTCTTAGGTAAAATTTCTCACAACTTCTTTTCAACCCTATCTCATTGGAAAGTTATAGTGGATTTTATGATAGATCCTCTATAATTTGAATATGTGTATTAGAATACGGGAATAGGAACCAACCTTCATCTAGAGATCTTTCCCGATTGCAAATTCCCACACTTTTGGAAACGTTCTATGTTGTGCAATCACACTAAAAATTTCAATCTATCTAATTACAAACAATATGGGGTGTTGTGATTACGCATAAACAGGAATATCTTTGAAGCAAACATATGATGTTTACCTACTTTATCCGGGTCTAAACTAGACATAAATCTATGAAAAAGCTAGGTAGGACATGGTGGTTAATATGATGTAGTGAAAAATATGATTAGGTAATATGTTTTTAAGTTGAGAGAGGTTTTCTTTGATATTTTGGAAAAAAATTCAGGTATGTTGATGAGAATCTTGGAAGATATGATGATTTGAGTCCTAGCGAGCTCAAGAAGGTGAGTTTAGTAGCTCGATATATAATGTATTGTGTTGGTTATCATTTGAACAGTTTTCATTGGTACATAAGCCTTTCAATTATGTTGAGTCATGTAACTAAGAAGGTTTCAAAGATGTTATGAGATCAAATTAGGGCTTGTGATTTGTGAACAAGCTGTTAAGAAGCCAAAGAGGTCAAAACCCCTCCCTAAACCCTAGTACACTATCAATGGAATAACTCTTGTTGGTGTGAGATAAAAATTCATTAGATCATAAAATGGGAGGATTCCATGATGGAAAGTACTCTCAATATTTTAGATTCTGGTTGTTTAGTGTCTTGTTGTAGAGGTGAACACTCAAATTTGCATATTTTGAGGTAAGTCTATTTTTCTCTCAAGTTTTCTATTTAACGAATGATCTAAATTGATTTTATGAGTATAAGGAAGCTATGAAATATTTTTGATTTTATTTTAGATATTTTTCAATACATTTAGAAGTCTTCATAGGTACAAAATTGAAGACCGGATCTTATGCCGAATAGGTAGTAATTAGCAATCATAGTGAGAGGAGGTTCTTCGACATGTGTGGCATAAGAGGATGTGTATAATTATTATGGAGGTCTTTTACACATCCAATATGACATGATGCATACTATGTTTAATGTATACAAGTAACATTTGTTTGCAAGTTTGAGGTCACAAATTGACCCGGTTGAAAGGGTTTGAGGACAAGTGATGGTTACTTAGTGAAAATTGTCGGAAGTTAAATATCTTGGCTTGGTTCATGATGCGTATCAATTGGAGGGTTATGATGGATTAAATTTTATCTTATTCCATGTATTTAGAAGTCTTGAAATTTTCATCACAAGTGTGAGAAGTTCAAGTTCCCAAGACTTGTATTTGGGCAGCATATGTATTCTAGAGGGAAAAGTTGTTTTGATGACTATATGGGATGAGTCATGATGTCTAAAGTGGTTTGAAGTGTTCCTTAGGTCACTATATTTCTAAAATTTTTTTCAAGAAATATTTTAGGTGATTGGTGTGAGCTTGGTCTTCATCTTTGAATACTTGTCTACTTGAGGTACTTAAAATTAGTAAGAAACAATCCTACGTGGTGGTGTCATTAATAAAATGAATAATTCAGAAGTTCCTAAGATTTTGAAAGGTGTTGATAGGGTTTCATTGACATCTATGAATATTTTTGAAGCATGATTGATTTTTTTTTATCCCTAGAGTCCATATTGCTTTCGTTAGAGATAAAGATCTTGTTTTAGGCCTAGTTGTGATTTTTTTGTGTCTTGGTCTAATGCCAACATATATGGTCTCATGTTATGATTTAATATGATTTTATTGTTGATATAACTGAATTTAATTATCATGTCTAACCTAGAGGTGTTTAGGAATTGATTCATGTATATAAAGTGAATGTATTTTCTCATTTGAGTTATTCGATTAGATGGAGTGGTGAGCGAGCTAGATGAGGTGGAAGATAGTGTTAGATGGGTCCAAGGAAGAGCTAAGGATAAGCATGAGAATGTGAGGATGTTAGTGTAGAATATATTAAAGGTAATTAGACATAATAAACTTACAAAGCATCAAGATTGAGCGAAGTAGAAGAGATATGTTTTTGAGAGGGTTTTGAAGTGTTTGAGGTTATATTGTGATCACTATCTGTTGTAGGTGTAACTATACATAATTTATATTTATCTTCAGGTTGTTAGGTGTTTGATTAGTCATATTATAGTGTTTTACCCTCTTTTTAGGTTTTTTTACATACTAAACAAGGAGTTAGTGCTCCTTTTGGGGTTGGTGCCTTACAAAACAAATCTTGTGTTATGTGTAATATTCATGCAATTCTTTTGGATTGAGTAATATATTCAAAATTTTAAATGGTTTTTATTCCCTTGAGGGTTTCCCACATCAAATATTGTGTTCTTATCTAGTCTCTTGGTGTATGATCATATGAATGGTTTTTTCATTATGTAAGGCTCAAATTAATGCATGGTTGAATGATTAATGGTTTATGCAAGTTAAATAAAATTGGATGAAAGCTTTAATAAAATAATTCACAGCCTAGTTCATTGTTCTTATAACAACATGTTATAAGTTGTAGTGAAGAGGAAAGGATCCCATTCCTTAGTTTGAATAGTGTTCATGTTGTCACTTGTAGCTCCATTAACAGCTCCGTTATACGGGAATATAAGGAAAATGATAATGCCTTTTTTAATGCTTGCTAGCCAAGGTGTTTTTGAATCAATCCCATGAGAAACTTATTAAATGTTATTCCCCCTATAATATTTTTCCCACATTGACATTTTTACTATGTTCGGATATAGTTTGGGGTCCTCCTCGTGTTCATCTGTATTCACCTCTGAATCCGACTTTTTATCTTGCCTATGCTTTGATGGATTCTCTACTTCATTAAAACCTCCGAGGCCACTTTTTCCCTATGGCTTCCTCTAGTGCTTCAAATTTATACTTTTTTTTCATCGATATCCTCATGATTATATTCTATCTCAATCACTTTTAGAGGTGACCTTTGAAAAAATGATGATCTTGGATCTGCATATGTTGGCTCCATATTTTCACTTCGCCAACCTTCCATGATAGCCTTTATGGGAGAGTTCTGCATTATACCCTCAATGTTGAACTTCTCCCAATCCTTTGGTGATACAGTACTTTGTCTTGTGTCTATTGTTGTTTCCATACCTTTGGGCTTCTCTATATCTTTTTGCTTGTTGACCTCCAGTGCCAAGTTCGAGATCTTTCCTTGGGTTCAATCTTATATTCTTTATGAGTTCGATGTATTTTACATGTTTTCCCTCCTTTTCCTATCATACACATTTGATGCACTTAAGTTCCTCATGAGAACTACTCCTTTATCTCTTATGTATAATCATTTCTTCAAATGGCTCATCTTCTTGCTCTTATTTTGTGGCTCTTTTCTCTTTGGACGTAGAAAGAAAAATAGTTTATGTTCTTTATTCTTTACTAGAATGGTTGTTCCACCTATTAAGTTTGCAGATATCTCTACCTAATTTTCTAAAAGTTCTTCTTTATTGAGGTGCTTACGAATTGGTAAAATTTTTTGAATATCTTCATGAATCCTTAGTACATCAATCATCACTCTTTTATCTAGTTAGGATCATGCAAAGTAATCAAAAGTAAAGGCATAAGGAAAATTTTCCCATGGGAACAAAATTTAATTTTTCTTATTATCTTTTTCCAAAGAATAATTCCTCAAGACAAAAAAATCTTCCTCTGTAGACAAATATTTTGGTATTTTTGTGGGATTCTCCAACATTTTTGTAGGCATTGTATTAATATCTTAACCAATTTGTAACCATGCGTTATATTCGTTGTTGAGTATTTTCGGTGCCATGAATCATTTGTACATGATGGTCGAATAGGAATGGATCATGTTGCGGGAATATCCATGTTGGTTCACAATATCCTTCTAGTATGTCCCTTTTATTGAAAACTACTAATAACAAGATGACACCCGATGGAATTTTATTCATAAATTTTGTTGCTCCAAATTTCCATCTTCAATTATGGTTTGTGTTAAAAAATATGGACAATCTATATAATTTTGATTGCACCATTTTATGTGTGATTCATAAATATATATTGGTCACTTCCATCCATCTTTTTTCTCCTTCTAGCTTAGAGGTAAGTAGTTGTGCCGCATATGTTTTACCAAGGTATTTTATTTCATCTACTTGAATGGACTAGACCACATGCTTATAGTAGAGGAGATCGATAATTTTGTCCACCTCCCTATCATCCTCAAGGGTTTTCACTAGATATTCTCCTTGATTGATTAACCCTACTATTTTGATAATCAAGTGGCATGATATTATCAAGTACCTACCATCAAAGTAGAAATTCCCATCTCTTATGTGTGAGATAAGGTATTGGGATAGTTTGGTGAGTTTTGAAGAAGGGAATATTTAATAATTAGAGTACTCCTATTTTCTCCAAAGACCTTCTTTATGATATTATAATATATATCATTTACCTCATTGTATTCTTGGACTATTGCGTACACCATTTCCTTTTCTAATGTTCCATCCAGCCATGTGCGAGATGATCACAATTTAATTTTTTTAATTAATTTTCCTAATTCTTCAATTTCCCTATTATCTAGCCTTCCTCTTGGTATTGCATTTCAAGTCTTATGGTTATTGCACTATAAATCTTGTAATTTTTACTATTTTAAAAATTTCCATATAATTCTTACCCTTATCAAGTACAAAATAACTTGTTCATACTTCCCTTGTTGTTAATTACTTTATAGAAACAGTGTTTTCCTTACAACTTACACATTATTTGATTATAGTGCTTTCTTATTCACTTCCGGATACTAAACTAGATATAATTTCAGATCTTGAGGTTATAGATTCTCATTTGGACCCTTTCTCATGTGTCTTTTCGAGTCAAATTTCCTTTTTCCTCCTAGTTTGGTATTGGTTAAACAACTTTTGTGGGTTAATTTAATGGTTTGACCAATGGCCACAAGGCTAATACGCTCCTTCTTGGGTATGGGGATTCTCCCATTATTGAGTGTAAACTAACTAAAATTTTTGGGTGATTGTTATGAAGAGGATCGCATATAAATACTCCACTTAATGTATGACAAACTGCATTTACATTATACAAGGAAGGAATTAGCTATGAGAGAGGTAAAGGGTATTAGGATAAATAGGGAGAGAGGGTTAATTTTTTGAGTAAGAACTAATATATTCTCACCAACAAGAACTTGAGTAGGTCGACATTCTATTAGAATATTTCAACTATGAAATCAATAGTAAGACCACTAAATCAAAGGCGTAAAGTTCTATAAATCCATTAATCAAGGACAATAAGTTCCTTCTTGGTTGTACAAGGTTAAAAATCTTGAAAAGATGGAAAGTAGAGGGAATTGATGAACATAGAAAAGGAGATAAAAGCAATGTATCTTTTATTTCTCGCAGTAGTAGTGAAATCTTATAAATTACAACAATAAAAAATTGTTAGGAAATAAGGGATAAAATATGCGGAATAATCCCTCACAGAATCGCAACAGTAGAAACTAATATGCAGAAATTATTACAGATCTCAAATAAAAATTGCGAGAATAAAATAAGACAACACAAAGAGACAGTATTTAACGTGGTTCACCCAATTTGGGCTACACGCCCACCAAGAATCACTTGCTCGATTTTATTACAAGCCACCGCTCTCTCAATACAATACCAGATCCGTTTGGAGCTATGCTCAACAAACTCTCAGAATTCACTGCCCGAATCAAAACACATCTGCAATACATTTGCTTGTACATCTATCATATGCATAAGACCATATAAATAGACAACTGCTTAAGCAGTTTTACAAAACCGTGGGTATCAAAACCATGGGCAAAACCCGTCCCATAAACCTATGGGTCAAAAAACTCGCCCATATGAGAAAAGCACATTTCCCGATATGTCAGGTGCATTTTTCGAGGCCAAAAATTTTATGCCTAAAATTTATTTTTTTTGGGGGTTGCGCCCCAAACCCCGGCGAGGATACATGAAAAGTGTACAGTACTCTTAGTGTACAGTCTTCAACACTTTCACACATGAAAACAGGCTCCACAACCTAACAATCTCCCACTTGGAGACTAGTTTTCCTCTGAGCAAGCTTCTCAACCCTTCACTAGTTTCTATGAAGACCAACCAAAGCTGAACACAACTTTAGTTTTTCCCTTGTGACCACCTTGGTCATCATGTCTCTGTGGATTTTGACTGGTATGAATCTTCTCCAACTTCAACTTCTCTTCCTCCAAAGCTGTCCTGATGAAATGGTACCTTAATTGTATATGCTTTGTCCTAGAGTGGAAAGCAGAGTTCTTAGCTAGGTGTATAGCACTCTGACTATCACTATGCAGCTTACATTCCTCCTGCTTATGCCCCAACTCCTCAAGCAATTGTTGTAACCAAATCATCTCTTTTCTTGCCTCTGTGGCAGCAACATACTCAGCCTCCGTGGTTGACAAAGCCACTAGCTTCTGTAGTCGTGAAATCCAACTCACTGCTATCCCACCTACAAAGTGTAAATATAACCTGTCGTGCTCCTCCTACTATCTACATCTCCAACCATATCTAAATCTACATAACCACGTAAAGTGGTGTTTGATCCACTACACAAAAAGCTGTCCCCATGGTCCCTCTCAAATACCGAAGGATCCACTTTTCTTGCTTTCAATGCTCTTTACTTGGATCGTGCTCATAAATCTACTCACAACTCCTTTGCACCGCATGGGCAATATCAGGCCTAGTGCACACCATAGCATACATCAAGCGCGCAATGGCGATGAGTAAGGTACCTTGGACATCTGGTTTCTCTCCTGCTCTGTCTTGGGACACTGCTCCTTTGATAACTTGAAATGGCCTACCAAAGGAGTCCCAACCAATTTAGCATCCTTCATATTAAACCTCTCCAAGACCTTCTTAATGTACTCTTCTTGAGATAAAGTCAGCTTTCATTCCTTCCTATCCCGAGATATCCTCATACCAAGGATTTGTTTGGCTACACCCAAATCCTTCATAGCAAATGATTCACTTAGCTACTTCTTGAGTACTTTTATTTCCTACATGTTTTTACCTGCAACCAGCATGTCATCAACATACAAACATAGGATAATATAACTTCCATCCTCAAATTTCTTTGTATACACACAATGGTCAGAATGACATCTGATATAACCTTGCTCCATCATGAAGCTATCAAATTTCTGATACCATTGACGTGGAGCTTGTTTCAGGCCATACAAGCTCTTCTTCAGTTTACACACCATCTCCTCTTTACCTTTGACATCATATCCTTTTGGCTGCTGCATATATAGCTCCTCCTCCAAATCACCATGGATAAATGTAGTCTTTACATCTAACTGTTCTAAGTGCAAGTCTTCTACGCTGCCACTATTCCAAGAACAGATTCGATAGAAGTCATTTTTACTACGGGGAGAAAAATCTCATCAAAATCTATACCTTTTTTCCGTGCAAACCCCTTAACCACCAAGCTGGGCCTTGTACCTTTTCTTGCCTCCTTCCTCTTTGACTCTAAACACCCACTTATTCTGTAATGCTCTTTTTCCTTGGGTAGCTTTACCAAATCCCATGTCTAGTTCTCCATGAGAGCCTGATGCTCCTCATCCATGGCTTGCTCCCACTTCTTCCTGGCATCTACCTGCATTGCTTCATCAAAGCTCTCTGGTTCTCCACTATCAGTGAGTAATAAATAATAAAGAGAAGGAGAAAAACGTTTAGGTTCTCTTCTTACCCTAGAAGACCTCCTCAATATAGGAGTTTGGGGTTCCTGAACTAATTCATGTGTCACTTTCCCATCTGGAAGATCCTCTACCGCTGCATATTCTTTCTTGGATTCTTCCCTGTTTTCCTGCAATTGCTGCTTATACATGACTTTCTCATTAAAGACCACATCCCTAGATTGAATGATTTTCTTGTCCTTAATACTCCAAAATTTATATCCAAAGTCATCACCACCATAACCAATGAAAGTACATTTTTCTGATTTAGCCTCTAGCTTAGTCCTATCATCCTTGTCTATGTGAACAAACACCTCACATCCAAAGACTCTAAGAAATGAATAATCAACTTTCTTACCATACCAAGCCTCCTCAGGTATGCCTCCATCCAAGGCACTTGAGGGTCCTCTATTTATCAAGTACATAGTTGTGCTCACCGCTTCTGCCCAAAAAGAAAGAGGCAATCCTGCATGTAACCTCATGCTCCTAGCACGTTCCATTATTGTTCTGTTCATCCTTTCTGATACCCCATTCTGCTGCGGAGTTCCTGGAACCGTCTTTTGCCTGTGGATTCCATTCTTAGAACAATAATCATCAAATTCATTGCTGCAATACTCCCCTCCATTATCTGACCTAAGACATTTTAGCTTAAGACATGTTTCATTCTCTACCAAGGCTTTCCATTTAACAAAAGTGTCAAATACATCAGATTTGTTTCTAATACAATAAACCCAAACTTTCCTTGTTGCATCATCAATAAAAGTAACATAATAACTTGAACCCCCAAGAGATGATACCTAAGCTAGCCCCCACACATCAGAATGCACCAGCTCTAACTTACTCTCTTTCTTTGTAGGTCCAACCTTGAGAAACCTTACTCGCTTCTATTTCCCATATATGTAGTTCTCACAGAAATCCAAACCTGTTTCTGTATATCTAGGAAAATTCTTCTTTATGATGTTCATGCCCTTATGGCTCATATGACCGAGCCTATAGTGCCATAATGTTGTATCTACATCTGAAGCCACAAGATTACAATCATTAGTACTATCAGTGGTTAAATACAAGGTTCCAACCTTCTTACCTCTTGCCACCACAAGAGCACCCTTGGTAACCTTCCAAGAGTCTGCTATAAATATCACAGTACAACCATCACTTCCCAACTGCCCTGCCGATATCAAATTTCGTCTTAATGTAGGCACATGTCTGACATCCTTCAATAGCCAAGTATTCCCATTCTGCATCTTAACCTGAACAGAACCTTTTCCAACTATGCTGCAAGGCTCATCATCACCAAGAAAAACATGCCCAAAATCTCCTTGAACATAATCAACAAAATAATGCCTATGTGGAGAAGCATGGAAAGAAGCCCCGAATCTAAAACCCAAGATTCAGTAATATTGTGCAAAGAAAGAATCAAAGCATCCTTGACATACATTACCCATTGCCACATTTGCCTCCTTGTTTTCTTCTTGTTGTTTCTTCTTATCCCAAAGCTCCCAACAGTCCTTCTTTGCATGCCCAAGCTTTCCACAATTCCAGCATACAATCTTGTTCTTGGATTTTGACCTTGCTCGATCTTTTGATTTTCCACGGTTTCCTCTATTCTTCTGTCTCCCTCTAGTTTCCACTGTCAAAGCATTCCCTGAAGTAGAAGATTCCCAGAGCTTTTTCTTCGCATTTCCTCGCTTAGAATCACCCCTACAACATCCTCAAACTTCAACTTCGAGTTAGTTGGAACCGAGTTACTTACCGCCATTACCAGGCTATTCCAACTCTCAGGTAAAGAGCACAGAATTAATAAAGCCCTAACTTCTTCATCAAATTCTATTATAACCGAAGCTAGCATATTCACTACCATATTGAAATCATTTAAATGATCTGCTATTGAACTATTCTCAGACATCTTCATATTAAACAACTTTTTCATTAAAAATATCTTATTAGAGGCAGAGGGTTTTTCATACAACTTCCCTAATGCATCCATTAGATCTTTTGTAGTCTTTTCCTTTGAAACATTAAATAATACTGAAGATGCAAGACTCAGTCGGATTGTTCCAAGTGCCTTCCGATCCAACAAATCCCATTCCGCATCTGTCATACTCAAGGGTTTGTTCACCTTCTCAGACAACGGAGTATAAAGATCCTTCTGATAAAGGTAATCTTCCATTTGCATCTTCCAAAGACTGAAATTTTGCCCGTTGAATTTATCAACCCTAGATCTTCCTTCATCTGCCATAGCTCCCACTCAAGCTAAAACTTTCCCTGCGATTCAACACTTCAACAAACCAAACCAGGCTCTGATACCAATTGTTAGGAAATAAGGGATAAAATATGCGGAATAATCCCTCACAGAATCGCAACAGTAGAAACTAATATGCATAAATTATTACAGATCTCAAATAAAATTGCAGAATAAAATAACACAACACAAAGAGACAATATTTAATGTGGTTCACCCAATTTGGGCTACGTCCACCAAGAATCACTTGCTCAGATTTTATTACAAGCCACCGCTCTCTCAATACAATACCCAGATCCATTTGGAGCTATGCTCAACAAACTCTACAAAATTCACAGCCAAATTCAAAACACATCTGCAATACATTTGCTTGTACATCTATCATATGCATAAGACCATATAAATAGACAACTGCTTAAGTAGTTTTACAAAACCGTGGGTATCAAAACCATGGGCAAAACCCGTCCCATAAACCTATGGGTCAAAAACTTGCCCATATGAGAAAAGCATGTTTCTCGATATGTCGGGTGCATTTTTCGAGGCCAAAAAATTTTACGCCTAAAAATGTTTTTTTTGAAGTGCACCCGAACCACAGCGAGATACATGAAAAGTGTACAGTACTCTTAGTGTATAGTCTTCAACACTTTCACACATGAAAACAGACTCCACAACCTAACAAAAATTGCAAATCCTTTAGAATGGATAATCCATTCCAATTAATAGCTTAAAATAAAGTCTATTCCTCTCCCCATATGACCTTTTAGGTCACCACCACTTGTAACTTTTCATATTCCATAAGAATGAAGTTAAGTAATTTCCTTACTTTTAAAAGGGACTTTTCCAATATAAAATTAAGGAACCTAAGTGAATAAGATGAAATAATGAAAAATCACATTCCCATTGATAAAATAAATTGTTAGAGAGAGAGGTAGGGGAGAGAGAAGGAGAGAAGATAAAATATAGAGATGTGAAAGATTTTGTTGATGAAGCTTCAAATGGATCTTTAGTGAATGCTCCATGAATGAAGTTTCCTTCCATTGACCTCCATTGAGTTAGTACTCTTTGATTATAAACACCTCCTCCTGTGAGATGTGGATCCATTACAAGGAACTGAATGAGTGTTTAGAAAATCTAATGTGAGACTTGTACTCATATGGAAACATGGTATTCCTTTCTTCAAGACAATGTCAAAAGTAAAACATGGAGATCACCACCTTTCTCTTCTTAGCTTAAAAATCCACATCCATGAAAAAATGTTTCCTTTGTTAATGGAATCAACCCTATGATTGTTAAACAACTTATTAATCATCTCTTAATCAGTTGATAAGGTCATGTCCTCTAGAAAAACTAATTCCTCCTTCACTAAACTAAAATTGCATAGTATAAAATCCTCAATCTATCAAGTTCTATGAAGCTCTACATTGTTTCTAACACATATAGGTTCTCTTTCCTCAGAATGAGAGGATCATCATCCTTGTTTCTTGAAAAATATCCTAACACTTACTATTTTTGTAAACCTTATTTTGAGAAGTCCGTTTTAGGTTCCAATTTGTTAATTTGTCACTTTGGGTTTCCCTAATATACAAGGGAAAATGAAAAATCTGAGAATGAAATCTTTACAACACTTAATATTTATAAATAGTGAGGTTTTAGAAGACCTAATTTTTTTATAAGTTGGCATTCTAGGTTTCGGAATTAAATGAAAGTATTCTAAAAAAATATTATTTTGAGAGGGATGTTTTGCTCCATTTTTTGGAGAATTTCTATCGTCGAAACTTTGTAGATATGATAAATGAGTTTTTATTTCAAGAAAATTTGTCTTCCTATTAGAAATAATGTATAACACCATTGGATGAAAGGTTGGGATCATTTTAATGGAGTTTTTGAGAATTATATGTTAAAATCTCATATTGATCAGATAAAAGGTTTGGGAGATATGCATAACTTTCAATTTTTAGCATATGATGCCTCGACATATTTTCTACAGAATAAAAGCAAGGAGAGTGATATTTTCAGGGAAATTGAAGCTTTAAAACATAAAAATGGCTAATTATTTGAATAAAAATCTATTTTTTCTCACTTTCAAGCCTTAACTCAAGTTTGACTCAAACAAGTTTAACAAGAGTTGAATGAGGGTTGATGTGGAGTTACACCCTAAAAAATAAGGGGAAAGATAGATAAAGGGAAAAAATGGGACAAATGGGACACATAAGTGTGTTTTGTACCAGATTTGGACAATTTTCACCTTATGGTTTCATGTGATTGAGATGCATGTTGTTATAAATTAGCACATTGGCTTGTACTTATGGTTTTACATGTGTCGGGGGATAGCGAGAGAGAGGAACAAAATTTTTGTCCCTCATGTTCCTTTACACATTGTGGACAATTTGAAGTGATAATATGAGTGACAAAATGTGCCATGCGTCATCAACTCATGAAGAGGGAGAAAGTGGTGAAGTGAAAATGTAAGTTTGTGACTTCTAATGTGTAAAAGTGGTGACACATAGGTTTCTAAGAGAAAATACTCATGAGGGAGTGCACTTTTTTCCCTATGTCCCTTTTTCAAATTTTGGAAAATACAATGGGACACATCATTATAAAAAATGCACCAATGGGTCTTCATCATGAGAAAGTGGTCTATTTTTACATTGTGCTCACCTAACCACTCAAGTCACAAGTTTTAATTGATTGAAATACATAACATCCATAAGGGAATGCACTTTTTTTGCCCCCATGTCCCTTTTTCACCTCATGGATAATCCAAGGGATATCAATGGTTAACACTTCCACCCAATAGTTTTTAGTGTTGATGTCATCATCCAAATTTGAAATTAGAACACACACCTTGCATTTTCTGCGTCGGGAGTGAAAGATGGAATTAAGAGGTGAAACATTATATGAATTTTACTAAAAGGAATTCAATAAATGCATTATCTCCATTTTCAAGCCTTGATTTGGCTTGTATTTTTATTTGTTTAACCATTCACCGTTTTGTACGAAGGACCATTAACAGTGGCTTGAG
The DNA here is from genome assembly GCA_018340775.1 of Taxus wallichiana var. yunnanensis. Lineage (NCBI taxonomy): Eukaryota > Viridiplantae > Streptophyta > Pinopsida > Cupressales > Taxaceae > Taxus > Taxus wallichiana. The sequence continues at coordinate 206,420,842 of CM031240.1, forward strand.
CTTTCATAGGAGATTTCGAATACTTACAAAACAATTATTTTCCTATCATGTGAAGAATTCAAATATGTTTCCAATTATTATTTTATATTCTTCCAAATCCTTTTAAAAATACCATAATCTTTTGAACAAGTTAAATTTCTCTGTTTATGTCTTCATTATTTACAACCAAAATGACCATGTTTTTCTTAACTTGTTCTCGACATTAATTATCTCTACTGAGATGTTCCATAAAGCTGCTTGAGATAACTTCATTTATCACGACACAACTTTCATATGGGTTAATTCTTCCCTTACACCTTATATAGGATTTCCATATGATGCAATATGGCTAAAATAGTCAATTTAGTTCTTTGTAGAACATTATTTGATCTTAGAGCCTAGTTTTATAATGAAATCAACTTAGATTCACTCCCTTACATATGAAACAAACTTGAAAACCTTGTTATCACTTTTCCTACACATCCTTCTTGTATAAATTATGATATTAATACTCTGTAGCATAAAAATTTTCCTCTAACACAAATCTTTATGTGGTGCTTCGCGCACTTTAACTTCTTAATAAGTATCACACTAGTGTGTTTGTGCTCAAAAAAATACTATACGTTAAAAAAACTTATTTGAATATCATGGTCTTATTACATGCATGAAAGGAAATTTAATATATAAATGAAATACAACCTAATGTAATGGAATTAACCTTATTTCATTAGAATATTACTTTATTGGAAGTATGTATTTAACCTACTCCCCGAATTGTCCTGAAGCAATACCTCGCTAAGGTCCATCAAATTACATGCCACACTTGGAAAGATTACGAGTATTTCATAAGGACCTATTAAATGTGTTACGAGCGTCCACTGGATGATGTGTAAATTTGTTATCATAAAGTAAAACTTTTACACCCACTTCAGGGTCTAATTTTTGAATTGAAAATCACACCACACCGTTTGTCTTTCTTTCTCAATATTTTTGACCTTTAGGCTTGAAACTTATTTTCATCTAATTGTAACAATTTTGTTACCATCTCAATAATCGATTATTCATTCACATATAAATGTGTAATTCTCACGATTCGATTGATGGTTCTATGAAATATATTGGCAAGATTACTTCTATTCCATAAACAAGCTGAAATAAAGTCGTGTTATTGAGGTGTTTATATATTGTTCTACAGGCCGAGAGAAATGTTAAAACCTTGTCATCCTTATCCTTGAACCATATCTTGCAAATATTCATTAACGTGTGACTCAATACATAATTGATTTAATCAATTATATCATTATACTATAGATGATGTGGTGTTTTCTTGTAATGGCGATCATAAATGTGGTGTTTTCCTTATAGTATCATTGAAAAATTTGGTCCCCCGATCACTTGTTAATATCAATAGACATCTAAATCGATTCTTGATGTTTTTTTAGAGGACCTAGTTTTGGTTGCTCTTGTACAATCATTCTCCCTAACTATCACGTACGTTCGCAAATGACATCATATTTATATTTTGCTAAACTTTTCCCAAATATACACTGCAGCGCACTGGTTGGGTATGACGATTGACTTTTTGGAGGTCGCGTGTTCAATACACGCTAACTTACGTGATGGTTAGGCTCCGCCCTGTACAATTTTTTTTTGGCACATCATTTTATCACCTTGTTAGATATTTTTTGCGGTGATTATATAGCGTTCTCACTTCTTTGCAAAGAAGTTTGATTATTCCCACAAAGTCAACTTCCCTATTTCGGATATTTGTTGTTTTCTTCTAGGTATCGAGACATTTCGTCATTATTGATCGATTTTATGACTCATTTGCATTGGTCACATGCCTTGGCATAGTCCTTAGCATCATTAAACAAACTTTTCCACCAAATTCCTACATTGATAATTTTCCCCACGATTGCTTCACCGGCATAATGAAATCCTGCAATCCCTTCATATACCTCTCGAGAGAACATCCTTCCTTTCATGATTCATGACAAATCACTGCAACATCTCATCACTCCCCATATTGTAAGGTTTTCTCCTATGGGTTATTATAGTGTGTATTTAACAACTAAATACTTCATTTGACTTATTTTATAGTTTTCTTGACGAGTCCATATTGTAGAAAATAAGTTACATATTCTAGTTCATCAAGAGTACTTTGTAATTGAAAAAAATACATGTCTTTCAAACTTTTTCAATTGTTACTTCCACATTTCTAGTATTTATGAACAAAAAAATGATCAAGTCATGCATTACTTTTCACATGACTTTACAAAAACTAAAAAAATGAATTCTTGGAAAAGTATAATCCATCTACATATCCTACCATTAAAGACCGCTATATTCACTAAGCTGTTTTGAGTGTCATGTGATCCTTACAAAACAAAAATATAGTTTCCATAAGAGAGTGTCTAAATTTTTGAAGTTCATAAACCATTGATAGGATTTCTCACTCAATGGTTGTATAATTAGTTTTTGCAGATGTCAATTTTCAACTTGCAAAATAGATAGGGGGAGTCCAAAGTCCCTTCTCTGGCTGTACTTACTATTGCTCCCATGAGAAGTTCTTGATACGTCTACCTGCACATGGAATGTCATATTCAAATATGGAAATTGTAAATTGGGATATTGTATTATTTTTTCCTTCACATTTTCAAACATATTTTGTTGGTTTTTAGACCACTAAATTTCTCTATTTTTTTCCGTAGCTTTTCTTACAGAAGTGTAATTTTGGAGAAGTCTTTGATAAATTTTTATAATATCCATAATGACCTAAGAATGCATGGATTTATTTTTTTGTCCATGGCGGATCAAGATTTAATTATTCTTGTGCTTTTAGCTGGATCCACCAACAACCCTTCTTAGCAAATTATATGTCCTAATAGGGTGACAATAGGTGTTGCAATTACACACTTCTTCAAATTGTGCGAAATATATAGATCTCTAAAGTGCTAAAACATTGCTCAAAAGTTATCATAATGACCCAAAACCAATCCATAGACAATATAGTCATCCAATTATACATGAAAGAACTTCACTATTAAATATTCAAGCATAGTTACAACAATGCTTGAAAATCTTGTGTGAATGTTTTTAAGGCCAAATAGTGTTACTATATAGGTGACGATCTCATTAAGTTAAAAAAATTCACCATATCTTCCTCTGTAATTTTGACCTTATGATATTTTTATAATTCGTCTATAATGTTATATATTTCCCTCCATGTGACCTTTCTAAAATATATTTGGTGAAGGGTGTAGGAAATGGGTCGATTATGCACACAAATTTTAAATCATGGTAGTTGACAAAAATTCATATGCACCCATCTTTATTAATGATTATTACCATTAGAATCACCCATTATGACTCTTCCATATGTATAATTATCCATGTAGTCAACATGTTGTCAACCTCTTCCTTAATTTTTGTGTGTAAGTTGGGGTTCATTTGGTATGGGTGCTTTCTTACTAGATTGGACAAATCAATCAATTTTATTTACATGGTTACTAAAGATGGGTGTACCCCCTTCATTTCCTCCTATTATTTTGTGAGTATGTCCTCATACTAAAGCAATATCTATATAATCTTTATCTGTTTACATCAATAGTCAGCAATTGTCGCTAAATTTGGTTCATCTTCACTTCCTATATTGACTTAGATGAATTTGAATGGTTTATCTTGTGGTTGACTACTAGGTTATTTATTATCTATAAAATATCTTAATCCATATACAAAATTTATATTTTTATGAAAGTCATCAGCGTCATCCTTTACTTTTCATACAAATTTTGCTTCATTTTTACGCATCCAATTTTTATGTTTCCACTCTTCATCATCTTCCTCACTTAACTCAATTTTTATAGATCATTCCTCGAAATTTGTTGTCAGCACAATATCATTTTTCTTATGTATTTCTAATACCATTTCTTCCATTGTTATATCTTCTCAAAAACTATTTCTTTGATACATTGAAGGGGTTAGTTTAACCGAGGGATTGGTGATCTAAAAGAAAAAAGTATGTATAAACACTACATGTTAAGTTTGTCAAATAATGTATATCCCTTTTGCAACTCGCATATAACATACCATGTGTATTTCCATACCCATAATGTATGGTATAATATTTGGGGCAATAGTTTTGGTTTATATTTTTTGGTATTTTTCAAAAAATCCATGTAATTTTGAAGATGTTCTTCTTGTCTAGTGACTCCATCGTCACACTTCATTGTTTCTCTCAAACCTAGTGCACATAGCTTCCTGTACCTCTTCTAGAATTTTCAAGCTTAGAGTTTTTGTTTCCCAACATATGGTTTTAGTTCCCTTCAATAAATAGAGTCAAGAAATTAATTCATTCCTTTTTAGATTGCATATAGACCTCTATTTCCTTGATGAAATATTGTACATTTTCACCTTCACTTAAATCTGTTGAGTTATAGGTGTTTCCATTGCTTATATTTCTATTAAGTTTACTAATATAGTTACCCACTTTGATAATAGGAACCTTGATGCAATATTAATCATTACACATTCTCACCCTAATACTTCATAGGAACCTTGTGCCCAATTATCACATCCCACACTAGTTGTTGTATGCCCAGATTTGGATCACCTACAAGATGAACTAGTTGATATATAAATATATAAATAAAAAATACTAAATAAAATCAGTTTATAATTCCATTGAGAAGAGAAAAAAATTATGGTTTCTTTATTGAATACACTAGGTAAACATCTTCCTAATCAAAATCTCTAATCTACACATAAACACACTACGAAAATGTCAATAGTTTTTAGTGGTTAGCTTACCTACCTCGAGTTAGATCCCTAAACATTTATGCAGATAAAATACATTTTATTGAAGTAAAATGACAAAACAATGGTCGAAGTGAAATAATATACCTCACACTATCAGAGGCGACCACAATTCCAATTCACTAAAACTCAGATATAGATCGCAAGACAATCGCAGTTGTGACTCACACTGTGTGTAAATTTAACTAAAATATTGTTGCAATGATTTGTACCTATCCTTTGTGATCTTCATTTACTTCTCTAATATCTGAAATACTGATATATGCAAGCAAACAAGAAAAAACTCAAGTATGGGCTTAAGTGCACAAAAATTCAATGGGTGGGAATGATAAGGATGAGTGGTGTTAATTTGTTTTTGATCGCCCAAGAGAGTATGAAACATACGGGTGTAATTTACATTTATGATTGAGATGATAAGGGTCCATAGTGCATTCGGCATGGAAATAGGCATGTGGGATGTAAAAATTAAATTTTAGTGGGTGAGGGTTAGAACTAAGTGATGAGGTGAATTTCATCACCATTTTGTAGGTTTTTATATATATTTCTTTTCTTTTGTGGTATTCTTCGATTAATTATGATTATTGTTTTTTATTTTGTTTTTGGTATTTTTGAATAAGAGGCCTTATGAGAAAGGTGTATTTTCTATTGTCTACATTTTCCCCCTTTTTGAATTACATGTTGTAGTAGGAGGAATGCAATGAAAAAATGAAAGATAAGATGGCATTCATATAAACCTATGATAATGTTTTACGGAGTTGCGAGGCTTATATTTTTGACTTGATAGATATGAAATTAGAAATGTGATTGATGGGCCCCTTCATTTAGATTCTGTGAAGGTATTAATAGGTTGATTTCAAAAGGTATATACTATTGAGTCAATTGACATGGATGATTGATAATTGGGCATCATAAGGCGAAGGGGAGGATTTCAAATCATATCCCCTTAAAGTTATTTTTTTAGAGAAACATGTTGCCTTAACATAATTTGGAATGGAAAGTGGTAATTGATATGATGGATAACAAACCTTGGTGAAGCCATGATGAAATAAATTAATGACATGGTTACTGTTGATGGCGAATCACAACACCCATGAATGTATGAAACTCGATGGGTTGAGACTCTCAGTGTGATTGCATAACATGGAGCTTTTCCCAAGTGTGGGACCTTGTGAATCAGGAAAGCTCTCCGGATGAAGGCTGGTTCCTATTCCTCTGTTCAGATGCACACATAAAAAATGTAGAGGGTTTACTCAAAACCTAATCTAACTTGCTAAGGAGACAGGGTAAGAAGATGCATAAAAATAAACCTAAAGTAAGAAAGGTGATGCAGCGACGAATGATGAACACATGTCTTTCCAATAAACACAAACCATTAAAATGCAATGCAAGATCATACACAGATAACCAAATTTGCGGTGAAAGATCGGGAGGATGCAAATGAACATAGAGAGAGTTGAGAATCATCCATGACATGCATTATTTTCTCCAAATATTGATACAATACACTAAAAAAATGCCAAGAGGGAAAGTTGCATAATGAGTTTTAGATGGGAGGTTTTAAACTCCACAAATTCACTGCCAAAGAGAAGAAGGGAGGGAAAAACAAGAATGTCCAACCTTTAGAAAGAAACCCCTCCTTACAATATCTAGGAAGAATGAGAGAGAAAAGAGAGAGGAATTCCAAATCTACCCCAACCACCTCCAAAGTTGCATTTAATTCATCTCATTATGGCGATAGGTGAGAACCTTAGCAAACCCAAAAAATGGCGAATTGTATTTTTCATTTTGAAGAATTTTTTCTCACCCAATTAAAGATATCTAGTTTTAGTTGGACAGAGGACCTCGTAAGCTTTCCAAAAAGTCCAACCTTGTGTGAATCCGAGCTCCCTGTGAAAAGTTATAGCCATCTGAATATTTGCATCTTCGGGAGGCGAATTTTCACATGTCGACACTTTGTGTTGTGCGCCCCTAGCCTGCGCCTTGGGTGTGAATTTTTGCATGTCGACACTTTGTGTTGTGTGCCCCTAGCTTGTGCCTTGGGCATGAATTTTCACATGTCAACACTTTGTGTAGGACTATATTTACCTGGGGGGGAGATATATACAACATTTACCTTAGCCTTAAAATGAAGGAAATGGTGGATGAAAAGAGAATGGTGTAGTGGAGCATACATGTGGTGGGATGAAATGCAAGGGTAAGACGAAGTTTGCATGAGGGAAAACTAGAGTGTGCGTAGGTTATAATTTGGATCACATGTTTGGAAAATCCATATCATATACAAAACAGAACTGGAGCATGTGTGGTGTACATCCACAACGCATGCAAGGAAGAGCCAAAGTGACAATGCATTTTCTTGGTATTGTGGAATTATGTGTCAGTATGTTATTGTGTCATTCGGGATCATGGGATAGTCAAATGATAGAAATATGTAGACATGATTGGGATCAAAATAATAGTTTTTTTAAGTTTCCTAAGGAGAAAAAGATCAAGTTGAAGTGTCGACAACGTAAGCTAACAAATGTGTTAGCTAGGAGATTTCGGGAATCATTCGTTATAACGACTTGCGAGATGGGGAGGAGAAACCATTGTTGATTCACTATAGACACTTAGTTAGATTCATGTACAATTATGGAAAGAGGAGACGGGGTGAATAATTTTTATATAAAGACTAAAAGTATTGGGTGGGGGTTAGGTAGTTGTGGTGGGTTGTAAGGTGAAGGGGTTTGGAAGGGGTTCCATAGGAGAAGGTGGGTGAAGTCACTATATTGGATGAGTGGATTGTTGGAGAGGGATTTTGGTAATACAATATAAGAAGAGGAATGGTTAGGGAAAGTCATGAGGGGGACTCCATTGGTAGGTAAAGTGGGGGTCACCCTTTGAAAATTTGGAATACGGGGGTTACGAGGGGAGAGGGTGAGTTATAGTGAGGGAATGTGGGGTTGGGTTACAGGTAACTCATGTAAGTGAGTTACAAGTGGTAAGAATGGGTTGGGAAAGGTGAGCACGGGTGAGCATGGGAGTCATGAGGGGGAGGATGTAGGGAATAGGTGGTAATTCTTGAGTTATCGAGGACATTAGAAGGTCGTAAGTGTGACTGACCTCATGGGAGGATAATTGGGATGAGTATGGAGGAGTAAAGCGTGGTAGGGAATAAAAATATTCACATTGGCAACTTACTTGTAGGTGGGAGAAGGTATGGAAGGCTATGACGCAATGCGGGTTGGGTGGAATAAATAAGGGCTCGAGGTGTAGATTTGTGCTAGCCATGAGTGCGACTCACTCATTGAGGAGATACCAGACATGAATACATGGAAGGGAAAGGGTTTGGTCAAGTTACTAGAGTAACAAAACGATGTGGGTAAAGGGAGGCAGGTGGTGTAGGGGAAAAATCTTGTAAAATGGGTGCAAGGGGAATGTTATGACATGGGGTGGGTAACTTACACAACCCATGGGGTAGGTTTAGGTCGTGGGGTGGGACATGAGATGTGAGGATGAGTGAATAGGTGATTTTGAGTGTGACTTGTTGGGTGGGGTGGGGAGCGGGCTTAACAAGAAGGGGTGCATAGTGTGGGAAGTGGGAACTCGAGGATTTTCATAGTGACCGAGTAGAGGTAGGAGGGATAATGAGTGCATGGGGAGGGGAAATAAGATTGCAGATTCACCATAATAACTCAATTGAAGTGAATGTAGAGGAGATATATGTAGTCTAATGGAGAGGCATCCGTGAACGCACTAGGTAGATGTGGAGTTTGGTAAGCATTTTAGAGCCATTGTAGGCATGATCGAGTGGGTGAGCTCATGCAATATGATTACTGACACAACACATATATTGAGGTGAGTCGGAGATGTGTCCGCATTTCGCCATGTGGGGAATGCAGTAGTGATAGATGTGGTAAAGATGATGCACTGCGTGAGAGACTAACATTGAGGTAGAGGTATTCCCGGTAAAAGTAAAACTATTTTTTTGGATAATTTTATTTTTTATGGAAAGTTTTGATTTTTATTATTTTTGAGGATATATTTATAGACCTACGACCAACTACAATTGTTATACAACCTAGCTCTAACTACGCTATGACCGGTTTGTGACTAGCCCATAAGCGTCGAAGGTGAAATTTAGAGGGTGAGAAGATGGAGAATATGAATGATGAGGAGATTGTTTGTGGATGGAGGGCTTCCCATTTTTGAATTTATGACACCGGTTTTTGACCTTTATGTATAGGTTATTAAAGGAGATGACACAACTAGAGATGGAACTATTGTCGTGACTTGTTTTCTTTATATTAGATGGATTGAGTAGGTGTAGATGGATATATGCTTATTGAAAGTTCTACTAGACACTTGAGACGGTGATACGAACACATTTATTCTAGTGATTGGTTACATGACAATCATACTAGAGGACACATGGAGGAAATTTTCTATTCGATTGAGGTTGAGAAGGTAGTCTTCTTGGTATATACTATGAGGAAAGATATCATGGAGATTTTATAGGCTTGTAGTAGATGGGATTGAGGTTGAAAGTGGGGAATTTATATATAGGGAGATGTTTTATTAGGGTGCAAGTACATGAGTAATGAAAATAAAATTCAAAGTGTGATTTGAAGTAATATATTATCATATTCTTTAGGGTGCACATTCCCATGGGAGTCGGTGAGGTGTTGGTAGAGATGATAGAGCATGGTATTGTGTATGCATGTGGTAAGGATTTTATAGAATACAAATACTTAGAGCTTAAATAATATACAATCCAGATGAGAGTGGGGTTGATTATAGGATTTTTATTGTAGGTATGGGCTTGGGTTATCGTAATCTATTGATGAGTATTTATCAAAAGAGGCACCATTCTGTCTATAGTGGAAGTTGGGTAGGAATACTTTTAGAAAGAGACCATATGAGGGTGTGATGGATTACTATCAGAAAATGTTTGTGAGTTTGAAGCTAAGTGATATTATATAGTGGAAATATAGGGAGATGCGAGGGTTTTGGGATGGTGAGAAGATACAGTAAAACTATGGAAATTGTGGAATATGGGTTGGGTGATTAGAAGGTGAGCATGAGAGATATAGCTATTCCAATATGGTCATTTGATGAGGAAGTTTGGGTTATGATGGGTAGTGCCACGGACCTTTTCGGATACTTGCAATCGAGATGAAAATCCCAACTAGTCTTTGTCGTTTAAGGCTACAATTGATGAGGACGATGCACCAACAAGGTTTTCTATAGGGGATGATGAAAGTACCACAAAAGAATTTGATTCATGGTGGGTAGTGTATGGGCCAAGGGGGAGTGAAGTAGAGGAGAATCTAGAGATGAGAGATCCTCAAGATGGTAGTGGTATGGAGGACGAGAAGTGGACAGAGAATCCAAATATAACAAAGACATAGGTTAATGACACACCGATGTGGAGATAAAAATGTAGGGTACCACATTCAATTAAGTTCGAGTGGGTAGATAGGTGGCCGAGATAGATGAGGAGATGGAGATATATGAGGTACCTGAATAGGGGTAGGGTGGGGATGGTGGAGGGAAGATGAGCCGGGAGTAAATATAGATTGAGTGTTGAGACAGGGAAATATAGGCGGAGGCGAGGGAAGGAACAAGTATCATATGTGGAAATGGGAGAGAGCAGCGAACAATGAGCACCATCATGATGACCATGTTGAGATATAAGTAAAAATATAGACCATGTGATGGAGTCGGTATAGGCATCCTTAATTAGGGAAGAGGGAATGAAAGCTACATATGTCTTTGAGAGGTTAATCGCACATTGATATAGGAGTTAGAGGGTCGAGATGGTGGTACAGGTCATATCTTTGCGAGATATATCCACAAGCTAGCTAAAGTTTGTATTGGCTGAGTGGGAGTGTGATCAAGTAAGAGTCACTTAACTAGAGGAAGTCATGAGGTGCATGAGTGTGAGAGAGGTCTCCACAAGCTTACTAAGGAGACACTAGCTCATGTGAGTCATAAAATTACCGAGAGAGGGTGCATGTGTCATGTTGTACGAGGTGATATTGCAAGTGGATACCCCACATGTTGTGGTATAGCCTTTTCAATATCATATAGCTCTAGGTCTCGACATAAATTACCATTAGCGTTCTTCCAGGAGTGGATCAATGCATCGAACAGGGATGACATATATATGATATAAGGCTTGGAATTGATGTAGAACCAACCCCATGATTTTGCATTGACATGTGATCATGAGTGTTTCTTTATAGAAAGATGGCGATATATATGATACATTGATCACCCCCTTTTTATGTGACACAACATGAGTCATATCATTTTTATTTTGCTATGTGTGTTTTTTATTGTGGTTTTATTATGAAATCGATATGTATAATGGTGAACTCTTTTTTTTTTTTTGGCTTTCTTATGTTTTGTAGGGTCACGTGACTATACATGTGCGATCTCATGGGATATCTACATATGAAAAGTAGAAACATGTGTATTTTATTTATTATGGATTAAATGTGACACAACGATTATAGGTGCACTAGGAATCATGGATTGACACAGATGCATGCAAGACCAATATAGAGAAAACTAACATTTTGATAAAATTCTAGTAAATACAAGGCAACGAGACTAGCCCTTCATTTCGTCAAGATTCGTGTGTGTGTGTGTGTGTGTGTGTGTGTGTGTGTGTGTGTGTGTGTGTGTGTGTGTGTGTGTGTGTGTGTGTTTGCACGCACGCGCACGTGTGTATGTTGTGAATAAATGACCACTTGAGAAAAGCTGTTAAGAAGCCATAGATAAGGACATACTAGCTAATTTGTATCTATGTAGGGAATTATTGAGGATATATTGTGAATGCTCTTGTAAACATAAAAAATGGTAAACATAATTGAAAACATGATATATACATCGTGGAGGGCACTAACTAAAGGAAATTGACATCCAAAACTTAAATGAAAATGTAGATTAAATTTTTTCACGTTATGTTGTCTCTTAATAGTGGAGAAGTTTGTAGAAAAGATCGGTTGGAGGGCATGTCTACAAAAATCATTACGATTTTGGGATTAAACTTATGCGAAGCTTCATATCTACATGTGGTGTTGAAGGATACTTTGCAAATCCTCCAAGGTTAGAAAGAATTCTAATGTCAAGTTCAATGGCCTAATGTTTGTCCACTTAGGCGTAAGTCCTCGTTGATCCTTGGTTACGTGCGATGAGATTGGATTTGGAATCAAGTTAGACATTTTGAGACCGTGACCTCCTTAATTAGGCATGTGTATTGTGCGAAAAATTATGCTTTCTATTGGGAATGATGGTGATCTCATTTGCAAGATCTAATGGATCTATTTAGGGTCCTCTAACTTTTTGTTGGGGATGGAAAGAACCACGTGCAAATATTATGTTCGCAACCTATCATTCATCACACAATAATAGATATAAACTCATATTAGACATGTCCTCCATTGCCTTGACGATACAAAAACTATAAAAGCATACACCATCACTTATATAACAAAAAATAGATAAGAACGCATCTTTGTATTATCCCAGATAATACCTTGATAGATACTAATTATTGACTTTGTAATGAACTAACAAGTAATTATATCGATAGTTGTTTTTAGAGGCTAGATTGATGTCAAATCATTTTGGCATGCCTTTGCAAATGGGAATCCCGATAATTGTTTCCAACATGCATCGAAAAAATAAAATAATGAGGTTTTGTGTAGGTGGTCATTTTTGTTAGCATCATTAGATTTGTTAATGAGGGAAAATTGTAATTGCCACCTTTATCATTAAAGAGAAACCATAATCAAAAATGTCTATGAAATCACCAATATAAGGAATCCTAAACACAAGTTTCCGCATCTAACCTACGCGGAGTTGAGATTACAAACTTAAGCAAGTTTCCCTTGGAAGTATTTATTAATCCTACCTTGGCTTCTAAGACATCTCCATAGTATGTTGCATGAACAACCTCTACCCACATCCCCTTTTCTCCTCGAAAGATTGAAACAAATGACTTTTTCTTCATATCTACATGGTCACAAGACGAGATAATTTTCTCTTACATTTCTCACAATATTTTCCTACTCCTAGACTTCTCCTCCCTCAATTTCTTAGTTCAGTTTAACTTTTTCAGCACATCCCATTTGATGTTTCCATCACACACTAAACTTGTGATTGCTAATATTTTTGAATTTAAAATTTAATATTTATAATGAATCTTCCCATATAATTTTCTACCCCATCACTTAATTTAAAATGTATTGTTGAACATCGAATATCGCTACTTAGCACAAGGAAAACTCTTGTGTGCAAAAACATTATGGACCCACCACGGCCTCCGATCATTACCGGTGTGGGGCATGTGACCGCAAGGTAGAACGGAACTAGACACCTTTTTCCTCACAAAGAATCGGCAATAGCATGCCCGCTTATTCTAATATTTTCCTTATCAAAAGTCAGACCCCTTTGGATTCCCCGACAAAATCTAATGGGCAAAAGGGAAATAATATTTAATTTGTGGAATAAGGTGTATTCTCGTCCTTTATTATCATGGTTGGCAGTTTGACAAAATCACATATTTTAAAAATGGGTCTCACTATATGTTGCCATACGTCCAAACTATAATACGTTTTGTTACCTCGTTAAGTTGTTAAATATTGGGATTTTCCTTATGCGGTCATTATCATCACATATTTTAATGGAACCCTTAAGATTCTCACTTTATTAAATTCAGAAGCATCCCCTAGTGATCCTCAATTTCCTACATAGTGTCAGCGGTCCAAATACATTGGGACTCCTTTTCACTTTCTTACATGAATGTGGATGGTAAACCATGATGCTTAAAACACATATATACATCGGTCCATGGTCAATTTTTTTTTTTTTTTTTAAAATTATGTATTAAAAAATTATTTCTTTGGTTTAACCACTAAAAATTGAATCAAACCAGATGGTACATTTCAAATCTTACCACAAACAGGCATAATATTTTTGGAATGGTGTAATGGAGTTGTGAAAGATGATGCATTGAAAAAGTTAAAATTGAGGGAGTATAACATCGTAGGATGAAGATGGGCGCGAAGAATGGGTTTGAGGGAGGAGAACTCTAAGGGTGGGGAAAATGTTGCGAGAGAACCAATTGAAACTCTTCTTTCTTATGATCATGTATCATTTTTGCCAATCATTTGAAGGAGAAAGGGGGTGTGATATGTAGGTCATTGAGGCAATGCACTTTGGAGATATCGACAAAGCAAAGAGTGGTTCATCAATATTACCAATGTCAATAGTTGTTTGCAATTTTGACCCTTGTGATTTACGGGTGGTTGAAACACATGTCATTGTAAGGGGAATTCTCTCATGGGTCTCATGTTACGCTTTAGAGATAGGGATATGTGGAGCGAACTTGGCATCTTAGGGTAGTAATTTCATTCACATTTTTTTATTAGGGCTTCTCTTTAGCTATTATGGAAGCAATTAGGTTTTCCCTCATCAACAACCCAAATGATATCATATTTCAATAACAACCGATTAAAAATTGATCGTCCATTTCCCCAAGGTATGTAAGATAGAACCACTAAGACTCTGTTTGGAAATGCTTATTGTCATAATTAATGTATGAGGTATTGAAAAAAGAAAAATGTTATTTTAATGCACTCACACGTCCTCCTTCGATGCTCTAGCTCATACAAGTTTATAAATAAGGAATGCTTTAGTTTGAAGATTATAATTCGGCCTATTGGTTTGCGATTATAGTTCAGTCGAGTTTGAAGATTATAATTTGATTGATTAGTTCAAATATTGTATTCCAGTCTTTTTATCATGGTGATATGTACTCATATAAAATTCTTTAATTTGTTCGTGGCGCGTGTGTGTTACAAACTCGGTATAGGAGATGTTATGTAAGGATACCCATCACTGAACTGCATTGGAAATGAAAATTTGGTAGCGTTCATTTCATTTCGAGTGGGACAATATTGAAATGTGACATTGAGAGGCTCATCTTCATCCTCATATATCATCATCAATAAAGTTAGGGATTTATAAATTAAACTATAGCCATGGGTGACAATTTGAAAGGAGGTGGGTTAGGTTTGATCTTTAGAAAAAAAAATTCCACATATGATAATTGGGTAGAAGAGATAATGATGCCAAACCATGTACTCTACCACAAATTATGCATAAAATTTCCTCCATCGAGACCATCTTAGCAATCCTTTACTTTGAAACTTCATATCGTTGCAAGTATATATGAACGATGATAAGTGGGGGTAAATGAAAGAAACCCATTTTTATAAGAAATAAAATGAAAAAGGAAACAATAACAAATACAACCTATATAATAGTATGATGGAAGGCCATGACATGCCATTCCCATCCCAATTTTAAATTTTATTGTTTGAAACAAAGAGGCTAAGTTTACGGTTGATATTGTTATTAGGATTGTCAGGATATGTAACCAAAGCCATTCCCTCCTTAAAACCATTTGTGGGGTTTTGTGTTAAATCTAAATGACTATGTTGAATTCCAGCTCAGCCCCACAAAAGGAACATCACTATATATTGAACAAAACCACCACCATGTTACCCACTTTATCCATCATGATCTCAACACATGTTAGCTATTAAAAAAATATAAACACATACTCTAGATATATCTAACAATAAATTTAGTTTCAAACCATTGATGGAAGGGAGGCATCAATATACATGGGAGTGAAAATTTGAACCAAAATGGATAGTTGCAATTTGGTTATACATAATCACAAAATGCATTGCATATGTTCATGTCTTTTACACCCATCATAACTACACATCTTTGCACATTTTTGAAAAATGCCTTCGCATTATAATATTGGTTCTAATGCTGAAGTTACAAAGTAAACATGCCTACACCCAAAAAAATTGTGCTATTATACAACACATTGCATTAAAATCAGCATACTCTCTTATTATATGCATGATAAATATGTCTAAAATTTAAGACCAAACATGAGGACTCATCATAAAATATTTATTGAGTAGTAAATATATCTAAAATGTCGTGAACCAGAGAGATTTTGTTTTAATGGATTTGTAACTTTTTGGGATTACTATGATTAAATTATTATTTGTTTCAATAACTTAAATTTTTAAAAATACTCACAATAAAATTACATTATTACCCATGTAATAGTAACACAAACATTGAAAATAAAATATACTTTAAAACTAAAAAATGTGGTATAGTAAGAATAATTTCAAAACATATTGTAAAGGTTGTTCTATAATTGAAAAAATAAATTATTTTCTTAATCTTTATTTTCCCTTTTTTTTCTTAACAACTTTTTCATTTTATTGTAGGCACAAAGTCAATAGGGATATCTTAGAGGTGGGTGGATGACAATTTACTATGACTTGGTCTAGTGTCAATCCTCCTAACCACCAAACAACATAGATAAACTACACGTATCCAACTTGAAGAAGATAAAATAAAATTTTAGTGATGAAAATAAAAAAATATAATGAAATTAGATGTCAAACATTTTAGTGAAGATAAATATCCATGACATATAGTTTTAAATATTCAATTTGTTAAAGATTATCATAAAAGAAGAAAAAACATTTTTTTCAAATAGTCAATATTATTATCTCATCCAACGACAAATTATATTTCCTTGGGGTCAAGATACCTAACTAATTTTTAAACAAATAGAAGAATTTCAAATTCTTTGTATTGTTTCCATCCATCTAATACAAAGGATGAACCAAATTGCGCAATCAAATGATGATATGTGATATGTTCAATTGAAATAAATCAAACACGATGAGAAATAATTTTCTTTGATTACATTCATGATTATTACCCCTAGTGGATAGAGGAATGTGATAATTTAATATTAGGTGGTGTAAGGAATTCTCAATACTTTAAACATACACAAAAAATCCAATAAAAATAAAGTGACATGTTGAACTTTAATAAAAAAATATTGTTCCTCGTTCATAACAAGAAAAAAATGGAATTCAAAACATTCATCTATGTGGGATGACTATACTTTGATTTCTTGAGAAGACAACCAAGATTGATGCGCGTCAGGGTTTTGTTGAAACAATAATGTGGTGATTGCAATAAAATGGGATTTGCTATTTTTAATTTAATTTTTATGAATACATGAAGAAAGTGTTGGAAATAAAAAGTGGAAATTAGATATACATATATGTATTAAAATTGATTCCAAAGTTTAGATTGTTCTACACAAAGAATAGCTACTACGGATTTTCTATTTTTATCTCGATCCTACTCACATTATTGGTGAGTGCGGTTCCCACATAAAGGGGACAAATAAATAAATGGGGAAATATAATATGTTCCATTTTGGAATCAACTGTAATTATTTCTTCTTGTATAAATTTCTATCGCTTCTTTAAGTTTTAAGTGAAGTAATTATAGGAAATTACAGAATGGATGAAAGAGCATGGATAATTAAGACCCTCCTAAAGTTGTTTGTATAAGCAATATGTAAATTTTATCTATTGGTATAATGTTTTAGTCTAAGAATCCATATGATTTTTTTATGTTTTTAGTAGAAATTTCTCTCAGTAACTTACATGGAGGGATTTTAACTAATTAAACCATAATAATGTACAATGTAATGTTTAGGGCTAGATGACATTCCTTGTTTTCATAATTTATGATCTAATGTACTTAATTTAGGTTGAACTAGTTGATTTCTTTCTATTTCTAGTCATGGAATTTGTGAATAATAGAAGTATCATCCACATATAAATTAAAAAATTTTAAGTTTCGAGCATGTTTATCTAAATGTATAAAGACAAAGAGATAATATAGATAGAAATGATGGTTGAGAAAATATGTTAGCTATGGAAAATAAAAAGGAAAAAAATTAAGATAATGAATAGTTATAGAAAACTAAAAATGAAAATATAAACAATTACATGTCATTTACAGTGTGTGTGCATTTAGTGTCAAAAATAACAATGTGCGAGTCTTTTTTAAATCGGAAAATCCTTTAAGTTTAATTAGAATCAACACATAAACGTTGTTTGTGAATTTGTGATAGGTATCTGTATTTAAATTTATATTTGTCTAATGCTACATAATATTATTTATAATAAATAAGTGTGCATGCACATAACATATTGTAAGTGCTATAAGTGTTTATTCTAGTTTTTGTTAATTATTTAAAAGACACAAATTTCTTGAATAGTTTATGAAATAATTCAGATTATGACTATTATAATCTATGAAATTATTCATATTGTAATCACATTAAATTCTAATAAATATTTCTGAAGTTAGATTATTGTTGCAAATAATTAATATCTAATGGATGAAAGAAACAAAAATGTGTATAGATTACAAATTCATGCGAGTAGGAGAAAAATATGAAAATATAGCTTAGATTGTGAATTTTTATATTATAATAGGAACAAAGTCAAAAATTTCATTACAAAATTATAAGTTACAATACTTAATATTTTACATTTCCCCACATTAAGCGTGGAATTGAGAATTGCATACAAGGAAAAACATATTTGTGTGTGTGCAAATTTTTTTGTTTAACTCGGTAGTGTCCTTTGCATTGGTGTTTGCACATTCCATGGTGAAACTTGCAACACATAGTGTAGTAAATGTGGATATAATAAATTAAAATATTTCCTAAAGAAAATTAATTCTTGTAACATTGAAAATTTTAAATTGCCATTAAAGTAAATAGATTCAAAACATGGAAGGAATACACCTATTTATTTTAGAGGATTTTTTTTTTTTTTTGGTTCATGCATGTTCTCATTTCCATTCGGTTTTCATAGGATTGGTTGTGCTCTATCACCAATTTTTGTCAATGGAAAATCTAGAGTAGTTCAAAGGATTTAAATATTCTTGACCCAACACCCAAGATGAGAGGTTTCGAAGAACCCTATTAAGCGGGAAGAGAAGTTTGTAGAGTATATAACCACAATGATATATTCCCACACAAAGATATAGAAGAAGGAAGTTTAACCAAATTTTTGTTAAGCCACATGAAAACCTTCTAACCCCCAACTATAGTACAAAAAAATGATTTTTTCCTATATGTGTGTGTCTGTGTGTATGTATGTATGTATGTATGTATGTATGTATGCATGCATGCATGTATGTATGTATGCATGCATGTATGCATGTATGTATCGATATTTATATATTGGAATAAATGGCTCATGCACCCATTGTGTGTTACAATAAGTGATTTTGAATATTTAAATGGTGAATGATTCAAGGAGAATAAGATTAGTTCCTCAATATCCTACATCTACAATTTTATATGAGAAATGGAAGTGAGAAGGAATGACATACTCATGCCTGTGTATTATGCTCTAAACTATAATGTCATTTGTATTTGAATTTTTACCAATAGTTTATAAATGCATGGAATAATTAGATAACACTAAATTATTTTGTAAAATTTCCCCTTGGATGGGAAAACTTGGTAAGGGCCATAACATACCACAATTTATTCCTAGTGGATAGCTATGTACTAGAATTAATTTTTTCAATTTTATATACTTGTTCATATTTTTGAGGATATCTACCATGTATATAAATATATATTAATGTTATGTAATTTTTGTTTACTATATATGGACATATAATATACCCCAATGAATGATCCCTCTTTTAAACTATGTGTGATAGATTATTTCAGTATGTGAATAAGAAAAAATGATCCATACCCATGTTGGATAAATTTGATAATCTATGCTCGATCACTTGGATAGATATTGTGGTGGTCACCATTAGGATTATGTTTCTACTAATTGAGTACACATGGGGAATACCCATGATGCACATAGAAATAAACAAGAAATAGTAGAAATAATAACAATCATATGTTAGAGAAGAACAACTGAGTGTAGAGTAATAGTAATTCAAGATAACATACACAATAATATGTAAACGAGTAATATCAAGGATTAGAGACAACAACATGGGAACCCATGATGTTGTAAGCCAATCAAAGTGAAGGAAAACATTATTTGTACAAAAATTTAATTTCTCACTTGTATAAATTAATTAGAGAAAACAAAAATAAAAAATCATATAGAACAAGATAGTTTAGTGTTGCATAACGTACATGAAAATTAGTCTTATTAGGCTAAATGAGAACATATACAAAATTTAATGAATTGAGCATAATAAGGAAATACAATAAAATGAAATGAAATAAAATAAATTTTATAGTATAGGATACCCCCAAATGATATAGTCACGGGGAAGGGAATATATCAACACATGTCATCATGTAACAATATATGGATATGATTGTTGTCACCCACAAATTTCCCTTTAATTTTTATGTTTAAAATCACAAATTTTTTGAGTTCGTGCCCTTAAAGTATACTTCAAAATAGTTATTTTTGAATTTGGAACTTTCTTAGAATTTGACTCATGAAAATCACTTCATTAGATGGGAAATTTCTTCCCCTTTCCAAAAAGGTAAAGAATTCCTCCTAACTCCTTGTACTTTTTAAGTTATGGCTCGGCGGGCCTAAGTTGGAAAATTTTCCCTTTGGCGGACTGGCGGAGATGCGGGGTATTTGTGCACTTTGATTTTTTTTTGCAAAAGGATAAGTTGGTGAAGTTTGACCCATGAGCCCGCGTGGAGAAGATGAAAGGAAAAGTTCCCGAGGCCCACCGCGAATAGGTTGCTGCCACGTATCATCTTTGAATCGGGCGGTGGAGCCATGGAAGACTTCATGTTTTTAACCTTTTGACCAAAAGGTTAAGAAGTGTTAAGGTAAGCCATTTTCCCCATAACTGCAGTGTATTTAAGGGAACCATGTGTCCAAAGCACTTCAAGCAGAGAAGCGCGGGCCTACGGAGGTAAATGATATTTTGTGTTTTTTTCAAAATAGGTCAAAATGCTCGTGGATTGTTCTGCGATTTGTATTTCTAATCACAACTTTCCACATGTTCAAGTCAAAAAAATAGAGCGGGGCTGCAGGAAATTTGTTCCAAAGTGCCAAAACACAAAAATTCATGAAAATGAAAGGGGCTTTCCCACGCCCGCTCTAATCTTCTCCTTCCACGTGGATGGTTTGATTTGAACATTTTAGTAGCAAATTGATGGTTCATATCAAAACTAGTAAATAAAATGAAATGTACGTGTATTTGCGCAA
Source organism: Taxus wallichiana var. yunnanensis (assembly GCA_018340775.1). NCBI lineage: Eukaryota > Viridiplantae > Streptophyta > Pinopsida > Cupressales > Taxaceae > Taxus > Taxus wallichiana. The sequence continues at coordinate 206,441,763 of CM031240.1, forward strand.
TTGGTTTTCTACCATAGTTTTTCTTCACGATTACATGATTTTTGAAGGGCACGAAGGATGAAATCTGTTTGCAAACTATTTTGCTCACTAGCAGGAATTTATAACCACTTTTCTTGAGCTATTTAATGGGTTTTGGAAGCCATTGTCGTGGTTGGAATTTTGATATGTCGGGACTGTAATTTTGAACCAAAAAGAATCAATACAAGATCTTCTCTTTTATTCCTTTGTTTCTCTTTCTTCCTCTGCTCTAGTTTGAGAATCATTTAATCTCTAATATGTGAAGAAACTTTGTGTTCTTGTGAATGCAATTTCAAAGAACTTTGTGTCTGTGGGATTGTATCTGGTAAAAACGTGAATGGTTCTTCTCTGTATTTCATTTTTCCAATGCAAATAAGGGTTTTCTCTACAATCTCTTTTCCCTAGAAAGTATTTCCTTCTTCTCCCTCCATCCTCTCCTTCATTCCTCTATCCTCTTGTGCTGATAATTTTCCTTGTAGAAAACACATTTCCAAGATATCAAAAGACCACAAATTGATGAAAGTTGTACATTTGTATATATTTTTATCCTTTTCTTTCAATAAGGGAACCTCTCCCATCAAAGAGGAGGGACTTGTTTGTCCCCTGATTGTGGTTTCATCCCAAGTGCAAATTTGAAACCCAATAGTTTTTGGTGACTCTGCTAGGGAATGATTTTAATAGATTCCTTTATAAGAAGAACAACAATTTGATCATTCCATTGATCTGGTGACTCTAAGATACACACGTGGTAGAAGAGCTCTTGGAGTTGAATATTCTCAGTTTCAACTCTTGGAGCAGCAGGTTTTCCTCTTCCTTCAATAGGGAGAAATAGAAGAGCTCATTCTACAAGCACACCCCTTGTTGAAGACAAAACCCTTGGGAGTGGAATCCCTTAAGAGCAACTCAGCCCTAATCTCCATGCTTTGATTCTTGCTAGTGTTTCAGTTCCTCTTCAAGAATTTTTCCAAGGATGGAAATTCCATTACCTTGGGGCCACCGAGTTGGTCCCTTGGCTCTTCCACAACCTTTGCATGAGTTACCTAGGGGTAACAGAAAGAATTTTCCCAAATTCAAGGGTGATGGGAAAGTGCACCCTGATGAACACATTGTAGCCTTCATTGTTGCATGTGGAGTCCTCAGTGTGGAACATGAAGATGTCTCTGTTAGGCTGTTTGTGGAGACCTTACAAGACAATGCAATAGATTGGTTTTACCATCTTCCTGCTGGAGCAATTACCAATTGGACCACGATGAGAACAAGATTTGAGAACCGTTTCAAACCTATAGAAGATGTGCATGCTTTGCTTGCCCAAATTTCTCAAATCAAAAAGGAACCACAAGAGCCCATGAGATAATTTGTAGCTAAATTCAATAAATTGATCAACAAGATCCCACAAGATACTAGACCCATTGATCAGATCCAAAAATGTTTCTTTTTGAATGCACAACTACCTAAAGTAAGCTATGCTCTGAGGAGAGCCAATCTAGCAACTTTGGATGAGGATCAGAGGCTGGTAGTCAGCGTGGAAGATGACTTGATCATGTCAAGAAAACTAAAAATAGAATCCCAGAAATCTAAGACATCATCTCCTTCCTCTTCTCTTGGAGGTAATTCGGATCAGTTGGTACAAAAGCAGGCCAATGACCTCATTGCAATAAAATTTTTTTTGCTTAACATGCTTCATACTAGGATGTTCCAAGCAAGAATTTTCAGCTTAGGATTAAACGGCCTTCTTCTCAAACCAGGTTGGCAATTCAAGGTCCACCTCTCAAAGTTCCTGTCAACACAACATGTGAATTCCTTGAACCTAATGATGAAGAAGAGAATGAATTGTATGATGATCAATAAGAATATATTGATGAAGAGTTGGAGCAGCCCGGAGCTTCTAGAATCAATTTCCTTACTCTGAAGGTGTTGATGATGAGGATGACTATGATGATGTAGTGGTGAGATGAACAACAAGTCATATCTTTGTCATGACTTGAGAAAAAACTAGAAAAAGGAGAAATTTATGCAGCTGCAAAGAAATTAAAGGAATATTTTGATTCCATTTCAATGCTTGCAAAGAGATATTCTCTTATCCCCACCACCTCCACACAAAAGGTAAGTTGTGCTAGTTTTTCTCCCACCAATTCTTCTTCTAAAGCTTTTGTTGTGTCAAATGATAAAGCTGATAGGTATAAGGTCTCTTCTATTCCTTATAATTATACCCCATCCAAATTTGTATCCTTTGATATTATTAATCACATAAAGAGAACTAAGGTTCAGATTTTTGAGGTGAGTTTTATCAAACCCATCCCAAAGCCTTTGTCGAAATGGTTGATTTTGTCAACTCCAAATCTAAAATCCCAGCCCATGTTTCCAAACATCTTTTTCCAACTCCTTCCCCTTCCCAACCAAATCTTATAGCTGCTTTATCACATCACCCAATGAGAAAATCAAACCTTTCTATGTGACTCTCCTTATAGCAAGCCACAAGCTTAGTAATTGTGTTATTGATTATGAAGCATCCGACAATGTAATGATTGCTAAAGTAACTCATGCCTTGGGCATCACTCTTACCCACACATACGGTTATTTTTCTTCTATGGAGAGTAGGGAAGTTCCTTTAGTTGGGAGAATCAAGGATGCACAAGTAGCTTTCATTGCTTGGCTAGAAAAAGGTTTTGGCAACCATCTTAGTTGCTGACATTCCTCCTTCCTATGGCATGTTGTTGAGTAGAAATTTTTGCAAGGATGTGGGAGGAGAAATCCAAATGGATTGGTCACATGCCATTATCCCAGTTAATGGTAAGATGAGGAAGTTGCTGCCTGAGAAGCAGGCTAAATATATTGTGCAAAAAATAGATGATCCAAAAGCACAAATATTGTATACAGACATTGGGCATAGTAATTACATGGTCATGTCAACTAATGAGGTAAGTCCACCAAAGGAAGTTTGGCTTGATTCTAATGGTGTCTGGATCTTGGAATTTGATAGAGGCTGCTCTTCAGTTAGTTCTGAAGCTTGCATGGTGCTAATCTCTCCTGAAGGCAAGGTTCATTCTTTCTTGCCTGAACTCTATTTTGAAAATGCAAATGATATAGCTGGTTATAAAGCTCTCATCCTTGGTTTGAAAAGGGAAAAGGAAATGGGAGTGAGAAATATTCTTGCCCATGGAGATTTAGAATGGTTGTAAAACAAGTTAGAAATCTTTGTCAAGTGAAGAATGGAAGGCTGAGGTGTTACAGAGATCTTGTTTGGGATTCTATTGGATTGTTGGATGCTTTCTCCATTGAATTTGTGCCAAGAAGAAAGACGCTAAGGCTGATATTTTTGCTGCTCCAGAATATTTGTTGTTTCCTCTCCCAAACTCTTTGGACAATGAATGCAGAATTCCTTGCAACAAAAAAGAGAAGGTTCCATTTCTTAATGCTGCTCATTATGACTCCTCACATTTTCAAGTATTCATCCCTCTACATTATCACCATTCCAGCAATGAATGCCTTCTTTTTCTCCATCTGAGGTATGCAAATGTAACACTTCTTCCAACCATGAAGAAGATAAACAACTCGAAACTCCTTTCCAATCTGCAATAGAGTTTGTGGAAGATATGTCATGTGCTGAGGCTGAATGTTTTTGTTTTGAAAGAAATGATCCTATGCTTGTGGAGGTGGATGTTTTTCATAACAAGATGGATCAGACTTCTCTCTTTCCCATGGTTGAAGAATTGCAATTTGTAGAGATGAATATTGTTGTCAATCATCCTCTTGATTCTTTCACTAAAAAAAAAATGTTTGTACCTACAAAAATGAAATCAGTGAAGGCATTAATTCTCCTATTATTTTTGCTGATAAAATATGTGCACATGGATCTTTTGGTAGTCTCCCAAAATAGATAGAAGATGGAACTTCATGCTTGGAATCTTCTCTTCAAAATTCTGATTTTAATATCTTTGTTTCAGTATATTCTATGGAGTGTTGGAAGAATGAAGAAGGTGTGTTCTCTAAGGATAAAACAACAAATATTCAGGTTGAAGGAAATGATAATGATGAGTCATTTGGTGCTTCTTTCCCAATTCTTCTTGAAGGTTGTTACAAGGAAATTTTTTTGGAAATACATGGGTTTCAAGATCTATGTCATGATAGTTGTCAAACTTATCACATAGATGTGATCAACAGTTCACTGAAGCAAGGAGTTGGTGTTGCAAAGATTGGATCTTGTCTTGAATCTAATTGTCATACTTTGGTTGAGTACAGAGATCAGTTTGGAAGCAGCCATGCATTTTATGAGATTTTGGATGGCATCATTCTTTCACAAAAGAGGAGATTTGGGAAGGTATTCAAATTTTCACAAGAATTGGATGTTTTCAGTCTTAGGTATCATTATTTGGGTGGCCTTCTTGTCTCAGTTTTTCTTTTCAAGCCACATAGTATTCACATGAGGTTTTGGTGTGCTCAATTGCTCGTTTTCAAGTCATGGGTATCTCATACCTTTACTTGGTTGTTCCACAAAGGTACTTATTTTTTTGGAGTTGTGTAAAGTCCTAGGTGATTAGGGAGTCCCTTTGTACATTGTGTATAGTCTTTGTTTTTGGTTTGTTTCCTTTCTTGCCTTGTGTGTGTTGTCTTGTATTGATTTTGCCTTTTGACTCCTTTCACCCAATGGATAAGGAACTAGTCTTCATTTCCCAAAGTTGGTCTGTTGTTCTTGATCTTTCCTTGTGCCTTTGTTTCAAGCCAAGTCATCCCTAGAAAGAGCTAGCTATTGTCACCCTCAAATTTCCCTTTAATTTCTAAGTCTAAAATTGCAAAATTTTTGAGTTGGTGCCCTTAAAGTATACTTGAAAAGAGGTATTTTTGAATTTGGAACTTTCTAAGAATTTGAGGGCTCATGAAAATCACTTCATCATATGGGAAATTTCTTCCCCTTTCCAAAAAGGTAAAGAAGTCCTCCTAACTCCTTGTACTTTTTAAGTTATGGCTTGGTGGGCCTAAGTTGGAAAATTTTCCCTTTGGCGGATTGGCGGAGATGCGGGGGTATTTGTGCACTTTGATTTTTTTACAAAAGGATAAGTTGGTGAAGATGAAAGGAAAAGTTCCCAAGGCCCATTGTGAATAGGTTGCTACCACATATCATCCTTGAAACGGGTTGGTGGAGCCATGGAAGACTTCATGTTTTTTAACCTTTTGACCAAAAGGTTAAGAAGTGTTAAGGTAAGCCATTTTCCCCATAACCCATAGTGTATCTAAGGGTGCCACGTGTCCAAAGTGCCAAAGCAGAGTAATGGGCTGGTGGAGGTAAATGAGATTTTGCATTTTTGTGCAAAATAGATCAAAATGCTCAAGATTACACCACGACCCCATTTCCAATCACAGTTTGTCACGTGTTCAAGTCAAAAAAATAGAGCAATTCTATGGGGAAATTTGTTCCAAAGTGCCAAAACACAAAAAATTCATGAAAATGAAAGCGGCTTCCCCACACAAGCTCCAATATTCTCCTTCCATGCGGATGGTCTGATTTGAACATTTTAGCAAAGAAATCGAATAGTTCATATCAAAACTAGAAAATAAAATGAAATGTCTATGTATTTGTGCCAATTGGTTTTCTGCCATGGTTTTTCTTCATGATTGGATGATTTTTGAAGGGCATGAAGGATGAAATCCATTTGCAAACCATTTTTCTCACCTGGAGGAAGTTATAACCATTTTCTCAAGCTATTTGATGGGTTCTGGAAGCCATTGTCATGGTTGGAATTTTGATATGTCGGGACTGTAATTTTGAACCAAAAAGAATCAATACAAGATCTTCTCTTTTATTCCTTTGTTTCTCTTTCTTCCTCTGCTCTAGTTTGAGAATCATTTAATCTCTAATATGCGAAGAAACTTTGTGTTCTTCTGAATGCAATTTCAAGAAATTTGTGTCTATGGGATTGTATCTGGTAAAAATGTGAATGGTTCTTCTCTGTATTTCATTTGTCCAATGCAAATAAGGGTTTTCTCTGTAATCTCTTTTCCCTGAAAGTATTTCCTTCTTCTCCCTCCATCCTCTCCTTCATTCCTCTATCCTCTTGTGCTGATAATTTTTCATTGTAGAAAACACATTTCCAAGATATCAGAAGACCACAAATTGATGAAAGTTGTACATTTGTATATATTTTTATCCTTTGCTTTCAATAAGGGAACCTCTCCCATCAAAGAGGAGGGACTTGTTTGTCCCCTGACTATGGTTTCATCCCAAGTGCAAATTTGAAACCCAACAATGATGTATTCAACTTAACATACCTTATGAATGTATGTGCATAAAGAGTAAATATAAGGATATATTATATATCAAACCAATATGAAACACAACATATGTAGAGTACATAGATAATGAATTAATCCATGTATATTTCCTAATTTTTTAATTTTAAAATATTTGAATGTTTTATGTATTATGTGATTATTTATATGTTTAGTTGATATTTTAAACTATATATTTACAAGAAGGGAAGTAGAATATGATACACAAAATAAGGGTATCACTATGAGTTAGGAAGACACATGATTAAAATAATGTTTAGGTTTACAATACAACATAGAAAAATAATAATGATTGTGTATAATTTGTGGAAGAATCATAGTATGTTCTATAGGATAATTGGGATGTAATAATTCATGAGGAGTAATATGTGCACTAGAATACCTAAGAGGATTCCCATGAGGGAGATACCTAATAAAAATAGTCTATTTAACAGATTACCCAGTAGGAATCCTATAAAATAAATTCCCACTAGAGGAACCATGTGTAATATAAAACCTAGTGGGAGGCCTAAGAGTATGAGTGCCACTAGAAGAAGCATGTGTAATTTAAAATAGAATAATTATAATTATATGTAATAGAATAATTAATAACTATAGGCCTAGGAGGGATAAATCAATTAGTAGTATTATATGTAGATGTACTAAACATCAAACTAACAATCGTATCTTTATGAAAATGTATGTTCAAGATTAGGGGCTTCACATAGGATACCCTTGACCATAACAACTTGGTAATTATGAATGAATTATACATATATATGTAGGATAGATGGTATATCCTTAAAATCATGTACGAAAGGGAAACATAGATGCATAACACATAATCTAAGAGAACAACTAAATAAAAAAGGATTAGGAAAGTAGTAGAACCAATTGTAAGAGTTATAAAAATATGCACATGTTTTTTCTTAGTATCAAATGTCACTTTATTTTAGTATATCAAAGAGAACCAAGTTATTAAAAATTGGGTATATTATCTCTAACAACACTATATATCAAAACATTATGCATAAGATGTCGACTACTAAAAATGAATGTATAGTGTATCTATTAACAATATCATGATCTTATCAAGGTAATTTAACCTAAATGGATAAGATCATGAGGGGTAGTGACCAGTGGTAGATTATCATAATAAATTAGTTTTCAAGTTTAATTGTAGAAATATCGAAAATAATCATATGAAAAGATATAAATAATGAAAAAAATGCAGCCAAGTATTAACAATGAGAGGGAGAAGAAGACATACCTAAATATCCCTATTCTTGTGCTGATATTGGATGATTTGATTTTTGGAAATGGATAAAAGTTATCTTTCAGACCACCACTATTTAAATTGATTTTTGAGCAATTGTCTAGACCCGGGCGTATGATATAACCCAATGTGTACCCACGCTATGTACCTTTTTGTGTGCTTTAGTGCCTCTTTTTCTTCTTTATCTACAAATTTTAGTTCTATTAACTTCTATCTATTATGCTCATTTACGGAATATGGACCTCGATATAGTGCAATGCTCATCTGTATAACTAATTAAATCTTCAAAATCACTAGATCATGATAGATTCATGTAAAAAAACATTAGGTGGTCTATGGGAACCCTTATGCATTGCTAACATCGCCACTACTCTTAAGAGAGATAAAACCACACATTATTTTCATCTAGCTTGTGATATATAGAATGTATGCAACCAAATTGATACTTTCCCAAACTTCAATTGACATTTGAAATGTTCTCTTTGTACTTTTGGACCTGAGTGGATGAATTCCATAGAAACTTTATATAGAGTATATGTATGTTAAGGAATTATTGGAGTATATTTTCATGTTATTTCTCTAGTATTTTCTCAATAGGATGGTAGCTACCAAGTAGAATCAATTTCCATCCCTGAATGGGAGATGAATAAATTTATTATATATGTGTTCCATATATGAAAAACTTAGGAAAATATGAATAGCAATGTACTACAGAGGTTTTAATTGAGTTAATCACCATTTGAAGGAAATGGAACAAAGTTTCTAGGTCAACTCGTAGGTTATGGATGTTATTTAGCTTTCTTTCCATTATGGTCCGAGATGCATGTGCGAGTTCTCTACAAGGTGGAATCATAATGTGCGAGGGTATAACCTAATGTTATGGTATAATATGAATATTATGAAAACACATAGGCTATGTATGCAAGAGAGAATGAGTGAGACATACTTACGGATATCATAATTAGTAAAATTAAACAAATGTAGGCTAGTGAAATAGTGTTTTACCATTTGTGTTGTTGTAAGACATGAATTACCAAAATGAGTGTCGACATTTCCTCCCCCTTTCAATCTAGACTTGAAAATTATTTTCTAAAAGTAAAAGTAACTTGAATGTATAGACAAACTTTTTCTTTACTCGGAGCACCTTGTGCTTATGTTAATAATTTTTTTATAAGTGTGTTTTGTTTCTAGGATGAGTAGTTACAAAGAAAAGAGTATATTCAATGTCCATACTATAGGAAATTGAAATTAACCCATAAAAATTGAAGTCAATGTGAAAATTACAATATTTAAGGGAGTAAAGAAAACAAAGGAAAGAGTACACCTTATTATTTTGTGAGAGAGTTGTATAGAGTAATCCCGCTACTATTCCTTGTAGAGTTTTTTAAATTTGTGTTCGATCTAGTTGGAAGGACTTCATGGGGATTAGTCCCTAAGTGGAATGTACCAATTGGAGTAGAAATAAGTGTAAATGCACCCAACATGTTAAACATAACTTTCTATGCATCGCTATAGTTACTTTACATCTATTTAAAAAGATATGATAAATGGGAAATCAAGCCTATGAGGATAATAGTCACCTTAAAAATTCTCAAGAACCATAAATAAGTGCCACTATAAATGAACATGAACTACATATAGAAAATTAACACAAAATTATATAATATTCATATATTAAATTTGAAAATATAATACATATTTATAGGGAATATGTTTCCTATAAAATAGGAAACTACTCTCCTAAATACGAGTGGTTTATACCACTATATAACAATTAACAACTTTTTATTGAGCTACCGTATTAACTATACAGTAATAACAAATAGTGAATAATATTTACCCTGCGGTAAATATCCAAACAATAATATATAATAAAGGATTGCTAACATTTAATTTCATAATATTCCCCCCTTAGTGTGAACATGGGGAAAATCTCCCTTATACTTCAACTTTATCCTTGACGTTTGTTCATGATCTGCGTAGGGAAAATTTTAGTAGTGATTATATTTTAATTAACAAATATTCTGGTTTTTGAAATTTGAAATTGATGAATTAATAGGGTACCACATATAACCATTTCACCAAAATTTTCTAGGTGCAAGTAAATTTTAGGGGTCATTTCTCCATTATCGTGAAATGGATATTCGAAAACTTCACCTAAATAAAATTAGTCAAGAGCATTTTTATGCTACTGACCGACAACATATAGGATGTTGTCAATCGGTAGCATAGAAAATTCTATTAGCCGGTAGCATATTTTATGCTACTAGCGACAACATATAGTATGTTGTGGGTTGGTAGCATATAGGATGTTGTCGAACGGTAGCATATAGTATGTTGTCAACTAGTATCATATAGGATGTTTGTCGGACGGTAGCATATAATTTGCTACCGGATAGTAGTATATTTTATGCTACCAGTTGACATCATATAGTATGTTGTCGACCAATAGCACATCCTATATGCTATCACCGGTAGCATAAAATATGCATTGGCCGATAAAGCATATAAAAAATATACCATCTAGTAACATTTAATAGTGATGTCATGATGTCTTGATATTCACCATTCGTGTGAAAGATAATTTGCTTATATTCACCGAATATTTTCTAAGGATCTTATAGAGGACCCTTAAATATTTCCATGACTCCTACCGATGACACCTCCATACTTCCCACATCTTCTATTTGATCTTCTTCTCCCCCACATCTATGGGAGAATCTAGTATTAGTGTCTCCATTCCTATGTCTACCACTCATTATTCTTGTTTTCTTATCTCCCATATTCAAAAAAATCTTTTTTAGCACACATGCCTCGAATCCTTGGTGTGTGATCTATAAGCCTAAATTACTCAATTACAACATACCCACTACATTTATATAGATTTTTCAATTATTCTACATAGTCCTCTTACACCTAAAGCTGCATCTTATACCCTTCCTCCCAACTTTCTTTCACTCAAAATTCCACTTTTCAATGCAAAAATAATATCCACGAGAGAATCTTAGATAATTTCATGTTTCTTTCTTATATTTTTATTTCGATGATACATTATTAACAAAGTTAATTTCCTATAATTTTACATAATTATGCATTCTAATGGTTATATAATTTACCTATTCATTGTATATGAATTTTTACTCAATTATGAAATCAATATTTAACACTTTTTTTATTATCATTTGTACTAAAGTCTCTTATGCACAAAAAATATAAAATGAAACACGGGTATAAACAATACCTTAGATACTATGTCCTATGTTACCAAAATAATATTACCAAAATTAAAAATTTATTTGTTTATTATGAGCTATAAGACATATTTTAATAAATCCTCTTACTTCCTACTAAGAGTCGGTCATTTTTAATACCTTACGTTTCATTGATCACTTATGTCATATCTTTAAGGACCATGAGGAAAGGCTAGTTTCTATGGGAAAGCTCAAACATGATGATCAAGATTTTACCCAATATAATTGTAAATTCCAAAAAAATATACCTTAAATATTAAAGCTACTAAACCCGGAGTTGAGGCTAAGGTGACTATTAATGAGATCTAACCAACGAAACTTCATCTTCAAGCTCCTTCAAAAAAATTATACTAAATTTCCCATCCCATCTAGGATGTTGTTACAACATATCCTTTCCATTAATCATATCTCTCTTCCTCCACCACTCGAGTTGGATTCTAGTTGTCCTCAAAGTAAAAATTGATGAAAAATAACATTATTAATATCACCAATTTAATAAAGACTCTATATATAGATGCTTTAAACATAAATGTATTGAATTCAAGGTCTAATTTATTTTAATGCAATTAAAGGGGATGTGCCTACTATGTCTAAACCTTTCATTGATAATCCTAATCTTACTATATTTAATGAACCTCTTCCTAAAAATGAACAAGTTGCAAATGAGCCAATTACTAGCCATGCTTACAACATGGTTCCACCTCCTCTGTTTACCAATGCTCATTTATATTTTCCTATTAGTACTAGTCTTGGTTAACCATTATTTATCACTTTTGTTATTTTAGAGTTCCATTCTTCTTTTACACCATCTAGGATTCACATTCCTACTTTTATCGTCATTTATGCTCTCAATACTAATTAACAATCCTAATTTAGAGCATAACACATGTTCACTTCCCCTAACGTGATTTTTTGGTATTCCATTGTCCCAAATCAAGCACAAGTATCCTACATCCTCTATTTGTATCACTCTTTCCATCGTAATTGGTCTTCTCACTATTTTTTTATCATTTATCGTCACATAAGAAGTCAAACATTGTGACATGGTCTTAAGTATTCAAAGGCTCAATGCTATTAAGGTTGTTCTATCTATTATGCAGCAAAGTTTTAAATTTATACATGAGCATTAGATATTAATTATGTAAGGCACCCCACGTGAATCCCCTCTACATATTTCTCCTAAATATTTGCAACTCCTTGTCACTAGTGCACCTTCCATTCCAGTTAGTATTGTAAGCTAGGAAAAATGCACTACAAAAAGGAAGTAAAATACTAACAATAATACCTCCTCCGTTGCATTCCATAGAAAACCTCATAATGGGCTAGAAACATGCATTAATCCCTTGTTGCGTGATACGTAGGCACTTTTGTCAAAACGTAGCAAGGTATTCCTACAACAATGATCCCCTTATTTTGCACCAAATGGGTAAAATGATTATGGATTTAGGGTACTTCAAGATGAGGCTATTGGGCATTAGGATGAGGTGGAAGGATGTTTTTCTCGAAGGATGCAATAACTTAGAAAAGACATTCAAGATTATTCTTCATGTATTAGAGGGGAGGGGTATGGCTGTATTTATAGCATGGGGAAGTGATTAAATTAGATTAATTTAAGTAATCATGGTTTGAAAATTTGGGCAAGTTTAGGTGAGGATTTGAATTGGATTTTTAATTCATAAGTGGAGGATTTTAGGTGACTAGGGAGCATGAAGAGTGGGTGAGGATTTGATTTTGAATTTTTAATTAAATAGTAGAAAAACATGCAAACTAATGATATGTGGTAAGGATTATGTTATTTTTACACTTTAAGTGGATAATTAATCAAATTATATTTGATTAATTTGAAGTGTATTTTTGTGGGAAATGAGGTAGGGGAATTAATTGATTTAAGACATATGTGAAATTAGGGTGTCTACATTTTCCCCTCTTTGGAAGGGTACTATGAAAGTAGTGTCCTTTCAAAGAAAGTAGACGAGATGGAGTGAATATGCCTCAGGTGGCAGGATTGAATATTTTTGAAGAGATTCTTCTTGAAGGAGGTGTTCCCTCGATAAGAAGTTGTTAGAGGAATAAAAGATAAATATTTCTTAAGAATTTGAACAAACTTTTGCTTGTGAGAATGGGGGAAGAATTCAATCTACTTTTATTAAGCCAAAAGTAGAGCAAATTTTTGTTAAAGAGAATAGAAGGTGGTGAGTGATATATTTTATGGTATCCTCCAAGACAAAAATGTCATGAGAAGATGTGATTATGGAAAGATGTGATAATTCCCACTCAAGAGGGCTAGCGAGAATGGAATACATGAAAGATATCTTGAAAAGAGGAGAGATTAATTCTACAGAGAGGAGGACGATAATGGGGTGGAAGAAATTGGACTTGCCGCATGACGAAAATGGAGAAAGGATTTAATCATCCTTGAATGTTAGGCATGAGGGTGTGTGGGATGATTGAATGGGAAAGATAAAATGGAATGGACATGATTTGTGGTTGATTATGAGAAGAGAAAGAAAGGTGAAGGGTTATAGAGAGAGAGGAGGAACAAAAATGAATGAAAGAGGTAGAAGAGAATAAGGGAATGATGAAGGACAAACAAGAAGAAGAGAAGAAAATAAAAAATCAGAGGGTGAAGGTATGAAATAGAGAGATGTGTCAAATGAAGGAAGTAACAGAGATAATAAAGAGGGATGCATGAAAGTGAAAGAAATGATAGAGCTGAGAAAATAAAGAAACAAGGAAAGATAAATAAGAAGGAGAAGACGAAGTGTGAGGTGGGGGTAAAATTGAAAAAAATTAAAAGAGGATGAAAGAAGAAGTAGAATGGAGAAAAAAAGAAACTATGAGGGGCGAGGAAAGTGTGAAAAAGATTAGAGAAAAGAAGAGAAATGGGTACATAATGAAAAAAAGGTAGGGGTGGTAGAGAAAAGGAGGGGTGGTCAGAATAAACATGAAAATTATGGGAGAGGAAAGGAGGATAAAGTGAATACAGGGAGAATATTGAAGGAACCGGGTATTTGTAAGGAATACCAAGGAAAAGAATATGGAACATACTATATAGAGATGCATGTGGAGGGTGGGATGATAAAAATACTAGAAAACGGTGAAGAGTCATATTATCGATGGGGAAGTAATGAGGAAATGTGATGTAAAAAGGGGAAGAAGATGATATAGAGGAAGTGAAATAAGATGAGGGGTGGGAGAGAGAAGAGGATAATAGAGAAAATGATGTAGAAGGAAGGGAATACAGAATGGGGATAATAAGTGTAGAGTGAACAATATGAGGAATGTAAAGAGAAGAAAGAGGGGAGGAATGTCACATATTGGAAAACATATGGAGATATATGAAATCATGATACTAGGGTTATGAGAAAATAGACAAAGGATGTATGATGAAGATAGTAAAGATATTGAAGAGGGCAAAGGGAAGATGGAGGGGTGGGGTAGAAGCAACAAAAAGAGTGGGATTGGGGAAAAGAATAAGAGAGAAGAGAATGGGGGATAGAAGATGCAATGCTAATGAGGGGACGCTATGGAAGTTGCACTAAAAATGAGTGGAGAGGAAGGATTAGATAAAAAATGAAGAAAGGTAATAAGGAATGGAAAGGGTAACACCAACGAAGGGATGTTCGGGAAATCCCACTAACGGTGAGTGATGGGCCTAAAGGAAGGAATGAATGAACGAAAACTGTAGAAGGTCCAAGGGAGTGAATAAGGTCATGCGAATTAAGGAATGATGATTTTTAGGGAAATTCCACTAACAATTATTAGCATAGGAACATAATATGATGATGAAATAATGTTAGAGGAATGTTAAAAACAATGGAGAGCAAGTGTGTGGGTAGAGATGTGGGAGAATTTGAGAAGATGAAGTGGAAAAGGTAAAAAAATTGACGGATGAGTTAGGACTAGGTGAAAGTGAGTAGAGGATGCGGAGGATGAGGAAAAATGACATGAGGATGAAAAAACAAGACAGAAAAGAATGGGAAGAAACAATATGAAGGAAGATGGATCAAGAAGGGGGAAATGGGGTAAAATAACGTGATTATAGGAGAAAGATATTAGATAAATGTTATCAGATTATAGGTGGAGAAAGGATAATGGTAGAAGGAAGATTTGGTTGGTAGGAGAGACTAGGTGGAAGAATATATCAACAATGTTAATGAAGATGAGGCGAGGGAGAATATTAGAATGATGATTTTAGCATAGGGAGGATGCTTGACGTAATATTGTCATGTGATGGAAGTTGTTAAGTAAGATTATAAAGTGAGAGACACTAGAGATAATAAGTGGGAAAGAGAGAAGTATTTTTTACAAGAAGGGAAGAGGAGGTGAGAGGATGTGATGATGGGGAATGCCGAGAAAAAGTGAAGAGTGAGGATGTGTAGTGATGCGGAATGGAAAGGAGATAGATCATCCATAAGAGGGACTCTTAAGTGAGATTGCAATGTCACGCGAGTGGTTAAGAAATATTACCAAATAGAGGACGGTGATAGCGGTGATAAGAATATGTGATGATGGTGAATGAAGAGAAAATATGGATGATGAGAATGTAGAGTGATGGGTGCATGTAAGATGGCATGTCATCCTTAAGAGAGGATCTTAAGTAAGATCGTCATGTAGACGGAACGGTGAAGTAATATTTCCAAATTGACATGGATGATATTCAAGAAGAAAGAAAAATATTATTGGAAACAGGGGTGGAATGGTCGGTTGAAGAAGATGATCGTGATACGATGCGGAGAAATAAGATGAGGTAATTATGATGGGAGGGGAAGGCCATATGGCAAATTAACCTTCGTGAGGGACTTTTAAGTAAGATTTTCATGCGACAGGATGGTTAAGTCAGATCACCAAGATGAAGAAGAATAAGAATGATGATAGAGGTGGTGGGAATAGGGTATGACAAAATGAATTAAAGGGGAACCCTCAAGTGAATTTTCCATACTACAAGAGTGTATATGTAGGATGACCAGCATA
The DNA here is from genome assembly GCA_018340775.1 of Taxus wallichiana var. yunnanensis. Lineage (NCBI taxonomy): Eukaryota > Viridiplantae > Streptophyta > Pinopsida > Cupressales > Taxaceae > Taxus > Taxus wallichiana. The sequence continues at coordinate 206,457,546 of CM031240.1, forward strand.
AGATGGATTTTGGGAAGGATGAGAAAAGAGTGAGTGATATATGCCTTAGTGGAAGATGAGATGAGACGAGGTGATAATAAGGACGAATGGAAACAAAGGAGTTTAACATGAATGGATGATGGAATATATGTAGTGGAGGGTGAAGAGTATGATGATAATCATTAATTGGGATGCTGCGCGTGTAGTAAGAGTAATAATGCAATAATGAGAAGCGAAGAGGTGGAATGGGAAGATGTGTGTGGTGGTGCTTGTTGTTTTATGAGAGGAGGTGGTGGATAAGCTTCTACAATGGGAAGATCTTAGGGAGAGGGTAAACCTCCACCAAGGATCCCATATAGAAGGGGTTATTAAGTAAGATTTTCAAGCAGAAGCGAGAAGAGTGAAAAGAAAGAATAAAGAAGAGTGAAAATAAAGAATAAAAATGGGTGAGAGGGGATAAGAATGGTGAGAAGGGTAATATGGGAATAAGTGGAGGAGGATTAGAAATGAGGAGCGAGGATGAATGGTTCAAATATATGGTGATCATGGTGGGGGAGGAGTAACCCGGATAGTGAATGCTACTTGATAAATGTCCTTAAGTAGGATTTGAAAACTGCAATGGTAATCATGTAGGATTCCCAAATAGGGGAATATATTAGTACGGGTGAATGGATGGGGTGCAAAGTATGATGTTGATCATGTAGGAAGATACTCATGTGATGAAAATCATCTTTATTTTAATATATCACATAACATGATGCATTGTGATATAAAAGATCAAGATGACTAGACTGTAATATGCGTGATAACATAGACAAGGGCCATCAAAAAGGTTTGATGCCCCATTATGATATGCAAGTGGAAGAGAGCATATATAGAGGCCATCAAGAAAGTATGATGCCCCAATACGATATGTAATCTAATAACACAAGTATATTAGAGAGAACACCAGGATACATAAAATCAAGATGCCCCCTCTAATATATCAAGATACAAGAAAAAAAATGATGAATTGTAACTAATAATACAATGGAAGAACCAATAAACATGTCCCTAACATTTTCCATAGTGAGGATTGATCATATGTTCCCCCAAGAATGGGTACAAGGACATAAAAAAGGATTGGGTCACTTTGTCCTCAAACACGAAACAACGAGAGCTAGATTTGCCCCAAGTGAGGATTCACGCGAGGAGAAGTGGTTTGAATTTGATAGTCATAAGGTGATTGGATAATTCGTTGGGGATAATAGTTCAAAAGATGAATTGTGTTGATTATTTTAGAGTTTGTTGTGATTTTGTGGAGTTTGCAAATTTTTAATTTTAATTTTTTAGAATAATTATTTGCTTTTTAATTTTATTTTGAATTTTTGAATGTTTTCTTTAATTTTGAAATTTTTTCAAATGTTTTCATATTTTAGATATTTTCTAATGTTTTTGATTTTTTCATTTTTATACTATTTTTTTGGAGTTTTAGAGATTTTTCGATGTTTTTGGATTTTGGATTTTATAATGTTTTTTTAGCTTTGATGATTTTCCAATGTTTTTAGATCTTTGGATTTTTTTCTAATGTTTTTTTATCTTTGGATTTTTTCTAATGTTTTTGGATTTTCTATGATTTTTAATGTTTTTTGATATTTTCTAATATTTTTGATTTTTAACGATTTTCAAATGTTTTTAGAGTTTTGATTTTTATACTATTTTTGGCAATTTATGGACTAGAATGTAGATTGATTTTGAGAGATGATAAACAAGGATATTTTTGTATGTACTATGTTCCTCATGGTAACACATGCTTTGAATAACACAAAAAATTTCATTCCATTAGCAGGATATGTTGGTGATGAGATGATGAAAAGAAGTCCAACTCCATTCTTAACTCCACACAACTAGTAAGATGCGAGGATCATCACTAAGAATCAAGAAGCACACAGGAGGTAGATAATGAATATGGAGAAAAATTCTAAGATTTATAAGATTTTGTATTATTGAAATGAATCCTATGCCTTGCTCCATGCTACCAAAGTGAGAAGCAAGGACTCATCACAAAAGGCAAAACATAGGCGAGTAAATTTCTTTTTTTTTTTTTTTTGTTTTGTTTATTATTTTTGATGTTTTTTATTTTTTTGAATTTTTGAATTTTTGAAATTTTTTTCAATATTTTTATGCTTTTATGAGAATGACACTCTACACTTTTCCCCATGCCACCTGTAAGAGGTAAGGGTTTATCACCAAATAAAATACATAGATGAGTAAGGGAACCTTCCTCCATTCCTAGTCTTGTACTATAAGTAAGAAGTGTGGGCTCAACACCAATGACTACGAAGGATGAAAGACGGGATAATGAATAATTCATAATTTAATGAATTGATGGCATCTACAACAAAGTGCTTTCTTTTGGGGAAGAAACGTTTGCCCTAATCTTAGCCCATGCAACTAGTAGGAAGTGAGGGTTCAAAACCGAAGATTGAGATGGACAATCAAATGAAATGGGTATAGAAATTTTAAGCTTTTTTATGAAAGCAAGAATGTATTTGAAGGGAATATATTGCCATCAGTAAGCTTCTAGGTATGATCATAGGTGAAAGTGACTGAAAATGGGAGATATTATAAGAAGTATGATGCTCACAAACTTAATAGGATCTATATTAGCACCTATCTCATGATGATAAATATGAAGATGTGATTTTGATAATGAAAATATCTGCCAATGGAAATGAATAAATTTAAATTATTCAGAGATAAACTATATAGAAGGAACAATGTACACATCATTTTTTCCTAGAAAAGTGAATTCCTCAAGGATAAAATATCTATAAATGAACTGCATTCATTGGTTCATCAAGTTCTTGACCATCTTCAGTGTTGAACTTATAGGCTCTAGAGAAAAATTTGGTTGTAATTACATAGGGACCTAAACAATTAGGCTCAAATTTTCCTTGTTTTTCTCGCTCTTTAGTGGTATTCTTTGGATTTTATTTTAAAATGATGTCACCAATTTCAAATTATTTAGGTCTTACCTTTTAAGATAATTGTGTTGCATTTGGTTTTGATAGAAATCAAGATGATTGAGAGCATTAAGTTGTTTTTAATCAAGAATCTCAAGCTCAAGCCATGACTGTTGGTATTCATCGTCACTAATTGCATCGTTAAGGGAGATTCTCAAGGATAGAAGTTCTATCTCAATAGGTAAAATGGCTCGACAACCATAAATGAGGTAAAATGGGGTGGCTTCAGAGTAGGCATGCGGTAATGTGTACGGTAAGCCTCCAAAGAGCGGGGTAAATTTGAGTATGCCAATTGAGTCCATGGGTTTTAATGATTTTTTCCATGATGGATTTTAAAGTCTTGTTGGTTTCTTCTTCTTTATTGTTACCCTAAGGATAGTATGGAGTAGATCGCCCGAGTTTTATGTAAAAAAGTTGGTGATGTATTTTACATCCTAGTTTTTAAATTATTTTCCATTATCCGTGACAAGAGAGATGGAATACCAAATTGGCATATGAGATTATTAAAAATTCATTTCGATATTTGGCTACTGGTAATAGAGGTTAGTGGCATAGCTTACACCCATATAGTGAAGTAATCGGTAGTGGTAATGATGAACTTATACCCATCGACGATGTTGGTATGATTTTACCAATGATTTCAAGTCCGCATTGAGAGAAGGGCCATGGTGTGGTTATAAATTGGAATGATTAGGAAAGTGTGTGGATAAGATTTACATGCTTTTGACATGTTTGACATCATTTGAAAAAATGACATGCATCACTTTCCATGGTGGGCCAATAATATCCAATTCACAGTATTTTCCTTGCTAAGGCTATACCATTCATGTGTGCTCCACGAGATACTGAATGGAATTCAGTTAGGAAACTCGAGGCTTCTTCCCGATTAAGACATCATAGCAGGGTCCCATCATATCCTTGTTTATAAATATTTTATGATAAAATGGTGTAATGAAAGGTATGTTGTGCTAAAGCTCGTTTATGCATTGGTTTCGTATCGGTAGGGAAATGTTTTATCACGAGATGAAGGTATAAATATCATGGTACCAAGTTTTATTAAAACCCACAATTTCGCATACCATAGTGTTTTTAGGAAGATCATAGGAAGGCACTAAGAGATGTTCTACGATAAAATGTGTGCTGGGTTGAATAAATGTGATATCTAACATGGATCTAATGGTTTCCATCGCATTGATAGATTTCTTATGAATTTTGGAGATTTGACAAAAGCTAATTAATCGAAAAATAGCTTCAAAGACTATCCACAATGTGCTTATATGGGATAATTTTTTCATCTTGGAATTGGTATTCATCAGTAACTTGTTTGATGATAAGTAAAGAATAACCAAATATAGCTAAATATGTAAGATTCCAAGATATAGCTAGTTTTAATCTTGTGATTATAGATTCATATTATGCAATATTGTTGGTACATGGGAATGCTAATAAAAATGATTTGGGGATTGCATGTGTGCTAGGTTTGATAATTAGAATACCAGCTCCTGAGCCACAAAGATTACATGATCCATTTAAAAATAGATTCCAAGTCAGGCGTGATGTCTATGTGCGAGAAGATCTTCATCAAGAAAAGAAAAATGGTGTTGTTCTCGTTTCAAGGAAGGGGTGCCTCGGCAAGTTGGTCTACAAGGGCATGTACTTTAATTTGTCTCTTGAGAAGAAAATCAATGTCAAATTCACTAAGTAGTATGACCCAACTAGACATTCTTCTTGTAAGAATAGGTTGGGACAAGAGATACTTGAGATGATCAACCTTGTCGATCAACTTAGTTGTGTGATTGAGAAAGTTATGACGTATCTTAAGGAATTCAAAGGAGACTACTAAACATAATTTTTTGATTTGGGAATAACATACTTCATGCTGAATAATTGTTTGACTAAGGTAATATACGGCCTATTTTTTCCAGATCATTGTGTTGCTAACAAAGCTCCTATCGTATGTTTAGTGGTAGATGTAGAAAGCAACATAAGTTTATCTACAACTAGTGACATAAGAATAGGTGGACCAGAGAGGTATTCTTGTAACTTAGCAAAAGATTCTTAATAATCATGGTTCCAGAGAAATTGTGCATCTTTCTTGAGTAATTGGTTGAAATAATGGCATTTATCGACCAACCTGTCATATGAGACATTGAATAGATTGGATTTTTCCTTGAATATTGCGTAATTGTTTGTGTTTTGAGGAGGAAGCATATCCATTAAATCTTTGAATTTTGCAGGATCCACTTCTACGCCTCTCTGTGAGACAATAAAACCTAACAATTTACCAGAGGTCACCTAGAACACACGTTTCTTTGGGTTAAGATGAACCTTGTACTCATGTAATCTGTCAAAAATGCATCTCAACACAACTTGATGCCCTCTTCATGTTTTTTATTTTGTTAATATATCATCAACATAATCTTCCATGGTATCATGTAACATATCATGGAAGATGACAATCATTGCTCGTTGATAGGTGGCACTGGCATTTTTCAAGCTGAAAGGTATGACTTTATAAAAAAAGGTACCCCATGGTGTAGTAAATGCAATTTTATGTTGATCCCCTTCAGCAATACGTATTTTAATGTAACCATAAAATCCATCTATTAAGGAGAGAATTTCATGTCCTGTCGTAGAATCAATAATCATGTCTATATTTGGCAAGGGGAAGTCATCTTTGGGACAAGCCTTATTAATGTCTCGTAAGTTTGTGCATATCCTAACACCGGGGTTTTTTTTCTATGGGGACTATGTTAGATATCCATACCGAATAATCAATAGGTCGATAAAATAGGCTTCCTAGAGTTTCTCGAGTTTGACTTTGACAAGCAATGCTACTTTGGGATGCATTTTACGTAGTTTTATTTTACAAGATTTGCATCTAGATGCATCACAAGGTGGTGTACTTAAAGATATGGATCCATGATTGAAATTTACTTATAGTTCCATGTAAATATATCTTGGAATTCAATAATGAGTGTTGTTAATTCTATGCATTCTTGGTCGATAGACTAATGTCAAGTTGTAAAATTTTCATCCTGTCTGTTTGTTCCAATGTTTATGTCTTTAGTTTCTTCTACAAGAATTTTACATGTATCCTATTAGGAGAATGATGTTAATGGTTGATGTAGGTCATTGGTGTTGGGTGATTTGGGAAATTTGATACAATATTTTTATGTGTGATGTTGAGACTTTTATTGACTTGTTTGTTTGATAGGGTGGTGATGATATTTTAACTATGGGGAATTTTATGATTGTGCTTTTGATTTAAATTTATGAAGGTGAAGGATCTGAATATTTTATGTCTTTTCAAAAATAGGTTGATTCATCTCGATTGATTTTGAATCCTTTTCTATGGTTAGAAGTAGGGATTTGATCACGAGTTCCAAGGAATTCTTTCATGGCTTCATAATTTTGGAACATGTCCATGACAAAATGATGTGGTTGGCCATGGTCTATGAGAGTGGGATGTGTAATCTCAAAATTGATCACATTAATAGATAAATGTTCAAAGTAAAGATGTGTTTCAAGTGAATTCATCAAAAAGGATACGTGGAGACCGGTGTCCTTATCGAGTTGGTGTCATCAAACACCTTAAAACCCAAACAATGTTTACTATGATGTTGTGTACAATTGATTGGGTCTAAATGATCTTGTTCATTTGGAATGAGTTCTTTACCCTTCCATCGCATATTTTTCATTATTCGATGAGATTTGGTCAATTGAAGGGGCTCATAACAGGGATTAAAGTCATCATTATATAACTAAGATCCTGAAGAACTTAGAATATGTTTGTTTTCAAGACAATCAATTTTCTCCAAACTGACTTTCCCATTTGGTAAGTGTGATGGATTCTCAGATGTGGATTGTTAGGTTTGTCATAGTTGTGTGGGGATTTGTTGATGTTAAAGGAGTCTACCATATTTTGAAATTCATATTCATTGTATCCTTTGTCAATGATTTTAAATGTGTTGGATGGGGAAGAAATAGGTACCTCATGTGGTGGGGAATTAAATTTGGTAGTTTTATAAGATGAAGGGAATGGGTTATAATAAGAAGGGGGTGGATTAGAGGATAAAGTTTGGTTATTCGAAGGATAAGGTATCTTAATAGAAGAGATATGGCTAGATGAAGAAGGCTGGTTTGGAAAGGTAGAAGATGTTGTGGTGGAACAATAATCATTGCTGGAAGAAGAAGATTGACTAGTGGAAGAAGATGATTGATTAGTGGGAGGAGGACTAGTTGAAGATTGTTGATTAGCGAGTAAGATATTGGATTGCAAAATGTGGTCTAGTTAGAGGAAGATGGTTTTGAATCATTTTTAGGAGTCTATCGAATCGATGCATGTTTCATTAGGGATTACGTGAGGTGGAGAAAACTTATCTATTGATGGACAATAGTGATCATGTCGATACCATCTTTCGAGTAATTTATTATAATCAAAGGGTTGAGGATCCACACGTAGCGTAAATTCCTTGTCCAAAGGAGGAAATTTAATAGATTGGTGGAACGTTTATGGGACAAATTTCTTGGCATGAATCCATGGTCAACCGACAAGAATCTTATATACAACTTCTACATCCACCAAATGACATACTTGTTTCTAAGGTGATGGGTCCAACTTGGAGAGGTAATGTGATTGTTCCTTAAAAACTTCTTTCACTATTATCATACTCATGAATGGTTATGATATTGTTTTACAAAACATTTTCAGTGTAACCTAGACAATGTAAGAGTTATATGGAACATATATTCAATGCGGATCCATTGTTGATTAATATGCGCTTGATATTACAATGAGTTATATAACCCTTGACATATAAATAATGATTATTAGTGATGTTGAGATTAAGAAGGTCTGTGGCACCAAAGGATAAAATATAATTGGGAACCGTAAGATGTGAAATTAAAGCCTGGAATTATTGTGAACTAATATCCTCGGGGACATGAGCTGTATTCAATGTTTATATAAGGTTGCATTGTAGTGCGGGAGAAGAATTAAGTAATTCGATGATGGAAATTTTTGTTGTAGTATTCTCCAATTATTTTATAATATTGAATGATGGTGCAGGTTGTGGAGTGGAATTGGTGGAAAAATTAGATGGTGGATTAGGAGGTGGTGTAAGAGACAAAGTGGAATATTTTTGCTAGAGGCACGCACATTTTTATTTCTAGTGGTGATCGCATAGTCAGCTTTTGATCTTTATAGTTTCCATTATGTCTTGGTCATAGTCTATGGTCGAGATGATAGAGTCATACTCAACATTACTTAATGATTGAACCTTATCTTTTGAATTATTATCATTGTTAGGGAAGGGGTTTTTAACATGTTAATTTTATCATCAAGTGCATTTTTCTCAAAAGTATTATCAACTTCTATGTCTCCACACTCAATGACGCGTCTCGGGACATAATAGCAAGCGAGTTGCATGCATTGATCTCGTAGAGTGCCTTGTTATGCGATGGTAATCACAATATTCATTGTCCTTATACCAACTCAATTTGGGTTGTCCTTCTTTAAGGGTTTGATGATGGGATCTGTAATCATTTTGGCATTTTTCAAGTGATGAAAGACCCTAAATAGGATTTCTCCGAGAGGAGTGAACTATCTTCACTTGTCCCGAGAAGTATTTTCCTTTCTAGGGATTATAATTAGTTTTTTGGATTTTAATGTGTTGATCAGATTGTTGTGAACATTTCAAACATGGTAGGAATCAGTAATGCCATCGTTGACTATATTTTTGTTATGATTAAAGATTTTGGATTTTTCCTAGTTCTGAGGAGTGTCTCTATAAGGTTGGTCCCTAAAGGGTGCTTTAAGTAAGCCCTTGGAAATGAGGGATTTTTCTATTTGTGTTCCATTTTCAATGAATTCTTCTAAACTATTCAAAAAATGCATTTGCATGTGGAATGATAATTCGGCATTGAGATTTGGAACAAAATTGCTAACTAATTGTCTCTTGGGTATTGAGTAGGGAAATATTCCTGCACTTCCTCGCCATCGTTCTAAAAAGGAGGAAAAAATTTCATTGATCCTTTGTCTAATGTTACAGAGATCAAGCATGGTTATTTTTGAGTCTAAGTTGTTGGAAAAATATTTGAATTTTTTTTTCGATAATTATGCGAATGTCATGAGCAACCCTTTGTGAAGATGGAAAACCACCTAAAGCCTATCCTCCTAAACTTTGGGGAATAATCATAGAAGATACGTGTCATTAAAAGAAACTAATTGAAATTTCATGTAAAATTCCTTGACATGTTCACGGGGTCACCTTTGCTTTTGTATTTATCAAATTTTAGGATTTCAAAGGATGACGGAAATGGTAAGTGTGATATCTCAATATCAAATGGATTAGGATACGCTTTTTCAAAGTTAAATTATTTTTATTGTTTTTATAGTCCCTGAATTGTGTCTTTCATATGCTTCCATTCTTGTGTGAATGGAGAGGTAGGGGATGGGTTATCAAGAATGTCATGAGTATTAGGTTCTGGATTGGGGTATTTTAACCTTTCAACTCTAGCAGTTGCTTCCTCAAGTTTCTTTTTTAAGTCTTGGATTTTAGTGAATAATTCGTCGGCCAAAGATCTATTTGGATTGTTTGGTATTTCATTGTGATAACTTGATTCACTATTTTCAATAAGTTTGTTTAAATTTTTAGTCCCGAAGTCAAGGGGTAGTTTTACCCCCATGGCTAGGATGCATAATAGATATTCGTTTTTGTTTTTTTCTATCACCCTATTTACTTGTTCTTGTCATTCATTGGTGATTTCTTGTTACGTGACTTCTTCATCTTCATTTTCATGATTGTGACTACATGTGAATACCATGATGAGATAGGTGTGTGCCTGATTAAGCTGTAAAAAGTGGTTAGGAATTTTGAGCAGGCGTGATTAAATGAGAACTTGATTGCTTTGGATTTAGCTTGAATAAGCTCGTGATGAATGATAAGGAGAGTAACTCAAACAAGTTATCTCAATATGATTGTGATATAACTTGAGACAAGTTATAAGAAATTTCTTTCACGTTGTCTAGATTTGGATCGAACAAGCTCTAGATTGTTGATGGGAGAGTAAATCAAAAAGGTTAATCTCAATATGGTTGTGATATAACTTAAAATGAGTTATGAAAGGATTTTTATCAGCTATGATTTGGATAAATTTGATGGTTGAAAAACAAGTAGTGATATCAACACAAGTTTCCTAATCTCGGTTTGATATATCTTGAAAACATGCTATGGAGGATTGTCTAAAGTAAGCTAATGAAATTAGTGCAATGTTTTGGTCTTCATTGTTTGATTTCATGGATGTTTTGCTTCGTATTGAATTGGTTGATAAATGATTTTTTGGAAAAAACTAGGGTTTGAATTTTTATAATGAACACATTGATATTAACCAAGTTTGATGATAAAAATAATGCTAAACTATTTTGTTGACAATCAACCGTAAATCATGTGTATCAAAATTATTTGGCTCGGGAGGTAAATTCTTTTGGAATAATCATTGTTTCATGAAATCATATAAATATGTTATGTAATGATGAATGTAGGCTCTTATCACTCCAAAAATATGTGTCCTCTGATATACCCTAGTCCTGATATACCTAATTTTTTACAGGGGACAAAATTGATACGAGGAACCCTTAGAGCACTAGACGACACTCACCAATTCTTACTTTCCGCTTTGGAGTGAATGGCATCCAAAACAGGTTTTGTGAAAATGTTGAAGGTGATGGGAGCATGAACCCGTATGGTGTCCTTATAACTCCTCGAATATCTACAGGACGATGCCCAACTTTTCGTTGTTACCAATATTTGGGTGTGACTTGCATGCTTCTCATGATAGCATTACCTATAATTTAAGAGTAGGGGTGAGGTAAATACCGAATGCTATGATGAGACTATGTCTCAAAGTACAATACAGATGCTAATGTTATTGGTGCGTGGTATTCAACTCCACGTCATCGGTGTAGCTTTGGTGGTTATGAAATCCACCTCTACTACATGTAAAAACAAGAATGATGTGATTATACGAAAGGTTCTTTCCAACTTGAAATAACTTGTGGAAAATGACATGGCGTACCTGATAGTAATAAATAAAATTGTTTTTGGTTTTAGCAGCTTTTCTTTGAATGGTGGTAATTTTGTGGAATTATTTTGTTTTTTTGTGTTTTTGACAATATTCCAACAATGTCGTCCTACAAAAATAAATTAGTAGTTATCCTACAGACAAAATGTTAAAAAAGTGATTGTGGTTGTTTTTTATTTTGAGATCGCTCGAAGGTGTAGGAAAAAAGTATACACATCCAACAATCCATCAGAAATAGAGCTAATTTAAATTATTTTAATTAAGCTATAAAAGGCCCCACTAGTATGAAATTTTGATTTAAATTTGATGATTTGATTAGGGGTTCTACAATGTTAGAACAAAAATAAACAATTGTGACCATTTTTGATTTTCCAGATGACTCGAAGGCGTAGGAAAAGAGCATATGCAAAGACATTTAGAACAAACTTTGGTAAAAATGTTAATAATTATTACACTAACTCATGATTGTGAAATAACGATAATGATTATCTTCATAAAAAATAAAAATGACGAAAGAAGAGATTTAAAATGTTACCAAAAGTGACGTCGTGCAAGTTGGAATGTAAGGCATGTTTTTATTTTGTAGAGTCTTGGGAGGCTCTTGTTTGCAAAAGATGACTTGGAATGTGAACCTGATTATTTTGGCTAGATAGGTGGGAAAAGGTCTTTTACTTTTAAAATGGTCATGTAAGAAAATGATTAGTAGTTTTTACCAAAAATTTTCATCCACGGAAATCCATGAGTAGCTAGAGCAGGGGATGAACTTTCTTTCTGCAAGACACCAAGCACTATAGAGATCAAGGAGATGACATGCATCATAATATCATTGTTACTACAACCTACATATGCACCACAAAAAATTGCACAACAAGAGAACTTCCCATAGCGTGAAGGTTAACCAAAGAAGACCATAAGGCACAAAAAGGAGATAATAACAAATAATAATAAACAAACAATGGATAAAACCAAGGATTGGGAAATTAATGGTTACAGATCAAAAGTAACCAGGTGTGCTAGAATGTAAGCTAGGAAAAAATGCACTACCAACAAGGAAGTAAAATACTAACAATAATACCTCCTCCTTCGCGTTCCATGAAAACCTCAAAATGCGATAGGAAACATGGATTCAGCCCTGATTGCATGATATGTAGGTACTTTTCTCAAAATGTAACAAGGCCTTCATGCAACAATGATTCACTTACTTTGCACCAAATGGGTATAAGGGTTACAGATTTTGGTGCTACAAGATGAGGCTATTTGGGCATTAGGATGAGGTGGAAGTATGTTCTTTTACTCATAGGATGTAAGAACTTAGACACGGCATTCAAGATTATTCTTTGTCTCTTCGAGGGAGAGGTAAGACTATATTTATAGCTTGGGAATTGATTAACTTAAAGTAATTTAAGTAATCATGGTTTGAAAATGTGGGCAAGATTAGGTGAGTAGGGACTTTAATAATGGGTGCGGATTTGAATTGGATTTTTAATTCATAAGTAGAGGATTTTAGGTGAGTGGGGACCATGAAGAGTGGGTGAGGATTTGATTTTGAATTTTTATTTCAATAGTAAAAAAACATGGAGAATAATGACATGTGGTAAGGACTAGGTTATTTCTAGATTTGAAGTGGATAATTAATCAAATTATATTTGATTAATTCAAGTGTATTTTTTAAGAAATGAGATAGGGGAATTAATTTATTAAGGACATATGTGAAATTCAGGTATCTACAAGTATTGTTTGTAGTACACCTTCCACTCTAATCACTCATATATATACCCGTGATGGCCTTGTGGTCATGGCACACACTCCTAGTGATAATACTATACTTTTAATACTAGTTATTAACTTTCATATCTCTCCTCACATTTATTTACCATTAATAATTCTCGATGTATCTCTAGGTCTCATAATCATCCACATCATACTAATAAATCACGCAAGGTTCATACTACACACCACATATCTTGAGATTATTAGAGATCTAATTCACCTTCTCCATGATACAACTCCTTATGATACCTCATTCCTACATACACTATCCCACACATTGTGTTACACAACACTAGTCTCTCACCCCATGATCACATACTTCCTCTAGTCAAAATGTTAGATAGTGAGCCTTCAATCAACATACTCATCTGATAAATCATACGCTACTCACATAATAGGGGCATATAAATTTCTCCTCATTTACCAATGAAAAGCTTGATTTATAGGTTCAAATTGACTATCAAGTAGTGAAAACATACCATAACACTACTTTGAATACACACAAATGGAAAATATTGCTTTCCATATCTACTTACATAGTCTATATACATAAAAATATCTAAACATTTAAGTATCCCCCTCGGGAATTCTCGGATCACATTTCCATCACTTTAGAAAATACGTTTTCATCTATTTCCAAAATGGACCTAAAAATCCAAAAACATTCATATATGCTAAAAATCCAAAAACATTCAAATTTACTAAAAATTGGAAAACATTCAAATAAATAGAAAACATCAAAATAAAGTTGAGTTGCTCTTGCTTGGTTGTTTTACCGTACACTTATATTATTCATGTTACACATTACTTATCATGTTTATCTTGATACATAGTATGATACATCATTTTTCTATACACATGTGCATTTATATGGTATATTGAGTTGAATACAAGATACACACAAATTGTGACATGATGGAGGTTCTTAACACTACACTTTATCATTGCTTTCACACCTACAGGGGGAATTTGTTAGTGTATTTTCTCACATAAAGGTGATATTATTCCAATGTTTATTATTTTACTTTTTCTTACCACATTCTCGTCAAGACATACATTTTGTGATACTAATCATTACTCTAACATTTTAATGGATTATTCACTGTAATATCTATTTTTCAAGTCACTTCTAAGATGAGATCATTTTCATCCTATGTATTGTTTATTTGTTTGCATTTTTTCTCTTTGTTTTCACTTATTTATTGGCTATGCCATGTGTTACTTTATTTTTTCCTATTTTATTTTAGTGACTTAATTTTATTTTGAAATCCTAAGTGGTGTCCCATGTATGCAGCATATTATTTTCCATGATTGTTCTATTTGTGTGTCCTTGCATGCTTTTTCTTACATCTACTGTATCATTTTCATCTTGCTACTTATTAACAATTTTCCACTATTTCTATTATATTACTATGTATTCGCCATGGTATCCACCATCTAGAATCTCATAGTTCTCATGTAGGAATACTAAAACACATGTGCACATCAACTACAAGCCCTTTGTTTGGTCCATGCTCAAACTATTTAATCTCAAGGTGCCCCGAACAATGGGGCAACCATGGGGTGATATATTATCATCATTGAGGTGTACAATAATGAAACAAAATGACACAATATAGAATAAAATAGATCATAGGTAGAGAAAATGGATTATAAACAGAACTAGGTCAAAAAACATATAGGGACCAAAATGTATAACAAGGACCATTATATATGGACCCTATGGCCCACTCCATACAATTCCACTCTCTCGGGAAGATGTAATAATTGTCTTAGTTGGTACAGATTCTTAGGGTCTTTTATAAGCATTTTACTCAACTTCAATCAAAGAATACATGGTACATTTCATATTTTGGTGGAAACCTTTGGTATGTTAAAGCTAGTATTTCCTGTTACATTGTGTCATCATTTACAAATAAATTTCACGTTCATGTTTATTTATAGTGTCACTTGTCTATGGTTCTTGAGAATTTTCAAGGTGACAATCATCCTCATACTCTTGACTTCAAAATTATCATATTATTGTGAAGGAATGATGAGAAACTAGAACAATCCCCATAAATTTATCTTTAACATGTGGGGTATATTTTCTCTTCTTTCTACTCCACTGACACATTCCACTTGGGGACTAATCACCACAAAGTCATTCCAGCCAAATCCAACACAAATTTAAGAAAATATCCAAGGAAACAATAGTAGTAGTAATCTATACCACTCTCTCACAAAATAATAAGGTTTAAACTTTCCTTTCTTTTTATTTTTGACTATAGATATTGTCATTCTCACATCGAGTTCAAAATTTTCAGGTTTAATTTCAATTTCCTACACTATGAAAATTAACTAAACTATTTTCTTTGTATGTACTATAAGGAAATTAGATGTTACCTGCTCCATTATTATTTATATTGTTTTGATATTTACCGCATCTGTAAATATTATTCACTATTTTTTCTTACCAATTAGTTGATGCGATAAATCAATAACAATTTGTTATTTGTAAATTTTTAAGGTATGAGTGCTCTCGGTGAGTCATTTCACCCTAACCCTAATCGTTTTTGGCCTTCTAGGATTTGGTAGATGATGTATGTGGATATAGAGTTGGTTGGGGAATGGTCATGGTGTCTCATGCTTCTAAATCCTATGTGAATATGGTTTAAAGGTACCAATGGAGTTACACATACTCCTATTTATGAGAACTCTTTCTTGGATGGCAATGAGTGCATCCCTCTTGAGACCCTGAAGGAAATAATGGTGGTCGTATTTGTCAAAGGACTATAGCCCTATCTATTTTTTACACAAGTTCCATCACTAATGCATGAAATGCTATTTCCATGGATATTTTGGTTGTTGTTTTAGGAGGATCTCGTGCTTCAGCCCTTTCAATAAGGGACAAGAATATGGCTCAAGATTTGATGGCCAATAATTATGATGGCATTTTTATTTCTTTACGTTGCTCCAAGGGACATTTTGAGGGAGGGTTTTTCACTCACTGTAATCCGAGAATGACTCGGTCTTGGGCTTGAGGTCCCCCTACTCCTAGATCTAAAATTACATGGTACACCTATCCACGTTTCTCGAGCACTTGTTACTTTAGGATGATCGGAGAGTGCTCATCCTCCTACTAAAGTGTCCTTTAAGGATATGGAGTTGGGGGTAGGCGATAGAAAGAGGGGCTTACTAGTTTCTAAGAAAAATAAACCAATGGATTATGTCAATCTACCCCTTTTGTTAGTTTTGGTGAAGAGTTGATCCAATCATAAGATGGTTTAAAGAGGAATGGTTTGAATTACATATTCAACAACGTTTTCCAAGTTTTCTAGTGCTTCATGCCTAGATTTCACAGAAATGGGGTCCTTTTATGGAAGGTAGGCCGATATATTTCCTAGTGCTCGTGGTTTTTTCATTGTGGAATTTTCTAATGCTTTAGATAGGGATATAATTATTCATAAAGTTTGGGAATTTAAATCCCATATGCTTTTGATGAAACCCTAGTTCCCTTTATTTAACTTAGTTCTTTATTCTTTCCAAGTTAAACTAGATTGGATTTATCTACCATAATTTCCTCACCAATTTTTGTTAGATATCTACTTAAATGTTATTGGTATCACTTTAGGTAAATGTTTAAGTATGTATCCAAAAACCTAAAGTTTTGAGCATACAATGTATGGTATAATCTTTGTTGATATGGATACTTCTGTTGATTTTCCTGTCACTATTGAATTTAAAGTTGAGGATAGAACTTGGACTCAAAATCTTGATTATGAAGGATTCCCTTTTAGAGGACAAAAACCTTTCTCTTGGTCATTTAACATCAGATTGTCACTTGGTTAGAAAATAGGCTAAAGGTAGAAGTTCTTGGTGGAAGAAATCTAATCCTAGTCATCTAGTTGTGAATGATCCATAAGATTGTGAATCAGATTCTCAGAAATTGGTAGACCTAGAAGGGGAGGAAGTGTAAAAGTTAGAAAGGATGATATGAATGTCTTATCAGGATCCCATGACATTGTAAAACACATAGAAGTTTTGATTCTAATCCAAAATATTGAAAATATAAATCCAAATATGGAAGAGGAATGGAAAATTTTTAGTCATAAAAATAAAGTAACTACCCCCTAAAAAGGAAGCTAAGATCTATAGGGAAGGGGCCATGTGTATGAGATAGTTTGGTGGTTTTTATTTTTGTGTTGTTTTTTTGTCTTTTGTTGGTTGTTGGTGCCTTTGGTAGAGGCTGGTTTTTTTATATCCTCATTTTCTTATCTTTTTGTCCATAGTTTCTATGGGGTAGGCCCTTTAACCGTTCTTTATTGCTAATAAAAAAACAAGTTGTTATTTGTTATATAGTGGTTTTAACCACTCTCATATTTAGGAGAGTAACTTCTGATTTTATAGGAAACATCTTCCTATAAATATGTAATCTATTTTCATGTTTAATATACCAATATTATAAAGTTTTGTGTTAATTCCTATGTAAAAATTGTGTGTCTCCTTTATTTGGTATTAGAGAGATGAGATCTGTGTGAGAGTGTGTGAGGGGCATTGTTCATGCTTTACAATTGTCCCATCCGATGAGCATATCATTTTTTTTTTAGAATAGATACATAACTAGGTTTTCTATGATATTGTACACATGGATTTGAATTTATACATACCATATTCCTTCAGATTTATCACCATGAGAGTCCTTTTGGAATCTTTTTAGTCATGTGCATATTTATTTTTGGTATGAGAAAAGTCCTTGATAGAAGACTATATTTACCGGTCACCATTACATGGTGGATCAGAGGAGGTGTAGTGGGAATTCTTGTGTTCTAAGAAATGGAAAGGCATTGAAAGAAAGGGAAAAACACATAAATAGGAATTTACATGGTAGGCACTTATGATGGTAGTAACCTGAAATCGAAATGCACAACTAATAATAATAATATTCAAATCTATGTGATATATTTTTCTTTTGTGATAATTCTATAGTTCATAAACACATAGTAGTCTCAGCTTTTCTATAGACTAAGAACTACACGACTCTGTGCGGAACCGGTTTGACACTTTCGGTTTATTTGTATTGATGATATTTCTTTGCAAACCCATGCTCCGTCATTTTAGTGATTCATTCAATATCATCTCCAAATCGATTCAATCAAAAAATAAAGGAAAAT
This sequence comes from Taxus wallichiana var. yunnanensis, assembly GCA_018340775.1. NCBI lineage: Eukaryota > Viridiplantae > Streptophyta > Pinopsida > Cupressales > Taxaceae > Taxus > Taxus wallichiana. Next base: position 206,475,538 of record CM031240.1, read on the forward strand.
TATGCAGGACATTCATAGTAACAAATTCTTATAACTTCACTGTAGCAATTTAAAATCTCAACATAAAACTTGGCATGTATAACAAGAATTTCCTCTCAGTTACATCGAAATAAAGACATCTACATATTGGTCATCTATGCCTATTAAATGTGACCTCATGAGTAATTAGATATGTTTTTTGGTCTTTATTAAATCTCATTTAAACCAATCATCATTGTTGATTTTGTGTCAAAAAATACTCCTTTTTAATTATATTTGTTTCATTACATTTTAGAGTCACCACAACATGCAGTGTAAATTGATGTATGTATTTAATGGTGATATCAATAAGTTTTATTTGTCAAATACTCGTCATTTAAGTGTTTTATGTCCATCTACTTTTTATAAAAATTCATTTTCAATCAAGTAGGTGATTTTAGGAAATTCGTGTTAGAGTCAAAATTTTCAAAAAATGAAAAATGGATCACTTTTCAACAATTGGACCCATTTTCACTTGTACACAATGTCCATCTTCTAGGGATAAATTATAAAATGAGCTACATGATAAAATCAGGATGAGCTAGAATCATAAAATTAGAGGTTTGAGGTCGACCAACAACATTTCATTAATCACCCATGATGGGGATGCATATCAATTGTGGTGACATTTTTGTTGTGTGATTATTTACTTTCAAAAGATTTTTTTCATTGTTTTTTTGTAAAATTCTAGTTTTAATGTGCTTCATTTGTATTTTTCCTATTTGAATAAGTTGAAATTTCCCATTTATGGGGGAACATGATGCAATGTACCATTTCAAGTTTTCAGTTTTTGTGTATGAGCAACAAAATTCAATATATTTTCTTATCTTATTCCCGCAATGAGATACTGATGAAATTTAATGATAAAACCACAACATCATAATATTATGGTTGGCTATCAATTTTGAAAACCATCTTGAAGGTTTATTAGTTATCCTAAAAACACAACCATCTTTTTTCGTAGTTAATATTCCACCTGGATAAACTATCCAAAGTGGTTATTGGTATTGTCCTAAAACTATCCGTTGGTTGGTTGTTGGTTACCGACATTGAAAACAATTCATAGGTTTCGGTATTATCCTAAAAACCATCTAGATAGGGAATATTTTAAGTGTCCCTTCAGAAAAAATCCTTATAAAATATTTCACAAATATGTTAAAATTATATTTCACACGAATCGTGAATATAAATACATCATGACATCACTATTAAATGCTATCACATGGTATCTTTTTTATATTCTATCACTTGGTAACATAGTTTATGTTACCAGCCAAAAACATATAGGATGTGCTACCTATCTACAACATGTTATATGTTATCTGGTCAAGAGTAGCATTTTCTATGCTACCGGTCAAGTAAAATTTTCTATGCTATCATCCGATAGCATTTTCTATGCCATCGGTAAATAACATCCTATATGTTACTAGTCGATGCCATAGTATATGATACCATATGACATTATTCTATATGATACTAACTGACATCATACTATATAATGTTATCTAGTAGCATAAAATATGCTATCAGTTGGTAGCATTTTCTATGTTACCGATCGATAGCATCCTATATGTTGTTGGCCGATAACTTAAAAAATGCTACTAACTCATTGTATTTAGGTGAATTTTTGAATTCCTATTTCATAATAATTTTGAATTGACCCTTAAAATTGACTTGCACCCATATTATTTTTGCTAAAAATTTCCCAACAAAAAGTACCCTAAGAATTCGCCAATTTAAAATTTATAAAACTAAAATATTTGTGAATTAATGAATATCCGCCACTAAAACTTTCTCTTGTAGGAGTGGTAGAATCTTTGAGACATTGTCATTCCTCGTGAGTCACATACAAGAAAAGATCCAAAGTATGAATATTGACATATATGTATGAATTTAGTTCATTTGAATGTTTAGTATTAAATTCCTCAAGAGGATGCTCATCCATGACGAGGGATGTCTTCAAACCCTATAATAAGATAAATATGATACAAGATACAAAATACTCAATTTAAAAAAAAAAAACCTAATTGGTTAAGATCTTAAGGGATAGTGACCAATTGTATACTATCCTAATAAATTAGTTTCCAAGGGTAATTTCATAAATATCAAGAGTAATCATATCCAAAAAGATAAAAATGATAAAAATGAAACCAATTATTAATAATGAGAGGGAGAAGAAGAATTAGATGATATCCTTATTAATATGCTGATCTAGGATAGTATGATGAATAGAAATGAATGGAAATTATATGACATACCCTTACTATTGAAATAATGACATAACTTGCTAGATAGACCAGGGTGTATGGAATGTCCTAAAGCATACACTTGTTATGACCCTTTTTATAAATTTTAGTCCCTTTGTACTTTTATCCTTTCAGAACTTTTTGTTCATATTTATTTCTCATTATTTTAAATTTTTTTTGGAATATGGACACATGATATTGTATGATACTCATTATGCACCTAATTCAACATTTAAAAACATTATACATTATGATATTCCTACAAAAAAATCATTAGATGGGCTTTAGGAACCCCTATGTACCGTTGATGTCCCCACTACTTTAAAGAGGGATTAAGCATCATGTTGTTCTCGCCTATCATGCTATATCTATAATGTATGCAAGTAATTGCTAACCATAGTATAACAACAATTATATTTTACTTCATACTATCCCTAGCTTGACTTTACTTTGAAAATGATCATTTTGTAATTATAGACTCGATTTGGATGAATGCCATGGAATGGGTATGCAAATTATATGAAGCTCAAGTAGTATTGGAGTATCTTTTCCTATGTTTTTATCTTAGTATTTTAGCATTAGGTTGTTAGGTGCCAAGTATAATTTATTTCCACTCCTTAATGGGAGATGAATAATTTACTTATATATATGTTTAGGATATTCCAAATTTGTGAAGTTCTAACTTAAACAGTAGCAAATACATTCAAATTAAGAAAATAATCCTTAAAGAAAAATGAACAAAAGTGGCCAGGTTGGCCCATAGCATAAGAAAATATGGCCCTTTTTATCTTTTATGGTCCCAGATGCATGTGCAGGTGATCTCAAAGTTATAATTATAATGTATGATGGTATAGCATAATTTGATGGATTAATATAACCATTATGTGAACAAGTAGGTTTATGATATAAACAATAATGAGTGAGACATAGTTAGGGATAACCTAAATGTTCAAATTGAGTAAGTGTTGTTGTTGCTGAATCACAACACCCGAATGTATGCAACTTGATGGGTTGAAGCTCTCAATGTGATTGCATAACATGGATCTTTTCCCAAATTGTGTGACTTTTTGATTGGGAAAGATATATAAATGAAGGCCGATTACATTATTCCTCTATTTTGATGCGCACATCCAAACCGTAGAGGATATACTCTAACTTGCCAAGGAGATAGGGTTAAGAAGATTACCGAAAATTAAACATAAAATAAAAAAGGTGATGCAACAAAAGGAATGTTGAACATTTTCTTTTCCATTAAACACAAACAATTAAAAATGTAAAACAACCACCATGCACAAAAAAACCAGGATTGCAATGAGAGATCAAGAATATGCAATGAATATAAGAAAGGGTTGAAACTAATCCATAGAATTTTATTATCACTCCAAAGATGATACAACGCATTAAAATGGCCAAGAGGAAAGATTTCACGTACAATTTAGATGGGAGGTTTGAACTCCACAAGATTAATTACAAATAAGAGAAGAAGGGAATGTACAAAAAAATTATCCAACATTAAAAAAAAGCACCTCATTACAATATATATGAAGAATGCGAGAAGGAAGAGATCATAATTCAAATTCTTGCTTTAACCACCATAAAAAAATTGAATTCACCTGCAACAATGATGGGTTCTACTGCAAAACCCATGCCTCCATGTACTATGTCTTGTTGGGCAAGAAAGGAAGCCCATACTTCATCATTGTGGTAGGTGAGAAACTTGGAACATCCTAAAAAATTACGGAATATTTTTCTTTATTTTGAATAACTTAGTCTAACTTAAATTAATTGTAGTCGCATAGAGGAGAATATAGGATTTCCAAAAGGTCCTTTCTTGTGCAAATCTAAGCTCCCAGTCAAAAGTTATGGCCATCTGAAGATCGAGGTGCCATACTGCATTAATGGCAAATTGTTGGCTCTATTTCTCTGAAGTTTCTAAAATTTCTTACAACCTCAAAATCTCAAAAATTTAGACTTTCTGGACATTTTGACTTTAGATTTTTTATTACTTGTTCATCTTCTTGGGCATGCAAAAATTTCAAAAACTCAAACCTCGAAAGTCCAAAATTTCAAACTTTCAAAATTCCATAACTTCTCATTTCAGAGTTTTATTCATTGTTCATCGATTGAGTGCTTGAGAGTTTGAAACTCTAAAACCGAAAGTCTTAAACTTTAGAATTTCAAAACTTTTCATTTCAGACTTTTTTCCCTTTCGAATTTTTCTCCTTTGGACTTCTTCTCCTTTTGGACTTTTTCCTTTTCGATTTCATACTTTTTCTCCTTTTAGAAATTTTCTCCTTTTAGAATTTATTTCGTTTCAGAATTTTTCCCACTCATGCTCACAGAGATCTCCAAAACCAAAACTCTGAAAGTCCAAATTTCATACTTTATCGATTACTTTTCGCCCTGCTTTTTCTCTAAAATTCGAATGCTAAAAATCCAAAATTTCGTGCCCGGTTCCCATTATTTTCCTATTCAAGGTCATGTTTTTTCAATTTTTCCTAAGGGGTGAAATTGGATAAGTTTAGGATAGTGTATGACAGTTGTACAATTTGTGTTGTTGTAAGAAATGAATTACCGAAATGAGTTTTTACATAGGGTAATCAAAAGTAATAAGCATATGAGAAGTTGGTATAGTGATAATAATACCAATCAAATCATCCTTGATAGATGACCATAATTTGGAGGATGAGGCATAACATGATGAACATAATTCAATTTTTAATTGAACTTTAACCCATTTTTGAAAATATAATTATAACTTTGAAACTTAAAAATTTACTAATAAAGGAAAAGAGAGGAAAGCATGGAAAGAGTACATGTGTTTTATTTTTCTCAAGAATAATTTCTAGCATTTTTGGCACTTGGGGATATGTAAAATCCCCAAGTACTTTCAACAATATAAAGCCCATAACAAAAAATTGACCAAACACATATAAGTGACTTAACATGTATTTTTAATAGCTTAATAATACTAAGGCGGAGTGTATCCATACTTTACTTGAATTTTTTAGGTTTTTGAATTATTTTTAAAGATTTATTTACTAATCATATTTTATAGTATTTTTGGCGACCAAGTAGTACACAATTATATGTGCATTATAACTAACATAATTAAGCATTAGGGGTTATCATTCCCAAATTTATTTAAATGAGATGCCATAGTTATAAGGGAGTTAGGTGTCACTTGACATAACACTAAAATAAAAGGTATCATAATACTTTCTAGTCATCCTAAAATGTTGTTCAAATAGAGATATGAGTTTTAAGTATTGTTCGTCACCCCAAAAATCCTATGGAAAGAGTCCTAAGGGTTTTATAATTTTTCCATTACCATGGAAATATTCTTCCCATAAACCACACCACTACTGAGACATAACTAGGTCCAATTGAAAATTAATAAAAATTTAAAATGGAATAACTTCTCTTATGCTACCATAGTGTGATGTGTCATGAGTATAAAACATAAAATTTTTAATATTTCAAAAGGATAAAAAGACCCATTATTGTTATTTGATTCTTCCCTTCAGGAGAAATCGACTAAACATGACCTTGCGCACATAACATATCGGGATCAATTCGACCATGGGAGCTCACATTTCAAGCTCAAGCCAAGCAAGTTCAAGTGACATGGAATAATTTAGATTTAGCGGGAAAAATTCTTAATTCGGTGGGCTCAAAATCTCTAAAGGACATCAATTTCTTAAATTCAAACTTCACACAATTAGGTGTTTTGGAGTTGTGATGAGGTTAAAGCAATGAACAATGACATGCGGGAGGAAACACAAAGTCTAAAATTCAAACTTTGGGCTTTTGGTATTTCAATGATATATGAAAACCAGATGGATAAACAAACCCAAAACTTGAACCCCAAACCCTTGAAACCGGAAACCCCAAAACCCAAACCCCTAAAATCCCAAAACCTGAAAGATCCAAACCCCGAAAACAAAAAGGTATGAAACCTTATGTATGAATTTTGGACTTCATGGTTTCCGAATTTTGGAACTTTGAAGCTCTAGTGCACACAAATCGTGACTTGAATTCTAAAACCCGAAGTCTAAATTTCATACTTCAGGGTTTTAGCATTTCAGAAGTTTCACAAGCTTGCAACATGAGTAATGACATCGATTTGTAATCCTCAAAGTCCAAATTTTTAGATTTTAGAGGGTACGATGTCAGTTCAAAGTGTGAAAAGGTAAATTAACCATTGGCATTTATTGCATTATGGAGCCCTCATCTTTATATGGCCATAACGTTTTACTAGGAGATTGGATTTGGACAAAATAGGACTTTTTGGAAAGCTCTTAGTCCATAATTTTAGAGGAATGTTTCCACGTTTGTCACCTACCAAAATGATGAATGTATGGGTTTCCTTTCTTCCCTAACAAGGAAAAGTACATGGAGGTATGGGTTTTCGAGTGGCAAACATCATTGTTGTAGGTGATTTTAATGCATTTTTGTTGGTTGAAGAAATATTTTGAATTCCTTCTCTCTCCCTTTCTCTCATTCTTCCTATATATTGTAAGGAGGGTCTCATTTCAAAATTTAGGACACCTTGTATATGCCCCTCCCTTATTCTTCTTGTTTGTAAGATATTTTATGGAGATTCCAAACCTCCCTACTAGACATTGTAATGTAAATATGTGCCTTTGATCTTGAGTGTGGTGTATTGTATAAGTTTTGGGATCAATCTAAATAGATTCGTGGATGCCCTAAATAACCTTTTACAATTTTTTGTAGATCTTCGGGTATTTCATCATATGCAAATTATTGGGAACCGATATGTTTTCTTTGCATGATTTTATTTGTGTTGTGTTTATTGTGTAGGTTGTCTAACACTCCTTAGTGCATCATGTTCCCTTAGCATAGGTTTTAATTTTCATGCATTTTATCTATCTTTGTCTCCTTGGAAACATTACTTTACGTCTAGATCTGCAACTCTTTGCACTTTGGATTAGTTAGCACTATGATAGGATAGGAAGATGGCCTTCTTATTAGGGTTATTGATGCAAAGTCCCACACTTTAAGGTAACTCCATGTTTGATGAATTACATTCACTGCCCACCATTCACTTACTAGCAATCATGGGTACTATGATTTTGCCATAAAATTACATTAAATCTTTTTGGAAACCATCAAAAAGTTATAAAGTGTCAAAATTAAATGAAGTAGTTAAACCCCAACATTTTGTAATAAAATGTAATAGCATCTGCTATACTATGCCAAATGAATTTGATCCTATATCATCAATATATATACTTGTTTGTTAGATTTTATGCATCATAAAATCTACTTAAAAGTTGCACTAGTATAAAAAAATTCATCTTGACTGCAATGTTTATTATTTTTTCCCATGTGTGCAATTAGTTCCTCTTACATATTTTTCATGTTCCTTAGTATGTATACCTTATCCCATTATGTTCCTTAATTATAATTTATTTATGCACCTAATGTGAATATGTATGTTTATAATAAACATCATTGAATTTCCTCTCTTATGACGTGAGTGATATGAATAAAGATAGTTATTTTCTCATAGTAAATCATGTCTATCCATTTCAAATGTATCGATATTCACCGTTGTATCGGGTAAAGGGATAGCCTAGGTGACCAACATTGATATCCTAATCCTGTAAGAGTTTCAAGGTAGAAAAAACCACACAAAGATATATCAACAATAAATAATGAAATAATAAATTTCAAATATGTTAGTAATAACAATAACCTAAGAGGATACATGTATGGTACACAAAACTATCTTACACATAAAAAGGATGAGAAAAATACAATATAATATGTAAATGTGGGATAGCAAATCATTTTAGTGTCTTAAAGAAAACTATAACAAAGGACATAGGCCACACCCATGATGCAAATTATACAATTAATTAATAAAGTGAATAAAATAGAAGATACTATCTCTAAGACACACGATCAAGAGAAGCTAGTCTTATAAATGCCACATGTGTTATCTCTATTAATTATGAAATATAACAAAATGTAAAAATTTGAGCATAAAGAGGAAGTGAAAGTAATTTTTTGAAAAAAGTATGTGAGTAGTGTATATAAGATGCCATGAGATTGGAAAGGACACTGTGCAAAGGGATATGCTAGCACCTTTCATCATGTAGAATCATATTTTTATCATGCATTAATTTCAGGATAACTCATGTCTATGCATGTGTAATGAGTATATATAAAACATATTATCCATCAAAGAATTAAGAAAAAAATAACATATAAAGTGAAAATCAAAATAATCAAGTCATATGTAAGTCCTATTTTTATATTTTGAAAATATTTGAATGTTTATGTGTTTATTAGATTACTTTAATGTTTTTTTCATTTTGAGAATATTTGAATAAAAATAAAATATTAACGAAAAAAACTACCCCATTATAGGGTTAGGAGGGTGAGAATAAAATCCTATAGACACGAGAGGTTTGAGCCTTAAAATTACATAGCATACAAAAAGAATATGAAGTATTTATTGAAGAAGAGACTTCAAAAGGTTCATATAATACTCAACTTCATGAGTGTTTATTTTATTAAAATCGAAAATAAAGTGATATATGAGGCTAAAAAAGTAACGATTTATTTATAGAATAATAAAAAACATTAGAATCATCTAAAGGATTTTGAACAATTATAAGATGTACAAATATTACAAGCCATAGGAATAAATATTGTAATAGGTTGATGAAAGATGTTGTCTCCTAAATATTTGGGCATAATAGATGTAGAAATATTAGGTGTGTCCATAAGAGAGGAAAAATACTCAATTAGAACCCTAATAGAAGGAAATGATATATGCTTATATCCTAAAAATCTATGTGTAATATTTATTATGTAATGATCTAAGAAATTTTATAGGTGGAATATTAAAAAAATTAGTACACATTAATCATAAAATCTAAAATAAATTTATTAATACTTTGCACTATGATAAAATGATACATTGATTTATCAAAGAAATAAAGGGATGAATACTTAATTATGAAAAGTTTCGTAGGATTGAACTACATGAGTACACTTTGTGAACATGCTTATTTGAATATCAATACAAAAGATACTTATATATTTATTTAAAAATAAACAAAAACAATAAAAATAAATAAACAACCAAGAAATTAAAGAGCACATGAAAGTAGAGAATTAATACAAATAAATAGGTAATCTTCTTCATTATTTCGCATTACCTATGATTAATTTTTTTATGGTTTTCTTACTTGTGAATGTAATTTGATAATGAACTTTAAATTTGACACCTTCTTCCTTAACAAACATTTAAATGATTACACATGATTTATTATTTTATGGTATCCTTGATTGTCAATATAATATGATCATGGAATTTAGATTTGTTTCCTTTTCATTATTTTTTAAAGTTAATGCTAAGATTTGGTATTTTTATCTCATAGTTTTTACTACGACTTTCCAACTATTCTCATTTGATTAATAACTTATAATACAATATTAAAATTTAATATGTAAAATGTATAAAATAATTATTTCTAAAGATAACAAAAAATTTACGACTAAATGAACAAAAAACAATATAAATATCCAACAAATATAAACAAATGGTTTTTATAGTGAATTTCAAACCCATTTACTTTTTTTGCATTTCAAATATGTGTTGAAAAAATGGTTTTATAGTGCACATGATTATTCTTGAAAAAATAAACATAATATTAAATATTAATCCTACATTTATTAATTAATTAAAAATGAAAATTTTGTTGATATTTTATCCTTTCTCCATTATATATGATTCATACAATTATTTTATTTTCTTCCTATGAATGTAGCTAGAATTGTGCATTAACTTCCCATATTGGTTGGGAATTTTAAAGGTAGATAGATAAAATGTCATAAAGTTTGCTATTGATGTTTGTTAGGCTTAATTAACGCTCACTCCCTCATGTAACAAAAACTTCAGAATATTGGGAATTTACCATTCTATTTTATCTTGAATTTGTTGCTAATTCATCCATAAATATATATGGACACACATAACTTTAGTCAGCTACAACCATGTATTGAAAAAATGAACTTCTTAATTTCCTTCAAATGATAAAACAATTTGTGAAGAATTCAAATAAATGGGTATATTTTGTTTGAAAACACATTCACTAAGAGAGGAGGGATTAAACAGTTGATTCTTGGAAAAAAATCTAATACTTAAAATACTTAGCACACCATTCAATTGTTAATCATCTTTTGTAATGAGAGAATAAGGACATTCAAGAAAAGGATCACAATACGCAAGCACATATTGATACACTGTTTAATGTGGGAAACCCTTAAATGGAAAATAACCCACAGAAATAGTTCCACTAGTGTGGAAAAATTATCCTATAGACATTACAAGAATTTCACTTGTTCAACATCCAATCAAATTAAATCTACAACTCAAAAATCGAACGAAGCTTCTACTTGACATTTAGCAAGTTCCTACTTGAATGGAAGCTCCAACTCCCAACAATTTTGTCAAGATTCTACTTGACCTTTTGTAAGCTATAACTTATGAGGAAGAAATAAATCCCTAATATGCTAAGAATCCAATTATAATTTTAATATATTTTTGTCACATTTACTTAATTTTCTGATACAAAAAATTGTGATATCATATTCTGTTCTTATCTCTTCTCTCTCTTACACCTCTTTCATCATATAACCTCTCATCACATCATCGAGATGGAACTAGAGTCCTTAAGGCCTCATTCACTCACACACTTTTTCAATCATTCTTATAAAACATGAAATCAGTTGACACATCTCACACTCAGCTCATACATGTATACTTTAAAAAAAGATATAGATTTGAGAGTATTCACATGTTTCTTGATTTTCCTTCTTTCTAGGTCTTTCACCTACTTCAAAGCATCGTCATTAAAGTATAATTCCCATGCACTCTAACACACAAAAATACATGTGAATAAAACCTCCGCCACTTCACATCCATTACACATTCATCCCTTCATCTTTCGAGCATTCAAATCGTATAAAAGTGTGAATGGCATCATCTAAGACTAATGATGCAAAGCCATCATTATAATTGCATAGGTGTCAGTTTCAGATAAAAAATTTACATGAATATATCATGGTAGTTATACCATTTATTAGGATCCCCAAATCGCTCCTTGTTTATCTCGCACTTATGACAAAACTAAATATATTCCTCTTATAACCTGAAATAAGACATGTTCTTGTCTAAAGATCATTCCTTTTATCTTCTTATTTACAATGTACCATTATTTATAGTCTACCAAACTAGGAAATGAAGAAATTACCATGAAGTTTTTCATGATTTATAAAACTCCTATCCTTATTTTATATATACTTGAAAACCCTCGCAACTCAAAGATTCACTGACAAACATTAGTTACAACTCAAAAGCTTCATTAGGACTATGCTCCTGAAAAATGTAGTTTTACACTTTGATGCATGGAGAAAACTCTATAATTATGTCATTCAACAAAAACAATATTTAAGAATCTATAATATGTCCAATAAATCATCACAAGCATGTGATACTTCATATAAAGGAACAAGAGTTCATTTCTTCTTTTCCTCTTACTGGACTTTCACAGTCATAGAGGATAAAAAAATAGTCACAAGTATGATCAATCACACTTGATGCATGAAATTTCAAAACCATCTAGACATTTTAGAGTTTATTTTATGATCTAGAGATCATCTTCAAGGTCAAGGATAAGTAATATCATCTTCATTCTCTTCAAAAACTCGATTAAAATAAAGGTACTAGTTGATTTGCATGCCAAAAAAATAGTGTTAATAGATTTAGCATGTTCATTCACTTATTTAAATTTTCATGACTTACGAATCACATTTATAGAAATATATAGGTCTTTTGAAACTCACCAAGTCCATGCCATACTTCATTTTAATGCATAGGACTTAGATGCACTGATTGTAAGAGGCTAAGAACTCAAGATTTAAGACACTAAAAAGTAGCTTTTACTTGGATGGCTTCAGTAACTCCAAAATTCACCTTCATGGAAATAAATGTATGGGAAAATTCATATGGGATGTATAATCCATCTAAAAAAATTCACATGCATCATTTATAAGGATAAAAGTACATTTACTCTCTTTTTCTCTAACCTTCTTCACATAACAACTCGATGTATTTGGTCCATTAAACTAGACCTTAGAAATATTCATTGTATCAATATATGCTAGTAAAAAGTCACATTAGATCTCTACCAACGTTAAATGTTCATATCATGTCTCCATAACAAGTATTCACATTAGGTGTCTCTCAAACATGATAACTAGTGTTTACTTTTTTACTCCTTTAGTAGTAGGCCACCTATATTAACATGATTCATACAAATTTTGCACTATACTATTGTCATGCTAAATTTATAGCATATAAAATTTAAATTTTGGCCATGAAAAAAAGATGACACTCAAAAATCCATTAACCGAGTAATGTTATCCTTCCATCTAATCAATCTCTAAATATGTAAACCCCATCATGGCAGAGTAGAGGCACGCGAAAACTAGATTTTAAAAGTATTTTTCATGTGCAGGCATTCTCATGAGAATAATTCATAATCTTAGTATGATTCACCTAAACGGAATTACTCGTGGAGTCCTAAAAAGGCATAGTTTCGACTTATTACACCTATATATTATTGCTCGGGATGTCTCAAGAAATTTTGATGCCTCTACGTATTGTATGAAAGAGTTGTGAAACTATCCAATGAAATTTAGAAAGGTTCTAGAAGAAAATATGTGTTTAGGAACAAGTTGTGTGAAATTAGGTCATTGGGAGTATGGTATTGGGAAACACATGTCCTGAAAAATCTATTAACCTTGTTCAAATATTTTTTAGAGCTCCGTGAACATTCGTAATCTCATATCCTAGGAATTGGAGATTTGAAAGGTCCTAATTCTTGTTGAAATCATCAAGGAAATGTGTTAGGAACATTAAGAGCTGAAAACTTGTCTTTTAGTGTGACACAAAGGTCTTGATACAATTAATAACTAGTTCAAAGAGTTTAAGGTTTATCGTGAATATTTGAGAGCCTAAAAAATCTCTAATTAAATTATATTCAATATTTTGATGACCCATAAGATTTGATAGTTTGTGGTGATCATAAACTCTTCCTATCACTCATTTTATAAGCGTGCACCTTTAGTTGAAAGTTAAAGTATGGGTAAAAGATGATGAATAATTCATTATCAAGACATATATATTCCCATTGGATTCATTGGCCATTATTCATAAACGATATTATCTTGGATGATCAATTTTCATTTAAAATTTCTCCTGAAATGGCGAAAACAAGTTCTTAGTGAAACTGTGAACTACTGACGTGCGAAAACAACCCATTGTTGATGCATGACTAGAAGAATTTGTAGAATCATGAAAAAACACCAACTCTTGATGACCAAAAATAACTCACGATACATTAAAGCAACATTTTTGATGCCTAAAATAATTTTTGTAGCCCAAAGAAAATTTCCCAGCATCTGCAAGTTGTTGATGTGTGACAAGGAGGATTCTTGATGCATGATAGTGAGGATTCGTGATGCACAACAATGAGGATTCTTGACACGTGACAATGAGGGGTTCTGAAATGTGATACAAAACCTAGGCAAAAAAATTGTTGACTTGCAACATCAAAATGAAATGTTTTCATGTGATGGAAGTGAAGATGCTATCGTGTGACATGGAAAATGAGGTCATTTTTTCAAGAATATTTTTGTGACCAAGTCTAATGTCACATGTTAGGAATATGATGTCATGCATAGAGGTAATTTTTGGAAGCACGAAAAACAATTTCATGTATCAAAGAGATTTTGACCAACCAGAGATGATGTGATCAAGAGATGTAGGAAGATGAAAGGTCACAGGTGACGAAGGAACAACAAAGGTCGCGAAAGGAACATAAAAGGTCAACAATCATGAGGGAAGGTGAAAGATCATGTTGGGGAGATGAAAAATAATATTTCCACTATAATTATGAAATGGCACGCCCATTTCAAAGGATGGTTAATGATTGTTTTCTAGCTCTTATTATCTTTTTATGAGAAACTACCTCCATTTATTATGTTCCCTATATACTAAAGTTCTATCTCCATTTCAAATTGTACTTTGGGAGCATTGTGAATTATGTCACATGAGGCAATGAGACTTTATGATTCCATGTTGATTGTTCCTCTTTCTTTGCAAATGGTTTCTTCTGATTGATTGCAAGTGAAATGTTCTTATTTTGATGCAATAAACTTTGTTCATATTTTTTTGGTTGAAATCATTTTCTCATTTCCCTTTCCTATCTCCTCCACTAATAAATTATCTTCTCTTATATTTAATATAAACAATTTTCACAAGTTTACGTAAGTATTCATGTGTGACCTTTGGTCTTTGAGCCACCCCGAAAATTAGTATAGATTGTTTTCATTTCCTTGTTTTCAATAAATGGAGCTACCCCATTCAAGAAGAGGGACTTGATCATGTGCATTGTTGGTGAGAACTCACTAATTTTCCCACTCAAAAAATTATTTTGATAACATGGTTTGGTGCTCACCATTTGGTAGATTTAGTATATGTGCACCCAATTTTGATTCCAAAAATTCCAAAAATTGTATATACCAAAAATATGAAAAAATCTAAAATTTGAAAATTCATTGAACCTTATGTCCTCTACTGATGGATATTCCTAGTAATCCCCAGCCTTGAGTCCTAAGATTTGTTTCATATACAAAAATATATTGTATAAAATTTAGTTGAAACTATTTGGAATAATAGAGAAAGATTTTCTCATTACTTCATTGCTACAAGAGTTCTATATTATGAAGAAGAACATGAAGAATCCTTGGAAAGAGTGAGGAAATTCAAAAACTAGTAGAGGATAGCATAGAGGAGTCTTATCTAAATTTCACATTCAAGCTGGCTGACAGAAGGTATACAAGATCTTCAAGAGCTAGTGGTGTGTTTGATCCCAACTTCGAGGAATAGTTGCAAGCTGATTTTCAGACTTCCTATCAATCAAATTGGAAGAATGAAATGTCATCATTTCTCCCCATAATTTGATGCCACTTCTTCTTTTGATTCACCTAGTGAGGGATTTTGAGTTGAACTGTTATCACCGAATCAAAACACCCTCATATTTTCACAAGTGTGTGTTCTTGAGTTCACAATGTGACTGGGTAACATGGTTACTATCTCCAAGTTGTGGGACTTGCTACTTGAGATATACCTCCAAAGAAAGATGGTTCTTACTCCTAAACTTCATTCCACAATCTACTCTAATTTAGGAAAACTATTTTATCCTAATCTAACTTTCTAAGGGACCCTAGAGAGACCTGGAGAAAATGCATGAAAGTAAAGCCTATACTAACATTGGTGATACACTAGAAAGGGAGGGAATGAGAATAGCTCTCTAATTTGTGAAAATGGAAGTGAAGTGCATAATGAAGAGGGTGAAAATAGTTCTCTCAGAGCCTAGAAAATGCATTAAGAACAATATTTCATATAAACATAATGATAATGAATCCTTGTAAGAGCATAAAGTACACAAAATAGACCTGCAAGTGAAATAAAAAGACAAGAAGAATGCAATAAACACAGACTACATAGAGAATATCCACAAATTTACATTTATTTCTTCATTGACATGCTACTGCTCATTTACAAAGCAAGAGAAAGGCCTAGATCAACATGAAAAAATTCACTACAAGGGCTTGCATCACATTGGCTAAAAAAAAATAAATGTAATTTTTCTACTCAAAACCACCCCCTTACAATAAGCCCAACACTCTAATTTATAGAATTCTCGAGAGGAGAGAGAGAGGGAGAAATGAAAATCTCGACATTTTACTTGAAAACTTGAAAGAGGTAATAAATGAATTGAAATGATGGTATGTTACTTGAAAAAGACTCCCATACTATCCCATAACTTGCAGAGGAAAATATATGCCCATGTTTCATTAAATGATATCAAAACCACTAATAAAATCACTATTCTAAACCTGACCATGTTTTCAAAAAAATATGCATCAAAACTTCATCAATTTTTGGATTTCTTGATTGTTGTGTGTCGATTGGAATCAAGATTCAAACGAGACCAATTTTGTGAAAATTCATTCTGAAATACAAAAGTTATGGTCTTCTGAGTGTGAGCAGATATTTTGGGTTTTCCAGGGATTTCTTTCATTTGAAGGGACTAAGCATTTAACCTTGTAGAGCTATAACATGTTGTACCCTTTCCAAAAAGTCACATTTTGTGAAAATCAGAGCTCTAGGTCAAACTTATGCCCGTTATAACTTCGGGGGTCGCATTAGACCACTTCCCTTTGTATTGTGGCAATTTCAAGTTTTCGGGGAACTCATTTCCCCATGGTAGTTGGACTACGTAGGCCTCCTTTCTCTGCATTTCACGATTTAGGATTTCCTATCCTCATGCATCTATCGTTTACTAGGCTTGGTGGGCTGTTAACTCTTGACATATCCGCACCTTACACTCCGTGACTATTTAAGCTTTTTGGGGCCTAAGTGTCCTAGACATATTTTTCTTTCTTAACCACATTGCCCTTGGTTGGGGCTATTTCAGATTTTTGGGGCCCGAATTTTCCAAAAATATTTTTCTGCCTAAACTACATTCACATGGTTGTAACCAAATCAGATTCTCAAAGTGTTTCGTGTACTTTTTTGTCCTAGTAGTCCGTGGACCACACAGGACATTTTTATCCACTTTTACAACATTCCACTGGCTCTTTAGTATTTTAGGCCAAAATTTTGGTACGAAAAATCCTAGTACAACTCGCATTGGTTCCATTCGCAACCCCCAGACCGATTTTCACTAAAATATGCCCTTGACTTCATTCTTTCATTTTTTTGTAAATTTTCACTATCTCCTTGGATTTTTATTTGGATAGGGAAGTTAGAGAAAAGCCAAGGGATCCCTCAAAACCTGATTTTGGGCCTTGAACCATTTCTTCTTGCTCAAGCCTAAATAAATTGTGCAAGTTATTAAAATTACCTTAGGGGTGAATTTTTTATAATAGAACCTTTAAAGTATGTTCCTCCATGAGAGGATATTATCAAGAAGTGCTTGAAAGAATTAAAGTCGTTCGCAAGGATTTGAAGAAGAAGAAGAATCCTAAGAAGAAGCTGCGAATGCCTCAACAAGCACCATTTCCCCGGGACAAAATAGAGGCCCCTTAACTCACATCCCACCTCTCCGCATTACCTATCTAGGAG
Source organism: Taxus wallichiana var. yunnanensis (assembly GCA_018340775.1). Lineage (NCBI taxonomy): Eukaryota > Viridiplantae > Streptophyta > Pinopsida > Cupressales > Taxaceae > Taxus > Taxus wallichiana. The sequence continues at coordinate 206,493,040 of CM031240.1, forward strand.
TCAATAAATAATTTTCCTAAGTTTCATAGGGATGGAAAGAAACATTCGAGATGACCTTATCACAACCTTCATCATGGCTTTTGGAGTACTAATATTTGGATATGAAGATATATTATACTACTTTTTTAAAAATCTTTGCAAGATGTTGCAACATATCGGTTCTACCACTTTCCTACCAGTACGTAACTAACTAGAATGACATGAAGACCTTGTTTGAAACAAGATTCAAACTTGTAGAAGATACTCATGCATTGTTGGTTTGGTTGTCTCGAGATGAAAAAATAACCTTACAAACAAATGATGAAATTCATGGAAAAATTCAATAAGATTAATTACAAGACTCCTAAATCGGTCCAACCTACTGAGGAAAACAAGATAAGTTTTCTCACAAGTTCCCAACTTCTTGGGGTGAGTTATATGCTAAGAAGAACTCACCCATCAAATTCAGATAAAGCACCAAAACCTGAAATTGAAGTGGAAGATGATTTTATCATGTCGTGAAAAATTAAAAAAGGTCAAAGTAAAGGGAAGGAAATAAGCTCAAACACAGTACCACAGATTCATTAATTAAGAAATTGAAAAAGATGTCTTATCTCTAAAGAATAAATTGGCTCAAGTTTCTGTGAATAAAGAGGTGCCTAAGAAGAAATTTCAAAATAGACAAAGGATCAACCCACCGCCTCAAATACTTTGGCTAGAGGCTCCCCCTACCAATGCATCTTGTGATACACAGGGTGATGATGAGGATGAGATCACTAAACAAGATGATGATGATGAAGAAGAATATGGGATTGGAATTGAAGAAGTCAATGATGTTAAGATTGGTTATTTCATGTACTCATCCAGAGATGAAAGTGAATAATGTGACGCACCAATTTTCTCTTACGTGTTTTTAATCATTTTGAATCAAATAAGCAAAGTCCTTTTGTTGTTACTCTAAAAATAAGAAAGACACAGATTATCCTATGGAAACTCCATATAATAAAATAATGAACAAAGGATTTGTACTTCCTCCTTATGTGGGATCTATTAAATAAAAATCAGACCTTTTGGTAGCCAAGAGGACTACCAATGAAACAAGTAATTATACTATGTTTACATGTGTAAAATAATCTTCTTTTAAGGTTTATAGTGTTACTTCAAAAATGTTAAATGTGTCAAGAAAATCTTATGAGGTACCTAATAAGCCTGCAGTAGCTTCTAAATCTACCTTTGCTACCAAAATAACCCCTTCTCCAAAATTACTATCTTCTTCAAAAGCTTCCACCACCTCATATACGTTTGATTCATCCTCTTTTGATATAATAAACCATGTAAAAAGGTCAAAGATCCAAATATCTGAGTCTGAATATTTGTAGACCCATTAAGAATATTTTGATAAACTAGTTTAGTTTATCAAAGTTAGTAACCCAAATCCCAATTATGTAACATGCTCTTCCAAAGGGTTACTACTGACTCCTCCTTCCCCATCATGTCAAATTATCTCGAGCCCTAAGTACATCCAATAATGACAAGGTTGAACCATTCTACATTTCCCTTGTTATTAGAGGCTCCCAATTGAGAAACTATATCATGACTCAGTGCTTTTGATAATGTGATGCCAATAAAAGTAACTAATTACCTCGGTCTTACTCTAACATGATGAAAAGGTCGGTGTTATTCTATGGAAACTAAATAAGTCCCTCTTGTGCATAGAATAAAGGATGCCTAAGTTTATTTAGTTGATTTCCTGAGAAGAAAGTGTTATTGACTATCCTGGTAGCAGACATTCCGGCCTCATACGGGATTTTGTTGAGTAGAAGCTTCTACAGATATTTGGGAGGATAAATTCAGATGGATTGGTCTTCAGAAAGTATTCCAATCAAGGGCCAAATGAAAAAAAAATTCCAATGAGAAAAATGAAATATACAGTGCAAAAATTGGAAGATCCTAGGGTAGATATTCTTTATCAAGACAATAGACATGGGAATTACTTCATGAATTCCAAAGGAAAGGATGATGTAGCTCTTATATCAGACGCAGTTGAAGATAGACTATGGATTATGGACTTTGACGGAAATTGTTGTAGTTCAAGACCGAGAGGATGTGTAGTTTTGACTTCCGTATCATGTAAGTTGTTTCCTTTTTATTTCAAGCTCCAATTGGAGAATACAAACAATACTGTAGAATATGAATCCCTTCTCTTAGGCATGGGAATTAAACAATTGATATTCCTAAGATATGTAGAGGTAATTGTGAAACAAGTTTGGAATCAATACCAAGTGAAGAATTCATAGCTAAAAAATTACAGGAATAGAGTATGGGATTGCATTGAATCCTTTGATGTTTTCTCTATACAATTTGTTCCCCATGAATAGAATGAAAAGGATGATTCTATTGTTGTGTCAGGTTCTTTGATGATACCACACCCCTATTTTGATAAAGATAAATATTCCATAGAGATGGTTTTCAGACCTAGTGTTCCCAATAATGTGAATCACTGGAAAGTTTTCAATGATGACAATCAGCTCTTGGCCTTCTTAGAACAAAGAGATAATTTCAATATCCTTTTCTTTGAAGGAAGTTAAAACCCACATAGGGAGTCAGTGGATGAAGAAGATAAAGAAGGAATCAAAGGGATTGATGAAGAGGGCATACTCAAGATGAAAGGTAATAATATTCCTAAGGGCCTAGTCTCGCTTGAAGAATTGTTTGATAGATAAATAAATGTGTGAAAGATAAAGCTAAGGAGTCTCCTAAGAGAACTATTGATTTCAAAAAAGTAAACATTAGGGCAAAAACCAACCTCGGTTTTTTAATATAGGAAAAAAATTCACTAGAAGAAAAAGGTAAATTTTTTCATTGTTGAAAAAATATTCAAATGTATTGCCATACACATATGATGAACTAAAATCCTTAAACTCAAGGGGATGCAACGCACAATACTACTCAACTCGAAGAAAAGTCATTCCCTGTAAAATAAAATACAATATAATCCAAATATTTCTAGAACAATCTGAGAGGAAGTGTTGAAAATGTTGAATGCAAGGATCATTTTTCCAATCCATTACTCTATATGTGTATTGAATATTTTTCCTCTCTTGAATAGAAATGGAGAAATAAGGATTTGTGTAGACTTTCAGAATCTAAACCAAGCTTCTCTAAAGGACAATTACCCACTTCTAATCATGGATCAGATTTTACAAGTAGATAGAGGTTCATAAATTCTTTCCATCATGGATGGATTATCTGGTTATAATCAAATTGAAGTTTCTCACGCAGAGCAATATAATACTATTTTTACAACTCTGTAGGGAACCTTTTCCTATAGGTGGATGTCATTTGGTCTCATCAATTTTGGGGCCACATTTCAAAGAGCAATGGACTTGGATTTCAAGGACTTAAAGAAAAAAATTATTTTCATTTATCTAGATTTTCTCATAGTCCTTTCTAAGAAGTGAAAGGAATATCTCGATACACCTTGAATGTTAAGGTTTCAAGAACATGGCATATCATTGAATCCAAAAAATCCAATATTTGGAGTGAATAAAGGAAATCTATTAGGACATATTGTGAACAAGGAGGGAACAAATATTGATCTAGAAAGAATACAACCCCTTTAAAACCTCTCCTTACGCATAAATAAGAAAAAATTCCAGTCATTCTTTGGCAAGTTCAACTTCCTCCACCACTTTGTTCCATATTTTGCTGAGTTGACCAAGCATATTACAAAAATGATGAAGCCCCAAGAGAGTTTCAAGTGGAGTAAGGAGGGAAAAGAATCTTTCGATAATATCAAGAAGGCCATAGCCAAACCTCCTACCCTAGAATGTCCTAATTTTAGTAAATATTTCATTTTGTATTGTTATGCATCTGAGCACACTATTTGAGCTATTTTAGTTCGAAGAATGAGGAAGGGATTGAGTCTCCTATTTCCTTCATGAGTTGTCCATTTAAGAATCATGAGCTCAAATACTCCTCCATATAAAATCATACTTATGTGGTGGTCAAGGAAGTCAATAATTTCATATTCTACATCCTACACTCTCACACCATTGTAATGGTTCTTGGATCATCTATAAAGTCTATCTTGACTCAACAATATCTTGGAGAAAAAAGAGGAAACTGGGTGTCAAATATTCAAGAATATGACCTGGAGAAAAGTCCATCTTATCCAACAAAGGGAAATGGGTTGTGCGGGTTAGTAGCTGAAGATGAGATGCTCCTAAAAGCATGAAGACAAAGAATTTCATTTCTACGAATTTTTTAGTAAGGACCTTCCTATGTACTCTTTGTAAATACTACCAATGAATGGTATAGTGATATTTCCTACTTCCTCATGTATGGTGATTGTATCGAAGCATATGGATTACAAGAAAATAAGGACTCTCAAGCTCAAAGACACAAGGTATGTTATTTGGAACCATGTATTGTATAAGATATCCCTTGATGGATGTTTCTTAAGGTGTGTTGATAAGGAGAAACAAGAGCAGTTTCTCTTCCAAGGTCACTATGCACAAGATACTTCGGGGAGATAGTACTTTTCTACTCTCTTTCAAGAATCCCGAAATGGGTATCTAAGTGTGAGCCTTGCCAACAATTTGTGGGAAAACCATAACTCACCGCACTTTCGCCGACCGGTGGTTATTGGTGAGCCTTTCCAAAAAGGGGTCTGGACTTCATCAGTGCTCTTAATCCTCATTCTAGTGTAAGTCATATATTTTTTCTTGCAACAACAAATTACTTCACTAAATGGGTGGAGGCCATACCAGTCAAGCAAGCCAATTCAAAAATGGTATGTAACTTCATCAAGGAAAATATTATTGTTCGTTTTGGCATTCCACAGAAGATAGTTGTTGATAATTCCACTTATTTCTCTTCTATGGAATTAACTAAGTTCTTCTATGGATACAAAATATCCTTAGCCCATGCATCTGACTATTATCCTTAAGGGAATGGTCAAGTAAAATCTAGTAATAATAATCTTGTGACAATTGTGAGGAAGCTTGTAGATCAAAATTAGAGAAATTGGCACAAGAAACTATATGATGCATTATGGGCTGATCGGATCACTCCAAAAAGATCCATTGGTATGTCACCATTCTAGCTCCTATATGGAATAAATATATAAGTTCCAATCACTATAGAGTTACCAGCATTGCAACTGATCAAAGCAGTGGAGGATGGTGAGTTCCAAGACTCACTGGATAAAATATTTTTTTTTGGAGAAGTTACGTGAAGATAGAGTGTTGGTGGTTGATCGATAAATGACCATCAGTTGAAAGAAAATAATTTTTTTGATAAGAAAGAAAAGAAAAGATATTTTCATATTGCTGATTGTGTTCTACTATGAGATAAAAAGAGAGAACTGAAAGTTATCCATGGAAAGTTTGATTGATTGTGGATTGGCCCATTTAAGATACAAGACACATGTGGAGAGAATACTTTCAACCTATCTTATATGGATGGATCTCAAATAGAATTGCCATGTAGTGGGAAATACCTTAAATTATACAAACACTAATAGGAGGTTATCCCCCAAATGTACCATCGGTGAATATAGGTTTGTGTGCTTCCATTTTTTTCATTTGTTCATGTTTGTCTTGTGTTGTGTTCAATTAAAAAGGTTTTTTTATCCACCTTTTTTAGAAATGACACCTATAGCCCAACGGATAAGATATTGGTCCTTTCGGAGTCTTAAGATTATGTGATACCTTCTTTTCCCGTCTTCACTTTGTTCAATCTAAGACAAGTTTCTTAGCTAGAGGAATTTGTTGTCATGATAAATTTCTAACATAAAACATTAAAAAAATTCATGAAAATCAAGCCCACACTCAAAAAATCCTTAAACCCAAAGAATGTGAATCTTCCTCCGGCCAATCCATAAGTACATAAAACCCCCTCATGGCTTAGAAGGACATGATAACTATATTTTTAAAGTGTTTTTCATGTGTAGGTAATATCGTGGGAATAATTCATAATCTTATTATGATTCACTTGAAAAAAGTTTCTCATGGATGCCTAAAGAAATCTAGTTTCAGACTTATTACACTTATAGAGCACCTCTTAGGGATGTCCCAAGAAGATCTGATGCCTTTAGGTATTTTATTAGTGATATTTGAAACTATATAAGGCCTTTTAGTAAGGTTTTGGAAGAAAATCATTGTTTAGGAACAAGTTGTGTTAAATTGGGTCATTTAGAGCAATGTATTGGGAAACGCATAGCCTAAACATGTAGTCACCTTATTTTAAGAGTTTCAAGATCCTTGTGAAGATACAGAAGCTCATATCTAAGGAATTGGAGAGATAAAAGGTCCAACTTCGAGCTGAAATCATCAAGGAAAGGTTTTGGGAACATTGAGAGGTGAAAACTCATCTGACAGTGCGACACAAAGGTCTTGGTATAAGGTGTAATTTGTTCGAAGAGTTTCAGGAGTCTCGTTAATATTAGAGAGCCTAACCAAATCTCTAATGAAATTATATTTAATGATATTCTTTACCCATATGACATCTTAGTTTGTGGTGATCTTAAATCCTTCTTATCACTAAGTCTATGGGCACGTACGTTGAGGTAAAAATAAAAATATGCGTAACATATGATGAAGAATTAATTTTCTAGGATGTCTAGATATTCTCAATCGATTCATTGGTCCTTTTCATAAATATTAATATATTAGATGACCTATTTTCATAAACAATTGCTCTCGAATGGCAAAAACATGTTCGTAGTGAAACCGCCACCGCCGACATGCGACAATGACCACCCATTGTTGATGCACAATAAGATGCATTTTTTGATGCATGATAATAGACCAACTCTTGACAACTAAAAACAAATCTTGACACCCAAAAACAACATTTTTACACCTAACAAATACTTTTTTCACCCGATAATGATTTTCAAGCATTTATAAAGTGTTGATGTGCGACAACAAGGTGTTGATGCGTGAAAAAGGGGATTCTTGACATATGATAGTGATGATTCTTGATGTGTGAAAATGAGGATTATTGATGCACGAAAATTAGGGGTTTTGACATATGACATAGAAACCTAGGTGACAAGAAAATAATGATGTGCGATAGGAAAGTGAAATATTTTTATGGGACGGAAGTCAAATACTAACATGCAATAGGAGGGACAAGATGTTGTCATGCGACATAGAAAATGAGGTCATTTTTTTAAGAATATTTTTGTGACCCATTCACTTATCGTAAGTCAAGAATATGATGTCATGCATAGAGGGAATTTTTTGCATCGTTGAAAATGATGTCGTGCATCAAGGAGATTTTGAGAAACCAAGAGATGATGTGCTGAGGAGATGTAGGAATTTGAAATGTCATAGGTGACGAAGGAACACCAAATGTCATGAAAAGAACATAAAATTTCAATTATCATGAGGGAAGGTCAATAGTCATGAGGGAAGGTGAAAGGTCATGCTGGGGAGACGAAAGGAAAATCTTGGCACTATAAATACGAATGGCGCCCTCATTTCAAAGGATGGTTAATGCTTATTGGCTAGCTTTGACTATCATTCTAGAAGCAAGTTCCTCCATTTTTTTGTTCCCTATCTACTATTGTTCTATCTCCATCTCAACTTGTACTCTAGGAGCATTGTAAATTATGCAACATGATGTAATAATACTTTGTTTTTCTTGTTTATTGTTTCTCTTTGTCTGCAAATGAATTCTTCTAATTTATTGCATGTGAAATGTACTTATTTTGATGCAACAAACTCTTATATGCTATTTTGTGGTTTAAATCCTTTTCCGAGTTTCCTTTACTCTCTCTTTCATCATTCTTCTCTTATATTGAATAGAAGTAATTTCCACATGTTTAGGAAATATTCCTATGTAATATCCTATCTTGAGGACACCCGAATAATTTTTTAGATTTTTTCATTTCCTTTTCTCAAAAAATGGAGATACACCATTCAAGCCGACGGACTCAGTCCCATGCACTTTTGTGGGAACTCACTAATTTTCAACTTGAAAAAATATTTCTCCAACATGTAATTATCCAATTTTTTCCCTCATGAAAAATTTATCAATATGGCCTTGCACAAGAGAAAATGAAGGGATTCATTCAACCATGGGAGCTTGCATTTCGGGATTGGAAAATCAAAGCTCACAGTGGGCTCGCCAATTTCTAATGAAACGTATATAAATGAATGGCCAAGAAAACGTTGAAGGATATCCGAGCTCGGGAGAAAGAATTGAGGCCCAAGTCGAAGCTTTCGAACTTAGGGCATTTGGCATTTCAGAGAAAAAGTGGGGAAAAGAAACAAAGGAAAGATTTTGAAACCCTGAAAGGTTTCCGAATTTTGAGTTTCAAAGTTTTAGAGATAGGAAATGACCGGTTGGGAGTTAGAGAAAAACATCTAAAATCCCAAAAGTCCAAAGTCTAAAAATGTTCGGCAATTTTAGAGGTCAACATAGAGGGATTTTAAAAATTTTGGAAATTTTGATTTCATAATTTTGGAGGTATCTACTTCATATTTTTAGGTTTTCAGAGTTTTGGAACTCTCAAGCCGATTTTTCCATGAGAAGTGCTAGTGACTTCCGAATCATCAAGGTCCGAATTTATGAATTCGAAAGTCCAAAATTTCGAACTTCGAACTTTCGGACTTTTAGACTATCGAAACTCTCAACCACCATAGTAGATGAACAATAACATGAAAATCCAAAGTCAAAATGTTCAAAAGTTTGAAATTTCAGATTTCAGAGGTTGTAAGGCATTTTGGAGTCCGAACAACAAAGTTAGTCACTCGTCATTAATGCATTATGGCACCCAAATCTTCGAGATGGCCATAAATGTTGGATCGAGAGCTCGGAATCAAACGAAAGGACTTTTTGGAAAGGTCACAGTCTCCTCTAAGTTATTCAAAATGAATAAAAATGGTTCATCATTTTTAGGATGCTCTAGGTTTCTTGCCTACCACAATGATGAAGTATGGGCTTCCTTTCTTTCCCAACAAGGCATAGTACATGGAGGCATGGGTTTTGTAGTGGAACCCATCATTGTTGCAGCATAATTTAATGCATTCTAAGGTGGTTGAAGTAGTAATTTTAATTCTTCTCTCTCCTTCTCTCATTCTTCCTATATATTTTAAGGAGAGGAATGTTTCTAATGCTGGATATTTTTTTCTTTTAATCCCCCTTCTTCTCTTGTCTATAAGTGGATTTGGTGAGTTAAAACCTCCCATATAAACTATAAATGTAATCTCTCATATTTTCCATTGTAATGCACTGTATCAATTTGTGGAGCAATAATATAATCCTGTGGATGAATTTTAACCCTTTCTTGTGTTCAATGCTTTCATATGATCTATCATTTCAAACATGGTTATATGTGAATGGTTATTGTGGTGCATATTTTATGGTTTGTGTTTGATGGTGAATGAATTTGTTATAGTAAAAAAATATGTGTTGACATTCATGCTCTTCAATCTTGTTTCCATTCATTTCCATACAAGGCAAGTTATTCAACATTCCTTTTGGTGCATAACCTTTATTAGTCTAGGTTTAATTTCTTGTAGTCTTCATAACCCTATCTCCTTGGCAAGTTAGAGTAGATTTCAGGGTAGATCCTCTACAATTTTGATGTATGCATCTGAATAGAGGAATAGGAACTAGTCTTCATTCAGAGAGATTTCCCTATTACAAAGTCCCACACTTTGGGACAAGATCCATGTTATGCAATCACACTGACAATTTCAACCTCTTGAGTTGCAGACATTTAGGGGTGCTCTGATTACACATCAAAATTAATTACCTGTATGTTTTCATGAGAAGTTTGAACACCTCCCAAGCTTAATGCCACACTAAAATTTCTAACATGAAGCCTTCTATAAAATATTATATGTTTCGGGGTCTATTTTCTCATTAAAATAACTATAGATCTTGACCAACATCATTTCTCCATGCTTCTATGGATTTTCCTCAAGAACAACCATGATGAAAACATAAAACATACCTTTAACAAGTGATATATGACTTGTAAAATCTTCCATACCCTCTCTAAAATTTTGAAACATTATCCTTATGCTTGAACTCATCTTTCTTATATTTCTCTACACCATTCCTCATGTTGTGTTTGTACTATGTCTTAGAATTAGGCTTAGTCGAGACTTTTTCAACCTTTGTGTATGTTTTTCATGCCTCAATCTCTTATTAACTCACACTCTTTATTATTTACAAGCCTTTACCATGTTTTTCCATCATTACCATTTCTTCATTCCACCATTCCAAGTCATCTTGCTTACTAGGCCTAAGGATTAGGCCTACTTGGATTGAGCTAGTCACACCAATTCCACTCATGCACCCTTGTATTCATCATGCTGACTGTATTTCCTTGCAACATACATACTAAACCTTCTATAACATCATTTTGACATGCTCTCACATCACCATTATGCCTCTGCCAGTCACTAGCTACTAAAGAAATTAAGTCTCAGTCTAAGTGTTCTCATTTCATGTCTTATCCCGCCTTTCCACACTCATTCCAAGATCCCTCTTTCTCTCCTTCATCCTAAGTTTTTTTAACGTCCCTTTTACATAAATGATAAAAAACATTCACATACCAAAAATATCCTCCTTTTTCATTAATGAAAACCCTCTTGGGTCTTCTCTCCATTTTTACATTAATGATAAAGTGTAATTTTGTAGTTCATGTTCTTATTCTTCATCATCTTATTGGGGTCTTACCTTGGTTGGAAACATCAACCATACTCATCATAGAAGATCACAATATTATCTCTCCTTTTTAAACTTTGTTTTTGTCTTCGCCATCATTGACTGAAATCATTTAGGCTCCCCTTAGATGGATGCATTTAAAGGACATACATATGCCAACAAACTTATATTTGAGTGATAACATCCTTCTAACTCATAGGTTTTCCTATCTAAATTTATGTTACTCAAAACTAGGTTCAATTCCTCCATATACATGTTGTAGGAAATAGGTCCCTAAAAAATTTGAGAGAAGAATATACACACTTTACCTTCTTTACAAAAGTCTATAGAGCATCCGGAATAATCCCTTATGGCTCCCCTTACATAATTCCATTTATATCTAGATTTTTATGTAATATTTTTACTTCATAAATTATCCTTATGTCATTTACGTGAATCATCCTCACCTCCTTTGTCTTGAATAATATTGTCATTGTTTATTGCTTTATTTATGATATAATAACCTTCTTAGTTGTAACATTCACTCCCCTAGTCAAAGTACCATCCAAAATCACTCAATCTACCTTTATTGCCTCATTAACATGTAGGACACCTACTCAAAGAAGGTAGAAATTTTAGAACCCCAGAAAAATTCATAGAAATTGGTTAAAAACTTTGGGAAATTTAAATTTTTTTGGGGATGGTGAATATGAAAAAAATATGTTTTGAGTTAGTAGAATTGTTAGGATACCAGTTGACATCATATATTATGATTTTGGTGATAGTAGATGATGTTGGCCAATAATATATTTTATTTTTGGAAAAATCATTTTTAGAATAGCATAGAAAAATAGTTTGATGAGAAATATGTCCTCAAAAAATATGGTGCAAACAAAAAAATTAAAAATATTGATTTTTTGTGAAAAAATTATAGATTTCACTAATTTTGTATGGGGTTTATTTTTGTAAATATTTTGTAATGTTGTAAGTAAAAATAATCATCTCGATTATACATATGTCCTCTCATAATATGGCAAAAAAAAAAATATCATACTATATGCTACCAACCAAAAAGAAAAACAAAAATTTGTCGCTCGAATAAAATATTTTTGGTCAGTTGCATTATTTATGCTACTGGCTGAAAGGGTAATTTTTGCTATCAGCTGGTAGTATTTTTTCTACTCTTGATTGGTAGAAAAAATTATGCTATCAGATGGTAGCATAAAAAAATGATACCCGCTGCATGAAGCATAAAAATGCTATCACCGATAGCATAATATTTTCTACCGGCCTATAGCATAAAAAAATGCTATGTGTCTATACCATAATTTATGCTACCAGACTAACAACATATTTTATGTTATCGACTGGTAGCATATAAAAACTCTACCCCGACAACATTAATAGGAATATTGTGATATTCTATTTCATGGGAATGGAGAATTGACCACTAAATTTAATTTTACCCAAAAATATTTGTGATCGGTCCTGCTTCCTACCCTAAAAATTTTCCAATTCAAATTTCAAAAACCCTAATATTCGTGAATCAACAAATACTAACCACTAAATTTTTCCCTTACTAAAAGGACATAGATAACTCCCACTACCTTGAGTTGTCTTCCTGACCTATAGGTCCATATTTCAGGTGGTAACATGCAACTTTATAGTTCTAACAACTTTTCGTTCCCTAATATTGTGTAGTTGCTCACTCTTGCTAGACCTATAACCTTTGTAGTTTCATTTCATATGGATTATAGTATCTATTAGTTTTCTTCAATCTCATATATTGAGTCACATCATCATGATTCACTGTGCACAAACTTTGATAAGGTTTTTCATGAACTTACAAATTTGTTTTAGCATCATGACAAAGCTCTAAATGACATACCTCGAGGTTGATTGTATTTTCATAAAACTTTAATCTTTTCATCAAGTCTCATTCTTCTTTCTATTATTTTAAATAACTCATCATCATGATACTTTAAGCATAAGCTATGAATGTACTCTTATGCTCTTACCATACTATACTTAAATAATAAACTCATATTTGTACCAACCTTCAAATGCTCTTGCAAAACCTTCATGAAAAATTGTCATGATTAGAGTATTCACTCTAATCCTTTCTGATCTTAGCAGTCATATTGACTCTCCATACACCTATTGGATTCATTAATACAGGCCCACAAATATCATCTATATACATGACACATTGTACCAACTTTATAGCATACCCCTTCGAATTTTTAACTTATGTGTGATATTTGTAAGGATTCGTTATCATGCACATATTCATTTTAAGATTATTTTCTTGCATACCTTATCAAAGTTGTAAATTATTTTTTGAGGAAATCCTTCACATCTTCAAATAGCAATGTATAGTTTTGATACAAAGTGTTCTCGACCGTGACACTAACCTTTGAACTTCATAGTTTTGTCACTTCCTTACATCTCTTCATATCATATCCACATAAAGCATAACTAAATATGATGCATCTCATTCATGAACCTAGGATTATGGATCCACATCTATCACTATGCAAATTATCAAGTATACCTAAAAAACATCATTTATTTCTATCACTAATGGTTTGATTAGATCCTCATAGAGAATCGTTGACTTTACTTCAAGATTCTAGCTTCCTTTAACCATGATAGTGCTTCGCACCTCATAGTTGATCAATAATGTGACTTGTTTTCATGAGTCAAGTATAATTTTTATTCAATAGATACCTCAATAGGATCTTCTAAATATTGGATATATTTTATGAAAAAAATAGCTACTTCCTGGAACATCTACATAATTCGCAACACATACGAGCACAAAATTAATGAATGATCAACGAATACTTTCTCGAGAAAAATTTAATATTAGGACTTGACTTGTATAGGACTATAATCTCATTTAAAACATTCTAGTGGACCTTTATATATCTCAACATAAATTTAAATGTGATAATCTTATGGATTTACTGATTGTCTATAATTTATGATATAACTTTAATACATGACCAAGAACACCTAGAACCACATAGATAAACTCTTTGACCATCTTACAAAATTGAATCAACTTGAAAAATAATTGACTATATAATTTTCCATCATCACAAGAATTGATGAACCTTCATGGAATTTGATGAGTTAATGGTCATAAACGCCCCTAACACATGCTCATATTTCCACCGATCTCTTCAAAAATCTTGAACTCCTTCAAATTTAATATGACCATGAAAAGTATTATCATACACTTCCCATGGCTAGAATAATTTCTTAACTCTTCAAAAAGACGTGTTGCAAACCATGATAGAACTATACACAAGCATGGGGACTTCTCTTTCTTCATCATAAGTTATAATAGACATGGATGGATGAATGATAATAAACACTTTATTGATTATCTCAAACCTATTCACTAACCTCATGCAAGAATATACCTTTCCTTCATGATGGAATGTGCATTCAACACCTTATATAACATATTACAAATGTAGAGATGTTTTATTTAGCGTGTGGTGTGATACTAGATTCTTGGTCTTTCAACTACACTAGTTCTTCTTAGAAGACTACTATTGTCTTTTTACCATCACAATAAGAACTTACACACTTCTCAAGGCTAGGAAACACATTTAAGACTCAAAAATACTAGGTGATAGACATTCACATACCCTTTTAGATCCTTTCGTGAATCTAATCTTGATGACTAATGGGATTTCATACCCTCACTATGACACACTTTACTGAAGTTTGATGGGATGAATGGGAACATACTTTACAAGTTATTAAAAATTCATGAAGAAACTTTCATTTGTGTTGATTAACAACCATGACCTTCAAAATACCTTTCAAAAATTATACATGCTCAAATACCTTATGGTAGGACCATTAGTTTGAATAGTTTGATAAGTTCCTACGATGGTAATGCATCTCTCGGAATGCATTATGATTCTTTCAAAATGATAGATGTCTCCTAGATTCCTAGAGGAGACACACAATGAATGTAGGATCACTAAAAAAGTAGATAGTCATCAAATGATCTTGATTACTCTATCCTTTCTCTTTTTCCTTTGAGATCTTATCAGTCTTCATATATGTCCTCGCGAATGTGTTAATTTCATCTCCCATGCCATCATTCTCTGATTGAATTTTTGATAAACATACATGATACACCTCATTTAATTTCTCTATCATAGTTAGGGGTAAGAGTTCTTAATTTATTAGTACTAAGTTTTCTTTCTTCCTTCTTGGCCTAATCAACACTTTTTGATGCTTTGATTTAACTTGCCTCTCCTATGATTTTTTTACTATGTCTCTCTATCATGTGTAAATATTTTATTCTTGCCATTAATTTCTTTTATAGACCTAGTATTAGTTCGTTTGACCTTGTAGTTAAGATTAAAATCCATATTTTCAATGTTTATCTTAGATTTGATTGTCTTAGACTCACATTTAAGATTCGTATTCATTTTGAATACATTCTTAAATTTTCCTTTGAATTCTTGAAGTCTGATATTTTGCCAAGGAGGTTGATTTTGATAGCATTACTTGCAAAGTGTCCAAGTCCATGGAAAATGAAGCAAACAACATAATTCATGCCTCTAATACCTTTATTTCTCCAATTCTGACTATATGATTCATAGAGACAATACTTAGGAGTATGAACCTACTCTTTATATTTGATACATACAATATTCCTTGATCTCTCATCTCTTATATCCCTCCATGGATGGTCATATTTTACATTCTTCCTAAACTCCTTAACTCTATGTTTAAAATTATGAACAAAAAAGTAATATCGATTAAATTTTCTTTCATACCTAGATGTATTTGGTTGTCTAATTCATTTATACATTTTTGACCTTATGTCCTTTGCCTCCTTAATTTTTTATTGTATTCTTAAACCAGACTTGTCACCTTCATACTTCTCCACATTCCTTCCTTTGAATCCTAATCCTATATTCTCAACTAATGCAATTTGGCTCTCCAAAATTCCATTAAAATTTTCAAAGATCTTTTCATCTTTCCATACATGTATAATATTTCATTTTCTTCTTCTAACTCATATTTCAATGATTTCAATTCTTCTTGTTTTATGAGGAAAGAAAAAAACTTCCTTTAGGGATTTTTACTGATTCTCAACTAGAGCTTTCATATCTTTCAACACTTGATAATGTTTAACTTCCATATACTTGATTTAAATTTTTAGTCCATCAATCAAGGACTCAACAATCTAAAATTCGATTTTAATAAATACTTCAACTAATTTACTCATTATTTTTCTTCAATGATTTCCTCCAAGATTTCAAAAAATTCCCAATAGGACCTAGCTTTGATATTAATTGTTGGAAAAACAAACATTGATAGGGTAGGTTTAATCATAGCTTCTCAAAAAATTTATAATACTTCAAATGAATAGCACACCAATTATTTATTAAACAAATTTTGTCATAAGAGAAAATGACAGTCGAACAAATGAAAATAACATCAAAGCACATACAAAGACACGCAGTTTAATGTGGGAAACCCTTAAATGAGAGGAATAATAACTAAAATCAATGCACTAGAGTGGAAAATTTGTCCTACAAATATTTCAAGGATTTCATTGTTGAGAATCCACTCAACTTGAAGCTACAACTCCAAAATTTATCCAAGCTTCTACTTGATTTGTATCAAGATCCTACTTGTATGGAAGCTATGAATACCAAAAATTATTCAAAATTTTACTTGACCTTTAACAATCTATAACTTGTAAGGAAAAAAACTCCCTACCATTCTAAGCCGCCACTTATATTTTTTACAATAGTTTTATAACGTTTACTTTGTTGTTTGATACAACAAATTGTGATATCATATTATACTCTTATCTCTTCTTTCTATTACACCTCTTTGATCACCTAGCCTCTCCTTATATCATCCAACTCCAACCATAGTATTTAACGCCTCAATAACTCACATTTTGTCCCTCATTCATATAAAGCTTGAAATCAATTGACACATCTCTCACTTAACTCATACATTCATACTTCTACAAAAATTACAATATTGATACTATTTACATGCTTCTTGAGTTTCCTTCATTTTAGGTCCTCAAATAACTTCAAATGATAATCATAAAAGCTAATTTCCATGCAATCTAAGGCACACCAAATATACGTGAATAACACCTCTTCCACTTCAAAATCCTTACACATTTATCCCTTCATCTTCTTGACCATTCAAATCATACAAAAGTGTGAACGACATCATCTAAAATTGATGCAAAGTCATCATTATACTTGCATAGGTGTAAGTTAAAGATCCAAACCTTACACAGATCGTAATTATAGCTATACCATCTATGAGGATCACCAAATCACTCCTGAATTCACTACACTTATGAAACAACTGAATATATTCCTCTTACAACTTGAAATATGACATGTTCTTGGGTGACGGTCTTTCCTTTTATCTTCTTTCTCTCAATCTACCCTTCTTTTTCTTCCATAAAACTATACACCAAATGTCATGAAGGTTTTCATGAGTTACAAAAATCTTCTCCTTTTCCTCTACACACTTGACAACCCTTATAACTCTCCATTTACTAACCAATCATTCATTAGAACTCAAAAGTTACATTAGGACTATGGTCAACAAAAATAAATTCTTGAACATTGATCCATGGAGCACACTCTATGATCATGTCATTAAAAAAAAAAAAACTATGGAAGACTATCTAAGATTTCCAAGACATCATCACATGTATAGGATAATTCATATTAAGGAACAAGAGTCCCTTTCTTCTTTTCATCTCATATTGAGTTTCACAGTCATAAAGGATCAAAAATATAGTCACAGGATGATAAATTACATCCGATGCATGCAATTCTAAAACCTTATAAATATTGGTGATTATATTTCTTCATCTCTATATCATATTAAAGATTAGGGATAAGTACTATCACCTTAATTCTCTTCATAAACCTCATATTAAAAAAATATATTAACTTATTTCGCACGCCTTGAAAAAATGTTTTCATATATTGAGAAATTTCATTCACTTATCTAGATTTTTATGACTTATGAGGAAAATTTATATAAATATATAGGTCTTCTCGCAACACGGTAGGTCCATGGAGTATTTTATTTTAGTGCATAGGGATTATATATGCTTGATTTTGAGATGCTGCTAACTTTGGATTTAAGACACCAAAACCCAATGTTTACATAGATGGATTCAATCGTAGATTGAGAAACAAGGACAAAAGCCTGATTAGTTTTATTAATCTCAATCAACCAAAAATTACAGAGAATGGGCTGCAATATTTATAGATATTGCATAGCCAAATACACACGGAGATTAAGTTGCATTGTGTGCAACCAAATTCCAAAATGCACAAGCTTCCAATAACATTCGGGAAGCAACAATTAAATACAAACAAATATATTGTTTAAAACAATATAACAAAGATCTATGAAAGAAAAATATGGTTTATGAACCATATAAGAATACATAACAAAATATGGTTTATTTAATAACCATTATTATTTAATTAATAAAATTAATTAAATAATTATACTCTACATAATTAATTAGGATAATAATATTTTATCCTAGCATTCCCCCTTAATTGTGCAGTATGTCTGAAGAGATGAGGAGAGAAACTCTCGAACAACTCAAACTTGTCACGTGCAAGTGACTTTGTGAAAATATCTCGCTCGTTGTTCAGCAGTTGGACAAAATTGACTGACAAAATTGAAGCCGATGTTGTGCTTCAACACATGTTCACGTATGAAATGAACTCCGAACCTCAATTTGCTTTGTTCTCTCGTGAAAAACTAGATTGTGAACAAGTTTGAGTACACCTTCATTGTCTACATACATGGTAGTAGGTTTGTCCTGTGGTATTCCAAGTCCTTCCAGTATGCGACGTAGCCAAATCACTTCACGCATGCCTTCTCCTACGTAACGATACTTGGCTTCTGTGGAAGAGCGAGAAACAAAGTGTTGTTTCTTATTTCCCCATGATATTGGTCCAGATCCCATAAAGAATACAAATCCATAAGTGGATTTTCTATCATCAATGTTACTTGCATGATCTGAATCCGAATATCCAGTCAAGAAGAAGTTTTCGTTCTTCTTGTATTCTAGACCAAGATCCTCTGATCCTTTGAGATATCTCAAAATGCGCTTTGCTGCTTTCCAATGACAAACTTTGGGTTCCTACATGAACCTGGATAGATAGCTCACTGCAAAGCTGATATCTAGTCTAGTGTAGGTTAGGTAAATGAGACTCCCAATCAACTACCGATAGAGAGTGGCACTTACCTCAGGAGATGGATCTGAACGAGATAACTGTAATCTGTTCTCCATAGGTGTAGAAATTGGTGTGCAATCCATCATCCTAAACTTCTTGAGCGTAGTCTTGGTATATTTCATCTGAGAAACAAAAATATGATTCTCTTTCTGCCACACTTCTAATCCAAGACAATAGTGCATCAGCCCGAGATTGGTCATGTTGAACGATCGATTAAGATCTTTCTTCGTTGCATCAATCATCCTCACTAAACTTCCAGTGATGACTAGATCGTCGACATAGAAAACAACAATCACCATCTCCCCCCCTTGCTTTTTGAGGTAGAGATTGGGATCGTATGGATTTCTAACAAATCCATGTTGTACGAGATGCTCATCAATCTTTATGTACCATGCCCGGGGTGCCTGTTTGAGGCCATACAGATATTTCCTGAGTCTACATACCTTTGTTTCTTGACCAAGTACAATATATCCCTCAGGTTGAGTCATGTAGACTTCTTCTTGTAAATATCCATTCAGGAAGGCACTTTTTACATCCATCTGATGGACTTTCCAACCAAACTGTGCAGCTAGAGCAAAGATCATCCTGATCGTTTTGATTTTAGTTGTGGGAGAAAATGTCTCCTCATAGTCAATGCCTTCTTTTTGTGCATACCCTTTTAATCTTGGTCTCGCTTTGTACTTTTCCACTGTCCCATTTACTTTGTACTTTGTTTTGAATATCCATCTATATCCAATGGGTTTCGTCCCTGGTGGAAGATCGACAAGCTGCCAAGTGTTATTTTTCATCACTGATTGATTTTCAGAATCCATGGCATCTTTCCAAGCTTTTAACTGTAGGGCTTCCTGGACTGTAGAGGGCTCCTCAGATTCGATAACTCTACTCATCAAAGCAAAGTTAACTTCTTCTCTTGCTTTACTGCGAGTCCGTGGTCCAGGGGTGGATGTATCTCGGTGGAACATCCATTCTTACATCTCGTAACGTGCTAGTACACCACTTGGGCATACGCTGAGCTATTCCCGTGGGTCGTGGTTCTATCATATCACCACCATCATCCCCATCATCACTTTCATTATCTGAGGGAACATCAGCTTCTATTTTTATAACTGGTGGAATGTCTACATCATGTGAGTCAGGAGGAGGAGCCTCTGCTTCCTTCTTCTCAAAAAACTCAACATCTCTACTTGTGTAGACTCTCCGGTCTTAGGATCCATCAATCTGTACCCAAGAGTCTCTTCACTGTACCCAATGAAGATGAGTTTTTTTGACTTCATGTCCAATTTCTTTCTGTTCTACTTGGGTATATGCATACTTGCTTTGCACCCAAATACTCTGAGGTGAGCAACTGATGGTTTCCGTTTTGACCATGCTTCTTATGGTGTTACTCCATCAAGAGCAATTGTGGGCATTCTATTCAACAAATACACTGTTGTCTTTGCTACTTCTATTCACTATGTCTTTGTAAGTACAGAGTCATCGATCATGCAGCGTACGATTTCCATGATAGTACAATTTCTTCTCTCTATAACACCATTTTGTTGCGGTGTGTGTGGAGGAGGCATTTGTCAACGAATTCCGTGAGTTTGTAGATAGTCTTTGAACTCATCACTGGTGAATTCCCCCTCAACTCGAGTGGAGAGGTCGATGTGACGACCAATTTCGTTCTCAACAGCCTACTTTGAACTTTTTGAATGTTTCAAAGGCTTCATTTTTCTTACGAAGACAATATATCCACATTTCTCTAGAGTAGTCGCCAACACAAAGCAAGAAGTATTGGAACCCAGAATGACTTGGTTGCATCGGACCGTAAAGATCGGTATGAACCAGTCAAGTTGTCAATGAGCTCGGAATGTACTTCTTTAAAATGAAGCTCTGTGTTGTTTTCCTGCTAGGCAATGAGGACACTTGTCTGTATCCTTCTGAAGAGATGGTAGCCCATTTACCATATTATGTCGGTGAAGTGTCTCGAGATATTTGAAACTTATATGACCAAGTCTACGATGCCACAACTGTGCAGAGGTAGAATTCTTAGCCACAAGTGCTTGATCATTTTTGTGAACAAAATCAAGATGGAACATGCGTCCCACATTGGAGGCTTTGGCAATTATTTTCGAGCCTCTTGATTTATCTCGACTTAAACACGTTTTCTTGCCGGATTGACTATCAAAGTCAATTTTTAGGTTGTGATCTAGGAGTTGACTAACTGAAAGAAGATTCTTTGTCAACCCAGGGACATATAGGACATCTGATAGTCTACATTTGCATGAACCAAGGGGTAGAGAGATGTTCCCAATCCTGAATCAGTATATGAAGAATCATCTCCCAACGAAATATGATTTTTTTGTGGCATGTCCTCATTGAGATAAACCAGTCTCTGTGGCTGGTCATGTGTCAAGTGGCTCCCGAATCAACATACTAGACATCACTAGATGACGTGGATGGTTCACTTGATCGAGCAGTGAACAAGAAGTCTTCATTGTCTGACTGTTCTTGTTGCTCAGCAATATTACCTTGTTGGTGGGGTCTTCTTTTCCAGTTCCCCTTTTTCTGCCCGTGATAGTTGTTAGAATGTCCCTTGTAAGATTGTTGTTGTTGTGGTCCAGAGTTACTTGATGAACCTTTCTTATAAGTGTTATACCAACAATCTTTTTAAGTCATGTCCTCTTTTGCAAATTGGACATTGCTTCTTCTGTTTATTGTCCCCATGATACTCGATTCTCGATGTTGGGACTTCGATAGGATTTAGGTTTTCCTCTACCTTTTCCTTTCCAGCTTTTATGTGAAGACAAGCACTCGCTCCTCTTCATCATCCTTATTGTGCATTGCTTCCTCTTGTCAAAACTAATTGTCAGATCGACAAGTTTAGAGTTGTGATAAAAATGTGGTAAGAAGAAGGAGAGCTCTCGTAACAATGGGAACAAGAGATTCATCTTTGACCTCTTCTCCTAGGGCTAGAAGTGAAGCCCTTAACTCGCAACTCTTCTTAAGAAAGCTTCAGTTTTCTCTTTCGATTGAACTCCAATGTATGTAATCGACTCTGTAAATTTAGTATGACATTCTTGTTCTTGGCCTCATATATTGTGCTCAGCTTATCCCACGCTTCCTTTGTTGTTGTGGCATCTCGAATGTGGGCTTTCACATCGTCAGACACTCCAAACAAGATGATGAGTTTTTCTTTCGATCTCGCTTCTATCAAATTGTCGTTGTTGTGTTGTATCAGTTGTGGATCTGGTTAGAGTACCCATTCACAACAGAGATTTCTTCAAACTCAAGTTGTGTCTTTATTTTTGTCTTCCATGCAGCATAGTTGCTTCCTCCGAGCAATTGTGAATCTAGAAGAAAAAAATTTCCATGCAAAGATAGTTGCTTCCTCCGAGCAATGTGAATCCGAGTAAGAAAAATTTGGGGGCAATGGTGCCCATTTTGCAGAGATCACCGATGTGGGTTTGGCTCTTATCACCTGTATTAGGTCTCCCAATCTATATACTGTCAGTCCGATATACCGAACCTTTCTATATATGCGCCCTTTCGATATACCCGTCGGTACATGGAAGAAGCTCGCCCTTTTCTATACGGCGATGCGTGAAAGAGGTGTTAATGTACGTGAAAGAATTTAATACGTGGTACCAAGACAATACTAATGGGGTCTATGTGATTATTGACACCAACTCAAAGAAATATCCTCATATGCATGCGTAACTTCGCTATATACTTGGATAATTTCTCAGTCTGGATTTATGTCGTGCAATCATTCATAGACGGATGGGATGGTTCATAGTGTGTGCACTATGACCTTATTACTCCCCGTCAATTTATAGGGACGATGCTCAGATGACGTTGTTCTAGCTATATTACGCGTTAAGTGTAGTAGTAGTCATGACGGATTTACCCGTAAGCGCTTCCTAGAGGCATCGTATATACCGAACGCTGCGAATGAGATCTAGGATCTCGTGAGTGTTACAGAACCAATTTTTTTATTGTTTTTATTACAATTCTACCATTTTTTGAGCAAGTTACGAAGTTTGCAAAGTTGACTATGGCAACCTTAAAATTAGTACAATATGTAACAATATACAATTTACATTCAAAAATTGGACAATTTGAATGGCAGGCCAAAATTTCTGTTTCACAGGTCCCGTGGCCTCCTGAGCCCAATACAACCCAAAATGCTAAAAATTGCAAAAAAATAGCTGAAAATGCAATTTTTAGATGGGTCTCCTTTTGCAAAAAATTTCCAAAATGAAAAAAAAGGCCGAATGGGAGAAAAAAAAATTTACCCTAAATTAGGGATTTCTCCGCTAAATTTAGGTAGTTATAACTAAATTCAAAAAATCTGCTAAATTTAGCAGTTCCGCCAAAAATTCCGCCAGATGGAAAATGTGAAGTTAGAGGAGGGATTTGAACCATGCACCTCCCACTTCTAAGGCTTTCCCTCTATCCAACTTGGCCACTTAAGGGCGCTTGATGTAGGAATGAACAAACTTGTATTTAAAGTATATGAAAAAACGACATACCTTTGAAAATGCGACCTAGATGAATCCCACGTGGCTTTGTTGTTGAGTGCGGATTAGGGTTACCTCTTTAAATGGATCTGAGGTATTTTTATCTCCTTTTGCTTTTGATTTTCCTTTGGCCGCCGCTTTATCTTATTTTTCTTATTTTGTTTGCCTTTGTATGATTTGGTCGCTGTTCTTATTTCTTGCTTTAGCCGCTTTTGTTTTGTTTTCTTGTGTGCAGGTGCATTGAGTATTTTGTAGGTCTGCGTGGAGGACAACTTTGGCTTTGGCGTGAAATACTGAATATTTCCACGGTTGTGTTTGTGCAAAGCGCAGTCCAGGTGCATAGGAGGCTATTATTCGCTGCACGCAGTTCTGGCAGACAGATTTGACTCAGCCACTATAATATTGGCTGAGAAATGTTGTGGAGTCATGACCTATAGGCACATTACACCTACAAAACAATGTAATACATGATCTCCAATATATGAAATATATGTGCTCCAATACGGCAAGCCTCTGAATGTAAACTCACTCAAAGCAGTCCACATACACACAGACCTCCAAATCCAGTGGTCTGCTAAATGTAGCAGAGACTAAATAGCCTCTCTAAATTAGAGACAAAACCCCTAATGGGGAAAAAAATTTAAAAAAAAATTAATTCTTTATACCTGCAGCAAATTTTGCCTGGTGTTGGGTTCACCAAAGGAAAAAAATTGAGTTCCAAACACCTGGAACGAACAGGGGGAATGTGGGGAGGCAGGGATAAGGCTGGGAGGTTGTAGGAGGCTGCACAAGCTCTCTATTTCTGCATACTCTTCTCTAATCTTCTCTATCTCTGTTGCTCTCTCTTTCCACTCCTTCATAGGTCCGCATTTTCACTGGGTACCAAATGTAGATTGAGAAACAGGGACGGAAGCCTGATTAGTTTTATTAATCTCAATCAACCAAACTTTACAGAGAATGGGCTGCAATATTTATAGATATTGCACAACCAAATACACACGGGAGATTAAGTTGCACAGGTGCAACCAAATTCCAAAATGCACAAGCTTCCAATAACATCCGGAAGCAACAATTAAATACAAACAAATATATTGTTCAAAACAATATAACAGCATCTATGAAAGACAAATATGGTTTATGAACCATATAACAATACATAACAAATATATGGTTTATATTAATAACCATTATTATTTAATTAATAAAATTAATTAAATAATTATACTATGCATAATTAATATTAGGATAATAATATTTTATCCTAACATCAACTACTCCAAAATTCACCCTCATGAAAATAAATGTATAGGAAGCTTCATATGGTACCGCTTATCGATATAAAAACATTCACAAACATTATTTATGACGAGAACATCACATTTACTCTCTTGCTTCTTTGACCTTCTTGACATAACAACTAGGAATGATTTGGTATTTTTAACTAAGACCTTAAAAAACTTCATTATATAATCATGTGTTCTTAAAAGTTCACAATGGACCTCTAAAGAACTTTCGTATTCATATTGGGCCTCCACAAAAAGAATTCACATAAGGCATCTCTCAAACATCATGACTAGTTTTTGCTTCTTTACTCCTTTAGTGGCAAACCAACTATATTGACATCATTCATTAAAATTTTGCACGGTACTTACCTGTATATTTTCATGAGAAGTTCTGGAACCTCCCAAGATTTCTTGAACACCAAAATTCTAATATTAAGCCTTTTATACAATATTGCAAAATAAAATTATTTCTACGTCTAGCTATTTGAGCACTTTACCAGCTACCATGAAACAACTAAATACCACCAAATTAGAGCACAAGGAGTCATCTACATTCCTAAATAATAAAATTAGATTCTAGAGTTTATTTCATGACCAAACACTTGATTTTTTCTCCGTCACTTTGAATGGAGGGTTTTGTGACGGTTTGGAGAAACTTAACTTGTTAAATTTCATTCATAAATGATAGGACCTCATTCTTCCTCATTATAACTATGAATTACCCTTGATTCCATTCCCCAAATTTGATGAGATATCTAGGTCACAATGCAAAGGTTTTACATACCAATGAACACTTCACAGTTGACGCTTGAGATGGGCATGAGAATTTTTTCAGCTTCGTATAGTTAGAAACATCCTAACTTGAAACATATTATTCATTTTTTATTGAATTTTTCTCTATAAAACTAAGAAAAACCCATTAAAATTTAAAAAGGTCTATTTTCTCATAAAAATATATGTATCTTCTTAACCACTGTCATTTGTCCATGTTTATATGGCTTGTCTTTAGGAAGATCCATGAAGAAGAATTCAAACATACCTTTAACAACTAAGATATGACTTGTAACATATTCCATACCCTATATAAAATTTCAAAACATTATCCTCATGCTTGAAATAATATTTATTAGGTTAATTTGCACCATTCCCAAAGTTGCGCTTATACCAAGTCTCGAATTAGGCCTAGTTGATTATTTTTCAACCTTTTTGTATGCTTGACATGCCTCATTCTATTCTTAACTCAATAAATCCATTTTTTCCAATATTTAAAAATTCTTCGCCATCTACCTCATGCATTCATTCTATCTATCCAAGTCATCTTGCTTAGCTTGGCCTAATGATTAGGCCTACTAGACTGAGGTAGTCACACCATTTCCATTCATGCACCCTTGTATTCATCATGTTGATTGTATTTCCTCACCACATACTTGTTAAAACTTTTATGACTACATCTATACTTGCTCTCATATCACCATTATGCCTTTGTTAGTCACTAGATACTCAAGAAGCTAAGTCTTAATCAAGTGTTGTCATTCCATACCTTGTCTGCCTTGTCACACTCATTCCATGATTCATCTTACTCTTTTTCATCCTTATTTTTTATTAATGTTCTTGTTACATCAATGACAACTCAATATTCACATACCAACATATTTATTTACATATAAAAATGACTGGATTTGGCAACAAACATAACAAGGTAATGTATTGTACATCCTCATGAATTTTGATATTTATGTCCATGCCATGTCTAAGAAAGGAAATTATCTCATAGGAGTTCCCCCTTAGAGCCTATTAACATGCACTACTAAAATTTTGTTTTTGTTCACACACTAACTAGATTTAACATGAATCCTAATTGATTTTAGAGATTTAATACACTAATGGATATAAAGGTTAGTAACAAGTTTATTATATTATAAATTAAATTAAATATTTATAATAAATATTTTATACTTGTAACTAGTAAGATAAATAAGATATTGAATTGAAAATACAAAGGAATGAGTGCACTTGGATAATACTGAGATGTTTTTGGAAGGTTATGGAAGGATGCAATCGCTAGAATAGGGAGATTCAGATTGGAATAAGATTTCTTTTGGATTTTTGTCACTAGAAAATGGACTAGTTCAGTCCATACAAACTACCAAGACTACACTATATTATTCTACACTTCCAATACAGACTTAGAATTTCTTAGTTTTGGGCAATATAACTTTAGCACATTGTTGGTTGTCTAAAATCCTCTATCATAATCAAACCCTAGTTTCAAATCATCAAGAAAATCTCTCTATATTATTTTATCATCATCTCAAACCATATCCATGTTGGAGAAGTATTAGAGAAATACCATTACTTGGATTACGATAACACCTATGCATCAATTTCATAGAAATTACACCAAAGAGGCCTCAAACTACATATTATTCTCCACCTATCATGAGATATATAAAAATAAAAATATATTTAACAAACATATTTGCCCACAAGTCAGCTTAATTATTTCTCTTTCTAAAATACCTACAAAAGGGAACTTTGATTTTTTATGAATGAGAAAGATTGTTTCCTTGAATTAATAAAGAACTTGAGAATTATAGAGATTGAATCCCTAATTAATTTGGATGTGCTATTACAATATTAAGGGATCCTTCGATGTATTTTGCAAGTTTATGAAATGAGTATATCAATGTAGTGCCATCAAAGTTACACGTTAGCAAATGAGGTAGTCTTAAATTTCTTATATAGGGGTCCATAAATGATTTATTCATGAATGGACATCCTAGAGAAATTAGAAGACCTAAAAAAGATATGAATTTGAAAGAAATTTTGGAGGACATGTTGGTCCAACACCCTTCAATTCAAGTGAGGATGGAATATACTATCTTAACCAGTTAGTATAACCCTATTTAGGGAGGGAAAACATGCAATATGAAATTTTGAACCTCTTGCTCGATGTTGTCTATTGATTTTGTGCATTTTGTTTTCAAATTTTGATAACATGTTATTGTGAAATGATAAAAACTCAAACAGAAGACCTCATAATGTACTAAGGAATAATGTGAAAGTCAGCTTTATCTTAGAAAGAGTATATTTTCAAAAATAACATTGTCAAAGTGTGAGTTGCCAAATTTGATTGTCTACATTTGTCCTCACTTTAAGTTTTAAAATAAATTATACGCTTAAACAAACTGTTATCGAATTTTACTCCTGAGGTGAAATTGAGAAAACATGAACTTACACACCGAGAAAATGGTGTTGATTCTGTTGGTGCTCAAAATAGTCTCACCCCATTTTGCCATTAAAAATATATCATGTTACGGTCTCTGTCACACTTTATCTTCTGTATTGTGCTCGAAAAAGTTTCCACCTTCCTTTTGTTGCTGAAATTAGTCCTTCCTTGAACCAAGGATCACGGATAGATCCAAAATTGTTTCCTTGTTTCTTTGTTCATCTAAAAAGGTCTGTATTTGGGTGTAAAAACTTGGGCTGTCCCATTCTTTCCATTTTTCACAATTAGGATTTTTTGTCCTTATCGTTTTTCTCTAAATACTTGAGGAAAAATGAATGTATGTAGGTCGGAGGAATGTATTTGAGCCTTGTAACATTTCTAAGTTCTCCTTCCTTGGAGAAAATATCATCTCGGGATCAAATGGTTGTTTTTCTACATTTTATAGTTTGACGGGTGTTTCTCCCAGTCAATTTTACATCTTTGAATCAACAAGAAATGTGGCCTCTTTTTTTTGGATGTGGCTTAGTGGGGCACTATAAAATTATATGGATCACCTCAACCCAAAACCTATCTACGTGGAAGAATGAAGAACGACACTCATTTGAAGATTTGATTTTTGGTTTGGCCTTGGAGTTGCACTAGGAGGACACGTGGAGGTCTCTGCTACTTTGCTAGGAATTAGAAAAAAATTATGCACGGCTGGTATGGTTTGGCGAAATAGGGACATGCAGTGCACCCTGCGTTCATTTAGAGTCTCCGCTCTTCAGCACCATTTATAAATTGTGCCATGAAGACACATGGAGGTTTCCATCAGGTCATCCCATTCTTAACCTTTTTCAAAAGGTTTTGAGGGCCTGGGACATGTGGAGGGACCGCGCATGTTTGAGGACCAACCCTTGAATTTTATTTTAAAGAAGCGCTAGGAGGACACTTAGAGGAATCTACTCACTTTACATTTTTCTTGGAATTTTCAATGGCCAAAGGAGATTACCTCGGACCCTGACACATGGTGCCTTCCGTTGAGCTTTAATCCTTCAAAAAAATTGTTGGGCCAAGACACGTGGTGAGCCCACACTCATTCAAGGTCTCAACTTTTGGGGACCATCTCAAGATGCGCCATTGTGATGTGTGGTAGTTTGAAAATTCAAAGGGGTGGGGAAGCGGACCATCGAGGTAACTTGGATTTTTGCCTCTTGTCATCAAAAGGATTAAAACATCAAAATGGCTCATAGGCCCGACAAAGGATAAGTCAAAATTTCCTCGATTCAACAAAGGAGAGGTGCGGATTTTGGGGGAAATTGAAAAATTTTCCTTCATGGAGAAAGGAGTTAAAAGTGAAAAGGGGCACATGGTTCCGTTGGGACCCACATTAAAGACTAGAAGTGGAAGGGTGGAGCTGCGGGGAAACTTGGAAAATTTTCCCTTTTCCAAAAAAAGAGGTGAAATAGCAGAATTTTTCCATGGTTCCTTTGGGACCCACCTTAGGACACATGTCAGGATCATTTCTCAAGGGCGGAGGTGTGGAGCAAAATGTGAAAAATTTACATTTTTCCAAAAGTTGTAAAAGGAAAAAGGAACCTATAGGCCCATTTTAAATTGGATCTCCCACATGGATGGTCCAAATTCAAAATAAAATCAATAATTGTGCATTTGTATCTAATTTTCCACCATTTCTACTCCAAAGCTCTTGGGGATGCATATTCTTATGTTTTTATCATTTCTTGGAGTCTCCTACACGCAAAATGAAGAGGAACATTAATCTAGTATCCTAGTTTGGTGGGGAAGGTCTGTAAATGTCTCTCACCATTAATATGTAATTGATGCTATGTCGGATTGACCAGATTTTTCTTTCCTTGGCATGCGAAATACTTGTTGATATCTTGGTTTGGTGAGGAAAATTCGGGGACTTCTTTTACCATTAAGATGAAATCTGACCTCTGGGCTCGATATGATCTTCCATTTTCTTCCGGGCATGCAAAGAACCAAATTGGATAGATTAGGGGTGGAAGTGGTTGGAAAGTAAAGGGAAAAGTGATCTACCATAAGAAGGTTGAATGTGGGAGATGTTTGAAGAAATCTACCCCCTTAAGCACCTGAAAACTTTTTTAGATCTGATGATTGGGAATGATCAAGATCATGCAATTGGTACACTCAATGTTTGGTTTTGGGGGGAAAATTATTTGTTGTAAAATGTTATAAATAGGCATGATTTTTCCGTGAAAAGGGTTGGAGGTTGGAATGTTGGAGTGTTAGAGGAAAGAATTGATTTTCTAAGACAAAAGCTTGATAGAGTCCATCTTTAGGCTGTTTGAGAAAAAAATTTATATCTCTTTTGTGTTAAACTTGATCATGTCAAGGTGGTTGTGAGTGTACAGCCATTGAAAATATTTGAGATTGTTCTAGAAACTTTCCCTACTTTGATAAGTTTAATCAAATTTGAGTTATTTTGTGTTGACTCTAAGCAATTAGTGTTGCTTTGTTTCAAAATGTCTACAAATAGTTTTATTCATTCCTATTGCAATCTTATACTAAAATTTTTGTGAAATCACATAGGATCTCATCCTTGTGATAGTTTAATGGTATTTACAATTTCATTTCAAGAAGATCCTTCATCTTGGATGAGATAAAAAAATTTAAAATCAATTCACTATCATTTGTTGATAAAGATTATTTGTAAGTCTTGGTGTACCTTAGGCATGGTTAATCAAAAACTATAGTGTTTAATTGAGTCTTCTAATTTGAGCCTTTGTATTGGAGTCTTAAATATTATGTGAAAATGTGCTGATTTGGGCCTCCATTGAAGCACACCTTCTAGTTGAAGGAACATCTTGACTATTCTAAAGCTTTCTATTGTGAAGTTTCTCATTATTGTAAAGTCCCTCCAAAGATCTGGTATAATAAACTTTATCCTACTTCACCTCCCACCAAAATTCATTTAAAAACAACCAATCATACCCATACTACCCCTATTTTGTCATGTGTGTATAAAATGCATAATTTTTACTACCAAAACATGCAGAAACAATAAGGTTTTCATTGTCTTTAGTGGCCTGAACCTTGCTTAGAAAATATCTCCATTATCTAGAGTGAAAACTCATGAGAGTTAGGTTTTGTTGCATTGATCATATTTTCTTCAAGGTCTTCTTAATAATTTCACAAGGAAGGATATCTCCATCTCCTCCACAAATAGTAGGCTACAAAAAGGGTCCTCTCACCCTGGTTGAAAGGCACAACCATAAAGTAGTGAGGATAGGTCAAATCCTCTTGAGGGTGCTACCCATTTCTCCACATCTGAGTGACAAAAAAAGCAAGTTACATTTCATCCCTGGCTACAAAATGACACACTACATGATCTTCTTGTCTCTAAGCTTCCTGCCAAACTGTGATGCTTGCTCAACTTTTGAGGGAGAATCAATTTGGGTACCAACACTTATTGGCACCATTTTGGGGACATAGTGGTTACAGTTCATATTCAGACCCTGGTAAACACTTCTTATATGCTCTAAGTACTAATACATTTTTCAAACATCATCTTGTGTTTGGTCTTATAAGAAGTATTTCAAGTTTACAAGTGTTGTGTGCAATTCTTTCAGTTTCCACACCTAGTGCACTAGCTTTCATTGATAAATCTGGGTAAAGAAAAGTTAGATCATCCCATTTCCAGTTTCTAGTATTGATAGACATTTGACTAGATCATATTTTAGTGCATTTACACAACTAAGGTGGAAATCCTTAGTGGCGACTCCTTGTTGATCTGATTCTTGATGAGTACTAGTGTCTTAACCTCTGTCAAGTGAGATTTTTGTTACTAATCTTTGCAAAGATGGAAGGAAGAAGATATTTCTTTGCTAGGGATCCTACTAGGACATTATTTCTAGAGCTAGGAAAAACAAAGTCAGAAGGAAGAAAATCCTGGAGAGTTGTTGGAGATCAGCAGACAAGAAAAGGGATCTCCATTGATGAAAGTGATTGGCCTATCATTGAAGACTGCCATTCAAGTGCTTTTGAATCAGGTAGCCTCTTTGTGGAATTGAATTCTCCAACTGGAGAGGGGCCTTCATTTGATTTTGAAAAGTTTTCTTCTCATTCTACCCTTGTCTTTTTAGAAGTTGATAGGGTTTTCAAGAAACAAGGCCTTTAGGGGATATCCATTTTGAAATTTATACTCTGTGTTTCAAAGACCCTCTTCCCCTTATCAATTTGTCTCCCCCAAAGTCACCTCCTCAAAACAACATGGCCTTGCCCCCACCCAGACCTCCATTTGTTGTAAACACCTTTGGTCCTATAAATTTTAGGGATGGTTGGTTATCCAAATGTAGTTCCCAGGATGTAAGAAATAG
Source organism: Taxus wallichiana var. yunnanensis (assembly GCA_018340775.1). Classification (NCBI taxonomy): domain Eukaryota; kingdom Viridiplantae; phylum Streptophyta; class Pinopsida; order Cupressales; family Taxaceae; genus Taxus; species Taxus wallichiana. Next base: position 206,525,332 of record CM031240.1, read on the forward strand.
ATTACCAAAGTTCCAAGGAAACAATTCTATAATTGGTGATCAACATTTAAAGATTTTTATCAATATGATGGAAGAATTTGAGATTGAACATGAAGATGTATATATCAAATTGTTTATCCATACTTTGGAAGAGGATGCAAGGGAATTTGGTATAAAGATTTTCCAGATAATTCCATTGATTCTTGGACAGAGATGAAAAATGCATTTAGATTGTAGTATGGTGATAGAAATGACCCTAGGTTTCTTTTATCAGAATTTGAAAACATCAAGAAGAATCCTAATGAGTCAGTACATGATTTCAACACAAGGTTTAACAAGACCTTGAGGAGATTTCTGTTAGCTTAAGGCCATGTGATGAATCATGTTTGATCAAATATTTAGATGCATTTGATAAAAAAGGTTGCTTACTACTTGAGGGACAAAAACCCTACTAATTTGAGGTAGGCCTTCACCATGGCTCTGCAAATAGAGAACAACATCAAGGTAATTGGAAAGCCTCCAAAAAGGGAGGGTGTAAAACTAATTAACCCGGAAAAGCCTCAAAAAAGTAAGGCTGCTGATTTGGAGGAAGTTGTGAAAACTTTGGTAGGGGTTGTCAAAGAAATATCATACAAATTATCCCGGGTAGAAAAAGGGATTGGGTAGAGTTCACAAGGTCAGCACAAGAAACAAGGCCAAGATAGGTTTACAAATCATCATAGAAATGATCAGAGATCTGATGACAGAGGCAAGGGACCTATTGGATTTTGAAATAAACAGTCCCAGGATAGGGAAAATAGAATGGTACCTGATCCTTTGGCTACTAGAGTTGTTATTGTGGAGGAAACAAATGTCATTGATTGGTGTGACAGATGTTTCATGCCCCATGCTCCATGTGAGGAAGATCAGCAAGAAGAAGAAGAAGAATGATGATGATAATGATGATGATGTTTGCATGATGGGTTGCTCCACGAGCTCACAACAAGGGGAAACTTCAACTGAGGTAATAAGTGCTAGAACTGCTACTGATTTTTGGGATTGCATCCATCAGGTACCTATTCTTCCTCCCTCTCATACTTTAGAAGTAGATCTTTGTACAAGCTTTTGAATTTCCCAATAATGACTTTGAATATTTAAGAGCTTTAATGATAAAGAAGTATGATGGAGGAATCCCATATGAGGAGGACAGGTAGTTGTTGATGAATGTTGTTGTTCCCAAGAAAAGGAGTACAACACAAGAAGTAGGGTTGTCAAAGGGACAGGGCCTCAGGCCAAGCCAAAAACTCCATTTCTTTCAAATATTCCTAAAGAGGCTCCTAAGAAAGATGCATCTGTCCAAGGGCCTTATTGTCCCAAACAAAACTCATACCCCTCCTCATGCCCAAGCTGTCAAAAATCTTGTGCCATCTAATGAGTGTGTCAACCTTCCTTCAATGTTGCCTTGCCAAAGTCTATCCCTTATGATATTGCCCAAGTCTTGAGTCAGATCAAGATCTTGGTTCCAATTTTTGAGTTTCTTAGGATTCTTGAGCACAAAAAGAGGGCATTGGAGTATTTTGGATTGAAAGAAGAGAAGAGTGCCCTAGGTAGAAATGTAAATATTGTGGAGACTCCACCATTCATTAAAGAATTAGAGACACCACCAGTGTTGGAAGAACTAGAGTGAACCACTGAGGTTTATTTGGGGACATCCTTGGTAGATTCTCAGCTAAATGTGGATCCATTCTTCACCACTCTGATCATTAAGGATAGACTGTTGCACAACTGTATGTTTGATTCGGGGGCATCATGTAATGTTATGCCTTTGGAAGTTATGAATGAGCTGAATATCAAAGTAATAACAACATATGGGAAGTGTACTGCTATGGACTCTAGAGAAGTGCCAGTGGTGGGATGTGTGAAAGGTCTGGTGGTGCAACTTGCAACTTACCCAGGTAAAAACTTGAAGCTTGATGTTGTTATTGTTGATTTCCAACCAAGTGGGGTATGTTGTTGTCTAGAAAATGGGTTGCAAGTGTTGGTGGGAGTGTTCAAATGGATATGTCTATGCCACCATCCCAATTGAGGGCAGCCTTGTCAGGTTGTATGGGAAAAGAAGATGTTGCACCTTATTGAAGATCCCAACAATGCATCTTATGAAGTATTGTACACAAGTGTTGATGTTGATAACTTTGTAGGATTTGTTGATGGAAAAGAGCACAAGATTGAAGAATGCAAATGTCTTGAACAGGAAGGCTCTCCTTGGACTTTATTGTTTGATGGAGCTTGCTCCAAGTTTGGAAATGGTGTTGGTGTTGTTCTGATCTCTCCAGGACAGGAAGAGTTTGTCTTTTCCTTCAAACTCAACTTTGAGTGCACTAATAACATTGCTGAGTATGAGGCATTGTTGTTAGGTCTGAGGATTGCTTGGAAATATGGTGTTAAAGACATCATTGTCAAAGGAGATTCAAAATTAATTGTAAAGCAAGTCAGAAAACTTTATGCCACAAAAAATAGTGAATGAAACAATACAAGCATGCAGTTTGGGATCTCATTGAGATGTTTGATTCATTCAATATTGTGCATCATGATAGGAAGTTCAATGATTTGGTAGAAAAGGCTTGCTGTGTTGGGATCTTCGGTTTGATAATTGTGCAATGTCCCCATATTGTGAATATGATGTTGAGGTGTTAACTAGGCCATCATACACTGATAACATTAAACATTGGAAAGTTTTTGATGATGATGCTTAGGTCAGAAGATTTCTATAGAAAAAAGGAGTTTTTTTGATCAAAATATTGATTGGGAGCCAATGGTGTGTGTAGTAGAGGGTAAAGAAACCTTGTTTGGAAAAGGCATCATCCAACTAAAGACTAATACCATTCCTAGAGGGTTGGTTGCTCTTGAATCCAACTTTGATAATGTTGATCACATTATTAACAGATGCATGGTAGCCTCAAGGGATATTGAGGAGCATGACCTTGGCACAAAGGAGAAACCAAGGAAGATCTGGTTGGGAAGCAATCTCAGCAAGGAGGAAAAACAGTCTTATGTCCAATTGCTAAAAAATATCAAGATTGCATGGCTTGGACTTATTCTGAACTAAAGGCATACAGAGAGGATCTATTTCAACATGAGATTCCCTTGGAATCTAATGAAAAACCATTCAGGTAGAAACAGAGACCAATCAATCCACTCTATCTCTTAAAATGCAAGAGGAACTGAAGAAACTGAGGGATGGAGGGATTATTCAGCCTACAAGGTATTCTTCTTGGGTTACAAACCTAGTACTAGTCAGAAAGAAGAATGGTGACATCAGTGTGTGTGGATTTAGAAATTTGAATAGAGCATCAATGAAGGATAATTATCCTTTACCAAACATGGAAAACATGTTGCAGCTAGTGACTTGGTTCAAAGCTACTTTCTACCTGGATGGTTTCTCTGGTTATAACCAAGTTGTGGTGAAGGAATAAAAAGAATTAAAATAACCTTTACCACTCCTTGGGGGACTTATGTATATGTCAGGATGCCCTTTGGTCTGATGAATGTTGGAGTAACCTTTCAAAGAGCAATGGATGTTGCTTTTTCTTTGGTTACATCAATGATTTTATTGTTGTTTACCAAGATGATGTAACTGTGTTCTCAGAAGAGAAGTGATCATTTGCAACACTTGGAGAAAATGTTGATAAGATGTAGAGAATATGGCATTTCACTCAATCCAAAGAAGTGCCATTTTGGAGTACAGAAGGAAAAATTTCTTGGTCACATTGTGTCACAAGAAGGGGTAATGATTGATCCAGAAAGGGTAGAGGCCATCAGCAAGGTCCCAATTCCAAGAACCAAGAAGGGGATTCAATCCTTCTTTGGGAAGATAAACTTTATCAGGAGATTCATATCAAACTTTGTTGAGTTGACCATTCCAATCACTGGCATGCTAAAGAAGGACCAGACCATCAAATGGGAGGAGGATGCCATTCAAGCTTTCAATGGGATCAAGGAGGCATTAAAGCATGCCCCTGTTTTAGTAGCTCCAGATTATAAGAATCCTTTCCAACTATTTTCTTTTGCTTCAGAGAACACTATTGCATCTGTCTTGTTGTAGAAAGATGATGAAGGGGATGAGAGGCCAATTGCCTTTTTAGTAAGGCATTGTAGGGGGCTGAGCTGAAATACACTATTATGGAGAAACAAGCATTTCCTTGGTAAAAGCAACAAAGGTTTTCAGGCCTTACATTTTGAGTTCCAAAATTGTTGCTTATGTTCCCCACACCATGGTGAAAGACATCTTATCAGAGATGGAGGTCTCAAGAAAAAGATGTAGATGGGTGAAAAGTTGTAAGAATATGACATGGATATCCAAACCATGAAGTTGGTGAGAGGTTTGGGCTTGGCTAAGCTTATGGCTGAGAGAAACTTGCAAACTATTGAGGTAAATGAGGTAGAAGAAGGTAGGGTAGATGTTTTTGAAAAATTGATGAGTTCTAAGTGGTACAAAGATGTAATTTTTATCTCAGACATCTATACTACCCTGAGTATTTGAGTAAGAACTAGAAAAGAGCCCTTAAGTTGGCTTCCCAAGAAATATGTCATTACTGATTATGGGTTAGCTTGGAAGAACCCTGAGGGAGTTCTCTTAAGGTGCATTACTGAAGATGAAGCCCCCAAGATAATTTTTGATCTCCATGGAGGAGTTTTGTGGGGGAATTTTTTTGGAAGAGTCACAACACACAAGATCTGAGGGCTGGTTATTGGTGGCCAACTCTCTTCAAGGATACAACTCTTTTGGTTAGAAGATGTGAGAGTTGTCAAGTGCTTCTCTGGAAGACTGAAAGCTTCAGGCTCCCTACCTTTGCAAGCATGTATCAATTGAAGCCCCATTCAAGTAATGGGGAATGGATTTCATTGGTGAGATTTCAGACCCTTCAAGTGCTGGCCATAAGTGGATTCTTGTAGCCACTGATTACTTCACCAAGTGGGTGGAGGAAATCCCCACCAAAAGAGAAACACACCAAATTGTCATGGACTTCATGTTGAACCATATCATCTGCAGGTTTGGGGTGCCAGTCAAAATTGTTGTTGACAATGCCATGAGCTTCAGAGCTAAACCCTTGGTGGAAATGTGCAAAGAATATGGGATCAATTTGACATATGCTTCTAATTACAATCCCTAAGGAAATGGACAAGTTGAGTCCAGTAATAAAAATTTGTTGAAAGATTATCAGAAGAACCTTGGAGCTGAACAAGAGAAAATGGGGTGAGTAGTTGAAGTTTTTGTTTGGGTAGACCGAATTACTATTAAAAGAGCCATTGGAAAGAGTCCATTTGAGTTGGTGTATGGAACTCAGGCCCTGCTACCCCTGCATATGCAATTATCCTCATATCAGTTCATTCAACAAATGGAAGATCAAGAAGTAAGTCCATATGATGCCCACATTAACCAAATTGTTGAACTTGATGAAGAAAGGAGGGCATCCCACCAAAGGCATGTAAAGTTTAGAGAAAAGATGAAGAATTTGTTTGACAAGAAGGTCACCCCAAGAGCTTTCAATGTTGGAGATCTCGTGTTGTTATGGGATAGCAGGCATGAAGATAAGGGAAAGCATGGAAAATTTGACGCATTATGGATGGGCCCTTACTCCATTGATATTAGGATTGGTGAACATACCTTCTTCTGAAGGACTTGGATGGGGAATTTCTCGAATTTCCTGTTAATGGAAGGCATTTGAAACATTTCTTGGATTGATTCCCCAGAATCAAGGTGAACATCATCTATACAATGTATAGTTTGTTGGTTTGTTTTCTATCTTTCGTGTTTTTGTTCGTTCTGGCCCCTAGTGGCCTATTTTTGCTAGTTTCTTGGTTCATTTTTGGGGATGGTTCTGGTTTTGTGCTCTTCAAGCTGACTCCTTTGCCCAATGGATATTTTTGGCACTTGGTCTACCTTTTTTCTTGTGGCACTCATAGGGAGTGCCCCATCCTAAGTCGGAGCCGATGTTGGTGCTCAAAATAGTCTCGCCCCATTTTGCCATTAAAAATCTATCAATTTATGTCTCTATCACATTTTATCTTCCCGTATTGTGCCTGAAAAGTCTCCACCTTCCTTTTTTTTGCTGTAATCAGTCCTTTCCTGGACCGAGGATCACGTATAGATCCAAAATTGTTTCCTCGTTTCTCTGTTCATCTGAAAAGGTCTGTATTTGGGTGTAAAAACTGGGTTATCCCATTCTTTCCATTTTCCACAGTCAAGATTTGTTTTCCTTGTCATTTTTCCCTAAATACTTGAAGAAAAATGAATGGATGTAGCTCGAGAGGAATGTATTTGAGCCTTGTAACATTTCTAAATTCTTCATCCTTGGAGAAAATTTCATCTCTCTGGGCTCAAATGGTTGTTTTCTGCATTTTACGGTTTGACGGGTGTTTCTCTCGGTCAAATTTACATCTTTGCATCAATAGGAAACATGGCCTCTTTTGGTTAGACATGGCTCAGTGGGAACTCTAAAATTCTATGGATCACCTTGACCCAAAAACTTTTGGTCCACGTGGAAGAACGACGCTCATTTGAAGATTTGCTTTTTGGTTTGGCCTTGGAGTTGTGTGTCGGGAGGACACGTGGATATCTCTACTACTTTTCCAGACTTAGACAAATTTTTATCCAACTAGTACGGTTTGGCAAAATAGGGACACGTGGTGAGCCCACGCTCATTCAGGGTCTCCGCTCTTGGGCACCATTTTGAAATTGTTCCATGAAGACATGTGGAGGTTTTCGTTGGGTCTTCCCATACTTAGTTTTTTTCAAAAGGTTTTGAGAGGCCTAGGACATGTGGAGGGACCACGCATGTTTGAGGACTGACCCTTGAATTTTATTTTAAAGAATCACCAAGAGGACACTTGGAGCCTCTCGCTCACTTTGCATTTTTCTTGGACTTTTCAATGGGAAAAGGAGATTTCCTTGGACCCTGACACATGGCACCTTTCGCTGAGCTTTAAGCCTTCAAACAAATTTTTCCAGGCCAAGACACAGTGGTGAGCCCATGCTCATTCAAGATCTCAACTTTTGGGGACCATCTCAAGATGCGCCATTGTGACATGTGATAGTTTGAAAAGTCAAAAGGGGTGGGAAGGACCATCGGAGGAAACTTGGATTTTTTCCTCTTGTCATCAAAAGGATTAAAACATCAAAATGGCCCCATAAGCCCGATAGAGAATAGTCAAAATTTTCTCCGAAAAGTCAATGGTGGAGGTGCGGACTTTTGGGGGAAATTTGGAAAATTTTCCTTTTGTGGAAAAAGGAGTTAAAAGTGAAAAGGAATGTGGTTCCATTTGGGACCACATCGAGAAACTAGGAGAGGAGAAGGGAGAGCTACTGGGGGAAACTTGGAAAATTTTCCCTTTTCCAAAAAAGAGGTGAAATATAGAATTTGGCCACGGTTCCTTTGGGACCCACCTTAGGACACGTGTTAGGCTCATTTCTCAAGGGCGGAGGTGTGGAGAAAAATGTGAAAATTTTACATTTTTCCAAAAAGTTGTAAAAGGAAAAAAAGGAACCCACAGGCCCACTTTAAAATGGATCTCCCACGTGGACAATTCAAATTCAAAATAGAAATCAATGGAAATTGTGCATATGGATATCGATTTTTACCATTTTCACTCCAAAGCTCTAGGATGCGTATTCTTATGGTTTTTTATCATTTCTTGGAGTCTCCTACATGCCAAATGAAGAGGAACATTAATCTGGTATCCTTGGTTTGGTGGGGAAGGTTTGTAAATGTCTCTCACCATTAATATGCAATCTAACTATTGGATTTGACCCGATTTTTCTTTCCTTGGCATGTGAAAAGACTAGTTGATATCTTGGTTTGGTGAGAAAATCCGGGGACGTCTTTTACCATTAAGATGAAATTTTACCTCTGGGCTCGATATGATCTTCCATTTTTTCTTCGGGCATGCAAAGAACTAGATTTGACAGATTAGGGGTGGAAGTGGTTGGTGAGTAAAGGGAAAAGTGATCTCTAGAAAAGGAGTTGAATGTGGGAGATGTTTGAAGAAATCTACCCCTTGAGCACCTGATAACTTTTTGTAGATCTGATTTCTGGGAATCATGATCGAGATCATAGCGAGCATTGGTACATTCAATGTTTGGATTTTGGGGGGAAAAATTGTTGTAAAATGTTATAAATAGGCATGATTTTTTTGTGAAAAGGGTTGGAGGTTGGAATGTTGGAGTGTTAGAGGTCAGAACTGATTTTCTAAGAAAAGCTTGATAGAGCCCATCTTTCTGAGGGACTGTTTGAGAAACTTGTATATCTCTTTTGTGTTAAACTTGATCATGTCAAGGTGGTTGCGAGTGTACAACCATTGACAAGCTCTGAGATTGTTCTAGAAACTTTCCCCTACTGATAAGTTTAATCAAATTTGAGTTATTTTGTGTTGACTCTGAGCAATTAGTGTCTCGCTTTGTTTTAGAATGTCTGTAAATAGTTTTATTCATTCCTATTGCAATCTTATACTGAAATTTTTGTGAAATCACACAAGATCTTGTCCCTGTGATAGTTTAATGGTATTTGCAATTTCATTTCAAGAAGAGCCTTCATCTTGGATGAGATAAACAAATTTAAAATCAATTCATTGTCATTTGTTGATAAAGATTGTTTGTAAGTCTTTGGGTGTACCTTAGGCATGGTTAATCAGAAATTATAGTGTTTAATTGAGTCTTTTAATTTGATCCTTGTATTGGAGTCTTAAAGATTATGTGAAAATGTGTTGATTTGGGCCTCCATTGAAGCACACCTTCTAGTTGAAGGAACGTCTTGACTATTCTAAAGCTTTTTGTTGTGAAGTTTCTCATTATTATAAAGTCCCTCCAAAGATATGGTATAATCAACTTTATCCTACTTCACCTCCCACCAAAAATTCATTTAAAAACAACCAATCATACCCATACTACCCCTGTTTGTCATGTGTGTATACAAATGCATAATTTTTACTACCAAAACATGTAGAAACAATCAGGTTTTCATTTTCTTTAGTGGCCTAAACCTTGCTTAGAAAATATCTCCATTATCTAGAGTGACAACTCGTGAGAGTTAGGTTTTGTTGCATTGATCATATTTTCTTCAAGGTCTTCTTAATAATTTTACAAGGAATGATATCTCCATCTCCTCCACAAATAAGCAGGCTACAAAAAGGGTCCTCTCACCCTGGTTGAAAGGCACAACCATAAAGTAGTGAGGATAGGTCAAATCCTTTGAAGGTGCTACCCATTTCTCCACATCCGAGTGATAACATTTCATCCCTAGCTATAAAACAACACACTACATTTCTTGTTTGTCTCTAAGCTTCCAACCAAACCTTTGATCTCGCTCAACTTCGAGGGGAATCAATTTGGGTACCAAAAGATTAAATCATGGGAGATTGATTTTCAAGATTGGCCAAATAGGTTGAATCATGTCAAGCATTGTAAATAATTTCGAGAAATGAAGAAGCTTTGAAGTTTGAAATTTTGAATTTCAAAGGTAGAGTCATTTGGAGGTAGGCTAGGGAGAAATTCGGAGAATAGGTAGAAAGAAGTCGAAAAATTGAGAAACAAAAAGTTTGAAATCCGAAGTGTAAAATTTGAACTTCAGAATTTTTGTGTTTTGAAGGTTTCATGTTCCCAAATGGATAAATAAATTCCAAAACCGAACCCTAAAAACCGAAAACTTGAACTCAAAACCCCAAAATCTTGATATCCCAAAAACTCGAATCGAAACCCGAAATATAGAAAAACCCAAAATATTGAAAACCCAAACCCCAAAAACTTGAAATCCTAAAAACCACAAAACCCCAAAAACCTGAACCCAAAAATCCTGAAAACCCAGATATCTCAAAAACCCCAAAATCCCCAAAACTCGAAAACCCGAACCCCAAAAATCCAAAAAATATAAAATGTCCAAACCCAAAGTCTTAATTTCAGACTTTGGGGTTTTGGCATTTCAAACTTTTGTAGCCTAGAACACCAAAATCACCCAAACTCTGAATTACAAACTTCATAGTTTCGGTGTTTTGGATGTTTTGTCGAATCAAGTGGATGAACATTAACCCGATCTCCAAAATGGAAAGGTAGTAAGTTCCAAATTCGAAAGTCCAAAATTTTAGATTTTAGAGGTTGCGATACATTTGAGAGTCCAAAAAAATAAATCCAACTACTCACAATTAATGCAGTATGGCACCCCAATCTTTGTTGGCCATATGTTTGACCTGGGAGCTCGATTTACTCAAAAAGGACTTTTGGAAAGCTCTCAATTTAAGTGAGAATCAGTTATACAAACCGAATAAATATAGTCTAGCATTTTAGAGGGTGTTTTCATATTTCTCACTTACCCAAATGACAAAGGTATGGGCTTTCTTTCTTTCCAAACAATGCATAGTACATGGAGGTATGGATCTTGCAGTGGCACCCATCACTATTGCATATGAATTCAATGCATTTTAGGGTGGTTGAAGAAAGATTTTTAATCTTTCTATATCCTTTCTCTCATTCTTCCTATATATTGTAAGAAGTGGAATTTTTCTAATGTTGGATAATTTTTCTTTCCACCCTTCCTTCTTGTCTTGCCTATAAGTGAATTTTTGGGGTTCAAACATCCCATTCAAGCTCTAATGCAAGTTTGTGCCTCTTGGACATTGTAATACATTATATCAAATTTGTGGAGCAATAATATAATTTTGTGGATGAATTTTAACCCTCTCTTGTGTTCATTGATTTTTTATGATCTCTCATTGCAATTACGGTTATCTAAGCATGGTTCCTGTATTACATGTTTAATGGTTTGTGTTTAATGGTTAGTGGATTCTCATTAGTGGACTGATCGTGTTGTATTTTCATCCTTTTAATCTGATTTTGGATTCCATATCCATGCAAAGAAGGTGTTCAACATTCCATTTGGTTCATCACCTTTGTTAGTTTAGGTTTAGTTTCTTGTAATCTTCTTAAACCTATCTCCTTGGAAAGTTAGATTATATTTTAGATTATATCCTCTATGATTTGGATGTGTGCATCGAGAATAGAAGAATAGGAGCCAAACTTCATCCTGGAGGGTTATCTTGATTGTAAATACCCACACTTTGGGATAAATTCATGTTTGACGAATCACACCGACTACCTCAACCATTCACTTGTAATAAATATGGGGTGTTGTGATTTCTCCATAATAAGAACATATACCTAATTAAGTAAACGCACTTTATATTCACTCAAATGTTTGATTTGAAAAAAATCAAGTTGTGCTTGGTGTTGACATGATCCATAATAAAACATGCAACATGGAATATAATCATTTTCCATGATTAATTTTTTGATGCAGACATGCTTTTCTCTACGACATCTAGTTTTTTATTATCACATGGTTAAAAAAAAATTAAAGGAAGGATTTTAATCCCGATAGTCTTGTTGTCTACAGACTTTAGGATAGTTATATTGGAAATGTTCTAGTTTTACTCAAGGAAAAATATGAGAAGAAGGTTGGGGACACTGACCCCTCTTCCTCTACTAGGAATCATTATGATTAAAAATGTGGATCCTCCATGCCCCAATATCCTTGTCCTAAGTAGATTCAAAGTCCCAAAAACAAGGAGGTTCTTGAAATTTGGCTACCTATTCACCGTGATGAGAATGTTGATCCTAATGGGGGTGATGGATGATAGGTGGTAAATAAAAAAGAAAGGTAAAGGTGGAGGTTCTCCCCTTAAGATGAATCTAATATCCCAAAGAGTGAAGGACCATGGTAGTTAGGTTTTCTCCTTGTGGGTGGTCAAGTATTTTTGACTCACCTCTCTTTTTGGTCCCTTTCTTTCTTTTGGTGTTTCCTTCTTTACTTTATTTAGATTTTCTATTTGTCTCATCTTTAGCCTAGTGTGGCTTTGTTCCTTGATGTTTCACCTTTGAGCCTTGATGATTATATTTCATTTGTACAAGGTTTATGATCCTTTCAATATCTATCTTTTAATCTTATCTAATAAAAAATGTCCATGATTAATAATGGAAATTATCACAATATATAAATGCAACATGAAATATTTTCATTTACATAAGGATGAAATGTAATATATTTAGACAAGGAAAGAGTACAGATGTTTTTTTACAAAGGTAGATACTCCCTTTTTATCTTGTGATTGAAGAAGTAGCTTTGTTGAATTTGTTGAAATTTGTAAAGGAATTGGGAGTGATCGGTCCCAGGTTGTGTCGAGGATAAACTAGAGTGTTAGGTGTATGCAACTAACATAGGATGTCAAGGGTATAATAATAAAAAAATAAAGTTTTGAAACACATCACTAAGGAAGAAAATAAAGCATCAAATTTATATAGCAAATTATCTTCTCCTTTGATTACAAGAGGAGAGAAAAATTTTCTATGAAGAAATTATCCTCTTCTATAATTTCCATAACGTCAATGATCACACCATTTCACATGCATCTAGGGCCATTTTTTTAAATTAGGAGACATAATATAAAATATAATAGATGCCCCCATGAACATCCCATGTGTGGCATAAATAAAATGTACTCAAATGTGTTGAAATGCTAATCAAGAGATGAAAATCATGCATACAAGATCTTTGGAAATATAGTAGAAACTAAACCAAACGGTGGAAAAGGAGTGAAGTATTTAATTCCCCTTGTATTGGTTTGAACTTAGAGACTTGAGTCTAAAACTAAGATAAGATTTGAATTTTTAGCTAAAACTTTAAATTACTTAGAAATTTTTGTTTCTACCCCCGGATAAAAATGTGTGCTAAAGCGAGTAACTAAACCATATGGGATTAACCGATCAAGTATGGTTGTGTACAAGTGCATTTTTGAATTTATTTGTTTTATCATTATTTCTTAGTACTTATACCCTATTTTTACATGTACTAATCCCCTAATTTTACATGCATCTTCTATAAGTATAGAATATATCTTGATGAATGCCCCCTCTTTTTAAGGAATGCTTAAAAACTTTGTTGAGTAATTGGCTAAAAAGAAATATATTTCTTCTCAAACATAAGTAATAGAGAACTATAAAATTTTGGTGAGGTGGTGATCTTGAATAAAGTTTTACCTACGTAATGGAATGTGTTTATGCATTGTGGCAACTATGACATAAAATAAAAGTAATGATAGTGATAGATAAAAACCATATAGATGATAATACGAGTAATATAAATGCATGTAAGTATATAAATTATGTAATAAGATGTGAGAAGTATCCAAAAAATGTAAAACAAAAATCCATCAAGCATGCGAACATGGGACGCCCATATCTTGTCATAAGAAAATTAAGACACATAGGCCTGTAAATAAGAGAAAGATATATAAAATGAGAGTAAAATAAATGCATGTGAGTGTAGAAATTATGTAATTACATGTGAGAAGTATTCAAATAGTTTCACACACAAAGAAAAAAATATTACAAACATGGGACTGCCATGTTGTTATAAGAAAATCAAGACCCATAATCCCGAAAACAATATAGAGAAATAAAAACAAGATATGTATGATACCAAAAACATGAGACACCCAAGTTGTCACAAGACAATAAAGGCACATTGGCCATAAGAATTCAAAGTAAGTAAATAACAACACACACACACACACACACAAAAAAAAAAAAAAGAAAATAAAAACAAACAAACAAACACACATAGACACATACATATAAAATTATGGATGAAGGAAAAGTGTCAAAACATGAAAACATGATATAGGAGCCTAGATATGTGAAGTATATGAAATAAGAGATGTTAATTTTTAGAAGACACATGTGTTAGTCATGTTAGCTCAAAATATAACATATCCATGATAAATGTTATCAAGTATAACGAGGAAGTAGAAAGTAACTATAACATATTAATAGAAGATGCTTGAAGTATAAAATAGATGTCTTGTAGATGTATAGGAAGTATGGGTAAAAATATCCATCCAACACCTATCATCGTGTGATGTTTTTATGTGTTTCTCTTAATTACCTAAATACCTCATGAAAAATGTGTGTAACGATTAAATAAGAAATTATGTCTATCAAAATAGAGTGAAAAACTCAAGGAAATTTACGTGTCCTAAATATATATTTTTTGCAAATATATGAATGATTTTTTATTTACAAATTGATTAAATATGTAGAGGAAAGAGGGGTAGTATGAAGCTATCCAATGAGAGCCTCTGGAGGAGGTGAAAAAACCATTGAAAGGGATAAAATATTAGGGCTCAATTATATGGACAGAGTTAACTCATATTCAATAGCCGCAAAAATTGTAATGGTTGTAAAAGAGGATCCGGAGGATGATGGAGATGTAAGGGGAGTGTGGGAAGTAGAAGACATTGAATTGAAACTTTTGAATACAATATCATGTGTTCAAGAGTTTGATATAATTTTATATTGATTAGATTGATGTGTGAAACCATTTGTGATAGAAGAGATATGATGTACCATGTGATGACTAGGGATATGATTAGTAGGAGTAGAAAAAAATTTGAAATGCGACCCTTGCAAAAAGACGTACGAGCATATATAATGTAAAAAAACTTATTCTTGGAAAATAAGGATGAGATATACACATATAACCATAGGTAATTTATAAGGGATGACACATTTGTGTTTGTGGCTAAAGATTGAACATTGAGGTGATAATTAATAAACCTACCGCAATAGTATGTTATAAGTAAGAATGCAATGTTGGATCTCAGTAAATGTTTGTTAGGTTAAATTTACAAAAAAATTAAAAACATGTTCTACCATCATAAATTTTTAAGAGTATGAGTAGGTGGATTCAATGGAGTGATATAATTTTTCATTTTTATAGATTTATGCTAAGAAACTAAACATTGATAAATATGTAATGCTTCTAGCTAAATAAATTCCTCTTCTTCATCAACGGGATCAAGAATTTGTAAATGTTATTCAACTTATTTATAATCGTCACAAGAGTAGGTAGAATCAAATCCATCTTTGATGTTCAAATCCTTTAGTAGTGATAAATCAATGTTATCCATGAGACTATTTTTCATGTTCCCCGAAAGACATATTAAAGGAAAAATTATGATTTATCTTGTATGTTCATATTCTTGTAGATATCTATATATCATCATAATCATTTAAACTTGCATTATCATAATTCCATGCATACATAATAGGTTCCACCTTACTAGTAACTTTTGTAGGATAATTATTATTATTGCAATTCATATCAATACATGTGGATTAGAATATATATGAAGTTCTTGTGAGTGAATAAATATATTTGTAAAATTTGTTGTCATGTTTCCACATATTGGGCTTAGGTGCCTCTAATTGATTTGAGGTGGTGTGCAATTCTTCATGCTTGACTGATATTTTTATTATAGTTTTCATGAAAATAGGACATAAATGACATACTAAGAGTGTATTTACCAAAGGGGGAATTTCATTCTTAAAATTTTGGTGGTTAGACTATTATTGTTGTAACAATGTATCATTGAGTATCATAAGATGCCCATAAATTATAAATTTTGTAATTTATGTTTTTCAATGAGATTTTGAATTGGGGATGATTGCATAGGATAATCTCATGTATCAAAGAATATAAATCCCTTACACTCATGTTGATGGATGCATCATTGAAAATAATAGTAATAATTTTCACGATGTCCACCGATTCAATGATAATTACCAAATGGTTGACCTTTGAGTTTTTAATTCAATAATGGGGGTAATAATTTGTACGTAACAATGTGATTAATTTGTTATTGAGTAGATTAGATATAATATCGTGTTTTCGAGTAATATTTGGATTAAAAATAGATTGATCATGATAGGTAGAGATATAATGGATATGGAATTTGAAGAATCATTTAAAAGCATTATCTCACACTTGAGATATGTGATCTTGGTATTTATATATTGAAATTTATCTTGAGAAACATAGTAGAAATATTGAATAGAATTTAAAATATCCTTCCATGAAAGGTGACATTATTACTAATAGAAGGAGCTGAAATATCCCTAAAAATTTAATTCATGTTGGAAGGTGTTCTATTTTTATGGAGTATTTTTGGTGCATTTTTTTGAGAAATTTTTCTACATGTTTGATAAAATTGAAGTATATTATACAAGGAGACTTGATAAATTCTATAATGGGTCATTATTGAACATAAAATCATGGTATAAATTATAATTAGGTAGTAAGGAATGAAAATAAACACATGGAGAGGAGAAATTTAAAAGATGATGGGAGATAAGATGAAAAAGTGATGTTGAGAAAAATGTGATCATCATGAAATTAATCAAACCACCATATATGAAAATAGATAATGAACATAATGAAAATGGAGTATTTTGAAGCTGATTATATGGAAGAAAAACCTCCAAGGAAATTTTCCAAGAGTTTATATTTTTCTTATTGTTCCCTAATTTCTAAACATAGCAATGTTTAATTTCTAAACAACATGATAAAACTTGGGAGAAAATGGGTTTTCATTTAATATATATAAATTACGAATAACCTCATAGGAATTTAAAAATAGGCCTAGTATACTTGAAATATGTATTAAAAATTTATTAGGTAATCAACATCGCTATAAAGAAACCCAAACGATAGAACCAACCATGAAACCCTAAGAAAAAATTGATGAACCTCATATATGTTAGGTGATGGAGGAAAATATGCTATGAATATGAATATACAATATATATATATATATATATATAGAACCCTTGAAAACAGGGGTTAATGCAAAGATAAAATCATGAGAAATGTTCACCAAAATGTCTACACCCTAATTAGATTTAACATGGAACATAATTTATTTAAGAAGATTTAGTGCACTAAAAGATGTAAGGGTTAGGAACAAGTGGATATTTTCATTAATTAAGTTTAAATATTAATTTAGATAATCAAAGTAACACTTTTATACTAGTAACTGATATGCTAAACAAGATATGAACTTGAAAATACAAAGGAATGAGTGTACTTAGCTGATTATATATGGTTTTAGAAGGTTCTCAAAGGATGTACCGCAGGACACAAGATTGACGATAAAATAATATTAATTGTAAATACTATAACTGGAAAAAGGATGGGGTCATGACCATGCCATATGGTTATGCACCTTTTGTACAATCTTATACTTACTCGATTTCGGCTATATAACTTCTACACATTATTAGTTATCTGAAAAATCATTTAGTATATTCAAACCATAGTTGTTATCATTAAGAAAATATATATATATCCTCTAATCGTCTTCTAAAATCCTATCCATGGATAATAAGTCTTGCAAAAGAAACGTTAGTTGGGTTGTGGGCACCCCTCATGTAATCTTAATGTTGGAAAGACATCAAATAGGATTCAAACCATCAACATAATATGTGGCATTTGAATCAATTCAGTTGGATTTTAAAATGATATTTCACAAAGACTTGAGTTGAGTTTTACTCTTGCTAAAAAAATTAGGAAAGGGATATTTGAGTTCTTTTGAATGAAGAAGATTGTTTACATGAATGGATAAAAAGATTCAGAATAGTAGATATCTATTTCCTAATTATTTTAGATTTTCTATTACGAGATTTAGTGTGTCTTTGGCACCTTTTCCAAGTGTAGAAGTGTCTATATTTAAAAGGTGCCATTAGATTTCTATATTAGTGAATGAAGTATTGTTTAGTTTCTTATATAGGGTTTTATATATAATTTTTTGATAAAAGGTTTAACTAAATAGATTATTAGAGAAAAAAATATGACTTTGAAAGAAATTTTGGAGGACATATCAATCCAAAACCGTACAAGTTAGTCGAGTAGTAGTCGTATTATCTTGACTAAGTTGTGTGATCCTTCCATTCAAGGAAAATAGGGCATATAAAGTTTGGAACCTACACATTGATGTTTTTATATGGAATTTATGCATTATATTGTGAAAATTTTCAAAAACATTAGTGTGAAAGAATACAAAAATTAACACATACCTTAGAATGTACTACGTGGGAATGGAAAAGTTGTATTTATATTAGCAATAATGTATTGCAAAAACTAGCATTTTCAACTTGAGTGAATTAATAATTTTGAGTGTCTACAATCTCAATATAAGTTATTAAAGGATAACATTAAATATATTGATTGTTATGGACCCCAATCAAGACCAAAAATAAGATGTACATGATAAATCAAGTAGTTTTCCCAATATCTCTTAGAAAATTTTCGTTTCAACATTTTGTTGACGGTAATAACAATAACAATAAATTATAAGGTATCTATTAATACTTACAAATGCATAATCAATATTCATTTTATGATATGTCTAAAACCATATTTAGCTCATCTATATTATTCATAGTCAAAGTACACTTCTTCTCATCTAATCTAAGTAGTTTAATGTAACTAGTAACATATAGGAATTAAATGGGTTAGAATTTTGACTCTAATGATTGGTAGAGGAACCAATTAGTTATTATAGCAATTGTGGAGTGATGAGAAATAAATTAAGTTGTAACTTAAATCCAAACATTCCCATTATTTTGATTCAACAATGAAATAAATAAATAATAGTTTCAATGTTCAATGCATTCTTATTTACTTAAGGTTCGACATCAAGAAGTATATCAAAGTTAATTAATAAACATTAATCCATAAATCATAATATAATTTCATTATAAATTTGTAAGATACAACATGAAAAAAATTCTTAAAGAAAAGGGAGTAAGTGAACTTAGATAATTACATATTTAAAAGGTTGATATGATAGTGCCATACAATCATACATAATGGAAATGATATGGAAATATTTTATTTCAAAACTTTAAGTGCAAAGTTGAGAAGGTAAGGAATTGTTTCGTAAGTATGGAATCTTCAGACTATCTTGTACCCATTATATGATTATATACATAAATGAACTAGTAATTTGTATATTTATATGCTTGTTGAACAACCATAATATGCTTCACATCTCAAACCATAGTTGTCATACATTTTTACAAGATTTTATTTGATTCAAAATACTCTCAAAACATTGACCACGGCTAGAAGTCCCTATGAAAAAGATAGGATTTTGGTCTAAGTGGATTATATACACCACCTATGTTAGAAATAATCTGAATAAGCCTCATATAGAATATAGTTATCAACATAGCATTATATATATGCAATTAGTTTTGAAAATTGATAATTTCACAATGAGAAACATTCTGTTTGTTTCCTTACAAGTTGTTAGGTTTTCGAGCCTATTTTCATGTGTGAAAGTGTTGAAGACTGTTCACTAAGAGTACTTGTACACATTTCATGTATCCTCGTCGGGGTTTGAGAAACGTGATTTTCTCATATGGGTAGGATTTTGACCCATAGGTTTATGGAACGCTTTTTGCCAATGGTTTTGTAAAAGCTGCTTAAGCAGTTGTCTATTTATATGGTTTTATGCATATGATAGAAGGATGAAAAAAATTACAGAGATGTGCTTTGAATTGTGTGTGAATTTATAGAGTCTATTGAGCATAGCTCCAAATAGATCAGGTATTGTATTGAGAGAGTGGTGGCTTGTAATAAAATCGAGCAAGTGATTCTGTGTGAACGTATCCCAAATTGGGTGAAATATGTTAAATACTATCTCTTTGTGTTGTGTTATTTTATTTTGCACTTTTATTTGAGATTTGTAATATTTTCTGCATATTAGTTTCTACTGTTGTGATTCTGTGAGGAATTATTCCTCATATTTTATCCCTTATTCCCTAACAATTGGTATCAGAGCCTGGTTTGGTTTTCTGAAGTGTTGAATCATAGGGAAATTTTTATCTTGAGTGGGAGCTATGGCAGATGATGGAAGATCTAGGGTTGATAAATTCAACGGGTAAAATTTCATTCTTTGGAAGATGCAGATGGAAGATTACCTTTATCAGAAGGATCTTTATACTTCAGTCTGTCGAGAAGATGAACAAACCATCGAGCATGAGAGATGCGGAGAATGGGATTTTCTGGATAGAAAGGCACTTGGGACAATCTAACTATGTCTTACATCTTCGGTATTATTTAATGTTTCAAGGAAAATACTACAAAAGAACTGATGGATGCATTAGGGAAGTTTTATGAAAACCCTCTTCCACTAATAAGATATTTTTAATGAAAAAATTGTTTAATATGAAATGTCTAAGAATGGTTTAGTAGTAGATCATCTAAATGATTTTAATATGGTTGTTAATATGCTAGCTTCGAGTTACAATAGAATTTTATGAAGAATTTAGTGCTTTATTAGTCATGTGCTCTTTACCTGAGAGTTGGAATAGCCTAGTAATGGTGGTAAGCAACTCGGTTCCAACTAACTCAAAGTTGAAGTTTGAGGATGTTGTAGGGGTGATTCTAAGTGAGGAAATGCAAAGAAAAATCTCTGGTGAATCTTCTACTTCAGGGAATGCTTTAATAGTCAAAACTAGAGGGAGATAAAAAATAGAGGAAAACCGTACACTGGAAAAGTGACAAGCGAGCGTGGGAATCTACAGGTAACTCTTCCGCGTACCCGACCTCTCGAGGTCGTGCCTTGAGACAGCCGGTGGGGATGGAATATTTGTGGGATGTAAACGAACTAGTTAGGCAATCTAATGTCTTTGACACGCACTAATGGAATTTGCGAATCTAAGGCAAAGAAGGCCCTTCTAACTTGGACTGGTGTGATAGATTGATCAGCAAGGATGACTGCTCGAAGGCTCCAATCAATATCAAGTTCTGGTGTGATTCGATCTATGGGTTGTGGAATACATGGAAAATGACCTGGGATAGTTTCGTGTATGTCTCCCAGATAAGGTCATATGGTGGGTAATGAATGCAATCGAATCTACGGACGATTCTCTGGCCTAGTCCAAAATTCTCTAGCTTTGTTAGCCGCTATATCTAGTAAGGATAATTGCTTGATGATGATGGGTGGAAGTGGAGTGGACTGGAATATTAGTGTGCGTAGGCCATCATCTATATCGGATTGACTTATGGATTCGTTAGGGTGTGAGATTTTTGGATCACAACCGTAGAATCTTGGTTGTTGCGGTCCTGCTATGGTCATGTATGAAATCAAGTCCTAATCCCTAGTATCCAGTAATCGTACGCTTTCTCAGCTTTTACGTTTAGACTCAATAACTGTGTGATTTTCTTGGAATATCTCATAGGCGTTCGTGCAACCTGTATTCTTAAACTAGTATCTATGTCTGTGAGAGTGTCTCCTGCATCTGGCTATGGGACCAAAGGATCACAACCAAAGGTTTGTTCTCTTTCGAACCCTTCTACAGTCATGTGAATGTTTGCCTAGGGTAATCTGTAGTTCGGTTGATTTGACCAAAACGTGTGTGCTTGGTCGTCTTCTATATTTAATCCTCTCAACTGAGAGCTGATCAGTCGTAAATCTGTTGTTGTTTGGAAGACTTGTATTCTAAGGTTCTGGTCTATGTCAACTATTGTTGTGACGAGGTTGGGTTGAGGCACGATTGGCTCAAATACGTATTCTCTGGGCTCCGGGGTCCCGTGATTGTCATACAAAACAAAATGTAAATCTAACTGTAACAAAGTAAATTTAAACTACGTGGAATAAATCTAAAACATATATAACTTCTATTTTTCTGAGAAACCTTTTAAGAATTTAAGAAAAGCAGCTATTTAAACGTATCTAGAAATAACAACTAAATAACAATTTAAAACAAACAAGATAACCAAGTGTAGTTATTTGCCTGTGTAATTTGTAGATTTATTCTAAACAAATAAAATAGCTCATCTAATCTATCTGCAAGATTCTCGATCCTACCTCAGAAGTGAGGAGTGAATCATAGTTTCTCAGAAACTATCAATCCTCACACTTCCCCAATATATCGAGAATAGAATTTACTAAAATGAAGCAATTATCTACTCTATTTGATATAATTCTAGAACTTTGAAAGCTAGAACCCTGGATTCCGCAGTACGAGTGGCGAATCCGATGGTGTGTGTGATCTTGTCCCTCAAAGTGTGATCTCCTCGCTCTTTCATATTCACGTGAATCCGTAAAAGCGTGTAATGCTAGCATCATGGCAAGTAGATATCGGGACAAAGGCAACTCGAATGCGAGACTAAATATAATGCGAGTAGAGAGGGATAGCGCAAGAGTACAGAGCTTGGCTTATGCAATTCCTAGTGGGATTTCATTGTAAGTCATGTAATATAAAGTGTCCGAGAACCCGAAACTATCCTGTTTGAAGAGAAAAACGTACAACTTTAATGGCTTCCTAAGCTATTTTACTCCAATGGATTGGGTGAAATAACAGTACTGCCTGCACAAGATGGGTATGTGGCTTACCAACAGCTGAACAATGCTAACTAAGCATGCAAGGAATTAAAACTATGGCTTCTAAATAGAATAAAAGACTGAACTATGAAAATCAGAGCATGAAAGTGAATGAGGGGTAGACCATTTGCTTGTGCACAAACCATTTATTTATAGCTTTTCATTCACCCAAAGATCAAAACCAAACTGAACTCTAAAACTATAAACAATGGCCAAACACTATTCCAGGGGACCAAAAACATAAATGCAAGCCTAAGTCGGCAAGGAAAGCTGGTGAAACGTTGATTTTTACATGAGTCGCATTAAAACACTTTCTGGAAAATGCGTAAAGGACGCCGCTCCGAGCGGGGCGGCGATTACATAGACCTCCGCCCGATCGGGCGGCGGTCACGAGATCACCGCCCATGCAGGGTGGCGGTTTCGTCACTGAAGAGAAAAAGGTCAAGAAAAGAGGGAAAAAAAGGAGAAACAAAGGACGCGGGGGCTAAGTGGGGCATGCGGGATGTTAACGCACACTCGGAGAGCTTTTCCGGATCCCGAATACCTTGCGAGGAGACCTGTATCATCATTGGGGCACTTGTTACCTTTGTTCGGTAGTACAATACCTTACAATTTTGGGTACGTATGTAAACCGTGGAAAATTAAAGGATTGGGCAAGGTCAAAATCTAAAAGGAAGATAGTATGTTGGCACTATAAAAAGTCCGGGCATGGAAAAAATGACTGCGGGAGCTTCGGGACAAGAATAAAAAAAGGAGGCAAATGTGGCAACGTGTAATGTATGCCGGGATGATTTGATTCTTTTTTTGCACAAGATATCTGAATCTTGGGTTTTAAATTTGGGGCTTCTTTCCATGCTTCTCCACATAGGCATTATTTTGTTGATTATGTTCAAGGAGATTTTGGGCATGTTTTTCTTAGTGATGATGAGCCTTGCAAAGCATAGTTTAAAAAGTTTATGTTCATATTAAGATGCAGAATGGGAATACTTGCCTATTGAAGGATGTCGGACATGTGCCTACATAAGATGAAATTTGATATTGGCGGAGTCGGTTGGGAAGTGATGGTTGTACTTATGATATTTACAATGAGACTCTTGGAAGGTTACCAAGGGTGGTCTTGTGGTGACAAGCGGTGAGAGGTTGGAACCTTGTATTTAACCACTTATAGCACTAATTTTTGTAATCTTATGGCTTCAAAATTAGATACAACATTGTGGTACTATAGGCTCGGTCATATGAGCCATAAGGGCATGGAGATCACAAAAAAATATTTTCCTAGATATATAGAAATAGGTTTGGAGTTCTGTGAGGACTGCATATATGGGTAACAAAAGTGAGTAAGGTTTCTCAAGGTTAGACCTACAAAGAAAGAGTAAGTTAGAGCTGGTGCATTATGATGTATGGGGGCCGACTCAGGTATCATCTCTTTGGGGTTCAAATTATTATGTTACTTTTATTGATGATGCAACAAGGAAATTTTGGGTTTATTATATTAGAAACAAATCTGATGTATTTGACACTTTTTTAAATGGAAAGCCTTGGTAGAGAATGAAACATGTCTTAAGATAAAATGTCTCAGGTCAGATAATGGAGGGGAGTATTACAACAATGAATTTGATGATTAGTGTTATAAGAATGGAAACCACGAGCAAAAGATGGTTCCAGAACTCTGCAGATAGAATGGGGTATCGAAAGGATGAACATAACAATAATGGAATGTGTTAGGAGCATGAGGTTACATGCAAGACTACCTCTTTCTTTTTGGGCAGAAGTGGTGAGCACTACTGTGTACTTAATAAATAGAGGACCCTCAAGTGCCTTGGATGGAGGAATACCGAGAAGGCTTGGTATGGTAAGAAAACCGATTATTCATTTCTTAGAGTCTTTGGATGCGAGGTGTTTTCTCATATAGATAAGGATGATAGGACCAAGCTAGAGGCTAAGTTAGGAAAATGTACTTTCATTGGTTATGGTGGTGATGACTTTGGATATAAATGTTGGAGTATTAAGGACAAGAAAATCATTCGATCTAGGGATGTGGTATTTAATGAGAAAGTCATGTATAAGTAGTAGTTGTAGGAAAACATGGAAGAATCAAAGAAAGAATGTGCAGTGGTAGAGGATCTTCTGGATGGAAAAGTGACACGTGAATCAGTTCAGGAACCTCCTCTATAGGAACCCCAAACTCCTATATTGAGGAGGTCTTCTAGGGTAAGAAGAGAACCTGAACATTTTTTCCTTCTCTTTATTATTTATTATTCACTAATAGTGGAGAGCCAAAGAAATTTGATGAAGCAATGCGGTTAGATGCTAGGAAGAAGTGGGAGCAAGCCATGGATGACGAGCATCGATTCTCATGGAGAACCAGACATGGGATTTGGTGAAGCTACCTAAAGGAAAAAGAGAATTACAGAACAAGTGGGTTTTTAGAGTCAAAGAGGAAGAAGGAGGCAAGAAAAGATACAAGGCCCGATTGGTGGTCAAGGGGTTTGCACAGAAAAAAGGTATAGATTTTGATGAGATTTTTCTCCTATAGTAAAAATGACTTTTATTAGAACTATTCTAGGAATAGTTGTAGCAGAAGACTTACACTTAGAACAACTTGATGTAAATACTACATTTCTCCATGGTTATTTGGAGGAGGAACTATATATGTAATAACCAGAGGGCTATGAGGTCAAAGGTAAAGAGGAGATGGTGTGCAAACTGAAGAAGAGATTGTATGGCTTGAAACAAGCTCCACGTCAATGGTATAAGAAATTTGATAGCTTCATGATGGAGCAAGGTTATATTAGATGTCATTCTAACCATTGCATGTATACAAAGAAATTTGAGGATGGAAGTTATATTATACGTATACGTATGTGGATGATATGTTGGTTGCAGGTAAAAACATGCAAGAAATAAAAGTACTCAAGAAGTAGCTAAGTGAATCCTTTTCTATGAAGGATTTGGGGGCAGCTAAAAAATCGTTGGTATGAGGATATCTCGGGATAGGAAGGAAAGGAATCTAACTTTATCTCGGGAAGAGTATGTTAAGAAAGTCTTGGATAGGTTTAATATCTAGGATGCTAAACTAGTTGGGAATCCTTTGTGAGGCCATTTCAAGTTATCAAAGGAGTAGTGTCCCAAGTGAGAGTAGGAGAGAAACCAAATGTCCAAGGTACCTTACTCATTAGAAATTGTGAGTTTGATGTATTCCATGTTGTGTACTAGGCCACGATATTGCCCATGCGGTGGGAGTGGTGAGTAGATTTATGAGTGATCTAGGTAGAGATCACCGACAGCGATAGAAAGTGGATCCTTTAGTATTTTAGAGGGACCATAGCGATAGTTTTGTGCTATAGTGGATCGAGACACCATTTTGTGTGGTTATGTAGATTCAGATATGGCTGGAGATGTAGACAAAAGAGAAGCATGAAATGTTATGTTTAGACTATAGGTGGGATAACAAATGAGTTGGATTTAACAACTACACAAGTGGTGGCTTTATTAACCTGAGAGGCTGAGTATGTTTTACACAAAGGAAAACAAAGAAATTTTTTTTGTTACAACAATTGCTTGAGGAGTTGGGGCATAAGCAAGAGGAAGTAAAGATACATAGTGATAGAGTGCTATACACCTAGCTAAGAACTCGCTTTCCACTCTGGGACGAAGCATATATAGTTAAGGAAACATTTCATCAAGACAACTTTAGAGGAAGTGAAGTTGAAGTGGAGAAGATCCATACCAGTTAGAATCCTATAGACATGATGACTAAGGTGGTGACAAGGAAAAACTGAAGTTGTGTTTAGCTTTGGTTGGTATTCATGAAAACTAGTGAAGGGTTTAGAAGCTTGTTCGAGGAAAACTAGTCTCAAGAGGGAGATTGTTAGGTTAGGTTGTGAGTCTGTTTTCATGTGTGAATGTGTTGAAGATTGTACACTTTTCATGTATCCTCATGGGGTCCATGGGTGACATCCCAGTAGCAGGGTTTGATGCACATCCCAGAAAAAAAAAAAAAAAAAATTGAGCCTTAAAATGTGCCCGATATATTGGGAAACCTGATTTTCTCATATGGGTGGGATTTAGACCCATAGGTTTATGGGACGGTTTTTTCCCATGGTTTTGATACCCATGGTTTTGTAATACTACTTAAGCATTTGTCTATTTATATGGTTTTATGCATATGATAGAAGGATGAAAAAACATTGCGAGATGTGCTTTGAATTCGGGTTTGAATTTTGTAGAGTTTATTGAGCATAGCTCTAAATAGATTTGGGTATTGTATTGAGAGAGTGGTGGTTTGTAATAAAATTTGAGCAAGTGATTCTTTTTTGACGTATCCCAAATTGGGTAAACCACATTAAATACTATCTCTTTGTGTTTTGTTATTTTATTTTGCATTTTTATTTGAGATCGTAATATTTTCGCATATTAGTTTCTCTTGTTGTGATTCTATGAGGGATTATTCCACATATTTTATCCCTTATTCCCTGACATGAGTATATTCTTGTGAGTTATTCATCTTTAAGAGTGTGAATCTACAGCCTAGTTAAGTGTACTTCAAATATATGTAGGGTTTCTCCTATATTGGGAAATATTTTTATTAGTATTATCTAGAATGTTTCAAGTGAGGTAAGTATGCAAGTAAGACATACTTATATACACTTTTCCAGGTAAATTTTTCACTAAGACTAACCAAAAGATATGAAACAAATCAAAAATATATAATTTAAAAATAAACCATTAGGTGGTTGGGAAAAAAACCTTCGAATTCGGAAATAAATAATTAGATGGTGAGGTATGAGACAGATGGTCCCATATGAGAATTTGAAGTGATCCTACAAAATATTCAAAATTATGCTTATGATTAATATAATAATTTTGAATGATATGATGGTGATGCAGAGCTATTACTTCAATCAATGTAATTAACAAGTCTATAACAATAACCAACCATAAAACTACCCCATAAGCACTAAAAACAACTCAAATTCTTAAGGTTGAATAAACTAAAAAAAGTAATATTCGATATTTTTACCTTATTATTCACCTTTAACACAATGTACCATGTTTTAATATACCTTCCAATGATATGAAAATCATTAACTTAATTGAAAACAAAAAAATATATCAATTCATTAAGTTTGGCACTACTATCCTTCATTATAATTCTAATGATCTTGCTCAAAACAAGTAAATTTATGGAATTTTTAGCCTTCATTGGCTCTTTCAAACCATTTAAATTTTACCAATAGTTAAATCCAATGTATTATTAGTCATCTAAGTGATTGTAAATAGTAATGTATGCAATGGAAAGTTTCACAAGCTATGGAATGAGGCTAAAGAACCTCAAAGCTTTGCTTTACTCATCCATGCACCATGAGATAAGAGCTAAACAAGAAACTATCTATGCATATATAAATTTGAAACAAATATTCAAACCCTAACATATATACTACTCTCTACTCCATGAATGCTTAATGAAATTGAACCTAGTTAGATTCTAAGCAATCAAATTGTGTGTTGTTTACTCCCAAAAATAGTGAAGAGATATCTCCAAGTTGGCTACATGGCCAAACTTTAGATCTTCCCCTACTAACTATATTTAGAATGGATGAATGCAAGATGAAGGAGCTCTCAACAATGGAGTATGGCCAAGATCCAAATGTTCTATACCTTAAAGCTAATGCAAATGAGGTCTAATGCCAATATATCCAAATATAAGATATTTTTGTTATGAAAAAGGGTGTAAGGTTGAGAGGGGGGGTGACCCTTCTATTTATAGTTTTCCAAATGGAAGAGTTTGGACTTTGGGTGTATGTGGGACTAAAGGTCAAAAAGCACTTTTAGATTAGATTAGGATAAACATGTTTTAGGCTTAGATAAGCTTGGTTTTGGCTAGTTAACTAGGGTTTAGGCTATTTAAAGTTGATTAGAAAGTGATTAGAGACTCATTGAGAGTTGGGAGGGTTTTGGATAACCAATTGTGATTAATAGATAGCCTACTACAAGCCAATAGAACTGGTATAGAGAGAACTAGGGAGGTTTTGAATGGTCAAAAGGAGGAATTTTTAATAAGAAAGATATTAGCCAAATTAGATTATTATAGGAGGAATACGACCGAGAAGGTGTCGTGAATGGGCATCCGAGAGTGAAGCAAAGAAGGGTTTATTAATGAGGTGTCATCAATTGATTGAATTGGATGAAATGCCAAGTGTAAGCATATTTTAGGTGTCTACATTTTCCCCTTTTTGAGGTGGCATAAGTGACATCACTTCAAAGAAAGTAGACAAGTATAAACAAGTAGAAAAATTTGAAGGGATAGAGGAAAAAAAGAGTAGAATGGAGGATGCCCCTCGATTATTGATGGGGTGATGGAAGAACTCAATTGACAATCAAAAATATGACAAGAAGAGAACGAGAAGAAGGAATAGAGTGTGGAAGAAAGGGGATATAGAAGAAAAAGGAGTATGAGGAAGAGGGAATGAGCTAACATCCATCCAAAGTGCCTTTTAAAAACTTTAGTTTCATCATATTGATAGTGATCTTCATCATCGAGTCCTTATTAAAAAGAATGAACAAAAGTGTAGTATGACATGAAAATCCATTTACAAACAAATGTCCATTGCTAAAAACACCAAATCCATGCAACACACAAAATAAAATGCAATACAAGAAAGCAAAAGATGCCTAACTCCATGCAACATACATAATGCAATGCAATATGAGAAAGTAAACAAGCTAAACTAACAAAGAAACAAGATGCAATGTTTTTGTTATCGAGATTTAGTTTCGACCTGTGCGAATTAACGACAAGGGTTAATGACGGTGCCCCAAGCAAGGATACATGTGAGGAGAATAATGGATGACACTTCTGTCCTATGTAAAAGTAACGTGCACTACAAAACAATACCAGAAACTTGTTGTGCCACAAAGTATGACGAAGTAACCTACCTAGCTTTGTTGATGGAGGTAGATCAAGATGATCCGCGAGTCACACACATGAATAGGTGAGAACCAAAGAGTGACATTTTAGAGGATGATTTATATTGTTTTTGATGTTTCTAAAACATATTTCAATGTTTTGATGATTTTTAACATATTTGAATGTTTTTTAATTTTCTGAAATTTTTCTGAAACTATGTATAGGAAGACGAGGAAGCATGGATACCCCTAGTAATAGATGGGATGTACAATGGCATAAGGCCACGTGTGTGTGAGAAAGGTGAAGATGTGAAAATGCCCCAGTGATTAGGTGGGAGTATTCAAAGACAAACTCTTCACAGGTAGAAGTGAGACCCAATGTCACTATGGATAGGCTCAACATGATGGTGAACATAAACACATGAAGTTCTTGGAAGGATCAAAGATGCCCCCAACGTAATTTGGCCTTAAATCACATGATAGAAAGGAAGGGGAAGATTGTTTTTGTGAAAGGTGACAAAGGTGTTTGAAAACATGGAAAAAAGGTAATCTTATACACATGGATGTTCTGAATGAAGTATAATAATGATGTGAATGATATGAATGTAGCTTAGAAAGCATCGCAATGAAGAAGTGATTAGCCAAATGCACAAATCATGAGACGAGATATGGACTAGAGTAAGAGTGTGAACAAGGTCCAAAAAGACACTTGGTAACATACTAATCCTGTTTACTCATAGAGATCTAGTGTGTGCATGTGGAATTTAATTACCTCTTGAAGGGAAGGTTTATTAGACAAAAAGTGAAGACACCCTAGCCAATCAGAGGAGCGATTGATTTTCAAAGGAAATTTTGTGAATAAAGGGTGGAAGGAAAGTCGTACATTGCTCCACTACTAGTCAACCATCCATAGCCCTGACGGAGATGTATTTGATTCTAATCACAACATTTCTCTACTTCCAGTCAAGTGTCCATAGCCTCGATAGATATTATTGGAAATTCCCAAGACAGGGTTATATATAAATTTGTTTATGCTTTTAGCTTTTAGCTTTTGATTTTGACTTTTTTTTTTTTTTTGGCTTTTTGAAAAATTATTTCAGATCTCTTGTTTGAAAAGGAATTAAGAACCAATGATGGCTTGATGGAAGGAAATGGAAGTGATTGTGATGACAACAATCGCTAGTGTCCACAAATATGTCCAAAAGTTATGTACAATAATTTTATTAGATGTTGAATGTGATAGGATCTCTAAGAGGTCATTCATTCTTTAATTTACCAAGGTGATAAAAGAATAGCGTCAAACGGATACCATAGAGATAAATGTCAAAAATGCGTGCGAATAGGCTAACCAAAATATGTGAAGGGATGAAAATGGTAGGAAGACTTGTAGAATAACAACAAGGAAGGGAAGAAAGAAACATCCATGTGTATGCAAATATCGTGATTGCAATGTTTGATCTGTATACCTTTGATTGTTTGAAATGTTTTCTCAATGTTTTTGTATTTTTGAATTGTTTTGATTTTTAGATTTTTGATAGTTTTTGGAAAGTTGGGACCAAAAAAGTCACTCTGTGTGGTAAGATCCAACAACAATGTTTGTGAATTCCTTGATAAGGGAGACTAGGCATGTTTGTTTATCAAGCGTAATATTTTCTCCAATCTCAATGATCGAGGTGAGCTCGTACTCAACAAATGACTACAATTTATCTTGAAACATGGATTTCATATGCGGTAGCTTGAGTTCCCTATCTAGAGGTTTCTGCACTTTGCACCATACTTGATGGTTGCGTTGGTGTGTGTTCTTGAATCGTGATTGATTTTTAACCCTAAGATCATGTGAGTTGCTAGGAGATTTGGAGCTCTTAGGAGTTTTTACCTGAGCTTGATTAAGAAACTGTTTGGGTTTCTTATAAGTTGATGTGTGACTTGTCTGATCTCGAGAAGGAGAAGAAAGTGAACATGGACATTTAGAACTGATGTGAGAAATGACCGCAAGCTTGCCACAACCATTGATAGAAGAAATATATGATGGATGAAAATTATACAGTCTAAGAATTGAAGAGGATGGGCTTCCATGAGTTGAGCCACTGATAGAAGATGACAAAGGGCTGCTAGAATATAGCCCTAAGATGGAAGAAATGGGGCTAGGAGGACATGGCCCAAGAATAGAAGAATATGGCGAAAGGCTGCTAGGGTGTGGCCCAAGTATAGATGAGGAGGTACTACTCAAAGGCATCCCATAAATAGAATATGATGAAGGGATACTAGGACATGGCCCAAGAATAGAATGTAATGGACTACTAGGAGGTGACCCACAAGTAGATAAAGGAGAAAGGTTTTCTTCTTTCTAGGAAGAAGAGAGAATTATTGGGAAATGAGGGAGGGGGTATATCCCTATTTATAGTTTTTTGTTTAGAAGAAAAGTGAGATTTGGTTACATGTGGGACAAAGGTTAAAGTCCAAAAAGCACTTTTAGCAAGTCAAAGTGTGATTTGATTATGTTTAACGTATTTAACCTAGGTTAGACTAATTAATATTTCTTAGAGGGTGATTAGGGTTGGAAGGATTTTGAAGAGATTAATGAATCCAATGAAGTGTTTTGATCTTCTAGGGAGCTAATAGAAGCAAGCTAGAAGGGAATAAGAAGCTAATGTAGTTAGAACAAGGCTATAACGACTGTTTTAAATGGTTTATAAGAGGAAAATGACCAAAAAGGTGTCATGAGAAGGGAGTTAGATAGGTCTAATTGGTGGTGTGCCATCAATTTGCAAAGGGAAGAAGCGTTAGTGCACCATTAGAAATAATAGTGTATTGATTAAACTACATGTGTCTACATTTTCCCCTCTTTGAGGTGACTTAAGCTACGTCACTTCAAAGAAATTAGAAAAATGCATACAAGTAGAAAAGTTTTGAAGGGGTAAAAGAAAAATTAATAGGATGAAGGATGACGAATGCCCCCTCGAGTGTCAATGAGTTGATAAAGAAACTCAATCGGCACCGATAAAGAAAAAACAGAAATAAAAGTTCTCAAAGAAGATGAGAAACTAGAAGAAAAAGGGATTTTGAGCTATCCGCAAATCAATTGCTAACAATACTTAATCATCATAATGCTTAGAATGCTCCTCATGGTTCTTTATTAAAATGTGAGCATGTGATGGAAGCGTAAAATGACATGAAAAGCCAAGATACAAACAAATGTTCTGTGCTAAAAATGGCCAACTCCATGCAACATACATGAATGCAATGCAATACGAGAAATAAACAATATCACCTAACAGGGAAATAAGTACAATCACACACACTTAAACCAACAACATTTAAGATAGTTGCACAAATATTTTGTTATTGAGATGAAGTCCCAAATGTTCTAATAAACAACAAGGGTGAAGAATGATGCCCCAAGCAAGGTGTATTATGCAAGGGGAAAGATGGAGGACACTTGGGTCCCGCATGAAAAAGCAATGTGCACAACAAAAACAATACCAGGCAACTGATAGTGCCCTAGAGTATAGATGAAGTAAGCAACATAGCTTGTGTAGGTGATTGAAGATTTTGGTGATGCACGAGTTGTTGTTTCAAATGATTTGAAAACATCAGCAAGATCTGGGATGAGTTCCATGTGATAGACATAGATTTCAGCCGTAGATGATTAGCTTAACCAATTTTGAGCCATTTTTGAAGTTTTTTAATGTTTTTGACTTTTTGAATTTTTTGAATTTTTTTGAAATTTTGAAATTTTTGATTGGTCAGAAGAATTTCAAAAGATCTAAGATCTTCTAAAAATATGCGCAAGGGTGATAGTGGGAAGGAAAAGCTATCAGAAAGCTAGAATATATTCCCACAAGAAGAAAAGCAGTCGAGAATAATTTATTTAAAATAAATTAGTAAATAATTATCATGATAGGGGAAAATAGATGAAAAATAGAGGAAAAGGTGCCTGAAAGGTTTGTAAATTACCTCAGTGCGATGGAGAAGGGACCATTGGACGGTACAAAGTTCTCTAGCATGTAAAAATTAGTAAAAATAATTATTTTATTACAAAAATAATTATCACAGCGAGATAGAAGAAGGCTAGAATGATCACGATGGAGAAAACATGCCCTAGGGGCATTGCGGTGGATTAATATACCCACCGGGGTTAGTAAAACAACCACAACCAATTTATTTCTACCAGAGACTTTGTAAATTTTTACCATGAGTGAAAGCGATAGCCACGGAATGATATGGTGAGTATACCGAGGAGCACAAGGCACGGGTATCACATTTGAGAGTACATGCGGGACCTAGTGGATGGACCTTTCGTGATTGGCCTATCCCTCCCTATTAATTACGCATTTATGGTATTTTTAGGGTTTTCTAGGGTAGGTAGGATGAAATTTTATGCATGTGCATGGTCATATGCATTGTTTTGTGATTACGTACACGTGCATGCGTTAAAAAGGCATGGACATGCATGTGCATCCATTCATGGGAGGCGAGAACGCATACACGTGCACTGTAGAAAAAGTTTGAGGGGGCACATATTCGTTAGCTAGGTTTAGAATGGCTACGTGCATGCATGTGCATCGAAGTAGGTGTGTAGGTGTCATACTCGGCGCATATGCGTCCCGTATGGCTGGCGTAAGAATAACAAGAAAGGGGTTGCATGTGCATGTGTCCGTAAGGGTGCATATGCATCATTTGGGGCACGAAGGTGCATAGGTGCTAGAATGTAGGGGAAAGGCAGACTTGCTAGAAAATAGCCAAGTATAGAAGAATATAGGTGAGAGTAGTTCAAAAGAAAAGAATAATCGAGTAAGTTAGATGCATTAAAAGAATTTTTTTTCCTTAGAAAAATATAGAAATAGATAAGTGCCTAACACTTGCATTGATTTTACAGCGTATGTTATAAGTTCTTCAGACTTATGAGCACTGTGGTTAGTTAGTTGTGATAGAGGAATAGTTTAATGATGACGATAGAGCAACTCTAGAAAACCTCCTATATGTGTGGGAGGCTGTCTCATGTGGCGAAGATGCCACGGATTACATTAGATCACGACCTTTTGACAACCATAGCACGGTGATGGCACACCGAAAGTCGGTGATTTCACTTCGACCAAGGAGATTACCATTACCTTGGAGGATATATGGCGCATCATGCAGGTCACGATCCAAGGATAACTTATCGAGACTACAAGCCACTGGACCGATATTCATCAACATATCATACATTTGTTCAGTTTCCCTATTATACCACAGCACGGGATGTCCATTAGATAACCTCGATGTATAGATGATCAAGAGTTAGACCGAGTAGTGGTCTACATGATGGCCTTTGTCAGTGGAGTTCTACTTTTTGACAAGACTGGTGCTTCATTTCAACTTGGACTCCTTGGATTGATTCTTAGTTTGGTGGAGGGAGATACCTATTGCTGGGGTTAGTGCATATTAGCACATATGTACTAGGACCTCCATTTGATTACTCACTCTTGTCGAGAAGAAGGTAGGACCTACTCACTTGCTATATATTTTGGCATGGGACCACATTTTTAGTGGTCACCCCTTAGGTGTTCTGAGAGTTCGGGCTCACGATAAGCCTTCTATCATGGCACAGGTCCCAATAGGGTATGATGTATGACCATTTATAGGAGTTACATACCATTACAAGTGCAAGTTGGATGAGCTATGGCGAGCTTCCATTATATGGCAACCTTATAGACATTTCCAGTGGCCAGAGGATGGTTTAGAGCTCAGCACTACTACCATTGAGGACTTTTTCTTGGGCAGCCACGGCTATATGTAGGAGCTATATAGAGTAGATTGGTGCGGAGGTAGGTAGGCCTTACCGGGATGTTCTGGTGAAGATAGGTGGTATGCTCACAAATCCAGAGAGAATTTTGATATGGGTTCATATATTTCCCATGTGAGCAATGGCTAGTTTCGATGGTGGTATTTTTGTTATGTGGGTACCACTACAATAAATTAGAGATCTGGGCACTACGCTAGTGTATGGGCCATGGTACCATGGTGTGCTTACGTGCCATTTGAGTATTTCGGAGCGGTGTATGACATTAGCGAAAGACCTCCTCTAGTGGGGCCTCTTAGCGAAAGCAAGGTGGAGTTGATAGTGATGATGATGATGATGAGGGTGGGCCCGATGCGGACCACCATGTTAGAGGTAGGGGATAGGGTCTCGTACCATAGCAGCCATAGGTACAGGGCCCTAGGCCCAGGCCAAGATAGGTATATAGGACATTGGATATAGGGTTACCCCAATGGGAATTCTAGTGGGGATATATACCCCTCTTCAGTAGGTACTTCCAGAGCAGGGCCCACCACTTGATATTCCAGAGAGTAGCAGTGCTGGTGGGTAGCAAGCTACTCTTCAGCAATAGTTACAGGAAACTATTTTTGTACAGTTACATGTGGCTAGTGAGAGAGACGCAACTAGTGCAGTGCAGGCACTCTCCAGTGTAGATTTTGATAGCGAGAGAGGATCGGGACAGCGCACGAGCTGTCCCGGGACAGCAATAATAGTGCCTCATGGTAGAGTCAAATGTGAGAGATGGCTGCACAGGGTGCTTAGATATTGAGCCTCCTACACCAGTCCCAGACTCAGGTGTGGATGGTTGTTGCCTAGTAAGGACAATGCGGAATCACAGGCGAGATGGCTTTTTTTGACACAGAGGGATCGAGGCACGAGCCTAGTTTGTATGTTATTATAGTGGACGAGAGATTGAGAGGTTGCTACCTTGAGACAGGCTTAGGCTGATATTGGTAGGTTGACAGGCCAGCGAGATGCCACCCTATATGAAACTCTTACTTCTGGAGATGTAGACTTGATACAAGATGTGATGAGATCTAGTGGTGAGGCCATGTACTATAGGACTGCCTACTTGTGAGGAAGTTCGACCGACCAATGAGTAGTCTCATTCTAGTAGTCAGAGGCTAGCATGACAAGCTCCAGGTTACGAGAGATTAGGCCATTCGGTGAGATCAGTTAGGCAGCCTATACCAGAGCAGCCGGCTGGAAAGGGACCATCTAGACAGTTTGGTGGTACTCCTAAATGCAGGTCCATCACAACCACCATTATTCCGTTGACCAGGTGACAGATCTGGGAGCCCCGGTGAGGGCGAGAGCTATGGTTGAGCTCTATACTCCTTTTTTGTATAGATATCTTGTATACATGCCTCTTATGAAGGTTGATTTTGATGTATAGCTGTGTATACCATTATTTTGATGATGCCTCGTGATGAAGGCTCGAATTTTTTTATGCATGACCCTTTTTGATGGCATATTGTATCGATGATGTATCATTTTGAGTACTAACCTGGAAATTTATATATGTATATATGGACATTTTTATGTATCACATTATGATGGATTTATGATGTATGATTTGTTCTTTCCTTTATGTATGTGGCATACCTTAGATTCAGAAATGTGTATATTTCCTGCTTTCATTTTTTATGATGTATCTGTATATAACACCACATGTTTTGGATTCATGATTTGTTTCTGAGTTTGTATTCTAGCACTTGGGATGATACTAGATGATATTGGTGTGGGGGGATAGATTTGTGATCATGTGCAACCCCTCTTTCCCCATTGATGATACGATATGTGATGATTAGCTTATCATACATACATGATGTAATAATTGGCATTTTTTGTATATAATTATGATGTAGTGAATGTTGTTAGAAATGTGATGAAATGATAGATGATAGATGTGATAAAAAACAACTGTGCAAAAATACACAAGCAAAAGTTAACAAAACTAAACAAATATACACATACAAACAACACAACAAACTACAACTAAACAAACACATGCAAAATCTAACAAGAGATTAAAATGAGATCTAATCTAAGCAAGTAAAAATGAACTTCAAAAAGATGCACATAACAAATAAAGAAGCCTATAACAATTGTTTACAAGCATGAGAGTTCCTAAATGTATGCAATGCAATACATAATTTAAATCAAACAAGATTCAAAATCAGATAAGCAAATGATCCATTTAAAGAACAAACAAATCCATGGACTAAGTACATCAAAACTATACAAACCAATAACTAAAAGTAATTAAAGCACTACTCTGTTTTTGTGGGACAGCATTGACATATTTTCTAATGTTTTTGGGTTTATCTAAAAAGATAAGTTTTCATAGATGCATTCTTCATATTGTTGTCTAGGTGTTTCTAGAATAACGTTGTGAGATGAATGTAGCTTTATCCCTCAAAAAGGAAATTTTCCAGATGTTTAGATTTTTGTGTATCATTTTCTAAATGTTTTTGTATTTTCCAAGGTCATGTTTTGAAAGCAATGTACAAGAACAAAGAACGTTGGATACCCCAACATGATGTGGGAATATACAATAGGTAGAATGCCACACGTGTAATGTGTGAGAAGGTGGCAATGATACTTTCATGCCCAACATTAGATGGGAGTATACAAAGGTGATGTCCTCCATGCTAGATATACGAGAAAACAAACTAGATCATGGCAAGGCAAAGGTGGTCCTAGTAGGGTTCCTAGACCTAGCGAGAAGAAGTCGTATGTAAAAGTGGTAATGATAATGCATCCTTCCATAAGAGTAATTTGTGTCCGGATAATCTTTCTTAAGTTCCAAAACTCATTTTCAACCAACCTACCCACTATGCCACGGTTGCGTGGTTTTCACATGAGGACGACCAATTTTTCCTTACTATTTTTCCATTTTTTCTTTTTTTTTTTCTTTGTTTTCCAACTTTTAGTTCTTATTTGATATTCGTGTCATGCCTAAGCATAGAACCATTTCAAGTGCATGGAGTTCATAGGTTACGGAAACTCTTTATCATCGAATACACAAGTTTGTAGGCTCTGATCCATATTTTGCAATTACAACATAAGGACCTAACCGATTAGCCTCGAACTTTCCTTTCTTTTCTGTGTCTTTGATGGTGTTCTTCTAATTTTATTTGAGAAATAGACCTCATAAATAAAACTCCTAATGAATGATGCATTTGTTATATCCTTTGAACACTTTGTTCTGATAGACTTTTAAGTGATTGAGCACTCACGATACACCTTTCATCTAATAGTTCTAACTCCGTAGGTGAGAAACTCTATCGTCTTCATCTTTATCAAGATAGTATTTGAGAGATATTCTAAAGAGGAAGATCCACTTTCAAAGGTATGATGGATTCAGTTCCATAGATAAGTGAATATGGGGTCGCACTAGTAGGAATGCGAATGGAAGTATGATAGGCCCGAGAGGGTGAGATGTATTTGTAGATGCGAATTACGACCAATTTTATTGACCATTTTCTCCATGATCTGCACAAGGGTCTTATTGGTGGCTTCTACCTATCCATTACCATGGCGATAATAAGGGGTATACCACTTAAGTTGGATATGGAAGCGTTGACACGATGTTTTAAATGTTTTATTTTTAAGGATTTACCATTATCAGTGACAATGGCCGAGGGATCCATAATCGCATATGAAATGGTTCATAATGAATTTTGAAACTTTTACACCGGTGACATAGGTAAGAGGGACAATCTCTACCCATTTGGTAAATTATTAGGTGGTAGTGATGATGTGAGTATGACCATCTGA
The DNA here is from genome assembly GCA_018340775.1 of Taxus wallichiana var. yunnanensis. Lineage (NCBI taxonomy): Eukaryota > Viridiplantae > Streptophyta > Pinopsida > Cupressales > Taxaceae > Taxus > Taxus wallichiana. Next base: position 206,564,057 of record CM031240.1, read on the forward strand.
TGAGGAAGGATGGAGCTTCCCTATGAGATCCAGACCCCATTTAGAGAATGGCCAAGGCATTGTAATAGGTTGTAAGGCTTGTGCTAATGCATGTATTAAATTTCCATATTTCTGGCATAGTTCACACTTCTTGATGAAGTTGCAACAATTAGATTCCATGGTAGGCCAATAATAGCCTACTCTCAATAGATTTTTAGCTAAGACCATGCCACTAGTATGTGCTCCACAAATACCACTATGTACTTCCTTAATTGTGTGGATAGAATCAGCAACATCCAAATAGTGAAGTAGATTCCTATCGTAGCCATGATGATAAAGGGTGCCTCTAGGAGGGTATAGTGGGATATGCGGTGAATAAGGGCTTTATTTTTAGAGCGGATGATGTCGGGGAAAAGTGCCATCTTCTAGGTGTTAGAAGATAGGGTCATACCAGGGGGATAAAGGACCAATAACTTCACATGCCAAGCATGACTCCGACATATCATATGCAAGTACCTATAAATGTTCCACGAGAAAAGGCATATTGCTTTCTTCAGGTGTTATGCGTAAGAGAGACCCAATAGTAGCCATAACATCCACGGATCTATTATGCGACCATAGTTTTTGTTCAAATATGACTTGTGTGAAATATTCCTTCAAAGTTTCAACCATTTTCTTATACGGAATAAGCTTCTCATCTTTAACCTTGTACTCATCATTAACTTGTTTTGTGATAAGTTGAGAGTCCCCAATGACTAGAATTTGTCTGATGTTCCATGTAATAGCTAACTTGGGCCAGTGATGCATGCTTCATACTTTGCAATGTTATTTGTACATGGGAATCCCAACTGGAATGCTCGTGGTCTGATCTCACTTGTTGGAGTGATGAGCACCACTCCCGCTCCAGATCCATGGTATGTAAAAGATCCATCAAAATGAACGTACCATTCTACGGATTCCTCAATATACATCATAAATGCATTTGGTAAATCCAAGCATAAAGGTTCAATTCCTAGGAGAAGAGCTTCGCCAACTTATCGGCGAATACTGTCCATTTAAAACTTTTGACTCACAAACTCAATATCAAATTTACTCGAGAAGAATGATTTAATTAGCCATTCGGCCTATGAGGGTGGGTTTGGATAAAAGATACTTGAGAGGGTTAAATTTGGATATGATCTTGGTTTCATTATTTAAGAGATAGTGGCAAAGCTTTTAAATTTGAAAACAATCGCTAAGTAGGCCTTTTCTATTTGCGGATAGTTCAACTCGTATGTGATCAAGGTGAAGCTAAGATACTAAACTTCTCTCTCTTTATGGGCTAAGTCATATCGGTCAAGAAATGCACCAATAGAAAATTGGGTAGCGGAAATATATATGAGGAGAGGTCCTCCTGGGTGTGCCAAATGTATGCAATGGAAAGTTGCACAAGCTATGGAATGAGGCTAAATAACCTCAAAGTTTTTTTTTACTCATCCATGCACCATAAGATAAGAGCTAAACAAGAAACTATCTATGCATATATAAATTTGAAACAAATATTCAAACCCTAACATATATACTACTCTCTACTCCATGAATGCTTAATGAAAGTGAACCTAGTTAGATTCTAAGAAATCATATTGTGTGTTGTTTACTCCCAAAAATAGTGAAGAGATATCTCCAAGTTTGCTACATGGCCAAACTTTAGATCTTCCCCTACTAACTATATTTGGAATGGATGAATGCAAGATGAAGGAGCTCTCAACAATGGAGTATGGCCAAGATCCAAATGTTCTATAGCTTAAAGCTAATGAAAAAGAGGTCTAATGCTAATATCTCCAAATATAAGAGATTTTTGTTATGAAAACAAGGTGTAAGGTTGAGAGGGAGGGGTGACCCTTCTATTTATAGTTTCCCAAATGGAAGAGTTTGAACTTTGGGTGCATGCGGGAATAAAGCTCAAAAATCACTTTTAGATTACGTAAGGATAAACATGCTTTAGGCTTAGATAAGCTTGGTTTTGGCTAGTTAACTAGGGTTTAAGCTAGTTAAATTTGATTAGCAAGTGATTAGAGACTCATTGAGAGTTGGGAGGGGTCTTGATAACCAATTGTGACTGATAGATAGCCTACGAAGCCAATAGAACTGGTCTAGAGAGAACTAGGGAGGTTTTGAATGGTCGAAATGAGGAATGTTTAGCTTAATAAGAAAGCTATTAGCCAAATTAGATGATTATAGGAGGAATACGACTAAGAAGGTGTCGTGAATAGGCATCCGAGAGTGAAGTAAAGAAGGGTTTATTAATGGGGTGTCGTCAATTGATTGAATTGGATGAAATGCCAAGTGTAAGCATATTTTAGGTGTCTACAAGTAAAATGATAAAACAAAATTCACATTCACTCAAGCAGTCCTTTCTAGGCTTATAAGAGAAATAACCTCCACCAAAAATCATTGGGAGATATCAATACATACCCAAACAATTATATAATTTGATATGATGATCCATTTGGCCTCTAAGGTGTATGAAAAATAATTCAACATAATTCCCAAGATAATAAATCTTTCTAGTATCTTCTTTTTGAAGACCTGCTTACATTCCTCAGTAGTGATACTATAATAATTTTCAAGCTATATTTTTTTTTTTAGGATGTTCTGATCAAAATATAGAAATTTTTAGGGAGAAATTTTCATGTTTCACCGTCCCAAAAATTTCATGAACAAAAAGAAAACAAAACCCCATTTTTTAACAATTTGGTCCTTTAAATAAGGTCTCTAATATTATGAGTTTCTATAGAAGTAAAATGTCATCAATAATGGAGATTTTAATATATTCATTAAAAATATCTTCCAAAATATATTCGAGGGTATTTTTAAGAATATTTCAACTAAATAGATATTGTTATTTCAATATATAAGTCTCTAAACTCTTGTTTTGAACCAAACCCTAAGAGGGTATCTAATGAGCCCGACAGGGCTACTAACTATTATAGAATGAAATATGATTACCTTGAAATCCAAATTATGGTTTCGACTATGTATCTTTTTCCTCGAACATCCTCTTATAATACTGGATCAAATATCATAGGAAAAATCTCTCAATTTCATCAATAACCTTACTAGATACATAATTAGGTAGTGTTCTTTTTGCTATCAAATAGTCTAGGTTTTGAAATAGAGTAATGAGGATTATTACTATCCTTTTTTGGTGTATTGATTCCTTATAATAAAAAGATAGAAATAGAATAATTTACCTTAAATAATTCAATTATTTTATATTCAATAATCCTTACAACCATAACCACATAGCTATAATAGTCCTTTGATAAGAAATTTGATAATATATTGAGAAACCAAACATTTACTAAATCAATTATTGTTCTACAACCTTACCATTGATTTCAAGAAAACTCTTCACATTCTCATCAAGAAAATTCACAAGTCCTTCACTAAGATATTAAAAAAAATAAAAAAATTGTGTAGTAAGAAGACCTTCTTCATTCAAAATTCATCCCTTTTCATCTTACTACCAAACCCTAACTAACTGTACATAACTCAAAATGCCCATACTTAGAAAAAAAGGCGTGACATTATCTATATGAATTATTTTAATCATCCTAGCCCATAGGACCTACTACAACATGTTTAAGACATCCACACACTTCCATCCAATAAGACCTCCTTAGTAACTCCTTCATAAACCATGACTTTTACTTTTACAACCTTAGGAGGTTTGAATTACAAAATGTAAGGAAACTACAAATTTGATTTTATTTTTAATTCTAGACTACCTAATTCTCTTTCTCGATGTCTTTCATACACTCCATCATACCTAACATGCCTTACACAACCATTAATGATGAAGAATTTTCATTCTAATAGTTCTTTTGGTAATTCCCCTTCATCATACTCCCAAGGTGGAGAAAAAAAACGATGTAATTTTTTCTTAAGGTCTGAAAATTTGTTTCTCTAAGTGATTCTTGGGCTTCTTTGAAATTTATTGCTCTTTGTTCCTTAATCCTACTTTCCTTGATTGTTTTATGACCTCTGGATCCTAGTTTATGTTCTTCATCCTTTAATTTGCTTCAAATTTTCTTCTTTGTTTCTTGTGTTTTAGCTTCATCTTCTTCATCTTAAAAAATTCCATCAAATGTACCTACACAAAAAAATATAACAACAACAAAAAAATACTCTTTCTCATGATTCATTATGTTTTTCACCTCTGTATAAAACTTTTCCATCTTGGTTTTACATCTTTCTTCCCTTAGGTTGAGTGAATACTACCCACATTCTCACTTGAGTATTTGTTCTTTCATGTTATTCACCATATCATATTGTTCTAGATCTGTATGTGTACCTTATTTTCCATCATTTAGATCATTATTTACCCAAGAAAACATTTTTATCTCATGTGTACCTTCACTAAAACTCTTTCAAAAGACCATTCACTTCCCTAAATTTAAATTGGTCATCATATCCTTTTTCCATCATAATCAACATGTGAAATGAAATAATTAAACTCATACTTATCTACTTCTTTCTTCTTACATCCACTAGGTGATTCATTTTATATATTTTCAAGGAATTCACCTAAAGAAATATATATATCAATTATCAAATAAGAAATTTTTGAGTCAACTTTACTTACCTTTCCATAATTCGATGCATGAATTTCTTCCTCAAACTCTTGTACCTATTGTACCATTTCTTCTTCACATGTAATCATCTCTCTTGGACTGATTTCCTTTGCTTCACCATATGGATTAAAAAAATATTCAAGAACTTTTAGTTTCTCTAACTTGGAGTTACTCATTTCTCTTTCATCATCATCATATATAGTATTTTCAAATATGATATCCTTTTCTTCTTTCTTATTTACAAACAACAAAACTTAATTTTTCATACAAATTTGTTCACATACCTCATTAACAAGTTGTCCTACTATTGCACTGTCTTTTCCTCATTTGCTTCAGCTAACTCATCCATATCTTAAATAATTTCATGTTCTTTAAGATAACATAGACTACCTCTTCATCACTAAACTCTTCTTCATTTTGTTATTCAATTTACCATTCATTCTCGAATTCAAAGGTGGATTCTTCATTCGCATTTTATTCTTCCATATATGCCTCTATCTCTTCTTCAAGAAGACTGATTGTATTCACAAATATCTTCCTCATCTCAAAGCAAGCTCATTCTTAGGGATCATTTATTGTCCCATCCTTACTTTATTTTCTTCTTTCCTTATCCTCTCATACATCTTATTAAAAACCTTCATCATCTCTTCCAATTGGTCTTGTTTCATAGAATGACCATCTTAACTTTTTCTATCTTTCTCTTAATCGACTTATTTCACCAAACATGTTTTTTTCACCTGGATGTTTTCTTTAGGATATTTCAATGAGATCCTCTTTCAATCATGTCTTATCTCTTCTTCTTGTAATCACTAAGAATATATTTCTTCTTCCTCTTATTTCCTTGTAATCGAGCTTGCTTCGCTTTATCCTCCTTATTCACTCACTTTTCTTTCATAAAACCTATCACTTTAGAAACAACTTGCACCAATACTTGTTAGAATAAATAATTTATTTTTATGATCTAACCTCGTCTAATACAAAATGGTGTAGAGATCTTATTTAAACCATTGTAATCAACAAGTCTATAACCGTAAGAAACCAAAAAATTTCCCCTTAAGCAATGAAAGTAACTCAAATTCTTAAGCTTTAATAGACTACGACAAACAATATTTGATCCTCTTAATTCTTCACCTTTCAACCAACATATAATATTTGGATATACAATCCAATGATATGAAAATAATCAAATTAATTGAAAGCTCGATAAAATTGATCAATTCATCGACCTTTCCAATATTGTCCTTCACTTGTTTTCTAAAAGAGATTTTTTTTGGACTTTTTATCCCTCGTTGTCTCTTTCATTGTAGCCTATCCATAAGAAAAATCCAATGTACTAATAGTCATCTAAGTGATTGTAAATAATAAAACTATCCAATGTTTTCACATTTACTCAAAGAGTCCTTTTAGGCGCTTAAGAGTAAAAACCTCCACCAAAACGCATTAGGAGATATCGATGCATACCCAAAACATTCTGAAATTTGATATAAGGACTAATTTTTCCTCATAACGTGCATGCAAAACATTTTTACTCAATTCCCAAGGTTAAAAAACTTTTTAGTATCTTCTTTCCTAAGACTGATTACTCTCCTTATAGCCGTGTTATCACTATTTTCAAGGTATACATTTTATCATAGGAGGTTTTGATCAAAGTATAGACTTTTTAGGTAGCAAATTTCAATTTTCACTATCCCACAAAATTTCATGAATAAAAAGAAAACAAAACGAACTTTTCTAGAAATTTTGTCCTTCAAATTAGGTCATCAATACTATAGCAGTTCATCTTGATGTAGATTGTCATAAATAATGGATATTTGAATCTATTTCATTAAAAAAATCTTCCAAAATATATTATAGGGTTTTTTTATAATATTTACACCAAATATAAATTGCTATTTCAATGTATAACTCTCGAAAATCTTGTTTTTGAACCAAACAATAGGATTGTTTCTAATGAGCTTGAGAAGCTACTACCTCTAATAAAATGAAATATGCTTACCTTCAAACTCCAAATTTTGGTTTCTTAGTTTGTATTTTCTTCCTCAACATCTTGCTCTAATCTTGGATCAAATACTAGGAGAAATCTTTCAATTTCATCAAGTAACCTTATCGGTTACACGGTTGGGAGGGTTGTTTTTATTATCAAATAGTATTAACGATGAAATAGAGTAATGAGAATGATAAGTATCCTTTTTTTATTGATTACATATAACATGAATATAAAAATATAATAATTTACCTTAAATACTCGAAGGCTTTCCTATCCAATAAACCTTACAAGCACAATCACATAGTTTTAGCGAGTCCTTTCAATCAGAACTCTTACCATACTGTTGATCAACCAAGCATTTTGTAAATCAATTCGTATTGTACATCCTTGACATTGATTTGACGATAAATCTTCATATGATCATAAATAGATATCACAAATCCATAACTAAGATATGAAAAAAACTTAAAATTCTTCAAGAAAAAGGCCATTGCATAGTGCAAAAAAAAGTTGGTTTCATAAACTATATTTTTCCATGAAAAATTACTTATTCTTCTCTAAATATTTCCCTCAATATCCTAAAAGAATCATCCAAACTTCCTATTTACTTTTTATTTCATCCCTTTTCATCTTACCACCAAACCCTAACTAAATTTTATGGAACTCAAAATGTCCATACCTCACAAAAAGACATGTTAGATTTGTTATATCATTTATTTGACCAACCATAGCCCCTAGGACCTATTACAAATTTTTTAAAACATATAAAATCTTCTATCCAAAAATACCTCATTTTTAACTTCTTGACAACCCATGACTTTGACTTTTACAACCTTAGGAGGCTTGAATTACAAAATTGAGGGAAAATACAAACTTGAATTTTTTTAGAATGTTAAACCACCTCGGACTCTTTCTCATGCCTTCCATACCTCATATCACACCTAACTTGACCTCAAAACCATGAATGATGAAGAATTTTAATTTTTAAATTTATTTTGGTGATGCCCCTGCATCATATTAGTTTTGTGAGTTACTAAAATCTCTGAATAGATAAGCAAGTCGTCTTTATAGAAATAAGGATATCTCACATAGTTTTGAATGTGCGAGACAAGTATTTCTTTGGGTGCAAAAACAAAGATTCATTTTCAAATAATACATTACAAAATATAAGTGTCTAAATTCTCCCCTCCCTCCCCACATTTAAGTATAGCATGATAATTACATGCTTAAATGAAAATATATCTAATTTTGTAAGAACATTTTTCTATTTTTTGACGATGTTGATTATACTTGCATGTTGGCATGCTCTATGATGAAACCTATAAGAAAAATTGAATTCAATGTCCGTAATGAGAATTGAGCTCTAACTCAAACTTAAAAATATATTTCTAAATTTGAATATTGAACATGTAACTACTAAAGTAAAACATATAAAAGCATGGAAGGAGTACACATGTTTTATTTTTCTAAAGGAGAAGCTACCAAGCATAACAATAGAATGGTGAAACTCTAGAATGTAGATAAACTCCAAAAATGTTAGGAAAATAGTGTTTCATGGTTTATTGTTAAATTACCGTGAGGTAATTATGCTAGTAATTAGTATTTAACTCGATGAGTTTAACCTATGGTTATACGGTTATTATTTGGTTAGTCTAATATATTAAAAATATAGTTTGTAATATATTGTTTTGTATTACGGGTCTAACACCCACTTGATTCTAGGAGAGAATTGTGGGTTGTTGCATCTGTATCTATAGGCTTGTCTTTCCTATATATTTGGATGTGTAGCCGAATATAATTAATTAAGAAGTTTATATGAAGTTTACTATGTAATTCTTGAGTAAATCTGATCAAAATTTTATATTTGGTATTAGAGCGAGACATGTTTAATGCAAGAATAAATCATTAGGAGGGGCGATTATTATTCTAGTCTTGCCCCCGAGTGATGGGAGTTGGAAAAGTTATATACAACTAAGTGATTGGCGTATATGTGCTTTTAGTCCATGTCTGTTAGTTCTAGTATTTATTGAAATTATTACTTGATCTATGTTCCGTTGTGATTGAGAGGAGGTGCATGGTGTTGGAAAGGCGTCCTCGTTCAAATTATCACAAGAATTACTACAAGCCAGTGGTCATTTGGTCAACTAATAGCTAAAGGTGTCTTGTTGTTCTCCTTTCAGCGTCATTATTTGTCCCTGTCAGATCTGCGCAGAACCGTCTGGTTACTGTTGTTACAGACATATGGAATTTCCATTCACCCACTCATAGATTTACATGCAAATATTATCGTGGAGACCACCTGCAAAACGTTATCTCATTTTCATTACCTGAAAACCATTGGAGGACATTAGAAGATCTCAACATGTCCGTATGGTATCTATGGAAATTCTTTCTAAACCTTTGATGATCTTATCGGCCTTTCAAATGGTGAACTGAGCATTCAACCATTACCTCACAGCCTTCCACATTCTTGATATACAGACTGATACGTAGACATGAAATGGATTTATAGATCCATAGCCATCATTGGACAAATTCGTCAATGACCACGTATTCTAAAAATTACTCCAGATCTCAATGTTTCTATGAAATGCATTTTTTTAATGAAATAGTCTATATTACTCAATAAAATATTACAGCCTATCCAAAAAAATATGGGTGGTAAAGGGCACAGCCCACATTCAAACTAGTCGAAGGCTAGGAGACAAAAGTATAAGACCACAAGGCTACAATGCCGAAAAACAAACTAATGCACGCAACAAACATAGCGCGGTGGGTGGTGGTGGAGACCCTTTATCCTCCGGAGTTCTTGCCCAGGAAGATCATTTCCATCCGAAAGGCGGCCAGCAGCCGAAACCAACTTCTTCTTCTTTGTCGTCTGCTTAAGTATGAGATATGGCAAGAGCTAAATGGGGACTTTTCCAGAATCCCATCCATCCCACGTGCGGGAGGCGGGGAGTGGTGGCGGGAGCCTCGGCCATTTTTTGTGTGGATTGTTGTGGGGACCCCAACCACCGTGGTTGAAAGGGCTCCTCTGATGCTCGGGTTGTTGCCTGGGAGAGCGATGACGGTGAGCACGTTCATTTGCCGGCCTCAACCATAGCGTCCTCTCAAGCGAACACTCCCAAAAGAAGCGGAGGTAGTGGGCTCCTGTGGCATAGTGCGAGCATTGATCCGATGATCCAAAAGGGTTTGGAGGTTCTGCACTTCTAGCTCAACCTTGCAGGCCTGGTCCTGGATCTATAAGAATAGATTTGAGATAAGCATGGCCTTATCATAATGCGAAAGAAAGCAAGAAATTGCGGAATAAACAAAAATAGCAGAATTGTGTTCTTTCCATATAAAAAACTATCTCCACTCTGAAAGTATGCCACACATGCGCAAAAGTATGGGGAATGGAAATAGAATCCCCAATAAAAACATGTTGCCAAAGAAAATGAGTAGGTCTAAATGGCTGAAAGAAATCATGGATCCAGTCCCAAATAGCCTAAGCTTTTGGGCGTCTGGCAGATGCATAAGCATCTCAATATTTCAAAAAGGGAAAAGCCGAGGAGTAATCCCGTAGTGAGCTAATCTGTGCCCAAGAGGGAGGCCTTGAAAAAGTAGGCACCAAGCAAAATAGGCTAGCTTGGGTTGAAGGATGGCTTTCCAAACTGTGTGAAATCTAGCTTCCCAGGAGGACCATCCAGAATTGATGGACCATCTGGAGTTTAGCAAAGCCACCATTGGCATCCTGGGGGTGAGAAGAGCATACCCTTTGCCTGGGGAGTAATTTAAGAATGGGGTATCTGGAAACCATTTCCAATCCTTCCACAAGGCCTGAGATAGACAACACCAACTTTGTGAAGCATCTCAATAGGAATGAAATCAAGAACTTCCTGATAAGACTCTCTATCGGACAAAGCAAGATGAAACTTGGCTTTAGCTTGAGACCAAGTGAGAAGCAGTCTGGACTACCTGTAAAATATTTCTTTAAGAGTGCATAAGCCTCGGCTTGATATAACTTAAGATCATGAACCCAGGACACCACCGAGATGTTGTGGTCATTAATGGAAAGCCCATTACGGAAATTATCCCCTTCCTAGATTAATAAGGGTTTGAGAAAGACCCCATATTTCCATATGTTTTTGACGACAAAGGTGCCCTGATGGCCAGGGGCTTTGAGAATGAGCAAAACGTGAAAATCTAGCCCTTGCCAAGTTTTGCACCCTTAAGGAAGACTTGGAAAATACAGTTGCGAATCAGCACTTTCCAAGCTTCATTACCGAGTATAGGACCAAATGATCTAATTAGTAGCGGTGCGATCCCACGGCAGCCAATGTCAATTAGACCAAGCCCGCCAGAATCCCTAGGGAGGAAACAATATTCCCAAGCAACCCTGTGAAATCCATTTCCAAGCTCTTAGCTAGCCCAAAGGAAATCTCTAAAATGTTTTTCCAACTTCTTGTAGGAGGCTTTGGCGGCACCCAACACAAAGAATAATAAACATGCGTGGTAGCCAAAATCTTGGAGCAAATCTGAAATTTTCCTACCAGCGAAAGGGGTTTAGTAATCCAGTACTCAACTTGCGGGTGACCCTGTCAATAACATACTGCCAAAGTTGACTGGGAGTAGCATCAAAAGCAAAGGGGATACCAGGAATTTAAAAATTTCTCCATGCTGGATGTATTTCCAGTCAAAACGATTAAGCCAACCAGGCTTGGGGAGAAAATATTGCCTGAAGCACTAGGTCTTTCTCCATTGGATACTGGAACCTGAAGCTAAACAATATGTGTCCAAACATTACATGGCATTGTTTATATTTTCTTCTTCCTCAGGAGTTGAGGAAGGGGTCATCTGCAAAATGCCCATTGACAAGCTGAAGGGGAGTCAGGGAAGGGAGTTGAATTCCTCTCACAAGCCCTTGATCCTAAGCATGGGCAAGGAGAAACCCAAAACCTTCAGTGGCTAGCACATAAAGAGCAAGTGCTAAGCGAAAACCCTTTCTAATAAAGCGAAAAACCCCAAACCGCTTTCGGAAGTATGACCATTTACAAATAGAGAGGCGGAGGCTTGGAAAAAAGCATTTTGATAGAGATGATGAAGAATGAAGCCAAGCCCAATGCTTCAAGCATTGCCAAAATGAAATGCCATTCAATCCTATCATAAGATTTTTCAAATTCAATTTTGACAAACGTGGCAAATTGTTTAGAGGTTCTTGCCCACTCCATACCTTCCCAGATAGCCAAGATATTATCTAGACTATACCTACTTTGTATGAAAATAGTCTACTCATGGTGATGATAATTGGGAAGATGTGACGAAGCCGAAGAGCTAAAGCCTTAGCTATGATATTGTATGAGACATTGAGCAAGGTAATTGGCCACGATTACATATGAGCTCTGGGTATCCTACTTTAGGGATGAACTTTAAGTGACTTGATTAATAAAGTGCCGAGGGACCCTGAGTGGAGAGCGTCGAGATAGACTTGTAGCAAATCCCAACCCACAGTGTCCCAAAGGGATTTTGAGAAATCGTACAGAAATTCATCCTTTCCAGGAGCTTTATCGCATTGGCATGATGAGGAGGCTGACTTCAAATAAGTCCTCTAAGGTAAGCAATCTGTCATAGACAACCCAGTGTGCATGTTAAATTTTGCATGGAACAACTAAGAGGCATTCAGTGAGTGCGGATTATCACTTAGGAGACTACTCATGAGCTTTGAAAACTTGAACATAGTGTCTAACAAAGGCTTGGATCATCGAGGAGTGTACGTAATCCGAACACTAGCATTAAAAATAACAGAAATTTCTTGGTTCATGTGCTTCGATTTGAGCGATTGGTACAACTCTTTGGTGTTACGGTCTCTAATTTTAAGCCAATGTAGCTAAGCTTTGATCGAGAATGCTTCGTTGTGTAATCATCAAAGCAATGTGTATTTACTTCCATAATTTAGCAACTTGGAGTTGCGAGGCCACATTGAAAAGAGCTTGTGTGAGCGCCACCGTGAGCAACTCGGCAGTGGAGGTGGTAGAGTAAGCTCACCACCGGAATTAGCAAGTTGGACACCATAAATCTAGAGGAATTTAGTGAGCCGAATTATAACGTCCTTCCACTAACTTATCCATCCAACCTTACCAAGAGGGCGAGGTGCAAGGTTCCAAATTTGGCGAATGTGTGCCAAAGTGGGGTCATGATGCAATAAATTAGTATTTAAATAAAATAGCATCTTTTTAATCTTTGGCAGTTGAAAAGTCCATTCAATACAGAACCGGATCGGAATGTGGTCGGAAAGGACAACGACTGGCAAAGCTTCCACCAGAAGAGAATAACAAGCTGGAAAACTTAAAGAAAGGTTGTAAAGAGATCATTGCATGATCCAGCCTTTTAAAAACCCGATCTTGGCCATTTCTAAGATTAGACCAAGTGTACCATGGCAGCATGTTGGTGTGGCATGAAATAATTAGGGTCATAAAACCCAAACTTATTGCACATGTAAAACCAAGCCTCCCTTTCAAAAGCTAGCCACCTCATGGGTAAAAGGCCCAATTTATCATTGGGTTGCTCCACCATATTAAAATCCCCATTGATTAGCAGTGTGCATTTGGAAGGTCGTCAGCCACCCACCTCCAAAGCGCCATCCTTTCTGACGCATCATTAGGCGCATAAACATTGATAATCCCAAAGGAGAGATTTTCAATATTGAATAGCACCCAGAGAATATGGTTGTCAGGGTCACATCCATGATTGACGTAAAGTGGCAGCCATTTCAGAGAAATAAATGTGATCATTCCACCTCGCCTTGATAGCATGGTTGTTAGAGATACCTAAACTGTCAAGCCAAATAGTCCTGGTGATAGAATCAAGTAAAAAACCTGAAACTTTGATTTCTTGTAAACACAGAATATCCATATCCAGGAAGCTTTTCCTAAAATCTCACACAATGTATTTGCGAGTGGAGTCTGTGAGACCTCGAACATTCCATGAGTAGCAATTCATGAGGAAACATTGTCAAGATGCATTTATGAGTCTATCTCACTCAAACCATCAAGGGCCCCAAAACTATTCTGTAAAAACCATTCTTGGTTAACTGAAAAAAAATCAAACAGTTGAGCAGCCCACCGGCTGGTAGGGCTATACTCCCCTTCCTCATGCTCATGAGGAGGGCTGCAAGAATGCTGAAGTTCTTTCTTTCATGGAGAAACCACTTTGTTAGAAACGAGTAATGGTTGAAGACTACCCTCATGCTGCAAAATAGCAGGCTGAGAGTTTGAGGCCAAAGGTGCCAATTTGCTTGAAGAACCAACCATACTGCCAGCCAATACCTTTGTGTGAGCTAGAGGCAACTTGGTATCTGAAGGTTGCTTTGTAGCTGAGTTGGAAGCATTTGGAGGAACCTTTCCGGCTTGAGTAGTTGAACCATGTTGTGAAGGCCCGACATGAGCGGCCTTGTTCTTGTTGGTTTTATGGCCACCCATAGTGTGTCAGCCCTCCTCTTCAGGTTGAGGGTGGGGATCGCCCATAGGCTTTGAAGTGGCATGGCAAGCGGCCAACAAGGGACAGTCCCTAATTTTATGCTCAAAAGATTGACAACGAAAAACAAGTATTCGGAAGATTGATGTATACCACCTTCTGAGCAAAAGACACATCACCAACCTGGATGGCAATTGACTCTTTTAGGTCCTTCAAAAGATCTAGTGTAATTCAAACTCTCTTTTACAGAGACAAGCTACAAAGAACCTAAAAGGCTCTATGTAAATAACATGGCTAAGAGTGGCAGCAATATGCTCTAAAAAATGCCAGCAAGGCATAGGAATCCTGGGAATTCAACCCAAATGGGGACTTTAAGAGCTATTTGGTCAGAGACAACAAAGTCTCTAGTCCAGGGTGACAAAACCAACAGGGAGCTTCTTACATACCAGGTTTGTTGCTTATGCAAAATAAGGGAAGCATGACTAGGATCAGCAAATCGAAGGCAAAAAAACCACGGGTTAGGTTCTGGATGGAATCTAGTTTAATACCATGCGTTGTCCAAGCAATTTGGACCCATGATTTAAGCATACTTTCAGAGGGAGTCCTTCTAACAAAATATCCTATTAAACAAAATTGTTCTAGCCATTTACAAGTGGAATCAAATTCTAAAAGCGGTAAAACAATATCAGGGGAAATATCATTACCTCATGGAATACTTTCGGCACGAACTTGCGAGGGCATTTCCCAGAGCTATTGCTCACAAACTCACTGCTCTCCATCGCAGTTGAAACAATTGGACTAGAGTCATGCAAAGTCATATTTAAAGCCCGCCAAGTGGCGGGCTCTAGAAAAGAGGCCAAATAAATGTGTTAATGGCAATAGATCTCTCACTATAGATGAACTCACTGTTCTCGGCATGCAAAACCCTAGTTTCACATCTAGAACCCTATATGCATTTTCAATTATAAGGAGTGCATTTTTAAGAGAAGATTTTAACAAAAATCCAGGCCTCGAACGCCCACGTGGCCATTCAAATATTGGAAAGTCTCACCATGTGACCGCCGCCACCACAAGCTTCCACGGTGATTCAATAAATTGCGTGAGGATTGATATTTAGTTTTTAAATATATATGTCTATTGTTTTAGTTAATAGCCTTCCATTTGCATAGTTATTCTACCTTTAGATGGAGTCTCGACTTCCATTCTATATGTGTCACTATAAAGTTATTTTGTTGTCTTGTATTGTCATTTTCTCAAATTTTGTTGGGATAATATAACTTGTTTCATGTCATAAAAGCTTATCTTCTTGTCATTTTTTTACTTGGTTAGTCAAATTGTAGTGTTAAAGTCTGATTGTAAAAGAAACATTATTATTTAATATGTCAAAATTTTCATTAATGTGTCTTAGTGATTTTGTAAGTTATTGTCATGAGTCATAATCAAAAATTATAAAAATTATTAAAAAATTGCCTCACGAACACATTTTTAGTGTTCTGACGTCACGAAAAATAAAGTGTTTTACATTGTGGGTGGGAAGAAAAAAAAAATCCCAATGTGAAAAAAAAATATGCTTCATTTTCATATTACGTTGAGTTAGCGACACATACATGAGAGATCGAGAGTACAAAAGAAGGGGGTGATCAACGTCACTCGTCAGTCACCAATGATGAGGTCACTGACTACATTGGTGGCACCTTTTTATTATTTCAGTTGTATTGTGTGTGCAGAATAAGTTGGTGTGTGGTTTCATTCCTTTTCAATGATTGAAACTAGGAGAATGTGCATTATTGATGCTGAGAAAAGTTGTATAGGTAGGCAAATTTGAACCTGGGTGATCCTCATTTGCAGAGATTCTTCAACTATTGTACTTCTAACATCAATTGGTCGGTGAAAGAGTGTTCACTCAAAGTGAAAGGGAGAACTGTTGAGTTTTTATATGTAGGTGAATCGGTGGAAGTGTGGTCATCCCATATGGGATTAACCATGGTGAAGTAGATTGGTCACGTGTGGCAAGACCCGGATAGTAAGATCCAAGCCAGCAATATGCTAACCTAAAATTATGCGAGAGGCATACAATTTTTTTCTATTTTTTCATATGTGCTTCTTCCCATGTAAACACTAATGGGGGATATTAGGAAAAGAATGTTTCATGGTTTATTGTTAAATTACCGTGAGGTAATTATGCTGCGATTAGTATTTTACTCTATGAGTTTACCATGTAGTTATACAGCTATTATTTGGTTAGTCTAATATGATACAAATATAGTTTGTAATATATTATTTTGTATTACGGGTCTAACACCCACTTGACTCTCGGAGAGAATGGAGGGTTGTTGATTATATATCTTTAGGATTTTTTTCCAATATATTTGAATGTGTAGCGAATATAATCAATTAATAAGTTTATGTGAGATTTCTTGTGTGATTCCTTTGTGAATTTTATTTGAAGTTTATCATAGATGGCACTTTATAACTTAGTCCAAAAATTACAAGTCCCCATAGAATTTTGCAAGAACCCCCCAAAATGCGAAACTTTATAAAGTAACTCTTTTATTAAAATAAATGTAACCACTAATAATATTGCGAGATAACATGCACTTTTGACCAAGACAATGCTCAAATCTGAGCTACTGGTCAAAAGTTATAGCAAAAACTATTTCCCACAACTAATGGCTTATTTAATTAAAATTTTGTAAATTGATTTTAAAATGCCTAAAATGAGAGGAAAGGGTGTCATTCATATACACATTGGAACCAGAGAAGAATGAAGAACACAATGGTTTATATTTTGAAGGGTAATTATCCTCCTACCAACCCAAGCCTCACACTTCGTCTTCATCGGTGAAGATACTAGGAAGCTAAATAAATAATTTACCCTTTACAATATTTTCCCCAAATCAACTTGCATCCCAACATAAATAATTGTAATTTGGAATAATGAAATTTAATTTGAAGAAAATCCTAACTTAATTTTTACACAGTAGCCACATCGGGATGAAGATAGAGGCGGGTTTAGAGTTTTATAACCCTAAATTTCACTATTTTTAGTTTTTGGCAATGTGGTGCCCAAGGAAAAATGTAGTAAGGATAAACTAGGGTGTGTGGGACATAGAAAATTTCATTGGAAGGCCTTTTCACCATAGAAAATTATTATATGTACCATCTAAACACGCCTCAAGATCATGCACATAGTTTGTGGGTGCCAAACACTTCCGGTGTTTTGAAAACACCCTTTATATAAATTGTTACTATAACATCAGTTTGGAATGTGTGATGGGGGTTTACACAAATTATCAAGGGAGAAAAACACCTTGTATGGGCTTTTAAAACAAATCTATACATATGAAATTATGATAAAATCGCTAAAAACTCCCCTTACAAGTCTTAATATGCATATAAAGCACTCCCACGGTGAAAATTCCCCTCACATGTTTGAATATGCATGCATGGAAATGTAACAGGTGAAGACACTCGTCACAAGTCTTTAATTATGTGTATGGGCCTACAAAAATAATATCTACCTTTCTATACACAATACATGGGACTTCAAACACCTCGAAAAGCCTCCAAATAGGTTGTACCAACGTAAATCAGAAAAAAAAAACAAAAAAATACACAACAACTAGGATGGAAGCTATTGCAAACACTAATATCAACGGAAATAAAATTACCGAATAACAACTAGATAAGCTTAATACCAACCATGCTATGGTACCATATTAGAGAAGTTCCACAAGTCTCCTAGTTTCAGGAATGCACATGTCGATAGTGCGAGGCGTGAATTTTGACAAGAAAAGCAAAACACGCATATAAAACTATAAATTATGAAAATACAAGAGCGATCATTTCAATAACACAAAAATATCTTCAAATCAATACGATAAAATATAATAATGCAATACATGTACATCTAGGAGGTGAATGTGTAACATCCTCCAAGAATGACAACAACCTCCACCTAGAATAGTGGTAAACTCTATGGACAAAATAGGCGGTCAATAGACAAATGGATAAGGATATTAAATACTAGTAACTAAAATATTGTTGCCAAATATACACCTAAGAAAACCTATCCCATAGGTGTAGGGAAACACTAAGTGAGGTGGAGTATACTAAGAAGGATAATATAAATAAAGTGAGGAAAATAAATCCTACATTAACAATTTTAACATATTGAAGGGAGAGATGTTTTCCAAAAATATATATAGATAATAGATGTAATAATAGTAGGTGTAGCCATAAGAGAGTATATATCCTCAATGGGAACCCTAGAGGTGGGAAAAGATATTTTTACATCCTAAATATATTTGTGTAATATTTATTATCTAATACATGTTATATGTTGAATATTATAAAAATTTAAAAACATTAATGAAAATATTTAAATAATTTTCACTAAAATAAAATGATATAATGATTTCTCAAAACAAAATACTTAGCTATGTAGAGTGGTGTACAAGTTATGTAGATTATCATAATGTGTGCAATGGATGTTTTTAATTTGGGAATTCTTTTTCTTTATAACGGGAACTAGAACTAATACTACACAATATTGTATAGCACAATATTTGGTGTAATATACTCATAGATTTCTTTGTATAGTTTTTGACATGAGGATAGTGGGGTTGTGTAATGTATATTTTCTTTTCTAGCATAGAAATGAGGTTTTGGGAAGTTCACTTATGTTTTACACCATATGTAATAATAGCAAACAAATAGAAACTTTAGATACCTATAAAACATTTCATAAATTGATAAGAGAAAAAGAATATATACATGTGTGAGTGAGGCTACAATACCTTAGAACTCAAACCTTACTTGAATAAATCCATGTTCTACAATATATCCCCTTGAAGGGGAGAAATCCTCATAAAGCTATATTGTAGGTATAATTATGGCTTTTATTTCAGGGAAACCCCTTGTCATGCCCTCATGTCTCTTAACAAAAGGATAAAGAGATAACAACACAATAGAAAATTACCCAATGCAGTTTTACTATGAAGTTCTATACTTCAAGTGTTAATAATGATCCCTTTTTTCATTTGAATACATTTGACAACTCTTGGAGTTATTTTCAAGTTTTCATATGCGCTTCTTCCCATGTAAACACTAATGGGGAGGATCTTAGGAAAATATTGTTACATGGTTTATTGTTAAATTACGTGAGGTAATTATGCTAGTGATTATTATTTTACTCTATGAGTTTACCATGTGGTTATACGGTTATTATTTTATTTGTCTAACATATGACAAATATAGTTTTTAATATATAGTTTTGTATCACGGGTCTAACACCCACTTGATTCCGGGAGAGAATGGTGGGTTATTGAATATGTATCTTTAGGATTTGTTTTCCAATATATTTGGATGTGTAGCTAAATATAATCAATTAACAAGTTTATGTCAAGTTTCTTTGTGTGATTCCTATGTGAATTTTATAGCGAGATGACACTTTATAACTTAGTGCAAAAATTACAAGTCCCCATAGAGTTTTACAAGAAACCCCCAAAATGCGGAACTTTATAAAGTAATTATTTCATAAAAATAAATGTAACCATTGTCAATATTACAAGATAACATGCACTTTTACCAAGATGGTGCTCAAATATGAGCTATTGCTCAAAACTTATAGTTAAAACTATTTCCTACAACTAGTGTCTTATTTAATTAAAATTAAATTTAAAATGCTTGAAATGAGAGGAAAGGGTGTCATTCATAAACACATTAGAACCGAAGAAGAATAAAGAACACAATGGTTTTTATTTTTAAGGGGAATTGTCCTCCTGCCAACCCAAGCCTCACACTTTGTCTTCATCAGGGGAAGATACAAGGCAGCTAAATAAATAATTTACCCTCTACAATATTTTCCTTAAATCGACTTGCATCCCAACATAAATATTTGTAATTTGGAATAATTTAATTTAATTTTGAGACAATTACAACTCATTTCTTACTCTGGTAGCCATATGAGGATGAAAATAGAGGCGGGTTTAGAGTTTTAAACCCCTAAAATTCACTATTTTTAGTTTTTTGGCGGTGTGATGCCCAAGGAAAATGTAGGAGGGAGAAACTAGGGTGTGTATGACATAAGAAGGGTCATTGGAAGGAATATCTAGCATAGAAAATGATTATATGTACAATCTTAACAAACCTCAAGATCATGCACACATTTTTTGGGCGCAAATACTTCAGGGTTTTAAAAACACCCTTTATGGGAAATGTTACTATTCCATAGGTTTGGAATGTGCCATGGGGGTTTGCACAAATTATCCAGGGAGTAAAACACCCTTTATGGGTCCTTAAAACTAATCTATACATCTGAAATTCCCATAAAGTCACCAAAAATCCCTTTACAAGTCTTAATATGCATATAAAGCACTACCACATGTGAAAATTCTCTCACGAGCTTGAATATACATCATGGTGTTGTAACAAATGAAAACACTCATTACTTATCTTCAACTATGTGTATGGTGCTGCAAAAATAATATCTAGGTGTGTATACACAATATATGGGACTTCAAACACCTTCAAAAGCCTCCAAATAGGTCGTACCAATGCATACGAGACAAAAATAAGAAAATACACAACAACTAGCACCAAAGCTATTACAAACACTAATTTCAATTGAAATAAAATTACTGAATAGGAACTATGCAATCTTAATACTAACCCTTCTCGATACCATAGCATATAAGTTCCACAAGTCTCCTTATTTTGAGGAATGCACATGTCGATGGTGTGAGACATGAATTTTAACAAGAGAAACCAAAACACGCATATAAGACTACAAATTATGAAAATATAAGAGAGATATTTTTAGTAACACGAAAATATATTCAAATCAATATGATCAAAAAGAATAATGCAATACATGTACATATAGGAGGTGAATGTGTAACTTCCTTTTAGAATCATGACAACCTCCACCTAGAATAGTGGTAAACTCTATAGATAGAATAGGTAGTAAATAGATAAATGGATAAGGGTAGTATATTTTTGTCAAATATACACCTAAGAAATCATATCCCATAGGTGTAGGAAACACCAAGTAAGGTGGAGTATTCGAGAAGGATAAAATAAATAAACCAAGGAAAATTACTCCTACATTAACAATTCTAACATAGTGAAGGGAGATATGGTTTCATAAAAATATATATGCATAATAGATGTAAAAATAGTAGGTGTAGCCATAAGAGAGGAGATATCCTCAATGAGAACCCTAGAGTTGGGAAATGATATTTCTTTATAACATAAATATATATCCGTAATATTTATTATCTAATATGTCTTATATGTTGAATATTATAAAAAAATTTAAAAACATTAATGAAAATATTTAAATACTTTTCACTATCATAGAATCATATAATGATTTCTCAAAACAAAATACATAGCTACATGAAAGTCGTATATCAAGTGATGTAGATTGGCGAGAATGTGTGAAATGGATGATTTTAATTTGGAAATTCTTTGTTTTATAGTAGGAACTAGAACTAATACTACACAATATTGTATAGCACAATATTTTGTGTAATATAGTCATAGAATTCTTTGTATAGTTTTTGACATGAGGATTGTGGAGTTATGTAATGTATATTTCCTTATTCTAGCATAGATATGAGATTTTTGTCGTTCGATTATGTTTTGACAGAACATGTAATAATATGAAAGAAATAGAAACTTTAGATACCTATAAATTATTTCATAAATTGATAAGAGAAAAAGTATATATACAAGTGTGAGTGAGGCTCTGATGCCTTAGCACTCAAACCTTACTAAATATATCCATGTTCTCTGATATATCCCCTTGAAGGGGGAAATCGTCATAAAGTTATATTGTAGTTATAATTATGGATTTTATTTTAGGAAAACACCTTTTCTATGCCCTCATGCCTTTTAACATAAAGATAAAGAGATAACAACATAGTAGAAATTGACCCAATGTAGTTTTAGTGTGATGTTCTATACTTCAAATGTGAATAATAATCCCCATTTTCATTTGAATACTTTTCACAAATCTTGGAGTGAGTTTCTCAATCCAAGACATGGATATATGACCTTTTCAATGTTATAAATTGAGTAATCTATACCCTTGAACCTAGTTTGAGAGATTTAGAAAAATGCGTTATATTCTCTACTGGATGTGCAATTTATTAAGAAATATTAAGGAGAGTCTTAAATGATTAATTGTTTATATTTGTAATATATCCTTATGAAATCTAGGTTAGTTATAACATTTAATTTAATTCCACATATAGGTTTCTATAGCTTAGATGTATACTTTAGGGCTAACCTAGAGAAGAAAAAATGAATCACATATGATTTCCAAACTAGAAAAAGAGGCATTCGATGAATATGTATAGTACTAGATGGGTTGGCTCAAAAATAGCATGTGTAGGCCTTATTTTTTTATTTGTAAAAAGTTATTCTTGACGAATGAGTGATATTTTGGGAAATATTCCTCAATATATTGTATTGCTCTTAATAATTAATATTTCATGGATAAATGAAATAATGGTTTGCAGAGATTTTCAAGTCATGAGAGAGGGATAAATATATGTCAATATAGCTTAGAGTGTGAGCATTTTAATTAGCATGGAAATAAATTCAAACTTACCATTTCCAAAGGATAAGGTACAAAATTTATTATCTACATTCCCACCTTTTATGCTTGGAATTGAGAATTAAATACTTAAAGGAAAAACATACATAAGTATTTGTACACACATTTTCTTTACTCAAGAGTATCTTTTGCATCAGTGGTTTCACTTTCTAGGGTGAAACCTTCAACATAGAGAATAGACAATTTTCATAGAAGAAATTAAATTGTAACTCAATTATAAATATTACTTATAACTTTAAAACCCTGAAATGTTTTATAGTTAAGTAAAGATATACAAAACATGGAAGGAATACTCCTATTTATTTTTGCATAGAGTCTAAATTATTTTTAAACATATAAATTTTTATTTCTATTACATTTCTAAAGGATTTGGGATGACTAATGCCCGATGTTTTGCAAAGGAAAGTATGGAGTCATAGAGGATTTTAGAATAAGTAGATAATGAAGAATCCCATTAAGAGGGAAAGGGAAGTGTGTAAAGTATCTAAACTCCTTGATATATTTCCACATAAATAGATATAGGAACTAAGAACATATTATGATGTTGTTAGTGACAATGATGTCTTCTAACCTTACAA
Organism: Taxus wallichiana var. yunnanensis; assembly: GCA_018340775.1. NCBI lineage: Eukaryota > Viridiplantae > Streptophyta > Pinopsida > Cupressales > Taxaceae > Taxus > Taxus wallichiana. The sequence continues at coordinate 206,587,295 of CM031240.1, forward strand.
ACCACACCAATAGCCCCAATTTTTTAAATAATACAAGGTTGAAAGTGAAAAAAATTCACATGCCCCCATCATGTGCTATAATAAGCGAGTCTTATTATGAAAATTTTGAATGATGTAAATAATAAAAATTCAAATGCCCTCACCATGTGCTACAAAAACTATGTTTTATTATGTAAATATTAAGTGATTTAAACAAAAAGGACCATGCCCCAATACCTTAAATATGAAAACATATATGAGTAATATAATTGAGAAGGAATAAAGTACTCATGCCCATTTATCGTGTTTTCTCACTTCATTTGTATTTGAATATGTACAAGGATTTTATGAATTCTTATAATAATTAGAGAATGAAAAAAAATGAACTTTCAATTATGATGGAAATGTATGGTAAGGGTCATAACATATCACGACTTCATCCTTCGGTGAAAAAAATTTATATAACTATGCGATTTGTAAAATTTCTATATAGGTTAATATTATTAAGTATATCTACCCTATATAGATTTTTATATGTGTTTTGTAATTTTTATGTACCACCTAAAGATTTTTACAAGTAGTCTAATTATCGAAGTGCATGTGATAAATCATTTGAGAACATGGATAAAAATAAGTACTATGTAATCATGTTGTATAAATTTAATAACCTATGTTTAATCACATAGAAGGTTGTTGTGTTGGCCATCATTATTATCCCATTCTTACAAAAGGGGTACACATGTTTGATACAATGACACATAAATAAAGGAAAAATATAGTATAAATATAAATTATATGTTATAGAGTCAAGAACAAAGCAAAAAATTATCGATATAGATAACATGATAAATACTATGTAAAAGATCTTCATATCAAGCGTTAAAACAAGAAACATGGGACACCTACAATGTTGCAATATAATCATAGTGAGGACACATAGGCAACATAAAAATGTTAATTACACAAACATAAGACAATAATAAAGCCAAAAACATGGGAAAACCATGACGTCACAATATAATAAAGGAATTCACACTACATATAATAAATATTCATGAAGGAAAGCAATAAACTAAAATAGAAATATACCAATATCGTATAGAACACAATGGTAAAAACTTTTATAGAGAAATATATGTCAACACTACACATGACACATGTATTACTCTTTTTAGTCCAAAATATAACATATACATAGTATAAGTATTTGAGAAAGGAGGAATTCGAAATAACTAAATTGAAATAAATTTTTTTGTATAGTGTGGGAGACGTCCAAAATTATTAGGATTGTACTAGGTGGTAACCTTCCATTGTATATCAATAAGTTTATTTCATGCATAAATTTCAACATACCTCATGAACATGTCTCTAAATTCTATATATAAAGATAATTTATCTATCAAATAAATATATATAACAACGTATATAAAGTAATAAGCTAGAAAATAAAGTCATGTATAGGTCATAATTTTGTATTTTTGGAAAAAAATTAATGTTTTTTTACTAGGTGATTATGTATATGTTTATTTGATGTTTGAACCTAGCTATGTAACATAAGAGAAGAAGCGAGATGAGATAACCAATAAGTTCCTCACTAGGAGGAAATACATACTCATGAAGTAAATGAGAGTGGTTCTTTAAACACATTATAGAAGAAGAAAAAAAATCGTGTATGATATATGTAGGATCCATAGTATGTTCCATAGAACACATTGGATGGATATACTTACGAGAAGTAGTGTGTTACCTAAAAAACCTAATAAAAGGACTATGAAGGAGGTACCTACTAAAATTAGTAGTTGATATAATACCTAGGATATATAATTCCAAGAGAAGAAACATGTGTAATAGAAGACATAGTGGGAGGCCTAGGAGAAGAGAGATCCACAAGAAGAATAATGCGATAGAAAACCTAGTTGAAGACCTATTAGGGTCACCTTTGAATAGAGTAAGCATGGGTAATAATTCACATAACATGGGGGATAGGATGGATAGACCCATTAGAATTAGTATATATGTATTATGCATACGGTAGAAACTATTGATTTTTGAATAACTTATATTTTGAAGCCTCATATGGGATACACTTTTCCTTAACAAATCGATAGTTTTGAATGAACTTAAAACATTGATATGATATATATGGTATAACCTTCTATTCTTGTATCTAAGGGAAACCTAGATTAATATCACATGAATAATATAATAAGTATATGAAAAGGAAACAACCCTAACAATCTAACGAAATATAATAAGCATTACAAAAAGTCCATTTTTTGTGATAGTATCAAATCTCATGTAACACCCACAAAATTTACCCACAAAACTCAAGATGAGCGAAGGTTACATTAGAAAAATTATAGAATTAAAAAAACAACAACAATGTTTAGTTCCATCTCCGAGCAACAACTAATTGAATTAATTAACAATTATATTATTTTATTTTATCTTTAGCATGGTTTAAAAGTTTCCATTTCAATATTCATTATTACATTTAACCACCTTGACCTAAATCCATTTAATTATTTATTTTGGGGCTAAGTTTAATTTGCCCTTATATTAATTAAATACAATTAAATTAAATTCCTATAAAAACATTTCTTAATTACTAAGTATTAATCTGACTTAATTTATAATAAAGGTCATGACTTTTATTACAAGACAACAATTAATCAAAAAGGTTATAAAACAATTTAACTCCTACACCACTCAAGTGGCCCCATTAAAACTTGACCCATGTAATCAAATGATGATCTCACCTAACTCCCACCTAACATTTGTAGGGAAAAATCTTGGCCATTGGATGAAACCAATCTAGGCCATTGGATGAAGAAATTCCAAAACAACCCTAATTATCTCTATGGGTCTTTTATTCATTCAATTTACTCATTTCTTCATTTTTATTTTACAAATATTTGAAGATTAATATAATTTCTACCAATTTAGATAAAATTACTAGGGGATAAATTTTGTAGCACATTCTTGTTTATTTTAATAAGATTTGAGAGAGCAAGTTTTCCATCAACATGAATAGGAAGTAGCTATAGTTTAAATCTTTCAATATGTCTTTCATTGAATGCAACAAGAGTAACTATTTCTTTCTTTCACAAGATACAAATGACATCCATTTCCACAAGTGATTTACAACAAGATTTCTGCTATATATATATAAGGACATGACACATTTTGCAAGCAAGGAGAACACTTAAATTGAAATCAAGATTATTTTCATTTCAACTCATTTCAAACTTTCTAATTCACCAACAACAATGTGAAATTTTGATAGTTTCCTTTCAAAAACTAACTCATTTCAATATGTAATTTTCCCATTCAAGCATTCTTAGAAGAGTCTACAATATGAAGGGATTTCAAAGAAATAGAATTACTTTCTTTCGAGCTTACAAGTTTACAATCATCCACACAAAGTGGGAATAATAAATTCAACAATTTACAACAAGGACTATCAACAAGGCTAAATGTAAAAGTATCTAATTGCAAGTATTCACCCAAATGTATTTCCAATCTATCTCACTTCAATCTTCCAACAACAAGGATCACAAAACAGGGAAGGGGGAGTAGGCAATGCTCTCCTCCTAACCTTTAATCCATTAAGAGGATAAGCCATCCTCTTAGTGGCCCACTGAGCCCCAACCAAAGGCGAGAGGCAACTTTGACAACTTTACAACAACATGGCTTCCACATACAACATGCATTTCAAAATATTCAACACAACAAAGAAGACATATCCAACAAGTTTGCAACCTTCTCAAAACAACACAAAGGTTTGAAATCAAACCAAATGGAGAAAGGGATATGGTAAACTACCTCCTTATGACTCCCAAGTGAAGAGGTAGTTTCACCCTAAGTCTCTAAGTACACAAAATAATCAACATAAAATCCTTATCTCTCCCTGGCAAGTATGCAACAAAATAACCATGATTTCTTTTTCATTCCCCATAGGTGAAACTCCCAATCACACTCCCACAAAATGCATTCCTCATAAAACTCCTTTTTCCCTCCCTAATGGTCCCATAAGCCCTTCTCCCACACCCAAATTAAGGCCTACTACCCATCCACGCACAAGAACATTCAAAAGACTTAAAAAATATAACAATCACAACATTTCATATCGACAAAAATAAAAATAAAACAACAAAGGTGAAGAGCCTACCTCTCCATAAATCTCCAATAACTTCAGAGGAACATGATAACTTCAAACCAAGAACACTCCAATAAATTCCCACAACCTCTAAATCAAAAAGTGCCCAAGAAGAAAAATGAACAACTAAGCCCCATTTCATCCAAAACCATCAACAAATAGAAATGGAATGTTAGGAAGATGAGGTGGATCCATGTAGGATGCCACTTCATCATTCCTCCATTCCCACACTTAAGTCAACACACTAAGCCCAATCTGATCAATGAACTTCAAACAACTATGAAAAGCCTACATGTCTCACAAACTTGCACACCACGATTTCCAAGGTCACATATAATGGAGATAGAAGAAAAGTGCAATTAGTTTTCCCTTTTACACTCAAAAGTGGATAAACAAATCAACAATAAACTCCCCAACCCATAGGTAGAGTTGTTGGGTAAATTTAAGAGGCATGGGACAAGCATAGCTTGTCCCACAAGCCTCAAAAGGGCCCCCAAAGTAAAAATCAAAATTTTGAATTTGGGGTGGAGTAAATACACACAAACCATCAAAAATCTTATTTACAACAAGGACCATCTAACCTCATAAGTACCTATTTGTCACATCTCTATCCTAGTTAACCAAATAAGAAGGATTTAGCTTAATTAAGACACATTATTACATGCTAATAAAGTGACAACAATTTCCAAAAATTTAAAATACACGCACACAAATAAACACACACAAAATTAAAATAAGGGAAGCATATCACCCCATGGCCACAAATGTGAGGTCATACCCCATGGGAAACCTCCTAACTAGGCATGCAAAACACCACAAAATAACATTACACAAGTTGTCAAATTTTGGTCATGTTTCTCAACACCCAACATCCTTCCATGGTTGGTCCCCTATCCCCTTCGATGAATGTGATAAAATGTCCTCCAATACAAAAGAAAATACCTCTCTCTCCTTTCAATTGTATTAACAACATTGAGACAATATAGATATAAAATCAATAATCATCATTTGAAACTTAGGAATTATATCATCTATCAACATATCATAAATCTAATCCTACCATTCATGATATTATAATTCTACTCAAGACATCAAGAGTATAATGTGTCACTATAAAATCCAAATAATCAAAATCAACATATATCGAACCTGTCTATCATCACCATCTACTTTGTATCATAATAAAATTTAAACCACGTAATTTCAATAGTACCAAAAATCAATATAACCTATCATCTATTGATCAATATATCATAATCAAAATTTGTAACATCAATCCATCAATATCAATATCAAAATGAAATAGTGTAGAAGAGGAGTGGGAACTACATCTCACTTGATTATCTGTGTATCTAAGATAACCAAGTAACTTCAAAGTGCACCTACTATGTATATATCCACTATAAAGTAAAATAATATGTATAGGATGTTGACAAAAAAAACATGAATTTATAGTGTATTTGAAATAAGCGAATAAACCATATCATTAGTTTTAAAATAATTAACCATATGGCAATGTTGTGTAGTAGTAACAATAACAATCTAAACATACAAGAGGATGACCATAAGGAGGAGGAATATGATGATATCATAGTTCACTTCTATATTATATTTAGTAGTGTTTTGATCAAGAAGTATGTCATTAAATATTATGAGTTTTGTATTATCATTGGTGGGGCGTGGATAATTCAATGGGAGTATCATATTCAAGGACATCATCATCAATAAGACCTTATATAACATAAAGAATATTAACACATCTATTAGTAGGATGAAAATGAAATTTATGATAATGTAAAAGGGAGTTATTTTTGAAATGTTTACTATGAGGTTACTTTGTGTCAACCTTAAGAGAAATATGGAGAGATATAATCTTACAATAAAGAAATTATTTAAGAACTATATGGGTTGTATCTTCTGCATTACTAGTGAGTGTATTTTAATTCAAGTTTTGAGGGTGAAGATACAACATTAGAACTAGACTTAGCAATGCAGTCTTATTTTTATCATTAGGATTTCCATGAAATTTAGAATTTCTGTAATAGGATATTTTTTAACATATTTGATCTACTTCATGATGAGGATATTGGCTTCATAATATTTTAATTTATGACATAGATAGTTGAATGAGAATCAATTATCAAGGATAACTATATATCGAAGTGGGAAAGAAGGATTTAAGTGAAGAGATATTAAATCGACTATTTGATAGAATGGTATTCATCTTCGAAAACATAGTCTTGTAATGTAGAATATAATAAATGATGTGTTAATCATAACCTTGTTTTATCCTAGAATTTTGAGCCTAAGAAATTATATCCCCTATATTAATAGATAATTATGCATGAAATTGATAAGCTATAGGGTAAAATACAAAACTGAAAAAATGAAATGATCATAGAACAATTATAAAATAAATATCATTAATGATTCTATGAAATATAATAGTAAGAAATGTTTCATTATAAGAATAATCCAAATAAGTAGTATGGAAATTACGAAGTTTCTCTTCAAGATCTTACTTTCAATCAATTATAAGAAGTTTCTAATCAACAAAGACCATATGAAAAGGATAATAAACAACTTCACGTGCATGTGGGTCATTAAAAATTGAGTAGAACCTATTACATGAGAATAACTAGATAAAGATTCTTGTAATTTCAAGATATTTGATTGCAAAGCTGTGAACATTGATTTCAAGCACTTCTTTGATAGAAGAATAAAACTATGGAGTATTATGGGTGTATGTATTAGATGTAATAATAATAGTTGTTAATGGATTATTTAGTAACATTGTGATGTGTGGGAGATAGCTTCCACATAGATATAAAAACTATATATGTGACAATAATAAATGCATCCATGGTATAATATGTGGGATGATGCATCTCAAAATTATTTTTCTCATTAGAGGGTTGAGTGTGAACTAGTTTTTAGTGAGATAAATCCATATAATATGCTCAATATAGTTTGGTTCATTACAAAGTTGAATAAAAAGATAGATGCTTAAATTTACTAAGGTCCAGGACCACTGAACCTCATCATTACTTAAATTAGAATGGTTCTCACTATGTGTTTCAATGTCATATAATGACATCTCATTGGCATTTTGATTAAGCATACTATGGAATCCTTATGCATGAAGTTGAGATGAATACATGGGGAATCGATTCTTATAAGTAGGAGGATACAAATCAATAAATTAAATTTTGTGATGGTAAAACTAATTTTTATGTCAAAAAGGAATTAAAGGAAATCATATATAAATATACAGATGAAACCTTGGTGAAACTAAGTTGTTAGACTAAGTGAAATATTCAATAAAAGTTTGAATTCACAAATTGTTTACACTCTTAAAAAATTGTGTACTATTTATCATGTAGATATGTAATATATGTTGTAGGTTAAAGATTATAAATAAAATAATATATTCAAATCATACAATCAAAAATAAAGTTTGTAATACTTTGCACAATAGTAAAACAATATAAAAACTATAAAAACTATTCAACATGAGGGATGAGAACATAGATGTGAAGAGTGGGATAATAGTTAGCTAGGTGATTAGACTATGTGAAAAAAATTATCCAAATTTGAAAATGCATAATAATTGGAACTATACCTAGAAACTACTCATGTGGGTGATCATACCACTCATTCAAGGGCCTAGTATGGTCTTGGAATACTCCATCTTGCTTTGAACTTGTCTACAATGAGATTTTATAACTATTAATTTCCTTTTCTATCTTATAAATTATTTTCGCTATTTATCAATGGACATCACAAAACTTTGTAACCACTTGTAATGATCTACAACAAATAGAAACCCAAGATATTTGCAGAAAAAATTATGATGTGATTAGATGAAAAGAGAGAAATTCATGTGTGGTAAGGATGGAATACATATCCCTAGTTGTCAATCCCTAATACAATAATATAGGTGCTTGGTACATATCCTTGAGGGAAAATAATCTTCATGTAGTTATTCTTGTGTATATTATAATCATGTAAGAAATTGAAGCCAAATTGGGTTATGTATGATAAAACCTGCATAGTAAAACAATAAATAAACACCGAATATTATAATATCAAATTTAAAAATTCATCTAGGATGTCAATTACAATTATAGAAGTTACATTTTATAATTTTTGATCTCCTACAATGGTGGATTCAACACTCATCTTCAATCCCTCATATCACTCTCCATGAATCTCTCAAACCTATCTCTAGGATATCTCTCACATCCATTTATTATCTCACACACCAAAATAGTTACGTGAATTTTTATTCACCAACTTCACTCACACACAACTATTAACTATATTATTAATATGAGTTGCATTAACTCATTATTAATAATATTAAAATATATTAATAAAGTCATGATATATTTTTAACATTCACTCCCCTATTGTTAACATTATTAATTCCAAATATACACTCCCCTAATGTTGACAAGGTAGAAAAAATAATCACACTTCCTTCTGTAGCTTTCCGCCCATGTGTGCTCATGATCTGGATGGTTTTGTAGGTCAACCAACAACCTGAAACAAAGAATGGTTTTACAAGACAACCAACAACCTAAAACAAAGGATGGTTTTACAGGAAAACCAACAACCCAAATATCATGTTGCTACTTTTCCTTTGTGCTTTCATTTGTCCACTATGTATTTCCTTCAAGGAATATGTAGGAACCACTTCTTACTAAATACAAACTGAATAGATGGAAAATTAAACATTGAGATGATGTTCCAGTTCCCCCCGTCAATGCGAATATTTTACTTAATCAAATAGGAACTCTGAAACCATACTACAAATCTGAAATAAAAGAAAACACACATACACACACACTGCCACCACATCTTTGTGTGGCCCCATTATTAGTGACTAAAGAGAGGTCGTTGATTGACCTCGATCCTTCATTGCCTCTGTCCTCCATGAAAATGCAGTCTTTACTTAATACAACAAGTCTTCATCACATTATCGAGCATTTTTTCCTCATTATCATAGGGGGAGAATTCATATCCCAATCACTTTCTTCGTCTTTGTTTTCTAAAATAAAGGATTTATCCTTCAAGTAAATCGTGTGCTCTTTTTTACAATACATAATACCATGTGCAAGAACATTACAATAGTGACAAATAAATTTTTGAGGAACTTTGGAGGTTGATTTTTGTTTAAAATAAGGTTTGAATCTTCCTTGAGGATATGATTTGTTTCTAACATACATTGCATTTTCTTCTAGATCAATCTTCTTGGTTCTATTTTACTCTTCTATCGAGAATTAATTAAATCCTCTAGACTTAGATTTATTTTGCTCAAAGTTAAGAGCATATTAGAATATCTAGGAGGCATACTATTAAGTAATACTACTTTTTCATAATCATCAAGCACATTAACTTTGATTCCAGCTAATTGATATGAAATATAATGAAACTTATTGATATGTTCCACCATACTTTCTCCTTCCTCCATTTTGAGTCTGAAATTTTTTTCTTAAGTGCCATGTTAGGTTGTGGATCCTTTTTTCATGTGTGAAAGTGTTGAAGACTATACTCTAAGAAATCGTAAAATTTCCATAGTTGTCTCACCGGAGGTTTTCTCATATGGGCGGGATTTTTGACCCATAGGTTTATGGGACAGATTTTGGCCCATGGTTTTGATACCCATGGTTTTGTAGAACTACTTAAGAAATTGTATAGTTATATGGATTTATGCATATGAGTACGTATTATGTATCATTGGAGATGTGTTTTGAATTCGGGTGTGAATTCTGTAGATTTTGTTGAGCATAGCTCAAAATAGATCTAGGTATTGTATTAAGAGAGTGGTCGCTTATAATAAAATATGAGCACGGGATTCTTGGTGGACGTAGCCCAAATTGGGTGAACCACATTAAATACTATCTCTTTGTGTTGTGTTATTTTATTTTGCACTTTTATTTGAGATCTGTAATATTTTTTGCATATTAGTTTCTACTATTGCGATTCTATGAGGGATTATTCCACATATTTTATCCCTTATTTCATAACAATTGGTGTTAGAGCACGGCTTGGTTTGCTGAAGTGTTGAATCATAGGAAAAATTTTACCTTGAGTGGGAGCTATGGTAGATGATGGAAGATCAAGGGTTGATGTTGGGACCCCAAAATATTGGCCAAGTACAAAAAGGCATGTAGGTGCGCAAGGCCTAGTTGAAGAAGGGCGCGGAAGGAGAAGGCGCTTAGGATAGGGTTTAAGGAAGGGTTCAAGAAAACCCATGGTGCATGCACAAAAAGAGCCAAGGTTTCAGGACTTAGCCATATTGGGAATTTTAGGCAGGACATGAGAAAAACGTGACCCAACAGTGAATGAAGAGTGGATAAGGTGTCATCCTGGCAACGTGATTCCCATGAAAGGAATATGCTTAGCGATAGAGGATTCCAGACGACCATCATTACAAGGAGTGGAGAGATTGGATATAAAGGAGCATGCTTCTATGGAAGACCACTTGGGCATTGGGTGATAGATCTGTAGCCCTTGAAATCAAGTTGGTGGTTGGAGAAACCTATATATACAAGCACCCACATAGTAGAAAAGGAGGAGAATATAGAGAGTGGAGCTCTACAGAAATACTACGAGAACTCTGTGGGATTGGGTAGAGGCTATATAAGGGAGTAATGTATTAAGGGGATGGGATATAAATTTTTCTTTGTATGAAGGAAGGACGTGATCCCTATTGTGATGTATGAATTTGAACTAATCAAGTTGTGGTAGTCTAATGGATCCATTAAATGTAATGAGGTTACAAACATGAATGAGTATGAATGTAATTGGTTGGTTCATATATATATATATATATATATATATATATATATATATATATATATATCTTTTCATTTCTATTCATGGATGTTATGGAATAGATGTAAATCATTATCTATTTTCCTTTCATTGTAGTTCTATCTATTATCTATACATACCCTATATTTGGAATGAATACATTTTCCTAGAGGTACATTACGAGCCCTATGATGATTATATCTCTCATTTCCATCTTTATTCATTAAGTTGCTTTGACATAGATGATGGTTTCCCACTTAACTCGCATAAAGAGAGACTTGTCACACTGTGCACGCCTTAGATGAGTGCCCAATTCCCACTAGGTAAAAGGTCGGTGCGAATGGGATTTCTTTCCTTTGTGATGGGTGTAAAAATGACTACATCCCGGTTCCACACGGGACCTCTTTTCGAAGTTGTAGTGGGAAATGGATTGCATCATGGTCTAGATAATGATCAATGACTAAATGTCTAACTTTGGAGAGTGTTAAATCTTGGTTCAAGAGCACAGAGGACAAGTTTTCTTAGAGATTCAATATTGGGCCCAAGTTTTATGCATGGACGTGGGTGGAAGAGAATCTCTACCATGAATTATATGAAACCTTTTTTTGTTGTTTCCCCATAGAATTGTATGAATGGCTCTCAACATATGTGTCTAGAGCAAGTTGGTTCTATAGAGCATGTATGTGGACACAAGAGGACTATCGAAGTTGCATGATGCAAATCTAGCTTTGGACACATGTTGTTGATTAGTGGTGGAAGAGAGTGTTGGCCAGCTACACTCTAGAGTATGCCATTTCAACATATTCATGCCCTGAAGTTGCTGAGTTTGAATTTCTGAGGGAGCCTAGAGGATCATTTTTGCACGCTATTCCTCTAGCAATGAAGATCTTGATCATCAATTTGAGTTTAGAGGTGTTTCCCATGGCTGGTTAAATTCCTCTAGGCACTCGCAAAGGAAGCTAGGGTGGGGAACGATGGCGAAACTATGGTTAAGAAGGAAAGAGAGGAGAGGCATCTCAAGTATGGTGAAGCTTAGGAGAGGGAGATGGCTAGATAGCACGGAGTTACTAGTGCAATGGAGAGGAGTTGAAGTTCACGCGGAGGACATGGAGCCCGAGAGTCACATGCTACCCCATATTGGGAACGCGTGAGAGAGAATCCCCCTTAACTTCTAATGAGATTTAATTGCATGAAGAGAGAATAGTCTACGTGCATCCGAACCCACCTAATGACCAACCCTTGGTGCTTGACTTTTCCGATCAAGTTAGAAGTCTTGTTAATGTAGTTGGCATCGGTGGAGTTGGTGATCTATGCCCAAGAGGTACAATTTCACATTTGGACCCCTATGGCTGCACAAACCATCCTTGTTTTTAGAGGAGTTTTGGGCGAGTGTGAGCAACACATCTAGAAGTGGCACAGGACACCCATCGGCGGTGGAGCAATCTCTCACACCTTAGGTGTGTAGTTCGATGGGACGTTGGGGGACCTGGGCACGACCACCTCAAGACCATTACCTATTGCTAGAGGAGTAGCGGTAGGATTTTGTGGGTCGGGAGGCACGGGACCTAGTGGCTCCAGTAAATCTGGTTGGGGAAACACTAGAGGAAATCAAGGGACTAGGCCAGGAAAAGGACCTCAGCTACCTCCTCAAGTTTTCTTTGAAATGTATTCACATCTGCTAGATTATCAAGGTGTAGAAGATTTCACGGAACATGTACATAAATGTGAGTTGTTGTGGCATGCAAAAGGGATCACTACCTCGAGTGGAAGGCAAGCCAGTTTGTAACTACGTTACAAGGGCGCACGCACAACTGGTCTCAAAAATATGATCCATACCGAGATAGTGGAGGACAATACTACTCGAAGTATGCTTTCCTAGTGGAGTTTCACATCTCAAAGTTTTAATAGAAGAGAATCAGTGCATTAAAGTAAATTCAACAAGGGATGGCGAAAAGTGTACGAGAGTATGATGCTTGGTTTAAAACTATTCTATCAAAATTGTCTTATGACATCCACCTCTCGCAGCATGCCTAGTGGTTCGTTGGTGGGTTGATCATGCCATTAAGAAGGGCATTGTCACATAAGACGTTCACTAATCCACATGAGGCATTCGAAGCCTCCTTACATGCCAAAGTATTTGAAAGCATGAGATCTTGGAGTAATCCATTTTACGGAATCCCCATTATTTCCATGGCCAAACAAGCTGGAGAAGTTATCTACCAATTGCGGTCGGTGAACGAGCCCTACGGTGGCCTCTGGTGCATAGATTGTGAAGTTGACGGGAATACAAAGGGAATTTTCCCTAGGAAATTCATACGCATTATAGCTATGGATTGTAAGATTTGTCATGGGGACCATGATGTGAGTAGGTGCCCCATACTACAGCTCACCATCAAGGAAAATGTATTTTTCTATTACAAGATTTGCACATCTACAACCCATGATACGAAGGACTACAAACTAATTGACAAAATCCATGAGGCCATTGATCATGGTGTGTGCCAAAATAGCATTTTTATTAGCTGCAAGGAGGATGACCTCTATTATGAAGGACGATGAGATGAAGGAGTGTGTGGAAGGGGTTTTACTGGGGATTTCATGTTCTCAATGGTTGTGAAGGAAGAAGAAGTGAGTTCCCAAGAGGAACTTGTTACAATTGTGGGTCCACGGACCATTATAAATGAGAATTCCCTAACTTTTTTAGTGCTCATGGTGTGGGAAGAAGCACAAATAAGAAGAATGCCCTTAACTATATGAACACATGAGCCAAGAATAACCGTAAGGATGAAGGGGCTGCAATGGTAGGTATCAATAATTTGGATACACAAAGTGGATCTAGAGTGGTTTGTGACTCAGATTAGAACTGTCTTGGTCACTACTTGGAGCGGAAGCTACACATGCCCCTGGAGGTACCAAAGCAAGCAAAGAACCTTATTTTCAAGAGAGGAAGTTGTGCATGGGAAGTACCCAAACCCTGCCCATCAAAAGGAGGTATACCAGGAAACTATGGACGTTATAAGGAGCTTACAGGGAGAAATCTAATGTCTTAAGGAGCAGTCTAGGCAGTAGAAGCATAGGAGAAGTGCTGAGGCTCCGCAGAAGGACATGGATGAGGTTAAGGAAGTGTGCAAGATGCTAAGGTAGGAGAATATCATTCCCCTGTTAGGAGAATGGCTTCGGGAGAAAGTACCACGCCTAGGAGTAGAGCATGAAGGAAGGTGTTGCACGCAAACCTCCCCCCCATACCTTGGATTATGACAAGGAGATTACACTAAATGTATTCTAGGATGGATGACTCGCTAAGTAATATATTAATTGACACGGGAGTTAGGTTCAATTTGCTAACATTGGATGCATGGCATCAAATGGGAAGGTCGTATTATAGCAGTCTTCAAATGTGTTGTACATGGCTAACAAGACCAAGGCCATTACCTAATGGGGTCTGAAGGATGTGGTGATTACCATTCAAGGGGCCAAGTTTATTGGGGATTTTCAAGTCTTGGCACTCACCGAGGAGGATAATTTCCCAAAGATTACTTGGGTGCCCAGTGTACTAAAAATAATGTTGGTGCAGTGAGTTCAATAAGGGGTACATCAACTTTGAGAACGAGGAAGAAAGGGTTATCATTCCCCTTACAGATGGGAAGTCGGTGCCATACATAGAGCCCTTAGGAGAAGAGGTCCTTGATCAGATTTATGTGTGTTTTATTCGAGACCCAAAGATAATCCATCCTACCGACGGAGTTATCTAGTTTGAGGATGCTCAGTCGGTAAGTGACACCACTAGTCTAGCATGTGACAATTAGGTGCATGGAACTTATGAGTTGGTTGGGTGAAAAATGAAGGGGCTTGTAACTAGATCACCTAGGGTGTGCTCGCTTAGGTACCTAGGAGGAGGGAACTTACCTAAGTATTCGGAGGGTTTATAGTGAGACCTTCTTGTAGGAAATGGAGGCCCAGTGGAGAAACAAGAATGAAAGAAGAGAGATGCTAAGATATGTCTTCCTTGGCACTACAACATGATGGTGGGTGACACACCACAAGAGCTTATCGAATGGCATGAAGTGAGAATTACCTTCTTTGTTCGGCTTCTCTAGAAGAAACGCACCCACCACCATCAAAGACTACCATGGCAAGGAGCCAACCTCTTTCCACATCCAAACCACGTGAGAGAGCCTAGAGGGAAGGCACGGAAGGTTTTCCACCATCCTTCTACGTACATAAATTATATTCTCCACTATAGGGTTACACATGTGTATGGTACATCCACTTTGAGACATACCACCAAACTATGAATTGTCGACAAGAACTAGTTGCTTTGATCTCATCAAATAATTTGAGTATCGAAGCACCAAACCATCGGTGGATAAGGAATTGTAGGAGGTCAAGCACCTTACGATGGGGGATAGTACAAAGGAATGGGATAGGCTAGTAGAATTGCTAGGAGATCCATGCTTTGAGGGAAAATTTGGTGAAGATGTCCGATTAGGTGCAGTTTGAGTAAGCATGCATAGAGAAAGAAAAATGCAAAATGGTCTATTTGATGGTGAAGAGATGGAAACTTTAGAGGTTAACCATTCTCTAGGCTCGTGCGAAGTGATGGATAGTGCTGATGAAAGAATGCACACCTACCATGAGCCCATGAAGACTAAGAAGGTTAATATTGGGTTGGAGGTGGAACCCAAGGAAACTATCATTGGAGATTATTTGTCGGAGAAGGAAGTCTCTAAGATCATTGATATGTTGCATGAGTTTCTAGACCTATTCCCACATAGGTACCATGTGCTCAAGGACATTCACCATTCCCTAGGGGAGATGCGGATAAAAATTAAGTCAAGTGCATGTTGAGTTAGGAGGAGACCATACCAGATGAACCCCAATCTACGTGTGAAGGTAAAGGAGTAAATAGAAAAGATGATAGCGTAGCCATGAATCATAGAGGCTATGGAGAATTCCAAATGGATAAGTCCAATGGTGATTAGTATAAAAAGGATAGAAGGATAAGGATTTGTGTTAATTATAGGGATATGAATGCGGTGTGTTTCATTGACCCCTTCCCAACCCCATTCACCGAAGAAATCGGGAAGGAGTGGTAGGGTGTGAAGTGTACCTTTTCACTGATGGGTTCTCAAACTATCACCAGTGAGGATTGTAAAGGAAGAATAGAGAAATACAACCTTCACCATCGAGTGGGGAACTATTGATGGTGAATCAGCACCCCGAGTGTCCGCAACTCGATGGGTTGAGACTCTCAGTGTGATTGCATAACATGGAGGTTTTCCCAAGTGTGGGACCTCGCACATTTGAAAAGCTCTCCAAATGAAGGCCAATTCCTATTCCTCTGTTCAGATGCACACATAAAAATGCAGAGGGTTTACTCAAAAACCTAATCTAACTTGCCAAGGAGATAGGGTAAGAAAATGCATAAAAACAAACCTAAACTAACAAAGGTGATGCACCGAGGAATGAAGAACACCTGTCTTGCCAATAAACACAAACCATTAAAATGTAATGCAAGATCATGCACAGATAACAGATTTGCAGTGAAAGATTAGGAGGATGCAAGTGAACACAGAGAGGGTTGAGAATCATCCATAGACATGCATTATTTGCTCCAAATATTGACACAATACACTACAAGATTCCAAGAGGGCAAAGTTGCATTACAGTTTTAAATGGGAGGTTTGAACCCCACAAATTCACTTCGCCAAAGAGAAGAAGGGAGGGGCAAAAAAGAATGTCCAACCTTTAGAAAGAAGCCCCTCCTTACAATTTATAGGAATAATGAGAGAGGGAAGAGAGAGGAAATCCAAATCTACCCCAACCACCTCTAGGTTACATTTAATTTATCTCATTATGGCAGTAGGTGAGAACCCTAGCAAACCCAAAAAGTGGTGAACTATATTTTGCATTTTTAAGAATTTTTTCTCACCTAATTAAATATATCTAGTCGTAGTTGGATAGAGGACCTTGTAAGATTTCCGAAAAGTCCAACCTTGCGTGAATCCGAGCTCCCTGTGAAAATTTATGGCCATTTGAATATCTGGGTCAGGGTCTGCTTCCTGTCAGCGCTCAAAATGTTGTGCCTCCTGAAGATGCACCCCGACGCATCCATCCTTATGTCAACATACTCTTACGTGTGCCAAGGCATGAATTTCTTCATGTCGACACCTTATGTCGTGTGCCCTTTACCTGCGCCAAGGCGTGAATTTCTTCATGTCGACACCTTATGTCATGCGCCCTTTACCTGCACCAAGGCGTGAATTTCTTCATGTCAACACCTTATGTCATGCACCCTTTACTGCGCTAAGGCACAAATTTCTTCATGTTGACACCTTATGTCATGTGCCCTTTACCTGCACCAAGGCATGAATTTATTTGTGTCAACACTTTTCTACCTATGCCAGGGTGCATCCTTGTTCATGTCGACACTCTTTGACGTGCGTCTTCTACCTGTGCCTTGGCACGACCTTTTTTGTGTCGACACTTTTCTACCTGCGCCAGGGTGCATCCATGTTCATGTCGACACTCTTTGATGTGTGCCTTCTACCTGCACCTTGGCGCGAACTTTTTCATGTCGACACTTTTCTACCTGCGCAGGGCACATCCATGTTCATGTCGACACTCTTTGACGTGCACCTTCTACCTGCGCCTTGGCTGTTGGTGACGTAATAAATATCGGGCTTTGAGTTTCTCTAATTTCCATTTTCTTCTTCTTGTCTATATCTACCCGGGGGAGATATTTACAACAAGAACTTTTGCCTATATAGTCATTTTGTTGGCTTGAAGAATGAGCATGTTGTGTTCTCACACATCATGGTACAAGATTTCAAGACTTCATCCATAAATCCCTTCAAGTCTACGGATTATTGGGAAGTATATGGGTTCGTAAGAGACCATTGTGACAACTTAAGGCTGATGTTTGAAAGGTGTCGGTAGTTAAGGATATCCCTCAACATTAAGAAATATGTCTTTGCTTTACCCCGTTTGGAACATTATTGGGGCACATCATATGTAAGGAGGACCTGCTAGTAGATCCCAAAATAGTTGCAGTAATTGTGGGATTGAGGGAGCCTACTAGTCAGAGCGCAGTGCATAGATTTCTTGGGCATATGGGGTACTATAGGAATTTCATCAAGGGATATGCCAAGATCACCGCGCCTTTAGAAGAGTTTCTTAGACATAAGAGTGCCTTTCATTGGGGAGAGGCACAATAGAAGGCATTTGACACTTTGAAGGATAGGCTTATCACCACACCCATCCTACATTTCCCTTCTTGGGATAAGCCTTTCCATGTTCATGTGGATGCCTCAGGAACCGCCATTGGAGCAATACTTGCACATCCTAGTGAAGGGATTGTTGATCATCCCTTGTGCTTTGCAAGTAGGAAATTGACACCAAAAAAGCAAAATTACACTATGACTGAGCATGAGGCATTGTCAATGATCTACGTGCTTCATAAATTTAGAAAGATTTGTTGGCAACCCCTTTTATATTTTACACTGGCCATATGGCATTGAAATACTTGGTAAAGAAGCCCATTCTACAAGGGTGCACATGTCAGTGGGTACTCTTGTTCTAGGAATTCAAGTTCATGGTGGTTGTCAAATTGGGAAAAAGTAACGACCATTTGTCTAGGATTGATTCAGGGGAGGATGCATAGAGTATTAAAGAGACTATACAAGATGCACAATTGTTTAGGCTGCGGCATGCACCCTTGGATTTGGAGGATATTACAGTATTTCTCAAAATAGGTGTGGTGCCAGATGGAATGAAGGCCTTAGAGAAGAATAAGTTGTCCATATGTGCCACACCCTACATGCTAATTAGTGGAGACCTGTATAAAATGGGTCATAATGAGGTCCTGCGCCGATGCATACTAGAACATTAGCACATTCTAATTATGGAAGAAGCGCATGGTGACATTATAGGAGGACGTTATGTAGGAAATGCAACCATGTGGAAGATTCTACTCCCAGGGCTTTGGTGGGAGACCATTTATCGAGATTTCATTGAGTTTTGCAAGGCATGTGACCATTTCTAGTGCCTTGGTAAACTTGGAAAAAGGGATGAAATTCCCTTGTGACCAATAGTCAGCGTGGAACCATTTAAGAAGTGGGCTATCAACTTTTTCGGACCAATCTCGCCAGCATCACAAAGGATTAGTTCTTGATATATCCTCACTTGCAAGGCCTACAAAGGATTGTATAGTGGCTACCACTGCTAGATTATGGGAAAACATAATCAACATGTATGGATGCCCATTAATTTTAACAAGTGATAGAGGTACGCACTTCCTCAATGAAATGGTCAGGACTCTGTTGTCAGAATTCATGGTGGCCCATCACAAAACTACTCCCTATCACCCTCAAGAAAATAGAACTGCTAAGGATTTTAACAAAATACTTAGCCACACATTGACTAAAGTTTGTTATATTGGTAGATAGGATTGGGATGACAAAGTATCAGTTGTTCTTTGGGCATATTGAACAACCTACAAGAGGTTGAATAAGGCCACACCATTTTAAATGGTGTTTTGTGTGGAGGATATCCTACCAGTTGAATTCATGTTACCTTCTCTGTGTATAGTGCACGCAGGAGGATTAGATGATGAACAAGTGTTGGAAGAAAGAATTGACAAATTAATGCAATTAGATGAAAGACGATCACTCACCAGGTGGAGCCAGAAGATGGAAAAATAAAAAAAAAGGCATGGCATGACCATCACATTAAGAATAAGAAGTTTGAGGTTGGGCAGATGGTGCTACTATATGATTCAAAGTTTCTGTGTGATCCTGGGAAGTTGAAAATGCATTGGTTGGGTCCCTACATCATCTCGTACATCCTTGATTCAGGAGCATGCCAGTTACAAACATTGGATGGGACAATATTTCCAGGACACTTCAATGGAATTAGGATGAAGCCCTACTAAAAATAAGTCTTCTTGGTGTTTGTAAATAAGGCAATATTGCTAGTTAGTTTAGGATTCCCCTTAATGAATTTTCTTTTCTTGTTTTTCCCTTTCTCATTGTTGTCTTGTGTTGCACCTTGAGCACTACTAATCTCATTAATTTTTGAATTTTGGAACCGCACAGAGAGGACCGTGCATAATTTTAGTGTGGTGTGGAGTAAGGTGGAAGAAATTAGATTATGAAGCACCATGAAGGATTGCATTGGAAAGCCGATTGAATGGCCTGTGAAGGAAGTACATGAGAGGAAAGGCGAAAAAGGATGGTTGGTGTCAAGATAGGGCTACATTATGGATCCACTTACAAGAAAGGAAAAAGCACAAACACAACACGAGATAGGATAGAGACAAAATCATGATAGAAGAAGTTACTTGACACGGGTTACTCGCGCACAAGATTCTCCTATCGGGATGGATTGGTTACATGCCAAAAGCTTAGAGAAGCTGTCCATGCAAGGAGATCCATGTGAGTTAAGGTGCTCAAGTATGGATTTGTGGAAAAATCCACAATAAGTGTTGGTGTATGCTAGTAGTTGAAGAAACATTTAATGCTAGGAAGTGGGAAAAACTATAAATAAAGGGTCGAACACTTCATTATTCACATTGCAAATAAAAGGAAGAGAGATCTCTTGTGAACTAGGGTTTCAGAGTTGATCCGTGTGAAGAGAAATTGGATGATTTTAATAGTGAGTGACTAATTTGGATATGCAAATTTGGGGAAGTAATTCACGAGCATGGGAAGAGTTGTGGATAAGCGTGGTCTTATGAAAAGATATTCCATTAGGGTTAGGCAGCTAGGTCACGGGTTGGAAAGAGAATTTCTCCTAGGTTAGAGATTTGAACTTGGAAAAGTATAGAAGAGCAGAGTTTGTGGAGTATATTTAAGTGTGGAAGTTAACCTAGAAATATGACATCACCTAATAATCCCAAGGGTAAGGGTAAGGGTAGATAACCAACAGAAACCATCACGAGTTCAAATGAGGAGTGGTATGCATAAATGCGACTACCCGGATGGAGTTTTTCTTGGGAAGGAGTGTGAATCCCATTTGAGAAAGATGGTTTTGAGTGATTATAACCATTGCACAAACACAAGAGAAGGAAATGTCACTAGAGTTAGTGTGCCCAATGAACAAAAGGACACCAGAGGTTTTTCCCATATATAGCGATGAGGTAAAAATGAAGTTAGAGAAGGTAGGGTTATTGGAACTCTATGAGTTTTGCTACTTTGGAAATTTTGAGCGCCTCTATTAGTGGTTGATGTTACACATGCATGAGGACCACTTTTACTTCACGGCACACAAAATGTGCATAACCCTCAATTGATTACAAAATTTACAGGCCTCATCTGCGAGGGAGAAAGCATAGATGATGACCGAGTGACAAGGAAAACATTAAAGAAACCATCGCTACATATGATTACAAGAAAGGGTCAAGGTATTTTGATATTGTGGAAATCCCATATTCGTCATGAGAATAGCCCCACACTTGGTCACAAAGTTAAATCACAAGAATAATGGATGCATTTGAGGACATGGGAAAACAATTAGAAAGGGTAGTTGAGACAATGAATACCCGGGGAGATGGGTTAAGCTTTGAAGAAGTGAGCACCTTAGTCGGCAGCCTCTGCCAAAAAATGGAGTAGATTCTGAAACAAGCTCGAGGCCAACATAAATAAGGACTTCCCACTCATTTTGCAAAAATAATTACCCTTCTATTATTTTATTCTTTCCCATTCCTTCATCCCCTTATTCTTTCTCTTCCCAAATTATTTCATTCTTGGAACATATTGTAATTCTTTAATCTTGAAAATATGTTTCTAAGGGTGGAGAATAGGTGAAGTGTGGGGTGATGTTGGGACACCAAAATATTGGATAAGTGCAAAAATGCATGTAGGCATGTAAGGCCTATTTGAAGAAGGGAATGCAAGGAGAAGGCGCACAGGATAGGGTTTAAGGAAGGGTTTAAGAAAACCCATGGCATGCGTGTAGATAGAGCTAAGGTTTTAGGACTTAGCCATATTGGGCATTTTTGTAGGACATAAAAAAGTGTAACCCGAAAGTGAATGAGGATTGGATAAGGTGTCAAAATCGCAACATGATGCACATGAAAGGAATATTCTTAGCGATAGAGGATTCCAGAAGACCATCATTACAAGGAGTGGAGAGCTTAGATCAAAAGGAGCATGCTTCTATGGAAGGCCACTTGGACACTTGGTGACAGATCTGTAGCCCTTGAAAGCAAGTTGGTGGTTAGAGAAACCTATATATACAAGCACCCACATAGTAGAACATGAGGAGAATATAGAGAGTGGAGCTCTATAGAAATACTGCGAGAACTTTGTGGGATTATGTAGAGGCTATATAAAGGAGTAATGTATTAAGGGGTTGGGATACAAATTTTTCTTTTTATGAAGGACATGATCCTGCTTTGTGACGTATGACTTGATCCCGATCAAGCTATGATAGTCTAATGGATCCATTGAATGTACTAAGGTTACAAACATGAATGAGTATGAATTTAATTCATTTGGTTCATATCTATATCTTTTCATTTTTGTTCATGGATGTTATGGAATAGATGTAAATCCTTATGTATTTTCCTTTCTACTGTAGTTCTATCTATTATCTATAAGTACCCTCTATTTGGAATGAATACATTTTCCTAGAGGTTTTTCGAGCCCTATGATGATTATATGTCTCATTACCATCTTTATTCATTAAGTTCCGCACATAGATGATGGTTTCCCACTTAACTCACATAAAGAGAGACTTTGTTCTGTGTGTGCCTTTGGTGAGCACCGAGCACCCACCGGGTGAAAGGCCGGCGTGTATGGGGTTTTTTCCTTTGTGATAGGTGTAAAAATGACTACATATATATTTAATGGTCATAATTTCAATCTTTGGAAGATGTAGATGGAAGATTACTTTTATGAGAAGAATCTTTACATTCCACTATTTGAGAAGGTGAACAAACCCTCAAGCATGACGGATGTAGAATGGGATTTTTGGATAGCAAGGAACTTGGGACAATCCGGATGTGTCTTACTTCTTCAGTATTATTTATTGTTTTAAAGGAAAATACTAAAACGAACTGATGGATTCATTAGGAAGTTGTATGAAAAACCATCTACCTCTAACAAGATATTTTAAATGAAAAATTTGTTTAATATGAAGATGTCGAGAATGGTTCAAGAATGAGATCATTTAAATTATTTTAATACGGTTGTAAATATGCTAGATTCGAGTTCAATAGAATTTGATGAAGAATTTAGGGATTTATTAATTTTGTGCTCTTTACCTCCGAGTTAGAATAGCCAAGTAATGGTGGTAAGCAATTGGTTCTAGCTAACTCAAATTTGATGTTTGAGGATGTTGTAGGGTGATTCTAAGTGAGGATATGCAAAGAAAACTCTCTAGTGAATTTTGTACTTCAGGAAATGCTTTAGTAGAGGAAACTAGAGGGAGACGAGAAGAATAGAGGAATCCGTGAGAAATCGAAAGCGCAAGCAAGGTCAAAATCCAAAAGCAAGATAGTATGTTAGCACTATGGAAATTTTGAAATGCAAAGAAGGATTGTTGGGAGGTTTGGGACAAGAAGAAACAACGGGGAAGAAAACAAGGAGGAAAATGTTGCAATGGGTAACGTATGTCGGGATGCTTTGATTCTTTCTTTACACAATATTGTTGAATCTTGGGTTTTAGATTCGAAGGCTTCTTTCCATGCTTACTCCACATAGGCATTATTTTGTTGATTATGTTCAAGGGGACTTTGGGCATGTTTTTCTTGGTGATGATGAGCCTTGTAGAATAATTAGAAAAGGATCTATTCGGGTTAAGATGCGAGAATGTGAATACATGGCTCTTGAAGGATGTCAGACATGTGCCTACTTAAAAACAAAATTTGATATCGGCAGGCCAGTTGGGAAGTGATGGTTGTATTGTGATATTTACAACAAACTCTTGGAAGGTTACAAATGGTGCTCTTTTGGTGTCAAGAGGTAAGAAGGTTGTAACCTTGTATTTAACCGCTTATAGCACTAATGTTTTTAATCTTGTGGCTTCAGGAGTAGATACAACATTGTGGCACTATAGTCTTGGTCATATGAGCCATAAGGGCATGGAGATCATAAAGAAATATTTTCTCGGATATACAATACAACTTTGGATTTCTATGAGGACTACATATATGGGAAACAGAAGCGAGTAAGGTTTCTCAAGCTTGGACTTACAAAGAAAGAGAGTAAGTTAGAGGCTGGTACATTATGATGTGTGGGGTCCGGCTCAAGTATCATCTCTTGGGGTTCAAGTTATTATGTTACTTTTATTGATGATGCGCAAGGAAATTTTGGGTTTATTGTATTAGATAAAAATATGATGTATTTGACACTTTTGTTAAATGGAAGGCCTTAGTAGAGAATGAAACATGTCTTAAGATAAAATTCCTCAAAGTTAGATAATGGAGGGAGTATTGCAGCAATGAATTTGATGATTACAATTCGAGAATGGAATCCACGGAAAAATATGGTTCGGTATTGGTATCCAAATTGATTCTCCCTTGGAAGTTGAGTAGCATCACAAATTTAACAAGATACTCAAAGAAAGATGAATCATAATTCATTTTATATCTAGGGAAGGGATTCAACTAGCTCTTTGTCACTCGGGCACAGGGGAAATGCATAACACCATATAAGAGGATTTGATCTATCCTCACTACTTTAGGCTATGCCTTTTGACTAAGTCGAGAGGACCCATTTTGTAACCTCTATTGGTGAAGGACATGAAGAGATCCTTCTTTTACAAAAATTTTAAGGGAACCTTGAGAAAATATGATCAATACACCATAATTTAACTCTCACGTGTTGTCACTTCTCAAGAATGGGGATATTTTCGAAAGCGGGGTTCGAGTTATTAAAGACAATTAAAACCTGCTTACTTTTGTATATTTTGGACTTAGAATTTGCTCATTTGTGGATACACAACAAAAACAGGGTACTTTGGGTAGGATTGATGGTTATTTAAAAAAATTTAGTGGGGATTAAGTAAGATGAAGTTGATTTTACCATATCTTTGAGAACCTTTACAACAATTGGAAGACTTACGAGACATAATGCTTGAGAATAGCCAAAATATTCCTTCAACCAGATGGTGTGCATCAATGGAGCCCCAGATATATGCACGAGTTTCACACAATCTTTGAGAATTCAACATGAAGGCTCGAGCTCAAGACTTAATTAAACTTGAAAGACCCATGGTTCCTCACACCCAAGATACACTCAAATCCTTACAGACAATCTTTATCAACAAAATGACAAGTAAAGTGATTTTAAATTATTTATATCATTAAAAGATGAAGGATCTTCTCATAATGAAATTTCAAATGCCACTAAACTATCACAGGGATGAGATCCTATGTGATTCGGAGGAATTTTAACATAAGATTACAATAGAAACATCATAACCATTTGAAAACATTCTGAAATAAATGAAGACACAATTTTTCCCAAGATGAATATAAATTAATTCAAGATCTATTAAATTTGTTAGCAAGTGAAATTTTCTTGAGCAGTCTCGAGATCCTATCAATGGTTGTACACTCGCAACCATGTTGGCGTGATCAAATCTAAAACACAAGAGATTAACGGAGTTTCTCGGATGGTCTCTTAAGAAGATGGGATTTCTCAAAAAAATTGTAATAATTCAACCCCGACCATTTGCATAACTAAATCATGCCCTTTATAGCACACATTTACATTAAAGCTTGCCCACAAAAAAGAATATTCGAGGAACCTTTGTTGGTTACATATTTGATCATGATTTCCGAGAAAGTGATTTTTAACAGATTTACAACAAAAATTTTCGGTGTTCAAAAGGTGAATCATTTCAGATATTTCCATAATTGTTTTAACTGGGGCATCCATTCATCTCCTCTAGAAACACGTTTTTCATCCTTTGCACCTATAGATCCCTTCTCTTCATTCTTTCCTCTGTAATTTTTCTCTGTTGGATCGGAAATTCATTTTACGTAGGTGCCGAGTAACTCTATTTCAAAATATTAACTCTTCAATTGCACTTTTCTAATAGAAATGACAAGAAATCATTTAGATTCATCATGAAAAATGATCCTGTATTTGCATTCCACCTGAAGTCGTGGAACATTAATGGTGGAAAAACCAAATGCATTGTGCCATAACCGTTGATTCTACCCTTTCACAACTTTAAATTAGAGCCATCCATGTGGAATATTAGAGTTGAAACGGGCCTGGGGGTGCCTTTTGAATTTTATGAATTTTCGAGAAAATGAACAATTTTCACATTACACCCCGCCCCTCCACATTTGAATTACAGGATTAACGTGTGGCTTAATTTGGGCCTTTGATGAAGTCTCGACTAATTTATGCAATTTTACCCTTTTTTAACAAAAAGGAAAAAATTCAAATTTTCCTCCGGCGCCCTGCTTCCCCACCTTTGAATTTTCAATGCAAACTTCATTTGTTTCTTGGCGGGGCCACGAGATCAATTTATAACTTTTCTCCTTTTTCACAAAAAAGGAAAAATCTTAAAAATTCCCGATGACCCACCTTTCCACTTCTAACTTCGATGTGGGCTCCATCGAGTTGCGTGTTATTTCATAACATTTCTCCCTAAATCTGAGGCAAAAAACTTCAAAATGTTCCACCAACCCACCTTCCCGCTTGTAACATAAAAATGGAACATGTCCTTCTTGAGGTCAAAGTAAGAATTTTTCCTGCCACTTCATATTTTTTGAATAGCGAATCGAGACTATCGGGGTGGGGCCAATTTGATATTTTTACAAATGTGACAAAAGTGGAAAATTTGACATAAAAGACCTATCGGGATGCATCCAATCAGAAAGGACCACATTTCCATAGATGTTGGGACAAAAATTGACAAGGAAAACAAAACATGACTGTGGAAAAATAGAAGGAAGGGGAAAAACCTGAATTTACACCCAAATTACAAATTCTTTCTCATGGACGGAGAGGAAGAGAAAAAATATCTGGACTTAATGTGATCCTCAACCAAAGGAAAGACTGATATGGAAACCAAATTAAGGAAAAATATTTCACGCATCAATATAGGGAGATAGAAAAAATGACGAACCGGGTAGAGTGGGAAATTTTTAAGGCAAACGAGATGAGATTAAATTGAGCACCAACATCGGCTCTGACTCGAGGATGGGCACTCCCTGCTGAAGTGCCTTGCAAGAAGAAAAGAGCAGACCATGTGCTAAAAATCCATTGGGAAATGGAGTCAAAGAACGAGCTTGTAGAGTAGAACAAAAATAATTGATTCCCCCAAGATGGCGAGAAACCATCAAAACTAATCACTAGGGACTAGGATAAACCAAAACAGGAAAAGCATGAAATCGAGAATGAAACAAAATACTATACACTATCTGATGATGTGCACCATTTATTCTCGAGAAATTAGTCAAGGAAATGTTTCAAGTGCCTACCATTAATAGGAAACTCAAGTAATTCCCTATCTAAGTCTTTTAGTAAAAAGGTGGGCTCTCAATCGAAGGTCGGTAGAATAAGGGCCCATCCATAATGCATCAAACTTTCCATGCTTTCCTTTATCCTCAAGTCTATTTTCCCATAAGTAGCACAGATCTCCCACACTTTGAATGCTCTCGATTCACCTTCTTATCAAATAGATTCTTCAATTTCTCACTTTGAAATTCACATGTCTTTGGTGGGATTCTCTTCTCTTCTCATCCAATTCCACAATTTGATTTAGACAAGCATCATAGGAATTGACCTCTGGTCATCTAATTGTTGGAAAAATTGGTAAGAAGATAATTACATATGCAGGGGAAGTAGGGATTGAGTTCCATATACCAATTCAAATGGGATTTTTCCAATAGCTCTTTTAACAGTGATTTTATCAGCCCAAACATCAAATTTCAACTGCCCACCCCACTTTCGTTTGTTTATTTCCAAGGTTCTTCTCATTATTTTCAATAAATTTTTGTTGCTCAATTTTTCCTGTCCATTACCTTGGGGATTATAATTTGATGCATATGTTAAATTGATCCCATATTCTTGACACATAGCCACCAAAGGTTTATCTCGAAAGCTCATGGCATTATCATCAATTATTTTGGAAGGTGCGTAAATCGTAAATGATATAATTGAGAATGAAATCGATGACAATTTGGTAGGTTGCCTTTTTGGTGGGGATTTCCTCCACCCACTTGCTGAAGTAATCCCTGGCCACTAATATCCAATTATGGCCTACACTTGAAGGATCAGAAATATCCCCAATGAATTCAATCCCCCACTCCTTAAAAGGGGCTTCAATTAATATAGGCTCTGATAGGAGGGATCCGAAGTTTTTAATCTCCTGAAAAATGCGTGACAGCTCTCACACTTCCTAACCAACAAAGTTTTACTTTTTAAAAGGGTTGGCCACGATATGAGCCCTTAAAATCATATGGGTTGTTACTCTCCTGTAAAACGTCCCCCATAAACTCCTCCATGGAAAACATCAATTATTTTCTAGGCTTCATCTTCGGTGATACATCTTAAGAGAAATCCCTCAGGTTTCTTCCTAGAAAACCCATAATCAGTGATGATGTATTTCTAGGAGGCTAACTTAAGTGCTCTTTTTTTATTCTTACTTAAATACTCAGGGCACTGTAGATGTTTGAGATAAAAAATAATATCCTTGTACCATTCAGAATTTGTCAAATTTTCAACGATATTCAACCTTTCTTCTTCAACTTCATTTACCTCAACTATTTGTAGGTTGCTCTCTGCCATAATATTTTCTAGGCCCAGACCTCTAACCAATTTTGTTGTTTGAATATCCATGTCATATTCTTACTGACTTATTTACCCATCGACATATCTTGCTTGAAATTTCCATATATGATAGGATCTCTTTAAGCATGGTATGGGAACATAAGAAATGACTTTAGAACTCAAAATATAGGGCTTGAAGATTTTTGTGGCTCACGACGAAAAGAAAAATCATGTTTCTCCATGATAGTATACTTCACTTATTCCCCTTGTAGTTCTTTACTAAAGAAAGGAATTGGCCTTTCAGCTCCCTCATCATCCTTTTTATGGGAAAAATGCAATGGTATTCTCTTAAGAAAAGGAAAACATTTGGAAATCTTTATTATAATTGGGGACTCTGCTAAAAAAGGGGCATTTTCAATGATTCCTTAATCCTAGTAAAGGCCTTAATAGGTGCTTATTCCCATTTGATACTCTGATCCTTCTTCAACATATTAGTGATTGGGATAGTCGATTTAGGAAAGTTGGAAATAAACGTCCTAATAAAATTTATCTGCCCAAAAAAGGATTGAATTCCCTTTTTAGTTCTTCAAATAGGAACTTTGCTAATGGCTTCCACTCTCCCAGGATCAATCATGACTCCTTTTGACACAATGTGTCCAAGAATATTTTCCTTTTAAGCCCCAAAATGACACTTCTTAGGGTTCGGTGAGATACCATATTCCCTACATCTCATTAACATCTTTTCTAAATGTTGCGGTGGTCACTTATCTTCCTAGAGAAAATCATCACATCATATTAACACACATCAATGAAGTCATTTATATATCCTAAGAATGCTACATCCATTTCTCTTTGAAAAGTATCTCCGGCATTTATCGGGCCAAATGGCATCCTTACATACACATAAGTACCCCATGGGGTAGTTAAAGTAGTTTTGATTCTTTCGATTGTCACATGACTACCTAGTTATACCCAAAAAAACATCCAAAGTAGATAACAATTCTGAACCTATAACTAACTACAACATGTTATCCATATTCGATAAGGATGTTTATCCTTGATTGATTCCTTATTTAAGTTTCTAAAGTCCACACACAACCTTATGTCCCCATTATTTTTCTAACAGTGCCGGGTTTGCTACCCATGAGGAGTACCTTGTAGGTTATATAATTCCTCCATCCCTTAACATTTTCAACTCTTCTTGCATTTTTTAGGAAAGGAGGGGATTAATTGGTCTCTGTCTTTTCCTGAATGTCTTGGTACTAACTTCCATGGGTATTTCATGTTGAAAAATGTCTTCCTGTATGCTTTCGAGTTCTAAATATTAACAAGCCAAGCGAGTCTGGTACTTTTTAGCAATTGGACATATGACTGCTTTTCTTCTCTATTCAAGTTGTTTCCTAGCCATATTCTCCTAGGTTTATCCTTTGTGCCCAGGTCATATTCTTCAACATCTCTCGAGGCTGACATGTGTCTATTAACAATCCAGTCGGCGTTATTAAAATTTGATTCTAGTGTAACCAACCCTTTAGGAATAGTATTAGTCTTCACTGAATATGTCCTTACCAAATAAAGTCTCCTTTCCTTCATTTTTGCACACACCATTGGTTCCTAGTCTACACTTTGATTGGAAATTTCTCCTTTATTTTGCAAAAACCTTTGGACTGCGCATTATCTTCAAATACTGTCGGTGCTTGATATTGTTAGGGACGAGATGGCACCGGTCAATATTTCAACATCATATTCACAATAGGGAGACATTGTATACTTTTTAAACATTGATCTCAATACTACTAATTTATGCTGCTACACTGTATTATATCTCCTATCATGATTTATTATACTAAAAGAGTCAAACATTTCAATGAAGTCCCAAACTGCATGCTTATCTTTGTCTCATTCTTTGATTTTTGTCACATACAACTATCTCGACTTGTTTGATAATAAACTATAAATCTCCTTTAAAAATAATATCTCTAATACCATATTTCCATGTAATCGTTAGACCCAAGAGAAGTGCTTCATACTCAAGCAATGTTGTTTGTGCACTCAAAATGGAGTTTAAAGAAAAATTAAACTCCTCTTGGCTTGGAGATATCAAGACAATACCAACACCATTACAGATCTAGAAAAGTCCGATCAAACATCGGGGTCCAAGGAGAACCAACCTACTCAGGAGACTTGCACTCATCAATTTTATGCTCCTTACAATCAGCATAGCCCATGAAGTTACCAACATCGACATCTATGTATAATACTTCATAAGAAGAATTGTTAGGGTCCTCAATGAGATGTAACATCTTGTTCTCGCCATATAACTTCACAAGGCTAAACTCATTGGTATAGTGGCATAATACATGTCGAGTTTCACACTCCCACCCATACTATCTTCCCACTTTCTGGATAATAACATTCCCACTTAGCAGGACAATCCACAATTACTACATTCAAGGTTAAGTACTTGCCTGGATATGCTGCCAATTGCACTACTAAACCCTTGACACATCCAACTACTAGCACCTCTCTTGAATCCATGGTAGTACATTTCCCATAAGCTAATGTTACTTTTATATTCAACTCATTCATGAATTCAAGAGGCATTACATTACATGAGGCTCTAGAATCAAACATGTAGTTATGTAACAACCTATATTTAATATTCAGAGTAGTGAAAAATGGATCCACATTCAACTGAGACTCAACCAGAGAAGTTCCCAAATAAACCTTAGGTGGTTCACCCAATTCCTCCAATGCTTTTGGTTTTTCTAATTCAGCAATGGCAGGAGGAACCTCTACATTTTTGAATTTTTACCCTGAGTGACATTTTCTTCCTTAACCCCAAATACTCAAACGCCCTCTTCTTATGCTCGGGGATTCTAAGAAATTCAAAAATAAGAACAATAATTTTGATCGAGACTCAAGATTTGGGCTATGTCACAAGCAACATGATTGGGTAAGGCGTAATTAGGACGAAGGTTTACAAATTCATCGATGGCATGGGATATTTCAAAGTCCGAGCATGGGGGAACACATGTTTTATTTGGGGTGACAAATCCTTTTCTAGATGCATCCTTTTTAGGGGTTTCCCTAGGGATATTAGTAAGCACTTTGGAATATTTGGTTTGGCTTGAGGCCCTACCACTTTCGCAACCTTACTCCCGGTATTGTATTTGTTTTCTTGGACAACTATTGCATTCATTAACAATTGTCTATCCTCTTCTGAAGGAATTCCTCCATCATACGTTTTAATCATTAATGCCCTTAAGTACTAAAAATCATTATTAGGAAACTAAAATGCTTGTACCATATCAATTTCATAAGTATGAGTGGGAGGAAGAGGTAATACAGTGAATGAAATCCCGAAATCGGTGGCGATTCTAGCACTTATCGACTTAGTTGAGGTTTCTCCCTATTACAAACTTGTAGAGGAATCCATCATGCATACATCATCATTTGTCTCATCATCATCAGCTTCCTCAACTTCTTTGTCTTCATCGCATGGTGAATGGGAAAGAAACATCTATCACACCACTCCATATCATAGACCTCTTCCACGGTAGTGACTTTGGCGGCTAAAGGATTAGGAAATTATCTATTTTCCCAAGGTTGGGGCTATCTATTTCCGATCCCACGGGTCCTTTACCCTGTCATCTAATATATGATCACCTTTGGGATGATTTGCAAAAATTTCTTGACCTTTTGGCTTGCGACCTTTGGTACCTTGTCAATCCCCTTCTCTACTCTGGCTATTTTAGAGGATATTTCCTATGACTCGACCAAAGTTTGTACAACCTCTTCTAGATCCATAGACTTACATGACTGAAGCTTCTCTGGGTTGATTAGCTTTATAAATCCCTTTTAGGAGGCTTACCAACTACTTTGATATTATTTTCAATCTGCAAGCCATGGTGAAGGCACGCCTCAAAGTTCCTAGGTTTTTGTCCCTTAAATAATAGGCAACATTTTTGTCAAAAGCATCAAAATATTTTATTCGACAAGAAAGTTAAAAACCCTACTAGAAAGTTGTCTCTTAAATATAGGTTAAGGCACTATTATTTATGAAAATTTAAAACAACATGGAGTCACCACTAAGGATTGTCACCTTAGTTTGTGTAAATTCACTATAAATGACTTGTCAAATATCTATCAACACATAATTCCTTATAAATCTTAGCAAATATGGCCTTCCTCTACCATTATTTATCACGATGATATAAATTTAGTACAATAACCACTAGAAAGTTGAAATATTTCTCACAAAAACTTGAAATCTCGCACAAGTCTTACAAATCTCAACACAAGATGATGTGTAAACAATGTATTTGCACTTATATCATGTAAAAAACATTACCATGGCAAAATATAAGAGTGTATTTGAAGGTCCCAGTAGTGGCACAAGAATGGTGTTATACCGCATAAATAGGTCCCGAGTTCAAATAATCCTCGGAAGCGAGTGCGAGAAATGGTGTTGTTGCCACAAAAATAAGTTACGGAGTTAGAATAATCCCCAAAATTGTGCGAGAAAAGTGTTATTACCGCACAAATAGGTCCCAGAAAGGTGTTGGTATCCAAATTGATTCTCCCTTGGAAGCCGAGCAACATCACAGATTTAACAAGATACTCAGAGAAAGATGAATCATAATTCGTTTTGTAGCTAAGGAAGGGATTCATTGGCTCTTTGTCACTCAGGTGGTGGAGAAATGGATAGCACCATATAAGAGGATTTGATCTATCCTCACTACTTTAGGCCGTGCCTTTTGACCAAGGTGAGAGGACCCATTTTGTAACCTCTGTTGGTGAAGGACATGAAGAGATCCTTCTTTTACACAATTTTTAGGGGAACCCTCAGAAAATATGATCAATACGCCATAATTTAACTCTCACAAGTTGTCACTTCTAAATAATGGGGATATTTTTAGAAAGCGGGTTAAAGTTAATAAAAACACTTAAAACCTTCTTGCTTTTGTGTATTTTTGCGATACAATTATCTCATTTGTGTATACACATCATAAACATGATTACTTTGAGTAGGATTGATGGTTATTTGAAAATTTTTGGTGGGGATTAAGCAAGATGAAGTTGATATCACCAGATCTTTGAGAACCTTTACAACAATTGGAAGACTAACAAACAAAATGCTTCAGAATAGCCAAAATATTCCTTCAACTAGATGGTGTGCATCAATGGAGCCCCAGATCTACACGCTTTCACACAATATTTGAGAATTCAACACGAAGGCTCGAGATAAAGACTTAATAAAACATTAAATACCCTTGGTTCCTCATGCCTAAGATACACTGAAAGGCTTACATACAATCTTTATCAACAAAATTATAGTAAAGTGATTTTAAATTTTTTATCTCATTACAGGATGAAGGATCTTCTTATAATGAAATTGCAAATGCCACTAAACTATCACATGGACAATATCCTATGTGATTCAAAGGGATTTTAACATAAGATTGCAACGGAAACATCAAAACCATTTGAAAACATTCTAAAATAAAAGCAGACACAATTTTTCCCAAGATTAACATAGATTAATTCGAGATCTATTAGATTTATCAACAAGGAAAGTTTCTTAAATAGTCTCATAGCTTGTTAATGGTTGTACACTCGCAACCATCTTGACGTGATCAAATATAAAATACAAGAGATTAATAGGTTTCTCAAATGGTCTCTCAAAAAGATGGGCCTTCTCAAATTTTCTCATAAGAATTCAACCTCTGACCATTTTCATCACTAACTCATGCCCTTTATAGCACACATTTACATTAAATATTCCCCCCCAAAAGAAGAATATTCGAGGAACCTTTGTTTGTTACATATTTTATCATGATTTCTAGAAAATGATGTTTAACAGATTTAGTACAAAAAGTTGCGGTGTTTAAAAGGTGAATCATTTCGATTATTTCCATCATTTTTTTAACTAGGGCATCTAATCATCTCCTCTAACAACACTTTATTTATCCTTTTCCCATATAGCTTCCTTCTCCTCATTCTTTCCTCTACACTTTCTCTATTGGATTTGGCAATTCATTTTCAATAGGTGCCCGAGTCACTCTATTTCAAAATATCAACTCTTGCATTTCCTCATATTCACAAATTTTAGCTCCACAACACTTTAATTGCACTTTCTTTGATAGAAACGACATTATCATTGATTCACCATGAAAAATAATGTGTATTTACATCCCCTGAAGTTGTGGAATGTTAATGGCGGAAAAACGATGCATCATTCCATAAGCTGTTGATTCTACCGTTTCACAACTTTAAATTAGAGTCGACCACGTGGAAAATTAGAGCCAAAACGGACTGGGGTGCCTTTTGCATTTTATGACTTTTGGAGAAAATGTGCAATTTTCACATTTTACCCCCCCTTTGCCTTTGAAATACTGAGACTTAACACGTGGCTTAATCTCGCCTTTGATGGATTTGTGGCTTATTTATGCAATTTTACCATTTTTAAATAAAAGGAAAAATTTCCAAGTTTCCTCCAGCGCCCCACTTCCCCACCTTTGACTTTTCAATGCATACTTCATTTGTTTCCTGGCGGGGCCACGGATCAATTTATAAATTTTCTCCTTTTTCACAAAAAAGGAAAAAATCTTCAAAATTCCCCGGCGACCCGCCTTTTTGCTTCTAACTTCGATGTGGGCCCCAACGGAGTTCTGAGGTTATTTCATAACTTTGCTCCCTCATATGAGGAAAAAACTTTAAAATTTTTACCGACTTGCCTTCCGCTTGTAACATAAACAACTAAAAGTGTCCTTCTTCAAGGTCAAATTAAGACTTTTTCCCTGCTACTTCATATTTTTGAATAGCTAATCGAGATACTATTGTGGGCCGGGGCCAATTTCATATTTTTTAGAAATGTGATGAAAGTGGTAAATTTCACCAAAAAGACCCACTGAACCAAATCCAATTAGAAAAGACCACATTTCCACAGATGTTGGGACAAAAATTGACAAGGAAAGCAAAACATGACTGTGGAAAAATAGAAGGAAGAGGAAAAACCCGAATTTACACCCAAATTACAAATTCTTTCTCATGGATAGAGGAACGGAAAAAAATATCTAGACTTAATGTGATCCTCAACCAAAGGAAACGACGGATCATGGAAACCAAATGAAGGAAATATCTTTCATGCATCAATACGGGGATATAGAAAAAATGATGAACCAGGCAGATTGGGAAATGTTTAGGGAAAACAGGCAAGATTAAATTGAGCACCAACACAAGGAATTCCATAGTAGAATGGGGTGTGAAAAATGATTAACGAATAATATTAGAATGTTTTATGAGTATGAGGTTACATGTAGGACTACCTCTTTCTTTTTGGGTAGAAGCGGTAAGCACAATTTTGTACTTGATAAACAAAGGACCCATAAGTGCCTTGGATGGAGGCATACACGAGGAGGATTGATATGGTAATAAAGTTGATTATTCATTTCTTAGAGTCTTTGGATGTGAGGTGTTTTTCCATATATACAAGGATGATAGGACCAAGCTAGAGGCTAAATAATAAAAAATTAGTTTCATTGTATATGGTAGTGATGACTTCGGATATAAATGTTGGAGTATTAACGACAAGAAAAGAATTCGATCTAGGGATGTGTTCTTTAATGAGAAAGTCATGTATAAGCAGTAGTTACAGGAAAACAAGGAAGAATCCAAGAAATAATATGCAGTGGTAGAGGATCTTCCGGATGGGAAAGTGACACATGAATCAGTTCAGGAACCTCCTCAATAGGAACCCCAAAATCCTATATTGAGAAGGTCTTCTAGGGTAAGAAGATAACTTGAACATTTTTCTCCTTCTCTTTATTATTTATTACTCACTGATAGTGGATATCCAAAGATATTTGATGAAGTAATGTAGGTAGATGTTAGGAAAAAGTGGGAGCAAGTCATGGATGAGGAGCATCAGGCTCTCATAAAGAACCTGACATGGGATTTGGTGAAGCTACTTAAAGGAAAAAGAGAATTACATAACAAGTGGGTTTTGAGAGTCAAAGAGGAAGAAGAAGGAAAGAAAAGATACAAGGCCGGTTGGTGGTCAAGGGGTTTGCACGAGAAAAAAGGTATAGCTTTTGATGATATATTTTCTCCTGTATTAAAAATGGCTTCTATTAGAACTATTCTAGGAATAGTTACAACAAAACACTTACACTTAGAACAGCTTGATGTAAAGACTACATTTCTCCATGGTCATTTGGAGGAGGAACTATATATGTTGTAACCATAGGGCTATGAGGTCAAAGGTAAAGAGGAGATGATGTGAAAGCTGAAGAAGAGCTTGTATGGCTTGAAGCAAGCTCCACATCAATGGTATAAGAAATTTGATGGCTTCATGATGGAGCAACGTTATATTAGATGTCATTATGACCATTGCGTGTATACAAATAAATTTTAGGATGGAAGTTATATTATCTTGTGTTTATATGTGGATAACATGTTGGTTATAGGTAAAAGTATGTAGGAAATAAAAGTAATCAATAAGCAACAAAGTGAATCCTTTGTTATGAAGGATTCGGGGCAGCCAACAAAATCCTTGGTATGAGGATATCTCAAGATAGGAAGGAATAGAAGATGAATTTATCTCGGAAGAGTACATTAAGAAGGTCTTAGAGACGTTTAATATGCACGATGCTAAATTGGTTGGGACTCGTTTGGTAGGTGATTTCAAGTTATCAAAGGAGCAAGTGTGTCCCAAGACAGAGCAAGAGAGAAACTAGTTGTCCAAGGTATCTTACTCATGAGCGGTTGGTAGTTTGATGTATGCCATGGTGTGGACCAGGCCTGATATTTCCCATGTGGTGGGAGTAGTGAGTAGATTTATGAGTGATCCAGGTAGAGATCACTAGCAGACAATAAAGTGGATCCTTTGGTATTTGAGAGGGACCATGGGGATAGTTTTGTGCTACAGTGGATTAGACACCACTTTGTGTGGTTATGTAGATTCAGATATGGCTAGAGATGTAGACAACATGAGGAACACGATAGGTTATGTTTACACTGTAGGTGGGACAACAGGAAGCTGGATTTAACGACTATAGAAGCTGGTGGCTTTGTCAACCATAGAGGCTAAGTATGTTGCTGCAATAGAGGCAAGAAAAAAAAGCATTTGGTTACAAAAATCGCTTGAGGAGTTAGGGAATAAGCATGAGGAAGGAAAGCTACAGAGTGATAGTTAGAGTGTTATACACCTAGCTAATAACTCTGCTTTCCACTCTAGGAAAAAGCATATATAGTTAAGGTACCATTTCATTAGAAAAGATTTGGAGCAAGAGAAGTTGAATATGGAGAAGATTCATACCGGTTAGAATCCTACAAACATGATGACCAAGGTGGTCACAAGGAAAAAGCTGAAGCTATGTTCAACTTTGGTTGGTCTTCACGAAACTAGTGAAGGGTTGAGAAGCTTGTTGAGAGGAAAACTAGTCTCCAAGTGGGATATTGTTAGGTTGTGGAGCCTGTTTTCATCTATGAAAGTGTTGAAGATTGTATACTAAGATTATTGCACACTTTCCATAGTAAAATTGTTTTTGTCCTTAAAATGTGCCCGATATATATGGAAATATGTTTTTCTCATATGAGTGGGAATTTTCACCCATAGGTTTATGGGATGGTTTTGGCCCATGGTTTTGATACCCACAGTTTTTTTAAGCTGTTTAAGTAGTTTTCTACTTATATGGTTATATGCATATGGTAGGTATTATGTATCATTACAGATGTGTTTTGAATTCGGGTGTGAATTCTATAGATTTTGTTGAGCATAGCTCCAAACAGATCTGGGTATTGTATTAAGAGAGTGGTGGCTTGTAATAAAATATGAGAAAGTGATTCTTGGTGGACATAGCTCAAATTGGCTGCACCATGTTAAATACTATCTCTTTTTGTTGTGTTATTTTATTCTACACTTTTATTTGAGATATGTAATATTTTCTTCATATTAGTTTCTACTGTTGTGATTCTATGAGGGATTATTCCACATATTTTATCCCTTATTTCTTAACATGCCACTGTTGCGCTCTCTGCTTGTGACACAAAAAATTTTCTCAATGTCATCCAAATCAAACGTGATGTCTTTTTAGATCTATGTGATGTAGGTAGGCATCAGATAGACCTAATCCAATAATCATTGTTTCTTTTCAATCCTTTCTTTCCCATTTTTCTGCTTCATCTACGTCACATGGTTTATTGATTTTTCCTTCTACAATATCCCATAGATCTTTGTTAATCATCAACAATTGAGTTCTAACCTACCATGTATGGAAATATTTTCCTTTGAATTTTTCAATTTGATTCAACTTGTCCATGTCGATTTAAAAAATTGGACGTTAGATTCCACTGAAAATACATCCGTAAAGCAATTTTTTTTCTTGTTTACAGTTTTTTATATGATTAGTTTAAAGAGCTAAAAAAAACACACATTTAAAAAAAAAATCATCTCAATCTGAGTTAGCAGCTGAAAATTATGGCAACTACAAATTTTAAATCCAACATCTTTCTGGACCCCTTTCCAAAAATGGAATTTTATTTACTTGTGTTTTTTTACTATGTCCAAAAATGGAAAAAAATAGAACATAAGATTTCTAACTCATGATTTCATGATTTCCGTGATTGCGTGAATAAAAAAATGAATAAAATAGTGATGCCAAAGGATAACAATAGATATAACTCACAATTTTTGCAATTGGGTAAAAATATAGTGACGCCGAAGGAGCAGATCACGATGGACGCCGAATGTGCACCAAACGTAGCATAAAACGTCATCTAGTAGAATGGAAACTGGAGAATCCGCTGACCAAAATCAATTTTCCACCATTTCATTGAGATATATTTTCATGTCAGCTTCAATGATTGATGCTTGAAATGATTTGACTACGTGGAATATGGATCGGGAAGGTGTTATGACACCATTGATAAAAACCGCATAATAAATTAAGAAATAAACACCGAATATTCTAACATCAAATGTAGAAATTCATCCGGGATGTCAATTACAATGACAGAGGTTATATTTTATAATGTTTAATCTCCTACAATGGTGGTGTCAACACTCATCTTTAATCCCTCGTATTACTCTCCATGAATCTCTCAAACCTATCCCTAGGATATCTCTCACATCCATTTATCA
This sequence comes from Taxus wallichiana var. yunnanensis, assembly GCA_018340775.1. Classification (NCBI taxonomy): domain Eukaryota; kingdom Viridiplantae; phylum Streptophyta; class Pinopsida; order Cupressales; family Taxaceae; genus Taxus; species Taxus wallichiana. The sequence continues at coordinate 206,627,133 of CM031240.1, forward strand.
TCTCACACACCAAAATAGCTATGTGAGTTGTTTATTCAACAACTTCACTCACACAAAATTATTAACTATATTATTAATATGAGTTGTATTAACTCATTATTAATAATATTACAATTTATTAATAATGTCACAATATATTTGTAACAATATATACTCTCATATCTGTTGACACAAATTCAACATGATAATAGAGTAAAAATTGTTCATGGAAAGTTATTAGTGTGATGAAATGTTCTTTAGATGATACGATTAATTCCCATTTTTCATTGAAGAACTTTAACAATTCTTAGAGCAAATTTATCTTCCTAAAGCATGTCTATGTCTATATGACATTAATATGCTTGGAAATGGAGGAATCTAGACTCTTGGACATTGTTTTAGTGCTTTAGAAACATATCATGTCTTCTCTAAATTATTTTCAACTAATATAGGGACAATTGGATATTCTTGAGTAAAATAGTGTTGACTTTTCAATGTATGATTTTGAATGATAAGAGAGTTATAAATTGTAACATACTTATATATCTTTGGCATACATTATATTCATTGTATATAACTTTTTAAAATTAACAAAAATATTAATTATATGAGAGGGTATGGGACCATATAGGTCGGCCTACAGTGTAGTACAATCTTGCCATATTCTATATGTTATCATATAGGAATTTGACTGTGAGAGAGGGAATATAGGAGATATAATTTGAGATAGATTATTTCATTCGTAATTAATTTTACAAGAATGAATGATATAATAGTGTGTGGGTGTGTGGATGTGTGTGTGTGTGTGTGTGTGTGTGTGTGTGTGTGTGTGTGTGTGTGTGTGTGTGTGTGTGTGTGTGTGTGTGTGTGTGTGTGTGTGTGTGTGTGTGTGTGTGTGTGTGTGTGTGTGTGTGTGTGTGTTAGTAATTAACGAGAGATGAGAAAGATATGTCCATATAGACTAGAATGTGATCATTTTCCTTTTAATAAGAATAAACTCACAATTGGAATTTTAAAACAATAAATTGCAAAATTTGAGTGTTTACAATATAACATCATGAATTATGGGTCTATGACTATAGGTATGATTGAGAGGTACAACGTCAGCGGTGTTATGAAATTCATTTGTAATAGGGATAGAATAAACACGTGCATCATTTATAGCATTATAAAGAGTATGCAAATATTTGCAACATACACTATGTTAATGGGAGAAACATATTTAAGTCAAATAGTATCCACATTAGAATGCATACAAAGTGGATGCATCGGGTTAAATTTCATAGACAGGTTGTAAAATTTTACAAGAAAAATAAGAAATCAAATTTTATCTTTTATTTTATAATTAATCATTTGATTTTTATTTTCGGGAGATGAGATAATATTATTTCTAATGCTTGTGAGATGATCATAAACAAGATAAAAATAAGTATAGTTCAATTATAATTACAATAATTAATAAAATGTTCATTATATTTGTAACCATCATTATAATATGTATCATATGTATGGTCAATATTATGTATAATTATTAGATTACAAGTATTAGTAGCCTCAAATAGGGGAAAGGAGTTAGCAAACCTTCTATCATGAAGGGTGGATGGATCATTATGTATGGAATGTTACTAAAGCGACCCTAAAAGGATATTGTAATTAGGATAATGAGGTAGAACATTTAATATAATATCTTACAAATATTAATTTGTAATGTGATTTTCCAAAGCACCCTATGGGACACATGATCAAATCCATTGAGATACATACCACGGATGGGGTGAAATCAGCTATAGATATGCCCAAATTATGAATGGAAGAAATGTTGTAAATATTATTACCTAATATATTATGAACCCAAACATTACTAAAATAGTGGTGTTTCACCTCAACATGAATATACTATAGGATATCACTATCAATGATATAATTACAAGACATTATAACACAAAGGGTAAAACTAACTACGAGATACAAAAAGGATCATGGACCAATTAGTGAATGGAAGGATGAAAATCAATAGACAATAGAATAAAAATCCAATACTAAGAACCTTGAATACTAGTAAGAGTAAAATCAAAGTACGCAAAATAGAGATATTTAAGGAAAAGTGACATTTGTTAAATTAATAAAATGACTATTTATAAAAATGATGATGAATTTTGCGAGAATAAAATAAGGTTATTGAGGAGGTCATTGATATGGATGAATACCTCTAAGGTATGTTCAAATAATTGTGTCTTTCACGTATTATTCCATTATGAGATTTTGAAAATATTAAAGAAAATTAGAATTATTTTTAGTTTAATTTTCTGGATGAAGAAAAATCTCCAACTCATTTGAATATAGATTCATTAATTTTTAGATATATCTTGAAAATTATTATTTTTAGGGTTGCTTGGTTGAGAGTTGAACCAAACAACCCTATCCAAAAAATGTAAAAAGTATATTTAAGGAATTAAATAAATAGAAGTTAGAAGTTAATATGAATAAAACCCTAACGTATTGAGAAATGTTTTACAAGATTAAAAATAAGGTTAACTAAACGATCAACCCTAAAACGAGTAAATTAGAGTTGCAATTTTAAATATACTCCTATTTATTTAAGGGTTAAAATATTATACCTATATAGTATATTTAGTTTAAATAATAAAAATTATTTCTAAATTTAGATTGTAGACCTTTCATTATAAATTTTCAAGATAGAATATTTATATGATTTTTAAAGAACAAGGGAGTAAATGAAAATAGATGATTATAGGCTCGGGAATTTGGTCTAGAAGTGTCATATGACTACGCAAGACATAAATACTTTGGTAATTTTTCATCTCTTGAAGGCTTTCCATTCTTAGATTCACTTGTCTTATGCGGTCTCTAGATGGAAAAGTGGGTCTCTATAACCTAGTTAAGTGTGCTTTAAACAAATGTAGGGGGATGTACCTAGATTTTCTACTTCATTAAAGGGATTTAGGAGTAGTGATTTTACAACAAAAAAATCAATTATGTTTTTGAAATTTCTAGGAAAGGTAAATATATGAGTTAGAATTTCTTATATAGGATTTCATACGTAAAGTTTAACATTAAGGCCAACATATATGATATGAACTAACCAATAAAAGATATAAAAGTAAAAACTAACCATTTGGTAGCTATGAGTCAAGATGTATAATCTATACAAGTAATTTGTGAGATCTTGTAGAGTTCTAAGAATGATGCATTAGAGGAATATGCTATTGTTGATTCATATGATTAGTTCTACGAGTGATTGAGTGATGTGAATAGATAAGAAAGGCATGTAAAAGAGATAAGAAGATGTCACCTAGGCATGTGACGTGTTAATATATTGTATGAACATTAATTTAGGATAGAAACAATTGGTAAGGGCCATAGCATACCCCAAAATTTTCTTGTAGTGGATGGTTCTATACTAGTATGAATTTTATCACTTTTTGTATCTATTTAAATTTTTGAAATCTTTGAATAAAAATATCACTAGAATCACATAATGATATTCTTCATATTAATTCATCCGAAAACATTCAAATTTATATGAAATTAATTCCTCTATTTATGGAAATATAATATCCTCAAAAATATCCCCAAATTCCTAAGAATACACAATCTCCTATGTGTGATATGTTGTTACGTAGAACAATATAACTCTTAAGCTATTATATTCTAATAATTAACAACATAACCATATAAACGTAAGTTCCTTTTACTATATCTTAGTTCACTAATTACCATGGAATAATAATAATAACATTCACCACTTAGTGTGAACATGGTAGAAGAAAATTCATACTCTCAACTTTAGCATCCTCACCCCTATTGCATGTCCAACTATGTGACTCATGACCTTGATACAAAATAAATTCTCTCTCCTTCCATAGTTTTAAACAAGTTTACCGAAAACCTTGATGTGAAAGGGCCCCTAAATTTTCTACCTTATGTGGTTTTCTATATCTCCCACTTTGACCTTTTCAAGATCCATGAACTATCTTACAAGTAGTGATTTTGTTCCCTATAACATTTTTTTCTCGGGACGTTACATAATTTTCTATTCACTACCACTTCCACTAGAAGCTTCCCTTGACTTTATTTAATTTGGTGCACAATGGAAATGGAACATTGGTTTTGTGTTCTCTCAAAAATGTGAAATTTCCATTTACTTAAAATAGGAACACTAAAATGAAGCACAGTGCACACAATTGAAATAATAGAAAGTCTAAAATCACAACGGAAAGTAAAAGACACACCAAAGAATGACACCATAACCCTTGCGAGCCCGTCATTGATGACCGATGAGAGGAAGCTTCTTGTCCTCCATCCTCCTATTCATCCTTCCTCCAGTGTGATGTTACTAATTCAACATTGAAATTTGATCATGAAGCTAAAATACATATCTTAATCAGATATCATATACCACCGAAAATGCGGCTATAAAGAATTTTTTTTCACTTTTACAATGACTAATGTTTTTGAATCTTTTGACCCAAACAATGATAATAGACAACGAAAACACTTAAAATAAAATTTAAATAACGATAAACATGATTTTCATGATACATGAAAACTAACTATAAAAAATTATTTAACACTAACTTTTGATACTTTTAGAAGAAAACAAAAAACAATAATTTTTGACATTGATCCATTATAAACTCAAACCTAAACAACAATTATACTGCTTTAATTGAATTTGGTACGAGAATGACACAACTAACGACCTTTATAATTACGTGATTTGTAATGAAGGACAATTACAAATCTATATAATAATCATTAATACTTGGACTAAACAACCAACTCAAAAAATGTTCGACCACATAGGACAAATATAATACGACACAAATTAATTTATATGAAAAGTTTTATCGACACTCTTCTTTAAGATTGACATAAACCTTTTAGAAACATTGTTACTTGATTACACAACAAATTCTATGAACTTTGACCGTGGGATTTAAGGCTATGGTGAATATAATTCTTCAGAGCCCCTAAATAAAATTCTCTCAAGATCTTGGGAATATTATAGACGTCTTACACTTAGCTACACAGATTTAAAACGTATTCTAACAAGATTTATGGAATGTTTGGTAATATTGGTTGGCTGCATGATTCAAATGGCATATAAGGAAAGCATTTTTGAAGGAATAAATATTTTCCAGAAGTTTGAAACTGATCTCTGTTTTAAGTGTACTCCTTTAAAAGATGTAATGCATAGATGTGCAACAATCACGTAAGATGCAAGAATAGTCCAAATCAGATCTGATAGAATCGCAATACAACATGTAATGATGCATTTGTTGCAAGCCTCAAGGGTGTCATATAACACTATAATCATAACTGCTAGTCTAAATGGCTTTGTATTGGTAAATTATCATTGACAATAAAGGATCCCGATATAAAAGAATGCTAAAAAATATACATTTGATATTGGTTGCGTATAAAATGATACTCACATCAGAATACAAAAAGTACCTCCTCTCCCAATTTTCGTTCTGGAAACCACCTATCCACCTCCTTATCAGCTTAAATATATTTATCTCATGTAGTCGAAAACAACGTGAACCTAAATGGAACCTATAGTACCGCCAAGAAGTATTGAAAGATGAAATTTGTTTATCTTGATAAAAACAACACGGCCGGATGGAGATACCATCAATTGGCATATCAAAACCTGTATATTCCTTCACTCATGCAAGATTTCCTCAAGTTTGCAAGGGTTTCCAATATAAAACTATATTCAATTTTTGAGTCCTAGATCCTCATTTTGATCTTATTTTCTTTGAAACCAAATGTAAATTTAGTCAGAGATTTATTCAAAAATATCACAATAATCACATACTAATATTCTTCATATTAACTCATCTAAAAACATACAAATGTATAGCAAATGAATTCATAAATTTATGGAGATAAAATATCCTCAACAATCTCCGTAAATCTGCATGAATACACAATTTCCTGCATATGTGATATATTGTTGTTGCATATTACAATATAAATCTTAAACTGTTATATTATAATAATTAACAACATAACCATATAATCGTAAGTATTCTATTACTATATGTTAACTCACTAATTACCATGGAGTAATAAAAATAATATTCCTAACATTTTATTTCTATTTTTTTCTTTGTTTGCAACGTGGCAAGTCATAGACCACCATATCCCACAGTTGAGTTGGACAGACTTCTTCGGCTTATAAGCGAGACAAGGAATGAGGGTTTCCATTCCGCCAAATTCGCAGGGCATTATCCCGACCTCATCCCTTATTACGGTATTTCCTGGCTTTGCTTTTAGCGAGTATTGAACCCTAGTGGACTCTTTAAGAGCCAAGCATCTTTCACCGTTGATTCAAACGCCATTTGATTTATTTCTAAATTTTAGGATTTGTACCCTTTATAAATATATATTTGTGCCCTATATTATTCATGCACAAATTGTGGATATATAATATACTTTGATAAACTCCCCCTCTTTTAAACATTATGTGATATATATTTTGAGCACATGACTCAAGAGAATTTATGTGGACTCATGTTCGATAATTTTTATAATATGTGTTGGATCCAATGGAAGGCTATTTTTATGGCCACCATTAGGATTTTATTACTAAAAAAGTGTATGCATGGTGGATACCATGTCACATAAAGAAAGAAAAACCAATAGTATAAATAACAATCATATGTTAGAGAAGAAAGAATAAAGGAAAAAAATAGTCAATCAAGATAATGTTGTTATGCATTTTTGCTAGCCCAAAAATTCAAAATTTGAAGTATGACAACTAAGTCAAATGTCAAAATTTGTGGCAAAGCCTTATGAGACCCTTATCCTAGTCATTATGTCTCGTTTTGTCGATCATATTTACCTTGGAGGTTCTACTAATATCTTTGAAAAACATGTTCAAGTTTTTGAATGAATGTAACAAGGTCATCTATTTCATTTAGTAAAATATAACTAAACACTATTTCTCTAAAGCATGCTTAAAAAGGCCAATTTTGGCCATTTCAAGACACATGTACATCCTATGGGAAGGTTACATAAGGTTATAAACATCCAAAAGTGGTATTGAAAATATTAGAATGTGTTGGAAGTTATTTGGGAAGATATAGGGAATATTTGGTGGTTTAGCGACAGATTTGTGCAAAAGAAGGTTTTTCATGTGTAAAGAATGAATGGTGAAATATGAACCTAAAATTCTATAGATGATTAGGAGCTCTTCAAGGAGTTATAATGCAAAAAGTAGGAAATTTAAAAATGAAAGAATTTTCTACATGGTGGGAGAAATAATTTTTTTCCAATACTTAAGAGTTTTTCAAAACATTTCAATATTTGCAATCACACCCCACTATCCTAATCAAAACATGACTATGTTTTGGAGTTTCATGAAGAATTAGGTTCTAAAACCTATTTCGTTGATCTTGTAAGGTTAATTTGAGTTAGATTCATATACACTTTCACCTAAAATGGCCTTTTGCAAGCTCCGTAAAGATGGTTTTCAAGTCTTCACTAATGCAAAGTGAGTTAATCCCATGCTTAGCCAAATGTTTGACTGCCACATGTCATGATTTCACTCCTAGAACTCATTTGTCTCTCCCCTTTGTCCCTTTATAAAGGGTATTTATGGGAAAAAATAGTTCCCCATGAAACCCCCTCTCTGTTCACCCATATGACCTTCTCATTCCGTGGGAGGTTAACTTGTTAAACCCATCTCATGCTCATTACACCAAATATCACCACTTGGAAGCATCTTGATCAAAGATACCATTTGTGTCCCTCTTGTCCCTTTGTCACAAGGGAAAAAACATGTTCTTTGTGTAATCCACTTTTTGTGGTTTCTAACATGACATGTTTTCAGCCCCCAAATACGTCCTAGCTTTCTCAAACCACTCCACATTGCACCAAATTGCAACACTTGGAATAATATTACTCAAATTTCCCATTCATTTCCCTTTATTCCCTTTGAACCAAAAAAAAATATGGAACATAAATGAGTTCCCATGAGCAGATCATGAAACCCTTATTTTTAACCACACTCGGTTTACATTGAGCCCGAGATTAAAGTACTGATTACTAGGGAGACATGAAATGAAACTATCTTATCTCTAACCTAATTTATTTGAATAGGTTGAACTATCCAAAATTTTGTATGTTAAAAACCTACATAAAACATCAGGATATAGCATACATGCTGCCAAATATCTTCTAGAACAACCATGGCTTCCGAAAAAAAAAATCTAATAACTTTTCAAACAAAAATACAAATCAACAAAAAAATTCTCAGAATACACTCCTCCAAGGAGCCTTTATATACACATGTACTGCATATCAGATGATTCCCTAGGTTATTTACAACAGAAAATATGAGACCCTACCTTCTAAAGTTGTATTTTCTATTTGCAAGAGTTCTAGTTGAAGGATAACTATGAAAATTGGAGTATGGGACCACAATGCAGAGATAAATCCAACAATGGTGTTTTCATTGCGAACCCAAAATAGTATAACATGATTCTAAAAATTAGAATATTATCTATAGAGTGACTTAATAAAAATAGTAAGTCTATCAAAACAACAAGCTCAATAATTCAACACATCTAGAAATAGTGATAAATAACAAACAAGGTAAAATGGGAAATTTTCCCAAAGTAGAAACTTCATAAAAGTAGTAAAGCATTATCAATGGAGGTGATATAAATGTGCTAGGATCTTTACATGAAAAAAATTTATCAAAAAGGGAAAAAATCTCAAAAAAATTATTTTTATTTGCAAGAGTTCTAGTGGAAGGATAATTGTGAAAATTGGAGCATGGGACCACGGTGCGAGCTGAATCCAACAATGGTGCTTTCATTGCAAACAAAACTAGTATTACATGTTTATAAAAATTATAATATGATCTATAGAGTGACTTAATAAAAATAGTAAGTCTCTCAAAACAACAAGCTCAATCATTCAACACATCTAGAAATAGTGAAAAACAACAAACAAGGTAAAATGGGAACTTTTCCTAAAATAACAAATTCATAAAAATAGTAAAGCATCACCAATAGAGGTGATATAAGTGTGATAAGATCTCTACATGAAAAAATTGATCAAAAGGAAAAAATCCCAAAATAAAAGCTCCTAGTTCCACCTGCCAATAATAAAAAGTTTACATTTTTTCAATGAGAAAGTTGTTGTTAGCCGTTTTCACTCATCTCAATATTTTTTCCATCCACGCATAGTGGTAAATTTATTTTAAGCTCAAACAATAAAAATAACCCTCCACAAGGATCACAAAGAATTATTTTGACAACATATGTGTTATGGAACATGACAGAGCATATCGAAGTGTAATAAGTGAAAATCGGGAACATCGTGAAGCTAAGAAAAATTATGAAAAGAGTCAAGTGCCCCACTAGAAAGAAAAATTCATCAAATTATTTCATAATGATCATAATTGAAATGATAAACTCATATGTCAAGATGAGAAAAATAATTACTTGAATCCATCCTTATACCTTGGAGAAGTAAATCAAGGTGAACTAGTCAAGTCATCATTATATTCAAGCCATATTATTAGAAGAATATAGAGCCCATAATTTTCCACAGAAAATATATGAACATTAAGGTACACAATATTTCCCAAATCTGATTTCATCTAGGAATTGATTTGGAGTCAATAAAGGTAGATATGTGATCTTCTTGTGGGACACCTTGTATGAGAATGCAAAATGGTTTGGGACTCATTTGATAAAATTTCCATAACAATGTTCTTAAAGACTCATTCAAACTCCCAATAGTGTGGTAAATCCTCTAAGAATAAATCATTTCATGTTTAACCAAGAACCATTGAAGATGAACTATTAAAAATAATGCTAATGAAAAGTGAGGGAAAATGGTTCCATATTATAGGAGGATTTATAAGAAGGTACAAATCATCATAGATCCCATAGATCCTCATTAGTTAATAAAGAGTGATCAATTACAGTCTTCTTATCTTCAAGAGCATCAAATTATGTATTTTTCAGTGGTGGGAAACTTCATAAGAGAAACATGTAAACATGAGGTGTCTAAATATATTTTTGAGTGGGAAGGTAAAGAAGGTAATGATCTTCATTCAAATCATTGTGTGTACAATACGTTTAAATCATATATGTTTCATTTATTTTCATCCACATGGTAGTTTTATTAAACATTCACCTAAGTAATTTTAGTGTGAGCATATCTCAATAAGGAAATACATTCCCATCATCTCATTCCATTCTAACCGGTGGCCACTCATCAGAAATTTCACTTAGGGGTAATCCTTTCACACGCACGATGGAGGCCTATATTAATAAGTGAGGAACAAGATTCAACAAGTTTCATAATCATGGAGTTGTATCTCATGATCAATGGATTCATTTATGAAACCATAAGGAGTAAGAGAGTGATCCTCACTTTCACTCTGATATCAAGAAAGAACCATCATGAGTGATACCCATAGTCATATCAGGATCACATCAAAATGCCAAAAAAAAAAATTCCTAAACACTCATTCAATAGTCCATAGTGGTCGTGCATATTACAAAATTAGTATTTTTATCACCATGCTATAAATAATAAAATTCGTCATCATAAAATCTTCTCCTCATCAAATTATTCAGCAATTTCCTCTCTTTATTTATCTTCCTTCTCTCTCCATGTTCTAATTTGTCAATAAGAATTTAATTTGTCTATGATTTGATGGTATTACCTTTTTTACATTTTTGTTTTATTCTAATTAAATGTGTACATACTTTGGTTAATGTATTGAATTCCACTAGTACTACTCACAACAGTAACCCTATCTCTCCTTATTTATCAAAGCCCATTTTCCTCTCAATTGTAAATTCCTCCCTTGTACAAGCACTTTTCCACAGGTTAAGTGGAGTTTTCATGTTTTATCCATGACCTATTGGCCACCCCACATATTTACGTAGTGCACATTCAATAATGGAAGCCTCCCCATACACAATAAGGAGGGGCTTAGCCATATACCATGCATGAAAACTCAATAATTTGCAACATGAAAAATTATTTCGCCAATATTTTCTAGAAACTCTACTAGGAGAGATCTTCCTCGTGCACCCGTAAATATCTTTTGAAAATTAAAAAGAGTATATATTCTAAAAATGCTTTTCAAAGAAAAATCCTATTATCGAGGTGAATCTATTAAGTAATGAATCAATGTCATGTTCATTTCCCGCATCCAATTATGAAGTTTCGAGATTGGTTTTTATCACCAACAAGTGACAACAACAATGAAGTGGAAGATGAGCAACAAGATTTGTAATTTTTTTATCAACCATCATTCTGGACCAACTCTTGAAAAATTAAGTATTGTAGCATAATGAAAGAGAATTTTTCTTCAAATAAAAATATGCAATCATGTAACGGAAATACTCCTAGTACCATTTAAATAATAGTCATGAAAATAATATCTAGGATGGAGAAAAATACTTATTGTGAATATTATACCATTAAATCTTGGTAGCTCTAATTCAAGTGGACTTCTACTAGAGAAAATAACATGCTAATTTCACCTATTGATGATCAAGAATCCAAGAGCTTGATGAGAAAGATGTAGAAGAGATATAAAATTTTGTATGAAGGGCATGATCTTGAATAATCTACTAAAGGTAATGTTTTAGCTTCACATAGTTGATGAAGAAACTAAAATATATGTCTTTTTCCTCTCTTCTTTTAGATGACTTTATTGCATATGGAGGAAAGAAAATTGTAGACTTGAAAAGAGATTTTATGTAAAGAGTGTTGAGAACTTTGGAAGAAAATTATGATCCTAAAACCAACAAAGGGATTCTAAACTATCATTTGGCTATGCAAATAATTTATGATCATCTTGAAACACTATGTAATGATGAGGATGAAGAGATTCATCCTTTGGAAAAATATTCTAATGATTTCCCATATTATCAGGTGTTTTTCCTATAAGGCTCTTATGTACATATCATGAATTCTATATCCTTTAACCTACAGATGAAAGTTGAATAAGAACCTTGGAGGAAGATGAAGAAAACATGAAATTTTAACCTCTATTCAAAAGTTATTTTTGGCCTACAGTCTGACCCTTTGGAGAAATAATGTGTGCAAGGGATGAAGAGTTTTATTTTATGACGCATGATGGAGTTCTTGTTGAGGACTCCACGAACCGTGAAGATGTGTAAGAAATCAATCCTCCATCTTGAACTCAAATTCTTCAAGATGATGACTTTGAGGTAATCATGGATAGTTTCATTTCTATTTTTGACTATTCAATTGATCCAAACATGTTAAATGATTAAACATATATAATCAAATAATTAGATTCTCTTTATGAGAAAAAAGGAGATGGGAAAATTGAACATGAATTCTCGAGGATATCATATTATTTTCATCACCAAAAGAGTATAATTTTGATCACCATAGCAAGTATAGAGATTTTTCATTTCTTTACAAAGAAGAAGAATCTATGGGAGATGTACAAGATGGAATATAAGATTATCCTCACGTTGCTTCTCCAACATTATATTCTACATTATTTCATAAAGATGATTTGATGAACCTCGAAATAAAATTTGCTCCCTTCCCTTTCATCATGTATCTCTTCTCTCTTTCTGAAAATGATAAAGACTAGACCTAATATTAAAGTAGGTAACCCCTGGATGGAATTAAGTATAGATCACGAGGAGAATAATTTTTAAAATCATTTTTGGCCATGTGAAGATCATATTTCCAACCATATCCCTGAGTATTATTATGAATAATCTTCTAATGAATGTGGAAACTAATATGTAGCAAATTTGAAGGAATAATCTATAAAAAAATCTTGAAAATTTTGGAAGAAATTGAAGATCCTCAACTTATTCATCGAGATCTTGACATATGACATGACTATGTAAGAAAGTTTTATTTCAATTTTGATCCTTCTTTCAATGCATAAGTTCTCAAAATTGAGATGGAACAAACATGTACGAGTAAATTTTCTCTTTAAAGCCTTGGTAATGAGTATAAATATGAAGAACTAAGTCTTCTTATTTCTCATTTTTGAAGCATACTATGAAGGGAAATAAAATGATATTATTAAATATCCTATGAATATTTTTATTCATGAAGAGAACATTTCCATTATTAAAAATGATATCAAATTTGATGTTGAGCTAGTTTGTATAGAAAGTAATTGTTTGGAGCATCAAAGTGAGAATGTACGGGAGGCTTGTGAATGGGAAAAAAATCAAATTTCTCTCACCACTTACGAATTCCTCGCTACTTCTGGAAATGATTTCATGATGTAACCTTTATTCAAGGATGATAAATAAATTCATGAAAAAATAAAATATTATACTTTTGAGAAAATGGAAGAATGATTTCTCATATCCACAAAACATCAAGTGGATGCTACAAGAGGCAAGACTTTCCAACATGTTATAAAATATTCATTAAATGTAGAGTTTTTCTATGGAATATCAGTGTCAAGATGGAATATTTGTATCCCTCCTTATTCTAAAACCATTTAGGGCCATCAAAAGAGCATGGTATGATCATACAATTAACTTTGATCTTTGAAAGTTTGAATTTAGCCCGTTGTTCCATGATGCTATGTAATTCTCCACAATTGTTGTCATGTGTGTGTACATTCTTCTCCAAACTCAATGAATTTCTCGCACTTGTAACATTTTTTCCCTTTTTGTTGTGTTTTTCTTTCCGCCTTAGTGTGTTTCCCTATCAACGGTGTGTTTTTTTGGTTTTTATGCTCATGTGTGCTAGTTACTTCTATTGGTGGTGAATAATTGACTCTATAACCTAATTTAAACAATGAACTTATCTACTTACCCAGGAGTGTTGAGGTTCTCTACTTTCCTTTATAATGCAATTTCCCTAAGTTAGAGTAAATTATTCTCATGCATTTTTAGTCCAAAATTTAAAAATATTAAACATGACAACTAAGCCAAATGTGAAATTTTTCTCTAAAGCCTTCCTAGACCTCTCTCCTGGAAAATCTATCTCCTTTTGTATGATAATATTTACCATGTATGTTCGAAAATATATTTAAAAAGGATTTTCAAGTGTTTAAATTTACGAAACAAGGTCATTTCTTCTATTTAGTAAAGTATAAATGAAGACTAATTCTTTGGTAGACCTAAAAGGGCAAGTTTATCCATTTCAAGGAAGATGTGCATCCTCCAAGAAGGTTTTAAAATATCATAAAAATATGGAGGTAGTGTTATCTCAATTTTTCCCCCAGAAAAATTGACCAAACATATTTGTGCACGAAGGAAATCTAAGGGTCGGTTTCGTCCTACCAGTGCCACATTTTAAATCCAATAGCCGGGTTGCGAGATGGACTCAAAAATGGAGAAACCAAATGCTCAAAGGAGGAAAATAGGAAAGCCTCAAAGTTTTCAGACTTAGCTACATACAAGTTGACTTGGGGCTGAAAAGAAGACTCGTGGAAGGTGCCACGTGTCAGCTTGGCACAATTCCAAAAGTGCTCATCAAAGTGGATACCTCAAACATGTAAGGATCTTTCATGTGTCCCGGGTCTAAAAAGGGATAGAGTCGGTCGTTGAAAATTCCAAACGAGCAGAAAGAACCACGTGTCATCTCGGTGTAATTTCAAAAGGTGAGAGCCCAAGGTGGAGACTCAAACTAGCGATAGCTTTCCACATGGTTAGGGTCCAATAGAATTCAAACAGAAGAGGGCCCAAATTAGTTAAGTATAAGGAAGGCTGGCGGAAGTCTCCACATGTATCATCAGTAAAAATTCAAAGGTGTGACCCAAAGCAGAGACTCAAATAAGTGTGAGGCTTCCACGTGTCTAGGGTTTGAGAAAGACATCGGCCCGAATTTGCTAAGTTTCACAGACTCATGGAAGGTGTCATGCGTCACCATGGCGCATCTCAAAGGTAAATCTAAAAGTGGGTCTCCCAAACTAGCGCTAGTCTTGTTGGTGCGAAAATCTATCGGGTGGGCGAGATCTATGGATAGCAGTAGCCCAACGGTGTGTGGGAATAGCCCCTCTTTGAGGCAACAAAGTGAAACTGGTTTATTGCTATTCTACCAGCAGGAATCTGTGCAAGTCTTATAGTATTTTGCCTTTAGGGGGGTTTGGGATCTCATCCTAGTAGAGTTAGTTTCGATGAAGAACAGAAAGGAATGAAGGAAGGAATAGAAGAAAGATGGATTGAAGGGAGAAAAGAAATGAATTCCAAAATAGAAAGGTCAGAGGGTTTATGTTTTGGGCCGGTAGTAAACAGAGCCAAACTTACTCACATAAACAAAAAAAGAAATACTGTTAAACAAATGAAAAAAGCATAGGTGAATCCAACAGAATAAGCATGCAAATCTAACTTAAGAAAGATCTAACACATAACACAAGAATTCAGCACAAAGTCTTAATTTTTGTATTAATATTTTTATTACAAGAAAGCTCAAAGTCTTTCTCTCCTCACTTCTATTTTTCATAAAAAAATTCTCACCCTTGAATACTACAAGTATCCAAGTATTTATAGAAGGAGAAGGAGAAAGAAGACAAAAAGGAGCCAACCACTATTTACAAAATATTTAAAAGTCAAATGTTGACTTTGGGGAAATTTTGTGGATGACAACATCTCATGGTGCAACATGGATGATGTCATCATTTGTGCTAACATACTTTTAAATACTTTTACAAAAATGGGATTTATCCTAGGAGGAAGGAGCCTATTCATCGTCATCCCTTGTCTTGAAAGGAGTTTATTGCTTCTACTCAGGAGAGGTAATGTGAAGCTGAGCTCGATACTTCATGAACTTGTTGACCATTGCCTGAAGTTGATCCTGACCAGGAACCTTGGTGTGATCCCGATGACTTTGCAATTTTTTCGTTCATCTTTGAGTCTTTTAGGGAGTTTGAAATATTCATTTCCTGCCTCCATCAGGTATCCAATGAAGTCACGGCAGGCCAAAAATTTGTTGATAGATTCTACATCAAAAGTGGCATCTGACATTAAACCCTGCAACATGATTCCCTTGAAAAGCTAAATAGTATCATCTTCCTTCCTCAAGGTGTACGCTGCACCGAGAAACCCTGGATACATTCTTAAGATGATCTACTCCATTTGATGCATCACATCTAGGGCTTCCTCCTTTATTTTGTCTATCTTTTCCAATACAAACTCCATTTGGTCAACCCGATAGTCTAAAGCAACATGGACTTTGTTGGTTGCCGCAGGTGATCAAAGATGCCAAATTTCACCAAGTCATCAACTAGGTAGTCAAGCATCTTCTAGAATGTCTCATGTTGTAACCTGGCATGGTCTAACTCTTCAGAGATAGGTCTTACTATTTCCTGGAGTTCCTTGTTTTCTTAATCTATATTTTGATAGAGCTCTGTGAACTTTGTAATCACTTCCTCACTATCTTTTAGGATCTACTCTCTCTAGGTGGACACTATTGTACCTTGCTCACCAATCTTGGCAAACTAATTTATCTTCTCCTGACTAAGAACTTCGGGAGGGTCGGCGGCATGATCATAGGAGGGGCATTGCTCATTTTTGCAGGGCTTGGAGAAGATGTTTGTTTTTCTCTTTTAATATTCTCTTCTCTTCCTTTGCTTCCAAAAGCTTCTTGCAAAGGGCATCCACTGCGGATAAGGCCTCTCCTTGTAGGCTCTCTGATGATGTTCCCATTGTGACCTGAGTCACTATAAAATCTGTAGGAGACCAAACTTCTTTCTTCTTTGTGAGATCAGGTACGCGATCTCTATAACCCTTTCACCACTGAAGCATTTGTGAGAAGTGAGCTATAGCCTTTTGCTTCTTAGGCCCTTTAGCGGGAATAATGGAGAATTCCATAGGTGTAAAAGGAAATTTCCTCTTATCTTTGGATCAGGTGTTCGGAGATCCATTCTATACTTAGGGGAGTGGGACCAAACAACGAAGAGGAAATAGGGGTGGAAGAAGGAACAACTGCAGTGGACACGGGGAAATGTGTCACGACACTTGGTGGCAGCATTGAGAAAGAAGCCAACACTCCAATGCTCATGGGGTTAGGATTCACTACAAGAGAGGGAACCATGGGGGTGGAAGGGATCTATGAGATGAGGGAAGAAATGTTGGAGGATAGATCCGCGAGGGAAGAGAAGATGGAGGAAGAGGGAGGGGGAACGGTAGAAGATGGGGGAGAAGACACAACCAAAGGAGTGGTTGGTTGAGTGACATGAGGAGGGGAAGGAGGAGTGAGAGAGGGAATGGTTGATACTTTGCTAGTTGTAGATGTGACAACATCCTGAGTGCATGTGTCCACTAGAGCATTGGTGCTTCTTCTCTTCCTGGGGACACTAAGTCCACAACTTGTTCCTTGGTGGTGGAAGGAGGGCTCTTAGGAACTTCTTTCTGAGCAGTGCTTGCCTCTCCTTCTATATCTTGTCCTTTTCCTTTAGGCGAGTGTTTCATCTTGGTGGGTGAATCACCCAAGGATATGTGGTAAAGTCTACCCTAAGGTAGATGATACCATTTTTCTTGCACCAATGCTCAGTGCACCTGCAGAGTTCCCTTGACCATTTCCTCTATAGTTTGAGGGGATTTGTTTCTATCAATTTTAGAAAATGGCCAATTTTCTTCATCCGTGTTTAGATAAACTGATCAACTTCTTAATCGATTGCTTGGAAATCCTTTGGGATGATAACCACACCATATTGAATGATCTCTGCCGGGCGGTCGGGAGTGATCCTTTCATATGAGCTCAACTTCGTGATATAGATTGATGTAGATATCTTGATCGAGGGACGTGAATTGGATTGATCTTTGCCCTTGGAAGGTAATCACGAGGATCAAAGGTCATCCTCTTTGGGAAATTATGCTTCAAATTGAGCAATTCAAGATCTACAAACGTCTCTCGGGATTTTCTCTATAAAGTGCAGTGTACCTACCACTGTGAGGGGAATGGAGTTCCACCCTTCTTCCTTTTCATACACTTCTCACGGTATGTGATGATGAGTTGTCTAGAAAGCTCCAACAGGATCAATTTGGGTCCTACATACCATTATGGCGAATCACAGCTCTCCCTTATGTTTATAAAAGTGCATATACTTGAACTCACGGTGTGATTGGATGAATACATGGCTACTATCTCCAAGTTGTGGGACTGACTTTACTTGAGATAGACCTCCAGAGAAAGCTAGTTCTTGCTCCTAAATTACACCACAATCTACTCTAATGCAGGGGAAACTAACTATTCTAATCTAAATTTCCAAGGGACCGATAGAGAGAGAATGCATAAAATGAAAGCCTACACTAAAGTGGTGATATACTAAAAGGAGGGTGTGAGAGTAGTCTCTAAATGTGTGAAATACAGAGGCAAAGTGCACACTAGAAGAGGTGATGACAATTCTCCATAATCTAGCAAAATGCATTCACAACAATATTCCAAGCATACAAAATGATAATGAATCCACTTATGAAAGAACATAATAATAGACAACAATATTCTTGTAGAAAGATTAAAGGGGCAAGAAGAATGCAAGAAAACACAGTGGGGAAGATACATCCACAAACTGATATTTTATTGCTCCAAGATATCCACCTGATTCAATCTATTACAAGATAAGGGCACTGGATCACCATGCAAGGAGTTCACTACAAGGGCCTGCAGTACATTAGCTTCAGCTAGCAATTTTGATAGAGCTTTGCTATATCTCGAAAAACTACTCACTTTACAATGAACCCAACACTCAATTTATAGAAAAATGATAAGGAAAAGAGAAGGAAAATGGAAATCCTGAAATCTGTCCTTCAACCACATGTAAGAGGTATTAAATGGAGTGAAATGATTGTATATTACTTGAAAAAGGCTCCCCATACTATCCTAGGTGCTGTAATGAAAGAAAGAATGATGACCATGCCTCTTAATTGCACTCCAACCACCAAATGAAACACTTATGTTATGAACTCGGCCACGTTTTATAAAAAATCTCCATCGATATCTCACCAAATCTAGAATTTCTTGGTTTTGTACATCGTACCAAGAGCCAAAATTCCAACGGTACCAATTTTGTGTGATTTCATTGAGAAATGCAAAAGCTATGGCCTTTCGAGTGCGAAGTGGCTATTTGGGATCTAGCAGCGTTTTTGTCATTTGAATGGGAATGAGCATTAACTGACTGGAGCTGAATATGTTTATTTTATTTAAATATATCTACCCTCATTAAAAATAATAAATCTAGTTTTTGTGGCATAGAGGATGTCATGATCATTCCAGAAAGTCTAATTTTGTGAAAATTGGAGCTCAGAGTCAAAAGTTATGGCCGTTTGAAGTTTCACGGGTCAAACGTTGACTTTTCTTCTTTGCCTTTGAAGCCGCTAGCTTTTTGCGGCCCCCACGTCCTGCACGTTGTTTTCCTATCTTATATCACATGACAAAAATCTACTGCCTCGGCCGATTCAGGCTTCCTTGTCCCTCTTTGTGGTGAAGACACGTGGCGAGATTCCATTCACTCTCGGCTCTTTCGGCTTTTCGCGTCCTCTGCGTACTTTTGGCCCTGATGTCCCAATACGAAAGTCCTCTATTTTGGCCAAACCGGCCGGTTCGCGTCCTCCACGTACTTTTGTCCCAGCTATATGTCCCAGCTTCTTTTCGGGACAAATTTCTCTGAACCACCAAAATGGGTGACTTGTGCCAAAGGCCGATCCGCGTTTTTGTGTACCTTTGTCCCAATTGTCCCAATGATGCGTGAAAATAGCACTTAGTCAAGTGTTATTTTTTCCACTTTTTAGGATAAATATGTATTCGCCTTTTCACGTTAAGATGCGTCCTGGTGTCCCAAATGCCCCTTTTTCTCACAGATCGCTGCTGGCGGCCTTTTGGTCGATTCATAACCCTAAAGGATGTCCTTCATGTCTCGGATTATGAGGACTAGGACTTAGCCATTTTCATGATTTTCCTGGCCCAAAAGCTTCATTTTTTCTGCAACTTTTTCACATTTTGAAACTTCTTGGGTTTTCTTCTTGGACGGGGAGAGTTAGAAAGAAGCCGAGGGACCCGAAACATGATTTTTGCGTTGAATAAATATAATTACTTGGGACTAAAGAATTTGATGCATGTTATCAAAATTACCTTGAGGGTGAATTTTGGATAACAATACCTGGTAATTTGGTGGGCTCTCCCAAGAAGTTAGTGGCTCTGAGATACTTGAAACTATGGAATTACGTGAATAACACTCCCCACTTCTCTGTGGTGGTGACCACGCTTTTGGTCATCCAATCGTAAGTCATGTTGGCCCTCAAGAGGCGAGATGATGGCATAGAAGAAGACATCATTGATTTTATTGAATTGGGCTATGTTGTTCTCAGTCTTAACTCTAGATAGTACTCGTATATTTTGACACAGGGCCATACCCATACCGATTGATGTTGGGTAGTCCCTCTCTAAGGCAGCAACATAAACTACATAGGAGTTCATGTAGAACCTCCCAGTTTTTTAAATTTGTTGAATTTGCTCCAAGATTGTGTTCTGATAATCTCTTATCAAAACTTTCGATCGAGAACATTTTTTTCATTGTTTCCAAATACCATGAACATCCACTTGTGAAAGTAATGGGCATTAGGGAGCACAAACACCCTGCTCAGGAAGGTGATTGTGTCACTCAGCTCCCCTAAAAATTCACTGCAATGAATGACTTGTGGCCACCTACTTATCACCTTCTTATTCTTGAGGTACACCTCATTCATTAACTGCATACATTTGTCTTTGTTTTCAGTCCATTTCTTCATGTAGTCCTCTGGCTCACTACTACAAAATGTAGGTGGTGAGTGATACCCAACATGATCTCAAAATGTCAAGCCGTTAGGTTGATTATCACCTCGCCCTTCTCATTTTCGACACATCTTGTGTCCTTATTGTAACAACAACCTACCAACATCATAAATTCATTGTTGATTGCGCTAAACTAGGAGCCTTGCAAGAAAATACGGACCCATACTTTGCCAACAAATTTATCCATCATGGGATGCCTATGACCTTCTTGGTTCTATCCCGAAGTCCACCATGTCAATGTTCCTAAGTTCTAAATCTCTAATATCAAGATCAAACTCTGCAAGAGATTCGGGCATCTTGACCCTTTGGTATTTATATTTCATTTCTTGCTTTGTTAGCTTGGCTTTACCCTTGGACTTAGTAGGATTTTTACTCAATGAAGACATGTGTGGATCTGAGTTTAGATATTGATCTACAAGAAGAATCAAGGAAGTCCATTACAGAAGAGCCATGTTAGCCGTTAAGTCGTCCATCAAAGCTTACAGAATGAAAAGTTAGCAATTTATGAGCTCTCTGGGTGTAAGGCATAGCTTTATTGCAGGCTCTGAGGAATTAAAAAACAAGGAACACTTTAGGAAAGTGTTGAATGGGAAAAATCAGTATAAGAATGGGCACAAGGCACGAAAGGCTACACACAACATTCATATTTTTTTGTGTCAAGGTATATGTGTTGTGCTTGCCTAATTGTTGGAAATTTTAGTGGGATACAAATATGGTTGATGTAATTTAGAGTATTAGGTGCGCGAGGCACAGATGCAAAAGATGTAACATCAAGGTGAGGTGCACTTTTTCTGAGGGTTAATATTTATGCAACATGGGAAGGGTTTGAATAGAATGAATTGTTGTTCTAGACCCTTGTACATACACTTGCATAATGGTTTTTTATGCTAATGCACTTTAGGATTTTTGCAGTTTTTTACAAGGCGTGGGAAAGGCTTCTATTGTGCATGAGTTCACAGTGTGCCTTGGCACAACTATTTTTGATGCAATATGTGAATGGTGTGCCTAAAGGGGTGTGACTGTGTTTAGCATAATTTAACATGCATGAAAATTTCACTGTGGAAAGCGGCGGCTTGATTCTCTTTATTTTATGGTTCTTTACTCTCTCAGCTCATATTTTGATAGCAAGGGGTTAACCTTGGCAAAGCAAGGGATAGAGGAGAAAAAGGGAAAGGGTCCATTATGAGGTAGAGCCTTCCAGATTTGTAGATCTTGAAGGAGAGTGAAAAATGACTTGTAGGTGGGTTTGACAAAATGGGTTGGGATTGTGTTATCTTCCTAGGTTCATTGTTTATTATCAATCCTAATCACCTAAACCAACATAAAAACCACAACATAATGATAAAGGAGATGATGAGGGGTCCACAAACACGACAAATGGCAACACGCGGGCTGACAGGAATGCTGACAAGCATAGAGGAATAACTTTTCATGTTTTTTCAATTGTGAAAATGACAGGTCGAGATGCACCTATATATAGCAAAAGGTGTAATAAATGTGCCACCAAATTTTCCTATGGCGCACTTAAGTGGATGTCGACACGAAGGGATTTGCACCATGGCGCAGCTTTGAGAGTGTTGACACTACATTTTTAGCACCCACAACGCACTTTAGAGAGTGATAACAAGATGGCGCTTGCGCCTTGGTGCACCTTTGAGAGGTGTAACATTTGGGATGTTGACACTCCCTAGAATGTGCCAAAGGAATAGAGGGGTGTATTTTTGGTTGATGTAACGTGAATGAAAACTGCGCCCAACCCAAAAAGGTTGAAAATGACCAAGTTCTAAAACTAGATTTTCCGGAAAGGGATTTTATGTCATTCCAAACATTAAGGGACCTCAATGGGGACCAAAATGTAAATTTTGGTATGGTTACCTGCAAAATTGCCCTTGTCAATTTTACAAGATAACAATTGGCTCTTTCTAGGGACTATCTTTGAGCGAAGATTAAGGGTAGAGAATCCCAGATCTACATGTGCCTATCCATTGGGTTACAGAGTCAAAAAAAGGGCGACGAAAAAAGAAAATAAAAACACACAACCAACAGAAAGCAAACACACGACAAAAATAAACACAAAACTAAAACAAATTGTACAAAGAAGAGAGCAAGCTCTACTTCTTGAATATTTTGAGATGTTTCCCGCTATAGGGAAGTGGGAGCTCAGTTCCATCCAGATATGAGAGATAGAAGCTATTCTCTCCATTGAGTTGTTTGATCTTGAAAGGCCCTCTCCAAAGAGAGTCAAATTTCCCATGCATGCCCTTTGGCTCTCTTCGCTTGTCCCATAGAAGGACGAGATCTCCCACCTAGAAATCCCTCTGCTTAGCCTTTTTATCAAATAGTCTCTTGACTTGATTCTGATGTTCGGTGATCTTGTCGACCACTCTTACTCTCTTTTCTTCAAGTTTTGTTAGATACATGATCCTCTTTTCAAGAGAATTCTGGAAAGTTTCATCTTTGATCGCTCGTGCCAAGTGTAGAGCAGGGAGTTCTATGGAAATGGGGAGTTCAGTGTTGATTCCATATAACACTTGAAAAGGTGACATACCGAGAGACCTCTTCGGAGTAATACGGTCTGCCCATAAAGAATCATACAATGAATTGTGCCATGACCGCTGATTCTCACCGACTAGCTTCCATATGATGGTCACTAGGTTCTTATTACTAGATTTTTCCTGACCATTTCCTTGGGGGTAATAATCGAGGCATGGGCCAAGGTTATTCCAGTATCCATAGAAAAAATGATAACTTCCCATGAGGAGAAGTTGGAAGCATTATCAACAACGATCTTGTGTGGGATGCCAAATCTCACGATGATATTTTCTTTGATGAAGTTGCAAACAACTTCAGAGGTGGCATTCTTAACAGGTATGGCCTCCACCCATTTGGTGAAGTAATCTATTGTTGTTAGGACATAACTATGTCAGCACTTGATTGGGGATGTAGTGCTCTAATAAAGTCAATTCCCCATTTCTTGAATGGTTCATCAATAATGACGGGCCTGAGGGGAAAAGCAACCAATTTTGGTTTGCCAACAAACTATTGGTAGAGCTCACATTTTTCTACCCAGGTGGTTGTATCCTGAAATAGCATTGGCCAGTAGTACCTGGCTTGGATGATCTTATGTGTTGTTACGGACATGAGGAGAAGTGGCCTCTGCCGGCTGATTCATGAAAACTTTCAATCAATTTGATCTGTTTTGGTTTGTCAACGCATCGCAAGAAGATCCCATCAATCCCGTGCTTGTATAAACCTGTCATCCCATATGACATATCTAGCTGCCCTAAGTTTTACAGTCCACTTTTCCTTTGAAGTTAGATGAGCTGGAAACTCACCGTAAGTGAGAAAGAAAGTGATGTCTAAATACCATTCATCGCTAGTCACAACAAATATAACCATAGGTAGAGAATCAACTTTTTTCAGCTGACCCAACACTCCCTCAATGCAATCAACTTTCTCTTCAAGATCTCCTAAACTTTTATTTTCAGCCATGAGCTGACAGAGGCCCCTACCCCTTACCAACTTGGTTGGTTTGATGTCTAGATCATACTCTTGGACCTTTGCGATCCAATTCCCTCGTAAGCTTCCTAACTCCTATTGAGTTAGGATAGACTTAACTGTCGTGTCAGGAACCAACACTACCGTATGAGAGTTTAGGATGTAGTACTAGAAGTTCTTGACTACTTTGACAATGGCGAAGGCATGCTTCTCTAACTAAGACATCTTCAATTCATGAGGCTTGAGAGGGGAGCTCATGAAAGTGATTGGGGATTCAACATCCTCAGAGTTCTTCTGCATTAAGATGGCTGATACAGTATGCGCGGATGCATAACTGTACATGATAAAATCCTTGGAGAAGTCGGGACATACCAAGACAGGTGCATGAGCAACGGAGGCTTTTATATCCTCGAATGATGTCTTTCCTTCTTTGCTCCACTGGAATGTTTGCGACCCTTTCATCATATTTGATATGTGACAAGTCTTTTTAGTGAAGTCGGGAACAAAGCGTCTAAGAAAATTCACCTTTCCAAAGGAGTGAACACCGGTCTTACTTGTGGGTAAGGTAAGGCTCTGAATAGCCTTAACCCTTTCCATGTCTATCTTTGTGCCTTCCTTGCTGACAATGTGTCCCAGCAACTTTCCTTTAGTGACCCCAAAAACAAACTTTTTTGGATTTAGGGAAATCTCGTGTTCTCGGCATGTAATCAATACATGCTCCAAATGATCACTTCATTTTTTTGAGAACACATTTAATTCATCCAAATAAACTATGATGACATTTCCCATCATACCTTTGAATGTGAAGTCCATCGCACTGAAAGGTGGCACTAGCATTGGTCAAGCCAAAAGGCATCCTGCTATAGGCGAATGTGCCCCAGGGAGTAGTGAATGTTGTTTTGAATTGGTCTTCAGGCGAGACTTCAATCTGATTATAGCCTAAAAACCATCAAGCATGGACAACATCTCTGAACCGGTTACTTGCCTATAGAACTTGATCCATTATGGGGAGTGGGTAATTGTCCTTCAAGGATGCCTGATTCAGATTGTGAAAATCTACGCATATGCGTATCTCGCCATTCTTCTTTCATACGGGCATGATGTTCATGACCCAGGTACTGTGATGGATAGGAAAGATGATTCTCACATCCAACATTTTCTATATTTCCACCTGGATGGTACCGAGATCTTGGGATTGTAATGCCTCTGTTTCTAGCAAAAGGGTTTGACATCGTCCTTTAATGGGATGTCATGTTGAACATCCTTAGGCTTGAAATACTTTAGATCAGCATAAGACCATGCCAATACGTCCATATGTTTCTTCAGCAATTTGACAAAATTCCACGCTTTTCCTCAGTGTACAAAATTTCCGATGTTCACAAAACTGCGATGTTCTACAAGTACCCGTGTTGTGATTCGGTCTGCGGAGAGGAGTTAGGATCTTCTTTTCATTTCTTCTTGACAAAATGAGCATGTTTGTCAAACAATCGTTCTAGAGAGACTAAACCTTTCATAATTTTATTTCCCTTGAGTGACATATGCCATCACTTTCTTTTAATTCATTTGCTTGACTAGTACATGATTCATGGCATGCAGAAGTAGATCCCTCAAACTGAATCTCATTGAATCTATCTACTTTTTCTAGAAAAGCAACAAGCTAATTGTCATCGTTGAATACCTACCAGTGCTAAGAATTATCTAACACACTTGGGCGAAAGACTACCTCAATGGTATACGTGTCTATTTTCAACCCTGGGTGAGGGAGCATAAGAGACATTGAGATGGCCAATGAATCGGCCATGTCATTTAGAGCTCTTGGAACGGATTTTATTGAGAAAGCATCAAATTCCTCAATGTTTTCCTATACTGCGTTGCGATAGTGCCTAAGTCTGTCATTCTTCACTGGTACACCCCTTTTATCTGGTTGATGATCAGTTCGGCATCACCTTGTGCTTTTAGATTCTTGATTCCTCTTTCCTTTGTAGCTTGCATACTAAGTAACAAAGATTCATACTCAGCAGTATTGTTTGTATTGAAAAACTGTAATTTGAAAGAAAGAGGAAAATCTCTTCTTCTCGGGATATCAGGACGGCTCAGTGCCACATCCACTTGTTGCACAACTACCATCAAATTGCAGTGTCCATATCTTGTTAAGGTCCTCCTCCTGGATGAGAACATCCATTCTATCAGACTCAGTGGATAAGAAGTAGTTCCCCATCCCTGATGATTCGAAGAGAATTTGGGCTTTGGGGTTGTCAGAATTGGTGACTAGGTACTTCTTTTGTGATTCAGGCTCCAATGTCTGCATTACACCCTTGACGGGGATTCTGGCTTTGGACCAGTCCATATGAATCTCTCCACCAACTTCTCTACAAAATCTTCTCCCTAATAGAATTCCATATGCTACTGGGATATCAGCAATGAGGATGGTCATTTTTACCCTTTCTCTGGGAACGCTGCAAATGAGCTGTGCGTCTTTGATCTGACCAATTAATGGAACTTGTTTGGTTTCCATGGAGTAACATCTACCGAAAGGCTTGGTAAGGGTGAGGCCTAAAGCATGAGTGACCTTTTTCAACATGAAATTATCAGAAGCCTAAGAATCAATTATGCAGTTGCTTAGTTTATGAACATTGATTAGGAGGGAGAGATAAAATGGTTCAATTTTCCCTGACGTCGAAGTTGAGGAAACATTTATGCAAGATGCAGGAGGAGTGGAAAGGATTCCTTTTGGGGAGACAGGAGAGGGATGACAGCTTGGCTTTGGATATATTCATCAATCTTACAAGTTGCTCGGGGTTAGACTGAAGATACTCAGCTTCAGACATTTGAATCTTGGTCTTTTTAGCATGATCGACTATGTCGAATGTGACCAAGGGTTGCATTGACAAAGGAATGAGTCCCTCATTTCACGATGGTAGGGTAGGGTTACTGGTCTTTATGGAAATATAAGAAGGCTGATTTGGAGGAGAGATGGGAGGAAAAGATTTCTTCGTAAAATGTTTAATAGGAGGTTAAGCAAGAAGAGGATTACCTCTTTTAGTGATTTTGGAGGTGTGTTCGACACAACCTTCTCCTTTTGTATCTTGATAGCAACTTCTGCTTCTTTTCCTTGTGAGTGGGTGAAAACAGACATATGACTATCTACTTGTATACCCTTGGGTACCTTCCTCTTCATCAAATTCCTCATCTTCAAATTCCATATACCCGATCGTAGAGTCACCAGTCGGTTCACCGACATCTTGATCATCTTCACCTTGCGATGAAGGTTCTTCATAAATTTACTCATCTTCTTCGATCTCGACCAAGGCATTAACTGGAGGGGCCTCAAGTGCTAACCTTTGAGAGCAGCAGCAGGCAAATGTGGCCTTTGTGGGGCATTGTTGGGAGTGAAGTTCCTCCGTGGGATATCTCGCACAGCAGTGGTAGACGAAGCTTGAGATAATTGCTTCTTTAATGTGAGCAAGTTATTTGCCATCTTCGGAATCTTGGATCGATGAAGTGGCTTGAGAAGGAGTTGAAGCCTTAGGTTTAGATGGCTCTCATTTTAACTCACTTGAGATATAGACTAGTTGTCTTTTATCTAGATGGTTGTAGCTTGAGTGAGGACCAAGGTGGTGATTTTTCTTGTAAGAGTAAGAAACTTACTCTTGAGCTCATGGCATTCACAAAGAAACACTTTTGATTTTTTGGTGTTGGCAACATGGCAGGTGGCACACGGTTAATCAGTGAATTGAAATGGGTGATAAAATCGTGCATGGTTTCATTGGCCTCCTTCTTCAAGTGAGTAATCTTTGACAGTAACACAAATGTGTTTTCTGAAGGCTTATAACTATCTTCAAACGTAGTTCGTAATGTGTCCCAACTGGTGATAGATCTGTTCGGCAAGTGTTGGAACCACTCTGCTGCGGGTCCTTGCAAGGTCTCTACAAAGAGGCATACTGACACATCTTCATGGGTCACATCTAGGATGTTTCATGACATAATGAATGTAGATATATGTGAATCCATGATTTGATTTCTACTCCCATCAAATCTTGGAAAACTCTTGTGATTTCCATGAGGGAGTGCATGAACTGGATGCGGCAATGCAAGAGGGCCCATAGCATTTCCCCATGGTACTGCCATTTGAAAATCTGGAAAGAGAACGTGAGCTTTGAGTGCGGCTCAACTTAGTAATAGAGTCACCTAAATTAATGTGGAAGCCCCCCTTGTGAAAAATGGTTCTTTCATGGAGGAGGCACTCACAGGTGACCGATCAGTGAACTTAGTGACGTGAAGCGTCTTTGGTGTATCATCGAAGTTGTGCCTCGAAGAAGATAAAAATAGGGTCAAATTATCCACGAGCTCTCCTATTATGGGTAAATGGCTCACCCGCCAAAAGTGTATCTACTCAGTGTCGCAGTGATTTTAGAGCAGATTTATAAAAACTCTTTTTGTTTGTACTTGCTGATTTTTTTATTTTTCTGACAAAAATCAGCAGCATGTACTTTTCTAAATATTTAATTTTATCCCTCTTTTGAAAACCGATTATTGTTTAATAACAAAGATTAGCGAGGATAAAATGATGTTTAACTTAGTACGCTGATTTTCGGATCTTGATATTATTTTCGCAAGGGTTTGAAAATATTTGTAAAACTATCAGAATCTCAGATCTATGAAAATACAGAGATTTTTATAAAAACTCAGCGAACTAAAGGTTTCTAACTAGTCTAGATCTATGGATCTCTTAAGAAAATTTTCAGTTTGGATCACTTTTACAAAAATTTTAATTTTAAACAAAGAGTTAAGATTTGCAAATAGGTAGTGATTTTTACAGTTTTATCTATTTTCTTAGTCTCCCAGCAACTTTAAAAACTATTGGTGTCTTTTAGCTGACATAACACTCACATAGATTTGGTTCCTTCCCAGTGGAGTCGCAAAAACTATTGGTCTAAAAATCTGTCGGGTGGGCAGATCTATGGATAGATTGAGGCCAAAAGTGTGCAGGCATAGCCCCTCTTTGAGACATCAAAGCGGCGGTTTATTGCTATTCTTCCAACAAGAATCATGCAAGTCTTATAGTATTCTACCTTTAGGGGGTTTTGGGATCTCATTCCGGTAGAGTTAGTTCTTCTAACAAAGAAGCAGAAAGGAATGAATGAAGGAATAGAAGAAAGATGGATTGAAGGGAGAAAAGAAATTAATTCCAAAATAGAAAGGTCACGGGGTTTATGTTTTGCATCGGTAGTAAACAGAGTCAAACTTAATCACATAAACAAACAAAGCAATATTCTTAATGAAATGACAAAAGCATAGGTGAATCCAATAGAATAAGCATGCAAATCTAACTTAAGAAAGATCTAACACATAACACAGGAATTTAGCACAAAGTCTCAATTTTTGTATTAATATTTGTTACATACATAAGAAAGCTCAAAGTCTTTCTCTCCTCACTTCTATTTTCATATAAATTTACTCACCCTTGAATACTACAAGTATCCAAGTATTTATAGAAGGAGAAGGAGAAAGAAGATAAAAAGGAGAAAACCACTATTTACAAAATATTTAAAAGTCAAATGTTGACTTTGGGGCAATTTTGTGGATGACAACATCTCATGGTGCAACATGGATGATGTCATCATTTGTTCCAACATACTTTTACAAAAATGGGATTTATCCGGGAGGAAGGAGCCTATTCATCATCATCCCTTGGCTTGAAAGGAGTGTCTTGATTCTACTCAAGAGAGGTAATCTGAAACTAAGCTCGATACTCCATGAACTTGCTGACCATCACCTGAAGTTGATCCTGACCGGGACCCTTGGTGTGATCCCGATGACTTCGCAAGTTTCTCATTCATCTCTGAGTATTTTAGGGAGTTTGAAATATTCGATTCCTTCCCCCATCGGGTATCCAATGAAATCGCAACAAGCTAGAAGGTTGTTAATAGATTCTACATCAAAAGTGGCCTCTGACGATAAACCCTGTGACGTGATTCCCTTGAAAATCTGAATAGTATCATCTACCTTCCTCAAGGCATACACTACACCGATCAACCCTGGAGACATTCTTAAGACAATCTCTATTTGATGCATGGAATCTAAGGCTTCCTCCTTGATTTTGTATATCTTTTCTAAGTGAAACTCCATTTGGTCAACCCGATAGTCTAAAGCAGCAAGGACTTTGTTGGGTGCTCACGGGTGATCAAAGACGCTGAATTTCACCAAGTCATCGACTGGGCAGTCGAGCATCTTTTGGAATGTCTCGTGTTGTAACCTGGCATGGTCCAAATCTTTAGAGATAGGTCCTGTTATTTCCTGGAGTTCCTTGTTCACTTTATCTATATTTTGATAGAGCTCTGTGAACTTTGTAATCACTTCCTCACTATCTTTGAGGATCTGCTCTCTCCAAGCGAGACACTGTTGTACCTTGCTCACCAATCTTTGCAAACTCATTTATCTTCTCCTAACTAAGAACTTCAGGAGGGTCTGTGACAATCATAGGAGGAGCATTGCCCATCTTTAGCAGGGCTTGGAGAAGATGCTTGTTTTACTCTTTTAATATTCTCTTCTCTTCCTTTGCTTCTTGAAGCTTCTTTGAAATGGCATCCACTTTGCGGATAAGTCCTCTCCTTGCAAGCTCTCGATGATGTTGCCATTGTGACCTAAGTCACTATAAAATCCATAGAAATATATCTTCTTTCTTCTTTGTGAGATCAAGGTACGTGATCTCCATAGCCCTTTACCTAAAGCTCTTTGAGAGAAGCGGGTTATAGCCTTTTGCTTCTTAGGCCCTTTAGCTGGAATAACAGGAGAGAAGTCTTTAGGTGTGTAGTAGGACTTTCCTCTTGTCTTTGGCTTAGGTGTTCAAAGATCCACTCTTGACTTAGGGGTGTGGGACCGAAGACGAAGAGGAAAAGCGAGGGTGGAAAAAGGAGCAAGCTGTTGTGGACATGGGGAAATGTGTCAAGACACTTGGTGGCGGCATTGAGAAAGAAGAAAACACTCCAATGCTCACGGGGTTAGAAGTCACCGCAAGAGAGGGAACTGTCGGGGTGGAAGGGATCTATGAGATGAGGGAAGAAATGTTGGGGGACAGATCCGTGAGGGAAGAGAAGATGGAGGAAGAGGGAGGGAGAACGGTAGAAGATGGGGAGAAGACATAACCAAAGGAGTAGCTAGTTGAGCAACATGTGTGGAGGAAGGAGGATCAGCCAGAGGGAAGCGGTTGATACTTTGTCGGTTGTAGATGTGACAACATCCTCATTGGATTTTTCCGTTGGAGCACTTTGGTTGCTTCTTCTCTTCTTGGGGACACTAAATCCACAACTTGTTCCTCGGTGGTGGAAGGAGGGCTCTCAAGAAATTCTTTCCGACCGAGTTCTTGCCTCTCCTTCTATATCTTTTCCTTTGCCTTTAGGGAAGTGTTTTGCCTAATGGGTGCATCACGCAAGGGAGACGTGGTAAAGTCTACCCCAAGGTAGATGATACCATTTTTCTTACACCAATGCTCGATGCGCTGAGTTCCCTTGACCCTTTCCTCTATAGTCTAAGGGGCTTTGTTTTATCAATTTTTTGCAAATGGCTAATTGTCCCCATATGTGTCTAGATAAACTGATCAACTTCTTGATTAGTTTCTTGGAAATCCTTTGAGATGATAGCTACACCATATTGAATGATCTCTGCCAGGGCCAGTCGGGAGTGATCCTTTCATCTGAGCTTAACTTCATGATATAGATCGATGTAGATATCTTTGATCTGAGGGATGTGAATTGGATTGATCTTTGCCCTTGGAAGGTAATCATGAGGATCAAAGGTTGGCCTTGCGGGAAATTATGCTTCAAATTGAGCAATTCAAGCTCTACAAACATCTCCTGGGCTTTACTCTGTGAAGTGTAGGTGTACCTTCCCACCGTGAGGGGGAATGGAGTTCCACCCTTCTTCCTTTTCAAACACTTCTCATGGTATGTGATGAGCTATCTAGACAGCTCCAACAAGATCAGTTTGGGTCCCGCATATCTTGGTAATTTGGTGGGCTCTCCCAAGAAGTTAGTGACTCTGAGATAAGTGAAAGTAGGGAATTGTGTGAATAATGCTCCCCACTTCTCTGTGGTGGTGACCACGCTTTTGGTCATCTAATTGTAAGTCATGTTGGGCCTCAAGAGGTAGATGACGCCATAGAAGAAGACATCGTTGATTTTACTGAATTGGGCTATGTTGTTCTCCAGTCTTAACTCTGGATAGTACTTGTATATTTTGACCTGGGGCCATACCCCATACCAATTCAATGTTGGGTAGTCCCTCTCTGAGGTAGCAACATATACTACATAGGAGTTCATATAGAACCTCCCAGTTGTTGAAAGTTGTTGAAGCTGCTCTAAGATTGTGCTGCTGATAATCTCTCCCAGTCAAAATGTTGATTAGGAACATTTTTATTCATTGTTTCTAAATACCTGAGCATCCACTTGTGAAAGTAATGGGCATCGGGGAGCCCAAAAACCCTGCTCAAGAAGGTGATTGTTTCACTCAGCTCCTCTGAAAATTCAACGCAATGAATGACTTGTGGCCACTGCTTGTCACCTTCTTATTCTTGAGGTACACCTAATTTAGTAACTACATACATTTGTTTTCGTTTTTAGTCCATTTTTCATACTGAGTCCTCTGGCTCATTGCTACAAAATGTCAGGTTGTGAGGATACCCAACATGATCTCAAAATTTTGGGTCGTGAGGTTGATTATCTCCTTGCCCTTTTCATTTTCGACACATCTTGTGTCCTTATTGTAATAACTGACCTACCAACATCATAAATTCATTATTCATTACGCTCACTGGGAACCCTACAGCAAAGTGTAGACCACTGCCAACCAATTTATCCATCCATGGGCTGCCTATGACCTTCTTGGTTCTAGCCTAGAAGTCCTCCATGTCAATTTTCTCAAGTTCTAAATCTCTGATATCAAGATCACACTCTGCAAGAGATTCAGGAATCCTGACCCTTTGGTATTTATATTTCATTTCTTGCTCTGTTAGCTTGGATTTACCCTTGGACTTAGTTGGCTTCTTACTCAATGAAGACATGTGTGGATTTGAGTTCAGTTGTTGATCTGCAAGAAGAATCAAGGAAGTCCATCGCAAAAGAGCCATATTAGTCGTTAAGTCATCCATCAAAGCTTACAAAATGAAAAGTTAGCAATTTATGATCCTCTTGCACAAGGCGTAACTTTCTTGTAGGTTGCGGTAGGACTTAGAAAAGTAAGGCGCACTTTGGGAAAGTGTTGCATGGGAAAAAATAGCACCAGAAGGGGCATGGGGCACAGAAAGGCTACACACAACATTCAGATTTTGGTGTCAAGGGATATGCTCTTGTCTTTGTTAGAATTCTTAGTGGGGCACAGATATGGTTGGTGTAACAGAGTATTATAGTGTGCCAAGGTGCAGATGTAAAAGATGTAACATCAAGGTGAGGCGCGCCAAGAGGTTAAGCTTTGCGTGGTGTGGGAAGGGTTTGCATAGCATGAAGTGTTGTTCTTCTGTGTGTGCTTGCACTTACGCTCTAGGAATTTTACAATTTTTACAAGGCACGGGAAAGGCTTATGTTTTATGAGTTCACAGTGTGCCTTGGCGTAACTTTTTTGATACAGCATGACTGAATGGCATGCCAAAGGGGCGTGACTGTGTTTAGCGCAACAAGCATGAAAATTGCGTCGTGGAAAACAACACACCGATTCTCTTAATTTTGTCTTTCTTTACTCTCTCAGCTCAGATTTTGATAGCAAGGGGTTAACCTTGGCAAAGCAAGGGACAAAGGAGAAAAGGGGCAGGGGTCCATTATGAGGTAGAGCCTTCCAGATTTATAGATCTAGAAGGAGAGTGAAAAATGGCTTGCAGGTGGGTTTGACAAAATGGGTTGGGATTGTGTTATCTTCTTAGGTTCATTGTTTATTATCAATCCTAATCACCTAAACCAACATAAAAACCACAAAAATCCACAAGAAGGGCAAGGGCCACTTACCAGGAATATATAATGATAAAGGAGATGATGTGGGGTCCACGAACGTGATAAATGGCAACACACGGGGCTGACAGGAACACTGACAAGCACAGAGGAATAAATTTTCACGTTTTTCAATTGTGAAAATGACAGGTCAGACACGCCTATATATAGCAAAGGTGCAATAAATGTGCCACCAACTTTTCCTATGGCGCACTTAAGTGGATGTCGACATGAAGGGATTTGCACCATGGCATAGCTTTGAGAGTGTCAACACTACATTTTTAGCGCCCACAACGCACTTTAGAGAGTGATAACAAGATGGCACTTGCGCCTTGGCACACCTTTGAGAGGTGCAACATTTGAGATGTTAACACTCCCTAGAATGTGCCAAAGGAATAGAGGGGTGCAGTTTTGGTTGATGTAACGCAAATGAAAACCTGCCCAACCCAAAAAGGTTGAAAATGACCAAGTCCTAAAAACTAGATTTTCCGGAAAGGGATTTTATGTCATTCTGAACATTAAGGGACCTCAACGGGGACCAAAATGGAAATTTTGGTATGGTTACCTGCAAAATTGCCCTTGTCAATTTTATAGGATAACATGCCTTCCACATTTCCTAGGACTAAAAAGGAACAAAGTTGATAATTGAAAATTCAAGATGGGGTAGAGTCAGCGGAGGGTGCCACGTGCCTTAATGATGCAAATTCAAAAGGGGCGGCCCAAGGGCCAGTCTCAAGTAAGCGTGGAACTTCTATGTGTTCTAGGCCGAAAAGGGGGATAGAGCTAGCCGATTAAATTGACTAAGTATGGAAGAGATGGAAGAGGCCTCCATGTGTCATCTCCGTGCAAATTCAAAAGGTAAAATCTGGAAGCAAGTCCCAAATATGTGTTGAGCCCCGCGTGTCCCAAGTTAGATGTATGGCCTGCCAAACAAAAGGACTTAGCGAAACACAAAGAAACGAGCAAAGCCATGGAAAGAGCCACATGTCTCTTCAGCATAACTTCAAAAGAAAAATACAAATACGTTCCCCAAATGCCCACCAACTCTACACGTGGCCATTTTTAGGTCGGAGCGAGACCGGTGGACACTCGGGGTGGAATTTTTGCCAAAGGGGAAAAAGTGGGTTTGCAGGGCCATAGAGGAAATTTTTCCATAGTGAATTTTGGGCTTGCAAGGCTATGGGAGATTTTGAGATTTGGGCATTTTTCACATAAGGTGAAAATTGAATTTTGAGCCCATGCAAACCTATTTTGCAAAACTTGTTTTTCTATCATTTTTGTACGAATTCGATTCAAATGTTTAAATGGGCATATCTTTCGATCCAAAGGTTCTGAAATCTAAAAACTTTAGTACCATTGGAGAGGTCTCAACCTCCTCTATGCCATGGAAACCTAAAGCTTTGATTTTGACAAGGTTAGGTGGGTGAAAATTTTAAAACGTTGTCATGCCATTAATATATGATCTGATTGCTCCAATAACCGAGATCATATTTTTATCGATCTATCATTCTTCCTTCTTCAACATGCCAAACAGGCAATCTAGGTAGACTTGACAAATTATGGGAGGATTTGCAAGGGCATTGATGGCTGGTAGCTGATATTCCAAATCAGGGTTTCCACCTCTTTTCTTCTCCTCTCTTCACTACATCTATAAAGGTAAGAGCTTGGCTCATTGTAAAGCATTGGACATTTTGGTTTCACGACCTCCCTTCTTCTCTAGTCTAAAGACAAATTTGTGGATTTCGAACCTCCCTTTGAGATTATAATGTAATTTTATTTCCTCTTGGCAATTTTAATGCTCTGTATCAATTTGTGAAGCAATAATACATGTTTGTGGCTGATTTCAATCCTCTCTTGTGTTCATTGATTTTATTTGATCTTTCATTGCGATATTGGTTATCTGTGCATGGTAGTTATATTACATTTTAATGTTATGTGTTTGATAGCAAAGCAATTTTTTTGAATTCCTTCAGTGCATCATCTCTGTTAGTTTAGGTTTAATTTCTTGCATCTTCTTAACCCTGTCTCCTTGGCAAGTTAGAATAGCTTTTACAATAGATCCTTTGTAAATCTTATGTGTGCACCTAAACAGAGGAATATGAACTAGCCTTCATCCGGAGAGCTCTCTCGATTTCAAAGTCCCATGCTTTGAGAGATGCTCCATGTTATGCAATCACACTAAAGATCTTAACTCATCATGTTACTGACTTCGGGGATGCTTTGATTCTGCACTAACAGTTTTGGCACACCCAATGGGACCAAGAGGTCTTCATTTTATTACAGCAAGATTGATGTGCACTTGTTGTAAATTTTCCGATCGTAAGGAGCTTTGAAATTGAACATATGGTGACTCCAAAAGAGGTAAAGGCCATTGGTTTCATCAACCTAGGCTCGGTAGATTCATGAGAAGGATTCAGACTAGATCAAGAACTAGAGAAGAAGGATTGTTTATCTATTTTTACTTGTCCTAAGACCGAGGGAGAAGGGGATAAAATCTCAAAGGCCCCCATCTCCACCAAATAGAACCTTTCAACACCTCCCATTGGTAGGCCTTCCATCCAATCAATAAGGGTTTTTAGGCCAATCATAATGGCACATCTGCCACCCATCCCTTATGTCAACTTCACTGGAATCACCCCACTTGCTCTCAATACACAAAACCCAATCCCAGTTACAGCATTAAAGAGCATTCCATATTTTACTAGAGAGAACCAGACTACTCCCAGTGACCACATTCAAGACATTACAAATGTCTGTGTAATTTATGAAATCACTGATAAGGACATTGCAGTCAAATTGTTAGCCTCTTAATTCAAGGGGAAATTGTTGTAATGGTTTAGAATTCTAAAAACATACTCTATTGAATTGGTACCATCGTGTAGAGCTCTTCACAACAAATTTTGAGAGAAGGGGGATAATATATCCTTGTTGGAACATTTGACAACCATCAAGAGGGCTCTTAATGAGTAGTTGACAGATTTCAACTTCATATTTCATAGGACATGGGATAGGATTATGGTTTCCATAAGACCAGAGATGAAGGTGCTTTTCTATACTTCCTTAAAGCTTTGAATTCTGATATTTCCTTAATGATTCAATCCATGGGAAGTGTAACCTTACCTCCAATCTATAACATTTCCATTAGAGCTAAAAATTATTTAATTCAAAGTTGGTAAAATTGCACCTAGGCCACCTATTCCTCTATATCCCGAACTAGGAGCCCCAAACACTAGTCAAACACCCACATTAGCTGCCATACCTACTCTAAGGAATCAAAGTTTAGCTGAAGCTTCCATCTCATCCTCTAGAACTTAAAAGAGCTAGAGGAGGTTATGAAATAACTACGAACCTAGGGAATGAGCTAGTGACTATCAAAAGGCAGCAAGCTCAGAGTTCTAGGACGTATCAACCTCAAACTCAATATCAGGCTAAACTCCCATATCAGCAAAATAGAAAACCAACTCAGGCTACAAATAAAAACCAAAACCAAAGACAACCTCAAGATTCTAAGCCTTTCTAACCATATGATCCAAACATAGCTTCAACATCGAGGTCTTTGGTTCTAACACAAAACAACATGACTCAAGAATATGATTGGTGTTTCCCATGCAATCAGCCCCATAACTAGTCCATGTGTTTCAATGGTGCACTAAACCAGGAATTGATGGTACAAACCATCAAGTATTTCCTAAGAGCCCAATCAAGAGGAAAATCAGCAGCAAGAAACCCGAAAGAGCCACCTCGAAGTAAACCCATGCTTTTCAATTGGCGGTGAAGATTTATGTGGTATGAATCACGCATCTCCTCGGTCTGGTAGAAAATACATGGTCCAAGAAGAGGAATATTGGAGAGGGAAATACACTAATTTAAATTGTCCACAACCCTTCATTTACCCGCAAATTACAACTCCCAATGTGCAAAGTCATCCCAAGCCAACTTCCAGACCCACTTAAGCACCGGTTGTAACGACCCATGTGCAAGAGAAGAATGTGCAAGGAAAGGGGAAGAAAAAATATAGATCATTCCCATTTAACATCATTGAACATATGAATAAAATAAATGTAAACATCTCAATGTGGGATTCATTGGCTATCCTAGGATAGAGAGACTTGTTGTAGACTGCTATGGAAAATTGGTCAACCTCAAATCAACACCCAAACCAGCGAAGAGAAAGTGCTTTCCAACATGGCTTAGCCTAAAGGAGACCATGGAAGAAAACAAGGTGAGAATCTAAAGCCCCATCCATTCTATGTTTCATTGATAATTGGGGGAAAATGGGTACATAATTGCATGAATGATTCAGGAGTGACTAGCTCAGTCATGCCGAAGCAAATAGTCGATTAGTTGGGTCTTCAATACGAAGTCATCTCCAAGGGAATAGTGGAATTGGGTGGGAAAGCAGAACAACCATTGGATTCATCAAATATTTTACCCTCACATTTCATGCATGCTCAATGTGACCATAATGCAAAACATATCAATCATAGACTTTCCACCACATTTTGCATTGTGTTTTTCAAGGACTTCACCGCTAAAATTAGAGGTTATTTGTCTGCTAATTGGTCGCACATGATTTTTAGAATAAGGTATGGAGCTAAGGCTATGATCAGATCTGAGCCCATTGTGGATTTCCATATTGAGCCTCATGTACCTAGCCTAATCAATGTGAATTGTTCAACCTTTGATCAAGAAGACTTCCCAAGCACTTATGAGGCAGATACCAAGGTTGGGTGTTTTCCAAAATTGACCCTTGACGTGGGTGAAAAAAGGCATGCTTTTGACCCTTACAAGGAAATGGAGGAATCTGAGCTAGGCGTTTACTATTTACATAAGGAGAATCATCCTCTCCCTAATATCACTAAACCAGAACACAAGGATGCTAAAGAGGTATAGCGGTTATTCTTTGATGCCTCAAGAAGTAAACAAGGACCCGAGAGGAGGATCTATGCTTTTTTCACCTCAAGGTATGAGATGTTACTCAAAGCATTCCATTTCCAATTTGCTTTCTCGAACAACATAACAGATTATGAAGCCTTGATCCATTGACAACATTGGGCAAGAAAAAGAGGGATTAAAATATCGCAAGTATTTGGTGATCTTGAGTTGGTTGTAAATCAAGTATGAGGAAAGAATGCTGCTAAGAATGATTTGTTAAAAAACTAAAAGAACCATCATTGAATATTTCAAACCATTCGACATCAATTCCATCCCAAGGAAGAAGAACAAAGTAGTGAACAGTTGGCATCAATCAAGGGACATTTGATGTGGTAGAGAGTATCAAGAGTGAGAAATCCCAGCCCCATATTAAAGTGTTGTAAGACCAATTTTCCTAGATAACAACACAAGTTGGCAAGTCTTCGAGAATGATCAACAAATTATCAACTTTATATAAGAAGAATTTGAGTTCTCTGCTAGAAACCAAGACAAGTTGGAACAACATTATGATGACCAAGTTGTGTAGTTGAGAACAACAAATTACTGAAGGGTCTTGTAACTTTAGAGTCAATCTTCAACCGAAATGAGCAATTCTAGAAGGATAAAGAAAATATTTAGGTAAAGGGTTACGATTCAGAGCCCATTTCCATAGAAGAAGGAAAAATGTTACAAATTGGCAAGGTAAGTACCCAACAAGAAAAATATGAGTTCAGCCAAATTTGTTAAGAATTCCCAGATGTCTTTGCTTCGACTTACAAGGATTTAAGAGGTTTCAACCCAAAGTTGGCACAACACACTATCGAGCTAGATCTGGGGTCTAAGTCTTTCAAACGAAGCAAAGGCCGAGTAAACCCTCACATTGAACCTCTCATGAGAAAATATATGAACAAGTTAAGTGAGGCCATCATCATCTTCCCTATCAATAATTCAAGTTGGGTTGCAAACTTGGTGCATGTGAGGAAAAGAAATGGAGAAATTAGATTGTGTGTAGACTTTCATGATATGAGCAGTATCACTTAAGGATCATTATCCACTTCCATCAATGGAATAGATCTTACAGGTTGTAGCTGGATTTGAGTGGTTTTCATTACTAGATGGATACTCGGGATATAATTAGATAATGATGAAAGAATAAGATCAGTTCTAGACAACCTTCACCACCAAATGGGGTACATTTGCCTATAAGAAGATGCCATTTGGATGTAAAATGTTGAAGCAACATTTGGTGACCTATGGATATGGAGTTCAAAGGCTTGATAAACAAGAAGGTTCTGGTGTATCTATATGATATCATCGTCTTCTCAAATAATGTTGCAGAGACCATCTCTTCCACCTCGGGAAGGTATTCTAGAGGTGTAAAAGATTGAGTGTCATTAAATCCAAAGAAATGTGTATTCTTGGCACATAAGGGAAATTTTTGGGCCACATTGTCTCAAGATAAGGGTTAACAATTGACCATGAAAGGGTTGAATCCATCCAAATACTTCCATTTCCACAACACAAGAATTTTCTTAAAATCTTCTTGGGGAGAATAAACTTTGTCCGCAGGTTTTGTGCTTGATTTTGCACTCTTGTGAAGCCTTTAACAATTATGTTGAAGAAGAATCTTGGATTTAAATGGATAGCATAAGGTAAAAAGAGTTTTGAGGCCATCAAGTTTTCAATACAAAGGCCCCAACTCTTATTAGCCCGGGCTTCTCAAAGGACTTCATGTTGTATGCTTTTGGAGGGTCAAACACAATCTCAAAGCTATCTTGGTTTAGCCTAACAAGGAAGGTTCAAAACATCCCATTGCCTTCTTCAATCAGATATTGGTGGATTACAAAGTAAATTATTCTTTCATTAAAAAGAAGGTCCTTCTTTTCATTAGGATTTTGAACAAGTTTAGACACTTGGTCTCAAATAACAAGATTCAATTGGTAGTGTCTCATGTTGGTGTCAAAGATTTTATCCTAAAAAGGACTTGAATGAGAAGAAAGTAGGTTGGATCACTCATGTAATGGAGTATGATATTGAAATAAAAGTGAACAAACTAGTCCATGGTAAGGGTCTATGTGATCACTTCCAAGAAACAATCGAGTCGAGTGGATGAAGAGGAGGTTTTCCTATTCCTACAAAATGATCAAGAGCAGCCAACTAATGATGCACCTATTCCATGTTGGACTCAAGCCTTGGTGCATTATCTCCAAATAGGTTTGTGCCCTCTAGAATGGAATAAAGCAAAGAGGAGATACTTTAGGTTACAATCCATCCCATATGTGCTTATTGGTGGTGTCTTGTTCAAGAAGGACATCAATAGTGTTCTATTAAGATGCATTGGGATAGGTCAAATTAAGAGGGTGTTGCATGAGTTCCATGATGGAGAATCAGGATGCCACTTTTCTCCTCGAGTAACAACTCTCAAAATCATGAAAGATGGATATTATTAGCCTACGGTGTTTAGGGATTGCTACTCATGGATCAAGAAGTGCACAAAGTGTGCATTATTCACAAGGAAGGAAACATTAGCAACCCTACCCCTTCTTCCAATTTCAATGGATCAGTCATTCATGCGGTGGGGATTAGACTTCATAGGAGTGTTTAACACAAACTCAAGCCACAACAACAAGTGGATACTTACATCAATAGACTATTTCACCAAGTGGATTGAAGCAGTGGCACTTAAGGAGGTAAATGAATCTAACATCTTGGATTTCTACGAAGGGATAGTCACTAGTTTTGGATCCCCTACCCCTATCATATTAGATAATACATTGGCATTCCTTGGTACAAGGATCACTGAATGGGATTTCAAGAATGGTGTATACCTCAGCACTTCATCAAACAATTACCCTCAAGGTAATGGCCAAGTAAAGTCCACAAATAGGAACCAACTAAGGATTATCAGAAAGACTCTTGATGAAAATCAGAGAACTTGGCACACAAATCTTAAATCAAGTCTATAGGCTGATAGGATCACATCCAAAAGGTCTACAAGCAGCTCCTGTACAAGATTGTATACAGAAAATAGGTAGTATTTCCCATATCATTAGACCTTCCCACTTTGGTGCTCATGAAACAACCTGGAACTAGCCGAGTTTGAACCTATCGAAATCAAGTATGCAGAGCTGTTGGAAGTAGGAGAGGCAAGAGAACATGCAATGTAGATCATGGAGAAAGATAAAACATTGATCAAGAAGAGATTTGATAATAAATTAAGAACAATGACCTTTCAAGAGGGGGACTCAGTTCTAAAGCTGGGATGCAGATTGGGAAAGCTAGGAATCCATTCCAAGTTTGATGCCATTTGGAGTGGCCCCTACATGATCACAAGATGTAAAAGTTGTAATGCCTTCTGGTTGGCTAAGTTGGATGGTGAAGAATTGTAAATTCCAGTCAGTGGGATCTACCTCAAAAACTTCTACTAAAAGGAAAATTTCTCACCCTTGTAAATATTAGCCTAGGTTTTTCAATTTCTCCAAGTGTGTATGCACATTGTCTTGTTATAGTTTAGGTTTCAATTTCCCTAAGTGCTAGTGCACATGCTCTATTGCTTATGGTATATGCTTATATACAGTTCATCTCACTCATGGAAAAAACTTGTGGCCACAAGAAACTAAATTTCTGAGTATCCCTATTGGAGTAGGTCGAGATGTTCTCATGGCATTCTAACTAAGACCAGGTTGTAGAAAATCAAATAAGGGAGAAGTTTCCAGGTTTTAGATGACTCTCTACTCTCAAAAATCTTGAATCCAAGATTTTTGTAAAAAAAGAGAGCGTGCGGTGGAAGGTAGTTCTAGCGGTTTCAAAATCACCAAATAGACTCCATGCCTAATTGATACTCCCAAAGTGCTCTTGGTCTCTTCATCTAGTAGGAAAATGTCCGCTTGAGTTGCCAAATTGTTATCTCAATTTTACCCCGAGAAAAATTGACAAAACACCACCCTACATATAAGGAAATCTAAGGGTTGGTTCGTAAATGCGAGCCCACATTTCAAATCCAACAGTCAAGTTATAGATGGACTCAAAAATGGAGAAACTAGAGGCTCAAAGGAGGAAAACAAGAAAAATTTCAAAGTTTTCAGACTTAGCCACATACAAGTAGACTTGGGGCCAAAAAGTAGACTCGCAGAAGGTGCCACACGTCATCTTGGCACAATTCCAAAAGGGCGCATCATAGTGGAGTACTTGAACATGCGCGGAGCTTCCACGTGTCCCAGGTCTGAAAAGGGATAGATTCAGCCATTGAAAAGTCCAAATGAGTGGAAATAACCACGTGTTAGCTTGGCACAATTTCAAAAGAGAGAACCCAAGGCGAGAGACTCAAACTAGCACTAGTTCTCAACGTGGTCGTGGTCCGATAGAAGTCAAATGACATTGGGCTCAAATCGATTAAGTATAAATAAGCGACGAAGTCTCCACGTATCTCATCAAAGACAAATTCAAAGGTGTGACCCAAAGCGGAGACTCAAATAAGCGTGACACTTCCACATGTCTATGGTTTGATAAAGACATCGGATTGAATCAACTAAGTATCGTAGACTCCCGAGAATTCACCATGCGTCATCTTGGCAAATCTTCAAAGGTAAATCAAAAAGTGGGTATCCCAAACTAGCACTGGCCTTCCATGTGTCCTAGGCACAGAAAACGAATAGAGTCGAAAGTTGAAAATTCAAAATGGGGGAGATTTAGTGGAGGGTGTCATGTGCCTCAATGGCACAAATTCAAAAGGGGGCGGCCCAAGGCCTAGTCTCAAGTGAGCGTGGAACTTCCACATGTCTCGGGATTGAAAAGGGGGACAGAGTTAGAAGCTTAAATCGACTAAGTATGGAAGGGATGGAGGAGGCCTCCATGTTTCATCTCCACAAAAATTCAAAAGGTAAAATCTAGAAGCGGATCCCAAATATGCGCGAGACCCCGCGTGTCCCAGGCGAGATGTATGGGTCCTCCAAACAAAAGTACTTAGCCAAATCAAAAAGAAACAAAGAAAAGTCACAAAAGGAGCCATGTGTCTCTTCAGAAAAACTTTAAAATCAAAATCCAAATACGGTCCCCAAATGCGCACCAAGCACAACACGTGGCCATGTTTTAGGTCGAGCGAGGACCGGTGGACACTGGGAGGACTTTTCGCCAAAAGAGAAAAAGTGGGTTTGTGGGGCTGTGGAGGAAATTTTTCCAAAGTTAATTTTGGGCTTGTAGGACTGTGAGAGATTTTGAGATTTGGGCATTTTCTAGAATAGCGAGTTTCCACAAAAGTAAACTTTCTAAAAAAGTAAATAATCATCAATTGAGGTAATATAAGTGTGTTAGGATATTCAAAACATATAAT
Organism: Taxus wallichiana var. yunnanensis; assembly: GCA_018340775.1. Lineage (NCBI taxonomy): Eukaryota > Viridiplantae > Streptophyta > Pinopsida > Cupressales > Taxaceae > Taxus > Taxus wallichiana. Next base: position 206,671,620 of record CM031240.1, read on the forward strand.
TTAAGAAAAAATTAAAAATTTCCCAAAATAGTAGCTTTTGGTCCCACCTATTAAAAATAGAAAGTTTACATTTTAATGCATAAAGTTAATAGTTTCTCCATTTTCACTCATATCAATATTATTTTCATCCTTTCATGGTTTTAAATTTGTATTAAATATCAAAAATAAAATTATCCCTCCACAAGGATCCCAAAGAATCATTAAGAGCACATTTGTATCAAGGAAAATGACAAAGCATATCGAGGCAAGTCAAGTGAAAATTATGAACATCATGAATCTAGAAAATATTTCGATAAAATTAAAGATTCATGTGAAATGAGAGTTTGAAAAGAGTCAATTGAAATTAGAAACTCATTAAGCAAGTTTAGAAACATCATGCCTTGAATCCATTTGTCATAAGTTCGATAAGTAAATCAAGTTGATGTAGTCAAGTCATCTAAGTACTCAAGCCATCATATGTGAAGAATTAAGAGTTCATCCTTTTCCATGAGAAACATATGAACATGAAGGTACGCATGATTTTCCAAATTTGATACCATCTAGGAAGTGATTTAAAGTGAATAAAGATAGATACATGATCTTTATGTGGGACACCTTGTATTTAATAATGAGAAACCCTCAGGATTCATTTGATGACATTTTTGTAACATTTTTATTAAACACTCAATTAAACTCCTGGTATTGAGGTCAATCCTTAAAGGATTAAACATTGCATGTGACAAATAAGAACCATTGAACACGAACCTTCCAAAATGAAGATAATGAAAAGAGAGCACACAATGGTTTCATATTCCAGGATGATTCATAATAAGTTAAGGCTCATTGTAGATCCCAGAGAGCCTCATGAGTCAAAAAGAGTGATCCTTCACGGTCTCCTTCTCTTCAAGATCATATAAGTATTTATTTATCGGTGGAAAAAATCTTCCCATGATAAACATGTGAACAAGAGGTGTATAAATGGATTTTGTCTCTAGGAAAGGGAAATAAGTTAATGATCTTCATTCATAAAATTTTATGTTTAATAATGGCCAATCATATCCATTTAATTTCATTTCATCTGAATGGTAGTGTTCTTAAATACTCACCTAGTGAATTGTAGTGTGATTATGTCTCAATAATGAAATACATTTGTATCATCTCATTCTATTCCAACAAGTAGCCAATCCTCATTAATTTTAATCGGGGAAATCATGTCACCTATATAATGAAATCATATTTCAGTAAGTGAGGAATAAACATAAAGAGGTTTGGGAATCATGGAGTTTTCACTCATTATCATTGGAGTCATTTTTGCAAGTGTATAGGAAAAATTGTGTTAGCATATAAATATGAAATGACTATGGAACTAATTCAACAAAAAATATAACACAATGGTTCATGACCTCTAATTGAGCAAAGATAAAAGGGGAGAAAGTGATATACATGTACTTACCTACAAGTGAAATCATCCTCCTTTGATGATTTTTATTTTCTTCTTTATTTTATGGTTGGATGGTATGAGAATGCTTCAAATGTGTGGACCAATTTTTGAAGCACCTTTGCTTGATAAAATAATGTTTTTGGCTTGATGGAATGCTATGAAGAATCCTTGCTAGATAATTTGGCGGCATAAACTTACAATTGTTCTAAGGTTCTTTCCATGGAGGGTGGCACCTCTATTTATAGCTAGAGGAGGTAAAAATCAATGGTTTTGATCTTGACATGTTGCATAATATAAATAGTTGAGGATGCATGAGAGTGGAGAATTTTCTAGATGTGGAGAATTCTAGATTTCATGAGAACTCTCAATTGAGTTTAAAATTCAATGGAATAATGCTCATTCATTTGAATATTTGAAAATGTGAGTGAAGAATAGAGAATCTTCTAGAAATAGAAGCCTCTAGATTAGAAGGGGAATTTAGCTTCTGATTAGGTGAGATTAATTATGTTTAAGGGAGTGATTAGATGGATAATGTAGGCATAGAATAGGTGTAGGGTAGCTGGTAGGTGAGTGAGTATTTTTAATTGGTAGGAAATAGTTAATAAGGATTAGTTAGTATGGTAAATAAAATATTAATGAAGTATTAATATTTATAAGGATGTAATGGGATTATGGAATGGTGAAAGGAAATAATTGAAGTAGGATTACATATAATTATTAATTAATTTTATAATTAATGATTATATGGTTGATAATGGGTATGAGTTATTATATATTATAACTGAACCACTAGAATTAAATGCTAATAACGATAAAAAAATTCATTTGGATTGTTGCGCTCGCTTTATGTAAGGGTCATGTCAATTCCGTTTATCGGGAGATGTGAATTCATTTGGGTATTCTTATGAACTTCTTGAGTGTTAGAAATTTGGTTTCATGTGAATAATGTTGGTTAAAGGGTTCCTAGCTCATGGTTTTGGTCGTGTGATGGTGTTGGCCCGTCTTTATGATTATTTACTAATGCACTGACTTTTAGTTTTGTGGATGTAACTCACGGAAACACAACAACAAACAAAACACAAGAATACCATAGACTATGATAAGAAGGAATGATGATAAATCTGAAATATAAGTGTAAATTATAATATCAACATGAAATTGTTACAATCTCACCCATGAGGTACTTCAAGTGTTCTTGACTTCACTTGCCTTCCAACCATAACTATGGGAGAAACTTCAAAATTTTACCTCTTAATGGCTTCTTTAACACACCTTCAAAATGATGGCTTCCTTTACACACTTACTCACACAATATTTCTCACTACTTCCTTCTATGCTAAATGAGTGGGTGGCCTCTCTATTTATAGAACTTCAAGCTTATCCATCTTATCTCTAAGATAAGATAAGAAGTATACTATGACGAATCATATTCCATACCTTAACAATTATACGTACATTTAAGCTTATATTTTAAGATAAGATAAACCTTATCATTTCACATCGGTGATGAGTGTATTGTTTGGATCATTTATATCATTTCTTCGGACCAAAAATACTCTTTGTGATATGACTTATTAGTATATGGGGATGTTTTATGCGAGTCATGTCTTAGTAGGTTGATGTATTTTCCTTGCTATTGTTTATGAAACCATTTATCCCATGAAATTCCTACTAATTACCTTTATGAGATCAAATGTGATGATGTGTGTAGGGAATAATGGAAGATTCTTGGTGGATAAAACTGAGTTCAAAGCATGCGGTTGAAGACATTTCCATCGAATTGACCTATTAACTTGGGCTTGACTCTAACGGCCCGTAGGAATCTATGGGTTTTTAATTGATATTTGATGGAAAGTGTTTTATGCCACACGATATGGCGGATCTTATAAGCGACATTATCTATATGAAGACTTTTCTTGAGCTGGAGACCACTTTTTGATTATCGAATAAGATTATCTGCATACTATTCTAGATTTTTTTTTTTATATGTTATGAACTCATTTGGAAGTTAATGAAATCTACGGCATTTTGAGAATCAAAAGTTGTTGATCACTCTATCCCAAGGAAGAGCAAGGGCCCACTCAACCAAGGAGATACGAGGTTACTTTGAGTTTTACATGCATACAGTCCTTCGATTAGTTTTACTACAGTTGTCATTTGATGAGTTTTACATGCATGCTTTGATTAACTATCTCTGCTTTCTCCATTATTACTTTCACTTAGAGTAGATGCTTTTGTTATGCAAATATAGTTCATGAATAGTCTTGCTTTTTGCTAAAAATTCCAGTTATTCAGTTATGGTTTAATTTGTTAAGAATAAGTGTGTGTGTATTTTTATTCTACAGTCAAAGATTAGTTGCTAAAATTCCTTTCATTACACATAGTTGAATTCCATAGATTTTAACTACACTTCCCTAGAATAGTCATTAAAACTAAGCAACCCCCCAACAAACTCAATGTATAACTAGTTCTCCTAGACTCCGTTACATATTGCCTAGGACACAACCCTAGTTTAGAATGACACTAACAAAGATTATGTCAGTTAAATGATTGGAAGAATAAAACGACCCATCATTTTTGGCGCCATTTACGGGAAACATAACCATAAGCTCCACTATTTTATTCCATATATTATGGGTCTTAATGGAGTTCACATAGGAAACCAGTAGTTCTCTCAAAACTTTATTTAAACCAACCAACGTGGATGCATAGGTCACGAGATAACCAAGGGAGATTTATAGCACGCAATATTCAACAAATCTCTTTATATACTTCACAAGAGATAAACACCGAGAGTGATCTGATTCAATTCAATGCCTAGAACCTTTTACGAGCATTCGTATCCTCTTCACATCATTCTGCAATGGGGATCTTGGGAATTTGAAGAAAAATTTTAGGATGAACATTTACATACCCCATTGTCCTCAATGCGGATGAGGATGCACCCATGAAAAACATCTCACCATCCATCCTCCCCCTTTTCAAGGAATGACCAAAGAAGACAACGATCGGTTTACTGTTTGAATTTAAAATCTGTGCCAAACATATGATTACCGAACTAACAATCAAAAAATCAAAATATTTCCCTCCACTCTCAAAGATTCTACTATGATATGGTTTATGGGGTTACCATATAACTTCATTAATTCCTGAGAAGCCATGGAAACAACCTTCCTGGATAAATACCAAGACTATTGTAGAGGAAGGGATAGGAAGGAGGAGTTCTTCCAAATATGGAAAAAGGAAGATGAGAATCTAGAGGATTATCTAGATAGATTCCTCTTTCTCCATAAACGCAGTGGGTATGAGTTACATGTAGACACCACTAAAATAGTCTTTCTAAAAGGATTGGATGAGGAAACCAAGGATTCTCTCCATCTCATGGGATGTGGAGATGTGCATAAGCTTACCATGGAACAAATTACTGAGCTATGTAGAAGATATTCTAGAACACGTGGAGGAATAAGAAGGAAACAAACATCCAAGTCTTTGGGTACCTCTGAACTTCTAAAAGAAATGGCCAACATGAAAACAGACATTCTGCTACAATTAACATCCACCATAGATGGACTCAAGGCAAAATCCACCCCTGCTAAATAACCATTGGACATGTATTGCCCTAAATGTCAAAAGAAACACCCCTTGAGAGAATGTCCTTTGGATGTCACAGATGTGTGCTTAATCTGCGAAGTTATTGACCATGACACTAAACATTGCACACTTCTACCACAATTGAAGGGAGGTTTGAATGCCATCTCTCAAATAAGTGATGAATTAAATTTTTCCAAAGACCAAACAATCAGGGTGGGTTCCCATCTAGACCAACTCATAATCCCTAGAGAATGCCATGGCCAAATCAGGCCTCTCAGTCTTCTTGGGGACAACCTGAGTGGGAAAACTCAAACTGGATGACTTATCCATATCCACCACCTTAGAAAAATCCCTACACTTAGCCAGGTTGGGCTCCACTACCCGTAGCCAATCCTTGGCACAATCAGTAGTGGGGTCCTCAACAAAATTTTAGCCAAAATCAGTCCTGGGCACCACCACAAAATAGTAATCAACAACGTAGGTTCCAGCAGCCACAGCAAGCTTTAATGCCTCCACCTCAAGCCTACCAAAATCAAGGACAAGCAACACAAACACAACTTGGCTCAGCCGGTAGCCAATCCTAAAAATCAACAGACAGCTTTGATTGATGACATAGATGCAAGTAACACCATGTAGGTTAACACTATTGGTAATTTACGATTATGATCTAGAAAAATATTGAACCCTCCTGTTGTTATCACAAAACTTCCTGATGATGCCAATAAGGAAGAAAAACTTGAGGGTAAGACTTGTTCTTCACCAATGCCAGATAACTAGGATGATCAAGTACCCAAACCAACTATAGCCCCTTTTCTTGAGCGATTACAGGACACTCGGATTACGAGATGAAACAAAACCGAGTTCGGGGGTGAGAAAAGTACATATTGAGGTTCCCTGCTTTCGAGCAACAAGGGACATCCCTGAACTAAACCAAACCATTAGAAATGAATGTATAAAGACACCAGGAAGAAAAAAGAAATACCCAAAGACTGTTAGAGTCGAAGGGAATTTGGCTGATTTAGTTGTTGGCACCCTCATCTCACCAAAATATGGGGATCTTGGGAGCCCTGTCATTACTATTTGTATAAACAACTAGTCAATATCTAATGTTTTGGTGGATCTTGGTGCTGCTATTAATGTTATCACAATAGAAATGTTTAACCTACTATCCTTGACAGGACTTCAACTAACCAACATTGTTATGTAGTTAGCAGATCAATCCATTGTTGTACCTGATGGTGTGGTTGAAGATATAATGGTCATTGTTGAATCATGGGAGTACCCAGTTGATTTCATGGTTTTGCAGCCTAAAGCTTGGAAGTTGGGATATCCAGTCATCTTGGGAAGACCTTGGCTAGCTACGATTGCTGCTTACATTGACTGTAGGTTAGGCAACATGAAAATTCTAAATGGTTAGAAATCCAAACACATTTCATTATATCCTCTTGCTTGACCTTATATGAACAATTGTGACCAGGTATGGGTGGAATCTTTGGATGCTAACTCTTTGAATTCTTATTTTTGGACACTATTGCGGTAGACAATATATATGCGCAAGGCTGCAGAGTCTTATGTCTTTGAATGATTCTAAGGACTCTGCAACTACGGAAATCAGCACACCTACTACGGAATTCGGAATATCAGCATTAGACATTACCTTTGTTGAGTCTGGTAGGAAACTCTATGCTTATAATTCTGAACATTTAGTTCCTGATTTCTATTTTCCTTTAACTAAGGTTCTTTTTTTTTTTTTATAACATATCCATCTCACATGCTTGACCCCATGTTTGCCCATTGAATTCTTTTATCACTAGTACAGAGCTTGCTCTTGCGAATGATACTAAGTAGGTGCTTGTGAGTATGGGTAGAGAGATGACTATATGAAGCAACTTGGAGGTCAATCAAAAAGCTAGGGTGCTTAAGGTTCTGCAGAAACATTCTCATGATTTTTCTTGGGCTTACATTGATATGAGAGGAATTCATCCTAGCATCTGTACACATCATATTTACACCGATGACGTCAAACCTATAAGGCAGCCGCAACGAAGAATCAATCCAGCATTGAGAGACATAGTCAAAATTGAGATCAAAAAGCTCCTAAAGGTAGGTTTCATCTATCCTATATCTGATAGTCAATGGGTTTCCCCATTAGTTATTGTTCCCAAGAAGAATGGTAAGTGGTGAATATGTGTTGATTACAGGGAACTTAATAAAGCTACCAAGAAAGATTATTTTCCCTTGCCTTTCATTGACCAAGTCCTGGACAATTTGGCTAGTAAGAAATATTTATTTCTTGGATGGGTTTAGTCGATATAATAAAATTAGTATTGCCCCTGCTGATCAAGATAAGACCACTTTTACATGCCCTTGGGGTACATTCACTTACAGATTCTTACCTTTGGGCTTTGTAATTCCCGACCACATTTAGGTGGTGAGTCTTGGCCATTTTATAGATCTTGCTAATGAGTGTGTTGAGGTTTACATGGATGATTTCACTATCCATGGATCCACTTTTAAGAATCTTTGAATAATCTTGAGAAAGTACTCAATCGATGTGAACAACGCCAACTATCTCGAGTCATGAGAAATGTCTAATGATGGTTAATCAAGGAATTGTCTTAGGTCACCGTCTTTCATTAAGGTATAAAGGTGGATACCAAAAAGATATCGGTCATCACCCAATTACCTATACGGGTAATCATGCGACATCAAAAGTTTCCTTAGCCATGTAGGTTATTATCGCGATTCATAAAAGATTTTAGCAAAATTGCCACCCCAATGTTTTCATTGCTAACCAAAGATTGTGTTTTTGAATGGTCTTCTCAGTGTCAACAAGCATTTGATTCTATCAAATAAAAGTGACAACAGCCCCTATCTTACATGGCCCTGATTGGGGACGACCTTTCCATATCCACACTGATGCTTCTAATACAGCCATAAGCGTTGTCCTTAGAAGAAAAGACTTAGAAGATCATATGTATGCAATTTATTTTATCAACAAAAATCTGACTCCTACAGAAAATAATTACACTACTATGGAAAAAGAGTTTTTGGCTGTGGTATATGCTTTGAATAATTTCGTCATTACATCACTGGATATAAAAATTTTGTTTACACTGACCACACTCGCCATTCGATATTTGATGAACAAACAAGTGGTTAGCAGAAGGCTCATTATTTGGTTACTCTTGTTACTGGGAATTCAATCTCACTATTATAGATAAGCCTAGGAAATCTAACATTGTTGCTAACTTTCTTTCTAGAATAAATGTTTCAGGTGATGACGAAGCAGTCTAAGATCAATTTCCTGATGAACACTTGTTTGCTATCTCCACTAAGACTCCCTGGTTCACTGATCAAATTATTTAAAAACAGGGAAGTTTCCTACTTATTTTACTCATAAGGAAAGAAGGTGATTGGTTAAAAATAGTGCAACATATAAATGGTGTAACAGATTCTTATTTAAATGTTGTCCTGACATGGTTCTTCACATGTGTGTTTGAGAGGATGAGGTACATACATACTGCGAGCATGTCATGATGATCCAGGAGGTGGACATTATTCAGTAAAATGAATGATTCACAAGATCCTTGGAGCAGGGTACTATTGGCCTTCCCTCCATAATACTATCAAAAAGTATGTGTGGCGGTCAATGCATGCCAACGAATGGGAAAACCTACACTTTCTACATAAATGCCTCTCGAACCCTCGAGTTAGTTGTAGGACCATTTGAGAAATGGGGTATTTATTTTGTTGGACCATTTGATCCTCCATCTTTCGGGAAGGAGTATCTCTTGATATGCATGGACTATGTCACCAAATGGGCTAAAGTTCAAGCATTGGCATCTGCGATAATGAAGATATTGTTGCTGATTTTATCTACAACCGGATATTGTTGTGATTTGAAGCACCAAGGGCCATTATATCTCGATCAAGGTCCTTAATGCTTCAAATATGATTGAATATTTCTTAGGAATCTCGAGAATCAAGCACTTTGGAAATCATCACCATATCACCCCCAATCCAATGGGCAAGTGGAGGTAACCAATTGAGAGCTTGAGAATATTCTAACTAAGGTGGTCAATGCCGACAGAAAGAATAGGGTACCAAAGCTTCCTGAGGCCATCTGGGCCTACAACACGACTTGGAAAACAACTATTGGTTTCTCTCCCTATGAGTGGTCTTTGGGAAGAAGCACATTACCTATTGAGTTTGAGTTATGCACTGGTGAGCAGTGTTGGAAGTTGGGATCGATTTGGATGAAGCACAACGTGAATGAGTGTTGCAGTTGAATGAATTAGATGAAATGCAGATCGAACCACAAAAACAGACCAAAATTCTACAGCATCAGCGAAAAACTTGGCATGATGCTCACATAAAAAAATGGATATTTCATGAAGGACAGTGGGTTTTACTCTTTGATTCCTACTATTAGCAGTTTAAAGGCAAGTTGCGTACGCATTGGTTAGGTCCCTATCAGGTAAATCAAGTGTTTGATAATGGCTTTGTTCAATTGATACCGATTGATGGAGACAAATAGACTCTTTTGGTGAATGGGCACAGGCTCCGAGTTTATCACCAATCACTGGATAAAAAGACTTTCACCAACGACATTCTATTATGAATAAACATGCATGTTGAGGAGGCTCTTTTCCTCTCACACATGGAGTAATCAATCTTTTACAAATTCAATAAAGGAAGATGATCCTTCATTTGATCTTCTTCCCTTAGTTAGCAATTCTTATTGTAATTTCCAATAAATGTAGGAATTTTGTTATTTCTACTGCCGCTAATCATGTTTCATCCCAAATTACAGGGTGTAGGAATCTACGGATATCGGCTGACTAAATGTGGCATGGGTAAGTGCATTTAACTTGCTAATGATATTTCTATGTGAAACATTTCCCCATGTAGTCATTTGTCATTATGATGCCATCATGAAATGATTGCTATGATCATTCTAGATCTCTTCCAAATCCGGCTCTAAGAATGATGACATAAAAGGAGTAATGGCTCATAAATCTCCACATGCTTTGATGTGTCACACTCTCCAACGTTAGGAAAGATGGCACTTGCTCCTTAGCCATGGGATATGTGCTGCCACAAAAATCTTAATCTCACACGAGTGGTCGAGTCTCATCACTATTTTTTCACCATCACCTTCGCTTGATGTTGCACTACCAAAGGAATATGGTGTCATTTGAAATTTAATGCTCTGCAACCACTTCTTCCCATTGTGGTATGCACATCAATCATGACTGGTTTTATTAAACACTCAACGGGAAGTGGAAGAAACACTCTGCTCTGGTTTTTCCACTACCATGTATTTCTTACTTTTTGGCTCAGCATGGGACCATGAAAGACATCAGAACCTGCTTCACCTAACACCTTGCTCTAGAATGCCACCCTTTCATAGGTATTTCATGATTTCAGATGGTTAGATTTCATTCGGAAATTTGAAGGTTTTGATGAGAGCATTGTGGAAGAGTTCTTGAACAATTTTGAGTCCACATGCTCATGCAATTATTTGGTGGACGAAGAGTTGAAATTACCAGTCAGGTCATTTCTGACCTGTCTGGCCTACCAAATTTTGGTTTAAAGGTTATGAAGAATTCCCCTTTGTAAATTCTAATTACTCAGTTCCACGACAAAGGAGAGGCACTCCCGAGAGGTCATCCTGACTCCATTGGGTGTCCAGAAGGGTGTTAAGCGGAAAATTTTGCCTGGAATCTGGGGTGAGATTGCTAAATGGGTCAATAGGTATTTTATATGTGATAGCCAGGCCTCTATTCTAGGTGGTGATGCACTCAAAATTCTCATTCACCTTAAAAAGGGACATGTCAACCAGGCCCTTCAGGTAAATTTTCCAGAGTACCTCATGATTCTATCATTAAGGTATGCCAGAAACACCGGTCCAGTGGGGGCAAGTCTATGCTTAAGCACCCGGGGTTGATTCATCTGTTGTGTTCACACCAAGTTTTCTTTCACCCAAAGCGAAGGCTCAAGGGACGTGTTGGTGGTAAAGGGTCTAGGCCTAAGCAATTAAAATTTGGTCTCTCTTCTACGCCTCGATCTACCCTTGCATCAGGCCCTTCACATAGTCAAGCGAGAGGCAACCGACGCGTTCTTGAGCACGCCGACATGGTTGGTACACTTGAGGACCATCCCCATCCATTTCGATTCAAAAGGCAAGTGTCCCATAGCCCCATCTTCCTCCATGCAAGCTGCGGTCCCGGTGGCTTAGCTCATTTTTTCAGACAAATGGTTTCCAATCGGAGTCCTTCCTGATGACACCGCCCACATTCGGGAGGAGCTGCATACGGAGGATGTCCTGGCCGCTCCATCATCTATTGTTCTGTCATCTACAAAAATTCATACTGTAACTCCAAAAATGCTTGAAACCCAAGTGGTGCCTTCTTACAACTATCTGGAGGAGATAGCACTGCAAAAATATTAGTTACAAGGTATGGAAGAATCCACCCTTTTATTACAAGCTGAATTTACACAAAAGACAGTAGAAAAAGTTTGGGAGATTGCTGCCCTACAGCATGAAGTGAGTTGTCTAAAGTGACAACGTGATAAGGGTCTTACCCTCTTGAATAATTTCCAACAGTTGTCCCTTCAGGAAAGGGAATTGCGGAAAGAAAATCAAAAATTAAAAAAAGAAAAAGAATCTCTGGAAGAGGAAAAATGAAAAGTAACATCTATCTTAGACTATGTCTGTCCTTTAGCCATCAAACTACTATCCTGTAGGAAACCCTCCTCAGTCTACAGCATGTATGTCCAAGAACAATTTTATTCTTGGTAGTTATTTCAATTGTGTTCTCAAGCCCCTCACGAAATTCTCGATGGACCTAGTTTTTATAAGTCTACAAGAACAACACTCCGGAAATTCAAAATTTTCTCTGTGAATTTTATCTACATAACATGATAGTGACCAATGTCCCTGATTTCTTGATCAACCTATTTGTGGGGATTTTCAAATTAAATCATTTCAGTTTGTATTGCGGAATCAGATAATTTGGAGGCAGAATGCAGGCAGTTTCAATAACACTTTGCTTTCGATCCATTGGATTTTACATTTTCTCAACCCATCACACAGATTTCACCCTATGGAAAAACTTTAGATCATTGTACTACGGGGAAGGGTTAGGGTGCATACTTCTCAGATTTTGCTTCAGTGTATTATTGATTTTGAAAATTATAGTCAGGAGAATTTTGGGGCTGCTTGGCAAGCTTGCGATAGGAGATGGGATACATTAAGCATGCAATACGCTGATCAATTCGAGGAGTATGACATGGCTGACCAACTTGGCAAGAGAGCAAGGCATAGATGAGTTTCATTGGGACATGCAAGGTAAAGTCGGGGAATAAAGATGAGTGCATTGTTTGGATCATTTATATCATTTCTTGAGACCGGAAATTCTCTTTGTGATATGACTTATTAGTATATGGGGATGTTTTTTGTAGTCATGTCTTAGTAGGTTGATGCATTTTCCTTGCTATTATTTATGAAAACCGTTTATCCCATGAACTTCCTACTAACATCCTTTATGAGATCAAATGTGATGATGTGTGCGGGGAATAATTGAGATTCTTGGTGGATAATAATCCCAGTTCAAAGCATGCGGTGAAGACTGTTTCCTCGAATTGACCTATTAGCTTAGGCTTGACTCTAATGGCCCATAGGAATCTATGAGTTTTTAATAGATATTTGATGGACAATGTTTTATCTTGCTGATATGGCAGATCTTATAGCTGACATTATCTATATGAAGACTTTTCTTTCTTGAATGGAGACCACTTTTTGATTATCGAAGAAGATTATCTCGCATCTTTGTTCTAGATTTGTTTTTTTGATATGTTATGAACTCATTTCAAAGTTAATGAAAGCTATGCCATCTTAAGAATAAAAATTTGTTGAACACTCTATCTCGAGGAAGAGCAAGGGCCCACTCGACCAAGGAGATACGAGGTTACTTTGAGTTTTTCATGCATACAGTCCTTCGATTAGTTTTACTGTAATTATCATTTGATGAGTTTTTGCATGCATGCTTTGATTAACTATCTCTACTTTCTCCATTATCACTTTCACTTAGAGTAGATGCTTTTGTTATGCAAATCTAGTTCATGAATAGTCTTGCTTTCTGCTGAAAATTCCAGTTATTCAGTTATGGTTTAATTTGTTAAGAATAAGTGTGTGTGTATTTTATTCTACAGTCGAAGATTAGTTGCTAAAATTCCTTTCATTGCACATAGTTGAATTCCATAGATTTGTATTTAATTTCCGTATATTTTAACTACACTTCCGTAGAATAGTCATTAAAACTAAGCAACCCCCCAACAAACTCAATGTATAACTGGTTCTCCTAGACTCCATTGCATATTGCCTAGGACACAGCTGGTTTAGAATGACACTAACAAAGATTATGTCAGCTAAGTGATTGGAAGAATACAACGAACCATCAATGGGTTCCACATTTTTAGAATTTTTACAAATAAAATACACAAAATATTTATGACCTCACTCCATGTCTTTATTACCAATATAATATTTCTAATTCCTAATCATGTAGACCCTACTTCTCTACTTACCCTAACTTTGACATTTTAACATTACCGGACCATTTATGACAAATATTTACTTTTTACCACAACATTCCTATTATACTTTTGACTATTACCATACTATACATTATTGGCGGCATCGTACTGGCAGCACCATTATCTTCTATCGGACGCTACTACTAATTATAATTAACAAAATCCTATTCCTAATACATACATTAATGAAATAGAAATTACGGAGGAAAATTTTAGTGTCAACATCTTCCCCCTTCCTAGATTCTACTCCGTTCTCGAGTAGACTGTTCCGTTGCTTGGAAAATCTTTAACTTGTCATGATTGACCCATTTCATAATTGGAGTGCCATCCAATTCCTCCAGTAGGTATGTACCATTTTCATGCACAACTGCTATTTTGGAGGGCCCCATCCATTTTGAAAGAAATGTTCTATCTTCTTTTTTGTTTCTTGAATCATATACTAGAACCAAGTCATTCACATGAAATGGAGACCAACGGATCTTTTGATCAAAGTATTCCTTCAACTTAATTTTCTTCTTATAGCTTGTATCCTTCACTATTTCCCTTGTTTCTTCTAGCAAATGAAGATGTACCAACCTTTCTTTTCTTGAATCACTTTCATCCATCCTTTCATTTTTCATAACTCTCATAGTGGGAATATCAAAATCAATAGGAAGAAGCTGGATCGAGTGCCATAAGCCAATTGAAATGGGGAGTATCCTATTGCTGACTTTGATGTTGCCCTATATACCTACAATGTTGCATGAATCCTTTTATCCCACTTATGTACCTACAAGGCTTCATCTTTTTCTAGAATTTGACACAACACAAAATTTGTTCGTTCCACATGTCCATTTGTGCTTGGCTTGTATGTTGTTGCCTTCTGTGCTTAATAGAAAACTTATTGATTAGGGCTTCTACTACCTCATTAATGAAGTGGCTTCCTTGATCATTACAATTTCTAATGGACAACTAAATCTGGTGATAATGCGTTCATATATGAACGTTGCCTCTTCATCCATGGAATTTGTTTTCAATGGCCTAGCTTCAACCCTTTTGGTTAAATAATGCTGTGGCAACTACAATATACTTATTTTGGCGTGGGGTAGTTAGCGGTGGACCTACAATGTCTATTCCCCACTTTTCAAAGGGACCAAGTGGAAGAATAGGGAATAATGGAGATGATGAAGTCTTATGGTTACCATGTGTTTGAAAAATATCACATGTCTTATAATAATTATAACAATCTCTAAAAAGAGTGGGCGGTGATAACTGCATCCAAGATCTTTCTTGTTGTAGTTTTTATAGATAAGTTTCCTCCACATGTACCATTATGGAATTCTTCTATCATCTCCTTCCCTTGATCACATCCAACTTCCCTCTTGTACTTTCCATCAGGTCCTATTCGAAATAATACTACATGCAGAATAGAATATGGACGACTAGCTCGAGTAATCTTCCTCTTAGTCTTTGCATTGACACCATCAAGAAACTTGAATTCATTTATATAATTCCAAATATCTATGTATTCACTAGGCATTTTGTCAAGGGATAACAATGATGCATCTGGGAAATCATCATCATCACAAGATGAACCTAAACCATCATAGACTTGAGAGAGTGCATCTACATTGACATGCTTCTTTCCTGGCCTATCTATAATATCAAATTCAAATTCTTGTAGAAAAATTATCCATCTTGCTATCCTCCCTAATGGGTTAGGCTTATTTACAATATATTTTAGAGCTTGATGATCTGTTACAACTATAAATTTCTACCCTAGCAAGTAATTTCTAAACTTCTTTACAGCAAAAATGATAGCTAGAGCCTCTTTTTCAGTTACAGTATAATTTACCTCAGCACTACTCATTTGTCTACTCCCAAAGTAAACTGGATGATCATTCCCATTTTCATTCTTTTGGCTCAGAGTACTTCCTAGTGCTGCATCTAAGGCATCAGTATACACAATGAATGGCTTGCTCCAATTTGGATTCTTTAAAACAGGTGAAGACACCTGGGGCTTCCTTGATTGTTCAAAACTTCATGCACCTTATTTCCTAGTTCATAAGTAACATCCTTCTTCAAGAATTGAGTTAGTGGTTGTGCAATCTTTGAGAAATTCTTGATGAACCTTCTATAGTAACCCACATGGCCTAAAAATGATCTTAACTTACTTCTATTCATAGGAAATGGTAACTCTTTAATTTTTGAAACTTTATCGGGATCGAACAATACCATCTCTGGATACAACATGCCCTAACAAAACGCCTTTAGAACATCTAAAGACACACTTTTTAGGGTTTAGTGAGGCTTGTGCTTCATCTAATCTTTGAAATGTGTTCTCCATCTAGTGCAGGTGGTCCATCTTGCTCCCCTAGATGCAAAAATCATCCAGAAATACTCTGATGAAGTTCCCAATGTAGGGTTCAAACACCCTATTCATCAAACATTGGAACGTTGCTGGAGCATTACACAACCCAAAAGGCATAACCCTATAAGAAAAAGTTTCCCAAGGAGTGGTGAACGTGGTCTTGGCTGATCTTTCGGCTATATGAACTTGGTTGTATCCACTATATCCATCAGCAAAACTATAGCACTCCTGGTCAGCTACTTCATCCAAGATCTTATCTGAGAATGGAAGAGGGTAATGATCCTTCTTTGTTTCCTTATTGAGCTTCCTATAATCAACACAAATGTGTAGCTTCCCATTCTCTTTTATTGAGATCACAATGGGAGAAACCCATTATGAATTCTCCACAGTAAATATGAATCTTGCATCAAGCAACTTATCTATTTCTTCTTTTACAGTCTTGGAAAAATTAGGATTCATTCTATATGGCATTTTCTTTATGGGCTTAGCACCATCTGCCAACTCAATAGAATGTTCTACCCAACTTACTTGATGGAGTTTCTTGTAATCAAAAGTGAATAGGTGTATGTACCTTGAAAGAGTTGGAGGTAGGATTTCTTCTCACTCTCCATCACATCACTAATCTTTATTTCTTGGAGACGATCATCAATTTCTTCTTGAGATAATTTTATTGGTTCATGACTTGGTGTGACTGGAAGGATATTCATGATTGAAACATCAACCTCACTTTATTCATTTATGTGTCCACTTCACTGGTACTAGAGTAATCAGAGGATGTCCAATCATCAATTTCATCACTTGAATCCACAGGTTCTGTCTTATGATGTTAAGGGATCACGTTTATCTTCACCCTCTCTCTACCATGTCCAAGTTTCATGAACCCTTCATTCCAGTAGTTTCTTGGATGAACTCTCCTTAGCCATGGTATTCCTAACAACATTGGGTGCACAACAGTACCTTTTTTCATCACCTAAAAGTCTACCACACATACAACACCATAACAGATATTGCCACATTTGAAACAACACCTTGGTTTAGTTTTTCCCTTATTTAATGACCTTAACATAAGTGTTGAGGGTGATCAATTTTAAACCCAACATATTCATTACTGAGACTCGGTCATTACATTAAGCAGCACCTCCATCAACTAATACATGATGAATTGAAATACCATTACATAATACCTCAGCTTGTGGAGTGAAGGGATCCACCTCTACCTCCAAAACAAGGACCTCAACCTCCTTCCTTCATCAAGCATTGAGTCCACTTCGTAGCTCCCGCATCTTCTCAGAAGACATAGCCAAGAGTTTACCATATGTAATATTTGTAGGCCTTTTGGACATATCTTCTAAAATGGAGTATGGTCCTTGTCCCTGTGAAATCAGAAAATCCTGCACACCCAACTTTCTTCTCCTATGTTTCTTACTAGTTTCTCCTTTCATCTTCTTAGGATCATTTCCATCTTGGTTATCTTTTTCTTTCTTTCTTTTTTGTTACAAACACATCTACTCCATTATTTATGCTCTTATCTACTACATCAAAAGAATTCATAGGTGTTTTTCCTTTATCATTATCTCTTGTACAGATTTAGAAGTTCTATTTGGACAATTATACTTATAATGACCCTTTTATGACAACCATAACATACAACTTTAGAAACATTTCTTTTTGGACCTCTATCTCCTCCTTGAGAACTAAATTCTTTTTCTTGAAGAAGATTAATAGTTAACTATCCCATCTTCTGAGCGAGATCTTCATACTCGGTAGATGTGCTAGGAGAAATATTTGTGCTCACCGAGAGTGGTTATGGATTCTAGACCAAAGGTCTTGGTGTAGGCTCTACTTTAGCAACAATTTCTTTGGGCTCCTCTTCCATACTTTCTTCTTGCCTTCTTTCTTGTTCAATGGTAGCCGGGCGGTCATACTTCACTCGTCGATCTCCGGCTTCATCCCAAGAATGAATTTCTTATAGAGGAGATTATCCATGCCATTCATCAACCCATCGATTAATTCTTCCTTCTAGATCCGGGCATCAAGCTTCCTCCTTAGCTCTAGAACACGAGCATGATAATCCCTTATATTCTCCTTTTGTCCTTGGGATATCTTTGTAATATTGATCATGAGATATGCATATTTCTATTGTTCACCAAATTCTTCAAGAAAACTTTCAGTTAATAAATCCCATGAGTTTTTCACATTATCACCTAGTGTTTCAAACCACCTAAGGGTTAAACCATCCAAAAAGGTAGGAAAAAATTCAGTCCATTGTTCCCTTCTTATAAGGCCATTACAAATACAAGATCGTTTAAAATTTTGAATAAAAGAGGAAGCATCTTCATTAGATTGGGCTGAAAAAACAAGAATATTTCCCATTTTCAAAAGTAACCACAGTGAAATACCAACCCACAAGTACAATCAACAAGACTTATGTCACAAATAATTAGAATCAGTATAATAGAAAATAGAAATGACCACGGTAACCTATGGTAAAACTTGACTTACTATGGTAAAAACTGACTTTACTGTGGTAAACACTATTCATAATAAAAAGTGAAGTTACTGTGATAAATACTATTCACGGTAAAAAGTGACTTTACTACAGGTAAATAATATTCACGGAAAAAAGTGACTTTACCATGGTAACTACTATGCACGATAAAAACAAGGTTACCCTCCAAATGTCTTCTGACTAAGTGGGAATATCTCTCCAAAAAATCCACCAATGAGGAATGGTCAAAGAATGAACCAAAATGTCATCACCAAACCGGCACTATGATAATTCTTCAATGGGAACTCCTTGTACTATGATTATTTAATAATGCATAGCTTTTAGTTTGGTGGATGTAATCGGGAAACACAACAACAAACATAACACAAGAATACCATAGACTAGATAAGAAGGAATGATGATAAATCTGAAATATAAGTGTAAATTATAAAATCAACATGAAATTGTTACAATCTCACTCATGAGGTACTTCAAGTGTTACTGACTTGAGTTTCCTTCCAACCATAACTATGGGAGAAACTTCACAATTACACCTCTTAATGACTTCTTTAACACACCTTCACAATGATGGCTTCCTTTACACACTTACTCATACAATATTTCTCACTACTTCCTTCTATGTTAAATGAGGGGGTGGCCTCTCTATTTATAGAACTTCGAGGCTTATCCATCTTATCTCTAAGATAGGATAAGAAGTCTCTACTCGATGAATCATATTCCGTACCTTAACTCTTATTTGTATATGTAAGCTTATCTTTTAAGAAAAGATAAACCTTATCATTTCACATGGGTTCCACATTTTTAGACTTTTTACAAATAAAATATACAAAATATTTATGACCTCACTCCTTGTCCTTATTACCAATATAATATTTCTAATTCCTAATCATGTAGACCCTACTTCTCTACTTACCCTAACTTTGACATTTTAACATTACCGGACCACTTACGAAAAATTTTACTTTTTACCTCAACATTCCTATTGTACTTTTGACTATTACTTGTACTATACATTATAAGCGGTGTTGTCTTTGGAAGCACCGTTATCTTTTATCGGATGCTACTACTAATTATACTTAACAACATCCTATTCCTAATACATACATTAATGAAATAGAAATTACGGAGGAAAATTTTAGTGTCGATGACCCGGAGAGACTCTCCCTTATACGGATTGCTATTTTTTTGGTGTAACTTTCAAGAATTAGTTCTAGAGGTAACATTTAGGGGCCATTATGGAGGAGATCCGGAGATTGATTAGCTTCTTTGAGCTCCATTTTTCTTTTGTGGTAAGGAAAGTAGGTTTTAGATGCACCAAATGTGGGCATTACACATACTATTTTCTAAATGACCATGTTGACATTTTGCATGTCTAAATTTTTCCCCTCTTTGAAGTTTTATTGCAAAGCAATGTCAATTCAAAGAAAATAATAGAAGATAGGATAGATGGTTACATGATGCCCCCCTCAAGGGGTTAAAGGGAAGAAATGAGTCGGAGTAACCCCTCGAAAAGAGGAGATACTTAAGTTAGCGGAGGATTAGAGGATGAGAAGGTTTAGGATTTAGAGGATGATGATTAAAGGATTAGAAGATTTGAGGATTTAGAGGATGAGGATTAGAGGATATAGGATTAGAAGAAGTAAAAGATTAGAGGAGAGGAGAGAGGATTTAGAAGAATTATAAGTACAAGAACCAAGGAGAGGAGAGAGGATTTTAGAGATATTGGATGCCCCAGTCAATGATGTATGACAAGGGTGAAGATTTATGATTTTTATTTGAGGATGCCCCAGTCAAGGGGTGAGTATTTTAGATTCGTGGATTACGGGATGTATGATTTGATCTTTGTTAGATTTGAAGATGTGAGATTTGAAGAGTTGAAGTTGTTGGATTTGAGGATAAGGATTGGGTTTGATGATTGGGTTTGACTAATGAGAGGATGTTTAGAAGATGCCCCAGCCAAGGGGTGAGGATTTTGGATATTAGATGTGAGATGATAAGATTTGGATGTGGATGTTGATTGATTGATAGTGATTTGGTGGGAGGGTGAGGAGGTTATATTTTTTTGGATGTTAATGAAGGAAAAAGGTGATGCTAAAAAGGGTGTGCTACCATAAAGTTCCCACTATATCAACATTAGTTGTTATGATTAATGTGCCATAAAGAAAACATGTGACAAAGCATGAAGACCTTGGTAATTGAATTGTCAAATGCCCCTGTCCTCATATCATTAGATAGATTAATATAGAAAGATGGTCCTCATATCATCAGACCATATACAAGAAAAGAAAACAAAAGTGGCCTTGTATCATCGACTAGAATGCAAATGCAACAAACAAACAAGATAAAAACACACATTTTAGTAAATATTGGAATTGTTTATGAGAAAATTGTTTTTATGGTTTTTTTTTCAATTTTTCAATTTTAAAAAATGATTTTTTTGAATCTTTACTATTTTTTGTATTGAATTTGTACAATTTTTGTAATTTTATTGAATTTTTACGATTATTTGATTTTTCACATTTTTGACAATTTTATTTTATTTTATTGAATTTTTATAGTTTTTATAGTTTTCAATATTTATGATTTTTTTATTTTTAGGTTATAGAGAAGGAAATTTGATGAAGGTGGGAAGAAATGATAGGTAAAATGGATACATGGGGTGAGCGAATGGGCTCTCAAAAGGTTGTAAAGCATCATGGTGGGTATAAAAGGGTTTTGGGGTCCATGACAGGGCACTTTCACCATGTATAGTTTTAAAATGAGATCTCGAGAGAGGACGCGATGGAATATGAGAGGATTTTCGATCATCAAGCAGATACCATGAAAGAGTATCAATGGGAAAAAAAGGCGGGACATTTGGTGAGTGGTTTTACATTTTATTTTGTGGATTATTTTTGTGTGTTTTTGACATTACTAGGGTTAAAAACACTATTGAGTGCATAAAGGCTCTAAAACAATGTATACTTTATAAATAGTAGCAAATATGCACTCATGGGGGAATTGGGTTAGAAAATGGTGTGTTTATAAAGATATGGAATCGGGTTTAGCACATATATTTGGTTTTAGCATGTATGTTGTAAATCGGCGCATATAGAGTACATAGTAGCGTGTTTAGTAGGTTACGGGAGGGGCATAAGGAATAACACGGGTAGATCATTGTGGTGCATTTGGAGGTGGGTGGGAATGGGTATTAGCTTATATGTTTAGGTTTGGCGTGTTTATCGTATAAAGTAGAACATTTCATTGGAAAAGGAAGGGTTGAAGATGTTAGCAGGTTTATGATGAAGTGGCATGTTTAGGTGAGAAAGTAGCGTGCTTGATGCATAGAATAACACATTTATGATAGGTCAAAATTCAGTGCTCAAAATAAGGAGAAAGGAAGAAGAAAAAGGGAAGAGAATGAGGGAGGGGGTTCTTAGTTATTAGATGTAGGGATTGACATGTTTTATGTGAATTTGTGTAGGAGCTGTTGGCTCTTTCCGGAGTTAGACATCGAAGGTCGGCGGGTTTACAACATTTTCTAGGAGGAGAAGATATAGATTCAATGAAGGATGAGGCATCCTTGTTTCACATGTTAGGATTGCTCTGAAGCAAGGATTCCCATAATGCGGGTAGATCATGGTTTATGGATAGCATTAGCAGAGTACTAGCACTCAGAGATGAGTAATTTCTAGTTTTGATAGGTGAGATGATGGTGACCCTTGAGAACATGTATTGTATCTATCGTTTTCTAATAGAGGAAGTGCTTGTGGTGTGGTGGAGATCAAGGTTGAGGGACAGATCGAGGCTTTTGACGAATGAGGAAGATGCACCTCGGCATGGGATGTGGATAGATCTAGGAGTATACATCGAGAGGGATACATGGAGCAAGTTCCACTATTAGTGTGTTCGTTGATCAAGCTGTGTGTTATTCCCAGATGGTGGAGGTTGATGGTTTAGCATTGGATTGGAAGTGGTGGTACATGCAATGTGGCAAGAGGAGACAATGTTTGCATGGGCCCCAATAGTATTACCTCAATTGTATCGTGATTTGCATAGAGTGTCTTATGGTGGAGGGGGGAGTATTGGAGTGGGGATATTGTTACAGATATGGAGTTATGATCATATCATTGTGGGGAGACCGATTGGTATTAAGGAGAAGTGGTGAGTGGGGAACTATTCTATTTAAGGTTGGCGGATGACCAGGGGGAGACATGAGCATTTAGTTGACTGAAATGGTATCGTCGAAGTGTTATAAGCGGGGATATGACTTGGCAACTATATCGTCAAGTATGAGGTGTGGGACGTATATTATAGACATCCGGGAGGATCTAGATTCCATATTATTTGGTGGGGTTGAGCATACATAGTAGAGCGATATCAACCATATTAGTAATATGCCAATTTTTGATATTGTAGGGCATACCAACAGGCCATATTTTTTCTCTAACTACACAAGAGACAGTGTCTTGGGTGTAGTGATTCGGAGGTAGTGTTAGTGCAAAATTACAACACCCGTGATTGCTTGTGATTTTGTGTATGAGGCAACCAGTGTAACTTGCATAACATGGGATTATCCTATAGTGTGGGACCTTATAAGTAGGATAATCCTCTAGAGAAATCTAGATTCTTCCTCTAACCTAGTGCCAACTTCTCCAAAGAGTAGAGAATGGCAAGCTAAACTAATCCTATTCTAATGCTTTCCAAGGAGACATGGATAGAAAAATGCATGAAATAAAACTACTCTAAGTGAAGGTGATGCACCAAGAAAGGGTGAGACAATCCAAGTGAGTGAAGGATGGGGAGAAAACTGAGTAGGAGAGGGCTAGTAGAAATTCCATAGTCCAAGACAACATTCAATTCCCTATATTCGTAAAGCACAACAAACTATAGGGACTGCAAAGAGATAAATACATGCACAATATACTTATACATATAATGGAAGGAAAAATATGCAATTCATACAAGTTAGGGAAAAAATGGCCAAAAAAATAGGAATTTTATTTCTAGAAACATGCACAATCCATCATATCATAAACATAAGACAAAATCCTTTACAATAAGCCCAAATTTGAGGCCTTTAGCTCACAATAGATCTGGAACAAATTTGATGATTTCCTTTGCTTTTGGAAAAATCTCCCTCAAAATGAGGCAAATTTTACAATATATAGGCAATTTGGGTCACCAATCGATAGGATGCATTAAAGAGGTATGGGAAACCATTCATTTTGGTACTTTTCCTACATAGGTGGTCATGGGTGCCATGCTTCATTAATTCTAGTTGTTGGGATGTCATTCATTCACCTACCCTCATGAGGCTTGTAACTCATCCATCTTCACAGCCTAACAAACCGACGTAAGCTTAACCATGTTGTACAACTGTAGGCGGGAACCTATGCTTTCCATCAAACTCGAGGGGTTAGATGAAATCTATTTATGTCAACCAGCCTCTCCGTAGGTCATCCATCCGACCAACCATAACCTCTCCATCCCAAGCTGCCACAAAATTCAACCGACATACCCATCTAGCCATCCCATCATCTGTTTAACCATTCTTGACCAACCATGAGCCGACTAACCATGAACCAACCAACCCTAAGCTAACAAATCTTTAGCTGATCAACCATCACCAACTAACCTTGATCTGACCAACTCTAAGCCTACCAACCCTAAGTTGACTAACCCTAAGTTGACCAACCATTAGGCTGACCAACACTAAGTTGATCAACCTTGAGCTAACCAACCTTGAGCCAACCAACCCTGAGCTGAAAAACCTTGAACTAACCAACCTTGAGCTGACCAACCCTGAGCTGACCAACCTTGAGTTGACCAACCATGAGCCGACCAACCTTGATCTGACCAACCTTGAGTTGAACAACCTTGAGCTAACCAACCGTGATCCGACCAACCTTGAGATGACCAATCATGAGCCAGCCAACCCTGAGCCAACCAACCAATTCAGTCAAGCTAACACATGAGATACCGCATACTAAAAAACATTGCCCTTTTTCAATTAACTACCAATGTTTTGACTGCTAAGTTTTCGATTTCGCAAGGGAGTGCAAGAAACGGATAACAATTGGTGACTTGCGGGATTAATCTCGCTTGATCTGGAAAACCACTGACCTTAGGGGATCCATTGGGCATGGAGTCATATGATTTCTAGAACTATCCCATCACTTGAAAATCTATCTTCCAACCTCTAGAGCACTATTGGATATTTTCATTTCAAAAGAAACCCCTAGTTGAGGACTAGTTGTTTCTTCACCAAACTTTTCTTGAAACTGGAAAGTGCAAGAGAAACAAGGGCACAACTATATACAAACAGAAAAGGTCATACACATTCCAAATAGAATATGTAGAGAGTGCACAAGCACTTATTACAAAAGTAACCTAAACTAAAACAATGCAATGTGCTACAAGCACTTGGAGGAATTACAAATCCTAAACTAATATGTACAAGAAGGATCTTTCACTCAATAACAATGCTTAAGATAAATTCCATCGACTTGAATCTACAGTCCTTCTCCATCCAACCTTGATAGCTAGAAATCATTGTTTCCTTTGTAGTCTAAAATCATGTAAGGGCCACTCCATATAGAATAAAACTTGGAATGCCTTCCTAGATTTTCCCTGTCTACATCCCATTTAAGGAACATATTTCTCTCTTGGAAGTGTTAGTGCAAAATCACAACACCCCTAAATGTATACAACCAGATAGGTTGAGGCTCTCAATGTAATTGCACAACATGGAGCATCTCTCAAGATGTGGGACCTTGCAAGTTGAGAGAGCTCTCTCGGGTTAAGGCTAGTTCCTATTCCTTTGTTCGGATGCACACAAATAGATTTGCAGAGGATATGCTCTAGGCCTACTCTATTTTACCAAGGAGATAGGGTTGAGAAGATACAAAAAAACCTAATCTAATGAGGTGATACACCAAAGGAATGTTAGACACCCATTATACAACTTGACACTGAGACCATAAGAATGAAATACAACACCATGCACAGGTAACCAAAATGCAATGAAAGATCAGAAAGATAACAATGAACACATGAAAGGGTTGGGAATCACCCATGAGACATACATTATTTCTCCGAGTCAACACAATACATTACAGTGGCCAAGAGGTAAGAAAATGTGCATTACAACTTGAATGGGAGGTTTAGAAGCTCCACAAATTCACTTGCAAACAAAGGAAGAAGGGATGGCACAAAACAGAAATTTCCAACCCTTTAAAATGAGCCAAGCTCCTCCTTTTATAGATGTAAAATAGAGGGAAGAAGGAGAGAGAGGAAAGAAAAATAATTCAAATCTTAGCTACATGACATTAATGCCTCTATAAATCCACCCCAAATCTATCACGTCTACCACTCTATATTTGTTTAGTGTGTTGAAGGAGGAAATAACAACAGATCGAGATCAAATCCAATCTGGTTGTTGGAATGATCAGATCTTATATTAATGGAAAGAAGATTCTTTCCATTTTTACCCACTTAACCTTCGCCAAAATTAAATTTTCATATTTCCATGCAGTAGGTGAGGTCGAGACCTTTCTAATGGTGCCAAATTTGTTGGATTTTAGGCACTAGATTAGAAGATATGCCCATTTGAATATTTGGGTTGGGTTCATACAAAAATGGCAAAAACCGATTAGCGGATGGGTCCTCGGGCCTGAAATTCACTTTGCACTTTTTGGCACAAAAATACAAAAATGCAAAAATTTCCCCAGCCCCGCAATTCATTTTTGTCAAAAAACCGTCTTCGGGCCTACCAGTCCACATTTTCCATTTGGAAAAAAATCACTCCATAGCCTATCATCGGCCCGCATGTAATTTAGGCATGACACATGGCTCCTTGGGCATCGTCAAAGGCACGGATCATTTTTATACTTTATGTCTCTTGGAAATGGAGCGAAAAAGTAAAAATTACTCTCGAGAGACCCGCCTTCCCACTTTGACTTGGAATATGGCCACGTGGAGGGTTGGCGCACGTTTGGGGACTGCTTTTGGATTTTTCTTTTGAATTTTTTCCACGTTTACATATGGCACCTTCGTGAGTCTGCATTACTTAGCCAATTCAGGTCGATGCATTCCTTGAATCTTAGGCACGTGGAGGCCTTGCGCTCATTTAAGTCTCCACTTTGGGCTGCACCTTATAATGTGTGCCACTAAGACACATGGAACCTTCCATCGTAATCTTATACTTAACCATTTTAAGCCCATTTTCCATTTGGCCTTTGTTGACTCCTAGCCACGTCGAGGGCTGGCGCAAGTTTGAGTCTTTGCCTTGGGCTCCCATCTTGAAATTATGTCAAGCTGACACATGGTTCTTTCTGCTCATTTGGAATTTTCAATGGTCGGCTCTATCCCTTTTTGGGCCAGGGACACGTGGAAGCTCCATGCTCATTTGAGTCTAATTTTTGATTTTAATCTTTGGAGATGTGTCGATGAGGCACGTGGAGGCTTCTGTTGATTCTTCCATACTTAGCCAATTTTGGGGCTTGCTCAATCATTTGTAAAGCTCAAAGACTTTGAGTCTTTCTCTATTTCTCTCCTTTGAGCCTCTGGTTTTCTTTGATACTGTTTCCTCCTTCCCCGACCCTACTACTCCATTGTAGATCCCACATGTAACTTATCTATTATATTTGAAGAATTGGCTCATTCGACGAAACCATCCCTTGAATTTCTTTTTACACATGGTCATGTTTGATCAATTTTTTCAAGGAAAAATTTTAGATAACAGGAAGTTTCTATCCTTTTCCTTCTTGTCAAAGCACCTCTTGATCAACGCTTAATCCTTCTCCATGATGTGCATGGCTTGGTTCCTCATCTCCTCCAACTCGATGACGTCTGTATATCTAGCCTCCATGGATTAGGACTTGGATAGCTCTATTTGCTTCATGAGTTCTAATGTGGGAAATTCGAGAGATATAGGTAGTCTTGCCTCCCTTCCATAGATTAACCTATAAGGATGTTTACCTGTTGACCTCTTAGGAGTAATCCTATTAGCCCACAAGGCTGATTTCAAATTGGCATGCCAAGCTCTCTTGTTCTCGTCTAGAGTTATTCCCATAATATTTAGAAGATTTTTGTTTGTGGACTCGGTCGTTGCATTACCCTGTGGGTAGTAATTTGATGAGGTGCTCAAGTATATCCCATTTTTTACTACCCACTCTGTGATCTTGGCACCTAGGAATGCCAAAGCATTATCTGATATAATGGTGGCCAGAACTCTGAACCTCATGTCTATCCCATCATAAAAATCTAGTATGTTGGCCTCATTTGCTTCTTTGAGTGCAACTGCCTCTCCGTCCACTTGGTGAAATAATATGTGGCTATGAGAATCCACTTGTGGCCCAAGCTATAATTTGGATTAATCATCCTAATGAAATCCAGCCCCCATTACATGAATGGTTCATTTACAAAAATGGGGTGGAGTGGAAGGGTTGTTAACCTCTCTTTACCTGTGAAGAAGGAACACTTTTTACACTTCCTAATCCATGCATAACAATCATGAAAAAGGTTAGGCCAATAATAACATGCCTTCATAATTCTAAGAGTTGTCACCCTTGGGGGAAAATGGCCACCTGTTTCTCCATCATGAAATTCATGTAGCACCTTCTCTATCTGATCTACCTTGAGGCACCTTAGGAGGACACCATTTACATCTTTCTTGAACAAGATACCATCAACCAATACAAAGGGGATACAATGGAGCCTGAAATATATTCTTTTGGCCTTTCTCATCCCTTGAGGAATTTGACCTATTTGAAGGAAATGGACTATATCTTGAGTCCAACAAGGATCGGGTGAGGCATTGGATGATTGCTCTTGATCTCCGTCCATCACCAAAACAACCTCTCCTTTACCACTTGACTCGGCATGTTATCCCAAAGCTAGTTATTCACATAATCCCTTCCCCTTGACCAACTTGGTCACCTTAATATCAATGTCATATTCCATGACCTTGGTTACCCAACCAACCCTTTTTTCATTGAGGTCCTTGTTTAAAAGAAAAAATTTATACCAACATGTGTGACTAGTAGATGAATCCTATTATTTGACACTAAATTTCTAAACTTCTTCAAACTTCTAATCACGACAAGGAAATGTTTCTCAATGAATTAATATCTTACCTCATAGTCCATAAGGCCTTGGCTAAATAATGCAATAGGTTGTTTCAGTCCTTCCTTATTCTATTGTACCAAGATTGCGAGAGATGGTGTCCGAACCACCGAAGGCATATAGAAATAAGTCTTTGGAGAAGTTCAGATTAATGAGAGTTGGAGCTTGAGATATGGCCTGCTTTAATAATTTGAAACTTTCCTTTCCCTCCACTGTCCATTTGAAAGCCAAATTATTTTTCAGCATCATCGTTAATGGCTTCACAAGAGCGGAAACATAACCTTCGAACAAATTTTATCCTCCCCAAGAAGATTTGGAGAGCCTTCTTATGACTTGGAAATGGTAGAGCACAGATGGATTCTACCCTCTCTGGATCAATTATCATTCCTTCCTTCGACACAATATGGCCTAGAATTTTACCCTCATGTGCCATGAATATGCACTTTTTTGGGTTCAAAGACACTCCAAACCTCTTGCACCTTTGGAAGACTTGTCTGAGATGAAAGAGGTGAATTTATACATTTTTAGAAAATATAGTGATGTCGTCAAGATATACAAGCACTATTTTATTTAACAACCCCTTAAACGCCATATCCATTGCTTGTTGAAATGTTGCCCAGTGTTTGATAACCCAAATGGCATCTTCTTGTATGCATAGGTGCCCCATTTTGTGGTGAAGGTTGTCTTGAATTGATCCTCCTCTTTCACCATAATCTGATTATAGCCGAATATCCATCTAAGAGGGAGAATCTTTCTGAACCGGCCACTACCTGCAGAATCTGCTCCATGGAGGGCAGTGGATAGTGATCCTTGAGGGAGGCCCTATTTAAATCCCAAAATCCATGCACAACTTGATTTCCCCATTCCTTTTCCTAACCAACACCATATTTTCCACCCAACTTGAGTGCTTGATCGGAAAATGATACTCACCTCAATGAGCTTATTCAACTCCTTCTTCATGAGAGGCTCTATATGAGGGTTGATTAACCTTTGTTTTTTCCTAATGGGCTTAGCCTTTGGATGCAACTCAATGGTGTGTTGCACCAATTTTGGGTTAAAACCTTTCAAATCCTCATAGCTCCATGCAAAAACATTTAGGAATTCTTGGCAAAGCTACACAAGGTCATACTTTTCTTGTTCACTACTCATCTTTCCTATTTGGAGTGTCTTACCTTCTCCAACCAAAATGGGTTTAGAATCCTCCTTTTTGACTTGAATGTTGGCCTTATCTTTTTGGAATTGATCATTTGGGTTGAATATTGACTCTAAAGTCACTAAACCCTTTAGAAAAAAAAATTCCACAACTTCACTACATGATCCTCGTACTACTACTCCAATTTCTCTTAATTTTTAGTTGAGAACTCAGCCTCCTGTAAAATATTAATGATCTATTGATCATTCTCAAAAACCTTCCATCTTGTGTTATTATCTAGTACAGCTGGCCTTACAATGACATGAATATGTGGTTGTGATTTATCTCTCTTGATACTATCCACCACATCAAATGTTGCTCCAATTTTTGCAAGCCTGTCCATGGCCTCATTCTTCTTCCATGGTATGGCCTGAATATTGAATGCTTCAAGGTCTTCAATCTAATCCCATACCTGATGCTTGTAGGATTTGAGTAGATCATTCTTAGCAACATGTTTTCCTCTAACTTGGTTGACAATTAACTCACTATCCCCAAACACTTGCAAGTTTTTAATACCTCTCTTTCTTTCCCAATGCAACCCATGGATTAAAGCCTCATACTCAGTTGTATTGTTTGAACAAGTAAACTAAAAATGAAAATTTTGATTAGTACTTCATACCTTGTGCTGAAAAATCATTGCACCTCCTCCAGCACCTTGCCTACTCCTTGAGCCATCAAATAATAGTTTTTATACCTCATTATCATCTTTAGCATCTATCTTGGTGATACTAGGAAATAATGAGTTTTATTCGTGCAAAAATAGACCCCTAATTCAACTTCTTCCATTTCCTTGTAAGGTTTGAATGCATGTCTCTTGTTGGCCCAATCATCAAGGGTTAAGTCTAGAATGCTTCCAAATTTGGTATCTATTTCATAAGTTCTTGAACAATCTTCCTAATCGAGAGCCGAGAAATTGGCATTGATTCAACTCGGTGTCTGAGGTTAAATATGAAAATTTTCAATAGGCTCAAATCTGATCATAGCCTTAGCTTCATAACTTTTTTTGAATAACATGTATGACCAATCAACAAACAAATAGCCTCCAATTTCAGCAGCAAAGTCTCTTGACAAAAACAATGCAAAGATTGGTGGAAAGTCTTTGATTGATACATCTTACAAGATGGTCACATTGGGACATGCATACAATGTAAGGTTCAATCTATTGATTACTTCAACCGTTGTCCCATCTAATTGAACCACACCTATAGAAATGAATTCATAGTGAAGACCTAGCCGATCGGCTATTTTTTTGGTATTATAGAGCTACATACTCCGAATCAATCATGCAATTATGTGTCAAATAATATCCGGTGATCAATGAGATAGAGAATGGTGGGGGATTAAATTTTTACCTCATTGACCTCCTTGATTTCCTCCTTACTAAGATGCATTGGTGAGTACCTTATCTTGCTCTTTGGATGATTGATTCGATGCTAAACAATTCACTATAGCATCTTGTCATATGTCTCTTTATCCTGAGATAGCTAATGACTCCCACATTGAGATGTTTACATTTATTTTCTTCATATTCTCAATAATGTTGAATGGATATGAGCTATCTCTTTGTTTCCCCTTGCTTTGCATAGTTTTTTCTTACACATGGGTTGTTACAACCGGTACTTGAGCTGGTCTAGAAGGTGGCTTGGAATGACCTTACACATTGGGAGCATCATATTTATTATCGATACCTTATTGTGTGATAGAGGGTTATGGATCATTTGAATTGGGTGGTTGTCCCTCTCCAATATTTCTCTTCTTGGACTATGTATTGGTTGCTACACTTTGATAAGGGTCTTGATTTATACCACAAAAATCTTTAGCTTTCCAATTGACAAGTGTGTTGTTATTAGGAGGTGCCTCTTGCTCATTTGTTTCCTCTGCTGATTTCCTTCTTGGCATGTCTCTTGTTCCACACTCGTTGTTGTCACCATAAGAGATTGATTCAAAGTACCATTAAAACACATTGACTGGTTATGAGGTTGATTGCATGGGAAGCACCAGTCATATTCTTGAGCCATGTTATTTTGCACTAGTACTAAGGCTCTAGATGTGGATGCAACATTAGGATTGTAAGGCTAAAATGGCCTATTAGCAGGAGGTTTTACTTGGTTCTAATTTTTAGTTTGAATGGGTGGCCTATTAGGATGATATGGAGGTCTATTGGGTTGGGTTTGAGGCTTGTATGACCTAAAATTTTGAGCTTACTTCCTCTTAAGTGTCACCAACTCATTACCCAAGTTTTGTAACTATTTAATGACTTCTTAGAGCTCATTTGAGGTGCTAGAAGATGAGGTAGATGCTTCGGTAGAAATTTGATTTTTGGGGTAGGAATAGGAGCTAATGTAGGTTCTTGACTAGTGCTTGAACTTCCTAATTTTGGATAAGGAGGCATGGGTGTCCTAGGTGGAAGTTTACCAGCTTGAATCAATTAATTTTCAACTCTAATAGTAATGTTATAGGCTACAGGTAAAATTATACCTCCCATGGATTGTATCATAACTGCAACATCAGAATTTAGCTCTTGTAGGAAGTAGAGAAAAGAACCTTCAGTTTTTGGTCTCACAATAAGTGAAATTCTATCCCACATCCTTTTAAACGTGAAGTTGAAATCAACCATTTTCTCATTCAGTGCTCTCTTGATCATGGTTAGTTGTTACGGCAGAGACATATTATATTCTTTCTCTCCAAATTGATTGTGAAGAGCTATGCAAAAATGGTCTCAATTATGGATAGATCATACTATTATACTCTTGAACCATTGTAAATGTTTACCCTTAAAGGAGGGTGTCAACAAATCAAACAATAACATCCATCTTAGAAATTTCTTGAATTATATAGACATTTACAATGTATTGGATGTGGTCGATTAGAGTTATATGGTTTTCTCTAGTGAAATATGGAATGTTCTTCAATGCTACAACTAGAATTGGATTTTTACATTTAGAGTAAGTGTGTTGTTGTCAGTGAAGTTGACAAAGGGATTAGGCTGCGCCATCCTAATTGGTTGGAGAACTCTATTTGATAGAATAAATGGCCTACCAGGTAGAGGTGTTGATAAAGTTCTATTTAGTAGAGATGAAGACCTTTGAGCTCTTCTTCCCCTTCTTCCTCTGTCTGGGGATAAATGTAGGGTTCTTGACCTCGTTTTAATTCTTTTCGTAAATATTCCAAGCTTGGAATGCTTTGAGACTAGTGGATTATGCCCTTTTGAATTCGTTAGATGTGCTATTTAAAATCATCTTACAAGATGAAATTTCACAACAAGAGCACATCAAACTTGTTGCGATAAAATAAAAACCTTTTCTGCTCCCACCAGGTGTGCAAACTGTTAATGTAAATTACAAGCACCCCCGATTACTTGTGATTTGTGTAAGAGGAAACCCAGTGTAACCTATAAAACATAGTATTATCCTACAATGTGGGACCTTACAAGTAGGATAATCCTATAGATAAATTCAACTTCTTCCTCTAACCTAGTGCCAACTTCTCCAAAGAGAAGAGAGTTCGTTGACCTAAAATAATCCAATTCTAATGCTTTCCAAGGAGACATGGATATAAAAGTGCATAAAAATACTCTAAGCGAATGTGATGCACCTAGAAAAGGTGAGACAATTCAAGTGAGTGAAGGATGGGGAGAAAACTAAGCAGAAGAGGGTTGGTAGAAATTTGCGTAGTCTAAGAAAACATTCAATCCCTTATACATCTAAATCATAACAAATTATAGGTCTTACAAAGAGATAAATACATGCACAATATACTTATACATAGAATGGAAGGAAAAAGATGCAATTCATACAATTTAGGGTGAAAATGGCCACAAAACATGAATTTTATTGCTCAGAAACATGCATAATCCATCATATCATAAGAAGAAGAAAAAAATCTTTACAATAAGCCGAAATTCAAGGACTTTACCTCATAATAGCTCTTGAAAAAAATTGATAGATTTCCTTTTCTTTTTAGAAAAGTCTCCTCAAAATGAGATGAATTTTGCAATATATAGGAAATTTGGCTCATGAATCAGCAAGATGAATTAAAGAGGTATGGGAAACCATTCATTTTTGTATTTTCCCGCATGGGTGGTTATGGGTGTTATGCTTCATTAATTCTAGTCTTTGGGATGTCATTCATTTGTCTACCCTCCTAAGTCTTGTAACTTATCCATCCTCCCAACCGATGAACCGATGA
The DNA here is from genome assembly GCA_018340775.1 of Taxus wallichiana var. yunnanensis. NCBI lineage: Eukaryota > Viridiplantae > Streptophyta > Pinopsida > Cupressales > Taxaceae > Taxus > Taxus wallichiana. The sequence continues at coordinate 206,705,581 of CM031240.1, forward strand.
GTCAACCAACCTAATGCCTCACCCAACCATGTTGTACAACTATAATTTGACTATCGTGTTTGTCATCAAACCCCGATGGATTGGATGATTTCTATGTATGTTGACCAAACTCTCTTTAGGTTATCCATCTCACCAACCATAAACTCTTCATCCCGAACCACCACAAAATTTAGCCAAAAACCTGTTCAACTAACCCATCATCTATCTAACCATCGTCACCCAACCATGAGCGAGAATAACCATGATCCGACCAACCTTGAGTTAACCAACCATGAGTTGACCAACCTTGAGATGAACAACCTTGATCCAGCCAAACCTAATCCAAACAACCCTCGGCCCAACCAACCCTAAGTGGACCAACCTTGAGCCGACCAACCTTGAGTGACCAACCTTGAGCCAACCAACCTTGAGCCAACCAACCATGAGCTGAACAATCATGAGCTAACCAACCTTTACCTAACCAACCCGGTGACCAACCATGTATCGACAAAGCATGAGCCGACTAACCACAAACAACCAACCCTGAGTGACTAATCCTATCTCCCTTTAAATCATTTTCTAACTCCAAGATTCATCATGGAAAGCCATCTCACTACAAGTTATAACCAACTCGGCCGAGCCAACACATGAGCTACCATGCATACTACAAAAGCATTCCCCTTTTTCAATCAATTACCAATGTACCGACCTTCTAAGTTGTCTATTTTGTAGGAGGTACAAAAATGGATAGCAAGCAATAGCGAGTGATTTTGGATGAGGTAATCTTGGTGATTTCATGGGTAACATTTTCAGCAATAGAGGAATATTACAAGGATATGTGGAGTGGTGGGCAGATATTAGACAAATGGGGTTGATACATCCACGAGGAGCATGATATTTGTACATAGACAATGACAAATATACAGGGGGTGGCACATGAACATGCGGTGGTAGTACATCAACCACAACCAAAAAGACAAGAGGAAGATGCTAAGAGGGCACCACTAGTTATTATTTGGGTGGTCCACTAGGATAACAACCAAATGGTACATTTACCAAAGTGCATCCATCACAAAGTAATATTTAGCAAGGCCTTCTTGTGGGGGCGGATAGGGAGTAGGAGGGGCTGATAGGTCGGATGATGGAGGACAAGGAAGGTCGGGGATAGGAGGATTATTAGGGGATGGAGGAGCATGAGGGGATGGAGGAGAAGGAGGGGTTGAAGAGTATGAGGATTAAATACATGAGGATCAGGTTTGGGAGGTGTCAATTTATAGCCATATATATACATGTTAGAGAGGGAGGAAAATGGATGAGAAATAGAGATACCTATCTTATGGGTGAGAGATGTAGTTCATATAATATATATACATGTCTTGACAATGGTAGTGAGGAAAAGGAAGGAAGAGATTACACGAATGGAGGGGGAGTTGTCTCGGATAGAGAAGGAGTGGAATCATGTTATACGCCACCAAGATAGATATCATGAAGATCGGGAGGCTTACAAGGTGAGGTATGGTATGTTAGATGGAGGAGCCGAGGGAGGGGGTGGTACATGGATTATCTCACAGTTATATGGGTAGTAGTAGAATCAAGTACTTCACATAGATTATGATATATGGGGCCTCTTGGGATAGTGTCGCTATAATAGTATCAAGCCTTGACAACGAAGATGTGATATTATGAAGATATTTTGATACATGTGTGGTCAGATTATGTATGCTATATAGATTATGTGGACAGATAGGGGGCAGGTCAAGGATCTAGATAGATATTAGGTTAGAGACAGGGTCAATCCATGACTTTTGATATCACATCTAGTGTTGCACAACCTCCTCTAGTGGGGAATGATACTGGGATTTTGGCACCTTGATGAGTTCCGGTGTATTGTATCATATATATTTTGTTGGATATTTGATGACCAACATGGTGACATTTTTAATGTATGTATATAGACGATTTGTTATATATGATTACCATTTTTGATGATTTTTTTATTATGGCATGTACATGTAGTGGGACATTGTATGATGATTATGATGATCATGTTTTTATGAATATGTATATGGATGCTTATCATTTTGGATGTATAGTGTATATTATAGGGCATTTTTGTGATGATGTTTATATTGTATATGCTACACCCTTGATCATATATCTTATATTGGATGTATATATCTAACTTGTGGCTATCATAACTTCTTATCATTATGTATCTATTTCATATATGTTATATTTTCATTAGTGGGTCAGCCTTGGTGTTGGCCATAGCATAGGAATAGTATATATAGGGGTTAGTAGGTAGTAGTTGATCATCATATTCAGCATTTGAGTCTTATTGTCTGGTTTGGAGGTTTCCCCCTCGAAGTGGCTAAGCTATTCTTATTGCACATTGAGATCATTTATCTGAAATATTATGTTCATTGGTGTTATATTGCTGCTAATAATCATATTTATACAAGTAATTACATTACAAGTGGTATCAAAGCTTGAACTCGGCCAGCACTATGTCAAACCCTAATTGTGAAGGTTTGTCCATATCTCAAAATCGGTAGTGAATTTTTCTGAATTTTTTTGGTGTGGAAAAATCATTCAAGTAAGCTTCCCTCCAAATTTTAAGAATTTTTGACTTGTTTTGAAAAAGTTATAGCGGTTTTATGTTTTTTCATAATTTGGCTACCTAGGGTGCAATTTGTGAAAATTTTCAAAGTTATTTACATTTCCAGAAATAAGATTAAAAATTAGTTTGATTTCATTCTTTGAGTTTTATAAAATTTGGCTAAATTCCTATTGAAATCCCAAACCCTAAATTTTGACCTTGATCCTTAAATCTTACCATTTTGGGGCATCATGGTTGGGCCTTCGACAAGAGGCAAAAAGAATCCCATCACTCCGGGTAAAACCCCTGATAAGGATGAGATAATAGTTAAGGAGTTAGAGTCGGAAGGGCGTCTACAAGAGTCCTTATGGTTATGGTTTTCTTTAATCGACCATAAGGTCATCTATTTTGAGTTAGAGTTGTGAAACCTCAAGGGTAGAGTGGCTAGAAAGAATATGTAGAAAATATTGGACAATGATTGGAGGATTTCATTCACCAATTTAGTTCCAATATCATGGGTCATCATATCCTTCCTAATCAACCACAACTCAATCATACTCATATCAACCAAGGTGGATATTTAGGTCAAAGTAATAGACAAACTAGCCAAGGTGGATCTGCAAACATGACCAATCCAAATACAAACACTCTGCAAGCCCATAACATGATTCCAAAAGTGTAAATGCGTAAGTTTTATGGAAAGGATCCACTCAATTTGATTAACCAGATGGAGAATTTATTTGATCTTCATCAGATTCCATCAAGACAAAAGGTTACCATGGCATCACTATATCTTTAACCTGACCAATTCATTTGGTATCGATGGTTATGTGCTCAAAGGAAAAAGAGTGGCCTCAATGTTACATGGACAATATTCACCAAAGAGTTGCAATTGCACTATATTTATAGTGTGTCAAAGAATTATTTCAGTCAATTAGCAAAGCTCGACAAATAGGAACATTCAAAGATTACGTCCATCAATTCGAAACCTTTCCTTACGGGTGGAAAGTATTCTTGAAGATAATTTGAATGACTTATTTCATGGGGGTCTTAAAGAACAAATTGAGACCGAGGTTCATATGTTTAATCCTCATAAGGTTTTAGACTATATGAGCATGGCATGTAGGATAGAGGAAAATTTTCTTTTTAGTAGGAAACAAACCGCCGATAATATCGAGAGATCGTAGCACCATTCCACCATCATTCCCTCGGCCGGTGATACCGACACCTCAACAAATTGAATCAATAATATCCAAAGGGTTATTTTTAATTATGACAACAAATTTGGACCAGGACATAAGTGTGTTGAAAAGAAGCTATTCTACATTGAGGGACCTACTGAAGAAGAAGAAAATGAAGAAGATGAAGAGGTAGAGCAAGAGAAGGAATTAGGATATCCCTAGCCAACAATATCATGCCATGCAATTTCTAGTATTAGCACTCACCAAACTCTCAAAGTAGTTGGGTTATTAAATAAACATAGGGTAATAGTGTTGATTGATTCGGGAAGTAATCTCAATTTCATCAATCATAAGTTGGTGATACGCTTGAATCGCTTTGTTTATCGAGCTCCGAATGTCAAGTCATGATCGCCGACGGAAAAGCTGTTAGTTGGTCAGAAAATTCCATAACATTAATCTCACCATGGGATATTACTTGCTAACTAGAAATATGTATTCCATTGCCATGGGAGGAGCAGACATTGTGTTAGGAGTTCAGTGGCTTACCACCTTGGGAACCATTGAAATTAATTTCTAAGAGTTTTTCAAGAAAATTCAGTTAGAAGGGAGGACTTTTAAACTAAGAGGACTAAGAGCAAAGTCCCCACATATGGTAATTTCTCATCGAATGAAAAAATTACTTAAAAAGGGTGCAGAAGGGTTTGTGGCACAACTATTTTCATTAGAAGCACATCATTCCATTACATTTATACCCGTGGATATGCAAGTAGTTGTAGATGAGAAGTCAGTGGTGTTTGGAGAAATGCCCAAGGGTGTGCCTCGAAAAGAGACCATGACCATGCCATCCATCTAGTACCTGTGGAGTCAACCACCCAACATCGGACCTTATAGGTACCCCTACATGCAAAAGATTGATATTGAGAATATAGTTCAAGAGATGTTAGAAGCAGGACTTATTCATCATACTCAAAGTGCTTACTCTTCTCCTGTAGTGATGGTACAGAAAAAAGATGGCAATTGGCGCATGTTTCCAAATTACAGGGAACTCAATAAGTACACAGTTAAAGATAAGTTTCTTATTCCTGTAATTGATGATTTTCTAGATGAGTTACATGGTGTTGTTTACTTTACAAAACTTTATCTTCATTTTGGATATCATCATATTAGAATTAGGGATGAAGATATTCATAAAAAAACCTTTAGGACACATGAAGGACACTATGAGTTCTTGGTAATGCCTTTTGGAATAACAAATGCACCCTCTACATTTCAAATCTTGATGAATTCCATCTTTAAGCCATTTCTTTGAAAGTTTTTTTAGTGTTCTTTGATGATATATTAATCTATAGTAAAACATGGGAGGAACACCTACATCATGTAAATAAGGTGTTGGAAACTCTTGAACAACATCAACTTTATGCAAATCCTTATAATTGTTCTTTTGGTGTCAAGGAGGTTGAATATCTAGGTCATATTGTCTCTTATGAAGGTGTTAAAGTGGATCCTAACAAGATAAAAGCCATGCTTAAATGGAAGGTTCCTAAAACCCTAAAAATCTCTGAGTATTTTTAGGGCTTACAGGTTATTATCGTAGATTTTCAAGTAATTATGGAAGCATCACAACACCACTCATATTTTTATTGAATAAGGACTCTTTCCATTGGAATAATCAAACTACTATGGCCTTTGAGAAATTGAAGGAGGCCATGTGCACCACTCCAATTCTAGCCACCCAGATTTTTCAAAAACATTCATTGTTGAATGTGATGCTTGTGGTATGGTATGGGGTAGTACTCATGCAAGAAGGGTGACCCATTTCCTTCGAGAGCCTCCAATTCAAAGGTAAGAATATCTCTAAACCATTTTATGAGAAAGAAATGTTAGTAATATTTCATGCGGTGAAGCAATGGAGACCATATCTAAAGGGATGACATTTCAAAGTAAAGACAGATCATGATAATTTGAAATACTTTTAGAGCAATTTTTATCATCAAAATAACAACATAAATGGGTCTCAAAACTATTGGGGTATGATTTTGAGATAATATACAAGAAAGGGAAAGACAATGTAGTTGTTGATGCTTTATCTCGAAAGGATGAATCTGCTCAGGCATTGTTGTGTGTTATATCTATATTACAGGAGGATTGGATAGAGGATGTAAGGTCTAAATGGAAAAATGACCCAGGTACACAAAATATCCTTGAAACTCCAACAAGATCCAAGCTTGTCAAAAACATTTGTATGGAAAGGAGATGTTTTATGGGATAAATATAGATTATATCTATGTAAGAATTAAATCCTTAAAAATAGGGTTCTATCTAAGCTCCATGCTTCTCCAATAGGGGGTCATTATGCCTTCTTAAAAACTTATCATCAAATCAAGCACGATTTTTTCTGGGAAGGGATAAAATGAGATGTCCAAAATTTTGTGGTAGAATGCATGGTTTGTCAACAAAATAAGGGTGAAACAATGATGTCCCCAGGTATTTTATAACCTCTATATATTCCTAACCAAAGGTGGGAAGAGGTGTCCATGGACTTCATCACAGGATTGCCTAAATGAGAAGGTAAAAATGTAATCATGGGGGTGGTGGACAGACTCACCAAATGTTCCCATTTTTGTTCTTTATCACATCCATTTGTTGTGAGTACAGTAGCTACGGCCTTCATGGATACAATTTAGAAGATACATGTGACACCAAAGATTATAGTTAGTGATCGAGACCCTATCTTTACTAGTAATTTTTGGACTGACTTGTTCTCATGCTTGGGCACACAACTAGCTCATAGTTCCTCTTATCATCCCTAGTTTGATGGGAAAACAGAGGTGGTAAACAAGTTCTTAGAGGGATATCTTCGTTGTTTTATATTAGATAAGTAAGCGAGATGGGTCCAATGGTTCTTGTTGGCAGAATGGTGGTATAACACCTCCTTTCATACTTCATCTAAAATGTCTCCTTTCTTAGCATTATATGGGTACCATTCACCATCTATCACTTAATCTTTGAGAGTCCAGCCAAAGGTTTGAGCAGTTGAAGAACATATTCAACACCAACAAGAGGTACTTTCTAGTCTCACGGATAATTTAGCCATGTCACAAAACCACATGAAGCGTGCAGTAGACCAACATCGCAGATGAAATACATTTTGAATTCGATGATTGGTTTTTTGTGCGTTTACAACCATATAAGAAAATGTCCTTAAAACAATAGAAAAAGGATAACAAGCTTTCACCTAAGTATTATGGTCCTTGTCAAGTGTTATAGAAGATTGGCAATGTAGAATACAAACTGGAACTTCCTCCGGCTACTCTAATTCATCCATTCTTCCATGTATCTTGCCTAAAGAAGGTATTTGACAGACAATATCAACCCCAGACAGGTTACTTTAGCTTGATGAAGAGGGCAAAATCATCCTAGAACCAGAATGCATCCATCAGACACACACTAAGTGATTGAGGACAAGGGTCATCACTGAGTATTGGATCAAGTGGAAAAATCTAGACAATGAAGATGCAACTTGGGAGGATGCAAATTTCTTGTAGCAGCATCTAGAGCTTCTCAACATTGGGGAAAATGTTTCTTCAAAGGGGAGGGGCATGCTACGTCCTTAATCATATATCTTATATTGGATGTATATAGCCAACTTGTGGCTATCATAACTTCTTATCATTATGTATCTCTTTCATATATGTTATATTTTCATTAGTGGGTTGGCCTTGGTGTTGGCCATAACATAGGAATAGTATATATAGGGGTTAGTAGGTAGTAGTTGATCATCATATTCAGCATTTGAGTCTTATTGTCTAGTTTGGAGGTTACCCCCTCAAAGTGGCTAAGCTATTCTTCTTACAAATTGAGATCATTTATCTGAAATATTGTGTTCATTGGTGTTATATTGCTGCTAATAATCAGATTCATACAAGTAATTACATTACAAGTATATGATGAGATGATGTGATTTCATTTGATGTTGATGATGTAGTGTGATGATGATTGATGATTTTTCTTTATTATGATGTTGATAATGTTTAATGTTTTAGTGATTATCATGATGGATGTGTGATGTGATAATGCCATAGTGTTTAGCTGATTTGGTTCATAAAGGCTTTGATGAGAATATTACCTTTATTGTGGATGATGTGATGATGTGTACTGAAATTTTTTATTTTTTACATGTTTATATATGCGATGAATATTTATTTTATTGTGGTTAATCATAGTGATGGTGATGTAGTTTAATGATTAATGGTATTAATTTGTAAGTATTATTTGATGATTTTCATAATGAGGATAAAATGTGAATGGGATCATAATTATTATTCATTGTTATTGTGATGGCATATGATATGTAGATGGTTTATGTATGATGTGATGTGTTAGATTGTTGGCGTATGTTAGAGATGGATGTTGGTATTTATAGTATTTATGATTGTTGATTTGATGTTTTAGTATGCATTATAGCTTACGGATGAGATAGTGACTATGTGTTAGATGTAGATTAGGATTTGGTCATGGCTCTTGATGTATAAGTTGTTTATATTATTAATGTAATATATGATATTTAAAAAGGAAATCAGTGTGAAATGTTCTTAAATATTGTATAAATATTTATAATGTAACCATGACGTTTAATGTGATAGGATATCAAAGAGAAGGAAGAGTGGTGGTGAATGAGTAGCAATGAATGTAAATGGTGGGGATGGAAAAATGAAGGCCTCGGGATCTTACAACGATTGCATTTCTCTTGATTTACTAAGACTCTGGAAATCTATTTCTTGGAGAAAAGAGTATACACAATGCGACACTGAGGTAGAAACATGATAGATATTCCTAATCATGATAGATCCTATGTGCTGTAGGAAGGATCAAAAGAAGTCTGTATTTAGAGAATGGATAAGGTAGATTAGGATGAAAATTGTGAATAGGGATACAAGGATGTAAGGATGAAGGGTGAGTTTTCCCCTAGTGTTCATGTGCTAGTTTCGTAGAGTGCGAGTAGACAAATGATTGGATTTACCATAGTGCTGAAAACTGGTTTTCACCATGGTACCTACCTAAGGCACCACCAAATTATTTTTCACCTTTGGAAGGATTTCTTTCTTGATGTGTACTGGAAACTTAAACATCGAAGCAACGAAGATGCATGATATTCATGGGCTCGTCCATCTCGTATCCATATAGAGTGATAAGATTATAAGCACTGAGCCAAATTTAGATATGAGGACATAAAATATGAGCCAATTTGGTATGAAATTTTCCTTCTTTTCTCGATCATTGTTAGTGTTCCCTGATTTTATTTAAGGAATAGGTCATCGAATTCAAACTTGAAGTCCTTAACTTGCTTACTATAATGATGATAAAGGTGGTATTGGTAGGTTTTGAGGTGATCTAGGGCTTGGAGGTGATTCTCATCGAGGATTTCAAATTCTTGAAGATGATGGGCATAACATTCTTCATCATCATCAATGAAGTGTTGAAGGGAAAATTGTAGGGATGGAATTTTGATCTCAATGAGAAAAAAATCTTTGATGTGAAAGAAAATAGAGTACAGGCGGTTCAGGTAGGGAGTGTAGATGGAGTTTTGATAGGCCTAGAAGGCAAGATATTTTGTGTATGCCAATCGCATCTTGCTTGATTCACTATTTTTCCAAGAATGATCTTTACTTTGTCTTATTAGATGCTTCAAATCGGACATTTTCTTATGGATAATAGGGTGTGGAAAACTTGAGCCTGATATGGAATTTTTCAAAAATTTCACAAACATCTTAGTTTTTGAAGGATTTATCATTTTTTGTGATGAGTGTGGATTAGATACTATAGCAGCAGATGATGTGGTTAAGGATAAATTTGGATATTTTCTTTCCAGTGACATAGGTGAGTGGCATGGATTTGACCCACTTAGTGAAGTATTCTATGGCAGTGATAATGAACTTGTGGCCATCAGATGAAGTGGGATTTAATTTTCCCATGAGATCAAGACCCCAGGTAGAAAAAGGCCATGGGGTAGTGATGGGTTGTAAGGCTTGTGATGGTGTGTGGATGAGGTCAACATGCTTTTGACATGGGACACATTTGTGGACATATGAGCATGCATATTTTTCCATGTTTGGCCAATAATAACCGATTAAAAAAAAATGGCTAAGGCCATACCACTTATTTGGGCACCGAAAATCCCTGTGTGAACTTCATGTAAAATTGATTCAGGATCTTGGGAATTTAAGCATCGTAGCAAAGTTCTGTCAAATCTTCTACAATAAATGGTATCACCAAGGATAGTGAAGTGGGAGGATCATTGGATGAATGATTTATGATGGCTGCAAGGAGATTTGGTGGAAGGGTATGATCATGTAGATAGGTGTAGATGTCATGGTACCAAGGGGAATTAGGACCAACAATCTCATAAACCATCTCCAAATCAGGAGTATCATAAGTTGAGATCGTTAGTTTCTCAACCAAAAACTATGAGTGAGATGCATCATAGGACATGTTGAGAAGGGAGGTGATGGTAGCCATAGCATCTGCTAACTTGTTGCTTGTATACGAGGACTTGTTCAAACTGAATATGCTAGAAATATGATTTAAAACTTTTGACCATTCCTTTATAAGGAGTTAATTTATCATCGTTGGTAGCATATTCATCATTAACCTATTTAATGATTAACTATCAATTGCCAAAAACATTAAGATACCCTATATTCCATTAAATAGACATACTTAAACGAGAAAAAAGTACTTCATATTCAGCTATATTTTTGGTACAAGGAAAAGAAAGCTAGAAATATTTAGGAATTAAGTCACCTTGAGGAGTGATAAACAAGATACCTACTCCCGATCCATGATGTATGAAGGATCCATCAAAGTATAATGTCCATATATTTGATTCGACAACTGTACATATGGATTCATCTCGAGAACTAGGTGGTGAGTGGTGTAGAATCAAAGACGGGAGATTACAACCGATCAGCTAGAAATTTTCCTTTGATATCTTTCTGATTAATATATTCAATGTCAAACTCACTGAGAAGCATGATCCATTCATCCATCCATCCTGTGAGATCCAATTTATAAAGTATATATTTAAGTGGATCAACTTTAGCTATGAGATTAATGTTATTATTGAACATGTAATGTTGTAGAGTTTGAGAGGAAAATACTACAAAAAGACTTGCTTTTTCCATTCAAGTATAATTGAGCTCATACACAATTAATGTTTGACTTAAATATTGAATGGCTTGTTCCTTTCCATGGATACAATCTTGCACTAGAAGAGCTCCCAAGGTGTGTTGTGTCACTAATATGTAGAAAAGAAGAGGCATTCCCAAAGAAGAAGGTACCAAGACAAGAGGGTGCATCAAATATTCCTTTAGTTTATCAAAATATGCTTGGAATTCCTTGTTTCAATGAATTTTTATTCAATTTTTGATAAAATGATGGAATCGATTACATTTATCTGCTAATTGTGATATAAATCTTATTATGTCCTGTATTTTTCCCTATAGGTTTCATAGTTGTTTGATATTTTTAGGTGGAGGCGTCTTAATTACAGCTTTGAATTTATTTGGATCTATTTTAATTCCACACTTGGAGATAATAAATCCTAGGAGCTTTCGAGATGTGATGTCAAAAACTCATTTCTAAGGATTTACATGGAATTTATATTCCCAAAGTCATTCGAAGATTCGAGTGAAGACCATAGGATGTTCCTCATGAGTTTTAGATTTTCCCATAATATCATCGACATAGTCTTAAACTATATCATGCATCATATCATGAAAAATTACATTCATTACACATTGGTAGGTATCCCCATCATTCTTTAGTTTGAAGGGCATGACTTGATAGAAAAATGTAACCCAAGGTGTAGTAAAGGTTGTATTGTGTTGATTTTCTTCATAAATTTTAATCGATTATAGCAAAGAAAATTCCCATGAGAGACAAAATATTGTGCCTAGTAGTAGATTCAATGATCATGTCAATATTTGGTAGTGGGAAATCATCTTTAGGGAAAGCTTTATTGATGTCGCAAAAATCGGTACAGATGTGAATGCCCTGTGTTTCTTGCCTACCGAAAAATATTGGAAATGTACCTAGAATAATCAATAGGTCAGATGAAACCGATGTCAAGAAGCCTCTATAATTATTCTTTGATAAGCAACGTGAATTTTGGATGCATTTTTCAGAATTTTTGTTTGACTTTTTTTTTGTATCTTTACGCACTACAATATTATTGACAACGAGAGAAGGATCCAAACCAGACATATCTCTATAGGACCATGCGAATATATCTAAAAATTCACTTAGGAGTGCGGTAAATATTTTTTTTTCCTTTATAGAAAAATATACCCCATTTTAAGAATCTTAAGTTATTATTTTTTGTCGATATTGATGTTAATGGTTTCCTCGACTAAGGATGGTGATCCATCTTTTAATGTTTCGAGATCTGGATGAAGTTGATCTATAACTAGATCGTTCTCTGGATTTGGGTATTCTTGGAAGAATTCAGTTAGGGGATATTCCTCATCAAGGTGACAAGAGAATTTGGTATGAGGGATATTAGATTGGGATAGAAGGGAAGGGGAGATTCTTGTGCCCCAAAGTAGGCATCAAGATTTAGGCATATTTGGTTACATTTTTTATTATCCCCAACATGTATATTGTCGCATGAAGTTTCCATGATATCAATAATTGCTTCATCATTTTTAAATGATTCAAGAGGGGCATGATCCGATCATTGGTCCGATTGAATGAGTTATGGATTTTTAGGGTGATTTTGAAGGAAATAACAATGGTATCATGGAAAATATTAGTGACGGTGAGGTATTTGTATTGACTATAGATGGAACTCATGTTGATGTTATTGATGACAAGGATTATGGATTTTTAGGGCGATGTTGAAGGAAAGAAAAATGGTATCATGGAAAATATTAGTGGTGGCGAGGTCTCCATATTAGCTATAGATGGAACTCATGTTGATGTTATCAATGACATCCTCAGTTGTATTGGAAGTATCACTAAGGTCTTCACGAATAGCCTCACTAGGTGGCGGGTATCCTAGTCCGCATCCATCTAGGTAGGTAATAACAATGGGAGGTTAGGGGATTCCTTGTTTATGGTGACGTATTCCTCGTCCAGAGTATCCCATACGAGAGATCATCCTTTTAGGAATTATATATTCATCATTAGAGAAACAAGAGGGTATATAATTGTCAATAATCCATGTGGAATTAGATGGTTCAATGTAATCATCAACAAGACACCCGAAAGGAATAAAAGTGGATGATCCCAACACATATGTTTGTTGTTTTTTTGGACAAACATCTGGCCTCATGAATTTCTTGGGTGATAGCGGTCATTGATCAATGCTGAAGGTTTTATATTCTCCAAACCTTTTCTATTTTAGTTTTATTGGTAGAGTGGGAAGGAAGGGAGTGGATACGGGTGTAGTAGGTAGAAGAGGAGTAGATGATGAGGAGGTTTTATGAGATGAGGATTGGAAGCTATCTTAGATATATGAAGTGATGGGTGATGGTGGAAATGATGATGCACATGTTCAATGATAGGGAAGTCGGGTTCGATAACTTTCTACTTCCAATGCTTGACAATATTGGAAGGAATAGGAGTTGCTATGGATAGTGAATTTTGTACCAACATGTTCAAATTTTAGACATTGATGTAGTATAGATGGTACAACATGCATCTCATGAATCCAGGGCCAACCAAGCAAGATGTTATGTGGGAATTGGATGTCTATAACATGGACAAGGGTGGGAAGCACGAAAAACCCGAAGTTGATAAGAAGATAGATAGTTTCAAATGATTTGTGCTTCATATTGTCATATGCTTTAATATTAATAATATATTGATTAATATCCAAGTTTTTGTATCCCAACCGATGGATGAGATTTATGGTGCCATGATTAAAATCCAATCCATTTTCTATTAGCATTCTTTTAATGTGAATATTTTTGATACGAACTTCGATGTAGAGAGGGACATTATGTGCGGGACCATGTGGAGGAAATTCCTATTGGGTGAAGGTGAGTGGGAGTGTTAGATAAGGATAAAGATGAGAAAAAAGGGCCGAAATTGTGTAGGATCAATGTCGGTGGGGATGCATGTCTCTTGGAGGGCACCGTATAAAATGGCCTTGTGGACAAGATGAATTATTGAGAAGTTCCATGATGGGTATCTTTATAGGAGTCTTCTCTAGTTGTTCAATGATGTTATATTATGCTTGCGGTGTTGGGTTAGAAGAGGATGAGCGGATCCTTGAACCACCACATGGCTCCTTCGGGTAGTGATAACACACTAAGGGTTTTATGAGGGGCCTTTTATTTTAATGGTGGCTACTTGGTGGGGAGAATGGTGGATATGGCCAACAAGTGACATGTAAGGAGGGGGTACATGATGGTAATTGATATGGTTGGAATGATGACTAGATGATTCGAGTTTACTTCCAAACTTTTGTTGACCTTAGTTAGAAGCATTGTTCGACCATGATTAGGAAGGGGATTTTGATAGATCCTGAGTTTCTAATTTTGAGAAGAAGTGGAAGCATTGTCCTCTATTTTGATTTCACCTCGGTCAATAAGGTCTTGAATATAATTCTTTAATTTCATACACCAATGTGTGGCATGACCCTTGATTTTATGGAACTTGCAATATTCATTTTCCTTGAACCACAAAGGTTTGGGTTGGGACTCATCTATGGGCTGAGTTTGAGGAAAAATGACCATATTGGCAGCAATTAATTTATCAAGGATTGCCTCCATAGATTCACCAAGAGGGGTGTATGTTCGTCACCTTGAGTCCTGGGTAGACTGGTTTTTTCTTTAGAGATGGATATGACAGTTGTTGTATGCACATGCTGAATATTTTAGTGTCTATTACTCTGTCACTAACAACATTTTTATTTTTATTAAAGTATTTAGGTTTTTCTGGTGTAGAATGTATATTGGATCGGTTATGATTATCATAGGAATACATCTTAATAAGGATTTTTGCAACAAGGTATTTCTCAAATTTCATTCCCTTATCAATGATGTCATCAAATGTATTTGTGTAATGGACTTGTAAATGAAAGGCTAATTCCTTATTGAGGTTAGAGACAAAAATGGTAACTAGTTATTTTTCAGGTATGGGCCATGGAATCGAATGGATAGTGTAGATCAAGAATTTTGCGCTTGTTACTGTCCAAGTTAATGTACCAAACTAAACACAAAAGCCTTGAAAAACTCAAATAAAATCGATACACGATAGACAAGATCCGGAAATGTAGACACGGGATGCCCCAACTAGATGTCAGGAGTAGATCGATCATTAATGATGCACAAGAATAATCATTAAGGCAAAGCAACCTAAGGAACTCACATTGGTAGGAAATCTAGAGGCGATCTCCGTAGGAGACGACGTTAGTACCTATAGACCTGTGAGTGTAAGGAGGGCTGCAAAATAGTTAGCACCTAAAGAGAGATACATTGGTAGGGACAACCGAAGGCAGTCGCGGGCGAATGACGTGAGTGCCTATAGATCCGTGAACTCTAAGCTGCTAAAATGCGAGTACCCCATGTACAGGGGACAAGCTCGAAATGGACAATAATATTGAAAGTATGTGCCAAAAGGCAACATTCAGGGCACAATAATGACCAGATAAATAAGCCAAGCATCAACACTATGGCAAGAAGATTTTAGGAGATGGTAAAAACCTACGGCTAAACCGATTGGCAACAATAGGTGCAAATCGGCGCGATCCAAACTAATCGGCGCTGACCATAAAAATCAGCGTCGACCAAACAAATCGGCGCTGACCATACCAAGCACATATAAATATGTGAATGGAAAACGTGAATGATTTAGTTAGACCGTGACGATTGATTTAGAGAGAGTCAAAAATTGGATTTGGGCACCATGGAAGCCTCTGGGAGAGCAATCGAAGTGGAGGAGGACACGACCTGGGGTAAGTGGTTCTTCCTGAACTCGTCATTATTTTATTTATTTATTATATTTTTTTTGCTTTTTGGTGGGAGGCTAGAGTGTTTTTGACACGTTGCCTTCCTATTGGCGTCGATTGAGTGAATCGACGCCGATTTGATGAAAGTGGCACCGATTGAATTCAATCAACGTCAACTATGTATGATCGACGCCGATTGGAATAAATCGATGCCGATTGGACATATTATGTGGATAAAAATGATAAAATGTGTTTTGGATGTTCAGATTTGGATAAATATGAAGCTAACATTGCTCTTGATGTTGTGGGTGCAGGCACGAGAGGTATTACACATGATAGATGTGATCCCAGAAAGCTTTGGAGAGCATTCTCCCGATGTCACTAATGAAAATTGGCGCCACTTAGAGTTAGCCGGGATCGGGGGATTTCGATACTATAGACAAGTGCCGTGAGATGTAGAGTTGCTACGAGCACTAAGTACGACAATGGGACAGCCAGACATGCACCTTTTGGTTTAGGACAGTGAGATGACCATCGCCCACAAGGACATATACTGAGGATCCCGAGGCTGCCAATCACCTGGGACCCAATAGAGATCACGCCGCGAGAGCGAAGAGTAGAGAGGGCCCTAGCTCGATTGTATAGAGATAGGGTGGATTATTCGGAGATAGTGCGGGGCGGTGAGGATATCCTCACAAAGTATAAACAATGGATGATGCGGGAGTAGACGGATAGTGCTGATTTAGATGGCAATCTCCTACTTTGCTCTACTAGATTTGGGAGGTGGGAGATTCCCATTGTTATTACTAGATTGTGTTTGTGACACCCGTAGTTTAGACAGGTGTTCGCATTTGTTGACGCCTAATAGCTCGGATATATATTATGAGCTATGGATGTATACCACTAGTAGGAGGACAGGGATTGATGTTAGTTTTGTGCTCCATTCTTGGGCATATTTAGTGATGAGGCCATCCGGGCTTCCATGGATGCCAGCAGCAGTGGGGGCTATTGATTACGGATTCTAGCGATGGCGGGCCGATATGGCCTCGAGAGATACAGGGAGATCCACAGATTGGTATGCCGAGCGCTTTAGGATGCTGACACCAGAGCAGGTTATCTAGAGACCGTATCGGGTATTTCTAACATGGGCCAGTCAGGATGCTCACCTGGTGGGATTGAGACAGAGCAAGGGGGTTAGAGTCCATAGGCCGATATGTGGGAGCGTGTCCCGTTTATATGGGTATTGAGACAGTTTGGCCTAGTGTAGATAGTGCCGACTACCCACAGCCTTACAAAGTAGACAAGGCAGAGAGACAGATTTGCGATTTTGATCCCGACAGATCCATTGAGGGAAGCCCCACCCTCCATCAGACAATGACGATGATGCCGGAGTGATTGATGGTTATGTGGCATGGTATTCAACAGAGCTACCATGACACCTACCAGCATCTATAGATGCCGATGAGAAGGATATGGCTACAATGCTGGAGAGACTAGAGGGGGAGCATGCCACCTTGACGCATACACACCAGGCGGCTCTTGAGGAGATCAGAGCTCTGACAGAGGAGAGGGATGCCCTAATATTAGAGAGAGACACCGCTCGCTAGGAGTGAGATACAACGATCCAGCAGAGGGATCGCTACCATCGACATAGGGAGGCCCTCAGGGCCAAATATGGTGATACAGGTACCATGTCAGAGTCTGGGACATAGGGCATAACCATAGGAGGGCCACCACCACCAGCAGTAGCGGCACCAGTAGCACCAGCAGTGACACTACGAGCACCTAGTACCGTGAGCCTGAGTACATATCAGTCTGTCCTCGCAGAGGTGAGATACTACGAGGATGCCCTAGCACAACATGCCCCTGATGTGCCTCACACAGGATGAGGAGGAGATCAGTGACAACCACAGTGAGTGGGGCATCGGAGGGAGGGAGCACCGAGAGAGGGAAAGGTGGAGGCAGCCCCTGCAAAAGCGGGTGCTTTGAGTTCAATAGGCGGCGGCTAGGAGAGACAACTGGTCCAGAGGAGGGTGGAGGAGATAGTGTCTTCCACCTATCAGATTTCATGATATAGAGACTGATATGTATATTTTTGTATCGATGTATTGATGTAGCCTCAATTGGAAGGAATTTTTTGATGTATGATATAGATGGCTTGATTGAAAGCCACCCATTTTTGTTGTATGATACTCTTGTATATATATAGATTGACATTTTCTTTGTCAAATGATTGTACTTATGCCTTTAATTTTGATAGACATGGATAGATGTAATGTAATTGCGATGGATATAGACATATGCTGATAGATGATAAATAGGTGTGATCTGATATTCCTAGAATAGATAGACGTGATGTTGATGTGATGTGATTGATATTCATAGAATAGATAGATGTGATGTTGATGTGATGTGATTGATATGTGGATTTAATTTTGATGAGAAATAGATATAGGAAGATGTAGGGTAACTTGGATGAACATGTTTTTAGATGATAGATGGATAGATGTGATTGATAGATTTGATATATTTAAGATGTTTTAATTGAATTTTGATGAAAAATAGATAGATAGACTCACATGTGTTGATAATACATGCTATGATATATTTTCTTTTGGAAAAAAGTAGATAAGATGAAATTAGATAGATGATATATGTTGACTAAATTAACATGTTAAATGTCAATTTAACTGGATGAATAAGAAATGATAAAGGGAAATAAAGAAAACACACCTAGAAAAGAAAAAGAATGATAAGCTAGGCCCCTAACCGACCATAAATAGAGACTTTTGATAGGAAACTAAAAGACCATGCATACAAGGCCATATATGAGGTTAAAACAAACCCGACACTAGCTAGTCGCAAACGAGACCTAGAAGGTAAATAGAAGGAGAAGTAAGTATGTATCTTTTTGGAATTTACAAAGGATAGAATACACGCTCATATTGCGAAAATAGGGTTCTCCATATGATCGAAAAAGGTCTTATATTTCAGCTTCATGATGTTTGTTTTGATAGAAAAGTAAACTGATCAAGGCGGGAAGTTTGCTAGATGTGAAAAGACCGATCAATACGGGAAGTCTTTGGTGATGCTAAAAAGTGAATAAATTGGCTGAAGATAAAGTTCATTCTTGAAAAGGCTAATCAATGTGAGAAGCCTTTGGAATTCCATGAGAGAAAAACCATCCTTCAAGGAACGGTCTATAGCTTGAATTTAATGATAGCCATCCTTCAAGGGTATGGTCCATATCTTTTGATTTGCTTAATAATGCATGGATAACTATCCTTCAAGGGATCAGTCTATCCTTTAGGAATTTTGGATAGCATCTTCTTCTTTTTATGTCATTTTTCCAGCATCATTTTTCTTTTTTTTCTTTTTCTTTTTTATGTCGTTGTTGGGAGGAAGCTGAGTTTAGACCAAATAGATCGAGATAGAGGGAAAGAAAATGTGTACAAACGCATACTCATGCCGTAAGTAGATTTGATCAAGATAGACACTTGGGACAAATGAAGAAGTGATTAAGGTGTTCCTACCATGAGGAGGAACATATCCATAAGAAAAATTCCATGAGTAGTGCCGCGGTACTCATATTTTAAGGTAGAAAAAGACATAACGTGGAGAACCACATAGCTCTAAATCACTACAAAAAGGTATGACTAGTTATAGATGGATGAAAGATCTGTTTTGCGACTAAGAACATGTAAGATAGATTTTAATCGTAGAAGGGCCTTAGATGCAAGGCATTAATAGGTTCCATTTTAGGTACACCATCCATGGAAGATAGACAGTAAGCTCCAGATCCATATTTGTGAGTAACCACGTATGGACCCATCTAGTTAGGAGCAAACTTACCACGCTGACTCCGTTCTAATGTAGTGACATTTTGATTTTCTTTAAGAATAAGATCACCAACTTTGAAGTCACGGTGCTGCAAGTGTTTGTTGTAAGCACATTTGACATGCTCAAGATAGACTTGATGATGTTTAAGAGCATTGAGATGCCACTCATCTAATAACTCAAGCCGCGCTAGACACTCTAGACGATAATCCTCATTAGAGACAAATTCTCCGAGAGAAACACGAAGAGATGGGATCTAGACTTCCAAAGGAAGAACAACCTCAGACCCATAGACTAGAGAGAAGGGAGTAAAGCAACATTAGGGGTACGAATGCTAGTCCGATAAGCCCAGAGAGCAAACAGGATATGTAAATGCCAATCCCTACCACTCGACTAGTTACCTTTCATGAGGATGTCACGCAAAGTTTTATTGGAAGCCTCACCTGGCCATTAGCTTGAGGATAGTATGGAGAAGAAAAGATGAGTTTGATATTGAAAGTGTCACAGAGGTTTCTGCAAATCGACGTTCTTGAAAGACTTTATTTATGTCTGTGAAGAGTTTGTGTGGAACACCAAAGCGACAAATGATGTGTTGATAGACAAAGTCAACAATCAGTTTAGATTTTTTTGAAGAAAGAGGAATAGCTTCCACCCACTTAGTAAAGTATTCTATGGCAAAGTAATGATAGAATGATGACACTGTGAAGAGCGGGGATTGATAAGACCGATGAGATCAAGAACCCATTGCGAAAAAGGCCACAAACCCGTCGTAGGTTGTAAAGGTTGACTAGGAATATGCGTAAGATTTGAATGTTGTTGGCATTTGACACATTTCTTAGTGTATTCACAACAATCTCGATTAAGAGAAGGCCAATAATAGCCTAAGCGTAAGATGCATTTAGCTATGGCCAAACCACTAAAATGTCCACCAGATACCATCATGGACCTCCTGGATAGCCTTAAATGATTCGGGAGTTTTGAGGCATCGAAGCAAAATACCATCAAAACCATGTTTGTAGAGGATTCCGCCTAGAATAGTATAGTGATTAGCGTGTAGGATAAAAGATCTTATACCACCGGGAAGTAAGATCTAGAGGAAGCACTAAATGGGATAGATAATCAACAATGTGTTGATACCACTCGTCTTGTGTATTGATTGTAATGGCATTGATTGAAGTCGGTTTCGAGATGAGATGGTTGGTCTAATCATTACACAACCACATAAAGTCGCGAGTCTTCGGTAAAAGTGGAATAAGTGAGGCTAAAAAAGCCATCATATCGTGAATTGATTTGCGCGAGGAATAGCTTGGATAGTGAATTTATCAAAGGATTGAAGTTGAAAGATAATGATATCGCGATTTTTTTGAAGGATATCATTCTTGCATTGATAGACACCGGATGACTTGATTAATGATGAGTTCGAGTCACCAAAGATGTCGATATGGAGGGCACCCATATTAATGGAATTTTAAAGACCTAAAACAAAAGCTTCATATTCAGCCATATTATTGGTACACTCAAAGTTAAGTTTATGTGTAATCGGGATAGGTGTACCCCAAGGAGGAATCATAACGAAACCTACACCCTTCTGGCATTTAGATCCATCAAAGAAGAGTTTTACGTTAAGCGAGAGAAAGACCGAAATCAATTTGTTGGATATACTCATCGAGGAATTCGAGCGAGAGAGTCCTAAGTGTCCGGAAGAGGAGCATTAGCTAATTGATTTGCAATGACCTGACCCTTGATAGATTTTTGTGGGATAATTTCGAGATCAAATTATATCATAAGCATGAGCCAACGAGTAATACAATCATTGTGATAAGGATTCACATGCATTGTCTTGAGTGGATTGACACTTGTGACAATGTAAGTTTTATGATTGAGGAGGTAGTGACGAAGCTTATAAGTTGTAAAGAAGAGAGCACAACACATCTTTTTAGCTTCAGAATAGCATGTTTCATACTCATGGAGAGTACAACTGATGTAATAGATGGCTTGTTCTTTACCACAAGTGTCCTAATGTGAGATCATGGCTCCCAGAGCATGGTCAGTCACAGAGATATAAAGATAGAATGGTTCCCCCTCGCGTGGAGGTTTAAGCACAGATGGAGAAAGAAGATAAGATTTGAGATCATCAAAGGATTTTT
Organism: Taxus wallichiana var. yunnanensis; assembly: GCA_018340775.1. NCBI lineage: Eukaryota > Viridiplantae > Streptophyta > Pinopsida > Cupressales > Taxaceae > Taxus > Taxus wallichiana. The sequence continues at coordinate 206,727,277 of CM031240.1, forward strand.
GGCAATGCTCATCCCATTCAAAATGAACATTCTTACGGAGGAGATGATGGAAAGGTTGAAAATGGTCTGACAGCTGCGAGATAAAATGACGCACTGATTGAAGGCATCCTTGAAGACTACGGAGTTGCTTTAAGTTAGAAGGGGGAGGCATCTCAAGGATAGCTTTTATTTTTTCGGGGTCTACTTAAATGCCCCTAATAGAAATGATAAAGCCTAAGATTTTACTAGTGAGAACTCCAAACATGCACTTAGATGGATTTAGACGAAGAAAAAAGTGAATAAGCCTCTCAAAGAGAGGTGCAAGAATGAAAAGATGATCCTGACGGTGTTTGGATTTACCGAGGAGATTGTCGACGTAATCTTCCACAATTTTGTGTAAGAGATCGTGGAAGATGTAGGTCATTGCTCACTGATAGGTTGCTCTTGCATTATTAAGACCAAAAGGCATGACATGATAACAAAAAGTCCACCAAGGAGTTATGAAGGAAGTCTTATGTTGGTCCTCCGGTGTGAGGAGAATTTGATTATACCCAGAGAAACCATCCATAAAATAAAGCATCTCGTGACCCACGATTAAATCCACTAGTTGGTCGATATTAGGCAAAGGAAAATCATCTTTTGGACAAGCAAGATTAAGATCCTGGAAGCCTGTGACAAATTCAAATTTTCCTAGTAGCTTTAGTTATTGTACTACATTTGAAACCCATTATGGATAATCGATGGGTTGGATGAAGTTAGCTGAAAGCAAGTGTTGCAACTCTTCTTTAACAAGAAGGGCTACTCGAGGGTGCATTTTACGCAATTTTTGTTTAACCGGTTTGATGTCGGGAAGAGTAATGATATTATGAACCACAATATCGGGATCGAGTCTTGGAATATCCTCATATGACCAAGAAAAATCTTGACGATGGTTGGAAAGAAAAGTGGTGAAGTCTCCTAACTCCTGTGGATTAAGAGATTGGCCAACCTTAATGATGCGAGGGTCTTTAGAAGTCCCTATATTAAGATCGACAGTGACTTCGTTGAGAATTGTAGATGTGTCAGAAGGGATGGTTTTAGGAAGATAAGAATCCTCTGCCCCTAGATAGGTGAGGATAGAGTCGTCATCTACACAAAGTGGATAGTGTTGATAGTGGGAGAATCATCTCCAACTAATTCAGGAAGATTAATGGTATGGAAGTGGATTTGTCATTATTTTTGTAGGTCGGTGGTCTTAAGGAAATGGTATTGACTAAAAAAAAATTAGACGAAATGGAAATGGTGTCATCCTCATCAAATCATGTTTTTGACCTAGCGGGAGAAGATGGTTCCTCAATAGGAAGAGGCTCATCGAGAATAGTGATAGTGGCTTTTGAAAGAGGTTTAAATCCTAAACCAAATTTTTGATGTGGCTTGAGAGTTGGAATGGATGCGAGGTCATGCACACCTTGTTCATATTTTCCCAAGCCAATGCCCTTCCACGTGCATCGATATAACTAAGTATTTGCAAACATGGGATTCTATAGACAATAAAACCCCGTTGAATAGGGTTTGGCCCTAGGGGGAGAATCTGCGTGATAGTGAGGTGTATCAAGACCACCATAAATGAAGTTAGTCTATTGATTGGGAAGACCAATGGTGACGATGCGACCAAGACCGGCTGATATTCAGGTTGTTTTTCTGGTCCACCATACTCATTAGGCTTGAGATGGGCGTCAAAAGAAAGGAGAGTAAGTTCTCCTAGTGATAAACCCCGCAATGTCTCTTCCAGCATTTTGTAAATTCAGTAATTTAGCTGCAGGTAAGGAAGAGGATGATGCCTCGCGAGTAAGAACAAGCATCCTTCTTTAGAGGGCAGACCCTATGTTGCATTGTGCGAAGGAAAAGGATCTCCTGGATGAGTATAGATTTTCCCTCATACTCGATATTTTAAGCATCAATGGAGGGTTGATGGGATGCAATGCATTGTATGAATCTAGGAGCGTCCTAGGATCATATTGTAGTGGAATTTTCCCTCAACATTGTAAAAGAGCTCGTGAAGCAATTTTTTACCTACCTGAATGGGCATGACCACAGTTCCTAAAGTAACTGTCAACTAATCATTAAATGATCGAAGGGTGAAAGGTGGTGGTGACACTACATTCTTAGGTAATTTAAGTTGTTCGAATGTGTGGGAATAAATGACGTTGAGTGCAGCACCACTGTCGATCATAGTGCGTTTTAATGTAGTGTTTTTATTTGAACGTGTTAAAAAGAGGAGCCTCAAATCCTCAAAGTAGAAAGGAGAGGTATTTCAGAATCCTCAAAAGAAATGGTGGTTGATGGTCTATTTAATCCAACAACCATCTCAAAAGGTTGGGGCTCATCCAAATTCATAGCAATGTGACGCAGATTATCAATTAGAGCCCGGCGATGTTGCGGAGAAGATAGAATGAGGTCAAAAAGAGACATTTTGACCGGAGCATGGGTGAGTTGTTTCATAACACTCTCCTCAACCGACATGGTAATTTGAGCCCAAGGTGAAGTATGAATAGAGACCGAGGTCTTGAGTCGATGAGGAAGGAAGAGATCCTTCCGGGTTTGTAGAAATGACAACCCGTGGTCGAGATGTTGTGGATGATGATGGATTGTCATATTGTCGGGTTCTAGTGGCGATATGAATTGTGTTGATTTGAGAAGGCGGAAGATCATCCATAGTGGAATTAATGTAACTAGAGGTCCGAATGGACCGTTGAGGCTCGAGATGAATCTAGGATAACAACAGATACGTGTTCCTCCTCCTCTTCCAAAATAAGATCACTTTCTTCCAAGAGGTTGTTAACGATAGATCAAGAGCTTTACATCCCTTGGTGTCATGACCCGGAGTGCGATGGTAAGCACAAATCAAATCGAGTTGAACTAGGAAGATTTTACTTCTTTAGGATTATAGGGTTTAATCGGAGGAAGAGATATGGATGAATATTGGATAAGTTGGTAGAGGATTTTAGTATAGAATCCGGTAGTCAAAGATGAGGACAGAGATGATGAAGGCACCTCTTTTACTTTAACAGATTACCAAGGTAAAAGAACATGCATGTTAGGTTTTGATACTTCTCTTTAGGGATCCTCTTATTTTTTTGGCCATCGGAAGGAGTAGCCTTGGGAACTTGAGATGGAAGTAAGTGAGACATGATTTATTTCGATGGAGGAGGAGCTCCTAAAATAGATTTTGAAGATGATGGAGATGTGACAAGTGTTGTGGTCTTCGAGAGATAAGGGAGGCTGCTTGGTCAAAACTAATTATGATTTAGATAATGTCAATTTAGATGAAGGGGAGCTCCCAAAGTAGGTTTGATTGGAGGAATAGAGGGTGCCCTGGCTTTCGGTAACGAAGATGATGATTCTAATAACAGCGGTGACGTCTTTCTAGTAGGTAAGTCCACTTTTCGAGTCTTTGGTGAAGAATGTGTTGTAGAAAAAGATGATGGTTTTGATGGTGTGTAGAAGAAGATGCCTTCTTAGTGGATAACTCCAGTATTTTATGAGGCGTAGAGAGGGATTTTGAGGGAAAGCACCAAGAGTCTTGATGGTTCGAAATACGGGATTTCCTTTTTCAGGGATAGTGACAACTTCAACCGCATAAGGTGACTGTAACCTTTTTGGGGGAAGAAAATGGGGAGATACAAATGATGTATCATTAGATCTTAGTTGTCTCAGTTTAAGTTCAAGAACCAAGAGTGTAGGTGTCGTTACTATTTCTTTATATTTCCCTTTAATAGGCAAAATAGTATCAATGATGGAAGAAGTGAATGATGAAGAAGCAGTTCCTTGTGAGGGAGATACTTATCGTCACAAAGTAACTATGGGTGTAACTACTGTGGGAAAGGAGACGAGAAGAGTTAAAATCAAAGACACTTTCATTGAAGTTGGTACAACTATAGGTATGTTTACCAATGGCATAGTTGTAGCAAAAATGGGAGAAACAGAAGTAGATGTAGATGTAGTGGAAACTCGAAGCGATGAGAATGTCTCGAGCATCAAAAGAATGTCCGAAGATGAGACAGATGAGGATGACACTGTCTCAGGTAGGGACGGAAGATTAGATAAAGAGGTATATGGAGGTGAATCTATCTCTAACAATGTGGGAATACTCAAAGACGGGCTGTCTGAGGATGGCGGAATCCCAATAGTTAGCGGAGCGGCAAGAGGCTCGATTCTATCGATGTGTTCACAGATGGCTCAAGTTTAGCGAGAAGATTATTCAAAGAGAAATGAAGCTGATAGTATGAGTGTTTGGTTTTGAGACCCTAAAGCATCATGGTTTTGGGAATGATTGGGAAAAGGTTGTTTAAACACGTCAAGCGCCCTGATTTGGGGAGGATTTGGGTTATCCAAAATGAGCTCACCTTTATCAATGAAGTTCGGACAAGATTCTTAAAGGTTTGACATCATTTAATGTCATGACCTTTGGTTCTATGATAATGACAAAAGTCATTTTCCCTATACCAAAATGGACGTTCTTGGCTTTCATAAAAATTTCTAATAGGGGGAAGTTCGATCATGTGAACTTCCAACATTTTTTCCAAGATAGAGGCATATGATTCTCCTAACGATGTAAAATATCGAGATGACGAGGGTCCTTTTTGAGAAGATGAAGAGTCTTTCCATGGTGTTTGATTAGAAATTTTATCGGCTCGTGGTGTTTTTAATACCATAGCATTGGTGGATCCCCGATTCTTGTCTTTAGAAGTGGAAGGATTTGATTTTGTAAACCAATAAAAATCTGGTTTAATTTTAGAACAAATTTTTAACTTCCCTTGTTCAATGGCACGGGATTCAAGTTTGCATGCCATCGTAAAGGCTTCTTCGAATGTGTGAAAGGTATGGATCCTTAAGGTAGAAGAAATATGATTAGTACAAGATCGAGTAAATAACTCGATCTGTTGAGATTGAGGAAGGGAGAAAGACAATTGGTTTATTATCCCTCTCCAATGAGCGACAAAGTCTGCAATAGACTCATCATCAAATTGACGGATGTTATAAAGATCTGTAATCGAGATCTTATGTGCGATATTTATCGAAACGTTTTCAACAAACATCTGGGCCAATTGAGAGAAAGAAAACAAGGAATGTTGGAAAATGTTATTATACCAGTCTAGAGCAGGTCCTGTGAGAGACATAGGGAAAGTATAGAGCATAAGCTCCTGATCTTGGACTATAAGGTAGCAAGCGTGTTTGAATGCTCGCAGATGCTGTTGAAGGTCCTCCCGACTATGAAATTTTGAAAATTTAGGAAGTTCCCATTGGGGAGGATAAGGCTTAAAAGCCACTGATGGATGAATGGGTTCATTACACACTTCTTCAAAAGAGTATGAAGGACGAGCTCCTTTGGTGGAGGCTTCTAAGTCTGTGATTTTCTTGAAAAGAATTTGGACCACGTCAGATTGAGGAGGAGGCATGGTGGCATGTCCTATATAAGAAGCAAATGGTGGATGTTGTTGAGGCGTCAACTGGGGATTCATCGTTGATTGACAGGATGATAAGAGGAGTAACCAGGCATTCTAGGTGATGCCTGGTGTGGTATTTGTTGTGAAGGAGCCTGTGTATAGACAGTGTGAGATGACAAGTGGTTGAGAAAAAGAAGGTTGGATGACAGATGGAGCCTGCGATTAGTGGACTCCTATGCTTGTTGACCTGAATCAAAATGGATTGAGGAACATGGGTGTCGATTTGATTAGACATGGTGGAGAATAAGGTTTGAAAGAGGCTTTTACCGCGATTAGTTATTAAGGGTGCCGACGCTAGAGGATGGGTGAAGGTCACTGTCGGTGGAACATTGGAAGAAAAACCAACTGGAGGACAAGAAGCAGGAACCAACTGACTCGTCGAAGGGGGTTGACTCATAAAGAGGTACTGACCCTGGGACGTAATGGATGGTATATATGAATTAACAGTAATCTATGGGTGCGTAGATGCACCCATTATAGCCAGAGAAGAGGACTTCTCAAAAGTAGGTTGTGGAATAGTCGAGGTAACTGCAGCATTAGGAATGGGAAAGACTATTTGAGAACTAGTCGACATGGTCGGTGGAAGAGAAAAAGGAGGCACAGGTGCGCCACCCTCCTCCATGGTTCGAGGTGAAAAAAGGATGCTAACTATTCTACAAAAGCCTGGGATGGTTCACAAGGGTAATCGTAAACTTGTTGGATTGGTGGTCCCTGATCAGATATTCGAATAGACTTGTGTACTAGGTAGTCCATAAGGGCTACCAGATTGCGATCAAGGAGCGCCTGAAATTTAGGATCCCCATGAGGAACATACTCCATATCAGAAGCGGATGATATTTCTAAAGGACTAGGGGTAGCTGGACGTGATGGGGTTGCTTTGGCCTGATAAAAAGGATTATATGACCAGGATGGGGAACCAACTAACAAATGGTCCCAGGAAGACCCGGGGGTGCCGAAACATCCACACTAGTGGTGATCTTGGAGGAAGAAGGGGCCAGTTGAGCCATTCTTCTAGATTGTAACTAAGTGATGACCATCATAAACAAGCAGAAAAGAAAGTTGACCTAACTAATGCACAGAAAATTCAAGCAGCGTAGGTGATTATCTCTTTTAAGTTTTTATGCTCTTAAGAAAATATTAGGAAGGCCTTTTAGAACAGGGAACTACTCGGATAGCCAAACTAAGGATGGTTTAAGGAATGCTTTGGTGAGGAGTTTGAAGGCACTTCAAGAAAAGACCAAGACGTGGCTTGATATAAGGGCCTACCCCGCACTTCACACACTTTGTTGTGATAAGGGAGTCGGGTGCTTTGCCAATATATACCGTAACTTCGTTAATTTATAAAGACGGCCCGAGTACCACGTAGGCTCTTCCTCTTGGATATCACTTCCAAGTAGGCGAGGCCAAGGGAGGAATTCTTGTTTAAATGCTTTATACCTAGTGATTTTGGCTTTGTGTGCAAGGGTGAAAAATGAAAATCAAATAGTGTCACTACCAATTTTGATAAATTTTCCAACCTAATTAAAACTAGATGAAAACACACAATAGAAATGATGAAGAAAGAGTTCCTTTTAAGCACTAAAAATGAAGTGTTTGATTTCAATGAAGACAAGTCAAACATATTCTTTCCCAAATGTGATTAAATTCTTTTTAAGCACCAAAATCGAAATTTTGAATGTGATAGAAAACAAACAAACAAAGTCTTTTTTTAGTTCCTAAAAAGGAGAAAACACCGTAAAAGAGAAATACCTATAGATTTATCTCTCCAAGGTGTGTGGACTTCAAAAAGCACATTGTTGAGCCCTTCCCCTCGAACAATCCCACGAACAAGCAAAGTTCTCCACAAGAAAGGTTAAGCAAACATACAAACCAATCCAGAAAGATATATCCAGATAATAGCAAAATGAAAATTTCTATTTAGGGAACTAGAAAAATTTCAAGGAAATAACAATTTTGCATAAAGAGATAGATCGAATATGCAATCTTGAAATCAAATGAAAGATTTACTAATTTTTAGAAATAGAAATTGGAATTGAGATTTGCAAAAAAAGAAAGGATCTAACTTTGCAAATTCAGAAATGAAAGCAGCAAGACTAAAACAATGGAAGGAAATGCTTAAGAACAACTGATAAAAATCAGTGAAGAAAAAGAACAAAGCTCAAAACTGGAAAAGAGATGAACTTACCAATAAGGGACTTTGGTTGGGTCCCACTAGGCATGCCAGAATGTAGATCAAGAATTTCGCACTTGTTACCTGTCCAAGTTAATGTACCAAACTAAACACAAAAGCCTTGAAAAACTCAAATAAAATTGATACCTGATAGACAAGATCCAAAAATGTAGACGAGAAAAGAAATTCGATGTAGAAAAGATGGGCACACACAAGCAATCCTGCAAAGTAGATCTAAGAAACCTACGAGACACGAGATGCTTGATAGAAAAAGACCACGTTAAAAGATATTTGGGTGAACTACCTGAAAAGTGGGTTCGGGAAGCGATAAGCTCCCTCGGCGGATGTCAGTCCATGTTTTCAATTAAGGAAAGAATCATACATGATAAAAGATGTATGTAAAAGAATAGATTTTTTGATCAAAGGTAATAAACAGAATCTAAACAACAGATAGAAAGCAAAGCAGGAAATAGGAAATACTTAAAAAAATGATGTTGGATTATCAAGTTACACGAGTTCTTCTACCCGTCTACAAAGCTGATTGGTGTCAATTAGGAAAATCGGCGTTGACTAGTTCAAATCGGTGTCGATCGGTTCAGTCGGCGTCAACCGATATAAATCGGTGTCAACTTGTGAAAATTGGCTGGAAGATTGAGAAATAGACAGTGGAGACTAGATTGGTGATCTTCGTTGGATCTGCAAGTGTCGTAAGAATACTGCCAAGGCTCCGCCTATGCTGGATGTAAGAACAGAGTCACCAAGAGATCGATGAAGACTCACGATGTTGATGTGGTAGGAGCAGATTAATGGTACTCCTCTCAGGGATTGGTTTGGACGGGATTCGCTCTCACTTGATAGATGATGCTCAGACTTGATGCTCAAAAATATCTTGTTGTCCTTGTCTAATTCACTGTCTATCTCACCATCGAATGTCTAACCATAAGCGAGTTCGGGCCTCTATTTGTAATCGGCGCGCCGTTCTAAAAAATCGGCGTCGACCGAAGTCCTACTGGCACCAATCGGGAACAGATTCCCGAAATGGCCAAAAGGGGTGATTTCTGGAATGATGAGAGTGATCCTATCACCTCAAATACGGGAAATATCCCACTGCTCGGTTTGGGAGGAGGAGAAATAAGGGGGATATATGGATAGAATATATATGGGGTAGATAAGTGGTTAGGATACATAAAAAGGTGTAATTAAATATTTAATATTTAATTACTCATGGGTAAAACATAATGGGGTGAATTAAACCTAGGATAAGTTTTTAAATCACAAATTGAATAATACCCCAAGGGGGCCATGGTGATATGAACGTGCCCCAGGTTGCCTGAGAAGATAAACGAATGTGAGGGACACCAAATTGGGTTACCAATTTTTGGTGTCTACAGATAGGGATTGCCATCATATTAGGAAGGATGAAAAACATTCACCATTGTGTTGTTTGGTATTAGACAAGCCAATAATCATTACATCATGTTCTACATCATATGAGAAGTGTTTTACAAATTTTTCTAACAACTCAACAAATGTTGTAACAAAACCTTTGGGTAATTGGAGAGCCATTTTAAAGTGAGACTATATAGACTTCTAGAGAAGATTATTAGCAAATAGGAGTCGTCGTAGGCTAATTATTACTACAACATATATATATATATATATATATATATATATATATATATATATATATATATATCCTTAATGTGCTCATAGGGATCTCCTTTTCCCTTGTATTTTTCAAATTTGGGTGGTTCAAAATATGGTGGAAAAGGGACCCGTAAGATGTCATAGTTAAAAGGATAGGGACAAAGTTCCTCAAAATTATATTTCCGACCCTATGTGCTGATTTTCAACCCTTAAAGAGTTTCCTTAATATATTTAACTTATTTCTCCAAGGTTTTTTTCTAGAGGATTGAGGGCTGGTGGATTGAATTTGGGTTGAGAGTGTTTGGATCTATGATCATTAGATGGTTCAGAGCTATTTGAGTGATTTGATTACTCATTTTTTATAGTTGGGATAATATGACTTCTTTGGATATGTTGGGGTTGTTCTCTCTACCATCCCATTTTTATACAATGTGATGGTGATTTGGATTATGACAATGTGTGGATGGTCATTAGTTTCTAATATTATCATTTTCATCTTGAAGGAGACTTAGGAGTTGTTTGTGGGTGCAATTAGAAGGAATTTTATCCCCATGTGATATAGATAGAGCAAGAGGGCACCTTTATTCTTCTTGATGAAATGGGTGAGCATTTTTCTTCTTATTCCTTCGTAAAGGAGGTACTTGAGTCATCGTCACTTCTAGTTTTGAAAATCATCTCCTCGTCTTCCCCTCTAGGTTGATTTTCTTTGGCATTGGTGTCATAATAACTTTGGTTGAATATATCGTTTTCTACATCATGGTGACTAATTTCTTCGTCTTTTCTGAATTGGGATATAGTTACTATTCTCCTAGGTGCCATTTAGAATCTAATATTAATGAGATGTATTGATAAGATGAAGATGTTCAAGATAAATGAAGGATTTCAAATGAAAATTTCACGATTCCTTAGTTAATATAAGTATAATCTCAATAATCAACTCTTTCTTATAGGATGGAAGAATTTGAAGGGGATAATAGAAGAAGGATTTTGCTCATTAGTAGAGGGGTTAGGATGTCCCTTTTTATAAGGGCTTAGAATAATAGGATAAATGATAAGGATATTTTATCGATTAGCAAGAATTTGATTAATAAGATTATGTTAGTCGTATCAAAAGGGGGTCATGAATGGGGTGTTTAGGATTGAAAGTTTTTGTATAAATGTGTATGAATATATAAGGTTATATCGAGGTTTGTGATGGAATAAGTATGTGATTGGGATAATTTTTAGATTTTTATAGGTCTATGTTAGTTTTGATACGTCAATAAGAAATGCTAGATAATTTAATATGGTTTGACTTGTGTGGTTTAAGACGAAGGGTAATATTTTTGTTTGGAAAGTGGAAGAGTGTGTTTATGTCATACTTTTAATGGAATTTATTATAATGTAGACACAGAAAATTGCACACTCCGTTATCACATGAATATTCTCGTCTACATACCATTTTACGACTTAAGTCATCTATTCGATTAATCAAACTTGTCGTCACATCATTATGACCTCTTAGGTCACTACCCCCACACCCCTTCAATTAATCAATTTACCTCAAATTTCCTAAAGTTACATTACCCTTAATTTAATTAATTAATTAATTAAATTAATTAATTAATCCACTTCACCCTCACATTTCACCTTGTGAACTCATCCTAACTCACTAGTTGTAACTAGTCTAAATAAGAAACCTTCTAAAAATATTACCCTAACCACCTCTAACTTATCCCTATAACCACTTCTCACTTCTCACTAGTTAGGACTAGATTAAATTTGGAAACCTTCTAAACTATCCCTACTCTATCCTAACCACCCCTATCCACCTCTAAACCTCATACTTGACCTGTCTATGTTATCTAGCCATGATTCCCCTAAATCATCCACACCTAAGTTCAAAATAGAAGCTTTATCCACTATATCTCACCTTAAATATAATTGTCATAAAACATTGGTAATTCCCTTGAGCGTCGATGATCTATAAATACCAATATTTCTTCTTATCTTTGGGACCATTCATGACAATCTAGATGAGCCGAATTATCATCAAGTTTTCTCGAGCATCCAAGAGCATTACCAGGTTCTCATCAACATCATTTAGCATCTAATACATCCTTCAAGAATTTTGGGAGTTATTCAAGGGCTCTTTCATCATCCAAGCACAATCACAACTAGCATGTTGTCATCACTCATCATTCAAAGGTTAATATCCATCATTTTTATTTTTTTATCCAACAAGTTTGTTGTATTATCACCTAGAAACCATATTTACATCTACCCAGAAAATATGAGAAGCCACTGAGGAATTTTGGGAAGCATAGTATGAGGCACAATAGATATAAACTAATCTTTCATGATTTGAGTATTATTATAAGGAAATCCTAGACATACTTGAAGACACAAATATCGCATCCAAATCAAACATTGAGATTAAGATCAGCCTAGTAGATTCTTATTCTAGCCTTGCACTTCAAGTATGACACAGAGGAATAGTTTTTTGATTTCTTTGTGGATGAGTACATCAAATAACCTAAATCATATTTCACTGATGATGATGACAAAGGAATATTTTTCTCTTTTCTTTGTGGATCTAACTTTTATGAAAACTTAATTTCTTGACCTAGATTCGATTTCAAATTCTAGCCTTGTTACATTATGCATTATCATTATCGGGGATGTATGTAATAATCTAAATAAATGATAAACATTTGATCACACTTTTCATCTATCATATATTGTACTCCAAATTTTCATAAATAAAATATTAAGTGTTTTAAAAGTAGGTTGGACGTCCATGTAAGGAATTATCGTGGCTTCTAAAGCTGGACTATTCTAGGTAACCTACCTACCCATTATACTAATTCCATTTTATGTACTATCTTTGATTTTTAGGTGTAATTACAAGGAAAATTTCTTAATTCATTTATCATAGAGAATAACAAATCAAACACCTATCACATCCCATGGATACCTTGGAAACCCTATCATCCTCGAGGTTGATCGATTTTTGCATATTGTAATATAAAACTAACTGCAAAGGAAAAATTGTCATCAACATTCGGCTTGCACTGGTGGGACACTTATCCCTTGGTCTTCTATTTCATTTCAATCAAGAAGATAATAAATGTTTTCATTGTTTAATTATCACCTATGATTATCCTAATCACCTACGTTTAGGCCTATTGTTTTCATTTTCTTTGATTGTTTTTATTATAATCTCACAATATTTCTTCTACTTTTTGACTTTTTGTTTCTTCTAATCTGGTTGTAGGGTACTATTTCTAAAATATTCATTTGTTGTCTACTTTCTCACTTCATAATTTTTGTTTTGCTAAAAATTTATAAAGAAAAAAGGAGCACTCTAACAGTAAGTCCTAAAACCTTTTGTTATCTTTCATGTTTTGCATTTTTGTTTGACTATCTTCATCGAAACAAATATTTCATTTTAGGATATTAAAATAAACATTTGCATCCTTCTTATTTCACATAGTCTAACTAGGAGGAAAATTTGTTTCATTCACTTATCCTCCCCCACACACAACCAAATCACTTATAAATCAAAAATGAATTTAAACAACTCCCACCCAAGTGAAACTGATTGGGATTTCATCACCCAATAGGGAATCGACTTGGTGTTTAGTGAGTACAATCTCATGTCTGTCAATTAATTTTTGCTCGGCACGACTCTCTTATCATAGTGGGACCGTGAAGTGAGGGGGTAGACCTAATATACACGCCCGTACCGAAGCGCAGTATAAAATTAGGAATCATGTATCTTCGGGTATATTAAGGACTCCACCCTTAAAAAAACCTAAAACCATCCATAGAAAACCATTTCCTAGGACCCTCATTAACCATCTTACACATTTCACTTTTTCATAATTAATCAAGATAAATACAAAAAAATATTGCTCGCTTGTTCTTGTTGTTTGTAAATCAACTCAATAAGTTATTTCTCATATTTTAGGTGTTGTGTGTTTTTTTATAATGATATTTACGGACAACAAGCTTGTTTCGAAAACATGTCTACTCCACCACCTACATTTCAAAAACATGTCCCATTTTATACTACACCACTCCCTACAGCTCTTTCAACACCAAAAACAACAAATCCCATATTATCAAGTAGTTACATCAAATCCCTTTTTTGACACCCAACAAACTTGGAATGAATCGGTACCAACTATAACAATGAAATGGGACAAAAACTCTTTCATTCCCCACATCAATATCATATTAGACACCCATTTTCTCATGCTTCTCAAGAAGAAGCATTTAAACCTCCCTTATAAAATAAGGGAGACCCGATCTTTGAAGAACTGTTGAATTCAATCTCTATCACTCTCAATGCTAACATAGCAGCTAGAAATGTTCAAATGCAACCATTCACACCTCAACCCATTCCATACACTTATAATCCTTCATCTGTCATTACACATCTCATTGATCAAAATCAAGACCTCGTCATCCAACAGTTATTCCCATATACTTCAAATCAATCTGAAACACCAAACAATAGTCAACCCAAGATATATGCCATCCGTAGTAATCCATTTTAAGCATCAAATGAATAATTTCCTACCACTCAACCTAGGGCTTATAATGTATCTTTTATCCCTATTTATGACCTTCACATGATTTCATCACAAAACACATCTACCTAGCAATCTACATCCTCACCAAGTCCTTCTACAGGTTCCACACCTCCCTAAGTAGTACCACTACTTCCTCATCTACCCCTCGGCCTCCTAGCAAGTGAAAACACCTCCACTAATTTTGGTGGAATTTTTTAATTATTCTATCCTCATAATAGGTTATTAGTCCCATTCAAAACATCACCATGTCCATCCCTACAACTACACCATTGATCAATACCAGTGCCATTGCTAGCACTCACCCTGTTTCACAATACATACCACAACCATAAAAACCATTGATTTCCATGCCACAATATACGAGCCTACAAAACATCTCACAATATAGTGTCCCGCAACAAATCATTCTACACTAGGCACCTTCCTCTACCACCTTTGGTTCTTCTTTCGAAGTCACTCACGTATTCACAACCACTCACTCATACATCAATGCCATTACAATACCAGTACATATAAACCTCACACCCTATATCTGACCAATAAGGTTTTTATCTAATTAAAACATTACATAATAGAACATACCTTATCATCAAAGTATCCCTCAACAAAACATTCCTTATCAATAGAATATACCTCAACAAAACATTCCTCAATACAACACACCTCAATAAAAATTCCACAATATAAATCCCATATGAGAATACCCCTTTCTATTAGAATGTTCGTCAATAAAACGTTCCCCAAAAAAAAATTCCCTACTAACAAGGCATTCCTCACCAATATGAGAAATACTCACAACCTAGCAAGTCTTTACTTAAACCTAGCTCATCCTCGCAATAAAAACTCAACCTAATCGTCTCTAAGACCTCCTAAACCGTATATCCATCTGGAATCCTCTTCATCTTCATTCAAGAGTGTGATCTCTTATGATCAAATTTTCAATGAGCCTAGTCATCATTTAGTACCATATATATCATTTCCACCTCACTAGGAACTCCAAAAGTTTATCAAATTTTACAGAAAGGAAGATCCCCAATAACACATATGTGCCTTTGGCACACCTATTATCTAATAGATCATGACCAATACCTGATGTTGAGGACCTTTCCCATGTCCCTTGTCAGTACCACCTTAGAATTATACAACAAAATTCAGAAACATTCCCTATTCTCCTTTACACAACTTTCCCAACTCTTCTTAGAACAATTTTCAATAAACATAGCATGTAAAGTCACTATCAATGACTTATAAGCCATCAAACAATTTGAAGAGGATTTTTTTATTTCATCTCCCATTTGATAGGTGTATTCAATCAACTATCTTTTTCATTTCCACAAATAGAATCAATCGAAGTCTTCTGCTATGCATGTGCCAAACACATCTCATCCACGTTATAAATCCAATCATTTCAAAATTTTGATGAGGCTTTCACCATGGCCCGTAAATTAGAATTACGAGCTTTAGAAGATGGTCGAGGTTAAGCTTCATCCCAAGAAACCAAAAGTTGAGTTCCAATAAAAATCATTATTCACCCCCAATAATTAAAAAACATCCGCCAATGTTGTCATATTCAAATATTCTCCCAAGGAAAAACCCACCGTCGAGTGCCCTCATAAACAAAATAGCTAACTCCAATCTATAACCGTACAATCCAATGATCCAATTCCTTTCATAAAAATTTTAGGTACTCTTAAAACATCCGTTGATATATAATTTCAAGCCTTATGAAATTCCCTCTCTTAGACTGGAGGACCATGACCTACCACTTTTCATTATCGCTGATATCATCATCTCCAACAAGAGGTTCGTTATTGATAGTGGTTCCACCATTAACATTATATAATCCCTTGCCTTTGATCAACTAAAATAACCTAACACCATTATCGCTCAAACTCCAGTTCTATTGTGATCCTTTAATGACACTATTGCACCTATATTAGACACTTTCATACTCCCGCATAAGGTTGGTGTCAAAACCTATCCCAAAATCATCTACATTATAGAAGGATATTTTCAATATAACATGTTATTAGGACACCCTTGGATATGCACCATGTGCTACATTCCTTCCACCCTCCATCATTATCTTAAATATGAACATGAAGGTCAAACTTTCACTATCCCCGCTGATCCAAATCCATTCATTGATCTGCTACATGATGTACCACCCAAATGACATCCTTGTACCTAAATTCATGTCGATCCATCGAGTGAAGCATCCAATATTGTATTTATCCCTTCTTCCAAATTACCAAATGATTCCTCTCTTGGTGAGGCTGTAAAATTCCTTACGCTTAAGGACTATCATCTCCTCATGCTTAACTCCATCTCTTCACCTAAAACATATGGTCGCCATGATAAGCAACCCATGCATTTTTTTCCATATATCAAAAAAACCTTTTCTATTGGGTACTTGATAATCCTCCATCCCATTTTATCAATCCACACTATGCCATGTATTTCACATTAAAATTCTAATCCCTCGATAATCCAAACTTCACCTGTATGTATCTTCTTTGTTGTGCATGGAGAGGTTTTAGCCTCAAGTGTTATGAATAAGGAACTCATGATTAACCTGTGTTGTGTTATCTTAAATCCTATGAGAAAATTGTTTAAGGCTATAAAAGGTTCACCTCTAAAATTTGTGAAGCCTCTACATCTAAACTTGCCACCTATGTAACTATTTATGAACTAGAACCATCATTGTGAGAAGAACCTAAAGATCCCATGGACATAGATGACACTGTACCCATCCCATATAAAAATTTTTAATCAATGTTATATCTTTAGGGCCACTTACCTATCAATCTAATCACTCCAATAAATCATTTCCTCTAGTTTGGCTAGAAATGGTTAATGAGGATACACCTACTGTAGATATCCTCCGGTGTATAGATGACTAGGATATACTTTCCCACATAGGAACATCAATATTTTTTTCTTCATAAATCCCTACCATATGACACACCAAATCTCCTAAATGAATCCACCTAACATCAACTTAGGAACCTCTCAAGATCCTCGCATAGTTAGGGTTGTTCAATATCTAGATCCACAAGAATTAAATGATGTCGCCTAATTCTTAACAAAATATCACATAAGGGACTTTATCAATGAATACTTCCATCTTTGAAATGGTCTAAACACTATGTTCCAACATTTCTATAGGGAAGGTAATAAATTTGTGGATGCACTAGCAATTGTTGGGGTGTAAATTACTAATTATAAAGAGTTGTATGATAGTAAGGACATTCCCACTAAGTACATCCCATCATTTTTAATGAGGCTAATACACACTTTAATAGTACTCATTAATCAGCATCTCTAACATGTGCGAGATCCTATGCCTAGATTTATGAAGAAAATCAGATTTCATTCAATTTTATTCTACACATACCTCAAGTCTTGAGCGTATTTTCCATTTCAAGTAGCATGATAAAGAGGCATTTTTTTCTCCAATATTTGTAAAAGGGTCCTTTTCTTTTGGGTTCTTTGTAAGAAATCCAAATTTCCATTGTATCCATCTCAATTGTACTCTTCCATTTGATTCTTTAGTTATGGGTGGTGCTCCCCACGAGTTGATACAATTTTTATCTCAAAGTGCCAAGAGAATGTAGAACTCCAAGAAACCCTCAATATTGGGGGTTTCATTGATTTCATAAAAATAATTAAAGGCTACAATCAACATATATCCCTTTAGTTCATGGAGAATTGGAAGACTAGGAATTTCATTTTCAATGGAAGGGTTTTCGGACAATCGGTATTCTTCGAGGATTTCATTTGGTTTATCGTGGGGCTTAGCCTGGATGAAATCAAGATTTTTCAAAATTAAATTCAGCAAAGAGGCTGAAGAAAAGTTATTTTTCGACGATGTGGAAAACATGGAAACAAAAAAGAGGGCATTATTTGTGCTACTATCTCATAACCTTTCGATGAAGTGTCTCGATTGATGGTTCACTACATTACCCTAGAGGGCATAATTTTTTCTCTTCCTCTTCATCAATTGGTACTCCTCAACCATTTCATATGTGAAACTAAGGTAAGACTTCCTTACTATAACCTACAATCTTTAGAGAATTCTATCATAGCAAAGTCATAGGAGGGTTCTTCCTATGCAACAAGGGGTTATTTTTCAGATCCATCAATACATTCTAAGTGTTATGGCCATTAACCCTAGCCCTCCTCTTGATCCCCCTCCTCCTTACCAACCTTGTATCCATTCCAAAAATCCCATAATATGTGATTATGTTCTGAACCCCCAAATGTATTTTGATAAGTTTTAAAAATATAAAAAGACATTGGTCGTTAATAGTCCCACTATCAACAACCTTATTGGCCCTTGTGTTTAAATCCCCCCCTATTATGTAAAAATTCAACCTACAAGCTAAGATCCTAAAGTCTATTGAGGACAAATTTGACTACCTCCTCAAGTACGGAACTAAGAATTTCGATCTGATTCCACTTCCACTCTAAAAGAGGAGGTCAAGAATCTCACCACTCGAGTTTAGAGCTATGGAGGAAAAGCAAAAAAATCCTATGGCCATCCACAAAGCTATCCTGGATCTTCTCCAAGTCCACATTCATCAAATCTGTAATTCCGGTGGTACTCCTACATCTTCTCATAAAAATGGAGGGATTACTAAGAAGTTCACTTCTTCTAACTGAGATCCTGATATGGGCATAGCTTTGAATGTTTACAGGTCTCTTAGGATTTCTCTTAAGGTCTATCACAATTTTGTTAATTAGTGTCTCGGGGTCTTTGTTCTTTGTGCGGTTGTTTTGTTGTGGTTGTTGAGCTACATTTTTGCTATAAATTTTCTATTCTTTGGGCTTATGTTGGAAGATATCACCTTCCTTTGTATTTCTACTTTTTTATTTTGGTTAGGGTGAGGACCCCACTAATAAAAATGTCACTAATACTTCCTATATCTTTTGGTTGTTGAGTCTTTTTGTTATACTTCTAAGTAAGGTCCCTCCAAAACCTTTTATCCTTAATAAAATAAAAAAATATCACCAAGATTTTGCTTGGTCATACAACAATATGCCCGAATCAAACCTAACTTTTTCATACACAATATATTCATGTATCCCGATGCTAATCCGATTAAACAAAATCTTCATGAAGTGCATCCTCGTATAGGTCTCCTTTTAAGGAAGTGTTACAACTCCTTCTATCTCATTAACTTCATCATACCCATTGCCTATCCATAATGGGTCTCCAACGTTGTCCTTGTAGCCAAAGCTTTAGGAAAAATATGCATTTGAAAATATTTAAGAGATCTCAATCTTTCCTATTGAAAAGATGATTTCCCTCTTCCAAACATAGATAAACTCGTCAATCTAACAATCGGTGATGAAATGATTTCCCTCATGGATAGATTTTCTGGTTATAATCAAATCCTCATCGTTCCCGATGAACAACATAAAAATCCTTTAATCACCCCTTTTTGGACCTTCTGTTACCGTGTCATGCCATTTGGTCTTAAAAATGCAAGGGCTACTTATCAACACGTCATGAAATACATTTCTCATGACCTCATACACAAATTTGTCGAAGACTATGTTGATGATCTATTAGGAAAATCCAAATCATAAAAATACCATTTTGACGTCCTTGAATAAATCTTCACTTGTCTCCGCTAGTTTTTTCTTCATCTTAATCCTGTAAAGTGTGTTTTTGGTGTCCTCACAAGAAGAATTTTGGATTCATCATATCTATCCGAGGTATTGAAGTTGACCTAACAAAGGTTAGAACAATCATTGAGATGCCTCCACCATCCAATCTTAAGCAACTACATATTATTTAAGGTAAATTACAATCCATTTGATATTTCATATCACAACTTTCTAACCATTTTCAACCTTTTCACCATATTTTACGTAAGGGCATTGAATTTCATTGGGATTACATTTTGAGAAATCCTTAAAATAAAAATAAAAATATCTATTATCACCACCTATTCTTACTCCACCTCATGAAGGAGAACCATTTTACCTATACATATCTACTTCAGAACATGCTCTAGGAGATATGCTCGCCCACCATGATGATAAAGGTCATGAAAAATCCATATACTACATTATCTCGCACACTCCATGAATATGAAACATGTTATACCAAAGCTGAAAATTTATGTTTTTGTTATACTTCGCCACCTCAAAAATTTGAAATTATCTCCTCAATCACAAGATGTACGTCATCACCATATTTAATCCACTTAAATCCATGCATGTTAAACCTTATAATAATGATTGTATAACTTAATGGCTTGTGCTTATGAATGAATTTGTCCTCAAAATCATATCTAAAAAATCTATTAAAGTTCAAGCCATTTCAAATTAGCTCGTTGATGTACCCCTTCTTGATAATTGATTACCCCATGAATTGTTTCCTAACGAATCCATCAAAAACATCGATGAATTTGATTTCATCCCTATCAAAATGGTTTTCTTCTTCGATGTAGCTAAGTGTCGAAAATGTAGAGGAGCTGGAGTCCTTAACATACCTCCTTAGAATATCCCACTATTGTTATCATTTAAAATGAACTTGAATGTACCAATAACGTGGTAGAATACGAGGCCTTAATCATGGGTCTAAATATTGTTATTCTCCTAGGTGTTCACATCCTTGAAATCTATGAAGATTCACAACTTGTCGTTAGTCGGGTTAAAGGAGACTATCAACGTAAAAATGAAATCCTTCAAAAATATAAATCTATGGTCTACTTTCTCATCGGTGGATTTGATCACTATTCCATTCAAGCCATTCCACAATCTTCTAATAGGATTTTAGAAACTATGGCATCCCTTGGATCCCTCGACCCTTTAGAAACTAAAAAAATCAAAAGATAAGACTAAAATGTTTGTGGTTGTTTGATTCTTAGACAATCTATCACATCAAAATGAGTTTCCTTCCATCAATAACATTAACAAAAATCCACCTAATCTATGGTACACACATATATATGACTATCTCGTTGAATGTAAACTACCATTAGACTTATCACATGGTGCCAAATGATCATTTTCAACACGTAACCACAATTTTCATCATAGATGTAATTCTTTATAAATGTAGTTTCGACAAAATACTATTATAATGCCTTAAATCAAATGAATCAGTCAAATAAATCAAAGAGGTACATGATGACGAGTTGTGGTGGTCTCTTTAGTGGTAATGCCATCAAGATAAATGTTTCATACAAGCTAGCGTATTATTGGCCTACCATCACCAAATATTGTTCTGCATACATAAAAAATGTGTTAAATTTCAACTCCATTCAAATTGAATTCACATTCCTAGTCAAATATTATAGTCTACCCAGTAATTATAGTCTTTCTCTCAACGGGGTTAGACCTCATTGGCGCAATCAATCCCAAATTATCCCAACAAAGAGTATCATTCCATAATCACAACAATTGAATAATTCACTTGAATATGTTGAGGTTATTCCTTTAACTTCGAAAAAATATGGACCTATCATCAACTTCATATATCAAAATATCATATGACATTTTGGTGTCCCGCATAAGCTTGTCACATTTGATGGAAAACCCTTTAAGAATAATAAAGTTAAAAATCTCTATGATACATTTAAGATCAAAATCAGTTCATCATCACCATATTATCCTCAAGAAAATGAAAAGGTCGAGGCCTCTAATAAAACACTCAACAAAATCCTTATGAAAATAGTAGATGATGTAAGCAGGAACTAGCATCTCTAGATCATGTTTTCTCTCTAGAATTATTGAACTAGCATCTTCACACCTACGAGCGTCGCACCCTATTTGATTGTCTATGGATCTGAAGCCATTACACCTCTTAAAATTAAAATTCCATCACTTCATGTATCTCTCAAATATTTCATCCCTGATGAATAATATCACTAGGACCGCTTAACACAACTTGAACTGTTAGATGAAAATCATCTAGCAGCCCTCGAACATCATCAAGTTTATTAAGAAAATATTAATAGAGGATATAAAAAACATGTCAAAGAGTGTCACTTTAAAATTAGTGATCTTGTACACAAGTAAAATCAAAATGTTCCTACATTAGAGTGTAGTAAACATGGAAATTTTTCTCCCAATTGGATTGGTCCAATCATTATTAATCATAAGTTTGGGTCGGGAGCGTAATTTCTCACTTCTCTTGATTAGGAACCCTTGAATTGTTAGAACTTAAGGCTTTTCTCTTTGTTAAATAATCATCTTTCATGACAATAATTACCTCTAAATCCTTTTACTTCATCATATCATTGCAATGGTTTGGCTATCCATCGCATCATAAAATATGCCTTAAAGATGATCACCATAGCTTTGTTCATTGCATTTTCCACATTGGAAAGTTCCCTCCTTTATGATAACTATTTTAAATCATTACACCCATCCATCCCATACCAATAAAACATGATATGGGGCAAGTGTGTGTAGGTCGCATGCACGTTTTTATCCCCTCCTTAAAATGGTCTATTAGGGCTTTTCCCTCAGCTTTAACATAGGAAAATCATATGGATACTCCTCTCATCAAAATATAATATACTAATCCCTTGAAGGACAACAATTTACAAATCTAAATCATTATTTAAAAAAAAATTGATTTGGTCCCATGAAGGATAGCTACCAATCAAAATTGCATATTGATCCCTCAATGGATGACCATCCAGTCAAAAGTCAAAAATTAGACCATACCCTCGAAGGATGGATACTCATATAAAAGGATTCCCGCATCGATCAACCTTAAAAAATACAAAAAAATATTTAAATCTATAGGAAATCTTCTCGCATGGATCATCTTTCCCATCATAGCAAGCTTCCCACATTGATCAGTTTTCTTCAAAATAATATGAAAAATAGAGGCATCATCCCTTTAAAACCTTTGAAAAGGAGATCTCTTTTTCCAACATCGCCCTACACACACAAAATCCCTTCTGTCATCCTATAAAAATATGATTGGTCAAACCCACATCCCTATCATAGTTTATGTAACTACCCATTGATGATATTATTTAACATCTGAGAAGGCCACAAGTGCAAGTGTTTTTCAACACCCATCAAGTATATATGTTAAATTCATAGTGGGGAAATCATTCCAATTTTACCTCATCTTGTTTAGTTACATTTTTTATTTAGCATGTTTGTTGGATCATATCTTAAAGTCATTTTAATAAATCAAACATTTAACCACATCTAAAACATATTTAACCAAACATTCTAAACATATCACATTCATCAAAACCCATCTAAAAACATTAATACAATAGAAACATACAACATATACCACATTGAAGCATAATATAAACCCTAATCCATTGTCAACATCATCATCTATGCATTTAAATCAAATTTTGGTATCATAATCAAAGTACAAAAAAATTGATATATGTCATCATACAAAAATGGGCTTCTATGAGCCTATGACATCATATACAATCAAATAGTAAAATCAACATCCTTAGGCATCATGCTAGCACCACCCTCTCCTCCAGGAGTAGGTGTGCCTCCAGTGGCACCGACATCTCCACCATCTCTAAGAACACTCGTGACAATAATCTCTCCTCAAACTCCTCCCTCACCACCCTCCACTCTCTTTGTCCCTCGAGGTGGTTATCCCATGCTTGTTGCACTTGCATTAGGCCTCATTATTGTAATGGCTCCCACTCTCACAACCACATGATCTACATAAAAAGTGGCATCCGGGTAGTTCTTGATGATCATATCCACATATTAATCTCTCTCTACCCACACCACATCATAGTGTGCCACTAAAATCATACTAGATGGAGGAGGTGTTGCATATGCTCCCCTCTTCCACCAAGATCGATCCATCACGATATCTCCACACAAGACATAGAATTCCCTTTGATCCCTAAGGCATTCTTCAATGAATCCATGTGTTTTTACTTGTCTCTATTAATAAAGACACGTATAAGTTGTACACGAGAACTACCTCTCTCTCCCATCGGTGTATCTCTCTACCCTCAGTCTGTCCCTCTCCATAATCAATCCATCCCTCTCTCTAATAAGGGTATCCTGGACACCAATAAAATCATCATGCTCTCTCCGAGACACATCTCTCTCTCTCCCTCCACCTTTGTGGCCTTCTAGGCTATCATCACTATAATAATAGCAGTAATTAAATCATAATCTCCCTCCTCCTCATCAAAATATGGAGCTATTGTCTCTAAATATGCTCCTCCATCTACCCAAGCATGTACTTGTCTCACTTGTTGTGTAGCTCGTGCACTACTCGGGCTCTATCAAAACCTCTCAAATATCGAGCCAACTATGTAGTGTACTTTAGGACAATACACCGCATCAACAATCAAAAAGTAAATCCCTCCTCATTGGTGCCTATAGTCCCTAGCAACTCCTCATTAATAGCAGGTCTCACCACCATTTTTCTCGGAGTATCTACATCTTCCTCCTCCTACCTATATTGAGCGATCTCCTCGGCATTTCCTGTTGTATTCCAAACTATCTCCTAACATGATAAAAACGTAGTACCTCATGCTCACCTTTACTTCATTCTTGTAGCCATATAGGCTTATGTTTAAACAAATAAAATATTGTGGGTACTCAGATCATACCGGTAAATCTAAATAAGTTCTACATAAAACATCCCCACCTACGGTCTAGTCAAAAAACACATACAAAATATATCCCTCTTCCTCTTCCCTATATAGCCCATGTCTAATCTCCACCTCCTTAAGCCGGGGTGTTGATCACTTATGGCCCATGGTGACCTTGGTAGTCAAGCGATAGCTATATTCTCCAAATCTCACACCTCTAGTAGAAAACCAACATATGTACCATAACAATTGTGATCCTGCATGTCCACAACTCTCTAAATGTATATGAAAGTAGGATAGTCCCCCACTTAAAAATAGTCGATTCTCCATCATCTCAAAGACCACCATTTTCATCATCCAAGGAAAACAACCACTCCTGAGAATCTGGCAATGCATAACACATGATGGCCATCATAATCATAGTCATTTGAGTATGATGCGCCCTCTCATGAAAATATACACGGCTATAGGAAAACCCCCAAACTCATATCTTATGTCTCTAACATCCTCTCCATATAATTGACCCATCACATCATCCCTCTCTGCCTTAGTGATGGTATACACCACTGACATGTGGATTGATAATCTCAGCATGTGGTTAACATCCTCGAAAGTGATAGTAATCTCACATGTAGGTAACGAAAATGTGTTGGTCTAAGAAGTCCACCTCTCTAGCAATGCCAAAATCAATCCCAGAAATCTATGAATCCATCTATAAAACCTCATGGAACCAAAACCCAAAGCATCCTCATGTGCCCAATCCTCATATGGCATGTCTTCTCTCACTTTCTCTAAAATCAATGGAATACAGTCTCTAATATTCAATTTCACCTCCACTTGCAAAAATAAACAAAACCATCAAATAATATGATCAATTAATATATCAACAACATGTCAAAATCATATCAACAAAACCCACATCAATCTTTTAGACTAACAAAATTTAAAACATTAAACATTCATACTTCACAAAAATTGTCAAAAACACAGATGAATTGTCAGCGATTATGCTACGAATCATAGGAGATTGCATCAATCACCTACGATTCTAGCTAGGGAATCCATATGCGTAAAAAATGGCTGCAAGATCCTAAAACTACCAAAAATCAAGAAAAAATAGGTTAAAAATTGACTCACCTCAGTCGTTGGATTTATCCTTTTGTTGTTAGAGGATGCCATTTCTCATAATCTCCCAAAATCATCTCGAAACAATCAAATTTATTCACGCGAGTCATTCTTTACACCACGGTTAAAATAAACATCCAAATGACTTGGCAAATTATATACCCTATTTTTACCCCAATCCAATCGATGGCATTTATGCCTCCAATCACAAGTGATTCCCCTAAATTCCAACGATTCACCTTTATTTAGAAACCATTATCATTTTTTTCCCTAAGAACAAAAAAAACCTTTGTACAAGTTTTTCACTTTCAAAGGACCCAAACACTCAAGTCAACAAGAAAACAAAAACTTCTTAGGCTCGTCATATAGGACACGTACCCTTTGGCCCCCCATCACTTAGCATTCTGTAAAACTAAGCCTACTTTCGTGGATCACACATCTATAGGCAAAAACCCCTTGTATTCCCTATCAATCTAATCCCTTGCTATCATACTCTATTTTAGTACCACCCCAAATTGGGGAAACCTTTGAAAAAAAAACACATGTAATAAATTGGTGTTTCTTGTATTGCGCTATAATCAAATCACCCATACAATTGAACAATCTCAATTTTGAAAGGAACGATAAGAAGATTGTTCCAAGCCATGATCTCAGATGATAATAGCACACCACATTATATTTGCAAAACAGAAGAGCTAAAATACCATATATGGAAATCCATCATAATCCATAATGCTCAATACATTACAATAGAATGACTTTAATTATTCAATAAGAAAGATGTACATATAGGAGGAGGGAAGTGCAACTACTACCTAAATCAGTGGAGAAGAACTCACACTAAGCCGATAACGGTAGTTAAGTTAACTCAAAAGACTAGTACACCTAAGCAAGATAACCCAACAAGTGTAGGGCTAACACAAGTTTAAGAATTATCCGATAAATAAATAAAAAGATAAATAATAACCTACACTAATAGATTGTTTTTGTCTAACACCTTGTTAATACGTTAGAAAAAAGGGAAAAATGTAGACACCATAAAATTACACTCTCCATTCTCACATAAATATTCCCATCTGCATACCATTTTATGACTTAAGTCATCCATTCAATTAATCAAAATTTTCATCACATCATTACGACCTCCTAGGTAATTACCCCACACCCTTTCAATTAATCAATTTACCTCACATTTACGAAAGTTACATTACTCTCCTCATAATTAATTAACTAACTAAATTAATTAATTCATTATTCAACTTCACCTTCACACATCACCTTATGAACTCGTCCTAACTCACTAGTTATAACTATTCTAAATAAGAAACCTTCTAAAAATATTACCCTAACCACCTCTAACTTATCCCTATAACCAATTCTCACTTTTCACTAGTTAGGACTAGATTAAATTTGGAAACCTTATAAGTTATTCCTACTCTATCCTAACCACCCATATCCACCTCTAAACCTCACACTCAACCTCTTCTGTTATTTAGCCATGATTCCCCTAAATCCTCCATACCTTAGTTCAAAATAGAATTTTAATCCCTCGTATCTCACCCTAAGTCTAACTACTCAAAAATGTCAGTGATTCCCTTAAACACCGACAATATATAAACACAAGGCTTTACGCTTCTCTTTGGGACCATTCATGACCATCCAGATGAGCTAGGAGCAACATCAAGTTTTCACAAGAATCTAAGAGCATTACAAGGTTCTCGTCAAAATCATTTAGCATCTAATGCATCCTTCAAGCATTTTTTGAGTTGTTCGAGGGCTCTTTCATCATCCAAGCACAATCACAACCAGCCTGTTGTCATCACTCATCATTCAAAGGTTTGTCTTCATCATTTTTATTCCGTTTTCATCCTAAAACAGACTTGTTATATCATTACGTACTTTTCTCTTATCTCAAGAAAGAAATTGTTTAGTTTCAAATAATGAAATCATTTCTTTTATCAGCTTTTTTGATATTTCACGAGAATCACCTGCAATTATCCTAATCACCTACAATTTTTGTGTTTTCTATCTACTTAGAAATTAATTTTCATTAGAAGTTGTTATCAATTACTTTATGCTTTTTGTGTTACTAATACTTTTTCCAAGCATGGATCTTGTAGATGGCCATAAGAGGTATTAATCATCCCATCACCAATATCAACTCATTGTCAATTATCCAACACCCTTTGCATTGGGAGAAATATGACCTACTACATGACTTGGAGTTGTGTGTCATCCATGCAGCCCCCATTGATCACCTAGAAACCATCTTTGCATCTACCCGAAAATTTGAGAAGCCATTGAAGAATTTTGGGAAGCATACTACGAGGTACAATGGATATAAATTGATCTTGCATGATTCGATTACCAACATGAGGAAGGACTGGACTTACTGAAGACACAAATATTGCATCTCGAATCTAACATTGAGAGTAACATCAGCCTTGCATATTCTGATTCTAGCCTTGCACATTAGTATGACACGGAGGAAGAGATTTCTGATTTCTTCATGGATGATTACATCGAAGAACCCGACTCATACTTCACCGAGGATGATGACTTAGCTTGTTCAGTGGGCTCTAACTTTTATGAAAACTTAGATACTGACCTAGATTTTGAATTTGGATTCTAGACTTGTTACTTTTCATTATCATTATCATTTGATGTATGTAATAATATAAATAAGTGATAAACATTTGATCACACTTTTCATCTATCATATATTGTATTCCAATTTTTCATAAATAAAATCTTAAGTGTTTTAAAATAACATTGATGTCCACATATGTAATTCTTTTTGTTTCTACAAACTAGCCTTTGACAGAAACCTGCCTACCCATTTTACTAATTCCATTTTGTGTAGTATCTTTGATTTACATGTTTAATTTTAGGAAAAGAACTTAATTAATTTTTCACAGAGCGCAAAAATTCAAACACCTATCACATCCCACGGTACCTTGGAAACCTTGACATCTTGAGGTTGATCCGATTTTTCCCTATTGTAATACCAAACCAATTACGAAGGAAAATTTGCATCAAGATATTATTTATGTTCTTTCTATTAGTAGGAAAAGGGTGTATGAAGTGGAATTTATTTTATGATATTAATTTAATGGGATGGGAATATTGGTCTTTTTTTTTATACTTTGGATCTTTATCTGGATCTATTTCAATTCCACACTTGGAGACAATAAATCCTAAGAAACTTGTCGGATGTGATTAGAAAACACATTTGTTGGGATTTAGATGGAATTCATATTCTCATATTTGTTAGAAGATTTAGCGAAGGACCATTGGATGTTCCTCGCAAGTTTTTATTTTCCTAGAATGTCATCGACGTAGTCTTCAACTATATCATGCATCATATCATGTAAACTAATGTTCATTGCACCTTGGTGGTAGCCATGGCATTCTTTAGTCCAAGCGCATGACTTGATAGAAAAATGTGCCCCAAGGTGTAGTAAAAAAATTATGCTCACCTTATTCGATAATTTTAATTTGATTATAGCCAGAGAAACCGTCCATGAGAGACAACATCTCATCCCCATCTATAGATTCAATGATTAGGTCAATATTTGGTAGTGGGAAAACTTCTTTACGAGAAGCTTTATTGATTTTGTAGAAATCAATAGAGATGTGAATGCCCCAAGTTTTCCTACCTACTAGGACAATATTGTAAATCCACTTAGAATAATCAATGGGTTGGATGAAACTGACGTCAAGAAGCCTCGATAATCTTTTTTGACAAGAAAAATGAATTTTGGATGTATTTTTCAAAGTTTTGTTTTAATGGTTTTACATCTTTATAGACTACAAGATTTTATACCATGAGAGAAGGATCCAAACCAGGAATATCTGCATAGGACCATGTGAATATTTCTTAAAATTCCTTTAGGAATGTGGTAAAGATGTCTTATTCCTCTATATACAAAGATGCTCCCAATTTAATAATGTTTGGTTCTTGTTCTATACCGATGTTGATGTCAATGGTTTCCTCAACTAAGGATGTTGATCCAAATTGTAGTGTTTCAAGATTTGGAATAATTTCATCGATAATTGAATCATTTTTCAGGATTTGGGGATTCTTGGAAGAATTTGGCGAGGGATCACTTCGACAAGGTGGAAAGAGAAGTTGGGATGAGGTGTCCCCATTGTGAGCTTATGTTTTCATTGATTTAAACCCACATTTATGGGAAAGGTTGTCATGATATATTATGAGTCCATATGATGTGTAATTCGGTGGCCAAACATGAAGGTTGATTGGTAGTGTCAAGTTTTAATGAATTCAAGGTCTCTAGTGCATTGTTGAATATGCTAAGTCATAATATGAGTTATCCAAATCTGGTTGGATTGTTTCATTAGGTCAAATAAGTTCCATATTATGTGTCATGATTATATATGGTTCTCGTATGTGGTGAGCATGGTGCATTCATGGTTGACTCAGGTCATTCAAGGCTTGTTTCTAGCCCTTGAGCAAGCGAGAATAAGGTAGAGATATCATATTTGGACCAAATAAGTATTTTTGGATCATAGTTAAATCATTATGGCATTTTATTTGAGGTTTGTGGTTAGTTTGAGATCTTCATTCAGAAGTTAGATGCATAGTTTAGGTCCCTTGAAGCTACAGGGAGAGAAAGCAGCGATTTAACACAAGTAAATGAGATTGGCTAGAGAGTATGAGATGTATTTGATATGTGTAGCAACTTTTAGTATTTATAATATGTTTTGAAGGTGCTTCATGCCAAGTTTCAGGTTATTATATATAATATTCTTGACGTTATGTAAGTTTTGATTAATTGAGGTAAGTTTCGGTGTGATTTTCAAGAAAAAGTTGACCTTCTGATGCTCGTTTTGAATTATATGTTTTACATGGATGCCTCGAGCTCTTAGGAATATATTCTTAGGTCAGTTATAAATCTTTCAAAAAAATAATGAGGTGGTTTGATCATCATGTTTTTATGAACGATTGTTAAGAAGGAAAAGGGTCTAAAACCCTAGTTAAACCCTAGCTAGGAGTAGTTTGCAAAAGATGAAGTATACTAACCTAGTTTTGATTGAAAGTAAAAATGTGATGATTTAATTTTGTATAGGATGTTTCCATATTTCTAGAAACATATTTTTGAGCATGTGACCATTGTGGGCCCCACCTAAAAAAATTAGTTTATTGGAAAGAATGTTTTAGGACAAGATGGTCCAAAGGAGTAGCATGAAAAGTTGAAGGTGCATGATGTATGTGATTTTTATTAATTTCAATGGATTTTTAGGATATTTTGATTCAGGTTCACAATTTTTTTAGGTCCAAATAGGTTAATTAGATAAAGGGTAGTTTTTTTAATCTCAAATAGCAAGGCTTAGTGTTTTGGCCATAACTTGAGCTACAACTTTATCCCTAAAATTATTAAACTTGTGTTGGAAATATTATTCCAAGATATTTAAATTTATATATGGATATCCTCATGATGAGGTCACATGTAAGATTTTAAGGGAATTCTTTAAGAATGATTTTTGTAGTTCAAGACATGATTTGTTTTTGTGCAAGTTTGATGTTGGTTGAAGCATGAGATGGATTGGATGATGCTTCCTATCACCTAGAATGTGAATAGGGATTAATTTTTCATCCAATTAATACATTTTTAGGTATTTAATATTTTTATAAATTATTTTATGAGATAATCTTTGGAAACATATTTTTATAGGTTGATTTGGTGAAGGAAAATCTTTTTGTGGTTTGAAGTGAAGGATGTTTCATGACTTATAACTTGCTTAGAAGTTTTATACAAGTTATTAAATTTCTTTGTATTGGTCACATGGAATTTTTTTATTTATTATAATTTTTTTGGTGATCGATTGACATTTCCAACGTCTTTGAAGGGTGCATAAACAACTGTTTTGAGAACTATAAAAGAAAGCTGGGCCCAATAAATGAAATAAATTGATTGGTTGATATTAGTTGTGACCTTATATGAATATTTTATGATATTTTAATCATTTATAAGGGTTCATGGGTCATGAAAAATTATGGTACTCATGTTAGGGAAATTTTAAGATTGTGCCCATGGGGTTTTGAGCCATTTTTTGACCGATGTAATGTGGTTTTGGATAGGAAGACCTATATGGGTCATATGTGACTATTATAATTCAAATTTATGAATATTATAGAGGTTTTTGGGTCACGTTTATCATGAAGGACCGACCTATTTTGTTTTGGAAGGAAGAAAAGCATATTTAAGTGCGTGTTTGGTTCATTTTTTTAACTAGTGCTCTGGAGGGAAGGTGTGCGACCCTAGAGAGATATTTTTCAAGTAAGAAAATGGTTTAAAGGATTAATAAGAGCATAACAGGTTTAGGAAGGCTTGGAATCATGAGATCAAGAAGATAGAGAAAACAAAATTGAAGAAAGAGCAAGTTTGATACCCTAGGGTATGAGATAAGATTTATGAGATGAAATTGTTATTTCCATCGGTTGTAGCGGTAAAACATCAGAGATCAAACATATTTAGGTGGCTAAGTTGGTGCTTGGTCATCCTTAGGGGGTTTTAGCCTCATTTTGTAGTGAGGTTTCCTATAAAATAGGGGTTGGTGCTCCTTGTAGGGTTAGTGCTCTATTAATCTAGGAGTTGGTGCTCCTTGTGGGGTTGGTGCATCACTAAATCGGGGTTGGTGCTCCTTGTGTAGTTGGTTCTACACTAAATTAATTTTATTTGAGTAATATAAGAATATTTTTAGTGGGTTTTCTTCCCCATGAGGGTTTCCCACTTACATATGGTGTTCTTGTGTTGAGTACTTTACTTTCTTGCTCTTGTGGATGTTTTTGCATATCTTAATAAGCTCACATGATCATGGATGTTGTATAATCAATCTAATGGATTCATGTATGATTGGTTTATGAAAATTAAATTATTATAGTATCTTGATTCACCCCCTTTTAAGTCCTGTTATCCAAAATTCACCCCCAAGGTAACTTTGATAACATGCAAGCAATTATATTGATTCAGGGTGAAAAGTCATGTTTCTAGGGTCCCCTCATATTTGTCTAACTCCCCTGTCCAAGAGGAAGAGAGTAAGTTATGAGAAAATGCAAAAAAAAGGGTTGCAGAAGGCAAATAGGTTGATCCAGGAAAAATCGTGAAAATTGGCTAAGTCCCGCTCAAGGTCGCCTCTGGGACGTTTGGGACAGAAAAGCGCGAACCGGCCGAACCGGGCGAAATGAGTCAAGGCAGCCCGAAACAGTCTGGGACGCGCGGGCCAAAAGTACGCGAACCGGCCGGATCAGCCGAAATGAGAACTTTTGTCCCGGAACAAGCGGGACAAAAGAGCGCGAACCGGCCGAACCGGGCGAATTTGTCCCAGACGGTCCGAAAGCAAATGGGACATTTGGGACAAATGGGCGCGAACCGGCCGGTTCGCGAAATCAGCACAAGGAGCACTGTGCTAAATGGGACAAAGGGACGCGCGGGACGCGAAAAGCCGAAATGGCCGAAGGCAGGGAAGAAAAGTCAACGTTTGGTCCGGAAACTTCAAACGGCCATAACTTTTGACTCCGAGCTCCGATTTTCATAAAATTGGACTTTCTGGAACGAGCACGACGTCCTCTACGCCACAAAACTGGATTTCTTAATTTTAATAAGGGTAGATATATTTAAATAAAAGAAACATATTCGGCTCCAGTCAGTCAATGCTCATTCCGTCGAATGACATGAAAACGCACTGCCAGGGCCCAAAGCATTGCCCGCACTCGAAGGCCATAACTTTTGCATTTCTCAACGAAATCACACAAAATTGGTACCGTTGGAATCGTGGTTCCGAGCCCGACGCACAGCAATCAAGAAATTCCAGATTTGATCATAAATTGATTGAGATTTTTAAGAAAACGTGGCCGGGTTCAGAACAGTGTTTTATTTGGTAGCTGGGAGTGCAATTAAGAGGCATGGTCATCATTCATTCTCTGCTGCAGCACATGGGACAGTATGGGGAGCCTTTTCCAAGTAATGTATACCCATTCCACTCAATTTAATGCCTCTTACAGGTGGTTGAAGGACAGATTTCGGGATTTCCATTTTCCCTTCTCTTTTCCTTCTCATTTTTCTATAAAATGAAGTGTTGGGCTCATTGTAGGGAGGAGAGTTTTTGGGTAGCAAAGCTCTGTCAAAATTGCTTTGTGAAGCCAGTGTGTTGCAGGCCCTTGTAGTGGACTCCTTGCATGGTGATCCAGGCCCTTATCTTGTAATAGATTGAACTGTGCATATCATGAAGCAATAAAATATCAGTTTGTGGATATATCTTCCCCTGCTGTGTTTCCTTGCATTCTTCTTGCCCCTTTAATCTTTCTACAAGTATATTGTGTCTATTTATTATGTTCTTGCAGGAATTCATTATTATTGTGTGTGCTTGGAATATTCTTTGTGAATGCATTTC
The DNA here is from genome assembly GCA_018340775.1 of Taxus wallichiana var. yunnanensis. NCBI lineage: Eukaryota > Viridiplantae > Streptophyta > Pinopsida > Cupressales > Taxaceae > Taxus > Taxus wallichiana. Next base: position 206,761,250 of record CM031240.1, read on the forward strand.
TTTGGATTATGGTGAAGCTGTCATCACCTCTTCTAGTGTGCACTTTGCCTCTGTATTTCACACATTTGGAGATTACTCTCACACCCTCTTTTACGGTGTATCACCACTTTAGTGTAGGCTTTCATTTTATGCATTCTCTCTCTCTGGTCCCTTGGAATTTTAGGTTAGAATAGCTAGTTTCTCCTGCATTAGAGTAGATTGTGGTGAGGTAGTTTAGGAGCAAACCAAGCTTTCTCTGCGGAGGTCTATCTCAAGTAGCAAGTCCCACAACTTGGAGATAGTACCCATGTTATCCAATCACACTGGATGCTTAGAGTGATCAAACTAGAAATCTGATCAACATCCAGGGGTGTTGTGATTCGGTGATAACAAGTCCCTTATACTTCAAATAATTGGTATCGAGTTGGTCCTTTTGAAGAAGTTTGATATCTTGAAGGATATCCTTTGAAGCAAAAATGGATATGTCTACTTATATTTAAAGGGAACAATATGAATTTTCGAGTCCATGGTGTTTAAACTACAATCAAATATGTATAAAATGTATAAATATCATGATCTAGCCATTAAAGATTTAAAATCTCAAGTGGAAATTTTGTCTATTGCCCTATTATGATTTTCACTGCAATGGAGATCAATGATTATGGCTTTATTGACATGAGCGGGCAGAACGTCCCCTCCAATCCAAGTTTGAAAGGGATTATTAACACCGAAGTTAGCCAAACTATCAGCTACCCTATTTCCTTCCCGGTAGGTGTGGGTGATTTGGACATTCACAAAGCTTTTACATATATCAATAGCTTCTTGTATATAATCCCTAATAGACCAGCTGGGGTGAGGCTTTTTATTGAAGATTGATAATATTTAGAGAATCACCTTCAATTATGATATTTGGAATATTACAATCTCTAGCAAGTCTAATACCCCAAAGAGCCACCATGGCTTGAATAATGATTAGTCTGTCTGCCCATTCTCCCAGAAAAAGTAGCAACATAATAACCTCTTTGATCCCTGATGATTCCCCCTCCTCCAGAGTCACCCGGATTTCCCTTAGAGGCCCCATCAAAATTTAACTTGTGCCAATCAGTGGGGGGTTTAATCCATCGGACTGTGTTTCTGTCAGTACCATTGTTATTTCTATTGACAGTGGCAATATTCCATTCAGTCATAATGCATTCTTCATTCTCCGGGTAGAGTCTATTTTTAGGGGGTTTAAATCTAGCAATATTATCTTGCACAACAATCATAATTTCCTTATAAACTTTGTTCTAAACTGTCATTTTTTTCGAAAATATTATCATTACGAGCCTTCCAGATTCTCCACATAGTGTGGGGCAGAACAAGTTGCCATAGCCTTTTCACCATGCAATGTTTGAATGGAGAGCTCCATTGCTCCCAAGCCTGAAGGCAGGTAAGGGGAAAAATCCATCTCAGATTAAATTTTGCAAAGACAAGCTGCCAAATTTTGGAAGCAATCTCACAATGGAGGAATAAATGCTTTATATCTTCAGCCTCTTGCTGACACATGCAACATCTATTCGGCATGATGAATCCCTTCTTGATGAGGTTATCATTAGTTAGGATCTTGCCATTAATAATTAGCCACCAAAAGAAGTTCACTCTAGGGGTTAGCTCCGGCATCCACAATTTGTGCCACTTAATTTCGCTTGCCATGGATGCAAAGAAAGAATTATATCCTGCTTTAACAGTGTAATCCCCATCAAAAGAATCTTTCCAGATGAGCTCATCCTTAAGATTTTGATTACTTATCTGGATTAGGGAAAGTTGATTCTGGAGAGATATAATATCAGCCTGAATATTATCATTCTCCACTTTTAGCTGCTTCCATTTTCTTTTGTTTCCATTCCTCTCAATGTACCCCTGGATTTTGTGTCCATACTTTGCAATTAAGTTGTCTTTAATATGATCATAATCAGAAATCCAGTTAGAATCCGTCCACTTATCAGTCCAGAAGTTTATGTTTTGCCCATCTCTAAGCTTCCAGCTACACCCCTAAGAAAGAATGTGTCTATTGCGTAGAAGGTTATTCCAGAAAATAGAACCACTCGGAAGGGACTGATCATAAATAAAGGAAATCTTGCTTTGATTTGAAATATATTTGATCTTAATCAACTCTGTCCAAGGTCTGTGTTCTTTTATAAGCCTCCATCCTAATTTTACAGTAAGGGCAGTACTCATATGTTTGATATCTTTGATGTCTAACCTAGTCTTAGGTTTACAAACATGTTCCCAAGCCACAAGATGATATCTCGAATCGTCCTCGTCGTGTGCAATGAGAAAGTGTTTTGAATCTTCTCAATACTGCTCATCACAGCTGTAGGCATGCTGAACATTGACAGTATGTAGATAGGCAAGTTTTGAAGCGTGCTTTTAACCAAAAGACACTTACCTGCACTTGAAAGAACTGCTCCTTTCCAGCCAGCCAACTTTCTTTGAAATCTCTTAATAAGATCATTCCATACCTCCACTGAAATCTTGCCAGTACTTAAAGGTAACCCTAAGTAAGTAGCTGGTAGAGAATTAATTGTGCATCCTAGAATATTAGCGATCTTTCTTTGCCTCTCCTCAGGAGTATTGAAGAAATAAATAGAGCTTTTGTCAAAATTAACTTTTTGCCCCGAGGCTTCCTCATAAAATCTGAGGACAGTTTTAATGGCCTTTGCCTCAATAATAGAAGCCATTAGTAACAGCAGAGTGTCATCAGCAAACTATTGATGAGAGGAGATCTGATTACCAGTAGTTGGAGGGAAGCCTTTTATCATGCCAATGTCAATAGCTTTGGAAATAGATCTGCTTAAACTGTCAGCCATAATAATGAATAAAAGAGGGGAGATTGGGTCACCTTGCCGTATACCTCTATTACTGGCAAAAAAACCCACAGGTTCCCCATTAACAACCACAAAGAATCTAGAGGTAGAGATGCAAGAGTGAATGATTTTTCTAAATTTTCTTTGAAAACCAAATTTGGATAGGACCTCATCCATGAATCTCTAGGAGACTCTGTCGAAAGCTTTATGCATGTCAAGTTTGATGGCCATCCCTACCTTTTTACTTTTATCAATTGACCCAAAATAAGCATGAGCATATTTTGGTCAAAAATTTGGGGACTCATGGGGATCACCGCCTGCTACGTGAAATGATAAGTGGCCTTGAAGCATCCATTGGGCATGGAGTTGCAAATAATATCCTAGTATACATATATCTTATCTAAGCTTTGAAAATCTGATCCTTGAGCCACTGCGAGCCCGACTGCTTGCTTAGTGAACCTGAACCTATTCTGGAAATAGATCATCTTGAGACCGATTTTAGTTTCTCTATATTTGTTTTTTTAAATTAGCAACTATTATAGGAAACTATGGGTCTCTCGTGTCGTGAATACCAAAGGGCATGGCCTTTGCACCTCTAAAGCAATGCAAACAAAACTTATGCACAAACATAAAAATCATGCATGCCTCAAATGAGACATGCAGAGTGTGAAAAAGCACTTCTTCTCTTGAACAAAACCTACACTAACCAAGAGCAAAAAGGAAACTCAAACAAATCCCTTGTTTGGCGGCAGGGAGAAGTATCTTCCCTTCCTCAAAAGAGGAGCCATGCAAATTACGTGACATTGAATATGGTTGTTTGTATGAGTGAGAAACTTACAAGGGGTTGATCTTCCGCCCATATAATAAAGGTATCAACATTAATGGAAAATACCTCTTCAATCTGATTTTCATTGGACTCTTGGAGGTATTGCATCTAATCTTTGGTAATTTGGAGCTCATCCTCATGCCCTAAAGTGGGATGACTAGTTTTGGCTTATCCCTTGGCTCCAATGAAGCCAAGTACCTAATTGGGCATGGTCTGGTCCTTTGAATTTTCCCATTTCTCTAAAATTCAACTACAAGAATGGAGTTATCTTTTTGACCTTCCTGGATGGATGGTGTGAGAGAGGTGATGACATCCTCTAGCTCCTTTCCTTCCTTCTCCTGTGAAGAACATGGAAGATCATAGTCTTCCAACCTTGGTTCCAGAGAGTTGTTATGAAGTGCAAGCTATTGATGAGGGTCGTCAATCCTCACCATTAATAATGTCAATCTGGGTTGGTTTCCAAAGGTGTATGCATTAAGAGAAGAAAATCTTGGAAAGTAACTCCTTTAAACACAAACCAAACTTGCATAAAATAAATCACACTTGCGGAAATTGAAAGGCACACTTGCAAAAATAAAGTTTGCATGAAAGAAACACACTTGCATGAATTAAAAGGAACACTTGCATAAATGAAATTTGCATGAAAGAAACACACTTGCATGAATTAAAAGGCACACTTGCATAAATGAAATTGCTGAATTAAAAATAAACACAATTGAATGAAACACCTGCAGGTTTACAACAGACTGAATTTTCACAATACAAAGATAAAAACAATACAACATAATGAATTAAAGACAAATGAATAAACATAAACATAAATACACAGATCCATCTTCCTTAGAATGAGTGGCCAGCTCATTCCTTGGAAGAGGATTTAAATCATACTTCTGAGATCTTAAAACTACAGAATATTTGAGAGGAAAGAATATATCTTTATTTCTTTGGAGAAAAGCATTACATATCTAAGTGTGGAAGGTTGCATTTATAATTTATGCATCTAACCAACTCCTTATTTTAGGAAATACAATATGATCTTATCTTTATTCCAATCCTAACAACTAAGATCTTCATCTCCACAAAATATGGAGAGAGATATATTATTGAAGTAAAATTTTATCTCACTTATTTTAGGAAGATTTGCTCCCAAATCTTATCCTTGCTTTTCAGTAACAAGAATCATAATGATTTTATTCCTCTACATTATTGGAAGAAGGATTTTCCTCAAAATATGATTTTGACCAAATACCTTTCTCAGATTTTCCATTTGACTTTGTTGTTTTTTATTGTGGAACTTTTGACGCTTGTCAAATACGCTTTTTCCTCGGACTGCAGTTCACTAAAATTTATATTTCTATTGATTGATAAAACCTGTAGAAAATATGAATGATTTTTTTGTTAAAAACATTTCTATGAACAAAAACCTCTCTCATATTTTCCATTTGAATTTTCTATTTTTGTTTATGGAACTTTTAGTGCTCATTTGATACACTTTTCCTTGGATTGCATCTTACTAAAAGTTAGATCTCTCTTCATTGGTAAAACTTGTAGCAAATATGAATGACACTTTTTTCAAAAACATTGATATGAAAATAAACCTCTCTCATATTTTTCATTTGACATTTCTATTTTTGTTTATGGAACTTTTAGTGCTCGTCTGATACACTTTTCCTCGGACTACGACTCACTAAAAGTTAGATCTCTCTTTATTGGTAAAACATGTAGAAATATAAATGAGGTTTTTGTTAAACACATTTATATGAACAAAAACCTCTCTCATATTTCCCATTGGAATCTTTGAGTTTTCACAATCCCTCAAAAACTTTCATTCCATTGATGCAAGTTCCGAACTAAAGTTGTCATTCCTTTTATGCAAGTTTCAGAACTAACTGTCATTTAATTGATACAAGTTTTAGAACTAAATCTATGAGTTTTGAAACTAAACCTGCAAGTTCCGGAACTAACTCTGTGAGTTTCGGAACTAACTCTGTGAGTTCCATGAGTTCCTGAACTAACTTAAAACAACTATAACTTTTGCATGTGACCTTGGATTGAGATGATTTTTTTTGAACTTGCATAATTTTTTGAGAGGAATCTAAATATGAAATAATTTTAAATCTAATTTTCATGATCAATTCCACTTTTTCCAATACTAGCATTATCTTTCCTTTATGGCCTGCATACACAAGACTTTGCATCTTTTCCCAAATAATCAATAGGATTAGTCAACAAAATAGATAACAAAATATTTATAAAGAATGAACAAGATATATATCCTATATTATATCTTAAGAAAACTATAATTTCCTAGATTATATTTAAATCCACTTTCAAAGGTAACTTGGAAGGATAAAATAATGGTAATTTATGACCAATTTATGGCCTCATCGGCTATTGCACTTGAATGCTCTCCTTCATGATAGCAGGCTCATGTGCTTGGAAGGTGGGTGATGTAGGAGAAAATGATTTGATTTCCATAGGCTCCTCTCCATCAAAGAAATCTTCCAAGTCTAATAGGAATTTTGCTTCCTTGTTATCTGTTGCATGTGCTCTACATCCTCCATGGTGTCTTCACGATCTGCATTTAGTTCATCATAGTTCCCTTCATCCTCAAACATGAAGTTTGAAAGATCAAACTCTTCTTCAACATTAGATCTTGAAGGGGAGGAAGTGGGAGGAATAAGCTGAAGGTTTTTTTGTGGCTGCTTTGTACTTGGAACCTTTGAAATTGTATAGTCCTCTAACATAGGTTCATCAATAAAATCAGGCCCCCGAAATGAAAGTAAAAATTCTTCAATGATGCTTTCTTCATTGAGAGGCCTCAAATCTAATTTGATCTCTCCTAGTTACTCCTCTTCAAAGGGACTTAGAGCTAATTTTTCCTCCTCCTTAACTGGTTGTGCAACTTGGATTAGATCAGAATTATCTTCAGACAAAGTGTCATTATGGACACTACATTCAGAGCAAATAGACTATTGATCTTATCTTTCTTGGTCTTGTTCTTCTTCTACTACAAACTCAGCTTCAGCCACCACTGGCTCTCAGCCTGACCTCCTCTATTGGCTTAACCATCAAGGGAATCTTTTTAAACCCAAATCGACATCCCAACTCTTCAGATCCTCTTTCATTTCTTCTCTATTAGGCTCCTCTTCTTATTGACATTGACTGGATTCTTGAGTATCTTCCCAACATGGATTTGGGGATGAAAGAGGAATGGTAGGTTGGGATTCAATTAGTTTTTTTAATTTTTGTGGTGGAGGGGGAGGTGGACTCTCTTGTTTTTTCGAGTGAATGACTTCTTGGGAAGGAAAAGGGAAGAAGAATTGAGATGAGGTGAAAGATTGGGGAATCGAGAATGGAAATCAACACTTCGGGCAGAAAGTGAGGGGCTTGACTCTTGATCATGTTGAAATGATGGAGTTTGAGAAAGAGAAAATGAAGGACAAGGAGTTAGTGATTGACTTACCCATTGACAAGGTTGTCTCACACTCTTCTCTTAAGCCTCAATATTCTCAATCCATTATGTAAGTTGAGGAAGCACTTTAACCATGAATTCAAGCTTCTCTTGAGGGCTATAATGTCTTGAAAAAGGGCCTCTCCATGGACAAGGTGCCCTGAAACCAATCTTGAATGCCTTCATCTATGATGTAGCCCAGGCTGCACACCATGCTAGCCTCTATTATTTGTATCTTCTCCAATAAATCATAATTATCCATGTAGATGTCAGCATTGTATGCACCCCCTTGTTCTTGATAAGCTCCATGGCCAAGATGGTTTTGAACCTACTCATATGGGTAAGCATAATGGTTCTAAATTTGATCATAATGATGATTTGGAGGGGTTGACAAGTACATTGGAGGTGGACTACACTGTTGTCACTACAAATGTGAGTTCCAAGATGGAAATGAAGTCATTATTGCACAACCTCATGGGATGGTAGAAAATGAAATATGTGGAAAGAAAGATGAAATAATATGGATGGGAGAAGGTCTACAACTCGGAGGATGGGTCGTTCATAAGATGGATTCGCCACATGTGCTTGAAAGTGCCTCAAAAGGATGAATCCTAACAAGAACACACCAAATGGCTAAGATGAAGTGGTAGGGCTTTAAACCCCATTCCACTGGGGTGCCAAAATTTTTGGTGCAGAATCACAACACGCCCAAATGGCACGAGTGTGAAATGGGGCATTCGGTGTGATTGCACAACATTGGACCATCTTAGATGTTGTGGGACTTGCAAAACTTGATATGGACCTCCAGAGAAAGTTAGTTCTTGCCTCCTAATCTACCCGCCTTACAAGCTACTCCGGTTGAAGCATAACTAATATATCCTAATCTATCCATTCCATGAAGATAGGAGAGAGAGTGTGTGAAAAAGAGCCTACACTAAAAGTGATACACAGAAAAGGAAGTGACTTATCATGAATCCAACTACCTGAAGTGGAGATAGGTGAGCAATTGGGAGGGCAGAAAAGGTGCACCATAGACCAGAGATAGATTTCACATGGAACACCACTACAAAACCCATTAAACATAGCTCCCCAAACCTACAATGGACATTATAATATGCATGATATACTCTAGAATGATGAGAGGTGAGAAGAGGAATAAAAATAAGAAAAGGATGGACAAACACATCACAAAACAAATTTTTATTGCTCCATAAGTCACCCAGTACATCATCAGTGGATAAGAGGCAATAAAATGCCATTACAGAGCCATGAGAAGAGGCTAAGACTCCACATTATATTATAAGGAAGAGGAGAGGAAGGGAAAGGAGAGAAAACAATGATCCACCCTTTGAATATGCCCCTCCTTTACAATATAGGAAGAGTAAGAGAGAGAGAGAAGAAAAATTTGAATCCGGTTCAACCACTCTAAGATATGTATTGAACTCTACATTTAAAATCTCAACCACCAACCCTCAATGCCCCTGAAAATCCACCCATAATCTATTAATCATAGTCCCCCATGTCTTTTGGCATGTTGAAAAGGAAGAACGTCGGATCACATCGAATCGATCTAGTTGTTGAAAGCAATCAGATTCTATATGAATGTCTAGAAAGATGCTTTCCCATTTTCACCCACCAAATCCTACTAAAAATGACATTTTATGTTTCCATGGCATAGATGATGTCGAGACCTTTCCAAAAATTCTTCTCCCACACAAATCTAAGTTTCCAATTAAAAGATATGGCCATCTCGAAGATCGGGGTTGTAGGCACGTAATATTTGAAAATTCTACTGTATTGGGTCCATGTGGCAGCCTTGCACATCTTGAGGATTTGGATCCTTCCTTGCACTCTTGAAATTGCATAGGATAGACATGTGGCAGCTTCCATGGGCTCCTTTCATTCTTTGTACTTTTTTGAGTTCCTTACATTGGCGAAGACATTGTGCCTAACCGAGACATGTGGAGGCTTGTTGCTCATTTTGAAATTTCCCCTGGATTCTACTTTTGAAGTTACACGATCGAGAAACATGGAGGCCTCCACAGCTTTTGGAATTTTCAATGGCTGCTCTTACCTTTTCAAACTCGAACATGTGGTGAGCTGGCACTCATTTGGGGATTTTCTTTTGGGTCATGCCTTGTGAATTTACACGGATGTGACATGTGGCACCATCTCGCCAATTCTCTATATTTAATCATTTTGGCCCACTATGTCTCCCCTTTCATACAGGACACGCGGTGAGCCTATGCTTGTTTGGGGTTACGCTTTGGATTTTATCCTTGGAGTTGTGCCATTGAGATATGTGGCACATCTTTGTGGCTCTATGACTTTTAACGGATGATAAGACCCCATGGGTTCATGGGCCCGCACTTCAAAATTGTGCCATTTTGGAAAAGTTAAAAAGTCTTGAAGTCTCCATAGACCTCACGGCCCACATTCACATTTGGCAAAAATTTCCTCCATGGCCCCGTAGACTCGTTTTTGGCAAAAATTTGTCCCTGGGCCTGCCGGCTCACATTTTATTTTGGCAAAATTTATTCCCTGGGCCCGTTAGCTCATTTTTGGCAAAAATCCCCTCTAAGGCCTGCCAGCCCATAACTTAAAAAATACGAAGACTTAGAAGGACTTATTTATATCTCTGGAAAGGGGAAAAATTTTCCTATCTAATGGAAATGCCTTGGGGGTTTTAAGTGCTTAAAATTTGTAAAAATTTCTTTGAAGAACAAAAGGTAAAAATTGTGTCATTGACCCAAAATAAGTGTGAGCTTATTTTGGTCAACATGTTGAAAACAAAGTCATCAAGCCCAAGATATCTCAAGGGAGTATGTTTTCTCAGGTTCAAGAAGATCATTGGTGTCTTCATGGTTTAGTTCATGAAAAAATAAGAAAGCTAGGAGTTACAGATACCTTCAAATTTTAAGGTATAGAAAGTAAATCTTTCCCTATTTTCATGAGTTCTAGTTATACATGTTTGAGTTTTAAGTCATAAGGTCTTGTCACAATGTTTAATGGTTTTGAATCTTGGTGTCATCTGATTGAAGTATAGATGTTTTTATCTAAGAGCATCATGTAGCTTCTATTTTTTGAAGAATATGTTCTCCTCTTGAGTGTATAGTCGAAGTCCTTATGTTGGGTATGTTGTGACTCCCAAAGTTGGTAGGGTCCGTAAAAGTATCCCTTATCATATGTATGTTCCTCCAATCATGAAAAAAAAGTAGAGTTAGTTGATTTGGTCACGGTGCAATTTTGCGTTGATTGTTTTTAGTATGAGGAAACTTCTAGGATGTAAAAGGGTATGTTAAAGTACTTGATGCGATTGTGAAAGCATATCTATGGTTGATTCATTTATCATGAATCTATGTCTTTCAAATTCTTCAATTGGTCATATAATCTATGTTGTAAAGGTCATCAATGTTGCAAAGTTACGTAGATGTAGCTGTTAGTACAAAATCACATCACCCCCGAATGGCCTGAGTGTGAAATGGGGCATTCGGTGTGATTGCACAACATTAGACCATCTCTCAAGCTGTGGGACTTGCAAAACTTGAGATGGCCCTCCAGAGAAGGTTGGTTCCTTCTTCCTAAACTACCTACCACAAGCTACTCTAGTGTAGGAAAGTTATCTAACCTAACCTAACCATTCCAAGGAGATAGGTAGAGAGGAATGCATAAAAATAGATCCTACACTAAGCGGTGATACACCAAAAAAGGAAGTGGCTGATCACAAATCCAAACTACCTGAAGTGGAGAGAGGTGAGCATAGGAGATGGTGGACAAGGTGCACCATGGAATAGAGATAGATTTCACATGGAACACCACTTCAAAATCCATCAAGCACATCTCCTAGAACCTGTAATGAACATTAGAGTATGCACAATATACCCTGCAATGACAAGAGGAAAGAAGAGACAACAAAATAATAAAGGATGGACAAACACATCATGAAACATATTTTTATTGCTCCATAAGTCACACGGTACATCATAAATGGGAAAGAGGCAAGAAATGCCATTACAAATCCATGACAAGAGGCTTAGACTCCACATTCTACCCTAAGGAAGAAAGAGAGAGGGGGGCAGGAGAGAAACAATGACAAACCTCTAGAAAATGCCCCTCGTTTACAATATATACAAGAATGAGAGAGAAAGAGAGGAAAAATTTGAACCCTGCTCCAACCATCCTTGGAAGGGTGTTGAATCTTGCTATGAAATCTCAACAACCAACTATCAACACCCCTATAAATCCTCCCATAATCTCAATCAAGTCCGCCTCTCATGTGTGTTGGCATGTTGAAAAAGGAAGAACGACGAATCAAATTCAATCTGATTTGGTTGTTGGAGTAATCAGATCACATATTAATATCTCAAAATATGTTTCCATATTTTTTATCCACAAAATCCTATTAAATATGTTTCCAACAGTCCTTTCCTACTCAAATCGAGCTTCCAGCTTAGGTCAAAAGATATGGCCTTTTGAAGATCAAATTCATAGTCACACAATATTTAAAATATTTTGTCCATACAGTACCCAGGTACATGTGGCAGCCTCACGCATCTTGAAGATTCAGATCCTACATTTCACTTTTGAAATTATGTTGGATTGACATGTGGTGGGTCCATGCAAGCTTCTCTGTGTTCCTTTGTGTTTTGTTTAAGTCCCTCTTGTTGGCGAGACAATATGCTCGACCTAAAACACGTGGAGGCTTCACGCTCATTTAGATATTGCCCCCAGATTTTAATTTTGAAGTTGTGCAGATAAGACATGTGGAGCTCTCCATAGGATTTTGGAATTTTCAATGGCCCACCTTACCTTTTCAAACCTTGACCACGTGGCAGGTTGGCACTCATTTGGAGATTGTCTTTGAATTCGCCTCTTGAAATTATGTCAAAGAGACATGTGACTTCGTCCACTAGCTCCTTATACTTAGCTGATTCGATCTGATACCTTTCGGGCCACAGGACACATGGAAGCCTCATGCTCATTTGAATATCTATGTTGGGTTTTTCTTTTAAAGTTGTGTCAAGCTTACACGTGGCACCTTCTCCCAATCCTTGACTTTTTAACTACCGGCTCTATTCCCTTTTCAGACCTAATACACATGGAAAGTTGGCACTCATTTGGGGATAGCCTTTTGGGCTATGCCTTTGAAGTTGTGTTGTTGAGACACATGTCACATTTGTGGGTCTGTGACTTTTCATTTGGTGAAAAATACTCTTTAAGCCTGTCGGCCTGCATTTTCCACTTGGACAAAAATAAATCCTTCCTGGACCCATGGGCCCACAATCATACTTGTGCCCCTTTGTGAAAAGTGGAAAAATGTCAAAATATCTCCCGCCACCCCACCAGTCCATAATTTTCCAATGGAAAAAATACTCCCTAGGCTCGTCGGCCCACTTTTGGCAAAAAAATTCCTCTAAGGCCCACCAGCCCGTAACTTCCAAAATATGAGGAGCTAGAAGGACTTCTTTATATCTATGGAAAGGGGAAGAAAATTCCTATCTAATGGAAATGATTTCAGGGGACCTTAAGTGATTAAAACATGTAAAAATTCATATTGAATCACAAAATGGGGAAAATGGTGTTAGTGGGCCAAAAATAAGTGTGAGCTTATTTTGGTCAATAATTTGGTGACTCATGGGGATCACCTGCTTACTAGGTGAAATGATTAGTTTACTTGTAGCATCCATTGGGCATGGAGTCTACCTGGTGAACAAAAATATGATCTAAACTTTGAGAACCTGATCCTTGAGCCACTTGGGACAACACTAGAAATGGATCTGACCCTGGAAAAATGCTACTTCCAATGTATTGTGCATGAGCAACAAAACATCACAACACACTATGTACAAAACTAGAAATCATACATGCTCCAAGTGGAACATATAGAATGCATAAAAGAACTTTTTCTCTGAAACAAAAATCTACACTAACCTATGCTAACCATGAGCAAAAGGGAACTCAAACAAATCCTACTGCTGGGAGAAGTAGCTTCCCTTTGTCAAAAGGGGCAACCATGCAAATGATTTGACACTTTGAGTATGGTTGTTTTTATGAGTGAAAAACTAACAAGAGGTCGATCCTCCACCCAAATTGTCAAGGTGTCAATCGGAACGAGCCAAATGCATCTTTTAGTTTTTCTTCATTTGGATTGAAGAAGCATTGCAGCTGATCCTTGGTACTTTGGAGCTCATCCTCATGCCCTAAAGTGAATGTGACTTGTTTTGGCTTCTCCCTTGGCTCCAATGAAGCTAAGTACACGATAGGGCATGGTATAGTCCTATTAATGTCCCTCTTGCTCTGAATTTCAACTCCAAGAATGGAGTCTTCCTTTTGACCTTCCTTGATGGATGGTGTGGGAGGGATGATGACATCCTCTAGCTCCTCCCCTTCCTTCTCTTGTGAAGAATATGGAAGATTCGTATCTTCCAACCTTGGTTCCAAAGGGCTGCTTTATGAATTACAAGCTGTTTTCCTTGAATGTTCTCCTTCATGGAAGCAGGATCTCGTGCTTGGAAGGTGGATAATGGAAGACAAAATGGCGTTATCTCCTCAAGATCCTCTCCGTAAAAAAATCTTCCAAGTCTAAGAGGAAGTCTGCCTCCTTGTTGTCTTGTTACATGTGCTCTACCTCCTCCATGGTTTCCTCTCCCGATCTACAACTTTCTCACCATGGTTCCCATCATCTTCAAACATGAGGTTGGAAATCTCAAACTCTTCTTCAACATTAGAGCTTGAAGAGGATGAAGTGGGAGGAATAACTAAAGGTTCTTTACGTGTGGCTCGCTTCGCACTTGGAGCCCGGAACTATATGGTCCTCCTCCATCATGGGTTCATCAATCAAATCAGGCCCTTTAAATGAAATCAAAAAATCTTCAATAATGCTCTCTTCCATAAGTGGCCTCAACTCTGATTTGATCTCTCCTAGCTGCTCCTCTTCAATGGGACTTGGAGTTGATTGTTCTTCTTCTCTCTTGACTTGTTGTGCAACTTGGATTAGATCATCTTCCTCTTCGAAAAATGTGCCATTTTGGACCTTTGTATTAAGAGAAAAGAGATTGTTGATCTTCTCTTTCTTGTTCTTGTTCTTCTTCTACTATAAACTCAAACTTAGCCACCACTGGCTCTTCAATCCTGACCTCCTCTGTTGTCTTAACCATCAAGGGTATCTTTGTAAACCTAAATCTGGTAGCCCAACTCTTCAAATTTTCCATAATTTCTTCTTTGTTGGGTTCCTCTTTTTGTTATTCTCCTTGATTTGGATTCTTGAGTATCTTCCCAACATAGATTTGGGGATGCAAGAGGAGGGCTAGGTTGGGATTCAACCATTTTTTCATTGTTTTTGGTTATGAGGGAGGTATAAATTCTTGTATGTTTGGAGGGGATGACTACTTGGAAGGGAAAAGGGAAGAGGAATTGAGATGAGATAGAAGAATAGGAGATGGAGAAGGGAAAATAACCTTTAGGGTAGCAAGTGAGGGGGTTGACTCTTGGCACTACTGAAATGATAAATCTTGAAAGAGAACATGAAAGACAAGGAGTTGGTGACTAACTTATCCAGTCACAAGGTTGTCTTATGTCTAACTCATAAGCCTCAATATCCTTAATCCACTGTGCAATTTGAGGAAACACTTCAACCATGAAGTCAAGCTTCTCCGAGGGTTATAATGTCTTGGAATAGGGCCAACCCATGGACAAGGTGTCCTATAGCCAATTATGAATGCCTTCATCTATGTTGTAGCCCTAGATTGCACCATGCTAGCCTCCATTCTTTGGATCTTTTCCGAGTGATCAACATTTTCCATGTAGTTGTCACCATTGTATGCGTCCCCTTGTTCTTGATAAGCTCCATGGCCAAACTGGTTTTGACCCTACTCATATGGGTAAGCATAATGGTTTTGGATCTGATCATAATGCTGATCTGGAGGAGTTAGGAAATACATTGGAGGTGGACTGCACCTTGCTCTTACTGCAAGTATGAATTCTAAGAAGGAAATGGAGTCATGATTGTGCAACCTCATGGAATGGCATAAAATGAAAGATGTGGAAAGAAAGATGAATGAATATGGGTGGAAATGGATGGAAAAGGTCTACAACTTAGAGAATGGGTTGTTAACTGTATTGAATCGCGGATGTGCTTGAAAGTGCCTTAGAATGCTTTGAATCTTAATAGGAACACACCAACCTACTAAGATGAAGTGGTAAAATGCTTCAGACCTATCCCACCGATCTTGCCAAAACTATTAGTGCATAATCACATCACCTCAAATGGCCTGAGTGTGAAATGGGGCATTCGATGTGATTGCACAACATTGACCATCTCTCAAGTTGTGGGAGTTAAAAAATTAAGATGGCCCTCTAGAGAAGGCTGGTTCATTCTTCTTAAACTACCTTCCACCAACTACTCTAGTGTAGGAAATCTATCTAACCTAACCTAACCATTCCAAGGACACACGGGAGAGATAGGAATGCATAAAAGAAATCCTACACTAAGCGGTGATACACCAGCAATGGAATGGATGATCACAAATCCAAACTACTTGAAGTGAAGAGAGGTGAGGAAAGGAGTGGGTGGACAAGGTGCACCATGAACCGAGATATATTTCCCATGGAACACCACTTCAAAACCCATAAATTACAGCTCTTAGAACCTACAATAAACATCGAGTATGCACAATATACCTTGTAATGATGAGAGGCAAGAAGAGACAACAAAATAAACAAGGACGGAAAAACTCATCACGAAACATATTTTTATTGCTCCATAAGTCACAAGGTACATAATCGGTGGGAAAGAGGAAATAAAATTCCATTACAGAGCCATGGGAAGAGGCTTAGACTCCACATTCTACCTTAAGGAAGAAATAGAGAGGGGGTAGGAGAGAAACAATGACCAACCTCTAGAAAATTCCCCTTCTTTTACAATATATAGAAGAATGAGAAAGAAAGAGAGAGGGAAAATTCAAACCCTAATCCAAACAACCCGGAAGAGCATTGAATCCTACTCTGAAATATCAACCAATAACTATCAATGCCCCTACAAATATTCCCACAATCTGTCAAGTCCATCTCTATGTCTGCATTGACGTGTTGAAAAAGGAAAAATGCGAGATCAAATTGAATCTTATTTGGTTGTTGGAGCAATCAGATCACATATTAATGCATCAAAATATGTTTCCTATTTTCAACCCACAAAATCCTATTAAAAATAATATTTTATGCTTCCATGGTGTAGAGGAGGTCGAGACCTTTCCAACGGGTCCTTTCCCACTCAAAACCGAGATTTCAGTCAAAAGATATGGCCGTCGAAGATCAAAGTAAATAGCTGTGCAATATTTAAAAGAGTCTATCCACACAAGGTCCACATGGCAGCCTTGCACATCTTGAAGATTCAGCTCCTACCTTTTTCTTCTAAAATTGTGTTGGATTGACATGTGGTGGCTTCCATGAGCTCCTCTATGTTCCTTTGTGTTTTTTCGAGTCCCTAGATTGTTGGCAGAGGCACCATGCGCAACCTAAGACACATGGAGGCTTCACACTTATTTAGATAAGATGCATGGATCTCTCCACGGGATTTTGGAATTTTCAATAGCCTACCTTACCTTTTCAGGACTTTGACCACGTGGTAGATTGGCGCTCATTTCGAGACTCTGTCTTTGGATTTGCCTCTTGAAAGTGCAGGAGAGACATGTGGCTCCATCCGCTAGCTCCTTATACTTAGCTGATTAGGGCTGATGCCTTTGAAACCCGGGAGAGATGGAAGGCTTGCACTCATTTGATTCTTCGCGTTGGTTTTTTTTTAAAGTTGCACAGTGACACGTGGTGCCTTCGCAAGTTCTTGACTTTTCAACTATTGGCTTTGTTCCCTTTTCGGGCCTGGTACACATGGAAATTTGGCACTTTTTGGGGACTACCTTTTGGGCCATGACTTTGAATTTTTACCATTGAGACATGTGTCACCTTCACGGGTCTGTGATTTTTCATTTGGTGAAAAAGACTCTTCGGGCCCGCCGGCCCACATTTTCCACTTGGACAAAAATAAATCCTTCCCGAACCCATGGGCCCGCAATTATACTTGTGTCCCTTTGCAAAAAGTGTAAAACATTCAAAAATATCCTGCCACCACTCCGGTCTACAATTTTCCATTGGAAAAATATCTTCCCTAGGCCTCACGGCCCGTTTTTAAAAAAATTCTTCAAGGCCCGTTGGCTGTAACTTCCAAAATATGAGTTAGAAGGACTTTTTTATATCTCTAGAAAGGGTAAGAACTTTCCTATCTGATGGAAATGATTTCAAGGAACATTAAGTGCTTAGAACATGTAAAAATTCAAATTGAATCAAAAAAATCAGAAAATGGTGTTAGTGGGCCAAAAACAAGTGTGAGCTTATTTTGGTAATGTAGCTTAGTGTCACATGTTTTCCACAAGGGTATATTACATTTTCATCAATATATGCTATGGTGTTTGTATGGTATCTTGAGAGTCTATATTGTGTCTCAAGATGTTAGTGCTCTAAGTAAAGGTATCTCTCTGTCAAATGTATAAATTTTGAAGGAATGATAAAGTGTAGTGCATCGGGGCTGAATTTTTCTCTTCAATACCTAAAATGGTGTCTAAGGGATATGTCATATTGTTCTTCGATATGAGTGTGTGTTTAATATTTAGATAAGTGCATTAAAGTCCTGAAGAATATTATTTACTAGCTTCAAAGGGGTTACACATAGTTGAAAAGGTTATAGTAATCTTAGGATGCTTGAAACAGGTTCCATGTGGTCAAATCTCTAAGAGGTATTAGAATAGAAGCATCATCAAGAAAACTGAATTTTGAGAAACAGTGAATGTAATGGTTTATAAGCTTGAAACATTAATAATTTTTCTTATAAAGGTCATAGTTAGATTATTATGAAAAAGTTACTTCACAATTTTCTTCAATTCTATGTTAGTAAATTTCCACCGAGCCTTGAAAGTCATAGTAAGCTGTAGAAAGGGTTTTCATGTGTTAATATGGTTGTTTGTTCACGAAGGAAATAAATTCATGAAAGGAATTATTAGTTCTTACTAGGAGGTGGTTGAAATTTCTTCGGTGGTCATCAAGTGTTTAGAATATTATTTGTATCAATACCTCATGAACTATGAAGTGCTACGGTGTGTTCAAAAAGAGGAGAAGAGTGATGCCTTGAAATATCATGAGGATACATGGACTTCATTGTAAATTGATGGCTCTCGGGTATGTTAATGATTTTTAGAGTTAGTTGTATCTCGGTGATATTCCTTGCATGAAAATAAGTATTTAGGATGGCAGAGAAAATATTGCATGCAGTGTGGTATAGGGTATTATATTTACAATTTCTCAAGATTGTGTTGAAGGATTTGAAATGAAGTTAGAAACCACCTTATGAGATGTTGAAGATTATCATTGTTCATAGCAGTTTTTTTAGGCTATCATGTAGCTCAAGAACTATGAAAATCATCAGAGATGATCCAAAAAGGCATCTACTATCGAGGAAGTTAGTTTACAAATGGAACAAGCTTGCATTGTTAGCATGATGTTACTCGGAAGATATTCAAGTATGAAAAGTGTATTTCTAAAGCTCAAATACCGGTATATGGCCTCTAAAGAATTCTTGAAGTTTATATTTGAAGTGAAAAATATGTAAAATTTATATAAATATCTATTGAAAGGATATTTTGCAACTTGAAACTTGTGTAAAGTAATTAAACCCTATCTAGGGTTTGTAGTACGTAACAAATTCAAGGGAAACTTATTTCAATCTCAATTAGTGTCTTCTAGGAAAATTCATAAGGTCGTGAAGTTGATGGTTGACTATGATAGATGTATTGAGGGTTTTACATAAAAAACCCTAGTTTTGTAATGTGTGGTGCGTATGATATGAATCGAGTTGTGATGACAATGAGGTTTGTTTTGAAGACCCAAGCTTAGTATGAATTTGAGTCATGTTATCCGGAGATGAGGAGTTTTGAATTTCTTGTGAATAAGTATTTTCCTATATTATGATCTGTGAAGTGGGTCCAAACCTATAGATCTTCCTTCAAAATAAGTTCAAGGTCGGTGATTATTCCTTAAATAATGGAGCATGTCCTTTATGTATCAACAAGTGTTCTATGATATGCGACATATGACATTTATTAAATTTGAATTGATAAGTCTAGGTATAGAGGCTTAGAGATCTATGAAGGACATTGATGGTGAACCATAGGTTCTTTGAGTGTGCTCCAATCATAAAGTGAGTGAAGTTGAAGATCTAATAAATCCTAATACAAACAAATAATGACTCGGTGTGAAAAACCATCAATGAATGAGGACAAGAATTTTGTTACATGGTTTCTTGGTCTATATCATGACCTACATGTAAGAAAATGATTCTAGAATGGAGAAGAATAATTTGAAATGTAGTAACCTACAAGTACGGTATGATGTGGTAAGAGGTCTCGGTGTATTCATGTTTTAATCAATGTATCTTCAACAATTTGTGTGATGAAGTGCAAAGACTCGTGATGAGATAATTATGTACCGAAGACACTATAGATCTATTTTTGGTCTCAAATATTTAAAATGTGCAAGTGTCAAGAGTAGTCAAGTTCTTTGATTGATCTAATGATAAAATGACGAGATACAAGTACATGCAAAATACATAGGTAGGTATGTATCAAGATACCTAAGAATAGTTACTTTGGAATATTGAGTAAAATATGATGGTCCAAGTCGATATCTTTCTTAGATGATATGATGAATAATTTGTGTTGAAGACTTTGACATAAAGATAACAAGGATTTATGTTGACAAGGAGAAGGTGAGTTGATATGGAACCAAAGGCACAAAAACCTTGATGCTTCTCAGATCTGTGGGAGATTTGTCAAGTGTAAAGAAGACTAACAAGGTAGCGGGAGATTTCTAGTAACCAAAATAAGGTATGCAATGTGACTATGAAGGGAGCTTTCTAGTAACCCAAAGTATCAAGAAGGTTTGAAGAAAACTTTTTAGGTGTTATGAAGATTGTAATAACATGAAATAATGATAAAACCATTAAAGGAGTGTCTCGAGGTTTGTGTCAAAGTAATTGTGCCTCTCTAATACATCAAACCAAGGAAAATATTTAAAAATTTATTTTTTAGGAAGATAAAGGGTTAATCTTACCAATGGGAGTTATGAAAGGTAGATCTATAATGTTTGTGAGATTCTATGAACCTAAAAATTTTAGCCTATTTTGCGGTGAAGATGGTGTTTAGGACCAATGGCCCTAAAGGTGTTTTTTTAGCTATGGAAGCATATTTATGTGGTTTCTTGCATGATATTGACCTAGAATTTATAGAAAATTATGAATGAAAGAAATTAGAGGGAGTATCGGTGAGGGGATCCTTTTCCAAGGCCAAAGGATATTCATATGTTGTTGAAGGAGTTAAACCGAAGACACTTGAGCCCCAGTGGGGAGACTATTGAGAAAGTAAGTCATTATTGTCATTGTTGAGTCATTTTTTTCATTATACATGTTCTAGAGTTAGTGCAGCATTTTTCATAGATGGAAAAGGGGAAGAGAAGCTCATAAAGATGTCTTTGGAGTCATGTGTGTGTGTTTTTATCTTGTTAGTTACCATCAATGACAAAGGGGATATTATTGGCTATTATGGGCTTGTGATGACATTGATGTCAACCCTAATTTATGGAAAAGGGTGTCATGATGTAGTATGAGTCCCTATCAGGTGTCATTCAATCGCCAAACATGAAGGTTGATTGCTAGTGTCAACATTTGACGAGTTCAGTAGTGTCCTGGTGCATGGTTGAGAATGTTGAGTCATAGTATGAGGTCTCCAAAGTTGGTTAGAGTATTTCATAAGGTCACACAAGTTTCATGTGATGTGTCATGAGTATACATGGGTTTGTATGTGGACAACATGGTCTGTTCATGGTTTAGTTAGGTCATTCCATGCTTGTTTCTAGCCCCTGGAGCATGTAAAATAAGGTAGAAATGTCATATTTAGACCAAATAAGTATTGTTGGATCATGGTTATAGTATGTTTGCATTGTACTTGAAGTGTATGGTGAGTTTCAGGTCTTGATCGGAAGTTAGATGCATATTTGAGGTCCTCAAAACTATAGGTGAGAAACATACAATTTAACACTTTGGAAAATGAGATTTTCTAGAGAGTTTGAGATGCATTTGAGATGTTTGGTGACTTTGAGAAGTTAGAATATGTTTTCATGGTGCTTCATGCCAATTTTTAGGTCAATATGTAGAATATTCTTGAGGTTATAAAAATTTTAGTGAAATTGGGTTAGTTTCAATGTGATATTCAAGCAAACATTGACCTTTTGATTCTCATTGTGAATTCTATGATTTGTATGGGGACCTGAGATCTTATGAATATATTTTTAGGTCAGTTATGTTACTTTTAAAAAATTAATGTGTTGGTTTGATTCTCATATTTTTATGAATGATCGTTAAGAAGGAAAATAGGTCAAAACCCTAGCTAGGAAGAGTTTACAAAAGATGAAGTACAATGATGCGATTTTGACTGAAATTAAAAATGTGATGATTTGATTTTTTATCTGAATATTCCAGGTTTTCAGAAAATTATGTTTGAGCATGTTACCATATGCGAGCCCTACCTAAAAATAGATGTTTCTAGGAAAGAAGGTTTTAGGATAAGATGGTCAAAAGGAGTATCATGAAAAATTGAAATTGCATGATGTATGGGAGTTTTTATTTATTTTCATGGACTTTTTAATACATTCTCATGTAGGATCATGAATTTTTGAGCTCCAAATAGGTTAACTAGTTAAAGGCCAGTTTTGGGATCTAAAATAGCAAGTTTCAGTGTTCTGGCTTTAAATTGAGCTACAGGTGGATTCCTAAAATTATTCAAGCTGTGTTGGAAATAATATTAAGATATAGTTCCATTTATATATGTATTGTCTCATAATTAGGTCACATAATAGTGTTTCTATGGAATTCTTTAAGAAAAAGGTTTTGGCGATTCAAGACAAGATTTGTTTATGTGCAAGTTAGATGATGTTTGAAGAATGGGATGGATTGGGTGATGCTTCCTATTTCCCAGAATATTAATAAGGAATAATGGGCCATATAATGAATCCATTTTGAGGTATTTAATGTTTTTTATAAGTGATTTTATTTGCTAACCTTTGGAAACAAATGTTTTGGTAGGTTTATTTGGTGAAAGCAAATCTTGTTGTGGTTTGAAGCTGAACGATGTTTCATGAATTATAAATTTCATAGAAGTGTTATTAAGGATCTTAAATTTTGTTTTAGTGGTCACATGTCATGTTTTGATTTATTAGAAGTGTTTTTGTGATCATATTAAGTTTCCAAGGTGTTGAAGGGTGCAGAAACAATTGTTTTGAGAATTGTAAAAGAAATTGGGCCCAATAAATGAAATAATTTGATTGATTGATATTAATTATGACCATGTATGAATTTTTTATGATATTTTAATCATGTATAAGGGTTCATGGGTCATGAAAAATTATGGTACTCATGTTATGGTAATATTAAGATTGTGTCGATGGAGTTTTGAGCCATTTTTGGCACATGTAATGTGGTTTTTGGATAGGCCCACCTAAATGGATCATATATGACTATTGTAATTGAAATTTATGAATTTTATAGATATTTTTTGGTCAAAATTATCATGAAGTATGGAAATATTTTTTTGGAAATAAGATAATCATATTTAAATGTTTATTTGGTTCAATTTTTTGAACTAGTGCTCTTGGAAGGAAGGTGTGTGACCTAGAGAGAGATATTTAGCAAGTATGAGAGCATGTTTTGAAGGATAAATAATATCATGAAAGGTTGAGGAAGGCATGGAAGTATGAGAAAAATAAGATAGAGCAAATAAAAGTGAAGAAAGATAAATTGTGAACCCCTATGGTATGAGCTAGGGTTTGTGAGCTGAAATTGTGGTCTCGTCGGTTGTGGCGAGAAAAATATCATAGATAATACATCTTCATGTGGATTATTTTGTAATTTTTCATCCTTTAGGGTTGTATCCTCCTTTTGGAGTGGGCGATTCACTAAATTATGGTTTTGTGTTCCTTGTAGGGTTGGTGCTCTTTATGGGGTTGGTGCATCACTAAATCGGGGTTGGTGCTCCTTGTGTAGTTTTTGTTACATTAAATTATTTTTCTTTGAGTCATATAATTATAGTTTTAGTGGTTTTTCTTCCCATGATGTTTTCCCACTTACATATGGTATTCTTGTGTTGATTAATTTACTTTCTTTCTCTTGTGGATGTTTTTGCATATCTTAATAAGCTCACATTATTGTGGATGTTGAATAATCAATATAAGTGATGCATGTATGATTGGTATGTGAAAAGAAAATAATCATGGAATAATTCACCCCCTCTCTCATTCCCTTATGATTATAAAAGAGGGATATTGGATTGAGATAGAAGGGAAGGGGAGGATCTTGTGCCCCAAAGTAGGTGTCACCATATAGGCATATTTAGAAACCTTTTTTATGATCCCAAGAAGGTATTTTGTTGCGATTTCTCATAAACTCAAGGATTTCTTTATCATTTTGAAATGATTCAAGAGGGGAATAATGCAATTTTTATCCCATTGAATGAGTTTTGCAGAGGTGAGGATGATGTTAATAGTGAGAAAAATTATATCGTGGAAAATATTAGTGGCGCAAAGGTCTTCGTATTATCTATGACAGAAATTGTGTCGATGTTATCAATGACCTCCTTAGTTGTATTGGAAATATCACTATGGTCATCATGAATAGCCTCACCAAGTGGGGTGTATCATAGTTTTTTCCCATCTAGGTAGGGAATAACAATGGGAGATTTTGGGATTCCTTGTTCATGACAACCTAGTCCTCAAATGGAGTATCCCATATGAGCCATCATCCTTTTAGGAATCATGTATTCATCATTAGAGGAACAAGAGGGTATAAAATCATCAATAAGCCATGTGGAATCAGATGGTTTGATGTACTCATCAACAAGACACCCAAAACAAATAAAAGTGGATGATCCCAACACATATATTTTTCATTTGTTTGGATAGACATCGGGCCTCCCAAGTTGTTTGGGAAACAACAGTAGTTGGTCAATGTTGAAGGTTTGATATTCTCCACACCCTGTCAATTTTAGTTTTAGTGGTAGAGTGGGTAGAAGGGGAGTGGATATGCATGGAGTAGGTAGAAGAGGAGTAGATGATGAGGAGGTGTTGTGAGATGAGGATGGGAGGCTATCTAGTGAGATATATGAAGTGACGGGTGATGGTGGTGGTGATGACTGTGTAGGTTCATTGATCAGGCAGGAAGGCTTATTTTAATTTTTATCTTCTAATACTTGATAATATTGGAAGGGTTGGGGGTCACTGTGGATAGTGACTTCTGTACCAACATGTTCAAATTTGAGACATTGATGTAGTGTGGATGGTACAACATGCATCTCATGAATCTAGGGCCGACCAAGAAAGAGATTATGTGGGAATTGGATGTCTATAACATGGACGAGGGTGGGAAGTGCAACATGCCCGATGTTGATAGGAAGATATATAGTTTCGATTGATTTTCATTCCATATTTTCATATGATTTAATAGTAATAATATCTTGTTTAAGATCTAAGTCGTTGTATCCTAACCGATGGATGAGATTTAGGGTACACAGATTAAGATCCAATCCATTGTTTATTAGCACTCTTTTAACGTAAATATTTTTGATATGGAATTCGATGTAGAGAGGAAGATTATGGGTAGGACTATGTGGTGGCAAGTCTTATTGGGTGAAGGTGAGTGGGAGTGTTGGATAAGGATAGAGATGAGAAACAGGTCCTGGAAATGCGAATCAATGTTAAAGGGGACGCGTGTCTCTTGGAGGGCACAATATAAAATGTCCTTGTGGATAGATGAAGTCTTGAGAAGGTCCATGATGGATATCTACATGGGAGTCTTCTCCAATTTTTGATGATGTTATATTGTGCTTGTGGTGTTGGGTTAGAAGAGGATGAAGTGACTCTTTGAACCACCACACGGCTCCTTCAGGTAGTGACAAACACACTGAGGGTTTTATGAGGGGCCTTTTATTTTAATGGTGGTTACTTGGTGGGGATAACGTTTGATATGTCCAATAGATGACATGGAAGGAGGGGGTACATGATGGTAATTGATGTGGTTGGAATGATGATTGGATGATTTGGGTTTACTTCCAGAATTTTGTTGACCCTAGTTAGAAGCATTGTTCTGACCATGATTAGGAAGGGATTTTGATAGATCTCGAGTTTCTGATTTTGAGAAGAAGTGGAAGCATTGTCATCTATTTTGATTTCACCTTGGTCAATAAGGTATTGAATATAATTATTTAATTTCATACACCGATAATTTGCGTGACCATTGATTTTACGGAACTTGCAATATTCATTTTCCTTTAATGACGAAGGTTTGGGTTAGGAATCATCTATAGGATGAGTTTGAGGAAAAATTACCATATTGGCAACAATTAATTTATCAAGGATTGCCTCGATAGACTAGTTTTTTCTTTTATGGATGGATATGGCAGTTTTGCTTGGACATGCTAAATAGTTTTGGTGCTATTACTCCATTTTCGATAACATTTTTATTCTTATTAAAGTATTTAGGTTTTTTTGATGTAGAAGGTTGATTGGATTGGTTATGATTATCATGGGAATATATCTTAATAAGGCCTTTTGCAACAAGGGACTTCTCAATTTTCATTCCCTTCTCAATGATGTCATCAAATGTATTTATGCAATGGACTTGTAAATGAAAGGATACTTCCTGAATGAGGTTAGTGAGAAATAGGTAATTAGTTGTTTTTCGGGTATGGGACATGGAATGTTCTTTGGTCGGGGCTCACCATAATTGTAGAAGAGCTCTAAAACTTTCACCATTGTGTTGTTTGGTATTGCACAAGTGAATCATTATGACATCATGTTCTACATTATATGAGAAGCGTTTTAGGAATTTTTTCACAAGTTGCCAAATGTTATAACAGAAAATTTTTGATATTGGAGAAACCATTCTAAATTAGGACTGCCTATACTTCTAGAGAAGATTCTTAGAAAATAGGAGTCATCATAGGCTATTTATTGACATAGCATATAGAACTCCTTAACGTGTTCATGGGGATCTCCTTTTCCCTTGTATTTTTTGAATTTGGGTGGTTTAAAATATGGTGGAAAAGGGACCTGTAAGATGTCACAGTCAAAAGGATAGGGACAAAGTTCCTTGAATTTATACTATCATCCCCTGTGTGCTGAGTTGCAACCCTTGAAGCATTTCCTTTATAGATTTCACTTCTTGCTCCAAGGTTAGTTTTGGAGGATTGGGAGGTGGTGGATTGAAGTTGGGTTGAGAATGTTGGGATCTATGATCATTGGATGGTTATGGGCCAATTTGAGAGGCTAATTGAGCAATTTGATTACTCATTTGTTGTAGTTGGGATAATACAACTTCTTTGGATATGTTGGGGTTGTTGTTCTCTTTGTCATCCCACCCATATATAATGTGACAAATATTCAGATTATGACGGTGTGTGGATGGTGGTCATTGGATAATATTATCATTTTCATCTTGGAGGAGACTTTGGAGTTGGTCATGGGTGTAATCAAAAGGAAGTTTTTCCCCCATGTGATATAGCTGGAGCAAGAGGGAATCTTTATTTTCTCAACGAAACGGTTTAGCATTTCTCTTCTTCTTCCTTCTGTAAAGTAGGTACTTGAGTCATCATCACTGCTAGTGTTGACCATGGTCTCCTCATCTTCTCCTCTAGGTTGATTTTCTTCGGCATTGGCGTCATAATAATTGTGGTTGAATATATCATGTTCTACGTCATGGTGACTATTTTCTTTGTCGTTTCGAATTGGGATCGAGTTACTATTCTCCTAGGTGTCATTTAGACTCGATGTTAATGAGATGTATTGATGAGATGAAGATGTTCGGAATAAATTAAGGATATCGGACAAAAAGGTTACGATTCCCTAGTTAATTGATGTATAATCTCAATAATCTACTCTTGCTTGTATGATGGAATAAATTCAAGGGGATATAGAAGAAGGATTTACCTCATTAGTAGAGGGCTTAGGATGTTCCTTGTTATAAGGGATTAGAAAAATATGTTACAAAGAAGTTGATCAATAAGATTAGGTTAGTAGTATCAAAAGGGGGTCGTAAATCGGGTGTTTAGGGTTTATAGTGTTTGTATAAATGTGTATGAGGATATAAGGTTATGACGAGGTTTGTGATGAAATAAGTATGTGATTGGGATATTTTTTTAGAGTCTTATAGGCCTAGGTTAGTTTTGAGATGCCAATAGGAAATGCCAAATAATTAATATGGTATGACTTATGTGGTTTAAGATGAAGGGTAAAAAATTTTATTGGAAAGTGGAAGAGTGTGTTTATGTCATATTTTTAATGCAATGGAACATTATTATGTGCCATTTCTTATTTGGAAAAGGGTGTATAGTGTGGAATTGATAATATGGAATTTATTTAATGGGATGGGAATATTGGTCCTCTTTCTTAGATTTTGGATATTTGTGGTAATGGGAAGGATTAAATAAAAATATTACACGATGGTAGCATATGTCTAAATTTTATGGTGAAAACACTTGATTTATTATTTACGGTGAATATGCATAATGGCGGGGATAATGTATGGTATATATATATATATATAAGGTGAAAAAGGAGGATTATTTGTAGTTGTATAGGATAATTATGGTAAGTGTATTCTAAAAATTGAGGTTAAAAGGTTATGGTCAAAATTAGTAAATGGTAGGTGTATGATTATGAGGATTATTGTGAGGTTTATTTACGGTTTGAAAAAACACTCAAATAGGTACACCAAAGCAAGCACAACCCTAGTTAGTCAAGTGGGATTACAACCGAACTATAGCTTGCTTTCAATACCACACATCGATGGTGGTGCCACAAATTGGCTCTCCACCTATGTGCCAATGTGTGATTGAATAGTGAGTGATCTTGGGAATTTCGGGATCCTTGCACTATAGTTTGATATGCGAAAAAAAGGGCTACCTATACTAGGATGCACAAGCTCTCTAGGTGCTTCCCGATATAACTTGCGGTATGTGGGCCCAAGTCCATATTTCAAGGATGTTTTTCGAGGCACAGGTATTTGTACGTGGAATCCCTCACTTCACGCCACTCTTAAAACAAGCAAGCACTTAGCCAATAATGACATCTCTCCAAGAATTTATATACCCCACAAGAACATGGGGTGTGTCTACATGTATGGAGGTGAATCTACTAGGTGTGTCTACGTCACGTTACCCCCTAAAAAATAAAAAAAGGAGGAAGACTAATAGTTTTGATCCTCAAGATCATCACGAGATGCAAGAGGAGAGAATACACAAGTGTCATCTTCAGGATTTAAAAAAAGCAACACAAGAAGTTACAAAAGATATACAAAATAATGAAAATTAAAATTTCTATAATTTGGTTCTTTGACAAGGAACCGAGTAAAACAAAGGATTAGCAGTTTTTTTATTAAAACCCCAATGCTCTTGGACCGTTCGTGCTTTACAAAACAAAGGTTAGTAGTCTAAGTTTATTTAATACCTTATGACCACAAATGTTAGGCAAAAATATTTTTTGATCAAATGTAAAAACCAGTAGAGTTTCCCCTTGTCTTTGTAATATTTCTGCAAAAAAAAAAAATGTTATATTCTATAAAATGTTGTAAAAAGAAAAAATATGCAAGTTAATAGTTAATATCAAGACAAAAAATACTATTAAGATAAACGTGTTATTACAGAGTAAAGCGTTGAAATAGGGTCTAAATGCCATACTTTGGGTACAAATGCGTTTAAATATGGGTGTCTAAAAACATTGGGGTTAATGGGCACAAAGGCACTACTATGAAAAAAATTTAAATGCACTAAAACAAGGACCAAATGGGATGCTTCAAGATAGATGCGCCAAAATAAAGACACTGCAAACACGAGTTTAGTCTTCATATAAATTTCTATGACAGGGGAGTTAAACATCTTTGAAAACTTGATGAATCGACGCCACTTGATTTGTGTAAAGAAAGAGAAACTTGTAGGTACAAAAATTTAGCACACAACAACGCTGCTATGAGAGATAAATGCGCTAAAATATTAATATGCACATTTTAATGCAAACACACGGGTTCAATCTGCACTGAGATGAAATGTTAGCAGTAAACACCCTATTCCAAGTAATAAGTGAACTAAAATAGAAATATATGCATTACTATAGGAACTAAACATGCTAAAATATATCTTTTGCAAACACGTAGTAAGAAAAATGTGCAAAACATGTTGTTTTATTATATACACACTAAAACATGTCATGAATGCACTATTTATGGTTAAATGTCTTTGAAAAGGAATTGGAACACAAAAATTTTAAATTTTCAATGTTAAATCTTAACGAAATATTCTTAAATTTTAATAGTTTTTATTATTGCTAAATTATACTATTTTCAATTAAAGTCTAGCAGGGTAAGCTTCATAGTGGGCACCAAAATGTAGAGGAAAAATTGTGTTAACATGCAAATATGAAATTACTATGGAACGAATTCAACTCAAAATCTAACACGATGGTTCATCTACCTCAAATTGAGAAGAGATAAAAGGGGGAGAAATTGATATACATGTACTTACCTACAAGTGAAATCATCCTCCTTTGATGATTTTGATTTTCTCCTTGATTTTTTTATGATATGGTATGAGAATACTTGAGATCGTGGGCCAATTTTTGCAGCACCTCCCTTGATTAAATGATGCTTTTGGATTGATTTAATTATATGAAGAGTACTTAGCTTTCTTGAGAATTTGGTAGCATAAACTTACAATTGTTCTAAGGTGCTTGTCATGGAGGGTGGTACCTCTATTTATAGCTAGAGGAGGAAAAACTCAATGGTTGATATCTTTCCTTGTTAGATAAGATCAATGGTTGAGGATGCACGAGAGTGGAGAATTTTCTAGATGTGGAAAATTCTATATTTCATGAGAACTCTCCATTGAATTAAAAATTCAATGAAATAGTGCTCATTCATTTGAATATTTGAAAATGGGAGGGAAGAATGGAAAGGCTTCTAGAAATAGAAGCCTCTAGATTTGGAGGGCATTTATCTTGTGATTGGGTGAGATTAAATTATGTTTAAAGGACTTATTAGATGGGGAAGCTAGGCATAGAATTGGTGTAGGGTAGGTGGTAGGTGAGTGAGTATTTTTAAATTGGTAGAAAATAGTTAATAAGGATTAGTTAGTATCATAAATTAAATATTAGTGAACTATTAATATTTCTAAGCATGTAATGGGATTATGGAATGGTGAAAGGAAATAATTGAAGTAGGATTACATATAATAATTAATTAATTTTATAATTCATTACTATATTATTGATAATTGGAATAATTTATTGTATATTATAAGCATATTATTTTCTAAATGACCATGTTGACATTTTGCATGTCTAGAAAAATCCTAAGATGCAAGAAGGTAATAGTCTCTCACTATGAGAACAATAAAGAACCATCATGATCGACGCCCACAGTTATCTCGGACTCACATCTAAATATTGTTATCCATTTTTCACCCCCTTACAAAATGGATCAAGCTACGAGTTTGGGCATTGATAATTTAATGGGAGAAATTTACAAGCTCGCCAAGGTGAAGGTTTTGAGCATTATTTACATTAATGGTAAAGCTAGAAAATGTCTTGATTGTCACCTTTTTAAAGCACGTCAATTTGCATCTTCCTATTATGCATCAACTATTTAATCTTGTCACGCAAAAACATTTCCTCTTGTCACACAAAGCAACCATCCTTTTCACGCAACAACATTTCTTCTTCTCGCACAACAACCACCTCTCCTATCATGTGAAAACATTTCATCTACTATCGCATGATAGCATTTCATCTTGCCATGTGACAACCATTTCCTCTTGTTGCACGACAAAATTTCCTCTTATCGTGCGACAAAATTTCCTCTCCTGTCGCGCGACATCATTTCCTCTCATCACACGATAGCATTTCTTCTCCTGTCGCATGACAAAGACATTTCCTCTTATCGCACGCAAGCAACATTTACTCTTGTAACCTAAAAACCACTTGTTTCCTATCGCGTGTTAACTTCCCTCCTTGATGCGCATCATTCTACCCTCCCCCATTTCCATCGCCATCACCTCATGTTGCACATCAACATCCTTTTATTATCATGTGACAACGCTTGCTTCTGTCGTGCGTCAACTTCCCCTTGCTATCATGCGAAAACATTTCTTCTTGATGTAAGACAAGTATTTTCCTCATTGGTGGTGACTCTTCCCTTCATGTTGTGCATCAGCTAGTGATTTACATTCAATGATAACAAAGAGTTTTAGATACAACAAGACATTAATGATACCGTACAAGGTAGCTCAACAACCGGATTGCGAGGTATATCACCCATGTTCACTTTGTACAAGAAAAGTACCATTGAAAATTCAACCATCATGGATACCCATGCCTACGTATGGGCATTTAATGAAGGATGTTGGTTGGTATCTCCTTTTCTCCCTCTATATATATATGTCAATTCCCTCATATGAGAGAAGGGGTTTCAAAATTGTAAAGGAACTCTGTCAAAATTGTTCGAGCACTTTTGTGAGCTACAGGCCTCAAATTTATGCATTTTGTGAAGGATTCTTGCCTTGTGCCTATATTGTAATGGATTTTGCATCATTTTAAGAAATAAAATTAGTTTTTGTGGCTCTTCTTTCCTAGCTTGATTTATATTGCATTTCTTTCCTTCTATTATATTTTGTAGGTATATTGTGCATATTGTGTTCCTTTACAAGGTTTAAATTTGTTGTGCTCCATGAAATTGGAGGTTTGAATGTGTTTTGGGACTGTGGCACTTTGTCTTCCCTCTTCTTTCTCATTTTCCCCCTCACTAGGAATCTCTCTAGCCTTGTTTTGGTGTTATCACCTCCCTTAGTTTAGGATTTACATTTTATGTATTTTCTCTCTCTCTCTGGTCCCTTGGAATTGATAGTTTAGGAGTAGGTTAGCATTAGAATAGGTTAGGAACCAACCTTCTCTGGAGGTTTGTCTTAATTGCAAGGGTCCCACACCTTGATACAATCCCATGTTAGTCAAAAGTAGGGTTTTGTAATGTGCAAATCCTAGGGTGCTACTTTTCTAACATAACATTTTTGGCATGCCCGGTGGGACAAAAGTCAATATTTTCTTTTTTATCAAGATTGGGTGTGTGTCTTGGTGAAATTATAGCCTTTGGAGGATTTTTAGCAACACATCTAGTTTAATCGAATCATCCTTTGAAATCCAGTGGTTTCAGTAGCCCAAGTTCATCAAGTGTAGGAGAAGAATCCAAACAAGGTCAAGAACTATAGAAGAGAGGTTATTTGTTTATCTACATATATCCTTAGATAGAACAAGAAGGGGAAGAAGAGCTCAAAGGTCTCCATCTCCACCAAATATAAATTTATCAACACCTCCACCGGAAGACCCTTTCTTCAATCAACTAGGGTTCTCAGGTCACTCAGGATGGCTCATCTATAACCACCAAATTAGCCACCCCAAAACCATATGAAAATTTCACAGGAAACATTCCACTTACCCTTAATACACAAAATTCATTCTGATAGTAGCATTAAAGAATATCCCATACTTCACTGGAGAAAATCACACAACTCCCATCGACCACATTCAAGACATTGAAAATGTCTGTGCCATACATGAGATTGCCGAGATGGATGTTGCAATCAAGTTGTTGGCTTCTTATTTCAAAGGAAAAGTGTTACAGTGGTTCAAAGGCTTGGGAGTATGATTGATTGAGTGGGATCAATTATGCACATCTCTCTTTGGCCAATTTAGGGAGAGGGTTGACAACTTATCCCTTTTGGAGCAGACGACTACAATCAAAAGGCCACCAGCTGAGTAGATGATAGACCTCAATTCTAGATTACAAAGAACATGGGAAAGGATCCCAATTGCAGTCAGACCAATAGTTTGAAGGTGCATTTCTCTATGTTCTTAAAGATTTAAATTATGATATATCTGTTATGATACACTCTATGGGGGAAATAATCCTACCTAACACGTAGAGTGAGAATTTCCTAATTCAAGTTGGGAAACTCACACCTAGGCCACCTATGCCTCTCTAACCAGACATGGGAATCCTAATCCTAATCAAATGCCTATAATAGCTCCCATCCATGCTCCAAGAAATCAGATTTCAAAAGAAGCATCCACTTCTTCTTCTAGCCATTCAAATGAACTCCAAGAGGTTATGAAACAATTTCAAAACTTAGGAAATGAGTTGGTAACTCTTAAGAGGAAACAAGCTCAAAATTCTAGACCTTATCATCCTCAGTTCCAACCTAATAAACCTCCATATCAGCAAAAGTGCTACTGTTCAAGCTGCTAACTAGAACCAAGGAAAATGCCAAGTTGTTAGGCCATTCCAAATATATAACCCTAATGCATTTTCAACATCTAGGGCCTTGGTTCTAACTCAAAACAACATAGCACAAGAATATGAATGGTGTTTCCCATAAAGCCAACCTCATAATCAAGCAACATGCTTCAATGTTTCTTTAAATCAAGCATTGATGGTGATTTATGAAATATGTTCTGAAGAACCAAACCACAAATAAATTCGAAACAAGTAGCTAATCAAGAAGCACCTCTAAATGAGACAACACTTGTGAATTGGAAAGCTAAGGATTTTTGTGGAATAAATCAGTCCCCTTCTCAAAGTGTGGCAACCAACATGAGGTCTAAGAAGAGGAATATAGAGGAAGGACAGTCATATAATCCAAGTACTTCTCATCCTTCTATCACACTTTGGGGTATTAGCAATCCAAGTGTAACTCCCAATATGCAAGGTCAACCCAAAATGCCTTCTAAGCCAACTCAGATGTTGGTTGCAACAGCCCATGTGTAGGAGAAATTCATGTCGAGTAAGGGGAAGAAAAAGGAGAATCCATCTCCTTTCAACATTATTGATCAAATGAAGAAGACCAATGTAGGAATTTCTATGTGGGAATCATTAAAAATTCCGGGCCAACGAGATTTGTTACAAGAATCCATGGAGAATTGGTTAGTATCAAATGAGTTGTCCAAAATCAAGAGAAGGTGCTCACTAATGTAGCTCCAAAAGAAGGCGTTCATGGGGGTCAAGAAGGTAAAAACATGGATCCTCATCCATTCTATATATCTTTAGTCATTGGGGATAACTTTGTACACAATTACATGATTAATTCTTGGGCTAGTGGTTTGGTAATGCCGAAATAAATCATAGATCAATTGGGCAATATATACGACCTGGTTTCCAAAGGAGTGGTACGAGTTAGCTCGGGCAGTAGTAGTGGGAACCTGTCGTGGTCATTAAAGGTTTAAACCTCACATTACACTCATGTCCTAATGTCATAGTTTAGCAGGATATATCAGTGATTGACTTGCCACCACTCTTTGCAGTGTGCTTGTCAAGAGACTTCACCGCCAAAATTGGAGGCTACTTATCAGCTGATTGTTCGCATATTCTCTTCAGAACAAGTAATGGAGTTAAAGCTAAAATTCCACCATAACCTATTGAAAATTTCCATATTGAGACTCTTGTACCAATCCCAATCAACATAAATTTCTCAACCTTTGATCAAGAGGATTTCCCAAACACTCAGGAAATAGATACCAAAATTGGGGGCATCCTGGATTTTACTCTTGATGAATGGGAAAACAAAATTTATGAATATGATCCATACAAGGAAATAGAGGATCCTGGTTCGGGAGTTTATTATTTGCATGAGGAAAACACACCCCTTCCTAGCCTCACCAAACCAGATGATAAGGGTGTCAAAGAATTATGGAAGCTATTCTTTAATGGCTCAAAGAGTAGTAAAGGCTCTGGAGGAGGAGAAATGATTTTGTCACCACAAAGTATGAAGTTCTTTTCAAAAAAAAAAAATTTAGTTTTCTTGTTCAAACAATACCATTGAGTATGAAGCTTTGATACATGGATTGAATTGGGTAAGAAAGAGGGGTATAAAAACTTGTAAGTGTTTTAGATAGTGAGTTAATTTTCAATCAAGTTAGGGGAAAACATGCTACTAAGAATGATCTACTCAAATCCTACAAGCATTGGGTATGGGATCAAATTGATGATTTTGAAGTGTTCAATATTCAAGCCATACCAAGGAAGAAGAATGAGGCTACGGATAGGCTTGTAGCAATTGGAGAAACATTTGATGTGGTGGACAATATTAAAAAGATAATCAAAGCCACATATTCATGTAATTATGAGGCCAATTGTGTCGGAAAATAACATGAGCTGAAAATTATTTGAGAATGATCAATGATCATTAATTTTTTATAGGAGGAGGCTGAGTTCTTAGTTAAAAATCAGGAGAAATTGGAGCAACGTTATGGTGATAAAGTGGTTCAATTGAGGAAAAATAATCTACCAAAGGTTTTAGTGACTCTAGAGTCAATATTCAATCCTAATGATTAGTTCGGAAGGAAAGATCAAACATTTAGACTAAAGGTGAGGATTCAGAGCCGTTTGAGATGGAGAAAGAAAAACACTTCAAATTTGTAAGGTAAGCATTAAACAAGAAAAATATGAATTTATAAAACTTTTCCAAGAATTTCCAGATGTTTTTGCTTAGGGCTATGAAGATTTGAAAGAATTTAATCCTAATCTAGCACAACACACAATTGAACTAGATTCTAGAGCTAAACCCATTAGGCAAAAGAAAATGTCAGTCAATACTTATATCGAGCCTCTCACAAAAAGATAATTGAACGAACTCATTGAAGCAATCATCATCTTTCCAATCAAGGACTCTTCATGGGTAGTAAATCAGGTTCCGATTAGGAAAAGGAACAGGGAAATCAGGTTATGTGTGGATTTCTAAGACTTAAACAGGGCATCTCTCGAAGACCACTACCCACTTCCTTCCATCAAGAAAATCTTGCAGGTTGTAGCCGGTTCTGAAAGATTCTCATTATTGGATGGTTACTCGCGCTATAATCAAATCATGGTGAAAGAATATGAGTAGTTCAAGATAGCCTTCACCACGAAGTGAAACACGTATGCTTATAAAAATATGCCATTTAGACTATCAAATGCCGAAGCCACTTTCCAAAGGGTGATGGATATAAAATTTAAAGGGTTGATCAATAAGATATTTATTTTGTATCTAGATGATATTACCGTATTCTCTAAGAACGTGGAAAGTCATCTCTTTCACCTCGAGATAATTGTTTCAAAGATGCAAGATATTTGGAGTGTATTTGAATATGAATTCTTATCTCATGAAGGCAAGCTCTTAAGCCACATCGCATCTAAGGAAGGGTTGGAAATTGATCCAGAAAGGGTAGAATCCATTCAAGCATTGTCATTGCAAGTCACAAGAAGGCTCTCCAAATATTTTTGGGGAAAATTAATTTTGTTAGGAGGTTTGTTCCTAAATTTTCCCATCTTGTCAAGCCACTAAAACTGATGTTGAAGAAGACCATGGTTTTTAGATGGACTGCTAAAGAAAAAGAAATATTTGAAGCTATAAAGTAGGCCATTACATAGGCTCCAAACCTCATCAATCTAGATTTCTCAAAGGATTTCATTTTATACACTTTTGGGAGCATGAATGCAATATCTGCCATGCTAGTACAACCAAATCAAGAAGGACTGGAGCATCCTATCGCATTCTTCAACCAAAGCCTTAAGGATTATGAGGTGAGATATTCATTCATCGAAAATAATTTCCTTGTTTTGATTAGAAGTCTAAAGATATTTAGACATTTAGTGTCAAATAATAGAATTCATCTATTAGTTTCACATGCTGGAGTAAAAGATTTTCTTTTCAACAAGGACCTTACTGAAAAGAGAGATGTTTGGATAACCAAGGTCATTGAGTATGATATTGATATAAATGTGAACAAATTAGTTAGGGGAAAAGGGTTGTGCAAGCATCTATCTTCTAACCAATATGTTGAATCAAGAGAGGAGACATAAGCTATTATGATGTTGTAAGGTAATCAAGAATAGGCTGCAGGTGGTATACCCATTCCTTATTGGACTCATGATATTGTATATTTTCTTCAAACAGTTCAAAATCATCAAGGATTGAGTAATCCCAGAAGGAGTTATTTCAGACTTCATTACATCCCATATGTTATTGTAGATATTATTTTGTCTAAAATGGATGTGAATGGAGTCCTCCTCAGGTGCATCAAGACATATCAGATAGAGAGTGTACTGCATGAGTTTTATGATGGAGAGGTAGGTGATCATTTTTCCCCAAAAATAACAGCCACTAGAATCATAAGGGATGGTTATTACTGGCCTAATGTTTTCAATGATTTCTACTCATGGATCAAGAAATGCAAGAAGTGTGCCTTTTTCACAAGTAAAGAAAAGCT
The DNA here is from genome assembly GCA_018340775.1 of Taxus wallichiana var. yunnanensis. NCBI lineage: Eukaryota > Viridiplantae > Streptophyta > Pinopsida > Cupressales > Taxaceae > Taxus > Taxus wallichiana. The sequence continues at coordinate 206,798,778 of CM031240.1, forward strand.
AGCAGCCCTCCCACTTCGTCATATCTCATTTGATCAGCCTTTCATGTAATGGGGGCTAGATTTTATTGGGATGATCAATCCAAGTTCTAGCCTAGGTCACAAATGGATTCTTATAGCTATGGAATACTTCAATATGTGGACATGAAGCAATTGCACTTAAGGAATAAAATGAAGCTAGCATTTTGGACTTCTACGAATGTATTACAACAAGGTTTGGTGTTCCTTCCACTATAATATCAGATAATGCCTTAGCTTTTCTTGGAGAAAAGATATCTAATTGGGCTATTAGAAATGGCATCTATTTGAGAACTTCTTCTAACTACTACCCCCAGGGTAATGGGCAAGAAAAGTCCACAAATAAGAACTTGTTAAGAATAATAAGAAGAACCCTAGATGAGAATTAGAGGACTTGGCATACCAAATTGAAATCAGCCTTGTGGGCTGATAGAATCACTCCCAAGAATTCAACTGGTTATTCCCCTTTCAATTTGGTTTATGGAAGGGAAGCAAGGTTACCAATATCCCTTGAATTACCAGCCTTGGAGCTTATCAAGCAGCTAGAGTTGTTCAATTTTCCAGCTATGGAAGTCGTATGCAGAGCTCATGGAGATGGAAGAGCTAAGGGACAAGGCCATGAAAACAATGGAGAAGGACAAAGCTCAAATCAAGATGATCTTCGACAGAATGGCCAAGACATAACTTTTCAAGAACAAGACCTAGTTTTGAAATGAGATGCAAATAGAGCCAAACCAGAAGGCACTCCAAGTTTGATGCAATATGGAGTGGCCCCTACTTGATTTTAGGATGCAAAGAAAATAATGCTTTCCAATTGATGAAGTTGGATGGAGAAGAATTACAGATCCCAGTCAATGACATCTATCTCAAGCATTATTATTGATGGGAGTATCTTTCTTGTAAATATTAGTTTAGATTTTTTAATTCCTCCAAGTTCTTATAGCACATTGTTCTGTTGTAGCTAGGTTTGCTTTCTAGATAAGTTCTTATGCACTCTCTACATGTTCCATTTGGGATGTGTATGATTTTTTTATTTTTACATGGTTGTGCTTTGTTGTTGTTGCACTTTCCCACTTCAGAAAGATCTTATGATGAATTAATGTCTCAGCAATGTTCTAGAGAAATAAGAGAAATAGACATCGAGACCAGTTTTAGAAATTAGAATGACTCCATGCCTAATGGATACAAAATCACTTTTCTTCGATCTAAGGGTAGATCACCCCATAAGTCACCAATTGTTATATTTTTTTAAAACCCTTGAAAAATGGATCAACCTACAAGTCTGGGAATTGATAGTTAATGGGAGTAGTTTACAAGGTATCTTGCATGGCGAGAAAACTCACCACGATGAAGGTTTGGAGCAGGATTTTCATTAATGGTCGATTTGGAAAATGTACAAATTGTAACCTTGTTGACGCGTGCATCAACTTCTTCTTCCTATTGCACGTCAATCTGTTCCTTGTTGATGCACATCAATTGCTTCTTCCTTTCATGCATCAACCATTTCCTCTTTTCACAGAACATAATTTCCTCTTTTCGTGTGATAATTTTTTTCCTCTTGTTGCACGACATCATTTCCTCTTGTTGCGTGACAACCACCTCTCCTATCACATGACAAAATTTCTTATCCTATCGTGCAACAACATTTCCTCTTGTTAGACAACAACCATTTCCTCTTCTCACATGACATCATGTCCTCTCATTTTGTGATAACCACCTCTCCTATCACATAAAAAAAATTCCTCTTATGTTGCGTGACATCATTTCCTCTTGTCACACGAAAAAATTTCCTCTCTTGTCATGTGACAACATTTCCTCTTGTCATGAGACAACATTTACTCTTGTCGCGCAACAACCACTTGTTTGCTATCGCACGTCAAATTCTCTCATTGATGCACATCATTCTACCTTCCCCATCACCATCACCTCATGTCACACATCAACCTCCTTTTGTTGTCACGTGTTAATGCATACTTCATGTCAAGCATCAACCTCCCCTTGCCTTCATGCGACAAGATTTCTTCTTGACTTGCGACAAGTCTTTTCCTCATTGGCGGAGAATCTTCCCTTATTTTCGTGCATCAACTAGTGGTTTATGTTGAGTGATAACAAAGATTTTCAGATTTGGCCAGACATTAATGATACCATACAAGGTAGCTCAACAACCAAATTAATGAGGTATGGCACCTGTTCACCATACAAGAAAAGTACCATTGAAAATTGAACCATCATGGCTACCCATACCTATGTACAGGCATTTAATGAAGGATTTTGGTTGGTATCTCCTTTTCTCTATATATATGTAAATTCCCCTCATTTGAGAGGAGGGATTTTGAAATTGTAAAGGAACTCTACCAAAATTGTTTCAGCACTTTTGTGAGCTACAAGCCTCACATTTATGAATTTTGGGAAGGTTCCTTCCCACCGCCTATACTTGTAATGGATTGTGCATCATTTTAAGAAATAAAATTAGTGTTTTGTGGCTCTTCTTTCCTATCTTAATTTATATTGCATTTCTTTCCTTCTATTATATTTTGTAGGTATATTATACATATTGTGTTACTTTACAAGGTTTAAATTTGTTGTGCTCCATGAAATCATAGGTTTTAATGTGTTTTGGGACTGTGGCACTTTTTCTTCCCTCTTCTTTCTCATTTTCCCCACTTTCACTCACTAGAAATCTCTCTAGCCTTGTTTTGGTGTTATCACCTCCCTTAGTTTAGGATTTACATTTTATGTATTTCTCTCTCTTTGGTCCCTTAGAATTGATAGTTTAGGAGTAGGTTAGCATTAGAATAGGTCAGGAACCAACCTTCTTTAGAGGTTTGTCTCAATTGCAAGGGTCTCACACCTTGAGACAATCCTATGTTAGTCAAAAATAGGGTTTTGTAATGTGCAAATCCTAGGTGCTACTTTTCTAACATAATAAATACCTCACAAAAATGTTCCTAAAATATCATTCAATAGTCTAGAATGCTCATCTATTTTACAGAGAGTAATTGTTGATCACAATGTTGCAAATCAGAAATTTCTCTTTAAGTAAAATTTCTCTTCGTCCCTCGATTGACCCTTCCCTCTCTATCTCTCTCTTCTTTCTTCTCTCTCGATGTTATAATTTCTCATTAAGAATGTAATTTTTACTATTTCATTCTATTCACTTAATTTTCCCTTAGCTAAACATTATAAGATTTATTTTCCTAATAATAAGAAAAATACTCACTTCTTAGGAATATGAAAGGTCACAAAAGATGAGGACAAGTGAAGATTCATATGGGGGTAGATGAAAGGAAAAATTGCAATGCTATAAAATTAATTGGATTCTCCATTCCAAATGGTGGGAAATTGTTGATTCAATGTATTTGTTGAGATTACCACTTCTACATCATGGAATGAAAGTTGCAATTCTTCTACTTCTTATATTGTGTTCATGTACTCTCTCTTTCCAACTTTACATACATGATAATCTTGTAAAAAAGAAAGGTGTACATGTCCTCAATAAATGATTCAATGGATTTTGATTTCTATGAGTTGTTGTTCTTATCATTTTTTTCATTATTGTGTTATTCTAAATCAATTTGGACTTACTTTGGTTATTGTATGTGAACTCTGCTAGTTCCTATTCACAAAAGTAACCATGTCTCTCCTTATTTCTCAAACTGCAATTTACATCTCAACATAAAATTCCTCCCTTATAACTTGTACAAATAGTTTGCAACAGGTTAAATGGAGTGTTCATGTTTGATCCCCCATCATATTGGCCACCCCACAATATTTATTTATTTTACATTCAATAATGAGAGCCTCCCCATACACAAGAAGGAGGGGCTTAGCCCTACACCATTCGTGATAATTTAATAATTGACAACATGAAAAGTTATTTCAGCAACAATAACATAAAAATTATATAAAAGATTCATATAAACACTTAGAGACAAAAACATTGGAAGCCCATAATGTTTCATGAAAATCACATTGATGGAACATAACCCACATAAAAAATGGTTAGTGTGCACAAACAAAAGAGACATAAATCATCAAACATGGGATATCCATGATGTTTCAAGATAATAAAGGTGATCAATCCACATAAAATAATTAGTCATCTAGGAAAATAATCAAGTAAGAAAGAAATATAGAAAATAATAGTAAAAACACTACAGAGAAATATAGGTTAGTTTTGTAGAAGACACATGTATTACTTATATTACTCCAAAAGATGACATATAAACAATATAACTAATTTAATATAATAAGGAAATAGAAATAACTAAATTGATAATTAAAACACATATATATTGTGGGAGATCCTCCCAAATGATTATATTTAATGGGAAGGGACTATGTCAACACCTGTCATCATGCATTAGTTTGTCTACATCATGCATCAAGATCACCATACCTCATGAACACATTTGTGTAAAGAAAACATAGAAATATATGCTACATATCGAACTATAATGACAAACAACATATATAACCTATATAAATCTAGATAATCAAGTTGTGTTTTGTACATTTTTTGGATATATATATATATATATATATATATATATATATATATATTATTGTTAGTTATATGTTTATTTTATTTTTGAAACTAAATATATAAGAAGAGAGGTAATATATGCTCTACCTAATAAGGGCCTCACTAGGAATTTTGGGTGACCTATGAAGTACGGGAGGTTGGGAACTTTAGTGAATTATATTAGAAGAATAGTTATTTTTATAACCTATGTAGGAGAACTAGTTTTTCGTAGGAGTGCTACAATGGAAATAATAATAGGAGTATTATGTTCACGAGAGGAACTACACACAATTTTGTGGGGGAGATTCCTACTATAATTATTATGTAAAATAGAAAACCTAATAGAATTCTTATGATGGATTGATCGAATAGAATAAACATGTGAAATAGAATACTTGAATAAATGCCTAGGATAAATAAAACTAATAGAAGATGCATGTGAAATATAAAACATATAATGACTCCTATGAGTTATAGACCCACTAGAGGAAGCACGTGAAATTGGATACATAGAAGGATTCCTATGAGGGATGGAGTCAAGTTTCAGAATTTTACAGGACTAGAACGGAGGATCTCTAGCTTTATAAGACTTTCATGCTTAACCTAAGAAACATTTTTGATTTCATATCCATTGAATCTATCCCATGTGAACATAACCTTTTAGTTAATTCCATGTCTACTTCCGCTTCTCCCTTTTTTTCGAGTGGAGATCTCAAAGGTATAAAATTCATTGTTTCAATTTGAACCGAACCCTTAGTTCAAAAAATGCCTACCAATCTAATTCTATTGTACATTGAAATTGAAAATGATCTTTCCACTTTATATTATGTGAAGAATGATGAAGTTATACTAGGTTACCTTAATGCATACACCGACCTTCATCTTGTACATCATAAGAGGGGTTTCAATCGCATACCTCACTCTACCTCCTATTTTGGAGATTGTGTAATAGGTCCTTCCCCATCAAGAGGCCTTGAGAACTATGAAGTGGAGGAGGAAGGATAACTAGAAATATCTCTGGCCCCTCCTAAGTTTGAAGAAAGAAATGACTCTTTAATCTCAAGGACTATTGATATAAATATCGGGACAGAGGAAGACCCTAAGATATTGAAACTTGGTTCTTCTTTAACTCTAGAAGAAGTGGAAATTCATATGAAGGCTCTTAAGGAACATTCAAAATCCTTCACATTTAGCTACAAAGAGATGACATGAATTTCTCCCCACATTGCAATCCATAACCTAGTAGCCAAACCTAATGCCAAGCCCATCAAACAAAAGTCAAGACCTATGAAGCCAAAAGTGGCTCTGATGGTCAAAGAAGATATTATGAAACTCCTATAAGTGGGATTCATCAAGCCTATAGATTATTCAATGTGGGTATCAAACATAGTCAATGTTCTAAAAAATAATGGGAAAATTTCAATATGCATTTATTTTTGGTTCATAAAAAGACATGTCCCAAGGATGATTTCCCATTACCTTTCATCAATGTTATTATGGATGCAAGAGATGGGTATGAGTTGTTATCACTCATGGATGGTTTCTTGGGTTACAATTAGATTAGGATCTATGAGGAGTATCATAAAAAGACCACTTTCACTACTCCTTAGGGTACTTATTACTACACATTCATGTCTTTGAGGCTTAAGAATGCTGGTGCTACCTATCAACGGGAAATGGCCTATATATTCCATGATCTTATTCTCAAGATTGTGGAATCGTACATTGACGATCTTATTCCTAAGCCCAAAATTTTTATGATCACCCCGAGGTGATTTGCATTATCCTCTCTAATCTCATTAAGTATGATGTCATGTTAAATCCAAAGAAATGTGTATTTGGAGAGATGGGAGGGAAATTTTTGGCTTACATCATCTCTTCATGAGGGATTGATGTAGATTAGAAAAATTCAGTAGTCTTCGAGATGATTTTTCCCATAGACGAGTCATGCATTAGATCCTTTCTTGGAAAGCTTGGAGCAATATGCAGGTTCATGCCCGATTTAACTTGCCATATTCATCCAATTAACAATTTGTTAAAGAAGGATTGTTGCAATGTCTGGATGACTGAGTGTCATAATACATTTGAATCAGTCAATTTTTTCATATTATTTCCACCCACACTCATGTTGCCTAAGGTGGATCGCCCTCTCATAATGTATTCTTGAGCTACAAATGTCTCTCTAGCTTGCATGTTAGCATAATAATACGATGATAAAAATGAACGTGTAAATTACTTCATTAGTCGCACTTTTGCTAGATTATGAGACATGCATATGCAGGTAGAAAAGGATTTCCTTGATATATTATTTGAAACGAAACATTTAAGGCATTATATGTTTAACCAAGAAATATGAGTGATTATCAAGACATACCATCTTGAACGCGTTTCTAACGCAAGGTTCATTGTCCAAGAAAGTTAGACGCTTCATGACCTTGATAGGTGAATTTGAGTTAAAATTTGTTAACAAAAATCTCATCAAGGGAAAAATCATTACAAATTGGTTTGCATACAACCCATTAGATGGTGGAGATCTAGTAGACTTGTATTTCCCAAATGAGTGTCTGTTTTACATAGAAGTCATGCCTCCCATTTTTTGTGTGTCCATGGTATTTAGAGATTTTCAATTTCATTATGGATTGTACAACCTTGAGGGGGAAACCTCATAGTATAGAAGACAGCCTACGTGTCATAGCCACCAAATATTTTATTATATAAAAAGTTCTTTATCGTAGAGCCTTTGATTCAATGTTGTTAACATGTGTCGACAAGGAAGATCCTGAAAAGATTCTCTTTGGAGCCCAAAGTGGATTCTATGGGGTTCGCCGGAGGGCATGCTACTACTCACAAGATACACTGAATGGGTTATTTTTGGCCCAGATTAGATAATTATGTTGTAGATTATGTGCATAGGTGCTACAAATATCAAGAATTCTTGATGAGCCATAAATTGGCCATAAATTACCATTATTTTGTCCTTCCAAGTTACCTTTGAAAGTGGATTTAAATGTAATCTAGGAACTTATAGTTTTCTTAAGATAGAATAAAGGATATATATCTTGTTCATTCTTTAGAAATATTTTGTTGACTAATCCTATTGATTATTTGGGAAAAGATGTAAGTCTTGTGTATGCAGAACATAAAGGAAAGATAATGCTAGTATTGCGAAAAGTGGAACCGATCATGAACAATGCATTTAAACTCAAATATGATTTAATATTTAGATTCCTATTGAAAAATTATACAAGTTCAAACAATTAATAATCTCAATCTGCGGTCACATGCAAAAGTTGGAGTTGTTTTAAGTAAGCTCCGTAACTCGCAGAGTTAGTTCCGAACTCATAGGTTTAGTTTTGGAACTCGAAGATTTAGTTCCAGTTTTTGTATCAATTGAATGAAATTTATTTCCAGAAATTAAAATTTGTGGACAAAGTAGATTTAGTTCCAAAACTTGCATATTTAGTTCTAGAACTTACATAAAAGGAATGACAACTTTAGTTCGGAACTTGCATCAACAAAATGACAGTTTTTGAGGGATTGTGAAAATCAAAGAATCTAATGGGAAATATGAGAGAGGTTTTTTTTTCATAACAATGTGTTTAACAAAAACCTCATTCAGATTTGCTACAATTTTTACCAATGAAGAGAGATCTAACTTTTAGTGAGTTGCAGTCCGAGGAAAAGTGTATCAGATGAGTACTAAAAGTTCCATAAATAGAAATAGAAAAGTCAAATGGAAAATATGAGAGAGGTTTTTGTTCATAACAATGTGTTTAACAAAAACCTCATTCATATTTGCTACAAGTTTTACCAATGAAGAGATATCTAACTTTTAGAAAGCTACGATCCGAGAAAAAGTGTATCGATTTAGTACTAAAAGTTCCATAAATAGAAATAGAAAATTCAAATGGAAAATTTGAGAGAGGTTTTTGTTCATAGAAATTTTTTTAACAAAAACCTCATTCATATTTTCTACAGGTATTACCAATAAAGAGATATCTAACTTTTAGTGAGCTACAGTCCGAAGAAAAGTGTATCAGATGAGCACTAAAAGTTCCATAAACAGAAACAAAAAATTGAAATGGAAAATATGAGAGAGGCTTTTTTCATAGCAATGTGTTTAACAAAAATATCATTCTAATTTGTAACAAGTTTTACCAATGAAGAGAGATCTAGCTTTTAGTGAGCTACGGTCCTGGAAAAGTGAATCGACATAAGCGATAAAAGTTCCATAAATAGAAACAGAAAATCTGAGAGAATTTTTGTTCATAATAATGTTTTTAACAAAAACCTCATTCAAATTTGTAATAGGTTTTACCAATAAAGATAAATCTAACTTTTAGTGAACTGCAGTCAAGGAAAAAGCGTATCAGATAAGCGTCAAAAGTTCCATAGTCAAAAATAGCAAAGTCAAATGGAAAATATGAGAAAGGTATTTGGTCAAAATCATATTTTGAGAAAAATCCTCCTTCCAATAATGTAGAAGAATAAAATCATTATGATTTTTGTTACTAAAAATCAAGGATAAGATTTGGGAGCAAATCTTCCTAAAATAAGTAAAAGAAGATTTGACCTTAATAATATATCTCTCCATATTTTGTGGAGATGGAGATTTTAGTTGTTAGGATTGGAATAAAGATAAGATCAAATTGTATTTCCTAAAATAAGGAGTTGGTTGGATGCATGAATTATAAATGCAACCTTCCACACTTAGATATGTAATTCATTTATCCCAAGAAATAAAGATCTATTCTTTCTTTCCAATCTTTTAAAGTAAAGTTATTCTATAAGTTATTAATTGAAAGTATGAATTAAGTCCTCTTCCAAGGAATGAGTTGTCCACTCATTCCAAGGAAGATGGATCAATGTGTTAATGTTTGTTTATTTATTTCTGCAGTTTTCATTTTGTTGTAAACTTCTGATTTCATGTTATGTGATCCTTCTTCAGTACAATTTTTGTTGTGAACCTGTAGGTGTCTTTTTATCTTTTAGTTATTTCCAATTCAGAAATTTTAATTTATGCAAGTGTGTTTACATTTCTGCAAGTGTGATTTTCTTTATGCAAGTGTGTCTTTATATTCCTGCAAGTGTGTTTACATTTCGTAAGTGTGCCTTTAAATTTTTGCATGTGTGATTTATTTTATGCAAGTTTTGATTGTGTTTAAAGGAGATACTTTGCAAGATCTTCTTCTCTTAATCTATATAGCCTTCAGACACCATCCCATATTGAAATTATTAATAGTGAGGATTGACAACCCTCATCATTTTGGTGTCGTTTTCGGGGAACACGTTGTTATTAGGAGAGTCAGAGTTCTCTAAAAGAATATTTTAGTTATAGTAGAATACCTTTTAGAAAATTCTGTGATAGGAAATATTTGGTAAGTAGTTTATTTAGACTTTTATTTCCTGCAAGTAGATTAAAATTTCATTTCTGCAATTAGGAATATTATATTGTAAATATTTATCTCCCCACAAACTAACTCTGTGTATAAGAAAATGATTGTGATGTTTGATCAAGAAGGTAAAATGGTATGAACAAAGAATTCAGATCTAGAAATGGTAGAATATGATAATGAATATGGAAGTAGATCAGTTGATGAAATATCATACGACATTTTTATAACCACCACCATTTCCCTCGTATCGAATAATAGTTCAAAGCAATCTTTTTACACATAACCTTAGTAAAAAATTGTCTTATCCAGTTTGTAATAATGAAGTGGTAGCATTTCTAGTTAACTCCATCATTATTCAAGGATTTCATTAGAGCCAAAATAAAATCTCACTCATAATAAATCCACCCTTCCAAATTAGTTTTCATCCCATAGTAAAATTCAATCACGTAACCATATCCATTAGAAAAATTTGTTTTCATGTCTTTCAATTACTTCATTTTTGTATATGTTTGTATAACGTTAAGAAACAATTATGGTGAATATCAAGGAAAGAAATTTTTACGTACTAAAATTTGAGGACTAAATCTATAGGAATTTCCAAAGTTGTTCTTGATATTAGCATGCAAATTTTGGAGCACCAATATTATCAACCAAGAAGCATGCATATTTTGAAGGGACACACGGATACCTTCACTCTCTCTTTTAACAATTATCCATCTCCTAAGATCACTAGTTTGGGCTTTGAAGATTACTATGGTGATTCCGATAATGCACAATTCAAGTTGGGCTTTAAAGACCTAGAAATTGTCTACATAATTTTTGGAAATCTTCTTGGAGTTACCAAGTATGCAAAAAAATAAAAAAATTGTGAGATCTCAAACATTACTTCCTATTTTACACAAGTTGTACTTTGATGAATATAGTCTAATGATGGATCAAGTTTTTCTCTAATCCTTCTCATGCTATCATTTTAGCAAAAACAAAAACAAAACAAAAATAAATAAAAAATTGATTGGAAAACCATCTTACTGGCCAATCAAAGGCAAAAAAATCAAAAAAACTTTGATTGGAAAACCAACTTGCTGGCCAATCAAAGGAAAACAAAAATTAACAAAAAAACAACTTTGATTAGAAAACTAGCTTGTTGGCCAATTAAAGACAAAAAGGGTGGCTCTTCTTCAAAAGCAATCAACTATTACCTAGTGGCTTCTTTCTTGACACTATTTGACCATGTTAACAATAGGATGACAAGGACAACTAGAGGTATGATCAAGTTATTTTGTTCTACTATTTTATTTTTAAGCTTTATTGTAAGTTTTTTTATTATAGCTAGATCCACTTTTAAAATCTCCAAGGAAGACAAGATAAAATTCATATCTCCCCTACTTATATAAAAATATGTGCACCTCTTTGCAATCAAAATTTTAGAGTCTAATTTATGGGCAGCCATGAATAAACAACATGCATGAGGACATGCATGAGCTTACGTGTTGGAGAGAAGGAGAAGCACGAGGTATGAATTTTGATTTTAGATATGAGACACGGAAAAGGAGATCCATACAAGAACCTATTGTATAAGAAAGGAAATCAAAAGTAGCAGAAGTATCTTCACACAAGAACCTGCTGCAAAAGAAAGAAAATCAAAAACACCAGAAGGAGATCCACACAAGAACCTGTTGTACAAGAAAGAAAATCAAAAATAAGAAGGAGATCCACACAAGAACCTGTTGTACAAAAAATAAAATCAAAAATAGTAGAAGAAGATCCACACAAGAACCTACTACAAAAGAAAGAAAATTAAAATTAACAGAAGGAGATCCACACAAGAACCTACTACAAAAGACAGGAAACTAAAAACAACAAAAAGAAATCCACAATAACCTATCTTTGAAATATATATGGAATGCATACATGCATAAGATCAATGTGGAGAATACTTTAAGAAGAGGAGATAATAATATAATTCATGAGGACATGCATAAGATTAAGTGTGGGGCAATGATGAGGCCATAAATTAGCCATAAATTACCATTATTTTGTCCTTCCAAGTTACCTTTGAAAGTGGATTTAAATGTAATCTAGGAACTTATAGTTTTCTTAAGATAGAATATAGGATATATATCTTATTCATTCTTTATAAATATTTTGTTATCTATTTTTTTGACTAATCCTATTGATTATTTGGGAAAAGATGCAAGTCTTGTGTATGCAGGACATAAAGGAAAGATAATGCTAGTATTGGGAAAAGTGGAACTGATCATGAACAGTACATTTAAACTCAAATCTGATTTCATATTCATATTCCTCTTGAAAAATTATGCAAGTTCAAAACAAGAATCATCTCAATCCAAGGTTGCATGTAAAAGTTGTAGTTGTTTTAAGTTAGCTTCGGAACTCACAGAGTTAGTTCCAGAACTCACAAAGTTAGTTCGGAACTCACAAGTTTAGTTCTGGAACTCACATATTTAGTTCCATAACTTGTATCAATTGAATGAAAGTTAGTTCCGGAACTTTTAATTCATGGAAAAATCAGATTTAGTTCTGAAACTTATAGATTTAGTTGAACTTGCATAAAAGGAATGACAACTTTAGTTCCTAACTTGCATCAACAAAATGATAGTTTTTAGGGATTGTGAAAAATAAGAGAATCCAATGGGAAATATGAGAGAGGTTTTTGTTCATAACAATGTTTTTAACAAAAACCTCATTCATATTTGCTACAGGTTTTACCAATGAAGAGAGATCTAACTTTTAGTGAGTTGCAGTCCGAGGAAAAGTGTATCAGACGAGCACTAAAAGTTCCATAAACAAAAACAGAAAATTCAAATGGAAAATTTGAGAGAAGTTTTTTTTCATAACAATGTGTTTAATAAAAATATCATTTATATTTGCTACGAGTTTTACCAGTGAAGAGAGATATAATTTTTAGTGAGCTATAGTCCTGGGGAAAGTGTATCGGATGAGCACTTAAAGTTTTTAAACGAAACAAAAAATTCAAATGGAAACTTTGAGAGAGAATTTCTTTCATAGAATTTTTTTAACAAAAACTCATTCATATTTAATACAGGTATTACTAATAAAGAGATATCTAAATTTTAGTGAGTCATAATCAGCGAAAAGTGTATCAAACAAGCACTAAAAGTTCCATAAACAGAAACAAAAATTCAAATGAAAAATCTGAGAGAAGTTTTTGTTGATAGAAATTTTTTTAACAAAAACCTCATTCAGATTTACAACAGGTTTTACCAATGAAGATAGATCTAACTTTTAGTGAGTTGTAGTCCGAGGAAAAGTGTATCAAACGAGCGCTAAAAGTTCCATAAACAGAAATAGAAAAGTCAAATAGAAAATATGAGAGAGGTTTTTGTTCATAGCAATGTGTTTAACAAAAATCTCATTCATATTTGTAATAGGTTTTACCAATAAATATAAATCTAACTTTTAGTGAACTACAGTCTGAGGAAAAAGCGTATCAGACAAGTGTCAAAAGTTCCACAGTCAAAAACAACAAAGTCAAATAGAAAATCCAAGAAAGGTATTTGGTCAAAATAATATTTTAAGAAAAATCATCCTTCCAATAATGTAGAATAATAAAATCATTATGATTCTTGTTACCAAAAAGCAAGGAGAAGATTTGGGAGTAAATCTTCCTAAAATAAGTAAGATAAGATTTGACCTTAATAATATATCTCTCCATATTTTGTGGAGATGGAGATCTCAGTTGTTAGGATTGGAATAAAGATAAGATCAAATTGTATTTCCTAAAATAAGGAGTTGGTTGGATGTATGAATATAAATGCAACCTTCCACACTAAGATATGTAATTCATTTCTCCCAAAAAATAAAGATCTGCTCTATCTTTCCAATCTTTTAAAGTAAAGTTATTCTGCAAGTTCTTAATTAAAAGTATGAATTAAGTCATCTTCCAAGGAATGAGCTGGCCACTCATTCCAAGGAAGATGGATCAATGTGTTAATGTTTGTTTATTAATTTTTGTAGTTTTCATTTTTTTGTAAACTTCTAATTTCATGTTATGTGATCCTTCTTTGGTATAATTTTTGTTGTGAACCTATAGGCATTTTTTTATTTTTCAGTTATTTCCAATTCAGAAATTTTAATTTATGCAAGTGTGTTTACATTTTTGCAAGTGTGCCTTTAAATTTATTCATGTGTGATTTATTTTATGCAAGTTTTGATTATGTTTAAATGAGAAAATTTCCAAGATCTTCTTCTCTTAATACATACAACCTTCAGACACCAACCCGGATTGACATTATTAATGGCAAGGATTAACAACCCTCATCAATTCTCTCATGAGATTCATATACCTTCCTAGTCTCTACAACTTATTGCAACACCTTGACCATTTTCCACATGGGGTTTAGATTTTATATGAAATTTTTCTCCCAGATCAAAGGATGGCCATAATTTCATAATTACGGCCACAAAATATTTCATAAAGTGGGTTGAGACCATGCCTCTTACAACTATTCTAGGGTCTAAGATCACAAAGTTTATCTTTAATCATATCATTTGTAGGTACGGGTCCATAGATCATCATCGAGAGATAATGAAACATATTTTAAGAATGAAGTGGTGTGTGAGTTGTGCGCAAAGTTCCACATAAACCACCACACAGCCTCTTTATACTATCCTCAATCCAATGGATAGGATGAGGCTACGAATAAGACGTTAAAGTCCATTCTCCTAAAAATGTTCAAGGAGAATAAACTTGATTAGTATTTGAAGTTATTTCCAGCCTTTTGGGCCTACAGAAATTTGGTAAGAATGCCTACGTGGGAAAGCCCATATTCCTTGGTATTTTGTTTTGAAGCTTATACCGTTTGAAGTAGAGATACCTAGTCTTTCAATATCATTACAAGGAATCTTAGGTGAAGAAAGATATCGTAGGGCACGAATCATTGAGCAAGAAATCCTTGATGAAGCTCTATTCAAAGTCGAGCAATGACATAGTTTCTACGCTAACTAGATGAACTAGTAGTATAACAAGAAAGTGTATGAGCGTGAAATATTAGTAGGATATTTAGTATTGATACTTGACAACCGGATAGATAAGAAAATCGGTGAAGGAAGGAAATTCAGGCCCAAGTGGTTGGGCCCATATCAAGTCATGGAGGACTACAAGAATGGGGCATATCTCTTGTGTACACTAGAGGGTGTAGAGTTTGGAGAATCCATCAACTTTCTTCACTTGAAATGTTAGTATGCATGATCCATTTGCATTTCCACATGTACATTATTGCATTCACACTACATTTTCATCTGCCAAATTATTTTGTAGATTTCTAATTAAGTAAATTATCTTTCAAGAAACTTTCAAAAACTTGTAAAAGGTTTCCAAGAAATTCAATCACATTTCTTCAAATATCCGTAATATTATCATCAACATTTATGATCATTTCATCAGTTCGACCAGTTAAGACATAATTTTGACATTGGTACTACCAAGGCATGTGTACTTGGTTCTACTTGTAGTTTTTTCTTTCATAAGTTTCTTTTCCCATAGTATTTCCTAGAAGATTCTTGACATCACATCATTCCTAGAAAAACCTCTTTGGTAGAAAAAGCATTCGAAATTGTTTTACCCAGATCGCTTGTTTGCCTATCTCGGCCTTGATGTTGAGCCATTTTATCATACAAGTTGCTTGGGGTTAAGGCTAGGGAGATTTATCCCTCCCAAAAGCACAATTCAAAGTTAAAAATAAATTAAAAAGTGAACAAGTCAAATCAAATAAATGTAAAAATATGTCATGTACAAATAAAACTACACTTCCTTTCCACACCAATATTTCATGATGAGCCCACGCTTCTTACTAGTAGCATGAGATTGGGAAAGAGGGGAAGTAACATTACTCACATATATCTTGTCCTTAGTGACGAGTGGATGCTTCCTACTAGTAACATGGGGAAAGGTATAGGGAGTCTCTTTAAATAAACTAGTAATTTGTAAGTAATTTAGCAAAAAAATGCTTTGAAATATTAAATCCAAAAAAATGAATTGATTTGTATGTTCCAAAAGAGTTAAAACCTTAAAACAATATTTTTTCAATTAAGTGGCCATCTACGTATCTAAGTCTTGAGAAACCCGTAAGAAAATGACATTTTGAATTGTGTAGTAAATTGTGTGTAGAGTTAGGTTGTAGGTTCCTAATTGGATTTCTGTAAAGAATCTTATCTTTCTCTCATTAATTTCATTCATTAAAATCATATAACTCATGTCTCTTCTAGCTCTCAGTGTTGAATCCTCGCATCTTACTAGTTGCATGGAGTTAGCGGTGGAGTGAGTTCATCTTCTTATCATAGCACATTCATCACATTTTCCAAACCAAATAAGAAGTACCAAATATTGCTTGAAAAATAAGATTTTCATTATTACATTTTGTTTGCATTAGCGTCATATAAAACAAGGCCAAAAAAATCAATCATTCTATTAGTACATCATCATCCATAGCATGTATAAAAATAATATAAAAACATTGGAAGTTTTGAGCATCTAAGAGTACACAACAAACATAAACCATCAATGATTCAACTCTTACTCAAGAATGATAGAAATAAAAAGAAGTATCTATATATATCCATAATAAGACAAGTTTCATACAACGTCGTCACATGTGCAAGTGTGGTGTAAGCACTCTCAATGAGCACAAAATATCATTAAAAATCATATACATGTCTCAAAAAAATACATCGAAGTAATAAATGCCTATGGATTATCCCTCCCTAAGGAGCCCCTAAGAACGTGCGCAGCTTGGGCTCCTACTACAAATCCTATAACGTGATTTTGAGCATCCGTACTTTCGACTAATGAGAGTGACCATGAGATTAAGAAAGGTATCTATCAGTAGTGGCCTCATTGTGGGAGTAGCTCACCTCTCCACCATCCGGCATAGTCAAAATGCAAGAAAGTTTGGTCCTCGTCTTAGAATTGATCATGCAAAAACATCAATGTGTCGGATGACCTAAAACGGTTTCCCCATGTCTACAAGAAGATCCTCTCTATTCTTCCATATGGGAATGGGTACTGTGTTGACCAACAAATCAAATCTCATCATCCATCAACAGTGACTACAAAACACAAGTGAAAACAACGACGAGCTAGAAAACTATTAAAAAGAGACACAACGTGTAGTTCACTAAAAATTATAAGTAATAGGGTTGAGAGAAGAGTATCCACTTACTTGGATCTCTTGGTATCCACAAATGGTCGATGGTGCATGTAGTTGTGGTGGAGCCACTACAAGAACCTATTGATCCTCGCCCTCTCTTAACGTGACATGTTAGCCCATCGGGAAATACTAATCACCACCTCTCTCATGAGAAAGTGGCTATGCAGTGTATACATGAGAATATTAGTTATGTTAATAGATAAGAAACTAGCTAAGTAGTTCCATGATCTAACTAAACCTATCATAAACATCAAGATAAGTGCTAAACAAGATAGCTTCTACAATAATGAATTAAACTAAAACACTATCATTTTATCTCTAACTACTCTATGATTACTTAAAACATAAATTGAACCTTGTTAAACCTATGAGAAATCTAATTAGATTTGTTTGTTTCTTCAATGGAGGTGAAGAGGTCTCTCTAAAATGGCTACAAGGCCAAGTTATATACCCTCCGATTAACCTACTATGAATTTATGGATGCAAGATGGAGGAGCTTCAACAATGGAGGATAGCCAAGATTAAATTCCTATTATCTTGGCTTATGAAAATGAGGTATAATGCCAATATCTCCAAATATGAGAGAGATTTTTTTATGAAAACAAGGTGTAAGGTTGAGAGGGAGAGGTGACCCTTCTATTTATAGTTTTTCACTTGGGAGAGTTTGGAATTTGGGTGCATGTGGGACTAAAGATCAAAAAGCACTTTTAGATTAGATTAGGATAAACATACTTTAGGATTAGATAAGCTTGGTTTAGGCTAGTTAACTAGGGTTTAGGCTAGTTAAACTTTGATTATCAAGTGATTAGAGACTCGTTGAGAGTTGGGAGGGTCTGGATAACCAATTGTGACTGATAGATAGCCTACGAAGCCAATAGAAGTGGTCTAGAGAGAACTAGGGAGGTTTTGAATGGTAGAAAGGATGAAAGTTTAGCTAATAAGAGAGATATTATCCAAATAAGATGAATATGGGAAGAATACGACTGAGAAGGTGTTGTAAATGGGCATCCGAGAGTGGACCAAATAATGGGGAATTAATGAAGTTTCATTAATTGAATGGATTGGATGAAATGCAAAGTGTAAGCATATTATTGGTGTCTACATTTGCCCCTTTTTGAGGTGGCGTAAGTAATTTCACTTCAAAGAAAGTAGAAAAGCATAAACAAGTAGAAAATTTTGAAGGGATAGAAGAAAAATGAGTAGAATGAAGGATGCCCCCTCGATATTCTAAGGGGTGATAGAAGAACTCGATCGACAATCGAAAAGATAAAAGAAAGATAATAGAAGAAATAATAGTGTGAAGAAGTGAAAAGAAAGGGGATATAGAAGAAAAATGAGTATGAGGAAGAGGGAATGAGCTAACATCCATCCAATTGCATTTTAAACAACTTTATTTTTCATCATATTGCTAGTGATCTTCATCATCGGTCCTTATTAAAAAGAATGAAAAAAGTGTAGTATGACATGAAAAGTCGTATATGAACAAATGTCCATTGCTAAAAACACCAACTCCATGCAACATACAAAATGCAATACAATACGAGAAAGTAAAAGATGCCTAACTCTATACAACATACATAATGCAATACAATACGAGAAAGTAAACAAGCTAACCTAACAGAGAAACATAACATAATGTTTTTGTTATTGAGCTCTAGTTCCGACCTGTGTGAATTAATGACAAGGGTTGTGATGGTGCCTCAAGTAAGGATACATACAAGGGGAATGACAGAGGACACTTTAGTCCTATGAAAAAACAATGTGCACTATGAAATGGTACTAGGAAACTCGTTGTGCCCGAAAGTACAGATGAAGTAAGTAACCTAAATTTTGTTGATGGAGGTAGATCAAGATGATCTGCAAGTCACACACATGAATAGGTGAGAACCAAAGAGTGACATTTTATAGGATGATTTATATTGTTTTTGATGTTTCTGAAACATTTTTGAATGTTTTGATTTTTCTAACATATTTGAATGTCTTTTGTGATTTTTCTAACATATTTGAATGTTTTGATGATTTTGAAAGTTTTCTGAAGCTATGTACAAGAAGACGAGGAAGTGTGGATGCCCCTAGTGATAGATGGGATGTACAAGGGCATAAGGCCATGTGTGTATAAGAAAGGTGAAGATGTGAAAATGCCCCAATGATTAGGTGGGAGTATTCAAAGGTAAACTCTTCACGGGTAGAAGTGGGACCCAAGGCCATTATGGATAGGTTCAACGTGATGATGAACATGAACCAATGAATTTTTAGGAAGGAGAAAGGATTCCCCAAGATAATTTGGCCTAAAAGCACATGATAGAAAGGAAGGAGAAGGTTGTTTTTGTGAAAGGGGACAAAGGTGTCCACAAACATGGAAAAAAATTAATCTTATACACATGGATGTTTTGAATGAAGTAGAAGAATGATGTGAATGATATGAATGTAGCTTAGAATCCTCGCGATGAAGAAGTGATTAGCCAAAGGAAAAAATCATGAGACAAGATACAAACTAGAGTAAGAGTTTGAACAAGGTCCAAAAAAAGACACTTGGTAACATACTAATCTTGTTTACTCATAGAGATCCAGTGTGTGCACGTGGAATTTAATTACCTCTTGAAGGGAAGATTTAATCAAAAACAAGTAAAGACACCCTAGCCAATGTGTAGGACTGATTTATCTTGAAAGGTGGAAGGATAATTGTACATTGTTCCGCTCCCAACCAGGTGTCCATAGCCCTGATGGAGATGTATTTGATTCTAATCACAATATTGCTCTATTGTTAGTCGGCGTTCATAGCCCCAATAGAAATTATTGGAAATACCCCAAGAGAGAGTAATATATCAATTTAATTTTTCTTTGTAGCTTTGTGCTTTTGATGTTTGATTGATTTTGATTCTTTTTCTTTCGATAATTTTATTTTAGCTCTCTTGTTTGACAAGGGGTTAAGAACCACATATGTCTTGATGAAAGGAGGTGGAAGTGATTACAATGATGACATTGGCTAGTGTCAACAAATATGTCCAAAAGTTCTTTGCAATAAGTTTATTAGATGTTGAATGTGATAGGATCTCTAAGAAGCAGTCGTTCTTTAATTTACCAAGGTGATAAAAGATCAGGTCAAATAGATACCATAGAGATAAATGTCACAAAATGTGTGTGAATAGGCTAACCAAAATATCACCGAAGGGATGAAAATGGTAGGAAGACTTATAGAGGAAGAGCAAGAAAGGGAAGAAAGAAACATCCATGTGTACGCAATACCTGATTGCAATGTTTGATCTTTGTACCTTTGATTTTTTAATGTTTTCTCATTTTTGTATTTTTGAATTGTTTTGATTTTTAGATTTTTGATAGTTTTTTTTGCAAAGGTAAGAACCAAAAATTCACTCGGCGTGGTAAGATCTAACAATGATGTCTCAGAACTTCCTTGATAAGGGATACTAGGCGTGTTTGTTTATCAAGTGTAATATTTTCTCCGATCTCGATGATCATGGTGAGCTCGTTCTCAACAAATTAATTTGATTTATCTTGAAATGAGGATTTCATATGTGGGATATTTAATTCCCCATCCAGAGGTTTTTTCACTTTGCGCCATACTTGATGGTTACGTTGATGTGTGTTCTTGAATCATGCTTGATTTTTAACCTTAAGATCATTTGATTTGTTGGAAGCTTTGGAGCTCTCAGAAGTTTTGACTATAGCTTGATAATAAACCTGTTTGGGTTTTTATAAGAAAATATGTGACTTGTCTCGATCCCAATAAGGGAAGGAAGTGAATGTGGATGTTTATGGTTTATGTGAGAAATGACCATGGGCTTGCCATAACCATTGATAGAAGAAAGATGTGATGGGTGAAAAGGATATTGTCCAAGAATTGAAGAGGATGGGCTATCAGGAGGTGAGCCACTAATAGAAGATGATGAATGGCTACGAGGATATGGCCCTAAGATGGAAGAATTTGGGCTACAAGGACATGGCCCAAGAATAGAAGAAGATGACGAAGGGCTACTGGGGTGTGGCCCAAGTATAGATGAGGAGGGACTATCGAGAGGGGTCCCATAGATAGAAGAGGATGAAGGGCTATTAGGACGTGGCCCAAGAATAGAAGGGAATGGGCTACCAGGAGGTGACCCACAAGTAGAAAATGGAGGGCTACTAGGATGTGGCCCTAGGATAGAAAAAGATGATGGGATACCTAATGGTGACCCAAGAAGAGATTTTGATTGAGGAATGGTGATAGATAATGAATGATTTGGTAATGAGAAGATAGGCCATGGCTCAATGCTAGACCCTGGTATCTCATCATGCTCAAAGGAAGGTGAAGATGGAATGCTAGAAGAAGAATCAAGTTCCATGACTTTAGGATCTTCCCCTATGTTCTGATAAAAGGAATCAACTTATTTTCCCTAATACATGAGCATATCGAGTTCTAGAAAGAATCCTTGTTTGCAATCCTTTAGAGGGATATCATCATGTAGTCTAATTGTTTCTTCATTCTGAGAGAAATCAATTAGTAGAAGTTGTTTTTCTTTAGCCATAGAAGGTTGAATAGAAGAAACAAGTCGATAAACTAGAAATATTGATTGAAAGAAGAAGATGAAGATGTTTAATGATGTAGACAAGGGGAAGGCTTGACCTTATCACTCCCGTGAAGAGTTTTGATAGTTCTTTGAAAATATATCTTAGCACATGGCTTCTTTTTAATGGTTTGACATGGTCGTAGACATTGATCTTTAGAATATGGATGAGGAAATGGTACGATATGGTTGAAAGGGCTCAAGGGCCAAAGAGGGATTGAAGTTGGTTTGATAGTAGAAGATGAATCAAGAGAGGAAGTAGGATTGGAGGCAAGCATCTCATGAATGGATGATTTAGATTTGGACTTAGATCATTTTTCTAGAAGACGACCTAATGTGGGAGAGAAAATAGGATCACATAGCCATCCGTAAATTTGTGATGTAGAATTCAAATTAGATGATTGACTAGAGAGAATCCAATTCGTGGAACTCTTCGATGGAGGAAGAGGTCGCCAAGATGATGATGAAGGAGGTCCTGTGAAGAAAGGGAGGACCGTGACTCAAGAACTAAATTAGATGTTCGATCGATGGAACTTGGAGTCACATGCGTTTTCAAAGGAGGAATATGTTGTTGAGGTGATTGGGAATAAAGGTCTTACGAAGGAAGGTAGGATCGTGGTTCGAGATTTGATCTAGTGGTATTTGAACAATAGTTGGGATCTGAATCTTCAAAAGAAGAGTGGGAGTCCGAGTGGTAGTTTGTATTGGAATCGAGAAGAAGAAGAGTGGGGGGAACCTGAATAATAATTTGGATCCAAAGCATCCAAACCATACCACCAACTATGAGATGAAGGTGGGGAACAAGGTACCGAATGGGTCATCTAGCGTGAAGAAATAAAAAAGGTTTAGTTGTAATTGGTATCTTTTGGTTTGAATGCCTAAACCTAGGTTTTGTATTTTTGTAAGTGTGTGGAACCACACGATATTCAATAATTGTTGGCATTTTTAGGTGTGAATGCTTAGACCTAGATAGTGGGATAGAACTCCTTCAAAGTGAAGGAAGTGACATGTCAATTCAAGGAAGCATAGTGACAAACAACTAGACATTACATAAGTATGGAGATGCGTGCATGATTTTCCAAAGAAGCTCTAAGGAAAATAGACATTGTGATGATGCAATCTTGATGAGATCAAAAAGGATTATCCAAGAAATCAATTTGTACAGATGAATTATCACAAGGAACAATCATGCAAGTGTAAAACATAAAGTGAATCAATAAGGAAATACTCCCTATGAAAATGCATCTGCAAAGTGATAGTTTGATGTAAAGATGATGAACACAATGTCAATATCTATGTCAAGCTCAAAATGAACAAGGCATAAATATTAACAAAGGTTAGATGTGACTCCCCATCAAAGGATACCACGACAAGTTCAACAACCAACAAGGCCAAATGTTAAATGGTGAGGATTACACGTGTAAGCTACATAACCACACCAATTGCACACGATAATCAAGCTTCATGAAGAAGTGAGATATTAGTGGTAAAGTGGTATTGAAACGACACAAACAAAGTAAGAGACACTCTTCAAGATTTTGGACAATTTTGAAGTAAAACAAAGTCAAATTATACTAAGGATGTGTTAAAATGTGCACAAGATAATGCCACAATGCAAATACTTAGATCACGTTTATGAAAAACATGACATAAGTATCTTAATTATGGTGAGACAATGCGAACAAGGTAATATGTCAAAGGGAGATCAAATGACAACTCAATCATAACTATGATGATGATCTTAAAATCAATATCAAGTGGCCATCAAAGATATGAGGACGCATCCATGCACTTTAGACGTTTAACAACTCAACTACAAACATGGATGAGCGTAAACGAACAAAAAAGTGGTGAGCACTATCTATGACAACACTCCCAAAAGATGCCTTCTCTTGTCCCAAATGGGAAACAAGAACACAAAGGTGTAGATCAAAAGATGGAAATAAACTAAGCATTACTTGGGTAGAGTTTCACCTCATCGAAGGTGAGAAAGAAACCAAGATAAGTAACATGTTGTAAACTCCGTGATGAGATACACTTAGATATAACTTAAATGGATTCATTACCGTGTTCGAAAAACAAGGTTCGAATCCAAACAAGTTATCACTTTGTGATGGCCAAGACATGATAATGGACTAGTAAAGTGGGATCCAAGACAGAATGACCTCCTTATATAAGTTCTCTCAACTAAGTGTTACAAAGTTGTCTTAAGCGATTTTGACTTACCCAAATAGTCACACTGACTATCTTGGGAGTATCTCAGCTTTACTTTACCCCCTTAAAGCATAGTGGGAAATAAATGCATCCATGTGTACTCTCACTGGGGTCGCTATACGGAAAACTAATAACACTAACTCATAAGGAAAAACTAGTCAAGTGGGTAAGCGGAGCGCTTCCTGTTTCATCCACGAGGTTATGTTCCAATTGAGAGAGATAGGGATGTACCCTTTTCAAACCTACAAAACGGTGTGATGAAAGTGGTTTGTTTTTTATCTTGCTTATCTTAAATGTGGTTTTAAATAGCACACCAGTTGGCAACCTGTATGAAAACATGTATTAGAAGGTTTTGTTTTTCTTAGTTCCTCCTTTCTTTGACATGCAATTTTGGTCCTACATACCAAGGTTAGTAATTTTCCAAAATGTCATATAAAGTAGATAAGATGTTTTTTTAATTTCCCAGATTGTCCTAAGACACAAGGAAAGAGCATACGCAACAAGGTATCTCACTCAAATTTGCAATAAATGGAAAATTCCTAAGTACAATGCGAAAATAAGTTCCTTTTAACCAACTTTGAAAGCTAATTAAACCATTTTACAAGTATGAAGAAAGTGGTGAAACATTTCTAATTCTCAAGATCACCTAGAAAGGCGTGAGAGAAGAGCATACACATTTCAAACTTTCACAAATGAAGATGCAAATTTTTTTAAACAAGTTAGTACAAAATAACTTAATGAAGAGGAAACTTGTAAACCACTGTTAGAACCCTACAAAAGTTAGAAAACCAAGAAAATCATAAAATTCTAGAAATCTATTTTTAGCAATTTTTTAACAATTTTAGTATTTTGCATTTTTGGAGGTCTCTGGGGCACTTTTGGGAGTTTTTTGATAAAATTAATTATACCAAAGGTATATTACTTTTATAGATTTCCTCACAAAATAAATTTCGTTATCTTTCTGACGCCTATTCAAACTCGAAAACAAGTTAACGAGTCAAAAAATATGATCAAAACAAGGAGCATTAAAAATAAAATGAATGAATCTAGACTACACAGAGACACCTACATGCCTAGAATGATGCATGCATGCCCCAGCCAATGAATACGCACCTAACCAATGTAGATGCATGCAAGGTAAAAATGCAAAGGGGGATAACACCTACATGGGATTTTCTGATAGGTACACTAGGGTTCCGACACGGACACGCCTAACTCAATGGATACGCCTGCAAAACAAAATTAGTAAAATCCATAGTATACCAAAAACATAGATGCGTCCAGAGAGACAAAGATGCTTACAACTCGACATGGATGCTTAGGGTTCAACGGAGACATGTCCAAGCATAAAATAAAAAGTTTCAATTTTTTACATAGAGAGGTTATTTACTGACACGTCCGAGAGAGACGAGAGATGCCGACTAGTCGAGCGGAGAGACGTGCACATCCGTGCGAGAGATAAAAAAATTAATGATAAGTACATCCAGACAGGAGCGCACCTATTCGGCCGGGGATGCTAGGTTTTCAACATGGACACACCCTCCCCGACACACACGTACACCCCCTGAAAAAACTTGCAAAAACACGGAAATGAATTTTTTTGAAAGCCAACAAGTTATTTGTTAGTACAAGAAAATCATTTCTAACTTTAACCCACAAAATGACTATAAACAAAGATGATTTAGCCCCTTTAAGAAATGGAAACAAGCAAATAACAAGCTATTTTTTCTAAAAAGATGAAAAATGGGCTAAAAAGCTTGAAAGAGGCCTCCATTAATGGAGTAGGGACTTCTTGTCCCACCGGGCGTGCCAAATGTATGCATGAGAAGATTAGTTATGTTAATAAACAAGAAACTAGCTAAGTAGTTCCATGATCTAACTAAACCTATCATAAACATCAAGATGAGTGCTAAATAAGATAACTTCTACAATAATGAATTAAACTAAAACACTATAATTTTACTTCTAACTACTCTATGATTACTTAAAACATAAATTGAACCTAGTCAAACCTATGATCAATCCAATTAGATTTGTTGTTTCCTTCAATGGAGGTGAAGAGGGCTCTCTAAAATTTCTATAAGTCCAAGTTAGATACCCTCCTACTAACCTACTATGAAGTTATGGATGCAAGATGGAGGAGCTTCAATAATGGAGGATAGCCAAGATCAAATGCCTATTAGCTTGGCTAATGTAAATGAGGTCTAATGCCAATATCTCCAAATATGAGAGAGATTTTGTTATGTAAACAAGGTGTAACGTTGAGAGGGAGAGGTGACCCTTCTATTTATAGTTTTTCACTTGGGAGAGTTTGGAATTTGGGTGTGTGTGGGACTAAAGCTCAAAAAACACTATTAGATTATATTAGGATAAACATTCTTTAGGCTTAGATAAGCTTGGTTTAGGCTAGTTAACTAGGGTTTAGGCTAGTTAAACATTGATTATCAAGTGATTAGAGACTCGTTGAGAGTTGGGAGGGGTCTGGATAACCAATTGTGACTGATATTAAGCCTATAAAGCCAATAGAAGTGGTCTAGAGACAACTAGGGAGGTTCTAAATGGTTGAAAGGAGAAATGTTTAGCTAATAAGAGAGATATTAGCCAAATAAGCTGAATATGGGAAGAATACAACCGAGAAGGTGTTGTAAATGGGCATCCGAGAGTGGATCAAAGAATGGGGAATTAATGAAGTGTCGTTAATTGAATGGATTGGATGAAATGCTAAGTGTAATCATATTATAGGTGTCTATACGCAGATACAAAAGTCTCCTCCACCACCTCCTCATATACTCTCTTAGCAATAGGGATCTCCTCTATGTCATTGTTTTCCTCCTCATCGTGCTCCTCATCTCCACCTTCCTCACCTGCCTCCTCACCAGTCTCACCCTTAGTATTTATCTTTGTATGGGCCTCCTCTTCCTCTTAATCCCCATTGTGGGTGGGTGTGGCCTCAACTGGAGGAGGACTACTACTCTTGGAGGAACCGAGACATTATCCACATTGATAAGTACCCCAATGTAACAAATTTCCAACCATGGAGGCCCTTATGACCTCCCCCGAGCCTCTCGATGCCATGAAAAACAATAGGAATGACATGAAGTAAATCATTGTAAGGAAGCCTAAACTACTAAGTGACTCTATCAATTGGGTGTACCTCCACCCTATTCTTCCTATTTATTAATTGACTTACACCACTACAAGTAATTAGTATAGTCATATCCTCACCCCATATCCCAATCAGTCCTTTTATGGTCCGGTGATGAAATAATCTGTAGTCAATGTGGCACTGTGGGGCTAATGTGCCCCTCTAAGAGGGGCCATAACTATCCACCTAGTAGCTCACGATAGCCCCAGATATAATATGCCAACTCCCCTTTGGTAGGGGATAATCCTCTCGTAGATCCAAGACATCACAAAAGTAGTGTGGCTTATGTATTTCCCCTGTAGCCTCATAATGTAGTATAGGTCATGGGATGTGGTCCCAATAATGTCCACACCCCAAGCAAAGATCATCCTATGCTACTCAATAGCCATAATGATATGAGCCTAGTAATACAAGAGCTTTTCCTTGCCCTTGTCTCCAACCAAATACAAGGCCAAAATACTAATGATGGCCTTGTGTAGAGTCGGGATAGGTGTGGATTTAATTGACAATTAGTCGCATACCCTACTTGGTGCCCACATTGGATGCCCCATCATCCCCCATATATGATGCCCACTATTTATATATATCCGGAGAAACTTTCTCTAATTTCAATCATCTGTTAGTCACAAGAACACCCAAGATTGTGTAAACATCCTCAAGAGTGATAGTCGACTCTCCTCTAACCCAGAAATCGAAAGTATTCCGATCAGCATCCTAGTAGCTCAAGTAAGTCACATAATATTTTGTTAGTTGGCACCATCAATTTCATCTCGTGAAATCCTCCATAGTCCATCCCGATGTAACAATCACCTTTCCTCTTGGGATAACTTATCAATAATGCATGATACCCACTCATACTCTCTCGGCCGGCTCGAACAAACATATAACTCCTTCTGTGTTCACCAAAAAAATAAAAATAAAAATTTAGCAACATGTTTCAAAGCATAAGCTCATAAAAAACAATACAAAACAACTTAAAAATTTAAAAAGTTACCGAAGTTAGCTAAAACATGCTTCTACCTTGAAAATTATGAAACCGTTGCCCTGTGTAGGGTGGTGGTTACGTAATTTTCGGGTGGTTATGAAACCTCCACCCTTCGTAGGGTGGCGGTTGCATAACTTCCGCCATGCACATGGAACTGGTCATGTCTAGAATGGACAAGTCGTTCCCCTTTGACCCAAAAATGCAAAAAAATGATCAAATTTACTATTTTGGACAAAATAAAGGACAATCCCACCTAGATAACCTCCGTGGAACTTTTTAACTTATAGATTTCTGAAAATAACCCCCCTAGGTGAATATTTTTCAAATTTTTGCATTTTAGGTTTCAAATAAACAAATACAAGCTACTAAATTTTTTCTTAGCTGATGGATCTCTCACTCATGGAGACATGATCATGATGTCATACTTTTTGATTTGATTATATATGCACTGAAAACAGTGACAGGTAATCAAAAGCTCCCAAATCACTTTGAGGGAAAGTACAAATGAGTTTGAAAATGAATGGTTTTATATACATATATATAATTGCATGTTGAGTGTGTATATTTAGCAGGGCTAGAGTCTTGACACAAGTATACTTCTATTTCTACACAAATGGTAAGCCCTCATGTTGTTTTGTTTTACCACTTATTTTTTTATGTCATATCTACCTACACTTGAGTCTTGTTCATATTTTGCAAGTAGCAGGAGTTGGGATGGTGTCACTTTGACACATGGGAGTGTCAAGTATAACTTCTAACTCGCCATTTTGGGAATGCCATAATCAAAATGTACGTTTTACACATTTTCATGGCTAAACCACTTCTCCAAGGGGACAATATGTACATGCCCAAATTTTCACATGTTCCATTGTCAAAAATAGTTCAAAAATCCCCAATGATGATTCATGTATTTTCCAAAGGTGTTCAAGCCCATTTTCCTCTTTGCTAGCTTATATTTGTAGCCTATAAAACCTTACTTAGCCATTTCCTACTTTTCCTTAGCTTTTTGTAGTGTTTTTCCTTATTTTTTAGCATTTAGTTACAAAATTTATACCCTACTTGGGAGTCGATTATGCAACCGCCTCCCTACCTATGTGGATTACGTAACCGCCACCCTAACTAGGCACCGGTTGCATAGCCTTCACCCTACGCAAGGCGGTGTTCCGTGTGTTTTGACCGAGACTTCCCAAGCATGATTTGGACATGTGTTAACTTCTTCTAATTCACCTTTTACACATGTTTGTTGGTCAATTTGGATTTTTTTAGGCTTGATAGATGTGTATCAACCTCCTCTTCCACTTGTGATTGTTCATTGAGAGTTATATCACCCTCCTTGGTGTGATGTGGCATTCCATTGCTACAAATGGCTTAGACCATTTCTTAGCCTTTGTTATATAAATGCACTACTTCTTGAAGCAAATGGCCATAGAATTTTATTTTGATTTGCATTGTCATGTTGCTAAAATATTGCAAGATACTACACAACCAAGTACAATACTCTTGTGTTATTTTACCTCTACCTACATTGGTACCAGACTGCTTTTGCAAGCCACCATTACTCCAACACCATTCTTCCTTTCTTCTTCTACATTCCCAAATTTTGGGACTCACGTGGACATTGAAGATTGGAAAATATAACTAAGGGGATATAAAGTGATACCACAACTGGCATTTCCATTGCACTGTAATTTCCATGTTGGGGTTGCTATTGAGTTTCTTCATTTCTTCAATTCTTTATTTCTGAATCTGTATGCACATTTATCTACTAGAGTATCAAATCATTTCCATTTCAATTTTTTAAAATAGATAGATCATTACAATAGTTTTATTTTCATTTGTCAATTATTTCATTGAATCCTTCTTTATTTTTTCAGGGAAATTGCAAGGGAAGAAAAGCCTGTGAGAAACTTTGATTTCTTCCCATGCCTCTGAGGCAAAATAGAGGATCCACATACATCATTGAAAAAAATTCATTTAATTAGGATAGAATAGATATATTGTTGCGTAGATAAATAGTTACATCAATCTTTTTATTTGTTTAGGATTTGTTAATTAGATTGTAGAAACAATTTCCTCATTTTCCTGTTGCATCTATAATTTTGCATAAGGCCATAAAATACAAAAAAATTTGTTTTAATTAGATTAATTGTTTTATATTGCTTCATTTCTTCTATAATTGGAAAAATACAAAAACATAGTGCAACTTTTATTTATTTATCTTAGTTTGGTTTTTTCTATTAGATTAATTAAATTCGCATTTTGTATGACTATTCGGGTCCCATAGAACCTAGAGATTACATCTTTGATCCCATAATACCAAAATAAAACCAACAAGAAATATTATTGGATAGTGACCAAGGTATTCAGATCCATATCTTCCAAACCACATCAGATAGAGCTACAATCACTAAACATTTAAGAGAATTAAACACTAAAGATGCCATCACTTACAAATTTTGGGCAAATCAGCCTGGTTATAGGTTTCCTTGATTACTTATTAGTCATTTCCACCCATTTTCCATATGTATTTGTTCTATATGACCATTACTCGACCACAACCACAGAGAGTTTAAGCTTGTGATCCAAGGGTCCCCCAACCGAATGGGCCCAAAGAACTCACAAACATAGCCACTGGATTATGTTCCCTAGTCTTTAGAAAATCCCCATATCCACCACATATTTTGTTAGATAGTTGAACATTTTGAAAAAATACTTTTATAGAGCTTTTATGTTCGGATGAACCATAGCTAACCACCCATAGATCTTATAGTTTCACATGACCTCACCGTTTATTTCCATGACCTTATCGGACTCTTTTACAAGGATCCTATAGATCATTTTCCACAAATTTTGCAACAAGTTGAGAGGGTTTCTCACACAGACATTGATTCACTTTTACGTGTGTGCATTCTTCTCGACTGCTCCATTACACCCACTCAAGTTAGAGAGTCTTTGATTTCCCTTGACGATCGGATCCCATTAGTTCTTGTAGAGGATATTAGATTTCCTCAATAGTTTGTTTGGCCATTTCAATCACATTTCTTTACACATAGCCATCCATTCATTCCACATCGGTTGTCCTGACATGACCTCGGGAGGTCGAGTGCACCTGAAGGTCACATGTTGATTTTCAGTCATATAGGGTCCCCTTCTCTTCGTATGTTTTTACCTTGAGATATATCTGCAATCTTTCTTTCTATAGTTATATCCCACACTTGTGTGGGGAACTTATCTGACATTCCTTATGAATATAAACAATTATTTTATGCAATGAGTTTTATGTTGTTACTTTTACATTTTTCTTAATTGCATAACTAAATTAAAATCTGAAAACTAATTATTTAATACAATTGCATATAATCATAAGTGAATTTATAATAAACTATTTGTACCTTTTCTGATCATCCGAAAATAAGAAAACTATAATAAATGAAAATAATGTTCATCTAAAGTCTGTAACTTACTTCCATACTTAGCAATCTTCTATTCGAGATGAAACTAGCATTTAAAACCTAGTCCTTTTTTGCTTCCACACATCCATTTCTAATGTATTATTCCCTTTCCATATTTATCCAAACCTTGCAATAGTTCTTAAAGGGTTTATGCATGATTCTAATAAATTCAAGATAAAATGACATCCTATATGGGGAATATGATTTTTGAAGAAAGTAATGAATTTATTAATATGCCTACACCTTCTCCTTCTTCCCTCGAGTTAGGTCAATCAAAGTAATTAGTCCAAAAAGATACTAAGTTTAAAGTTGGCATGGAGTGTGGTAAGCCCTATGATGGATGAAGCGTGAAAAGTATCAACATTGCCTTCTTAGCAATTGTTCATAAATGTTAGGGCCTCACCTAATCTCATTCCAACTCGAGATCTTCTTAACTTCATGTGTCAACATCACGAAAAGATCATGGTCCCATGTGTTGGTATCCAAATTTATTCTCATGTGGGGGCTGAGAAGCATCATGCAACCGGTAGGATGCTTAGAGACAGATGGACCATGATATGAGTCATTTTGTATCCAGGGATGAGATTCATCTGGCTCCTTGTCACTCAGACGTTAGAGTAGTGGATAGAACCTCTCCGAGGGTTTGATCTACCCCCACTACTTTATACTATTCCTTCAACCAAGGTGAGAGGACTTTTTATGTAACCCGTGTCGGTGAAGGACATCAAGAGATCCTTCTCTGCATAATTTTCATGAGAAACTTGAGGAAATATGATCAATATAGCACAACCTAACTCTCACGAGTTGTCACAGTATAGAGTGGAGATGTTTCCTTGACAAAGGTTCGGGTTATTAAAGAAAATGATGAATCCTATTTGTCCCAACATACTTTAGCAATGGAATTTGTTCATTTGTGGATACATAGTACAAACAGGGGTAGTTCGTGTAGGATTCATCGTTTGAGAAATTTATTGGTGGGAAGTTAAGCAAGATAGAGCGGATTGTACTAGATCTTTGAGAGCCTCTACAGAAATTGGAAAACTCACAGACAAAATGCTTCAAAACAGCCAAGATATTCCTTCAACCAAAAGGTGTGCATCAGTGGAGGCCTAGAGATGCACAGTTTCACACACTCTTCGAGAATTCAACACAAAGGCTCGTGCTAAAGACTCAATTAAATGCTAGAAATCCCTAGTTCGTCACACCTAAGATACACTCATAGGCTTACAAAAATATTTATCAAGGAAGTGAGAGAAAAGTGATTTTAAATTGTTTATTTTATTACCAGATGAAGGCTCTTCTCATAATGAAATTACAAATTCCACAATACTAACACACTAAAAAGATATTGTGTGACTAGGAGAAATTTTAACACAAGATTGCATTAGGAACAAGAAACACTATTTGAAAACATTTTGAAATAAAAGTAGACACAATAATGCACATGATCAACAAAAAGTCATTCAAGGTTCGTCAAATTCATTAAGAGGGGAAATTTTCTTAAACAATCTCAGAGCTTGTCAATGGATGTACACTTGTAACCACCTTGATGCGATTGAATTCAAAAACATATGAAAATGAACTGGTATCTCAGATGGCCTCTCGGGAAAATGGTTTCTCTCAAAATTTCTCAGAAAATTTAACCTCCGACAATTTGCAAGAGTATTCTCATTGCATTTATACATTTCACTTGCTCACTCATCCCAAATTTTCCACCCCAAAAGAAGAATATTTGAGGAATCCTTTATTTGCTACAATTTTTTTCTAGAACGTGATGTTTAAAAAATATACACCTGAAGCTACAAGGTGGATAAATCATGAACTGATCACATTTCTTAGACCCTCAACTTACAATCGGATGTTACATCATAATTTTTTCCAAAGTATTCTTAATCATTTTTAATTACGTCATGTGCAAGAAATCCTATTTTTAATCATTTTTAGGTAGCTCCATATGGTTGGATCTGACAAGCAATCCATTTCACCCTTGAGAATACACCTTGAGAAATGAGTGCCCTTGCATGGATACCTACATTTGTGCGTTGTGAGTCCGAGTCAGTCGAGTGCAAAGAGGAGTCAGAAAAAACCTCCATGTGTTTCCTTGGTGCAACTACAAAGGTGAATTCAGAGGCGAGTTCCCAAACTTGTGTGGTCCTTCCACATGTTCAAAACCCTAGAGAGTTGCATCGGTTGCTGAAATGTCAGAGTATGGTAAGGCCGAATGAAGCTTCCACGTGTTTTTTGGCGCAACTTCAAAGATGAAGTTTAGAGGTGAGACCTCAAATGAGTGCAGGCTCTCCACATGCCCTGGGCCCAAGAAATTTTCCTTAGCCTTTGAAAGAGTCTCAATATAAACAGGAGCTAGTGGAAGCCTCCACATATCTCTTTAGCACACTTTTGATATGCCCAAAATCGGAGACCCCAAACAAGCGCAGGCTCACCATGTGTCTCATCCCGACAAATTTGTTGAAAGAGTTCAAGGACTAGCAGAATATTTTGTGTGCCTAGGGTTCGAGAAAGCTTCCTTGACCATTGAAAAGTCTAAGTATGGGCAGGGCCAGTGGAATCTTCCATGTGTCTCTTCGGCACTTTTTTGGTATGAAGCTCAAAAGGAATCCTAAACAAGTGTGGGCCTTCCACATGTCTAGGGTCCAGAAAAAGTTACACCAGACACTTGAAAAATTCTAAGTATGGGAAGATCCAATGGAAACCTCCACGTGTCCCTTCGGCACTCTTTCAAAAGTAAATTTTAGGGGTAGATCCTCAAACAGTGTGAGCCTTCCACGTGTCTAGGGGCTTAAGGAAGTTTCTTGAGAATTCTAAGTATAGAGAGGAGCCAACGGAAGTATCCACGTGTCTCCTTAGCGCAACTATAAGGGTAAGACCAGAGGCATAATCTCAAATGAGCGTAGGCCCTCCACCTATCCATGGTCCGATAAAGCTGCACCGACCACTTGAAAAAAGTCTAGGTATGGGCAGTGGCTAATAGAAACCTCCACGTGTCTCCTTGGCAAAACTCCAAAGGTTAAACCGAGAGTTGAATCCTCAAATTAAATCCATGACCCCATGAAAGAACTAACAATGGCAACCAAATGAAGGAGAAATCTTTCACAAATCCATACAAGGAAACAGAGAATACTTCAAACCATGCGAGAATAAGAAATTTTGAACAAATAGGGAGAGATTAAATTGAGCACCAACATCGGCTTTGACTTGGGGATGGGCGATGCAATGCGAGTGCCGTAAGAAAAATAGACCAGACCATGTGCAAACAAAACCCATTGGGCAATAGTGTCAAGAACAAGCTTGCAAAGTAGAAAAACAACAACCAAATCCCCTAAGAACAAACTAAGAAACGAACAAAAATGGTCAAGGACAAGGAGAAACCAAAGCGAGAAAAATGTGAATATAGAAAAGAAAACAAAAGACTGTACATTTGTCTGATGATGCATGCCTTGATTCTAAGAAATCATTCAAGGAAATGTTTCAAGTGCTTGCCATTAACAGGAAACTCAAGTAATTCCCCATCTAAATATTTTAGGAAGAAGGTATACTCACTAATACTGATGTCAATAGAACAAGGGCCCATCCATAATGAGTTGAACTTTCCATGTTTTCCCTTATCCTCATGTCTGCTATCCCATAGTAGAACTAGATCTCCCACACTAAAAGCTCTTAGATTCACCTTTTTATCAAATAGTTTCTTCAATTTCTCTTTGAAATTCACATGTCTTTGGTGGGATGCTCCTCTTTCTTCATCTAATTCAACAATTTGATTAATACGAGCATCATAGGGATTGACCTCCTGGTCCTCCAATTGTTGGATAAAGCGGTAAGAAGATAATTGTATATGGGGAAGTAGAGATTGAGCTCTATATACCAATTCAAACGGGCTCTTTCTAGTAGCTCTTTTAATAGTGATTCTATCATCCCAAACACAAAACTTCAACCTTGCTCACCCCACTTCCATTTGTTTAATTCCAAGGCCCTTCTAATTATCTTCAAAAATTCTTGTTTCTTGATTATGCTTGTCCATTACCTTGGGGATTATAATTTAAAGCATATGCTAAATTGATCCCATATTCATGACACATGGCTACCAAAGTTTTGGCTCAAAAAATCATAGCATTATCAGTGACTATCTTAGTAGGCACTCCAAACCTACAAATTATATGATTCGTAATGAAGTCCATAACAATTTATAGGGTAACTTTCTTGGTAGGTATTTCCTCCACCCACTTTGTGAAGTAATCAGTGGCCACTAATATCCACTTGTGTCTTGCACTTGAATAATCTGAAATCTCACCAATGAATTTCATTCCCCATTGCTTAAATGGGGCTTCAATTGATACATGCTGTAAAGGGAGGGAACCTAAAGCGTTCAATCTTCCTAAAACACATTGACAACTCTCACACTGTCTTACCATCAAAGCTATATCTTTAAAAGATTTGGCCACCAATAACCAACCCTTAATATCTTATGGGCTATGACTCTTCCAATAAAATTCCCTCCGCAAACTCCTCCATGGAAATCATCAATAATTTTTAGGGCTTCATCTTGATGATACATCTTATAAGAACTCCATCGGGTTCTTCCAAGCTAACCCATAATTAGTGATGATGTACTTTGGGAGGATAACTTAAGTGCTCTCTTTTGATTCTTGCTTAAATACTAGGAAGTGTAGATGTTTGAGATAAAAAATAATATCCCTATACGATTCATAATTTATCACTTTCTCAAGAATATTCAATCTTTCTTCTTCAACCTCATTTACCTCAACTGTTTGCAAGTTGTTTTTTGCCATTAGCTTTGCTAGGCCCAATCCTCTGACCATTTTTTTAGTTTGGATGTCCATATCATATTCTTACAATTTACTTTCCCATCAGCATCTTTTACTTGACATTTCCATCTACGATATGATATCCTTAACCATGGTATGGGGAACATAAGCTATGACTTTAGAGCTCAAAATATATGGCCTA
Source organism: Taxus wallichiana var. yunnanensis (assembly GCA_018340775.1). Classification (NCBI taxonomy): domain Eukaryota; kingdom Viridiplantae; phylum Streptophyta; class Pinopsida; order Cupressales; family Taxaceae; genus Taxus; species Taxus wallichiana. The sequence goes on from CM031240.1 coordinate 206,835,245, forward strand.
AATATTTTTGTGGCTTTGACCAAAGAAAAGGCCTATTTCTCCATGATAGTATACTTCAACTCTCCCCTTGTAATGATTTAATATAAAGAAAGCAATTTGACTTTCAACTCCTTCATCATCCTTTTGTAACAGCACAGATGCAATGGTATTCTCTGAAGCAAAGGAAAACATTTGGAAAGCTTTTTATAATCAGAGCTACTAAAACAAGGGCATTCTTTAATGCTTCCTTAATCCCAATAAAGGCTTGAATAACTTCTTCTTCCCATCGATACTCTGATCCTTCTTCAACATACTAGTGATTGGGATAGTCAATTCAGAAAAGTTGGAAATAAATCTCCTAATAAAATTTATTTACCCGAAAAAGGATTGAATTCCCTTTTTGGTTCTTGGAATAGGAACTTTGTTAATGGCTTCCACTCTCTCAGGATCGATCATGAACTCTTCTTTTGACACCATACTTCAAGCAGCTATTCCTTTTGAACCCCAAAATGAAATTTCTTAGGGTTCAGTGAGATACCATATTCCCTGCACCTTATCAACATCTTTTCTAAATGTTGCAGGTGATCACTTCTCTTCCTTGAAAAAATTGTCACATCATCCTAATACATAGCAATGAAGTCATTTATATATCCTGAGAATGCTACATACATTGCTCTTTGAAATGTGGCTCCAACATTCATCAAGCCAAATGACATTTTGACATACACATAGGTTCCCCATGGAGCGGTGAAAGTGGTTTTGATCCTCTCTGATTGCTTAATAACCACTTAGTTATTCCAAGAAAAACCATCCGAGTGGATAACAATTATGAAACCTGTAACCAATTACAACATGTTATCCATATTTGGCAAGGATGGTTGTCTTTAATTGATGCCTTATTTAAATTTCTGAATTCAACACACAATCTTATATCCCCATTTCTCTTCCGAATAGGTACGGGTTTGCTACCCATGAGGAGTATCTTGTAGGCTGTATAATTCCTCCATCCCTTAACTTCTTCAACTCTTCTTGCATTTTTGAGGAAAGGAGGGGATTAATTGGTCTCTATTTCTACCTAAAAGGCTTGGTGTTAGCTTCCAAGGGTATTTCATGTTGAAAAAGGTCTTCCTTGTATGATTTCCATTCTAAATATGGCCAAGCAAAGCGATCCACAGTACTTTTTAGCAATTGGACATATGACTGCTTTTCATCTCTGTTCAAGTTTCTACCTAGCCATATTCTCCTTGGCTTATCCTCTGTGCCCATGTTATATTCTTCAACATCCCTTGAGGATGACATGTGTCTATTAATAATGCAATCAACATTATCAAAATTTGATTCCAGTGCAACCAAACCTCTAGGAATAGTATTGGTTTTCAATTGGATAATTTCTTTACCAAACAGGGTATCTTTTCCATCATTTACATAAACCATTGGTTCCTAGTCCATACTTTGATTAGAAAATTCCCCTTCATTATATAGAAACCTTTGGACCTGAGCATCATCTTCAAACACTGTTAGTGCTTGATATTGTCAGGGACAGATGGTCTAGTCAATATTTCAATATCATATTCACAATAGGGAGACATTGTACAATTTTCAAACCTAGATCCTAATACTACCAATTTGTCTACTACAATATTATAGCTCCTATCATGATGTATTATATTGAAGGAATCAAACATTTTAATGAAGTCCCAAACTACATGATTATTATCTTTGTTTCATTCTTTTTACCATACTGACTTTTCGTACTTATTTGATTATCAACTTTGAATCTCCTTTAACAAAAATTTCCTTGACACCATATTTCCATGCAATCCTTAAACCCAAGAGTAGTGCTTCATACTTAGCAATATTGTTTGTGCACTCAAAATTGAGTTTAAAAGAAAATTTAAACTCCTCTTGGCTTGGAGATATCAAAACAACACCAGCACCATTACTAGATCTAGAAAAATCCCCATCAAACATCAAGGTCCAAGGAGAACCAACCTTCTCAGGATACTTGCACTCATCAATTTTATGCTCCTTACAATCAATCATAGCCTAAAAAGTTACCAACATCGACATCTATATACAATACTTCATAAGAAGCATTGTTAGGGTCCTCAATAATATGCAACATTTTCTTCTCACTGTGTAACTTCACAAGGTTCCCCTCAATCAATTAGCATGGTTGCATATGACATATCCATTTGTACACTTCCACCCACACTAGCTGCCCACTTTCTAGATAATAACATCCCCACTTAGGGCAGATCAACAATAACCACATTCATGGTTAAGCACTTTCCTAGAAAAGATACCAATTGCACTACTAATCCCTTGACATACCCAATTATTGGCACTTCTCTTGAATCCATGGCAGTACATTTCCCAAAATATGTTGTTACCTTGATATCTAACTCATTCATTACCTCAAGAGGCATTACATTACATGAGGCTCCTGAATCAAACATGCAGTTATGTACCAACCTATCTTTAATAATCAAAGTGGTAAAAAATGGATCCACATTAAGCTGAGACTCAACCATAGAAGTTCCCAAATATACCTCAGATGATTCACCCAGTTCCTCCAATGCTTGTGGTATTTCAGATTTTGCAATAATGGGAGGAATGTCTATATTATTAACACTTTTTCCCTAAGTAATCTTTTCTTCCTTAAATCCCAAATATTCGAATGCCCTTTTCCTATGCTCAGGGATTATGAGTAATTCAACAATGGGAACAGTGACCTTGATCTGACTCAAGATTTGGGATATGTCAAAAGGAACATATTTTGGTAAGGCATTGTTAGGAGGGAGATTCACAATTTCATTTGATAGTATAGGAGTTTTCAAATTTTGGGCATGGGAAGGAGCACAGGTTTTATTTGGGGTAATTAGGCCTTTTCCAGATGTATCTTTCTTAGGGGTCTCCTTAGGGAGACTAGTGAGGGTAGGAACTTTTGGCTTGGCTTGTGGCCGTCCCAATTTGACAACCTTACTTGGTGTTATATTCTTTCTCTTGAACAACTACTACATTCATCAATAGTTTTTTGTCCTCTTCGGAAGGGATCCCTCCATCATACTTTTAATCATCAAATCCCTTAAGTATTAAAAATCATGATTGGGTAGATCAAATGCTTGTACCATATCAGTTTTAAAATTATTAATGGGAGTAAGAGACAATACCGGATGGACGCAATACCAGAAATAATTAGTAGTTCGTCACTTATCAATTCATTTGAGGTTTCCCCCTACCGTGAGTTTGTAGGGAATTCCATCATGCACATATCATCATTTGTCTCATCATCATCAACTTCCTCAACTTTCTGATCTACATCACATGGGGAGTGTGGTAAGAAACACGTATCACACCACTCGATAACACTTTGGCCTCCTCCACAACAATAACCTTGGCAGTTAAAGGATCAGGAACTAATCTATTCTCCCTAGGTTGAGGCTATTTATTTCCTGATCCCACGAGCCCTTTCCCTCTATCATCTAGTCTGTGATCACCTCTGGGATGATTTCCAGATCTCTCCTGACCGTGTGGCTTGTGCTGACCCTGGGAACTTTGTCCTATCCCTTTTTCTGCTCTGGCTAGTTTATAGGATATTTCTTTAACTGCTCTAGCCAAAGTTTTTACAACCTCTTCCAGATCCACAACTTTTCTTGACTGAGGCTTTTCAGGATTGATCAACTTAACACCTTCCCTCTTAGGAGGCTTTCCAACTGCTTTGATGTTATTCTCTATTTGTAAGGCCATGGTGAAATCCTGCCTTAATGTTCCTGGGTTCTTATCTCTCAAGTAATAAGCAACCTTTTTATCAAAAGCATCAGAATATTTTATCAAACAAGAAACATCGCTTGGCCTTAGGATTACAGGTAGCCTATTCAAGGTCTTATTGAACCTAGTATTGAAATCATGGACAGATTCATTTAGATTTTTCTTTATATTTTCAAATTCAGATAAAAGGAACCTGGGATCTTTCTTATCTCCATACTGCAATCTAAAGGCACTTTTCATCTCGTTCCATTAATCTATTAAATTATATTTTAAAGCCTTATACGATTCATGTTCATCCTCCTCAAGAGTATGAATAAACAGTTTTATATACACATCTTAAAACTCAATTTAAAAATCTTCCATCATATTGACAAAGAGTTTTAAATACCGGTCACCTGATGATGGAATTATTCCCTTGAAATTTTGGCAACCTATTTCGACATCTTGTGGCACCATATTAGGATATCCATCCATACCTTTTAAATCTATAGGTAAAAAAGTGTTGACAACAAAAGGAGGTCTAGGTGGAGGTTGGGCCATATTACCCGATGCGGTGATCGTATAGGAGAAACAGAATGATAGGGAACGAGGGGTCTTTGGAGCACGGGAGTATAGCTTTCAAAATATATATTCTCTAATGAATTAGCTTTATGGAAATCCCTATCAACCTTGGAAGAAATAGGGGAAAATAGAGAGGCATGCTTTTTAGACATAAATGATGGCCCCTCTCTAGTTGGAGAACTCAAATTTATATAAATATTACCTGGTTCAAAATCACTTGAAGATGTATGGTAATCTTCAACCATAGATTGGTCACCCTTCAAGACTGATATCTCCTTTTTTTATTCTTGATCTCTAACAACTTTCCAAACTTTTTTCCTTCTAAATTTTATTTTCCCATCTCTAGAAATAACTTCCTAGTAGGCTCCGTATTGAAGAAATATCTTCTTCCTTCCATCTTTGCATAGAATAATGGAAAATATCACTTCACACTGATTAAGGCACTGGTAATCATTAAAATTTCAATTCAACATGGAGTCGCCACTAAGGATTTTCACCTTAGTTGTGCAGAGAACTATAAGTAACTTGCCAATTGTCTATCAATGCTTAATTTCTGCAAAGCTTATCAGATCGACCTTCCTTTACCCAAATTTATCACTATTGATGCAAATTTAGTGCAATAACCACTAGAAATTGGAAATACTACACAATGAACATGTAATCTTACACAAATCTTATAGATCTCAACAAAGGATGACGTTTAAACAACGTATTTGTACTTAAATCATGCAAGAAACATTACCAGGGTTGGTATGTGTATGCATTTGTAAAAATAGTCCCCAGCAATAGTGCCACTTGGTGTTGTTGCCACACAAATAGGTCTCGGAGTTCAAATAATCCCCGACAATGGCACCACTTCGGTGTTGTTTTCACACAAATAGGTCCCTGGAGTTCAAATAATCCTCGGTAATGGCGCCACTTCAATGTTGGTATCAAATTTAATTCTCCCATGGGGGCGGAGCAAAGCATCACAAAATTGGCAGGATGCTTAAGGATAGATGAACCATGATATGAGTCATTTTGTAGTTGGGGATGATATTTTTCTAACTCTTTGTCAGCGGGACATTGGATAAGTGAATAGCACCTCACTAAGGATTTTATCTACCCCACTACTTTAGACTTTGCCTTCAACTGGGGTAAGAGGAATCGCTTCAGAACCGATGTCATAAAATAGATCGAGAGATCCTTCTCTCGCACAATTTTAATGAGAACCTTGAGGAAATAAGATCAATACAAAGACAATCTAACTCTCACGAGTTGTCACACTAGAGAGTGGAGATGTTTCATGGACAAAGGTTCAAGTTACTAAAGAAAATGATGAATCCTATTTGTCCATGCATACTTTGGCAATGGAATTTGTTCATTTTTGATACATGATACAAACATGGTTAGTTCATGTAGGATTCGTTGTTTGAGAAATTTATTGGCAGGAAGCTAAGCACGATAGAGTAGATTGTACCGAGATCTTTGAGATCCTCTACAAAAATTGGAAAATTGTAGATAGAATGCTTGAGAACAACTAGGATATTCCTTTAACTAGAAGGTGTGCATCATTGGAGGCCCAGAGATGCACAATTTCACACCAGGATAATTTTAGCGGTGAATATTCGTAATATGGCGAAAAATTCATTTTAGGAAAATTTGAAAAGGCGAATTATTCGGAGTGGGTCGGTGTGTCTGTTCGCCTAAAATATAAAGTATTTTTTTTTGGGGGTCGGCTTCGCCTTCATTTGAAAACATCTCCTATAAAAACCTATGTGATTCACGGTAGTATACCTCAAGTAGCTTACCAAATTACCAATCTTGTGAAATTTGAACTCACATACCCTTTGCACCAGAGATTCATATTACTATGTTATCCCGTGATTGTTGACGCGCGACAAATGTAGTATTGACGCACGATAAGAGATATACTGACGCGCGAAAAGAGCAGCATCGACACGCGAGAAGAGATGTATTGACGCGCGACAAGAGATATACCGACGCGCGACTTGGGCTAAGAAAGTGACGCGCGATGCAGGAAGGCTTGACGCGCGAGAGGAAGGCTTGATGCGTGACGAGAGGAAGTGTTCGACGCGACTACGGCAAGGTAGTGTTGACGCGCGACATCGCGGTTCGCTTCACGCGCGACAAGACCTCGAGAGCGCATGAGTCTCTTCTTGGTTCTTTTCACGACGCAGACTCTTTTCGAATAATGGAAGGTGCCACCAAAGAATACGAATAACCTAAAAGTAAGTAAGAAATCTCAGAAATCACTCTTCAAGTATTTTGGAAACTCATGGATAAGATAATGTAAATACCAATCATATAGATGCCACCAAAAAGAATCGAACACGACTATGTGGAAGGCATTATTGAGGTGGACATGCATTCGCGCACAAGATCACACAGTCAAACAAATAAAACCTACGATAATATGCCAGATCTTGAAGATATTGTTCCTGTTGGGGTGCAACCAGAAGTGCAGCTAGATATCACAGATACAAACACTCAAAGCAAAATGGAAGACAGAAATCAATATCAAACTCTGGTCCAAGAAAGAGGAAACCAGTGATGCGATATATTGCTCAAAATTCTACTCAAAAAAGTAAAGCATTGAAAACAAACAAGAATATGTGGACCATTGGCAGGACATACAAGTTTGATTGGGCAGCTAAATTTCCATTTATTGAACCTGTACAATCATCAAATTCTGAAGAAATCCCATGTGAATGTACATGTACAATATGTACGTGGAAATTGGGAAAGCAACAAAAATGCAATCAAGTTTGGACACAATAGAAAAACATTGTGGAAAACAATATTTAATCAGTAAAGGGGGATGGCGGAAAATCAAAACACATAGGTGGAAAATCGAAAAGGAGTGCATGCACGATGTCGATATGCAGCGGAATATGAGGCAGAGCAGTAAAAAACACGGACATCTGTTGAAAAGGAGGAACAATCACATCGCATATTGGTAAGATGAAAGAAACAAATCTACATGCAAAATTCATACAATTCTCTACTCTTTTTCAAATACTTAAAAAAGGAAGGGCGATGTCAGATTTCCTTGATTTCAAAGTTTTGTATCAATTTAACGGAATGCTGAATGTACCTCAGTCTCATTGGTCTGAGAGTAGTGGATGGGAAATGGCAAAATGCCTCTCGATGATAGAGAAGGAAGATTTGAAAGAGAATGTAAAAAAAGCAAACTTTATCTCTGTTTCAATTGATGAAGTGACAGCAGTCGACAACACCGCATGGGTATGTATCCACATCTATACATTAGAAAATCATATAAGGACACCTCATCTGTTGGGTGTTATGAAAATGGTTGAAAACTGCAATGCTGAAAACCTATACAAAATAGTTGTTTCTCATTTGAAAGATGTTGCTGGTATGACTGATTATGAAATTGCTACGAAGTTGGTATGCGTTGGAGCAGATGGTGCATCTGTCATGCAGGGTCACCGAACAGGGCTCTGTGTTAGATTACAAACAACAGTGGCCCCATATATGCTACCAATTCACTGCATGGCTCACAGAATGAATTTAGCGTATAAAATGGTAAGCAACCATGAAAATGTTGCTAAATTAGAAGACCTAATAAGAGAACTCCATGCCTATATGTCAAGCAGCCCAAAGCGTTTTCTGGAGTTCCAAAAATTTGCAATTGGAATTACAGACGGCAAAAAACTTCTGAAGGATGTGGAGACTAGATGGATCTCTTTGTATGAACCAGCATGCAGAGTTCGTGAGGAGTATCCTTCATTGGTTGGTTTCATGCACAAATACCGTCATGAAGTTGATAGGGCAAGGGACCTGTTGTTCCGCTTAACTGATTTGGAGACTTTTCTTACATTGGTTGGTATTCTTCCAATGTTAAAGGAGATCAATACACTGATGAAGCATGCACAGGGCAGATTGATCTATATTGTGGATTTTATACGGATGAGGAAAATGATATGTCAAAGTCTTGATATATTGTATTGTTCCCTGTGATAGTTTTGATGCACTGTTTTTGAAAATTGGAGAGATTTATTAGATCTTAAAAATCCTAACACCTATTTGAGATTTAATATCCACGATCACCTATGCATCTCTGTTAATGGGAAGGAAATACCTATGCACATTTTGCAAAGACGTCAAGATATTACAGGATCGGAACGAGAAGATGTTCCTGTGACACGTAATTTGTTTGAGTCTGTGATAGTTGAAACCAGAATAAAGCTTAAAAAATTTCAGAAACCTTGTCATCAGAAATTAGGGAACGTTTCTGTAAAGATAAAATTCTGGAAGCCATGGGTGTGATGAATCCGAATTTTTGGAATACAGAAGGTGGCCGTGCGTGGAGACTTTGTCAAGAAGCATTTCCATAAATCAATGGGTATAATAATGGAACAATTTACTAAGACGTCAGAGCTCAAGGGTACGGAAATCAAAGGTATACTGAATGCTGATTTATTAAAGTTTCAGTCAACCAATTTTGCAACAACAATGAGGAACCAATATAACAATTTAGATCAACCTTCTGAAAGTGGTGCTATTACAAGGCTGTGGAGAGGAATCTATCAAAGTTCTATCTTACAAGAAGATATCAGTGAGTATTTCAGACTATATGAATTATGCCAGACAATGATTTTGGGGTCTGTGGAGGATGAAAGAGTTTTCAGTGCATTGTCATTTATAAAATCAAAACTGAGAAACAGGTTGGATAAAAATCTGGAAAGTTGCATGAGGTGTTACGTTTCACGATACTCCCTCGAAACCTTTCCGCTTGACAGAGCAATGCGCGACCTGGAATTCCCTTTGCGAAAGAAGAGGTGTAAATAATACATACAGACTACAAGTACAAATATTCCCAACCTTGAGAGTGTAATTGGCTCTTCGTCACATTCTACAGAAGACAACATCGACTTTGATGAAGCTATTGATAATGGATTGTTTCAACTTTAAGTAGGTATCTTCTTTATCTATCTTTTATCTTTATCATTAAAGATGTTACAGGTCTATATACTAAAAATATCAGGCGATTCACCCATCTATCTACTAATCCATTTCTCGTGTTGGATTTTTTTAAAACACAGATCTAGCTCATTACCAATGGCAGTGATGATTTCAACTTTAAGCAGGTATCTTTTTCCCCTTAATCTTATTGTTTGTTACTATTCATTTTTTGACAGAGCAATTGCTCACTGGAATTCCCTTTGCGAAAAAAGAGATGTAAATAATACAGCTACAACTACAAATATTCCCAACCTTGAGAGTGTAATTGGCTCTTCGTCACATTCTACAGAAGACAACATCGACTTTGATGAAGCTATTGATAATGGATTGTTTCAACTTTAAGTAGGTATCTTCTTTATCTATCTTTTATCTTTATCATTAAAGATGTTACAGGTCTATATACTAAAAATATCAGGCGATTCACCCATCTATCTACTAATCCATTTCTCGTGTTGGATTTTTTTAAAACACAGATCTAGCTCATTACCAATGGCAGTGATGATTTCAACTTTAAGCAGGTATCTTTTTCCCCTTAATCTTATTGTTTGTTACTATTCATTTTTTGACAGAGCAATTTCTCACTGGAATTCCCTTTGCGAAAAAAGAGATGTAAATAATACAGCTACAACTACAAATATTCCCAACCTTGAGAGTGTAATTGGCTCTTCGTCACATTCTACAGAAGACAACATCGACTTTGATGAAGCTACTGATAATGGATTGTTTCAACTTTAAGTAGGTATCTTCTTTATCTATCTTTTATCTTTATCATTAAAGATGTTACAGGTCTATATACTAAAAATGTCAGGCAATTCACCCATCTATCTACTAATCCATTTCTCGTGTTGGATTTTTTTAAAACACAGATCTAGCTCATTACCAGTGGCAGTGATGATTTCAACTTTAAGCAGGTATCTTTTTCCCCTTAATCTTATTGTTTGTTACTATTCATTTTTCGACAGAGCAATTGCTCACTGGAATTCCCTTTGCGAAAAAAGAGATGTAAATAATACAGCTACAAGTACAAATATTCCCAACCTTGAGAGTGTAATTGGCTCTTCGTCACATTCTACAGAAGACATCATCGACTTTGATGAAGCTATTGATAATGGATTGTTTCAACTTTAAGTAGGTATCTTCTTTATCTATCTTTTATCTTTATCATTAAAGATGTTACAGGTCTATATACTAAAAATATCAGGCGATTCACCCATCTATCTACTAATCCATTTCTCGTGTTGGATTTTTTTAAAACACAGATCTAGCTCATTACCAATGGCAGTGATGATTTCAACTTTAAGCAGGTATCTTTTTCCCCTTAATCTTATTGTTTGTTACTATTCATTTTTTCAGCTCTGGTTATAATTAAAGATGTTACAGGTGTATGTATTTACATTTAGTTAAATACAAAATTTTTATTTTTTGAAAACGTGGGTTGACATCCGTCCGAGGAAGCTTTTACTTCTCGGGACTGACAACGTCAGGCAACTCACCCATCTATCTACTAATCAATTTTTTGTGTTGAATTTTTTAAGACAAAGATCTAGCACATTACCGGTGATGATTTCAATTTTAAATAGGTATCTTCTTCAACATAATATTTATATTTACTTGACCTTTAAAGATATTGTTGGTCTATATATTTAAAGATGTTGCTGGCACTTCTCAGGACTGACAATGTCAAGCAACTCACCCCTCCATCTACAATGTCATGTGAAACAAAGATCTAGCACGTTACCCTTGATATTTTCACAGCAATCTAATACGCAAGAGGTAAGCTAAACCCTAGCATATTTGCAATTATGTTTAATTTCTTACCAGTGATGATTCTTTCTTGATTTCTTAGAATTATATTAATTTATTTTTAATATATTTTATCTTCCTGTAGACCAAGGATTTTTTTTCTATTTACTATCTCTTTATTCTCCATTTGTTGGTGAGTGGTAGCTTCCCAAAAAATAGATATTCCTGCCACCTGATAGGATAAAGATAACTAAAATAACAAAAAATTAAATTGGAAAGTGATGTCGAAACATGTCACAATACTACCAAATTCAATATTCACATTTCCCTGATTCAAACCACAAGAGCCTTGGCTGAGTCACCCTCCGTTAATATTAAAGTACATTGATCAGAATTCTTCCCTCCTGCTTGATTTGCATCGAGTTTGGGAACATCAATTAATTTCCCCTTCTTGGTTCCATCAGTTTTCTTAAGATCTTTTTTTTGTTTAAACTTTTCCACTGCACTCCTCAGGTCAAACAAAGTTACAAAGCTCATCTTAGATAACCTGACCATACACCATGAATCTTCTTGTACTGGAAGAGACTGTTTCCAATTACCTTACACATATCACATCATCTTTCACACTTTCATTAACTCACAACCTTTATAGGCAATAACCTTGTGATGCAAAGATAGATGAGCATTTGAATCAACGCATTCCTGGAGCCACTGTCAAACCTTGCATTGACCTCTAAGAATCCTTTAAGAAACAATGTGTTACACTCTTCCTTACTATGCACAAATCTTATGACAAGGTAACATCAATATGAGATTTCTCAACTTTATAACATTTGTAGATACTCATTTTTCCCTACTTTGAGCATGAATCAGAAGTATAACTCCTATTACACAATACATCTTCTTGTAGTAGCAATACATTCTTGTCTCAACACCATGATAGACCACATAATGACATATAGAAACAATGTGTTATACTCTTCCTTACTATGCAGAAATCTTATGACAAGGTAACATCAATATGAGATTTCTCAACTTTATAACATTTGTAGATACTCATTTTTCCTAACTTTGAGCATGAATCAGAAGTATAACCTCTATTACACAATACATCTTCTTGTAGTAGCAATACATTCTTGTCTCAGCACCATGATAGACCACATAATGACATATAGCATGACATTTGGGTCTTGACAGACCTTGAGCTTTTCTCAAAGATGTGAAAACATTTCTTAAGGCATAAAACAAGGTCCTCTTAATATGTCACCTTTTAGAACTACAAGACATTGATGAATCAACACCTTGACATGGTCTTATACCACTTTTAGAGAATTATAAATCTCCTTGATGAAATTCTTTCACTTTGTACATCATGAAGCACTGATAATTTTCATCACCAACTAGGACTGAGTCAGCTTGAAGCACTGACAGAGTAACTTGCACTTGACACTCCAATATTCAATTCATGAATTCCTTAACAAGGATGAGCTTTACCAACTAGATAACAGGACAGATTGCTAGACCTTAGCATCATTGACTTGGATATCTTTATTTTAGACCGATAAAGGTCATTCATAAAATCCAAACACACTTTGAAGTCCTCAACACGTTGAAAAATCATAGTACAACACAGATTCTTAACCTATCAACCTTAAGTCTACTTTCATAGACAGTATAACCCCACAGATACAATTAAAGTCCCACGACATAATTTTCAAGATAATTAAAGTCCCACAAGATATTCAGGCAATAAATTTTACATTATACACATTAAATCGATCATCGTCTTTCATCATCATCTATCATTGATTATCAATTGTCATCATTCATCATCTACGTCCACATACTATTCATGACAATGCAAGTAAACAAGAAACATACATATAAATCATGATAATCACCATCTAATCACCATATAATTAAATTCAAATAGCATAGTACAAACTCAATAGTTGAAGTTTTCAAATTCAATATTAAAAGTTTAGTCAATAATAAAAGTTTCTAATTTTCACAACCATCTAATGCAATCAAAATTAAAGATTGTATATAATTAAATTCAAATACCATACTCAATATTAGAAGTTTTCAAACTCAATATTTATAGTTTCCCCAATAATAAAAGTTTCTAGTTTTCAACCCTCTTTTTCTTTATCCAATTGTACTCCTCTGCTCCCTTCCCCAACGGCTTCTTCCACTATGGTTGTAACCCTTTCCCCAACAGCAGAAATAACCCCTGAACTTATAAGATCTTCTGCAGCACTGTCCAGATTTTTTATAATTCTTTCTTCTTGATTTGTTGCATCTCCATGCGACAGCAAATTTGGATCAGCAACTGCTTTGGCTTTGAACAAGATGTCAGGGTCGAGACCATGCTCTTTAATGATCCGCTTTAGTGTATTGTTTTGTTTGTTAACCAAAACAATATTTTGCTTCAAATTTTTTGCTGCGGATAAGCTGTTCTTTGCTGTTTCCAAGTGAACTTGCAAAACCTTCACCTGACTCTTCAAATTTTCATATTTCAACTGCACAAAAAGAGTAACGTCAATTCAAAGTATTAATGTAAATTCAAAATTTCAAATTAACAAAAATGATTGTTAGAATGTAATAGTACTTACAACCGCTCTATCTCTTTCGGCATTTGCGATTGATACCAAATCCTTGTCCTTTGACCATTTGTTAAAATATGCCTGGGCCTCGGCACTAATATTTTCCAATTTGTTTAGTGCCTTATCTAGAATGCCATCTTTATAGTCGTTATTAAACGTGACAGTCCCACATTTTACTTGGGTAAGTAAGGAATCCATCTTTGCAGGTTGATTCTGGACTGCAGCGTATAAACTATCCCTTTGCCAATAATTTTCATAACGACTAATAATCTCATTGATAAGAATTTTAGCCCTTTTCTCCCATTCTATAAGCTGTTGGATTTGAGGAATTATAAACTCACTGACATGGGATTGACAATCATTACCAATTAAGTTCTCCAAAGGAAAAGGTGGAAACTCTTCACTATCTGAATCTGAGGCAGAAGATCTTGCTGGAGAAGTGTGGGGGCTTTCACCATGACCAAGATCAACTGCTCCTTGTTTCTGTCTTTGGGTGGGCTGATCCTGTTGTTGAAAAAATAAATCAAGATTTAGATAAATAAATTTGAAGACTGAAGATTTAGATTTAGATAAATCAGAATGTAATTAAAAATTGTAAAGAATATTAAAATTGAAATTTGAAGACTGAAGTATACCTGCTGGCCTTGAATCATCTCGCGGGTATCGAAAAAACCAGTTGGGTCATTGCTATCAATGCCCAAATAATCTTCATCTAAATTTATATTGTTCAAAACAGATATGCCCGTTGCACTGGGCAAGCCACCAAGTGAGAGAGTTGGAATTCGAAACGAGGAGTCAAGGTTTAGTGTCCCGCTAGGGGCCGGAGCAAAAGGCATGCGTTTACCAATGGTCTTTTTCACTGTTCCTCTGGTTGGCATTTTAAAAATTAATGGTTGAGTGGGTGTCGGTGCCATGGCTTGATCATGACTGACATGTGCTGAAAAGTACAAGAAAAAATGAAAAATATTAAAACAATTCATAAAGTCAAAACTACGAAATTAAACATTCTATAGAAAAGTTGTACCTTGTTGTCGAGGGGTTGTTTTTTTCGGTGCTACGGGTGGCCTTGTAGGAGTTGTACTCAGTGGCTGTTCTGAAGATATCAATGCATGCGACTGTATTGAGTGAGTTGGGGAAGAAGGTTCCATAGTCCCTGCTATTCATCAATATTAAATGTTGTCAATTCATTTTGATAAAATTTAAATTGAAAAATAAATCTGCAACTTTGGAATTTGTAATTAATATATGAGAATGTATTACTTCTCTGGCGTTTAACGAGTTCAAATTGTTGAGGGTCTGGAGAGGAGTGAGCTTCCATTTCAGAATGGGAGTCCCCCGAAGCCTCCGCGTGTAGTTGGCCTCTTCCTCTCGACATCTTTTTTTTTTTGGGAATGGCTTCAAGATATCTTCTCTGCAAAACATTAAAATTTAATATTTAATAACTTCGCACTGTAATGAAGAAAATTGTAATACAATTACAAACTAAATAGTTTATACCTGTTGTTCTGCAAATGGAATTGAGAATTTCTTCAAAGCCTCATCAGAGCAAGTAGGAATTTCTTTAGCTTTTAAATTTAAAAGTGCCTCATAGTAGAAGCCGAGGAGATAGTTTGTTGAATAAATGAAAGGTTTTTCTGACATTTTCGAATTTGATATGTCAGCTCTTATTTTTTTGGATAGAAATGTGCACCAATCGAATTTTTGTTTTGAGATAGTGGCACAAATGTATGCAATGGCCCAATTTGGTATATCTGTTTGGCGACCCTGCATAACAATTCTGGCTTGAAAAAATGCAATAAGTGCAGCAAGAAAGTGGTGTGCAATTGATTGTGTATCTACACCACGCCTGGATTTATTGACATGGGCTGCAAATGCGAAACAGTGAAAATTACTATCAATTTATAACAGCAAATTGTATCAGAATAAAAAACAGAATAAAAATTTTGAATTAAAACGAATTATACTTACAATCAACATGGAAACCGTACTTTGATTCGAGAAATTTCTTGTTTTCTTCCACGAGTGTTGCCTTGGTTGTAACAGTTGGTAAATTTCTGATAGGAAGGCCGGTAAACCGATGTATGTCATTCGGTTCAATAGTGAATTGGAACATTTGGCCATCGCTCGAGTCACATAAAATATACCGTCCTCTGAATTGTAGCATGACAGAAGGTAATTCAAAATATCCGGATCTGTTTCGAAATGGGGCATATTAACGAGCCCTGTAAATCCACACTCTTCAATTATACCTTGATATTCTGGAGACATCCTTAAAGCCGTATGGATGTGAGGGCATAAGGGATTCCTGTAGGTTATCTTGGAAATCGATTGACTTGGATTCTCTTCATTTTCTTGCTGAACTTGCAATTGGGAGGCATGTGAAGTCGACATTGTAGCTGTAATTGCGTCTTTGTCAAAGATTTAGACCTGTAAAAATTCAAGAACGGGAAAACGTAAACGAGAAAATGAGCGGAATAAGGGTATTTATAACCTAAATATGGGCGTCACTGTCCCCTATTGACGTGCGTCATTTGCTTCAAATGACGCGCGTCAATAGGAAGCAGTGTCGTGCGTCAATAGAAGGTTGTGTCGCGCGTCATTTGTTTATAGTGTCGCGCGTCATTTGATTACAGTGTCGCGCGTCAATAGAAGGCTGTGTCGCGCGTCATTTGTCTATAGTGTCGCGCGTCATTTGTCTGTAGTGTCGCGCGTCATTTGATTACAGTGTCACCCGTCATTTGTTTACAATGTCGCGCGTCAATAGAGGACAATGTCGCGCGTCAATAGAGGACAATGTCGCGCGTCAATAGGTGACAATGTCGCGCGTCAATTTAGTATAATGTCGCGCGTCAATGGAGGACAATGTCGCGCGTCAATAGAGGGCAATGTCGCGCGTCAATTGAGGACAATGTCGCGCGTCAATAGACTGTAATGTCGCGCGTCAATTAGTGACTGTGTCGCGCGTCAATAGAGAACAGTGTCGCGCGTCAATAGAATCAACTGACGCGCGTCGTTACGATCTAGTGTCGTTCCAGTGTCGCACGTCATTAGGAGCTATTGTCGCGCCAGTGACGTGCGTCATTAAGGATTCCTGTTGTCGCACGTCACTGATTTAGCCTTGAAAAACCAGGTGAAAATTTTGTTTTTGAATACTGTCAAATTCGCCTTTCGCTGAAAGTGGTTACGGGGATATTCGCCAGGTATTTTCCACCTTCAATTTTATAGGGGTGTCTTAAAATGAACCCTGTTTCACACACTCTTCAAGAATTCAACATAAAGGCTCGTGCTAAAGACTCAATTAAATGCTATAAATCCCTTGTTCGTCACACCTAAGATACACTCATATGCTTACAACAAAATCTTTATCAATGAAGTGAGAGAAAAGTTATTTTAAATTGTTTATTTTATTACCAGATGAAGGCTCTTGTCATAATGAAATTGAAAATGCCACAATACTAATACACGGACAAGATCTTGTGTGAATTATAGATATTTTAACATAAGATTAGAATAGGAACAACAAAAACTATTTGAAAACATTCTCAAATAAAATTAGACATAATAATGCACATCATCAATATAGAGTCATTCAAGGTTCATCAAATTCATCTGCAGGGGAAATTATCTTAAACAGTCTCAGAGTTTGTCAATAGTTGTACACTTGCAACCACCTTGACACGATTGAATCCAAAAACACATGAAAATAAACTGGTCTCTCAGACGGCCTCTTAGGAAAATGGTTTCTCTCAAAATTTCTAAGAAAACTTAACCTCCAACCATTTGCAAGAGTATTCTCATTGCATTTATACATTTCACTTGCTCACTCATTCCAAATTTTCCCCCTCAAAAGAAGAATATTCAAGGAATCATTTTTTTCTACAAGTTTGTTCTAGAAAGTGATGTTTAACAAATTTACACCCAAAGCTACCGGTGGATAAATCATGAACTGATCACATTTCTCAGACCCTCAACTATGAATGGGATGTCATATCATAATTTTGATAGTATATGTAATCATTTTTTTTTCTGTTGTGTGAGAAATCCCCTTTTTATCATTTTCAAGTGGCTCCATATGGCTGGATCTGAAAAGCAATCCCTTTCACCCTCGAGAATACACCTTGAGAAATGAGTTCCCTCACATGGATACCTACATTCATGCGTTGCGAGTTCAAGTTGGCTGAGTGCAAAGAGGAGTCAGCGGAAACCTCCACGTGTTTCCTTGGCGTAATTGCAAAGGTGAAGTCTAGAGGCAAGTTCCCAAATGAGCACGGGCCTTCCACATGTTCAGAACCCTAGAGAGTTGCATTGGTTGCTCAAAAGTTAGAGTATACTAAGGCCCAATGGAAGCTTTCATGTGTCTTTTCCATGCAACTTCAAAGATGAAGTGTAGAGGCAAGACCTCAAATGACCGCAGCTCTCCACATGCCCTAGGCCCAAGAAAGTTTCCTTGGCCTTTGAAAAAGTTTTAGTATAAAGAGGAGCCAGCAAAATCCTCCACATGTCTCTTCAACACACTTTTGATATGGTGCCCAAAAGCGGAGACCCAAACAAGCATGGGCTCACCATGTGTCTTAGCCCGACAAAGTTGTTGAAAGAGTTCAAGGACCAACAGAAGGTGCCACGTGCCTAGGTCTCAGTGCGAAAGCTTCCTCACCATTGAAAAGTCTAAGTATGGGCAGGGCCTATGAAATCTTCCATGTGTCTCTTGGCACTTTTTGGTATGAAGCTTAAAATAATGACTCCCAAATAACTGCGGGCCTTCTGCGAGTCTAGGGTCCGAAAAAGTTGCACAGATTCTTGAATAAAAATCTAAGTATGGGAAGATCCAGTGAGAAACCTCCACGTGTCCCTTCGGTGCTCTTTCAAAAGTAAATTTTAGGGGCAAGTCCTCAAACAGGCATGAGCCCTCCACATGTCTCGGGATTAAGGAAGTTTCTTGAGAAGTCTAAGTATAGAGAGGAGCTAGCAGAAGCCTCCACGTGTCTCCTTGGCGCAACTATAAAGGTAAGACCCAGAGGCAGATCCTCAAATGAGCACAGGCCCTCCACGTGTCCATGGTCTGAAAAATTTGTTCCGACCGCTTGAAAAAATTCTAAGTATGGGCAGGGCCAACGGAAACATCCACATGTCTCCTTGGCGCAACTCCAAAGGTCAAATCGAGAGGCAAATCCTCAAATGAGCGCAGGCCTTCCACATGGAAAAGATTTGAGTTGAAGTGGGCTTGAGAGTCTCAAAATGCCCCAGTGACCTGCCTCTCCACTTTTAACTTTTGATGTGGGCCTCTGCCAGGGAGTTGTGGATCATTTCATAACTTTTCTCCTTCGCACAAAAGGGAAAAATCTGTAAAATGCTCCACCAACCCACCTCCCCACTTTTAACTTGAAAAATGGCCACGTGTCCACCTTTGGGGTAAAATTAAGATTTTTTCCCTGCCGCTTCATATTTGTTGAATATCTAATTATAAACTATCGGGGTTGCGGGACCAATTTGGTATTTTTTACAAATGTGAAAAAAGTGACAAGTTTCACCAAAAATACCCATCGGACCACGTCCAATCAGAAAGGACCATGTTTCCATGGATGTTGGGACAAAATTTGATAGGGAAAACATAACTGTGGAAAATGAAAGGAAGGGGAAACCCTGAATTCACGCCCAAATTACAAATTCTTTCTCATGGACAGAGAAACTATAAGTAAAACCCAGACTCAAAGTGATCCACGACCCAAGGAAAGGACTAACAATAGAAACCAAATGAAGGAGAAAGATTTCAAAAATCCATATAGGGAAATAGAGAATACTTAAAACCATGCGGACTAAGAAATTTTGAACAAACATAACGAGATTAAATTGAGCACCAAAACCATGTAAACCTTACACATTCCACCCAAGAATATTTATCTCACTTCGAGCTAGAAAATGCACTCTCTTGAGCTTGATATGAAACAAAATCCCATAACTTGAAAAATATTTTTGATATCATCCTAAAACATTTCCCACAACACTAGTACAACCTCTCCAAACTTCTCCAATTCTCACCTTCTCATAAATAGGTTTACATCTTCTCAACCACCATGACTTGCATAGGTAGGTCATAAGAAATAAGCATATTTTGACCAAAATAGAGTAGAATAACCTCATACCTCAGCATAAAAACTCTTCAAAAGGCCTTGAAAACCTTTAGAAATAATGTCTCACTCCTCTTCATACCTCCATAAGCTCATATACCCCGGCCCCCACTCTCATAATCCATTTGACAGAGTTCAAACACCTAAACTATGTCTAGCTAAGCAACTATGAACCCTAATTTCAGCTTACAATCAACCTCTCGAACATGTATAAGTGATTCCAAATAATCACGTCATGTTATCCATACCTTTACCATTATTTTCAATATACCATGCAACTCAAACCATCATGTTCTAAAACCTATGTTGACTAGGCCTCATGATTAGGCCATCTTGACTAAGTAAGTCTCACTTTTTCCACTCATACACACTTTTTCACACAATACTATTTGTACCACATAATCACACACCTGACTCAAGAATCTAGTACATCATTATGACACCTTCTCATATCACCATCAAGCTTCTACAAGTCACTAGCTACTCAAGAGACCATACCTTACCAAATGATCTCAATCATGACATCATGAACTCATGCCAAACCTTGTTTTACCATGCCATAATCATTACAAACCTCATCTTTTACTCCTTACATTACCCTTTGTCATCAATGAGATATTTATATCAATGAGAGCACAAGCACACACATACCAACAAACAAAGCTTGAATGTTTGTTTCTAGCCATAGGTCCCAACATCCCTCCTTCCACGCAGCCATTTAGCTTTCATTATTATTACAATATTTGTTGAGCCTTTCCCAATCAACACATATGCATAAGTGTGTGTGGTAGATCCTTAGGAAATCTGGATAGAATTTTTTTTAAAATGTAATAGATGCATGTGCACTCGCATACACATACACACATTTTCATATGGGTATGAAGGCTTGTGGAGCTCCCATGACCAAAGTAAAACTTGAACCCGTAAAAACAATGAGAGAAAAAATGAAGAGGAATGATTGTAAGAAAGTTATTAGAAAAATTATGGTTTTGGATTCACCTAATAATCCTACGGTGAATATTTCTTTGATCCTAAGGTCAATGTTTGAGCCTACTCATGTCTTAGGTGATATTTGACTTTTTCAATATGGTAACAAATCCACTTAAGTAATTAATAAAATAGAGTCACTTTAAATTATTTGAAAGGAAATAAAAGACCTAAAACCTTAATAAGGCCCTCATTATCATGATTAACTTGTTCCATATTTGATGACAATCAACTTATGGGTAACCTCACAACTCAAACTTAGAAGATGATTAATTTGATTGAAAATGTGCAATTGATAACCTAATTTATGTTTTCAAAACTAATTAATATAAGATTTATTATTTTTATGTGAAGGTGGGAAATGAAAACTAAATAGGGTTATAAAAATTTAATGGGAGTCACTTTATTATTAACTTTTGAATGGTGTTATAAGCACATAAAGTGTGGCCATAATAATTGATAGGTGAACCTAATAAACATACCCTCATTATTCAAAATCTCTATCCTTAAACTAGAGGTCATACAATAGTTCATGTGTAACGTTAAACCATATTAAATATTTGAGTTACAGTCATTAACTAGGTTATTGGCTTCATCAATTTAATCGATGACCATACCACTCAACCGCACAACATGAATGACTCACAAGAGTGAAAACCTAGTGGTCCCACATGACGATGTTGCGAAAAGTTAATTTTTTTAATTGGTAAATGTTTTTTTGATGGGGACCATACCCCAGTACATCAAAATGGTCAAAATCCATATATAAAAAAAGAGCGCATAAGAGAAAAGATTTGAGAACCTAGATATTCAAAAAAGCACCAAGAAAAGAACCAACAAAAATTCCCAAGAGAAACAAACAACAACACAACATGTCCACAACCAACCAACAATCTGATCTAAACAAAATACAACCCGAAATAGTAGGCCTTCAAAGCACAAATAAAGTGATAAAAATAAAAAATAAGACAAGACTCATTACTTATGCGAAACGATGGTGGATTTTAGTTTATTATGTCCTTTCTTCCTCTGTTCCACCACCATCCATTCCTCGATACATTCTTCGAAGAGATAGGAAGAAAAACATCAATATTATTAAATGGAATGTGACCCTTGACAAGGGGCAATGGGGCATAATCCATCATAGATTTAGAATCAACCACTTGGGTAGAAGAAACCTGCGTTATACCGGAGAGACCGGGAGAAGATTAGAATGTGGATCCTTCTCTCGGATTAGGGGGAACGTATACCCTTTAGGGGTTTTATGAATCCTCAAATGGGTCTAGATGGGGGCTAACCATAATATGTTCTGTAGAGAGTACTTCCACCATGCAAGTTTTACCTTGCATCTAAAATTCTTGCAGTCATCCAAGAGATGTCATGTTTGATAGCATTGTCGACATCTGAAGGCTAAACCCTCATAATCAATCCTATGAACCCAATGTATGTCACTTATTTACCAGTTAACTTTGCGTAAAGCGGATTGAGAGGTATCAAGCTCTACCAAAATTCTGGCATAATTTGTATGAGTTTGACCTGAGGTTTTATCATCAATTTTCACATAAGATCCTAGGGTATCTCGTATAACAATAAGGTAATATTTATTCTAGAGTTGTAATGGGAGTTACGGAAAATGGATCCAAATAATGTAGATATCAAAGGATTCTTTAATAGGATCAAAATATGGATACCATGTCTTGAATATGATTCCATGTTCACCCGTGGTTCACCCCAAACCCAATATTGGTCAAAATTAAACTCCCTTTCCTCGGGGTTTCTAAAAGAATAATAAAATAGGCGTTAGCATAAGCATAGACTTCAATTTTACCCTTAATTTTTCCCTCCATATTTGAGTAATCTAGCTATGGAGTTCAAATAGTTTAGGCTAGAACTTGTGAAATCTACAGACGAGGCCAAGCTGGCAGAGATTCCCCTCCTCCTTAAGAACCTTTTGCAGTAAATCCTCCTCTATCTTCAGCACTGGACTCTTCCGTGATAGTTTTAATAGCTTGTCAACATTTCTTGCACCATCCTTCTATTCGGAGACCATTGCAGTAAAGGATTTTGTATATCCTCCAATCCCCAACCTATTTGCTTTAATATCATGTTTACCCTGGCTAAGGCTTCCATCGCCTTGCAGAAACAAAAACTCATAAATTTAAGAGTTAACTTGGTTTTATTCTAGTTTCTTTATTTGGGCACTACACCGAGGAAACTGTTGATTCATCACGATAGAAACCTCCAACTTAGGGTGGAGTTATTATTGTAAAATTTCATCCTCTAGTATGGGGAATCATGGTCACCGAATCCGATGTGGGTCCATCTATGGAGGAGTCTTCTAGTTGGAGAGTTTTCCCTTACAAGAATGATCCACCACTAACCCCTAGCATTGTTGCTACTTGTGCTTGATACTCTCCTATTTTGTAATTTGTAATCTAGTTTTCCACATTGGGTGTTATTTAGTAGTGTCGTGTGTTTTCGAGTTTGAGTTTTCTGGCTTATCGTTTGTGGTGTTATTTTCCTACCATATGTTTTTATGGCATTATTTGGAGTCGTGATCTCTTGTGAAACCATGTTACTGTAAACATTGTGTATTGATTGTTAATATATTGATGTGTTCTAGCAATAAATAAATAAAATTCACCATCTTCATGTTGTTTTACTTGAAAACTTTGAAATTAAATGTAGATATTTTTGTTGTTTTAGTGGGATGATCTTAAATTCCCACATTTTATAGTTCTAATATTTTTGGTAGTAAAAACATTATATGAAACTACATAGGGGTAACACTAGTACAAGGAAATTTTTGAATCTCACCCTACAAAACCTCGTCACCATAACCTAATAGATGTTTCCTAAATGCAAAGTGGTGTACTTATAGAAATGTGTGTTTGATCTACAAACTTGCATTTTTTTGACTCTCATCTATTAACATCAGATTGAAGTGTTTATGTAGCCATTTGAGGCTGACCAAATACAAACCTTTCACTTTGCAAGTACAAAATTATAATGGAAGAATGTAATTAAAAGAAAATGGAATATGTACACTCAATATGGTTGTTTTTGTACTCTAAATCCAGAGAAAATACACTAATAAATGTGCATAAATACATGTTTGTGTTATTTTTTAAACTAAAAACTATACAAATTAGATGAAAAGCTAAAGGATATTTAAATATTTAAAATATTGGGATACATGTAGTAATGTGCAAGTTATATATATATATATATATATATATATATATATATATATATATTCTAAGATTTTTCAAATATTTTGTTAAAACATACAACATTTTCAATAAATACTCTTAATTTATTATCTACTTTAAGACAGACAATAACATAAAGAGTTCAATCTCAAACAGGAATACAAAGCATAAAATAAATATTAAATAGGGATTTTTCCTGAGAATATCTTTATTAGACCGTCACTTGAATGACCATGGTATTTGTGACAGTATAAATAGAGGAAGAACGCCTGCTTTTCTCCCGACAGAAAAGCGGCGCACTGCATGCACGTAAACTCAATTCTTTACTTATCATCGCTTAAATTCAGCCGGCTCTTCGATTTCCTTGCAGACTAATACACCATGCATGATGCACCGCCTCTTCTAACGCTTTCTCACAACAAACAAATTTGACCCAAAACAGACAGTAGGCTTCTTGGACTAAGAAGATCCCATAAAATCTTGGTGTTAGTTGGAACTGGTTGACAGGATGACATATTAGTGGGAAAACCTCAATTCTTTAATGAAAAATGACTCATTATATTAGAACTTTTTTGACTCCACATTATAATTGTAGACAAGTCTAACAATGGTTCGTAAGTATTCGTTAGCTACTAAATTACACATTTCTAAAGTGGTTTTTCATTAATCAATTTTAGGTTCAAATTATTGTTTTCTTGATGTAGGTTTTTTATTATCAATGACTAGTGCATGCTCATTTCGTTGCACACCCTGGATGTCACTTCATTTCTCTCTCACATTTCTACGAGTTTTCTAGGTTCTCTCTTTAATGTCATACGATTCATAGACTATGCTATCAAAATATTATAAATTGCATTTGATCCCTCGTGGGAATAAGATAATCATAATCTCTCCGGTATATTTATCTCTATTTTATAATAATTAGTTTGGACTTATTTTTATTATATATCTATTTAGATCAAACTACATTATTATGGGTGTTTTTACATATTTAATACAAACTATTTTGTTCTCACATTATTTTTTGTAAACTTGTGCTCTATTACACTCCTATAACGTTATTAATTTTTTTATTTATGTAAGATTTATTCCATTTCTTTTACCTACATCCAAGTTTCCTAGTTGCATTGAGTGTCATTTCAAATCCTAGGGTGCCTACATGATATGCCTATTAAGTGTTGTATCTTATCATATACCACCATATTTATTAGACCTTGAAATTGAATTATAAATAAGGGTATCATTAATTATGAACATATTTGAGTTTTTGAAATCCTTGAGTTAATTAAAGATCTTGTTTGAAAATGAAAATGGAATTTAACATAGCTAGTTAGTAGTGCTCGAATATTATGGTTTCTCTTATAAATGAATTTCCTTCAATTAAAATTGAAAATTTTGATGCCTTAAAAATACAATAATGTGATGAATGTTTCAAATATTAATAAGACGTAGAAAAGATCATGTAGTAACTATGTTTTATTATATTAACAAAATAGGACTAAGATCTTACACATTTTATAAAACACCTCATGCTAGGCCATAATCGGATAGTGAGATTGACAAATGTATTTAAATAAATTTCTCAAAAAGCCTTAAGATAAAATAAATCAAGATAGGGTTATACTTATTTAGCAGATAATGCATACATAAGTGCTCATAATGTGAATCTCATGTAATTGACTTTAATCAATGTCTCAATGCCTCCCAAAGAAAGTATTTCTCAAATTTATTCTTAACTTCATCATTTTATAGATTCTCCTATTTATAATATTGATTTTCCTCCTCAAATTCTTCAAATATTTATCAAATATATACATCTATTTCCTCTCAAAAAAAAATTATTTAGATTTTGATGTTTCTTGCTTTATTTTCAATCTCATTGTGTTCGTTCAATTTCTTCCAATGTTATTCATATTTCTCTTTTGTCTAATACTTCCATTCTAAAATATTATAATGCCTCAATTTATATTTTTATTCCAACTTTTAAAATTAATACTATGATGATTTTCATGCATGATTTGTCAAAGATCTAAAAAGCCAACGAAAATAGAGTCACATCTAATAATATTTTTGTAAAGTTTTGACTTATGAAATGCAAGACTTTTGAAATGCAATACCCATCTTTAATTGGATAAATTTCTCTAATTTTTAAAAGATCTGTCTCATGATATTAGATTTTTCTATGCCTCTTACTTACAAATTTTTCATGATGCGTTGATAACTACCGAAAAAATATTTTCATTGAGCTTGCAAGATTATATATTTGATTGGTTCTATGATTTACTCGGTGGATCTATACATTTATTTACATTTCATAAATTGATTACTTTTTAACGCAATGTTCAATCAATATTATAAAATTATTTTTGAATAATTATTTCATATTAAAAAATCATCAAAAGAGATTATTTTTAGCATGTTTAGGTTTAATATATGGTCAATAATAGTGAATTTTAAATTTTTTTTTTTTTGTAAGTTTATTAAATAAATACAAAAAAATAAAGAAATCTTTAACACTTATTATTATTTTGATTAGTTTTTTCAAGAACTTAGAGAGTTTATATAATTATTTTAGATTAAAATGTTTTAAATTATGGATCCAATGATTCAAAGCATATGGTGCTAAGTTTCTAGTAAAACTCAATTTTAAGAATGTTCAAATAATGTATCCAATAATATTGAACAATAATCTATCAATCTAATATTGTCCTAAAAATATATAATACTAGGAAATATAGAAGGCTAGCAAGGAGAGGTTCAAAAATGTCTTAAAAACGTTACTTAAGTATAATATAATTATTTTTCCTCCCGTTAGATATGTTCATCATTTATGACCATTTCTTAAGAATTAATATGCAAATATTTTTTTAATTATCATAGAATTATAATACATTATTCAACTATATGCATTATTCTAGAGAATAAAATATAATACCTTATTGGAAATAATCAAATCTAAGTTGAAAGAAAATAATAATTATTTGAATGAATTGGTGGCTACGCCAAATAATACTTGAAATTATTATTAACCTTCTTCCAACTAATCATGCTCAACCAATTGATCAAGAGAATGTTCACAACTTTGCTTGATAGTTTTAAAATAGCAAAGAGAAACACAAAAGAAGTTTATAAGGTTCATTCACTTAATGAATTGATTAGTGTGGTTAGTATAGCTAAAAAAAAAAGGCCACATAATGAAAGTATGTTTAATGATAGTGAAATTTGATAAC
The DNA here is from genome assembly GCA_018340775.1 of Taxus wallichiana var. yunnanensis. NCBI lineage: Eukaryota > Viridiplantae > Streptophyta > Pinopsida > Cupressales > Taxaceae > Taxus > Taxus wallichiana. Next base: position 206,862,448 of record CM031240.1, read on the forward strand.
TCTAAAATAAACCTATCTTTATTAAAAAATTATAAGAAAATGTTAACAAGATTTAAGTAGGTTTGTGACCATATACATAATTGGGTGTGTGTGGGGGGAGAGAGAGAGAGAGAGAGAGAGAGAGAGAGAGAGAGAGAGAGAGAGAATTTGAAGGATAATTAAATAATTATTAAACAAAATAGCTTTCTTCAAAGAGGATGGACAAATAAAGTGTAAGAATTTTTGTCCACTTTATCTCAATATTTAATAAATATATGAAAATAAAGTCATTAAAATTCATAAATATGTGCTTCATATGTTTTACATGAATATCAAAGCTTATAGCTAAGAAAAAGGGGGAAAAGTAATACTATAGCTAAACTAGTATGTTTATAAAAACTCATTGCCACTGTCCACATAATATTACATATAATTGATCTGATTATTCAAGTTGATATCAATGAGAAGGATCATACTTAACACAAATCACGGAGATAAAAATTGTAATCAAATTTTATCTTTCATAGAATTACGAGGGCATCAACATTCTAATCCAATGTCTCCTACAAAAATTATTTCATATTTATCTTATAGTTATCTAATCTAAAAACAAATATTTCATATTTTATATAAGCATTATGATAATTGTCATGGCATGATTATAATTATATTATTGGTTATATTTTTCTAACAATCTTATATTGTTTTCTAAATAAAAATCCTTTCAAATTTTTCTCATCTTTCCTTGGTGAGTGTTATAATCAAGTTTGTTTCTATTTTGTTAGATTTATCTCTATATTTTCATGCTTCTTTATTTTTCCAAAATTTGTTTCTTTACATGCCTTATTATCTTCTTTGTATCACGATTTAAATATAACTAGTATTTATATATTTTCGCTTTGATTTTTGTAATATATGATGAGACATTGATGATTTGATTTTTTTTTGTTCCATTGGTTATAAATATATATTAAGGTAGCAAGATGGAGATAGGAAAGAGAAGGGGATTATTAAAGGGCTTTGAACAAAGGGATGAGGATCATCATAATTCAAAAAATGTGTCGATAATGCTTAATTTAGATCAATAATAAAAATATATATATAAATATGTTAAAATTATGTAATTTAAAAACTAATAAATATATAAGTTTCAATTTTAATGTTTATATTTTCCCTATTCTTATATATATGTGTGCATACATATCAAACAAATAAAGACATAATATAAATATAAACTAGTTTGCTTCTATAAAGCATGAAAAATATGATGAGAGGGAAGAAGGATAAAATAAATAAATGAAAAGTAATATTTATAATAAAAAACACAAATGAGATAATAGAAGAGAAGGAATTTGTAAATAACTATTGAGGAAAAACTAAGTGGGTTTGGAGAACAATGGATAACTTGCACCCATTTTTAGATACTTAAATGAAAAATACTTTAGAATTGGGTTAAGTTCATTTTATTACTAGGGATATCTTGTGAGGATTTAGATTTAATAAGGAGGTTTATGGAACTATTATAAGTTTTAAAAATAAAATGTGGATAAATGAATCTAAGAGAATATCAAATGATATTTAGTGTATGATATTAATAAATAGGAATTGGATGAGAAAATTAGTATTTCCAAGATAATATATCACTCAAATTAAGTATGTCTCTGTCTAAAGAAGGTGGAAAAAAAGAATCATGGTTCAAGAATAAGATGAGGGGAGAGGGACACTTAAAGGTACAATTTGCAATTTGGCATGTACTAAAAATAGGACTCTAACAAATAAATATCGAAGATCAAATATTATGGAGTTATATTATGGACATACGATGGTAAGAGGATAAAAGATAGGAAATAGAGACTAATGGTAAGTGTAAGATTTGTAGAAGCAGTCCATAATAATAGACATAGTATAAGTTAAACATACGAAATACAAAGACAACTTCAAGGCTAAAACCCACGATTGAATGGGTATGCATGTAATATAATAAATTATTATAGGTAAAGATAATTTCAATGTAGAATGACTATAAATATATTAATAATATTAGATGTGTAAGAGAGTTAAAGGCTCTTATCACATGAAAAAGAAAGATGTGAATAATGGATTTAAGTTTAAATTTTCCTCCAATTTCTTGTATAAATAAGCAAGTAGTTTTATGATAGGATTAGGGATCTCTATCTTTTTGTAATCTTCTAAAACATATAAAAAATTATCTTAAAGATTAGAGAAAAATATTCTTATTTATAAGTAACTTATAAATAATGTACACATAAATTCCCTTTTTATCCATACAAAGAAAATCCTAAACTATATAAAAGTTTATACATTCTAGTATATGCTAGCATCCATATTCTAGGTGTACCCAAGTAAATGGAGATGATGAAGTAAGCTATTGTAGCCTAAGTAAGATTAAAAGATGAAAGTGAAGTAATCGTCAAGCACCCCCTTAAGAGCAAGGAGAAGGTGAATTAATGAGGTAAACCTTAGCCATTGGGATGACATGTTACGTATCGGACATGTACAATCAATATATAGTATAAGTGCATGGAAATGATTACTAGAAGTAGCGTATAACTACATAATAAATTCGCAACTAAGAACCTATTATACGATTAGAATACATGCATGGAAAGGATGATTAAAGACAGTTCATAACTAAAAAAATAACAGGACAACACAACACAACTTCCCATAGGTCAATTAAAGAGCATTGGAACATAACTTAGACATAATTGCATATAAATGACAGTTGTATTAAAATTTAGATGCATAATAACATGAAAATTTTCACTATTTGAAAAATTAGAGGTCTAATGGCATGATGACCACTTGATCGCAACTCAAAGGTGTTAGAATCACATAAACATTCACATACACCCCCTAAATGTTGTATAGGGTGAGATTAATAAGATGTGTCACTAAAGGAATGACTCTAAAGAAAGTGGTGGCCACATGGATCAAATGTATCTAAAGAACTTTAGAAGAAAATGGGAGTTAATACAAAATATTTATACTAAATACATGGTGAAAGTGCATGCATTGAAGTACATGGTCCAACCATAGTATATATTTGGAAGGTCATATTGCACGTATTGTTTATTTATGAGAGATCCATAAAGGACACACGTTAGGAATTTCATGCACCGAGAGGGGTCCCATATTGGAATTCAAGATCAAGGGTCAAATGGAGGCACAAAAGTAGTGGCCATTTTTCATATTGGGTATGAAAATGGTTGACCGGATATGTAGCATATTGAAATCATCACTTCTGTGTGTGTGTGTGTGTGTGTGTGTGTGTGTGTGTGTGTGTGTGTGTGTGTGTGTGTGTGTGTGAGAGAGAGAGAGAGAGAGAGAGAGAGAGAGAGAATAACATAACACGAACATGACAAGAGACAAATAAGGTCAAAGAGGTCAAAAATTACAAAGGACTCAAAAGAAACAATCAAATATTGAAAAACACACAGTAACACACACCAACAAAAACCTAACTTGAACTAATAATTAATAAACACATAAAACACTAACACCAAAACAATCCTACAATAATAATTTGACTTCAAATAAGAAGAAAATTTATGCATTTATGACCTCTACTACATTTAGCATACCTCTAAATATGACAACTTTTTTAATATTGACGCAACTTCGAATTTGAACACCCTTCCAAATTAGTGAAAACCATGAAATAAAAAATCACCACACCACACCCCACCCGCACCCGCACCCGCACCCACACCCGCACCCACTCACTATCTAATGACTCAATAAAAAAAACCAAAAAAACCTAGTGAAAATCTCATTCTCTCCATTTCCACCTTTATTCAGAGTGTTGTGGACATCATCACATTGAGTCAAATGGAATGCCTATCGCTGAAAGTAGACTATACTAAACCAAGAGTTGGGTAAGTGCACGATCCATACTAATTCTACTTGCCATCGGATCGTAGTACTAGTAATAATGGGAGCATAGCCCAAGATCCCAACTAAAACATATATAAAAGGCATAGAAATGTCCTCTGAAGAATTTAGTCCGACAATAGCTGAAAAAATCGTTAGGAAAGATATTCAACAAAAATAGTGAAGCATAAAGCTCAAATAATGTCAAAAGAGGGAAAGAGGTACACTATTTGCAAGAGATTCCAGCAGAGATCGTGCCGATTAAATGACTGTACATTGCCGATCAAATGACTGTACATTTCCCGTCTTTTTCTCTGCTGCTCCGTGCGGGTTCGGTACAAACTTACTTTGTTCTCGTTTCAAATGTTAAATCAAGACATTTCTGTAAGAGCATTTCGAATTAACACCCGTAATTTATCATTAAAAATTATAAATTTATATTTTCATTTATACAAATAGATCGACGCAAGCGTTAGCATTGTTCCTGAGTGTCACCTGCTCAAAATCATATTACATACACATAAAATGTCTTATTACATTTGTTAATATAATCTTGGATAATTGACAAAAAATTTATAACATACACATAAAATGTGTTATTACATTATATCATAAACTAGAAGAGCTTTGCTTGGAATATGCGCATAACATGGATCATTTGTATGTTTGTAGCAGCTCGACGACGGCAAGAGGCGAAGTTGGCCATTACATGTCGTACAATATTCTTTAAAACTGCTTCTGAATGAAAACTCGATAACTAAAAGGAATTGAGTCGAATTTTTTTATTAACTTGCTACAAAGACATTGTTTCCATGGGATTATGAAAGTAAGGTAGCTTTTTTAACCAATCACTTTCTTACAGTTTCAGATTGTCTGCAACTTACAAAAATATAAATACTAACCCAAAATTTGTTAGGATCTGTCTATTTTATCTAGAAGGCATGCCTCTCGTATATTAAGATATAAATCGAAAGAGACAGCAAAAGATTTAAGAATTGAAATGTTTATCTTCTAAACTTTGAATGCAGCTCGATAACCTTAGCAAATATTTGTCTGTAAACTTTTGTTCATTCCAGCCAGGTTCGAAACTTCCAACCCTTTTTATTACATATACCAAACGGTTTCGATTTAGTGAACTAAAATACATGCAGAATTAAATTTAAACTGTAATGGGGAATAAGGTAAATGCCACTTGAGTAGTCCTGAAAGCTTCAAAGACGTGCTTAAGATACACAGATAATCTATTCTGTCAGGTCGGTAACGCCGTTAATCGAACAATAATTCAGTTGAGAATTTTGGACAGTGATTTGAAATGCGTCCATCAAAAACAGACAGTTAATCTCAGAAATTATTTTACTAATAATTCAGTTGCTCTTTAATCTCGGATTCCCTAATCTGAAAGTAATCTTGCACATTATTTTCATGAAACCACCATTTCTGATTTCCATATATATTGAACTTAACAAACAAGAAAAAAAACTAACCACTAAAATTTACTTAACAAACAAGTACGAGGACAAAAACCATCACATCTACACAGAGATGACTGGAATTACTGAAGAAAAAAATTAAAAGATACATAACAATGTAAGCGATTCAAACTTACACATATTGAGCTACCTTCTTACAAGCAGAGGCGATGAATTCTCCAGTACGCACAAATCTGATCCGCTCAGACGTAATATGCAACCCTGAAAATACACCATTAATAGACCTAAAATTCAACTATTTCTTCACGCAGTTTTATCCAAAAGCCTTTTCAATCCAATAATATTGAACTGCGAAACCCTCATTTTTAAAAATTACTATAACTAAGATTAAGTCGGACCATCGGCACTTCATCCCACGCAGTGCAATCTCGCTCTCTCGACCCTACGCAACTCCGGTGGCAGCTGCTTTAAATCAACAGAGGGAAATTGCAGAGCTAAAATTCAAAGTGTTTGAAGGGCTAAATAAAAAACCAAACTTTGAGCGGCACACCATTTAACAGATCACACACTAAAACCTAACAAACTTGTGCACAGATCTACACAGACCTGATCTATGCAGCATAAACAGACATCTCTAACCTAGGGCTTCGAATTATCCTAATTTTTTTTTAATCTCCCCTCAGGTGGGAAGAATCCGTCGGCCTGCCCGCAATAATCCATCCTACTCAAAGAGGTCTCTTTCATATACAGCCCGGCGATCATTATGCTCTGCACGCCTGTAATAAAAGTCTCGAAAAATATGAGTAGCGCTACAGGAAGAGGAGGATTCATGATAATAGCCGTCACATGGAAATTTATGATGGCCCCGTTGAAACACTGTATTTCTGTGCACGATCCGGCTAAAAGCTTAAGCTCGGGCTGCCGCTTCATCACTTTCTTCTCCGCCGTCATTGAATGTTTTTTTTTTCTTTTTTTTTCCTGCTCGGACCTCTAGGCCTAGGGGCTCTAGCTATCAAGTAGATCTGGAATATGTTACATCCGATCCAACTGTGCGCGCTGACTCGAAGCGTGGGCTAACCCTCTTAATATTTTAAGGAATTCATGCAGGTTTTGCCTCGGGATGAGATATTTAATGACTGAACAAGATTAAGCCAGGCAGGCTGCTGCACTCTGGGGTAAAAGAAAATAATAATAATAAGAAAAGAGAGGCGGCCTGCTGGCTGGCAGGTGTATAGATGGCGTTGCAGGTTTTACCGGAGTGGCAGGTTAGGGAAAAGAGTAGACACGAGTGGCCCTCAGAGCATGAAATACCTAACGGGTTCTCCGCCCTTTCCGGGCTATCCATATTCTCAAGTTCGTTTGGAATTTTCTTTTTACCGAGGGTGGAAAGTGGAAACCTCAAATTTCTTGATTGAGTCTTTATATTGTGCAAATTTTAATGGAAAAGGTAATAATGTATTCTGTGTTTATATATATATAAATAATGGATACATCATTATTTATTGAAGTTTTTTTAATATAGAAAAAATAATGGACACAACACCATTTTATATACGCAGATATGCTAGCTATTTATTGAAAGTTTTTATATGGACAAAAATAATGGATATAGAACTATTTATTGAAGTTGAATTATTGCCCTTGAATGAATTTGGGGCACAAACAAAGTCCTAGTCTTGGGTGTATTATTGCATATGCTACCTAACGAGATTTGAACTCAAAACCTCAAACTTGTTTTTTTTTGTTTGCCAATATATCACAATCTCTTATTACCTAAAACACGTAACAACACATTATGTTGTTACCATGTCATCATTCTATCACATGATTCTCTTTATCAAAGCAAAAGCACGGCATGTAGGTTCAAAGTAAGATGCACGTCTAAGGCGTAATCCGTACGTGGTGTAAACAACAGGTGTGGGTCGAGGCTGGAGTAGGGTATTGGATGATACAATGAAATTTTTTGGTGCATGTTCATAGTCAACGAAGATTTGGAAGGTAAGGATGAATTAAGTGTTATGAGCACCCTACACAATATTATAGCTAACGCCTTCTATATAAAAAAAAAATCTATAGTAGAAAAATTAATTAACTATAACTAAATATTGGATTACTTGATATGTTATGCCTCTACCATCCAAGAAAAACTTGCTAATAAATTTAGTTGTAGTTGTCACTGCCTAAATTCCTCGGCTAATTCTCTAACATATAGTCTATCATAATCCTCCTTTATTGATATATGTCCCAACAATTTTTCTCAATTTCCATACATATTTACCTTTCTTGATATCTCCTCTGAAAATAACTTGCAAGACTTCAAAACAATACAAAGTATTAAAATACAAATGTATGAATTAAATTTAACAACAAAGGCACTTGCCTAGGTTTCGGGGCTAGTTAAATATCATAATCTTAATTTTTATTTTCAACAAAGAGAATCAAATTTATATATAAGGGTGGCCACTAACTCTACTAACATATATGGTTAATAAATTGATCTAGTCTTCATAAAAACCATGATAAAATAAAACAAATTGACACCCCCTAAATGTTGGTGCCCTAGGCAGTTGCCTAGTCTACCTAGGCCTTAATCCCCTCTCTTTGGGAGGCCATTCACCACTATCTTCGTGATAAATATACACCATAAAATTTCTTTACTTATGGTAGAGTAGAGTCGACAACATTACTATCTTATTTTTTATGTAGATTTCGAATCTAGACAATTAGCTCTAAACTCTAAAAAACTTATTATCAAAAACGTGAATACTAACATTATTTGTCACTCTTACATAAAAATGTAACCACTATTTATATATTTTTTTAATTTTAACTATAAAATATTGTCCTTTTTATGTACATTTATATACAAATGATATGTATATTAAAAATATTTCATATTTTAATAAAATATTATTATTGTACAAACAATTTTGAAGGGCAAAATTGAAATATTGTTTGTTATTAACGAAAATTTGTTTAACAAGTAAAAATGGCCGTCAAATTTAATATCCAGTCATTAAAATGAAAAAGACCTCATAAAACTGTCACTCTTATCTTGGATAAAAATTCCATTATAGCCGGCTACCCATGCACCCCCTTTTCCTCTATAAATGGTCCAAACTGAGGAAGACAGGAGTACATGGTAAAACAAGTGTCATATCCGCCGATTACTTTTGTTACTGTTATTTATATAAAACTCACGGTCGAGAGTGAACAGTCAATTGTTTGCAGGAGCCAAAATGATTTTCCGAGATGAGACTTTTTACTTGGCAAAGGTGGACTTCGGTGTTACCAATGCTTTAATTTTTTAATAAACTTGTCATGGGTAATTCACTCACACACACACACACACACACACATATATATATATAAAAGTATTGTAAGAAAGTTCAACAATAAATATAGTGTAATTGAAATTATATATGTTTAATTGTATTTACTAGTATTTTTAATAAATTAATTTGAAGAAATAAGATTTATTTAAATATGATTTATTATTATATTTATTGAATTCAACAAATGTTATTATAATAATTACTTTCAAAAAATAAAATAGGTATGTTAATTAACTTTTAAATGTAAGTCCACATCAACACACTAAATCCTTATGCTTCGTAAGGCGGTGACAAATTTTCATGATATATGATAATCTCTTTCAAGTGGAGGTTTTAGACTTACATGGCATAGAGAAGTACTTTTATATAGAAAACATATTTTTCACATATAAAGTATTATCATACTAGCAATCGTATGCAAGCAATGCAATGTGAACGTTGAAAGGGATTGGGTGAGGGAGTGAAGAGTGGAGGAGGTGTGAATGGTTGAATTTGAAGGAAATAAATTTGTTAGTGGAATTTTCTAAAGGATAACTTCGAGGTGGGGATAGATGGATGGAACCAAAAACTGAGATGGGCAAACTTATAGATAGGGAAGCTTGCAAATGTCTTTTTAACCTTCTTGTCAAGTGTGTTAAATTATCTTGATGTAGAATTCAAAAAGTTCTAATGTGTCTTTATTTTAAAATAGAAGAAACAATTAAATTAGTTAACAAATTTGAACTAAGAAGGTGTGCGTTGTTGGAGGAGCTCACGGTGGAAAATATCATGTCAATGCAATCTTGTTCAAGTGGGAGGGGCAAAGTATGCTCTCTTGGAAATGATGGTGGTGTTATGTGAGGTGTAATTGTAGTATGACATTTAACCTACCTAGAAGATATGTGGAAGTGCAAGCTCTTGAACCTCCAATAATGACATGCAAAATAGAGAAATGATATCTCACAAAACAAATGGAGGACATAAATCTAATCCACATGATGCTATGAATGGACTCGCCAACATTCTCACTAGAAAGCATAACTATTCACACAATGCACATGCCTAGTAGAGGAGGTAACACAATTAAATGTTGAACATGATGCTAAATTCAAACTCTTCGTAGGCTATCAAGGAACCATGATGGCCCATGACAAAGGGGAAAGACTCGCATAATTTACCTTCACGTCCTCATTCATCTCACCGTCGAAAGCTTTGAAGTGTCTCCTACACCACTACCTATAAATAGGAAGCTTGCACATGGCTTGAGTGAGTCATACATAACAACATTGGTAGTCTCCTTGACCGCCGCCTATAGATAAGGGCGCTTGTTTCCCTTCCCTACGACTTTATCTAGCTCATCTCGAACCTTCATTCTCTAAATTGAAAAACATACATTAATTTATGACCAATTACAATGAAAATCAAATATTAGAGAGAGATTAAAATATGGTGTATTGTACCCAAAGAGCATAAAACACATCATTCTCATCAAGCCTATCCTCCAAGCCAAAAGTGGGCATAAATCAAGATAGAGAGAAAATGGATTCAAAAGAAAAATAGTTTGTTAGAATTGCTTGTGCTTCAAACACATGGCCTTTCATCGGCGCTAATTATTTTTCCAATCGCTGTAAATTAGGGAAAATCTAGTGGAAAAATTATTTTCATAAAATCAAAGGGTTCAAAATATTGGTTGAGATTTTAGTGTATGGATATCCACATTAGTTTAAGGAGTCATTATCTCTCTCGATGAAATGAAACTGATAGCTACACTTTCATTCCCTCCATTTAATGAAGATGATGAATATGATGATGAAGAAGTGAAATGGTTCCATGGTGTGTGTGTGTGTGTGTGTGTGTGTGTGTGTGTGTGTGTGTGTGTGTGTGTGTGTGTGTGTGTGTTAGTCTTGAAAGAGTGAAAAATAATATGATGATATTTTGTTGTAAACACTACACTTCATTTTAAAAAGGCATTTCTATAGTCCATCTACCACACTTTCATCAAACAACATCGATATTACGTGAATATCTCATGTGGATGGCTCCTTATCAACTATGTGTCAATGAACATTAATTGAGGAACCCTTCATTCAAAAAGAGCACATGCAATAGTGTGTTAAATTTTAATATACAATACATACATATATTAATATAACTTGTTTATAAATGTATATAAAAATAAGCAACATTTTAAATTCTAAAACAAAATAAGTGTGATTAAATCTAAATCTTGTAAAAGTTAACAACACATAATTCTTATGCTTATTACTACCAATAATTGAAGGGTTCCCATTAATTCACCTGTAGCAAGATCTCGACATCATACCTTAGTACTTAGTTTTTCTTAAGATTTACACCTTGGTGGATGGCTAAAAACACCTATTACACTATCATACACATTTCGAACTACAACCCATGCCATAATTTTTGTCGATAGCCACATTTTTCTATGCAAAATTATGGCGAAATTACAATTAACAACGAAGACGATACACATGCTTTTATTTATCCGTTCCCTCTTTAAAACCCAAAAAGAAAGGGAAAAAGTATATAACCTAGAAGTCTCTCTTTAGGAAATGAAAATATAGGTTTAGGAAAATCTTAATTTCCTTCAATATTGGTATAAATTCTTATTTAACTTTCTCATAATGAATGTTCAATCAGTATCTTTGTGACAATTGAAATAGTTGACAATTTCTATAAACCACATTTCTAAATAGTTGATTAGGCTTAATGACATGCTTATAGTGCGCTGATTAAACTTAATTTAAAATAAGAATTTGATTGCAATAATTTATATTTTAATGTTGCGAGGTAAATATATCTCAATATGGGAAAATACTTTAGCATAAACAACATCTCACACAAGAGCAATTTAAGCTTTAAAAACCATAATAATATAAGCATTACAATAATAACTATAATATGGAAGTTTTAAGTGGCACGATATTATAATAATAAGTATATTATAGAAGTGATAACTCCATTAAAAGTTAGGTTCAGCTCAATAAAAAATAAAGGATGGTTTCTTACATGATTTTTCATAACAAAAATATTCAAAAAAACCCCACAAATAAAAAATCCCAATGTTCACAACATTTTTAAACATTGTTTTATCACATGTTCATTGTGCAAGAGCCCTACAATAACAATGAATTGTTGTTAAAAACAATTTTAATAATCGAACATAGATATGTAATCCTATCATCATTCATGCTAGCTACCTTATTGGAAGATGTAGAAATTGCAGCCTAGAAAACATCATTCAATCACTTTTTCAAATCAAAGAGGCCCATAACAGCTCCAACATGTATAGTTGTTGATCATATTATGAGTCCTTCTCATTATTACAAAAACCAAGTCAAAAAAAGAAAAAAGAAAAAACCAACCAACCTCATTGGGACTAACATTTGCATTTCTCTCCTCAAGCTGAGATATATCTTTAATATTCAGTCGATTAAGGACAATAGTCTACCTAAACCAAATTAGTAACTACTAATTTTTTTCAGATCAGATTTTTGTTAGACTAAGACCAAGACCAAAATAATAAATTGTTAATGTTCTATTAATGCTTAGTTTTACAACCATATGTAACTGCAAATCTTTACGTAAATATTTATTGTTGTCAGGCTGCAATCGGACCAGGCTTTGCAAACTTTGCAAACAAGGACGGACCGAATTAATGCATACAACATTACAATTATTATTCACAAAAACAATCCTGAGATATGTAAATTACCTGTGGCTCAACCTGGACCGTGTGATTTTCAACGTATGTTCTAGTGCAATCCCGTGCATCCATCTTCTAACGACTGTCAGATTCTACCCGGGCCATCTCAAAGAGAAATTCCGTATAATTTGTTTATTGTTCATTGCTAAGATTTATTTTGAAGAATTTATTTTATTACTTCTAATTTTGTAATTGTGGAATGGGAAGTTATTTTTGTCAAATTCTGTCATATTAAAATTTATGGGATTCCTTAATGGGCATAAGTTAAACATATTCTCTACCTTTTGATTGTCATTATTTTTACCAATCAATAGATTTGTGACTCAACAAAAGGTGATTAATTTGATGTCATACCTACTACCTAATACTTTATAAATTAGAAAAAAATAGATTTTGGATTGTATAAAGATAAATATAACACGAGTTTATTTCCTAAGAAAAACATGATGCAATTTAAGCACGGGAGGTCCGCTATCTAGGCAATATCACCACTAAACATTAGGGGGAAAGAGTTTAATTTACTAATATTTTGAATTTGGTAGTGGGGATAGATTAGAGAGGTGAGCCAAAGGAGAGGTGGGGTTAATTTTAACATTAAAATAAAATATTTGACCCCTAATTTTTAAAACTAAATACCTTAAAATTGTAAAATGAGTGTTGTCATCAAGTTAAATTATAATCTCTTTTTGAATAAGGAAAACTCAATTAGGAGATACTTAATAAACAAATAGTAATATTGTAGAAAACTAGGAATGAGTATACTTTTCAACACAAATTATATATTTTCACAATGTTAATTATTTGAAGAAGTATTGATAAATGAATTAGTTTGAACATTAACGTAATTAATAATATGTCTTGAATGGCTTCAAAATATATTTCTAGAGCAAAAACATTATGAAAATAATAATTGAGTGGAAAGTGTAATATATTTGATATTTGATATATTAGGGTATAAATAAAAGAGGTAAATAAAAGAATAATGAAAAATTAGGTAAGTAAGGTACATGGAAAAATAGAGGGTATTTTTCATTGAGGGGGTATTATCAATTAAATAATTGGAGGTAAAAACTAACGTTAAGGGTATTTTTAATACCCTTGAAAGAACATGTTATACCATACTTTTACTAAGTGACACCTCGTGAGTCTAATTCAAAGGCCAAAAGAATGAAAACCGATTCTGACAACCTAAGTACAAATTATCTAGTGATTTATTTCCCATTTCATTATATCCAACCCTTTTCAATGCATGTCCACTTGAAACTCAAAATATTTGTCTTTTAATGAAAATTTTAAACTAGTAAGCTAATAAATTACACCAAGACTATAATATATGGGAATGAGAGATGATAGATGACATATGAGTAATAAAAAAATATCTCATCCTATTTTAAAAATATCATAACCTTGATTGATCCTTACACAAAAATCAAACCAATGTTTTGGCCAAAATACAACTTTTGGGCCTTTTCAAAGAAAATACACATATGCATAAACAAAACAAAAATCCATGAGTTGAGTTTGTCTTTCTAATTACTTGAAATGTAGATTATAAACACTTTAATTATGATCGTAGCTATAGACACAAAAATTCAGTATCTATACCCTTGATCGCCCGCATGCACATATTTATTTTATTCACCCCCTTCATCTAATTAAATGCCCATCCAATCCCCATTAATTAATTAAGCCACATTAATTAATTAATAATTTTAATATCTTACATGCCCAATTATCCCATCCATATTAATCCTTATTCTTATTAATTAATTAATCCCTATTAATTAATTAATACCCTTCATCTTTCCCTAACCAACCTGCTATTTAGGATGCTTTTATCCTAAATTCATCCCTTTTCTTTTCTAAGCTTTTCTCCCATCTATTTTTATGCCCTAACTACCTTAAATTCATCCCCAAACAATCCAATCCCACCTACATGCTTTAAATCATTTGGCCAATCCTTAAAAACATAAAATCATGCCAAATTGAGAAAATCTTTCCGAATTAGGGGAAACTTACCTATTCGCAATCATTTTTCAAACGTGCGACTCCAATGTGGTCGTTGTTGAACCTATAAAGTTATTCTTCTCTTGCCAAAAAAATCATCAAATGCATGCAACCTCGAGCCTTCTTACGACTTGAGCACCCTTCCTCATGCCTGAGCATTCTTGAGATGTCTACAGACCCTCTGCACATTCCATCGACATGCTTACATCACTCACGATCATCTTTCGTGAGACTTATTGGTATCTCTGTATATATTTATTGAGATTTTTATCAGATTATCTATGTATTTCTCGTATCTAATCTTTTAAAGGTTCAAATAAGTTTGAAAAATCAACATCTCATAAGCTTCTCCTAGAAACCTTCTTTTCTATCCTTTTTCTTATAGGTTGTCCTTCTCATCCATTCATCCTCCGATTTTTTTAGTTTTGTTACGATTGTAAAGCCGACCTTGTCAAATCGTTGTCAACCCAAGCCCAGTTTTTCAAATAGACCTCTTTTGAATTTCTTGGTCTTTCCGGTTGTTTCTCGAAGTTTTATGCCCCTGGTCCTTCCTTGCAAACTACTCACAACATATTTAGATCCCTAACATCCTCTAGTTGGCATTCAAACTCTCCAAGTCTGCATATTTAGCATGTAGTCTAGATTTTCCTTCTCAAGTCATCATTGACCTAACTTTTCATAGTCTGGGTCATCGTCGACCTAGACCAAATAACCCTTATTTTATAGTTATTTGAATCTAATCATCTTTAAATTAGTTTTAATCATTTTCTAGATTCAAAGTGTTGTTATTTTTGCATGTTATCTATAGTACTTGTTTTATTTCATCCTTTCTAAGCGTGGGGTTGAATTATTCGAGAAAGAAAGCCAAAAGCTTCTTGGAATGACATTGTCCATGGAAAAGCACCCATATAAATCCATCTAATCAATATCATTTTCATTCTTATCTGCAGGTTTGATCTTATTTGCAGTAGTGTGATCCATCATTATCTTGCGCCCGTAACACATTATATCCGAGGTAACATAAAACCTCTAAGATTTTCGAGTTTGCTAGTTTTTTTAGAATTTAATGCATTAAACCTCATTAAGAACGCAGAAACTTAGTAAACATTCCTAAAGCACGCTTTGGTGGGAGTGCCCTTTTGGTGATCTCTTTATTTTCTATCTATATTTTCGTTTATTTCTACTAACAACTGCAATGTGAGGCTATGCTTTATTGCTTTCTTGTGTTGGGTTCATGACTAAGATCACTCATAGCTCAATAAGTTAAGACATAAATAGGAAAAGTGTTATCCAGGTATTCCTCACCTTTTCCCTATTTTTTTCCTTTTTCATCATACTTTCCTGTTCTTTTCTATGTTCTCATTGAATATCACAGTTCATTTTGGGTTTAAAAGGAAAGTTTTTTACACCCTACTTGCTCATATAGCTTAAATAAGGGCTCAATCAGGGTTCATTTTAAGAGACCTCTTAGAAATCGGAGGTGGAAAATACCTGGTGAATATCCTCGGAACCGGTTTCACGGGAAGGTGAATTTTTTGGGGGTCTGACAGAAAAATTTTCACCTAATTTTCAAGTGGTGGGACTCTGAGAAGGCTTCTGTAAATGTGATAGAGATTTATTGATGCACGTCAACCACCTTGTTGACGTGTGTCAGCAAATATCTGTCGCACCTCTGCAACCTCTGCCATCTGGTCACACAACAAAAAAATCTCCATGTCACGATCAAAAAACTCTCTGTCGCACGTCTACTTCCTCTACACTCTTGTTGCGCATCAATAAACTCTCCCTGTCATGCATCAACAAACTCTCCCCGTCACATGTCAACAAACTATTTTTCACACATCTGTGCAGCCTCCTGCCCTCTTATTTGCAGTGTTTACTGTACTTGATAATACATATGCCCCCAATGGTATGAGTGAGCTAATAGTGTTCTACCTGCCAAATAATATAGGATTATATAGGGGATAGTTTTAAGGGTAGTAAATGACCCATAAAAAAATTAAACTGTAATTTTTAGGAGACAAAGTGTCATTGACCCGCACTAGAAAATTCACCTTTTCAATTTTTTAAAAATGGAATATTCGTCATATTACAAATATTTGCCACTAAAATTAAATGGCTTAATCTTCCGTAACACACATCTTATCACACACGACTTGAAACTCACAAATCAAATTAACACATGAAAACACTTCTTCTCCTCGTAGTTGGTTGGGATTGGATCCCCAAGAGGAAGCCGCCTCGAGACATTCTCTAACCACAACTTACTTGAAACCAAACATAGTTCACCTTCTCCTAGGTTCTTTGTTATCCATCCCCCTTTTCTTTTTCACATTCTTAATAAAGAACATAAAAAAAGTTTGCTTTTTTTTTTTGATTAACAATGGAACCAATTTTTTCCTCGAATAGTTCTCAAGTCCACCGTGACCCCATCCAAACCGTTGGTTGCTTCTAGACCTTCTTCCAGTCCCATCTATGACTATATTCGCCATAGACCCTCTACTTCGACCACGCCGATTGATAGATTCCACTTTGTTTATGCCATCTTCTATCATCTCTTCTTCACCTAGCATGACTATGCCTATCTATCCTATTGATCTTCTTGTCTCCCCCACATAAGATCTTTTCATCCAATCCTTGTCATCTTACCATGATCTTGTTTCTCCCCATCATATATCTCCCAACCAATCTAATCTTCGCCCCGGATATATTAAGACAATCATTCCCAATCTACCATTTAAGCAAAATCATCGTCACCTCCTACATTAGATAAATTCAACTCCTTCTCAATCAACACCATACATCAGACGTCTTCCCCGACATCTATTTTACCATCTTCATTATATACTCATATCTTAGATATTGTTCCTATCGCCCCTTCAAGGGCTATCCTCACATCCACTATACCCATGATCCCATTACCTACCACCTTAACCTCCACTACTTCTCTTTCATCTACAACTAGTCCTACTCTTACCACATCCGCATTAGCCTTATCTGCACCTACCTCCTTATCCACACCTATCATACCTAGACCATTATCTACATCTCTCCCACACACACTTATCACTACAATTATTTCTTCCACATCCACAAATCCATCCAAGTATACCTTGATGTCACTATCACATATTTCTTTACCCATTAGCTCATAAAGTGTTGGTGCTCAAAATAGTCTCGCCCCATTTTGCCTTTGAGAATCTATCAATTTACGGCCTCTGTCGCTTTCTTTTCCCGTATTGTTGCCTGGTTAATCTTTGTTGCCATTTTTAGTCTATCATTGGGTCGTAGATAACTTATGGGTCCATGGTTTGCTCTTTGTTTCTTTGTTCCTCCGGAAAAGGTCTGTAATTTGGGTCTCCCATTCTCTATTCATCTAAAAACTCAGGTTCTCCCATATTTTCCATTCTCCATCGAGATTTGTCTTCCTTGTCATTTCTTCCCTAAATACTTGAAGAAAAATGAATGGATGTATCTCTGAGAAACATATTTGAGCCTTGTAACATTTCTAAATTCTCTATCCTTGGAGAAATTTTCATTTTTAGGCTCGAATGATCATTTTTCTATATTTTATAGTTTGAGTGTTTCTCCTGGTCAAATTTACATCCTTGCATCGACAAGGGACGTGGCACCTTTTGGTTGGATGTGGCTCAGCTGGGTACTTCAAAATTTATGAATCGCCTCAACTTAAAAATGTGTCCACGTGGAGGAACGACGCTCATTTGAAGATCTACTTTTTGGTTTGGCCTTAGAGTAGTGCTAGGAGGACACGTGGAGGTTTCCACTACTTTTCCCGGACTTAGAAAATGGGGACACATGGTGAGCCCGCGCTCATTCAAGGTCTCCACTTTGGGCACCATGTTGAAATTGTGCCATGGAGACACGTGGAGACCTCCGCTCACTTTGCATTTTTCTTAGAATTTTCAATGAGCCAAAGGAGACTACCTCAGAGCATGACACATGGAGCCTTCTATTGAGCTTCAATCATTCAAAAAAACTTTACCGGGTTAGGACACGTGGCGATCCCGCACTCATTTAAGGTATCAAATTTTGGGACCATCTCAAGGTGCGCCATGGTGACACATGGTAGTTTGAAAATTCAAAGGGGCGGGGAGGTGGACCATCGGGGGCAATTTGGATTTTTTCCCTTGACATGTAAATGACTAAAAACATCAAAATGGCCCATAGGCCCGATAAAGGAAAGGTCAAAGCTTGCTCCGGTCAACGGCAGAGGTGCGGACTCTTAGGGGAAATTTGGAAAATTTTCCTTTTGGGAGAAAAGAGTTAAAAGTAAAAGGGGAAGCGTGGTTCCGCTGGAACCACATTGGGACACATGTCGGGCCCATTTTTCAAGGGCGGAGCTATGGGGAAAACTTGGAAAAAATTTCTTTTTCCAAAAAGAGGGTCAAATGGTAGAATTTATCCGTGGTTCCTTTGGGACCCACCTTAGGACACGTGTTAGACTCATTTCCCAAGGGGAGGTGTGCAAAAATGGAATTTTTTTCCATTTTTTCAAAAGTTGTAAAAAGTCAGAGGAAGCCCTGGGTCTTTTTTTTAAGTTTGAATCTTCCACATGGATGACTCAAATTCAAAGTAAAGATCAATGGCAGTTGAGAGTCTAAATCTGATTTTCCCCCCATTTTACTGAAACATGTTCATTTTAAGATTCCTCATGATTTCTTGGAGATTTCCTAAATATCCAAGTAGAGAGGGAGTTAACCGGTTTCACGGGAAGGCAAATTTTTGGGGGAAGATATGAAAAATTTTCACCATTAAAAGTTCCGCTATCGTGAAGGCTCGATCGATTTTTCATTTTTTCTTCTCGAGCAAAAAAGGAGCTAGATTTGACACATTAAGGCACCCTCGAAGTGGTTGAAAAATGAGGAAAGAGTGATGCGAGGAGGAGTTGAATGTGGGAGGTATTCATGAAGGTCTTGAGACGCGCATCACTACATTTTTTTAGCGCGATTAAGAATCTCCTATCGTGATCATGGAAAGCCTCCAAAGACTCTAGCGCTTTCTCATGAGGGAAAAGGGGTCCCTATTGTAAATGTTATACATCAATAAACTCTTTTTCGTGTAACGCTGGTTCGATATCTAGGGTGGGACTCCGATTTTTCTAATAGAAATCTCAGATAGAGCGTCTTTTTGCTCTAAAAATGCGAGTGATGCGCGATCTAATTTTTCTATCTAAATATTTAGTGATCGCGAGAAGCGGGCCTTAGTGACACTCGAAAAACTAAGGTTTGATGTGATGATTAGAAGAGGTGATAAGGCTTGTTGAAATGTGTTTGATAATGACAACATCACTAAGGCCTGTTGAATAATAGAGACAGTTTTTTTCTTGTAGAAAATCGTGTCAATAGGCCTTAGTGAATCACGCGTCAGCGAGGAAGCCTTAGTGACGCCGATATTTTAGGTTTGTTTCATCTATAATTTCATAAGTCCTATTACAAGAAAGCGGCATCACTAAGGTTCTACAAGGGAATAATTGGCGATTGCGTAAAAGCCTTTGGCGTTTCAACAAGCCTTAGTGAATGTCTACTAAGTAGCTTTTCTGACGCGTGTCCTAAGGCTCCGATTTTTGACATCATATCTTAAAATGCATTTTTTAATGCCGCAATTTTGAAAATCCCTCAAATATTGTGTGAAAAGTCTCATGACCTTTGTAAGCCCTATTCTTGCTCATAAAAAAAAACTCCATGTCACTCGTCAACAAAATCTTTGTCATGTGTCTATTATGCATCAATATCGGATTATGTCATCTAGATCCTCATGATCCAAACCCTCCTTTTCAAAAGTCAATAACTTACTCCCCCTTTCGTTTTGAAACATAATACGGGATATATCATTGACAAAGATTTTATATAATTTCATTTGAAAAATGTGAAGTAGAAGTGTTCTCACTGGGAAACATGTGAATAATCTAGGTTTATTTAGGGGATATTTTTCAAGGGTAGGTGAAAACCCTAAAAAAATTTAAAGTGTAATTTTTAGGTGAACAGTCATTTGGTGTGTTGATCCAAAAATTCGCCTTTTCAAAATTTCTCAAAAATGGAATAAGAAGGATTACGAATATTCGCCACTAAAATTCTTTTCCTACTAAAACAGTTACAAAAAGTGCGAATCTTCATGATTTCTTGGTATTTAGGACATGCCAATCCTCTTGAGGGTGAGAGATTGAGTTAATGTTGATATCCGAGTTTGGTGTAAAGATCTCGGAAGACATATTTTGCCATTAAAATTCATCATCATCTATCGTGCTCAATTGGATTTTCTATTTTTTTCTTCTCCCACGCATTGCAATGGAGCCAGATTTGAAGGAGATTAGGGGTGGAAGTGGTTGGAAAATTGAAGAAATAGTGATATCTCCAGGAGGAAGGAGTTGAATGCGGGAGATGATTCGATGTCATTTTCATGTGTTTTTTCTCGCCCCCTCGAGCCCAAGTAAATTTTTACAAATCTGATTTTGAGAATCATTCGGAGAGGATCAAAATCATCATGAGCACTAGTGTGTTAAATGAATTTGTCTTTTGGGGAAGAATATTCATTGGTGTGAATGTTATAAATGGCACAATTTTTTTGCAAAATGGTTGGAGTGTTAGGATTGTCGGGACTAAATTTTCTAATAGAAAAATTGAAAGCCCATCATTTTGAGAAGTATGTTTGAGAAGCTTGTATATGTCTTTGGTATTAGTTTTGATCATGTCAAGGTGGTTATAAGTGTATAGACCATTGACAAGCTTTGAGACTATTCTAGAAACTTTCCTTATTTGGTAAATTTAATAAAATTTGAGTTATTTTGTGTTGTCTCGAGCAAAATGTGTTTGTTTTATTTCCGAATGTATGCGAGTAGTTTTTCTTGTTTTGTTGCAATCTTGTATTAAAAATCTGATTCAATCACACAGGTCTCAATCCTTGTGATAGTTTAGTGGTATCTGTAATTTCATTTCTCAGAAGATCCTTCATCTGGGAGTGAAATAAACGATTTAAAATCACTTCTCTTTCATCTATTTGACAAAGATTGTCTGTAAGCCTCTCGGGTGTACTTTAGGAATGATTTGGACTTAGATATTGATTTTTGTTGGGTTTCTAACTTGAGCCTTCATGATAGAATCTCAAAGATTATGTGAAAAAGTGATAATATGGGCCTCCTTTTGAAGCACATATTCAAGTTAAAGAAACATTTAGTTGTTTGTGGAATTTTGTTGGTTTAACCTCCCATTTTGTAAGCTCTCAAGGATTTAGAGTCAATTTCATCCGCCCCACCTCCCACTAAAAATTCATTCAAAACAACAAATCCTACCCATACTACCCCTTGTATGTCTGTGTGTGCACAAATGCATAATTCTATTACTAAAACATGCAGATAAACAATCGGGGTCCCAAATGTCTTTAGTAACCTTTGCTTTGTTGTGAAAATATCTCCATGATTTGGAAGTGACAACTCGTGAGAGTCAGATTTGTGTGTGTTGATCATATTTTCCCAAGGTATTCTCTATAAAATATATGCAAAAGAAGGATTTATCATTGTTCTTCAATAACAAAGGTTACAAAATAGGTTCTCTTACCTTGGTTAAAAGGCACAACCTAAAATAGTGAGGATAGATCACATCCTTTTAAGGTGCTACCCACTTTTCGAAATTTGAGTGCTAACAAGTCCAGTTAGATTGCATCCCCTACAAATGACTATAATGACTCATCGAGTGTCCTATCAAAAATCATGATGTTGTTCGGTCTGAAGGAGATTAAATTTGGGTACCAACACACCAATCCGTTGCATCATGGAATTGTTTTGAACTTTGAAGGAGAATAATTTACATTGCTGAGACTAATTTGTTGATTTCTGGTCCATATCTATTTGGCCCATCAACACGCTTCTGGCGCCATTGCAGGGGATTTCAGTTCAAAATCAAGAACCTAGTAAAACACTTCTTGTATGCTCCAAGTGTTGTGTGCAGTTCTTTCAGTTTTCACACCTAGTGCACTAGCTTTCATTTGATAAATTTGGGTAAAGAAAGTTTAGAATCTTTCCATTTCTAGTTTCTAGCATTGACAGACATTTGATAGATCATATTTAGTGCATTTGCACAACTAAGGTGGAAATCCTTAGTGGCGACTCCCTATTGATCTGATTTTTAATGAGTACCAGTGTCTTAAAACTCTGTCAAAGTCAGATTTGTTACTAATATTTGCAAAGATGGAAGGAAGAAGATCTTTCTTTGCTAGGGATCCTATTTAGGACATTGTTTCCAAGAGCTAGGAAAAGCAAAATCAGAAGGAAGAAAATCCTAGAGAGTTGTGGGAGAACACAAAGAAAGAAGAGGGATCTCCATTGATGAAAGTGATCGACCTATCATTAAAGACTCATTCAAGTGACTCTTAATTAGGTATCCTCTTTGTGGAATTGAATTCTCCATTTGGAGAAGGGCCTTCATTTGATTTTGAAAAGTTTGCTTCACATTTTGCACCTATCTTTTCTGAGGTTGATAGGGATTTCCAAGAGACAAGGCCTTTGGGGGATATCCATTTTGAAAATTATACTCCTGTGTTCCAAGGACCCTCTGCCCCTTATCAATTTTTCACCCTCCAGGTCACCTCTAAAAACAACATGGCCTTGCCCCCCACCTGAGACCCCTTTTTTGTAAACACCTTTGGACCTATAAATTTTGTGGGAATGGATGGATATCCAAATGTAGTGCCTCAAGATGTAAGGAACAAAATGCCAAAGTTCTAAGGAAACAATGCTATTACTAGTGATCAACATCTAAAGCTTTTTATCAATATGATGGAAGATTTTGAGATTGAACATGAAGATGTATATATCAAGTTGTTTATCCATACCTTGGAAGAGGATGCAGGATTGGTATAAAGCATTTCTAGATAACTCTATTGATTCTTGGACTGAGATGAGTAATGCATTTAGATTGTAGTATGGTGATAGAACTAACCCTAGGTTTCTTTTGATAGAATTTGAAAACATAAAAAATAATCCTAATGAGTCAGTACATGATTTCAACACAAGGTTTAATAAGACCTTGAGGAGATTACTGTTAGGATAAGGCCTTGTGATGAGTCATGTTTGATCAAATATTCTAATGCATTTGATAAAAAGGTTGCATATTACTTAAGAGACAAGAACCCCACAAATTTGAGGTAGGCCTTCACCATGGCTCTGCAAATAGAGAACAACATCAAGGAAATTGGAAAGCCTCCAAAAAGGGAGGGTGTAAAGTTGGTTAACCTAGAAAAGCCTCAAACAAGCAAGGTTTTTGATTTGGAAGAAGTTGTGAAAACTCTGGCAGGGGCTATCAAAGAAATTTCCTACAAACTAGCTCGGGATGAGAAGGAATTGGGAAGAGCTCACAAGGTCAACACAAGCAAGCAAGGCCAAGACAGTTCACAAATCACCAAAGATCTGATGACAGAGGCAAGGGACCTATTGGATTTGGAAATAGACAGTCCCAAGCTAGGGATAATAGAATGGTACCTGATCCTTTGGTTGCCAGAGTTGTTGTTGTGGAGGAGACATATGTCATTGATTGGTGTGACAAATGTTTCATGCCTCATGATCCTTGTGAAGAAGATCAGCAAGAAGAAGAAGAAGCTGATGATAATGATGATGATGTCTGCATGATGGGTTGTTCCACAAGATTACAACAAGGGGCAACTTCTTCGAGGTGATAAGTGCCCGGACTACTGCCACTTTTTGGGATTGCATTCATAGGGTACCTATTCTTCCTCCCTCTCATACTTTAGAAGTAGATACTTGTACAAGCTTTTGAATTTCCTAATAATGATTTTGAATATTTAAGGGCTTTAATGATAAAGAAGTATGATGGAGGAATTCCATCTGAGAAGATAGATAAGTTACTGATGAATGTTGTTGTTGCTCAAGAGAAGGAATATAACACAAGAAGTAAGGCTATCAAAGGGATAGGGCCTCAAGCCAAGCCAAAATCTCCCTTACTTTCAAACATTCCTAAAGAGGCTCCTAAGAAAGAGGCATCTTCCAAAAATCCCTGCAGTTCTAAACAAAAATCATATCCCTCCTCATGCCCAAGTTATCAAAAATCCTGTACCACCTAATGAGTGTGTTGGCTTTCCTTCCAATATTGCCTTGCCAAGGAATGTCCCATATGATATTTCCCAAGTTTTAAGTCAAATCAAATTCTCTGTTCCAATTGTTGAGTTTCTTAGGATTCCTAAGCACAAAAAGAGAGCATTTGAATACTTGGGGTTGAAAGAAGAGAAGATTTCCCTAGGCAGAAACATAAACATTGTGGAGACCCCACCAGTCATTGAAGAACCAAAAGCACCACCAGCATCAGAAGAGCTAGGTGAACCACCTGAGGTCTATTTGGGGACATCCTTGGTGGACTCTCAACTAAATGTGGATCCATTCTTCACTACTTTGATCATTAAGGATAGACTGTTGCACAACTGCATGTTTGACTCAGGGCATCATGTAATGTCATGCCTCTGGAAGTCATGAATGATATGAATATCAAAGTGACAACAACATATGGGAAGTGCACTACCATGGATTCTAGAGAAGTTCTAATAGTGGGATGTGTGAAGGGTTTGGTGGTGCAACTTAGCTTACCCAAGTAAAAATTTAAAACTTGATGTTGTCATCGTTGACTTCCCAGCCAAGTGGGGCATGCTTGTTATCAAGAAAATGGGTTGTAAGTGTTGGTGGGAGTGTCCAAATGGATATTTCCTATGCCACCATTCCAATTGAAGGCAGCCTTGTCAGGTTGTATGGGGAAAAGAAAATGTTGCATCTTATTGAGGATCCCAACAATGCATCCTATGAAGTATTGTACACAAATGTTGATGCGAGATAACTTTGTAGGATTTGTTGATGGAAAGGAGCACAAGATTGAAGAATGCAGTGTCTTGAACAAGCGGGATCTCCTTGGACTCTATTGTTTGATGGAGCTTGCTCCAAGTTTGGGAATGGTGCTGGTGTTGTTCTACTTTCTCCTAGTTAGGAAAAATTTGTTTTTTCCTTCAAACTCAACTTTGAGTGCACCAACAACATTATTGAGTATGAGGCACTATTGTTGGGTTTAATAATTTCTTGGAAATATGGTATCAAGGACATCATTGTCAAAGGAGACTCATAATTAATAGTAAAACAAGTCAGAAAACTATATGCCACAAAGAATCAATGAATGAAACAATATAAGCATGTAGTTTGGGATCTTATTGAGATGTTTGATTCATTCAACATAGTGCATCATGATAGGAAATTCAATGACTGGTAGAAAAGCTTGTAGTGTTGGGGTCTCGGTTTGATAATTGTACAATGTCCCATATTGTGAATATGATGTTGAGGTATTGACAAGACCTTTATCCCTGACAACATTAAACATTGGCAAGTTTTTGATGATGATGCTTAGATCAGAAGATTTTGCAGAACAAGGAGAGTTTTTTGATCAATGCATTGATTTGGAGCCAATGGTATGTATAATAAGGAAAAGAAACCTTGTTTGGCAAGGGCATCATCCAACTAAAAACCAATACCATTCC
This sequence comes from Taxus wallichiana var. yunnanensis, assembly GCA_018340775.1. NCBI lineage: Eukaryota > Viridiplantae > Streptophyta > Pinopsida > Cupressales > Taxaceae > Taxus > Taxus wallichiana. The sequence goes on from CM031240.1 coordinate 206,888,337, forward strand.
TAGAGGACTGGTTGCTCTTGAGTCCAATTTTGATAATGTTGATCACATTGTTAACAGATGTATGAAAACCTCAAGGGATATTGAGGAGCATGACCTTGGCACAAAGGAGAAGCCAAGGAAAATTTGGTTAGGTAGTAATCTCAGCAAGGAGGAGAAGCATTCATACATCCAATTGTTGAAAAATACCAAGATTGCATGGCTTGGACCTATTCTAAACTAAAAGCATACAGAGAGGACCTGTTTCAACATGAGATTCCCTTGGAGTCTAATGCAAAGCCATTTAGGTAGAAATAGAGGCCAATCAACCCACTCTTATCTCTCAAGATGCAAGAGGAACTGAAGAAGTTGAGAGATGGAGGGATTATTCAGCCCACAAGGTATTCTTCTTGGGTTGCAAACCTAGTACCAGTAAGAAAGAAGAATGGTGATATCAGGTTATGTGTGGACTTCAGGAATCTAAATAGAGCATCAATGAAGGATAATTATCCTTTACCAAATATGGAGAACATGTTGCAGAGTTAGTGACTGGTTTGAATTTCTCTCACCTTGGATGGTTTCTCTAGTTATAACCAAGTTGTGGTGAAGGAATCAGAAAGGATCAAGACATAGCCTTTACTACTCCTTGGGGAACATATGTGTATGTCAGGATGCCCTTTGGTCTGATGAATGTTGGAGCCACCTTCAAAGAGCAATGGATGTTGCTTTTGCTGGTTACATCAATGAGTTTATTGTTGTCTACCAAGATGATGTGACTGTGTTTTCTAGAAAGAGAAGTGACCACTTGCTGCACTTGGAGAAGATGTTGATAAGATGTAGAGAATATGGCATCTCACTCAATCCAAAGAAGTTCCATTTTGGAGTGCAGAAGGAAAAGTTTCTTGGTCACATAGTCACAAGAAGGAGTGATGATTGATCCAGAAAGAGTAGAGGCCATCAGCAAGGTCCCAATCCCAAGAACTAAGAAGGGAATTTAATCCTTCTTTGGGAAGATAAACTTCATCGGAAGATTCATATCAAACTTTATTGAGTTGACCATTCCCAATCACTTCCATGCTGAAGAAAGACCGGGTCATCAAATGGGAGGAGGCTATCATCCAAGCCTTCAATGGGATTAAAGAGGCACTTAAAGCATGCACCTATTTTAGTAGCTCCAAATTATAAGAAACCCTTTCAACTATTCTCTTTTGCTTTAGAGAACACTATTGCTTCTATCCTGCTACAGAAGGATGATGAAGGGGCTAAGAGGCCAATTCCTTCTTCAGTAAGGCCTTGCAGGGGGCTGAACTAAAGTACACTATTATGGAGAAGTGATCATTTTCCTTAGTAAAAGAAAAAAATGTTTTTAGGCCTTATATTCTAAGTTCTAAAGTGGTTGCTTATGTTCCCCACACCATGGTGAAGGACATCTTGTCAGAGATGGAAGTCTCAAGCAAGAGATGTAGGTGGGTGAAAAAGTTGCAAGAATATGACATGGATATCCAAACCATGAAGTTGGTGAGAGGTTTGGGCTTGGCTAAGCTTATGGCTGAGAGAAACTTGCAAACTATTGAGGTAAATGAGGTAGAAGAAGAAAGGGTAGGTGTTTTGAAAGGTTGATGAATTCTGAGTGGTACAAAGATGTAATTTTCTATCTTAGACACTTATACTGCCCTGAGTATTTAAGTAAGAACCAGAAAATGTCCCTTAAGTTGGCTTCCCAAAAATATATCATCATTGATTATGGGTTTTAGATTAGAAGAACCCTAGAGGAATTCCTCTTAAGGTGCATTATCAAGAAGAATCCCCAAGATAATTACTTATTTCCATGGAGGAGTTTGTGGGGGGTACTTTGCTGCAAGAGTAACATCACACAAGATCCTTAGGGATGGTTATTGGTTACCAAATATCTTCAAGGATACAAATATTTTTGTTAGAAGATGTGAGAGTTTCAACGCTTCTCTAGAAGACTGAAAGCTTCAATCTCCCTTCCTTTGTAGCCTGTATCAATTGAAGCTCCATTCAAAAAATGGGGAATGGATTTCATTGGTGAGATTTTAGACCCTTCAAGTGTTGGCCATAAGTGGATTCTTGTAGCCACTGATTATTTCACCAAGTGGGTGGAGGCAATCCCCACCAAAAGAGAAACACACCAAATTGTCATGGATTTTTGTTGAACCATATCATCTGCAAGTTTGGGGTGCTAGTCAAGATTTTTGCTTGACAATGCCATGAGCTTTAGAGATAAACCTTTGATGGCAATGTGCAAGGAGTATGGGATCAACTTGACATATTCCTCCAATTACAATCCCAAGGAAATGGACAAGCTGAGTCCAGTAATAAAAACTTGTGAAGATTATCAGAAGAACCTTGGAGCTAAACAAGAGAAAGTGGGGTGAACAGTTGAAGTTTGTTGTTTGGGAAAATAGATCATTCAAGAGGGTCACTGGAAAGAGTCCATTTGAGTTGGTATATGGGACTCAAGGACTCTCATACCCTCTTCATATGCAACTATCTTCATATCATTTTATGCAACAACTGGAAGATCAAGAGGTAGGTCCTTATGATGCTCACATTAACTAGATTGTTGAGCTTGATGAAGAGAGGAGGGCATCCCACCAGAGGCATGTAAAGTTTAGAGAGAAACTGAAGAAGTTATTTGACAAGAAGGTCACTCCCAGGGCCTTCAATGTTGGAGATCTTGTGCTGCTATGGGATAGCAGACATGAGGATAAGGGCAAGCATGGAAATTTTGACTCATTATGGATGGGCCCTTACTCCATTGATATCAGGATTGGTGAACATACCTTCTTCCTTAAGGACTTAGATGGTGAATTGCTTGAGTTTCTATTAATAGAAATCATTTGAAGCATTTATTGGATTAATGCCCATGATATCAAGGAAAAAATCTTGTGTACAGTGTATAGTTTATTGTTTGTCTCTTGTCTTTTGTGTTTTATTCATTTAGGTCCTCGGTGACAAGTTTTTGTTGGTTTTTGTTTTTTTATTTTTTTGGAGATGGCTCTGCTTTCTCGCTATGTAAATGGACTCGATTACCCAATGGATATTTTGGCATTTATCTATTTTTGTTCTTGTGGAACTCACAGGGAGTGCCCATCCCAGAGTCAGAGCCGATGTTGGTGCTCAAAATAGTCTCGCCCCATTTTGCCTTTGAAAATCTATCGATTTATGGCCTTTGTCACTTTATTTTTCCCGTGTTGTGCATGGTTAATATTTGTTGCCATTTTTAATCATTCATGGGTCAAAGATCACTTATGGGTCCATGGTTTTCTCCTTGTTTCTTTGTTCCTTTAGAAAGGGTCTGTAATTTGGGTCTCCCATTCTCTGTTCATCTAAAAACTCGGGTTCTCCCATATTTTTGTTCTCCACGGTCAATATTTTTCTTCCTTGTCATTTCTGCCCTAAATACTTGAAGAAAAATGAATGGATGTATCTCTGAGAAACATATTTGAGCCTTTTTACACTTCTAAATTCTTTGTCCTTAGAGAAATTTTCATTTTCAGGCTCAAATGATCATTTTTCTATATTTTACGGTTTGACGGGTGTTTCTCTGGTCAAATTTACATCCTTGCATTGACAGGGGATGTGGCACCTTTTGGTTGGGACGCAACTCAGTTGGGTACTTCAAAATTTATGTGAATTGTCTCAACTTAAAAGTGTGTCCACGTGGAGGAACGAAACTCATTTGAAGATCTACTTTTGGTTTGGCCTTGGAGTAGTGCCGGGAGGACACGTGGAGGTTTCCGCTACTTTTCCTGAACTTAGAAAACTTTTATACAGCTAAAATAGTGTGGTAGAAAACGGGGACATGTGGTAAGCCTATGCTAATTCAGGGTCTCCACTTTGGACACCATGTTGAAATTGCACCATGGAGACACGTGGAGGCATCCGCTCACTTTGCATTTTCTTAGACTTTTCAATGGCCAAAGGAGATTGCATTGGAGCATGACACATGGCACCTTCCTCTGAGCTTCAAGAATTTAGAAAACTTTTCCTTTTCAGGACACGTGGTGAGCCCACACTCATTCAAGGTATCAAATTTTTGGGACCATCTCAAGGTGCACCATGGTGACATGTGGTAGTTTGAAAAGTCAAAGGGGCGGGGAGGTAGACCATCGGGGGCAATTTGGATTTTTTTCCCCTTGACATGCAAATGACTAAAAACATCAAAATAACCCATAAGCTCAATAAAGGAAAGGTCAAAACTTTCTCTCAGTAATGGCGGAGGTGTGAGACTCTCGGGGGAAATTTGGAAAAAATCCTTTTGGGAGAAAAGAGTTAAAAGTAAAAAGGAAATGTGTTTCCGCTTAAACCACATTGGGACATTTGTTAGGCCCATTTTTCAAGGGCGGAGCTGTGGGAAAAACTTGGAAAATTTTCCTTTTTCCAAAAAGAGGGTTAAATGGTAGAATTTATTTATATTTCCTTTGGGACCCACCTTAGCAAACGTGTCAGACTCATTTCCCAAGGGTGGAGGTGCGGAGCAAACTGGAATTTTTTTCCATTTTTTCAAAAGTTGTAAAAGCAGAGGAAGCCCCGGGTTTGTTTTTAAGTTTGAATCTTCCACGTGGTTGGCTCAAATTCAAAGTAAAGATCAACAAAAGTTTGAGAGTCTCGAATTTGTTTTCCCCATTTTCTGAAAGCGCCTTTAGAAGTGTGAGTCTTCATGATTTCTTGGTATTTCCTACATGCCAAAGAGAGTGGAGTTAATGTTGATATATGATTTTGGTGGAAAGATGTGGAAGACATCTTTCACCATTAAAATGGTCTAACTATCGTGCTCAATTAGATTTTCATTTTTCTTCTCCCGAGCACGCAAGGAGCTAGATTTGATAGATTAGGGGTGGAAGTGGTTGGTAAATTGAAGAAAGAGTGATCTACTAGAAGGAAGGAATTAAATGCAGGAGATATTCGATGAGATCTGCCCCCTCAAGCACCTGATGACTTTTTGTAGATCTGATTTTGAGAATCATGATCAAAATCATGGCGAACACTGGTGCATTAAACGTTTTTGTCTTTTGGGGAAGAAGGGGCTCTGTTGTGAATGTTATAAATGGCAAAAATTTCATGCAAATGGTTGGAGTGTTAGGGGTCAGGACTAAATTTTCTAATAGAAAAATCTTGACATAGCCCATCATTTTTGAGAAGCCGTTTGAGAAGCTTGTATATCTCTTTGGTATTAAATATGAACATGTCAAGGTTGTTGCAAGTGTACTGACCATTGACAAGCTCTAAGACTGTTCTAGAACTTTCCCCTATTGATAGATTTAATCAAATTTGATTTATTCTCGTGTTATCTTGAGCAAAATGTGCTTGTTTTATTTCCGAATGTATGTGAGTATTTTATCTTGTTTCTGCTGTAATATTGTATTAAAAATCTAATTCAATCACACAGTCTCAATCCTCAGAATGATTGATGGCATCTGTAATTTTATTTCTCGGAAGAGACTTCATTTGGGAGTGAAATAAATGATTTAAAATGACTTCTCTTTCATATGTTTGACAAAGATTGTATGTAAGCCTTTAGGTGTACCTTAGGTATAATTTGGCTTAGATCTTGATATTTTGTTGGGTTTCCTAACTCGAGCCTTCATGATAGAATCTCAAATACTGTGTGAAAAAGTGCTAACTGGGCCTCCACTGAAGTACATATTCTAGTTAAAGAAACATTATAGCTATTATGTGGCATTATATTGGTTCAACCTTCCATTTTGTAAGATTCTTCAAGGATCTAGCAAGTCCAGTTCATCTGGCCCACCTCCCACCTAAAATTTCATTCAAAACAACCAATCTTACCCATACTACCCTTGTCTATCATGTGTGTGTGCAAATGCATAATCTCTGTTACCAAAATATGTAGAAACAATCAGGGTCCCAAATGTCTTTAGTAACCTTTGCCTTGTGAAAATATCGCCGGGTAAAAGCACAATAAAATGTCCCACTTTTTGGTATGTTTTGTACCATTATAAACATGAATTTTCAGTTTCATTGATTTTCTAAAGGTAATAGCCATAAAACCATACATATTCATGAAATTCCACAAACTAACGAAATGTTGTATTTAGAGTGTAGAATACATTTAAATTTTTTAAAAAAATTACAAAAAAAACGGTCTTTTTCTTAATTTTACTCATACGTTGTTTCTTATGTTATAAAAGAGGAATGACTGTCCCCGGGTGGTTCTTTTGAATGAAAATTTATTTTTTCACCATGAAATTTTAGATATGTGTTCAAGATTTGAATTTTGAAGTGCTGTCAAATTTTCATATTTTTTGGACTTATATTTTTTTTTTAATTAATTATTTTGTAAAAATATTTTCAAATAAATGGCGTACACATGTTTATGCCAATAAATTTTAAGATTTATATCAAAAATGAATTTTTTTTTCACAGGTAAGAAGAAGACTTCAATCAATAATAATTTTAATTTTTCAAAAATTTTGATATATTTTGCTATTTTTCAAATCGGGTTGATTGTGTACGAGCGATTGTCCTAAAATACCATATGTTAGAAAAATATAAAAATAAATAGTAAAACATATTTTTAAAAATAAAAATTATATTTTTAGAAAGCTAATAAAATTCTGTATTTTGTGTTAAAATTTTGTAATTTTATTCATTCGTTAACCCTAATTACGTGGCACCTAAGTGGCACATTTTGGCATAAAATTATCCTCCAAATGGATTTGGCGCCAAAATGTGCCACATAGGTGCCACATAGGTGCCACATAGGGGGTTCGCGAAGGGGGTTCGCGTGAAGGGGGTTCGCGTGAACCCCCCCTTCGCCCGAACCCCCCAAAACTTAAATCCGCCGCCCAAAACTATATAAATATCTATATTTAACTCTTTGCCGCCAAAAATATTTGAATTCGTGGGGTTCGCGCGAACTCTGTCTACGTCCTACGTGGCAGTTCAGGCGAAGGGGGTTCACGCGAAAGGGATGTTTGCGCGAACACCCTCGATTTCCGATCCTGCCCAACTTCTTACTCGCGTTTTTGGGACATGAAGTGGGACACAACATTGTGCTTTGACCCCGCCATGATCTAGAAGTGACATCTCGTGAGAGTCGGATTTGGTGTGTTGATCATATTTTCCCAAGGTATTCTCCATAAAATATATGTAAAATAAGGATTTATCATTGTTATTCAATAATAGAGGTTACAAAATAGGTTCTCTTACCTTGGTTAAAAGGCACAACCTAAAATAGTTAGGATCATATCACATCCTTTTAAGGTCTTTACCCACTCCTTTCGAAACCTGAGTGCTAACAAGTCAGATAGATTGCTTCCCTAGCTACAAATGACATACATGATTATCTATCTGTCTTTAAATGTCCTATCAAAAATCCGTGATGTTGTTCGGTCTTTGAAGGAAATTAAATTTGGGTACTAACACGTAGATCATCTTGTCCTCCAATATATATCATTCTTGCATCTACATCCCCATCAAATATTCTCGATTTACATCTACAATGACTCTTGAAACACCTAAGACAAACACAAAAGGCATTCATACTTCTCCCACACAACCCCTCATTTTTGCACCTATTCATCTATAACCCACATCATCCCCCTCTCACATAGACATCATTAATCACATAATCCAAACACCCCTTTCTATTTCTATATCCATGGCTACTCCATCCATTGATTCCACACATGAAACTACTTCATTCATTATATCATACTATATTCCCCATCCACATCTCTTCCAACTTTTCCCATAGTTCCCTCCTTAGAACACATATTAGTTCCCCTTTCGTGCTTACGCCCACACCTACCACATCGACCATCGTGACCACATCCCCATTATCTCCTTCTTCATCCACACCACCTACATCATTTGAGAAATATTGGAAAGCACTTCAACTTGTAGCCACCAAATGTGAACCTCCTGTCTCATCCACATGGCAGACATTCCCACATCAAACCAATCCCCATCCTCCTTAGATCAAATCATGAAAAAATACTCCCACCATCCACCACAACACTACCTTTTGATCCGCCTGTCGTATTCATTTTCATCCCTGCTAAGGGCACTCCTCAACAATCTAAATCCAAAAACATTAGCATCCTTCCAGGATGATCTCTTGAGCATCCCCATAAGAAGATTGGCATTTGTCCTATCAAGACTAGACCTACATCCTCCATCCTGGGCCCACATCCCTCTTTGTTAGGACCACCTCCTCCATCATGAAAAATTAACCAATCCAAATCCAAACAGTTTGATTCCCTCCTAGGACCAGTGCCCTCATCAAAAACACCTCCACATGTCCAGCCATCCAAGCCTAAATCATCCACCACTACATCTTCTTCTAGACCACCTAGACCTCGACCCAATCCACCTTCACCCTCGCCATCCACACCATCTTACAAAACCTTCCCTGGTGCCTACATTGAATCATATGTGGAGGTCCTCTAATATTTTCTTTAGAATTTCACCATCACACTCCCACCAATCAGGCCTTTTAACCTAAACCATCCGAATTCCTCTTTTTTGATCCCTATTGCATCATTTCCTATCAATGCACCCTAGGTCGTGACACTAAGTATTGTAAAGCCCTTCAAAATATTGTCTACAATCTTATTGAGTGAGAGGAACTCCTTGAAAATTCCCCTTCTCTATCTACTACTTCATCCATATCCCATCCGATGCCTTTTACCACATCTCTATCTATCTAGTTTCCTTTGTCTCTTCACCCATCTACATCATCTCCTATCACTCTTCTTGATGAGGGTCCTCCCTTGTTCATCGATATTATTCACCTTGATACACCATCCTCCTAACATCCATTTCATATCCTTTGACATCCACTATCTTATCCACATCCCTTTCATTGGGGGAACATCTTTCCCCCTCATTATTGATCTTTTAGCATCCTTCTTCTCATCTTCATTGATTCATCCTCCCATGCTAGGGGACTTCTTTCTAGGACTTTTCTATTCATAGATTAGTTCCTCTCCACATTCGACATTATCTTATCTTATCCATCTTGGTTCATCCGATCATACTTTCATCTCCTCTTCCTACGACCACTTTCGTGGCCATATCTATGCTTCCCTTCGGAAGCACCATGGCTTTACCTAAAATCCACCATTTAAGATACATGTTTCATGATCTTTATTTCATCCGATCTGGTTTATCTTGTCTCTCTCTAGGGGACCATTTATTTGTCTTAGACACATATCTTTGCTTCCTTAATGAGCAACGCTTATCCTTATTTTCAATTGTTCATCTCGTCTTGTCTTCCAACGTGATGTTAATGTCGGTAGCCTCACAACTAAATCAGAACGCCACTACTCTAAAAAGGATCCAACATGGAAATTTTTCCCCTAACTGGATTGGACCATACACACAAGTATGGGTCGGGATCCTATCATTTGGCCTCCCTTGACGGTAAACCGAGTGGAACCACTTAATGCATTGCACTTGCAACCATTCTATTGTTAGCATATTTACCAATGTTCCCTTAGTCATATCATTAGATCATTCCTCCATCTTAGATTTTTCCATCTCTCATTGTGATGATTTGTAACCATGTGGTCTTCCATCACTTCTTACATATGACGTTAAATATGGGCATCATGACTCTTCCCATAGCATATGCCTTATGGATAGGTTTTCCCCTTTGATGAGAATTCTATGATCATCGCATCCATAACCTTAATATTCACCTATTAGAACCATGCAAAGGATCCAAGGGTGTCTCTTGTACATTCTTTATCCCCTCCTGAGTGGTCTACTTAGCTAGTCCCAGATCTCCCCATGTAATATCAAAAAAAAATCATCATGGATGCTCTTGTCAAAAAGATAAAAGCTATAAAAATAGAGTGATCCCTTAAATGACAATTGCTCATGCAAGAAAAGAGAAGAAAAAAAAAAAAGAGCATGTCAATCAAAATTAAAGTCGAAGCAAATCAAAAGAAATATACCTATCCCTCAAAGGATGTCTATCATATACCATTCTTACCATCTATATATTGTAGAAACAGACCATACCCTCAAAGGATGACAACTCCTTATAGAATTTGAAGGCTTACCAAATTGATCAACCTTATATTTTTATTAGCATCCTCATAAATCTTTCCGCATTTATCGCTTTCTTTTTCCCCTTCCTAGAGTTGGGGCATAGTTTTAGGGAACACCACTTTTGGAGAACCCTCTTCCCTTGTATAAGCACATCTCAAACTCCTTTGTCATGTCAACATTAGGTTTATGAGTTCATTTCATCCATGATCCTCATGATCTTTGAAATGACTAACTATCATTGGTTATTTGCTAACATTTGTTTTGGTCGCATGTGCCTTGCGTTACCTAGATCCCCTTTTTTGTTTACCTCTAATGTAGTTGGAGGAACATTTTCCTTGTATGTTCCTTATTATAATGTAGTGTTGTTTGCACCTATAGGTTACCACCGTTGTGAGGCATTTTTATCCTAATCCTATCGCATTGTATTTTAGCACATCTTTCTTCATCTTAATCACCTATATGTTATCTATCTATCTTACAAAACACATATTCTTACTTACATCCATCATTAATCACATTCATTATTAATTTATTTTCATCACATCTTACCCATATACATTCCAATCATCATGATCAAATTTAAATACAAAACATATAGTCCTAATCCTCATTAACACATCACACATTTATATCAATACACATCCAAAATAACCATCTAATCATACATTTATTTCACCATCATCATCAAATGTAAAACAAACATGCATTCTAAAGTAACCATCATTATCACATCTAATCTAAAATCCATCATCATGACATATAATACAAAATCATCATCACATCAAATTAAAATTCATCACATCACATAATGAACACATGATAATCCACGACAAAACCATATATCATATATCAAAAAGTTTATCAATACATCATGGCCCTCTAGGGGGCTCCCTCAAAGTAGAAATGTTATCAAAATATGTGAAGTGAATATCTAAGGCTCTCAAGTCCTCATCTCTTGGGACAGGCACAACACATGATCCATACACATCTTCTCCAACCTCATGACCTCCCTCTACTCATTTTGGTTGTGCCACACTCATCATGCTCCTAGATGGCCCTCGCTCCTCCTGTCATTGTCCTCTATAGGAGCTATCGAAGTGCGATTTCTTTGACAGATTGTCGAACAAGATCCCCTTGTAATATCTAGCCTTTGTAGCTAGTGCTCTATATCTATCCATATAAATCATGTCGGGAGGTGCTACCTATCTTGACCCTGTGGAGCTTCCTCGGAACCACTTACTAATTTCATCACCAAAATAGTATTCAAATAACAAAAATGGGCCATGTAGGCATACCACTATCATTGGTAGTGGTCCCTCTCCTACATAACTCGGTCCCTCTCCGAGTGACCGTATCTCACTACTATAAAGTTGTGTATCTCTCCACCACCATATTCTCCAACTCAACATGAGATTTTTCCACCTCTGCGGACTCTCATATTCTACAATTTTAGTGCCCACTTTCCTTTGACACCTTTTGATATTGATTATGATACTGTAGACTATACTTATGGACATTATTATAGCTTTTGATTTGGCATGATGTTAGATGTTAGAGATCATGGACTATTGTTGATTTTGATTCATATATGTGCATGTGGTATTGGAGACATTCTATACTCATGGTATTATGTTGTTTGACATGGTTTTCTATATATATGTATTTTGGACATGTGTTATTTCATCATATGGAGTAGACCTAGAAAATTGAACAAAATCTTGTGATCATATGGTTATGGATGAAATTGTAAATGATATTGTTGTTTTCTTAGATGATGTTGTGATTTATATATATAGATGGTTTTGAAAGTTATATTTTATATTTATTTTGGACGTTTTGATGTAGCCACGAGGCCGAAGGAGCTATTTGTGTTTTGTATGTAAACATGTCAAAACAAACATTGGGGGATTGGAGACCAACCACATTGGAATCCTAGATGGATTCAACAAGGGTCACCATGGCAACGTGTATTTGTTTGTGTGTTTGGTTGGTTGTTGTTAGGGGTTCCCATGGGAGGATCACCTTTAAATGTGACCAAGGGTATATGTGTATTCTTTTATTTAGTTTCTTTTGTTTAAAGTTTAGTATGTGATTTTTAGTGATGTATTTTCCCCTTTATTATTTATTTAATTGGTGTCAAGATTAGTGAGTAATCATGTTATTAAATAAATTATAATGGGTCAAAAGAATGCATTTATTAGATTTGATGATTGTTGGATTATGTGTTGAAAGTAATGTGTAAGTAACTTGGAGTGTGAAACACTCCACCTTCCTTTTGAAATTCGGATCTGTCCTTAGGGGCTGATTTTGGAGGCTTGTAGGACAAGTTAAACTTGTCCCACACCTCTTAAATTGTTACACCAACCCTACCTATGGGTTAGGGAGTCAATATTAGGCATTATTATGCATTTTTGGGAAGGAAAGCTATAAGTTTTTATTGCACCTTCTTACATGAAATTAATTTTGGTCCTTGGGGTGTGGACTTGGTTTGTGTGTGTAAGTAAAATGTCATTTATTCACCCACCCTTTTTAATTATGCTTTGGAGTTTGAAGTTGACTTGTGAGGTGGAATTGAGGATGTGTGATGTGGCATCCTACATGGATCCACCTCATCCCTCTCTCTCCCTCTTCTATTTATTTAAATTCTTTGGTTTGTTTGGGGGTTACTTGATTTGGTTTCGAACTCTTGCAATTTTGGAGAGCTTTAAGATTTTTGGATGCCTCTGGATTTATTGGATATTTGGGGTTGTTTTTATTTAAAGAAGCTTGTTGTTGTTTTTTGGATCAAACTCTACCATGGAGAGGTAAGAGCTTGAATATTTTAAAAGGTTTCTTCTTGTATATATATGCTTCGGTGAATGTGTTTGAGTGTTTTGTATGTTTTTGGGTGTTTGGGTAGATTGCCTAAGTGTGGTGTAGGAGGAGACTATGGGGATATTCTTGTGGGGGTATAAGAAATGGTTATTTTGTGGAGGGCGGCATAAGAAATGTGGGGGACATAAGGGAAACTTGAGGGGGCATAAGAGTATGTAGGGGTTTTGAGATGAATATATTAGCGATTTGAAGGTGGACACCCAATTCCATAGGGAAGTATAAACAACTTCCCCATAGATCTTTCTCCTTTGGCTTATACGATGATGCCTCGTGTATTTTTTACTATTCTTCCTACGAGATAAAACTACATTTTATTTGGTCTATGATATGTTTGTTAAATCTGTTTTGTGTTGTGGAAGCTTGTTTTGTTGCCATGAGTTGAATACATTTCCCATTGCATTGTGGTTGGAGCTCGAGGGCCAATGAGGAGGGTGGCTTCCCCTCTTCATTATAATTCTTGTTGAGGTGGAGAGCATTACCTCTCCCTCTTGTTTGTGGTGATAAAAATGAAACTTGATAGAGCTCTCTTGTTATTGTTCTGAGAGCTGTATTCAAAGACAAATTTCGTAGTCCTCTTGGAGGTTACTCATTGTAAATATTTCCCGTTTTAAGTGGATGACTTTGTAATAATTTTGTGGTGAAAGAGCTACACTATTTTTGGATATGAAAGATATATTTTTGAATGTGAAAAGAAAGAGAAAGATGTATTCTGTAATCTTTCTTTTACATGATGTAAAGGAAGTTGTAAAAGAAAATATTTCAATGTTAATAGAAGTTGAATTACTTTATTCAGATGTAATTACTCTTGTTTGGAATCTGTTCTTTGTGATACTATTGCAAACTCTTTGTTTGAAGACTAAAGAAATATTACCTTCTCTATGTTATTCGAAAGCGCATGTTTTGGAAAAATAGAATTACATTCTGCTTCTTTACCCATTGATTGAAGTAAAGATAAATATTTTAAAAATAGGATGGAATGAACTTAAATGTCTTAAGTATGGCAAATGAAATAGTTTAATCTCTCTGTTATTTTTTAAATATGTTGATCTTCTTAGTTTAATCTTTGTTATAGAATTAAAATCAAGACTTACAAAATAAATGATAGAGAGATGTATAGAGTACCTATGCAAACAATGAAAGACAAATTGAAACATTAATGCAAGTTAAGAAAGATTAAAACGCACCTTATTTAGTTGTATTACTCAAATAAATTTTAACATACTTCATTAATCGGGCTTCAGAAAGAAAAAATGCCTTTACTTATAAAGGAAATTTAAATTCAAATTGAAAACTCAACCCTTAACAATTAATCCTTGTAATACATTCTAAATCTTTCCAAGTGTGATTCTTCATGTTTATTTGGCATGTTGAAGAAGAAGGATTGGTGGATTAATTTAAATTTGGCAATGGAAAAAGTTTAGTTCACATTTTAATGACGGAAATACGTTTCCTTAAAATTCACCCATCTAAGTTTGTCAAAAGAAATATTTTATGCTTCTTATGTAAAGAAGAGTTTGTGTCCTTTCCAAAAATTCCTCATTTTCTCAAATCCAAGCTTCCAGTTGAAAGTTATGACCTTCTAGAGTTTTTACTTCATTTTGGGTTAAAAAAAAAAACTAACTATTAAAAAAAGGAAAATTTTGCAAATCACATATGCGGGCCCGAAAGTTACTTATGGCCCTTTTTGCAAAAATGCAAAAATTCAAAAAGTCTTCCGAGCTCCATGCAACCGCAATTATTCCCTTAGAGCGGGAAAAAATTTCTAAGTTCAAAATATAAATTTTATTTTATTTAAGTTCTCTCTCCTTCCTCGGATCCTTTGACTTTAGAAAAAGTGCTTCCATGGGATTCGTGGGCCCGCACCTTTAATTTTTGCCTTTTGGAAAATTGGCAAAAATTTCTCCATGGCCCCTGTAGCCCGTTGCTTCCTTCTCTTTTGGTCAAGAACCTCTCATGGGCACTCGGGCCCATAATTGTAAACTTTATTTCTAAGTTTTGATGACCCGCCAACCCACAAACCAATGTGGGTATGGCATGTTATTTAAACCTTTAGCATTCTGTAAGTTGGGAAAAATTCTAAAGTTTTCCCCAAGAGTCCATTTCCCCACTTGTGATTTTGGGCATGATACGTGGCAGCTCTTGGCACCGCAAGAGGCACAGATGTTTTTAAACCTTTTTTCTTTTTCAACAAAAATCTAAAAATCCTAAGTGCCTTTGGCGACCCACCTTTTCGCGTTGGCTTAAAATTTTGGACGCGTGATCCTTTGGCTTGATTGTCCTCTTTCGCGCAAGCCCCACCACGGGCTTGCGGGAGTAAATTGTGTTTTTTTCCAAAAAGCACAAAGAGCCAAATTTCCTCCCCAACTCCACCGGCCCAAAACCTTCCACGTGAAAAAGTCTTCCCTAGGCCCGCAGGCCCACCTTTGGGAAAATTTCCACCCAAGGCCT
Organism: Taxus wallichiana var. yunnanensis; assembly: GCA_018340775.1. Classification (NCBI taxonomy): domain Eukaryota; kingdom Viridiplantae; phylum Streptophyta; class Pinopsida; order Cupressales; family Taxaceae; genus Taxus; species Taxus wallichiana. Next base: position 206,903,685 of record CM031240.1, read on the forward strand.
GTTGGCCCATAACTTCATAAATATAAGGAGTTAAGAGGACTTATTTATATCATTGGAAAGGGGAAGAAATTTCCTATCTAATGGAATTAATTTCAGGATTTTGTAAGTGTGTTAAATATGCGAAAAATCAAGTTGAAGTTCCAAGATGAGACTGAGAGTGGGCAAGTGTAAATTACCCCCTTTTAACTTAAATGCTTATTTCTAAAGCATGGTTTGACCCTTTAAGGGGGTCACGTTATTAGGTAAGAGAATTTTTTCCTAACCTCATGTAAATGAGAAACTTAACTATGGATAGACTTATTCACTCAATAGTTTAATAATGTAAATTTAATAATTTTCATAACTGGAAAATTTAATTATTTAAATTTAATTGTCCTTGAGACTTTGTTTGTGGAAACTATTATTTAGAAGCATGTTCTTTCAAAAAAAAAATTCCATAATTTTTCTAACTAAACCTAGGTTGTTCTTGGGTCTCAAGTAGGAGTATTTTAGCCATGCGTTACACTTGGTATTAGAGCCATGGGTTCAAAACTTGGACCCTTGGGCACACTAGCAAACTTGAGACACGAACATTAAACCTAGTACAATATTAAATCTAGCACACTTTTAAACCTAGAAAACAACTTTGTTTGAAAATTATATATTCTAGTAAACATGGAAAACTGAATAAAACTTAGAATAATGAACTAACTCTCACCTTGGTCTATGCAGGAGGCACAGACAAGATGAGGGGTCATTTCACATAGACCTAGACTTACCACCGCCAGATAATGTTGTAGTAGCCATCCTACCACATATTTTATAGACGCTTCAGGATGTTAATGTTGCTTTATGCTGAGGTTCCGTAGGGGGACATTTAGGTATACATGATAGGATGACATCCATTGAGGCTCCTGCATCTCCTTGGCATAGCAAGGAGCGTAGAGGTGAGAACTCCCACATGGAGTCAGTCAAAGAAAATTCACCACAGAGGACATGGAGACAAGATTTTAGGACACAGGGATAGGTCTTGGAGCCCTAGGATTAGAGATGAGCATGCAGAGAGGCCTAGGGGTCGCCAAACTACAACTGTAGACCATATCAGGGAGATCCTTAAGCTACGACCATCACATTATTTCAGTTATACATGTGGATTTTAGGTAGAGGCCTAGTTGGTGAGCTTGAGTGGGTAATTCAAGCTCTAACCCTTTTCTAAGCAACACGAAAGCTCATATTGTGATCCATCTTTTGAGGGATGGAGAGGGTGTCGGTGGAGATCGAGGAGTAGAAGCTCCATGTTGATTCAGAGATAGTTACCAGGATCTTTTGAGGAGTGGTTTAGGAGAAAGTATTTATCATAGAGGTTCATTCAACAGAGGATAGATGAGTTTCATGCCCTCCGTAGGCATCTCTAATAGTAGTTAAGTATGAGAGTCAATTTCTGGACCTACTCTAGTATGTCGACTACATGAAGGATGAGTAGGTATGGATTCATAGGTTCATCTAAGGCCTGAATCTAGACATTGGAGGTGCGGTGCATATCCATTGTCCACAAACATTAGTTGAGGCTATTGAGAAGGCCTATATAGCAGAGGAGACTCGGGGAAAGACACAACATAGGCCGAGACCAGGAGTTTAGAGCCGCATCCAGAAGAGATACGGGACAAAATATCAAGGGGTTCAGTTCCTCCTCCTCATGGTTGATAGGGTTCATAACATTTACCTTTTAGACCACAATAGTAGTAACATACCTGCCCACCGTATAGGCCCCCACAAAGATTTGATGCACAGAGGGGGCAGAGTATGGGGCCTCCTCCTAGGGGTCTCATTAGGACGCAAGGTGCACCGAGAGCTCAGTCATCAAGAGCATGCCAGCAGAGACCTCAACCATCGTAGTCGGATCATTATGATCCATAGCATAGACTTCTAGAGTACCACCTGGAGGTGCTACTCATTAAAGAGGACCTGGAGGTGTTTTGGTTGTGGTGTTTCTAGGTATATTTCAAGAGAGTTCCCACAGAACCCTGGTAACAAGGGTAAGACACAGGTTTCAGAGCCTACTATTGGTGACATGGGGAATAGTCATCGGATCTATGCAACGGTCAAGAATAGCTAGGCTGAGCACCAGAGTACCTTGATTGAGACTAATGGTAGCATTGGTGGTATTCCTACCTCCATTCTATTTGATTTGGGTTCTTCTGATTCTTTTATTACACCATCTTTGGTAGAGCAATGTAGGTTGGTGGCAGTTAGGTAGGGTCTTATTTGGGACGTTGAGATGGCTTCTAGAGTTAAGATTTCTATAAACTCCTTAGTTAAGGAGTGTGTAGTGGATTTTAGACCCTTCACCACTACCTCGGATCTTTGTATCCTTCCGTTGGGTTCGTATGGAGTCATCTTGGGCATGGACTAGTTGTCCACACAGAGCCAAAGTGGATTGTTACCATAAGATTATATCATGTGTAGATGATCTAGGAGTTGAGTCAGTGATAATAGGGGTTAGGAGACCTATTTTCATTTGCACCATATCTGCCATACATCTTCAGCAGTGTGTGCGATGGGGTTGTCAGATGTTTCTGTCATGTCACGATTAGTGACCAATCAGAGGATAAGCCTAGTGGACCATCGCTTAAAGACCATCCCTCTTGAGAGAGTTTTCTGATGTCTTTCTAGGGGAGCTACGGGGTTACCACCCCCACGTGAGATAGATTTTCACATAGACCTATGGTTCGGGAGTAGAGCCTATCTCACGAGCACCTTATCAGATGACCACCCCTGAGCTCTGTGAGCTCAAGTTGTAGTTAGAAGGGCCTTTTGGAGAAGGGCCTAATCCACCCTAGTGTATCCCCTTAGGGTGCACCGGTAATTTTTGTAAAGAAGAAGGACGGATCTCTGCGGTTGTGTATTGATTACCACCAGCTGAAAAAAGTAATGATCAAGAATCGTTATCCCCTTCCACGCATTGATGATTTGTTTGATCAAATGAAGGGGGCCACAATTTTCTCTAAGATAGACCTTAAGTCAGGTTATCATTAGTTGAGGATTACGGAGGCAAATATTCATAAGACCACCTTCCGTATGAGATATGGCCACTATGAGTTCACCGTGGTGCCTTTTGGTTTTACGAATGCCCCCGTAGTGTTTATGAGCTTGATGAATGGGTGTTTAGGACATTCTTGGATCACTTCATGCTCATCTTCCTTGATGAAATTTTGATTTACTCACATATATTTATAGAGCATGAGGGGAACCTTCGCACGGTTCTTCAGTGTCTTCATGAGTAGCAACTTTACGAGAACCTAGAGAAGTGTGTGCTCTTTCAGATAGAGGTGTAGTATTTAGGCCACATCATTTGGGGAAGGTATCGCAATCAATCCTTCCAATATTTGGGCTATTATGGATTGGCCAGCACCCACTAGTGTGACAAAGGTGCATAGCTTCATGAGTTGGCAAGATATTACAAGAGATTTGTTAGGACTTCTCTTAGGTTGCACACCCCCTCACTTCCCTTCAGTGGAAAGGGAAGAAGTTTTTTTGGTCAGACAGATGTGATTGGGCCTTCAAGACACTAAAGGAATGCCTCACGACAACACCTATTCTTATAATGTGCGGATCACGGGGTGAGTTTTTCATATATATGGATTTGGTAGTAGTTGGAGGTGTGTTGATGTAGGAGGGAAGAGTAGTTACTTTTGAGTCTCGCAAACTCAAGGATTATGAGCTCAATTATATGACTCATGATCTTGAGCTTGCAGTCAGTTGTACACACCTTAGTTAGATGGAGACACTTCCTTCTTGGCCGGAGATTCAAACTCAGGAATGATCACTTGAGTCTTCGCCACCTCTTCATGCAACCCAATATCAACACTCGTCAGTGGTGTTGGATGGAGTTACTTTGTGAGTATGATATGGAGATAGAACATGTGAAGGGGAAGAAGAATTTTGTTGTAGATACTCTTAGCAGATGGAGACATTTAGTTATGGCCACTTCAGTGAGCACAAATTTGCAGAGCAGGATTCTACAACAACTTCCTCACGATAGTTTCTACATTGCAGCTAGAGCAGAGATCGAGTCTTAGAGACCCCTTGAGGGGAAGTTTGATGGTTTTTCATTAGAGGCAATTAGCCTTCTCAAGAACAGAGGCTGGATTTATGTTCCTAGAGAGGGAGGCTTGAGGTAGCACATATTTACTAAGGCACATCGTGCACCCTATTCAACCAACCTAAGATGAAGAAGATGCATGCCACTTTGAAATAGTTGTATCATTGGAGGGCACTTCATAGAGATGTGGCTCATTTTGTGTCACACTGTTTAGAGTGCTAGAAAGTGAAGGCTGAGCATCAGCATCCAGCTAACCTTCTCTTTCCTCATGTTATACTAGAGTGGAAGTGGGACACCATTTCCATGGACTTCATTGTTGGGCTACTAATGTCAAGATACCACCATGACCCCATCATGGTCACTGTGGATAAATATACAAAAGTGGCTCATTTTTCTCCAGTGAAGGCCATCTATACATCTAGTGCAGTGGCATGGGTGTATCTTGATGAGATTTTCAGATTTCATGGGATTTCATGGAATATCATTTGTGACCATGACCCTCATATGCTTTCCAATTTTGGACTACCATACAACATGCCCTCAGGACGAAGATCAATTTCAGCACAACGTATCACCCTGAGACAGATGGACAGAATGAGTGGGTAAATAAGATATTATAGGACATGTTTAGGATGTATGTTATGGATCAACAGTAAATATGGGAGAAGTACTTGTACTTAGTGGAGTTTGCCTACAATAATAGTTTTCATAGTTCGATAAGCATGGATCCTTTCGGGCACTATATGGAAGAGAGTGCAGGACACCTCTTAGTTGGGATAGGTTGGAAGACAAGGTTTTTCTTGGACCATCTTTCTTGCAAGACACAAAGCAGCAGGTGGTTATGATCAAATAGAGACTGCAGGAGGCATAGGACAGGAGGAATAAATATGCATATCAACATAGGACCAGCCATAGTTTGAATGTGGGCATGAAGGTGTTCCTTTGTGTTAGGCCTCATAAGATCCCTATCCATTATGGAAAAGGTTCTAAATTAGCTCCTAGATTCATGGGTCCTTTTTAGATCTTGGAGTGTATTAGTCCTTTGGCCTACCATCTAGCATTGCCACCTATCTTGTCTCACATCCATGATGTGTTTCATGTTTTAGTACTTAGGAGATATATTGTAGACCCTTCTCATGTGTTGGATTGGACCTCATTGCAAGTGCATGATCATGAGTAGGTGATGGTGGATCCCATCTCGCATTATAGAGCGTAGGACCTTGGGCCTTCGAGGCAGAGAGATTGACCAAGTTCGAGTGTAGTGGGACAGATATGATGAGATTGCGGCTACATGGGAGGATGCTACTTTGTTACGAGTTAGTTTCCACACCTGTTCCAGTGACTTCCAGGAGGAAGTCGAGTCTAAGGGGAGGGGGATGTAGTGCCCACTTCCCTTCGACACCTTTTGATATTGATTATGATATTGTCGACTATACTTATGGACATTATTGTAGATTTTGATTTAGCATGATGTTAGATGTTAAAGATCATGGATTGTTGTTGATTTTGATTCATATATGTGCATGTGGTATTGGAGACATTCTATACTCATGGTATTATGCTATTTGACATGGTTATATATATATATATATATATATATATATATATATATATATATATATATATATATTGGACATTTGTTATTTCGTGATATGGAGTAGACCTAGAAAATTGAACAAATCTTGTGATCATATGGTTATGGATGAAATTGTATGAATGATATTGTTGCTTTGCTTGGATGATGTTGTGATATATATATATATATATATATATATATATATATATATATGATTTTGGAAGTTATATTTTATATTTATTCTGGATGTTTGATGTGGCCTGAGGCCAAAGGAGGTATTTGTGTTTGTAGGTAAACATGTCACAACAAACATCGGGGATTGGAGACCAACCACATTGGAATCTAGATGGATTCAACAAGGGTCACCATGAAACATGTTTTTTTTTGTGTGTTTTTGTTGTTGTTGTTAGGGGTTCCCATGGGGATCACCTTTAAATGTGGCCAAGGGCTATGTGTATTCTTTTATTTAGTTTCTTTTGTTTAAAGTTTAGTATGTGGTTTTTAGTTATGTATTTTCCCCTTTATTATTTATTTAATTAGTGTCAAGATTAATGAGTAATCATGTTGTTAAATAAATTAGAATTGGTCAAAAAATGCATTTATTAGAGTTGATGGCTCCTTGATTATGTGTGAAAGTAATGTGTAAGTAACTTGAAGTGTGTGAAATAGTCCACCTTCCTTTTAAAATTCGGATCTGTCTTTAGGGGCTGATTTTGGAGGCTTGTAGGACAAGTTAAACTTGTCCCACACCTTTTAAATTGTATGCATCAACCCTACCTATGGGTTGGGGAGTCAAAATTAGGCATTATGATGCATTTTTGGGATGGCAAGTTGTAGGATTTTATGGCACCTTCTTACATGAAATTAATTTTGATCCTTCGGGTGTGGACTTGGTATGTGTGTGTAAGTAAAATTTCATTTATTCACCCACCCTTTTTAATTATAATTCTGAGTTTGAAGTTGACTTGTGAGGTGGCATTGAGGATGTGTGATGTGGCACCCTACATGGATCCACCTCACCCCTCTCTCTCCCTCTTCTATGTATTTGAATTCTTTGGCTTGTTTGGGGGTTACTGGATTTGGTTTAGAAATCTTGCAATTTTGGAGAGATTGAATATTTTTTATGCTTGTGGATTTGTTGGAGCTTTGGGGCTGTTTTGGATTTAAAGAAGGTTGTTGTTATTTTCTTGGATCAAAATCTACCATGGAGAGGTAAGAGCTTAACTCTTTTAAAAGGTTTCTTCTTATATATATATGCTTATGTGAATGTGTTTGAGTATTTTCTATTTTTGTCGTGTGTTTGAGTAGATTTCCTAAGTGTGGTGTAGGAGGATACTATGGGGATATTCTTTGTGGGGCATAAGAAATGTGGGGGGATAAGGGTTATTTTGTGGAGGGATGTGAGGGGGGCATAAGAGTATGTAGGTGTTTTTAGATGAATATATTGGCAGATTTGAAGGTGGAAACCTAATTTCCATTGGGAGGTATAAACAACTTCCCCATAGATCTTGCTCCTTTGACTTGTATGATGAAGCATGTGTATTTGGTTACTTATACTTCCTCTAGATAAAACGCATTTTATTTGCACTATGATATGTTTGTCAAATCTGTTTTGTGTTGTGGAAGATCTTTTTGTTGCCATGAATTGAATACATTTCCCATTGCATTTTGGTTGGGGTTCAGGGGCCAATGACAAGGGTGGCTTCCCTCTTCATTGGAATTCTTGGTTGGGTGGAGAGCATTGCCTCTCCCCCTTGTTTTTTGTGATTAAAATGAAAGCTAGCAGAGCTCTCTTGTTGTTGTTTTGGAGTTGTATTCAAAGAAAAAATTTGTAGTCCTCTTGGGGGTTCCTCATTGTAAATATTTCCCACTTTAAGTGGATGACTTTTAAATAATGTTTGTGGTGAAAGAGCTACTCTGTTTTTGGATATGAAAGCTATATTTTTAATGTGAAAAGAAAGAGAAAGATGTATTTTGTAATCTGTCTTTTGCAGGATGTAAAGGAAGTTGTAAAAGGAAATATTTCAATGTTAATATAAGTTGAATTACTTTATTCAGATGGAATTACTCTTGTTTGGAATTATTCTTTGTGATACTATTGCAAACTCTTTGTTTGAAGATTGAAGAAATATTACCTTCTCTGTATTATTCAAAACACATGTTTTGGAAAAATAGAACTACATTTTGTTTCTTTACGCATTGATTGAAATAAAGAAAAATATTGTAAAACTAGGATGGAATGAACTTAAATGTCTTAAGTATGGAAAATGAAATAGTTTAATCTCTTTTTTTTTTAAATACGTTGATCTCCTTTTGGATTCATCGTCAAACTTGCAAAATAAATGCCAGAGAAATATACAGAGTATCCTCGTAAATAATGAAATACAAATTGAAACATTAATTCAAGTTAATAAAGATTAAAAGAAAACTTATTTAGTTGTATTGCTGAAAGAAATTTTAACAAACTTCATTAATCGGGCTTCAAGAAAGAAAAAATGCCTTTACTTGATAAAGGAAATTTAAATTCAAATTGAAAACTCAACCTTGAACAATTAATCCTTGCAAATGCATTCTAAATCTTTCCAAGTGTGATTCTCCATGTTTATTTGGCATGTTGAAGAAGAAATATTAGCGGATGAATTTAAATTTTGCAATGGAAAAAGTCGAGTTCACATATTATTGACAAAAATGAATTTTCCTTAAAATTACCCCATCAAATATTATCAAATATAATATTTTATGCTTCTTGTGCAAAGAGGAATTTGTGCCCTTTCCAAAAAGTCCTCATTTGCTCAAATCTGAGCTTCCAGTCAAAAGTTATGACCTTCTGAAGTTTTTACTTCATTTTGTGTTCAAAAAAAAAAAAATAACTGTAAAAAAGGAAAATTTTGCAAATCGGATCCGCGGGCCCAAAAGTTACTTATGGCCCCTTTTGCAAAAATTCAAAAAGCCACAAAGTATTATGTGGCTCCACAACCCTAATTTTTCCCTTGGAGCGGGAAAAAGTTTCTAAGTTTGAAATTTAACTTTTATTTAAGTTCTCTCCATGGCCCCAGTTGCACATCCTTCACGTTTGGAAAAAGTCCTTCCGTGGGATTCGCGGGCCCGCACCTTCAATTTTTTTCCTTTTGGAAAATTATCAAAAATTTCTCTGTGGCCCGCAAAGACCGCTTCTTTCACTTTTTGTCAAGAACCTCCATGGGCGCTCGGGCCCGCAATTGTAAACTTTACTTTTTGTAAGTTGGGAAAAATTCTAATGTTTTACCCGTTGGTGCATTTCCTTCTTGTAATTTTGGGCATGACACATGGCCTCTCCAGAATCGGCGAAGGCATGGATGTTTGTAAACCTTTTTCTTTTCAACAAAAAAATTAAAAATCCTAAGTACCATTTGGTGACCTGTCTTTCCACGTTGACTTAAAATTTTGGACACGTGTCCCTTACGCTTAATTGTCTTCTTTCGGTGCAAGCCCTGCGGCGGGCTCGCGCAGCATGTGGGAGTAAATTGCACTTTTTGCCAAAAGGAAAAAGTGCCAAATTTCCTCCCTAGCTCCACCGGCCCGAAACCTTCCCCAAGTGAAAATTTTTCCCGGGCTGCAGAGCCTACCTTTGGGAAAAATTTCCTCCCAAGGCCCGTCGACCCATAACTTGAGAAATATGAGTTAAGAAGACTTCTTTATATCATTGGAAAGGGGAAGAAATTTCCTATCTAATGGAATTGTTTTTAGGAGTTTACAAGTGTGTTAAATATGTGAAAAATCAAGTTGAAATTCCAAGATGACACTGAGAGTGGGTAAGTGGAAATTACCCTTTTAACTTAAATGCTTATTTCTAAAGCATGGTTTGACCCTTTAAGGGGGTCACGTTATTAGGTAAGAGAATGTTTTCCTAACCTCATGTAAATGAGAAACTTAACTATGGATAGACTTATTCACTGAATAGTTTTGTAATGTGAATTTAATAATTGTCATAACTAGAAAATGTAATTATTTAAATTTAATTGTCCTTGAGACTTTTTTGTGGAAGCTGTTATTTCAAAGAATGTTCTTTCAAAAAAAATTCCATAATTTTTCTAACTCGAACCTAGGTTGTTCTTGGGACTCAAGTGGGAGTATTTTAGCGGGTGTTACACTTAGTATCGAGCCATGGGTTCAAAACTTGGACCCTTGGTCACACTAGCAAACTTGAGACATGAACATTAAACCTATTACAATATTAAACCTAAAAATAACTTTGTTTGAAAATTACATATTTGAGTAAACATGGAAAATCGAATAAAACTTAGAATAGTGAACTAACTCTCACCTTGGTCTCGTGCAAGAGGCATGGACAAGATGAGGGGTCATTTCACATAGACCTAGAATTACCACCACCGAGATAATGTTGTAGCATTCTATAGACACCAAAATTAGGTCACACTCCCCTTTGGTCGCTCCATAAATAAGCACCCTTCATCACATTCACCTAGCCATGGCCCTCGTAACCTCACTAATATTAATTTAATTAATTTAATTAAATTAATTCATTATCCTCACCATATTTATTATTTAAATATCTTAATTTAAATAATATCCACACATACACTTCACCTAGACACCTCACCAAGCCAACTCAACCTAAGACCTATTCTTAGTAAGTTGTCATAACTAACTAAGACTTACCCAAACCCTAAAAATCAATGCCTACATTCTCTCTAACCACATTCCCACATGCTTACAAGAAGCTCCCAGTCTAATCTATGGGTTAATGGCACAAGATCTAAGGAATCAAGAGGATCTCCCTAGTTTAGTAAACCTAGGAAATCCCACCTTGACCGACGCCGGTTACCCCTAACCATCACCGGTTAAGCCGAAACCGCCATCGGTTACCCTTTTAACCCCAAAACAACCTTATTCTCAAGGTTGGCAGAAGGTTGAAAAATATTGAAAAAGTTGGCAAACATTAGCACATTCCAGAGAGATATCACATCTTCTGAGAGTGAATTCCAGTGAGAACACGCATGCAAGGAAGGAGATCAAACATCTTTTCCTGCACAACCATCCCAACAATGATCTAATCTAACCAAGCAAAGAGGAATGCACATGTAGCCCATGCAGAAGATTTCCTTTAGTTGGTGACCACCTATAGCCTTCAACCTCTCATCGACACCTCCGTCCCTCACTCACGGACATCAAGGACCAGAATCGAAGTAAGTAAACATTATACTTCTCTGGTTCGTTCCATTTCATCATTATATTATCATCTATTATTTTCCGAGCCATCCATTGACCTCCTTCAACATTCCCCCTCCATATACCCATTAAGCTTCACCAAATCCTACCTAAATCACCCAATACCTCATCCCGACCAACCAAAGTCATTTTCTGCAATCACAAAAGAGACCTAAATCTTGTTTCGTGGCATTCCCGAGTTTTCCACAAGAACTTGGGCACCGATTATATCTAACCATCGTCGGTCATCCTGAACCGGAATTGGTTATTTTATTTGCCCATACAACTCAAAATAGTGACCTACCCACCTAATTCTCTCTCACCCTCATTCACATGTGATCTACCCGAGACCTCCGTCAGGACCTACGAGACCCAAAACCGATTATTTGACCTTCGGATCCTATTCGAACCTAGCACGTTAGATTAGATCTATTTCTTATTGTGTTTCAAGTGAGATACCTAAATCATTTCAAATTACAATAGGTTTTACCTTATTTATGCATTAAATTTTTTAAAATAGTGGACTAATGTACTGCCTCAGGAAGTATCACACTTCTCGGATCTAGCACACACTAGGCAGTTCACTACACATATTGTTTAACTTTTTCTTGTGGTATTGCTTTACATTACGGGTAGTTCCTCTTAGCCAAAAGGAAGCTCTCATGATCAGTGTGGATTCGGAAGTCATACGTGTGCAACAACCCATCAACCAAAGCATTAATACATGTATTCCTCCTATGCCTATTACCATATATGTTTCACAATACTTCAAGGAAATGATCTAGAATCGGGTGAAACATTTTGGCATGCCAGTGGGACCCATCCGAGGTTCCTTGCATTTCATTCATTTCTAGGAAAAGTGGTGTGTTTGTTTCCCTTAGAAAATCATACACATTAATTTTCTTCCTTGGTAACTCCGCCTTTTCTTTCTATTTTACTCTAAAGGAAACCTTTATTTTGGTGTAATTAAAAAGAAAAATTTCTTTACATTTTTATATTGTAGTGAAAGAGCATCCCTCTTCCTCTTCATCTTTTGTGTCATCCAACTTCACACTTCAATTTGGGCTTAAAAATAAGTGCATTGTATTCTAATTTATCGCATTAGCTCACATTAATTGCGAGTAACCTATACGCTGGAGGTCATGACCAGTTGATGGTTGACAAATGAACCGTAGAAATCACTTTCTTTCTCTTTCTCTCTCTCTGAGTCTTACCAAACCTCACAAAAATTGAAAACACACAAATTCTTAAACAACATCTTACCTGAAAGAAGCTGTATGTGATCACATGATCATGGCACATTGGGCACCCACTGACTCATTTACTACTGCCGAGTCATACTTCAGAGTGAGGCCCGCCCCCACCATAACATACATGAAACCTCACCTTTTAGATCTCCTTCTTCATAGGAAGCCATCCTCACCAAAAACTCTATTTCATAATTCATGTGTCAATCATTAAATAGCATAAGCTAAACAAACATAATAGAAAAGGCACTCCTAGAATCACATTTTTCTTAGTGTTTCTGCTTGGCTTGCATTTTGAGGTGAGAGATCACATTCTTCATTTTTCTTTTTCATCCTTGCACGCTCCTCATCACAGCTGGTGTATTCTGGCTTCACCTGAGTGTGCCTAGGCCATATCATCATCATTCCCAGAATTCTAGGTCTGATTCTACATTAGATTTTAATTCACAACCACTTTTCTTTCATCATTGTTTCAATTTCACAAGAACTATTGTCGGTTTACCCTCGACATTATTATTGCTTAAGCTCAACCGACAAGCGTCGGCTCTAGGTCCTTTTGTTAACCTATCCAAAAGGACATTTTCTTCCAATTTTATAGTCTTTGTCGGTGCCATCATTCCCATTGACATTGTAAAACACCATCAAATTTGGCATACCTGTGAGATTTGACCTTCTACCTGGTTTTTTCACTCACTGACCATTTTCTACAGTGACTAGCAGTAGTTACCCTTCGATCAAGCGTCATTTTTCCTTAACTGGAATTGGTTAGCCTGTTTCACTTTCCAACCATCATTTGGTACCTAATACACTTTTTACCATCAAATTCACCTGTTCCTGTTATTTTTATGTCATTTACAGAGAAGCAACCTCACCTTATTAGTACTGGTTCACATGGTGCTGACCCGAAGACAAGCAGACACACTCGTATTTCACACTAGTTGTCAACCACTTCCACCTAGTCCTTCACCACCTTCCATTTTATCACTAGCCATGGATCCCATCTAACCTATCACTATCGCTTCTTGGAGATGAGGAATTTTCACGACTCTTTAACTAAAACCCTAACGCCTTGCAATTTTACCTTTCCCACTCGTCCACTCGAGATGCCTTGGGTTAATTGATATACGGCATGCCCATATCTATCCCCCTAACTCTCGCTCCCACCCAAGTTCATAGATTTCTAAAGAGATGATAAGATAAATCCTATATTCTACCTTAAATATGCTATATGTTATTAAAACTACATCTAAATTCACTTGAAAGCTTTATTTTAAGAGAGAGAATAAGAGTGTTATTTGGTGATATAATGAGACATATTTTGGTCTCATCACTAACATCGAGACCATTTCACCTTTGGCTTCTCCACTTAGAGAAATTTTACCCACAGTACCTCCTCCACCCATAGAGGAGCACCCATTACCTCCTCCACCCACAGAGGAGCACCTATCCATTCCTCCACTTGCAGAGGAGCTTCCATCACCTTCTACACCTACCATAGACCTAGTTGAGATACCTTTTCCTCTTGGTGAGCATTCTCCATCCGCTACCCAAAATCTTGTAGACCTACTTTTGGCTCTCTTACCCACGAAAGCTGAAGCTAGCCAATTTCCTATCTCTAAGACACATTTTACGAGAATTTCCATTAGGTCCTCATCAACTCCACCTACAGACGTGTCGTTCTCACATTTGGTCAATCACTTAGATTATGTGGATAGAGCCTTACTATGGGGATGCCTTTTGCTTCTTGTCTCAATGCAGATGTAAAGGTCACTTGCTGATACCTCCACTATCTACCCAAAAATATTTCAACCAATCAAACCAAACACAACCACCTCTATCACAAATCCTTCCACAACACCTGTCATAGCTCAAACCACATCCTTACCCATAGCCCAATCTATATCTAAACCCAAACCCACACCTATGACATCATCCTCGACTAAACCTATTACCACTTTAGGGGTCACCCGACTACCAACCTTACTCATCCACCTATCAAACTAGATTTAGCTACATCCTCCAAAGTCAACACCACACCTACTCCGACACCCAAGCAAAAGCACCAAACCCATAGAACTCATACCCCAGCTGCACCAATCACACTGCACTGTCCCATCTATCTTGGGATATCAACTTCCCCACATGGTCAAACAACCTCCACCCATCAGTAAACCAAAAGCACAACAACCCATTCCTTCCTCACAAACCTCTAATCTCCTTAGATGCCCAACACGAATTACACCAACACCTGCAACATATTTACCACCCATACCTCCAATACCCTCAGCTATTGCTTCACTACCCACTACACTTGGTCGTTGTCTCTCACACCCCAAGCACTACCCACATCATCTACCTTCATAGTGCCTCCGTTATCCCCATGGGTAACTCGTCCTCTTCCCCCATCTTCTTTTCCTTCTAGACCTCGTACACCCATATCACCTTTACCCAAGAAGGTGCAATCCAAAAATAAAATTCCACTACCCCATAATAAGGTAGTCAAAACAACCACACACCCTCCTACCCGTCCATCTACTATACCCCTACCTAAACAAGCACGACCGACACCCAAAACCATGCCAGCACCCAAACCCATAGCTCGACCCACTCCTCCTCTTCCAAAGACCGTTCCTCGATAATCAACCACACCTACACCTAAACCCACGTTCACTTCCCATTGCGATCCACTAGTAAGGTCCTATGCCAAAATTTTAACCAACCTCCTTGAGACTTCTGTCATCACATTACCGCCACTCAGACCTTATGACCCCCTCAAACCCAAGCCAAAAGGGTTTGACGATACTAAAATTTGTGCATACCATCGTGTGCCAGGACATGATGTGGAGAACTGCAAGGCCTTGAAAACTATCCTTCTCCAGTTGTGTCCCTCGAAGCCAACTTTAACGATGACGGCCTTCTCAATGAGGATCCTACTTCACCAATGCCCATTCCCACATTGCCCACTCAACAACCACAATCTCCACCCTCACAGCTCTTAGAGCCACCCCCAAGATTTGAAATTAAAATGGTTCACATCAGAGAACTTGCCACGCCACCACCCAAATTTCGTTGCGCCTAACTTACCTCATAGGGTTTTTCTCCTCCGGTAGAGTTTTTTTCCCATCGTGTCGTTATACCACTCACCTTACACCTTTGTTGTTTTCCAAATCCCCTCGGATCAACATGATTCACGTCACTACACATGCTCAAAAGGAGAATGGAAAAGAAAAGGCAACTAACCCACCAACCAATCCTATACCTAATATACCATCTGGCACCCATACCTAAAATCACTATCCGCGCCCCACGTACCCCATTTCTAATGGCGTCACACATCGCACCATGTTTAAACAATTACACCAGTCTCCCCTCAAAATGTCCCTATATGATCTCATCCAAACCTTGGAATCCCATCGTCAAGCTCTAATGGAGGTTCTTCAATCTATTGAGGTTTTACCCAATGACCCTACACCCATAACCTCCTTTACCACACCCCATCATGTAGCCTCTCTCACCAAATTACCACCTTCATCTTCACCCTACCCTATTCACCAAGTGGCCTCCCTTAGCCTCTCAAAGAAAGAGATTGTGCCACACCAAAACGATGACCTGGACTCCAACTCTCTTCATCTCTATCCACATCGATGACATACGGGTATGATGTGTGATGAGTGATGGGGGAACTAGCATTAACATCATTTCATCCCATGCATTCACTTAAATGCACATACATGACAATTACATTCATAAACATCCGTTGTGTTCATTTAATGACGCTATCATCTCTACACTAGGCACCATTATCCTCCACATTCGTGTGGGCCCCGCATTGTTCCGTAATTGTTTTACATTTTGGAAGGGGAATTCCAATATAACTTGTTATTTGGCAGACCTTGGATTCATGTCATGGGTTACATTCCTTCCACTTTGCATCGTTGTGTAAATTTTGAACACGAAGGACACACCTATACCATTCCAGCTGACCCATCACCTTTTAAAACATGCAACATGCTTTACCAACCCAATGATGTGCTCATACCTATTAAGTCGTCTACCTCCACAACTGTTACTTCTTCACCTACACCTCCACTTACCAGTACAGCCATTGCTTCTACCGCACATACCTCCTCCATTCCTACCACTGCCATAACCTCCATGGCTGACCCATCAACTTCCCAATCCATTAACTCCACCTCCGCATCGACCTCGACACATCATCCATTCCAACTACCTACATACCAACCACTGATCCCTTGGAAGGTGTTTTTCAACACCTCACTGGGGAGTATTGCTTATATAGTGTCAACACATTCCTTACTCCACAAGAGTACAAAAGTCTTCACCAACACCCTCATTATGATCACCGTATAGGAGAACATCTCTTGTATGGTCCCCCTCACCTTTGTACTAGTCTCACCTATGGGGGACTTGATACTACCACTTACACACCCGAACCACCATTACAAACTCACCCCTTTTATCCCGACTTCCAATCACTTACCAATCACCGTTTCGCCCACACCTTCCTACACCGATGTGTGTGGAAGGGTTTTGGTTTTGGATTTTATGAGCAAGGCCACCATACCATTATTCCATGTACCACCCACAAACATAATGACCGTAGTGGTATTGGCTTTCTTGAACCACCTACCAAACAAGCCCGCATTGAACTCATTAAGGACACTAGCTCTTCTCCACCTTCTTCACCCACTCCACCTTCATCACCACCCTCACCGACAGAGTCGATGGATCCTGAATCTATCCCTCCTAAAATTTTTTTTTCATAAACACCATTTCCTTCGCACCTCGAATTATGAACGCGAGGGCAAGGCCCCTTCCACTCTTCCCTTCCTATATCCCGAAATGATCGATAACGATACACCTTTAATTAATGTCGTTTAATGTCAGGATGATGAATCTATACTCACCTACCTTGGTGTAGAAGACTCATATATTCATCAGTCATTACCTTCTGAGACACAAACCATGTTGAATGAATCGACTATCGAGATCAACATTTATACTCAGGACGACCCGCACATCCTAAAGATTAGACAATCTTTAGATTATGCTGAATAGGAAGCCATCACTTTTTTCTTAGAGATCATAACCATGCTTTTTCTTGGTCTTATGCATACATGCCTAGTATTGACCCCACCATAGTGGTCCATAATATCGTCACCGCTCCCGATGCCAAACCCATTAAACAAAACTAAGGAAAATACACCTCGCATTTCCCTTCTCGTCAAAGAGGAACTTCAGCACCTTCTTTCCATTTCCTTCATCTTACCCATTGATTATCCTCATTGGATTTCTAACATTGTCCCTATCACCGAGGCGACTGTGGGGCTCAGATTAATACGACTTCGTGACCTCAACCTAGCATGTTTAAAAGATGAATTTCCCTTACCTAGTATTGACAAGATGGTTGACCTTTCCACTGGCCATGAGATGCTATCACTCATGGATGGCTTCTTGGGTTATAACCAAATCCTACTTGCCCCAGAAGATCAACACAAAACCTTTTTCATCACCCCTTGGGGGACCTTTTGTTATCGAGTCATGCCTTTTGGCATTAAAAACGGTGGTGCCACATATCAACGGGCTATGAGTTACATCTTTAATGACATCATGCATCGCATATTGGAATATTACATGGATGATCTCTTGGCCAAATCTAAATGCCACTCCGAGCACCTAACCATCCTCAAGACCATCTATGACCGTCTCATCAAATATCGCCCGCCTTCACCTAAGAAGTGTGTCTTCACGGTTCTCTCAAAAAGATCCCGGGATTTATCATTTCCCTCCATGGTATAGAAGTTGACCCTACCAAATTCAAGGCGATTCTTGAAATGCCTCCTCCTACCAACCTTAGACAACTCAGCAGCCTACAAGGTAAGTTACTGGTCTATTCGTTGTTTCATTTCACAATTATCTGATCGATGTCAACCATTTCATCATCTGTTCAAGAAGGATGTCTCCTTTAAATGGGATGATGACTGTCACAAAGCTTTCAAGGCCTTAAAAAAATACCTTCTCCAACCACCCGTACTCATCCCACCTAAAGATGATCAACCTTTTTACCTATACATCTCAGCTACCGATCATTCCTTGGGAGCCATGCTCGCTCATCGCAATGAACAACACAGGGAACAGTGCAGTTTATTACATAAGCCATACTCTTTTAGACTATGAAACCTGATACAACCACCCCGAAAAACTTTTCTTAGCCTTATTTTTCATTGCCACCAAACTCTATCATTACCTACTCAACCACAAAACCTATGTTGTGACCAACACCGACCCCTTACACTTCATGTATGCCAAACCTTATCAAAATCAGTGTGTCGCACGATGGCTTATGCTTTTATCTGATCTTGACCTCGAATTCATTCATCAAAATTCCATCAAGGGCCAAGATATCACCGACCAATTGGCTGATGCACCTATTTCCGGGGATCAACCCTCTAATTTTGACTTTCTAGATGAGTCAATTGCTACCCTTTCCTAGATGAACAACCTTACCAAATGACACTCTTCTTCGATGGTTCCAAGTGTCAGCATGGGGGTGGGGCTGGTATTATCCTCATTCCCCTTGAGGGTGAACCCATGCATTTGTCTTTAAAATTAGATTTTTAATGTACCAACAACATTGTCGAATACAAAGCACTCATACTAGGTCTCCATGCCACCTACGCCCTAGATGTTAAATCAATCAACATCTTTGGTGATTCTCAATTGGTCATAAACTAAGCCAATGGTCTATACCAATTTCATAATGTGATACTTCAAAAGTATAAACATCATGTAGACATACTTTTGACCACCTTTGATCGTTACTCCCTTCAAACCATCCCACGTTCAACCAACAAATTTGCAGATACCATGGCCTGCTTAGCTTCCCAAATACCCGCTTTTCCCGCCGATTCGAAAATATTTGTCACCGTACAACACCTCCAATCACCTTCTTATTTACCTCATGATGTTTACTCCATTAGAACCGCTACCCTTGATATGAGTGACCTTTGGTATAAAAAATACTCCGACTACCTTTCTCTCTCCATCTTACCTCCTGATCTCACCGTAATGGACAACGTGCCTTCCTTAAAAAGGTATCTCATTACGTCATTCTGAGGGGCCTCCTCTATAAGCACGGCTTTGACGGTATTCTCTTACAATGCCTCAAAAGTTTTGAAATTCCTTATACCATTAAGGAAGTTCATGATGGCATATGTGGAGGTCACTTGCATGGCCTTCTTCATTGCTAAGCTTATTCTTCGCTGGGCTATTACTGGCCAACCCTTAACCATGATTGTTGTAACTACGTCAAACGTTGTGTAAAATGCCAACAACATTCCAATCTTCATCATACACCCAGTCATGCCTTACAGGTTGCTCGAGACCTTTGGCCCTTCTCTCAATGGGGTTTGGATCTTGTTAGAGAAATCAATCCTCGTTCTTCCCAGCGACATCAATGGATCATCACCGCTTTATCAAATACTATACAAAAATGGGTGAAAGCCATACCACTCATCTCCACGAAAGTTGAGAAAATATGTGAGTTTATTAATCACCAAATCATTTTTCACTTTGGTGTTCTTCATCTCCTCATCACCGACAATGGAAAATAATTCAAAAACAAAACATTGCAAAAAATTTGTGACGCCTTGACATTCAGCTTAGTTTCTCATCACCTTATTACCCACAAACCAATGGCCAAGCTAAATCCACTAACAAAACCCTCAACAAAATTCTTATGAAAGTGGTTGACGATACTGGGAAGGATTGGCATACGCACATTCCTTTTGCCTTGTGGGCATACCGCACTAGTATTCACACTTCCACTGTGGCTACACCATTTTCTCTGGTTTACGGTATAGAGGCAGTTCTACCTCTTGAAGTCCAAATCCCCTCACTCCACATATCTCTCCATGACATGCTCAATGATGATGACTTTCGTCAGGACCATTTAGCATAGCTAGAGTTATTAGATGAACATCGTCTTAACGCTCTGGATCACCTTCAAGTTTACCAAAACATATCAAACTTGCCTATGAAAAACATGTCCATGAATGAACCTTTCAAGTCTGTGACCTTGTCCTAAAATAAAATCAACATGTAACCAAAGCAGAAAAAAGTAAACGGGGAAAATTTGCTCCTAATTGGCTTGGACCATACATTATGACTCATACCTATGGATCAGGTGCTTACCGTTTATCATCACTCGATGGTAAACCCGAACCTGAGCCCCTTAACACCTTACATCTTTGACCATTCTATTATTGACTTGTAGTCCTACCTCACCTTTTGTCTCTTTCCATGCTCATCCCTTGAGCACTATTCACTTCATACACCTCATTAATGATTAAACAAGAATCATGTGAGTACCCATCACTTGTTATCTTCTCTTGAATATGTGTACCATGGTGTTGCACATAGCATGATTCTCATGGATACTTTTCATCTACCTTTAGATGAGATCCCATGGTTGTTTCACCTTGCCTTTTGAACAAGAGTCTTATTCTCCACCTTGGTCTTGTCCATGACTTCAAAGACCTCACATGGGACCAAACTCCTTGAGTCAAACTTCTAATAAAAAGATGACTCCCTCAAAAGGACATCTTCCTCTCGACAATTATTGCTATAAATAGACTACTCCCTAGAAGGACAGCTATGTAAAAATCTAAAAAAAAAATGAGAGAAACCAAAGCTTCCCACATCGATCAGCTTCACGAAGACCTCAAGGAGTTAATTTTCTTCATCCCATATAGACTTCCCACATTGATTAGTCTATTTCAACTATAAGTCAAAACAATAACCTTTTGTCATGGACTTTCCCATTGTGACCTAGGTTCTCTTCTTGCCAAGCACATGCTACCTATACCATATACACATTACCCACTTTTCACCCTTCAAACCATGCCCACTCTCATTTCCTACTGCCTCAAGGGACTTCTTGGAACTTAGACATTTGGTGATCATGTGACTACTTTTCACCGTAGAACAATCAATCATGCAATGTCTTTAGGGTCTTACTTTCATCACCTCTTTAAAGGTGAAATTTACTTAGTATGATCCTACCCAATTTGGTGGCTTTCTTTCCCCCTCTTATCATTTGAACCGTCTTTGTTTATGTTTTGATTACCTTATATAGGACTTGGTCCTCGACATTTACTTTTGGGGTAATCTTCTTCTTTCGCCACAATCACCCTCCCCTACATCATTTTACCTATAATCTACCCACACCCAACAAACCTAAACCCACAACATTCCTAATAACCTACCAACTCATTTTCATACCCCCTCATATTCTTCCCTAGCTCATGGGAGAACTACATCGACTTGAGGTCCTATCGACACTAAAATTTTCCTCCGTAATTTCTATTTCATTAATGTATGTATTAGGAATAGGATGTTGTTAAGTATAATTAGTAGTAGCGTCTGATAGAAGATAACGGTGCCGCCAGTATGGTGCCGCCAATAATGTGGAGTACGGTAACAGTCAAAGTACAATAGAAATGTTGTAAAAAGTAAATATTTGTCGTAAGTGGTCCGGTAATGTTAAAATGTCAAAGTTTGGGTAATTAGAGAAGTAGGGTCTACATGATTAGGAATTAGAAATATTATATTGGTAATAAAGACAAGGAGTGAGGTCATAAATATTTTGTGTATTTTATTTGTAAAAAGTCTAAAAATGTGGAACCCATGTAAAATGATAAGGTTTATCTTATCTTAGAAGATAAGCTTACATGTATGAGATAAGAGTTAAGGTATGGAATATGATTCGTCGAGTGGATTTCTTATCCTATCTTAGAGATAAGATGGATAAGCCTGGAAGTTCTATAAATAGAGAGGCCACCCCCTCATTTAGCATAGAAGGAAGTAGTGAGAAATATTGTAGGAAGTGTGCGAAGGAAGCCATCAGTTTAAAGGTGTGTTGAAGAAGCCATTAAGAGGTGTAATTGTAAAGTTTCTCCCATAGTCTTGGTGAAAGGCAAGTGAAGTCAATAACACTTGAAGTACCTCATGGGTGAGATTGAGATTATACAGCTTTCATGTTAATATTATAATTTATTTTGATATTTCAGATTTGTCATCATTTTGTCTTATCATAGTCGATGGTATTCTTGTGTTATGTTGTTGTTTTGTTTCTAGATTACATCCACCAAACTAAAGGCTGTGCATTAGTAAATAATCATAGCACGAGGAGTTCCCGGTGAAGAATTATCATAGTGCCGGATTGGTGATGACATTTTGGTTCCGTTGCCGGGACCATTCCTCGTTGGTGGATTTTCTGGAGAGATATTCCCACTTAGTCAAAAATCAATTAGAGGGTAACCTTGTTTTTACTGTGCATAGTAGTTACCATGGTAAAGTCATTTTTGCCATGAATAGTAGTTACCATGGTAAAGTCATTTTTGCTGGAATAGTATTTACCGCAGTAAAGTCACTTTTTACCGTGAATAGTATTTACCGCAGTAACTTCACTTTTTACCGTGAATAGTATTTACCGCAGTAACTTCACTTTTTACCGTGAATAGTGTTTACCACAGTAAAGTCAGTTTTTACCACAGTAAGTCAAGTTTTACCATAGTTTACCATGGTCATTTCTATTTTACTGTAGAAAGGTGTAAAGTCACTTTCTAGTATAGTGATTCCAATTATTTGTACACATAAGTCTTGTTGATTGTACTTGTGAGTTGGTATTTCACGGTGGTTACTTTTGAAAATGGGAAAGATTCCTGTTTTTTCAGCTCAATCTAATGAAGATGCTTCTTCTTTCATTCAAGAGTTTAAGCGATCTTGTATTTGTAATGGCCTTATAAGAAGGGAACAATGGACTGAATTTTTTCCTACCTTTTTGGATGGTTCAACACTTAGGTGGTTTGAAACACTAGGTGATAATGTGAAAAATTTATGGATATTTATTAAGCGAAAGTTTTCTTGAAGAATTTGGTGAACAAAGAAATATGCAGATCTCATGATCGAGATCACAAAGCTATCCCAAGGAGAGAAGGAGAAGATAAGGGATTATCATGCTCGTGTTCTAGAGAGCTAAGGAGGAATCTCGATGCCCAGATCTGGAAGGAAGGACTACCGGATGGGTTGATGAATGGCGTGGATAATCTCCTCTGTAAGCACTTCATTCTTGGGATGAAGCCAGAGATCAAACAACGAGTGAAGTATGACCGCCCAGCTACCATTGAACAAGCAAAGGAGATTGCAAGAAGGAAAGAAGAAAGCATGGAAGAGGAGCCCAAAGAAATTGTTGCTAAAGTAGAGCCTACACCAGCACCTTTGGTCCAGAATCCACAACCACTCTCGGTGAGCACAAATATTTCTCCTAGTACATCTACTGAGTATGAAGATTTGCTCAAAAAGATGGGTCAGTTAACTATTAATCTTCTTCAAGGAAAGGAATTTAGTTCTCAGGGAGGAGATAGAGGTCCGAAAAGAAATATTTCTGAAGTTGTTTGTTATGATTGTTATAAAAAGGGTCATTATAAGTATAATTGTCCAGATAGAGCTTCTACATCTAGTAAAGCGAGATAATGATAAAGGAAAAGCACTGTGAATTCTTTTGATGTAGTAGATAAGAGTAGAAATAATGAAGTAGATGTGTTTGTAACAAAAAGAAAGAAAGAAAAGATAATCAAGATGGAAATGATCCTAAGAAGATGAAAGAAGAAACTAGTAAGAAACATAGGAAAAGAAAGTTGGGTGTGCAGGATTTTCTGATTTCATAGGGGCAAGGACCATACTCCATCTTGGAAGATCTGTCCAAAAGGCTTGCAAATATTACATATGGTCAACTCTTGGCTATGTCTTCTAAGAAGAGGTAGGAGTTGCGAGGTGGACTCAATGCTCGAAGAAGGAAGGAGGTTGAGGTCCCTGTTTTGGAGGCAGAGGTAGATCCCTATGCTCCACAAGCTGAGGTATTATGTAATGGTATTTCAATTCATGATGTCTTAGTTGATGGAGGTGCTGCAGTTAATGTAATGACCAAGTCTGGTAATGAATATGTTGGGTTTAAAAATTGATCGCCCTTCAACACTTATGTTAAGGTCATTAAATAAAGGAAAAACTAAACCAGAAGGTGTAGTTTCAAATGTGGCAATATTTGTTATGGGTGTGGTATGTGTGGTAGACTTTCAGGTGATGAAAAATGGTACTATTGTGTACCCAATGTTGCTTTAGGAAGACCATGGCTAAGGAGAGTTCATGCAAGAAACTACTTTGGAATGACGGTTTCATGACACTTGGACGTGGTAGAGAGAGGTTGAAGATAAATGTGATCCTCGACATCATAAGGTAGAACCGTGGATTCAAGTGATGGCGATGATTAGACATCCTCACGATTACTCTAGTAGCGGTGAAGTGGACACCGAAGATGAAGAAAGTTAGGTGGATGTTTCAATCATGGATATCCTTCCACCACACCAACTCATGACCCCATAAAATTATCTCAAGAAGAAGTTGATGATCGTCTCCAACAAATAAAGATTGGTGATCTTTGTGATGGAGAGTGAGAAGGAATCCTACCTCCACTCTTTGAAGGTACATACACCTATTCACTTTTGATTACAAGGAACTCCGTCAAGTAAGTTGGGTAGAACAATTTATTGAGTGGTAGATGGTGCTAAGCCCATAAAGCAAATGCCATATAGAATGAATCCTAATTTTTCCAAGACCGTAAAAAGAAGAAATAGATAAGTTGCTTGATGCAGGATTCATATTTGCTATGGAGAATTTAAAATGGGTTTCTCCCATTGTGATCTCAATAAAAAGAATGGGAAGCTACGCATTTGTGTTGATTACGGGGAAGCTCAATAAGGCAACAAAGAAGGATCATTACCCTCTTCCATTTTCAGATCAGATCTTGGACGAAGTAGCTAGCCAGGAGTGCTATAGTTTTGCTGATGGATATAGCGGCTACAACCAAGTTCGTATAGCAGAGAAAGATCAGCTGAAGACCACGTTCACCACTCCTTGGGGAACGTTTGCTTATAGAGTTATGCCTTTTGGGTTGTGTAATGCTCCAGCAACATTCTAGCGTTTGATGAATAGGGTGTTCGAACCCTACATTAGGACCTTCATCAGAGTATTTCTGGATGATTTTTGCATCTATGGGAGCAAGTTGGACCACCTGCACCAAATGGAGACAACATTTCAAAGGTTAGATGAAGCACAAGCCTCACTAAACCCTACAAAGTGTGTCTTTGGATGTTCTAAAGGCATTTTGTTAGGGCATGTTGTATCTAGAGATGGTATTGGTACTGATCTTGAAAAAGTTTCAAAAATCAAAGATTTACCATTCCCTATGAATAGAAGTAAGTTGAGATCATTTTTAGGCCATGTGGGTTACTATAGAAGGTTCATCAAGAATTTCTCAAAGATTGACTGACCACTAACTTGATTCTTGAAGAAGGATGTTACTTATGAACTAGGAAATAAGGCGCATGAAGCTTTTGGACAATCAAGGAAACCCCTGGTGTCTTCACCGGTTTGAAGAATCCAGATTGGAGCAAGCCATTCATTATGTACACCGATGCCTTAGATGTAGCACTAGGAAGTACTTTGGGCCAAAAGGATGAAAATGGGAATGAACATCCAATTTACTTTAGGAGTAGACAAATGAGCAATGCTGAGGTAAATTATCTTTGTGAATCGAAAAAGAGGCTCAAAGCTATCATTTTTTTGTAAAGAAGTTTAGAAATTACTTTAGGGAAAAATTTCTAGTTGTAACAAATCATCGAGCTCTAAAATATATTGTAAATAAGCCTAACCCATCGGGAGGATAGCAAGATGGATAATTTTACTACAAGAGTTTGAATTTGATATTATAGATAAGCCAGAAAGAAGCATGTCAATGCGCAGATGCACTCTCTCGAGCCTATGATGGTTTAGGATCATCTTGTGATGATGATGATTTCCCGATGCGAGCATTGTTATCCCTTGACACAATCCCTAGTGAATACATAGATATTTGGAATTATCTGAATGAATTCAAGTTTCCTAATGGTGCCAATGCAAAGACTAAGAGAAAGATTACTCAAACGGTCGTCCATATTCTATTCTCGCATGGAGTATTATTTCGAATAGGACTCGATGGGAGTATAAGAGGGCAGTTGGACGTGATCAAGGGAAGGAAGCTGCTAGAAGAATTCCACAATGGTACATGTGGAGGGCACTTCTTCTAGACAACTTACAACAAGAAGGATCTTGGATGCAGGTTATCACTCGCCCACTCTTTTTAAAGATTGTTAAAATTATTGTAAGACATGTGATATTTGTCAAACACATGGTAACCGTAAGACTTCATTAGCTCCATTATGTCCTATTCTTCCCCTTGGTCCCTTTGAAAATAGGGGAATAGACATTGTAGGTCCACTTCCAACTACATCACGCCAAAATAAGTATATTGTAGTTGCCACATATTATTTAACCAAGTGGGTTGAAGCTAGGCCATTGAAAAAGCGACTTCCATGGATGAAGTGGCAAGGTTCATGTATGAACGCATTGTCACCGATTTGGTTGCCCATTAGAAATTGTAATGGTCAAGGAAGCCACTTCATTAATGAGGTGGTAGAAGCCCTAGTCAATAAGTTTTCTATTAAGCACAGGAAGGCAACAACATACAAGCCAAGCACAAATGGACAGGTGGAACAAACAAATTTTGTGTTGTGTCAAATTCTAGCAAAAGATGCAGCCTTGCAGGTACATAAATGGGATAAAAGGATTCATGTAGCATTGTGGGCATATAGGGAAACATCAAAGTCAGCAACAGGATACTCCCCATTTTAGTTGGCCTATGGCATTGATCCAGTTCTTCCTATTGAGTTTGATATTCCCACTGTGAGAGTTATGAAAAATGAAAGGATGGATGAAAGTGATTCAGTAAAAGAAAGGTTGGTACATCTTCATTTGCTGGAGGAAATGAGAGAAATAGCAAAGGATACAAGCCATAAGAAGAAAATGAAGCAGAAGGAATACTTTGATCAAAAGATCCGGTGGTCTCCATTTCATGTGAATGACTTGGTTCTAGTATATGATTCCAGATACAAAAAAGAAGAGAGAAAATTTCTTCCAAAATGGATGGGGCCCTACAAAATAGCAGCTGTGCATGAAAATGGTACGTACCGACTGGAGGAATTGGATGGCACTCCCATTACGAAATGGGTCAACCACGACAAGTTGAAGATTTTCCAAGCACCAGAATAGTCTACTCCGAGGACGGAGTAGAAGCTAGAAGGGGAAGATGTCGACACTAAAATTTTCCTCCGTAATTTCTATTTCATTAATGTATGTATTAGGAATAGGATGTTGTTAAGTATAATTAGTAGTAGCATCTGATAGAAGATAACGGCGCCGTCAGTACGGTGCCACCAATAATGTGGAGTATGGTAATAGTCAAAGTACAATAGGAATGTTGTAAAAAGTAAATATTTGTCGTAAGTGGTCCGGTAATGTTAAAATGTCAAAGTTTGGGTAATTAGAGAAGTAGGGTCTACATGATTAGGAATTAGAAATATTATATTGGTAATAAAGACAAGGAGTGAGGTCATAAATATTTTGTGTATTTTATTTGTAAAAAGTCTAAAAATGTGGAACCCATGTAAAATGATAAGGTTTATCTTATCTTAGAAGATAAGCTTACATGTACAGATAAGAGTTAAGGTATGGAATATGATTCGTCAGAGTGGATTTCTTATCCTATCTTAGAGATAAGATGGATAAGCCTGGAAGTTCTATAAATAGAGAGGCCACCCCCCTCATTTAGCATATAGAAGGAAGTAGTAAGAAATATTGTAGGAAGTGTGTGAAGGAAGCCATCAGTTTAAAGGTGTGTTGAAGAAGCCATTAAGAGGTGTAATTGTAAAGTTTCTCCCATAGTCTTGGTGAAAGGCAAGTGAAGTCAATAACACTTGAAGTACCTCATGGGTGAGATTGTAACAGTTTCATGTTAATATTATAATTTATTTTGATATTTCAGATTTGTCATCATTCCGTCTTATCATAGTCGATGGTATTCTTGTGTTATGTTGTTGTTTTGTTTCTAGATTACATCCACCAAACTAAAGGTTGTGCATTAGTAAATAATCATAGCACGAGGAGTTCTCGGTGAAGAATTATCATAGTGCCGATTGGTGATGTGATCCCTTTTCACCGTAACTATATAGGCAGCACTTCGAGGGCATGAGGCCCTTGGAGGTTAGCTCACCATCCTCTACCCTAAAAATTCATCTTCCATGTGTCTCACATTATATCACACATAACTTCATTTCCCTTTTATATCCGAAATTGGAAATTAAACCACATACATAACGAGTTATTTCATATTTTAAACATTATCACAACATATATTTAATATGCCTACCATTTCTCTATCATCACTATGCATAGATTATACCACATCTCACATATGACCCATAATATCATTTATTCCATAAAATAATGATTCACAACTTCACCTACTTTCAACTCCATCATGCCTACACAAAACCTAACTCAACCATGCCTAAACAAACATAACTCTACCATGCCTAAACCGACCTAAATTGATCCATGCCTAAACCAACCTAAATCGATTCATGCCTAAATCAACCCGACTCAATCCATGCCTAAACCAACCTGACTCGATCCATGCCTAAATCCACTTGACTTGATTCATGCTTATACCAACCTGACTCCATCATGCCTAACTCACCTAATTTCCATCCATATCAACACAACAAATTCATATCTCATAAACACATCAACAAATCAAATCATAACATGTATCTCATCATATCAATCAATGTGTATCTCAAATATACATTTCTATCTCATCATGTCCATCATCTCAAAATCATCGCACGCACGCAGCCGATATACGATATAAAATGTTATCGAAACATAGTCTTGTATCATATATACAAAAAAATAATGAATCAATACAAAATCTCTTTGGAATGCAAGGCTAGTCTCATATATACACCAAAATACCGAATCAATACAAAATATCTTCGACACGCAGCAAAAGTATATATCACACAAAAACTATCATACATAAAAATAAAGTGACCACAAATCAAGCATCTCTGCAGATGTCCTCCATCATGGTATCACTTATACCCTCGGCCTCCTCGGTCCTTGTTGGCACCTTAAATGGAGGTGGCCTCCATACACTAGTATCCTCTACTCGATCAGGCCTCGAGCTCGCCGACCCCTGTGCTCTCCACACTATGAGTACGGGATCTCGCCCTCTCACTAGATGCTTGTTGTACCTCTCGTACTCGACATAGGATATATAGTCTATCCCGACTACCATCAATCTGGTCCTGATAGTACCTAGCCTCACCTAGGGCATCCCATATCCTAGACATAGGAACGGTCTGTGGTGGTCCCATAGGTTTCGGCCCCTATCCGCTCCTTCCCGTGAATCGGGACCCGATCCTGGTGCTTATGATGGTGGTGCCTGTGGTGGTGCCCCTTTCCCCCGTGCCCGTATCTGGGCTTGTAAGACCCCAATCTATTCCTGGGATGTGGCCAACTGGTCCTGTAAACTTGCCACCTAAGCCGTAAGGCTGCCACCTAAGCCTGTAAGGCTACCACCTGACCATCTCCTCCTCTCCATCTCCATCTCCTCCACCAACCATCTGGGCCTGCAGACTGGCCACCTGTACATGTAGCTCTACTACCTCCACCTCCGAGCCCTCCAGTTGTGTCTACAGTATACCCAACTGGGTAATGAGCATAGCTACCTACCCCTGTAGGGCATCTCTCTGCACTGTAATGGTGGCTAGATCTGGCTACCCTGGTTTGGGTGGTATGGTTCGAATCGAGCTGCTCACCACTGTCTCGTACTCTATCTCTGTACACCGACATCATTTATCCTTGAGTCCATTGGCTTCTCCTCCTATCCCGTGGGTACTGTAGGTGTGGTATAGGTAAGAACCTCTCCAATACTATGGGAAGGGTAGAGGAATGTCCTGTACTATCTCAAACTACCGTCAAAATTTGTTTACTAGGATCATCTCATCCTCCCCAACACGGCAACCTTGCATCCATCTCTCTAGCTGGAGCTCAGCTAGCTCCTCATGCATATGCCTATATGAGGGGAATCCCACATATGGCCTCCATATAATGTCCACTCTAGACAACCCCTCTAGTAACTACCGAAAATGGGCCACATCATGTGTTGGCCTATCAGATCTCCACTCTCCTATCACTAGCACCCATCTCCTGTACCCCACCCACACAAATCACACTAGGAATGCATATGCTTGGGGCATCCCTATAGGATGCACACAAACTATGTGCTCGTATGCCCAACAGTGCAGTAAAAATGTACAGCACAAGTTGAACCTACGCAACCGCCCATATGCCCACAACTCTCTGTATAGTTGCACCAAGAATGCTAGTGCCTAGGAAAATTGGGTCTCATCCACCATCATATCATGGATTACCCCCATCAGTGATAAGGGAAAGCATCCACCCTCTACATCTGGCAAGTGCATAGCAGCACACTACCTCCATCAATAAAACCACTAGCCTCATCTCCTCTAGACAGGCTAGGTACATCTCTCCATAGCTCGAGTGGGCACTATGGAATATCGGATCAGCCATCCCCTCTCCAAAAACAAACACAATCAGCTCCTCCGAGGCCTCATAAGAGATAGAATAAACTGGGCACCGATATGGGTAATCAAGAATATGGAACACATCCTCCGTGGTGATAGTCATCTCACCGCTTCGGCGGAGTGGAACGTGTTGGTCACGAGTCCCATCTATCGATGAGCGCAACCATCAAACCGGGCTACTAAGTCTATAGTACCGAACCCCACTCAAGCCCACTACCTCCACATGTTGCAGCTCCTTCGGGGGTTTTACGCTACTGTACTGTCACCGTGAGAGGCGAACCCCGTGTCCGCATATGTAGTTTTGCTCTCCCCTGCATCCAATAAAAGCACGACATTAATTTTCATATATCATCCATATTCAACCATTATCATTTTCCTATACCCTATTTTCACCCTACCCATCTCAACTACCTAGCCCGCACCACTTTTGGACCCTTGTGCCCAATAATCCGACCAATACAAGTTCATCCTAATGCAGACCCGATCACCCTTAAACCAGCATCAATCACTGTTTGGTGACCGATATACTGGCCACACTTATAGACCCGGTCACCCCTTAGCGGCATCGGTTACTTGTTTGGTGACTGATACCGATTCCACCTAACCGATGCCAACCACCCTTGAATGACACCGGTCACTGCCGCAGAAAATCCCGCAATTTCCTAAACCCCCTTTCTAAAAAAACGTCCCCTACCCCTTTTACCCGATTACAATGACCTAAACTACCCTTAGAACTCCACCCACCCCCATTCCATTTATTACCCTCCCCATTCATCTTTTTACCCACTATTCCCCCATTCCCAAATTCCATTTTTAACCACCCACAAAAATGCAAAACCAAAAAAACCTATAGACAACAATAAAAGACTCCTCTACTCTATCAAATCATCTACACATACGGTAGATCACTTACCTTGTCATGTTGCCACCATATCGGTGGCATGTCTGGCCACTGTACTAGTGGCCCACCCGATCCCTCTTCGGCCTCTACCATCACCGAATAGCTACCCGCAACCTCTCACCAATCAAATCCCTCGCAATGATCCTATGGACCCGCTACTCACCAACCAATCACTCGTCAAACACACTACCACTCACTGTTCCATTTCATCTAGACACTTTTCTCTCTTTTCTCTCTTTTTTTCATTTTCTCACTTCTCAAATTAACAAATGAATAAACAAAAACATGGATTTTTTTTTATTATAAAAAACCCGACCTAACCGACGTTGGCTACCCTTGATAGGAATCAGTCACATGCCCTATCTAATCATCATCGGTTTACCTCTACCAACATCGGTTATCCATGCCCGGCATCAATCACCATCACCCACACATTGCCCTAAGTTTTACGCTACCCCTACTTCCTTTCTTTTCTTTACCTGACCCAACCTTCACCCTAAGCATTTACCTCACCCCACCTTTACCCTACCTATTTACCTCACCTTTCCTACCCTCATCATTTACTACCTCCCTTTTTCCTCCTTTGGAGACTTGTTATTTTACCTCTACCTTGGCCTTACGCATGCCATGACCTAGATATTTTGACCTGGACCATTGCTAGTAACCTTTGATCTCATGTTTTCGCTAAAACTTATGGCACCGTTGTTACTGTGTTGTTGACCTCATGACCTTACCTAGCCTATTGTTGTGATCGTTTATCCCGACCCTACCATTGGTGTACGAAACATACCTAAACATTCCCGCACCTAACCTACATTGTGTTTCCTAGCCATATCCTATACCTTGGATACTAGAATCACTTCAATCTTGTTTGGATAAACCTATCGACCTTATATAATGTAGATTTTTCGTGCTCTTCAACTGGTACCGTGCTTTGTAGTTTATACGTGTGCATGCATTTGATATTACTACCTTTGACCCCGATCTATTACCTAGCTTACCCGAGTAGACCTTGCTCATTTTCTTCCATGTTACCCATCTTTCTTTTCACCACATTTACCTTTTATCAAGCCACTCACCAATTCTTCCTTCTACCTCGTGGGTTCCTAGTTTAAGGGGATCACCTTCATCCACACATGGGGCAACCGCATATTATTTTTGTTAATGTCACTTACCAATACAAGCTATGCAACAAAAAAGGGAAAATATAGACACTAAAATTAGGTCACACTCCCCTTTGGTCCCTCGACAAATAAGCACCCTTCATCACATTCACCTAGCCATGGCCCCCTTCACCTCACTAATATTAATTTAATTAATTCATTATCCTCACCATATTTATTATTTAAATATCTTAATTTAAATAATATCCACACATACACTTCACCTAGACACCTCACCAAGCCAACTCAACCTAAGACCTATTCTTAGTAAGTTGCAATAACTAACTAAGACTTACCCAAACCCTAAAAATCAATGCCTACATTCTCTCTAACCACATTCCTATGCTTACAAGAAGCTCTTAGTCTAATCTGAGGTTAATGAACGAGATCCGAGGAAATTAAGAGGATATCCTTAGTTTAGTAAACCTAGGAAATCCCCCTGATGACGCCTTGAGTTACCCCTAACCATCGCTGGTTAAGCCGGAACCACCGTCAGTTACCCTTTTAACCCCAAAACAAACTTATTCTCAAGTTTGGTAGAAGGTTGAAAAAGATTGAAAAAGTTGGCGAACATTAGCACATTCTAGAGAGATATCACATCTTCTGAGAGTGAATTCCAACGAGAACATGCATGCAAGGAAGGAGATCAAACATATTTTCCTGCATAATCATCCCGGCAATGATCTGATCTAACCAAGGAAAGAGGAATGTACATACAACCCATGTAGAAGCTTTCCTTTAGTTAGTGACCACCTGCAGCCTTCAACCTCTCATCAGCACCTCCGTCCCTCACTCACGGACATCCAGGACTAGAATCTAAGTAAGTAAACATTATACTTCTCTGGTTCATTTCATTTCATCATTATATTATCATCTATTATTTACCTAGCCATCCATTGACCTCCTTCAACATTCCCCCTCCATATACCCATTAAACTTCACCAAATCCTACCTAAATCACCCAATACCTCATCCCGACCAACCAAAGTCCTTTTGTGTAATCACAAAGGATACCTAAATCTCATTCTGTAGCATTCCCAAATTTTCACAAAGAATCGCACCTTTGGTTATATCTAACCACCATCGGTCATCCTAAACCAGCATTGGTTATTGTATTTTCCCATACAACTTAGAACAATTACCTACCCACCTAATTATCTCTCACCCTCATTCACTTGTGATCTACCTGAGACCTCTGTTAGACGTACAGAGACCCAAAACCAGTTATTTGACCTTCGGATCCTATTCTAACCTAGCCTATTATATTAGATCTATTTCTTATTGTGTTTCAAGTGAGATACCTAAATCATTTCAAATTACAATAGGTTTTACCTTATTTACTACATTAAATTGTTTAAAAGAGTGGACTAACAGCCATGTAGGAAGTTTCAAACTTTTGAGATATAGCATACGCTACGCAGTTCACTGCACATATTGTTTAACTATTTCTGGTGGTCTTGCTTTACATTATAGGTAGTTCCTCCTAGCCAAAAGGCAGCTCTCACAATCAGCTGTGGATTTAGAAGTCATATACGCATAACAACCCATCAACCAAAGCATTAAAACAGGTATTCCTCCTACGCCCATTACCCTATCTGTTTCATCAATAATTCAAGGAAACGATCTAAAATCAGGTGAAACATAGCCATTCTACCACAGATTTTATAGACACTTCAGGATGTTAATGCCACTTTTACGAGAGGCTCCACAGGGGATGTTCAACTAGACATAATAAGGTGACATCCATTGAGGCTCGTGCATCTCCTCAAAGCATAGTAAGGAGCGTAGAGGTGAGAAATCCCACATCGAGTCAGTTAGAGTAGAGTCGCCACAGATGGGACAAGGAGACAAGATTTCAAGACACAGGGATAGGTCTTGGAGCCCTAGGCTTAGAGATGAGCATGCAGATAGGCCTAGTGATCGCTAGACTACATCTGCAGACCATATCAAGGAGATCCTGAAGCTACGACCATCATATTATTTCGGTGATCTTTGGTGGATTTTAGGCAGAGGCTTGGTTGGTGAGCTTGAGTAGGTGCTTCAAGCTCTACCCTTGTTCTAACAACACGAAAGCTCATGTTATGATCCATCTTCTGAGGGATGGAGCAGGTGTCTGTTGGAGGACCGAGGAGTAGAAGCTCCATGTTAATTAAGAGATGCTTACCTGGGATCTCTTTGAGGAGTGGTTCAAGAGCAGGTATTTATTACGGAGGTTCATTTAGCAAAGGATAGATGAGTTTCACGACCTCCGATAGGCATCTCTGACAGTAGTTGAGTATGAGATTCAATTTCTAGACCTACTCCAGTATTTTAACTACATGTAGGATGAGAAGGTATGGATTCAAGGAGTTCATCCGAGGGCCGAATATACACATTGGAGGTGCGGTGCATATCTAATACATGAGACATTAGCTAAGGCTGTTGAGAATACATATATAGCGAGAGGAGACTCGGAAAAGACACGAGGCCATAGATTGAGTTCAAAGCTGCATCCAATAGATGTAAGATAGCAGATCGAGGGGGTCAATTCCTCCTCCTCGTGGTGGACAGGGTTTAGCATAGTCATCTTTTAAACAACAATAGTAATAGCAGCGTGAGCAGCACCCACCCACCATACAAAGGCCCCCACAGCAGATTTGATGCACAAAGGGGGCGGAGTATGGAGCCTCCTCCTAGGGTCCCATTAGGACATAGGGTGCACCAAGATCTCAATCGCAAGAGCTCTCTAGCAGAGACCTCGGTTGTTGGTAGCTAGATCATTAGAATCCAAGATAGACTTCTAAAGTACCGCCCAGAGGTACTACTCATTGGAGAGGACCGGGTAGTTGTTTTATTTGTGGTGTTACTAGGTATATTTGGAGAGATTTCCCACAGAACCACGGTAATAAGGATAATACATAGGTTTCAAAGCCTACTATTGGTGACATTAGGCACAGTCATCGAGATCTACGCAAAGTGGTCAAAAATAGCTAGGTGAGCACCGTGAGTACCTTGATTTAGACTACAGTAGCATTGGTGGTATTCTTACCTCCATTCTATTTGATTTGGGTTCTTTTGATTCTTTTATTGCACCATCTTTGGTAGAGTGATGCAAGTTGGTGGTAGGTAGGTAGGGTCTTAGTTGAGACATCAAGATGGCTTCTGGAGCCAAGATCTCTGTATATTCCTTAGTTAAGGAGTGTGTAGTTGATTTGGGACCCTTCACCACTACATCAGATCTTCGTATCCTTCCATTGGGTTTGTATAGATTCATCTTGGGCATGGGTGGTTGTTCGCACATAGAGCCAAAGTGGATTGTTACAAAATATTATATCATGTGCGAGATAATCTAGGAGTTGAGTCAATGATAGTAGGGGCTAGGAGATGTGTTTCCATTCGCACCATCTCCGCCATGCAACTTAAGCTGTGTGTGCTATGGGGTTGTCAGATGTTTGTTGTCACAGTTAGTGACCAATTGGAGGATGAGGCTAGTGGACCATCACTTGATGACCATCTCCTCTTGAGAGATTTTTCTGATTTCTTTACAAGGAGCTACTGTGAGTTTCCACCCCACGTGAGATAGATTTTCATATAGATCCTGGTTCCGAGATCATATCCTATCTCATGAACACGTTATCAGTGACTATCCCCAGAGCTCTACGAGCTCAATTTGCAGATTGGAGGGCCTTTTGGAGAAGGGAATAATCTATCCTAGTGTATCCCCTTGGGGTTCACCAAAGTGATTTTTGTAAGGAAGAAGGATGGATCTCTCTGCGGTTGTGTATTGATTACCGCTAATAGTGAATAAAGTAACAATCATTTATTTGATTAGATGAAGGGAGCCACAATTTTCTCTAAGATAGACCTTAAGTCAAAGCTATCATCAGTTGAGGATTACATAGGGACATTCATAAGACCACCTTTTGTACGAGATATGGTCACTACTGAGTTCACCATGGTGGATTTTGGTTTGATGAATGCCCCACAGGTGTTCATGAGCTTGATGAATGGAGTGTTCAGGACACTCTTGGATTGCTTCATGCTCATTTTCCTTTATGACATTTTGATTTACTCATGTTCGTGTCAAAGAGTATGAGGGGTACCTTTGCCAGTTCTTCGGTGTCTTCTTGAGCAAAGCACTTTACGGGAACCTAGAGAAGTGTGCATTCTTTCAGAAAAAGGTGCAGTATTTGGGCCACATCATTTATGGGGAAGGTATCGCAGTTGATCCTTCCAATATTTGAGATATTATGGATTGGCTAGCACCCACTAGTGTGACAGAGGTGCACAACTTCATGGGCTTGGCAGGATATTACAGGAGATTTGTTCAGGACTTCTCTCAGGTTACGCACCCCATCACTTCCATTTAGCAGAAAGGGAAGAAGTTTGTTTGGTCAGACAAATGTGAGAAGACCTTCAAGACACTGAAGGAATTCCTCATGACAATTCTTGTTCTTGCAGTGCCAGATCCGCAGGGTGAGTTTTTCATATGCACGAATGCTTCTTTGGTAGGAGTTGGAGGTGTGTTGATGTAGGAGGGAAGAGTAGTTACTTTTGAGTCTCGCAAACTCAAGGATTATGAGCTCAATTATTTGACTCATGATCTTCAACTTCTGTAGTTTTACATGCCTTGGTTTAATGGAGACACTTCCTTCATGGTCATATATTCACACTTAGGACTCATCACTTGAGTCTTCGCCACCTCTTCACATAGCCCAATCTCAATGCTTGTTAGTGGCATTGGATGTAGTTGCTTTTCGAGTATGACATGGAGATATAACATGTGAAGGAAAATGATAATGTGGTTGTAGATGCTCTTAGTAGATGGATACATGTGGTTATGGCCACTTCAGTGAGCATAGATTTATGGAGCAAGATTCTACAGCAGCTTCTTCATGACATTTTCAAAATTGTAGCTAGAGTAGAGATCGAGTCTGAGAGACCCCTTGAGGGGAAGTTTTATGGTTTTTCATTGGACGAAGATGGACTTATCAGGCATAAAGGTTGGATTTATTTCCCGCAGTCGAGGCTTGAGGTAGGATATTTTCATTAAGGCACATCGTGCACCCTATTCAGCCCATCTCGGGGTGAAGAAGATGCATGACACTTTTAGACAGTTGTATCATTGGAGAGGCCTTTGTAGATATGTGTCTCAGTTTATGTCACATTGTTTAGAGTGCTAAAAATTGAAGGCCAAGCATCAACATCCAGCTGGCCTTCTATTTCCTCATGCTATATCGGAGTGGAAGTGGGACACCATTTCCATGGAATTCATTGTTGGGATACGATGTCGAGATACCACCACGATGCCATCATGGTCACGGTGGATAAATTGACAAAAGTGGCTCATTTTTCTCCGGTGAAGGCCACCTATATAGCTAGTGTAGTGGCATGGGTGTATCTTGATGAGATTGTCAAATTACATGGGATTCTGAAGAAGATCATTTGTGACCATGACCCTCTATATACTTCCCACTTTTGGACTACCATATAGCATGCCCTCGGGATGAAGATCAATTTCAGCACAATGTATCACCCTAAGACAGATGGACATACTGAGCGGGTGAATCAGATATTAGAGGACATGCTTAGGATGTATGTTATGGATCACCAATCGAGATGGGAGGAATACTTGTACTTGGTGGAGTTTTCCTATAATAATAGTTTTTAGAGTTTGATAGGCATGGCTCCTTTCCAGGAACTATATGGTAGAGAGTGCAAGACACATCTTAGTTGGGACAGGTTGGATGACAAGCTTTCTCTTAGACCAACTTTGTTGCAAGACATGGAGTAGCAGGTGGTTATGATCAAATAGAAACTGCATGAGGCACAGGAAAGGAAGAAGAAGTATGCAGATAAGCATAGGACCGACCGTAGTTTTGATTTCGGCATGAAGGTGTTCCTTTGTGTCAAACATCATAAGAGCCCTATCTGTTATAGAAAAGGTTCTAAGTTAGCTCCTAGACTCATGGGTCATTTTGAGATCTTAGAGCGTATTAGTCCTTTGGCCTACCATCTAGCATTGCCACCTAGCTTGTCTCATATCCATGATGTGTTTCATGTTTCAGTACTTAGGAGATATATTACAGACCCTTCTCATGTGCTTTGGATTGAATCACATTGTAGGTGCACAATCAAGAGCGCATGATAGTGGATCTCGCATCTCGCATTATAGAGCATAAGACCTTGGGCCTTTGAGGTAAAGAGATTGACTAGGTTCGGTGTAGTAGGATAGATATGATGAGATTATGGCTACATGGGAGGATGCTACTTTGCTAGGAGTACGGTTTCCACAAGCTGTTCAGTGACTTCCAGGAGGAAATCAAGTCTAAGGGAGGGGAATGTAGTGCCCCTGCTTCCCTTCGACACCTTTTAATATTGATTATGTTATGTAGACTATACTTATGGACATTATTGTAGATTTTTATTTGGCATGATGTTAGATGTTAAAGATCATGGACTGTTGTTGATTTTGATTCATATATGTGCATGTGGTATTGGAGACATTCTATACTCATTGTATTATGCTATTTGACATGGCTATTGTATATGTATATATATATATATATATGTGTGTGTGTGTGTGTGTGTGTGTGTGTGTGTGTGTGTGTGTGTGTGTGTGTGTGTGTGTATATATGTATATATATATATATATATGTATATATATATATATATATATATATATATATATATTGGACATTTGTTATTTCGTGATATGGAGTAGACCTAGAAAATTGAACAAATCTTGTGATCATATGGTTATGGATGAAATTGTAAATGATATTGTTGCTTGCTTGGATGATGTTGTGATTTATATATATAGATGATTTTGGAAGTTATATTTTATATTTATTTGGATGTTTTGATGCAGCCACAAGGCCAAAGGAGGTATTTGTGTTTTGCAGGTAAACATGTCACAACAAACATCGGGGATGGAGACCAACCACATTGGAATCCTAGATGAATTCAACAAGGGTCACCATGACAACGTGTATTTGTTTGTGTGTTTGGTTGGTTGTTGTTAGGGGTTCCCATGGGGGGATCACCTTTAAATGTGACCAAGGGGCTATGTGTATTCTTTTATTTAGTTTCTTTTGTTTAAAGTTTAGTATGTGATTTTTAGTGATGTATTTTCCCCTTTATTATTTATATAATTGGTGTCAAGATTAGTGAGTAATCATGTTGTTAAATAAATTAGAATTGGTCAAAAGAATGCATTTTTTAGAGCTGATGGCTCTTTGATTATGTGTTGAAAGTAATGTGTAAGTAACTTGGAGTGTGAAACACTCTACCTTCCTTTTTAAATTCAGATTTTTCCTTAGGGGCTAATTTTGGGGGCTTGTAGGACATGTTAAACTCGTCCCACACTTCTTAAATTGTTACACCAACCCTACCTATGGGTTGGGAGTCAAGATTAGGCATTATTATGCATTTTGGAAGGCAAGTTGTAGGTTTTATTGCACCTTCTTACATGAAATTAATTTTGGTCCTTGTGGTGTGGACTTGGTTTGTGTGTGTACGTAAAATATCATTTATTCACCCACCCTTTTTAATTATGCTTAACAATTTGAAGTTGACTTGTGAGGCAGAATTGAGGATGTGTGATGTGGCATCCTACATGGATCCACCTTATCCCTCTCTCTCTCCTTCTTATATTTGTTCAAATTCTTTCACTTGTTTGGGGTTCTTGGATTTGGTTTGGAACTCTTTAAATTTTGGAAAGCTTGAAGATTTTTGGATGCTTGTGAATTTGTTGGAGCTTTGGGGCTGTTTTCGATTTAAAGAAGCTTGTTTTTTTTTCTTGGATCAAACTCTACCATGGAGAGGTAAGAGCTTGACTCTTTTAAAAATTTCTTCTTGTATATATGCGTATGTGAATGTGTTTGAGTGTTTTGTATGTTTTTGGTGTTTGGGTAGATTTCCTAAGTGTGGTGTAAGAGGAGACTATGGGGATCTTCTTGTGGGGGGCATAAGAAATGTGGGGGGG
Source organism: Taxus wallichiana var. yunnanensis (assembly GCA_018340775.1). Taxonomy (NCBI): domain Eukaryota; kingdom Viridiplantae; phylum Streptophyta; class Pinopsida; order Cupressales; family Taxaceae; genus Taxus; species Taxus wallichiana. The sequence goes on from CM031240.1 coordinate 206,944,453, forward strand.
CATAAGGGTTATTTTGTGGAGGGAGGCATAAGAAATGTCTGGGGGCATAAGGGGTACTTGAGGGAGGCATAAGAGTATGTAGGGGTTTTGAGATGAATATATTGGCGGATTTGAAGGTGGACACCCATTTCCATTGGGAGGTATAAGAAACTTCCCCATAGATCTTGCTCCTTTGGCTTGTATGATGAAGCCTATGTATTTTGTTATTGTTCTTCCTGCAGATAAAACTACATTTTATTTGGACTGTGATATGTTTGTTAAATTTGTTTTGTGTTATGGAAGCTTGTCTTGTTGCCATGAGTTGAATACATTTCCCATTACATTGTGGTTGGGGCTCGGGGCCAATGAGGAGGGCGGCTTCCCCTCTTCATTGGAATTCTTGGTTGGGTGGAGAGTGTTGCCTCTCCCCCTTGTTTGTTGTGATTAAAATGAAACCTGACAGAGATCTCTTGTTGTTGTTCCAGAGCTGTATTCAAAGAAAAAAATTTAGTCCTCTTAGGGGTTCCTCATTGTAAATATTTCCCACTTTAAGTGGATGACTTTGTAATAATATTTTTGCTGAAAGAGCTACACATTTTTGGATATGAAAGCTATATTTTTGAATAAGAAAAGAAAGAGAAAGATGAATTATGTAATATGTCTTTTACGGGATGCAAAGGAAGTTGTAAAAGGAAATAATTCAATGTTAATAGAATTTGAATTACTTTATTCAGATGGAATTACTCTTGTTTGGAATCTATTCTTTGTGATGCTATTACAAACTCTCTGTTTAAATATTGAAGAAATATTACCTTCTCTGTATTATTCGAAGTGCATGTTTATGAAAAATAGAACTACATTTTGTTTCTTTACGCATTGATTGAAGTAAAGAAAAATATTGTAAAACTAGGATGGAATGAACTTAAATGTCTTAAGTATGGCAAATGAAATAGTTTAATCTCTATTTTTTTGAAAGACATTGATCTTCTTTTGGATTCACCGTAAAAATAGTGAAATAAATGTTAGAGAAATGTACAGAGTACCCTGCAAACAATGAAAGACAAATTGAAACATTAATGCAAGTTAAGAAAGATTAAAACGCACCTTATTTAGTTTTATTGCTCAAATAAATTTTAACAGACTTCATTAATCAAGCTTCAGGAAAGAAAAATGCCTTTATTGATAAAGGAAATTTAAATTCAAATTGAAAACTCAACCCTTAACAATTAATCCTTGCAATATGTTCTAAATATTTCCAAGTGTGATTCTCCATGTTTATTTGGCATGTTTAAGAAGAAAGATTGGTGTATTGATTTAAATCGCAATGGAAAAGTTCGAGTTCACATTTTAATGACAGAAAAGATGTTTCCTTAAAATTCACCCATCTAAGTTTCTCAAAAGCAATATTTTATGCTTCCTATGAAAAGAGGAGTTCGTGCCCTTTCCAAAAAGTCCTCATTTTCTCAAATCCGAGATTCCATTGAAATTTATGACCTTCTAGAGTTTTACTTCATTTTGGGTTCAAAACAAAAAAACTAACTATTAAAAAAAAAGAAAATTTTGCAAATCGGATCTATGGGCCCGAAAGTTACTTATGGCCTTTTTAAAAAACACAAAATTCCACAAATTCTTATGCGACTCTGCAACCCAAATTTTTCCCAAGTTCGAAATATAACTTTTATTTAAGTTTCTCTGCGGCCTCGCGCCCCGGATCCTTCACCTTTGGAAAAAGTCCTTCCACGTGATTCACGGGCCCGCACCTAAATTTTTCCCTTTTGGAAAATTGGTGAAAATTTCTCCACGGCCCCGCAGCCCTACTTCCTTCTCTTTTGGTCAAGAACCTCCACGGGTGCTCGGGCCCACAATTGTAAACTTTATTTTTTGTAAGTTGGGCAAAATTCTAAAGTTTCCCCTGTTGACTGCTTCCCCAGCTTGTGATTTTGGGTGTGACAAGTGGCCTCTTTGGGCACAGAAGAGGCACTGATGTTTTTAAACCTTTTTCCTTTTTTAAAAAAAAAATCTAAAAATCCTAAGTGCCTCCGGCGACCCACCTTTCCATGTTGGCTAAAAAATTTGGACACGTGTCCCTTAGGCTTGTTTGTCTTCTTTCAAGAAGCTTCGCCACGGGCTTACAGGATTAAATTGCGCTTTTGCCAAAAAGTGTAAATCACCAAATTTCCTCTCTAGCTCCATGGGCCCGAAACCTTCCCTAGGCGAAAAGTCTTCTCTAGGCCCGCAGCCCACCTTTGGGAAAAATTTCCTCCCAAGGCCCGCCGACCCATAACTTGAGAAATATAAGGAGTTAAGAGGATTTCTTTATATCATTGGAAAGGGGAAGAAATTTCCTATCTAATGGAATTGTTTTCATGATTTTTTAAGTACATTAAATATGTTAAAAATAAATTTGAAGTTCCAAGATGAGACTAAGAGTGGGTAAGTGGAAATTACTCCTTTTTAACTTAAATGCTTATTTCTAAAGCATGGTTTGACCCTTTAAGGGGGTCACGTTATTAGGTAAGAGAATGTTTTCCTAACCTCATGTAAATGAGAAACTTAACTATGGATAGACTTATTCACTCAATAGTTTTGTAATGTAAATTTAATAATTGTCATAACTGGAAAATTTAATTATTTAAATTTAATTGTCCTTGAGACTTTGTTTGTGGCAATTGTTGTTTCGAAGCATGTTATTTCAAAAAAATCCATAATTTTTCTAACTAAACCTAGGTTGTTCTTGGGTCTCGAGTTGGAGTATTTTAGCGGGCGTTACAATAATCCCCACCTCCTCTAGGAGCCACCTCAACATCAATCTCCATCTCCTCTATTTCCTCCTCCTCCTCCTCATCTCCTCTCTCCGTAGCCACCTTAGTTACCTAGATAATAGCCATCCAATCACCAAAACCAGATCGAAATCCAACATCATCATCCTCATACTATGGTGTTGCCTCCTCCTCCACTAAATCATAGATGATGGGAATCGACAGCTCCATATCCATCTCCTCCCTTCGGTATAGGATAGGACCATCGGTATAGTCTCAAGCGACCCCAAACATTCATCATAGTCGATCGAACCGAATGACCACTATCATCTCCCTCTATCTCCTTTGCATCCATCTTGTCCTCCTCATCCCCAAAAAATCCACATCTAAGACGGGGCAATCAGGGAAATCTAGATATGACTACCACCTAATCGATTGACATATTACTCCTCAAGCCAATCCATGTACTAGTCCACTCTTATCTCACTCCTATTGTCAAAGAACCGCTTGGCTCTCCCTCTACGAAATCTCAATTTGAAATGAATGTGGTCTCTCATAAGCCATGGAATCCTTGGTGGTCAAACCATTGCTATATGCTCATACGTCCAACAATGTAATAAGAAACCCACATCTAATCCTGACCTCTTGTCTGCTCTATATAGGGAAAGCTCATGATAATCCTGAGCCAATAGAGAGGTCTTGAATGAAAAATTTGTATGGTGGTTCATAATTTCTACCACTAAATCAGCTAACACCCATGGAAATATAATACCACTAGATTCTGGAAAATCATAGCATGACATGGCCATCATCACCATGCAGATCAAGTGGCTGCATAGTACCCCATCCTCATATCTCAGCTCATATGCAAAAGACCCTAAATAAAATATGATTTGGGGCACATCGGCTCGAAATATCCACGTACACATTGTTAATCTCTCCTAACTAGTAATGAGAACTACATGTTGCCCCTATTCACCAATCTCACAATCCAATACACATCCTTCGGGGTGTGTCATCTCCCTGTCCTAAACCACAATGTCTATGTCTATTGATCCCATCTCTCTACCAAGGAAATCATGAGCCCTACATCCCATAGGATCCTCTAATAGTACATAAATCCACCCAACCACACTATAACCAAGTGATCCCACTTGGCATTTGTGGCATCTCTTTTGATCTGCTCATATAGAGAAGGCACTCTATCCCTCAAATACAAGGTCTCTCTGGCCTACAAACACAAATAAAACATACATATATCAGATCAACCATACAAAATCTGATCATAATCAATTAAAATTCATCAAGATTCAAAATTAATTTTTCCATCCATATCTACATAGGAAAATCTAATGAGTGATAATAGCAATGGATGTTTGTAGTTTATTCTCAAATAAGGACTTATGAATTAGCCTACTTTATGGCTGATGCAAAGGGGTAATTTGAGCTTTAGATAATAGTTCATGTGCCTTCTTTACTATCCCTCATATCTACTATGGCCATCTCACACAACTCTTTAAAAATTTTCCCGTGCAGATCTTTCTTCTATTCAAGTCTTGGATTTTGATTTGTAATACATTAAAACAAGGACCCTATTTATGATAGTTAGTATCTTTTCCATCATGTAAATTATCTCGATCATACATTTGTGTTGTCCTTTTACCTTTCATAACCCTTTATCTACTACACCTAAATGAATTTTTATATATACTAATATCTCTAACAAATTTCTCAAGGTCATTTAAAATTTGAGAAAAGTCTTCTTTGGCATAGTGAATTTATTTTGAGAATGAAGAGAATTAATCCAAACATACATTCTATAACTAAATTATTTTTCATCTACTAAATCTCATCAATAACTAACTAGGGGTCTACATCCATGAATTCTTCCCCCATGTGTTCTTTCTTGGAAATCCTCAAAATGTCCTCCTCTATTTCCATGTAGATAGGAGTAGCTCCTTGGGAAAACTTCCTCTTTGTGACCCTCTTGAGGGTTCCTATGGGAGTATCATACTTTAGTTACACCTTTAGGTCTTCAATTTTTCCATTACGAAGCCATTTCTTTTTTCCTGCAAGAGGATTTTGTGTTCCTTCTAGAGTAGTAGATGTAATTGTGGTTATGGAAGGAAAGGTATAAGAAGGAATTACCACTTTTTGTAAGGTTGGTGGTGTCCAAGGAAAATTTGTTTCAACTTTAACATGTCTCATACAAGACAAGAGATGGATCATGAAACTACGAGTGACCATAGGAGCATGGGAAGAAGAAATGGGAATAAAAAAGGGAATTGGAAAGATTGGAACATGCATGCTTGATAAGAAAGTTTGGAAAACATATGGTGTGGTAAGAGAAAGAAACAATAGATGAATAGATAGACCATATTAGGGATAAATTAAAGGAAGGAAAGGAAAGAAAGGGAAGGATGCATTAGTGCCTTCAACATAACCTTAGAAGTCTTCTAACAAGAGTTTTAGATGATGTTGGAGCTGAAGAAGGTAAAACAATTAAAGGAGTGGAATAAGAAGGTAAATACGTAGAAGAAATGGTTGTATGAGTTATACTCATTGATTCTGATACTATTATAGTAACTATAATAGGATAGGAAGAATTGATTGTAATGAATGGGGAGAAAATGATACAGTCATTGGTGATGAAAAAAAGAGAATAAACAACTAAAGAAATGGGTGAAGAAGAATGCATATGAATAGAAACATCTACCAAAATAGAAGCAAGGAGAGAAGGAGAAACAATGGAAGTAGTAGAAATATGGGAAGAGAAAGGAGGATTTTGAAAACTAGTAGGATCTAATATCCCATGATATCTTCCTACTTCATCTTCATAAGAAGAAATAGTAAAAATGAGAATAATACTAGTAAAAGGTCACAGGGAAGATGAAATAGAAGAAGAAGAAACAAACCCTATAGAATTAATATCTGAAGAAGTAAAAGAAAACGAATAGACATCGGAGGTATTATTACAACAATACTCACCATAGGACTAATAAGGATAGGACTAGTTTTTGTGGAAGTGTTTTGTGGAATTTTTGGACTTGTGGTTGTCCCAATAGACCTTGTAGGGCTTGTCATTTGTATGCTTGGAGAAGGAGTGGAATGATAAGGATCGAAATGGGAAGGACCAAATTTTCCTTTTTATTGAAGATACACAAAAATAAGAAGCTTCTTGAGCTAACTTCAATCAATACCTTAGTCATCTTAATCTTCTTCCTCTTCCTCCCTCTCTAGTTCTTGTCTTGTGCCGACTTACAATGCACCAACTCTAGCTTGTTTCCCAATAGGTGCATAGGTAAATTTGAAATTTCTCATATTAATGGCCACCACTTGATCATTGACCTCATCCTTATAAACTAGGTCATCCTTGTGGGGTTGATATTTGTAGTTATAAGTGGCCATCTCAGGAGTGTGACCTTAGAGTATGATAGTCTAACTGGAGTGATGCCATGTGGGATGCTACTCTCTTGGAATTTTTACAATTATTCAAGACCCTTTGAATCTAATGAGAAAGGAAGAGGAGGGTAAGTATAATTTTACTTCTTTTGTTCCTTTTCAGATGACTAATGTCATGGAAAAACTAATATACAATATCCTACTCGACTATCTTTACTAAAACATATCTAAGTAGTGTAAATGGGATAGAGATAATCCCTCTAATCTTATCAAAATATAGTCTTGGTGACACTGAAAGCTCCCCAAGTTCTTAATAAATTGACGATTCTTTGTCTTACCCTCAAGCATGGGGGTGTTATGTATGGCATTGAAGATCATAGGGTGGTAAGAATTACAAATCACCTCCATGTTATTCCTATAGTTATACATGTGCATATTTTTAAATACCCTTGGGACTATAGTTTTTATTTTGGTGACTAATTGGGAATCCCTACAATTATTAGACTACACACATGGAATCAAGAAAGTAAGACATCATATAGAAATTTTCCATCGTCTCCTCTACGAACTTATAATATTATTGTAGAGGTTATAAGATATAACTCCGGCTAGATTATGTATCATTTTATTATCGATGACCATGGGTAGTAGGGTACAAGGTTTGATTGAAATGCACATTATTTGGAGGTCCAAATAGTCTATTCATTAGGGTCATTCCCACTCTCACTACATGTCTGAAATATCTTATATTCATCCTATCTATGGAGACTTTGGACTTGAAACTAGTCAAGTCCTCTACCCAATATTTAAGCACATTATTAATTTTAATTTTATTTCCCCATTTTTCCATTGTTTCTTGATTGAACTAAATATTAGATGGAGGGAGATGGTAGTAAAAAGCAATAACATCTTCAGTTATATTACCAATTAACTTTCCTCCTTTAGAATTTAGAATTCCTCCTATACAACTTACATTATCACCTAATATGCCCCAAATAAAGTTGATACAAGGCATTACCTCTAGTTTTCTAGCTAAAATATGTGGCCATGTCTATCTAATAGACGTTAGATCATTCATGCACTATAATTCATTCGATCTACATCACCATTTTCATCTATCAATATAGATTCTTCTACCTCCATTTTTAAGGTTATATAATGCTCTACGTCGATGAATTTTTGACAAAAAAATGTATTCAAATAGCTAGTCTAAGTGGAAAGTTTGTAGGTAAACCTCCATTAACAATAAACTTTAAAATAACTGAGAAACTATAGGTATGCAAAGCTCTCAATCTCAAAAAATGGTAATAAGTTACGTTTTACTTATGATCACTTAAATTTAGACTTTAAAATCTTAGCTATAGCTCGAATATCAGTGCTTGAGTATGAAATTATTTAGAGAGTCATGTAAATATTTCTAATTCATGATAAAATGGTGGTATATTGTTGTAGAAATTACGTATAATCCTCCATTTAATAATTTATATGTTTTGCATTTTTAGCTACTCGTGGATTTTAACAATTGTTGTGACTTTAATACACCAATTTTTCTTATCCTCCACATATTCCTATGGATTTTCTTTGTATTTTCACCTCTAAGTTTCATTAATTCCATGTGTCAAGATTTGATAACTTTGCATATATTTTTACTTTGTAAGAACCATGTTAGAAATTAGAGTGTGAAAGGTGAGTCAATATGATGTAGGAGCATCGCAGAAGAAAGGTAACTACATAGATTTTGAAATTTTGGCTAAGTTAGTTTTGAGTTGTGAAGCTAAATTGCTTCACAAGTAGCATGTTTTACAACTTGTAGGTTTACATAAGAATCGGCATCAGTCAAGGAGCCAACATCGGTCACCTAGGAGGAACCAACATCAGTTAGGGAACCGGCCCCGATTAGCAAATAGGACCGACATCAATCGGGAACCGATACTGGTCAAGCACACATGTAATTGACACCGATCAGGAACCGACATGGTTACCTATGAGTTTATGTTTTTATTTTAGATTTGGGATTAAATCAAACCTTTGATTTAAAGCTGATATAGATGTTGTAAATGTATAGGTAAGGTGCCCTAAGTTCTTATATGACTATATAAGCTTGAAAGCTAGGGTTAGAAGATAGATTACATCTAATTGATTATTATTGCATGTGGAATCCTTGGTTGAGAGGATGAAGAAAAAGAAGAAGAAAAATATGGTTACATGAAGACAAAGCTTTCATGGAGAGAAGTTGGACAGAAGGAAATAGCAGGTATATATAAATGGTGCAAAGAGTGTAATTTGTTCTACTGTATCTCCTTTGTATTGTTATCGTCTCATTGTAATGGCTTGCAGAGTATGTAAAGCACATAGATTTTATTCTTATAGATCCACAGATTGTCATGAGATATTGTATTATATATCCATGAGATCATGTTGTATTGTTGATCCATGTAGATCTAGTATTGTAGAGGAGGTTGTCTTCATGTTTGCACAAAGGTTGATGTAGTGATGGAGGAGATACTTACTTCTTGGTGCACAGTTATGGTAGCACATTGGTAGACCCATTTGAGAGGTCTTGTTTACATATTCACAAGAGATCTTGGTTGCAGTTTAAAGATGTAGTAGTTCTTAGTTATGTGAGATCTATTGGTGGTTTGGAGGCACGGTTGTAGTAGACTCATGGATGTCCGTTTAGAGATTTGTTAGAGGAGATACTCTTGGAGAGATCCACATTGTACTCTTATGGGAAGAGTTGATTTTTACTCTTGTTCATTATTATATATATGAAATATCTATCTTTAGTGGACATAGTGCACATTTGGTGAACCACAAGTACATGTTGTGTTATGGGTGTTTACTTTGTTTTGATTTGGATTAATCTAGTTTACACTTCCCTCTTTGTAGATTTTTGGAAAAAAATTCCATTTATGAAGTCCTAATTCCCAACAACTGGTATTAAAGCCTGGTTTGTTATCTTATCTAATACTAACAAGTGGCATCAAGAGTGGTGGCTTTAGTTATCAGAGAAAATATTTACTTCAGGGTTTTGTTAGTTGAATTATTGACAAATATATGAGAGAAAGGTTTTTTTTGCCTAATATGAAAATCGTAGGAAGAGATTTTAATCTCAAGTGGGAGCTGGAAATGAAAGGTTTCTTAAAAATGATAGTGACTGGCATCGGTATGCTAACCGATTTCAGGATCGATGTTCCATAACCGATGTCGACATGGTGACGTGATCTCATTAGAGGGAACCGGTGTTGACAACTTGGTTAAATAGAAAATCTCATATCTAAATAAATTAGAGAAGATACAATGAATTTATCTTGATTTTTGAGGTGTCCCTGGTTCTTAGAGGCACATGCATGTTGATCATATTACATATCTAGATTATAAAGGTATGGTTTTTTTGTTATCTTGGTATTGCAGCTGCTTGTATATTTTGGTTGCACATGCATATTTGGGATTATAGATCTGATTAGAAATAGCGGAGCAGATTATGCATCCTTTAGTGTAGTTATATGCATGGGATTTGTTAGAGAGGTAGAATATAATATCAAAGAATGAAGATGGGGTTTCCATCAAAGAGGAGAGTACTTCGGTTCAAGATGCTAGTGAGTGTCTTGGTGTTGGTAAGGTGATGTGTTTCATCTTGGAAATTTTTTACTATTGCATGTATTATTGTTATAAATTTTTTTGTGCAAGGTTTGGGTACTTCTTGAAATGACTAGCTCAAAGACAAACTATCAACTTTGGTCGAGTAGACCCCTAGTTTGGTGTATTATGCCAATTTATGAAATTATGGTAGTTCTTATAACACTGATTTCGGTCGGTGAACCAATGTCGATTAAAGAGGGTACCCGATGACGGTGGGTAGATCATGGTCGGTCTCTGTGAAAGTGAGTTTACACATGGTTTTTTATAGTAGAACAGGGACATGAGTGGTTTAATTTCTTATTTTGGAGGATCGGGTTTCTTACATTGTGTTTACATGCATAAACAGAGTAGATCACTTCAATGTTTGAATCAGAAAGAGGATGGAGTTGTCTTGGTGAGTCCAAAGTGAGACTTGGGTTAGATTCAGGTATCTCTATATGGTTCATGTTTTATTTCTTTCATTTGAAGCAACTAGTATTATGTTTGGATTATGTGCACAAGTAAAATTTACACCATGGATATTTGGTGAGTTTGAATTTTATTTCCAGGATGTGTTGGAATCTTGAGGATAAGGGTATCTAGTCTAAGGATGAGATCCTCAATGAAAATTCATGTTTAGACACAGTTGCAGGTAACGAGAGATGTTGAGTACACATGGATGAAAATAAGGTGGTTCAACCTACTTCACAATAAGTCCAAACTTCTATGATGTATAAGTATTATTTGTTAAGAAGGGAATCAATTTATATTTTCTTTCATCTATTTTATTTCTCACTGATATATATTAGAGCTTTTGAGCTTGGTTATTAGAGGCAGTGTAGGGGATTTCATGTTGAGTGGGAGAAAGCCATGGTTGTTAGCATTGCAGGTTGGACACATATGCACATGCAGAGTGAGAGGATTATATTACTACTTAAAGTGGCATGAGGCATGAGTTGCATTAGAGGACAAACATAGTTTTATAGGTATTTTGTGGTTAGTGCATGATGACATCACTTCTATTTTTACTTTTTGGTTCCTGTATATCCTTATGGGATGGAAGTTGATGATTATTTATTTGGGGTAATAAGAGAGAAATATTTTAGAGTTTGAAGGGTGTATGAAGGAAAAAAAATTTGTTACAAAGTTACTGATGGTGACAAAGAGTATATATTTACATCTTATTGATGGTGCCCTTGGTTGCTTTCATCTTTGATGGTTGTGAATTATGTTTGATGAAATTTTTCATTGGTATTTGCACTAGATATTAGTAGCATCGTTAACATGGTTGTTGTTGTTGACATTAATGAGCATAGGATTCATATGTGGCCTTGAAGTTAGTTGATGAGAGACTTAGAGGTTCTAGAGATCCTGGTGATATGGATGGATGTACATGGTGAGTTTATACATGTGGATAGATTCTGTTTTATGAGTCTATGATGATGCAAATATTTTTTACACATGGATTCCTACGAGTATGGTTTAGATACCTTGAACATGAGTACGAGATGTTTTTATTTCCTCTTATTAATATGTTACTCCATGACATTTTCTACATGGTTATCTTGGACATGTAATTTGTTTATGCAAGGTTGGATTTGCAAAATGTAGTATTTGGATTCTTTGAGTTATGTAGGTTTTGTGGATGCATCCACTAGTTGCATGTAGAACTCATTTGGGTTATCTTGACCCATGATCTTATTTTGCTTTTGAATATTCCAATTTGACTTATCTTTGGTCAGTTAAATTTTTGTTTACATGGAGACATGGATAGATGGTTGGAGAATATGGTTGGTTTTATAGGTATTGATATGGTTGTGATTAAATCTCATCACTTCGGTTTGAGTGGGAGATCTTGCAAGTATGTTATTCATGGTGTCTTGGTTGTATGAGAGGCTTTGAGTTATTACTCATTAGGATCTTGATGTATGGATAGCTCATGTATCATGGATGAGGAGTAGCTTCATATAGGTATATGGTAAGTCATGGTTTGTTATCTTGTTGGTTGTTTTGAAGATGGATTAATCTTCCTAATTACTTGAGAGAATTTTTGATGTGAAGAATAGTTGGTCTTCACAGTATGTAGAGGATGGTACTATAAAAGTACAGGTTCAGTAATTTATCTCCAAGTGGGATATTATTGAGTTGTGGAGCTAAATTGCTTCACAAGTAGCATGTTTTACAACTTGCAAGTTTACATAGTAATCGAAATCACTTAGGGAACCGACATCGTCACACAGGAGGAAGCTGTCATCGTCGGGAGCTGGCACCGATCGAGAAAATAGGAACCGACATCGGTCGGGAACTAGAACTAGTCATCAAACAAGGAACCGACACTTTGGTTACCTTTGGGTTTATGTTTTCATTTTAGACTTGGTAATATATCCAACCTTTGATTTAAAGGTGATCTAAAGGTTGTAAATGTATAGCTAAGGTTACATAAGTTTGTATATGGCTATATAAGCTTGAAAGCTAGGGTTAGAATATAGATATCATGTAATTGATTATTATTGCATGTGGAATCCTTAGTTGAGAGGATGAAGAAGAAGAATAAAAATATGGTTACATGAAGACGAGATATTTTATAGAGAGAAGTTTGGATAGAAGGGAATAGTAGGTACATCTAAATGGTGTGAAGAGTGTAATTTCTTCTACTATATTTGCTTTGTATTTTTATCGTTTTATTATAATGGCTTGCATAGTATCCAAAGCACATAGAGTTTTTTCTTCTAGATTCACAAGTTGTTGTGAGATCTTGTATTCTATATCCGTGTGATCATGTTGTATTGTTGATCCATGTAGATCTAGTATTTTAAAGGAGGTTGTCTTCATGTTTGCACAAGTTGATGTAGTGATGGAGGAGATACTTCTTAGAGCACGTTATGGTAGAGCATTGGCGAGAACCATTTCAAAGGTCTTGTTTACATATTCACGGGAGATATGGTTGCGGTTCGGAGATGTAATAGTTCCCGGTTATGTGAGATCCGCTGGTGGTATGGAGGCATAGTTGTAGTGCACTCATGGAGATCCATTTAGAGATTTGTTAGAGGAGATACTCTTAGAGAGATGCATTGTATTCTTGTGGGAAGAGTTGATTTGTACTCTTGTTCATTATTATATATATGAGATATCTATATTTGGTGGACATAGCTTACATTAGATGAACCACAGTACATGTTGTGTTATGCGTGTGTACTTTATTTTGATTTTGATTATCTAGTTTACACTTCCACTATTGTATATTTTGGGGAATTATTTCCATATCTGCAGTCCTAATTCCCAACATGGTTAGGTGGAACATGTGAGAATTAGAACATATTAGCTATAAAGACAGGCGTGGTAGAAAATTACATGAAAATCTGGAAATATTTTAACTAGGAGACTAGAGTGTTCATGGGGAAAATACCTAGAGGTATAAAAAGACTAAAAATTAGGTACATGAAATATGCCATCTAAGTTATGACATGGAGTTCTGATTGAATTACATCACAACTACCGATCTTGAAGCAATGGTCGCTATTAATGCATAGAAGTTCAAATTTTAGTTTGGGTAGGATTGTGGGAGGATTATAGAAGGAATTTTAAAAACTTGATGGGCAGGAAATTTTTCTATAAATATCTTTCTAAATATTTGATATGAGAGGTTATAGAGAAGGGTAAGATAAATTAAATTTTTGAGAGAGATAAAAAGGATCTACGAAAATTATTTTTGGATTTATCACCCATGTATCTCGGAAGACTATAAATCCCTTGTATGATTAATCTTTGTAGATATCACATGGCTTCCTAAAACTATAATCTAAGGTTTAAGGTGAATTGTTTTCTATTTGGTTTACTCTATAAAAATCCCAAGTTTATTTTTACCTAAATGTCTTATGTCAAGTGGTATCATAGCATGGTTGTATAATTGGCATTTATGTTGAGAGGTGAAGGACTTGTAGAACATTGATCGAGAGGCATCTCGTTAAGAAGGAGAGAAGATTCCTTTGCGAAGATCCACCAATGTGGATGTAACTAACATAGCTAATGCGAACAAGTGATGAAATACTAGATCAAGTGATGAAAGTGTTGGGGGAGTGAGAACAAGATGATAAATTCTTGAGGTGGATAGGCGACAAGGATTCATGCTTTGCCAAATGCAAAAATTGATGATGAAGGAGAAGAGGTATGAAGGAATGAACTTAATGCATAAGTTATTGAAGATGTGCATGAAGAAGCTAAAGACATAGGTGCATAGGATGCACAACTTCTATAATAAATTTCCAAAATGGGTTGTGGACTAAGAATCGGTGTCCCATCATTTTCTAGAATTTTGGACCTAGAAGAATTTTTGATTGGTTGAAAATTATGTAGGAATAATTTATGTTTAAAGAAATTGCCGACCCACAACACGTCAAAGTAAACCAAGTTAAAATAACATATGATGTTTTAGTGGAAGGACATACAAAATGAGAGATGAAGAAGACGAAAGGATAAAATAGTGCAATGGGATCTCATGGTCATGAAAATGAGGAGTATGTTCTTTCCATCTGATTACTAGATGAGATTGTTCAAGAAGTAAAAATAATGAGACAAAAGGAGATGTTGGTTAAGGACTATATGGAGGAGTTCCACTAAATCATGATAATATCTAGACATATGAAAGTTGACTAAGAGAAGGTTACACAATATGTTAATGGCCTGAGATTTGGAATTCAAGAACTTATCCTATTGCACATTCAAATAGGAAGAATCTTATAAACTAGCCTTGAAAGTGGAAGAGAAATTGGCACGCAAAATCCATAGTGTATCCAGGAGAAGGACCCATAATGTACATGGTAGAGAAGGAAGTGGTTGAGGATATAATAAACTATAAGAAGATGATAGGAATAGTGTGTAGAGTAATAAATTATCATAATCTTCAATAGGACATGGAATATTTAGTTGAGGATGGGGGAGAGTCTTCTATGAAATATTTTTTTAGTGTGGAACAATAGGACATCAAGCATTCAAATGTATAAATTCACAATGTGAAGTCACGAGAAGGCGCATAGAAGATGGAACACATTTGACATATGGAGATATAGAATCAATGGGATTAGCAAATCATTTTAAGATATCATAGTCCATAGAATCCCTGATGATAAGGATAAATGTTGTTGAAAATTTCATAGAAATAAGAAGAACTTGTGCAAATTAAAAACTTGTTTAGAACCATCTGCAAGTAATGGAGCCAAACTTTAAACACACACTCAATTCATTTGTAAAATACCTTGAACTCAAATAAAATAAATTATCTTCTTCATTATCGAATAATGAAATACGATGTGTCTTAAATAAGAAAAAAAACCCTAACTTGAGTTTCCATGCAAAATCTAACTTCAATTAATTCTACTCTAGCTGGGTAAATTTTACTATTTTTAGCAGTTTACTAGAACCTACTGTTTTAGTAAGTTCACATGCTTATTTGCATGGGCACAAAAAATTCCATTTATTTTCTATATGCCTGAATTAGAGAAATTTCCAACTTTCTAACCTAGTATGCATGCAAGATACTAACAATAAATAATGCAAAAATATTGGAAAAAACTGAATTGAGACTTAAATCCTAAATTTTGGCCCCCAAATGGTGGATTTTGATCCCGAAAATTCATCAAAAATGGCTCTAACTAGAAGGACTAGTTTGTTCATCTTTTTGAAACAAGTGGTTTCAAAATAACGGGCTTGAATGGACACCCAAATCAAAAGTTATGACCATTTTAATTTTTGCTTAAAATAGTGCATCAAAAAGTTAGGGGAAAATGTTGTAAAGTGATTTTTAATAGTGTAAGAACATACAATCTTCTTTCCTACGAAATGGTAGATAAATTAGGGATAAATAAGATTACACATCCCAAACCCTTCAAGGTGTCATGGTTGTAATAAGGACACCAATTTCTAGTAAATTAGTAAAGCCTTGTGAAATTACATATTGGAAACTATTGTGGCGAAGTATTATATGATGTGATGTTGATGGATGTTTTCCATATACTATTATCTAGGCCCTAGATGTATGAAAAAAGGTTTTCCATGATGAGCACACAAATATTATTTCATCGGAAAGGAAGGTCATAATTTTAACAAGTCACCATAAAAATATGAGGAGAAAGGAGAAGTATTCAATGGAGTTTGCACAAGGGTTTTTCTTATATCTGGTAAAGAATTCTTATGAGGGGTTGAGGAAGAAAATACATGTTACACCTTGGTGCTAAATGAAGCACATAATGGTTGCACAAAAAGGGATACATTTACTACAGATGTGCATAAGGTATTGAACAAGTTCCCAAAGTGATAGAACAATTACCATGGGGATTGTCACTGGTATGTATTATCAATCATCGTTAGATTCAATTCTAAGAGATAGTTTTCCAAACAAAGAACCATATAGAATGACCCTAGAAGAGAATGAAGAAGTGCATAAAAAAATTCAATAATTTCTCGATAAAGGATTAGTGTATGAAATTTTGAGCCCATGTGTAGTACTTGTAGTGCTTGCACCAAATAAATGAGGATAATGATCCATGTGTGTTGATTCCAGATCCTTAAAGAAGATTACCATTAAGTGTAGGTTTACATTTCCTAGGATGGTCGATCTAATGGATTAACTTAGTGGTGCAGCGTATTTTTCCAATATCGATATGAAGAGTGGCTATCACCTAATCTTCATTAGGGAAGGAGATGAGTGGAAGACCACATTCAAAATAAAGGAAGGCTTATATGAGTGGTTATTCATGCCATTCAGGTTAACTAATACCCCGAATACTTTCATGAGACTGATGAATGAGGTGTTGAAGCCATTTTAGGAAAATTTGTGATATTGTATTTGGATGACATATTGGTGTTTAGTAAGACCAAGGAAGAACACATTGAACACTGTGACATGTGATAAAGTTATCACAATAAGAAGAAATGATGGTGAATATAAAGAAGTGTAGCTTTATGTGTGAAGAGTTAGTATACTTGGGTTTCGTAATATCCTAGGAAGGATTGTAAATTAACGCAAAAATAATTCGTATAATTTTACAATGGCCCTCACTAAGAAGTGTGATGGAGGTATGAATTTTTCATGGTTTGAAAAGATTCTATAGGAAGTTCATTAGGAACTTTAGTGGAATATACAAATTGATCATGACGAATATGGAAGGAGAATACAATAATTTTGTGTCAATGAAAGAAGTAGAGTGCAACTTTAATGAATTGAATAATAAAATTATATCACAAACATTGTTAGTGTTACCAAGTTTTAAGAAGTTTTTTCATGTGAATTGTGATGAAATTTGAACAGCTATTAGTTCAAGATTAAGCCAAGAGGGAAGACCCATAGCCTACTTCAAGGAGAAATTTAATGATGAAAAGGAGGTAATCGACATATGATTAGGAGTTCTATGCAATAATATATGATTTGCAGAAATGGAGGCATTATTTATTGCCAAACTATTTCATTTTATATATCGATCATCAAGAACTATATTTTGTCAATAGCCAAGAAAAATTAAACATGCATATGAACTAGGTAGAATTCCTACAGTTTTATTATTTTTTTGCTGAAGCAGTTGCAATGGAAAATATAATAGGTTACTTGATATGTTGTCTAGAGGAGTGTTGGTATTGATAGAAATGTGCAATGAAGTCATGGGGTTTAAGGCCATGAAGGAGTTATATGCGTAAGAAAAGGATTTTAAGGAAGCATGGGAGGCATGCCAAGAACTAATACGCATGTATATAAAACCTTGGTTAGACTATTTTAACCAGGAAGGAATGATATTTTGAGGGGCACAATTGTACATACCACAAGCCTCTATGCGCTAGAATCGATTAGAGAAAATATAGTGGAGGATTAGGAGGTCATTTAGGGAATGAAAAACCTTATCACAACTAAAGGAATGATATTATTGGCCTAAGATGAGCATGGATATGCATAATTATGTACATAGTTGCAAGGTAAAGACTTATGGTTGCATCAACCTTTACCTATACCAAGAAAACCATGGGAAGACATTAGCATGGATTTTGTGCTAGGATTTCTGTTGACACAATGAGGGAATGATGCCACATTTTTGGTAGTCTGCATATTTTCAAATATGGTGCATTTTAATGCATACAAAAATGAAATTGATGTGATAAGGATCACACATATTTTTTCAATAAACTAGTGCGAGTTTAATGGGCTACCGATTAGCATAGTGTCATACATGGACATCAAGTTCCTAGGATATTTCTAGATTACTTTGTGGAATAAGTTGGGAATGAGGTAACATATAGTTTATCTTACCATCCACAAATTAATGGGAAGATGGAAGTGGTAAACACAAGCTTCAGCAATTTGTCAAGTAAATTAATAGGAGATGATTCAGCCAGTGGGATATGATGTTGGCACAAGTTGGGTTTTCCTACAATGATTTAGTTAAGAGGAACATGATAAGGACCCCATTTCAAATTATTTATTAGACAATTCCAAGGAGATTCATAGAATTATGTGAGGTAATGAATAACTTAAGCACATAGGCAAAATATATGCTTCAATTACATGAGGAAGTGTGCAAGAAATTGGTAAGGAGTAATCAAGGTTAAAATTAACATGTGTATAAAGGGTGCAAAACCAAGTAATTTAAAGAAGGAGATAAAGTAATGACACATTTGAAAAATAAGAGGTTTGTGATATTATTCTATGAGGATCAACTGAAAACCCATGTACATCAACAAGGTTGCACTCCAATAGAAATGAGAAAGCTCTAAGTAATCAACAAGTGTAAAATCAAACAATAAAAACATGTAGAGAATGAGCAGGTCTTCTCATTCTCATAGATCAAAATAAGGGTAAATTTTGGAGTGTTTTGTAACTCCCATTTCAAGACAATAATTCCCTCCATGAGGGAGAAAGGAGTTACAATTCAAAAGATGGAATGTAACTCCTATGACACCAATAATGCATATGACACATTCCATGATGGAATCATCATATATCATATAACTTCTAAATACATATGACCTCACCTAATTGATATGACTCATTGTGTGAGGTGAAAAATTCCCAAGTGAAAAGGAAAACACATCACACTAACACCCCCTTCATCAAATATGAGGTAGAGGATTTGCAAGTCAGAAAAAGAAAGATAAATCCCCAAGACAACTAAGAAATATGTGGAAAATGGGTCCATGCAACTAAATTCCTAATGAGGTACTCATGTAAAAACTTTAGTATTTATATAAAATAAGAAGAGGTGAAGAGGAATAGAAATTCCAAAGAAGATGGACATCACTAGAAGACCTCACCCCAAGAAGAGATCACAAGTGAAACAATTTGGCTCAAAGTGAAGTTCATGGTAAAGTTTTTGCAACATGATCATAAGTCTAACAATACCGCATGTTGATTATGTCTCCATGAATCATCTCCTTATGAAGTGCATGTGGATCTCAATGTGTTTCGTCCACGATGTTGAATTGGACTTCAGCAAATGAAGATGGTGCTCATGTTATCATAGTAAATGATAGTAGGGTGCCAAAAGTGAATACCAAAATATGTAAGAGTCCCATATAACCAAAAACTCTCTATGAAAATGTTGACTCTCGCCTTGTATTCGCTCTATAGAATATATTACAATCACATTATTGTCACCTACCCCAAAAATGTGGAATTTTTGAATTTTTGAGTTTTTGGTTAAGTGACCCTTCATCTTGGATGTATTTACCTTTGTAATGTCAATAAATGTTAAAATTTCCAAAAGTTAGTCGAATTTTTGTCATTTTGAGATTTATACGCCTATGCAGACTTTGGAGGAACGGGAAGAATAGTTCCTCCGTTACTCATATTCCCTAATTTACCGATCTACTCACAATACATTATCTTATAGTTTTGATCATATTTTTCTTCTAAACTTAGTTATATAATGAGTTTTCCTTTCTATTTTTAAGCGAGGCATGAATTTGGAATCCATATAAAAAAATTCACAAATAGGATTATCTAATACTTGTGTGATCTTATCAACAATTTTCTTGATGAAGGTATTCCAACTCCAAACCCCATTGTGTGTGTGTGCGTGTGTGTGTGTACATATATATTACGGGGTGTGAAGCTAGGCCGAAGCACCCCATAGCTAACACCAAGCAACCCTACATATTATAATAAATAAATTTTAAAAAGTATTTGTGGGCTAGGCACTGTTTCCCCCTATCGGCCGCTACACTCCCCATCTTCCACCCATCATGCTGGCCCCCTCTCACCACTCCCATTCTCCATTCTCCTCTATCTCCATTCTCCATTCTCCTATGTGCGTTTCCCATTCTCCTCCTGTCTCCCTCCATGTGCACCACCTCCACTCCTCCTATGTAACCTTATAAACCAAATAAAACAAAACAATGAAAATAAGCTAAGAAACCAAATAATATTTTTTTAAAAGACCTAAAACCTTTTTATGTGGCGCATAGAATATTAGGGTTAGAGTTTATAAGATTAGATTATTTTATTTATAATATTATATTATATTATATTATATATTATATCATGTATAGAAGTATAGCTATTATATTAAACATATAGTTTATAAAATATATAATAAGATTACTTATATAATAGATAATAGATTATATATATATATATATAATCTATTATCTATTATATAAGTAATCTTATTATATATATATATATATATATATATATATATATATATATATATATATATATATATATATATATATATATATATATATATATATTATGGTAAATAGGCATATAAGGTGATATAGAATATATATGTAAATCTTATATTATGTTTAATAATGGTAGTATATAATATAAGATATAAGGTCGATATAATGGCTACTATTATATTATATAATATTTAATTATATATAATATAACTAATAAATAAAAGAGATAATGTTGTAATGATTACGAAGTCGGATATAATATAGCTATAATGTTATGAAATTGTTAATTATAAATAACAATATTACTACAAATAATATAATATTATTATTAGAGATATAATAGTATATTGGTTATAATGTTGAAATGATTATAGCATTTCCTAGGTTATTCTAATGTTTTAATGGTAAGGGTTATATTGTTTGTAATGTTCATATGTTGTAATGCTTATAGTATAATTATTATTGTTATGATGACTTTAATCGAACTCGTTGTGTATAAGCCTAGAATAGGATACCTAAGCGCAGTTGTTTAGTCTCTTGAGAGACATATGAGAAAATTGGAATGATACAAAGAAGATTAGCATAGAATTTACGTCATGAAGAAAAGAAAAATTTGAAAAATGTTTGTTGATCATTGTGACGATGCACCGGTGTAAACAAAAAAAAGCTCTCATGGGTTTTGGGTTGAATTAATGAGGCATCATAGATACCACGTCGACAAATATTTAAATTTTAATTATAAGAGTGACCCATACAATGGGCCACCCACCTTGTATAAAACAAGGTGATCTCATTTGAGATTGGTTACAAAAGTAACAATGATTTATGTGAATTATGGCAGAAGGTATATATGAGTAGAGGCATGAAACATTATGTAAAATTTTCAAGCCAGAAATATGCATTGAGAAAAATTTGGTGACAATTTGTAATTCCTCTTATAAGGTGTAACTTCAAGGGATATGGAAAAAATAGTGGGAGTGGTGGTGAAATTCAATTCTCAATAAAGATAAGTGATTTTTTCAGTGGGTTTTTTACCAAAGTTTTTCCCACTTAAATCTTGTGTTCAGTGTTCATTTGTAATGTGTTATGGGATCTTTACATTAAACTATAATGCACTCTATAAATCCACAATCTATGTTTAATTCATTATAATTTTTATACAATCATAAACTATAATCCTTGGAAAATTCATGGTAGATATATAATCTGTGTTTATTATTTATCTCTGCATTTCCTAACAATTTTATGTTTTCAAAATTAAGTTAACACTTTTTTCCAGATAAATATGATGATCATTTCATTGACTGAATTTTATGGGTTGAATGGTTCTCTAATATCCACAAATTTGTTTCAAATTTGGTTAAATCCTTGGTCAAACCCATGTATGAATTGCATATTTGCATATCGAGGAGATATATTAAATATTTTCCCTCCATTTTCTATTTTTTTGCATTCTATGTTGTTTATTAGACATTACCATTGAATCCATTATTAATAAAATATGACTTTAGATTCACTTATATAGGATAGTATAAACTCATATGGAAGATTTTCAAATTTGTACATTTTCAGGGCATCCTAAACCAAATATATTCTTTTCATTTCATTCGTGCCTTCCAAAAACCACAAGGGGGCATCTATTTCAATATTTCTAGTATTTATTTGTATATTTTTAAGAAATTTTTTGTACAACAAGCAAGGAGCAATAGAGGACATTCTCATATTTTATTTTTTTACAAAATCACCTAACAAATAGCATACAATTTCATCTAGCTCATCAATATATTTTTAACACCTATCGTATTTCCCAAATAGGAACAACGGTCCACTTGTGGTGTCTATTTGAAGGTCGGGGGAATTTTATGGGCCTCTTGTTTAGTGGGGTCACTATTAGAGTAGTTACACACATATGTTGTACCCTTGACCGTGTCTTGTGATTATCAACTACCATTAGAGTAAATTCAAATTCAAAATAATGCCTCCTAAGAATCCCTTAAAAGGGGGATAATGTCCCATATTTATTAGAATATTATAACTAAAAATACTTTAACCATACATAAACCTATGGGTTAAACAGGCCCGATAATTTGTATTAGTCATGTTTATTTTGTAGTTTCTTCTAAATGATCTCTGTGTTTTATATAGAATATTTATCATGGTTTTAAAATGAATTTTCATTTAGTTTAACTTTCATTTATAATGTAAACAAATAGTTTAAACCTTTTACCATGATTTTAAATTTAAGAAAAGAATTTCCAACCTCAATATCTCATAACTCAGTTTTTAAATAGATTTTTACCTTAAATATGAAAAAAATGTTCATATAATTAAACTTCTAGTTATGATGTTGAGTGCTGGATTTTTCATTTAGTTCAACTTTGAGTTATGATATTTAATCTTTTTACCTTTCATTCAATTTTTCTAGGTAATTGACTAAAAGGAAGGCCAACGACCTAGGTAGCAATGTGCAATTAAGGTTATACTTTACGTTAACTCTAAACCATATGGTGAGTTAGATCCCGTAAACTCATAGCTAACTAAGAGGACCCAATTTTTCTAGTTTATTAGAATCAGAATCAAACACTAGACTCGAATGACCTAAGTCTTTTGGCCCATCCACTAGACCGACCCTAAATTCAAAATGTGGACGATGTACACTTTTATTATATTGAAGTTATGAACTAGAGTGGATTAATAGAGAATCACCTCTCAAAGTGGGACATGGGGATGGACTTAGGTTCATAATTTCTTGAGTGTTTTCCACTTGGTCCACAAGGAGAACTTATGCGGCCCATACCTTAGGGTGTGTCTATGGCCTCAAAGTGAAAGTGTCTAATTAGCCCAATAGGAATGGAACATAGATCAACAATTACAAACTACTTGTTTCTCAAAGACCACCCAAACCCTCGAACTCACTTGGCATCTAAATTTTAATGTGCATGTGAAAATAATATTTTATATAGTATGTAATCGAAGAATATAAATAATTAAATATTAAAGTATTAAATAAGAAAAAATAATAAATTAATTAAAATTAAGTATTAACACAATAATTAAAATAAAATAATAATAACATGAGAATAATAAATTATATTAAGAATATAGAATTTAGTCTTCAATTAACTTAATTTAAAAGTATTTATATTTTGTATGTATGTAATAAGTTTTATTATATTTTATAATAATTTTAAAAACTATAGTTATTCGTAATTTTATTTAAAGTTAGATAAAATTGTAACCATTTACAAAGTAATTAAAAGTGAAAATAAATTTAAAATTGATTATGAAAAATAGATAAAAATAACACATCCGAGTTGACTTTTGTTTCACTAAAATAAGATTATGTAGTGTCAATCCAACCAAAATTAGATTTAATTAGGTGCATTTCAATAAATAAGGGGAAAAAATAAATTTTAAGAGAAGAAAAATACATTGTATTTAGTGTCATTTCAACCAAATTTAGAATTAATAGGTGCATCCTAACCAAAAAAAAAAAAAAAAGGAAAAAAATTATGAGTTAAGATGACTCAAAAGGTTAGATTATCATTTTTGTTAACAATAAAATACGAAATAGATTTTCATTTTTATGTTCTCCCTTTGAATCCTTACAAATTGACATCCAATATTAAGGTGTGATTGTCCACCTATAAGTTGACTAGTAAATATCCGGAAAATGCAATTAGTCCCTTCTTTGACTTCATATTATACCCCTCATATTATAGGCTCTATTTCCCTCATCTTAATAATTTGGATGCCCATATGACTTCCCATTAACAATTATTCATCCCTATAAAGGGCCACCCTATGCCACTTAAGACCCTTGTTTTTAGCATTTTCACTCTAGGAATCATAAATTTTGATCCTTAAAGGTTATGAGGATGTTTATATTTTTAATATTGGAAGCGCACATTATATTAATAAAATATAAGTGAGTTACATATTAAGGGGAAAAAGGACAACTCACGGTCCCACAAAATGCCATGAGGGCAAAGAAAAATACCACGAAGGAAACACAAAAAGCCACATATGCACCAAGATAATGCCATGAAGTCTTACATCAACACGCCCAAAGGGCAACCAAAGAATAGATCATAAAAACATTAGGCACAAGGTGCCTCCGCACTAGGCGGAGGGGAAGATCATCCGGGGTGAGCTGAAAACTCCATTGTCTGGTTTGGTAGATGGCGGATCCACCTGTCATCCATCCTAATCGGGATACCACATCTGAATATGCACCATAATACACCATCTAGGGGGAGGAGATCTAAGGATATTATGCATGGACAACGGCAGAGATCCCCACCAAGGAGTGATAGCACCACCTTTTCCCCATGGAGGCGGGCTCCAACCAGGTCCAGAGGAGGATGCGGCAGAAGGAAGGTTGCCTCACGGGAGGCGAATGATGGCTTGAATGAATGACTCTTGTGCGTGCTCGAAGAAGGTGACCTCCATGGAGGTGAAAGATGAGGTGGTGGATGTGGCAGATCTGGTGGGACCCTGCTCATCATGCATGGCGCACTCCCCCAGTGATCGAGTAACTCCTGAAGATGTGTAAATTCCAAAGCAACCTTAGTAGCTTGAGCTTGTATCTGTAGGTGAACAGTAGACAAAATAATCACCTTGTCATTAGTAGAAAACTTATAACATAATGATCTTGCTTGAAAATAAAGGCATTTCAAGCTTTCTAGATATGAAACAAAATACAGGCACAAAACAAATGCCACAAATTAGCAATATAACAAGGCCATGGGCTAAAGTCTCCAAATAAGGCCAGACGCCAAGGGAAGAACTCGAGATGATAAGGCTAAAACAAAGAGTGAATCCATCACCAAATAGCTTGAGCACGCTGACAATACCAAAAAGATGTAAAAAATACTCAAGGCAGGAACAAAAGGGGAAATCCGGAGGAGTAATGCCAATGTTTCTAAGTCTTTCACCTAGAGGAAAACCCTGATAGACAAGACTCCACAGAAAATGATTAACTTTGGGCTCCAGAAGAGGATTCCAAGTATGGGAAAGCGAGACGAAGTGAGGTATACTACACGAAAAGTAACCCCAAAGTGCTCATTGAGCTTATTAATAGATGGAGAAAAAGGACAAAGAAGCTTATAAATCACCCGAGTGTTGTAATGTAGAAAAGCAATGTCCCGATTCTAGCATCATCCCCTCCACCAAGAAGCTAGAGGTTCAAGTCAATTTTATTAAGCATAACATCTGGAAGGAGCTCCTGAATTCTTCATATCAATGCAAGGTCCGAATTGATCAAATTGAATTTAGTTTTGAGCTTAGGCCAAGGAATATAATCTTTTTGATTCACCAAATCCTTTACAGTATCAATTCCATTGAAATAGAGCCCAATGGATTTAATGTCAGGGGTTTTAGCTAATGGAAGAGTGTTATCCATGAGGAAGGAGACCACCAGATGTTCTACGAATTAAATGAGAGGCCAATGCAAAAACCATCACCAACCCACCTCATAAGAGGCTTCACCTACTCAAAAGCTTACTCTTTGCGAAAAAGGTGCCAAAAATCTTGATAGGAGCATAAGTTATTATAAGAGAATGTAATTCAATTCCGCTTGATTTTCTTACCATAAGGAGCTCCAGACTCAATGCAATTCCTTAAAGAATTTTCTAGGCTTGCGGCCCCAAAAGGCAGTGAATGACCCATTTAGCACATATGGACATGCTCTGTCAATAAATATCTATGATGCCCATGCCACCTTGATCCTGAGGAAGACAACAAACATCCCAAGCAACCCTGTGAAAGCCAGCTGAACCAAAAAATTTACACCAAAGAAAGTCCTGGAGTAGTTTGAAGTTTGGTTAAAAGAAGTACGATAAGGAAACCAAGATGCGAGAAAAATAAACACGAGTATAGAAAGAATTTTGGTGCAAACCTAGAATTTACTAGCCAGAGACAACAGTTTGGAAGACCATTTCGTAAATTTTCATTCCACCCTGTAAAGAACATAATTCCACAAGAAGAGTCATTGTCAAATGCAAAGGGAATGCTAAGGAATTGAAATTTTTCTCTGCACCCAATCCACTTCCACGGGTATGCCTTTAACCATTCTAGAAGAGGAAGATAACTCGAACAAACCCTAAGGTTTTGGCCATCTGAATGTTGGAGTCAGAAGCTAAACAAAAAGTATCAAGAGAATCAAATATTGTTTCCAAATTTTGTTCAAATTCAGCCAAACTGTCGAGAAAGGAATCATCGGCAAATTGTCCATTGATTAATTGTTTTTTTTTATCCAAAAGAATAATCCCATGGATACGACCCCGAGTAGCTGGATGATTAATGTAGTATCCTAGGGAATAAGCAATGAGGAAAAATAATGCCGAAGTAAGAGGAAACCCCTGTCTGATGGAGTGGAAGAGGCCAATGGCAAAAGATTGGTGACCATTAATAGTGAGAAGAGCAAAGGCATTCGAGAAAAGCGTGGACACAACAGATAGAAAGAATTCTCCAAAACCCAAGGCTTTAAGCATAGCAAGAATAAAAGGCCATTCGATGCGATCATATGATTTCTCAAAGTCAATTTTAAGAAAAAATGGCTTCTGAGAAGAAATACGGGCCCATTCCATGCCCTCCCAAACTGCCAGAAGATTATCCAGAATGTATTGACCTTTGACAAAACTAGTCTTTTAGGCATGAAAATCTTAGGCAGAATATCAACAATGCGGAGAGCTAACGCCTTAGCAAGGATTTTATAAGAGACATTCAGCAGAGTGATAGGCTACTAATTGGTGATTTATTCAGGATCACCCACTTTCGGAATGAAATTTATACTTCCTTGATTGATGAAGCTTCCAAGAGGGTGAGAATGAAGAGCTTCATTATACACCCGGAGAAAATCAAGTCCAACAAAGGACCAGGTTGCTTTATAGAATTGCAAGGGAATCCATCAAGGCCGAGAGACTTATCATCCGCGTAAAGAGAAATGTAGCATGAATTTCCCCTAAAGTAAGGGGGCTTCATAGTGGTCATGATCTCTGGGCATGAGTTGTGAAGGCACAACATCAATGCATTTCTATAAAGCAGAGGCTCGCTCAATTGAATCTTTCTGAGCTTGAAAAACTAGATGATAGTGCTTGACAAAAGTGTTAGAGATCTCTGGAAGCTTGGTAAGCCGCTAGTGAGAATCATGGATAGCCTTAATCTATTTTTGAGCATGCTTGGCCCAAAGGGATTTGAAGAAAATTTTAGAGGCTTTATCTCCCACCGAAGCCAATGAATTCTCAAACGGATCTGAGCACCACGGGCTGAATGAGATTCAATGAGCTTGAGCTTATGGTGGATATCTGGTGAGGCACTTGAAGTTGATATTTAAAAGGATTAGCCTCCAAGATCATGGTAACTCTTTGAATTCTTTGTGCAATGACAATTCAGCTCATCGTCATATTTAGGCTGCCTATTTTCTAAACCGATGGAGGAATTTGGTGGTGCACCGAATAGCTGCCTCCCACCATGATATCGAGTTAGACGTGGTGCCATATTCCATATCTTGGCAATGAGTTGGATCACTCCAGGATGACTCAGAAAGTGACACATTAAGGAAAAATTGAGTAGTGGGAACCTTGGGAGGGCCCCCTTGCCAATTAACCTTAAATGTGATCGGATGGTGATCTGACAAAAGCACATCGACCAAACCTTGATAACGGCGGAGCCATGCGTGTCAAAATTAAAAAAGGACTGTTGTGAAAGAAGATCACGATCGAGGTGTTTTAATACCCGATCATATCCTTCTCGAAGGTTGGTCTAGGTGAACCAAGCTTGATCTTTAAATTCATTCCGCCTTGATTGAACAAAGGATCGAAAGGCCCCAACATATTTTAAAATAATACCAAGTTGCACGCTCACCGAGACACAAATGCATCGGTAATGCACCACATTTATCATCTAGGTGCTCCACCATATTAAAATCACCACAAACCAACCAATAGGCAATAGGTAAGTTATCACCTAACCATCTCCACAATAAAGTTCTCTCGGGTCCTTCATTAGGAGCATAAATGTTGAGAATACCAAAAGACATATCATTAATAGTCATAAGCACCCAAATGGATCTATTACTGGGGTCTTGATGAAGGTAATAATTAAAGCCAAAAATTTGGCACAATTGAAATACTAGCACCACCTTTTCCATCAATGTGCTAAGTATGAAAATGCACAAAACGGAGCAATACACGTCAGCATAGTCTGAAGAAAAAAACCAAAAATCTTGATTTCATGTAAGCAAATAACATCTAAACTACTAATTAACCGTAAGCTAAATGGGTCGAGAATTTTCATGATGCCTCTGTCGGACCCCAAACATTCCATGACATGAAATTCATGAAATTCATGCAAAATCGACATATCAAACCCCCTTCCCATCAAGAAATCCATCCTCAAAACCGAGAATGGTGAAGTTGTTGGCAAGAAGAAGTTGGTTTGAATCTGAGTGCTCAACCTGAATGGAGTGGCATTTGGCCCCATTTACTCCCCACGCACTACGTGAAACCTCTCGAGGTGGAATGCATGAGTGTCATGGAGGAAGAGAGGTTTATGCGACATTCCCAATTTTATCTTGAATTCATCGGAACAACTTAGCTCTGTGAGGCTATGGAAGGAATGGAAACAAAATATTTCGGTTGAACCACTCATGGCTCATCCTTGGATGGTAGAGGGGGGTGATACTTCATCAAAATCCTTAGCCCCGAATTCTTCCTAGAACCGACCACCTTCCAGTCATCAACCGAGGGGTTAACCTTAGATTTTGGTTCTACAGTTACACAGGAGCAGGCTTAGAACGGGCCAAAAGGGGACAGTCCCGAATATGATGGTCTGGGGCCTGAAAGTGAAAGCACGTATTGGGGAGATTAAAATAAATGACCTTTTGAGAGATTCGCAAGGACCCAATTTTAATATTCAGATGGTCCCGCAAGTTTTTTGCTAGGTCAACTTTGACACACACTCACTTGTTAGGACAAGCGATGAAAAAAAAAAATCATGTTCATGGCATATCACCCTACCAATGGGCTTGAAAAGCTCTAGTAAAAATACCAGAGGTGCATTGGAAGGCCTGGGAGTTCAATCCAAATAGGGATTTTGAGCGACACTTGGCTGCTCAAACTGAAGTTTGGAGTCCATTAGGAAAGCACAAGAAGAGTGTTACCTAAATAGCAACAATATATCTTAAGAAAATGGCATGGAGTTGTGAGGGCTCACAGAAGGTAAACAGATAAAAACCCTTGGTGAGGTTATGGACTCCAGAGACCTAGATACCCGTAGACTCCCAATGGTTTTTCATCCAGTTCTGCAAATAGGTTTTAGATGGGATATGGCCACGTAGTAGGAAAACAAATAATGTTTCGATACCACTTGACCAAATTGTCTAAAAATGCATCAAAAATAACTACATTCAGGGGAAGGTTCAGAGTCCATACCTCGTTGTAGACTTTTGGTACAAATTTCCTTGCACGCTTGGGAGCCATTATCGCTAGCAGCAGAGCATGATGTCAGACCGGAGGTAAGTTGGAAATTATAGGTGCTACACCACCTTAGCGGTGGGAAAAGGCAGTAATTTGCTATTATATGACCAAGGGAAACCAAAAGTAAGGCTAAGGAAACATTGTTTCGCAAGCAAAAACAAGGCAGGAAAAAGTATTAGAAACCAAGCAGAGCCGAAGGGTGTTTATGTTTTCCATTCTTATTATAGTTTTGAGATCTACGTAGTGGAGATTTAAGATAATCATTATCCAATTTTATCGAAATTATAATTTCTTCCCTATTTTACTAACCATTGAGCTTTTGTTTTGAAGTTTTTGAGGCTTATAACTTTTGATTGCTAGCTCATATTGACTTGGTTTTTTTAAACCTGTGAAGTCTTTGAGGCTTGTATTTTTTTTGCTCATAGCTCATATTGACTTGGTTTTGTTTTAAAGTGTGCCTTTTGATTGTATATTATATTTTATTTGTTATCATAAATAATCATTTGTACATTATAAAATCTAAGTATAGATGTCACATCATTTTTTTATGGCATTACTCCTTAATGGTTTATATAATTTTGACAAGGTGTTTTAGATATATACACTAGAATTTTGGGCACTCACATGAGGATATTTTTATGTGCATGATTCATAGCCTTGTTTACCATTGCATGAATTTTTGTGTTGCACGCCCGCCACAAATTGAAAATTTTTCCATTTTTGTTTCTTCCTTCCATAGTTAACATCATGATGGAGGAATTATGTTATACTTTTTTAAATCTAAGGGTGATGGTTCATTGGTTGGTCTTTGAGTATGCAAATGAGGTTTTTATGTGTATTTTGTTATGATATTTTTGTTGGTCAAATTTATCATCGCCTTCGTTCTTTTCTTCATTTGTTATTATTTGTTTCATTCCATTGGGGTTTCATAAGATTCAAGCGGTTATGTTTAGTGTTTTATGACATTTATATAGAGATTTCTTGTTATTTTAACACTAATTTCATATAATGGTTAATATTTTTCTTGTGTGGATATATTTTGGTGCATTTACAATGTGATTTTACCTTCAAGTACATCCAATTAGTGGATTTATTCCACTGGTATAGTTTTTTGTTAATCCATTCACACTTGTGTTAGTCATTTGATAAACTCTTGTTTTTCTTTTGACACCTCTTAAATAATTACTTGTATGGAGATATCCTAATGCATTTATAAGGTCTCCCTATCTTCTAATTCTAATAGTGGAATCATTCCACTCATGTGTTTGAGTTTCTCTTCAACATTTATTTATGGAACTTTCATCTGCTACAAATTCATTATTATTATTCTCTTTCTTTGTAAATAGATATTTATTTGTGGGACCCATATCTATGAGATTAAAACTTGATTCTCTCTTACCACATTACATAATTTTATCTTCAAGAATGGTGTTGGTGTGTGTCATGTTCACACTTGATGTGAAGTTCGCCTCATGTATTTGTATTATCTAGATGATACATATTTATGGACACTTTGTTTTTTATATGTATAATTGATGTGATATTTTTCTCACATGTGTATGAGAAGGGTTAATGTGATCTTAATTAATGTGTCTTCCTTTCACTCCACTAATAATCATCTCTTACATACCTCTTAGTTTTCCTATATAAGGAATCATTGGGTCCTTTAATTTACAAGGTAACTCGGAGGATCTTAGAGATAGTATCAAATTTTGGATGAGATGTAATCTCTAAGGAGACCTTGTTTTGGTGCAATGTCCATTTTTAGTTGCATAATCTACTTCATATATTTCATTATTATATTAATACAATGTGTTTTTTGGTGTTAGATCTTGTTTTGAATCATATGTGTGAATGGTATGTTTCCATTTCAGATTTTATATGGTCCTTCCTTATTTGTTATATTATATATAACTTTTTCTAGTATGTTATCAAAGTGAATTCCCACATCCCATTTCCATTGCAAAACCAAGAGTGTAAAGATCGAACCTTCACTTATATGTTGTCTTAGGTTTGGATCTATTTATTGGAAAGAGTGATGTCCCATCTCCATTTCCTCTATCACTAAAATATTGAGGCACAAATTCAACTACCAATATATTCCTAGAATCCTTAATATGTAGAATTTTGATCTACGGTATTCCAATACATAGGAAATATGTAGACATAATTTATGTCCAAGAACGATGCTCCAAAACATGAGGATCTTCACTAGAGGTCTTATGGATGACACATAAAAATGAATCTAAATGCTCTTGAGTATAAATGAACTTGAAACAATTATGTGCCTATATATAATGTTTTCTAAGTATCAAAATTTATCAAGCATAAGAGTGGATACAATGCATGTGGAGACCATGAGAATATATATAGAATGTCATTGTTCTTAATATTGTGAGTAAATAAATTTCTAGATTTGTAAAATGTGAGTTCATTGATATATTTGATTATTTAAATTAGTGTCTAATTGATAAATATGATCATGCAATAACAAAACAACTTAAAAAAGCACAACATTCGAGAGGTTGAGGGAATGCGTGCATTGGTAATGGCACATATTGTGTATAGAGGCGAATATCAAATTAACATTAACATGTCAAGGGGACAACATTAAACCTCAAATGAATACTATAAAAAAATTAATTAAAAATTTCTATTCAAAAATTTGTGAGATAGAAACGCTAGATAGAAATACTCTAATGAATCTTGACGTACACTATAACCTAACTTATGTTTAAAAAAGTAAAATATATTATCAACTAATAAGAAAATATTATCTTTGAATTTTATGATTCCATCTAATTAATTAGACATTTGACTAAGAGGAGTATCAATAGTACTTACATTACAAATAGCACGAAAGGGTTCGAATTGACCATTAAGATGCCTCTAAACCTTATAGATGCATCCTACTTTCACATCA
Source organism: Taxus wallichiana var. yunnanensis (assembly GCA_018340775.1). NCBI lineage: Eukaryota > Viridiplantae > Streptophyta > Pinopsida > Cupressales > Taxaceae > Taxus > Taxus wallichiana. The sequence continues at coordinate 206,977,281 of CM031240.1, forward strand.
AAAGAAAAGAAAAAAATTGTATGGATAAAGCTGAATTTACTAAATGACCTTGTTTATTGGTAGTACTTACCATCCCAAGCACATCACCAAGTTCTATCAACGGTTGGTGGTTGACCATCATTACTTATGATGCACAAAGTTTTTAGTATAGTCTCATTACCTACCATTACCATAATCATGCACACAAGGTGAAAAGGGAATCCCAATGCATATATTTGGACGTTTTCCACACAAAGTGCTCCAATGACCGTATCCCACACAGAGCTAACCAGATGTAACTTCAAAAAAGAGAAGCCAGAATTTTGAAAAACTTGGAGAATTTTCCTTAGTAAATGGGGTAGGTAGGTACACATGAACTTCACGGGTGAGAAAAAGAAAGGCAAATGTAATGTAATCATACATCTATGATGTATGGAATCCGAGGAGAAAAAAACAAAGTCATTTTGTCAACTGCCCACTATACCAAAGATTTATGTCACTGTGTCACATGTAACGTTTATTCTCTGGTGGGGTTGGCTGCATTTCGTTGAAAAGGGATGGTTAATTTTTGTTTGTTGCGAGAAATTCTTTGATTTATGCGTAGTCTGGAAGGCAATCGAAATGCCCGCTGACTTTAAGCCATGAAAAGAATTGAGTTTACGTGCATGCAGTGCGCCGCTTTTCTGTCGGGAGGATGGCGGCACTGCCCAGTGGAGTTTTGGATTTTGTTTGCACTGTGACGAACAAATGCTAATGGCGGTACTTGCTCAGATTCACTCAAGTTTTTCATTAATGGCCTGCAAACAGGCCTGGAATTTCAAATTACTTGTCCCTGTCAAATCAAAATTTGTCTCTGCTTTTTATTAAAGAAAAAATTAAAAATTAGTGCTTGTAACTATCCGATCTTTTAGGTCGAATTACAGTTGGGTAGTTCGGACAGTGCAAATTAGTAGTGGTTTGTCTGTGTCTTATGTATTTACAGTGGAAATTATACAGGCAAGAGCATATTTTTCTATAATATTTTTATTTTTTTCAAAGAGAAGATTCACTGTGAAATATAGTGTTAGAAGTTTTGAGAGTGATTAAGTGTGACTTTTGTTTTAGAAGACTTAAAGCAAGAGATATTGTTCAGAAGCTTTTGGGAGCAATTAGATGTGGCTATTTTGATTTAACATTTTGAATCATTCTACATGATTAATTACTATTTCTCTAGAGGCTTATATTTTTCTATAATATTTTATTTTTTAAGAGAACATTCGCAGCAAAAATAGTTTATTAACAAAATTATTAATAATTTTATTTTATATTATAATAAACAATGTTTTATATAAATTAGGATTTATAATTAATTTTTGTCTATGGACAGTCTAAAATATAAATGGTAATATGTCACTCAAAATACAAAATACGACCTATAGAGTGTCAATTTATAGGCTTTACAAATAAAAGATAAGATTATATTTTGTAAGAGAAGTTTCACATGTGATCGAAAGGGTCTTAAGGGATTTTACTATTTAAACAAATGCTGATAGCATATTTGTTGGGTATACTTAAAGTTGTAAAAGAAGATTAAGCTAGCAAATTTTAACATTCAAAATATTAAAATGTATTAATTAATTTATGTCATTAAAAATTAATTGAAAATAGTATATATGATTTACAATTTTATTTTATTTTTTAGGAGAAATTTTTTTAAATTATCTTTTAATTTTTTTGTTTTTGAATTTGAAAATAATAAATTTATATCTATAAAGAAGGATTTTATATGAATATATTATTGAGAATTGTTTAATAATATAGTGTTAGTAATACATAGATTATTCATATTTGTGTTCTTTAATTGTAAAGTTTGGATGGTGTCTATTATTCACCGATGTGATGTAATAGATTGACAACAACTTATCAATAAAATATTATAGATCATATTTTATGCCTTTTGTTGCTTTAGATTAGGAGAGGGACAGTTGTAAAGACTTTGAATTATTTTTGAACTAATGAATATTAGATTTTTCAAATTATTTTATTTTTGAATGTGACGTAGTGGTTTGAATTATTTTTGGACAATGAATATTAGATTTTTTAATTGTTTTATTTTTTAATGTGACGTAGTGGAATGACACTAATTGATCATTAAAATATTAAATTCACATTGTTTTTTATTTGACAATTTCATGTTTATGATGGGTAAATGATTAGATATTAGATTTGACAACTAATTTTATTATTAGAAAAATATGTAAGGGATAAAAAAACTATTGGTTCATTTATTTTTAAGTGAGGTAAATAGAAATTATCTCTTTTTAATTATTGTAATTATAAATTTTGACAATTTATGTGTATCTCATTAGAGAAGCTTCTTATTAGTCTATTTATTTATTAAAAAAATCCTTTTGCAATGATTTTAGAATGGGTTTTCAATTAAATACTCTCTATATTCATAGATTTTACAAATTATTTGAAGGCATGTCCTAACCTTTTTAAAAGAGGTTATAAAAAAAAGAGTCCCAAGGTTCTAGTACTTCAACAAGGATAATCAAAGATTTTACAATCAATTATTTTCCAACATGAGACTATTTTTATCTTGTTTTCTAATTTTGTAAGACTTCAATAGTATGTTTAGTTTAAGGTAAGGAAAAATTAGATTTTATCTCATTTTTGCGAGTAATTATAGGTTGTAAGTCCTATTTTATTTAATTTTGGATCTATTGTGTAATTTTATATCATATTACATTAAATAAGTTTCTCGTGAGTGTTCAATTAAAAATTATGGTGTTCCTCTATTGATTTTAGAATGGGTTTTCAACTAGTTGGCATGTGTATGAGGTAGATTACAAATTGTTTGAAGGATCATCTGTCGTTTATCACATGTTGTAAAAGATAGTCCCCAAGATTATACTTCAACAAAGGAAATCAAATGTGTGAAAAATTGGGTGTTGTTCAAGCTAAGAAAAATATTTATCTTATTTTCCACTTTTATACGGCTATAGTGGTGTGTTAGCTTTAGGTAGGGAAACAATGTAGAGTTTATCTTATTATTGTGATTGTAATTATATATTACAAGTCTCATTTTGTCTAATTTTGGATCTATTTTTTAACTTGTGTATGATGTGTATTTCATTAAAGAATATTCTCACTAAGTCTACTTAAGTAGAATGCTTTAAAATGACTATGTTCTTTCTCTATTGATTTTGAAATAGGTTTTCAATTAGTTTTAATCTATATAGGGTATATTTTACAAATTATTTGAAGTTCCTTCCATTTTTTAGAAGAGGCTATAAACAGAGTTCCCAAAGTTCTAATTCAATAATAAAATCAAGTTTGTTTGTAAACTAGGTTGTGTTACAAGGTTTGATGATTTTGTCTTATTTTCTAAGTTTAGGTGTTTTTGGAGACCCAAATGTGTAAGAAAATGATTTGAACTATTTCATTACATAAGAAAAGGATTAAATTTGTTGCGTATGTTGTATCAAATTAGTATCAAAGAATCAAGGCCAGAGAAGGATTCCTTTAAATTGAAAAGGAAGCAGAAAAGTAAATGTTTGGCAATGAAATAATATTGGAGATGAAATGGTCAAATAGGAACTTGAATCCAAATTAAGGCACAAAGATCTCTAAATATTAACTTGAGGTTTTTAAGGATTAATTATTTGGATCCATATATCGATGGAAAACATCAATAAGATTATCTAAAAGAAATATGCTTAGGTGAAAGTTGAAGTTTCATATTTTAAAGGTGAATTGAACGTGTATATTTTTAACATGGATTGGGTAAAGAGATAGAAAGGTATTTAGATATGGAAAATGTGGACAAAGATAACTACAAGAGAGTGAAAATTGTAGTGGAAAAGATGAAATCTAAATTATCGTTGTTGTGGGACAATCTATAGAAATCCATATGAAGGATGCTTTGGAGAAAACAGGAGGTAGCTGCTATAATTTTATTAACAAGGAAAATCCTTATTACGAGAGAATGATATTTGTAATGTATATATGCATTGAAAAACTTGAATACAAACAACAAAATTGTTATATAGGCAAAACCATAATCCTCCTGGATGAATAAAAGACAATAATAATCGTTATAACCATATAACCATATAAGAATGCAAATAAAAAATAAACAACTTATTTACTTACAGTAACTATTCCACCACAGTAAAAAATAATTACCTATGGTAAAATAATAAAATAGTAAATTTACAATGCTAAATCAACCTACTACTAGGTTTTACTTAACATTTCCTCCTTTAATTTTGTATTTCCTCAAGAGATGAAGAGAAAATTTCTAAACAACTCAAATTTATCACGTGTGTAGACACTAAATCACACGGTTTGGGTACATTTCTAATTCCTAGTCACATACCTATTGATGCATAATCACAACACCTCTGAATGTATGTAACTCAATGGGTTGAGGCTCTCAGTGTGATTGCATAACATGGAGCTTCTCCCAAAGTGTGCCGCTTTGGAAATTAGGAGAGATCTTCGGATGAAGGTCGGTTCCTATTCCTCTGTTCAGGTGTACACATTCATATTACAAATGATCTATTCTAAAACCTACTCTAACTTGCCAAGGAGAGAAGGTTAATGAGATGCAAGAAATAAAACCTAAACTAATAGAGGTGATGCACCAAAGGAATGTTGAACACCTACTTTGCAATTAAACACAAACCATCAAACTATAACACAACCACCATGTACAGATAATCAAACTATAATGAGAGATCAGGCGGATACAATGAACACAAGAGAGGGTTGAAATCATCCACAGACTTATCTTATTGCTCCAAAAATTGATACAAAGTGCATTATAGTAGCCAAGAGGAAAAAATCACATTACAACTTGAATGGAAGGTTTGAACTCCAAAAAATCACTTGCAGACAAGGGAAGAAGGGAGGGTGCAAAGAAAAAAATTCCAACCTTTAGAAAATTGCCCCTCCTTACAATATATAGGGAGAATAAGAGAGAAAGGAGGGAAGAATTTGAAATACTACTCATACCACCCAAGAAAATGCATTGAATTCACCTAAAAATTTGATGGGTTCCATGACACAACCCGTGTATTCGTTAATGTTCCTTGTTTGGTAAGAAAGGAGACCAAACCTCATTATGGTGGAAGGTGAGAAGCCCTAATACCTCAAAAATGGTGGACTGAATTTATCATTTTTCATTAATGGTGGCAGGTGAGTAGCAGACATTGAGAGCTTTCCAAAATTCCTCTCTTGTTCAAATCCAAGCTTCCAATTGAAAGTTATGATCATCTCCAAACTACTTTGGGTTTGGAGTCTATCTGTGTAAGATCCACGTGGAATCCTCGCACATTCTTAAGATTTTACTACCTTTTAGGGTCCCTGGGAGTATGACATTCCGACACTTGGTAGCATCTCGAGAGCCTTCCTATCTCCTTTGTGTTCTCGCCTAAGTCCCTTTTGTTTGGCAAATACTATGTGCAACCTAAGACACGTGGAGGGCTAGCACTTGTTTGAGGACCTGCCTTTGGGTTTTACCTTTGGAGTTGCGCCGATGAGGCACATGGAGGCTTCCGCTAACTCTTTTATAATTAGTCGATTCAATGACCGACTCTTCCTTTTTGGACTCTGACAACATGGAGGACCTACACTTGTTTGGGGACTACCTTTGGATTTTACCTTTGGAGTTGCACCGATGAGGAAAGTGGAGGCTTATGCTGACTCCTCTGACCACGTGGAGGGCATGCACTTGTTTGGGGCCTACCTTTGGATTTTACCTTTGGATTTGTGTTGATGAGGCACGTGGAGGCTTTATTTGGATTTGTTGGTTTGCTTAGAATTTTCAACGGCGAGGTCGCAACTTTCTCAAGATCTCGACCACATGGAGGACATGCACTTTTTTGGGGCATGCCTTTGGATTTTACCTTTGGATAAGTGTCATTGAGGCACATGGAGGCTTCAGATGGCTCTCTTTCTTTTCTTAGACTTTTCAACGGCTGGTACAACTTTCTCGGGCTCTGACCACATGGAGAGTCTGCGCTGATTTGGGGACCCCGCCTTTGTCATACCTTTTGAAGTTACGTCGTTGAGACATGTGGACGCTTTCACTAACTCTTTTATACTTAGCCAATTTGGGCCTTGAGTGAACACTACCTTTCTCCAGTTTTCTCATGTTGAGCTCTGGTCTCCTTTAACATTGTTTGGCCTCATTTCCCAACCTTGCTTCTCCATTGTCGAGCCCACCCGCAACTCAATTTTTGGATCAAATGTGAGCTCGCACGACTAAACCAACCTCTCCATTTCTCCTATGCAAGGTCGTGTTTGATTAAATTTTCCTAAGGGGAAAAATTGGATGACAATTTGGCAACTCGCGGGATCACCTACCTGCTAAGTGAAAAGATCAATTGCCTTGAAGTATCCATTGGGTGCGGAGTCATGAATGATATCCTGGTACTGATCATGTTCCTTAAACCTCAAGCTCGACTACTTACTGCAACCTGTTTTCCCTTAACCTACTCCACTGCTTGCACTCTTAATTTTAATAAAAAAATATTGAAGGTGATATTTTTTAGAGTAGAAAACTGTCTTGACTAGAGCATTAACCTGCTTCTAGAAATGTATTGTAGGCACACATTCACTTGGAGGCACACTGAATGCATAATGATAAAACCTTGGAGCAACAAAACCTGTGCCGAAGCACTTAGGGAAATTGAAACCTACACTACAACAAGACAATGTGCATACACACTTAGAGGAATTAAAATCCTAGGCTAATATTTACAAGGGTGAAACTTCCCTTTCAGTAGCAATGTTTGAGATAGATTCTGTTAACTAGAATCGGAAGCTCCTCTCCATCCAATGTAGAAAATTGGAAGGAATTGCTACTTTTACATCTTGTAAACATGTAGGGGCCACTCCAAATAGCATCAAATTTAAAATGATTTCCTTTCTTTTCCCGATCTACATCCCACTTCAGAACTAGGTCCCCTTCTTGAAAGGTCCTTGCTCTTGCTTTCTTATCAAACCACCTTTTGACTAAGGCTTGATCTTTCTCTATCATTTGAACTGAATGTTCTCTAATTTCTTCCAATTCCATCAGCTCTGCATACCTAGCCTCCATTGGTTCAAACTCAGATAATTCCAATTGCTTCATGAATTCCAATGTGGAAAGCTCTAATGATATAGGCAACACTACCTCTTTTCCATAGACCAACTTGTAGGGAGAATTACCTGTTGACCTCTTTGGTGTGATCTTGTCAGCCCATAATGTCAATTTTAGCTTTGTATGTCATTTCCTTTTATTTTCATCTAGATTCCTTCTGATGATTCCTAGAAAATTCTTGTTAATGGACTCTGCCTGCCCATTACCCTGTGGGTAATAATTTGAAGAGGTTCTCAAGTAGATCCCATTCTTGACAACCCATTCTGTGATCTTGGAACCTAGGAACACCAATGTATTGTTTGATATGATAGTGGTTAGTACTCCAAACCTAGTCACTATCCCTTCATAAAAGTCTAGTATGCTAGACTCATTTGCTTCTTTGAGTGCTACCGCCTCGGTCCACTTGGTGAAATAGTCTGTTGCTATGAGAATCCACTTGTGGCCTTGGCTTGAGTTTGGATTGATGACCCCAATGAAGTCCAATCCCCATTGCATGAATGGCTGGTCAACTGAAATTGGGTGCAATGGGAGTGCTGCTAATCTTTCCTTGCCTGTGAAGAATGCACATTTCTTACATTTTTTTATCCATGTGTAGCAGTCACTGAACACCGTGGGCCAATAATATCCCACCTTCATTATCTTGAGATCTGTTACCCACGGAGAAAAATGACCTCCGGCTTCTCCATCATGAACCTCCTGTAACACCTTCTCAATTTGACTTGTTCCAATGCATCTCAATAGAACACCATTGATGCCCTTTTTGAAAAAAACACCATCAACAAGCTTGTAATCTGAAGTATCTCCTCTTTGCTTTGGTCATTTTAGGGGGCATAGGCATGTTTGTAGGAAATGTATCATGTTTTGAGTCCAACAAGGGATAGGAACATTATCATTTGCTTATTCTTGACCATCTTGTAGTACCAAAACAACCCCATTTTCATTACCTTCTTCATCTTGTTGACTTGACACCAGCTATTCACATAATCCCTTTCCACGGACCAGCTAAATGACTTTAATGTCAATTTCATAGTCCATGACATGAGTGCTTCATCCTGCACATTTCTCATTTAGATCTTTATTCAAAAGGAAGTCCTTGACTCCTGCATGAGAGACCAACAACTGAATTTTGTTGTTTGAGACAAGGTGCTTGAAATTCTTCAAGCTCTTGATTACTGCAAGGACATGCTTTTCAATGAAGGAGTATCTCACTTCATATTCCTCCAAACATTGACTAAAGGAGGCAACCGATTGTTCAAATCCATCTTTGTTTTGTTGCACTAGGATTGTAGAAATTGTGTCCCCACTACCAAAGGCATAGAGCATGAAGTCCTTGGATAAGTCATGATTGACGAGAGTTGGAGCTTGGGATATAGCCTCTTTGATGGATTCAAAAATTTATTTTCCCTCGGCTATCCACCTAAATACCATGCTCTTCTTCAACATTTATTAGCTTCACAAGAGCGGAAAAATTTGGCACAAACCTGCAAAAAAATTGGTCCTTCCTATAAATCTTTGAAGAGCCTTCTTATGGCTTGGAAATGGTAATGCTTGAATTGCTTCAACTCTTTGTGGGTCGATTTTCAATCCCTCCTTTGACACAATATGGCCTAGGATCTTACCTTGTGAGCTAGGAATATGTATTTTTGGGATTTAATGATACCCCAAATTTCCTACATATTTGAAATACTGTCTCAGATGAAAAAGGTGATCCGCTGCATTTTTGGAGAACACAGTGATATCATCAAGATATATTAGCACTATTTTGTTGATCAACCCCTTGAATTCCATATCCATCACCCTTTGAAAAGTGGATCGGCATTAGACAATCTAAATGGCATCTTCCTGTAGGCATAGGTGCCCCACTTAGTGGTGAAAGCCATTTTGAACTAGTCATCTTCTTTTACCATTATCTGATTATACCCCAAGTAGCCATTGAGGAGGGAAAATATTTCTGAGCCAGATACCACTTGTAAGATTTGTTCCATTGAAGGAAGTGGGTAATGGTCCTTGAGAGATGCTTTGTTCAAGTCTCGAAAGTCCACACACAACCTGATTTCTCTATTCTTCTTCCTGATTGGTACCAAGTTTGCAACCCAACTTGAATGTTTGATTGGAAATATAATGCTTGCCTCTATTAGCTTGTTCATCTCTTTCTTCATAAGAGGCTCAATGTGTGGGTTGACTGGACTTTTATTTTTCCTGATGGGCTCAGCATCTAGATCCATCTCTATTGTATGTTATGCCAAATTTGGATTGAATTTTTACAGGTCCTCATAGCTCCAAGTGAAGACGTCTAGAAACTCTTGGTAAAGTTGTGCAAACTCATATCTCTCTTGTTCAGTGGCCACCTTACCAATTTGGAATGTCTTTCCTTTGCCAACAAAAATAGGTTCTAAATCATCTCCCTTGACCTTAATGTTTTCTTTCTCTTTACGAAACTGGTCATTAGGATTGAATATTGATTCCAGTGTCACCAAACCTCTGGGAAGCTTGTTGGTCTGCAGATGCACTACTTGATCCTCATACTACTACTCCAATTTATCTTGATTCCTAGCTGAGAATTCAGCCTCTTTGTGCAATAAATTGATATCTGTTGATCGTTCTCAAACACCTACCAGCTTGTGTTATTTTCTAGAACTGCTGGCCTTACAATCACATGGATATGTGGTTGTGTTTTGTCTCTTTTGATACTATCAACCACATCAAATGTTTCTCCAACTGCTAAAAGCCTATCTGCAGCTTCATTCTTCTTTCTTGGGTATGGACACAATCTTGAAATCTTCAAAGTCTTCAATTAAGTCCCATACCCTATTTTGTAGCTCTTGAGTAGGTCATTCTTTGCAGCATGTTGCCCTTGACCTGATTGATGATTATCTCGCTATCACCAAATACTCACAAATTCTTTATGCCTCTTTTCCTAGCCCAATGAAGTCCATGAATCAAGGCCTCGTATTCAGTTATGTTGTTTGAACAGGAAAACTAGAAACAAAACGTTGAATAATACTTGTGTTCTGTGGTGAAACTAACAATGCACCTCCTCACCTTGTTTGCTTCTTGAACCATCGAAATATAGTTTCCATACTTCATTTTCACCTTCATCTTCTGGCTTGGTGATGTTAGGAATGGGTGAATTTTCTTCATGTACACAATATACACCTAATTCAGATTCTTCAATTTCCTTATATGGGTCGAATGCATGCCCTTTGTTTTCCCATTCATCCAGAGTCAAATCTGGGATACCCTCAACCTTAGTACATGTTTCTAAATCATTTGAACACTCTTCTTGGTCAAAGGCTGAGCAATTAGCATTGATAGGACTTGGCACATGAGGCTCAATGTGAAATTTTGCAATCATCTCTGACTTGATTGTAGCCTTAGCTCCATACGTCGTCTGAAAAGCATGTGTGACCAATCTACAAATAGATACCCACCAATTTTGGTAGTGAATTCCCTTAACAAACATAGTGCAAAAAGTGGTGGGAGGTCAATTATAGACACATTGCAAGACTGTGACGTTTGGATAGGAATGTCTTGTTAGGCTTAAACCTTTGATGACCCCAACCATTCCTATTGTTGTTCCATCTAGTTACACTACTCCTTTCAAAGCACTAGCTCATACTTTAGACCCAATTGATATGCTATTTGTTTTGGCATTACTGAGCTACTTGCACCTGAATCAATCATGTAATTATGTACCAAGTGGTTCCCGATAATTAATGACACATAGAATGGTGGAGGCTTCAAATTTTTCTTGGTTGACCACCACCTTATTGCACTACATTAGTGAGAACTTTCTCCGACCTTGGTTTGATCCATTTGAGGTAGACCAATTGGCCATTGCAGCTTGCAACAAATCTCATTGTCCTAGGATTGCTAGTGACTCCCACATGGAAATGTTCACATGTGTTTTCTTCATCTGATCAATAATGTTGAAGGGGATGAATTATCCTTTTTTTCCCCTTACTTGGCACAACCTTCTCGAGAGCTTGAACAGGCACATGTGTTGCTGCAGAGGGTGTCTTGGGCTGATTTTGCACATTTGGGGCTGAATTTGGTCTACTAACTCCTTGTTGTGTAGGAGTGGGCTGAGAAATAGTTGGATTAGATAGTTTTCCCTCCTCAATGTTTCTATTCTTTGACTGTGTGTTGGCAGCTACACCCTAAAAAGGAGGTTGATTAACTCCACAGAAGTCTTTTATGTACTAATTGACCAACATGGTTTCCATTGGAGGTGCCTCTTATGGAGTTTTATGCAATTTATTCCCTTCTTGACTTAGTTCTTGGGGCACACCAATGGTACGTACCATCAAGGCCCGGTTTAGTACATAATTGAAACATGTTGATTTATTATGAGGTAGATTACAAAGGTAACACCAGATTGTACTCTTGTTCCATGTTGTTTCTATGTTGGAACCAAGGCTCTTGATGTTGAAGATATTTTTGGATCATATGGTCGATATAAATGGTAGCTTGAGGTTGTCCTTGGTTCTGGTTTTGATTTGCAGCTTGAGCTAGTGGTCTATTTTGCTGATATGGGGGTCTGGATTGATACTAATTTTGAGGTTGATATGGCCTAGAACTTTGAGCTTGTTGTCTCTTGATAGTCACTAGCTCATTTCCTAGGTTTTTCAGTTGTTTCATAACCTCTTGTAGCTCTTTTGATGTGCTTGAAGAAGTAGAAGCCTCACTATTGCTTTGACTCCTAGGGGCTAGAATGGGATTCAATTATGGCATTTGAATAGTTGTAGGGGCTCCTAGTTCTGAATATAGATGCATAGGTGGCCTAGGTGTGAGTTTACCAACTTGGATCAAGCAATTTTCAGCTCTAATATCAATGTTATAGGATGCGAGTAATGTTATACCTCTCATGGATTGAATCATTATAGCAATATCAGAATTTAAATCTTTAAGGAAGTATAGAAATGCACCTTCAGCTGCTAGTCTCACGGCCAATGAAATCCTATCCCATGTCCGCATTTGGAATTTGAAGTTGAAGTCGATTAACTATTTGTTATGATCCCTCTTACTTGTTGTCAGTTGTTCCAATAAATACAGGTTATCTCCCTTTTCTCCAAATTGATTGTGGAGAGCTGTGCATAAATGGTCCCAATTCTAGATGGATCTCATGGTTAGACTTCTGAACCACTACAAATCTTTACCTTTAAAGGAGGATGCCAACAACTTGACAACAATGTCCATTTCAGCAATTTCATGGATTGCATGACATTTGCAATATCCTAGATATGATCAATTGGAGTCGTCTGGTTATCTCCAATAAAATATGGAATGTTCTTCAATGCTGCAACTGGAACTAGATTTTGTACATTGAGAGCCAGCAAGTGCCTGCTGCCAGTGAAGTTGACGTAGGGTTTGGGTGGTGCCATCCTGATTGGTCAAATAACTCTAGTAGATTGAAGCGAAAGGCCCACCATGTGGAGGTGTTTACAATGTCATGTTTGGTAGAGAAGGAGACCTTTGAGCTATTCTTCCCCTTCTTGCTCTATCTGGGGATAAATTGAGATAAACAAATAGCCCCTCTTCTCTAGTTCTTGACCTTATTTTTATTCTTTTCATGAACTTGATAAACTTGGGCTGTTGAAACCACTTGTATTTGAGTGATGAAGTCACCAAATGTGTTGCTCCAAAGCCTCAGAAGGCTGAAATTTTACCAAGACACACATATAATATTGATAACACTAAAATATTGACCTTTGGTCCCACCATGCGTGCCAAAATTATTGATGCGTAATCAAGCACCCATGAAGTTCTCGCAACTTGATGGGTTAAGGCTCAGTGTGATTACATAACATGGAGCTTCTCCCAAAGTGTAGGACTTTACGAATCATGAGAGCTCTCCGAATGAAGGATGGTTCCTATTCTTCTATCCAAGCTACACACATTCATATTGGATAGGATCTATTCTAAAACCTACTTTAACTTGTCAAGGAGACAGGGGTTAAGGAGATGCAATAAATAAAACCTAAACTAAGCGAGGTGATGGACCAAAGGAATGTTGAACACCCGCTTTGTAATTAAACACAAACCATCAAACTATAAAAAAACCACCATGTAGAGATAATCAGATCAGTAATCGAGATCGGTGGATACAATGAACACAAGAGATGTTGAAATCATCCACAGACTTATCTTATTACTACTCACGAAAATTGATACAATGCATTACAATAGCCAAGAGGCAAAAATTGCATTACAACTTGAATGGGAGGTTTGAACTCCACAAAATCACTTGCAGATAAGGGAAGAAGGGAGGGTGCAAAGAAAAATGTCCAACCTTTAGAAAATTCCCCTCCTTACAATATATAGGAAGAATAAGAGAGAAAGGAGGGAAGAATTTGAAATCCTACTCCAACCACCCAAGAAAATGCATTGAATTCACCTACTCCAACCACCCCAAAAATGCATTGAATTCACCTACAAAATTGATGGGTTCCATGACACAACTTGTGCCTTCATTAATGTTCCTTGTTGGGAAAGAAAGGAAGACCAAACCTCATTATGGTGGTAGGTGAGAATCCTGACAACCTCAAAAATGGCGAGACTAAATTTATCATTTTTCATTAATGGTGGCAGGTGAGTAGCAGACATTGAGAGTTTTATAAAAATTCATCTCTTGCTCAAATCCGAGCTTCCAGTTCAAAGTTATGATCAAATCCAAACTTCTTTGGTTTTGGATTCTATATGTGGAAGATCCACGTGGAAGCCCCACACATTCTTAATATTTTTCTTCCTTTTAGGGTCCTAGGAGTGCGATGTGCCAATACTTGGCACCATCCAAGAGCATGCCTACTTCCTTTGTGTTCTTCCTAAGTCCCTTCTATTCGACGAAGATACTATGTCTGACCCTAGACATGTGGAGGGCTAGTGCTCATTTGAGGACCTGCCTTTGGGTTTTACCTTTGGAGTTGTGCCGATGAGGCACGTGGAGCCTTCCGTTGACTCTTTTATTCTTAGCTGATTCAACGGTGACTCTACCTTTTCGAGAATCGACCACGTGGAGGGCCTGTACTTGTTTGGGGCTTGCCTTTTGATTTTACATTTGGAGTTATGTCGATGAGACATGTGGAGGCTTCCGCTGAATCCTCTAACCATGTGGAGGGCCTACGCTTGTTTAGGGCATGCCTTTGGATTTTACCTTTGGAGTTTCGCCAATGAAGCACTTGGAGGCTTTCGCCGACTCTGTTGCTTTGCTTAGAATTTTCAATGACCAGTGCAACTTTCTTGGGCTCTCGACCATGTGGAGGGCCTCGCACTTTTTGGGGCCTACCTTTGGATTGTACCTTTGGTGTTGCGTCGCTGAGGCACATGGAGGCTTCTACTGGCTTTTTTTCTTTTCTTATACTTTTCAACAGCTGGTGCAACTTTCTCAGGCTCTGACCACGTGGAGATCTTGTGCTCATTTGGGGACCCCTCCTTTTTTGTACCTTTTGAAGTTACGCCATTGAGACACGTGGAGGCTTCTGTTATCTCATTTATACTTAGCCAATTCATTCCTCGATTGAACACTACCTTTCTCCATTTTTCTCCTATTGAGCTCTGATCTCCTTTAACATTGTTTGGCCTCATTTTCTGACCTTGCTTCTCCATTTCCGAGCCCACCCACAACTTGATTTTTGGGATTGAATGTGATCTTGCATAACTAAACCAACCTCTCCATTTCCTCTTGTGTAAGGTCATGTTTGATCAATTTTTCCTGAGGGACAAAATTGGATAACAATACCACTATTCATATGATTCCTAAGCGAGAAAAGTACTAGTTGACCACTATATTTGGCCTCTTTTCTTTCTTCCTAGTTTCTTTCTTGGTCTTAAACACCCTATTATCTAGTATGACTTTCAATACTTAAGATTTTCTAATTCTGGACACATGAACCTAGCCAAGATGCGAGCACCAGTGCCCCCATCCTCCGAGTGCCCTTGACATCTTTATATATTTATCACATCTTTTGGGTATTTTCTAGTTGTTGGGAATCTTGTTTTCTTGGTGGTTGGTCTTTTAGTGGTTAAATAGGAAATTCAAATAAGGGAATCATATAAATACAAATATGTGTGACCATAATAAAGAACAAAACCCTAAGAATCTACTAGCACCACCTAAGGTTGCATCCAAAGGCATTTTCAAGAGCATCAAGGCATTCATCTAGCACTAATAAAAGGGACAATGGACTGCATTCTTCTGCATACACTTCATAGGAGTGGAAGTTCATTTTTCCATGTACACATCTATCTACATTTCTACATCTAGCTATTACTCACTATCAAGTGCATCTTGCACAAGAGCTACCAAGGGCACAATTTTACAAACACACAAGAAGAACCACATAGATTCTTAAATGCAGTGCAGTGCCTGAATCATAATTTCACTCAGTCAGGTGACCACTGGGGTCATCTTGAATCCCCATTTGTATCTTTTTTACTTTTAGGATTTGATGTGCTTTGGAGTTTTATAGGTTTTCTTTCTCTTTGTAGGTTTCAGGTGAATTTAACAATCAACTAGTAACTAATGGAGACATTTAGTGAACATCTTGTGACCTTATTAAATTTAGTTTCTGAGGTTCTACATAGTCACAGGTTCCCAGAGAAGGTCCCTGGCGCTTAGGTACCCCTAACCTAGTCTAGGAACCCATCTTAGCATTTCTGACACTCACACAATTTTCTAGGCTCATTTGCGATGTTTTGTCCTCCTATTCCTACATTTCTTCAGTTTGGCATAGTCTAGTTTTAATTGTGAAATCAGCTAAGTACTTTATCACTTCTCTTGCACTTAGGGTTTCATATTTTCTAGCTTATTTCTTAGGTCATATCTATACTTTATTGAACATTTATTGTGTTCTAACTCTAAAATTAGGATTTAGCATTTATATTTCTATATTTGCTTAATCATTTGGTGAACCCGACTCATTCAAACACTCTTAGGGTCCTCATACTTTCATTTTTCTCATTTTCCTAGGATCTTCTCATCATGGATATCTCTATTCATGATTTCTTGCTAGCCAATCCTGATTTTCGAACTAAAATTATTACTCTCTTGGCTAATACTCGCATCCCTTCTACTATTTATCCGGACATAGTTTATCAGACATTTGTGGATGCATTATCTCAGCAACTTACTTTTCCATCTCTTATAGCTGATAATATATTTGTTTATGAAAATGATCCTCCTCTATATATACAAGTATCCTTTCATAACTGGGGTGTTAAGAAAACTTTAGTCAATAATGGATATGAGCTTAATATTTTTCGTTTATCATTCATTCAAAATATAGGCCTTTTCATAGCTAATCTTAAACCAACATCTATTTCTCTTCGGGAATATGATTCCACTACGCATCCTCGTCTAGGCACTATTTTTTTAACTATCACAATTGGGCCTAAAATAGTTCCTAAATTTTTCTTTGTCATTTATTTTGTCGTTTCATATAATTACTTACTCAGTAGACCATGGCTTCACATAATGTAAATAACTTACCTTCTATAATCCACCAAAGATGTCAAATTCTAACATGAGGTCATTGAATATTTAGTTCTCGCCGATAGTCCCTCATTCCATCATTACAACCTAGACCCAAATACTACATTACATATTCCACCTTCGCTATTATACATCTTGTTGTTGATCCCCGACCCATGGACTATCTGGACAACTTTCCTCCACCGGAGGGAGACGTTTATGCATTAAACATTGTTCCATCCATCCAAGATCACCCCCTCCTTCTAATAATGCTATTTTGCTTTATCGGGGGTCTATCCATACATCAAACATCATACTAACTTCATTGTATTCTCATGATAAATTTTCATCTTTACTTCCTCCATTCGCATGCACTCTATTCATGAATGATTCTTACTTGCCACACATTCCACTCAACCCCCCCTGCTTTGACACTATTTGCACATGATGATGATTAGCTCGGCTAAGATTTGCATTAGATGATCTCATCCCTTCATTGCATTTTTCTCATTTATATCATGGGTATGTTCACATTATTGTTACTTATGGCCTCCTAGTATTTCATCTATCGGTCTTTTCGCATGCACTTCTCATCTCTCTCCACTTACTCTTGGAAAATCATGGTTTGACTATAATGGTGGCACTTTAGATCCCGATCATATCAACATTTCACTCCCCATTCCCCTTTTGTCGTGTTTTTATTTTTAATGATTCATTTATCATCTATTAAAAATTATTTCTCATTGTTATTAACACGGATTTCCATTACCACATTTCATTAATGAAGAATATGCAATGGTCATGTATAATTTGCGCCGTAATGGATCCTTACTTAATCAACCGCATACTATTACTTACTAGGTCTCTCATGCATCTCCATTTGAATTCAACCATGATAATGATGATATTTTAGATGACATTGTTTGATTCTTTTGCATCATCATACTCTTGGGGAATCATGCTCACTCTTCCCCCTCCTAGAATAGTCAAGTGTCATGCATTCCTACTTGTTCACTCTACATTTTGCATCTACCTTTCACACACATCTTACATAACTTGATACACTTGTATCATCATTCCCTAATGACGCACTCTTTTGTTATGGTTAAAACTTTTTGTTCAGGTCTTACTATATTTATGAACCTCACATCATACACACGGCACATTTCACACTCGGTGTGCATTTCACAACATATCCTTTTAGATTAGATTTACAATGACACACTTCCCTATGAAACACTTTATTTCCATGGTTCATACTCGAATGTTGAGTGTCTAAATCTGAAATGAACCTCACTACACTCACTACCTCTCTACGCTTTATCAATCATATCTTTATAGCACACCATTCAAACCATTTGTTGATGACGCACTCTTGTTCTATGGTTCATTCTCGACTGCTGATGGGGAATTTATAAATGAACCTCATCTTATTTATATTCATTCACATTTTCTCAGGGGGCACATGACTCCAATCATACATACATCACATTCCATTCCATCTCACTCATCCACAACATACGTCATATATTGGTTGCTCATCGTTCTTGTTTACTTATACTGCATGTACACTTTGTTTACTATGTTAGACAAATATTTTGTATGTCATTATCTTTACTATATACACATGTTTTTTCACTTTCCTTCTAGTTTTGAATAAAACCTTTACACATATCATTACACGCAAAGCATAGATATTTGGCATTGTACGTCTTACTAGTCCCATAGCAACTCCTCATGGAATCTACTTTTATACACATCACAGGTGTTATTGTTTCATTTTATACAATTTATTATTCATATTAGTACACTACTAAATCGGATCATACATGCTTTGACATACTTTTTATCTTTTTAACATGCTAACGGGTGATTTATGTATGCGGTATTTTATTTGCAGGAACTATTTTCTACCATGGTTGTATGTTGCTTTATTTACTATTATTTGTCATTGTATTCCATTGTTTGTGGGCTTTTCCTTTGTCATGTGTGTACACTGTATTCTTTTTTCCTCTTTGGCCTTGAGTGCCTTACAACACCGTGAGTGATGTCCCATGTTTTCAACTAAATTTTCCCAGTCTACATTGTCTTCTTTCTTCCTAGCTTACATATTTTCTTCTATATGTGTTTTTGTCTTGTTTGCACTAACACTTGTTTCTAGCCACTTTGTTTCTATGTTCCTTGGTTTCTAATAAGCACATTCCCTCCCCTACAAGGAATCAATTTTATATCAACATCTGATCCTCTCCTTTAGGCCACATACTCCTAGTGACGTTGCATGCACCCCAAACACGGGGTGCATCATTAAGTGAATCAGTCACCCTATATAACAATTCTCAGTCACAATATAGCACAGCTTCAATACAGAATCAACACACGATTTAGTCACAAAAATGGCCTAGAATCTGACTTAAGTCTTCGTCACAGACAAACATCAAAGCACCTGACATGACACTAGCACCTGAGCGCTCTTAACCCTTCCTAGGAGCCTATGACAGCGCATTTTTCAGCAAACTACATAGAAATTTTCTCATCATATGCACAGGCTTCCAGAAATCAGCATCCATGCATTTTATCTCCTTTTTGTACTCGCATTGGATCGAACTGGATCAAAATGGATCTAACTTGAACACACCATCTACAGTAGTGTATACATTTTGGGAAGCAATCAAAGGTTTGAGAATAACACTATACCTTTATCTCTATACTTCTTTCATGGCATGAGATTTCCCAAAAAACTTGTACCTTCCATGATATCTCCCGAAAAGCCCATTCTTTGCGTGATATTACACAAAAAACTCATTCTTCTACAGGAGTTTTTAGGATCCTTTCTATCTCCTTTCACTCATCACAAATCAAGTCCATCCTTATGGGAAATAGTAGTCACATCATCAAACATCAAGTGATATCAACAAAAGGTACAACGTGGCATATACACATACACTTTTCACCCCTATAGTAACTTCCTCTTCTCTATCTTACATGCTTCATATTATTCACTTCACATTTTTCTTGTCTCCTTGGCACGCTTTTTGCCATTGATCTACGTGGTTATCAGATACACATCTCTTATCTACTTTATTTTATTAATCATTCACTCAACAACATAAAGTGGGGGAAAATGTAGACACTAAATCATGCACTTTGGGTACATTTCTAGGTCCTAGTCACATACCACTATTCATATGATTCCTAAGAAAGAAAAGTACTAATTGACCACTATCTTTTTCCTCTTTGTTTTCTTTTTGTTTTCCTTCTTGTTCTTACACACCCTATTTCCCAATCCGACTTTTGATACTTCAAATTTTCTGATTTTGGACACCAACACCCATTTAGGACGCCAGCACCTAGGTACCCCATCCCCTCTAGGCACTCCCAACCTCTTTATATCTTTCTCACATCTTTTGGGTCTTTTCTAGCCATTGGGCATCTTGTTTTCATGGTGGTCAGTATTTTAGTGGTTAATTACATAATTCAAACAAGGGAATCATGTAAATATAAAGCTATGTGACCATAATAAAAGACCAATCTCTATGTATCTACTATCACCACCTAAGGTTGCATCCAAAGGAATTTTCAAGAGCATCAAGGAATTCATATAGCACTCATACAAGGGATAAGGGACTGCATTATTTTACATGCACTTCATAGGAGAGGAATTTCATTTTTCCATGCACACATTTATCTACATTTCTACATCTATTTATTGCTCACTATCAAGTTTATCTTGTACAAGAGCCACCTAGGGCACAATTATACACACATAAACACGTAGAACTACATAGATTTTGAAATGTAGTGTAGCACCCAAACCGTAAGTTCACTCGGTCAGTGTGACCATCAAGGTTAGTTCGAATCGCCATTTGTATCTTTTTATTTATAGGATTTGATGTGTTTTGTATTTTTACTGTGTGTTCTTTCTCTTTCGCAGGTTTCAAGAGAATTTGGCGATCAACCAGTGACATACAAATGACTAATGGAAACATCTAGAAAATATCTTATGACCTTGTAAAATTTAGTTTCTGAGGTTATGCAAAATCATGTCCTCAGAGAAGGTACTCTAGTGCCTGTGTACCCTGGGCCCCAACATTTCGATGCTCACATAGTTTTCTAGGCTCATTTCCGATAGTTTATCCTCTTGTTCAAATATTTCTTCTATTTGGCATAGTCCAGTTTAATTACAAAATAAAATAAGTACTTTATCCCTTCTCTTGCACTTAGGGTTTCATATTTTTAGCTTATTTCTTAGGTTAGATCTATACTTTATTGAATATCTATTTCGTTTTGATTCTGAAATTAGGATTTAGAATTTCTATTTCTATATTTTTAATCAATGTGCAAGTGACATTGTGAAAATATCTACTCATTTTTCATTGTTGAGAAAAATTGAAGTTGTATATTATATTTCAAACCATACTTGTGAATGAAATGAAACTATACCTCAATATGATTGGTTCTCTCATGAAACATTGGATTACAAACAAGTTTGAGAACACCCTCATTTTCAACATAAAAGGTAGTGGATTTCTCTTATGGTACTCTAAGACCCTCAAGTATGTGACATAGCCATATCACTTCGCAAACAGCTCCACCTGTAACATGATATTTAGCCTCTGTAGAAGAGCAAGAAATAAATTTTTGTTTCTTTTTTCCCCATGATATTGGTCCAGATCCCAAAAAGAAAAAAATCTAGAAGTGGATTTCTTGTCATTGATGTTACTGTGTGATTTAAATCTAAATATCATGTCTAGAAGAACTAATCATTCTTCTTATATTCTAGACAAAGATCCATAGTTCTCTTAAGATATCTCAAGATCCAACTTCTTGTTTTCTAATGAAAATTATGGTTTCTTGCTTGAACCAAGAAATATAACAAACTGTAAAGATGATATTTGGTCTAGCATATGTCATGTAAATTAGGCTCCCAATCAATTTGTCAATAAAGAGTTACATTTACCATAGGAGATAGATCTATCCAAGATAATTGAAGTTTCGTCTCCATGGGTGTAGTAAATGGTGTGCAATCTATCATCCTAAATTTCTCGACAATTGTCTTAGTATATTTCAATTAAGAAATAAAAATATGATTCTCCTTCTACCATACTTCCAATCCAAGATAATATTGCATGATACTTGATATATGTTATGTCAAATGATCAATTTATATCTTTCTTCATAGCATTGATCATCTTCACTATGTTTCCAGTCATGACTAGATTGTTGACATATACAATTTAATTATCAAAATATCTCATCCTTACCTCCCGAGGTATAGATTGGGATCATATGGATTTATCAAAAATACATTATGAATTATATGCTCATCAATATTGATGTATTAAGTTCGGGGTGTATGTGTAAGGCCATACAGAGATTTCATGAGTTTACATACCTTGTTTTTTATCCGGGTACAAAAAAACTTAGGTTGAGTCGTGTAGACTTCTTCTTATAAATCTCCATTCATAAATGAAATTTTCACGTCCATCCGATGGACTTTCCATATAAATTGTAAAGCTATAGAAAAGATCATCTTTATCATTTTGATCTTAGATGTGGGAGAAAATGTCTCCTCATATTTTATGACTTCCTTATGTGCATACCTCTTTGTTACTAGTCTCACTTTATACTTGTCAATAGTCCTATCTATTTTTACTTTATTTTGAATATCCATCTCGCAACTAATGGGATTATTCTTTGTGGAGTATCGATAAGCTTTCATGTGTTTTTTTCACCACCGATCGATACCCAACATCCATAGCATCTTGCTAAGCTTTTGACTATAGGGATTCCTAGACAGTAGAGGGCTCAATAGATTCAACAACTATACTCATCAAACTAAAAGTTACCTCTTCGCAAGATTTACTACATGTCCATGGTCCAATGGTGGATGTTTCTAAATGAGCATCCAAATTAGCATCTAAAATCATGTTTGTGTACTACTTGGGAATACATTGTATTATTCTCATCATTTGTGGTCATGTCTCGATCATCACGCGTCATCCCCACCAAAGATTGTCATCATCGGTGGGAACATATTTGTTTTCAAAAAAGGTGTGCTATATACATCAAGTAAGTTTGTAGAAAGAGCCTCATCTTCATTTTTTTCAAATAACTCAACATCTATGCTTTGGTGTAGACATTTTTGGTCTTTAGATCCATGAGTATGTACCAAGAGATTCTTCACTATAGCTAATGAAGATGAGTTTTTTTGATTTCATATCCAACTTATTTCTTTTTTACTTGGATGTGTGTATGTTAGCTTTGCACATGAATACTATAAGGTGTGAAATGGATGGCTTCTGATTCAAACATGCCTCATGTGGTGTTACTCTGTCAAGAATAATTTTTGGTACTCTTTTCAGCAAACATATTGTAGTCTTCACTACTTTGGCCCAAAATTTCTTCCCCAATCCTAAATAATCGATCATACAACACACCATCTCCATGATAATATAATTATTTCTCTCAACAACACCATTTTTATATGGTGTATGTGGAGGAGGCATTTTTGACGAATCTCGTGAGCTTCTAGATAGGCTTTGAACTCATTACTAGTGAATTCCCCCTCAATCTGAGTGGAGAGATCTGATTTTACAACCAGTCTCATTCTCAATAGCCACTTTGAACTTCTTAAAGTTCTCAAAAGCTTCACTTTTGTTACGAAGACAAAAAATCCACTTTTTTATTGAATAATAGTCATCATAAAGCATGAAATGCTGAAATCTAGAATGATTAGGTTGCATCAGACAAAAAATATGGTATGAACCAAATCAAGCTTACCTAGAGCTTGATAAGTAATCTTTTGGAATGAATCTCTATTTTGTTTTCCTATGAGATAGTTAGGACAATTTTTGTATCCTTTTTAGAGATGGAAATCTCTCGCCATATTTTATGGGTGAAGTGTATTGAGATACCCAAAAGTAATGTGACCAATTCTTTGATGCCATAACTCTGCAGAAGAAGCATTCTTAACCACTAGTTCCCGATCATCCCTATGGTCAAAATAAGCCTAGAACGTTTGTCCCATATTCAAATATATTACAATAATCTTCAAGATTTTTAATTTGTCTCGAATCAAACACACTTTCTAATTAGAATGAATATCAAAATTAATCTTCATATTATGATCTAGAAGTTGACTAACTGATAACAAATTATTTATCAAACTAGGGACATACATGACATCTGATAACCTACAATTTCATGAAATAAGAGGAATAGTAATGTTCCCAATACCTTGGAATGTTTAGGAAGATTCATCCCCCAATGAAGTTCATGGTTTTTGGAGGGTATGTCTCATATTGTGGTGAATCTGGTCTCTCTGTGTACACTCATGTGTTGAGTGGCTCCTGAATCTATGTACCATATTACACTAGATGATGTGGTTGCTTCACTACAATGGGAAGCGTACAAGAATTCCTCATCATCTAAATGATCTTCTTACTCATCTAAATTTCCTTTCTTATGGGGTTTCTTTCACCAATTCCCTTTCTTATAATGCAATTGTCCCTATTGTGATTGCTGATTTTGAGGTCCATAATTACTCTATGAACCTTTCTTGTACATGTTGTGTCAATAATATTTTAACTCATGTCCTGATTTATAGATAGGAAATTTTTTCTTTTATTTTTTTCACCTTGATGATGTTTTTTTGGGACTTTTGGGAAGATTTTTCTTTACCCTTATATTTTTTATGAGAAGATAGTGCCTTCTCTTCTTCATCATCTTTGTTGTAAATTGCTTATTCTTACCGCAGAAATTCACCAAGTTTTCAAAATTGATGGTTTGATCTCGATAAATTGTTTGTAATCACAAAAAATGTGGTAAGAGGGAGGAATGTCTCTCAGAACAATGGACATGAGATTTATATTATAAATATCCTCTCCCATGGTTAGATGTGAATCCCTTGATGCTACAAATCTCTACAAGAAAGCATTCACTTTCTTATTCATCTTGAATTTAAGTGTAATCGAATGACTCTAAAAATTCAATATTATGTTCTTGTTTAGGGCCTCATACATTTTCCTCAACGTTTCCCATGCTTATTTGGTTGTTTTGTCATATAGAATGTGTGGTTTCACTTCATGGGACATCGCAAACAAGATTATCAACTTGGCCTTTTGATTGGCCCTATCAAACTATTGTTGGTGGATTGTATCATCTACTCGATATGGTTGTTGATCCATTTACAACCAGCCAAAATTATTCAAAATCGAGATGAGTTTAATTTTTGTCTTCCACATGGCATAATTTTCACCATGGAGTAGTTGTGAGTCAAGAAAGAAGAATTTGGGAATTATTTTCCATAGTGGGTGGTTATAATTTTCCCAACTAGAGGGCATGTTAGCACAAAATAATGCAATAATACACTGAAAATATATTATTTTTCCATGTACCTTACTTACCCATTTTTCCATTATAATTTTATTTACCCCTTTTTTATTTATACTCTAATATATCAAATAAAAAATATATCATGTTTCCACTTATTATTATTAGTTTAATACATATTTTCTCTAGAAAGAGAGTTTGAAGCCATGCAATACCTATTACACGTAATTACCTTAATGTTACGGTTTAATCATTTGTCAATAGGAATTGAAATAATCAAGATGGTGAGATAATATCATTTTTCTTAAAAACATACTCAATCCTAGTTTACTACTATCTTATTATTTCTTGGTTAAGAATATCCTAATTGTGATTTTCTTATTCAAAAATATATTATAATTTAACTTTATGAACACACTTATTTTGTAATTTTAATTTATTTAGTTTTACAAACTAGTGTTCTAATGTTTTAGTTTTATATTAAAATTAACCCTACATCTCCTTTCACCCACCTCTCTAACCTACCCCCAATATACCTAATTTAAAATATTAATAAATTAAACTCTTTCACCATGTGATGTCTACCGGTATATTGACTTTGATTTTATCATTTTTAATTACCTCAATATGAATGAACTGTTAGGATATTGCCTAGGTATTGAACCCCATGGAAAAATCATTAAATAAACTACTAAAATTGATCCTTTCAGAACCCCTCCTTTTACAAACAAAATTTCTTAGAATTAAATTCTAAGGTATGTGGTAGAAAACAAAATTGCCCAAACATAGGGTTATCTCCTCTAATTTTGGGGGTTAGCTATAGTTGTAGTTTAGAGCAGATTTTGCCTCTATCTTTGGCGATTACCGCTATAATTTCTTAAAATTTTCAAAATATAAAAGGGGAGAAGGGGATGAAGGGGCGGGGGTTCAATCTCCTTACATTCCTCCTCCCAATTTCTTAACAACCTTTCACCTAGCCATTATAGAGCATTATGTACATGACATATACAATGGAAGAAATTTTATTTAAACAAGATTAAAATTGAATAACCTTATAAATGAAAAATTGGCACCTTCCAAGGGTTCCAAGTGGTAATATGTAGGTAGAGGATGTTTTAGGGTTCTGTAAAACCCATCTGCAAGAATTGCTTTGGATCTCCTTTGTAATGTTTATTATTGTTTTGTATTTTCCTCCGCCCCTAATGTTATAGCTTAATGTTTTTGAATTGTATCATGTAGGGTCTGTTGAATATGTCATGGCTTGATCACTTCTCGGGAACAGGTTTCAGGGATTAACAATATCGCTAGTTCACTTACGAGATGGGTGTGTTCCACTTTCGAATGGGCTCACTTTTGAATGTCATACCTTTCAACAATCAACAAGCAATGCATTAGCAATGAGCCTTGATAACTCTCCCAACAAATTCCACATCTCACCTGGGAAGATATTAACTCACCTAGCTTGGTGGGGAGATCTTAGCATAGATACCCCAACCCTTTGCACAAACCACCAATTTTAGAGGTGTCTCAAAATTTGACTACAAGAAAATGGTACACTAAATTTAGTAGAAAACCCCTATTAGGGAAGTTTTTTTCCTTGAAGAAACAGAGAGGTAGCCTACTATATAAGTTTATTAGGAAAAATCTTAACAACTCACTCAAAAAAATAGACAACTCACCTAGAAAGAGGTCAACTCAACCATTTCGATGGGAAGATCTTAGCATAGACTCCCAACTCTTTGCACTGAGCTACAAAGTTTGGAGGTGTGTCCAAATTTGATTTGTAGTAAAATAGTCTACTAAATTTAGTTAGGAAAACCCCTATTGGGGAATAATTTTATTTTCTTTTCACACATCTAATTTTTATGTAGAGAAACACAGTACAGAGACGGGTTCCCTGGGACCCCTCCTTTTCCCAGTGCATAGACTAAATATGTAAACTTCCTAGATTTGAAAAAAGTATATTATGGGGATGCATGGGTGGGTTTGGGATGTTTCGAAGGCATCTCATGCTCTCCTTATAGGTATAAATATTCTCCATATACACTCATCGACAACCCTAATACCAACTTCTACTTGATTTGTAGGATCCAACTCTCGCTCTAATACCAAATGTTGGAAGAAACAAGGAGGTATCCTAGTATAATTTTATTTATGAGTAAAAATCTTATTGCATTTAATGATAGTTATAATGTATATATGCATTGAAAAAATTGAATACAAACAACAAAGTTTTTATGTAGGAAAACCCATAATCATCATGGTGAATAAAATGATAATAATAATAATGGTTATAGTATAACCATATAAAATAAAAATAAAAAATAAACAACCTATTTACCCGTAGTAACTATTCTTTCATAGTAACAAATAATTACTTATGGTAAATAGTAATACAATGTTAAATTAACATATTACTAGTTTTACCTAATAAAGAAAAGAAATGGATTAAATAGTATTTTGGCCTAATATTTTAATATGAGGGAAAAATTAATGGGCCATTAGAATTACAAAAAAATTGTTTAGAAAAATCCATAATTTGAGGAAAAGAGGTATGATAGTTCATGAGTAAATAGAGTAATTTTTAAATCATAAATCACAATATACCTATAAGAAGATGAGGAGATGAAAGTTGTCCTGCATTTAATGGTTTACAATTTTAGTGAAAATATGAGTTAATTTTAGAAAATGTGTACTCTAAAGAGGAAGCATAGCAATATGCCTTAAAGGTTAAGGAGAAAATAAGTCGAGGAAAGAGAGAGTTCCTAAACAAAAGGCTAGCATATTTTTATTTATATGGAAGGAAATCACCTCTAAATACAAATAGAGACTACTTTGAGAAAGGTAAATTGGTGAGACATGAATTTATAGACATAGGTTGGTTAATATGTACATGAGGGGGAAGAAGAAATTCAATGTTTGGTCATCAGAGGCCACTTATATACTATAATTTTGGGGGACCTTATAAACCTCATCAAGTCTATCATTTCTCTTAAATTTCTAGAAATGAATAATAATTCATGATTCCATAAGGAGATCCGAAAAATAAATAAATTTAATTGAAATGAGAGAGTATTATGAAATAATGAACTTTAGAGGGAGAAAGAAACTAAAATAAATTGGAGAAGGAATAATGTCTTTGGAGCCATATTAAAATTACAATGCAAGGTATCAATATTTATCATTCATGGTGGCTCTCAAAATAATCTATAAAGTATGCTAATGGATCAAAAATTACAATTATAAATCAAAGAACTACAAATTTTAATGGTAAAGGAGGACCACGATTTTATATTTGAAACATCATGTGTAGGTGCATTTAACATTGGACTATATGAGGATAAAGTGATGTGTGATGTAATACCTAATGGTGTTTATATCAATGTTTGTTTGGTAGGCCATAGAAATATGATATAAATATCACTCATCGTGTTAATGAAATCATGTACAATGAAATGCGATGGCATGAATTATATTTTTGGTGTTTGAATGAATAAGGATAGTGTTATATATCTTTCCTTTCCTCCTCACTTTGTGTTGAAAAATGTTATTTAAAGAGGGTAAGCGAAAAATATGTTAATAAAATTAAATTATTGGCTAAAAATTATTATTTTTGTTCATCGTTCAACTATGAGACCATCATATTTACCACCTTTATGAATTTTTGCTCCTCAAATGGATTTGGTTGTTGGTTCTGGATTAGTTAATCAAGTTTCTTATCGATTGATTCCATTTAAGAAAAATGAAATGTGAACCAAATTTTATTCATGATTCCTTGTGTTTTACCAACTCTTATTTCAGCTAAGGAAGATGGAAAATAAAAGTTGATTTTGGATTTCATAGCTAGTAAAAAAACATGCATAAAAATTTTCATTCACATAACATACATGTGTTTGATATACTTCCTCACTAAAATAATACAAAGAAACATCATCATAATTTCAATTAAAATGTATAGCATTGTTACTATTATGGAAATAAGACATGGTATGTGTAAAAACTAGAAATAATGTGTATAGTTCATGAGTATTTGTAAAAGGTGTAGGATTTGAAGATTTTATACAAGTCATTGTAAAATGTTTAAGGTTTGAATATTGTACACAAAAACTTAGAATTCGAACCCTATAGGGATGAAAAATGCAACATATGTTCTAATCCTAAGGGGAAAGGTAACATGAAATGCCAATAATATGAAATAAATCCAAAAACCATGTCTTATAAGTGAAATAAATGATAACATAAAAGGATAAATGAAACCTTAAGGAGTAGTGTTCAAAAAAATATATGGTGATTACTACATAGCCTTATAGCTTGCATCACTGTAACTTGTAACCAATAATTCCTCCTCACTTCCATTATAAAAATTGGGATCTACAATTTTGCAACATCTCTTAGTAATGATAAAGCCTCACAATAGTGCATTCAAAAATCCATCTCTTCATGGCATTCCTCACATCTTACCTCATTTGTATAATGTGCCTTACCATCATGAAAATTACATAGCCTCGCGAAGATTGAGGAAATATTTTTATATCATTTTGTGTAGCTTCCTTCTCTCATGCATCTTTCCTAAAAATTAGCATAGTCCACTAATCTCTATGACACCTTGGAATTTTTCCTCATGTAATCCCTAAAAATTCACACACTTTCTCCACAACTAACACAAATTTTGCAGTCTTGTTCTATAAACATGCATCTTTCACAGCTTTCACAACCTTGCAAAACTTCATCGACATTATTCAAATCGTGTGTATCATCGTACACCATTGTGTTGTATCTATAGATTTTGCAATATTGCACAAACCTCTAAAACTCCTATAGTATGTACGTTAACATTTTTTTACCTTGTATCTCTTTCATACATCATCACACTTACACCTTGCCTCCTCGCATGCCATTTGTCACAATGAATCTACACAAGATCATTTTTATCCAAAATTTTATTGTTAGCACCTAATTTTCAAGTGATATTCCAAATGGCACTTCTACACCTACCATGTCGAGCATCCTCATGGTATGCCATGTATCATATCCCATTTTCCATGTGTAGTGGGAAGATAGAATAATTATAACTATCTCTCCATAATTTCTCATCTATTGTAATTGTCATTATCAATTGTACATATTGTATTGTAACCACTATGGTGGGATCGAGATTTGAGCTTCCACTCATTCACAAATTATACTAGATAGATAATCACTTGAAACTATGGGAATATTTCTCGATTCTACTTTAGTACCCAACCCATTTTTTTGTACTCTCATAATAATATAGACAATCAACAAGGATGCATTCATTCTTAATACAATATCTTTTCACTTAGTCTAATTTTTTTTTTTAAACATTTATATCTCCATATTATCCGATAATAAATAGAATTTTCATTTCCCATAAATAATTCTTTTGTTAAATTATTGTGTGTTTGATTCTTTACATTCAATAGCCTATCTACACTCTTATAATCCTTATTGCTCCATCTAGTTTATGGTTATCCACGACATATGGTATTGGGATATATGGTGTAGGTCATTAGAATCATAGCATAGCCATTGAAATTTTATAATAATTTAAACACAAAATTGAAAAAATATAAATAAATACATGAAATTAATTCATTTTTCTATATACTGAAATTAATGGCATAACAAGAGAAAGATGGTTGACACCTAGAGACAATATGAGGTATCCTTAAGCATTAAAAATATCAGTAAGGATGATTTGGAAATAGATTGGAATGAACTCTTTGTCCAATTACACAATGTGATGGTTCATTTCAACTAGATGGGACCACCCCCTTTCTCCTATTTGTCTAACACGGTTTCAACATCCAATCCCTTTAAAGATCTAAGTGAATCTTGATATACGAGTGTTAGCAATCAAGCTTGATGTCACACCATTGTATGATTATTTAAATTCCAAATTGATACATAATTCTAGTCAAAAATTTCATTAATTAAGAGAAGATCGCCTTTGAGGTAACCTATTGAATATTTCCATTTCAATGTCCCAAAGAGGGATACATTTAGTGCACAATGCAACAGTTATTTCTAGACCATTTAGACTTGGTATGGATTGTTTCAACACTATGCGAAGGATTCCTAAACCCAAAGACATTATGAGGATGAATACATAAAGCTCCATCATTGTAATAATTCATGGAGCAGTTGTTTGAAGACTACAACAATGAGAACATAGTTATTATCTTGATGAGAAATGTGACCTCAAAACAAGGATTTCAGCCCTAAAAATTTCATAGTTTACATCAAACACCAAAATCAACCCCCAAATCAAAATGTGGTGCTATCGGTAGCACCCTTTTTTATTTTAGGGTTAAAATTAAAACATTTTACATCCAGGACTTAAAAATATGTATTGTTGCTGAAAAACATTAAAATCAACACTTGAATCAATAAGTGATGCTACAAGTAGCATTCTTTTTTTCCAAGGTTAAAATTATAAGAGTTTTACAACGATGACCTTAGAAAATGGTATTGTTTAAAATAATACATTAAAATCAACTCTCAAATTGACAATTTATGCTACTAGTAGAAAAGTTTTATTTTCAAAGTTAAAATTCTTACATTTTTTAATAATGTTTTTAACAATTGTTACTATTGCTACCAAATTTTTAAAATCAACCCCATAATCCAAAAATAGTGATATTAATAGAATTTTTTTGAATAAATTTAAAATTATAATAATTTTGAGACCATAACTTTAAAATAAAATATCTACAAAGAAAACCATAAAATCAACTTTGAAATAACATTTATAATTAAATTAATTTATATCCAAACACAAAATAAAAAAGAACAAGAAAATATTAATATGTAATTAATAAAATTAACATTATTTTAAAATATTTTATTTATTTATTCAAATATATTTATTAAATTAAAAACCCATTATTTCATTTAAAAATATTATAAAAATTATTTAATAGTCGTGTAATGGTTCTTGGGTCTTCTTGTAATTGTGAGGTCCAATGTTCAAATATCGGCTTCGTGTTAAGGCGAGCCTACTATCGATGGTTTAGAGACCTGGTGATGGGGCACCACGATAATGTGGTTTAATCTATGGGTTCGCCGAGAGCTTAAACTACCATCCTTGGATGGTTCCACAACCAAAGTGTGGGTTGGTGATGCTACTGAGGGCTAGGACCCTCTCCTAGGTAAATAATTTTCCTCTTCTTTTTTTTTTTTTTTTGATGGTTCATTTTTTATTTTTAAATAAATTTTGGTTTTTTTTTGTCTTTTATTTTATTTGTTTTTGCTTTTTAGTTTATTTTTATATTGTTTAATATAGCTTTTTCAATTTTGTTCAATTTTTTTATATTTGTTTTTTCCTTCTTTTATTTCTTAGTTATTAAAATATATTAGAGAAAAATGGGGTTTTCTTCCAATCAATATTTTCTTTCTCATCTTAATTTTTATAATGTAGATTATTAAAGTGTTTATCAATGTTTCGTATTTATTTACAAATTTATTAGTGTGATGTAGCCAATCTCGCACTTTTCTATGGGTAGTATTAGTTTACGTGTTGTAGTCACCTTCCAATGGATCCATCACCGATAGTATTCTCTATCCTATCCAGTTTCTACGGAGAAGGCTACTCCCCAAAATGCCTAGCATAATTGTTAAATTAAAATGAAATTTTTTTATAGATGGTAAAAGAGGGTTAATAGGTCCCTACCCTATACACTATCATTAACCCACCGGGGCCAAAAGTTAAAACATGTCAAAATAACAGGATAAAAACTAAATTAAGCATATAATAGAAGAGTATACAATAGCCATATTAACAGAATTACCCAAAAAAACTAATAGCACACCTAAAACAACCAAACTAATAACCATGAGATAAGCTTGTAGAAGTAAAAGTATGAACCTTAATTAACCATCAATCATTGTTGTTAGGTTGTGAGCACTGCTTTTTTCATGTGCGAAAGTGTTGAAGATTGTACACTAAGAGTACATGTACACTTTTCATATATCCTCGTCGGGGTTCATGGTCGTGGGCCAGCCTCAAGTGGAGGTCCGAGGCGAAAGCCCACGAAAAAAATTGGGCCTTAAAACATGCCCGATATATCGTGAAACGTGATTTTCTCATATGGGTGAGATTTTGACCAATAGGTTTATGGGACGATTATTGCCCATGATTTTGATACCCACTTTTTTGTAAAACTACTCAAGCAATTGTCTATTTATATGGTTTTTGCATATGATAGATGTATGGAAAACATTACACATGTGCTTTGAATTCGGGTGTGAATTCTGTAGAGTTTATTGAGCATAGCTCCAAATAGATCTGGGTATTGTATTGAGAGAGTGATGGCTTGTAATAAAATCTGAGCAAGTGATTCTTTGTGGACGTAGCCCAAATTGGGTGAACCACATTAAATATTGTCTCTTTGTGTTGTGTTATTTTATTTTGCACTTTTATTTGAGATCTGTAATAATTTTTGCATATTAGTTTCTATTGTTGTGATTTTGTGAGGGATTATTCCACATATTTTATCCCTTATTTCCTAACAATTGGTATCAGAGCCTGGTTTGGTTTGTTGAAGTGTTGAATCGCAGGGAAATTTTTATCTTGAGTGGGAGATATGGCAGATGATGGAAGATCTAGGGTTGATAAATTCAATGGGTAGAATTTCAGTCTTTGGAAGATGTAGATGGAATATTACCTTTATTAGAAGGATCTTTATACTCCGCTATCTGAGAAGGTGAAAAACCCTCGAGCATGACAGATGCAAAATGGAATTTGCTAGATAGGAAGGCATTTAGGACAATCATTTGTGTCTTGCATCTTCGGTATTATTTAATGTTTCAAAGGAAAAGACTACAAAAGAACTGATGGATGCATTAGGGAAGTTGTATGAAAAACCCTTTGCCTCTAATAAGATATTTTTAATGAAAAATTTGTTTAATATGAAGATGTCTGAGAATGGTTTGGTAGTAGATCATCTAAATGATTTTAATACGGTTGTAAATATGCTAGCTTTAGTTACAATAGAATTTGATGAAGAAGTTAGGGCTTTATTAGTTCTGTGCTCTTTACCTAAGAGTTGGAATAGCTTGGTAATGGTGGTAAGCAACTCGGTTCTAGCTAACTCAAAGTTGAAGTTTGAGGATGTTGTAGGGATGTAACTAAGTGAGGAAATGCGAAGAAAAGCTCGTGAATCTTCTACTTCAAGGAATGTTTTGACAAAGTGGAAACTAGAGGGAGACAAGAAGAATAGAGGAAGTTGTGGAAAATCAAAGGATCGGGCAAGGTCAAAATCCAAAAGCAAGATAGTATGTTGGCACTGTGGAAAGTATGGACATGCAAAGAAGGAATGTTGGGAGCTTCGGGAAAAGAAGAAACAACAGGAAGAAAACAAGGAGGAAAATGTGGCAACATGTAATGTATGTCAGGATGCTTTGATTCTTTCTTTGCACAATATTATTGAATCTTGGGTTTTAGATTTGGGGGCTTCTTTCCATGCTTCTCCACATAGGCATTATTTTTTTGATTATATTCAAGGAGATTTTGGGCATGTTTTTCTTAGTGATGATGAGCCTTACAACATAGTTAGAAAAGGTTTTGTTTAGGTTAAGATGCAGAATGGGAATACTTGGCTATTGAAGGATGTCAGACATGTGCCTACATTAAGACAAAATTTGATATCGTCATGGCAATTGGGAAGTGATGGTCAGACTTGTGATATTTAAAGGTGACTCTTGGAAGGTTACCAAGGGTGCTCTTGTGGTGGCAAGAGGTAAGAAGGTTGGAACCTTGTATTTAACCACTTATAGCACTAATTTTTGTAATATTGTGGCTTGAATAAATACAACATTGTGGCATTATAGGCTCGGTCAAATGAGCCATAAGGGCATGGAGATCATAAGGAAATATTTTCCTAGATATATAGAAATAGGTTTGAAGTTCTGTGAGGACTGCATATATGGGAAACAGAAGCGAGTAAGGTTTCTCAAAATTGGAGCTACAAAGAAAGAGAGTAAGTTATAGTTGGTGCATTCGATGTGTGGGGCCACTTAGGTATCATCTCTTGGGGTTCAAGTTATTATGTTACTTTTATTGATGATGCAACAAGGAAAGTTTGGGTTTATTGTATTAGAAACAAATCCAGGATGTATTTGAAACTTTTGTTAAATGGAAAGCCTTGGTAGAGAATGAAACAAGTCTTAAACTAAAATGTCTTAGGTCAGATAATGAAGGGGAGTATTGTAGAAATGAATTTGATGATTATTGTTCTAAGAATGGAATCCACAAGAAAAAGAAGGTTCCAAGAACTCCACAGCAGAATGGGGTGTCAGAAAGGATGAACAGAAAAATAATGGAACATGCTAGGAGCATGAGGTTACATGCAGGACTTCCTCTCTTTTTTTTGGGCAGAAGTAGTGAGCACAGTTGTGTACTTGATAAATAGAGGACCCTCAAGTGCCTTGGATGGAGGCATACCTTAGGAGGCTTGGTATGGTAAGAAAATTGATTATTCATTTCTTATAGTCTATGGAT
Organism: Taxus wallichiana var. yunnanensis; assembly: GCA_018340775.1. Lineage (NCBI taxonomy): Eukaryota > Viridiplantae > Streptophyta > Pinopsida > Cupressales > Taxaceae > Taxus > Taxus wallichiana. The sequence goes on from CM031240.1 coordinate 207,012,714, forward strand.
GGGAGGTGTTTATTCATATAGACAAGGATGATATGCCTAAGCTAGAGGCTAAATCAAAAAAATGTACTTTCATTGGTTATGGTGGTGATGACTTTGGATATAAATGTTGGAGTATTAAGGACAAGAAAATCATTCAATCTAGGGATGTGGTATTTAATGAGAAATTCATGTATAAGTAGTAGTTACAGGAAAATAGGGAAGAATCCAAATATGCAAAGTGGTAGAGGATCTTCCGGATGGGAAAGTGACACATGAATCAGTTTAGGAACCCCCTCAATAGGTACCCCAAAATCATATATTGAGGAGGTCTTCTAGGGTAAGAAGAGAACCTGAACATTTTTCTCCTTATCTTTATTATTTATTACTCACTGATAGTGGAGAGCCAGAGAGATTTGATGAAACAATACAAGTAGATGTTAGGAAGAAGTGGGAGCAAGCCATGGATGAGGAGCATCAGGCTCTCATGGAGAACTAGACATGGGATTTGGTAAAGCTACCTAAAGGAAAAAGAGCATTACAGAACAAATGGGTGTTCAGAGTGAAAGAGGAAGAAAAAGGAAAGAAAAGATACAATGCGTGGTTGATGGTCAAGGGGTTTGCACAGAAAAAAGGTATAGATTTTGATGATATTTTTTCTCCTGTAGTAAAAATGACTTCTATTAGAACTATTCTAGGAATAGTTGCAGCAGAAGACTTACACTTAGAACAGCTTGATGTAAAGACTGCATTTCTCCATGGTGATTTGGAGGAGGAACTATATATGCAGCAGCCAGAGGGCTATGAGGTAAAAGGTAAAGAGGAGATGGTGTGCAAAATAAAGAAGAGCTTATATGGCTTGAAATAAGCTCCACGTAAATGGTATAAGAAATTTGATAGCTTCATGATGGAGCAAGGTTATATTAGATGTCATTCTGACCATTGCGTGTATACAAAGAAATTTGAGGATGGTAGTTATATTATCCTTTTTCTATATGTGGATGACATGTTGGTTGCAGGTAAAAACATGCAGGAAATAAAAATACTCAAGAAGCAGCTAAGTGAATCCTTTTCTATGAAGGATTTGGGGCAGCCAAAAATTCCTTGGTATGAGGATATTTTGGGATAAGAAGGAATGGAAGCTAACTTTATCTCGGGAAGAGTACTATAAAAGGTCTTAGAGAGGTTTAATATGCAAGATGCTAAACCGGTTGGGACTCCTTTGGCAGGCCATTTCAAGTTATCAAAGGAATAGTGTCCTAAGATAGAGCAGGAGAGAAACCAGATGTCCAAGGTACCTTACTCATCAGCGGTTGGTAGTTTGATGTATGCCATGGTATGCACTAGGCCTGATATTTCCCATGTAGTGGGAGCGGTGAGTAGCTTTATGAGTGATCCAGGTAGAGATCACTGGTAGGCAAAGAAAGTGGATCCTTCGGTCAAAGATTTGAGAGGGACCATGGGGATAGTTTTGTACTACAGTGGATCAAACAACACTTTGTGTGGTTATGTAGATTCAGATATGGCTGGAGATGTAGACAGCAGGAGGATCACAATAGGTTATGTTTACACTGTAGGTGGAACAACAATAAGTTGGATTTCACGACTATAGAAGTTGGTGGCTTTGTCAACCACGGAGGCTGAGTATGTTTCTGCCACAAAGGCAAGAAGGAAAATGATTTGGTTACAACAATTACTTGAGGAGTTGGGGCATAAGCAGGAGGAAGGAAAGTTGCATAGTGATAGTCAAAGTGCTATATACCTAGCTAAGAACTCTGCTTTCCACTTTAGGACGAAGCATATATAGTTAAGGTACCATTTCATTAGGATAACTTTGGAGGAAGAGAAGTTGAAGCTGGAGAAGATTCATACCAGTCAAAATGTTACAAACATGATGACCAAGGTGGTCACAAGGGAAAAATTGAAGTTTTGTTCATCTTTGGTTGGTCTTCACCGAAACTAGTGAAGGGTTGAGAAGCTTGCTCGAGAGGAAAACTAGTCTCCAAGTGTGAGATTGTTAGGTTGTCGAGCCTGTTTTCATGTGTGAAAGTGTTAAAGACTGTAGACTAAGATTATTGTACACTTTTCATGTATCCTTGTTGGGGTTCGGGGCCAAGTCCGGGCCTTGAGTGAGGGTCCGGGGCGGAAGCCCCATGTAGAGGGTTCGGGGCGCAGCCTTAAAAAAAAAAAAATTGGGCCTTAAAACATGCCCAATATATCAGGAAACGTGATTTTATTATATGGGTGGGATTTTGACCCATAGGTTTATGGGATGGTTTTTACCCGTGGTTTTGATACCCACGGTGTTGTAAAACTACTTAAGCAGTTGTCTATTTATATGGTTTTATGCATATGATAGATGTATGAAAAACATTGCAGATGTGCTTTGAATTCGGGTGTGAATTCTGTAGAGTTTTTTTAGCATAGCTCTAAACAGATCTAGGTATTGTATTGAGAGAGTGGTGGCTTGTAATAAAATCTGAGCAAGTGATTCTTTGTGGATGTATCCCAAATTGGGTGAACCACGTTAAATACTATCTCTTTGTGTTGTGTTATTTTATTCGCACTTTTATTTGAGATTTGTAATAATTTTCCTGCATATTAGTTTCTACTATTGCGATTATGTGAGGGATTATTCCACATATTTTATCCCTTATTTCCTAATAGGTGTCTTATTTATTTTCCAAATATGTAAGTAAAATGGTCCACTCCTTAGCCAATTTGTTGATGGAGACACCCAAGTTACCAAGATCTATATCACTTGCACCTTTTTCCATTTTTGGAATAATCCTTACTCTCAATTTGTTTCTAGGCATGAACAAGTTGAGCCATGATGTGATGATGCAGGATGGTTGACTTTATGTGAAGCATGGTCTAAGTGTTAATTTGTTTCAAAGTATCTTTTAAATTGTCCACCTCCTTCTCAATAACCTTGCACTTGTTAAGAACCATGTCCACATTACTGCATTCATTATGGAGGCCATATTGTCAATCGTATCTCTCATCATATGTCATTCCTTGAGCATGAACTGAAGCATACTTTTGTTCAAGTTGATTTCAGATCTTGAATTGATCCAAATCAATGGGTTCCTTTGCAGAATTAACCTTTAAACATTGGCCTTGTTTGGTCCCAACAACAACAATGAAAATATCTTCTTCTAATATATGTTCCTTAAGTTTTTGAAGTGCTTGCAGACAACCTCCTATTAGTTATTAGGCTCATACCCCAGATCCTCTAAAGTGGTGGAATCGAGCTTGCTCTATTTTTCGTTACTAAGAGACTCAAACTCTACAGACAAGGAAGAATCCTCCATCAAAGGGCCACAAAACTTAAAGTATTTGGTGAGATCTGTGGACCCTCTTTTAACCAGATCCATAATCATACCCTAATGTAGGGAACTTGGGCCTTTTCACTTTTGGCTTGGTCAATAGAGGCACACAAATACTTCAAGATGAAATATGGATAACTAAAACTCTTACCATGATGGATAAAATTCAGCATAGGGATGTGGTAGGCATAGATAGTTTTATCATTCTTTTATATATAAAATGAATCTTTTTACTATATATATATATATATATATATATATATATATATATATATATATATATATATATATATATATATATATACATATGAATGTTTTCATTTTTATATGTGAATTTTTAATCTATTGAAATAACATTAACTATTGTCTTTATGAAATTTATAAAATATGTTGAAAATGTTCTAAAATTTTCCTTTTCTTTTTTATTAATTTCAAGTATAAAAATATTTTATTTGACATGAAATTTAAAAAAAAACTTCCAAAATGTATACATTTTGATTATAACTAAATTTTAAATGTATATTTTTATTAAATGTTTCAAAATAGTATTATTTTTGGAAATTGGTAAAAGTTGGGGGTTTTGAAAGGACCGCATCCTTGTACAACAAGCCCTCAAGGTTAGATAAAACAATAAATCATAATAGAGAGGAAGCCCTCGGTATCGGGGGAACATCAAAAGATAAAAAATCAGCGAGAAAGAAAAATGTTAAGACTGCAGCACCCATTGCTTCCACTTTGAAACCATTTTACCTTATAGAATCCCTTACATGGGATCTTAGATGCATAGAGAATGCATTCTTTTTTATTTTAATGACTTTTTAGTCATCACTCTTATTAGGATCTGCGGGTTCATCTGAGTGAGCTAGAGGGAAAATCTATGAGGAAGACAAACTTCCATCATTAGGATTCTTAGTAGTGAAATTGGTAGCTATTGATGCGGAATCACAGCACCCCTGATTGTTTACAACTCAATAGACTGAAATTGTCAATGTGATTGCATAACATGGAGCTTTTCCCAAAGTGTGGGACTTTGCAATCAGGAAAGCTCTCCATATGAAGGTTTTTTCCTATTCCTCTATTCTGATACGCACACTCAAATTTTAGAGGATCTATCCTAAAATCTACTCTAACTTGCCAAGAAGATAGGGTTAAAAAGGTTGCAATAAATTGAACCTAAGCTAATGGAGGTGATGTACCAAGAGGGATTCTGAATAACTTACCTTGCATTAGGATAAAATTGAACAAGGTTGAAGAGGATGAGCATCAACAGATCAGTTTCTTGTCACAAATCTATTCACCATTAAACACAAAACACCAAAAAATGTAACACAACCTAAATTGCATAGTTAATTAAAGTTATAATGAGACATCAAAAAGAGGCAATGAACACAAGAGATGGTTGAAATTAATCCATAGAATTATATTATTGCTCCACAAATTTGATACAGTGCATTACAACAACCTAGAGGTAAAAATTACATTTTGATCTGAATGGAATTTTTGAACTCCACAAGATCACTTACGTAAAGAGAATAAGGGAGGGTGAAAAGCAAGATTATCCAACCCTTTAAAATGAGACCCTCCTTACAATATATAGGAATAATGAAAGAAGGGGGAGAGAAGGAATTTGAAATATTGCTTCAACCACCCAAAAATGCATTAAAATATTTTGCTACAATGATGGGTACCACTGCAAAACCCATACCTCTATGTACTTTTCCTTGTTGGGGAAGAAAGGATGCACATGCCTTCATCATTTTGGTGGGTGATAAATATGGAGACATCCCTCTAAGATGGAGGACTATATTTCCTCATTTTTAAATACTTAACCTTACTAAAATTAAGAAAACTAGTCATTGTTTTGTAGAGGACACTAAGAGATTTCCAAAAATTCCTATTTTGTGAAAATATGAGCTCCCAGTCAAACGTTATGGCCATCTGAAGATGAGGGTGCCATACTACAATAAATGCCAGGTTAATTCTACATTTTTAGACTCCAACCCCGCATCACACCCTCCGAAATCCAAAATTTTAGACTTTCGGGATTCAGAACTTTGGGCTTTTGACTTTAGAGGTTAATGTCATTGTTCCTCCTACGAGGAGGATTGAAGGTTCTAAAATGTTGAACCTATAAAGTTTGGAATCCAAACTTTGGAGTTCGGACTCGGCCTCATATCATAGGCAACACTATTCATCCACCCAAGCCCTGGAATGTTCTAGAATTCTGAAACCTCGAAGTCTGAAATTCATAATTCATGTTTCATACCTTTCACTTTTCTCGGCTTATGGCACTGTTCATCTTCCCAATTCACTGAAACCTCTAAACCTCTGAAATCCCAAACCCCAAATTTCAAAGTTTAGGTTTCGGACCTTTTTCTTCTCCCTTATTTTGGGCTTCATACTCCCGAGTTCTGAAATGCACCCCAACCTACCCCGAATGACCTCACCTCCGAAGTTTAAATTTTGGACTGCAAAGTTTGGACTCTGTCATTCCTAGAGCTAGCTTGAACTCTCGAACTCCCCAATGTCCAAAGTCTAAATTTCATACTTCATACTTCGGACCATGTAAGCCCATTGATTCGGAAATTTTCCCATCAAGTCCGAATGCTTCCACATCTAAAGTATGAACTCCTCGGACTCCAAAATTCCTTACCGCTTAAACTCTCTCATCTCAAACTTGAAATGTGGGCCCCATGGCGAAATGATCCTTCTATTTTCTCTATGTAGGGTCATGTTTGTATAATTTCACCAGAGGGGTAAAATCATATCAAAGTAATAGCATTGTTAGTAGTAGCATCTGGAATCAGCTTCATCACATGATCTACCATAACTACTCTAGCATCCTCCACCGAAGTTACAACTATTTGGTGAGTTTAGAATGAAATCATTATCGAACCTACCTTTGTATCGGTAGTCGATTCCGATTCCACATCAATAAATAGAATATCTTGATGAGAGTCCTTCCACCAAGAGACCTTATAATTTTTAGATTTTATCTTCATCATATGACAATATGAAGTAATATGTCCAAGGTTGTGATGTGAATCATGCCAAAAAAACCTTTAAATCCCAAAAAACCCTAAAATGCCAAAAATTACCTACTAGAAAAATAACTCAGATGGACCCCAATTTTTATGTGCCAAATATTCCTTCATAAATTAGGGCTCGCACAAAATTTTGACTTATTCTAACAAGCACAACAAAAGTTATTAAAGTTCTAAGACCTAGTCAAAAGCGAAAAAAACATTCGGAGCCAATTTTAGGCCACTAGATGAAGGAATCTAGGACCAAAAATGTGCCGAATGGCCACTACCTTACAAGAAAATTTGACCCTAACATATTACTAATGTATATCTAACACCCGTAAAATTTTAGGAAAATCCAATGGTCAAATCTAAAGTTATGGTCTCTGTAAGTTATGTTACCCCATCATTCTCCCCTGGTTGAAAAGAATTCAGCTCCTGCAAATTTTGTTGACAAAACTCATATAATTTTGCACTGTCAATCTTCTTCAACTCCCACTCAAGAATCCAAGTATTTTCTTCCTGCTTCAAACCTTCACATTGTACCAAATATCTGTTGTAGCTCCTATGTCTAGTAATGATTGTCTTCTAGTCCAAGACATGCATTACCCTCTCCTTTTTCTTCTTCGGCATCTGTTGCTTCCAGTTTATTACTTCCTCCTCTCCAACATTTTCATCATGACCTAAAAACTTATATGAGTCAAAAACGTTAAAAACTAGTGGGATAGCAAAGTTTTTAGGTAGCTCCACCTTGTCAATATTATCACTCATTTTCTTCAGAATCTTACATGGCCCAATCTTCTTATACTTGAGTTTATTATATGTCCCCTTTGGAAACCTATCTTTTCTAATATGAACCATCACCATATATCCTTCTTTGAATACACTTACTCTCCTACTGGCATCTACAGTTGTTTTCTATTGTGCATTACTCACTTTCAACTTTTCCCTCACTTCATCTTGCAGCTATAGAATGTGTTCTGCAAATGCTTCTACATCATCACTAGTTTTATCTTCACCGGGTAGAACAATTAGATCTAGGACCCCCTTGGGATTCCTACCATATACAATCTGGAAAGGATACCTCCCTGTTGATTTGTTTACCGATCTATTATATGCAAACTCAGCTTGTGGTAAAGCCAAGTCCCATTGTTTTGGCTTTTCTCCAACTATACAACGTAGGAGATTTCCCAAGCTTCTATTCACTACTTTTGTTTTCCCATCAGTTTGGGGGTGATATGCACCTCTTGAAGCTGTAGTTGTGTCCCCATTTTCTTCCACAAAGTCTTCCAAAAGTGACTCAAAAACTTTGTGTCTCGATCTGAAGTGATCGTTCTTGGAATTTTGTGTAATCTAACCATACGAAAAAAACAAATCTCCAACTTTGGAAGCATCATTAATTTTTTTACAAGAAATAAAATGTTTCATCTTAGAGAATATATCAACCACAAAAAGATATAATCATTCCTCGCTATGTGTTAGGAATCCCTAACACAAAATCCATACTCAGATCAACCCTTGGCCCTGTAGGGATAGGTAACGGCATATACAACCTAGTATTATATGCATGGCCCTTAGCCATTTGACACACTCTACATCTTGCTACAATCCTACTTATGTCCCTCTTTACCTTTATCCAATAATACTTTTCTACAACAAGAGAAATTGTCTTACTTATACCAAAGTGTCTAGCCAACCCCCCACTATGTAATTCTCTTATAATATTTTCTCTCATTGAACCAGTAGGGATGCACAATTGTTTCCCTAAACAAATAACCATCCCACATCAAATAATCAGAAGAATCACTACCTATTGTAGGCTCATTAAGTTGTCTAACAACGTCACGAAAATCGGGATCACCTTCATACAATTCTTTAACTGCCTCAAACCCTAGTACTTTATTTTCTATTGTTGTTAGAAGGGATACACACCTACTCAAGGCATCAACAACTTGATTTTTCTTACCACACTTATGCTTTAAAACAAAAGTATATTCTTGCAAAAATGAAACCTATTTTGCATGCCTACTATTTAGTTTATTTTGTGTGTTTACATACCTCAAGGCTTCATGGTCAGTGAAGAGTACAAATTCCTTTGCTACCAAGCAATGTCTCCAGTTCCTTAATACCTGAACAATAGCATTAAATTCCACATCATAAGTAGAATATTTCCTCCCGACTTCATTTAGCTTTGCATGAAGAATGTCATAGGTCATCCTTTTGACTCAACACAACTCCAATCGACTTGTGAGGCATCACAGTCAACCTCGAAGGCCTTGTTAAAATTTAGAAATACCAAAACAAGTGCTTCTGACACTTTCTTCTTCAACAATTCTAAACTATTTGTTGCTGCTTTGGTCCATACAAACTCCCTCCCTTTTGTACACTTTGTTATAGGTGCAGCAATCTTTCCGCTGAAATTCTGATGAACTTCCTATAAAAAGTTTCCAATCCATGGAAACTACAGACCTTTGTCACCTTCCTTGGAATAGGCCATTCCAAAATTTCCTTTATGGTTTCCTCATCCATCCTCACTCCATCCTCTCGATATGAAAAATCCCAAAAAACAAGACTCTTCTGAAGAACTATACACTTCTTTAAGTTTACATATAAACTCTCTTTACGTAACAAGTCTAACACCAATTTCATATGTAACAAGTGTTCTTCCACTGTCTTATTGAATATCATAATATCATCAAAATAGACAACAAAAAACTTACCATTATATTCTTGGAGTACTGCTGTTCATCAACCTCAAGAATTTACTTGGGTGCATTAGATATCCCAAATGGCATCATTATCCACTTGTATAATCCATCTTTTGTTTTGAAAGTAGTTTTCCATTCATCCCCTTCACGGATTCAGATCCGGTAGTACCCACTTGGCAGTCAATCTTGCTAAAATATCGGGCTCCCACTAGCACATCCATTATATCATCCAATTGCGGAATTGGGAACCAATACTTAATTGTGATCTTGTTTATGGCTCGCTTTCTACACACATTCTCCAATCTCCATAGTTTTGGGAGTCAATAGCGATGGAGTTGCATGGACTCTTTCTTTCTCTCACTAACCCTTTTTGTATTAGATTTGTCACTTGTTTGTTCAAATCTCACTCTCACGTCGACTCATCCGATAGGATTCTTGGTTTGGAAGGGTTGATCCTGGGATCAAATCAATATGATGTTGAATATCTCATTTTGGAGGTAACCCATCTAGTACCTCATTTGGTATGACATCTTTGTATTCCTATAGTACCTTTTCTACAGCAACAAGTATATTAAAGTCTTCTATTTCCATCTTCTTTGACATTAGTGCATAACACCATCTAGATTCTTCCATTTATGTAACAAACTCTTTTATTGCCAATAAGCCCTCACTCTTCTCTTCTTACTTGAAGGGTAAAAAGACCACCTTTACACCATCCTTCCAAAAGGTATATGTATTTTCCCTCCATCATGTGTAACCTTTTTATCATATTGCCAAGGCCTGCCCAGTAATATATGGCATGCATCCATTGGTATAACATCACACCACATCTCATCCTTGTAGTTATTCCCAATTAAAAAATTTATAAGGCATTTTTTATCTATGGTTACCTCATTTCCTTTCTTAAACCATGATATATGATAGGGATATGGCTGCTTCTCACATTTCAGATTGATTTTATCAACCATCACAGTTGAAACCATATTTTCACAACTACCACCATCAATAATAATTTTACATACCTTTCCTCCATAGGTACATCTTGTTCAAAATATATTTTTTCGTAGCCATGAATCGAACCAGAAACATCATGTTCTTTCTCCTTCCTTGGGACAATCATCATCCTCATTATCATGAGGGTTTCACCCAAGTTTGCATAAACCTCCATTTATTCTTCCTCTTCAGCTTCAACTAGATTTACTCGTGGTTGTTCTCCTTGCCATTTATCTTGTGTAGGATAGTGTGGATACTCAAAAGCTTTGTGCCCCTCTTCACCACATTTGTAACATGTACATTTCCTTGGGGATATTCCGGACCCATCCTCCATTATAACTTATTCCCCTACGAAACTCCCTACCTCTTTCGTAGTTACCACATTTTGACTAGAATCTTCATGCCCTTCTGTATTAGAGGATTCACCTTTTATAGATTCAAATCTACCCCTTCCTCTCATTGGAGATGATGATGGACCTCTCTTCACAACTCTTCTAAAATTATTCCTCTTATTCTTTTCTTCTCCTTTTAATGTGATTTGATAATCATCATCCGTGCTATGGATCTGAAGTATACTCAGCTCATCTTGTATGGTGTAACTCAACCCATTTATGTACTGTGTAGCCTTTTGTTCTTCAAACTCTCCCTATTCCACCCTAAATGACAACTTGTAAAATTCATTAGTGTACTCCTCAATGCTAAGATCCTTTTGCCTTAGGTTTTAGAACCTTCGAAAGATTATCTCGAGAATAATTTACAAGAAGAAAATTTTCTTTCAGCTTCTTTACCATTTTATTCCAGTTTCGAATATTTTCCTTTTCATTCCTTTTTCTTTCATTTTATAGGTGATCCCACCAGATCAATGCATGTCTGGCCAACTTAGAGCATGCAAGATTAACCTTCTTTTCCTCTGAAAGGTTTTTCCACTCAAATAATTTTTCCATGCGATTTAACCAATCAATTGACTCTTGTGGTCGTAACCCTCCACCATAATCAGGAACATTAATCTTGATGCCATCATTATTTCCCTCTAAAGCCTAGATCAATACCTCCTCAAATCACCTCCTTCATTAATTTTTCTTAATCTCTCTCATTATCTTCTTCATCACCTCCTTCATTCATTAATGGAGGTCCTTCTTCAGTATCACTATCTGGGTCTTGCATCCCCATTTGCATGTCTCCTTCTAAGGTGGGTGATGTCTCCTGTGAGCTCAACAACTTGTCTTTATAGCTCCTACATATGCCTATTCATCTGGGCATAACCTCCTCCCACATCTAGCCATGATTATATAAAATAGAGGAAAAAAATTATACAGAAAAATGTAATATGTTACCTTAACTATTTCGCAAGATCAAAATCCTACTTTGATACCAATTGATGTGAATCTAGCTACAAGAGGTTGAAATACCTCCAAAACACACATAAGGATTTTTACAAATAAAAACCACGAGTTTTAAAATAGATTACTTCTCATTCGGAATCCACACTAATCGATTACATCAAGACCATCCTCCTTTTATTTCATGTCTACTTTAGGAACCCTAAAATGCCAAAAAAACCCTAAAATGCTAAAAATTACCTACTAGTAAAACAACTTGTATGGACCCCAAATTTTTTGTGCCAAATATTCCTTCATACATTAGGGCTCACGCAAAATCTGGACTTATTCTAATAAGCACAAAAAAAGTTTTTAAAGTTCTATGACCTAGTCAAAAGCGAAAAAAACATTCGAAGCCAATTTTAGACCACTAGATGAAGGAATCTAGGACTGAAAATGTGCCAAAATGGCAACAAATGTTTAATCAATTTTACCCAGCATAGTACTAATGTATATCTACCACCCTGTAAAATTTTAGGACGATCCAACAATCGGATCAAAAGTTATGGTCTCTGCAAGTTATGCTCCCGCATCCGGTTGAAACATTTTCTACATCTGAAGGGAAATACTTCGTAATGAAGGGATTGTGACCAAACCCTATCACACACTTTGAGGTCAATAGAAGCAGGTAGATCAAGTGAAGTATCCAGATCCACCAAAATCTGTGTGAAAGTGGTATGAGTGAAGGAATCTATATTGAAATCGATTGATAAAAATTACCCAAAGCATTATCACAATAGATAGTTAAATTACCGTCACCCCTTAATCGCAACAATAGATGGGGTAAATGAACCCAGACTGGTTTAACATTGAAGGAGGCTGTAAGTAGATTGAAATTTAGGAACCATGGTTTCATCAACAAGTGATGATTCTGCAGTTCCCAGATCTTTGAGAGAATGATATCCCTATCACCACCACACTAAAAGCAACAATAAAGAAACCCTTTGCTTAACGGTAAATGGCTATCCTACCTAAAACAAGAGGACCTCAGTTCATTTTAATTCATGATTTAAGGAGTGGCGAGACAGGCCAGATTCGATTAAAGAAGTAAATCAAGCCATTGGAGTAGAAGAAATCCTTAGCCTCTATACAGATTCCCCAAAGTGACCAAAGGAGTAGATTTGGCAGCTAGGAGAGGTTTATAAAATGAAGGAGTAGAAGTTGTAGCATAAAAGTGATTCCTAGAAACATAAACAAAAAGAGAGCCCAATTTTTCAAATGGAGCAAAGGGGAAAATAGGCCCTCACGCCATTTGAGAGGCCAAAATCAAAGTGTGGAGGAAGAGCCAAATGGCCATGGAAAATAGTCGTAGCAAAGGAATTGCCTCCTCCCAAACAACTTCCCATCCAAAATTTCCAACAATTTTCTAAGCATAAGACCCCTCCCGCTAAGTACCCTCACCAAAGTGTCACCACATCCCTTGTCGTCGATAATAGAGGGAAGGCTCAAATTGGGGTTCGCAGCAGTCTTCCTAGGGCTCGTGCATGGCTAGAGCTTTGCTTAACTTCAAAATAGAATTATTCAAATATAATGATCAACTATGATTTGAAATAAATATTAAAATATAATATTATAAATTGTATTTGAAATGTATGACATTCTAAAATAATCAAGAATATAGATAAAAATTCACAATTATGAAGAAGTTACAGACTTTAGAATTTTTAAAAATACTAAAAATATCAAATTTTAGGTTTTAAAATAAAAATAAATAATTATTGGTTTATTTATTTTTTAAAAATGGAGAAAAACAAACATTACAAAAATAAAATATATACATTTTCAAAGAAAAGGTAAAAAAATTGAACAAACAACATTTTTGAAAATAAAATTGTTCACTTTATAATTAATAAGATTTCAAATGTCAAAAACACCTTAAAAAAGTGTGCTACCAATAACACTACTTTTTTAAATATGGGTAGAAATAGCCACTAAATGTGACTTCAAAAAAATAACTCGAGAGAGTTCCCGTCAAGTAGGTTACTATGTTTGAGTTCGATGACTAAGGTTCATGCCTATGCGAGGAACTCTTAAAGCAACATAATGTGTTGATATGCATTAGTTAAATTTCACCTTATTTGTGCACAAATATGGAGCTATCAACTTATAACTCTTTGGTTGAAGCATACCAAAATTCTAGAAATATTTAATCTAATTCCAAGATGAAGTAGTGCTTCACATATTTATACAAATTTGTGTACAAGAGTCATCTATGCATAATGTGCCATCTTAAAGGCCTTGTCAGTAGAATGAAGAATGTTTCATACAAAATTGAGTAGCCTAAGAAGGATGTCAAAAATAACAAAAATATTTCTACACTTTCCAACATAGACAAAGGAAAGAATAAGATAGGTGAAAATTATTGTCATTGGCATTGCTCACACACCCATAATGATTTTACATGTCATGCATACCAATTATTTCGTATATAATCAATGCACCACATCAATTTGGTCCATGAATCACATCTTCTAAGGATGATTTCACAAACATGTGGCCCACTTAGCAACATCCATGGGGATGTACCACAAGTGGCAAGAATCACATAGGTTATGACAGTAAGGGTTGTAGATGCAACCTAGACAAGTTTTCGTGGTCCTACATGGCAGCCACAGTTACATCTATAAGTGTTATGATTATGAGGGTTACTGATCGTAACCTAGCCAACATTTATAAAACTAAAATTTTGGCCCATTTGGTGTCATATTTAAACTTTGATAGAGGCAAAGGTAGCGGATGGTGTTGGGTGTGGGGTGTGGCGAGTGTTGGGAATCGATGAGTGAATGCGGTGGCAAGTGTTGCGTAATTACAAGTGTTTACAGATAAATATTAAAAATACATTTTTATTTTTAGTTCAATTAATTTGATAAAAAAATTGTGAGTGATTATTTGCATGTAAATATTAGAAATTAAGTTTTTAATTTAAAGTTCAATTTAGTTTTACTTTGAATTTAAATTTGATTTCATGATCTATGAAAATAAAGAAACGAGAAGAAGAAAAACAATATATTTTCTTTTATATTTGATTAAACTAGTATGGCCATACTCAAAAAATAGTTTTCATTTTTCTCATAACAAGGAGGTAAATTTCCTTTTCTTTGTTCAACACTTAATGAAAAATAAAAATAATATATTTTTCATGAACCGTGTAAGAACCAAGCATGATCTTTGAAAAAACATTGATAGTGATATGTGACTATTAAATTTAAATATGTTAAGCTTCTTGTAAAACATATATTGAATATAATTTTTTTATTTTTAAGCAAGTGACATTTTTCCATAAATTAGAAATTTTAGATAATTTTTGTTCTTGTCAATATGTAAGAAAAGAAAAGAATGGAAAGAGAAAAACAATGTATTTCTCTTGAAGCGCATACGAATTGAAGTGGTCATTAAAAATTTATTTGTTAGACATAAGTGACTGTTCAATTTAAATATTAATCCTCCCACTTAACATTTCCTACAAAAATACACCGAATATATATATAGGGTTTTTAATCAAGTGACATCTTTGATGAGACTTTTGTCGAAATTATTAATTTTAGATTTTTTTCGTTCCCATCCAATATGTAAGAAAAAAAAAAATGGATGCGAAAAAAATGTATTTCTCTTTAATTGTTTAAGAAAAAAACTAGGTTATTAAAGATGCATTTGATAGGCATAGATGACTATTAAATTTAAAGCTTAAGTTGTAGCCTCCTACTTAACCCTTCCTACAAAAATACATTGAATACATATTTGTGGTTTTTAAGCAAGTGGGATATTTAGTGAGGATTTTGTCAGATATTAGCAATTTTAGATCATTTTTGCTAATGTCTAATACGTAAGAAATCGAAGAAAAATAAATTATTTCTCTTGAATGTGTAAAAACCAAACTCACTTTGTTTGAAAAATTGTTTGACACGCATAGATGATTGTTTAAGCCTCTACTAAAACCTTCCTATAATAAATCAATAAAATTATCTACACAAAAATTATTATAATAAATAAATGTACTTAATATGGAAATGATTATGGTCAAATAATGGGATTTATGAAATTGGCTTTGAAAATTAGTTTTTCTAAATATTGAATGCACTTATTTTTAATAGTGCCCAAACCCAAATTTTAATTAGCCTTTTTCATCATATTTGTTTAGTCAGTGATCATATATATCTGTATACATGTGTATATTTACACACACACACACACACACACACACACACACACACACACACACACACACACACACACACACACACACACACACACACACACACACACACACACAGATATATATATATATAGAATGTAGAAATTATAACATTATAATATATACATCTTTCTTATGAATTCAAAATATATATTATATGTGTCATCATGCGCGCGCACCCACACACACATGGGTATACATTTATATTATTGTAGAATTTGACTTATCAACAATTATGTTTATATTAAATTTATGATCAAAATTTATCAATTTAATTTTACTTCAAATTTATCAATATAATTTCTAAATATTTACATTCATTTTTAATAGGTGTGATTTTTAAAATTGCTCCTATTATCTTTCAACCACTTCCTTCTATAATTCAGAAAACTTATTCATTCATGGTTAGAAAATGGTCGTGGAAATGTGTGGAAGATTTAAATTATGTAATTTAATGAGAATGTTATTTTGTCTTCAATAATGTTAAAAAAATTATTGTTTTGTAATATAAATATATTTTATGATATCAAATTATAATTTTATACGTAATGAAGAAATTGTTTTTATAAGTTTATTAATTTGATGAGAGATATTTAAAACTATTTTGTTAAATTAATAGAGTTTAAGGATTAATTCAATTACATATTAGTTATTGTTTTTATATTTGAAAAATATAAGTTACTGAGAATATAAATTTAAATTGTAATGAAGATTTAATTTCCACAAATTTTATTTTTTGTTTAATAGATTGAAGATTGCTGATAGAATTTGTAGAGAGGTTTTGTTCAAAAAAATGAAGATGTCATTACTAAGTTAGAAAATATATTGGCATCTTCTACTTTATGTCTCATCATCAAAAAAATTTGAATATTAAAAATGAGTTGGACCAAATGATTGATCACATTAAATCTCATAATCCATATGACAAAATTAATTTGAATTGATTGTATATTTCATTATCTACTAATGTGAAAGGTAAAACACCTTGATAATGGTTTCGAAATTAGTTTATACAAATAAATTCAAGCCATTGTTTATGATCCTTAGTGATAAAAAGGGACTTAAAGCTTTTTATGTGACTTTAGGTGATGATGAGTTGATGGTGTATCATATATACCATTGTTATATAACTCGAATAACACATGACATGTGAAGGATGTAATTCTTCTATATTTTGTAAAACAATTATATGTTGAGATCTATTTGGGTATTGATGTATATTGTAGAAGCATTCCTCATTTTATCGGTTCTACAAAATGGAAATTAAATAATCAATTTAGAGAAACAAATATGCCTCCTTGTGTTAATAAGAGGCGGGTGGTTGACCAAAATTTAGAGGTTTTCACCACATGGTTTGAGGAGGTGGCTAGACCTGTTGTTGATGCAGGGAATATTGATTTGTTAGAGAGCATGGCCAATGTGTTTGATAGAGTTGAATATTTTTGGAGTGCCATCACAATATAGGATACACCATCACAAGGATTGTTAGTGATCAACGATATTTTGATGAAATAATTTCCATATTTTAGATCCTTACTTAGACCAGCTAATTTACATCATATTACAAATAATTCATTTTGTGAAGATATTTCTCATCGAGTTACTTAATGCCCTTTTGAGGCCATAGTTATTTTCTAGTGGGAGTCTCCAATGTCTGTATCCCTAGTGTGTCATATTTTATAGATAAAAATATTATGGGGATACATGGGTGTGTGGGGAGGCTTGACACTAATACACATTCTACACGTTATTCATTAGTAGATTTTGTACATGGTTGTGTTTCCATTCCTCTTATTTTAAGATATTTAGGATTCGAGGTATGTTTTAAATTAATTATAAATGTAAAAATATACATTAAGTGTCAATAAGATAAAATTATAAGTATTAATTTGTATAATTTGTGTACTACTTAGGTATAAAAACCTTCATTTGACCACCCTTGGTGATGACTAGTACATGATTCTACTCGAGGTGATTTGGCGGGGGGTTTGGGTCTAGTCGATAATATTTGATGAGATATGGTATTTTATTAGATGGCGTTGGTGAAGATGGAATTGATTTGATTGGTAGTGGTTTAACTGAATTGTCTCTTGTAATTTCATATACAATAGTATATTTTTAAAAAAATTAAATCATTTATAGGGATTTATAATATTAAAAAAATTAATATATGTATCGGGATGAGTCATGTAACGTTTGTGTGGACGTGTATTTATTAGACACCATGGTGGACCAAACACATGAGAGATACACCACTGGATATGATCAACATACATAGACCCTAGAGGTAGATGTGGTAAGTAAATAATTATAGTATGTTAAATATAATTATAATTTTTAAGTATTAAAATTTGTATATAAAATTTATCACTAATACATGATCTTATGTGTTTTATAGGTTGTATCGGACCCTCATAAGGAGAAGGGTTTTATTTTTGGTAGGAGAGTAACATGGTTAGAGTCCTTTAGGATCTAATGGCCAATTTATAGATAGTCGTACGCTCCACTACAAGACATTGATATGTTTAATGATTGTATTAATATGATGTTGACTTTATTGAATATTTTTATCAGTTTTTATATCCATATTAGAGCATATTTATCCATTATTAGTGTTTGTAGTCATTTGAGATGATTATTAGTCATACTCTTTCATACGATGTCATTTGATGATGGTGATTAAATAGTCTTCCTACTTGTTCAAGATTGTAAATAGTTTTCCTACTTATTCAATTTGTGTATATAGATCATGAATATATAATATTTGAAATTTGTTAGGTTAAGTAATTGTATTACTATAAATGTTTAAATATAAAATTCCAATGTACTTAAAAATGAATAATGGAAAACAATGGTCACTAGTTAAGAGAAGTAAAGTTGAAATTTTAATTATGTCAAATTTTCTATATAAGTTAGATATAACCTCACAAATTTGACACATGCAACAAAAAAATCAACATGTTTGGATTGATCTAGTACACAATCATTGATAAAACTTATCAACACCATTTATTCATCTTCTTAGACCTATGCTTGGTCTCAATGACCACAAAAAACCACCACTTTGTCATTACTAATCATTTTTATTTGTCTCGTTTATTGTTTTCCTATGTTTTCCTCTCTAGCACCACGTTTTTAGAATTAGCGAGATAGGTTAAAAGGCACTAACTAAGTAAACCCTCCACAACAAGGTCACCGTCTTTCTTGATGCCCCTAGAATATTATCACTTTATTTTCTCCTCGATATGGAATAGATTTTAATAAGACCTGCAAATATGTCAAAATATCCTCCCAAATTTTTCACCTCACAAGAATTTAAAAAAATGTAAAAGTAAAAATTATATCAAAGTTAGATATATTAAATTTGATACTAAAAAGTATCATAATTTTAATTAAAAGTGGGGGCTACAGTTGATTACAAACATGAAACCTATTGGAATTTTTTTTTTTTTTTCGTTTATATTTTTACCCCTTTAAGTGTAATTTTCACTCATGTGAATAATACATACAAGATCAATATGATATAATGGAGCATATGTAGCAAATGTTATTTGGGTAAGAACAATCTAAACCATATAATAGGTGTGGGACGTATAGTGTTTTAATTCCCACCTTTTTATTTCCATTTTTTTCATTTCTTCCCTAATCTAATGATTAAAATTTGTCCAATATAAAACCTTTACACTATAAAAAATTAAAATAAAAAAATAGCAAAGCCGATCTTCTTGTCACTCATATGTCCATCTACTAGATGGGTTCAATTATCAATGATTGTTCCTATGTCACCTGATTTTCTACAATTACTTGAGCTTAAAAATAAAAACATGCCTAAAAGTTTCTACAAGAAGCAAATAGTGTGGTTGGGTTTTGAACTTGGAACCTATTGAATTTTCACCATTTTTTATTTTGGACCCTTTAACATAAAATTCTGATCACATGAATAAAGCACATGAGATTGAGATGATTACATGGAGCATAAATAGCATATATTAATTAGAGAGAAACAATATAATCCATGAAATAGGTGTAGGATATGTATTATAACACCCATGATTTTGACACACTGAGATACAACAACAAAATATAGGAATAATTTTTGTCTTACATTACTTGATACATGACACCACATGGGATCACTTAGGATAACTCACAACACATGAGACATTTGCACAAACATGAACCCACATATATACATGATGAGGAAAGGATAAGATACACCTTATTTTTCCAATAATTAATGATGAAACCTCACCCCAATAGGAAGAAAACATACCACAATAAAACACGTGATGCACTTCAAAACCACATTTTCCAAGTAAAAAAGTACAAAACAACAAGTCAAATATAATGTAAACTTATGAATAGGAACTTTCCATGATGTAAAACTTTCATGGTTACATATTTATTACAATCTTATTTCATTATTTGACCTTAATTATTTGAAGAAAACTTAACATGTAAACCTTCATTCTTCTTTAAACTAGATTGTATTTTCTTTATTTCATTTAACATTTTAACTACAAAGGTACCATTTTTTTACTCGTTTCTCTTATCGCAAGTAATTTATATATCTTGATTGTTAATAGGATCATTTAGAAACACCTGAGGCTTATATTACATGTCTTAAGGATTTACTTCTTAAGATAACGTTTACTGGTTTTGTATTTTACGTTCGTTTCCCAAAGGGAAATTTACATGAAGAGAAAAATAAAGTTTATTAGATCTAAGGACCTAGGCATATTCTATGTTCCTTTCTTAATATAACACTTAAATACTACGAATATACTCCTTTCATTTTGAAATTATAACAATCAACTATGTAATTTAACTATTGATTTTCGTCACTCGTGATGTGATTCACAATCCAATTACCATTTTACGATTCATTGTTTTTAAAAATCATGTTACACATGATGGAAGGATATGATTCACTTGTGTTAATGTTACATAAGTTTTGCATTGAGTTTAAGTAACGAATATCACATTTCACTTTACTTTTAAACCATCATCTTAAGAATTCATTATCGATAGTTACGAGTTAATTACAGGTTTTGGCCATAAATTTTACTTCCTAAGAGGTCCTAGGTTTAATATAATTCCATTTATGCCCAAGGTTTTTATTCCCTATTACAAGTCAAAACTAGAGTGTGCAATATCCTTAAATCACAAGACCTTTTTAAAATCTCAAATTCTTCCATTCTTTACCCACTAAGGGATGATTTGTTTTAACCTTAAGGCTTGGGAATGTTGTTATGGGGTTCTTTTTTAATGCACTTTTGGCACCATTAACAATTCTCAACTTCAATACTTGTGAAACCAACAATTTTTCCTACAAGGGAACATAAGGATCATTCTCGTGGACCATGTACAAAGGATTAACAAGGTGCTAAGTTAACTTACCCCAATACGGTCATGAAGGCACATGTGAAACCCATTTTCTTGGTATACAGTAGGACCTAATATCAATACTGAGTAATGGAACAACATGGTTTGATTTAACTAAGTTCAGCTCCACTATGGAATAAAGGCCTTTGGGTAAACTCAAGGGCACCATTCCTCATGGTAAGGGTTTTCATTTCATTCAATAACTTGATTTTTACTTCTCACCTACGATAAAACATGCAACTACAAATTGTTAATTCACTTGAAGACTAAAGGGGTTTTCTAGGTCCAACACATCACTACCAAATAGATAAAATATGTTATTCTCAAATTATTACTATTCACATGCACAAATAGAGTTCCTGAGAGGAAACCCACATACTTTATATAGTGTTTAACCATTTATGTTCCGACACGGTGGTTTCGCGATAAATTCAATAAGCATACATGTTTTATGGTAACTTAAATTTGGACCATTATTTCTCTTAAGTGAGGAGGTGGCATCAAGTGTAAAGAACTAGGATCATCTTAAGATTAGTGTTTTCTAATTTATGAAGGTGATCACACAAGAAGGGTAAATCATAAAAAAATTAATCTAAGGTCGAACCTTTTTTAGGTTTCCTTCTTACAATTCCAAGGTAATTAATACAACACACAAAAGGTTCATTTATTAATTTTCTCACCGTAGCACACTATAAAATATCAATTCATTTCAAGTTAGCATATACATCCACCCCCTTAACAATACATAATCTTAAATTAAGTTAACACCCATGACCAAATGCCCATTTTCCAAACACCCCAAAATGCTAACAATTTCATACTCATCACAAAATTCAATAATTAACATTTCTATATATAACAATATTGTTGATATATCCTATACAATTACATTATTCCAAATAACATGTTATTATGAAATTATCAAGTATCACTTCACTTTATCCTTGTCTTGGTACCTGCAACCAACACATGGTCAACATAAACTGTTGGCATGGCATCTAACCAAAATCTAGCATAATTCATGTTATCATAGTTTTCCCATTCACATGATTATAATACTTAGCATGCAACAAGAGAGAGTTAGAGATACATTCATTTCATTTCATTTCCTAACTAGAGGAGGAGAGAGGGGGAGAGAGGGAGAGAAACACCATTTTCCTAACAATCAAATATATCAAAACAATTCATAAAAGAGCGTTCCATACAGTCATTTATAAGTGTCTACAAGTTTTCTCATCATTTATTTGACTTGAAGAGGGTCCAATGGAATTCTTTCACATTTTTCTACTAGTCTGTGAAATTGTCCAATTCTAACCCAAGGGCTAAGAATTCACATTTAAAAAATAATCTTCGATGGTTGGATGCTCCATGAGATAAATCATATACACTCTCATATATGCCGAGAATCCACTTTGGAGTTGATGGAACTTAGAATTGGTGAACACGGTACAAATGGTGACTACTTTTCCAGAGCCACCGGTCATAATTGGGCTAGTTTGACCTAGTCAACCAGTGACCGAAGGCCTATAGAAACCCCTCATAAAACGTACTTGTGAGGTGCTTTTTTAGAACTATGAGTTGTAATCAATTGGAATGGATAAATTTTAGAGACATACGGAGGGAAATACTCATTTCTTCACCACGAGCCCAAATAGCAAGCCAAAACCAAACCTAACTTTTAACTTTCAAAGCAAGTACACGATGCTACAAATAGAATCAACGTGATCCTAAAACGCTACGTTAAATGATCAAATAATGGCGTTGCAAAACATTTTGTGGCATCTCATGTTAACAAGGACCAAGTTCAAACCTTGAATTTTTGAATGGGGGTTTGGAGAGGTATTTCACGCCTCGATGAAAATTATGATTTATTACTTTTACAATGGAATGATTGATATGTTTGAAAAGAACTCAAACTCAACTCATCAATTAAATATTTTATGCCTATCTAATCTGGTTACTTAACTTTCCAAAACATCCCGAGTAGGGTTTAAGAGTATGGTTGACAAACCAAAAGTCATCCAGTTATGTAAAACATGAGGTAAATTTTATTGTTTTGTACTACAATTTCATTTTTTAAATAACCAAAAGTACAATATTCCTTTGGTTTAAAATTTCTATTTCATTGCGAAGGAAAAAATAAGAATACAAAAATTATGCGAGGTGGAGATAAGAAAACCATGCCTATCAATAATCGAGATGGGAAAGAGGGATTTTGCGCTAGTTGGACATGCACAAGACCACCCCAAAGTTCCAAATTTGGCACAAACCAAACGGACTCTAGAGAGGTTTCCAAATTAGTTAAAGCCTTCTATTTGCATTTTCTTAAATGCTCTAATCCCTTCATAGACATGTTTTTGCATACTCAACATTACCACTAAATGTGAACTCCCATTTCACTTCTCGGTATTTTGTCAAATAGTTTGTGTGCCAAGTTCATGCTTCCACATTTTACATATATATCTACCTAGAAATTGTAACTACAACATCTAAAAATAAATAAAAAATAGCTTCCCATTGTGTTGGTGTCCATACTCAGTCCCAAAGCTCTTATTTTGGCATGGCTGGGGGATTAGCGGCCAAGTTGAAGAGTGTCTTTACACCAATTAAATGCATTTTCCTAAAAAAATATGTGCAATCCAATTTGAATGCATTTCTTTACAAAATTAGTGTCAAACAAACCACGCTATTCTACAACACCAAAAGACAAAAATAAATTTTCTTTCTATTACGCCCTAGTGGATGTCCCCGCCTTTCTGCATGAGGCCTCTATTGGCACAGTTTGGGAGAATGCTTGTAAATGTTATGAAGTTTAGTTTTTAACCTACCATTTGTATTTTCTTGAAAGTTTCTATAGCAATTTTAACAAAAGAATTTTTTACATACCTTGTAATCATGATGTCCCATGAGACCACATCTCTGTGAAGATTTTTTTTTAACTTTTCATGTGCCTTTTGTAGGCATCCATTGTTCCATATATGTCTATCAGGGAATTTTTAGCCATAATATTTGACAAAAAACACTTGTTATTAAATATCCTTTAATGAATCTCCATGCCCTACTCTAAGGCTCCCATTTTTGCAACAATTGAAATTATGCTAGCATAGGTGAACCAATCATGTGGACACCTGTTGGTTGAATTTAGTGAAACAACAACAATGCTTTATGAGGATGCCCATGTCTTTTATAAATTGCTTCATTGGTGTGGATGGCACATCCTCTATGATATTCCATGAAATCACATTTCTTTAAGATATTTTATCAAAAAATCCTTGTGCCTTGTGCTTCCTACACTCCATACACACATGTCGATGTTGCATTCATTAATGTTGTAATAGGAAGTGCATGGGCATCATGCCCCCATGCCTATTCACACCATTCAACTACCATAATTACACCACCACCCACTACTAAATCCCATTACATGGCATCCCTTAAAACAATTATCTATGTTATCACATATTTAGTTATTTTATTAATGTATGTTGCTTAAAGTCATTAACTATTACTATGTACATTTATTTTATCGTTTACTTATTTTTTATTTTATTTTATTATTATAAGATCACGGTTTAATCGGAACTCCCTCAACCTCTTGTGCATGATCACAGATTTCACCTTACCTAGCCAAAACTTCAATTCCTCCCACTACTACCTACATTTACATTTATATGTCTTATAGTTTTTAAGTAATTGTTTTGTTTTATCATCTCCATATTGATATTTTGTTTTATCCTATTTCATATTTTGATCATTTATTATTATTATTTTTAATATCATCATCATCATTATTATTATTATTATTTAGTTCATACGTTAAATTTTGATTATATCATTATTATTATGACATTTTCCACAATTATAGCTTGAGCAACACCTAGGTCGGGAATAGTAAGCACAGAAAACACCATCCATGATGGAAAATGGTGGTTGATTAAATTACGTAAAAAACCAAATGATGTGCTAACAAGGTGCTTACCAACTTGGAAAGTATGTATTCAATATTAAAAGAATGAAAGTTCATTTACTTGAAATTAGAGTACCACTATCTAGAAATATTTTGATTGCGAGTTAATTGAATAAAAGGGGTAATCCTCTCCAAACTAGGGTTCATGATGAGTCACATCGAGGATTTAAGTGGTTGACTCATGCGAAAAATCTACAATCAAAATTTACAACATTAACCGTTCATAGATGGCTTACCAACAGATGTGATGGGGCAAGGCATTACATCTCCCTCCCCATATAAGAGAATTTTCCTCAATGAAACACAATGTTAACGTTAGTTAGAGGGATAAGTGAGCAAGTAAATTTAATAATTACACATGTTGCTTATTAAACAATTTGTTGGTAAAACACAACCACTTGAAGAAAAACAAAATTTATAAATTTCTTCAATTATTTATGTTTTGTGAAGATTGGTAGTTCCCTTTTACTTTATTACTCAATTATTCTTTTCCTTTACACCATTTCTTAATCTCAAGCTCATAATATTTCATTTTTAGGATTTTAATTTATTTATTTTCATGGGTGCCCAACAGTACATGACATCACGATGTCACACAAAGCTCAAACACAACATTAACGACCCACAAGACACCTGTCACATCCTTGCATGACCATATCACATCACAACACCTCAACCCAACCATGGGGAGAAACATACAACCCATACAACATAGTACTCAATGTACACATACCTTGGCACAAATAGTACTCGTAACACAAGATTATTATAACAATAAAAATTCCCGACAATACCCATACTCAAGTTTCATGAAACTCAAAACCACAACTATAACTACACAAAGTATCAAGATGGGATCAATATCATATCATCAATGAGAAGCATCAATCCTTCACAATATAAAACATAACCAAACTCACATGAGTACTCATAAATCATAATACCAACTCCATATACCTCCCAATCTCCATAAGCCTCCCAAAAAAACTCCATAAACCTCCCAAACAACTCCATAAACCACCCAAGTATCAAGCATCGGCTACCACCTCCACCAAAACAAAATGAAGACAAATTTTCCTTTTCTCTCCACCAAAGAGGTCAATCACCCTATGGCCCTAGGAACATAGATTCCAAGCACCTCTAACCCAAGTGACATAATAACCTATAGTTTGACAACCACATCAATTATTTGTAACTCTTTAGGTCATACCCCATCTGATGAAGTGGACCCATAGGTACCACCAGTCCATGGTGAACCCATGTCCCTATTACAACACATAATAACATTAGAACCAACATGTCAATCAACTAGAAAAATTTCCAAGTGGCATCAAATTCAATCACCTTGGGCCAAGTGAGAAGATAAATTTGAAACTTAAGGAATAATTTCAACTCAAATTAAACTTTCAATCTAAGAAAAGTAAATGGATAATTATCTGTATTTAGTGTGAAAATCATTATGTTAGTGCAACAATCAAATTAAATAGCCAAAATTGCAAGCAGTAACTCAACCAAAAGTTAAATGGAAGAAATTACTAGTTCTAGAAAAGGAAAAGAAGAGAAAATTAAAATTTACAAATAAAATACATATAGAGAAATATCACATCACAATCACTAGGTATCCTTATATGACCACAAAAGGGATACTCATCGATTTTTTTCACTCGTATATCGAGCCTTAGCTCATAAAATATATAACAACATATGCTACATCATAAGTACATTGGATCTTGTTCGGCATCAAGTGTACATATTGGCATCCTAATAAGTGTATCGGACCTTGTCTGGAATCGATCATGACTTGAAAATAAATATAATAACTAATCAAATAATATAACTATCATAATCATTATCTGAATCATCCTTGCAAACTCCCACAAGTCTTATTATAGTTTGTATCACATAGGATTGTTCAATGAACACCCCATATAGAAGAGATAAGGGACTTAGGTTTGCATAAGCTGGGCCTAAGATGGTGTGTATCCACAATTTATTAAGCAAGATCAAAGCATACCAAATGGATAGAAGTAGTTTTTCATTCTACATGAGAATCCACTTCAAAAATCGTACTTGAATCAAGGTTATGGGCAAAATTTGGACACATGCCTTCTCTCTCCATACACTTTTTTCCAAGTTCTTCTCTTAGGGCCATGGATTATAGGGTACAAAACATAACACATAAGTACATTATTATCAAAATTATGTTTTACGCACAATAATATTTACAGGGTATAACATAACATCAATTCCACATCTTGTAACAAGTTACATTTCCACATAATGCACCCAAAAGTGTAAGTACGGTATAATTAGGGTCATAAGAACACCATATGCCCCTAATTTATGACATGAATACATAACATAATGCACGAAACATATGTACTATGAACATAGTGGCTAACATCACAAAATATAAACAATTACAATACAACACGGTGACACGGCATGATACATCACAACATGGTGGTAGCATCATAATATGATATAATTCACTATTAATATCATACAACCACATTAACATACATACAATATCACATAATAATGAAGCACTACAACACTTTCATAGTCCACAATAACATTTCTTTCACACAACAAGGTGGCACATCACACGTGAAATTCTCATTGAATTCAACGAGAGAGAGAGAGAGAGAGAGAGAATACTCTCATCACGAAACACAACAACATCATAAAAAATCCACACTAAGTGGTATGCACAACAGGTGCATTCATAATATCATAAGTAAAACATTGGTCACATCACAACATAATATCACATTACTCTTCCAAATCCTCCACTATCATGTATAATCATCACAACACCAATTTTCCTAGAGTTTCGAGAGCATGAACCTCCACGATGATACCAAATGTACTGCCCACAATTTTGACACATAGATATAAAAAAAAATAGTAAAATAATTTTGTTCTCTTACATTATTTTATACACAACACCACATGGAATCACTTAGGATAACTCACAACACATGAGACATTTGTACAAACATGAACCCACAGATATACATGATGAGGAAAGGATAAGTACCATAAGTGGAGACGACACACATACATTTCCCTTTTTCCTCCCTTCACTAGTTACACCTTATTCCTCCAATAATCAATGATGAAACCTAACCCTAATAGGAAGAAAACATAACCATAAGAAAACACATGATGCACATCAAAATCACTTTTTTCAAATAACAAAGTACAAAACAATTAGCCAACCACAATATAAAATTATGAATAGGAACTTTCTGCGACACAACACTTTCATTTTTACGTATTTATTACAATCCCATTTCATTATTTCACCTTAATTATTTTAACAACACTTAACATGAACTAGATTGCATTTTATTTATTTCATTTAACATTTTAACTACAAAGGTTCTACTTTTTTACTTGTTTCTCTTATCATAGGTAATTTTTATAGCTTCATAATTAATAGGAACATTTAGACACACATGAGGATTCTATTACTTGTCTTAAGGATTCACTTCTCAAGAGAACGTTTACATGGTTTTGGATTAAAAGGAATGATAAAAAATCATACTAAGCCACAAAGAACTCATATACTAATAAAACACCACACTTAATAAGATGAAAGCAATTCTCTAGAATAAATTTACAAAAACCTTTGCAAATAAATGAGAAACAATATCATATATTATTATGGAACTCTATGAAGTACAATGAGAAATGGATTTTCTTATATAGGAAAGGAAGATCAATTTAAGAACTAGTCAAGGTCGTAGATCAAGCCATAAATCAAGGAAATAACTAGTCATTAAAGAACTAGTCAAGACCATAGATTTAGGAAAGTACTAGTCATCAAAGATCTATTCAATACCATAGATCAAAGAAATAACTATACCTAACAACTAAAATATCTTCATAATATCTAAATAAGATAAAATAAATATCCACACACATAAGTGGTTGAGGATAGATAAAATAAAGGTAAATAAAGTACATAGGTGAACATGATCTAAGGTAAATAAAGTACCTACTCTAACACTCCCTCAAGTGAAGATAGGGGCCCAAAATAAAAGTGACATATCCACCATATGAGTCCTGGAAACTATACTTGATCAGGTACTCATGTACAATATATCCATGAAGAAATATCAAACCAAAAGTAGGAAATAATTCTGCTAGAAGGAAAGAGAAATAAGAAGAAGGAATATGTTCTCACGAACACCCCCAAGAACAAATTTTGAAACCCCAAGTACACCACGAAACTCAAGGTAGCGAGGTGATGTAAAGGGATTTGTAAATATGTCAAAAACCTATTGTTGGGATGGAATTTACTCAAAGCAAAAAACTCCATTCTAAATGTGTTGATGAATGAAGTGTATGTGAATCTCAATAAGCTTGGTCCGCTGGTGCTCAATAGGGTTACGAGAAATGTGAATTGTAGTTTGGTTATAACACCAAAGTACAATCGGTGAATCTAGGGAATCCAAACTCTTTAAATAATTTTTGAATCCAAATAATTTGTTGACTCAATGCAAATGATACCATGTACTCTGCCTCTAAATATGAAAGTGCAATATCCTATTGATTTTTCATGCCCAAGCAACTAGATAAGAACCAAGAAAAAAAAGGTAGTCAAAAGTGGGAACGCTGTCATCAATAGAAACTGGTTAATCGGAATATGTATATCCAACCAATTGAGTATAACCCCTAGTGTAGTGTAGTCCAAAGTGGGAAGTTCCCTGCAAATAGAGAAAAATCCTTTTGGCTTCTTGTCTGTGACTACTATGAGGATAATGCGAAAACCAAGATACAAGCCCTACTGCAAATGAAATATTAGCAAAAGTATGGTTCAAGCACATGATACTTCCAACCAATTTCCTATACATTGTAGGATCACAAAGTAGAGTGGTACATGTGGAAGTAATACTAACCCCATACTAAAAAGGAGATGGACTTGACTTACAATCAGCCATATCAAAATGCTAAAGAAGATCATGGGTGTACTTTTTCTAACTCAATTAAATATTTGAATCTATCCGAGAAATCTACAAACCAAGGAAATATTGCAATAACCCAAGATTTGTCATGTCAAACTATGTGGAAAGATACCTCTAAATAGTCTGGATGTGGGAAGAAGAGTTGCTAATAAGTAACAGATCATCAACATATAAGACAAGTATCACAATATCCTTTCCAACATGCTAGATATATATTGTATGATCGAGTGGCAATGAACAAAAATAGTAGATAGAAAAAAATAATCCATCTTCTCATACCAATCCCAAGGGGCTTGTTTGAGACCATAGAGAGACCTTTAGAGTCTACAAACAAGAGAAGAGTCATGAAAAAATCCAATAGGTTGCTCCATGTATATTTCCTCTTGTAAATATCCATGTAATAAGGCACTCTTCACGTCCATTTTTATACGAGGCTACCCTTGTGATACAAAAATAGAAATTACAAAGCATACATAATCTATCTTGGTAACAAGTGAAAAATTATCAGAGTAATCAATGCCTTCAACTTGTGAAAAACCCTTTGCAACAAGATAAGCCTTATACTTGTCAATGGACCCATCAACTGTGTATTTGGTTCGGTATACCCACTTACACCTAACCACATTTCTTCCTTTAGGAAGAGATACCAAATCCCAAGTATTATTCTTCATCAAATAAGAATACTCATATGTCATTAGATCATCCCACTCTTGTATCCCATAACACTATGAAAAATATTGTGGATCCTCGAGAAAATGCATGACACTAAAGTCTAGAACCTGTAGAATGTGCATGATGATGCCTAGTGGATGGAAGATCCTTAATGAAAGGTCCTACCTTAGAAACTGTAGTGTGCACCTAATTAGGAATAATGAAAACATCAGTGAGAATAAGATCCTTCTTTTTATCTATAACCTCCTTAGAAACCTCCTCAAAGAAGGGATCCTCAAGATGACATAAAGAAGAATAAGTAGGTATGAAAGAAGATGAAGAATCGTGAGGAGAGAAGTGCTCATCAAATTGAACATGTGTTTGAAAAATAACCTCATGAGTATCAGGATTGAAAATTTGATAAGCTCTCATGTCCTCACAATACCCTACAAAGATCAAAGGTTTTCTCTTCTTATCCAAGGCTTTCCTTTTCTTATTTGGCATAAATTCTTAAGCATGGCTCCTAAAGACTCAAAAAAATGAGATAGCGGGATTAGTTTCGGACCAATCTTCCTTTGGAGTCAAATTCTCAAGTGTTATGTGTGGTGTGTGATTCTAAATGTAGTTAGCATAATTAACTACTTTTACCTAGTATATAGGAGGTAAATCTCTAGAATGCATCATGTAGTTAGCCATTTCCTTCAAAGTCCGGTTCTTCCATTCTGCTAATCCATTATGTTGTGGAGTATGAGGAATAAAATGTTGGTGAATAATTCCATGAGTTTCCAAAAAATAATAGAACTCTTTACTAAATTACTCCCCCCCATTATCATTACAAAGGTTCTTTATGTAATTGGAAGAATGTTTCTCAACCAAAGCGTTAAATACCTTGAAGTGTGAAAAAATATCACTTTTGTAATTGAGAAAATAAACTCAAGTATGCCTCAGGAAATTATCAATAAAGGTAAGTGCATACTTATCTTCATTGAAAGAGGGGGTAGGAAAAACCATCACATAATTATGCACAAGCTCAAGTGGTGAAGAAGCTCTCTTGGAAAAATTCTTAGGGAATGGATCTTGGTGTTATTTCTCTAATGCACAGCCATGAAAAACTCCCTCAAGACAAAAAACTCTCGGAAGACCATCGACCATACCATGAGTTATCAACTCCTTAAAATTTCTATAATTGAGATGTCCAAATGTCTCATGCCACATCTTACTCTCTAAATCTACATGAGAAACCAATTTTTTCCCTATAGAGGAAGTTTCATCAAAACCCTCAAAGTGATATAGTTTAGAACTATGATCAATAATACCTTGAGAAAAAATTGAATGAGTATCCATAAATTTTCATACTTCATCCCCCTTTGATTTAACTTGTGTGGTGAAGGCAAGAGAATTTTACTTTTTTATAGTTCCAAGTAAAATAAATAGTAGAGTATTAACTTGAAAATCTTGTATCTTTTGATCGGTAACTCGGATTTGAGTGTCATTTTTGCAAAAGTGCTTGTTTTTTTCGTGCTTGTTCCATTAGAGCTATTTTTTTAGAAATGCACTAAAATTATAAAGTGTCATATTGTAACACACACTCAATCATAAAGTTCCAAAGGGAAATTTATGTGCAGAGGAAAACCAATTCTATTAGATCTAATGATAGGTAGATTATGTGTTCCTTTCTCGATATAACACTTAAACACTACGAATACACTCCTTTCATTTTCAAATTATTACAAGCTGTGTAATTTAACTATTTAGTTTGCATCACTCGTGATGTGATTCACAATCCAATTGCCAAATTAGGATTCCTTGTTTTCACAAATCATGTTACACATGGAAGGATACATTTCACCTGTGTTAACATTATAGAGGTTTTGCATTGAGTTTAAGTAATGAATCTCACATTTCACTTTACTTCTAAACCATCATCTTAAGAATTCATTATCAATAGTTACAATTTAATAAAAAGTTTTTCCATAACTTTTAGTTCTTAAGAGGTCATAGGTTTAATATATAATTCCATTTACACCCAAGGGTTCTATTCCCTATTACAATTCAAAACTAGAGTGTGCAATATCCTCAACTCAAAATACCTTTGTAACTTCTCAAATTATTCCATTGTTACCCATTAAGGGAGCATTTGTTTTAACCTTAAGGATTATGAATTTCATTACTGAGAATTCTTTCATGATGCACATTTGGTGTCATTAAAAAGTCTCAAGTTCAATACTTGCAAAGGCGATAATTTGGCCTACAATGGAAGAGAAGGAGCATTCTCATGGACCATGAACTAAGGATTGATAAAGTGCAAAGTTAACCTACCCCAATATGGTCATGAAGGCACAGGTGAAACCCATTTTCTTGGCATATGGTAGGACCTAATATCGATATAGAAATGGAATGACATGGTTTGAGCTAGCTAAGTTTATCTCCACTATGGAATAAAGGCATTAGGTAAACTCAAGGGGACTATCCCTCATGGAAAGGGTTGTTATTTCATGCAATAAGATGATTTCTCTTTCCGTCTAAGAGAAAACATGTAACTATAAATTTTTATTTCACTTGAAGACTAAAGGGGTTTTCTAGGTCCAACACATTACTAACAAGTAGATAAAGTATGTTATTCTCAAATTATTACTATCCACACACACAAATACAGTTCTTAAGAGGAAACCCACATACTCTAGATAGTGTCTAACCATTACCGTTCCTACATGGTGGTTTCATGAAAAATTCATTAAGCATACATGTTATTATGGTAACATGAATTTGGACCATTATTTCCCTTAATAAAGGAGGTGGCATCGAGTCTAAAGAACTAGGATCATCCTAAGATTTTAGTTTTCTACATTATGAAGGTGATCACACAAGAAGGGTAAATTATACAAAATATTACACTAAGGTCAACTTTTTGTTTAGGTTTCCTTCTTACAATTCCAACGTAATTAATACAACACATAATAGGTTCATTTATTAATTTTATGACTAGAGCACATTATAAAAGATCAATTCATTTCGAGTTAGTATGTACATCTACCCCCTTAACAATAAATAATCTGAAATTAAGTTAACACCCGTGACAAAAGGCCCGTGTTATATACACCCCAAAACCCTAAAAATTTCATACTCATCACAAAATTCAATAATTAACATTTATATCTAAAACAATATTTTTGATATATCCTATAAAACTACATTATTCCAAAATATCATGTTATTATTAAGTCACTAGTATCACTCAACTTTCTCCTTGTCTTAGTACTTACAACCAACACATGGTCGGCACAACTATTTGCATTGCATATAACCAAAACCTAGCATAATTCATGTTTTCATATTTTTCCCATTCACATTATTACAATACTTAGACCACAACTAAAGAGAGTTAGAGATATATTCATTTCATTTCATTTCACTTCCTAACTAGAGGAGGAGAAAGAGGAGAGAGAAACATCGTTTTCTCAACAATCAAAATTCTCAAAAAATCCACAAAAGAGAATTCTACACATTCATTTATAAGTTTCTACAAGTTTATTCATCAGTTATTTGACTTGAAGAGGGTCCTATGACATTCTTTCACATTTTCCTAATAGTCTATAAAAATGTCCAATTCTAACCCGAGACTAAGAATACTCATTTAAAAACTTATCTCCGGTGGTGGAATGCTCCATGAGATAAATCTTATATGCTCTCCTATATGCAAGGAATTCATAAGATTTTACGGAACTTATAACTAGTGAATAGGTTACATATTGTGACTAATTTTCCGGAGCCACTAATCGTAATTGGGTTAGTTTGACATGGTCAACTAGTGACCAGAGGCCTACAAAACCCCCTCACAAAACTAATAGGAAAGGTATTTTTCTAAGAAATAAGGGTTACAAGAAATTTTCATGGATAAATACTAGAGGTGTACGGAGGTCAATATCCATTTCTTCACTCCTGTGCCCAAACAAGCAAGCCAAAACCAAACCCAACTTTTAACTTTCAACAACTACCCAACACTGCAAATAGGGTCAACTAGATCCTAATGCGCTATGTTAAATGATCAAATGATCAAATAAGGCATTGCGAAAAAAAATTGGCATCTCATGTTAACAAGGAACAAGTTCAAACCTTGACTTTTCGGATTAGGGGTTCAGAGAGGTATTTCATGTATCGATGAAAATCACAATTTATTAACTTTTGCAATCGAATGATTATAGGTTTGAAAATAAAAACTCAACTCATCAATTAAAGAGGTTACGATTATCCATTCTGGTTACTTAAGTTTCCAAAACATCTCAAATTGGGGTTTAAGAGTATGGTTGACAAACTAAAATTCATTCAGGTTATATAAAACATGAGGTAAATTTATTATTTTGTACTACAATTTTATTTTTTTAAATAGAAAAAAGTAAAATATTCCTTTGGTTTAAGATTTCTATTTCATTGTGAAGGAAAAACTAAGGATATGAATAATTATGTGAGAAAATGATAAGAAAATCATGTCGCCAATAATCGAGACGGGAATAAGAGATTTTGAGCTAGTTGGACATGCACAAGACCGCCCTAAAGCTCCAAATTTGGCACAAACTAAGTGGATGCTAGAGAGGGTTTCTGAGTTGGTTAAATTTTTTTTTGCATTTTCTTAAACACTCTAATCCATTTTTAGACTTGTTTTGTGAATACTCAATGTCACCACTAAATGTGAATTCCCATTTCAATGCCTAGAATTTTTTCAAACAATTTGCGTGTCAAGTTCATGCTTCCACGTTTTACATACATATTTACCTAGAAATTACAACTAAAATATATTAAAAATGGAAAATAACTTCCCTTTGTGTTCGTGTCCATACTCGGTCCTAAAGCTCTTTTTTTGGCACAACCTGGGGGATTAGTAGCTAGGTTGAGGGTTGTCTTTACACCAATTAAATGCATTTTCCTATAAAAAAATGTGTAGTCCAATCTAAACACATTTCTTTAATGCATTAGTTTCAAACAAACCATTCCTTGTTGCAACAACAACGGACATAAAAAGAAATCAGCTTTCTATGATGCCTGGTGGAAGTCCCCACCTGCTATAAACCCCCTATGGGCACGGTCTAGGAGAATGCTAGAAAAGGTTGTGAAGTTTAGCATTTAACCTCCCATTTGCATTTTCTTAAACGTTCCTACAATCATTTCAAAAAAACCATTTTTGCATACCACCTGTAAGCATGACATCCCATGAGACCACATCTCTGTGAATCATTTTTTCAAACTATTCATGTGTCTTTTGTAGGCATTTACATTTTCATATATTTCTATCAACATATTTTTGGACATAACATCGACAAAAATGTTGTCAAATATTATTTTATGAATATCCATGCCATGTTCTAAGGCACCATATTAGCAATAACTAAGAGTATGCTAGCATAGGTAAACCAATCATGTGGACACATGTTGGTTATGAATCGATGAAGTAGTGAAAATGCTTGATGAGGATGCCAACATATTTTGTAAACTCCTTCATTAGTGTGGTTTGCATAGCTTCCATGACATTCCATGAAATCACATTTTTGTAAGGCATTTTTTCAAACAAGTATTTTTCCTTGTACTAACTACAATCCATACCCACACTCCACTAGTGCATTCATAAATGCATAATAGGCAAGGCATGGGCATCATGACCCCATGCCCATTCACACCATTCAACTACCACCATTACACTACCACCCACTACTAACTCCCATTACATTACCTTCCCTTAAAACAATTATCCATGTTTCTTACCATGTTATCACACATTTAATTATTTTTTTAATATTTTTTTCTTAAAATCGTTAACTATTACTATGTACATTTATTTTATTGTTTGCTTATTTATAATTAAATTTTATTAATATAAGGGTGTAGTTTGATCGAAACTCCCTCAACTGATTATGCATGATCACTATAGACACAAAATCATGCACTTTGGGTAATTATCTAATCTCGATCACATACTATTATTCATATGGTTCCTAAGAAACAAGATTAATAATAAACCCATGTCTTTGGCCATCTTTCATTTCTTTCTGCTGCTACTTTCACTCTTGCACCTTTATTGGCCAAGTCTATCTTTTTATACTTTAGTTTTACCTTTTCTATCTTTGGAGCTCCCACCTAGGACGTCCAGCACTGTGTGCCCTTGTTCTCTTTACACTTTACTCTCACTTTTTAGGTCCTTTCTATCTGTTTGAGCATCTTATATTTTTGGTAGTCGGCCTTTCCAGGGTTAATTATGAAATTAAAGTGAACAAATCATATAAATATAAATCTATGTGATCATAATAAGGGAAAAATAACTAAGCATTAACTATCACCACCTAAGGTTGTATCCATCAAGGCTTCTATTGCTCCATTTTCATCTATCTAGCTCCATCATAAGGGACAAAGGTTTGGTTATTACGCATCACACTTCATATGAGGGGATTTTATTCTATTACATGCACATGTTATTTACATTGTACATATAGCTACTTGATCGCTATTTCAAGTGTAACATGCACGAGAGAAACTCGCGACACAATCCCATACACACACAGAACTACATTGATTCTCGATATGTAGTGCAACACTCATCTATAAGACCACCATTATGGCATCTGAGGACAGTCGATCGGCCCCTTCATATGCATCTTTCATTTTTATGGTTTTGATGTTTTGTCGGAGGTTTTCTGCAGAGATTCCTTTATTGCAAGTTTACAACAACATCAGCGATCTAAGTGTGACATACATGTGATAAGCAACGAAGGCTTCACACCATCTGGTGACTCTATGAAATTGGCTTCCGCACTTCCCACATAAACCGGGGTGCCCAAATTGCAGACCAGGGTGCCCCAAGTGACTTGCTCCCTTTTTCAAGTGCCCCAATCCAGCCAAATCACTTGAATCTACTTTTCTTAGGCTCATGTGTGATGGTTCTCCATTTTGTTTTGCTTGAGTCATCGATCAACACATTCTAAAAATCACTTTGAATCAACTAAGTATTTTCTAACCATCTTTTCACTCTAGGGTTTGATATTTTCATAGCTTAGTTTCTTGGGTTAATTTCAATATTCTATTATTCATTTATTTACTGCAAACTTGCATTAGATTAGGCTAATATATTACATTTTTAGCATAATCATTTTGGTGAGCCCCACTCATGATCGGTCTTTCGGATCCTTCTTTGGCATATCATCTTCTTTATAATGGCTCCTAAAATTCCTCAAATTTATTTTTTGATTACTTCAAATGCATCCTAATTTCCAAGTTGTTTTTAAAAATCCCTAGACACCATGTATCTTCCCCAAGATATGCCTATGCATCAATTAAGTGTTATTTTTTATCATTTATTTGATGACCCTAGTCTTCATGATCCTCCATCTAATCAACCCATGTTGGATTCAATTCAAGCTTTGAATTATTTATTTCATGACAAATTTACGACTATGTAATCCACGATTACATCTCTCAACTTTGAAATCCAATATCTTAAGGATGCTTCTCAGGCTCATGTTTGTTCTCCTACTCTATCTCATCTTCACTCTATGTCTACTACATGTTATCATATCAATGAGCCTCAATTCATACCATTATCAAAGCCTCTCACCTTTGATCACAATACTAAGCAACATGACATTCTTACTAAGCTCCTTAGTCATCAATTGATCACTTTATTGCCTACTCATTAATATCCTCCTTATAAGCTAGAAAAATATCAAGGTCTTCCATATTGTAATTATCATTGAATCAATGGAGATTTAATAACAATGATTTCGACACTTTCCAATGAAGAATAAAACATCTTGAGCATCATGGATTTATCTCATTCACTACACAACATTTTTTTACATGTCCATATACAAATGTTACATCCACATGGGTTCCTAAATCTCACTCATCTATATCTCATGAGCATCATACCATCATTTCTAAGGTTCACTCTATAGAGACTCAAGCACCGCCTAAGAAATAGCCTCTCAAAATAAATATAGCACCTCCTCCTCTCAATCCATATGCAGCGTCATTTATTCAAACTACGCAACTTCCTCTCAAAATCAGTCTACCTTATTCTCCTATCAAGTCTTCTGCAGCATCATCAATACCACCAAAGATACCACCATTAAATATTCCTCCACATCCTACTCCACTTTCATTTCCAATCCATTTTGTCAAATAAATTACTCCTACTGCTAGCCAAGACACATTTCTGCAACCATTGCATGATCCTTTTGTTTCTTTTTTCACGCATGCTTCCACTACTTCACATGCAAACTTGGTCTTTAGTAGGTGACTCATGTCACCTTACCTTCTTGATGACACACTCATATTCTTATGGTTCTTATATGACTATTGAGGGGTTTATTATAATAAATAACCTTGTTTCATCTTACATTAACATATCTATCTATTACATAACCACTCATACATACATACATCTACAACCATCTATCACTCGTAACGCATACCATACGATCTCTCATTATTTATCCCATCACTCAATCAATCTTACAATATCTATGATACTTCACCACCTTCATACATCACTTCTCTATTTATTTCCAAACATCATAAACATCAAATAATGCACTCATCAATGCACGGTTGGGGGCATTATCTTCATTTCTTCCCCCTAGAATTGACACATATCTAACATTCACCATTTAACACACCTAACTTCTCACATTTTCTACTATGACCACATTAGCATCCATATTACATGATGATGCACTCTTATGCTTCGGTTCATTCTTGATCTTTGAGGGGCATAAACAAATGAGCCTCACTACATATACTTCCATTCACTTGGGGGGCACGTGGCTCCTATCATTCACTATGCATTCCATTCCATCCATCCACCTCATATTGCATATCTTCGTTTCATTTACTCTTTCTTACATTTACTTATACATGTTAATCTTATAACACATGCTAGATAGATATCGTGAATTTCATTATCATTATCATACACACATGTGCATTAACTTTTCTTCTAGTTGTGATCGTATATTATACAGGTTCATTACACAAAACATGGATGCTTGACACGGTACCTAGAACTAGTCTCACAATGGCTCCTGATGGCATCACTTTCATACATTACATTACAGGTGTTATTGTTTCATTTTGTTTCACAACACACTAATTTATCAATTCATAGACATTTTGACATACATTTTTATCTTTCTAACATGTTAATGGTTGCTTCATGTGTAGCATTTGTTTTCTATGTTTATTTTCCACCGTGGTTATCTGTTACATTATTTGTACTTGTTTTTCATTGTATTCCTTTGTTTACTGAGGAATTGCCCTTTGTCTTATACTCACACTTTTCTTTTTTAACACTACGGCCTTGAGTTTATTGTGACATCATCGGTGGTGTCCCATGTTTACAACCCACTTTTTGCAGTCTACATTGTCTTCTTGCATGTTTACTTGCATTCTAGCTTACACATTGTTTTCTAGCTTACATTTTGTCTTATACATGCATGTTCATCTTTCCTTGTACTAACACTTGTCTTCCAGGTCACATGTTTGCATGTGCCTTGTTTTTTACTAAGCACATCTCCTCCCCTTGTAGGGAACATTTTTATTGGTTGGTCCTCTTTTGGGCCGTATCCTCCTACAACGAAGTCACATGCATGCCCAAAGAGCAGGGACATCATTTAGGTGAGCCAATCACCCCATACATAGTATACACATCACAGTACCAGTATAGTAAATTTTTTATATTTCGGGGCTTAGAATTAGACTTTGGTCCATGACACAAGTATCCTTACATGGATTATACGAGACTAGAGGGCATATCACACAATGAGTGGGTTCAAAGACACGGTCTGAGAACTCTATACATAGTGGATTTTACAAGGTGGATTGTCCTTAGCATTCCAGGGAGTAGTTACAGGTTAGAGGATGAATCAGACCTTCCTCTCTATACTGCTTTGGTTGTTGCATTGAATCACCCAAAAAACCAGATAGTACAGAGATCTCTTTAGTTTTGGGAAGCGGTTACAATTTGGACGATAAATCAAACTTTCCTTGCTACACATTCCTTTTTCATTTTCATACTTTCTTTACATGCTTTTTACATACATACATGCAGCTTTA
The DNA here is from genome assembly GCA_018340775.1 of Taxus wallichiana var. yunnanensis. NCBI lineage: Eukaryota > Viridiplantae > Streptophyta > Pinopsida > Cupressales > Taxaceae > Taxus > Taxus wallichiana. The sequence continues at coordinate 207,053,388 of CM031240.1, forward strand.
CACATACACATGTATATTTGACTACTTGATCCTCTCTTTTGCGGGTTCATTTGTATGTGAAGTAAGTATTCAACATCACACACATTGGCATTCACACACATGCTTTTGCCCTAGGATCACACTCATCACCTCTGTTTACACTTTTTGCATCTTTAGTCTCCATGCTCCATCTTTTATTAGTCTACACTTTTTCTAGTCCCTCGGCATGTTTTCTATATCTATTTACATAGATATCATGCACACATCTCTATTTACTTTATGTTATTGAGCTTTCCTCTCACGAGAATAAAGTGGGAGAAAATGTAGACATAAAATCACACACTTTGGCTAATTATCTAGTCTTGATCACATACTACTATTCATATGGTTCCTAAGCAAGAATAGTGCTAATTAACCCATGTCTTTGGCCATCTTTCATTTCTTTCTATTGTTACTTTTGGCCTTACACCTTTATTGGCCTTGTAGAAACCTAAAATCTACTTACGCGGTATTAATACTAAAATTGCACTAATTACCCACTTTCCCCTCATTTCCATAATAATTAGTTATTTCCCGCTAATTAACTAACGTTTCCCTCCATTTTGGTCAATTAACGACACTTCGTTAGTTATAATCCTCTTTCAATTAATTAACTACTTATTAGTTAATTAAGCCTTTTTAACCTTGTATTTAATTAATAAACCTTCTTATTAATTAAATCCCCTTTTAAATCATCTCAATCCTACCTATTTTCCTCTAAATCAACTCCAAATATCTTTCTAAGCTTATTCTAGCCTATTAATTAATCCTAGTTGATTAATTAAATCATCTCCAACTCCCATGAGTTGCTAATCACTTGTTAATTCCTCTAATCAAGCTTATTTCTTCTAAATGCACTTTATCATTTGTCCCACATTCACTAATTTGCAAGCTTCTCCCAAAGTGGAAAGCTATTTAAAGGACCAAGCTCCTTCCTCTCAAACACACACCACACTTTGATTAGTGAAACCTATAGGCATTTTGATTTGAGCATTCTCCATTGTTTTGGAATAGCTTCTTCATCTCTTGCATCCATTCTCTCAAATTGAGTAGTATGGGAAGATCCAAATATGGCTTTGTAGCCATTTATTGGTGAGATCTCATCCTCATTCTTGAGACAAACAACACAAATTTGATTTCTTAATGATCTAATTAGGTTCATATTTTGAGTAGTAATCACACAAGAGTAGGAATGGCTTAGCATTAGGTGTTTATTTCCATGTTTATGCATTAAGATAGTTATTTCCTTTAAGCTCTTATCATGATGTTAATGGTAGATTAATTTTTCTTTGAAGCTACTTGGTGTTAGTTTCATTTAGATTAGCTTAATTAGTTTAGCATGCATACATTTGGCACACCGGTGGGACACCCCTTTGTCTCACACGCATTCTTTATTTTGGTTAAGTTTATTTTTCTTACTAACTCTTTTTGAATATATTGACATAACTTGTGTTTCTAACCATGTTTTTTTATTTTTCATGTGTTGAGTCTTCCTTGTAGGTATAAAGGAGGTGAAGTTCTGTCAAAATTAGATCTTGATGAGAAAAATTCAAGATTTCTCCATGTTTTCATTTTTGAGCTTCATTTTTCATCATTTTACATGTTAGTTTTGTCAATTTGTTGAAAATGTTAAGTTTTTGAGCATGTATGTTAAAGTTTGATAGTGTTGAGTCTTCTTTACATATATTAATGATGTGGGTTGTTGTCTAAATGAGATATTGATGATAAAATTCAAGCTTTCTCCATGTTTGCATTTTTAGAGCTTCATTTTTTATCATTTTACATGTTAGTTTTATTAATTTGTTGAAAATATTAAATTTGTAAGCATGTAAGTTAGTGTTTGATAGTGTTGAGTATTCTATTCACATATTAAGGATATGGGTTATTGTCAAAATTGAATCTTTGTGAGAAAAATTCAAGATTTCTCCATGTTTTCATTTTTTTACAAACTTCATTGTTCTTCATTTTGCATGCTAGTTTTGTCAATTTGTTGAAAATGTTAAGTTTTTTATCATGAATGTTAATGTTTGATAGTGTTGATTTTTCTTTGCATATACTAATGAGATGGGTTGTTGTTAAAATTAAATCTTGGTTGTAAAAATTTGACCTTTTTACAGATTAAAGGACATTTTTTAGTATAGGTTAACTACATACATGTGAGTATAAGAGCATATGCATAACCTATCTTATGGAGGCCATAAATTTTACTCCCGAACTCAAAAATGTTTCATTTTTGTGACAGTAAAGGTATTGAAGTGAGAAATATACACATAAAGTTGAGATTTAGGCTTACATAAATTGCAAGTTTTTCCTTTATTATAAAATTGGTCATTTTCGTTGCATGTTAGATTCATTTTTTATCAACACCATGTATGCTCTTCTCTTGCACTTTCAAACGACCTTGAGAATCAAAAATGGCTATGATTATGGATATTTTTCTAACACATTTAAATGCTTTAATGAATGTTGTTTTTCCATTTTTACTTAGTTAGATCAAAGTTTGTGTATGCTCTTCTCTTGCGCCTTTTGGCGATCTTGAGAATCAAAAGAAACTTTGGTCTTTTTTTCTAACATTTTGGATTAATTTGGAAACTTCATTTCATTATTTCTTAAGGGAATGAGTAATTTTCAAAACATATTTAATGGTCCTTTGATTTAAATTTTTCTATTACTATCACGTTGGGTTTATTGTTTCATATGCTCTTCTCTTGCATCTTTTAGATGATCTTGAGAATCAGAAACAACATTTGATCCTCTTTTTAAAATGTTATAAGTTTCCATGGAGAACTAATAACTTTTGAGTATAGGACCTTATTCACTTGTCAAAAAAAAAGGATCTAAACCAATACTAAATATAGTTTTTGTAGGTTTCCAATGGTGTGCAAAACCACATTAAGATCAAAAGATAAAAACACACCACTTTATTCAAAACACTATATTTACAGGTTTGGATAAGAGCTACGACTCGTCCACTTTAAATTGTGGGAAGTATCTTGGCATAAGCCATAAAACTCATTATGAGGATTACCATAAGAACCCCAAAGTAGTCCACACCTTGAGAGAACTGGTGGATGAAACAGGAAGTGCCCCACTACCCACTTGACTAGTTGAAAACCCGTGTGAGAAAAGCTTCATGTTACCCGTATGAGGCCTCGTTCATTAATTTGATTGGGGGTAATGGTCCACCTCTCTAGGATAAATCCTAGAAGTGTGTACCTCTCTTAGGTAAGAATTGGTGAGTGTTGTGAAAAAAATCCATAGGGAACCATTTGGCATTGGGGCCAACTTTACCTTAACCAATCGTGTTTCAAAGAACTCTCACAAAGTGAAAAAAATCGAGTCAAAACCTTGTTTTTCAAACAAGGGGAGAGTCCATCAAAGTTGGAGCCATGTGTTACTCATCATGAAACTTGCTATGTGTTACTTTTTCTTAGTTTCTACCTTATTTTTCAACAAGGATAAACTCTATCAAATTTGGGCTAAGTTTGTTTCATCCCCACTTGATCTATCTCACTTGCTCTCTTTTTGATATTTTTTATTAAAATAGGAATAACATATGAAGTGTTACTCAAAATCATGTCTACCATTTTTACACCCACTTACATCCTTCCTTATTGTAAGTGCGATAGTAAACGTTGAAAGTGTGTTGGTACGTATTCATATTTTGGGTAACCTAGTCTTGACACCCAAATAAATGTGTCACATTATAGCTAGACTTTCTCATTATTGACCTTCCCTTGAGTTGTTACACTGCTCACATCATATCAATACAATTTTGATACTTACATCTTGTTTTTATAAAACTTGATATAAGTTTCTAAATTGTATTATTATGTTGCTCGCATATTAGCAACTCCTTGTTATACTTCGACCTTGTTTTCATCGAAACATTTCCTTGAGATTTGAAAAGTGTTGTTATTACATTGTTCGCATCATATAAATATTTTTTTGATACTAATATCTTGTTTTTCTATAAAGATTGATTAACGTATCCATGTGGTATTGTTGCGTTGATCGCATTTGTAACTTCCACTTTTTGGGGATTTAGGCCTTGTTTGTATCTAAACTTGTTTTAGTATACCTTGAGTCGGAAGTCACCTCAACCCTTTTCTAATACTTAAATATTGTTTTCCTAAAACTTGATTTAAGTGTTGGAATTGTGTTGTCATCTATAAAAGTAAACTTTGAGACAAACATACAAACATTAGGGAGTTAGTTTCATCTTTGATTGGTCTTTGGTTTGAAACCTGCTAGTGTTTTTTTGTTATGTCTCAAATTTTACCTACCCCCTTTTTCTTCAAGAAAAGAGAGAAACATTTCTCTTGTACATTTTGTAGTGTCTTCCTTGTTCCTTCCTTGATAATATTACAAATATGGCAGGGGCCACTTTATTTAATTTGAAACTTTAGTTCAATATCATTCATATTTAAAGTGGTTTCGAAACATTTGCATGTCGGCATTAATTTTTGGATGTTCACATTGATATAAGATGTTATCATGGGAACTTTTTAGATTTTTGATCACAATATAGTAAAGATGATGATTGAGTTCTAGTTTACGTTAACAATTTTTAAATTTCAAGCTCATATTTTGGTGTATATCTTCTTTCCATGGTTGCAGTAAAAGTACTAGTAAGTGTCGTTTCCTTTTATTACATTTTTTTATAAAGCGACATTAAAATGAGTTGGCTCAATAATGTCTCAATGGGATGACATCCTTATTTTTGTCATAATTTCATGGTGACATTTTAGGGGCTCTGGGATATAGCTTCTATTCGGGTATATGCTACATTTTTGCTTATTGAATATGGATTATTGAATCAATGGTGATCAAATATTTTGACACATTGATAATGCAAAGATATTGAGAAGTTTTAAAAACCAAGTCATGGTTGATATGGTAGATTTTAATTTTTCTATGGTGAACAATGTAAATTGGCATTTTTGTTGAAGCGGTTAGCTTGGCACATTGCTTGATTTGAAAAAATGCCAAGTGGCATTATCAATCACGAACTAAGAATTTAGGACTGTGGGCATTTAAAACATATTTATGGCACCTGGCTCGAGGTACCTTGAGAATTGAATGCAAGCCTTGAACCTATCCTTTTTCCATTACCGCTAGTTTTGTTGGTCATTTGATTTTTCTTTCGCTTGCCACAAATAATCTCTATCAAAATTTAGCTGGAATTGTTTGGGTCCTCTATTTTTGGCATTTTCATGCTCCAAAAAATCTCATCATTAGGTCATTATACCTTTCAAGGTATGTTTAGTTATTGACTTGTTATGGATTCTCTTGTTCTCAGTTTTAAAACTCGTTGTGGTCATGTCAAGTTGGCATTTGTTTTATCTCTACATGTTTTCATATTAGAAGTATTTTGCATCAATAGCAAACTGGGTTTCAGTATTTTTTGATTTGATGGTTGATTCATTTAGATAATATATGATTCTGTCACTAGCATTTTAGGTTTCTTTGGCTCATTTTATTTGCTCATCTGTAGGGTAAAGTTTCTATTTGGCATTGTGAATGAACAGAGGTAAAAGGATTTCAGTTTTGATAAAATAATGTTGTGGAAATTATTTAATATTTTTTTTGTTGAATGAATATGTGGTATTTCTCTAAAATATCTGTGGAAAGATATGTTGGAATTTTTAAGTTTTTTTGGGATTTTCTTTAATAGTTGAGAATCTTGATAGATTTCAAAGTGATAACTATGACGTTTCTTTCCTGATTTAACTTATCTAGCTTCAGTATTAGTAATTACCATGGTATTTAACTTATATAGCTTGAGTATTAGTATTAGTAAATCTGGTATTTTGTGAGAAAAAGAAGCATCTATCAGGAGTTATGTCATTCCAAACATGTTTTAAGAGGTCTTCATGAATTTTGAATTTATGGGTATTGTCCATTTGTGATTAAATATGAAAATAGAGTTTGATTTCAGTTGAATACTATGAAATTCGGTATTAGTTTCCAAAATATTTGCATGAAATTAAAAGGAATGATAACTTGAGATCTTACCAAGCCAAGAACACGAGATGTTAATCAAACACCACGATTAATAAGATGAAATTAATTCACCAAGATAACTTTACATAAACCTTTGCAAATAAATGAGTAAAGCAATATCATATATTATTATGGAACTTGATGAAATACAATGAGAATGGGCCTTTCTTATATAGAAAAGGAATAACAATCTAAGAACTAGTCAAGGTCATAAATCAAGCCATAAATCATGGAAAGAACTAGTCATCAAAGAACTAGTTAAGTCCATAGATTTATGAGAGAACTAGACATAAAAGATCTAGTCAATACCATAGATAAAGGAAATAATTATACCTAACAACTATATAATATCCCCTAATATCTAAAAAATGAAAAGAAATATCCACACACATAAGTGGGTGAGGATAAGTACAATAAAGGTAAATAAATTACCAAGGTGAACATGAGCTAAGGTAAATAAAGAACCTACTCTAACACCCCCTCAAGTGAAGATAGGCCCCAAAATAGAAGTGACATATCCACCATATGAGTCTTGAAAACTAGGCCTGATGAGGTACTCATGTACAATATATCTATGAATAAATATCAAACCAAAAGAAGGAAAGAATCCTGCTAGAAGGAAAGAGAAAGAAGAAGAAAAAGGAATATGTTCTCATGAACACCCCCCAAGAACAACTTCTAAAACCCTAAGCATTCCATAAAACTCAAGGTAGTGAGGTGATGCAAAAGGCTTTGTAAATATGTCTACAACTTGTTGTTGAGTCAAAAGGTACACCAAGCAAAAACTTCATCTTAAATGTTATGACGAATGAAGTGGATTTGTATCTCAATACGCTTGGTCTGTTAGTGCTCAACTGAGTTGTGAGAAATGTGAATTACACTTTGGTTGTCACACTAAATTACACTCAATGAATCCTATGGGAATTCAAACTTTATCAATAATTGGCGAAGCCAAAGAATCTGTTGACTCATTATAACTACTTCCATATACTTTGCCTCTAAAGATGAAAGTGAAATAGCATATTTCTTTTTACACGCCCAAACAATTGGAGAAGAACCAAGATAGAAAAGATAGCCAGAAGTGGAACACTGTCATCAATAGAACCTACCCAATATAAATTTGTATACCCAACCAACTAAGTAGAACCCCTAGTGTAGTATAGGCCAAAGTGGGAAGTGTCGTGCAAATAGCGCAAAATCATTTTAGCAGCCTACCAGTGACTACTATGAGGAGAATGTGCAAACCAAGATACAAGCCCTACTGCAAATGAAATATTAAGGTGAGTATGTTTCAAGTACATGAGACTCCCAACCAATTGCCTATACAATGTAGGATCACAAAGTGGTGTGGTACATGTGGAAGTAAGAGTAACCCCAAATTGAAAAGGAGATGGACTTGGCTTGCAATCAGCCATATAAAAGTGCTAAAGAAGATCATGGGTGTAATTTTGTTGACTCAAATGAATCCTGAATCTGTCTAAGAAATTTGAAAACCAAGGAAATAATGCAATAACCCAAGATCTGTCATGTCAAACTATGTAGAAAGATCCCTCTGAATACTCTGAATGTGGGAAGAAGAGATTCCAATAAGTAACAGATCATCAACATACAAGACAAGTATCACAATATCCTCACCAACATGTTGTAGATACATTGTATGATTGGAGTGGCAACGAACAAAACCAATAGATAGAATAAAAGAATTCATCTTCTCATACCAATCCCGAGGGGCTTGTTTGATACCGTAGAGAGACCTTCGAAGCCTACAAATAAGAGACGAATCATGAACAAATCCAATCAGATGCTCCATGTATATTTCCTCTTATATATCTCCATGTAAGAAGGCACTCTTCACGTCCATCTGGTATACGGGCCTTCCCTGTGATGCAGCAAGAGCAAGTACAAGGCGTACAGAATCCATCTTGGCAACGGGTGTAAAATTCTCAAAGTAATCAATACCTTCAACTTGTGAAAAATCATTTGCAATAAGATGAGCCTTATACTTGTCAATGGACCCATCAGGTGCATATTTTTTTCAGTATACGCACTTACACCTAACCATATTTCCTCCTTTAGGAAGAGATACCAAATCCCAAGTATGATTCTTCATCAAAGAAGAATACTTAGCTATCATCACATCATCCCACTCATGTATCCCATGATCCTTTTAAAAATACTGTGGATCCTAAGAAACTTCCTAACAAAAAAGTCAAGAACCTGTAGAATGTGCGTGATGATGCCTTGTGGGTGGAAGATCCTCTATGAAAGGTGTTACCTCAGAAACTGTAGTACGAGCCCAATTAATAATAGTGACAACATCAGTGGGAATAGGATCCTCAACAACATCTATAACCTTCTCATTAACTTCCTGAAATAAAGGATCCTCAAGATGATATGAAGAAGAAGAAGTAGGCATGGAAGAAGATGAAGAATCATGAGGAGTGAAGCGCTCATCAAACTGAACATGTGTTCAAAAAATAACATCATGAGTATCAGAATCTAGAAGTCAATAAGCTGTCATGTCCTCACAATACCCTCCAAAGATCAAGGGTTTTCTCTTCTTATCCAAAGATTTCTTTTTTCTCTTTGGCACAAAGTCCCAAGCATGGCTCCCAAAGACTCAAAAAAATGAGACATCTAGCTTAGTTTTGGACCAATCTTCCTCTCGGAGTCAAATGCTCAAGTGCTTTGTGGGGTGTGTGATTCTAAATGTAGTTATAAAACACATTGCTGAAGTACTCCCCCATTATCGTATGAAAGTTCTTTATGCTACTAGAATATTCTTTCTCAACCAAATCCTTGAATACTTTGAAGTGTGAAAAAATGAGTCTTTTTACTTGAGAAAATAAACCCAAGTACGCCTTGAGAAATTATCAATAAACATAAGTGCATACTTAGCTCCATTGAAAGATGGGGTAGGAAAAACCATCAAGTCACTATGCACAAGCTCAAGTGGTGAAGAAGCTCTCTTAGACAAATTCTTAGGAAAAGGATCTTGGTGTTGTTTCCCTAATGCATAACCATGACAAACTCCCTCAAGACAAGAAACTCTAGGAAGACCATCTACCATACCATGAGTGCTCAACTCCTTCAAATATCTATAATTGAGATGTCCAAATCTTTCATGTCAAATCTTACTCTTTGAATCTACATGAGAAATAAATCATGTCCCTATAGAATAAGTGTCATCAAAACCCTCAAAGTGATATAGTCTAGAACTATGATCAACAATACCCTAAGAAACCAGTGAATGAGGCTCCAACAAAGTTCGTACTTCTACTCCATGTGGTGTAAAAGTCATTGTTTTTCCTTGACTAGAATGACAAATTTGATATACATAAAGAAAATTTGTAGTGATGTTAGGAACATATAGTGCATCTTAGATACTGCCACCATCAAGTTGTATATCACCTTTTCCTTTAACAAAAAGAAAGGAAGAATCTCCAACCTCAATTTTGGAAGTATAACTCAAACCTAGATAAACAAAAGACTCCTTGGAAGAATTCATGTGATGAGAAGCCACAAAATCTATAACCCAACTATCTGCAAGTGGTGACTAAGATCTCCCAATAACATTAAGTGGTTTTTCATGCTGATTAGAAGGAGGTGGCATGGAGATATAAAAAAATTAACTGCATCCTCTAAGGATTGCATTCTCTTATAACACCTATGTTCTTCATGATTACTACCCCCACAAAAAGATCATGAATGGCTAGACTTATTCTTGCATTTAGAAGACTCCTTGAGTTTTGAGTTGTTTTCTTTGGGTTTAGGAGCATTTTGAGATGGAGAAGGTGTGGATTTGGTTTTATTTTTTGGTTTTCCCTTGCCCTTAGGATTAGATGCAACTAATGCCTTTTGAGAGGTGGAAGACTCGAGTCGAGACAATTTAGATTCTTCCCTAGTAAGTCTTTCACAAAAATTTCTAAGTTAGGCATTTTGAATGTGTCACCTAAGGCATCCATGCTAGAGAAAAAGGTAGAAGAAAAAATTTGGAATGGTCCTCTCAACTTGGATATAATCAAGTAAACACACACTTCATCTTTCTTATCTCTTCCACTCCCCTTCAAGTGTGTTGAAAAATTCTTGAACTTGGTAAAATAGTATATAATTTTTGGAAAATATTTAGGATTAAGAGAGGTGATCTCAATGTCAAGTTGCATGGCTCTCATATGATCCACCTTACCAAATAAATCCTCCAATTTCTCCCAAATTTTAAAAGGAGAGTCACATTTTTCCAAATGAAACAAAATAATCTCACTTACATAATTTCCTATTAAACCCATCACTCATCAAATTTGCACCTTTAAGTACTGAAATTTCTCATATTCTCTAGTGAACATTGGTTGTTCTAAATAAGTTAAAGCCCGTAATATTTTCCACTTAATTATTGTTTCCATTCTTGGTTTCTAGGTGTGGTAATTATGTGTTGTTAATGGCTCAACATGATATAATTCAGAAGTAGATGCAATCCTCAAAAAATCACCAAAATAAATGCAAGAACCAAACAATACAACAAGACCCCCAAGCAATGCAACAAGAGCCCCCATATTTTGGCACTTTATAATGAGTGTGTGTTACAATATGGAACTTTATAATTATAGTCTGATTCTAAACATAAACATTTCCAATGAAAAGAGCACCAAAAAACAAGCACTTTTGTAAAAACCGACACTCAAAACCGAGTTACCGATCAAAAGTTACAAGCTTTTCAATATTATGCTCTACTATTTATTTTAGTTTCCACTAAAACAGAATAAAATGTTCTTGCCTTCACCACACAAATAAAATGAAAGGGGGTTGGATTTAAGCACCTAATAGTAGGAGTCACAAGCTTTAAGCCCTTATTTTACCATACCATATGACTCGGGGCTAAGGATTTCAATGAGTGTCAAAAATATCAGGATACAGAATTACTCAAAATGGCAAAATCTATGCACGGTCGTCCTAGTACCCTGCTAAAAGAGGAAATAACCAAAGCCTTCTCCACACAACTTGAAAATTTTGCACCACACCAGAACAAAACCCAATGTAGATCTTGAGAAACATAACAAACCCATAAATTGATTTCCTCAATTTCTTTTCTTGTCTAGCATGAATCCCGAGGCAAACCAGGACATTTCTACTGACCACCAAAAAACCAAAAAAATGACTACCTCCAGAAATGGCCAAGTTTACAGTCGATCTTAGGGTTTTCACACCTTCGGATCTAATGGTGGCCTCTGTTTTGCATAAAAACACACGTAGCAACAAAATATGGAAAAATCCGAATATATGAATATACAAAAAGATGCTTGCAAAATAAAACTTACAAACGAATCTCAACACAAGAATGTCCTGCTCTGATACCATAAAAGGAATTATAACCAAATCGTACCAAGCCAAGAACACATATGCTAATCAAACACCATGATTAATAAGATGAAATTAATTTGCCAAAATAACTTTACATAAACCTTTGCAAACAAATGAGCAGCAATATCATATATTATTATGGAACTCAATGAAATACAATGAGAATGGGCCTTGCTTCTATAGTCAAGGAATAACAATCTAAGAACCAGTCAAGGTTGTAGATCAAGCCATAAATCATGGAAACAACTAGTCATCAAAGAAATAGTTAAGTCTATAGATTTATGGGAGAACTAGACATCAAGGATCTAGTCAATACCATAGATCAAGGAAAGAACTATACCTAACAACTAGATAATATCCCCTAATAAAGGTAAATTAAGTACCTAGGTGAACATGAGCTAAGGTAAATACCTACTCTAACAGAAATCGGTATTTGAAATAGATTCTCAGATGATGTGGTTAAGAAATTTGTGTGCTTGCATATTGTTGACTATGCATATTTAATTTTGGAATGTAAGAAATTTCCATAGAATTTTGAGAAGTATTGGTTTAAAAATGATTCATTGTGGCTTTAGAATAGGATGAATTGGTTATAAAATGCAAGGTGATCGTAAAGCTATATTGTTCCAATGACTGTAATGTGCTTGATATGGTCTGTGATACAAGTTTGGTTTGATATTTATAATAAGACTCAGCCTTAAAATTTGGTCTTTGGATTTTAAGTTGCAAGTATGACATATGATAGAAATGGTGTTTCTTTTGAGGTTTTTAGTGATGTTTTGAGTAAGTCAACAGGACTTTTTGATAAATTTTGATAAGTATTTTATGATCATGTGACTGTTTAACATCTATTTATGGAAATGAAACAGTTTAGAAATGATGATTTTCATAATGGTTACTTTGAACAGATGCCTAGATCTGGGTGGAGTGGATGGGGAAATCCATAGGGTTCTTGATCCAATGCAGGTTGGCTAGATGGAAATAGGTTCTCCCCATGCAGAGACTCTCCTCGTGGTGGAAGAAGAGGTTCTAACTCATTTGGTCATGGAACCTTTGTCCACCGAAGTGGTCCAACACGTGTTTCAATCCACTTTGATTCCAAGGAACCCATCCTTCGAGAGGTCTTATAGTTAATTGATTGTCTAAATAATCAACCTTCTCATAATTTTCCAGAGGTAAATTCTCCCCATAACTTGCATCAAAGTAGTCACATTCTAACCATGCTAATTCAGCCTCTCGTAGACCAGTTCATTCCAATCCTCTTCCATATAATGCAGAGAGCAATTTTCCATTGCATACCTTGAGAAACTCTACAGATGAACACTGTCCTTCTCCCAAATGGGTTAGGTCCTCTTCGACCATACCGATAGAGTTACGACTAGTCAAGCGAGTTAAGTTGGAAGTAAACAGTGAGTCTGGTGCCATGACACACACAGTCCTGAATTTAGAATCATATGAGTATACAGAACTCAAGGAAGCAGATGATAGCACTATAGTACTTGATTTAGTGGGAGATGATTAAACTATGATACTTGGCTTTGACTCTAAAACTTTCTATTTTGAGACAGTTATTATGCTAGACTTGGTGACATTTGACTTGGTTATATTTTGGCTTGGATGCACTTATTTTGATGATATGATATTATTATACTTGTGGTGGAATGTTTAATCTATAGTTGCATATATATATATAGATGTTTAGAAAAGATTAAACTCTATATTTTGATGTTGATTAATGTGGTCTAGAAAATCTAATGCAAATGATATGGTTATATGAATGTTTTGGAATAAATGTTTTATTTTAATATTGTGGGTCCCCCGCCCTATATTTGTTTCCTATTATTATCTTTCCATGATAATTTATGATATGATTTTTAATCATCTATCATAAATTCAATTGATAATCTCTATCATTTGTTATATTATCTATTAAGTCAAAATTTTAAGAGTTTATTTCTAAAGTATCATTTAATATGAGGAGATCGGTTGTAACTGTTTCATGGAGAAGTAAATAAAAGAACAGAAAGACTCTTTTGCACGAGAGGAACATCAAGGTAATTTGCATTTGAGTTTAGTGCATTTTCATCCTATATTTTCAGTGAAATTATTTTGAATGAGGCTTTGATTACAGGATCTTGATAACCTAAGTTTGAAGATTTGAGTGTAAACATTAGATACAACAGGTATATCCAGTTATATTATTATTATTCTGATTATTTGAATATTGATTTTCTATGTCTAATCTATAATTTGATTTTAGAATTAAATTTGTATATCCAAAGGACCAATGAAGGTTGTTTACACAGATTTATGAACATTTGGGTTTATAATCGCCATTTTGGCTATTGTATTGTCAGATCTTGAATAAATTTGATTTCAGTGACTTTGTGCTTCTCATTTGTAAATCAGTTTCTCATCTTAATATGAATTTCATGTTGGTCTTTATGACTTTGTATCATTGTGTATATATTGTATACTTGGTTAATTTTTATTCACATTCTACTATTTTTAAACCAGAAATTTGGAATATAAGAGTACATCTGAATTAAGTTTTAATTTTTGTATTGTATGGAATGGAGTAAAAGGTTTAGTTTATCAGGAGTTAAAAGGATTAATTCCATGCAAGAATTATTCATGCAATTGAGTACAATAGAAGTATAAATGATGTTGCAAGCTTGTTTTCTTCCCTCCAAGAGGTTATCTAATTCATAGATATCACTCTGTCGGATAGGGTTGATAATATTATAGATTGTGGGTTTTGTCTCTTCATTGTTCTTTCCATTCTTATTCATGTGTGTTGTATGTTTTTCTTCTTTTTGTGTCTTTTCTTTGTTTCTTTCTTGTTTGTAAATTCTCTTTTTTCTAAATGAATTAATTGGTCTTCCCAGAATCTTAGGTTTTTTTTTTATAAATGATTTAAGGCATAAACTACCCTACACTTAGAATATTTTCTAAGTCCTTCATACGATTAAATCTACTTCGATTCCATCTTAACCTTTACAATAGGTAAAAGGGTTGATTTAGTTTTCAGTCAATTTTCTGTCGACAACATTGTCCTTGTCATTCTTTGTCAATTATTTTTCATTCCTTCTTTGACATTCATTGTGACATTTACTGACTATCACGTTGCTTTATTTTTTACTGGGTTCTTTGTATTCCTTGTACACATCTTCCAAACCTTGGCAAAAAAATTTCCTATCAAGAAACTCTAGAGAAAATCTGAATATTGGAAAAGTTTCCTTTGCAGTCATTATGTTGCTAAATTTTGATCAACCATTTTGACATTTACAACTTGTTGTCCAAAACTTGCTTAATTGTTGAAATTGTGTCATAAATATGTTTGTTTCCTTATATCCCCTTTGTAAAATCACACAAGAATCCCATATTTGTTTACAAAATGTCTAGTTGTTCATCATTATGATGCCTAAATTGACATATAAATTCCTTGTATTTGAAGGAGTTTAATCATACAATCTAGGTCTAGGCATTTGGACCCAACAATGCCAACCATGACTGACTATTACATGGTTCCTTAAACTTACAACAATAGGGAACATAGGTTTAGGAATTCACATCAAAATACGCTAATCACGACTAAACCTCGATTGGTTATTCACGTTAGAGAACCCGTTCAGCTACCCCTTTCCCTACCTTCATCTCAAAGTCTCTGTGGTACAATTCTAATGATTCTAATCCATGTTATTATTTTGATTCCCCTCATTCTTCTGATGATTCTAATCCATGTTATTCTTTTGATTCCCCTCAGTCTCCTGATTATTTTGATCCATACTATTATTCAGATTCCCCTTAGTCTCTTGAGCCTCATCCGATCGAATTTATTCTAAGGAATAATCAGTCACCTAAACAACATTTTCCTCCTCTAAGGATTTATGTCACCACAAATTCTCCCCATCATTCCTCTAATTTGAATCCTGAGTCATAGTCCTCCCTTTCTTCATAGGACCCCCTTTATAAGTCACCTCAATGATGTCTTCCTCCTTTGAAGATCCATGCGACTCCAAGTTCCTCCAATCAAACTTCTAATTTGACTCTTGAGTCATGGTCCTCCCTTTCTTCACAGGACCCCCTTTATCAGTCACCTCAATGACATATTCCTCCATTGAAGATTTGTGCGACTCAAAATTCCTCTAATCAATCATCCAATTTGACCCCTACGTTGCAATCCATTCGATGTCTATGTGATCTTCTTTGTCCACATGCATGATCGTGTCTTCTAGGCAAACCTATACCAAGTTATTTCAAATCCACATCTTCTTCAACTCATGAGATGTCCAAATCCAAATCAACTTCATCTCTTGAGTCATATTCTTCTATCAATAAAAATTCAATCCCTCTTTGTCCCTTGAGCCCTTTCAACTATATCTTACCATATCCTTATCAATATTCTAAATACTGATGTTTACGTCCACGTCAAACAATTACCAAGAAACAATGCGCTAAAATATCTTTTTGAAGAACTATGAAATACCTTTGTGGGAGCAATAAGGTGAAACCTTCCCCTCATATACATCATCAAACATATTCTAAATCTTCCACACTTTTGGACCTCTTTCTTCTAATCAACCTATTATCATCAACCAACAACGACCCATACCGATCGATTTATTTTAGAATGAAGAAGTAATTAGAGAATTCATAGGGCTACATGATGATATTCCTCTAGAGGATCATGATCAAGGATTCTCTTTTGACCTTGATGCATTCACGTATTGTGGGGAAGAATTTGATTCCTTTTGTCATAAAATAGAGGAAGATCCTATGATCATCAAACTTGATCCTCCTCTTATTATTTTGTCTTCACATTCCTCATTACATGGAGAAAATCTTGGTCTACCATTGATCCCTGTCCTATCTTCTCATCACCCCATCATTATTTACATATCACAATTCCTCAATCACAATCTTTCCTTGGTCACCTCAAGGTATCCCAAAGATCTTCTTCTATATGTGGGCCACCTCCTAGTAGCCCTCCATATTCTATTTGTGGGTCACCTCTGGGTAGCCCATTATCCTCTATTCTTGGGCCATGTCCTAGTAACTCCTCATCTTATATACTTGGGCCATGCCCTAGTATCCCATTATCTTCTATACTTAAACCATGTCCTAGTATCTGTTCTTCTTCTATCTATGTCTCACCTCCAGTAGCCCATTCTCTTCTATCCTTAGGCCACATCCTAGTAGCCCTTCATCTTTTTCTATGGCTCACCTCCTAGTACTCATCCTCTTCAATCCTTGGACCATATCCTCTTTTTCCATCATCCCTAAAATTCCTATCATCAATACTAAACATCCACGTTCTTCTCAAGATCGACAAATCATACATTAGTTAGTATGAAACATAAATAGTTTCTTTATCAAGCTAAAATTAATAATTCTAAGAGCCCCAAAGCTCCCAACAACTTGAGTAACCTCAAAGTTAAAAATGAAACATGATTCAAGAATGAACCTCAACGTATCCATCAAGTATTGTGCAAATTGAAAAAATATATGGATAGGGAAAAGTATGCATCATATACAATGTATAGGTGCACATGGTTGAATCCCAAAACAATATAAAAATTGTAAGGAAGAGCATCGGGATATTTTTTATCATTAACAATCTACGACATCCTTTTATGGTATTCTAGATAGAGCTTCCGCTTTTATCTTACCTCGAGATTGCATTGGAGTCAAGTGAAGACACATAATGTGCTGAGAAGGTGGTTGTAAAGGAGAACCTTCATTTGTGATATGTAATCAATAAAATTGATTGAACTATCTCTCTCTTGATCCACTTGCTTTAAGTAATTACCCTCAATCACAAGTGATCTAGTGGGAAATGAATTTCCATCATCATATATAATTGTATTAAGAAACTTTGAATTTATTTTTGTACATTTTAATAAATAATAATCAACATTTTTGCATTGTTTTCCTCTGCAATAACTGTAAATATATGACCTACACACAAACACAATATTATAAAACAATATATAAGTAATTATATGTATATGTCATTTCACAAAGAAAATATGTATATTCTAATATGGTACGATAAAAAAATTATGTTCTCCAAAAATCCAGATAAACGATCATAATTAAGAGAAAAATTGGATCCTACACATCCCCATCATCACCCTCAAAAGGTGGTGTAAACTATATTATTTTTATCCCAATCATGCAAATATTTGTTAGTGATGCTTTCACATACACTCCCATATCCATCCTCATTTATGCAACAATCACAAACACAAGAATAATCCCTCTCTTTCAATATAGTTGGAGTATTTTGGGTTGTCATAACTTGATGAAAATACTTGATGCCAACAATACTTCTATAGTTGTATTCCCATGACCGGTTAATATCTATTTAAATAAAAATAAACCATAAATTCATATAATAATGAAAAAAATAATGTCAAAACTCATGGTAGAATGTAATTTACCTTTCACTTCCTAAAAACATCTTATGGGAGAATTTGTTGTTACACCTATCTTAACACCACCAAAATGTGACTTGCACCAATTGAAAACTTTAAAGGCATCACAAAGTGGAACCCCATAAAATTGGAGTTATTTCTTTCAAATTTCATGCTTGATACAAGAACTTGCACTATCATGTTCCCCTTTTCCATTCCCAATTCCGAAAAAATACACACATATTGTATGTCATGCTTATAATGCATATGACATATCTAATTAAATGTTTTTGATTACTTGAACTAACCCACAAAACCATCTAACCACACCCAATGTTCATCAAATTTGATATGATGCTCTATAATATATTTCAAAACAATGAGCAAAATAAAATCTATCATGTTTTGTGTCATTATTGATATAAAAATGAACCTCTTTCATTATCACTATATTTTCATTTGTACTATGAATCCCATTTTCAACATCATGTTGTGCATGTCTATAACACACATGCACCATGATGGCGACTGGTATGACTGATAATATTAATTTTAAATCTCTTTTTTGGACAAGAAGTATATTTCTCAACAAATTCAACCATAGACACAATGCAACCAATAGGAAAACAATTCTTAGATTTACAAAACTCCAAAGCTTTCCACCTTGAACCATAGCTATGTTTTATATATGAATTAAAAAATCATAATTAAACTTCGACATAAAAGCACAAATAGGAACTTCATATTCTATAAGGGAAATATTATTTGATTCATTCCTTGAATTTGTAGTATAAATTTCATACTCAAACCTTTTCCAAATAACGTTATGGTTTTTTTATGTGTCATGAATTTCTTATAGTAGCTTCACCAAATTTCCACATTCTATACATGCCCCTTTGATACAATCATCCTTAAATTCAAGTGAACCTTATACTTTCCTAAAAATCATTGACAAACAGAGTTGCATGTGGGGGGACATCATTTACTACCATATGCTCCCTAAAATTTATAAATGTGGGTATATGTAGATAAAACTCTATATGGGTACAAAGCAACATGTCTCACGGATTGCATTTTTCCTTATATGTATCAACTTTAAATTCTCAAATGCTCATTGTGTAATTTAGATTTTACATTTTAGCCCATGGGGTTCAGGTGGAGCGATTAAGTCAAATAGTTATATCTGGATCCACCCATGGTCAAATCCTGTTGGGCGTGATCCCTTCGAGATGGTACCGGTGGTGGTGGTTGACGCACCACTGGTAGTTTTTATAGCAATGGTTGATGGCTCTTGCGGTAATGGCATGGCTAGCTACTTGATTTAATAGAGGCAGATTTTGGTTTGAGAAGACCTGCGCTAGAAATGTTTTCATGTGTGTGGTGGTTCTAGTTCGCTAATTTTTTAGCTTAATTTTATATCTTGGTTGAATGTAGTCTGGTTCATAGCTCCGGTAAAAATCGTTTCAAATATCAAAAAAATAGATTTTATATTTTCATCTTTAAAACTTTTATACAACTCACTTTGAATTTTTTTCTAGAATATGTCTTGGGTGTTCTTTTGTCAAACTATGACCAACCCTAATTTGTAAAACATCCTTAGCATTAGAAGAGACACGAATATGGTTTTTCCAATACTCAATAATAATATCTTTTACACCATTATAAATTTTGTTTCTTCAAGGCACTCTACATAGAAATTAACAATTCACTTCCATGCTTTCATCCAATTTAACCCTACACTTCACATACCTTGAGATAGTTCTTCTACCTTTACCAAGAGCATTTGCAATTGTTGTGACCTGTCACTTTTTGACTATTTATGGACCCACTAAACATGTTATGATATATTTATGTGTTGCGAAAGGTCATTTCTAAGAGAGAAGCTACCAACAATTTCAAGTGCATTATGTAATTTTTTTACAATGATATATTTCATGTTATTTTTATCTTTTGAATCAACTCCTAACAACTTAAAAACATGAATCATATCTTTATGTCAAAAAAATCTTACTACTAATCGAATATTTTTTTTAACAATAATATTTATATATCTTTGTAGAATGGTCCTTTATTATGTTTACAGAATGTCACTTACTCTCTTCAACAATAGAAAATAAATCATCTTCATCCATATCATCAATGTTATTCAAGTTTGATAATCCTCCATTTAGAAAAATTATTCTTCCTCTCCTTGAGCACAATCAACATATTCATACCTTGTTATTTGTTCATTATTTCCTTCGAATTATTCATCTATTATATCTTAAGCTTTAAAACCTTCTTGTTCTGTAAGTGTTAGTTGAGTTTGAATAGCTTCAAGAGCTTCTTGAGTTTGAAGAGTTTCGTGAGCTTGAAGAGAAGTTTTGTCCTTTTTAATGGGTATGCTTTGTTTCTATTTTCATTATATTGCTTCTCCTTTGTAGGGTCTCTATTTCAATCGACCTTCCCCACTCTTATACAATTTTGACCCATTTTATAACAAAATTCCTACCAAATTGCAACAATTTGATTTAATAATTTAATTTTTTAAAAATTAAGTAAAAAAAGAATTTTATTTCATATTTGAACTAAATTGAAATTACTTAATTGAAGCAAATAAAATAGTTTAATAACTACTTAATTTAAATTAAAAAATTAAAGTATTCATACTTTAAAAGCGAAGGAAATAAATGAAAACAAGTTTAACTAAACAAAACAACTTAATTGATTATGACATTGAAGTACAATACATAGTTTATTTCATATTTAAACTAAAGGAAACAAATGAAATTAAATTTAAAATGAAATGAACCAAATAAATATTGATTACAAAATTGAAGTAAAAATTTAATAATTTGATTTCATACTTATTCTAAATAAAACAAATGAAAACAAATTCAACTAAATTAAATACAAATAAATGTTGATTACAAAATTGAAGTAAAAATAATAATTTGATTTCATACCTAAACTAAATAAAACAAATGAAAACAAATTCAAATAAATTAAATAACCTTATTGATTACAATATTTACAATTTCTATTATAAATTCATTGTACCACCTAAACGAAAAATGGTGATTTCACATTTTCTTTCCACCATTGAATTTATTAACACCACATATATTTTTCTCTGTTTTGGCATTCCTTTTTAGATGTAGGATGTGGAACATTAATCTTATTCGCATTAAATTTTATGCGAGGCTCATATTGAATTAAATGTTCAACATTATCATAAACTAGCAAAAACATCCATATGTGCTTGTGAAACGTTGATAGGCACAATTAGTATAGACTGTGTTTTTAAAATGACTCTAGTTCAATTTAATTTTGTTATATATTTATAATAAATTTATTTCTATATAATAGTATCAAAGGAGGATTTGTACGGTAGTTATCAAATTAACATTATTGTATTGTAAATAGTTCTCCAAGTAACATTCTCTTTTTAAGACTTTAGAAACAAGGGAATTTTTTTTTAATGTTCTCTGTTCTAAATAATCATAATTTAGAACACACATTCCATGCTAATAAATCTCATAACATAGATAACCATATGCAGCTATAATGACTCAGTAAAATGTCGATCTCTCATTTCATGACTCAGTGAAACACCGATCTCTCATGTTAACTCATTGAATTGTATACTAGGTATACTTGGTTCTCTTACCATTTTCTGGGTATTAAGTGTTCTGTTTAAGAGGCCTTTCGAATATTTGTTACCAATATTCATCTGAAATATCACTTCTTAAACTAGGTGACATAGGACAATACAACCAGCAACTTGCGATACTTTGGCCAAATATTTCCAACATATTGTTCATATTACTATTCCTAGATGGCATACTCGTCAAACGGAATGCGTCCTTCACCCCACTTCATTTATTATCTAGAATGGTCTTTACTAACTCCTGTCAGTCCACTTGTTCCAAGTTTTACCCTAACCAAGGGTAGCAACATCGTTTAGTGTAGAGGACTACTTGCGAGGACTAAGGATACATAGACATACTCAATCGACCTAAGTCAATCATGTGTGTCTAGTTATCCTAAGTCATCAAGATGTCCCCGACACTAAATCATGCTTCTAACCTAACCTAGGGTATAACTAAGGACAAGTCTAAGTTATGTAAATCTAGGTGATTTAACTCTGAAGGGTGTTACAACATGTCAATTGCAAAGCACAAGTATCCTCACAAAGACCCAAGTCTTCATGAAGGTATTGTATTGTAGTTGGTGTGTGCCAACATCCATCTGAGTCATCCCATCTGGATGTACATATCCTGAAGAAGTTAATTACTTAATTATTTTCTATAATTAAGGTCTAATTACAATAACCCTGTTGAATCCCTAGTTTCATTAACCCCTAAGATTTCCAACTATCATTGAGTTGTAATTTCTTTGTAGAAACATCAAGATTTCCCTTTTTAATCATTAACTTCCTACTTTAGGATTCAGTTTAATAAAAGCAAGCAAAGCAATCAAACAATATGGTTCATTTATTTTACTCAACCATTCTTAGCTTGTTTAAGTTCGAATTAGATTCCTTTATATTAGACTTCATTGAGATGAAGTCTACTTGTTAAATGATCATGTTTACCTCTCATTTGTCTTATACCATTAAATATATTGGTCAAGAGGTAGTTTATCTTCCTCTTTCCCTGACAACATTAGGTTTAACTCAAAAGAATTCTAAAAAAATCCAGATTATCATTTCGAAATAGTTGTCTTCCTCTTTATTATTAAGAATTAGGGTTCATTACAACCCATTACATTATTCAAGATATCTTATTGAATTTACACTTCCATTATCACCATAATTATAAACCAAAGTGATTTAGTTAAATGATTAGCCATGAATGCCAACTTGTTAAGTTGCATTTTAATAAAGGGATAGTGTATCTAATTCCCTTATCACCTAATTTCATTTTAAGTAAACTAAAAGGATTCCATAAAAATATGAATATTAGAGAATAAAGATAAGCCTACAATTCCCTTCACATAATGTACAAAGATAATGGCACATCAAGTACAAATAAACCCACAATATTTTCCATTCATCTAAGTGGTATACATACTTTACAAATCCAAACATTCCAGACATCTTTAATGTCAAACAACATCAATAAGCTCAATTAAGAAATACAACTTTTCCTCTTACAAATACATTTCAATAATGAATCATATTTCCTCATAAAATTTCTAGTCTTTAGGTAAACAAAAGTAACATCATAAAAGAACTTGTCTCCTTTTATCACTTACGAAGTCCATCTGCAAAAATTGCTAGCACAGGTTAGTTCATTGAATTGAGCATGATAATCACTAAGCATTAAAATGATGTGCTAGCACAAAGTCGGTTCATTGAATTGAGCATGATAATCACTAAGCATTACGAGAATGATACATCATTAAAAAAAAAAAAATTCATGAAAGGAAGAACAAAGTGTTAACCATATTATAATTAAATAGAGATCATGGTATAATTAAAAAAAAATTCAGCCAATGATTTCATAAAGATTAATATCAGATAAGTAATATTCCAACCAAATTACTTACCACAATTCTACTATAGATATTTATAGTTCATCTCTTGATTCATTCTATCTAAATCAAAGTAAGATACTAACTCTAATAATTCATAAAAATAGAATTATTTTTAAGAAGCAATGAACCACAATACTCAAAGCATTACTTACTCCATCCTAAAATATCTAAGGCAAAGCTCATTCAATCTTTAAGACAAAATTTAGGATGAACCATCAACATCTTAAAGCAAGAGCTTCTTATTTAAGATACTACATCCAAATTCAAGGCCAACTCTAGCCTAAGTTTGAGTTAAGCATCAACGAGGTTTGATAAAGGATATTTTACATTTACATGCACCTAGAATTGGTCACACATCACCATAATTAGATCCCTATCAAAACATTAGTCAAGGAGAAGAAAATAAAGATTAATCATCCAACTACCCACTATGCAATTTCCTTCAAACTAATAAAGCCGAAAAGGTTAGCCTTACAAAGGAGTAATACCAAAGAGAGAATGAACGACAAGAGGGAAAGGAAACAATCTCTATCTCGCGAGAATTTTAAGAGGATAGTTTAGTGAATACCTTACCTCATAAAAAGGAAATGGATGTCAACAAAAAGGATGAGATAGGATCTCATTATTCCTTCCTAATAAGAGGAATACAAATTGGAATTAAATAATTGAGATAGATCCAACCAAGAAACATTCACTCTAACAACCATTGTAACATGAATAATTTGTTGATCTTTGGATCAATATATACAACTGAAACAAGGAAGTCAGAAAACAAAAGTGAAGTTTTCCCATCATACCATGAGAATAGCCACTTTGTAGCATAGAAGCTACAACTGCAAATTTCATTAATCAAATGCCTTATTTTAAAAACATTTCCCTAAGCAAAAAAAGAATAACAATTAAACATTAAATTATTTCCAAACTTTAGCATCATTAGCCTAGGAGTTATCTAATTTTCCCAAACAAAAGAAAGAGTCGAGTAGCATTAAAATAATCATTCCTATGCAACCACAATTTCTTTTTAAATGTCGTTGCACATAAAGCTTACCCATCCTTCGATGGTAAAATTGAGAAAATGAATACAAGATTAGCAGTCGCAAATTATAGTCAAGCCAACCGATATCCCCAACTTCACAAAAATCAAAGGAACAGTCTACAGGTAGAAAGGATGAACCTATCCCAAATTTGACCATAACGAAAAGGTGACATGACCCCAAATCAAATGCTCAAGGTTGAGTTCAAAAGAATATTTACAATGGAAACATTCCAATTGTCCAATTCATCAAGATAGACAAGACTGAACTAATCCATAGTTCGACATAGGTATTGCATTGCTACAACATCATCTAAACATCAAATTTGAATGAAAGAATTAGAAAATCCAACAAGATGAACTGATAAGGTAACTCCTGAAGCATGAAACCTCATCTCAGAAAGGATACATAAAATTTGATAAGTTATTAAAAAATCTTCTCATAACATACAGGTGTAAGAAACAAAAATCAACTTCATTAAAGTCTAAGCAGAAGTTGAACATGATTTTATCAAGTTTCAAGTATGGGAGAACAAAACCGAAACGTACTCCTTTCCTAACAGTGACTTCTACTATCTAACTTCAGAACAGTCCCATAGGAGTTCTAAGAATCAAATCATCTAGAGCTCAAAAAAGTAGAACTGTTAGAATTGTTTTCCAACCAAAAATGACTCCCAAAACATTGAATCAAACTATCTATTTTAGCATAGTTCAAACAGATGTAATAAGATTTGAAATCATCTTGAGCTCATTAGAAGGTAACACGTTCCAGAATTTCACCTAATAAAAGAGAAAAACCCAGCTCCTATCTTTATCAAACAGTGAACCCCTCTATTCCATTTTTGCACAGTCAACTGAAGTTCACAAAATTTGTCAACATTCTAGTTTAAACAATGGTTAAAGCATGATTCACTCATTTATCCAACAAGGAACAAACCCAGATCTTATTTCCTCAAACAACAAATTCAAGCAGGAGTATACAGTGAAAATACAAGTATGAAAGCAAGATAAACATCAAATAAAACCCATTTTTCTCCAAGAATAGAGTTGTTTTAATGAAAACACTTAGTAAAAAGTAGAAAAACTTAATGGGTAGATCCTATCATGCCTGATAGAGATTATTATCTATTTGCAGAAGATTTCCAACCAATCCTCCACAGTCTCTTCCTTTTTCCAAAGCAACGTCAATAACCCCAATATTCCTACTTCCTCTTATACCTCCATAGGATCCAAAAATAGCTCAAGAATGCCAAGAATATTGATGGATCAAAATAGAACTACTGGTTTGAAGAACCAAAAACTCCATGCAGAGAAAAAATCAAAGAGAACAAAAGATCAAACAACCTTTCCAAAATCTACCTTGCATCTCTCCTGGCGAGTTTCTTTTCACCATAACCGAGATCCATAATGTGAAGGACTGTTAGTTTTCCCTCTTATCTCTCCTCGCCACCACCATCCAAGTTTGGCAAGTTTCTTAATTCAAAAATGCATGCAATTTCATTTAGTGGTGATGCCAACTAGGCATCCCCTAACTCCCCATGCCTCCGCCAAAACTGGCAGTTCAAAAGTCATTAAAACCAAAAATAAATTCTCATTAATGCCTTGAAAACCGACACCACCGCCCTTACCACTTGCCAAGTAGTCCATAGGTACCCCTTAGGTTAGTATTAGTTTAGGTTAGATTATCAACCTTAGTTCCTAGGTAGGTCTTATTACCTTAGGTTAATTTTATTTGCCTTAGGTTGTTTCAAAACTCCACAACCATAAAACATACCAACTTAGGTTAGGGTGTCAACCTTAGTAGTTTAGTAATAGGTCTTAGGTTCTCTCATGCTATTTAGCATTTTTAAGAATACTCCAGCCTATTAATTTCAGTAGGATGCTAAGTAAGGACACCTGAAATTGGGTCCATCAAATTTATAAATAAAACAAGACTCAGTCCCACTTCACCTTCCATTACAAAATGCTAAGTCAACCAAATGAATCAGGTAAGGATAACTGAAGCATACCTTGGATCAATGGAATTGATCCAAGGTTTTGTTGTCAACACAAGATGAGTTTAGATAACAACACAAGCTCATAATCATTTTTTTAAGTGAATTAAAGTCGTACGAAAAAAGGTGATTGGCCTTGTTTTAAAGTAAGTAGAAATCACAACAAAGTGAACCTCTTCACAATAATAATTTATCCATTGCAAACATGATTTCAAAAAGTCATAAGAGTACACCTTCCTAAGACAAATCACATGTCAATGTTTGCAATGTCAAGAGGGAAAGTAATCACAGTAATAGTTTTGTCAAAGATGTTACACCAAGAAAAGAAAAGAACTAAATTTGGATCGTATTAATGGAACTTTTCTATAATAGTCTAGGCCATCCTATATTTTACATGTCAAAAATCTAATAATACTTGAGTGTTCACACTAATTTAATACATTTTATATGAGTACTCATTAAGTTAATGACATTCTCTCTCATGTAAAATATAATGAAGATGAAATAATAAAGGTCAGTCATTAGGATATGCCACATTTAGCAGAAAAAATATCAAATATATGTGGAATCCAAAGGAAAAAGGATAGCTCAATTATCATAAATTTTTAATTAATAATTAAGAAATTATTTATGCTTTAAATGATGCAAACTAAGATTATTTTGGTGACACTAAATAAAATCAGCTACTTAGCTATGAGGATTTTTCTGAAGTGAATAAAAAAAGAAGAATTTATTTTAAAATTTAAGGAACATTGAGAGGAAGAAATCAAACAATTGATACAGAAAAGGAATAACCTAAAATTCATGTTTTACCTCCAATTCGCTATTCAGACCCAACTTATTCATCGGGTACTTTTTCAGCACACGTATCATCAATGTTGTGTCCCTGAACCACATGAATAAGCTCTCTCAGTTTTAACTTTTATATTTTAAAAACTATGTGATATACACTAATGTTGAATAAATTGCGAAGAAAAAACCAAAAACTTTACACTATTGTTTTGTTCTATCTTCCTTGATTCTCGCATAATTCTTTGGAATATGTGTCAACGTTGGATCTCCATTTTTGTCATTAAAATGCTTTGAGTTATTAAAAAATGGATAAAGGATTCTTCCTCATCATGATCAGATCTAGAAAAATTATTAAATCTTATTGTTTAATTCAATGGAGGTCTTCATTTAAACATACAAAAAAATAAAAAATAATATATTAAATAAAATAATTCAATAACTAATTAATTGAAATTACAAATTTAAAGTAAATAAAATAGTTTAATTTCATACTTTAAAACTAAAGGAAATAAATGAAAACAAATTTAACTAAATGAAACAACTTGATTGATTATGACATTGAAGTAAAATAAATAATTTGATTTCATATTTAAACTAAAGGAAACAAATGAAACTAAATTTAAAATAAAATGAAAAAATAAAGATTGATTACAAAATTGAAGTAAAAATAATAATTTTATTTCATACTTAAACTAAATAAAATGAATGAGAACAAATTCAATTAAAGTAAAGAACCCTATTGATTACAATATTTGCAATGTCTATTATAAATTCATTGTACCACCTAAAAGAAAATGTTTATTTTACATTTTTCTTTCCACCATTGAATTTATTAATACCACATATTATTTTTTCTTTGTTTGGGAATTCCTTATTAGATGTAATTAATATGTGGAACATTAATCTTACCAATCCTATTTAATCCATCGATATAAGACTAGGGTTTTGGGAGGGTTTCAAACATGCTTGGCTTCTAAGAAATCATTCATAAATGATAGGGAACCATTTAACCTCATTCCAATTATAGAACAATCTTGACTCCATGCCTCAATAATGATGAATGGCTCAATTCCCCATTCAAAAAAATCACATGCAAGTGAGCACTCCAAACTTGACCATCAAGCTAGAAAACAGTGTTTCACGAGCTCGGTAGAGCCAAAAACAAATTTTAATGCAATTCCTTCAACTCTTGACCTCAAAATTGGTCCACAACTCTGGGATTACCTTCTTCATGATCTCTAATGATCATTCATTCCTTCTCACACCTAAAACTCTCCATACACCGTGTGGTTTCCCATGTTTTCCTTGCCTTGTCTTATAGAAATTACTTTTTATGACCTTGAATATTCATCATATGCTTAAAGCATGACCTTGTATACCTTTTATACCTAATATACAACCTAAAAACATCTTACATATTCTCATATGGGACTTCCCTTATCCATATCTCATGTTTCCATATCAATTGTTATGCACTAGGTCTAGGACTAGGCCTAAAATGGCTTGTTTCAACACCTACCTCAATGAAATTGACTTTGTATTCACCTTGCAGCCACACTAATACCTTTGAAACATCATGTTAGATGTCATATAACCTTCATACAACCTTATACCACCTCTCACGGATCTCACTTTCTAGACCACCATGCACCAAGAACATGTTACTTCACCAAGACATCACGCCTCTTCAACAAACTACTTGACGACTCATGCCGACATCAATGAACACCAATGAAAACAACATTCACTTACCTATGCCTCATGAAACCCTTTTACATCAATGACAACAAAAATGGCACGTTATCCAAGAATATCCTCCTTTTTCATTGATGGAAACCACCTTCAAAAACATTGATGGCAGCCAAACATGCAAGCACTTTCATGACATAAAACTTCTTGTTTCTGAGTATAATCTCCCCCTTTTACATATATGACAAAGGCTCGATAATATCTTGACAACACAAAAAAACAACCATGTAATAACCATATTTCGTCCCCTTGGTTGTACTCACTTTTTTGGCTTCATAACTTGGCCCTGGTCTTCAAACATTTACAAGACTTCCCTTGAACATATACACACCTAATTTTGATATTCATTCTAGATTTGGACATCATTTTGGACCTAAATCTCTAACTCACATACTTATTTTTACTACACCTTGGATCTATTTCAACATATATGTCTAAACTCATCTCCCCCGAGATAATACATCCTTCTTTCAAGAACACCAAACATGCTTCAATATTCCTTCGAGGCATAAAAATGTATAAGATACCAATGCACACCTTCATCATCATTGTATCTGCAACCATTCCTTTTTTATGGGCTTATCACAAGCCATGCATCTTCAACCTTGAACAAGCTCACAAGGGACACCAAACTCCCCCTAAAACTATGATTTTCATTTGGATCTCTATTTGATCGCATACTTAGCTTAGAACAATATTCACACAAAGCTGGACCTTCAAACCTTTCAATACATACCTTACTTCTTATGAGACTAAGACATCACAACTATTTGACACATGCTTGTGAAACACCAAGATCACACCTTTAATCCTACTTCTTTGTCTTCATGGGAAATACTCGAGATACAACCTTTTCTATAACTTTACACACTAGACTCAACTTGTTTCCAAGATCCTAAATCACACCGATCTTCATACTCTAACTTGAAAATGTCATCATTAAACACATCTTCAAACTCATAGCCCAATAAACTTGCTTCTCGAACTATCATAGATCTAGTCACTTGTTTCTCTGCCTTCAAGAACATTAAGATACCTTCTTGATGTACTTCAATTATCTACCATGATTTGTCAATATCAAAGATGCACAATATTACTCTTTCAATGTTATCAACCAATACCTACTTAGAAACATTACACCGTGTATGCACCACTCAATTACTCTAGACAGACCAGATTCTTCCATACTCTTCTCAAATGAATAATACATTTTTAATGTAACATCATTTTACCATACACTTTTAGATCAATCAACATCCTTGAGATGATATTCAACCCCGCTCATTTCTTGGGACATCTTCATTCTACCTCGACTTGGCATAATGGTGAGCAACATATTTTCTCCCCTAAGACTAACCTTAAATTTCTAAAGCATAACAAGCACTCCAACAATATTTTCACTATATTTCAAACAACATCATTTTCTCCTCGAATTGGAAAGCTGCTATCATGAATTTTACCTTCTCAATGCAACTTCTAATTCACGAAACACAATCTGTCTTGATTGCAGACAATAACTTCATACACTCACAAACTTGTTCAAGATTCACACACTTTTTAAGGCATATTTCTTACACAAAAAATTTCTATTAATATCTTAAGACGTACACAAACCTAAAATCATACCATAAAAACATATCCTCCAATCCAACTTTGGATCAATATAATATCTTCACATAAAGAATACTTGAAGAAAAATTTTAAATCGGTTGACAAGATACAAACCTCTTGCACATTCATATACAAAACACTTCTTCAACTTTTAATCTTGTACAATTTGATGTTTATCACGCTCAACTCAACTCTTATGAATGACAGAGCGAGACAAACCATTTTTAATACTTTTATCCTTTGAAACATATATCCAATTGTTTTAATACTCTTCTTACATACCAACATGACACCAATCGACATGCTTACCTATTTGGATCAAATCACCTATTACATATTTTCAAGTATACATTCATATACTTTAGATTGCACATTTAGTCCTTCTCATGGCTTGAACAATACTAACATGACTTGAAGTCATAAAAATAGAATCGCTCAACAACTAATGGCATTTCTAAGCCCAATAATACACCAATTCTTCATGACAATCCATACACATCAACAATGAATCCAAAAATTATAAACATACCTTGTAGATATATTGGTAGAGAACACCTATGCTTTTCAAATTGATGAATGTCTTCATGAAGCTTAATGAATACAGTGCATGATTCTTAGGGCACTAGAATAATATGAAATCCTTAGGATATTCCCAAATATCCATGTCCTTCTTCTCATCTTTCTTGCAGTTATCTTTTGAGGTCTTCTTTCTTTTCTTAGGAACTTTAGGCTTGATGTCGTCATCCTCCTTCTTTTCCTCTATAGTTTGGAAATATGTCAAACACATATGGTTTTTTTCAACCACATGCTCATTTTCAATTAGAGCTAACAATCCTCTTTTTCTTGTCTCATATTTAGGCTTTACTATCTTGATGTCCTCATTTTTAGCCTTGTCTACAACATTTGGCTTCTTGATTAAACTTGACACTTATTTGACTGACTTTACAGGATCAGACTTCATGTTATGCTCCATTTCCTTTGATTCATCCTCCTTAGTTGGATCTTCATGATCAGATTCCTTGATTGTCTTGACTGATTTTGGCTCCTTGTCTTCAAATTTTGTAATCATGACATTCTTTGGCTCATTTTTCACTTCATTTACAAGTTCATACCTTTTGTTGTACATCATTTTTACTTGTCTCCCCCTTGAATATTGTTATTATTTTTTAATGACCTATCAAGAAAAAATCTTGTTATATGACCAATATTCTAACAATTATAGCACATAACATTCTTTTTACCTCTTGGCTGCTATGATTTGAGTTTCCAACTACAATCCAAATCCTTATGACCATATTCATTGCATACATAGCAATAGCCATTGAAGGATCTTTCACAGTTCCATGAATACTCATTATAATAATTGAAGGATTTTTTAATGACCTATCAAGAAAAAAATCTTGTTATATGACCAATATTCTAACAATTATAGCACATAACATTCTTTTTACCTCTTGGCTGCTATGATTTGAGTTTCCAACTACAATCCAAATCCTTATGACCATATTCATTGCATACATAGCAATAGCCATTGAAGGATCTTTCACAATCCCATGAATACTCATTCCTTGAGAACATTCTTTCACATTCCCTTGCCCTATGACAAAATTCATGAAAAGCATAACAATAACCATGAAAATACTTTTCATACCTCATTGCATTAGGTTTCTTGATAGGATTAGACCTTGCATGGACCTTCTTGGCATAAGAACCTTCATTTTTTACCCCTTTTGGAACTAGGGCATGCCTCGAGCTATTCTCAAACTTCAAAACCCTTCAACATGCTAGATGTTTGCTCCAACTCTGTCTTTAAGGACATCAACTCAACTTCATACCTAATGAAATCTTCTTCTTTGGATTTCAGGGAATCATTAGCAACCCAGCTTGAGATTCCATCTCTTTGATGGCCTCATCATACTCAACATTCATGCAACTAATATGATCTTCATATCCCTTGACCAAGGACTCCAAAACTTCTTTCTTATTTCTTTAATGCATCAATGTTGTTTCAACCTTGTATGTTTTTACCATCTTCATGATTTAATGATCTCCTTCAAGATGTTGGAATTGCTTCATAAAAACATTTCTCTTATACTAATTTTTGGAATCACGGTGACTAAGGGGGTTAAATCATTTATTCAAAAATTTTACTTCATTTACCATAACTTTCATACATCATTCAAAGCATCCATTCAACATATATAATCAATGTGAGCTTATTAAGTGTGTAACAACCATCCAAAAGTATATAAAATAAGATAGAACACATGAACACCATTTATAAATTGGGAAACCCCACTTTGAACCTTTGCATATATTACACAACACAAGGGATTTTTTTAGTGAGCCTGCACCAACCCCTAGTTTAATAGACCACAACTCTACAAGGAGGCTACAACCCCCAAAGATGACTAAGAACCAAGTCAGCCACTTAAAATCAAGATCACATGATGTCCTTGTTGCTTTAACAACTGATTTTGATCACTTTCTCATCTCTCTCCACTCAAATCCCTCTAAAATAGCTCTCTTTCCTTCTTCACTCAAACTTGCATCAGATAGGCTGATTAAGTCAAGTGACCATGTAGCTCCTTATTCTATTCTCTTCTCATCTTCTCATCATCATCTCTCCTCTTCCCTAGAGCCCTTACAATACTCTCTCACACTTCATCTTGCACATTTAAACCTCTCTCTACTCCACTAGCCCAAATGAGCTAACACACTTCACTTTTATACATGTATCTTCCCATAAACCACACTAGGTCAGCATGGACCAATAAGGTTGGTCATATTCAACATAAAACACCATGATATAAATCACATGGAGAGACCTTAAATGTTGACAAGAGCCTATCAAATACAAACCTTCTCAACTAGTCCTAAAAACACTAGTTCTTCACCCAACGGTCATAATATGAATTTCAATTCATAAGGAATAAACACCAAGAATCCACAATTTATATACACATTAGAAACACCCTCTCACATTCATCTATAGGATTGTACAACTCTACGCCTTCCATATTTATCATGCAACACTCCAAAATGCAAGCACATCTAATTAGGTCTTAAGCACCTAAATATTCACCTTCAAAAGTGAGTTGGTTCACATATAAAATCACCTCATAAAATATCAAGTAGCACATCACTGGAAGTTTCTCAATGTCATCTAACTAAAAAAACTCATAGAAACCACCAAATTAGGGCAAAAGGCATTGAAACACATGCATCTCTCGAAACTACTCAAACCTTCTTGTGGCACTCAAGAACTAGTCTTCGCCTAATGGTCTCCAACACCTAAAAATTCACTTCCACACACTACCATCACTTAGAAAACATCAAGGGAAACCTAATACATATTATCAATTACTCATAAGCATAATTCATATGGATAAAACCACACTAGCATAAATGTTCCAAACACCTTCTTGGCAATCCCGATAGGGTAGATTAGGCCATTAGGGCTTAACATGAAAAACAACTTACGAGATCAAACCAATAGCTCAAAATTTCATATCATAATTCTACCAACTATTCATGATCATTTAACACTACTACATCATTCAAAACAACACAACGCCTCTTGGACCAATAAGACTAGTTTTGCACCCTTTAGCTCTTAAGCGGTAAGTCAACTTGGAAGACCTATTTCACCACTTTCTTACACCGAACCTGCCCAAATATTTTCATGATCACTTAGTACACATCCCAATATTTTTGAAACAATTGTTTTTCATTACGGCTCCCGCAACACACACATGTACCAAAGCAAATCTCCACAAAACATGATTTTTTCTTCAAGTTTCTAACACACCTAGAACATAAAAATACCACTAAAAAAACTCTAGAGAATTATCTACAACCCTAAATCATCACATTATCATTCCCAATACATTTCATGGCCATACTAATCACATTGTTTCCATCTATAAGACTAGGGTTTTATGAGGGTTTCAAACTTGTTTGGCTTCTTAGAAATCGTTCATAAATGATAGGGCATCATTTAACCTCATTCCAACTGCAAAATACTCTTGAATCCATGCCTCAAAAATGATGAATGGACTAGGTCCCCATGAAAATATTTCACGTGCAAGTGAGCACTCCAAACTTGACCATCGAGCTGGAAAACAAGTGTTTCAAGAGCTCAAGAGAGCCAAAAACAAATTTTCATGCAATTCCTTCAACCTCCTAACCTCAAAATTGGTCCACACCTATAGGATGACCTTCTTCATGATATCTAATGATCATTAATTCCTGATCACATATTAAACTCTCCATGCATCATCGTTTTCCCATATTTTCCTTCCCTTTTCTTGTAGAACTTGCTTCTTATGACCTTGAATATGTATCATATGCCTAAACCATGACCTTGTATACCTTTTATACATGTTATACAGCCTCAAAACACCTTAATAATGCTCATACAATAATTCCCTACTCCATATCTCATGTTACCATATCTTGTTATACACTAGGTCTAGGACTAGGCCCATAATGTCTTGTTTCAACACCTGACTCACTGAAACTAACTTTTTATTCACCTTCCAGACACACTAACACTTTTAACACATCATGTTAGACATCATATAACCTTCATATAACCTTATACCACCTCTGGACCTCACTTGATAGACCACCATGCACCAAGAGCATGCTACTTCACCAAGACATCATGCCTTTTCAACAAACTACTTGACACCTCATGTTGACATCAATGAACACAAATGACAACAACATTCACTTACCTATGCCTCATGACACCCTTTAACATCAATACCACTTGACATCATTGAAAAAAACAATGGCACATTTTCCAACATCAGAAATACGTCTCGAGGTATGAATTGTTTGAGATGAATTCTATCCTCACTCACAGTGATCTCCTCCCATCATGCTCATGATGATTATTCCATTGATGACTTTGAATTCCAATGGATATCTTGATGTTTCAAATCCCTCATGGACCTCAAGATGTTCCTCCTTTCACTCATTTTCCAAGTGAATATATCTGACTTGTTCCTTGATATAATGTGATCCAAGTGATATACCTTTCATGAATGGATTCAATCAGGATTACTCCCTTCATCTACAATTGGAAATAGTCGAACCATCTACCTTCTTACACCAAATTGTGGCATGTACAAATATCTCTCTGGAACTAGTGCTTGGGAACTTGCGAAGTGTTTTTGGCATTGTTCGGGGGTTGCAGATGCTGAAAATTCACCTTTTTTGACAACTTACTATCTTTATACATGCCCCACCATGAACACATGTTATTTTTAGTAGGCACACTTACAAGTGTCGGATTGCAACGAAAATAGACTTGAGATTATGGGTTTTATTCCAAGATTATTTGTTCCAATTTTTAATTGATTCACTCATCTAGATGAGTGGGAAAATGATATTTTCATCAAGGAGGTAAAAATACCAAAAGAAACCCAATCCTTCATATCTCAAAAACAAGTTCTACCTCATCGTGCAAAAAATGGCTTTGATGAAAGTAGATTTTTTAAGGAACATTCGCTTGAATTTTAAATGATTTCGCATGTCGGATCTCCATAGAAATGAAAAAAAAAATGTCCTTTTTCTACTTTTTCATGGCAGCCATTAATAGAGGTTATAGAGGTTTCAACAGAAATTTGCATGAAAAACCACTAATTTTTGTGAGGGGAAGATCTGGTGAAGTTTTCATGTGTTTTTGTGTAACTTTTGACCACATTTTAATACTTGGCAGCTACATGGAAGACACGAGTACGTTTTTGTGTTCCCCTCGTCCCTTTGGGGGAAGGGGACAATTGAGACAATTGGGGCACCAAATTTTCCTTGGAGCAATATGATGACTTGTGGCAGCTTGAAGTTCAGTGAGAATGAGATGCATTTAACTTCACTTTAACCCGACAAGCTTAACTTAAATGCAGGTGGGGGTTTGTGCTTGAGTTGCACCATGCCAAAGGGACAAAGGGGACAAGGGGGACACCTAGGACACAAAATTTCACCTTAGAGAAATTTGGTGACATGTGGCATGGTGGAAATTTTTCTAAGTATGGATTTTAAGCTTCTCCCTCACTCTCACACACCTTAACTCAGCTTAGACTCAACTCCAGGTTAACCAAACTCATGTAGATGTTAGATCTTAGAGCTTGAGTTACACCTGGTGCAAGGGGGACACAGGGGATAAAAAAATTTTCCTTGCACATGTGGTGACATGTGGAGGAGTGTGGGGAGAGGAGGATGCGATGAGGGGGTTGGGAAAAGCACCTAGGGGCTAGAAAATGCACCTGTAGAGCTATGTAAGGTCATATGAGGGTCCAGGAGCTTTAAAAAGGCTTGGGTACACTTTCTTGTCCCCCTTGTCCCATTGGGGACAATTGAGAAAAATGGGACACAAATTTTTTTGCACCTGGTGATGACACGTGGCATGGTGAAAAATTGACTATGAGAGATAAGGACATCGAGAGTGAGTTTTCCACCTCGAGAGCATGGAAGAGTGTTTTAGGGTAAAATCTTGTATTATTTTGACTCCAAATCACATTGCAAGATAAATGGAATCATTCCCAAAATCTAATTTTTTTAAACTCAAAATTCATGGCGTTTTCATTTGAAACCAAGAGGGGCAACTACTGAGAAGACCGAAATATCTCAGGAAACCCTTAAGCCTTAGATAAAATTTGATATTTCCACCTTGTATATAATTTGAATATATTTCCAATGCCTATTTTTTCCTCTTAAATCCTTCTGGAACTCCTAGAATCATTCGCATAATTCAGCTTTCACCATTTTAGCTTTCATTCCCTACACCTAGAAAACTCATTGTTGAGCATTGTCTCGAATGATCAATTGTTCCCTAAATCTTCCTAATGTGCTTAAAACCTCTTCAATACTCTCTGACACCACCAATGGATAATTTATAACATCCATGAATGTTCCCGAGAGAATGCATATTGCCTTTGGAATGACCAAAATTGGCCTTTTTAGGCCTCAGGAAGACTTGTCTTTCATCAAACTTCATTGAATTCAATCATCAACTTGTGTAATCATAAGGTTGCACACTTAAAAAAACTTGAGAAAAAAAATTAGTACTTTCCTACGAGCCTCAGTGAAGGTTGGGTGAGGGCGGTGCTAGAGGTAGGGTGTACAAAGGATCGGGAAACCTAATTTTCAATTAGTGGCTTAGTTGTCATGCTTCTAAATTTTCAATTTTCATGCTAGTTATTTTGTATGACAACAAAAGGAAGACCAAAGATTCCAATAAGTAGATAAATGACTCCATTTTTGCAACAAGAACACCGAATAGAGAAGAAACGGGCACTTTTAAACTCTTTTAATCCTCTACTCGATTTTCTTAACAACTTATGTCAGTAGTATTTTCTTCATTGACTTTGTGAAAGCATAACAGCGGATTATGGCTCAACTATGCAGTGTTTATTAAAATTAGATCATAGGTTTGAGTCACAGAGGTCATCTAATGACATGGTGGAGGGATAAAAGGTTTTAAGGCTTGAAAAGTATCATGTAGCGCATTCGTCTTTAAACATGTTATATATGTCCATCCATGTTTTGACTCCTGCATCTGCCTCAAATTCGTTCCCTCCATCATGTCAACGATGGTTGGTTGGGAAAGATTTATCTTTATTTATTTATGGTGGGGATGGGGACTACTTTACAACCAGGTCAAATGTATCACACCATTTTTATTTATATTTTATTGGGTCTTACGTTTTAATATTGTTGAAATGAATAGTGTAATAGAGTATTAATTTTCCTTGGTTTTTATTTAGGGATAAGTAGATTATTTTCAATCTTTTATCAATAACGTGTTTTTTAAATAATGTTTTAAACAATTAGACTTAATTATTACATTAATAATATTTTTAATAATCATTAAGTATATACTCCCCCTCCATATAAAGAGATTCTATTACTCGATCATTCCATTCCTCAATTTTTCTCTAGAATAAAGAGATCCAATTTTACTTTATTTTATTGTTATATTATTTATTTGTAAAAATATATGTATTATACGAAAATATTCTTATCTACATAATTTTTTATTAAGTGGACACATGTTACTTAATACTTATTTAATCATATCCACCTCGAAATATTTGACACCATAAAAAAGTAAAATAATATAATAACAAACTTCAATTGATAGACAAAATATTCCTTTTGTTCATATGTCCATTCCCTAGAGGGGCTCAATTATCAATGATTGTTCCTTCGTCGCCTATTTGTCTATAATTACTCGAGCTTAAAAATGAAAAGTGTGCCTACAAAGTGCTACAAGAAGCAAGCAATGTCGTTGGGTTTCAAACTTGGACCTTATTGAATTCTCACCAATTATTATTTTGGACCCTTAAAGCTCATATTGCATTCTTGTGAATAATGTGCACGAGATTGATACAATTAAGTGGAGCACAGATAGAAAATATTATTTGGGTAGAAACAATATGCTTCGTGGAATAGATGTGGGACATGTAGGTATTTAATTCTCACCTTTTAATTTCCAACATTTCATTCATGTCTATGTCTTGCCTATCAAATTAAATGTCTTCCAATTGAAAACCTTGATGTCATGAAATGAAAAAATAGAAAGCTTGATTGAAAGATAAAATATATCTTTTCTTGATATCTCACGATCGGTTGAGGGCCTCAATTATTGATGGTTGTTTGACACCACCTATTCTATAGTGGAGCACATATAGCAAATGTTATTTGGGTGGGAACAATCTGAGCCATGGAATAGGTGTGGGACATGCAGGGTTTTAATTCCCACCTTTTTATTTCTGACTTTCCATTCATGTCTTCACCTTATCTAACAAATTAAATGTCGTGCAATCAAAAAAATTGATGCCATAAAAATTAAAATAACAAAGTACGATAACTCGAATATTTTTTTTGGACCCTTTAAGCTCACTTGCACTCACGTGAATAATTCACACAAGATTGAGATGATTAAGTGGAGCACATATAGCGGATATTATTTGGATGACAAATAGTCTTCTCTATGGAATAGGAGTGTAACGTGTAGGTATTTAATTCTCTTCTTTTAATTTCCAAATTTTCAAGCATGCCTATGACTTACCTATCAAATTAAATGTCTTCCAATCAAAAACCTTGATGCCATGAAATTAAAAAAACAAGCTTGATTGATAGATAAAATCTACCTTTTGTTGATATCCCTGATCTCTTAAGGGCCTCAATTATCAATGGTTGTTTGCACACAATATATTTTCCTACAATTACTTGAGCCTACAACTAGAAAGGGAGGCTAGAAATTGCTATAAGATGCAAGCATTCTAGTTCGGTTTCGAACCTTGGCCCTTTTCAAGTTTCCCCATTTATTTATTTTTCCTCTTTTTTAGATTAAAATGCTTACTTATAGAACACATAAGGCATATATTATTTGGGTAGGAACAAATTGCTCCATAGATTAGGTGTGGGACATGTAGGTATTTAATTCACACCTTTTAATTTCCAACATTCCATTCATGTTTGTGTCTTATCTATCAAATTAAACATCATTTAGTTAAAAACCTTGATGTCATGAAATAAAAAGATAGCAAAGCTTGATTGGAAGATAAAATCTACATGTCATTTTGAGGGGCTCAATTATCAATGATTGTTCATGAACCGCCTTCTTCCTACAATTACTTGAGATTACAAATCAAAAGGGAGGTTACAAATTGTTGCAATAAGCGAGCATATCTTTGCCAAATGTGTTAGCGCTCACATTTTTGTACAAGTAAACCAATCTATCAAATTTATTATATTAAATTTGATACTAAAAAAGTGTCACGGTTTTAACTAAAAATGGGGGCAATGAAATGCTACAAGAAGGAAGCATTGTTGTTGGTTTCAACCATGAAACCTATTTGATTTTTGACATTTTTAAGGTGGCCACTTTAAACGCAAATTGCACTCATCTGAATAATGCATGTGAGATTGAGATGATATAGTGGAGCACATATAGCAGATGGTACTTAGTTGGGAACAATATGAGCTGTGGAATAGGTGTAGTACATATAGGGATTTAATTCCCACATTTTATTTACGATTTTTTTTTCATGTCTTCGCCTTATCTAACAAATAAAACGTCACCCAATATAAAACCTTGATGTCGTAAAAATAAAATAACTAAATAGTAAAGCTCAATTGGTGGATAAAATATTCCTTTCACTCATATGTCCATCCATTAGAGGGGCTCAATTATCAATGATTTTTCTTGCATCACATGCTTTTCTGTAATTACTCGAGCTTAATACAGTCCTCAACCAACATCCATGTATTCAATAGATTCCATTTATTGAGATTTGTTGGCTCATCGATAGATTATAATCTTCACACTGATCAAATGAATCATAATCTTCAAACCAATCAACCAAATTATAATATTCAAGTTGAAACACTCCATATTTATAACCTTGGATGAGCTACATGATTGAAGGAGGACCCAAATGACAATAAAAAATAGAAATCAAGTGGTGACATGGCCTTGCGGTTTATTTTTTGTCAATTCCATTGGATTTCCAATTAAAGTGCGAAGGAGGTTCAGGATGACCCAAACCCATTTTGTCACATTCCTTTAGTACTAGAGCTTAAAACGGAAAAGGGGGCCTACAAAGTGTTATAAGAAGAGTGCAATGTGGTTGGGTTTTGTACCTTTAACCTATTGGATTCCACCCCCTTTTGCACCTTTAAGTGTCAATTGCACTCATGTGAATAATGCAAGTGAGATTGAGATGATAAAGTGGAGCATAGTTAGCATATATTATTTGGGTAGGAACTATTTGATCTATGGAATAGGTGTGGGACATGCAAGTATTTAATTCCCACCTTTTAATTTCCAAATTTCCATTCATGTCTTCCCTTATCTAACAAACTTAACGTTGTCCAAACAAAATCCTTAATCTACATTTTAGTCATATGGCCATTAGAAGGGATTAATTATCGATGATTGTTCGTGTCTCAACCATTTCCTACAATTACTCGAGCTTACAACTAGAAACAAGGGCTATAACATTCTACTCAAAGTAGGCATTGTGATCAGTCTCGAACCTAGAAACTTTTGGAATTTCCCTTTATTTATTTTTTTCCCCTTTAAGCATAAATTACACACATGAATAATGCGTACGAGATCAAGACTATAAAGTGGAGAGCATATAGTAGATATTCTTTGGGTTGGAACTATCTAAGTTGTGGAACAGGTACGAGGCATGCAAGTATTTAATTTTCATAACTTAATTTCCAACTTTCCATTCATTTCTATAATGTCCCCTTTTTCGAGACATTATTAATATTTATTTTTCATTCGCATTGTAACCCCTTGGCATGCCTAGCGCTACAAGTGGGAGTTTTTTTAGTTAGTTTAATGTGCACATAGGTTAGTTACTTTTATTTATTTAATTAAAAAATAAATAAAGTGCACA
The DNA here is from genome assembly GCA_018340775.1 of Taxus wallichiana var. yunnanensis. Lineage (NCBI taxonomy): Eukaryota > Viridiplantae > Streptophyta > Pinopsida > Cupressales > Taxaceae > Taxus > Taxus wallichiana. Next base: position 207,095,311 of record CM031240.1, read on the forward strand.
TAGTCTTAGTATTAAATATTTTAATGAGAGTTTATGTTTTCCCTCCAAAAGGGAAAGGTAGGTCTTTATTGGATATTGCACCCCTTAGTTCTATAAAAGGGAGGTCGCATTTCCTTAGAGGGCATGTTGATGAATTATTGATTTCACTCCATGCTTGGAGAAATGGGATGTATGCCCTAGTTCTTGCATTGATCTCTCTCTTATTTGGATCCATTATTGAAGATTATTGAAGACTCCATTGTTCTTTCCATTTTGCTCTCTTGTGTTGAAGGTGTTTGTGCATGATATTTTCTCTCTAGCTTTGGCGACTTGTCTAGGGTATTGGCGCATTTTATTGAGGGTAAAATCTACATGTTATTGAGTATTTTGAAGGGTTCTAAGTGCTGGAAATTATTTATGCAATTTACCCTAACCCTAATGACTGGGTTTGGGATTCGGGGCTGATTTGAGTGGTTTCTAGTGCATGCAAAGATCTGATATTTATTTTGATGAGAAGCTCATAATTTTCCCTTTCTACTACATTTGGTTTCAAGTTAAAAGAGTTAGTATTTTGGGAGTTATTAATTTCCAAAGTTTCAGCTAATTTTCAGCAGTTATTATTTATTATTTTTACTTCTGCAAATTGTATTGGATAAAGGAGTGTAAATACCAACTGGATTGCCCATCAAACCCTCACCTTGGCTCACTCCAACCCTATTTGGGTTGTATTGAAGCTGACACTAGGGTTCGTTGAGGTAAACCTAGGAGGGTTTATCTTCTAAGTGTTTATTTTTGCAAGTATTTAATAATAATCAGTTAATATCCTACAAGGGGATATTATAATTTCTTTGTATTATCTACCAAATTAAACATCATCCAATTCATGACCTTCAAGCTCTAAAAAACTAAAATAAAAAATACATACGTTTGTGAGATAATTTCTCTCATATGACCATCTGTCAAGTAGGCTCAATTGTCGATGATTGTTCATGCATCACCTACTTCCTTGTAATTACTCCAACTTAAAAATTAAAAGGGGGCCTACAATGTTCTACAAGAAATTGAAATTGCAAACAATTATTCACGTTCATAGTATTGTTCGACCACTCCTTATGTTTTATTATATCTTTACAAATAGTTGCCTCTACATCTTACACAACATGCCTTTCCTCCTTCATTTGATTCCCATAAATGTCATTTCTTTGTTTGAGGGTGGATTTTAACATTGGTTCCCATTCCACTCTCCTTTCCTTGCACTTCTCCACCCTCGAACCCCTTCTTCTTCACCCCTCCTCCCCTCCCATTGTTTCTCTCCCACCAATTTGACTTCTTCAATAGATCCCCTTCGGCATTTCCATCGTACACTTCACGTGTGATTGCTAGTATAGAAAATACTATAGTTATAGCCAAAAATACTTTAAAATATATGTTGATGGAATGGGAAAATTAGTATACATGAAAGGTCGTCATTTACTTTTAGATGGAAGGTAATGTTGTCCAAAATAACTCCCTCATGCTATTTTGACAACTCACAAATTCAATTTTGGACTTACACAATTTTTCTCGAAAATCCATTGAACGCTGAAATTTAGTCTTTCACAAAATGAAGGAACTTAGTGTTACATGGGTTCTCCTCACCCGCGAGAACAAAGGAGGAAGGCCACTAGACATTGAATTGTAGGGTTGTGTGGAATTGGTCTAGAGCTAGCCATAGAATTGGTCTGAAGCAAGCCATATAATTGGTCCAAAGATGGCTATAGAATTGGTTAGGAGTTGGAATCTATGGAACAAAGGAAATCGAGTCTTGGAAGTTAGGCGTATTTTGGCTTTGGTGAAGTCGTGATGCTAAGGGAGAAGTTAGAAGTGACGCAAAGCAAAAGTTTCAAGTTTGATATACGACTAAGGTTTAGAAGCCGAAAAACACTAACTCAGTGTTTTGTGGCCTTCTCAACACTGATGTTGTGCGCGGACTTGGAAGGTATAAAACTTTGTGGAGTTTGTCAATTCCACGAGAGTAATGTTATAGTCCACTAGGGAAAGTCGTGATACATAGAGAACAAGTTCGCAGGCTGCAAAGGAAAAGTTTCGTGAGACACTTCGCAACAAGAGTAGGCAAGTTCCAAATGCAACTAAGGTTGGAAACCACAAAACACTATCCCAATGTTCCATGGGCTTCCCGATTGTAGTGTTTTGCAGGTTCTTATAATCCGCGAGAATGAAGGAACATGGTCGCGGGTCGAATGTCCCTCAACGAAGGAATAGACACCACGGCATGTGGAGTGGGGAAGTTTAGTGTAGAGTTGGAGGTTACGCAAGTTTAATAGATGCAGAGATCTTAGAAACCAAAACCAAAGCTACGGAGCAAGAAAACAAGTGAAAACCACAAAATAAAGACAAATCACAACTAAAGCTAAGGAACAAAGGATTTTTGCGGGTGGTCGGGTTTTGTTTTTGAGTATATTTGTTCAAAAGCTTCATTTTCCTCAATTTAGATTCGAGTAGGAGCGTTTTGGAGAGGCCTTTCAAAAGAAGGAAGCTTTACAAGGAATGATCAAGTATTTCGAAAAATTAAAGTTGAGGATTTTGGGGATGTTTCACGTCACTTTCAGAAGTCAGAAGATGTCATTTTTGGTTGTAAGATGCTTGTTTGATCCTCCCTCGCCTTGAGATCCTTCTGAATACTTCCAAAAGAGCATATTCTTCCCATGCCTACTCCGAAATGATGAGGAATGGTGATATGTGTAATAGATTTGGACATTTGGCAACGTCAACTTCCATCCATCTTCCAAAATTCATGTGCATCTATTGATCTACAAGTTAATGCTCATCCACATATAATATCTAGAGTTTTCTTGCAAGGAACGGTAACTCCAAAAGCATGAGCCATTATGAGCCATGGAGGTTACTTATTGAAGGCAGTTTGGAAATTTTTAGCAAGGTTTAGCAAGTCGAGCATCTTTTCTAGCATCTTTTGATCCCCTCTCTTTTCCTCCCTTCTATAAAATGTAACATGTTTCTTCATAGAAACCATTCTCTCTTGCTTGGTAATGTTATTATGCCAAATTTTGATAAAGCCAAGGAGTTATGAGACCCTTAGCATGCGAATTTTACAAAGCATCTTACCCTCGAACGATTGAATAACGATCTGTGCATACTTACAACAATAATATAATGTCAATTGTGGCTTGAATATGCCCCTTGTGTTGCATTATTGTCTTCTTGCCTTTTGTTCTTTCATTTGTGATGTGTATCAACTATGTTTTGCAGAGTTTCATGTCATTTGTGTCAAATATACGAGGGTTGTGAGTTGATTTAGCTGTAGAGTTGGGTTGTGGCAAGCATCCGCCCCTTCAACCTTGCATTTAGCCTTCTTGCTTCTCTAGACTTCAAGAGAGAGTGATCACCTTCTTCTTGGCGCATCGTCATTCCCTTTTCTTTTTAGCTTAGTTTCCTTTCATGCATTTCCTCCTCCCTTTTCATCTGTAATTTGGTTCTTAGCATTAGTTTAGGAGTACAAGTAGCATTGGTCGAGCAACAATAGGAAGTCAACCTTCTCCGAGGTTGATCTCACTTATGCAAGTCCCGCATTGTGGAGATCATCCCATGTTGTTCTAGAATTCTTGATTTGTCATGATCAAATCCTAGGGTGCAATTTTGAGCTACAACAGGATTACGTTGGCATTATTTTTTTGTTAGATTGAAGAATGACAATGCCATAAGGAAATTTTGTGTTTTTTCATGTTAAGTATGTTGTGATTTTCATGAATTCCAAGTTTTCTTGTATTAAATAGGCTAGTGATTTATAATATGATGTAACACAATTTTATATACTATATGTTAATAAAAATTGGATAGGTTAAGATTCAAAATTAGGAGTAACTTTGATACATATTTTAATTGGAATATGGTAGAAAACACACTAATTTGAAGGCATTTATTGTGTTATAGAAGTAGTGAACCAAGTCACATAAATAATTCAAAATTAGCAAGCTTCGTTTAATCCAATAGAAGTATACAACAATTATAGAAATATATGTGAAGAGTTGTGAAGCTACAATATTCGGATTTTTCAATTGAATTCCAATTCTGTAATCTGCTTCTAGCTAAAAATGACAACTAAAAAAATAGAAAATGAAGTGAGATTTAATTTGGAATCTGAAATTTCACATGACAAGTGTTGCCCATGTTGTTGATGGGTTTTATTACTTGAAACTCATACAAATATAAAAATATAATTTTACTATTTTTATAGATTTTTATTTTTACATTTTGAGACTCTTAAGAACTTTTTTTGGAACTTAAAATTTAATCAAATGCCATTAACTAGTTCACTTGATGAACTTTCCAAGGCATATAACAATTTCAAATTAAGCTCAACAAGGTAGGAGATATGACCCCAACAATGTGATATATTAGTGATGTACTAGTTTTCCCGATATTACGCATAAGAGAGTGTCCCAAGTTGCCACCTCGATCATTTTCCCTTTGTTGAGAATCAATGCAACTCATTGCACCTAATCTCATTTTCTAATAAACATAGGAAAAAAAGTCAAAGGGGGTTAAAAACATTAGGTTCTCATTATGAAGAACCTAGTTCAAATCCCCAAAGTGACATTTAGTGTGGAGTGACTCTTGGCCTTCCTTTGTTGGCTTCTAGTGTGGTTGCTCAAAAGGATCTATGTTGTGACTCTTGGTCTTCCATATTGGCTTCTAATATGGTTGCTCAATGTCCAAAAAGTGATCCCCTTTCACTTGAGTGGGGAGGGAGCCCACCGAAACCCTTTTTTATTGATTTTACAAATTTCAACATAAAGTTGGCATTAACATAACATTTGCCCATGGTGAAATGAAAAGGTTGTCCCATGTACCGAAGACCATTTTTTTTGGACCTCATCTCTTCCATGGTCTTGACTTGGGTATCCCATCTTTTTTAGCAAGTTCGAACATATCTGTGTGATTTTTCAAGACTTCCAAAATAATTTTATGGATGGTCAAAGTCCTAACAATTAGTAGGGCTTACCATGTACTCTTTTATTTCTATTTGAGCATCTCTTGTTGCAATTTTCATAGTCGGTTGCAGCTCGTGATAATTTATCTACAAGTCAACATATCTACCTTTGTAGCCAATTCTTTGTGACATTTTTACATGGCATGGTCGCATCTCTTTTATGCTTGGAATTAATCCTTTAATAATCAAATCTTCAAATTGGACAATTATTTTGCATGTCCACAAAAAGACTAAGGTGGTGTAGTAAACGGTTCTTATCCCTCTATTGTTAATTTTACTCCATGAGAAAATTGGATTTCGGGGACAGAAGGAGCCCCTACATCTTGTTAATCAAGGAGGGAAACTTTCATTGTAGTAATCAAATAGATTTCCGCATGAGGGTTTTACATGAGGAATTCAACAAGATTGCTTTACTAGATATGACTTATTAAATACCATATTGATTCCATAGAAAAAGATTGGAAAAAGAAATGCAATTTTAATGGTACCATTTGCAAAGAAATTCATCTTGATATGACTTGATTGTATACGGAAGTAAGCAATCTTGTCTATCATGTATGACTCTACTTTGGACCATTTTTTTGTGGTTGAGGATGAGGTGTCATCATTAGATTCATCCTTTTGATGATATCTTCTAAAAACATTTCTTTTGACTTCCATTATCTACTGATAGACTACATATATATGTCCCTTACCCATAGTGGGAGTGGAATAGATGTCACACATCCTCTACGTAAGTGGATGACACTTGTTGTCATGGCAAAAATAAAATAGGAATCACCATTATAATTTCCTTAACCTTGTCTTGTGTAGGAGATAGTGTTGATGTCAATGATGATGATTGTCCTAGATCTAAATTGTCTCAAGAATCTATGGTAGGGTTTATAACTCATTCAAGAATGGTTTTCTAACACAACATTATTCATGACTTTCATTGGTCTTATGGCTATCACACCAAGTCTCTGTGTTTTATTGTGGCCTTTTATCTAAAAATCTATTTTTTCATTCCAACTCTAGTTGAGAGTGTGGGCCTAACTATTTATTGCGATATTTAATGTTAGGTACTTAAAATTTTATTTCTTTTGTTTATACTTGCTTCCAATATTCATGTTGATGGTTTGATGTGTCTGATTGAAATGTTGCCCGCATATCAATTATAACATGGAAAGTTATGTTGGGTGTTTACCAAGATTGTCTATGGATATGTCCCTTAAGCAACAATAGCATATAAGAATATTTTCTATGTCAACATATCACTCATTGTTTCCCTTGAGAGCTTTGAGATGCGAGAGAGACTACTAAGCCTCGCTTAAGGTTACCTCATAAAAATGAGCAATTAGTGATAGTGATTAACAAATCTTTGAGCACTCACAAGAACATAGTATACAAGATCATAGCTAAGATATTATAATAACAAAGCACATACATACATGTGACTTCATAGGAAAAACAAGATAAGAATACAATGTCCCTTTTCCCTCGCCCATGGCCTAAGGGCCAATGCGTGCCCTAACCCTAGTCATGCCCAAGGGGTTACGGACACTATTTTGCTATTGGGTATGGGCATCTAGTCCAGTTGTTATTATTTTTTATTGACTGGGTCATAAAGTACTTTTAAAAAGGGACTAGATGTTATGTTTCATCATTGGGGCCACTTAAAGTACCTTTTTGGCGACTTGAGAGGACATGCATGGCATTAAATGTTATATTTCTTCATTGAGGTTACTTTATGGGCCTAGGCGCCTAGGAAGGGAAAAGCAACTTAAAGTTATTTTTAATAAGGCCCTCTTTTTGGGAAAGTGCGCCTTGAGTGGTTTTAGGGTTTCTTTGGCATGAAAAGGTTATAAAAGGAGGTGAGGGGTGAAAGGATGATCATTCATACATACACTCATATTTTCTTTTCATGGTGCAACTGTTGTTTGCAACTTTTAGCTTGTGGAGTAAGATCCCACGGGAACCCTAGCTTCGGTGGTGAAAGATCCAACCCTAGCTAGCAGGGCATTCTTCGGTAGTGAAAGATCTACCCTAGCTTGTCATTTGGAGTGGATTTGGGGCTGTTTACGAGAGGTATTTTTCAGGATTTGCGAAAATTAGGGTTTGAAGGGTTTTGAGAGTTTTTGTGGAGATTTTCAGCCGGTTTTCGGATCAGACCTACGGCAGCCATAGAAGAAGGATTCGGCATCATCTACAGAGGGTTTCACAAGGGTTTTGGCTGTTTTCCAAAGGGGGCGACTTGTTTGGGAATTTGCAGCCCTAATTTCTAGGGTTTCAGTCAGTCCTTTTCAGATCTGAAGGTTGGAGAGTTATCTACTATTTTTATATATATTATTTCCAAAGTTTCATCTTTATTGCATTTGTATTCGAAAAGATATTAATTTTCGAAGTTTTCCGGCTATTCTAGGCATGCTGTAAATTTCTGGCAGCATTCTGTTATCTGAAAAATTCCAAAAATATTTCCCTTGTGTTCTACATATTATTATCTTGTTCCAGTTAAAATTTCAAGTATTTTGGACGGGTATTTTAAGAGTTATTCACATTTTTCTGTTCGCTGCCCTAGCTGTACTTTTCTGTGTAAAATCTGCAAAAATCAGATTTAGTATATTGCTGCAATTTTCTGTGTTTGTCATTTTTTGTGGTAAGATCCCAATAAGGGATATTTCAGTGGTATCAGAGCGGTTGTTCCTCCAGCCTGTTAGGGTTGAAAGATGGGAGACAGAGATAGAGACAGTGAAGAAATGGGAGTAGATCTGATGAGACAACTGTTCACCAACATGGTGAAGCAGCAGGAGACTACCAACCTCTATTTGAGCCAGCTTACTGAGAGGTTAGCACAGGGTAGGATCGAGACTCATGCGGAGAAGGGAGAGGCCAGCAATATGGGTCAACATGGTAATAGAAGTGAGAGTCGACATTCGGGACAAGGGTCCCCTCATGCATCTACCAGGCCATTGGGACTCCACGAGCCTTCATTCTTAAAGGATCCGGAAGTTTATGACACACTGACCCATGCGAGACATTGTGGATGAAGAATCTTCTTTGGGAGAAGTACCGGACTTTGAGCGAGGGTTTCGAGACAACATGCCATTCAAGAGTATTGCAAAATGAAGATTGGCGGCGAGGCCTAGGAGAGATTACCCACCCAGTGCACGAGTTTGAGAAGAGGTTAGGACAGATCTCTATTCCACACTTCGATGGCTCTAGGAAGTGTACCGCCCAGTCTTGGATTCAGAAGTTGAAGACTTACTTGACTTGAATCCCATGCGCGAGAAGATGCACGATTAAGTTTGCTATCCTACACCTCGAGGAGATGCCCATATTTGGTGGCATCATGGATTGATCACACGAGGGGCACATGCATATCACTACATATGCAGATTTTACGAGAGATTGATGAGCGGAGTTTGTGCGGGGGAGGGACCCAGATAGGCACTTCAGGGAATTGACCCACTTGAGGCAGACAGGTTCTCTGGATCAATACATTGCAGATTTTCAGAGGTTGTCAGTGATGGTATCTGATGTTTCAGAGATGAGGTTGACTTCACTCTTCATGGCAGGTTTGACGGACTCTTTAGCAGGATTTGTGAAGGCATTTGAGCCTTCCTCCCTACATGAGGCGATTAGGCGAGCACGAGATTTGGAGTTGTCCACTCCAAAATCGAGGTTTCCCCCTCGAAATCAGCCTAAGGGTTTTCCTTCGAAAACTGAGGGTTCACAGCCAAAGGGGCCCCCACCCAGGCAGGATACCACAAGGAGACCATTTGTATCGAGAGAGGACCGGGAGGAGTTGAGGCGAAAGAAACTCTGTTTCGATTGCCGCACACCATGGGTTCCAGGACATGATTGTAGAGGGAAAGGAAGGGCCCAATTCATAGAGGTCTTTGAGGAGAGTGAGAACGAGGAGGAGCGGTACCATCAGGAGTTAGAAGATGAAGATGAGGAGGCATTGGATAGTGCAGGGATTGAACAGGAGGAGGAGACTTTTCCCCAGGAGACTATTGCTACTTTGTCGAGTACCCCGAGGTACAAGGCATTCAGAGTTAGGGGAACATTACAGGGCCAGAGAGTTGTAGTGCTCATTGATAGTGGGGCCACCCACAATTTCATTGATGCATCTTTGGTAGAGAAGCGGGGACTGCAGGCAGAAGACTTTGAGGGTTTCAATGTAGTGGTAGCCAATGGTGAGTCCATGAGATGCATGCAGCGAGTTCCGCAGTTGAGTATCACCATGGGTAACCATACAGTCACCGATGACTTCTATGTGGTTGGTATTGGAGAGACCAACCTTGTGCTGGGTGTACAGTGGCTCCATTCTCTTGGAGAATTTCGGACTAACTTTCAGACCATGGAACTCAAGTTCAAGTCCGAGGGAAAGAATGTAACCTTAAGAGGTTTATCTTCAGAAGCACCCAGAGTTGTTTCAGCAAAGAGGATTGAGAGGATTCACAGACACAATGGGGTTGATTGGGCAGTACAGTGCTTGGTTTCTACCAAGAACTCAGAGGATGGACAGCCAGAGTATCATGTAGATATACAGGGGCTATTGGACAAGCACAGTACAGTTTTTAGCGACATACCACCTGGTGTACCGCCAGAGAGGGGATTTGAGCATGTGATTGAGCTCGAGGACACTAGACCAGTGGTTACTACTCCTTACCGTCACCCCAAACGGTTTAAGGACGAGATTGAGAGGACCATCCATGAGCTTATTGACATGGGACACATTAGGCCGAGTTCTAGTCCTTTCGCTTCTTCAGTAGTATTGGTGAAGAAGAAGGATGGGACCATGCGGATGTGCATTGATTATCGGGCATTGAATAAGAAGACAATCAAGAACAAATATCCAGTGCCGCGTATTGATGAGCTACTAGATGAGCTACAGGGAGCAATCTATTTTTCTAAAATAGATTTGCGATCGGGATATCACCAGATCAAGGTTAGGGAGCAGGATGTGCATAAGACCGCTTTCAGATGTCATTATGGACATTTTGAGTTTTTGGTGATGCCCTTCGGTTTGTCTAATGCACCAGCCACATTCCAGTCTTGCATGAACCACGTGTTCAACCGCCACTTGCGGAAGTTTGTTTTAGTCTTCTTTGATGATATATTGGTTTACAGCAGGACTTGGGAGAGTCATATCCGCCACCTTGACGAGATATTGGGAATACTAGGAGCTAATCTGCTATATGCAAAGGCTTCTAAATGTGAGTTTGGCATGACAGAGTTGTTGTACTTGGGATATGTGATTGGCGGAGGGGGAGTCAAGGTGGACAGAGTGAAGATACAGGCAATTTTGGATTGGCCTCCACCCAGGACGTTGACACATTTGAGGGGATTCTTAGGACTATGCACCTATTACAGGAGGTTCGTGAAGAATTTCTCACGATTGACTGCCCCACTGACAGACTTGACCAAGAAGGGAGCCTTCGCTTGGTCAGAAGCGGCACAACAGACTTTTGATCATCTCAAGGAGGTGATGAGCTCATGCCCCGTCTTGGCATTACCAGATTTTGCTCGTCCATTTGTTCTAGAGTGTGATGCATCAGGTGAGGGGATTGGAGCAGTGCTTATGCAGGATAGGCACCCCATTGCTTACGAGAGTCGGAAATTGAGCCCCGTGGAGAGGGGGTATTCAATCTACGACAAGGAGATGTTGGCCATCATGCATGCTTTGGCCAAATTCAGACAGTACCTTGTGGGCAGCAGGTTCGTGGTACGTACAGATCACAATAGTTTGAGGTTCTTTTTGGGACAGAAGGATCTCAACGACCGCCAGCAGAGATGGGTGAACAAGGTACAAACATATGACTTTGATATAGAATACACTAGAGGTAAGAATAATGTTGTTGCTGATGCTTTATCTAGGAAGCCTTACCTTACTACTATGTTGAGTTCTATGTCGAGATTTCAGTGATTGGAAGGCTCACATACTGGTTGAGTACTCCAAGAATCAGTTTGCATGCGAGATCATGGATGGTATTATCAAGGATGACCGATACAGGGTGGTAGATGATCTCATTTTTTATAAGGATCGGATTTTCCTTGTACAGGGGTCTAAGATGAAGGACAAGATCCTTCGTGCAGTACATGACACACCACTAGCTGGACACCCGGATATTTCAAAACATACAGGTATATCAGGGAGAGATTCGCTTGGAAGGGGATGAAGGATGATGTCCTTAATCATGTTAGAGAGTGTATGGTTTGCCAGCAAACCAAATCAGAGCATTCTTTTCCTGCAGGTTTACTTCAGCCTCTTCCCATCCCTGAGCAAAAGTGGGAGAGCATATCGATGGACTTCATCACAGGACTCCCTCTGGTGCATGGGCACAATTGCATTTATGTGGTAGTTGATCGATTGACCAAGTATGCGCACTTCTTTTCTCTACCCAAGAAGCATGAGGCAGCTGATGTGGCTCAGGTATTTTATACAGGGATTTTTAGGCTACATGGGTTGCCTAAAAATATTATTAGCGACAGGGACAAGATCTTCATGAGCACTTTTTGGCAGGAGATTTTCAGACTTGCTGGTACCGAGTTGACTCCTAGCACGAGCTACCACCCTCAGACTGACGGGCAGACGGAGATTGTCAACAAATGGATAGAGGGCTATTTGCGGAGTTATGTGACCGGACATCAGCAGGCATGGATCAGATGGTTGCATATGGGTGAGTATTGCTACAATACCACATATCAGATGAGTATTGGCATGACGCCTTTCAGAGCTTTGTATGGATACGATGCCATGTCATTTGCTGATTTAGTATTATCAGATAGTCGAGCTCCCAAAGCTCGGGATTGGTTACAGGAGAACCAAGATATCCTGCGAGCTCTTAAGGAGAATCTCCAGAAGGCGCAGAATCAGCAGAAGGTTTATGCGGATCGACACAGGGTAGAGAGGTCCTTCGAGGTAGGAGACTTGGTGTTCTTGCGTCTACAGCCGTACAGACAGTCATCACTCAAGCAGAAGGGGGCGGAAAAGCTGAAGCCCCGGTTTTATGGTCCATACAGGATAGTCAGGCGAGTGGGTGCGGTTGCATATGAGTTGGATCTTCCAGAGCACAGCAAGATACATAATGTCTTCCATGTATCATGCCTTAAGAAGGCCTTAGGACAGCACATTGTACCTTCTACAGAGTTGCCACCACTGGATGAGGAGGGGAAGCTGGTTTTAGAACCGGATTCTATTATTGAGGTCAGACAGAGGAAGCTCAGGAACAGAGATATCACAGAATATTTGGTGCGATGGAAGGGTTTGCCTCTTGAGGATGCTACTTGGGAGGGAGAACAGATTCTACGGCATCCTAGTCTGCATTTGCTTGGGGACAAGCAAATTTTGGGAAGGGAGGACTGTAATGTCCCTTTTCCCTCGCCCATGGCCTAAGGGCCAATGCGTGCCCTAACCCTAGTCATGCCCAAGGGGTTACGGACACTATTTTGCTATTGGGTATGGGCATCTAGTCCAGTTATTATTTTTTATTGACTGGGTCATAAAGTACTTTTAAAAAGGGACTAGATGTTATGTTTCATCATTGGGGCCACTTAAAGTACCTTTTTGGCGACTTGAGAGGACATGCATGGCATTAAATGTTATATTTCTTCATTGAGGTTACTTTATGGGCCTAGGCGCCTAGGAAGGGAAAAGCAACTTAAAGTTATTTTTAATAAGGCCCTCTTTTTGGGAAAGTGCGCCTTGAGTGGTTTTAGGGTTTCTTTGGCATGAAAAGGTTATAAAAGGAGGTGAGGGGTGAAAGGATGATCATTCATACATACACTCATATTTTCTTTTCATGGTGCAACTGCTGTTTGCAACTTTTAGCTTGTGGAGTAAGATCCCACGGGAACCCTAGCTTCGGTGGTGAAAGATCCAACCCTAGCTAGCAGGGCATTCTTCGGTAGTGAAAGATCTACCCTAGCTTGTCATTTGGAGTGGATTTCAGGGCTGTTTTACAGAGGTATTTTCAGGATTTGCAGAATTAGGGTTTGAAGGGTTTTGAGAGTTTTTGTGGAGATTTTCAGCCGGTTTTCGGATCAGACCTACGGCAGCCATAGAAGAAGGATTCGGCATCATCTACAGAGGGTTTCACAAGGGTTTTGGCTGTTTTCCAAGGGGGGCGACTTGTTTGGGAATTTGCAGCCCTAATTTCTAGGGTTTCCAGCAGTCCTTTTTCAGATCTGAAGGTTGGAGAGTTATCTACTATTTTTATATATATTATTTCCAAAGTTTCATCTTTATTGCATTTGTATTCGAAAAGATATTAATTTTCGAAGTTTTCCGGCTATTCTAGGCATGCTGTAAATTTCTGGCAGCATTCTGTTATCTGAAAAATTCCAAAAATATTTCCCTTGTGTTCTACATATTATTATCTTGTTCCAGTTAAAATTTCAAGTATTTTGGACGGGTATTTTAAGAGTTATTCACATTTTTCTGTTCGCTGCCCTAGCTGTACTTTTCTGTGTAAAATCTGCAAAAATCAGATTTAGTATATTGCTGCAATTTTCTGTGTTTGTCATTTTTTGTGGTAAGATCCCAAATGGTAGCTTGTCTATTTCAGCAACATACCTCTCAAAGTATAATAAAAAAACTATAATCCAATCAATGAACAAGGCCTTACAAATGAGGCCAAGTGGTCCTTATATGGAACTAAATCCGCCGCCATCCTATACGTCAGCTACAATATGCGTACAAATTGCATGCATGTTTCATTTCTATCTATAAGCTTAATTGAATTAAACTCATCTCAACTCAAGTGGGCACCGCAATCTACACACTCTTATTAGCTCTAGATCCTAAGCTTCCTTATTGCTCTTTCTAAGCTCCATGTCATCATGGCACCCTTGCCCCCTATCACAATCTTCCATACATAGTCTTTCCTTTGCACTCATGTTGTCCTTAGTGCAATCCTTTATTGTTTTTGTGTGCCCCTTTCACATGTGCACACATTTATTATTCAACACCTTAGTACCATGCTATTGTGCACCCTAGATCCCTGCATGTTGCTTTATCTTAAAATAGCTTCATTTGAAACTCGAGGGCTTTATACATTATTGAAAATTAAAGGCCACCATATCCCCATACTAACTATATTGTCCATGTCTTACACCACTTCCGGAAACTTAGCTCCGATGTTTCCTATCTCCCCTTCAAATGTATCTTTCATCGAGTAAAGCAAGTAGCTTTGTAATAGAGCAACACGCTAGCCATTGGCAGGTCTTGAATTTCACCTATCCAAATTCGTAACAGAAATGGCTAAGTGTCTTGTGAAACAGCACTCTAGAACATTTGTAGATTTTTAACAATCCATCTAAATTTCATCCAAACCATTCCATATAGTCTATGCACGTATTTGGAATGATTCAGAAGACAATATGGAATGATTTCGATAAATTTTGCATGCATTATTAAAAATAAAGAAAATTTGTAGTGTTATTTTGCAAGACAGTTAGTCAATTCCATTTGTAACATCATGTAATGCAATAAGAGGAGATGATATTTTGTCGGATTTTGGAAGTGAAAGTTGCACCGAAAGCTGGCCAGCTATGCCTTATAGGCTTATATGACTAAATTGAAAAATGGTGATTATGGGGTTTAAGGTTTATAACTTTATATTCTTTTTAAATGATGTTCATTTACCATTCTGTATTGATAACCTGCTATTTTCATTCTAGGTATTTTGTCCTTGCAATACATCAAGATATCTGTTAATTTCATGGTTTGCCTTTATAATACATCAGTAGAAATAATCTAAGGTATTTTAGAGGAAAAATAGGTAGTGTTTCACCAACACATCAGAATTTGCATGCCTTATTTGTGCATCTAACTGATATAATTTCAATGGAATTGGAGTTGCACCCAGTAGTTGACATTTGTGAAACACTAATCTATGTCAAACAAACACCTACGTAATACAGAAATTTAGATGATCAAAGATTCAAATTGCCATATGCTGCATCTTGTTGGAAGCACCCACAGCTCTTTTAAGTCTTTGGAGATCCTGGAATCGGCTTTGATGATGACTAATGAGAGAAAACTAATAATTCTGCTGCGGGCAGATATATCCTAAAACCTTAATAAACCTTTGTCAGTAGTCGTCAAGTGTTGCACAGGAAAATTGTATGTCTTGAAAATTCCGTAGGTACCAGTCATTACAAGACCTGCCATTCATCAAGTAGGATCTGTTTAGATAAACTTTCTAATCAAAATGGTATACTAGTATCAAGCATGCCAGATGTGTTTTGAGTTAATCTGGAAAATGATTTTAAATATATTGTATCTTTATGTCCAATAAGACAAATTAAAATATGTTGTTTCCTTGTGTTCATGATTTTGTTTCTGTGTCCATGATTCCTAATGTCTTGTCATCCTGGATGGCAATCACAGAGGCAAAAACTTCTTACCAATAAAAAAGGCTTCTAATGAACTTTTGCCATTTAAATCTAAACTACAGACATTATAGCGCATGTAAACAAATCACGAGTTATTAGAGCCAACAAAGTGTGAAACTCAACCTTCGAACAGGATACTAACAATTATTTGCTCATTGAATGACATGTTTTTAAGGCATCTAACAATGTCATAAGTTGAAATCATGTTACCACTAAGAATCTAAAATTTATACCACATCCAATGCTGATTTTAAAATAATGATCTTCATCCTGTAATTTCAGCCTTATTATTTTCGGCTAGAGTCAAACTATTCTTGACAACTTTTGGAAAAATGGACCAAGCCTTGGGCTATGGCTTTCTCGTGTTTGATTATGCTTTGGTGCTGGGAATTCAACGGAATGATCCTCAATAATCAAAACCCAAATTAAAGGGCAGCTGTGAAAATGCAAAATAATCATATCCTCAAAGGAATGTTAAAATAACCAATAAAAATAACTGCTGAAATTTAATCAATCAACTACTGACCTGATTTGCTTTCTGCCTTTTTACTCGAGATCTATCATCTCCACAAGTGTAAAAGACATATTTCGATATTTTTAAAAATTGAATCAGGTCCCAAATACATGTCAAAGAGCGCATGACATAAAATTGGTGAAGAAATAACTGCACATATTCTGGTCACGACATCAAGGATTTATTAGTTTTCCACAAAACTCATCCCTCAAAATTATAGTTGTGTAATTTTTAGACTTAACATATGTACTGTAACACTTTAATCCAACATAAATTTGAACAATATGCAGAAGAAATCAGACAAGAATGTGTCGTGATCATAAGAAGAGCAAAACCACCCAAGAGAAACATAACAAAAGCAGAGCACATTGCACTAAAGATTCTTAATAACAAGAAAATTGAAGCAGAACCCGATTAACAAATTCTAGTTTACTACTAAGCTTGGACGAGATCAAAACCCATAAATTTGTACAATATATAAGGTAAATGGAAAACAATCCCCTTGTGGGCTTCGACAAGTGGAGATATACACCAAATTGGTGTCTCGCTTGGCCACGACCTAAAAACTAACATTACCTTTTTAACAAAATGAAGACTCTTCCCTTGATAGTGAAACAAAGAAAAACTCGTCCCTAATAAGGAAACGACTCCCAGAATTTAATGACAACGTCCACAACATAAGTTTGCCTATGAGACCAACTAGCAACTGTGATACATCAAACTCCCCAACTTATAGACATGCAACCTTCAAGCGAAAAAACTAAAACCATTAGTTAGAAACACCGATTCCTACAGAAACAATTCCCACCAATTTCAGTAGACAACACATTTGAAATCGTTAGTCACAATCATAAAATATCGTGCTTCCTCGAAATTGCCACAATCATAAAATACTAAGTAATAACAAATTGTGCTTCCTCAA
The DNA here is from genome assembly GCA_018340775.1 of Taxus wallichiana var. yunnanensis. NCBI lineage: Eukaryota > Viridiplantae > Streptophyta > Pinopsida > Cupressales > Taxaceae > Taxus > Taxus wallichiana. The sequence continues at coordinate 207,112,117 of CM031240.1, forward strand.
AATTGTCACAATCATAAAATAACGAGTTCCAAAATGCGCGTTAATAGTCATTTTTCTTTAAAGTGTACAAAGATGTCCAAAAAAACCCAAAAACATTTGCAAGTTCGTAAAAATATAAAATCTTAACATTCTTTTGATATGTAGAGTTGAAAACTTGAAACCACTACCACCAATGAAGAAAATACCTTGAATTGATTGAAATAATTAATGAATCATCAGGCCTCCACACCTACAATAAGAAATGTTAGCAGTAGAATTTTCAAAAATGAGAAGTATCATCATTTAGTGAAGGGCTTTTAATCACATGGTATGAAAAATTCGGGAATTTCCCAGACAAAGGTGTTTTAGGAGTCATGCAGAAAGAATACATTTGATTTAGAACTATTTTGGATTATACCAAGAAGAGCAAGTCAATTTATTGGCAATAGAATTCAATAAAACAATGTGTCATGCACAGTAGATAAGATGATAATTTTTTCTACCACTCTCGTATTAATTTATATCATAAAATGCAAGCACAAACCTATGTTCAAATCCTTCCTCAAGATAGCCATTCATGTACTAAGAAGATTGGGGCTGTCAACATAACGTACAACTGAATTTTGTTAAAATATACAGAAAATAAAATTGATCCAATCAATAAATCATTGACCCATATAACAACAAATTTTTCATACAATATACTAGGCATACTTTCAGTCTCATTGCAACAATGACAATTTGGTACTTGTTATTTTGTGATACCAAGATCTAACTTGTTATTTCCAATGGCTAATGAACAGCACTCGTCAAGTAACAGTCATGGCATCTATGAACTCATCAATATGCAGACAAAAATGGTTTTAAAACTCCATATAAGCAACGGCCAACTGAAGATCCTAGACAGCTTAGCATAGCAGGATTTCCTTATTTGTTTATGTACCAAAGAAGACATCCTAAATTTTTAATAAATGGCTTATGTTGCTCAAAATAGCAGGAAAGTGATTATGTAAATGTCCAAGAGTGACCAAACCCAATCACTAGGGATGATAGCACATGCATTTCCAATATAACCAAGGTAAAAGCAATTACCCTCTCAACCAAACCAGCATGCATACAAAGTTCAGAAGGCATCACATCAAGAATCGCTTTTTTAAAACATTAAACTTGTACTAAAAATAAAATGTGAAAATGATAAACTTAGATCAGATCAGTGAAGGCAAAATGCTGACTGTCATTAGAACATATAGCAAAGAGATATAACATTGATTCCATGAACTCCCATCGCAGGACCCCAACAACCACTGATCCTATTCCTGAAGTAAACAATGAACATTGATCATAACAAGAACACCATGAAGACTTCTCTCTAAGACCCCTTATATACAAGCATCTAATACTGCTAATAATATCTCTGCTTTTATCTTTGGATCCATGTCAAAACATTGCAAAAAGGTGGGACATTGAAGCGTACTCACCCTGGCACATCCCAATCATTGGAATGCACACTTTTAGAGAGAGCCATGCATAGGACCCTTTTTCTTGGAGATGCCAGATTGATTCACATGAAAGGCCTCTCCAGAGGCCCAAAGATCGGGATTGGCCTGCATATGTTGGCTGAAACACGGACAGTTCAGTCAGAGTACTGAGCTTGGGTACTGCTGCTGCTGCCCATTTGTGTAGCTTGTATTTGTGCTGGAGGTTGGGTAGCGATATTTTCTTGCATCACGCTTCAGCTACCAAACACTTAATGTGATAGTGATGCAAGAAAAATGGCTACCCAACCTCCAACACAAAGACAAGCTACACAAATGGGATCACATTGAAGCGAATTTTCTGTAGTCTTTGGATGTTGCTGCTGGTCATCACAATTTTTAGCCAAGAGCTGTATGCAAACATTCTGCTTATCAATACTCTCATTTCAATGCAAGTTCATGTATGCAAGCATCACTCTGAGAGTTGGGAGCCTCGTGGTCACCAAATTAACAGCTGAGGTTGTAAATGTTTTTTTCCCAGTTTACTCGTGGCTTTGTTCATAGCCATTACATGTTTCAATCTATCTCCAGCATGAGATTGAGATTCTTCTTCTCTGTGGGTTTGATCTTTGAAGTTAAAAGGTAAACTAGAAGAATTATTTCCTGCTGTATGCTGGATAGGGGATCCCTATGAGCAACGGAGAAGGGAAAAAGTGAATATTGGCTCGAAAAGGCAGGGGAGTGGGTGAGGGTTTTGGCTTTCAGTTCTGGAAGTAGCTGGAGAGGAATTATTCTTATAGTGCATAGTATGGCCAAGAAAATCAGACGCATTGCAAATGCCTGCTGTCTCTCTAGGGTACAAAAGAGGTTTGTTAGGAACTTAGTTCTAAAGACTCACTTAGAGAAAATTTTCTCGTTTAAAGCGGAGAGGGGATTACATACCTGCACCTGAGAGGAAGACTGATGAATTTGATTGGGCAGAGTAACTTCCCTTGGATTATCTGACCTCAAAACTTCAGGATTTTCTTCATCCTCTTTGATAGGCTCCAAAGCATGATCGCTGACATGAAGAGGTTTGGTACTTTGCTGCTGGGGATTACAAGCCATAATGACCCACAACTGTTGTTTCCTTTGATAAACTTTAAGATTTTTCTTATCTCCAACAAACATCTGCATTTATTGTAATGGCCTGTTCTATTGATAGCTTGAAAATGCAACCTTGAACTTACCCTAAGAGTCATTCTTCACATCTTTTTCAAAGCCAATCTGTGAGAATATATGTTATGCAACTAGAGTCTCTCTACAGTGATCACATATCTGTTCTGCTTGCTTCACAGAGATCATGTGACCTAGGCTCATGAATATTCTTTAAGGTCACAGCAGAGAGGACACACCGCTCAACCAGATGAATAGCCATTTGATGTTTAATGCAAACATTGAAGACATATTTAATCATCTGGGTCTCCGGATCTCCTTGACGAACCCAGAACCCAATCAGCTTTAATATAGAACTTATGCTTACCCATGTGTTGGCAAAATAATTTGTCACAAGGACAAATTAGTGATTTTTCACCAACACTCCAGGACTAAGTCCCTCCTCTTGGTAATGGGGAGGCTCCCATTTATTGAATGCAGAAAAAAAAATCAGCGGGTGGCCATAAAGTCAGGGATCACACAAGAATACTCCACTAAACCTGTGGCAAATTGTTTGTACTTAGTACAAGGGAAGAATTTGCTTAGAAAAAGAGGTAGAGGGGAGTAAGAATATAGTGAAGGGAAGGTTAATTTTGTGAATAGGAACTTGCAGATTTCACAAACCAAAGACACAAAGTTCTATTGATTCATTCATCATTTTTCAAGATCATTATGCTTACAAAGTTGAGTATGCAAGAAGTAGAGGAAACATAGACAAGAGGGAATAGAAGAAAGTAACTTGTATCTAGTAGAGCAAAAGCTATCCACTAGCAACTCACAATTGACAACCCCTTGGAATGGAGAAGCCATTCCAATTTATAGATTTACAATATGACTTTTCATCCCCCCACATGACCTTTCACCTTCTTATCACTTGTGACCTTTCATATTCCTAGGGAATGAAAGTGAGCCTTTTTCTTATTAATGAAAAAGAACTCTTACAATGTATAATTAAAGGTCACTTAAGTGAATAAGACAAAATAGTGAAAAAGTACATCTCCCAACAAAAATTAGAACATGGAGAGAGAAGGAGGGAGAGGGAGAGGGTGATCATTCTGAAGATGAAGAGAAATACTCCTAGAATGATTTCCTCACCTCTGAACTCTTTACTGAAACGGACCGCCGCAGGTGCCACCTTATCCGTCTGTGCACTACAAACAAAACTCAAAGCATTGATCCAAGTCTCGGGAACGTTGCTAAGGGTCTTGCATTGGTTGAACCAAACTTGATCTCTTGCAGTATTAGAGATTGAACCTCTAATTTCCGCATGAGATTCCAAAGTATCCTCATTGAATGAGAAGGGATCTCTGCCTCTTTCTTGACCAAACCTTGAAAATACTTAAAAAGCTCTTCCACGGACGAATGTTCATTGCAAGGAGGTGACTCGAGCTTTTGTACACTTTATTCATCGACACCTTCCAAGATCTCGGATGCATGCTCTCCATAAGAATCAAGCTCAAAGATAGCATCGTTTATCATTTGTATCTAGCACTCATCATGCGAGACCATATGGGAGACAAGTTGTCTAGAGATGGAGGTGAATACATTTTTGCTCACTAAGGAGTGAGAATCAAGATTGCTCATTTCGATACCAATGGAAACACACTGTCCCAGTGGGCTTTTTCTTTCTCAATCTCCTCCTTGGTCACTTTCACTTTGGAAGCAGTGGTGAGGGAAAATTCAAACAATGAGAGAACCTCAAGTAGCAAAGCATCTTTCCCTTTTCTAGAATCTTCTCCACCCAATTGTCGATGGCTCTCCCTTGCATTGTGTATCCTTGTGCTCTCTTGATCATCTGAGGGTCGAAACTATTGATGGGAGAGATGGCCTCTGTAGGAGGAGGTGGCACTGCATTGGGTTCTAAGAAGGATTGCACATAGGTAGTGAGAGTTCTCACATGCTCTTCCAATTGCTCCATTGTTTGTTTGAGACACAATATCAGGCATGGGGGCACTTTCAGGTGCTCGATAGGGGATCACAACTTGCTCACGGTGGGATGACTCTATTGCCGAGGAAGATACACTTGGATGTCATTGGTGGATAAGAGACTGTGAAGGATCAATTTCACCTTGTTTGAGGGGCTCAATGGGATCTTCAATGATCTTAGCCTTTCAGAGCCTCCTAGGATGGGAATCTTCAAAGTGTGCTCTTCCTCCACAATCTTTCTCTTTGAAGATTCTTTTAAGTGAGTGGAACCCATGGCCTTTTCGGATGCCCTTAGAGAGGAAGTGTGAGATACTTGTCTAGATAGAGTCAGGAGACCACCAAACTCGATGAAAGCAGTTCTCTTCCTTTTGAACCATTCTCTTGATCTTTGGATTACTACTGCAGTCCTCTCCTTAATATCACCTAATTCTTTGGTATTCCACGGATCGGAGGAAGGGGTGAAGATTGCACTGCTTAGTACTTAGGATCAAACAAGTCGACCCATCATATTTTATCCCCTCAATGAACCAATCAAATTTGAGATCCCTCATCTAGTCTATTGTCATCCGCATATAGTCCCTTTTCCATACCTCGAAATCATTAGTGCAATTGGCCCAAAGAGTCTTCAATTTGAGGCATATGGTGCAAACATAGAAAGGTGAAGGTCTCTGGATTTCTCCTGATATCAAAGTCAGACCTATATGTGTAGGAGTAGAAACATGGCAGCGAAAGATGCTTCAATGTTCGCCGCGTCGTGACATTCTTACATGAATATATTCCCAAGGAGATGGGAAATGACACACCTTTCTTTTTGTTATTCTTACACTTGACATGAACATGAGCCAATTGTCTACACAACTCGAACATTATGATTTTTTCACTCGGGTACCTAGGTAGCCTGCGAGGAGTGAGATCATAGCCTGCGACCTAATGTAGGTGAAGGTAGGGAACTGGATGAAGAGGCTCTTGTATTTTTCGATCAATGCCCTCAAGGAGCATGATAATGAACATGGTGAATGCATCATTCACCCTGGCATAGTGGGAATTGCTCTCCTTATGAGTTAGTTGTGGATACTTCTCATATGTAGGTGATTTTTGAGGCACATGGGGAAATGTGGACAATCCTTTGAATGGTCTTGTGAAGGCAAGGGCATACACCAAGTAAGAAGTCATGGTGAACTTCTTAGTGGCGGGTAAACTGCAATAACTGCCCATGGATGTTGTCACTAATGATTTGCCCCCAATCCACCACCGGTTTCCTTCAATAGCCACGAGGATGAACTGAGCCATCCAATCTTGGAAATCTTTCGTTGTTTCTTCCCCATCACTCTGCTCAGTAGAATAATGACATCGGAATAAGCTTCATGAAATTCACTCCTTGACAAATTCTTGGGAATACGGGAAGGCTTTCTTCCTTGTTTGAGCCACAAACTAAGTGTTTGTAGATATGAATTGGTCTTTACGCACTCTTGTGAAGTGAATTCCTTGGTTACGATGACCATGTTGCTACCAATGGAAATCTCTAAGCACCGAGAAATGCCCTTTGGAGTGAGAATTGAGACGATTGAGTTGTCATTTTCCCAAATTGTTTTGGAGTCAACCTCGTAGTGTTGTGCACATGTAAGGGCTAATTCAATGCTCTAAACAACCGGCTCGAACAACTCACTCAAGAAGATTTTCTCCTCCACTGGTTCACGAGGTCTGCCAAGCATTATGTTTTTCAAGTCTTCTAGGTCCATGTGGGTGACATCACTATCTCCCACACCAAGGTATTTAGTGATCAAAGTTGAAATTGGCTCTAGACCTGAATACTTGAACTTCATGATGTCAAAAAGTGAGATAGGCGGAATGTGAGTCGACAAGTGATTTGAGCTCAATTGCAAGACTTTCTATTTTTAGCAGTCCTATCTAGGACAGCTATTTTTAGTAAGTTTTCACAATTTTCACCTTCTGATGGTTTTTGCTTGTTTGGAGTATCACGGGTGCTGAGAATTTGTTGTTTTTGGAAACTTACTATATTTGGACATGTGAAGCCTTGCACACTTACTATTTTTAGACGAAGGTCTTTTGGATGTCGGATTGCAATGAAATTGTCTCAAAATTTCAGGTTTTACTTCAGGACCTTCTACTCCAATTTTCAAGGTTTTTCATTTGCCAAGACTTCGTAGATATGAAAAGGCAACTTAACGGGTCTGCAAATTTCATATGGTTGTTGTAAATTATACAAAGCATCAATGAAAATGCTCTTACAATCAGCTTAAAGGCATTTTTGGGAGGAGTGCACAGGTAAAATTTGGTGAAAATTGGGTGCATGGTTAGTGAGTTATGAGCATTTTTCCGTTTTGGAGCATGGATGTCTGGTAAAATTTCAGTAACATGTCTGGTGAAAATGGAGGTTTGGGAGGGAAATACAACAGCACTTTGAATGATTAAAAATGACTAAGTGTTGTGAGAGGAGGAGAGTTAGTCATTTTTCTTGCAAGTTTTAACTCACCCATTTGACCCGACAACTTAACCAGGGTTGGGATATGGTTTAAATGGAATTGCACCGGTGCAAGAGGTGTAAGGGGGAGACAAGGGACACAGAAGTGTGACTTGCACCAGATGATGACAAGTGGCAGCTTCTAGTTCCTTGTGGGTGAGATTCAGGAGCTAAAAATATTCACCGAGAGCCAAAATTTGTTTTTAATGTGACCAGGGCTGAATGGTGGGATGGGGGTCGCACTTTTGTGTTCCCCTTTGCAGCTAGTGCAATCCAAGGGGACAGTATGGGTGAGAAAGTGGGACCTAGGTCCGAGTACAAGAAAGGGGAACAAGGCAAGATGGGTGGTCGCACTTTTGTGTCCCCCTTGTCCCCTTTGCACCTTGGGGACAAGCCAAGGGGAACAACAAGTGTGAAAAATTGCAACCAAGAGGTTCAACTATCATGAAAAGGGGGCATGTAGACTCAACTCTTTCATTTGCTCCACCTAACACCTTAAGTGAGGAAACTTCGAAAATGATGGGGGTCGCACTTTAGTGTCCCCCTTATCCCCTTGCAGACTTGTGTGGACAATCCAAGGGGACACCAAGGGCAAAAAGTTCGACCTAGCCATTTTGAAATGTCGATGTCACCCACCGAGTGCATGTGGAGGACACCATGAGTGCTTTTTCTGCCCGGGAGAATGGAAGGGTGTTTTGGGGTCATATGATTTTGACTCCAAATCACCTGTTGAGATCATTCCAACCATTATCAAGAGCCAATTCTACCTGCTATTTGATTTTTAGGGTCTATTTCATTCTTGACTCGAAGGGAAGTTGCAGTGTTCTGGATTGTCACAGAAGATTTTTAGATCTTGGGGCAAAAGTGATGTATCCATCATGTAGAGGGTTCCAAGAGCTTTTCGTTGATTATTTGTTTGCCTCCCAACTCCTTCGGAACTCCCAGAATCATCCGAACAAGTTAGCTTTCACCGTTGGAGCCTTCATTCCTTGTGCCCAAAATGACCCGATCTTGCTTGTTTGATTCCCGACATCAATTTCTTCCACCAATTTTCCCTAAACCTGTCTTGGATGACTTCATTGTTCTCGAGATGATTGAATCTTCCCAAAGTAAGCTTCGAAGGGTGTTTACCAGTTGCAAAATGGCCAAAAATGGCCCTTTCTAGGCCTCCGAGAGGCAATTGTTCTTCCTTGAATCTCAGTGACTTCATCAATCACCTTGGGCATATATCCCTACACATTAAACACACTTGAAAATCTTGTTAGCACGTTCCTCTGAGCCAAAATGAGTGAAACCGAGGACGAGGTTGGTTAGAGGAAGGGTTCACAATGACTAGGAGAGGAAATTTTCAAGTGTGGGCTTAGTTGTCATGGCCAAAATTTTCAATTTTGCATGCTAGACATTTAGCATGACAACACCATAGATGATCCAAGAAGTGCTGAGATTAATATCAAATCCATCAATAGATATCCTATCTAAAAGAATTTGTATAAGGAAAATTGGATGGCGGTCTTTAACACCAAAATGTCTTGCCTTTAACTCCATCAACTACCAAATTTGTGGCTATGCGGCTCAATGTGAACAGCATAAGTACTATGAAGGAGAAGAAATGAAAAAGGAGGAACACATATGATAGGTTAAATAAGTCCATAACACCGAGAGAGCAAAGTGAATTAGGGTGGGAAGAAGACGAATTAAGTTCTAGTGCATCATACGAAGAGGCACAACCTTACATTGATTAGGGAACGGAGTTTCATGTCCTATATTCAAAATATTATAGAAGACCAGACAGATAACAAACAGAGGTTTTGAAGATGAAGGGTATGTGGGGTCGTGAAGAAGGGGCCAAGGGTTGGCCTAAAGTGAGCAATGTATGTAAAGTAGTAAGAGGACAAGGGTGATACATGATACTCAAAGCGATAAGTGCATCGAACATATAAGGGGACACAAATATTGGAAGCGACACTACAATAGAAGTTAAAAAGATCATGTACTTGCTTTGGAAAAAGGCCGAAAATAATAAGAGTGATGTTCCAAACTTGGGGCCCCGGTCATCGAAAGAACATTGACAAAGACTGTCAACTTGGCAGTGGCTGTAACATGGACGGTTAACGTGCAAAGGAGAGTGTCGAAAAGGCATTTCCGAGGAGACATACCGATCAGTACAATGATACACATGGGCACAACCAATAGAATTAGGAGTAGGCTATCATACTGAAAATGATAAGAACTAACATTTCCTGGAACTTCTATTTGTAACTAAAATTTGATTGCTATTTCATCTCAGGTGTAGTTTGCAATGCCAAATCAACTGGGGTTGGCGAATACAAGTCATTGACTAGTGCAAATATAAGACATTGAGCCATCTGACAATAGGACAAGCGAATTAGGGGAGCTGGTCAACGACTGCTAGAGACGCGTTTTGTGTCAGAACTGTCATTGTGACAATGTTGTTAGAGTGCTTGACATGATGAAATGTATGATTCAGGGAAGGCATCCAGGTGTGTTAGAAGTCTTGAAAGCTATGAAGATTGGCAGTATCATGAACACAAGATTTGAAGTCTGTTTAAGCTCCATTAGCAGGTTTGTTGTATCATTGTTGATTGAAGACATTATTGAGAATTGAGATGCATTGTTGGCATCTTGTAAGGTGAGCAAGATTGGTCATTTTGTCTAGCAGTTGTTGTTGGTCTTTTGAGTTAGGTTATGGGGTGTTGTTTAAGGTCTGAGTCAGTCTTGAAAGTATGCATATGTTGAGGGGGAGCAATGTTGCTCAAAAAGTCAAAATCAAGTATTGAAAGACGAAGAAGTTGATCTTATCTTGCTTTGGTTGATGTTTCCAACCAAAAGGTGAACCTTGTGTTGCCAAAAGAGGTTGTTTCAGGTATGTGTTGCTTTGTCATTAATGTCAAAAGGGGGAGAATGAAATGATGGCATGTGTGTTCCTTAAGGGGAGTTTGAGTCTACTATGTTTTGCCATCAATGGGTTTTCCATCAATGACAAAGGAGGAGATTGTTGGCCATGTGTTGTCATTGATGTCAAAGGATGATGTTGTCATTGAGTTGCATTGATGTCAAAAGGTGTATGGAGCATGGAGGTTGATTGTCTTGTTGAGATTGCATGATCTTGCATGGTGTTTTGAGCAGTATAGTGACTTGTAGGAGTGTGATGATGACTTGCAAAGGCATGGATAGTGTTAGAGTGATGTCATGGAGTGTGTTGAAGGTTATTACAGGTGTACAAGGTTGGCCAAGGTGTGTTGAGATCAAATTTGGTGAAACAAGCATGTTTCAGGTGTTTGTTCTTGAGGCCTAGTGAGCAGTATGAGGCATAACAAGGTGAAGTGAAGCATGCAGTAATTATGTGAGCATCGGAACCATTTAGATGAGGTGTAGAGACACTCACAAGTTCCTGAGAGTGTAGGTACAGTGTTTGATGTGGTTTCTAGGTCTGTTCTAGACCTAATCCTTAAGAAAGCATGCCCTAGTGAAGTGAGTTGGATTGTTTCCAGCATGGTGGTGCAAAAGTAAGACTTTGAAAGTGTGTGGCAGGTTGATATGATGATGTGGTCCAAATTTTAGGTGTTGGTTTGAAGGTATGTGCAAGATATTGAGTTTTTGCTAAAACCGAGTTGTGAAGGTGAGAAATCAAAGCTAAATTTTGACTTTCTAATGCTCATTGGGGAGTGTGTGCTTTGCATGGACACCCAAACTCCTGGGGTTAGTTGAGTAGGTCAATTATGAAGATTTTCCAAGTGGAACGAAGTTGTTTGATCCTCAAGTTTTCATGAACAATCGTTAAGAAGGTAAATTGTTTTTAACCCTCTTGAAACCCTAGCTTTGGAGCGACTTGGGAGAAATTGCTTGTAGTGGTCCAAAATTGATTCCTTTTGCAAATGTGATGATTGGAGGTTGTAGAGGACTCTTCCCTCTTTCAATTTATGTAATTTAGAGGTTGTGATAATATGTTGGCCCACTCAAATATGCAAGTTTCTAGAAAGTTTTAGTTTGTGGCAAAGTTCTCCATTGAACCTATTGACTAATTTATCATTTATTGAAGCATCGGATTTGTACTTCATGTCCATGATGATTTCAAATCATGGTTGAGGCCCTAGGATGCAGAGTGTGCCCTATTTATGACGACTGATTTTTAGGCAGTTTTGGGGCAGTTTGGAGCAGTCTGAGAACAGAGCAAATTTGGAGGTGTTACGGGTGGTTTAATGGATTGGATTGAATTTCATGATGATCTTGACATCAAGAGCTTTCCAATGGTATATCATACTTGATTTTTTGTTGAGTTTTGAGCAAGTTATGGCTTGATTATTGAAGACCAATTTTTGGGGTGCTTGGTTGTGCATGCTCTTGAGTGGCTTCATGAGGTGAGATGATTGCTCTAAGTTGTTTCATGATTAGTGGAGGTTGTTGAGGTCTTAGACAACATGTCTAAGTGTATTCCATGCTTTGGTGAAGTTGGTTTGGCTCTAAAACATTCCTTCTATGGCAAGTTGTTTGTTATGGGATTTTAGGACTTGTTGAGTCCTAATGGAGGCCTAGATGGTTCTAGATGATGGTGGCCACCTACATGGTCCTATGTGTGATGTTTTTATGATATTCTTATGTTGTGGGGATGTATTTTTCTATATGAAGGGCTGACACCGGGTGTTTTGTGAGAAAGAAATAGGTATAAAGGTGAATTAGATAGCTCATTTGAGCAAGTTGAAAGAGTGGAGAAAAAGTGCAACCTAGGAGGGTGATTGAGGAAGGTAATGAAGGTCCTTGTGACCTTGTTGAGAGGGAAATGATGTGGTGATGTTGTTCTAGAGAGATCGGATGATGGTAAGCTAGGGCAAGTGTTCAAATCAGCTTGAAGAAGAAGCATGTGTGCAAGGAAAGCTAGAGAGGGGTGAGGAAGATTGAGAGAAGAGTGAGCTTCATTGAGTCATCATCAGTTGTTGCAGCAACAAATCAAATATGGCATTCATTTCAAATGGCTTTAGTTGGTTCCGAGTCATCTAGGGAGTTGGTGCCTCCTTGTAGGGTCGGTGCTCTACTAAACTAGGGGTAAGTGCTCCCTGTGGGGTCGAGGCCTCACTAAATCGGGGTTGGTTCTCCTTAAAGGGTTGGTGCTCTACTAAACTAGGGGTTGGTGCTCCTGGTGGGGTTGGTGTCTCACTAAATTTGAAACATGGCTATATAAAGTTTTGTCAGTGGGTTTTCTTCCCCTTGAGGGTTTCCCACTTAAATCTTGTGTCTATGTGTTCTTTTGTTTTTCTTGCATATGTTTTGATGGTTGTGTTGCATTGATTAATCTTAATGGATAAGCTAAGTTGAATGGATGATGAATGTAAATGGGTAAAAGTTGAAATGATTGAATGTTTTATTGCACAATGATTCATCGCCCACCCTCTCTCAATGTTTATGCTTCCAACAATTGGTATCAGAGAAGGGCCTTTGAAGCAAGCTTAACAAGCTCGAGGTGATCCTTTGAAGCACAAGATGACTAAGCATTGAGAGAGTGTCAAGAGCTAAGATCAGTTGTCAAGAAGAATGGAGAAATCATCAAGGAGCTCGAAGTCAGTTAAAGGTTGCATGTACAAGTTTGAGATCAAAAGAAGGTGAGTGTGACCAGTTGAAGACCAAGTTATGTTCCTTAGAGAGTAATACCAGTGCTTATGATGATATTGGCAATGAAGAGGCTGAAGTTGATTTACTAGCTGAATTGGTGCATCAAAGATTGGTGAATCTCAAGTTGAATTCAAGTATCAAAGAAATGGAATCTCAAGTTGAAGGATTGTCAGTTGATCTCAAGACCAAGGAAGAAGAATGTTTCAAGCATAGTTTGCATACTCGTATTTGGCAAATATTTGGATAATCGAAAAAAATTGACTCAAAGAAGACTCGATGAATATTCAGAATATTTGGCGACTTAAAAAATAGACAAATTTCTTAATAAAACATAAATTTTATGCAAAATATAGCTAGAAAATGTATCAAATGAGTCTGTAAAATGTTGGAGAAGTGTTTTCTATTAGATTTGCATACAAATACAATACAAAATTTCATCATGTGAATACAACAACCGGCTGATAAGTGCTAGCTGTTTATCTTTTTGTTATCATAGTTTTTTCTTAAAGCTTTGACCGAATTTCACATTTGGTATTAGAGTGAGGTTAAAAATATAAAATGGAAAAGTGGGTTGTTAATTGTTACAAGGGAAATCAGTTTTTATTTCCCCCAATGGATTAGACTTTGATCATTTAACATATATTTGTAATTTTGTAAACACTTTTCCATAGACTACAGTATAGTATTAGCAAGGTTTAAGGTTTTTTTGTTAAGGTATCGTTGGTCATTATATGGATCAGATATCGCTCCTCTGTAATGAGCCATTAAAGTATACTTTAACTTGTCACGTCAATTGTAAAGGCCAACATATTTTTCAAACAATTGATTATTCATACACGTGTGATTTGAAATTAGATATCTGCTCATTAGTTTGATAGTTTTATATCATTTCATTACATCGTAAAGTTTGGTATCACCATGTACATCAGATCAAAGTAAATAAGCATTCTGTATTAATATATTTCTTGTCCTGTGTCATCTCTTTTTTATTGTTGCCATTCTCTCGGCACTTGTAACGCCAACCATCAAGTGGTACTTGTATCTACATTGTTCAAGCTCTCTATTGCACTCGAGACTAGAGGATTTTATTCCTTTTTCCTTAAAAAGGACAAATCTCATTGTTTTATCAACGTTTTCCCCACGTATTTTGCGTCAAGGCCGACGAGTTTAAGGCTCGGACTCGCCGAGTATTGGCAAATATTCGCCAATACTCGGCGAATCCGAGTCAAGCGAGTTTTCTTTACGAGTATTCGTTTTCTCAAAATTTTGGCGAGTATTCGCAAAGTTTTCCTACTATGGTTTCAAGCTCATAAAGGAGATGGAAACCCTAAAGGCTAAAGCAAATGATTGCACCAAATATGAATCAGATTTGAGGTCTTTGAAGGAAGAATCGTAGCGGTATCCATCAAGGTGAAGTCGATGAGAAGTCCGATCTACCAAGTCAAGATGTTGGTCCTAGTTCAAGTGGAGATCAAAAGAAGGATGTTAGTGCAAGCAAGGTCAAGAAGACAAGCTCAGTTAGACAGCCTAATGCTATGAGCTATGCAAGTTCTTTTTGTGGTTATTATTATGCTTGCAATGGTTTTGGTCATAGAACAAGGGATTGCAGGAGGCTTTTCAGTTGTGTGTATCCATGGAGCAATGGAAGAGATTTGTTGGCTAGATTTTCTGCATAGCATAAAACCTAGGCAATCATGAGATAAATCTCCCTCATTTACCGGTGAGGCTCCCGTGTCAAATTTGTCAATTAAAATATGCTAGTATCTATATGGGGTTTTACTTTAACTGTTCAACTCATGAACCATAGTCATGCAGTTACATTCAGCAGCAGCAGATGTTTAAGAAAGGAAATATTTATAGAAGAAGGGAATTATATAAACACAGAGAAGAAATGGGGAAGATGTGCATCCCAATCAATAGATAACAGAGTTGATTGCATGCACATAGAAGAAACCAATAGATATCAACACAGAATTATAAGCAAAGGCAGCTCTAGATCTAGATCTAAAATAACACAGTTTATTAAAAGATCTAAGATATAAAAGCTAGAAACACAATACACCGTGACACAAAGTTCTCGGAAATTTGCTCTTGTATATTCCTTTGCTTCAAGTGGCTCTCAAGGGTTTCAACACAAAGTCTGGAACACAAGGATGTTGCTTACAAATTTTGATCATTAACTCGGAGGTTCTTCTTCTACTTATAGAATGTAGAAGGGAAAGTACAAATGGGAAACTCAACTGAACTGAAACATAAACAACAAGTAAAGATGACATTTGGCAATCATCCTCCACTAACTTCTCCTTAAGTGACACATGTATCACTTAACTAATAGAATTGTTCCACATAACTTTAAGTAATGGTTTCAAAACCAATAACTTTAAAGTTTTACAATTTCATCCGGGAACATGGAAAATAGAAGAAGAAATAATAGAAGTCAAGCCAATTGTAACATTTATGTCTTCTTTTTGTTCTGATACTAGATATACTTGTCGAACATGTGATTCAACATCTTCCCATCTGTTTTAGCCACCACTTCCTTTTTTGTCCTGAACTGCAGCAATCCTTCGTTCAACACCTTGATACATGCTTCCACATCCTCCAAGCTTGGCCCGAACCTCGCAATATCCTGTGCCAGTGCCACTAGTCTGCTAATGGAATTCATCGTGAAAGGCTTAGTAGCTCCATCAATTCTTCCTTGTACCATCAGAAGAGACCCTTCCAGGGAATTAGGCACTCTGCTAGGAACGATTCGTACGTATGAAGTAACATTCCCGACCACTTCCTCCTCAGTGAAAGCAATGATATTGTCTGGTAAGGACGATGTCTTACTCTCAAGTGCCTGCATCCTCTTCAGCAAAACTTTGCAGATCTCCAAACGGAAAGATACTGCAAACTCCAACTGCTTCCCCTTCTCAACTGATCCATCCGGTACAATCTGCTCTGCAACCAATACTTCTCCCGGCAGCTTGTTGATTTCGGCCAAAGTACTTAGGTTACTCTCAACAACCGTGTTCATATCTACTATGCTCGTCACCAATTGCTTCAGCTGATTTGTTGCATCATTCATAACCTTGAGCGGGTGGCACCTCTCAAGTCTGAAGCTTGACGAATAATCAGATTCTTCCATTCGTCGATAGCTTTCACCTGATTGCTTGCATCCTCCATCTCCTGCATAAGATGATCACTCACCTGCTCTGAAATGGGCTAAGTGGAAGATTTAGCCACCTTGGCTATGATCTCGCACAACTGAGATACCTGCTTCGAAGCTCGTCTTTCTCCGCCTTTTCTCTGTCAAGCCTAAGGAATAGAGCATCTATTAATGTCTATGTATCCTGCTTCAATTCTTCTGTGGTGGCTTGACCGATGGGTACTCAGTTCAACCGCATTACATCTTCGTCGTGAGCTCATCCTCCTTTCCTTCTCGCCGGAACCGACATCTCAAAGAAACGCCCGACTCCTCAATGATCAACCTTGAAGTTACCTTAGCAACTTTAGGCCTTCTGTCTTTTCCGCCTAGACTCGGAGTAGCTACAAGTCGTGTTCCTCCAAGTTCATTTCCACTCTAGCTTCTAAAACCAACTGCGAAGCCAACCATTCTGAGAAGTTACTTCTCGGAGAATGAGAAGTTGTTGAGTGTACTACTATCTCCCGCTCTATTTCCTCTCCATCAGAAATTGCTACAGTGTTATGGCTGCCATCTTCTGAATCATCCAAGGACAAAGCTCTTTCGAACTCTGCCATCTACAGCTTCAACGTCTCTTCTAGAATAGGTGTTGAACGGAGTGGCTGAGGAGAGAAGATGAATGTTGCCGGATTCAGTGGAGGCATGGAAGTGTCTGTTGAGGTGCTGCAATCGGTGAAATCTTGGATCTTTGGACAAGCCGAAACTAAAGTCATAGCCGTGGAAGTGATCTTCTCCTTTGATTGAGATCTTCTGTGTACCTTCATCTTCTTGGACCTTCTGCTGCTTTCTCCTCCGTGTTTCCTCTTGAGGGAATCTCCTGCGCCGAAGTTGCCCGTGACTTGATTCATCAATGCTTCATCAAGGCAAGATCCCTCACAATGCAAACGGTTTGAAGTATTCACCAAACAGCAGCCAAACCTTTCATCAATCATATGGCAGCGCCCTACGTTATCCTAAAGTACGGCTCTATCTCCTCTCATTTGATAGTAAGTGTCAAGTAACACATTCCCATCATCTTTAAGATCCGCAGGTATCCGCGCTAGTCCAAAGTCGAACACTTGCCATGCTGATAGCCTGCTGAAATCTTTCTTTCTAACCTCGTACTCACTTTTGCACTTCATCCAGAAATTCTCTAATGAAGGCACATGTGCGTACTACTGGGAGATCGTCTTCCTGGCTACTCCAAATGAATCGAAGTTCAGCCGTGCGTGTCGGAAGAACTCTTGCTCATACTCCAATAACATCTCCACCTCCATCCCTCGAGCTCTATGAATGCTCTGGCAGCTATAATGTCCCACAATAATCGGGAAGAAGCCCGTAGACTTGTGTCGTTTCGACTGAAGGTCGTGAATCTCCACAAGTTATGCGCTCACTCCATAGTGATCAATCTATTATTCGGATATCGGGCAAAACTTAACCGGTTCTCCAAAAAAAGTCGGTAACCCGAGGTATGTGAAATCTGCAAAAGCCGAATGAATAGATGCGCAATTCTAGACATCTGACTTCCCACGCTTCCTTGCTCACCCTGTTGGCCTTTAGGTCCTTGTCTACCCTGCAAATGAATTCGTAGAAGAATCCATCATTGACCACTTTGAAATCTTTCGCACGCAGCAGTACGTGTAAGTTGTGGATAGCATTCAAAAATGGGGTCCTTAGAAAGAACGCCACATCTATCCAAGCTTGGAGAAGATGCCTTGTGAAGTGCAAAGATACACCAAGTAGGAAGTCATTTTGAAGCTGAAAGTACGCTTCACGTTCGGAGTTGCTCACCAATATTGTCGCTAATGATTTCCGACCAATTGATTATGGAATCAACCTTGTTGACTTCAATGGTCCTAATGAAAGCATACATCCATGTACGGAAAGTGTGAGCATTCGCCTCACCATTTATCCTGCATAACAATTTGGCAATATCATCTACCTCCTGCACAGATTGGACCACGGAAGAGTTCTTGGGAACTTGGAAGGAGATTTGGGCTTTTTCATGTATCTGCTGTTCATTATGTTCACGCAGTCGACTCTATGCTTCTCCCACCTGTTGTCGGCATTTTGAATGCTAATGGAAGTTACCACCTTTCGCGCCGGAATCTTCAAACAATAATTGATGAACTCTGCATCCAACCGAATTATTGTTTTCCCTGTAGCATCTCGCACTGATCTGGATGAAAGATGGTAAGACCTAACACACTCCATAACGAACTCTGGCAACTGGGCTGTGTATGGAAAGGTTGCAGCTCAAATAATTCCACTACTTTTAACTGCACGCATGAGTGAAATTTTTCCCGCTCTGGATCTATCAATCAATTCGGAAAGAGGTTTCGGACCTAGATTTGTATCTCCTATGTCTGCAAATTTGGAAGTGATGCATGACTCTGTTGTGCTTTCTTTTTCATCCCTCTTTGCCATGGCTTTGTCTATCTTTGTCTGAACAATTCTTTTTCTTCTTATTTGTCCAGGAATTCTTCAAAACTGGTGTAGATCTGGATAATTCTTCAGATTCGGAGGATATATTCAATGTATTGGACATTGATTAAAGCTCCTTTTCTTTTGTAAAGCACACCGTAAGCTAATTCTGCAATTAATTGGACAAAAATGACAACGAGAACATGAACAAAGTGAATTTTAATCATAAAAATCTGCATAATTCAAGCCTGCTGCCCCAAAAATTGATGTTTTGTTTGCATGCAAAGTGAGCATGAATTTTACCAACTTCACCTGAGCACCTGTATCACTTATGCAAACAATTATCCAGACACAAATCAACTTCCTTCAACCTGTGCGCCAAAATTGGAAGCTTTTAGCATTAATTTCACCTTCTTTTGAGCAAAAATCCTCTTCAAATGGGGCGCACTTTTCCTCTGGGCTGCACTTCTTTACCTATGAATTAATTAATTCATCCTTATGGCAGCCCTTGCTTATATAATCCTTGTGATTCTATAATTAATTAATGCCTTTGCTATTACTGGCAATTAATTAATTAATTAATGAGCTTCACTCTTCAAATGGGGCGCCTATTTTGTGCATGCTTATGGCTGCCATTAAATAAATTAAATTTATTTAATTTTAGACTTCTGCTTCTAGTTAACTCAAGTCTCATAGTATGCTTTGACCTTAGCCACTGAAAATAAGAATTAATTTAATCATTTAATACTTTAAAAAGTATTATCTCTCTCCCAAAAGGGGCGCACTTTTTGACATAAATGGGTTGCCATTAAATAAATTAATTTATTTAATTTTAGAACAATCTATTTTCAACCACCTTTTGTCCTTTAACCTCTGTTGACTTTTCCACAAGCCTGGGCGCCAAAATTGGGTGAATAATTAATTAAATTAATCAATTTAAAGGCTGCCTTTACTTCTCCAAAGGGGGCGCACTTTTTTGGCATAAAGAATTCTATTTTTAAGAAACACATGACAATGGGATTATTTACCCTGCAAGGCAGCCCTGAAAATCCCATGATTCACTTAAGTCATTTGACTTTCATAATGGGATTGTTTACCCTGCAAGGCAGGCAATAAAATCCCATGATTCACTTAAGTGATTTTTCTTTTATTCCACAATGGAAATTTTTACCCTGCAAGGCAGGTAAGAAATTCCCGCCTACCTGTTGCCTCTAATTTTTCCATTGTCACTTAAGTGGCGTTGCTTCCATGGGAAAAAGTACCCTGCTAGGTAGGTACAAAATTCCCACCTGCCTGCTGCTTCTAATTTTCCCATGATCCACTTCAATTCTTCTTTTTCCAAAAATGCGGCCAGCCCAGAAGAGGCTTTTTGGTGCACGACTTTGTCTTTTCCCAGTGAACCAGACCTCCGATGGCGACTTCCTTCTGGCACAACGTGCGTATGTGATCTCCAGCTACTCCAGGCCAAGAATCAGGCCAAACCGGCAAAGGAATTGATCTAGAGAAATTTCACAGAAAACAAAACGGGAAAAACACAAAAACACAAAATGTTGCCAAAAGTCACAAATAAAGTCCAGAACTCATTCCTGGTTAAAACCCTACTGGTATATAGGAATAACGATATGTACGATCACAACAGAGTTAAACCGGAGCGCAAATTGCCTCAAACGGGGCTCAAAATAATTAAATACAAATTTCCCACAGACAAATCCCGATGAGAGAATATAACAATTTTGGGCATCTGGGTATTTGGCGAAAATGGCTAATATGGCTCTTTGGGAATATCCTGACACAATACAAGAACTTTTTGGCAATAAAAACACAAAATGACCCATTATTTTAAAAGTATGAAATTTTTCGGGTAGGGTAGTCACAAATTTCAGGATCACGGTATTCATCAGCCAAAACTCAAAAGATATGCAAGATGTTGTTTGCCATAATTGTCACCACAAGGGTCATATTGCAAGGTTTTGCTTTCATGAATCATCAAGGCAGGTCAAGAAGGTTGAAGCTCCCAAAATTAAGTATGGAAACCAAAGACAGTCAATGAGAAATCAAGCTCAATCAAGGATGTCAAGAAGCCTGATCATGCAAATAAGGTCAAGAAGGCTGAACCAATGCCAGTAATCCAAGAAAACCATGTGTGTTTGACAGGAAGTCTATCTACAGAAGAAGTGAAGGAGAATGGAGTGATCATCAAGCCTAATATGCCTAAGAAGATGAGAAGCTTGGATAAGCTCTGTTGTTGACACGATTTGTAAGTTGTACCTCATGATTGTTGTGCAAAAAGGTCAAATGTAGATGGAGTGTGTCATGAAGGAGATAACGGTTTGCAGGGTTTTCTAGTCTGCGTCAAGTGAGAATGTGGTCTTTGTCAGTCCCATTGATAGTTTGGTACAGTCATGAAGATGTTCCATCATTTGTTGTGTACGAAGGTGTGTTTAGTATGTTACTATTCTCCATCAAGAGATATCTTGTGCTTCTAGATGATAGATGAAAGGATTCAGCAGTTTGCTAGTCTTGAAAAGGGTATTGCAGTCTGTGTCACCTAAAACAGGGTAAGAAAGCCTAAATTTTGGGCAGAGCATTCTCAAGTACAGTCATGGAGTACATGATCATTGTTTAGAAGAAAATAAGGTATGTCATGCTTGTTCAGGATGATTCCTTCATACATATGTCTGAAGTTATGTTGATAGCACTGTCAAGAGAGGGTTAACTGATCAAAGATGCATTGGAAAGCAATGAATCTATGGGTTGTCTGTAACTACAGTTTGTAGATGTGCAACAGAAGATCTGTGATTTGGCAGGATAATGAGGTGTTATCTCTTGGCATCATGAAAAAGGAAAAGCATGAACTTAGGTGGAGGTTGATACCCTTGAGTGCTACTTGAGAGTTCTAAAGCCAGAAAAACATGCTACAAGGTCCGGTACAGGTTTTGTGAATGCTTCAAGAAAGCTTGAAATGAGTATCAAAAGGGCTTAACAAGGTTGGAGTCATTTTGAAGACTTGGTTAAGATGATTAAGACTAATTGAAGACCCAATCAGTCCAGTGACAGTCATAAGGAACAATGAAGGTCAGTTGTTGTTGATGTCACCATGTGCCAGCTGTGCAAGAAGGTCAGTATTTGATGCAATCAAGAAGCAATGAGAGTCCTTGTTCTGAGTGTAAGAAGATCAGATGAGTAGAGCTCTGTGGTTGGAATCATGTTGTTGATTCAAGACAGCTGTTAAGCTGCTCCTAGATGATGTATAAAGGTATGAACTCTTTTAAAGGTATCTTAAGGTATGTTAAAACTTTTATGATCCATCCTGGTTTGTCACACTGTCATTTTGTCTTAAGAAGTGTGTTGCAAGTTCATGGACTTATGACAGCTAAGGAGAGGTCTGAGCATGAAGGTAAGTGAGGTGCATTATGCATGATTGAGCCTAAAAGTTGTATCTTAAGGTCTTGTTTGAGAAGTTAATAATTTGTTTTTGAGGTCCAAGAAGGCATGTAAATCGTGGACAGGGTATGTAAGATACTTCAGAAGTATGTACAGCCTCAAGATGATTAAGGATCAAGAGTTGTGATACAAGATGACAAATAAGAATTCTGTGTATGAGGTTTTGCATGTTGGATCAGTTCAAGATAGGATCATTGGTTGAAGTTGCATCAAAAGAGATACTCTGAGGTTGACAGGCTAATCTGGACAGAGTACTGAAACGTGGAGTACAAGAAAGCAGGGTAACAGTTGACAAGTCTTCAGGAGCTCCTAAAACAGGATTGTATACATAATAGCGGACTGAGTTCTGTGTTTGAAGCCTAAGAACTTGGAGGCAAGTGTTGTAGGTGCTCAAGTGGATCTAAGTTACCATGTAGGTACAGAATATCGAAGATGCCTGTCAGAGATGTTTGAAGGACTTGCTGGTCAGCATCAAGGTGATAGATAGTTCTGAGAATGCAGGGTTGTCTACTAAGACTCTAACATGAAGAAGTTGCATTATCTGAGTTTGCAGTCATAAAAAGTAGTTTGGAATAGTAGTGGGTGGCCTCATTTTGGGTTTGTAGCAGTCCTTGAGAAGCAAGACATCAGAAAGCTGGGTATGGACTGTCAGAGCTTGAAGTATTGTGCAATAAGGTCAAAATAACAGGTGTCAAGAAGTCAAAAGATGATGAGTTGATGAGAAAATGATAGAAGCAGGGTTGTTGACTGGTAAGTATATATGATTTGAGTAGTTGAGTGTTCATTATACAAGGATAGTGTTTAAATACTATTTACCCTTGATGAAGACCTATTCTGAGTTTGAAGCCATCCTTGTACGAGTCATTGCTTATCAAGTGAAGTATGAGATTAGTCTTGAAGGATCTGTGTTAGCAAGTTTAAGGTACAGTATGCTTGTGTTGCCTCAAGAGCCAGTATTATGCAATAAAGGAGGAAAGACATTGAGATTTGGTAAATAGGCTACAGCTGTGAAAGTATCTTATGAGGTAAGGAGTGCATGTTTGTAGCTTAAAGGCTAAAGACAGAGCTAGTTGTGTTGTTTTTGGACTTTGAAAGATAAAACAGTGCTGTTAGGAGGTGTTTAGGAATCAGGGGAGCTGGTCAAGGTGTGCAAGAGAGGAGTTTTGTGTCAGAACTGTGATAGTGCTAGAGGAGCTGATGGTGACAATGTTGTTAGAGTGCTTGAAATATTGAAATGTATGATTCAGGGGAGGCATCCAGGTGTGTTAGAAGTCTTGAAAGCTATGAAGATTGGCAGTATCATGAACACAGGATTTGAAGTCTGTTTTAGCTCCATTAGCAGGTTTGTTGTATCATTGTTGATTGAAGACATTATTGAGAATTGAGATGCATTGTTGGCATCTTGTAAGGTGAGCAAAATTGGACATTTTGTCTAGCAGTTGTTGTTGGCCTTTTGAGTTAAGTTATGAGGTGTTTGTTTAAGGTCTGAGTCGGTCTTGAAAGTATGCTTATGTTGAGGGAGAGCATTGTTGCTCAAAGAGTCAAAATCAAGTATTGAAGATGAAGAAGTGGATCTTATCTTGATTTGGTTGATGTTTCCAACCAAAAGGTGAGCCTTGTGTTGTCAAAAGAAGTTGTTTCAGGTATGTGTTGTTTTTTCATTAATGTCAAAAGGGGGAGAATGAGCTCATGGCATGTATATTCCTTATGGGTAATTTGAGTCTCGTGTGTTTTGTCATCAATGGGTTTTCCATCAATGACAAAGGAGGAGATTGTTGGCCATGTGTTATCATTCATGTCAAAGGATGATGTTGTCATTGAGTTGCATTGAGGTCAAAAGGTATATGGAGCATGGAGGTTGCTTGTCTTGTTGAGATTGCATGGTCTTGCATGGTGTTTTGAGCAGTATATTGACTTGTAAGAGTGTGATGATGACTTGCAAAGGCATGGATAGTGTTAGAATGACGGCATGGAGTGTGTTAAAGGCTATTACAAGTGTACAAGGTTGGCCAAGGTGTGTTGAGATCAGATTAGGTGAAACAAGCATGTTTCTGGGTGCTTGTTCGGAGGCCAAGTGGGTAGTATGAGGCATGTCAAGGTGAAGTGAAGCATGTAGCAGTTGTGTGAGCATGCGACGCATGTAGATGAGGTGTAGAGACACTCACAAGTGTCTGAGAGTGCAGGTACATGTGTTTGATGTGGTTTCTAGGTCTGTTCTAGACCTAATCCTTAAGAAAGCATGCCCTAGTGAAGTGAGTTGGACTGTTTCCAGCATGGTGGTGCAAAAGTAAGACTTGGAGAGTGTGTGGTAGGTTGATATGATGATGAGGTCCAAATTTCAGGTGCTAGTTTTAAGGTATGTGCAAGATATTGAGTTTTTACTAAAACCGAGTTGTGAAGGTGAGAAACCAAAGCTAAATTTTGACTTTCTAATGCTCGTTGGGGAGTGTGTGCCTTGCATGGGGACCCAAACTCACGGGGTAGTTGAGTAGGTCAGTTATGAAGATTTTCCAAGTGGAACGAATTTGTTTGATCATTAGGTTTTCATGAACAATCGTTAAGAAGGTAAACTGCTTTTTAACCCTCTTAAAACCCTAGCTTTGGAGCGACTTGGGAGAAATTGCTTGCAGTGGTCCAGAATTGATTCCTTTTGCAAATGTGATGATTGGAGGTTGTAGAGGACTCTTCCCTCTTTCAATTTATGTAATTTAGAGGTTGTGATAATATGTTGGCCCACTCAAATATGCAAGTTTCTAGAAAGTTTTAGTTTGTGGCAAAGTTCTCCATTGGACCTATTGACTAATTTATCATTTATTGAAGCATGGGATTTGTACTTCATGTCCATGATGATTTCAGATCATGGTTGAGGCCCTAGGATGCAAAGTGTGCCCTATTTATGAGGACTGATTTTTAGGCAGTTTTGGGGCAGTTTGGAGCAGTCTAGGAATAGAGCAGTTTTGGAGGTGTTACAGGTGGTTTTATGGATTGGTTTGAATTTTGTGATGATCCTAACATCAAGAGCTTTCTAATGGTATATCATACTTGAGTTTTTGTTGATTTTTGAGCAAGTCATGGCTTGATTATTGAAGACCAATTTTTGGGGTGCTTGGTTGTGCATGCCCTAGTGAAGTGAGTTGGACTAATTCCAGCATGGTGCTGCAAAAGTAAGACTTGGAGAGTGTGTGGCAGGTTGATATGATGATGTGGTCCAAATTTCAGGTGTTAGTTTTAAGGTATGTGCAAGATATTGAGTTTTTACTAAAACCGAGTTGTGAAGGTGAGAAACCAAGGCTAAATTTTGACTTTCTAATGCTCGTTGGGGAGTGTGTTGCATGGGGACCCAAGCTCCTGGGGTAGTTGAGTAGGTCAGTTATGAATATTTTCCAAGTGGAACGAATTTGTTTGATCATCAGGTTTTTATGAACAATCGTTAAGAAGGTAAACTGCTTTTTAACCCTCTTGAAACCCTAGCTTTGGAGCGACTTGGGAGAAATTGCTTGTAGTGGTCCAAAATTGATTCCTTTTGCAAATGTGATGATTGGAGGTTGTAGAGGACTCTTCCATATTTCCATTTATGTAATTTAGAGGTTGTGATAATATGTGGGCCCACTCAAATATGCTAGTTTCTAGAAAGTTTTAGTTTGTGGAAAAGTTCTCCATTGAACCTATTGACTAATTTATCATTTATCAAGCATCGGATTTGTACTTCATGTCCATGATGATTTCAAATCATGGTTGAGGCCCTAGGATGCGAGTGTGCCCTATTTATAAGGACTGATTTTTAGGCAGTTTTGGGGCAGTCTGGGAACAGAGCAAATTTGGAGGTGTTACGGGTGGTTTAATGGATTGGATTGAATTTCATGATGATCTTGACATCAAGAGCTTTCCAATGGTATATCATACTTGATTTTTTGTTGAGTTTTGAGCAAATTATGGCTTGATTACTGAAGACCAATTTTTGGGGTGCTTGGTTGTGCATGCTCTTGAGTGGCTTCATGAGGTGAGATGATTGCTCGAGTTGTTTCATGATTGGTTGAGGTTGTTGAGGTCTTAGTAAACATATATAAGTGTATTCCCTACTTTGGTGAAGTTGGTTTGACTCTATAACATTGCTTCTATGGAGAGTTGCTTGTTTTTGGGTTTTAGGACTTGTTGAGTTCTAATGGATGCTTAGATGGTTGTAGAAGATGGTGGCGACCTACATGGTCCTTTGTGTAATGTTTTTATGATATTCTTATGTTGTGGGGATGTATTTTTCTATATGAAGGCCGACCCAAGTGTTTTGTGAAAAAGAAACAAGTATAAAGGTGAATTAGAAAGCTCATTTGAGCAAGTTGAAAGAGTGGAGAAAAGTGCGACCTAGGAGGGTGATTGAGGAAGGTGATGAAAGTCCTTGTGACCTTGTTGAGAGGGAAATGATGTGGTGATGTTGTTCTAGAGAGATCAGATGATGGTGAGCAAGAGAAAGTGTTCAAATCAACTTGAAGAAGCATGTGTGCAAGGAAAGCTAGAGAGGGGTTTTGAGGAAGATCAAGAGAAGAGTGAGCTTCATTGAGTCATCATCAGTTTTTGCAGCAACATATCAAATATGACACTCATTTCAAATGGCTTTAGATTGGTGATGAGTCAATAAGAAGTTGGTGCCTCCTTGTAGGGTTGTTGCTCTACTAAACTAGGGGTTGGTGCTCCGTGTGGGGCTGGGGCCTCACTAAATTAGGGGTTGGTGCTCCTTGTAGAGTTGGTGCTCTTTGTGGGGTTGGTGCCTCACTAAATTTGAAACATGGCTATATAAAGTTTTGTTTCAGTGGGTTTTCTTCCCCTTGAGGGTTTCCCACTTAAATCTTGTGACCATGTGTTCTTGTGTTTCTCTTGCATATGTTTTGATGGATGTGTTGCATTGGTTAGTCTTAATGGATACGCTAAGTTGAATCAATGATGAATGTAAATGGGTAAAAGTTGAAATGATTGAATGTTTTATTGC
The DNA here is from genome assembly GCA_018340775.1 of Taxus wallichiana var. yunnanensis. Lineage (NCBI taxonomy): Eukaryota > Viridiplantae > Streptophyta > Pinopsida > Cupressales > Taxaceae > Taxus > Taxus wallichiana. The sequence continues at coordinate 207,138,813 of CM031240.1, forward strand.
ACACTAATTCACCCCCGGTCTTTGTGCTTCCAATATTAACAAGACAAAAGGCTTTAGTCAACTCATTAGAATTCTTTTTAACCAAATTTGGAAGGCTGTCCAACTCATAATTATAGGTCAGATTTATCTTTCAAAGAAGACTTGCTTTGGTCATAGTATAAATCATGTTCAAATCTTCTTGGCTCGAAATAATAAAAATATTCACTCCTCCCTTAGTCATGGGTAAAGAGTAGGCATGACAAATGCTGTTTGCTCCCAGCTGAGGAAAATGGATGTACTTTCTCATCCAATGATTACAAATATTCCTGATCATTCCTTGCAAGATGCAAATAAACCAAATGAGTGCCTACAACATAGCGAGATGTTATCCATTGTCTATTTAGGAACAGTGCTCAAGTTTGGACTGATTTGAGACACGCCCCAGCTGTCTATTTAGGAACAGTGCTCAAGTTTGGTCTGATTTGAGACATGTCCCAGAAGTAAGTGTTGGGTACTTCAATCGTGTTAGAGTTTTATGAGTAGGATCTCTAAAGCTTACCTGGCGCCTGATTGAATCGGGAGCTTCTCTTTACATTTATAGACAATAATTTGATTCCCATTGCAATGCTTGAAGGCTTCGTTTGCTAACATATCCACCACATGATTGTGATGTGTTTTTGATGTTTATGGTAAATGCTTAGTTATAAAATGAGCTTTGTCATCTGCATTAGAATTGAGTCCATTTTCCAAGGAAGAGGAGGTTTAAGTGAGTCCACAGTACCAATAGATTTCTGTTCTTTCCTGTGTAGAATCACGTACAGGAGAAACATTGATGCCAGTCGATAAGACTCAATGTTCTGCACCATTGTTTGTGGTGATGCAAATACATTGTGAGTAGGCAATAATGAGCTCACATTTGGAGTTACATATGATTCCACCAATACTAAACTGGATCGGATTCCTTCAGAATCCCCACCAAAATTGAGTTTGTACAAGGCAAGATCAAATTGCTTTCAATCCATTTTTGGTTTCATTATCCAAATTGCACTATGGTGAAAGAGAATATTTCATATTTTGCTGAGATTAGAGTCAATCATACTTGTGGAAGAGCTCCCTGACGTTGAATTTGATGGATCCACCAGGGCTGTAGTTCTGATATGATCTTTGTCTTTTTAATCACAAGTCTCAAGGGCTACTGGGGCTTGGTAAATATATACTCATTGCCTTCTTTCCACACATGCCAATGAATGAAATCAGTAGCAAGTTTGTGCATTAGCTTTAATAGCTCCATTTCAATATGAAGCCCTGTCCATCAATCAATTCATCTTTTGGATGCTTACAACCAAAAAATGATATGCCTTTCCAAATTGAACAAGCACAGGCGCACTGAAAGATGAGATGATATATTGATTCAGCATCTTGTTTGCAATCATGGCATATGTTAGGCCCTACCCAACCTTTCCTTTGAAGGTTATCTACTGCTAGCATTTTGCCATGCATTAGAAACCACAAGAAAGAATTTATTTTTTGGCCAGAATTTACAGGTCCACAATCCCATCCATCTATTACCTCTAGTTTGTTGTGTTAAGAGTGCCGTGACATAAGCGTGATAGGCTCAAGCTAATGTACAATTCCAGTTGTTTGTGAAGGGTCATATCAACCTAAAAAGCACTATGGGAAAGTCTAAATTTTCTACTGTCAAGCAATTTAGGAGGGTTCTGGTCTGATTACCAAGAGGTTCACCCATGGTCATTAAGATCATACAAATCATTAATTTTTAACAAAACTATATAGCCATCGTTCCCAATGTTCTTGTGGCAAAATTTTAACCACTCACAATTATCTCATAGCATAGAAGTTAACGCTCTGCATTCAACTGTACAGAACTGCCATTATTTACCTCAACTATCTCTCCATGGGTTTCTCTATTTCTACAACAACATTCTCTGTATTTCTCAAATATTCTAATTGAAATTGTGGCATTTCTTGATCCACTGCATCCATCAGAACTTTCTCCCTCTCCTCTATAATAGGCTGCTTTACATCCTCCAAAATGTTTGCTGCCATTTGAAGTTTCTTAACCGCTTTCATCAAGGTAGGTTCCAGTATACTCTGTGTCTACAGAGTAGCTATTCTGAATGTAGAATAAGTAGAATATGAAAAGGGTTTCAAGGGAAGTGGCATCAAAATTGCAGTTCACTATTGATCTTTTCTACAGTCTTAATTTTAGGTCCCTTTACTTCTTCAAAAGTATCCTGAACCTCGTAGCTTCTATTTATTCCTCTTCATAATGAGCTGTTACTATTAAGATATTTCAGTGTCTTTGGTGTCTACCATTATTATTATCAAGGATCAGAATATTAATGATTCAAAATTTCTGGCTAAGGAGTGCCAAGTTATAATGTTTCTTTTCTCATTTTCTAGAATCCTCTCAAAGCTAGAAAGCTTTAATGCATGTGCTATTATACCAGCAATCGATATGATAAAACATTCTAAGAATCAATAAAGAGAATTGAAAGGATATATGATGTACTTTTATAAATATCGCTTATGTGGACTTGAGACAGACTGAACAAAATTGTCACTTACGAAATTCAATACACTTAACAATTTTACTATTAATAACACGAGAAAGAAAAGGCACACCCTTAGGGTTACTTGGAAAATAACAAAAATGACAATCAAGGTATCTTGGAAGCAAGAGGAAAAGAAGTTGAAAACTTGAATATGCACGTTCCATGTTCCTCATAGTACAGAATAATCACTGGAAAAAAATCATGCAGAATGTAAGATTAAAGCCTTGTGATTACCAGTGAAACCTCTGTACCCTTGCATAGCATCTTTTCTTGATTAAAACAGCGAGTAAACTCTCGTAACTGCAGTAGAAATATATTCAACTAAGTCCTCTAAACTATAGGTATGGTCTTGATTAATATTTTTAAAGGTATAGCCACAAAGAGTTACAGAAACAACAGAACATTCTTCAAAATAACAGTTCAAATTCAAAATTCTGACAAGATGCAAAAGCACTGGTTCTAGGTTATTCTTACAGCTTCTTTGCCTGGACCACTCTTCTGACCACCCTGAGCCTTGCGAACACGTGGCAGCAATGAACGGTCAAAACCCTACATTCAGGAATATCAGTTCAAAACCTAATCAAATGTTTCTAATACAACATACTCTGCAATATCACAAATAAGAAACAGTCTAACCAACAGTTTTTAGTTGAAATACATCACAGAAATCAATCATCCATTACCTTAAATAGAGAAGATAACTAGTCTGATTACAATATCAAATGCCAATGACTCAATTACATAGAGACAGGATACCATGGCTCACAGACTTGAGCAGGACTGTGTGACAATGAATATATATTTTATTATTGGAAATTTGGAAGTAATATATTCAAGAATTTTATGCAATGAAGAAACCCCAATCACAACCATAAAATAAAAGCTAATATCATAATCATATTGACTTGGTAGGGAAAAAAAAAAAAATTATATATATATAAATATATATATATATATATATATATATATATATATATTCTTTCAAAAGTATAAAAAAATTATAATGCTGGAAAGCTTTAGAAAGAAAAATGTATGTGGTAAAATATGAAAAGATCAAATTAAAATTGGAATTGTTTTGGTAACAAAGCATTTTGATTGGGATATTAAGAAAGACTTATATCTTAATCACACTAGAAGATATCTGTTTTGTTCTAAGGTAATTAATGATACAGTGAAAGGAGGGACTGTAGTGTAAGTGTTGTCACAAACACACCCAAATTTCACAAATTTGGGGCCAGCCCTTTTTAATCTTAATTTGGAACATTTTAGTGGCAATTTTCATCTGCTTATGTATTGATTGTACAGAAGGTAGATTCTATAAATTTTCCTCGTTTTGCTAATGCTCGACATTGTTTTGCACTGCATTCATTTCAGATTTCTGCCTCTACATGTCTTATATGAGAATGATGAACAGTGGCCTTGTTAGAGCTTTGGTTTTAATTTTCTTATATTTCTATTGTGCTTTTTAGTGCCTTTATGATGATTTTCATTCATTTCCACCATGAGACCCTTTCTGCCCTAGATGATTTCCCGGGGCTTAAAGGGAAATACAAGGGAAGTAGTTTATCGTTATATTTTTAAGTTGTTTTATTAAGCCTTGTAATATTTATAGAAAAAGCAACTTTAAGTTATAACGATTAATTAGGAAGGAGGGCTTTCTATTATTAAAGTGACTTTATGATAAAGTGTATTCATAAAGATAAAATAGAAATAAGGAAGTCACTTTATAAATTAAAAATCACTTTTAGTCCCACATGGAGCACCCAACTTGGAAAAAGGCAAGGAAAGGTTATAAAAGGAGGTTTGAGTATTCATTTGAGATCATCTTTTGCCAATCTATTTTCTATCATTACATGTTAAGCTATTTGCTTGCATCAAATCTTCTAAGGATGAAAACCCTTAAGGAGAAGGAGCTTTGGGGACAAAAACCTCGAAGGTTTGAAGGTTGGGGAACGAAAACTTCTCAACTTTGTGAGGTGGATCCACCCGGGATTCACTATTGTGCTACAGATTCAGAATTTCAGTTATTGGAAGGTTGTTTTTCAGATCTAGGCACATTTTGGGGTTGTTTTTAGATTTATTACAGCTAGGGCATCATCTGCAAGTCTGATTTTCAGGGTTTTTTTGTGTTGGGTCAGCCAACAATCAGTTGAGATTCACTTGTGACAATTTTGGGCTATATTTGGCAACCATTTTCATGGCTTTCACATCCATTTCCAATTTGATCTACACATTTGGAGATTTCGGGATCATTTTTGGGGGTCTTTCCGTGGGTGGAAAAATCTAAGGTTTGCTTTAATTGATAGTTGTTATTTTTGTGATCATTTTGAGCTATCATTTGCATTGTCACTCCAAGTATTCCGAGAGATGAAATTTTGAAGTTTCAGCTATTTCAAGGTCTGAAATAAATTAAAATAAATTCATATCCTTGTTAGAAAAATTATTTTCTTCCATGTTGATGTTATTAGAGGTCTGCTAGATGTTTAAAGCCTTCCGGGTATTGTGGGTTGAGAGTATTTTGATAAATAAAATGAAATTTCAGATTGTTGTATTTTTTTTGAAGGGTTTTAAATAAAAATCAAATTGTTGTCATTTTTTATAAGGGTTCTCTAGGAAATATAGATTTCTTTATTTTATGCCTTAAGGGGACATTAGAGTGGTATCAAAGTTGTGATTCTCCCATCCTATGAAGGAGAAGATCAGTTTTGCATGGACACGGGTGAAGGGGGTTTTAGATATCACTACTCAAGAAGAACTCCAAGAAAGGAAGGTATGGGTGATAGAGAAAGGCCTCCACCAACAAATAAAATGAGCTATTTGAATGAAGTGTTCACTAGAGGCAACAGAGAATTGCAAACCTGTTTGTTGGATGCTCAAAGGGATCTAAGAGACTCCTTTGTAGGAGCTATTGTCTGATTTGAATCGATCTATACAAGGGCTAAGCACTACCATACCGAATCTCCAAGGAAATCAAGGTAATCATGGTGAAGGAAGCTCTTCTGCCAATCATGGAGAAAGGGTCTCAAGCAAGACCCCCTCTCAATTCTTCCGTGCCAAATTCCTACAAAGAGAAGAGCCACAAGTGGAGTTAGAACAGCCAAAAGCAGTTGGAGTTGCTGATGGATGGGATCTTTATGGGGACGAATATGCATCCTTGAGCAACAACACAACGAGATTTGCTTTCTTTTAGAGATTATTGCCAACTAAGGAGAAGTGAAGGACCAAAGAAAAATAAGATGAGTCATCAAGATGCCATCAAGAGATTGCTGAATTTGGAATCTTCAGCTGTTAAGAGTAAAAATCTGCCCTTTGGACAGCCAAGAGGGACTTCATTGGGGCAGCCTAGACCCCCATTTGTTTTCGAGTGTTTAATGTAGGGGGCCAAGAACAAGCAGCCAAGAACGGCTCCTTTAGAATATTTTTTAAGGAAGCCATTTCAGTAGGGTATGACACCACAAAGAGAGCCTCCAAGTTCATTTTAAACCCCCAAAAAAATAAAAAGTTGTATAATACAAGTGAAAATGAATTAAGGAGAAAAAATCTTTGTATGAAGAAAATGTAAAGATCCTTGATTTTTAATAATGGTTTTGGCCAAGGGACATTTTGCACTAACATAGAGGTAATTTCAGATGGGGAAGAAGTAGAAGAAAAAGAGGAAGAATCTCATGAAGATGGAGACCAAGAGAAAGAAGAAAAATCCAATTTGCAAGGGTGTGGAGTGAATTTGGTGGTTAAAGCCAAATTTCCATATGATAAGGTTGATGTTCAACTTGCTGGATTTTCATATCAGCAACTAATGGTACCTTGTTGGAAAGAGGATCTTTTCCAAGAAGCCCATATCCATCTTATAGTGAGCATTCCAAAGATTGAGTAATGGCTGTATTTGAGATGGATTTTCAAGATAGCTATGGAAAGGCACTGGAAATTTGGAATGGTTGTGATAAGGAAAATCTAACAAAAGCTTCTACTTCAGTCAAGGGAATAATGTTTGCTTTAATGACAGCCCAAGGTAAATGATGGTCATGTCTCATATTCAATGCTCCATACTACAGCAGCTCCAGACATTTGTCAAGAGGGAGAAAAGTTACTCTTATAACTCCAGTTAAATTATAAATTCATGAGTACAGCAAAAAATTATTCCTTCTTGCCATCACTTATACTAGAGAATGGGTACTTTCATCTTTTCAAAATGTTTGGGTTCTAAATTGTGAAAAAGAAGCCATTATGGGTTGTAAATTAATCAAAGCAAGCATTAGTGGAATAATTCAAAATGTAAGTAAACAACTCATACAATCTTTTCTAGCTCCATATTTGATATTCAAAATGGGATTACATGGGCCAATATATATGTTATGAGAAATGGATGTAAATGGATAAATGGCTTCCTTCTAGACAAGGTCCGGGGCATGCTAGATAGGGCAGCAACATTCTTATCCATTCATATTGTTTCGACTCAGCATAGTAAGCATGCATTTGAGGTGAAAATTGTGGGTCACAAGGATGGAAGTGTCGAAGAGGATCTCAACAAATTCCTCAATTTTGGAAAGGAAGAAAAAAACTCATAAAGAATCATAGGGTTTAGATACAATTTTTTAAGCTTCAAATTTGATGATAAAATGATATTAACTTGGGAATATATATGTTATGCAACTAATGGTAATGTAAATGGATAAAGGCTTCCTTCAACAAGGAGAAAGGGCATCCTAGAGCAGAAGTGTTTTGAATCATGAAATTATCATTTCATATTGTTGGTCAAGAGCATTAAGCATTTGATCAAAGATTGATATGGTCAAATTATGGAATCTTCACTTGACTTGAAAAGAATGGTTGTGATAAGGAAAGGATCTAAAAAAGCTTCTATCCTTCAGTCAAGGAGATAAGCTTTCTTTTCTAAAGACAGCCTAAGGAATGATGGTCATGTCCATATTTGATATTCAAAATGGGATTACAAAGGCTCAATATATAAAGAAGTTATGAGAAAAGAAGGATTAAAATGGATAAATGGCTTCATTCTAGACAATTCATGCTTAGGAGTTATGGGAAGGCAAAGAACTATTCCATCCTTGCCATCAGAGGACTCAAATAGGAAAAGGATGAAGGTAGAATCTTGCATTCTAAATTGTCCTTTAGAATCTAAGAACATAGGAAGACATGGACACTTTGGAATCAAAGAAAAAGCAAAAATCTTCAAAAGAATGAATGCAACTCATACAATCTTTGTCTAGCTTCATATTTGATATTCAAAATGGGATTACATGGGCACAAGATATATCATTATGAGAAATGGATTATAAATGGATAAATGGATGCCTTCTAGACAAGGAAGGCATGCTAGATAAGGCAGCAACATTCTCCTTTCATATTGTTTTGACTCAGCATAAGTAAGCATGCATTTGAGTTGTGGAAAATTGTAGGTCACAAGGATGGAAGTAAGAGGATCTCAACAATTCCTATTTTGGCAAACAACTAATGGAAAAAATTACTCATAAAGATTTATATACAACTCATACACGAATGTTTTTCATCAGCTTAAGATGAAATACCATATTCAAAATGGGATCTTTTACATGGGCCAATATATATCTTATGACAAATGGATGAAATGGAGAAATGGATTTTCAAGACAAAAGGTATGGAAGGGCACTTGCTAATAGGGCAGATAAGGCAAATTTAATAAAGCTTCAACTTAAGCATCATTTGAGGAGATGAGCAAGGATAATGACAAAGGAAGGAATGATGGTCATGCCCCATATTCAGTCCTCCATACTACAACAGTTTCAAATTGTTGTCAAGAGGGTAAGCACCCTTATAATTTCAGTTCGAGTTATGGTGAGGACATCAAAGAACTATTCCAGCCTTGCCATACAACGAGCAAAGGGATAAACTCTGAAGGTAGAACCTTGGATTCTAAATTGTCCTAAAAAAGCCACTATGGGTTGTCCAATGAATCAAAGCAAGCAACAATGGAACAATTCAAAAATCAGGTAAACCAACTCATACAATCTTTGCTAGCTTCAGATTTGATATTCAAAATGGGATTGCATGGGCCAATACATATGTTATGAGAAATGGAGGTAAATGGATAAATGGTTGCCTTCTAGACAAGGTCCAAGGCATGCTAGATAGGGCAGCAACATTCTCCTTTCATATTGTTTTTGACTCAGCTGGTAAGCATGCATTTGAGGAGAAAATTGTGGGTCACAAGGATGGAAGTGTCGAGAGGTATCTCAACAATTCCTATTTTGGCAAAGGAAGAAAACTCATGAAGAATCATACAAGATATGTTGTGAATCCTAACAAAGGGGTGAAGGACCAATTCATAAGTCACTCCTTGGAGCAAAGTTCTAAGCTTGAAGACTTGGTTAAGAAGACAGTCACGGTTGCGGGGACAGAAGTTGCTTAGGAGAGTTCAAGAAGTGTGAGACAGAGGTAAAATGGGATCATTTGGTCATATGTTATCAACTTAACATAGTTGGTATAGTTATGGGTAACAAGAAACATAACCCATGGCTCTTGAAGAGTGTTGTCACAAACTTTTGGACTGTTGTCTTCCACATTTCCAGCTTTGCCCCTATACCTTTTGCAGCGATAGAAGAAGGTTTTGTCACCAGAAAGATGCATACTCCATCCACGGACATTGAAGAGGCTTTTGCTGCCAGTACAAGATGGTTTCCAGCCACCACAAGTCCAAGGTTGAATGAGAAAATACAATGCTACAGCTATGGTATGATGTTCTTCCTAGTTTCATGTATTGAATTAATAATATCTTCATGGAACAACCATAGGATTGCAGATATGAAGGAATTCTCTTGGTGTAAAGTTAGAAGTAAATGGGGTCACATGTTGAGATCAATTGATGCCAACATCCAAACACCTTTAATATGGTTTGGGAAGAGATTCGGGGTGATGTGTGACTGTTACACTTGCTTATCAGCACTCATAAGGACTGCTCCGAACCCATTTTTGAGGAGAATAGCTTGGGGCATCATGGAAGCGACATTTGGAGTCCAAGGTAATCCTTATAACAACAATATAGAAGAGGTGAGCAGAGTATTGAGCATGCAATGGTTACATTCTATTAAAGAGTTCACTATGGAGTTGAAATCCAAGGAAAAGAAGTAGTGCTTCGAGGCATTGAAGGTGGAGCTCCAAGAGTTGTCATGGCTAAATGGTTAAAATATCAATTGGTGACAACCACAACATCATCCATAGGAGAGCCACTTGATCATGATAGCACATTGCACTTAGGTTGCAATGGAAACATATCAAGGCCTGCTGTCATAATTTCCAGCTTTGGGGCTAATGTCATCACCATTTCCAGCTGCTACCTTACATCATTTGCAGCTGTACAAGTGTTTTCAGACATGGGATTGAGTGATTTTCAGTTCATTGCTGCTACTGAAGTCTTTTCAGTCATTATATGGTTGTTTCCAGCCCTATATTACTGACATTGCTGATTTTTGTGAAGGATTTTCAGTATTGCAGTTGTTGTACCATTTTTATATTGTTGCCTTCTAGGGGTTCTGATTTTGGATTGCTTTTATCAATCACATTCAGCCCCCAATTTGCAAACAACAAGGAAATTTTCTTGCCTCATGCTATTTGTGAAGGATCTCAGCTAGTGGAGCTGCCGGAAGCAAATATTCCAGCCATCATACTGTTGTTTTTGGTGAGGTTTGAATGAACTATGGCTGTTGCAACCTTGTTCCAACATGCAAGCAAGTTGAGTGGTACAAATTCAAGACGGTTTCAGCTTAGTACAATGGTAAGGTCTTTTGGAATTTGAAGGAGTTATTGGCATGCTCACTATGGTACTTTGGATCAGATTTGCATGATGTTGGAATGTGCACTCCTAAGGATGAGATGGGCTCCCAGAATTTTTAACTTCTAGTTGGATCAAAGTGGTGCAGCAAATGCATGGTGAAGAGCTCCTGAGACTGATTTGGGATCCTGGGATTACAACAATGGCCAGTTGGGAAGAGTCAAAACAATTGAGTTGACAATTGCTTGAGGACAAACAATTTTTGGGAAGGGAGGATTGTAATGTCCCCTCTTTAACACAAGCTCACCATGAGACCCTTTCTGCCCTAGATGATTTCCCAAGGGCTTAAAGGGAAATACAAGGGAAGTAGTTTATTGTTATATTTTTAAGTTGCTTTATTAAGCCTTGTAATATTTATAGAAAAAGCAACTTTAAGTTATAACGATTAATTAGAAGGGGACTTTCTATTATTAAAGTGACTTTATGATAAAGTGTATTTATAAAGATAAAATAGAAATAAGAAAGTCACTTTATAAATTAAAATCACTTTTAGTCCCACATGGAGCACCCAACTTGGAAAAAGGCAAGGAAAGGTTATAAAAGGAGGTTTGAGTATTCATTTGAGATCATCTTTTGCCAATCTATTTTCTATCATTACATGTTAAGCTATTTGCTTGCATCAAATCTTCTAAGGATGAAAACCCTTAAGGAGAAGGAGCTTTGGGGACGAAAACCTCCAAGGTTTGAAGGTTGGGGAACGAAAACTTCTCAACTTTGTGAGGTGGATCCACCCGGGATTCACTATTGTGCTACAGTTCAGAATTTCAGTTATTGGAAGGTTGTTTTTCAGATCTAGGGCACGTTTTGGGGCTGTTTTCAGATTTATTACAGCTAGGGCATCATCTGCAGGTCTGATTTTTAGGGTTTTTTGTGTTGGGTCAGCCAACAATTAGTTGAGATTCACTTGTGACAATTTTGGGTTGTATTTGGTAACCATTTTCATGGCTTTCACATCCATTTCCAGTTTGATCTATACATTAGGAGATTTCAGGATCATTTTTGGGGCTCTTTTTGTGGGTGGAAAAATCTAAGGTTTTTTTAATTGATAACTGCTATTTTGTGATCATTTTGAGCTATCATTTGCATTGTCACTCCAAGTATTTTGGGAGATATGAAATTTTGAAGTTTCAGCTATTTCCAGGTCTGAAATAAATTAAAATAAATTTATATCCTTGTTAGAAAAATTATTTTCTTCCATGTTGATGTTACTAGAGGTCTCCTAGATGTTTTAAGCCTTTTGGGTATTGTGGGTTGTGGGTATTTTGATAAATAAAGTGAAATTTCAGATTGTTGTATTTTTTGGTAAGGGTTTTAAATAAAAATCAAACTGTTGTCATTTTTTATAAGGGTTCTCTAGGAAAAAGTTAACAAGAAGTGACCACTTGTCCCTCCCTCACTTTTCCTTTGGCTCGTTGTCTTTTATTTTCTTGTGGGTGTCTCATGTTTCTATATTCTCGAGAGTAAACGATAAACTACCACATGTTTGTTCCTTGTTTCAATTCCTATATTGTTTTCCTCGTGTTTCAATGTTTATTTATTTGCTTAGTATTTCACAATGAGTGAGATGAAGACATGTGTCTCCATCTCACTTGTCCTTTCTCCTCAAGTCGTTTGGTCTACTTGATTATCTTAACCTCTCCCCAAGTGGTTGCACCTCTTAAATAAATGAGGAGGTGACAAGTGTCACCTTCACCATCATTTCTAAGGCATTGCCTCTAGGGTCCTCTTTCTTACTACAAACCCGGGGTGAGAGAAAGATTGACATGTGGCACTCCTCGCTACTTCATTTCTTGAGTGTTTCCAACAGCATTCCTTCCCGTTGTGTTTCTATATTCCTTCGAGAGAGCGAGATGGTGACAAGTGGCAACCCTCTCGCTTCATCTCATGCTCGTTCTCGCAGCATCCAACCGAGCCGCTTTTCTATTTTATGTTGGAATGAACAAGAAGTTAATGTGTTTCAAATGTTACTCTTTTCATTCTTAAATGGTTTTTGAAGTTATCCTCTCAAAGTCAAAAAGATCTTGACATTTGCTCACGTATCCTAGTATTAAACGGTGTGCTCAATGATTTTTCCCGCCTTTAATATTTGTGACCTTGGTCTTTTGGGACTATGTTAAAGTATTCTCTCAAGTGTTTAACGTTTTCCTTGGGTTGTTTTATTTATGAGTTTCTTTTTCCTTGGGTTTAAGGTCCCTAACTGCTCAAATTTAATATTGAACTCTATGAAGGGATTCAAAGTGATTTATTTTTCCTAATGTAGAAAATTTGTTTGCAGATGAAAGGAATAATGTAGTCGATCAAACGAATATTTGTTTTATTTAAGTGAAATGCCCATGGCTAATTTGAGAGCTTAAAGATAAAGATGGGAAAGAAAAGACAGCAAAAATTACAGAGAAACCTACAACACAAAATTAATATTCATTTAATTTGCTGCATTTTCATAACAAAAGAACAAAATAACCAAAGAAAGCAAGAAAAGAAGTGAAAGTTGAAGAGATACATGTAGGAAGAATTTGGGTCACATTCTTTATTCCACTTGTGGTTGAGCTTGAAAATATGCAGATGCCATGATCCACATCACGAGGCCTAGGATGTCGGTGCAGAGGACAACCTTGCACTTGGCAACAAGCTGCAGATTATAAATACGTAGGGAGATTTAAACACAATAACAAACCAAACACATTCGAATGCTTAAGTCTTCTTGCAGAATAATGCAACTTATACGCAAATGAAAGAACATGGAAATAGTACAATGGTGTACAATGCTCAAGAAGACTACGAATGAAGATTCTTATGTTCAAGAAGGCGAAAAACACGTCAACTGATTTGTCTAGACTAGAATGAGATAGAGATGCACACGAGAGATACAAGATACTCGAGGCATGCAAGTGTCCATTACTATCTACTACATGGTCATTATGTTACCCTTTGGGCCAAACATTTACATATACAAACACCATTGCAAGAAGGTAGTTACAACACTCGACAGTTACAAGATTGAAAGGATATGAAACGGTTCATCTTCCCAACCAAGTGGCAGTTGGTCTTCTGTTAGCTTTTTTAGATTGTTTATTTCATATAGTAGGATAGGATTAAATACTTAGTATTTCATCCTATTTATTAGTTGTTAGTAGTTGGTTTGATTTTTAAACCAAGGAGCTATGTTAGTCTGATTGTTATTCTATCTCGTAAAGGGTGTTTGAACACTCGTAGGTAGGTTGAGTGATTGGTGGTAATGGATAGAGATAACATCCTAAATAGTAGGATGTCATACTTGTATAAATGTTTATTAATGTTTTGAGCATTCACTCGCCCCGTTGCAAAATGACAAAGAAATAATCACTTTGTGTAGTGCAAGAACTATTGTCATGCTAAATGTATAACATGCAAAATTGAAAATTTTGGCCATGATAACCAAGCCCCCACTTGAAAATTTCTCTCCCGGTCATTGTAAACCCTTCCTCTAGCCAACCTGTCCCACAGTGTCATCCTCATTCTAGCTAGGAGGAATGTACTAACAAGATTTTCAAGTGTGTTTCATGTGCAGGGATGTATGCCTAAGGTGATTGAAAAAGTTATTGAGATCCAAGGAAGAACAACTACCCCCGGAGGCCTAGAAAGGGCCATTTTTTTGCCATTTTGCAACTAGTGAATACCCTCCAAAAGGTGATTGCAAGGGCACAACCCATCTAGAAGTTGTGCAGAGGAGTTTTGAATGCATTCAAGGTAGTTTGGTGGAATTTTGTGGAGCAAGTGATGTTGGGAATCAAACAAGCAAAATAGGGTCATTGCGGGTGCAGGGAATGCCATACTCCAACAGAGAAAGCTGACTTGTTCGAATGATTCTGGGAGTTCCAGGAGGAGTTGGGAGGCAAACAAATAGTCAATAGAAAGCTCTTGGAATCCTCCACATGATGGACACATCACTTTTGTTCCAAGACTCCAAAATATTCCATGATAATCCATGACACTGCAGCTGCCCCTTCGAGCCAAAAGTGGAATAGGCCTTGAAAATAAATTTCTTTGGCAGAATTGGCTCTTGAAAGTGGTTGGGATGATCTCAACAGGTGATTTGGAGTCAAAATCATATAAGGTTTGACCCCAAAACACCCTTCCATGCTCTCGGGGTAGAAAAAACACTCTCGGTGTTCTAAAATGGAGTTAGCGGGATGACATCAGCATATCAAAAAGGTATGAGTGCACTTTGAAGTATGTTGTGTCCCCTCACATTGTCCCAAGGTGCAAAGGGGCATGAACCCCCTTCCTTTTGCAAGTTTTGTCACTTAAAAACATCAACTTCAAGTGTTACGAGTGTTAGAGGTGCAAGCTCAAGTCTAGTCGAATTTGCCCCCTTCTCATGTTCCCAGGACCCCATGGCGCATTTTGGAGCATGTTGTGTCCCCTTGGATTGTCCCCAGGTGCAAAGGGACATGGAGGACACAAAAGTGTGCTCCCCATGAGCCCTCTCTCTCCGCAACTTGCACATCATCACTTTCGCCCCTAGAAACATGTTTAACTTGCATTTTCTTAACCACCTCCCCCATCCTCATGAGCTGACCTCCCATGGCACATTTTTGAGTTGATGGTGTCCCCTCACATTGCACCAACAACAAAAGGGACAAAGAGGACATGAAAATGTGCTCCTCTTCCTTCCATTCAGCCCCAAGACATATCAAGGACCGGCCAGAGCCCCGGAAGCCATTTTCAGCCCCTTGCATCTCCCTCACACTACACCACAGGCTGACACTTGGCATCATCTGGTGTAAAGCGCACTTCCTTGCCCCTCTTGTCCCTTTTCACCTCTTGTCCCCTATTTTTTAGGGTGCAACCACATGCCAACCCTCCTCCAACCCCGGTTTAGCTGATGGGTTCAATCTGAGTTAAAACTTGCATTTGAATGAAATAACTCCACAACTCAAAACACTTAAACATTTTTGAATTGCAAGAATTGTGCTTTTTCCCCAAGACTCCATTGTTACACGGGGATGATGCTGGTTTTTCTTGGAACATCAAGCTCGAAAATTGAATTTTGCTCATATCTCCAAAACCATGCACCCGATCTCCACGAAACTTTGCCAAAATGCTCCTCTTGCAAAATCCTTTCACATGATCTATCACTTGGAGGCTAACATGGCATGATTTATTTTATATTTGAGAAAGAATTTTCCAGCCATGAACTCCATTGTTGCCTAGAACAGTTGAAAATAAACTTGCATTTTCTTGGTGACTCACGAGCCAAATTGCCTGAAATTTGGAGCAGATGATCCTTGCAAAATTAGCTTTCATTTGAGCCATTTCTTGCATGATGAAGTGGAGGATTTTTAGGGATATGGAGGACTGAGTTTTCTCTCAGCATCTTTGTTGAAATTTGCATTTTCCCGGTGATCCAACAAGCCAAATTGTCTGAAATTTGGAGCAAATGTTCTTCGTAAAATCAGTTTTTGTTCTAGCTATTGCTTCCATGATGAGGTTGTAATAACTCTTTTTGAGGGTTTTATCAAAATATTCAAAATTCTGGAGCAGATTAAAATTTAAATTGCAGTGACTAAAATCTCCTTGAAAATTGTTGGAAATTCTTTACAAACTTGAGTAAAATATTGCCCAATGAAAGATATATTATTTTATCAATTTTCTAGACCCAAATCGACTCAGCAATGAAAAATACTCTGCTGGCAAGCATTTCTTTGTCATAAATGGAAAGCTTCTTCTCATGTTCCTTTAATTTTCTGCTCTCAAATGCAATGGGATGCTGATTTTGCATTAGAACTGCCCCTAAACCTTCACCTGAAGCATCACATGCAAGCTCAAAGGGCCTAGAAAAATTTGGAACAGCGAGGACTAGGCAAGAACACATCACCTTCTTAAGTTCTTCAAAGGCTCTTTGGGCTGATTCGGACCAGCTGAAAGCATCCTTCTTGGTTAAGGAAGTCAAAGGAGCTGCAATCTGAGAAAACACTTCACAAACTTCTAGTAATATGAGCACAACCCCAAGAATCCCTTCAGATGAGTCACATTGGTCGGTGTAGGCCAATCTAGGATTGCTTGGATTTTATTTTGATCCACATGGACACCTCGAGCATTGATCACATGCCCCAAGTATAGAATCTCATGCATACCAAACTCACATTTGGTCTTCTTGGCATATAAAGATTGCTGCTCCAAAATTTCCAGCACTGTGTCCAAATGTTGTAGGTGCTCTTCCCAAGATCTGCTATAAATCAAAATGTCATCAAAGAATACAAGCACAAACTTCCTTAATTGCTTACCAAAAATGTGGTTCATGCAAGACTGAAATGTGGCTGGAGCATTAGTCAATCCGAATGGCATGACAAGAAATTGAAATGCCCGAAGTGACATCTGAATGCAGTCTTGTGCACATCTTCTTCTCTTGACTCTTATCTGATGGTACCCGGACCTCAAATCTATTTTGGAGAAGTAAAGTGCACCATGTAATTCATCTATAAGCTCATCAATCCTGGGAATGGGATACCGGTTCTTAATGGTCTTCTTATTCAACAACCGGTAGTCAACACACATTCTGAATGTGCCATCTTTCTTTTTTGCCAACACTACTGAAGAAGCATATGGGCTGGAGCTAGGCCTGATAAACCCCATATCCAATAGAGTCTTGATGGTCTTCTCAATTTCTTCTTTGTAAATCCGGGGATGGCGGTAAGGAGTTGTTATAACCGGTTTGGAACCGGGTTCCAACTCAATGACATGCTGAAAACCTCTTTCTGGTGGCAGCCCATGAGGAAGCTCATTGAAAACCTTATCATGCTTGTCAAGTATAGCTGAATATCATCATGAAAAGTAGACTGAATGGAGGAAGTACAATCAGCTCTTACCAAACAATGTGTTGCCCATGTAATTTTCCCCTTCTTGAAGGTTCTCTCCATACTCTTTGTTGTTATAATCTGCGGAGTTCCTCCTTTCATTCCATGCAAGATTACTTCTTTGCCATCCACCTTGAATTTGATCTCCATACTTTGGTAGTTTTGGGTAAATTCTCCTAAGGAATGAAGCCATTGTACACCCAAAACTAGATCAAATTCACCAATATTAATGACATAGAAATCATCCCTTACCATATGTTCTCCCAAAGTAAGTGAGAGTTGTGGTATCTTCCTAGTGCAATGAAGTATGAACCCATCTGCTACATTGTCACATTGAAGCCCTTGAAATTTTCAGCTTTGATTCTTCACCAAATTCTCATCAATGAAGTTATGTGTAGCTCCGCTATCGATGAGAACTGCTACCTTCGCCCTGAAGATTGCCCTTTACTCGAAATGGGTGAAATCTTGGTGCCCCAAAAAGTGTAGCGAGAGTGCCTTCAAATTTCTCATTCTCTTCTTCTATTATTTTTTCTTGCCTATCATCAACATTAGTATCATCTTCAGAATCTGAAACCACTTCAATGTAATGAACTTTACCTTTTCCCAAGCAATGGTGTCCTGGGGTCCATGGATTCTTGCAGGAAAAGCACAAGTTCTTCCTTCGTAGCTCGTTCCTTGTCTCCTTTTCAAGGTTGGTTTTGTGCAGATCCATGTGAACCTAGGGTATTTTAGGCAGTGGTTTCTTCGGCTGATCCAAAGAGGTGTTCTGGGACTACTTAGGGGCTTGTTCCCCTCTCCCTCCAGGCTTGGAAATGCTACTGACTGTTGCTGATTTTGGGGCAGCTCCTTCTAAATTCAGGGCCTTCTTAATTGCTTCCTGCAAAGATGATGGATCAAAGGCACGAACTAACCCTCTTAAGGGTTCCTTCAGTCCTTCAACAAAAAGGACAATAAGTCTTCTTTCGAATACATCTGTGATCATCACCGAGAGTCTCTGAAAATCAGCGACATATTCTTCTACTGAGCCCTCTTGTTTCAGCTGAGCAAGTTCACGGAAGTGAACTTTTGGATCCACATGATCAAACCTATCTATGAGTCTTTGGCAAAACTCATCATAGGTGTGTATTTCGCTATGTCCTTGTGTTACCAAACCATGGAACCACCACTCGTGGGCAATGCCCTCAAGATGAAGAGTGGCAAATTTGATGGCCTCTTCCTCCAACATTGGTTTTAGGGACAGGTAGGTATTCAATTTCTAGATCCAAGCTCTTGCGGTGCCTTTGGATGATCCGTCAAATGTGGAAAAGGACAATTTTCCCAAGGTACTCTGAACTTCCTTGTGTGGTGTGGCATGTCTAGGCTTAGTCCTTTTCTCATCTAAGCCCATGAATTCGACAAAAGACATAGCATCCCGGATTTCCTCTAACAAGGCCATATACTCAGCGAACCTTGTTGTAATGTCTCTTCTTTCTATTGCTCGTGGCTCAATATCCGGTATAGCTTCTTCCTTGGGGATGAAGGTAGGCTTCCAACTCGATCCTCGGGTGGAATGATTGGTTTGTCTGACATTACTCGTTCCACTTGAGCTTCCTTCATCTTGTTGAGCTCTTGGTTCCACAACCTTTTGGAGTGATAGTGCCAAAAGCTTCATTGCTTCTGTTAATTTCTCTTGCCCGACAATGAGTTTTTCCATCTTAGCATCTTGTCCAGCCATTTTCCTCTTATTTGTCCTTGAAGATCCAGCTCTGATACCACTGTAATAACCCTTTTGAGGGTTTTATCAAAATATTCAGAATTCTAGAGCAGATTAAAATTTAAATTGCAGTGACTAAAATCTCCTTGAAAATTGTTGGAAATTCTTCACAAACTTCAATAAAATATTGCCCAATGAAAGATATATTATTTTATTAATTTTCTAGAGCCAAATCGACTTAGGCAATGCAAAATACTCTGCTGGAAATATTCTGATAATTTGGAAATTGCAGCAGTCATAAATAATTTGATTTGACCATTAAATATGTATAAAAATCCATGCAAATGCAGATTTGGCCTTTATAATGCAAGTCGACTTGGAATATTAATTTTATATGATGCTAATATCATCCAACAATTCAGAAATCTCACTAGAACAAGTCGCACTTTTGTAATAAATGACATAAATCAGATTTGACACAATTTGATCTTCAATATAATAATAATCTGCAATTATAAATTGTTTAAGTCAAAAGTGAGAGGTTTTCGTCCCTCAAAATGGACCTCACAAGGGGGTTTCGTCCCAAGTGGAGAGGAATGAGAGTTCACTCTCAAAATCTGATTTTACAAATGAAAGTCCATATATCCAAATGGCTGCCCTTAGTCCCCTATTTATACTTTTGAAAAGACATGGCCGCTCCCTTATGACCATTCATTATGCCCTTATAATTATTTATTTTGTCCTTAATTTGGCCAACCCATATATTCTACAATTACTTTATAAAAACATAAAAATTATTAATATTATAATGTTGCTCTTCTCCTTGCTTTTCCTTTTCTAGCCACGAAGAAGGAATGGCCAAAAATCCAAACTTGGTCTTCTACGTTGGGAAAAGGGACATTACAGAGGTGAGGTATTTTTGGAAATATGGAGGACTGAGTTTTCTCTCAATATTCTGCCCTCTTCAATGAAATTCTCACTTTCCCACTAATCTGGACGAGAGAATCATCTAAAATTCGGAGCAGAGCATCCTTGAAAAATAACGAAACTTTTGAGACCACTCTTGTCTCATTCCGACCCCCGGAAGACCCACTTCTAAAAATAATAAGTCTTACCATGATTCACAATCTATAAATAGTAAGTGTCGCAACAGTTCATTCTATGAGTTGCCATTGCCCCTTGATATCAAGAACACTCAAAAGTGCTAAATTGAGACACTTACTAAAAATAGACATCCTAGAATTGGACTTACTAAAAATAGCAGGTGTTGGGATTGTGGTCAAACTTCACACACTCAAGTTCGGAGCCACTTTCAACTTCAAACATTGAGTATCCTAACAAAGAATGAAAGTGATATAACAAGTGTAAAATTGGAAGACTTGAAAATAAGGATGTTGATTGAACAAGCAGATGCAGAGGGGAAGACATTCTTAGTGGCTATTCAGAATTTACAAGGCCACCTTTGCAAGAGACTAGACGGTTTGACTCGTCCTTGTGGTTATAGGAGAAGATCAACATGTTTGCAAGATCAGGAAGTCGAACGGTGCAATGTCTCGTAGTAGTGTTTCGAACACTCATTTAATGCCCTGGAGTGTGTCCACATCTCACGGAAGGAGGAAGTTGCAATCTCAATACTTCAAGTCAACAGAGGTCAAAGGCAAAGAATCTCATTCATGAAGCATTTCCTCAAATATCCATCAAAAGCAAATTCTTCATCAACAAGAAGCTTCCTGCCTCTCGGATTCTCACTTCTCTCTCTTCTCCTCTCTCCCTTCCTCTCTCTCTAACATCCTATTTCTTCATTGGGAATGTACTTTTTCACTCTTTTGTCTTATTCACTTAAGTGACTTAATTTGGCATTGTAAAAATTTCTCTTCCAAAATAAAAAAGGACTTAACTTCATTCATAGGGAATGTGAAAGGTCACAAGTGGTGGCAAGATGAAAAGTCACATGGGGGAAGGAAGAGACATTTTGTAAGCTATAAATTGGGATGGCTTCTCCATTCCAAAGGGTTAGCATTTGTTGATTGTTACTAGTTGTTGGCTTTCACTACTACTTCAAGCAATAAATCTACATTCTTCTATCTCCTTGCCTATGTTCTTCCATCCTCTCTATTTTCCAACTTTGTAAGCATTGTAATCTTGTAAAACCAAGAAGGAACTTTGTGTCTTTGATTGATGAACTCATAGAACTTTGTGTCTCTAATTTATTAGTCTTACTATTACTTACATGGTTGTTTTCTTCTATTGAATGTGGACCTACTTTGGTTATTGTTGGTGAGAATCTGCTAGTGCCTACTCACGACATTAACCCTCTCTCTTTATTTCTCCTACTCCCATTTACCTCTCTCCAAACTAATTCCTCCTTGTACACCATACAAGCAGTTTGCCACAGGTTTAGTGGAGTATTCCTATGTGATCTCCGACCTAACGGTCAACCCATAGTTTATTTAGTCCTTGCAGTCAATAATGGGAGCCTCCCCATACCCAAGGAGGGGCTTAGCCCGTGTCCATGGTGCAAACCAATAATCTGGCCCTACAACAAATTATTCCACCAACAAGATCATGGGGTGAACAACCACCATCAATTATACCCGCCATTGTAGAGAAGTTGTTTGCTTTTCCTATGTTTTGGGCTTGTGGCAATAATGCATTTGTCTAGGAAACTAGAGCATTGAGCAATGTGAAAATCAACAGAAATGACGTGCGGTGACTTTCCATCTCGCCTACCATTAATGGGATCATTGTTTGTTGTTGAATGCCACCACTTCTATCTGTTAATAGATGCAAATAGAGATTATTCTCGTTCCATTTTTATAGGGTTTTCTACAAGAATACAACAGAATACCATGTTCTTGGACCTTCTAGGGTTTTCTAGGTTGTACCCCAATGTCATTTCAGCTCAATTCTTAATCATATTCTTCTTTAAACCTTTTTCTCATTTACCATGCAACTTCGACCATGTACAATGTCCATCAACGGCGGGAGGCACGTCCGGTGTGGAAGAGTGACATGCATCCAATTAATGTTGGTATTAGGTTTTATTGAATCCCCGCAATCGTGGATGCATGTTTGTATTGATGAAGGTTTAGTTTTTTTGTCTATATTTTAGTTTGTGTTAATAGTAGGTTTTGCTCTGATTTTTGTTGGTGAGCTGAATGGTAACACGCAAAGCAGATGGGATTGACTCAGTTATGTTTCCTCTTCCAAAAATTTCAGACCCTATAAGATCTGTTTGTCTAGTGGTGTTGTTTCATTTTAACTTGGGGATTAGGTATATATTTTTTTCGTTCCTCCTTTGCCTCACCAACCCAAAGTGCGAGTCATCAATTCCATGTGTAAAAAAGTGTTGAGAGGAAATCTACGGTGACCGGCATTGTTAAAGACTTTGATGCCCTGACTATCTCCACAAAATATGTCCTTTTTTTTTAAAACTCGTTGCACTCCCTCCTTTCGCGAGAAATGCCAATCCATGGGTTTCTTGGACTCTTCAAGCCTCATTTCAATTTGACAACACGCGAGTGGGGATAAATTCAAATCAGAGCCCAAATGCTTATCATTGATTCTGCACAGAACCAGATCTGAACCTTATATTGTACAGGGTACAGTTCAACCTCTGAATGAGTATGGCAGTTCGAGCATAATATGAAAGGGTATATCAAATCACAAAAAAAAGGTAGGTTTTTTCTCTTCATTTTTCAATGTGTTATCATGAGTGATATTCTGATAGTACCCATTTGTTTTTTTAGAGCCATTATGTTGATTGTAACTTGTAAATGTGTTGTCCAGTCTTTTGCAGAATTCCTGGAATTTTAGGATTAAATTTCACTCTATTTGGTAATGAAATCCCTTTTATATGTTTAAACATGATGTCTTGACTCTTTACTGTAATTATTGTTTGCCTTGCCATATATTCGTTCGATATTTACATGTAAAGAACTGAAAACCATTATATATGTCGAAACAATATGTCAGTGGTGTGGGTTGTCACTTTCCATTTCTTATGTATGTGGCTATGGGTTTCACCCTCATATTCTTCTCTTTTACTGTCTTTATTATTTTCCATAAATTGGTTGTGGGCATCATGACTTGCAGCAATTAGCTGCAAAGGTTAAAAAGGAAGGATAATTTAAAAGAAGGCCACTTAGAGTTCCTAATTATTATTTTTATTCTGAAATATTTCCCAGGTTTTCTTTTACAGATGCAACACACTGCTCTATCCTCTCCACCAAATGGCAATTCCTTTGACCAAAATTGCTCCATCTCAATTTCTCTTCTCACAATTTAAAAAAATTACAACCCCAATAAATAGAAGCGATAATTGATAATTTTCTCCACCTCCATTTGAATTCTCTTGAAAGATTTAAGTTTGAAGCGTCTTTGCATGAATTGAGTATTACCCATGTTCGCAAATAGATTGAATATACGGCCATAAAAGGAGTGAAACAAATGACTCTTGATGATGTGGTTAACATGGATAGGATTGGCAGGAAGCCTAGAATGGAGGTTCCAGACTCCGTTTCTTCCTTCAACACAGTCGCTAATTTAGAGCTGGTAGATACAGATTTTCTAAAAACTCGTGCTAATCTGTGGGATCTTATCTCTTTTGAAAACATGTATGTTAAATCATATCCCGGACTGAAAGATGACACACTTCAAAAGTACTTAAAGATATGCCCCCTTGTTAAAAATGTGGAGCTAGAGTAGTGTGGCCACCTAAGAAATTTGATAATCTGGCTCCCAATCTTAATTATCTAACTATAGAGTATTGCCAAGAAGAAAAATCATTGAAGACAGATTGCCTACAATTGAGAGAAATCAAACTTTTATAGAGCATTGTCTGGGAAGGTTACCCTAGATCAGAGTTTAAGCATTCTGAAGGTTTTTCAAATTTTGAATTAATTAAAAAAAAATACCCTTATAAATTATGTTGGAGCTTATCCTGTTCCTTGTAGCCTCACTGCATTGAGTTATTTTCCCCACCTGGAAGAATTAACAATACATGAAGAATGTTTTGAAGTCTGTAATTATATGCTTTTCTGGCATCATTTCCTCCTCCTTAAAGCTATAGTGTTGTGTTTTTTCCAATTATATATTTATGAGACCATGTTGTTTTGCAATGCAGGAAATGGAATGTTTCCTGGAGAAGGAAGGGCAAGTAGATGTGAGCTTGCCAAATATGAGAAAAGTAAGAGTAGGTATGGTCTCTCTCATGTGAGAAAGTTTGTTTTCTTTTAGATTACTTATTACAAAGCAGTCCAAGACTAAATATAATAAATATTTATCTCTTGTTTTGCCTCGAAAAATAACACGACAGAATGTTTATGAATGAGTTGATGCATTTGGAAATGGCATATCTAGAAGCAAAGATATTCATCACTACAAGAAAGGGATCAGAGGATGAAATTTGTTGTGAAAATTCTCCTCTTGAACATAAATCTATTTGTTTTTGTTTACTATTACAGATCCAGAATGCTGCCTTATACTCTCTGCCAAATGGCGATTCCTCTAGATGAAAATGTTTCATCTCAATTTCTCTTATCACGATTTTAAAAATTTGTAACTCCAAAAATAGAAGGGATAATTTAAAAATTTTGCTGCCTCCATTCAAATTCTCGTGAAAGCTTTGAGTTTGAAGCCTCTTTGCATGAATTTACTATTACCCATGTTTGCAAATGGATTAAATATGTGGCCACAAAAGGAGTGAAATAAATCAGTCTTCATGGTGTTGGCAAACATGGCTAGGATTGGCTGGAAACCTAAAATGGAGGTTCCTGGCTCTAATTTTTACTGCAACACATATTTTAGAGCTGGTAGAATTGGATTTTCCAAAATTCCTGCTAAAATGGGGGATTTATCTTTTCCAACAACATGTTTGTTAAATCATCTTCCTGGAGTGAATGATGACATGCTCCAAAACTGTTAAAGTTATGCTCCTTTATTCACAGTTTGGAGCTAGAGTATTATGGTCACCTGAGTAATTTGATTATTATTACTCTCAATCTTAATTATCTAACTATAGGGTATTTTGCAGAGTCAAAATTATTGAAGATTTTATATCACACAGTTGAGGAAAATAAAATTGTTACAATGTTTTCTGGGAGTGGTACCCTCGACCAGAGATTAAGCTACTTGAAGTTTTTTAGAATTTGAATTAATAAAAAGATTATCCTTATAAACTATGTTGGATATTATCCTATTCCTTTTAGCTTCACTGTGTTGGGTAGTTTTCCCCACCTAGAAGAATTTTATGGAGAAGGTTTCGAGATCTGTAATTTTAGGCTTTCCTTACCTAATTGCCGCCTCCTTAAAGCTGTACTGTTGTATTTTTATTGTTGTTTTGCATTTGTATTTATGAGACCATGTTGTTTTGTATAGCGGGAGATGGAATGGTTCAGGAGGATGAGTAGCGAATAGATGTGAGATTGCCGAACTGCTAAAAGCAAGAGTATATATTGTCTCTCTCATGGGTGAAAGTGGGCCGTATCTTGGATTACTTGTTACGAAGCAGTCCAAGGGTAAATATAATTAGTATTTCTCTGCCAGTTTTCCTCCGTAATATACATGATAGAATGCTTATGGATAAAATGATGCATTTAGAAATGGCATATCAAGAAGAAAAAGATAAAAAGGATCAGAGAAAGAAACTTGTTGTGAAAAATTCTTTTGAATAAGGAATCTGTTTGTAGGTTATGCCCTGGTAACTAAAAATTCTCTCATCAATTATGGGTTTGAATGAGATGAACTTTATGAAGGAAGGTATTGTTTATGTTCATGGGACACAAATTTGCATTACCCATAACCCATTGCTTATGGATATGGTTATCCCAAGCTACACGTTACATTTGTGGAGTGAAAAAAACAATTTTGTTACTTTTGAGGTATGAATCTTAAACTGAGAATAAGGGAATGGGAGAGAATATTTCTTGTGGACTCTATTTGTGAAGATTCATTGTTTATTTGCATGTTAAAAAGATCCACCTTGAGTTTCTGTCTTGTCTTTTGTTGATTTCTCTGACAGTTTTTTTCCACAATAATAATAATTTGTAGCCTTGGACAGTGTGATGTATATATATAGGAAATCTGCCATCTTGGTTTTTATTTTTATCGACTTATTTGATCTCTTTTTTTTTTATGGTGAAGCAGTGTTACATCTGCAGTGCATCTACCCAAGAAAACCGTTGGCAATTAAATTCAGGGTATACATCCATAAAATCAAACCTAATTGCCTGGAATTGATGACAGAAGGGTTTTTTCGAATCGAGATGATGGAGTTTCTTCTGAATCGACAAAGTCTTAATATCATGCCCAAGTTTAGAGATAGTACTAATAGCTAGACAACGCACCATATGTATTGAAAAGTAATAATTGAATTGAGAAGGGGGTGGGGTGTAGAGGAGAATATCATATGCAAATTTGGAGATAGAATTAGACAACACAAAAATGTGTTAACAACAAGGTGAAGAAGATGCATAAAAGTTAAAATGAATAGAGAACTTGGTGATCCAAAAACCTAGCTCGCTTGTTTTAAATTCTATACAAATCTCAAGGAAACTGACTGCCTTCTAGGATTCTTGATACAGCAAGAGTACCTTGCAAAAACACAATAAAAAATGGATGTATTAATGACCTTGTGTTATCCCTCCATTAATATCAGGGCCCATAATGGGAATAATTATTTGAATCTGACACTAGTATAATGAAAGTCAACATGGAGTCTAGTATAATGTAAGGACCCAATACTTATCACTTTCAATGACCTGATACATGCAACATTATAAATACTAGATGCTCTTTGGATTGACATAAATGTTCGAATGCGAGTTTAATGTTACAGGAGTATATAAGTGTTTAACATGAGATGTATTGGGGGTTGTGCTCTTTCTTTTGCATTCTATTGGTCTTTAATCATTCTTTTTATATTGGAAGCTTTAGTTATTCTCTTGCACCTCCCGTGAATCTTTGAGCTTTATGATTAAATGGTGTGATAATATGGGAGTATTTTGGTGTTGAGGTTACTTAGCCTAGAGTAGAAGTAGGGTATAATAAATGAATGCAACAATTTGTTTCCATTGCATACCTTATTTTCAAGAAGGATGACGATCGGGAAGCGAATGGTAGGGTGCATCATATTGGAATGTGCGAAAGCAAGGTTTGACAACAAAACCATTGAAGTTTTCCACGGAATCGCCTAGCCATGGAGATTAGCAACCTAAGAAATGGATACAATAATAGGCCTACATGATGGATTATGAATAAGTTATGTCTTACACTTTGCTTGAATGGGTGATTTATGTTGACGGAGTATGTTAGGGTTTTAAAATGGGATAAATTAAGTGTTTTATTCTTTCTTTACGCACTCTATTAGTCTCTAATCATTCTTTACATGCTGACTCTATTAGAAGAGATTTGAATGAGAGTATCAAGAGAATACAAAGGGAAGTGTGTCTGCTGATTTACCTGTCCATCACTAGAAATATTGAAACTAATCAGAAGCATTGACTTGAATGGCAGTTAAAGTCACTAAATGAAATATAGAAGGATCTTTCTAGATACCCAAATGTGTTATTTAACAAATTCATTCACAAAAGTTTGTGTTTTCAAGCATTGGTGTTCCTCACTTCTTCTCTCACCCTATCGGCATGACCATTGGACCCTTAGGTACAATTGCTAGTATGATCTATCCTAATATGATCAAATTTTGTACATCAGTGGTATCCAAGTACGAGGATCTCAGAGAGACTGTGATGGTGGGAAGAGGAGTGTTGTTTATTTTTGAGCAAGATCTACATTAGGGCAGTCATTGAATACAGTGGTTTGTGAGAAGCTGTAGTAGTCTCCACCTGTTTGCAATTTTTGTCATCTCCACTATTTACAGTTGAATAGATAGGCTGATATGGCATAAAGCTACATACCTTGAAAAATAAATTAAAAAGTTTGTGGATGGTCTGGTGTGCCAAATGAAAGATGTGTTTGAGATTAAAGGAGAAGTGTTCTAATTTATTAAGCTGGAAATGATAAGCTTTAAATTTCCATGCTGGAAATTAATTTACTGATTCATCAATTAATTCCCGCATTCAGATATACATATCTTAATTTCTTTTGTAGAATAATGAAAAGGTATTTTGATAATAAAAAGAAGCTTGATGGGCGTTCAAATGTGAATAAGCACAAGCTGTATTAAAAAAATGCAGAAGGAATAAACATCTACAGATTTGAGGAGGGCCTGTAGATATAGATAAGCTTTGGTTGGAGCAGTGATTAGTGGCAGTGATAAGTGATAACCATACTTTTGTTTGTGATCAGTGGAAGTGGCTGCATATGAGACAATCCGTGAAGTAGTCAGCACCCACTGATGAGGACACAGTCCCACTATTTTGTTGCATGTTAAAAAATATTCCCAAAAACAGCCTTATACAAAAAAATATTTTTATTTTGAAATTGAGATGTTTGAGGCATTACATGAATCTGAACATTTCATGACCTTCTATTTAACCAGAACTTGACCACCATTGGGTGATATTGGGGAAAGAGAGGGGTGAGAAATCCGCATTTTCTCAAACTTAAAATGTGATTGGCATGACACCAATGCAGCTGGTAAAATGGCCAATGATCTGACAAAGTAGAGTCCAACACCCTTCCTGCGAGTTGCAGATTCACAGTGAGCCACTGCTCAAAAATCAATATTCTGTCTATTTTTTCTGCAATGTAATGCATCCTTTTTCTATGGCTACACCATGAATGGATTCCTGAGCAAGATCCATATCAAACATTAAGGTGTTGGATGTTTGACAGTCTACATTGGATGCCATAACAAAGAGAGCTGAAGTTGTTCTCTGATTAAAAGTATTTTCCTGGGCAACTTGACAGTGTCCATGTCCCCCGTGAGGGTAAGATTTTGTTGGTTAGTTCTCAGAATCCAATTTTTGAGTTGTTCTGAGAGTGAAACCCTATGATTTCAAAGAGGGGGATATAGATATTATATTATTAACAATACAAAAGGTGTTGGATGTTTGACAGTCTACATTGGATGCCATAACAAAGAGAGCTGAAGTTGTTCTCTGATTAAAAACAGAACCTCCTGTATTTTCCTGGGCAGCTTGACAGTGTCCATGTCCCCTGTGAGGATAAGATTTTGTTGGTTAGTTCTCAGAATCCAATTTTTGAGTTGTTCTGAGAGTGAAGCCCTATGATTTCCAAGAGGGGGAATAGAGACGTTAACAATACAAAAGCTGAATTGGAATTCATAGCAAAATAAATTGACCATCAAACCATACTGAAAGATTTGAGGGAATAAAGGGAATACCTGGATGGATTCCAATGATTGATATTTCTAGTGTCTGGGATGTGTGTCTACCAACCCAAATGCCCACAGATTTTGTACTCTTTGAGGTCCTAGAAAGCATAACCTCTTGCAGCAGTATCGTATCAGCAGCTTCATTTGTGACAATATTTTTGAGAAATAGGCATTTGTTGGGGGCACCAATACCCCGTATGTTCCATGAGAGAATCCACATCATATGATTGACTGGATATCAGATTTGCTCGCCTCCATACGGGAATTGGTAGCTTGAAGTTCAGTGTCCAGATCTGCATGATTTTTAAATCATTACACCTTCACTTTCTTCATCAGCTGGCCCTATGATTCTATTGTGAGATATATGTTTTTACTTGGCTCCATCTTGTTTGTAGGATACCTAATACCCACATCCCTTGGAATTAGACCCAAAGGCAGGGTGTTGTCAAGCCTTTTTCACTGCATTTCTTGGACCATGGGGCACTTGTGTGTTGCAAAGAAGTGTAAAGGGATTATAATTTTACCTGACAAATTGTCTTAAAGTGGTGCTTTGTTGTGTGCCTTTGAAACACGCTTTCTGTCAGATCTAGCATATCGCCTCCCGGTCCTGTGAGAGCAGAAAAGAGGTTCACTGAAGAAACAGGGCAGTTTTTGTATATAAATCTCTTTGCCTTTCCTTGTATAAGCTTTCTGAAATTTGTTCTAATACTTGACTGAAAGGATCGATCCTTTGTTGTTACAAGAAGATTTGTTGTCCCTTGATGTCAATAATGGCTGGAGTCCCGTGATTCCTGGGTTGGGCACACCCTTGAAAGATGCCCATGCTCATGACAAACCCAACATCTAAAGGGGATGTTCTCATAGTCAACGGATTGTTCACATTCAATACCCCCATATCAACTTTCAAGTATTAACCAGTCTGGTAGATACTTTCCCAAATCCAGAGAAACACATATCCTGGCATAGTTCAACACTCCTAGATTTTTAGTAAACTCGGAGGAAGAAATGTATTTCCTAGTGCTGCGCCAATTTTCTTTTAAAATGACTCCTACCAATATTCATTATGGACTCTGGAATAAGGGTAAACAGGTCCAAACTAGGGCAATGCTGGGGAGATCCAATACAGGGTTGAAGGCATGGGACCAATGCTCCATGAAGAATCTATCCTTTTTCAGGAACCCCTGGACCTCCCTATAAAACCAAATCTTTTTCAAGTTTTGTGGAGAGAACCGCCAGAAAATAGCTGTTTGGCATCATGAGCAGTTCAACAATTTCCAATTTCCTGAACCAGGAAGTGAAGTGTATTTGGACCTAGTAATGCTCCCACGAACCCACAAATTGAAGATCCCTCCTTACACATCCATAATCTGTTTTCAATTTTGAAATAACAACCATTTTCCTTTTTGGTAGGGAAAAGAGGGTTAAGAACAATCTTTTTGCATGATTTTGAATAAACATCCTAAATTCTTCTCTGCATATCTAAGACACTTCCTTTGAGACAAATGATCTGAAGTTCTGGGAGGGCTAGGGAAAGGGTTCGAGGGGTAGATCCATAGTTGTAACCATTGGGGAGCCAGAGGAGGTATTATATTGAAGAGCTTGCGGGGAGGAGGCCATGGCCTCCTCCTGGGTAGAAGATCTAAGAACCAATCAGCCCTTGGCTTCTTTGGATTAGGAAGATCTGAAAGTGGAGATTTGTAATTGCTGGTTTGAGGGTCGGATGGGCTTGAGCTTAGAGTTTGGTGGTGTATTTGCTGCTTAGACAGGCAGTTGGATTGAGTAGAATAAAAATTTGTAAAGATCCAAATCAATATCTATTTAGGTGTATAGATTACTGGTTCTTTTTCCGAAACCAGCCTCTTGTTCATAGTTATACAAAGGATATGCGTCTTTAGCAATGGTAGAGCAATTTTGATTTTAGCTCTGTTTCTGGGGCATCCCATCTAAGCTGCGTAATGTGATAGAAATATGAAGCCCATAATACTAAATAGCTTAGAGTTTGGGGAGCCTAGTCTTCAAAAGTTGACTTGACATATCTAGATAGTCTAAACAATCATGCTTTGATGTAAGTTTAAGGCCCATCCAATTTATCAAGAGAATTTATTCAAACTCACCTCTTACTGTCACAGGTTACGATTCTCAGGTGATTTGGCTTTTAGACATGAGATATATCCTCATCGAACTCTTTTCTCTTTCAAGTCCAAGATATCAAACCCCACTCTCTTATGTGCCAATCGGAATGGAGACAATATTTGTGGTTGGAGGCCTCATTGCTCCCCTACAAACCATCAAAATATCCTCAATGATCTCCCTCCCTACAAACTTTTGGATGCAGCTCTTCGCCTGCTTCCTTCAAAGGGGTAGCTTGATAGAGTGATCAAGAGTTACATTTACCAACAATTTACTTTGACGACCTGACTTTCCCATCGTCAATTCCTCATGCCAAGTTGACCTTCTATGTAAAACATTTTTTGGCAGATCTGTAAAGGTACTATTGTTCAGCCAAACTATTATTTGTGACAACATTAGTCAAACAGCCTTTTAAGTTTGCTTTTTAATTTGCCGCTTGTTGTCATGTGCTATATTGGACTTCTAATTCAATATTCAACCAATCTTCTTACAAGCAAAGAAAATAGGTGCACCATGAATCTCTCAACTTCTTCAGCCCATCCAAATCTTTTAGTCAGTCTTCCAACCGACTCAACAAATGAATCTGACATATTCACTTTTAATGCTAACTAGTTTTATTTGTTGCCATAGATTCAAGGCTTTAATCAAGAGTCAATAATCCTCACATTAGATTCTATGTGATTAATTTAGTTACCGTCAATTCTCTTGAACAAGAACATGTAAAAAGGTATGCTTCAAAGAAGCCCCAAACAATGCTTCCTATTTAAACCATGGATGTCTAGCCAATACTGTGAATCCACACAAAAGTAAAGGATTGGCAAGGGGATTGATAGGATCAATGGTCGCCAAC
This sequence comes from Taxus wallichiana var. yunnanensis, assembly GCA_018340775.1. Taxonomy (NCBI): domain Eukaryota; kingdom Viridiplantae; phylum Streptophyta; class Pinopsida; order Cupressales; family Taxaceae; genus Taxus; species Taxus wallichiana. The sequence continues at coordinate 207,170,996 of CM031240.1, forward strand.
AACTATGGAAGGAGTTGCACAATTTTCACTGTAAAGGAAAACTGTAATATTTGAATCCTTGAGCCAGAACTTATCGGACTTGATGCTTCAGGATAAAATCACATATTTGATTTACCCGACATAAATGTTGAGATTTCATAAAAGCTACATGAATTGGATAGTGAGAATGAGGAGGCTGAAGTCCACAAGATAAGAGACTTTTCTTGAAGCTTGTTGCAGAGCACCATCAATGTTACAACGGCTCAATAATAAATGTCATCACAAAAGACAATCAGCTAAAATGCTCGAAGTGAATGCATCAGAGTTAGGAGAAGATAATATTGTAGGTACATGATGGTTACCACTTAAGGATGAAGAGAACCATGAAGCCAGCATGTAAGACATAGTTAGGCCGTTCATTACTCCAAAAGCCAACAATGCTTCTGAGAATAGGTGACAGGTAAAACACTAAAACAGAAGCAAACCACAGTGAAGATTCCTCACCTGCCAGAGAGAGAGAGAGAGAGAGAGATCTCAAATACTCTGGATTATAAACTTTCAACAGTCATTGAAGGAAGCCTATTTAATATTCTAACATCATCCCAAATGAATCTTCAGAAAAAGAATTTTGCTGTATTGGAAAATCTGCAATCAACGGTCAAGTTCTAACCTAGTGAGCATCATTCTTGGGTCCAAGCTTTGTTCCTTTGACTCTAAATGCACGATTGACAGACTCAACGGACACATTGTTCCTCTGAATTTGAAACAAGCTGAGAATAATTATAAATGCTTCCTCAAAACTTTACACCTTCGTACCATATCACCATACTATCTTCCCAAATGGATCAAGTAGGCTTCTGCCACTACCAAAAATATTAAAAAGCAATGCAATGAAACAAAGTGCGACAACATTAAACTGCAGAATCTGACACTAATACATACCAGTTAACTTGCATTGATCCCTGACATTACCATTTGGAGTTTCAATATAACTTTTGTATTTAGAAAGTAATCAATTTTATATTCCTAGTCCTATGTGAAGATGAAGTAAAATATCAAGCCAGGCTATGGTTTTGTTAATAATTTGATACAGTACATCTTTCCAAATCTGTAGATATTACGCTGAGCCATAAACCTCCTCAGATATTTCTTCCTTTATTGATAAGATACAAGTTTAAACTTTATAACCAGCTCAAACGTAAGAAAAAGGGCTTCATCTTACAGTGATGATTATCAAAGCAGCTCTCTACCTTTGCAATGTGATGCCCTGCTACATCCTTGTCCATTACCAATACAAGTCTTCTAGCAACAGGAGCTCTTAGCACTTGTTTAAATACTTCATCATTAGAGTTCTGGACAAACACAATTGAAAGAAAACCAAATATCAGCTAACAATGCACTCTAAAGTTTGCCCCTCATTATGTAAGCTCGTGAATAAGAAGAAACCCAAAATGTATAATTCAAACATGAATAGCACATATAAATAGATAAAAGGAAAACCCAAAGGTAGAAGTGGATAGATTCTTGTCCAATTTGTCAGGTTTTTTGTCTTAGAAGACCCTAGATAACTCGAGCATTGATGGAAATTGAGGTATCCTTTTACCTTGAACCTTCAATAATATCCCTTCCCTGACTAGATTGAACTTGATCAAGTGGAAAAAAAAAGATTTTCATGGATGTTAGCAAATTTGGCAAGCTAGAATATATAAATAAATAAATTTAGTGCTAGAAAGAAGGGTAATGTCATTCTAAGCAGCTATCATAATGTGTTTACGAGTCTCGAGCTATTATCTTGTCTTCTATTAAGCTAAAAGGAAATGATAGAGGAGTAGATCTTCAACTATAGAAAACACGAAACATAAAAGAAACAAAGAACGGTAAGACAATCCTTAGTATCTGCAACAAATCTAAATCAAAATAATCTACAAAAGTTTTCTCAACGGCAATGATTTTTATTTGATTTTGATCCAGTGACACTCAGGGACAATGCATGTGCTAGCTTATATCCACCTCCAAGTTCAAGACCCGACCATTCAAGAGTTACCCCAAATGTGTGCTACAGCTGCGGTCACGTTTCAGCTACTCATGATCCCACTCTCCAGGGAATGCTCTAATGTATAGACCGGCGCAGGAGGCATCCACCCCAATGCACCCAACACATACGCCCGATAACACCCATAATTTTCTTTGCCTCTGCATACCCAACAAGAGGGTTTGCCCTACCCGACTGGGTGTTGGCTCATTGGTGGCAATCGCCTCACCCAATCATGGACTTGCGTTGACTAAAATAGAGTCTTTGGCATTCTCTATTAACTCCCTTATTTTTTAAGGTAGTAAGTCATAAAAGTAAATAGAAGAAAAAGAGAAATTAAATCTCATTCATTAAGTATACACTTCTACAAAGGCTTTTATATGTGTGGTGTTGGTTATGTAGTTGAGTACCTAATCCTTAATAACATTCAAATTACTTTATTATAAAATCACCTTTATTACATAATAAATATTAATATCACCCTTTAATGTTTATTTTAGTTACACCCAACATTCTTCTACATATTTCAAACTAGTCTTTTTTTAAGTTTTTGTCGAGTTGTACGAGCATGGATATGGATACAATATCTTATACGGATACGGTTGATCTTCATAACCCCTATGGATATGGCTTGATACGACTGTTGGTCCGAAAATGCAGCCGCGCGGACAGATCTATGGATAAACGAGCCAACGAGTGTTGCGAGGCTTAGCCCCTCTTTGAGACAAGAAAGCTTAAATCGGTTTATTGCTATTTCTACTAGCAGGAACCTATGCAAGTCTCACAGATTCTCGCTTCGGGGTTGGGATCTCATCCCAAAGTAGAGTGTTCCAGCTACGAAAAGAAAGGAATGAAAGAGGGAAAAGAGAAAGAACAGATCCGAAGGGAGAAAAGAAATGAATTCCAAAGCGAGAAAGGTCGGGAGATTTATGTTTTTAGTTTGGTAAAAACAGAGCCAAACCTACTTGCATAAATAAACAAAGCAATACCGATAAACAAATGACGGAAAAGTAGATATGAATCCAAGATTAAACACACACAGATCTAACGTAAGAAAGATCTAACGTATAACACAAATGACTATTTAGCACAAAGTCGAATAATTGTATTCTTGTTCTTTTACATACAAGAAAGCTCAAAGTCTTTCTCTCCTCACTTCTATTTCTATCTAAAAAATGTTCACCCCTTGAATACAACAAGTATTCTAGTATTTATAGAATATGAGGGAGAGAGAAGACAAAATGGAGCCAACCACTTATTTACAAGATATTTACAAAATATCTAAAAGTCATGTTGACTTTGACAACTTTGATGGATGACATCATCCCATGATGCAACATGGATGATGTCATCATTTGTGCCAACACATTTTTAGACATTTCGAAAAGAAAGTCGGAGAATAGAGAGAAGAAGAAGAAGAAGAAGAAGAAGCTACTCATCATCATCAATTCGTTGTTGACAGCGCTGACGGGGATTCCTCCGGCGAAGTGCAGGGCACTGCCTATTAACTTGTCCATCCATGGACTTCTTGTAACTTTCTGAGTCCTAACCTAGAATTCCTCCATGTCAATGTGACCCAATTCTGAGTCTCTGACATCCATACTGCACTCAGCCTGTGATTCGGGCATCCTGACCCTCTGATATTTGTATTTCATCTCTTCTTCTGTCAGTTTAGCCTTTCCTCTTGGTTTGGTGGGTTTCTTGCTTGACGTAGACATGTGTTCTTTCGAACTCAGTTGCTGATCTGCATGAAGAAGAAGTGAGACCCAATCCAAAAAGGTTGAATTAGTCATTTGATCTTCCATTGGAAAGCTAGCAGAAGGAGAGAGATTATAAGGCTCAGGGCGCATGAAAAATGTATGTTACAGGCCAAATAGATAAGGCGCACAGAAAAGGAATGTCGCAGAGGTTAAACTGGCGCCAAAGGCGCATGGCGCATGGATGAAGCAGGTTGCATTTTATAGCAGGGCGCACAGGAAATGCGTGTTACATTGGGGTTCGGTGCGCCCTTTGGCGCATGGATGGATTGTGTAACATGGATAAAGGGTGCGCCGAAGGCTTTTAAGGAGGCGCGGGTTCTAGACTTCAGAAGATGCAAAAAGGCGCACTTTGTGGGGCGCATGGATTCAAGATGCAGCAGGATGGCGGGGTGCGCCGTGGGCGCGGGTCTTGAGCATGTTGCATGGCGGGTAGGTGCGCCGTGGGGCGCGTCTGTCTTTATTGTTACAAGGCGCGCCAATGCGCCTTTTGAAATAAGCTCACTCAAACTAACAGCTCAAAAGCTCTCTCCTTCTTTCTTCCATTCCCAAAAGATACTTGGACAAGACAACTCTCTTTTCCAGCAGATCTGGAAAGAGGGAGGAAGGAAGAAGAGAAGAAAAGAAGGAAACAAAACAGGACAGCACAGAGGGGGGAAAAAGCTAGCTTAAACACCTTCCATTGCAAACCGACCAGCAAACCAAGACAGACCAAAACATGAAAGCATAAAACAGAGAAGAGGGAGAACCTCTTACCTTAAATATAGCAAACGATTTGGAAAGCGGGTCCACAGGGCGAGATAGCGACAGAGCAGAGCTGACAAATCCAGAGCAATCACGTGCTTGACAAAAGAATGAAAATGACATGGGCGCGCACTGATATTTATAGAAAAACTTGTCATCAATGCGCCAACCACTTTTGAAATGGCGCATGAAAGGAATTGACAACAGAAGAATGAGCGCGCCTTTGGCGCACCAAACGCGTTGTCGACATGAAGTTATGTGCGCCCTTTGGCGCACCAAAACTTGGTGTAACATAGAGATTACGTGCGCCCTTTGGCGCACCAAAAACTGACTCAACATCCTTTGGCGCACCGAAAGGAGTGACAACATGGAAAACCATGCGCCAAAGGCTTTTAAGGGGGCGCATCAAAACTTGATGTTGCAAGGCAAAACCATGCGCCCAGCCAAGAAAGGCTCAAAAAGACTAAGTTCAAAAACTAGATTTCCCGGGGAGGGATTTTACAATGTTTCGAACGCGAGGGATCCCTAACGAGGGATCGAAACAAAATTTTCAGTATGGTTATCGGTAAAATTGCCCTTGTCAATTTTACGGGATAACACATTCATAAAAATATAAAACATAAATAAACACAATATAAATAAATATGAAATAAAAAACCAAAAATCAAATTCAAAAAAATTACAACAAATCATATTAACAAAAATAATTAAAAAAAAACAAATCGTATTAAGTATTAAAATCATAAAAAAAAAAATTTAAAAACATAAAACATAAATAGAAAATAAATAAAAGCATAAATAAAAACAATATAAAAATATAACCTAAAATTTTGAAAAGTAAAAAGTAAAAACATAAATAAAAATAAAAAAAAAAACCAAAACTACACATAAAAATTAAACTAAGGCTAAAACTACAATAAACATAACACCTACAACACTACTCTCCATGCTCCATGCTCCACATTACAACCTCCTCACTTATATCTCCTCAATCACTACATAGTATTCAACTCTCTCGCACATTGCTCTTTGCTCATCCCAGTGGTTTCCCCTCTAAATTTGTGGAAACAAGTGTCAGACTCACCATAGCAAGGGCTGCAACTATACAAGAGTCGGTTGCAACTCGATTCCCTTCCTCACCGCCATACCAAACTCTTGCCCTCTCTCCATTGTTGAATATGCAACACACAGGACTCTTCCACCACCGCAGTCTTTTGCCACCCCATTGTTTATTTTCCTACACAAGACTCAATTCACTTGTTTTAAGGTTTTTAGGGTTTTTTGTTTAGGGCTTATCTTTAAGACATGTATATTTTTATTAATTTTTAAAAACAAATGGATACATTTTGAGATGGCCTAGGTATTCAGACCGACCCTATCCGAAATAGCCCATAATGGGCATGTATATGGGTACATACGGATATGGTATCTGGGTCATACCATGCATGTACCATTTCAAGCAAGGTGATAAGGATGCCCAAGCAGGAGGAGCATATACTACAACCCTAGTTTTTGTAAAGATGTTTGTGACTTGGTCTTCTATATGTCAATAAGCTAGCTTCGCCTCTTTGTTTTGAGCATGTTCCCTAAGATAATGATGATGAACTTCAATGCATTTGTTTTATACATGGAAGATTGGAAACTCCATCAATTCAATAATGCTTTAATTATCACATCTAGTTAGCATACAATTTTTTGAGATTCATGTTCACCAATAGTTTTCACAGCCAAAGTGCTTCATGTGTGGCATCCATGGTGTCGATAAACTCCGAATGGCCAATGGATGACTTTTAAATTTTTAGCTTTTCTCGCAAGTTTCGTGGGTTGGACAAATGTTAGGCTTTTGTTTGTGGGCTTTTGGGGCCACAAGTGTCTTTATAACTACAACTCTTTGATTATTCTGGACATATGTATCAGTCTTCTTGGATAGTGGCATCTACTAATTCTTTTGTCATCATTCCTCCTTTCAACAAAGATGGGATCATGAATTTTCTACAACAGCTTTGGCTACTAAATGTTGTCTTTGACTTGGGAAGCTCGTTGAAATTTGATAAATGTCACTAGGGATCAAACATCAAACCTCCAATTGTGTTCCCTTAGGGTTGAAAGAAAACCAACTACTAATATACAAGTCGTAGGCTATGTCAATTTGCCTCTGCAGAACAAGACTACTTCAATAGTATTTACCCAAAACCCAATTTATAATTGCAAGGCTATGTTCTTGAGTTGTACCCCTTAACCATTATCCATCGCACATTACTTTGGCTACCTCGTTACACATGCATAGGATGTGAATGTTCTAAGGAAGCATTTTGTAACAACTCTAATAATCAATGTATTAAGGAACCATTTCATTTTATCCCCAACACAAACTATCTACTAGCCTTGTTGGATTATTTGGAAAATTCATCTCTCCAAGTGTTCAAGACTTTCCTTAAACAATATACTTTGTAACCTTCTTCTAGATTTTTAAAATGTTTACACAATAACTTTCGAGAATGATACCCCACTTTGAGTAACAAATATCCAATAACTTCTCTTTCCTTTCCCCGTTAGGTATCTTGTCACCTATATATTGACTCCATTCTTGACTATTCCAAAACAAAAAGGTCATTCTAGAGTTTTTGGGTCTAGAAAGGAACGCCTAGCTCCATGCCATCACTAACTAGTATACACGATTACACTTGATCCCACTAATGGCTTTCAAATTATTGAATCTTTCCTAGCCTCTAAGCTCAAATTCAATGAGAAGCCATCAGCAAACCCCCTGCCATTTTGAAGAATAGAATCTTTTGTTTAATGCATTTGTGATTAATGTTAACATCAATATCGAAGATTCGCCTAAGATCCTAAAGTTTTAACTCCTTGTATCCTCCATAAGAGATTGAGAAATGTGTATAAACCTAATTTTTCACTTTTACTGACTTTGGCTCTTCGCAAGCACTATTGGCTCATTGACTTCCCTGAGCGGTGTCCTCAACAACATTGTTGAGAGCTAAGTCACCAGGTTCGAGTTCGAGTTCAAGTTCGACAAGGATAAAATTCGGTTCAAGTTCGCCCAATGGATAAAGTTCGAAAAAAAAATCGCCATTAAGTTCGATTCATAGAAAAACATAAAAACATTAAAATTAAATAACGAATAAAAATAAAAATAAAAATATTATAAAATCATTTAAAACATCATTGAGAATATATATATATATATATATATATATTAACTACTTCATATGAGATTTAAAAACTAAATATAATAAACAAATTAAATTATAAAAATTTAAAACCAATTTAAATATATGTATATATAACAAATTTTAAAAGGATTAAAACATTTGAAAGAAAATAAAGAAAAGTAATTATATGCAATAACTAAATATTAAAGTTTAGTTATTACTTATTAACGTTATATTAATAATATATTATTAACATTATTAACAATATATTATAATACATTATACATTAACGTATTATATGTATTATTCATATAACATATTATTAACATTATACATATTATTAATACGTTATATATAATATATTATTAATACATTATTAACATAATATATTATGAATCATATTTTATGTGAATAAACCTAATATAATATGTTAATAACATATTATTAATTTATTAGTAGCATTATACATTATTAACATAATATATCATGTTAATAACATTATTAATATATTATGTTGATTAACACCTTATTAACATATAAACATTTAAATTAAAGAAAAAAAAACAATTAAAAAAATAAAGACTAGTTAATATTTCATACACCTAAAAACAAAACATAAGTTACCTTTCACGACTATTCTCCCGTCCACTGCAGCGTGAATACTGTAGCATGAGCATAGTAGCGCGAACACTATAGCTGCAAACACTATAGCGCAAATATTGTAGCTGCGAATCCTGTAGCAGCGAACACACTTGTTTTTCTGTATTTCCTTCTTTGCTATTGCATTTATGGCACGAACTCCACGAAATAAAATCACTCAAAATATGATGTATTTCACCCAGCAAAAAAAAAAAAAATTGTGTTTAACAGAGTACGAACTCCACGGATTTCCACGAACTTTTAGGGCATCTTACAAGTTCGATTTAATTTCGAATTTTTTGTTAAAAATTCGCGAACCTAGTGACTTAGGTTGAGAGCTAGGAGTAACAATAAGTGGTTACGTGCAACCTTCACTAGTGCATCGGGTTAGTTAGCAAAGTGGTACTAATGAGAGGGCCTTGATGTGCAATTGTAATATCCCTTTTGGGGACAAAACTAAAAATTAAGGAAATTAGCTCAAACCTCCAAAATAAGCAAGTCTGATTTTTATGACAGCAATTAATAAAGGACCAGAAAATACTCTCAAACCCTAGCGACTAGGAGAGAGAAATCCACTGTAGAAACACTCAAAAATTATGGGAAGTGATTCCTTGGATTGCCCTTGATTTTAGAAGCCAGAAAATGTGATCAAATCATCAAACTCAGAATTCTGGAATTTACTATGGCACAAAAACAGCTGAAACTTGTAAATTCAATAACTCTTAGAATACAAGGAATCTCCACACAAATGAATACTCAAAATGATCATAAAAATACCAGCAATCAAATGAGACCAATATCATAATTTTCCAACCATGGAAACCCTCTCAAAATTGATCCTGAAATCTGTGAATGAGTAGATGAAGCTGAAAACTATTCCAAAATCACCAAAACAGGGGTTCCGGCTTTATAAAATATGTCGAATCAGAATATAAAATCAGATTTGTAATTTGTGCCCTAGAAGGCACTCAAACACCATCAAACCCTAGTCGCTCCAACTAGGAATGGCTCTAAAATGCATGCAAATATTTGTAGATGATGCCTTTGATCCTCCAACACTCAAATCTGCATAAAGGTCTTCAATAAGTCTTCACGCCAACCAAGGAAAGAGGGTTTTCGTCCTCTAACCAGCCACTAGAAGGGTTTTCGTCCTTCTAGGAAGAAGCCACACACTTGGGTTTTCGTCCAAGAGTGGAGAACAAGGAGCCACTAGCTCACAATGCCCAAATAGAAAAATGCGCCAAGATAGATCCTTCAAATGAGCTCTCTAATCTTCTTTTATAACCTCCTTTTGGCGCCAAAGCTTGGAATAGCAAGGCCGACCCCTTAAAGTATTCTTTTAATCTTTAATTGGCTTTTAAAGTGCATAAAACCCAGCCAACCTGCTAAAGGCAAACACATACTAAAAAGAAACATTAAAAATTAGAAAAACAAATGCAAATGAAAGCTCAATGTTCTTCTCCAACTCCTCTACTTCTTTGCCATGGAGAAGGAATGGCAAGAAGTCCAAGTTCTGATCCTCAAGTGGGAAAAGGGGACATTACAGTCCTCCCTTCCCAAAATTGCTTGTCCTCAAGCAATTGCAAATGCCTGGATCCCAAATCCTACTAGGAGACTCGAAATTGATTTGTGTAGGGGCTGGAAATGAGTTACAACAGCTACCAGTCATTCTGAATTCCACCCAAATCAGCAATATGATGGTTGGGATGATTGTCTTTGATGATGAGACTCTCTTACCAATATTATCATGCGAAGAATTCCGCTCAAATGGCTCAAATGTACAGCTGTCCATGACTGAAATTGAGTGGACCAACAATAAAGATATGAGGTAACAGCCATAAGTGTGGCAAACCCAAAATTCCTTTGCAACATTCAACCATTTGTGCATTGAAAACAACCATGCAAGGACTGAAAATATCATGTTAGCAACTCCAAACCAAAAGGAATCATTCCCCATGATTGAAAGTACCTTTAGGTTCACTTGCATGTGGGCAAATGAAATCATGAGCAAGTTTATGTAACACTTCTTTGCATGCAAAATACAAGAGATGGAGAACTCATCATTGATGTCTACCTTGTTCCTTACCCCATTATCCGGAATTATGTGCCTTACATACTTGGCTGGAAATGCACATGTAGTTGCCCAAAATGCTGCAAAAATGTTAAGAAGTGGGAAACACAACTTTCCCTTGTCAACCTTTCTCCTTGTGACTGTGATCAGCAAAAAGAACTGAAAATGCCAAAAACAGCAGTCAATAATTCATAAACAGCCCTCTTAATGTTCATTTGGTATTGGCACTCGTCACCCCTCATTGCTCCAATGATTTTTCCACTTGTATCCTTTGATAAATGGGGCCAAACTGATTGTAAAGGGGCTATATGGTGACTGTAACAGCCCTTAATTGCTCCAAGTTTACTTCCAAACAGCGAGCAATGGGTATTTAAGAACTCCATATGATGAATCCCCTCATACCAAACTTCAACCCACATGTCCCTCTTCATGCTATGGCTGTTATAATGTGTTTTATTGCTTAAAAACTGAATTGTGATGACTGGAAATGATTTTGCAACAGCCGTACATACCTTGGTTTTGAATTGTGTGCTTAGTAGCACTCTTGTGACTATCATGGCAGCCCACAACAAGTCAATGCAGCCAGTATATTTCTGAATCATATGAGAAATAAAGACGACCTCAGCATGGTACCTTATGTTAGTTATTTCCCAATCGTTGCATGAGTGAGGGCTGCCCACAAATTCAGTCATATTGTCCCACACATAGATGTACCTTTGCTTTTCACCTTCCCAAATCAGAATATTAGTCCTAACCTTCCTTTGTACAAAAGATAGCTAGCGCACCATTGATATCTACCTTGTTTCTTATAGGATGGGTACCAACACTCTCATGATTGGTTGCAATTTGTGCTCCCTTATCTGCTGTTATAGAAAACATGGAACATAGATCTGCCCCTTTTTGCAAAATGTCATCTAGCAAAGAGCTCACTTGAGGTGTCTTATCAACATTGCCTTGAGGGATCATTTTCTTAAAAACATACTCTGAAATGCACACCATACTATTTCCCATTCTCCCACAATATTCAGCTTTAACACACAAATGAGGAAGCAACAAACAAGGGTGTCTCAAAATTGATGAATCGAAAAGATTACCTTGTTGTAGAAGACCTTTTGATTGCCCCACATATCTACCTTCCCATGCCGATGAGGAGTGATCGAAACATCCTCCATTTTCCCAATCTTGTGACTCAAAATTTCTGAGTTGAAATCAGCCTTCTCCTCAAATTTACAACATGAAGCTTTTTCCGCCTTGGCTTCAACAATATCTTGATGGTGTTCACATAGGGCATCTCCGTAGCTCTTACCGTACTCATGGACACCATAAATCTGCCTCTTATTGACTGTTGTTCTAAACAGACCAGCAGGCTTATTGTCATCATGTTTCATTGGAGAAGGGTTTCCAACCAGCCCTTTCTCTTCCCCTTCTTGCTCCACACCCCTTGTTTCATCTCTGGATTCATCACAAGTCAAAACATTTTCAGTATTAACCACAGAATGAGCAATATTTACCTCATGTTGTTGACTCTTTGGAATGGGTGTAAGTGTCATGGCCTTAGGTCCCTTGATCACCAACCCTTCTTCCTCAATGGTTCCATTATTGCATGGCAAATCAAACTTTGTGCTTTCTTCATGTTGCTTGTGTGGCATGTGATGTCTAGGCTTGGGCCTAGGTCTTCCTCGATTCACTCCAATGAATTCAATGAGTGAAATAGCCTCATGAATCTCCCTTAGTAAAGCCATATACTCCTCATAGCTTGTAGCAATGTTTCGTCCAACGGTGGGCCTTGTTTCTTCCTCCAAAATGGCTTCTTCTCTAGGAAGGAAAGTGGATTTTCAGAACCGATCCTCGGGCTGATCCTATTGGTTGACATGTATTGTTAGCACTGCATAAGCTTCCATCACCATTTTGAACCCTAGGTTCAATGATCCTTTGGAAGGATAGGGCTAGAAAATCCATTGTATCCGCAAGTCTCCCTGGTCGGCAATCAACTTGTCAACTTTGGCTTTTTGAGAGTCCATATTGTTCTCCTTCTTTGATAATATCAAACCCTTGTTGCCTTCTTCCACTGAAACCCTAGGCCTTTGAAGATCCGAGCTCTGATACCACTATAATATCCCTTTTGGGGACAAAACTGAAAAATTAAGGAAATTAGCTCAAACCTCCAAAATAAGCAAGTCTGATTTTTATGACAACAATTAATAAAGGACCAGAAAATACTCTCAAACCCTATCAACTAGGAGAGAAAGAGAGAAATCCACCGTAGAAACATTCAAAAATCATGGGAAGTGATTCATTGGATTGCCCTTGATTTTAAAAGCCAGAAAATGTGATCAAATCATCAAACTCTGACTTCGGAATTTACTATGGCACAAAAACAGCTGAAACTTGTAAATTCGATAAATCTTAGAATACAAGGAATCTCCACACAAATGAATACTCAAAATGATCATAAAAATACCAGCAATCAAATGAGACCAATATCATAACTTTCCAACCAAGGAAACCCTCACAAAATTGATCCCGAAATCTGTGAATGAGTAGATGAAGCTGAAAACTATTCCGAAAATCACCAAAACAGATTCCGGTTTTATAAATTATGTCGAATCAGAATATAAAATCAGATTTGTAATTTGTGCCCTAAAAGGCACTCAAACACCATCAAGCCCTAGTCGCTCCAACTAGGAATGCCTCTAAAATGCATGCAAATATTTATAGATGATGCCTTTGATCCTCCAACACTCAAATCTGCATAAAGGTCTTCAATAAGTCTTCACGCCAACCAAGGAAAGAGGGTTTTCGTCCTCTAACCAGCCACTAGAAGGGTTTTCGTCCTTCTAGAAGAAGCCACACACTTGGGTTTTCGTCCAAGAGTGGAGAACAAGGAGCCACTAGCTCACAATGCCCAAAGAGAAAAATGCGCCAAGATAGATCCTTCAAATGAGCTCTCTAATCTTCTTTTATAACCTCCTTTTGGCGCCAAAGCTTGGAATAGCAAGGCCGACCCCTTAAAGTATTCTTTTAATCTTTAATGGCTTTTAAAGTGCATAAAACTAAGCCAGCCTGCTAAAGGCAAACACATACTAAAAAGAAACATTAAAAATTAGAAACCAAATGCAAATGAAAGCTCAATGTTCTTCTCCAACTCCTCTACTTCTTTGCCATGGAGAAGGAATGGCAAGAAGTCCAAGTTTTGATCCTTAAGTGGGAAAAGGGGACATTCGTAAATCCAATTATATCACACTTCAGATGTTTTTATACCTTTATAATCATCTTTTTACAACCTCCCTACGACATCACCTTACTATCCTCTTACAGTCGCCCTCCCGTACATACTTCCAACACACACAACTCCATGACACCTTTCAACATCTCTCGAGCCTCCTCTATCAACCAGACTTCAACCCCATGATTTTGCATTGCCCACAACCGACGGTATCAACCATTGTCAATACCACCTAGCTTACAATTTAACAACCGACAAAGATTTCGACCACGGCCAATACCGTCGGCTAGCAAAAATCTGCAGTGCCCATCACAATTGGTATTTATACTTGAGATTTATACTATTGCTCTACCATTGTTAAGGATGCATATCCTTTTCAGATAGATATGAACAAGAGGTTGGTTTCGTAAAAACAAAAGCACTGAATTCTAAAATTAATTAAGACAAAGTGACAAATGAGAAAAGTGAATTTTCATTTATAGATTTGAATTTAACATTTTAAAACCTTTTCTCGCAATATCCAAGCTTCTTCAAACTATGATATCTTTACAACCACAAGTCCAATTTCAACTCCGAAGAAGGGTCGTGATCCTATTCTCGAAACGAATTTAACAATATATTACATCTATTTTTCCGCATATTTTCAAAATCACCTATTTTCTCACTCGTGATCCTTAGGCCTATTGTTCATGATTACGCCTTTTATCATCATTTCTTCCCTACTTATCCTATCATCTTCCAACCTACTTACAATCTACTTTTTTATCATCTCATAACCTACTTATAACCTACTTATTATCTTATCATCCTTCCATGAGTTCCCCTTAGCTTAGGGTTTATTGCTAGTTTATCTAATTTATCTTAGTGTTTCTTTTCAGTTATGTATTACTTGGGTTTTCATAAGCAGCTCTTTCTACACTAGTGATTCACTATGCGGCCACACTCGTGGAAGGTAAGTATACACGTAGGTCCGCTTTATTTGAGTTCATTTTTTAATCACTTGTATATTGTTATTTCATTTCGTGCATTTTGATTTTAGTGTTGCATTTTCTTTTCCCTGCAGACCGCCTTACATACACTTTTTGTGACACACGATGATCTTTGGTTGGGGATATGTATAATCCTAATTTTTCACTTCTACCGACTCGGCTCTTTCGAAGCACTATTGGTGCATTGGCTTCCCAAAGTCATGTCCTCCAGACATTGTCAAAAGTGAGGAGTAACCAGAAATGGTTACGTGCAACCTTCACTAGTTCCATCAAGGTGGTTAATAGTAATACTTATAAGAAGGCCTTGATGTGCGGTCCAATTACATCACACCTCGCATTCTTTATACCCTTACAGTCATTTTTTTATAGCATCCCTACAACATCGCCTTACTATATTCTTATACGCCCTATACCTACTTTTGGCACATGCATTCCTTTTTCATGACACCTTTCAGCAACTTTGAATCTCCCTCCATTAGCCAAGACTTCCTTTTTGACCCCATGATTTTGCATTCGTTACATATCGACGATATCGACCATGGTCAATATCGTCCAAACTAGTAGTTTTTAATAGGCAGATTATCGACCATGGTCGATATCGTCTGCTAAGTAAACCGAAATGCACCTCACGATTGATATTTATACTCGACATTTGAGCGTTCACTCCACATCATCACCATCACTCATTCAGTCTATTGGCACTCGTCAATCTACCCTTAAAGCCTTAAAGGTCTTGAAGTTGGTCTTACTTATATTTTTGGAGCATGGGGTACCTAGGATTCTTAAGCATACGAGTTGTGCTTACTATGGTCCGCCCAACCTTTGGGGCCTTGGAGTCTTCAATAAGTGGCTTTTTCTAGGTCTTTTCTTACTCATTTGAGATCCCCTACTTCAATTCTCTCATAAGGTGTTGCTAACACTAGGGAAGTTAAAGTGCCAATGGTGTTTGTAAGGAAGTAAATATCTTTAACCTCTCTTTTCCTTTATGTTATTTCAAATTTGGATGTTTGTTTGATGTGGTCATGCATAGGTTAGAGTAAAGCAACATATTCTTGATCTATTGCATTTATCTATTCGTCCTTGCCTTATAAACCGTCATTTGGGCTTTACAACCTATCTAACATTCCAACCTATATTCATCTCTAGATACATCAATGGAGGTCTTAGTTTCTCTAGGGAGAAACATCAAATGCCTTACTCTTTTCCACCTTAAATCTAACATCTTTCTTTAAATGCCTTGTTTTTACCATAGTTCTAACATTTCCTTAGAGTTCTATATATAGTCTTAGATTTAGCTCTAGACTTTGACTACCTATCCCTAAACTTCCTCTTACTCCTCTCTCGCGATCGACCTCACACAAACAAGGCATTTTTGTCTGATAATCTTCAATAGACTTTCACCTTATTTCCTCCAACAATAAGGATGTGACTACATCCCCAACTTTAACTTAAATATAGTACTAGTAATATCCATTACTAGATTATCTCTGATTTGGCAATGAACAAAGAAAAATATTACACTTTTCTTCTTCATCCGTTTTAATTCTAACCAAAAGTAATCGACTTACCATAGTACACAAGTTGTTCAAATGTTCCGCCATCGAGTCCCCATCACTCATCCTTCGTGAATATAATTTCTTTCACAACAAAAATTGTTTACCAACGATTATCGACACAGAGTTCCTAACTTATGCAATATTTGCTTCCCAAAGAGCTTTTGTTGATACATTTAGTAGAATCGAATCGACAAACACAAACTAATTAAACCCTTTTCCTTCTGTCAATATTTTCCCATTCTTAATCTTCCATTCTCGTAGGTTATATTTCGACTCAGCAATCCATCGATCCCTATCTACAAGGAGATCTTTTATTTAGTGTTTCCATAACTCAAAATGTTGACCATTGAATTTATCAAAATCTCTATACTAGTGCTTCTTGTTATTTTTTAATGCACAAGATTCTTCTACACAAAGCTCCCACTCAAGAAAAACCATTTATCGCACGATATTCTACCTCTTTGCACATATCTTAGACCAAACTTTGATATCAATTGTTAGGATATCGACTCATCCACGATAAACTTACACAATGAAGAGCAATGCTATAAGAATCTTAACAGCACAAATGATTTCAGAACCGCCTCTTTTAAACAATAAACAAATCCTATGTTGTGATAATGAATGAACAATTTGAATAAGCTCTTAATATCCAATTTATTATGTAAGAATTATTCACACAATACTGAAAATGAAAGATGCAAGACAAGGAGACAACAATTTTATCCTGGAGAAACCCAAAGTGGGAAAAACTCCAATTGGGTAAGCAATTGCTTCCCTTCACTATGTAAATCTCCAATACAATACAAGTTTATTGTCAAACTATGACCTTCAAGAAGGATTCAAGCTCCTTCTACTTGCATTACTTGCTTACAATCCTCAACAAGAAAGAACTCAACTCTTTATGAACAAAACAAGAACAATTCCAACTTCCTCTTTTGCTCACACTTGAATTCACTCAAATCACTTGCTTGGATGAATAAATGAACTAGTATTTATAATTGCTCTGCTAAGGAAGGAGGAAGTGAAATGAATTGATTGGGGAAGGTTAAACGTTTGCAACCATTCACCTTCACATCTTGTCGCTTAACCGCTGCATAACGGTTGTGTAATTGCTGCACATCTACTACCAAACTTCCTTCTTAGAACAAAACTCTCTTGCCTTGTCATTTGAAGTTGTCTGATCACCTTCAACTGACTCAACCATTCTTATGTTAAATTTACATGTGTGAGAGAGAGAATCTTACAAGTTAAACAAATAATACATAGAATTGGGTACTTATAGATCCATTTTTGGATCATACCTCCCCAATTTGAGGCTTTTAAGTCCCTAAAAGCTTCAAGGACTGATGAAGTGAGGAAATTTCTTTCCCACATCTTCTCTGGAATACCACTTGGCCTTGGTAGGCAATTGACCTTTCAACCCAATCAACCACTTGTCTTGCACTCCCCGTTGTGTTGTTCTCTCTTTCCACTGCAATACCAAATCTTTCTCCATTTCCAGCTAACTGCCTCAGAGCAAAATCCTCAATAGATGGTAAAGAATAATCCTCTTCTTATTGATCCAACATGGAGGGCTCAAAGAGACATAAATTCTCAACATTCACAACTGAATATATTCTCATATAAGGAGGCAAATCCAAGTGAAATGCATTCTTACCCACTTGTTCCAGAATTTCAAAGAGGTTTGAGTTTCTTAGCTTTTCCCTATAGCCTTTCTCTGCTCAAGTACAACCATACCTTGTCACCAACAAGGAAAGAATGCTCAGTTCTATGTTGATCATGTCATGCTTTGTACTTGGCCTATGACTCTTTCAACCTCTCCTGTACCTGGAGGTGTATCTATTGAATTTTCTCAATGAACCTTTCAGCTTTGTGGGTCTCCAGATCCACTTTTCCATCGTTTCGCATGGTAATCTCAAAACAACATCAAATGCACTCTTAGGCAAATAACCAAAACATGTCTCAAAAGGAGTCTTACTAGTAGAAGCATGAATTGTCCGTTATAAGAATGTTGGATATATACCAAATTCTCATCCCAAGTCCTAGGATGTTTCTGTTGTACCCTCTCAAGAGTTGGACCAAGGTACGGTTTACCACTTTTATTTGCCCATCAATCTGCATGGATGAAAAGCGGTAGACCTTTTCAACTTAATATCCATCTTCTCCCACAAGGTAGACCAAAACTTCCCGATGAATCATGAGTCCCTATCTGATACAATAGAATTAGGCAAACCAAAATGAACCCACACATTAGCAAAAATAACTCAGCTGCATCACTAGCCTTAATGGTCTTCTTACAAGGAATGAGAATACACATTTTACTAAATCGGTCCACTACCACAAAAATATAATCATACCCTTTTTGGAAGTAGGCAAACCGCCCACAAAATCCATGGAGATGCTTTCCCATGGTCGGGAAGGAACTAGTAATGGCATATATAACCCCAAATTTATGTTACTAGGCTTTCTTGTACTGTATAAAACACCTCTAATGAATTTAGCAACTTCTGCTTGCATGTTTGGCCAATAAACATACCTCTGTAAGTGCGCTAGTCTTTGTCACACCAAAGTGACCAGCCACCTTAGAAGTGTGTGCTTCCCTCATCAATTGAACTATTTTCCCCTTAGACACATAATGTTTCTCGTTCTTATAGAGCAACCCGTCCTAGAAGTAGTATTCTCCCCTAGGTGCAAAGCCCTCACTTGGAGGTTTTTGCTAAAAGATCTCTCCAAAATCTGGATCCTGCTCATAACCTTCCTAATATGCTTCACACACAAAAGGCTCAAGAAGAGTTAAAGTGCCCATAGCTGAAAGCAAAGGAGGTCTAGATAACATATCAGCTAACTTGTTAGTCACACCTTTCTTATATTTTATAATCAAATGAAACTATTGCAAGAAACCCATCCACTTATAGTGTCTACCTTGCTAAAGTTTATTTTGAGCCTGCAAATATTTAAGAGGTTGGTGATCCGTGTGTATGATAGTTTCCTTACCCATCAAGTAATGTTTCCATTTCTTGACCACTTGAACAAGAGCATACAATTCCTTGTCATATGTACAATAATTCAAAATTGCACCATGAAACAATTCAAAATGATAACATACAGCCTACCTCCTCAGGCAGACAGCTCCCCATAGATAGTCACTAGCATTGGTTTCCACTTTGAAAGGCATAAGTTAGGTAATGCCAAAATTGGAGCATGACTAATCTTGTATTTAAATGACTCAAAAGCATTTTGTTGTTTCTTACCCCAATCAAAAGCCTTACCACCGTTGTCACCGAATGTAGAGGTGTCTGCTATGGAAGAGAAGTTCTTGATGAACTTCCTCAAATACTGAACTGCACCAATAAAACTCTTGGTCTCGATCAAATCTGGACGGTGTAGGCCAATTCAGAATGGCCTCTATCTTAGCCGGATCAATCCTCAACTCTCCATCTCCAACCACATGCCCCAAAAAGACAAGTGACTGTTGAGAAAACTCACACTTCTTCTCATTCAACACTAGCCAGTTCTCCTTCAAAACTTCGACACAAATGGTTAATATAGTCCTCAAAAGTTCTTAAAAACCAGAATGTCATCCAAGTACACAATGACAAAGGAATCAATAAACGGTCTCATTACCTCATTCATCAACCTCATGAAGGTATTTAGTGCATTACATAGCCCGAATGGTAAAACCAACCATTCATACAACCCTTTCCTGGTCTTGAACGTTGTTTTCTAGATGTCCTCTTCCTTGATCCGCACTTGGTGATACCCAAATTTCAAGTCAAGCTTAGTAAAATATTTAACATGTTGTAACTGATCCAACAAATCATCAATGCAAGGAAGCGGGTACCTATTCTTGATGGTTATTTTATTTAATGCTCTGTAATTAACACACATTCTCCATAAACCATCTTTCTTAGGTTCTAAAACAATAGGAGAACCACATGGAGAAGTGCTAGGATGTATTATACCTTGCTTAATCAAAGATTGTAATTGTTGTTTTACCTTATGCATCCTTTAAAGATCGCCTATACGATCCCATGTTTGGAAGCGAGCTATCAGCAAAGCAAGTGTATCTCATGCTCAATTGGCCTGATCGGGACAACCCCGTAGGCTCTTGGAAAACTTCCCTGAACTGCTGAACTAACTCTTTCATTTTTTCATGTGCTTTGTTAGTAAACATTCTACAAGTGGATTTAAATGCAACAACTTCCTCTTCTTGCATATCTCTCAAAAGAAGTAATGCAAATTTCCCACTAGCATTAATAAGTTTCTTAGCTTCTGAGGTACTTACCAAAGAGATATTTGAGTCTCCCACAAAGGCTGAAATGATGTAACTCTTACCATCCTTCACCAAGCGGTATCGGTTGGCTCTTCTCATGAAGATGGCATCCCTGATATACAAGTACGGGTTGTCAAACACTACACCACACACATCAAGAGGAACAATATCCAAAGTAGTTTCATCAATAAACTTCTTATCAATACCAAATGTAATTTTGCATTGCTTAGTAACCTTGATGTCTACACCTTTCTTCACCCAACCCAATGAATATGGACTTGGATGATTGTAAGTTTCCAACTTCAGCTTATCAACTAACTCCTTACTTATCAAATTAGCTTGAGAACAAGTATCAAAAAGAGCATCCACTTTAGTTTTCTTCACTTGAATTTTTATATGAAAAATCTTAGTAAGCTCATTTTCTTGAACAACATTATTACTACCCAAACATACCTCTCTACGGATGGAGGTACAACACATTGTCTCATCCACCTCTTCGCTGCAAAATATTTCCTCTCTTCAAGGGGCAACCAACATTTATCCTCGGAATGAGTGTCAACATCACAATGACCACAATGAACTTTAGTATCCTTCTTAGAAACGGAAGTAGCATTCTTCTTACCTTTCCCTTTTCCTTTCTCCTTTTGTTTGGTGTCACCTTGTTTGTTTGAAGCATGCTGAGAGGTAGATGAACTCTTTTTCTTGTCCATCTCTAGATAGTGGGCTTGAGAACAAGCCTCGTCTACATTCACCGGCTTGGCCAAGAGGACTGGTCTCCTCAAGTGGCTATGGAGTCCACTAATGTACTTCATCAAAATATCCCGGTCCGCTACATCTTTGCCCATTTGGACAGCTTTCTTCCGGAACTCACTAGTGTACTCTTGCACATTTTGGCCTTGCTTCTACCTAAGATATTGCCAATACATGGACCTCTCTTCCTCATAACAAATAGGATAGAATTGTTTTTTTATTAGCTTCTTAAATTCATCCCACTTAGTAATAGCCTAATAGGAGGAAGTTTCTTAACAACCAAAAATGAACATAGCTTTCAAACCAAGTTAAAGCATGATTGGTTAATTTTAACCTTGCAAATGAAATCTGTTGACTCTCATTGATTTGATGCAAACTGAAATATACCTCAAGTTGAGCTAGCCAATGGTCTAGCTTCTCGGCATTCATGTCCCCATCATAAGGCTGAATCTCTATCTTCGCCTCCGCTTTGAATGGAGGAGTAAGGTTGGCATGGGGCTGCTCTTCCTCATACCCATGAGTATCTTCTTTATGGCCTCCTAGTGCCTCTTTTGGAACACCAAGCTTCTCCATGAGCAATCCCATGACATGACTCCAATTTCCCATAGACAAGAAAATACCGCCCACATCTTTGGCTAAACTTGCCACATTCTCCTCCAACTTGTAGAAACGTTCTTCTTCAGTCTCACCTGCATCTTCTCTACGAGCCATGTCTTGATTCCTTGCTTCCACTTCCTGGTGGAAATCTCTGCTTCAAAAGGAATGAGGATACCTTCACCGCTTTCACTACCCTTCCGGATAAGGGCATCTAACTGAAAATGTCAACACAAGTTAAACCACACAAAAACAATTTGATTTTAACTGCTTTGATACCAATCTGATTCGTAAATTGTCTCTTTTAAACAATAAACAGATCCTATGTTGTGATAATGAATGAACAATTTGAATAAGCTCTTAATATCCAGTTTATTATGTAAGAATTATTCACACAATACTAGGTTCTTCTTCATTGCCTTCAATGTGCAAACCATGCCATAGTTTTGCCCTATTACCATTACAAACTACCCAAGGTCCATGTTCACATTGTCATCATCGGATTCCTCGTCGCCTAATGACACCCTTTGTTAAACAGTTATAATTCTTACGTAATAAATTCCTATGAGCATCAATTTTTGCAATGTCCACTATGGCTCGTGGAAAATCCTTTATTTTATTCAACACACTTTCAAAATACTATGCAAAACCCTAGATGGTAGTTTAATCCAGCTTGTGAAGCTTTTGTTCTTGTTCACAATGCTTACCAACGTAAAAATTCACCATAACATAAATTCGTGCAAAACCATTGTAAGCTTCCAACATGACCCTATAAGTTGTGCAGACCCTCTATTCGCCAAAACGGTAATTATTTTGAGAGTCCCTACTTCTTCAATCAACATCATCCATTCTCAGTGTGCCTATGATGTAGCACCAGGGGGATTATTAGCTAGTGTATATCATCTTACGATAATAAAGGTTAATACAGATCAACCCGAAGAGGTGTGTATAAAAGTTTTTGTCCCCAGGGACAATCCCAAAATCCCCTCTGTTCTACGTATTTGGAAAGGTGCTAATTTCCAGGAACGGGAATCTTATGATATGTTGGGAATCCTTTATGAGAGTCATCCATGTCTCAAACGTATATTGATGCCTGAAAGTTGGATTGGTTGGCCCTAGGGCCCCACTCTCCCATATATAGAGGGGGACACCCTATTGTTTGATATCATTGCAAATAGTCCGTCCTTAGTTCTTTTTGGATCTTTGCCGTCCAATGTGGCTTCTCAACTCAATCTAGAATTAAAACGCCAATCCATCAAGGTATCAGGTTGGTTACCTGCTCAAAGATATACTGATCTTCCATCATTGGGTGATGGAGTTTATGTTTGTGGTGTTAACCCCTTTTTAAGTCGGACAGAGACAACTTTATTTTTGGAAAACAGCCACCCATTATATTGAAATAAATTTTGAATTACATACTCTACCATGCCAAGCATGGAAGCTATTAGCCATATCTCTAAAGATGGACAACAAGATGTAAAAATGTGAATTAATTGGAGCTTTCTACTTATTTGGTCTAGATGGAATTCATATTAGGATCATTCCCAATCTGAAAGTGGCTTATGTTCCATGTGCTTCTTCCACCATACGTATCACTTCCTCTACAATATATTATGTGTAGTTATACTCAACCTTCTTTGTTCCAGCTTTCAAGATGCCGCATACACATCTTTCAAAATAGGGCTCCAACGCCTTGTTGGATTTAATTTTGATCTAATCAAGTGTTTAACGAATCTTACTATCCTAGTCTTGATATTATCAAGCACCATGTAATACACTCCTTTCATTAAGTAGTGTTTCCACATTATCTATTTCTTGTGTGATTTTCATCACCACATGCAAATTTTCTATTTCATTTTTCAATACCATAATCTTTCTTATGCGCACAAAAGAAATTTTCATTCTTCTTCTCGCAATGTATTGTCTTCCCACTTGCGTGGGAGTTAGTAAAAACTTGACAATTTCCTTCGGCTTCCCAAAATAAGGCATCTCGCACAAGCCCGACACCAATATAGCTACATGAGGTTCCATTTCCTTCTTCACCTCAAGATTTTTTCCCACGCATCCCAATACTCCTTTCTTTAATGACATTTCAATCACACAAGTGTCTAAGCATGTTACCAAATACTCTTCAATCTTGAAGCTTTCCAAATACAATATTAGCAAGGTCTCAAATTGAAAATTGTTTTTCTTCATCTTCGTGTTTTTAATTTTCCTCATTGTTCTCGCTGGAGTCTCCACCGTGACGCCTACTTGCACACTCACTTCACTTCCACTAGCCCTATCACTTCTTAGCTCCTCTTGCACAATGAAGTCCTCTTTTTTTGTGCTTCCTCTTTTTCATCATAGGTCATTCCTCCTTTCCACCTCAATTCTCTAAAGACTTTTTTTGCACCAAGTGAAATCCTTATCCTTCACACCGGTAACTTCACTAACTCTTCACCACCAATCCCGCTCACAAACTCCTCTAGTTTATCAATGTGCAACGTATGGTACCCTCTCTGTTACCACCACCACCGTTCCCTATCTCTATATAACTCTAGATGCCTCGAACTACTTACTACAACTCCACTTTTGTGTTCTCAAATCTCTTTCACTTCACAATGCTAAGTTCACAAATGGTTGTTTCAAATGCACCTTCTCTCAATTTATAGGATTTCTACATTAAACTCACTTGTGCAGATCTTACAACTTGTCGTGTGCATCATCCAACAAGATGATGTCAACTTCATGCGCTAAACTCATCTCGGCACAACCTTTACCTTTCTCATGACAATGTGTTCTTTGGTCATGCACACCATTCTCGCACAACTTTACCCCGTTGTATTCTAGTAGTTGGATATGTACCTAGGCTTTGTACACCACCACTTTTGCCCAACCAATGCTTCGTGACCTACATATCTCCCTACTCATTCTTTTTCTCAAGGCACGTCACTCGACGCACTTAACTTCGAGTCTTTCCCACACCTATTATGCACACTTTCACCTTCACCAACAATTATTTATTACCATCTCCACTATTCTTTGCCCACTCGCTTTGTAGACATTTAAACTTGTTCTTACAATACTCTCTTCTACTTCCCCTAACATAAGACCTCTTACACATTTTTCCATTATGAAGCATATCTTCTTTAACGCCATGATCCATCCACTTGATCGGTCTTTTCTTGCCAAAAATCTTACATGCTTCTATGGTAATGTTTATATAATTGAGCCAAGCTCTTTTATTTTACACAAAGCAAAAAAACACATTAAGTTAATGACATATTAACAAAAACAAACTACATAACATAGTAAATCTTTTTATGTATCATTTTCTTGTGGCTATAAGCTTTATTAACAGCTTTTCCCGTGCGGCTATTCAAGCAAAGCCTCATCCAACCCCTTACATGCTTCTCTTGAGTGGCTCTCAAGGTGCAATATATGTTTCTATTTTATCACTCGCACGTCCACCAATTTTTCTCTTTTCGACTCCCAAATTCCACTTTTCTCTCTACATGACGTAATGTAATATTGGTTTGACAACCCGATTAGTAGTATTGTCTTCTTTTTACCTTTCCTTATCTACAATAGCCATTTTCCACACTTGACAATTTTGGAAGATGAGCCATAGGTATTGCCTACATCTACGCACCAATCTTGTGCAATGTAGGAATACCGAACATGCTCCACTCTATAGGTATCTCAACCTTTGGTCCTTGTCTCTCAATCTTTGCACAAGTTTCATTTTCCCCCTTTGAGGCTTATTCAGCTTGCCCATGCTTAACTAAGATAGCCCCTCAGATTGTATCTTTGTAACATGCATAACCATTTTTGGTCAATTTTCGTATTGACCTCATATCCTCTCTTTTACGCTACGGTAGATCATCCCACTTCTTCCCGAGTTTGTGTGCTTTAATTCTACCTTTGAGCATTTCCACCATCTAGCCTCATAAGCATCTTGAACACGTCTTTCACATGCTTGGCTAGAGGTTTTTGTCATTGATACCTTATCATTCCATCTCATGACTCCATTACCTAAACTCAAGACTCTCTTTGTTGCGTAGTGACATTGTAGACATCAATATCATCCTCATTTGTATCTACCCTATCCACGTATGTAGAGCCATGTTCATTGTCAAGGTAACTAAGAACTCATTACTCCCCGTTCTCAAAACTCGTGTAGTGTTATTTAAAGAAAATTTCTTTGTTATGAACCTACTTGCTAAAAATAATTCAAAATGAAATAAAATTTGGAAGAATAGAATATGCAATGAAATGAAGAACACAAAGCTTATTGTAGACACCTATAATTTAGCCTGAACAATTTAAAACACTTAAATTGTGCTAATTATCCCCTTTCCGCAAGTTGGCGACATATCGTCAATAATGCTCATCTTCTCTCCTATCGTCATTAATTAATTACACTACGCTAATTAATTAAGTCGCCTATCCAACAAATACCCTAATTAACGACCTTCGTTAATTAATCCTTCCTTCTATCTAAAGTAATTAATTATTATTAATTAATTAACTTCCCCTTTCATTAAACCAATAAATCAATATTTAATTGATTTAATCTCATTTTATAGTCTAAATCATGTTAATATTCCTCTAAAAAGCTTTTATAAGCTTACACATCTATTAATTAATCATCTTGATCAATTAATAAACCCCCTTTATCCACATGAGTCACTAAAGGACAAGCTAAACCCTCCTAAAATTAACTCAACCCTTTCTAAACCCCCCTTATCCACAACTAACTCAACATCTCTATTATCCCACATGCAAAGGAATGTAGTGATTCCTTTATCCATTGGGCTATATAAAGAGCCCTCTTACTTTTACACTTACACCTAAATTCCTTGAGAAGACAAAAGCAAAGCACATAAAGCAAATAGACTAAAAGCTTTCCTTTGTTATTCTTGAGAATTCACCACTTGAAGAGTTAAGCCTCTTTTCTAGCCAAAGTGCTTGGGTCATATGGGAAGTGTCAAAAGGGTCTTGTAGCCCAACTTTGATAAGCTCCCATTCCTAGGTTCTTGGATATCAAAGACAACCAAATTTGATTGCCATGGAGCCTACATAGGTCCATTTACTTGTTTGTTGGTAATCTAGAGAAGTAGAGGTTTAAATACTTTAGCATGTTAATTCAAAGTTAATGCATTATGCTTAGTATTAATCTTGTTTAGCTCTCATCTTTGATGGTGCTTAGATTTTGTCATTAGCTTTGTTATAGAACTATTTAGGTGGTAGTTCTTATTCATCTAACTTAGCTTAAGCACAAAACCATGCACACACTTATATTTAGATATCGCGGGCCACTTCGAGGAGGCAACCACCTTTTAGCCCTTCAAGAGGGCAACCTCCTGGAGAAATGCTCAATACATAATATTCAATCGATACTTTTACAATAGCCTATGCAATTTATTTATAATAATTCTACTCTAGGCAACCGTGACCATATTTTTCACGGAAAGGATTGGCTATTTTTAGCTTTGCATGGCTAAAAATAGCATTTGGCTTAAAATAGAAGTTTGATAAAAATAGCAATTGAAGTGGAAGCGTGGCTAAAAATAGCACTTGCTAAAAGTAGTTGGCGCTAAAAATAGCACTTGGCTATTTTAGAGGATTTGCTAAAAATAGAGGTGCTAAAAATAGAAGTCCAGTTCTATTTTTAGGAGTGCATGAATGGATGGATAAGATTGGTTTGGATAAATTTAGCAAGCTGCTGCTCTAAATAGACATGGTGCTAAAGTTGGATTGCATGAAGAAATAAATAAAGATTAAACTGTTGGCGCCATAAATGGAAAGAGAGACGATAAATTTAATTTTAAAAAGGCATGCTGCAGTCCAAGAATAGCTTATGCATGAAGGATGGAAGAATATATTCAAAAATCAGTCAAAAAGCATGCATGAAGTCTGCGCCAAAAGGATGTGGAAAAGACAAAACAAATAAGACAAAAGGATGTGGAAAAGACAAAATAGAAGAGACAAAGATAAAAGAAATAAATAAATTAAAAGGCAGCAGTCTGTTCTAGGAGTTTTGGCGCAGCAACATGCATGAGAGGATTTACTAAACTTACTAACTGTTGTTACAGTCTAAACAGCCAGCAGCATGCAGGGAAAATAATAAATAAAAGAAGAGACAACAGCCTATTAATAGCAGCAGTCTATTCTGAGCAAGGGGCAGCCTATATGGGCTGATTTTTATTGTAAAATATGATATACTTGAGCGCTGATTTGCTCTGGCATCTTTAGCCATTGTACTTGCACCTCTGAATAAAATAAAGCTTCGTTTTGCCCTCTCATATCGTTGTTTTCAGATTGTTCATTGTGTTTGATAGGATATTGTGTTGCTTTAGTGTGGAATTCAATCCCTCTACCGCTGTCATTCTTCCTTAACCTTTGAATTTAATTTTGCAAAATAGTTTAGAGTTGTGCAGGTGTGTGAATCTTTAATTCTCTGTGTGCAGAGTTACATGCAAGTATCAAACTTTTGGTGTATCACCCTTATTTCTAGTTTCCTACATTCTTTTCCTTGTCAAATTTTATGTTTTTAAGTGATTCACAAGGGAACCAGCCCTCTATGGAGGTTCACCTCAGACATAGGTTACCCACAACCTTGAGGTGTTCCAATTTTGTCAACAGGAGAGAGAGTACACACACCATTCTCTATCAAGGTGCAACTTCTAGGTGACAACAGCAACTACTACTAGTAATGCATGTAGGATTATTCCAAATAGCTCAAGGGACGGCTTACAAAGCATATGTGCTTGTAGCTTTTATTAATAACACCTACTACAAAAGAAAACGGTTAGGACAAAGGGGTCCTAAAAAGCCCTCCTTCTTGAGAAGCTTTGTCCCCAAAGCTTGATGACCGAATCAAGCACCCATGCCATCTTCTTCTTGCTTTTCTTCCAAATTATCACGCTTATGCACTCAAAGAAAAGTTGAGAATATGATTCTTGGATGAACTCAATAATGGTACTCTCATGAAAATTATCACTAGGATTATAATGGTAAAAGTATGCTTCGACCAAAAGTTTAGGAGTTATCGGACAATAGCTATCATCCACAATTATATAGAATTCTAGTTGTGATTCCAAAGAGAACATTATCAATGGAGAAAATTCATATGGAAAACTATTTTTTCCCACTTTCGGATCATAATTCGCTTCAATAGTTTCTTCTTCATGGACAACAATTACATTTTTATCATTAGAAAATTCATAGATAGGAGTAGATTCAACCTCTAATTCAAAAATCGCAATAAATCATGTTCTTCCAACAAAACGATTAAACTTCTTAAAAATCGCAATTTTTGTAATCCGATAAATCGCGTCAAAACCCTGCAAAATCGTTGAAAATCGTGGCTAAAATCGGCAAAAATCGGGGGAAACGCGGCCTAGGGTATAACACGAAAATAGACTAAATCGATTTGTTTTTTATGTTGTTTTCTCTTTCCACGAACTCGTTTTTTATGCTGCGACTTTCATTTGGCCATAGCGTGTACAGTCGACGTCTGTAGGAGGGCATTCGACGTGGGAGGGCACGCAAATACAGCTCGCGGCAGGTTTGTGGCAGGATTTCCAACAGTTCGCGGCCATTTTCCAACATTTCGTGCCCATTTTTCAGCAGTTCGTGGCGATTCCATTTTCGTGCTCATTTCCAGTTCGTGGCATCGTAGCAGGTATTAATCTTGATTCTTGAATACTAAATACAGTAATAGTAAACTGTAATACTAAAAATACAGTAATATTTAATTATTACAGTAAAAATAAAAATATTGTATATTAAGTATTAATATTAATACTGTATATTAATATTAATAGTGTATAATAGTATATTAATACTGTATATTTATTATTAATGTATATTAATATTAATACTTGTATAATATATATTATAAATAGTAAATATTGTAAGTGTAAATATCAGTATAGTGTACACTCGTATACATATTACAAGTTGTATAGTGTATATCTTGTAATCGTATATTAATATTAATAAATACTATAAGTATTAATATTAATATTATGTATTATACTGTTAACTATCAAGTATAAATACTGTATATTCTGTATATTAAATTATTAATAATAGTATATTCAAGAATCAATATTGTATAACGATTTTAAAAATATTATCTATGAAATTATCATGATTCATAATTTACTAACGTCTTCATTTTCAATATAGTTTTTTCGTAATTTTTTCTTCATGCAATAGCAATTTTATTCTTAATTTCATCACAACACACAATTTAATTTCTCCAAGGCTCGTAAATCTAAGACAATTGTTTTTGTTTTGTTTTGTAGAATGGCATCGGATCCGGTTCCGGTTCAACTACTCGTAGTAAGCCTAAATCAAATGACCCCTCTTCGAAGCATCAGAACCAGCAGAGGGCACTTGTGTTATATGCAATTATTGTGGCATGAAGATGAGTGGAGGTGTTTATCGCCTTAAGTTCCACATTGCATGGATACCAGGGAATGAAGTGACAGTGTGCAATCAAGCACCACCTGAGGCTCAACGAGAGTTTGCCTCGCTTACCTTGCAACTTATGCAGAGAAAAAGAAGAAAAGAAGGGGAAAGGCGATGCACTTGCAGCCCTCAAAGAAATAGAAGGGAAGCGAGGGAAGGTTTTGACGTTGAGGCATCTTCTAATGCCGCAACTCCACGAGGTCAAACACTGGGACGGGGTTCATCCACATCCACTAATAGTAGTTCAACGATGTTTTTTGTTCCTCGAAGTACTCCTAGTTCACAACCTTCACTCGAAGGTACCGCTTGGAATAAAGAAATGCACAATGAAGCAAGAATAGCTACGGAAAACTTTTGGTACTACAACAACATTCCTTTCAATGTGGCAAAAAGTCCATATTGGGAGAATTTGGTCACTACATTGATTGTTGCTGGGAAGGGGTTCAAGGCTCCTACTCCCCATGATTTGAGTGGCCCATTGTTGGAGGATTTCGTCACACATACCAAAAATCTTGTAGAAGAGCAAAAAAGTGTTGATAAAAAAATGATGCACCATTTTGTCTGATGGGTGGACAGATGGGAAAAATCGTACATTGATTAACTTCCTAAAGTGGCATCGGTGGGCGGTTGGTCTTCCTGAAATCAATTGATGTCTCCCACCAAGTGAAAACTGCAATCACTTTGTGTGATATGTTACATGAGGTGGTGAAAGAGGTGGGTGTGGAAAATGTCGTCCAAGTTGTGACTAACAATGCGGCGGCATATGTAGCAGCAGGGAGACTTCTTGAGGAGAGGCACCCTACACTTTTTGGACCCCTTGTGCAGCCCATTGTTTGGATCTCTTATTGGAGGACATAGGAAAACTCTCATGGGTGAAAAATGTGGTTGAGGACGCAAGAAATATTACAAAATTCATCTACAATCACACTTGGGTGCTAAACTTGATGAGAGAGCACACCAATGGAAAGGAGCTTGTGCGATCAAGGGTCACACGATTTTCCACAAACTTCATTACATTGCAGAGCATTACAACCTCATTAACATCCCTTAAGCAGATGTTTGTGAGCACGCGATGGTTGGACTCTCCCTATGCTAAGAAGACCGAAGCAGAAAGGGTTGTGAAGACTATTTTTGATGATATGTTTGCAAAGCAAATGGAAGAAATCATGAAGGTAATCTAAACTTGAATATTTGTTTATTTATCATTTGTTATATAATTTTTTATTAATTTCAATTTTAAATATATATGTTATTTTGTTTTAGGTGTCAGAGCCTTTGGTTCGAGTTCTAGGTTATTTGTATGAGGCTATGGATGTGGCCAAGGAGGCCATAGCTAAATATTATGGACACAATCAACGAAAATATGAACCCATTTGGCGCATAATTGATCGCAGATAGAACAAGACATTTTATCAACATATACATGTAGCGGCGTACTACCTAAACCCGAAGTTTTTCTATTCCCCATCATTTAAGGCTGATGAGGAGGTTATGGATGGCCTTAATACGTGCATAGAGAGGATGATATCTGACGAAGATATTAGAGATGCAATTGTTGATGAGCTGCAGATTTATAAGACTGCAGAGGGGAGGCTCTTTTCTTCGGCTCTATGTGTGAAAAGAAGAAACACTTCTCAACCAGGTAAAAACAAATTGAGTCATTTGTATTTAGTCTCATTACACGTAGAACTAGAAACTAGAAGTCTAGAATTCTTTTATTTATTCAAGCTTAGTTAACTTACAAAATTATAAATGTTTTATTTGCAGATTTGTGGTGGGAAGATTATGGTGCAAAAACACCAAATCTTCAAAAGCTAGCCATCCGCATTTTGTGTCACCATGCAAAGGCTTCCGGATGCGAACGTAATTGGAGCATGTTGAAGTTGTTCACACAAAGAAGCGCAACAAGTTGACAACACAACGCCTCAATGACCTTGTCTTCGTGCGATACAATCTTTGTCTTCGTGTGAGACAAGTGGAGGGGGCACAGAGTTATGATGCAATCGACTTGGCTGACATTGATCCATATGATGACTGGATTGGCACGAGATCGATGATGCAGAGCCTATGTTTACTACAAAGGAAATAAAGCAGACTTTTGAGAGGGAGATCAAGGAGCAATACCATCGGGGACATTAGAAGTTGGTGATGATCCGATGATATGTTTGCAGATGACAATGTTGGTGTTGCAGAGGAGGAATATTTACCTTCCACTTCCACGAGGTAGCCTCCAGTGCAACAGACTTATTTTAGGCGTGCATAATGAAATATAATATTATTGATATTTGATAGTGATACTTCAAAAGTCACACGTGACATGACTCTATGAGCATTTTTGTTTCGCAAACTTTGACTCTCTTTTTGGTCAAAACTTAATCGAAAATATGCATATGGGCCTATGGCATTCTATAGAGTCACTTCTGCATCATTTAACATTGTTTTTACATTTAATTAAAGTATATTTTATGAATTTAAATGTTTTTAAAAGTAGCAATAAAGTTGCCGATTTTTGCCGATTCCCGATTTTCGATTCAAAATTTGGCTTGCCGATTAATCCCGATTTACGATTTTTGAACTATGGATTCAACAAAGATAAGCTAGAAATAGTTATCTTCACACCACTCCAAAGGGGTCTTCATACCATTCTCTATAATTATCCTCCCAATTTATCCAAGCATATATTTCCTTTTCATAATCTTCTTTTATGTGTAAATGAAAAGAAAATTTAGCAAAACCATCCAAAAGTCTCTAAAAAGTGTGCTAAGGGCCTTTGAACAATCCTATCAACTCATCTTTTGGATTTTCCATTTTTTTCCTTAAATGTTCCTTCCAAATGCAAAAACAGCACTTGATTTACTCACCTAGAATAAAAGATATGAAAAAAATCTAGGGTTACAACCTAGAAAATTTGTCGAAAAGCAGGTTCACATAGAGTCAACTTCAAATCATCATATCTCCTCAATATTGCTCCAAAAATTATTATGACCACTTTTCAAAAGCTCTCAAGTCCTATTTCTAGCCACCAAAAATAGTCAAAATTGGAAGCATATGTCGACGAGCGACCTTTCACAAGATAAACACTTTTTCTAAGAAAATCTGCAATATATTCAAAAACTTCCCCACTTGCCTTAGAAAGAGCTCGACATCTTTGCTTGTTATGAACCTACTCACTAAAAACAATTCAAATTGAAAAAAGCATGCGGAAGATTAGAGTACTCAATGAAATGAAGAACACAAAGCTTATATTTAGATATCGTGGGCCACTTGAGAGGGGGCAACCTCCTTGAGCAATGCTCAAGATTTTTACATAGTATTCAATGGATACTTAAGGTATCCCATGCACTTTATTTATACTAATTATACTCTAGCCAACTACTACTTTCAACACGTGAGATTATTCCAAATAGCTCAAGGTGCGACTTACAAAACATATGCATCCATAGCTTTTATTAATTCACCTAATACACAAGAAAATAGTTAGGACAAAGGGGTCCTATGTTCCTAACAATCTTCGTGATTTGCATAAAGCATTGGGCCCTTCCCACCAAAACTAGGTAGTTATTAGCGCCAACCAACTCAATGACCTCAAAATCAGCTATACACCTTGCTCCTTTTATCTCCAACTTTGCGTGACCGTGCAAGACTACAATATGTCTTGAATGTGTCTTGTTAGTCATAAACAACATATTGGCCAAAGGTCAGTAATGATGGGCTCCCATCTATCTTCGCACATCCTTCGTCAATATTTTGACCTCTCGCACCTATATCGATCAAGATGTTCATTTCCCAATCCTTGATCTTAGCATTGATGATCAACTCCGATCATAAGGTGTATTCTACGCAAAGCACATTTCTCATGGTTGTTCTTGTATTGACTCCAAAGGTGTCCCCCATACTTTCCTCAAGCCAAATCTTCAGGAAAGATATGAATCTTGTTTTTAGCATAACAACAATTTCATAATGTTCTTCCAACTCTTTGGGTTTAGGACCCTTCCTTTCGCTCTCTTTAGTCTTTGCCTCCATCTCATGTGCAGATTGTATTCTCACTTGGAAATTTTGCATCATCTCCCTAGCTTCAACAAGAATCATTTTTACACTCGGCACATCTACATATTGGTCATTCACGCCTCCTCTCCACAATGCACTTTCTTTTTTGGGATGCGCATCCTCCCCGCCCTCGTCTCTACCCCACTCTTTGATGTAATGTTCACGTTTAGCCTATACATCCCTTCTACACATTCGTCTCTGTGGTGCCCATTCATTTTTCCTACACAATTCTAACTATCTCTGCGCCTTTCTACGCTTCATCTTTTTGCAAGATCCTTTGACAAAGATCAAGACAATCTTCAATTTTGTGTCGCCCACTACAATGCGCACAAGTAGGCGCTTTGAATATTGTCATTGATAGTAGTTAGACTCCCCATACTCGTAGCACATTCCTAGAACTCAACCTCAACTTCCCTTCTTCCCTGTACCCACAAGATCTTACTCAATTGTTGAAATGTCCCTTTCTAGGGCTCAACCACACAAACCCCAAATGAATACAATCTGATTTTTATAACAGCAAACTGAAAATTGGAAAAACGATGTACAGCAGTCTGATTTTCTAGGACAGCAGCTTGCAAAGTACAATAATTCACCCAAATATCACTATGAAACTCATCCACAACATATATAAGCCTTCTAGGAACAATGTAGGTCAATTTACACCATGAAATTCAATCACATGCACAGCTGGAAATTAATTTAGCAACAGCAGAAGTACAGCCAATAGAAGTGACTGAAAATGAGGTCACCAAACCCCAATAAATACCAAATATGCAATATATCAGCCTTATAAAATATGAGAAGTCCAAATATCAACTTGGAATGTAAATTTGTGCACATGAGACAGCGCACTA
Source organism: Taxus wallichiana var. yunnanensis (assembly GCA_018340775.1). Taxonomy (NCBI): domain Eukaryota; kingdom Viridiplantae; phylum Streptophyta; class Pinopsida; order Cupressales; family Taxaceae; genus Taxus; species Taxus wallichiana. Next base: position 207,206,146 of record CM031240.1, read on the forward strand.
ATCTTTAAAAGAGTGGATATCTACTAAATTACAGCTTTGCCTAGAAAGGACCCGATCACACTCCTATACAAGTCGCTCCCTAGGAGAGGGGCATAAAATAATACCAAAACCCTTGGTATTCCTTCTTCTCCAAGCCCTAGTTGCAAACCAGCAAGATAGTCTTCAAAGATGTCCTCAATCACCACCAAATTGGAGAGTTTTGTTCTCCAATATTCCACAAGGGTTTCGTCCTCCTTGGATGCCACACTAATGGATTGTTGCCCCTTAGTGGATTTGGATTAGAGCAACCAGCTCTAGAACCAAGTATATAAAAAGTATATATGCCAAAAGATGATCCAAAATGAGCCTATGCGACTCCCTTTATACCCTTATGGTGGCGCCAAAGGTCTAAAGGGTGAATTACCCCAAGACCAACCTCTTTGGAAGCTTGCTTTATTTTCTAATTTCATCTTGGGAGCTCTCTAACCCAGCCGACCTGCTTGGAAAGGCAAAACACAAAATAAAAACATAAATATGAATAAAGAAAACTGAAATATAGCTCAAGTCCTTCCCTTGTTCCACTTCTTCTTGCCCACAGGAAAAGGAGGATGAGCAAGAAGCCTTCAATTTATATTATTTCAAAAAGGGGACATTACAATTGTATCCCTAGTTTTGTACGAATGCAGAGGTAGGCTGCCACAATCCATGCTCTCTTGATCCATGCATCTCGACAATGACTTTGTAGTCTATTGTGTCATGCTTATTAGTCTCTCAAACCTTACACTAGCAAGTAACCTTTGTCCACTTAAAGCAATGCAACAAATGACAATCGCGTTTCTTGTGCTCTCCCTCACAGACTTTGTAGCACTAAGTCGCAATTTGCACTCTTGTCTTGATGCAATTATTCTTGGTATGGCACTCAGCTTCACAGTCAGTGCATTATAAACCTTTGTGTCATGTGTATTGTTCACGAGTCAATGTCTCGTAGCAGGATGACCACATTTGAAATCCGAGCCTCCATAAAGGGTTTTATCCCTATGTCAAAGTTTCCCACTACTATCCTAAGTGCGGCCTTCAATGTCTCACGCACATCCACGAAGGTCTTCAAAGTTAATTGTCTTCAAAACAGAGGTAACAATCTTCCCACAATCCACAACACATGCTACAAAAGCTGAATATTGTAAGATATTTTTAATAGTGATGCTTTAAAACATACATCATATGCACACACACTCTCCAACACATCTTATTTTATCTTTTTAAGCATGGAGATGTTTTGTTGCTCAAACTCAAGGATGTGGAATTCCTTTAAAGAGGCAGCCTTCAATGTGTCAAAGTCTACTATTGCCTATTAGGATCAAATTTCCTATACCAAGTATGTATACAATCTAGCAATGTTGTCGCAAATTGGCTCGCCTTCCTCTCGATGAACTTTAGCCCTTTCAACTATCTCACTCTTGTATACATGCTCTCGGACATCTTCAATACCTCTATATCTAAAGAACTTCATTAACATCTCGTAAAATATGTTCCAATGTGGCACCTGCTGAAATAGTGCTTGTGAACTTCCTCTAAATGGAGTTCCTCCAACCGGTTTACTTGATGATTCCCCTCCAACCCCTATCAAACTTGTGCCTCCTTGACTCACACCTCTCTTGCGCGATGATTTGTGGGGTTCATTATTAGACCAGTTCTCCCTCCTACTTGACCTTGATTGCCTAACACCATACACACAATCCCTCCACTTGAACCTTGAAACATTATAGGCGCTTTCCTAACCTTTTCGCTACATGAACCCCTTCAGTGAACAATGGAAAAAACCTAACTTTATTTTTAATTTATAAATTATAAATGTCCTCCCAAAGGTTTCTTAATTATTCCAATTCGACCATACCGTAGTTACAAAAATCCGTTCAAATTCATGGTCTAAAATCTTTATCATTATACATTGGTTTAATGCATTGACTTCAAAGTTGGCATCCATGTTTCTTAATCACATGATCTTTTGTTTCATTACACTCTCCGCCACATGTAATTTATAGTGTACAAACATCAAGATTCCATTATATATACCATAGTTACCTAAGACTCCGGGATGGCGAGACGGGGTTTCCAGGATGGCAAAAAAATTCTAAATTTTGGGGACTGCGGGGGGGACGGCGAGGGGACAGCTAATTAAAAATATATGAATATTTAAAATGTAAAAATATGGTGACTAAACTATATAAATAAACTGAAATAAAACCATTTGAGATTTAAATAAGCTTAAACTTGAAATCATAAACATCAAATACATTCCTTAATATCATAATATGTAAGTTACATATGTCATATAGTGAATGCTTAACTTTTTCATGATAATTACACATTCCTAAATATGAAAATTCAAATACATTTAGTTATACATAATTCACATTTTCACGTGCGATCAAATGTTAGATATTCCCTCCTCATATACCATTAGAACACTATTGGTAAGAGCTCTAACTATTGGCTCTCTGCGCTAATGTAGACATTTAATGGTGTTCAGTTTAGACTAAAATTCAAAAACATCCTCACTCTACATAATCTAAGACGTCATTAAAACAGGCACAATTATTGTTTTGAAAGAGAGTCGTCAATTTTTAATGCATACAAGATTCATGAAACCTTTATTTTTGAGCATATACCATGGAGCGATGTATTCCAAAACAAAGATTTGGGAACGAGAAGGCTATTACGTGTTTGGGAAAGCAGCCATTCCATTTAAATCTAAATATCTGAGTTGTCTGCGTTGCATTAACTTCAATATCGACGACGGACAACAAGTTTTGCCGTAAAAGACGAGAAGATATCGGAAGCGTCGATTGATTGATTGATTGAAATTTATATTCTTAGACAACGAACTCGGGCAAGTGGATGATGATGTAAGCTCCTAGAGGCGTTCTAATGGCGACCATAATTACGATCTCTGCAACAACAGCAGCTCCGCTGCAAGTAGAGATTTAAGCCAAATGCTCTAAATGACTTAACAAGATCAGCTTTTATAAAATCAAAATCAAAATGAACACATGTTATTTACGTGGGGTCTGATATTTGTGGGTCACTACACAATTAAATTGTTTATGCAAGAATTTCGCAGCAGGGGAAGGAGGGCAGAATGTTTTGTGCTTGTCAGCGTCAATTTTATTCAGTTACTACTATATAGAGACCCTGCATTCATCTCTCATTTGCAGAAGCTTTATTCTTCTCCACCTTTTCCTATTGTGCAACAAAGGCATTCATCTTTGGGGAGGAAAACAAAATGAAGGTTAGAAAATTGTGTTGAGATCAGAAATGAATTGCGAAAAATGTAAGAGAGAGGTGCTGCAATCTCCTAGACGGTTGGGGGACGTCGGGGACAGCTGGATGTCCCCGGGACGTACCTTGGCCGTCCCGAGGACGTCCAAGGTACGTCTCGGGGACATTCAGCCGTCTTACCGCCCCCAAACGCCCCACATGTCTCCCCGGGACGTTTCCTCTTCTTGCCAAATGTCCCGGGGACGTTTCCCTTCTTCTACGCATAGTCGAAACATGGGGGAATGTTTCCCGTCCATCCCGCCGCCCCCAAGACATCCAGACGCCCCGGACTCCTTGATTTTGGGGGAGGTGCATCCCGTGTAACACTGATATATACATGCTCATAGCCAAAAACTCTCTCGATTAACTGTTATGTGTAAGCCATTTTTCCTCAAAGGGAAACCATACTAGTTAAGGTTGTCTGACCAAGGTGGTCCATAAACATTAATGTTTTCACATGATCAATGATAAGATTCAGATAGCCGAGTAGTTACCATATGAGTCATTATAAGTAATGCTTATTTGAATTTCATTTCCAAAACTTCACTTGCGGTAATACTAGGTCAACAAAAAGAGAATTGCCTATATGGTGCTTGCATTATAGTACAGTCAATGGTGGGTATCTCAAAAGTGACTTACTAAAAGCGAAGAACCCACTCATAGGTCCTTAAGAATACTTCCCCCCATCATTAGCTCAGGTTAGGTCCTCTAGTCTAGAATGCATTATTAGATCAGATTAAATCATCATGAATTGCATTCTGCACTTAATAGCTAGAGTTCCATAATCTTGGGGTTTGATAAATCCTATCCAAATGTACATGAAGTCGCTAGTCTAAAGTTTTTATTTAGCAATTTACATAGACCAAGGAAAACAATAGTTAAGGCTTACTTTAGAGTACTAAACAATGTATGGGCTCAAAGTCAAATGAAGTAACTATTATAGTTAAGGGGTAAGCAAGATCATTTTCCAACTTCATCCTAAGAAGAAAGATCAATAACATTTATTGTTTTTACAAACCAAAAGAACACTACCCGCTATCATGTCTTACCAAGTTTATGATCCCAAGTCTAGTCCCTTGGTTATCAACACTAACTCAAGGTAGGTAGAACACTTGAGGCATGCCATAAATGATTGTAACATAAGACTACCTAACCTTTATGTTCCATAAAAGGATCATTAACTCAGAAAAATTTCTTCACTCATTCGTATTTATCAACTAAGTATCTCTTTTAATATTTATAGAGTTGAATGAGGACTCAAAAGCTACAACCACACATATGACACGCAAGGATCGGACTTTTTCATATGGATAAGAATCCAGATCTTTTGCGAGGCAACAGATCTTTCTATCTATTCCATAGTATTTGATAGGAAGAGTCCCTTTCTCGTGATGGAAATGCACAAGTAGATCTTTCTCTACAGCCATATAGTGGCATTAATATATCTAATAATCTCATTAGGAACTACCTATAAGTAATCAAGATCATATTCCCTACCATCCATTTGTCATACAATTTTTTTACAATCATATTCCCTACCATCCATTTGTCATACAATTTCAGCAAACAGGTGCCAAATGAAAGGAGAACAAATATATATTTAGAGCCAACTTCCCTTGTGAGGCTATATACCGAAGTACAGATACGAGATTCACTTTTCTATGGGTGGGACCAGTGGGGATTCCACACGCTTCACAAAACTAATCCAACTTTCAAATGTAAGAACTATACCATGCATAATATAGAGTCAACCAGTCCTCAAGGCCAAGTTATGGGGAGACCGGAGGAGCAAATGAGATTCAGAGACAAGAACGATTATAGCAATTACATAGTTTTCTCCTCAGAATGATCAAGTGGGAACTAATCCTTAGTTTAAGGGTGGTTCAATACAATGATTAAATCCATCTCAGGAACAACTAGTGAACAATCATAAGTACCGTTATGGTGGAGTCAATAAATTCCTTACTTTTCCAGTTCTGTTACTAATACTACAGCAGTAGTAAAAATGTGATAACTTCATTTCAAAACAAAATTCAAAAATTCAAAATGTTTCACTTTGTGGCACACTAAACCCAGAAATTAGATCTAGAGGTCATCTATAAGTAAGGAACAGTTTTTCTTTGATCGGCATGTTTTCCAAGGTCAAGTTTCAGCATTATTTAGACTGATTTCAGACAGTTGGGCATAAAATTAAAATCTAATAATGAACAATGTCCGCAAAACGATTATTAGCCTCTTCCATAAACCTTAATATGTTCCCACAGCAGTAAAATCAGATTGAAAAACAATGCACATTTTCAATACTTCAATTATAATCATGTATAAGGGTGTCAGATACAGTTACAGCCATCAAGCATCTATAACTCAAGAAAATGGTTTAATTTGTATGGTGAGATTAAGCATTTAATAACATCCTCTATTGTGCAGACCATCAGTCTTGAGGTTAAAGGTCCAATTCCAACTAATAAAAGTGTCTTACATCCAAACCCAAACTTACAACTGAGGGATTTATAATGCTATTTTCACCTCTTCTATAACCAAGAGAAGGAGAAAAGTGCAAGAAAACATGCAGCAACGATTTCCCACATAAACATTCATATTGCAGTTAGTCAATAGCAATTAGAAGACCTTTCCTTTTCATTTGCAATTCATTTCAACTTTCATAATCACAACTATATTCAACACATATAGTACAACTAATAAGTTTTCAAATAGACATAATCTCAACCCACTTTATATTGATACAAACAACGAGATCTTCTTCTTTAAAGCTTTCTCCTCTTGCGAAAACATATCATAATATAGGTCAGCAAATAATTATGCTGGCATACCCTCTTCTTCCCTACAAGTTAACAACAAAATAAAGCCCAACAAGTATCTCATAATATCCATTTTTCACTTATCAAGACAGAGATCGTAAAAGTGAAAATTTGAAAATTCCAACCAAACCCATAGGGTGAGTCAATCCAACAATAATCAATCAAAACCATGTTGTGTCAATTTTCCAATGAAATAACTTCACAACAAGAAGAAGAAAACATCACATAATTTGGCAACCTCTTACCTCTTATGGTATACCCAACCCAAATACATTAATAACGAGCACCCACACAGCAATATCAATATATATGAGTGTGTATCGCCGTATACCTTATTTTTACAGGTGTCTAAGATTACAAATAGGCACATAAATTCAATTGTTTACAAATTAACCAAATGATGTCACAAATTCGGCAACCTCTCATGGATATGCCCAACCAAAACATGAATAAACAGGCACCCAAACAGCAACATCAAAATATAGGACTATGTAATAGTTGTATACCCTGTTTTTCTGGGTATCTACAACTATTTACAGCCATATAATTTGATTATCTTTAGATAAATCAATTGCTGTCACAAAAATCGGCAAACTCTCATGGGTATGCCCACCCAAAACATGAATAAACAAGCACCTACGACCGTAATCTCATATAATAGGGATATGTATGGTTGTATACCCTATTTTGCGGGTATATACAACTATGTATGGTCACACAACTTAATTACTTCGGGTAAATTAACAGTTGTCATACAAAATGGCATCCTCTCATGGGTATGCCCAACCAGAACTTGAATAAGAAACACCCACAACAGCACTAACAATTTCTATGACGGTGTAAAAATTATAAGCAGCCATTCAAATTATTTTTTTACAAACCCATTAACTGCTGTCGCAAAATTTGCAAGTCATTTGAACAAAAGTTAAAAATGCTTTTAGTTTGGAGGGGAGAGTAGTGCATGCCTGATGATAGGGAAAGTTTGGTAGTGCCCTGGCTTGGGGCCAACCTCCAACTCGCCGCCCTCTTGTCTTCTTCAAGTGGTTGCACTTGCAAAAATGCTCCCAACATGAGCGGCCATGAAAATCCCTTCATTTGAGCTAAGCTAAGCCTCCCAAACAGCAATATTATGAAATCCCTGATCTGATTTCAAAATCTTTAACACTCTTTCCAATCTCTTTCAAAACAACCCATGCAACAAGGAAGTTGGTGATTGAGTTGAAAACAGCCAAAAATACTCACAAAAGAATCTTCAATTCTCATTTTCTCTAGCCGCCCATGCTCTCCACCTATTCAGCCACCAAAAAGATGAGGGAAAAATTGGGTTGCAATCACACGTCATCCCTAAACCTAAAATTGGACTTCAAAAGTCCTCTTAAATTTTGTTTTTAAAATGCTTTGGGTCCAAATAGCTCTTCGCCATTCTACATATAATATGATTTGCATTTCAAAAGTCAATCTATATTGTTTCATAGATTGTAATCTACGTAACATGGCTTTGTCAATATCCTTCAAGTATAGGTTCAAATCAATTTACTAATTTATCAAACTCGTTGCCTTTTTTAAGGCTTAAAATATTTTGGGAAGGATTTAAAAAATAATGCTAAGGTCATATTCATCAAGGGTCATGCCATCAATAACATTACTTGTAATATGTGTCCAACAAATGAGTGATAGGGTCCAAAACCATTTTTATTCCCACTATGAAAACCAACTACTTTCAACCACACTTAAAAGTGTTCATATTACCCAAAGTACGATCAATGCCATGTTAGTTCACAAAATGTTTTTAATCAAAAATTTATATTAGTTACTTTTACCCCCTATGTCGAGGTCAACGCAAATTAATGCTTAATGATAGTTCATGTCGACTAATGCCCACAATGGGGAGTGGAAATGTGCCTTGCACTAAATAGTCAAACAATCATTTTCCACAAAATTCATATATATATGCCATGCTAAAGGAATCAAGTATCTATCCTCACGTTTTTTCAAATGGTCTTTCACAAATGGTAATGCCAAATGCAATGTCGAGCTAATATTCCACTAATATCATGCTATCAAAACCAACAACATCCAATTCAAAGTGTAATAGTAATAGTTCAAAATCACTATATCCCGGAGGAGTCTTTTTGCAATATTGAGCAAGTGATAAATCATGACATATAGCTCATAAGGATCACTTTTTGTAATGTTTATAACTTCACGGGATCCACAAAAACCAACGCATACAATATTACATCCTTGAGTACAAGCCGGTGAGACAGCTTAACAAATGGGTGTAGTGGTAACAATTGCTATTTCAAAACAATCTGCCTTTTCAAGTGATAAGCGAGATTAAAAGTCCAAAAGTGGTTAACTCTTGCGGAGTTTAATATTCATATAATTCAGATATAAAATAGTGCCATACAAACGCAAGGTCTCCTAACTCTGCATCAGTAACAAAGTTACCTCCCTTCGCTTAATTACCACACAAGGCAATACAAGAATCATGTTTTTGTTCGTTGTCACCAACTTGAGAGCAAGGGGCATTCCAATACTAGGTTACCCAAGGTTAGTAGCATTCGTTACTTAATCTTACATCTTCGCGTTACATTTTGACGATCAAACCAAGTTCTTGACGTTTAAGCACGGCCGTCAAACTTAGGAAGTCAATGTGGAATGTGATATCTACGCATTATTTTCCTTAATCACTTTAGGCAACTCATAAGGGGTTACTTGCTCCAACACTAAATTTCCATTTCCTTCAATAGAAATTTACACTCCAATTATCTCTCTCTCTCTCAAACACTTCCAAAAACTCATTCACGTAAGCATTGGCATTGGCTTGTAGTAGGATAGGGCTTGAGCTTCCTTTAAGCCTCGTGTATTCTTCTTCACTTCCTTATGGACTCAAATCTCTACCCATACCTAGATACTCTTCCTAACGTAAGTATTCCTGTGTGACTCATCTTTTTCATAGGAGCACATATCTTCCTTGCGTGAATCAACCATGTGCCCTTCCGGTCCTTCACGGTACTCACAACATCTATATGATCCTACTCCCCTTGCCTCCGAGGTCCTTGGCAACAATCACTCCCCTTCCTTCACTATATTTACACACCCTTTGTTCCCTCGCCTCTAAATTATACATTTCATTCTCTTTATTACTTTTGTCCAATCCTCTACCCCCAAGCCTATTAACCACCTAACCCATGCACCTGATTGAGGTTTAGACATCCATATTTATGATCTCAATTCCCCAATCTACAAGTAGCATCTTCATCCAAACTAGAAATTGTGCGAGAAAAGATCCTCTTACGTCACATAGGAACAGAATTCTTCCTCCTTTGGATAGGTATATGTCGATACCAAGAATTTCAATGAATAATTATTTGGCACACCTCACCGCCACACATCCATTGCACGAGTCCAAACCTTATCAATACTCTCCGGTTTCACCATCCGCCCTTCATCCAAGCATATCTTTTACCAAAGATTTATTCTCCGTCCCGCAGCACTTGTAGCTAAGCATGCATAAATATGCCAAGCAACTCCACAAAGAAAACTTCATACAAGTAACTATACAATTCTTCTTACAACCATTCCTTTGGTCACCTACCTACATGTCATGTTTCTTCTTGAGAAAAGCTTAGGGTTTTATCCTATAACCATGCTTCCATGCATTCTGGCGTGATGCATTCTGCCATGCACTTCCCCCATCTTCTTGATCAATTTAAACAAGTTACCTACAACGGAACCAAAATGTTGGGTTTGATTTGTTTACTTTGATAAAAAAATTAATAGTTGTAAGCACATTGTAATACTTAACATGAGACCTAATTTTATACATATGCAATAGGGATATTCATACTAAAGATTGGTACATATTCATCAAACCATGTTATTTTAATCTTCCTCAAAAAACCGTATTAACTCTCAACTATCTCTTAGCCACTACTATTCTACGTGGGTGTTATTACAACCATACAACCACCCAATAACTATTATGTATTTATTTAACTAAACCAGCGTATAGTCTATTATAAATTATATACCATATGTAATAATTCTTATCATTCCTTCCTTTATTACATATAGTTCAAATATTGGGAGAGAATCAACTTCATATGTGAACTAGAACACACTCACAATCCACCATACAAACAAGAGTGGGAATGACCTCACTGCATCTGCTAACAATTGATGATCAAGGACAAACCCGTCATCATTGAGAAACACCAAATCAGTATGAACCAGGACACACAATAGTTCTACATATACACATGGGAAGGATACATGATTGTTCACAACAAAGAACAACTCTACACGTAGGGACACACCCAGATATTCGTCAACAATATATTAGTAGTGGGAGCTAACCTCACTATGGTCATCCTTAGGTGGGACTGGACCCCACCTAAATTGCTCCTGTATTTGGACTGGGCCTCACTAAACAATTACCAAAAAACAATGGTGGGAGCAGGTCCTCACTACAGTTTCTCTGTGGAAGCTGATCTCACTAATCATCTTGTGTGCAGATAGAGTACGATGATCACCGTCTTCGACTTTGTAGTCTTTTTAGCTATGGATTGCTACTAAAGCAATAATCCAATCTTTGCGTTAACAGTGAAATCAAGATTGGTGATTTCCCTCCATCATTTTATGATCCTTGAACCTCCTTTGGAACACAACTCACTCAAACAAATTGATCCCAATGGTCTTGTGGACCACAGATCACTGCATAAAGCTCCCTAACAATTTCAGTATTGTTTCCTAGTACTTGTCTTGTTCGTGAGAATAGGAAAACTTGTATGGATGTCAGGTACCACCAACAATGCACCCATATACAAAAATGCCTTTTTAGTTCATAAAGACATGCATTAGTCTCCGGTTTATGGAAAAAGAATTATATCTTACAAAGCTTAAGAACTGAAGTAAAAAGCTTTAGCCGGATAGTTTACAATACAATTTTACACATATTAGCAAAGTTTCATCAAAACCGCTGCCTGAATCAAAATTTATACAATTAATTTAATCCTAGGCACTACGCAGAAATATTTAATGAAACAACTTTATAAAATCTAATTTTTTAACAAAATTAATAAACCTTAAAATTTTATAAACTAAATAAAGAACTAAGGATGCCCTAAACTTTAAATAACTTCAAAACTTTATGCTTGAGTATTAATTAAAAATCTGTTTTACCAGAGTGCTTCACTTTGTTCATTGCTGCAAACATCTTTGCTTCTGCACACACCTCACATCTCATTGTGTATTCTTCTACTGATCTTCAACCATTGCAAACCTTTCTTCGTATGAAAGCATAAGCGCCCAGGCTGCAGAACATGACCCCTTTGCTTTCTCAAAAGCCTTCTGCAAACTTCTGCTGCAACTCCTTACTGTGACTTTCACCTTTTGTTGTTGAAATGCCACTATCAACCTTCAGCTTCTCTCATAAAGCCAACGATACCCTCAAGATCAAACTTAGCGGCTATAACCTCTCAATGCCTTCCCAACAATAAATTTGTTGCTTTTGTTTTTCTTACAAGAATTTTTTTTTTGACAGAAACGATTCACTAATTTCGACACACATTTATGCGAAATCTGAAGTTATAAATAGAAAAGTTGCAGATCTTATTTTTATCTTTCCAACAGTAAAAAGCGGCCTCCATTTGATATAAGATGAAAAAGATACAGTTGTTTTACAGAGAGGTATCTGCTGGAGTATAGTGACGGATTTCTGCCGGAATTTAGTGACAGATTTATGTTGGATCCTTTCAAACCACAAAACAATGGCTAATTAATATTTAATGATTCTTCAGGATTTCACTCAACAGGCTCTTGATAATGCTCAGGGCTCCCTTAAACTCTCATCACACAGAAAAAACATTTAACTGATAGCCAAAAAAATAAAAATATAATGACTACCCACAACTACAAATGCAACAAGAAAAAAATTTCATCAATTAGGGCAGCCAAAATCACAGTGGAGCTGCCCCTTAATCATCTTCAAAACTCCCCATAGCCTTCCATCACAAATTCTCAGCTTAGGATATCATCCACACCAATGCCAAATGTTTAATTTGGTCAAAATTAACGCTTGCAAACTCACAAAAATACACAATTTGTAATACTCAACACACGACTTAATTTTATTCATATGCAATAGGGATATTTAGACTAAAGATTGGTCCTATATTCTAGGATGTTCTTATCAATTCCATGTAGTCCTCAAACCATCTTATCCTCTTCTTCCTCAATAAATCCTATTCTCAACTATCCCTTAGCCACTATTATTCTACTCGGGCATTGCTACAACTATACAACAACCCAGTAGCTATGTATATTTATTTAACTAAACCATCCTATAGTGTATTATAAATTATATATTATATGTAATAATTCCTAACATAAATGTCATCAACTCCTGGTCCTACGCAAACCTGACCTTGCTCAACAAATAGAAACACTTCCGCGCCATATCAATTAAGCCAAAAGCTCAAGCACTCATTTGAGGCCCAACAAGAGATCATTGAATAGCTATAGTGAAAATAAGTCACGAAGATAACAATGTGCATGAGTTGCACACCCCAAACCCTAATAAAGACTAAGACGCAATCACAATTTAACTAACAATCAAAAGAACATCTTGTCACACCTTAGACTTAATACATTCAACAATCCCATATATTCATTACTCGTAAAAGTGGTCATTACATTAATTATAGTCATGCGTTGATAATCACATGGCAAACCATGCACATTACATCTTATAATCATTCTCTCTTCTCCAATCAAGCGTATGCCTTTCCTGCTCTCCTCTTGTGTTTATTCCTATCTAATTTGTCTTTCTCCTTCTATGTCTCTAATCCTAAGATCAAGGAGTTTATTTATAGTATTCTTGGACCTCCCCTTCCTGCCAGCAATTGTACTTCTAGAATGTTTTAGAAGATCCTCTCCATCCTCCCATGTGCATCCTTGCTTGATCAATCACTAATCATCTACAAGTCTTTATATCCTAATGACTTCCACCTATTACCTTATACACTCTTCTTCATTATCCTTTGTCTTGTGAGCAGATCCTTCACTTGAGCCTTTCCTTTACCATGCATGGGGCTTCTTTTGCAGCTTCTCTCGTGTGCGTACCACACTTGCGCCAATATGTGTTTAGTCATCTCACCAAACTTATACATGGCTTTCACAACCACGGGGTCAACAATATGGTTTGGATTTATTTATGTGCAATGAGTGTTAGGATACAAGTATGGCCAAGAGAATAAAAGGGATACAAAAGGCTCTAATAAGTAACGCTGCCACCACAAACACATTCCATGGGTTCTTAGAGACCGGTGTAATCCTTAGGACCTTAGAAATGTTTAAACCCCTTGTCCACCTTGGAAACCCCACCTTGAGACTTTTAGGTGTCACAAAATTGTCCAACACATTAGAGACTTGCACTTGAGTTTATAATATGAACCCTTGTGCTAGAAGACAAAGTGTTAGACCCATGCAAGTGGATAAGAATGAGGACTTAATACTTTCCTAATATAGTAAACTCATATTTAAGATATAGCCCAGATTTGGAAAGTGTAAAGAGCAAATTTTCCATTCCTAGCATGCGATTTGGGAGTGGGAACTAATAGGATAAGCTTGGGAGTGTCTGGAAAGTCTAGATAAGCCCCTTTGATGCTTAGAACATTCTAGAGAGGGGTGGATAATGCTATGGATTGGGAAGAATGTAGGAAAGCCAAACGGGGCACATAGGTCCAAGTCTCATTGGGTAAGTGTTTTCTATTAAAAGTAACATTTTCCTAAGGACTTATTGTTGTTTTGGGGATGGAGCTAGAGCAAGTGGAAGATGTGGAGGTAAGCCCTTGATCCATGAGATGTTGGTGTACACAAGTTAAGAATGGTCTAATAGAATATTCTCTCTTGTGGGTGAAATAGAGTAGGATAATAAAGTGGCCATTCTAAAGATGCACACAAGAGCATTGTAGGTTGCTAAAGACATGGATCTAGAAAGGCGATAGCCCACACTCTATGAAAGATATAGGATTCGAAAGCCTAGATGTAGGATAGGGGAGTGGCATTTAACTAGGTCCCGATTATAAATTGATTGAATAAGATAGAGATACTTAAGCTAGCATTGTCATTAATATGGATTATAAGGATCGATATATTGTATAGCCCAAAGGGCAGATTGCAAGGTAAGGACGGATAGGTAATAATGCAATAGATTAAGAATATGCTACACTACTCTAATGGTAACCTATGAATGACCAATGAAACAATCAATTAAATCTAAAATAACATAAAGGAAATGAGCAGTTAGAGATACTTACCTTTTATGCAGAGACACCATTAGCGCATTACCTTCCCCTTGGGTTAGCAGCACCTTATGAGAGAGTTGATGTGGAGGATCACAAACGAATAGAAGATGTAGGAAAGCCGCTTATTGAAAGCTCCAAAGGTTGGGAAGATCATGGAAAGTGCAGTTTTTGTGCTTTGGAATCTTAAGTACCCAATGCTCCAAATGTAGACCCCAAAAGATAAGCAACACTAACTTCAAGACCTTAAGAGCAAATTTGCAAGCGCACGCAAACTGAATGACTAATGATGATGTGATGGTAAATACACTCAAATATCGTGTAAATATAGGGATCATGATTAAACATTACAGTTTTCGCACAATACGGCAGCATCGACCATGGTGTCAAAATAAAAGCTAAACAACATCTACCATGGTCGATGTCATTGGCTTCGAGGTGATGTGCCATCATGGGGTCCAAATGAAGTCGCAAAGATCATACGCAAGGATGCATCCCCTAGATTTTGGTGATGTCCCGAACATTTCAGGGACTTGGGGACTTGGAGGGGACGCCCCAATTTTTTAAAAATCTTTCAAAAGTTTTCTAATGTTTTTACTTTTAAAAAGATGTTATTTTACCAAGAACATCAAATTATAATCTTGAAAGTACCTAAAATACATTAAATACAGTTTAAATCCCTAAATGTCATTGAAAAAAGTTAAAATATTGAAATATTAATTTTTATGTATTATTTTAAAAGTTGTCCCCTGTCGTCCCCAAAATTTGGAAAAAAATTGTCGTCCCAGAAACCCCGTCCCTCCCTTCAACCCATGTCCCCCATCCCCAAGACTTCGGTAACTATGAGTCTCGAGAGGATGGAGGAAGAGACTTGAGCTGCTAAAAGGTTATCGATATGACAAAGGTAGGAGAGTGTGTTATACATAGATATGGAGGCAATCGTAAGAGGATAGCAAGGTGATGTCATAGGAGATCAGTATCTAAGGTGTCGTAACATGGACTACAAATCAAAACCCTCTCATAAGTTCCACTGCAACCAGCCTAATGTAACCATTTCTAATTGCCCCCACTCTTGGCAATGTCTCCGAGGACATCACTCTTGGGAATCCAATGCGGCAATAGTACTGCGAAGAGCAAACAACAAGAAGAGTGAAAAATTAGATGTATACAATTGGTATGCCACATTATATGTTTATTGCGATTTTGTGATGGGTTTGCTCATGTTTACCAAATCTGCATAGAATCCAGCTGGATCTACATTTTTCAGATTGCCTGGATAAGTTTGGCTTGGTACCTTGCCATTTTGTTTATAGTTCAATTTTTCCATCATGCAATTCCTTTTTGCTGTGGCATATAAGGCAATGCAAGGTGACAAATTTTGCACGAAAGTTTTCAAACTCTTTTGCACCATTATTGCTGCAATCTCTTGTTTGTATCTGCCTTAAAGGAAAAAGGCATTCCCTCTAGCTTGGTGAATTTGGTATATCTAAGACATGGAAAGTTGATGAGCTCACACACCTCCAAATTTGAATGTAATGTTTGAATTCACTATCTCTCAAGTACTCTGGAGTTGAGACCATCGGAGTCCCCATTTTAATACATAATCGGAAATGCCAAGAGAAAGACAAATCTGTTTACAACAAAAAAGTTTTAATGGCGAAAAAAGCACAAACTTATTATTTAATATTAAATATATTAACATTTTATGTTATTTTATTAATTATTTTCGTTGTATTTGTCAATTTTGTATATTTATAAAATTATGCTCATATTTAATACACACACACACACACATTTCAGATCGGATTTTTCTTAACTTATTTAAGAATTTTAGATTTTCGATTTTTTTGCCCTCCGAACAAATTTGGATTTCTGAACTTGATAACTATGGTTTTGTTAATTCTTTCTATTGCTGGTTTAACCCTCTTTAGGCACTTTATTTGATGGGTTTTTAATCTTGTTTAGTGTCAACTTTGGCAATGTTGTTTATGGGTATTTGTATGGCTTGGAAAACCTTGATTTGGGTTGTTTTGATTGCTGTCCATTGCTGTTTTATTTTGTAAAAATTGTGCACCATTATGCTGCTGAAATTTGGCCAGTGTTGACAGTGTAGAGTGTAGAATCTAGATGCATAAAGTGTTGTGGGCTTTGTACAACAAGCTGCATGCTAACTCCTATTGCTTTTTGGGCCGGGGTTTGGGGCTTGTGTAACAAGTTGCAGCTGACTCCCCCCCCCCATTAATAGTGTATAACATGGTTTTGGAGGTAACAATGAGATATTGGAGACATTATTATTCTTGGTGACGAGCATCCCTCTCCCATGTGGGTAACCCTAGGGGTTACCATGGTGATCATTTTGGTATTTGGTTTTGTGGGTTTTGGTGTTTTGTGGCATATGATTTTCTCCTACCTTCAAATTAGTTGACTAGGTTTATACCCTTTGATGTCATTCAATTGGGTGGCGAGCACTCTTGACATTCTTGATCAACTTGAATTGGATGTGGACTTCCTAAATTTCGTGAAGCTCGATTTCATTGGAGCTGGGTGGTGTTGTGACCTTTTACTATTGTCTTTGGCATTAGCAATGCTTACTAGACATTGTTGGCTTATGGGGACCCGTGTTGTTATGTGTTTGACCTGGTTGTAAATGATTGACATGGCCAAGAGTCGGTTGTACAATTAGTTGTGATATCATAGACTTATGTTGGGTTATGATGTAATCTGATTTAGCATTATTGCATAATGAGTTGGTAGTTTAAGTTGTGTGAAATCTAGATTAATGATGTGATTATCTTAAAGGTAATTGATCCAAAAATTGACCGAATTTTTTTACTCAACCACGGACCCCTATAGGCTTTAATTTATTTTCCGAATTTACCCCATTAGAATCAACCTTAAACAATGCAAGAATTAAAAACACACTACACAAAGATTGATAACGGAGTTCGGCAAGAAAGCCTACGTCTCGGGTTCATCAATAGAACCGATATATTATCCACTTCCACGATCTGTAACAAATAATACAATCTAAGCATGATAATACTAAATACAAATGGAACAAGAACCTGAACACCAAGTGGCTACCCTGGTAGATTCGATCCAGTATTCTATCCATGAATACCTCTACGCCTCCATTGTACGTGCTAAGTATTCTTCTAGAAACCTCCACGCTTCCGTTGTGCGGTGCTAAGTCTCCAGATGTCAGCAGACATCAATTGTCGCCAACGAGCTCATACTGAATAATGACCCTCCTCCGAAGCTAACGATCTGACGATACATCCAACGTACTCGGCTCTGAGCTCTACTGCTGCTCGATGCTCTATCACGTCCCTCGGCTCCATGGCATCTTCGGGCTCCACTTGAGAAGTCTCTTTATCGGTGAGTTAAAAAAATAATAACTCCCAAACCATAATGTGCCTATTTAATAATAGGTCTTGCCGATAACAAATAATATCGGTCCTCAATATGCCTATAAAATAAATAGGTCTTACTTTATCAACATGTCGATAACAATAATATCGGACTTTTGTCATGTGCCTATAATGAATAATATAGGACTTCTTCATTTTTCATATTGCCTATAACAAATAATATAGGCCATCATGCTTATACTAATAAGATATAAGCATTTATATCTCTCCATAATGTCTCCATTACATCGCCACGATCATCTTCGAACTTCACCAGTTGTTCGCCACGGCTCGGGCATGGATCACTGCTTGGAGAGAACTCGGAGCTTCATCTTCAAATATTGCCTAATAAATAATAGGCCAATAAAAATAATGCCTTAAAAAAATAATTAAGGCCTTTAATATAGCTTAGAAGCTATATTTAATAACACCTTGAATGCCTTTACAAAACTTAATAAGCTTAAGGCTTGTGTGTTTTACAATGTACCCAGTCCCCTATTTATATTGATTAGGAGCCGGAATATAAGGATATTTGATAATATCCATGGCTTATTTTTAAAGATCCTGTAATAATCCTCAACGGATTGGGCTTAGCCAAAATTCCCCGTGGCATAATAATAATTTAGCCACCAAATATTTAATCCACTTCAAATAATATCATAGCCTTAATAGGCTTTGAGTGGATTAATAGGGATTAATTCCCTTTTTTAAGCTTTTAAATAAGCTTAAGCCATATTTTTACAAAAATCAACCCCATAATAATATCCACTCTTCACATGGATGGAGCAACTTTATGTGGGGCAAAATCCCACATTATATGCAAGCCTTTTTAATAGGCTTTATCCACCATAATTTGTTTTCACGTGGATTTTTCTTCTTTTTTTATAAAAAGATTATAAAACCTTTTACGTGGGTAAAAACCATAAACCCACCTTTAATGCCACGTGTATAAATAATAAATCCACGTGATCACATGCATCTTTGTCAGGTGTCAAATGTTGTGCAGTTGTGTCACATGTCACCATGTCATTTGTCCATTTGGCGCATCCTTGATTGTTGACCACCAATTAACCGAACTTTGACAGTCATAACTTTCACATACGGACTCAGATTTGGTCCATTCAAAATGCGTCAGAAAGGTCTTGGCGAGCTCTACACAACAGTGCCGACATTAGATGATTTCAAAATCATTCATTTTTCTGTTGACCAGCTGTTGACCAAACTTTGACTAACCACTAGATGTACATACGAACTCCAGTTAACAAACGCTCAAATAGTCGTCGAGAAGGTCTTCGAGCTCTCTACGCAATGGTGTTGACGTTTGATGATTTCAAAATCATTCATTTTTCTATTGACCAATGTTGACCAGTTGTTGACCAAACTTTGACCAGCCACCAAATGTGTGTACGGACTCGTTTGCAACATTCAAATAGTCGCCAAAAAGCTCTCGGAGTGATCTTCCGTACTGTGCCAATCATGGGAGATTTAGGAACATCTATCCTCTGAAATGTCCTCCGGATCACACCTCCCCAATGGGAAAGGCTTTTTGTCCCAAAAAGCTTGTGAATCCAAAATCATGTTGCTGAGAAGAGATCTACGCAGTATACTACCAACTCCACAATCAAACAACTAATGGCTAAATCTCTAGGATCTGTGGCACTTGGGCTCATTACCTCCTGTTGTGCCACTTGATATATTCAGAAGACCTCCATGCCTCTGTTGTATGGTGCTAAGTCTCCTTTCCAGACCTCAACACTTCCGCTTTACGGTGCTAAGTCTCTTTCTAGATCTCAACGCTCCCGTTTTATGGTGCTAAGTCCTCTTCCAGACCTCAACACTTCGTTGTGCGATCTTGAGTCCTCTTCCAGACCTCAACGCTTCCGTTGCACGATGCTAAGTCTCCTTCCTTTGTCTTGGTTGCCACATCTGCCCTCTAGGGGTCTTACACTTCGACAATCTCTGACGCTTGTACTACCATGTCCATGATGATCAGCTACCATTCGGATGTACGGTCACAATGCCTTGACACCGAATGACAATCGAGCTAATCTCTCGCAAGCTCCTCTTGTTGACGAAAAATATCATGTACCATTCTATTGTATGGCCATGATGGCCTCTTCAGAATGAAGATCCGACCCGATGTTAGATGTCAACGGTGATCAGCTACCATCTTGTTGCATGGTCACAATGTCGCTACAGAATGAAGATCCAAACTGATACCTGCAAGCTCAATTGTATCGCACAAATGGCTGGCAAATCTCCAAGCTTATAAATATGAGTTAAATCTTGTTTTCAAGCTATAACAGCACTCAAAAGCTGATTAGGAGATGTAAATGGAGTAATCCAAATTTAAATGCAAAAAAATGTTGAGTATGGTAAACCTATCCCCCAACTATTCTCACTAAATCTGCTCTCCAAAAAGTGTCTCCTCCCTGCTGGACAAATAACTCAACAAGGACAAAATATATTGCATAATAATAGCCCTCAAGGGGTTCATAATGCAAGTAAAAAAATGAGTACAAACATTGCCCAAAAAATTGGGTCTTTTATTACTGTGCCATAATTAGTTAGATGTATACAAACATTGCCCACAAGGGTCTTATTTATACATTCTACCTAGCACAATAGTTTGTTGGTTTTATTATAATAAGAGCAATAAATAATGCTCAAAAGCCATTTACAATAGCTGAACAGAAAGTCAACTTTATTCACCGCAGATTTCTTACCTAGAATCTTCGATGTGGACATAAGCATCCTTAATAGGTGCCCTCTGGACCGTCATGCAATCTCTCCTCTGCATAAGGATCTTGATGATCTGTCGGAATCAGGAGACCTCTCGCCTCGGGATCTCGGCTGATCCGCAAGGACATATGAGCTCGACTCTGCCTCTTGAGTTGGACGCTCTGCTGGAATATGTGCGACCTCTGCGCAAGAGATTCTCGCCGAGACACTTGAAGCATATGAGTTGGTAGTGCTTGTTGTGTGTAGGTGCAGAACGACCGGTGCACGTCTGTCTCAAACTCCATGATCCAATTGTGACAAAGCCGAAGCTCCACTCCATTCCGATCATCGGTCATATAGCCCTGCCGAGCCGCAAGGTAGAAGTTTCCCAAAGCCACTTCGCCCACCTCTAAGGGGACAATGTCAAGTGTGATGTATCAGTGAAACTCCCCGAAGATGAAGCTCATAGTGCAGAATCTCAGGGCCAATCCATGCAGAACACCATCTTTTGTGTTCATTTGTCTTGGCACGAGGAAGTGGCATAGTCACCAATCACGGTCTCACGTCTGACAACATCCATAGTCACATAGCCTACCTCGATAGTCCAATCAAGCAAAATCGAACTCGTGGTGGCAAGCCACGTGGTGGCTTGAGGACCCACCACGTCGGCAACAATAAAATGGTCCTCACGGCGGTCGAGCTCCCTTTCGTTACAAAAGTTGAACCTCTTGTTGGTAATATTGCTTTGATTAATTTGCAACTGAAATTATTTCATAAGTTGTAATGTTTTAGTACTAATTTTGATTATAATGGAGTGGTCACTAAAATTAGTTTGTCGATAAATTTAGTTGTATACTTTGTACTAGAGCATATTGCTGATTGGTGTAAATTTAGTATATGAAAATTCGCAATTGGGATAGAGGTACTTTGTTGGTATTGAGTAAAAGAGGAATTAGATCTGCTTATATTTGTTTTATTTAAGTGATTGTATTTTACTCCATTTTAGTTGAAATGTATATATATATAGAAAATTATGTATGAATAATTTCAATAAATTTATTAATATTTTAGTAAATTTTAGTTTAATTTATTTTCCCAATTCATGATTTTATTAAAAGAAATTAAAATAATAAAAATAAAAATGTTATGGCCTAAGCCCTTGAGGTTGAGGCCCAGGGCTCGAAGGGCCCAAGGAGGTTGAAACCCCAAGAGGCATGGAAGGGTCAGCTAAGCGAACAAGGTGGAGTGATGCCCAAGAATCAAGTTGAGTTGGGGGTTGAATAGGAGTAGATCGGGTCGGGTTGCCGCAAGCGAGCTCAGTGTATTCAAGGTCAAGGTCGAGTACCCCAAGGTAATCTATGTTGGTGTGTCCAGCATCGAGTTGCCCCCGAATTGACTTTGTAGTAGAGGACTCGTTAATCCTTTAAGGTGATATCAGTGGCAACGAGGAGAGTAGCGGGCTAGGGCCAGGTTGTGAGACCGCAAGGGTCAAACGAGCTGACAAATCCGCAAAGCTAGTTGGGATCCTGAGCCACGTGGCCCAAGTGTGAGGAATCGGTCTCTGAATTTGGAGAAGACATTGGCAAGTCGCAAGGTATGAGTGTCGATTTATTAGTAGGCATGGAGCTTGAAAGCTAGGCTAGTATTTGGGTTGGTTGTGCGTGACAATCCCAAAAGGTAAGTAGGGCTTTGACCTTGAATGCAACAAAGCTCAGCTAACCCGAGCTAGTAAGTGAAGCATATCGGGGCCCTACTACTTATGTGTCACTGGGCAAGATGGAGTTTACACCACGATGGTCGTGTGCACGGGGTAGACCAACATGTCAATTACATGGAGCTTGGGGCCCAAGCTTGGATGTTGAGATAAAGGAGCCAAGTAGTCGGAGTGTGGGTGGAGGCCTACCAAGCAAGCTAAAGGGATCCGGTTGAGAGCGATAAGATGTGCGGGGAACCTAGGCCTAAGTGTTGAATGGGTATGAACCCCGATAGACGAATAGAAAGGAGGCCGGTGGGCCGGATCCCTTCATTGCCATAATGTTAGGGTGGGGGTTGAGGTGGGGATGCCTCGCACACCAACATGGAAACCCCACCTTCAGAACCGACAACACATCAAGCAAATTAGTTAGTACAATATTAAACCTTACAAATGAAACCCCATGAGCTTGGAGAAGAGTCGTAAAGATTCGTGAGATTCAATTTGAGGAAACAAAGTTTGTAAGCTAAAACCCTAAGTAATAAACATTAAAAACAATGGAAATGCTCCATGGGAGTCACCAAGAGAGGCCAAAAGTTATTGGGAGTGAAGGTTGTGGTAGAAGCCCTCTCCCTTTTCCCTCTCTCTCTCTCCCTCCCTCCTCAAGTGTGCAAATGCCACCTTATGTGCTTGGAGAGTCTTAAGTAGGACTTCATAAGGATGTTAGGGCTCGGACTAGGGTTGAGCAAATGGAGTGATGAAATTAGAAGAATCCAATGGTGGAGATTGGATCCTACCCCTTTTGGGGGAATTGATTTGAGATCTTAAGTGAGCCCATTTTTAAATTTTATTATTTTTGATTTAATGTGTAAATCTATTTAGGTGTTGAGAATGGTCATCCGAGGGGGTGACATCCCTATTAGTTGAATGTTGTGAATTAAAGCCCCTTGCACTTGTGATTTAACTTTATAATTTAAGCAAAAGTGTTTTCATAAAATACCCACGAGGATTCTTGCCATACCTGGATCTTGTAACCTTACTGCAACCACATGAGATGTGTAGACCCTGATGACTTGGCTAGATTGGTAAATGGTTGACATGTGGATGGTCCTTATGTTTTTGTTGTAATTCTTGTAGCTCTTGACTCTTATGTTATTATCTCGTAACCTTGTAAACTAAAAACCAAAAACATTTCCTTGATTTAACCTAGTTTTGTTGAGCAGATTTTATAGGCGTTATAGAAAGATAATAAATCGCCTGGTTGCTTTGAGAGGTTGTATCAAGATAAAAGAGTCAAAACTCCTCCTCCCTCATCTTAATAATTAATTTATGAGGATTGTTAGTTTGGAATGTCAAACGTTTGGAGGCTCGTGATAGAAAAGCTATTGTGAGAATGTTTTGGATATCTAGAGACAAGATTGATTTCTTGTTATTACAAGAGATCAAAGCTACTAATGTTGTCCTTGAGTGGTCTCTTAAGTATATTTGGCATGATAAGAGGAGGGGTCTGCATCTTTGTCCATGTAAGGATGGGGTTGAGTGTATCGTTGAATCGATTCTTCCCCTTCTAATAGAATTGTGTGGGTCATTCTTAGATCTAATGACCAACTTTTTATCACTTGCTTTATTAATGTTCCCAACAACCACAGAGATTGAACTGATCTAGGGAACTAGATGGCTAGCAAATGAAGAATGCCGTTTGGGTGCTTGGAGGTGATTCTAATATAGTTGAGAAGAAAGATGATAAATTTGGAGAGGAAGGTTTTGAGTGGAATGGGAGATCTTTTTCTGATCTAGGACGAAACACATGTTGAGAGTGGTTGACCCCCTTTGTGGGGGGTGTTTAATTGGTGTAGCAATCAGCAAGGCGGGAAAAGAGTCTATTCGAGATTGGATAGGTTTATCTAAACAAAGAGCATTTTATTATTCCCCTTATTGATCAAGGTAACCTAGCGAAAGTCTTGGCTTACACTATCTAAATACCCTCTTATTGAACTCGTCTTCCGGCTTTGCTTCTTGTCCCTCTCGAGCTCTAGTGCATGAAAAGGGTTGTATAAGTTGAATGTCTCTCACGTTAAGTATCTTGATTGTCTTGATGGCATCGAACTTCTTAGAAGAATATTTCTAAAAGAGTCTTCTTGTTATCCGTCCTAGATTCTTCCTCAAATGATTGAATGGTTGTTTGTCACACTGACTTTATGAAATATCTCCTTCGGGGATATTAATTAAAATTCACAAAATTTGCTTGCAGAAGAAGCAAACTTAGAAGAGAAACCCTTCCAGGTTCACCTCAACTAACCCAGTGTCGGCTTCAATACAACCCAAATGGGGTTGGAGTGAGCCAAAGTGATGGGTTTAGATGGGCTAACTAGTCGAAGGTGTCACTTCTTTAACCATATTAATTGCAACAGTAGTAAATGAATTAAAAATGCACCAAACCAGCTGAAACTTTTAAAAATTAATATCTCATGCAATACTTGGAATTTTTGGATGAAATAAATTGTAGAATATTCTAGAAACCAATGCCTTTCCACTGCACTAAGAAACTGAATTTTCTGAACATGAAAACCCACTCAAAACTGCCCACAAAAACTGAAAACCAGTCGCTAGGGTTAAGGAAAAATAATTAAATATTTTTCAGCCTTGAAACCACCTCCAAACCCTTGGAAAATCACTGTAAAATTCTGAGATATTAATTAGAACAATTGCAGATCCAAATCTTGCCAATAAACCTTCTCAAAATAATATTATCAATGCCCAAGTAAGTCGATTTGCTTAAAATAAATTCCAGCAATGAAAGTAAGCCAAAATATCATTAAAATGGACACAATATGCTTCAAATGGTAAGCAGAAATAGATCAGATTGAAACCCCCATTAAAGCATCATGAAATCATACCAAAACACCACACAACCAGTCGATTTAGGCTCACTAAAAATATGGAATTAACAGCAGTCACTTGAGCACTTGAAACACCACCAAATGTGCCCAAAATAAGCTCCAAACAAGTCGACTTCTTTAGGAAAAACCAACAACATATAATTAAATTGCACACACTATAAAGCACTCTCAAACCCTCATAAATCAAGCTTAGAACACTCCCAACAATGGCGACTTCACATAGGCAAGAGATTTAAGCAATAACTCATCAATTTCATAGCTCAAAGGGCATACACACTTCACATAGAGGTGGTGTTGAAGAACACCTTTTATTTTTTATCATTAGTGGGCATACATCCCTCTTCAAGCATGAAGATAAGTTATAATAACCATCAACATGCGAAAGGGGTGCCCATCATCTCTTTTTATAGATTTTCCTTTGTGCAATCTCCAAAGTTTTCTCTCCTTTTTGGCGCCATCTTCTAGAGAGGAGAGTTTTTAATTTTAAAATGGTCTGAAAGACAACTCCAATGCAAAAGTTAATTCCCAAAATAATACATAGAAAATAGGAATTAATTAATTTAATTAATGCCCATATGGAAGTCCAATTTTGCCCCATAAATCGATTTGCCCATAATTATTAATTAATTAACTCCAAAACAAATTGGCTTGCATTATTTTTATTTCCTTTTCGCTAGATAAATCGATTTATAGCAAATAATATTTAATTGGCCTATAATAAATCGATTTTCCCCTTTTTATTTTGACTTGCACAAAATAAATAATATTTTAATTTTTAATTCATTAGCACAAATCAATTAATTATCTTTTAATCCAAGGGAAGAGTGGATTAAAGGTCTCCATTACAGTTTATAAGAATTTGAGGAAAAGCTAAAGCCGTAGCTAGGAGGAGCATGGGAGTACGAAAAGACTTAATTAGATTAAAGGCAAAGAACCAAGATAGGCCTGATGATGTCAATCTACTTGAATAGCTTATTAAAATTAAACATTCTCATATAACCTATCAAAATTGCATTGTTCAAGGTGCTAGACTAAGATCCAGACTTACTTGGCTCAAGTATGGGGATAAGGACACTGCATATTTCTTTTTAAACCTTAAAGCTAAACAAGCAAGAGAAAAAATAGCTACAGTGGATATGGGAAGAATTATCTCTAATCAGCCCTAGGAGATTAAGAAAGATATAGCTTTGTTTGAAGTCGTTTTTGGAGTTAGTTGTGATAGGCATGTTCCTGTTTTTTAATAAAATTTATGGTTGGTCATGTCTATTGAAGTTCTATGGTTATTGTGATATAAAAGTTATAACAAGAAATAATGATATTTTTCAAGGGAAAGACAGGATACTTCCTGGCTTCACAAGTCAAGTCGTCATTCCTGTCCTACCTGTGCAGGTTAACATACAACTCAAAATCCCGAAGGATGAGCTCGAGAAGTTCTTCAAATTATTTGGTGGATACAAAGAACTTTCCAAAAATTGTTCCAGTCCCTGATTGGCGGACCAAGGGGAGGAAGTGGCTGACATTGATGTGTGTGAAGAAGACTGAGCAGTTTTTAAAGATTCTAATATTCAGCATGTGGATCAGCATCTCTTCTTGGATCTGCTGGGGCTACTGTTGTTGCCATGAATGACTAAGTGGTTTGGTGGCAACAAGTTAGGGAGAATCAGTAAGTGGACCCTGTCATAGAGGCTATTTATGCTGCACTGGATGGGATTGCAAATAGGCAGTCCCAAGTTAATGTTATCTTAGATCACCAGCTTGCTTCCGATTCTAATGGCAGTGATGACCTTGATGGGGAGGCCAAGTGTAAGTGTACCATTTTTTCTTCATCTCCTCTCACAGATTAACCCATTCCTACTTCTGGTTATGGTTGGGTTCTGCCCCAACGGACTGAGAAACTGATTGAAGACCACGTGCACAAAATGATTGAGCAGGTACAGGCCACAATGGAAAAATATCATGCCAAAGCCAAAATGAAGACTGATCCCAAACAGAAAGCTGGACCTGAGAAGGATGTTAAGGGGCCTGTTCCTGATGATGATGGTGTCGGTGGCCCTAAGGCCTAGCTCGTTGGCTGTGGTTAGGTGTTCATATATGATAGCTACTGTTTTGGGTTATTTTGCTTTAAAACAATGACTTTGGGCTGTGTCCTCTTATATTAGTTATATGTTACTCTTTTTAAGGGTTGTACCCCATGTGACTTGGTTGTTGGTTGCCTCTATGGTGGGATTACATTGAGATTGTTCCTTTATCTTTTGTTACCTTTTTGTCATGTCTGCTTGGGGAGATATACTGTTTTGTAGACTTTGGCTCCCATATAAACAAAAATTCATTTTGTTGTATCTTGAGTTTGTAATCAATTGGAGCATTATTTCCAGATCTTCCATTGCACAAGGTTTACTCTTTTTGGACAGCAGTAAGGAAGCATATTTTATTGTTGGATTCAAGTAAAGGTTTGTTGGTTAGTTGTGTCCAAAATGTGTTGAGCAATTACAAATCAAACACCCCCACCATCGCCCAAAGTGGGGTTTATTGGAATCTTGATTCTCCAAAATATCTTGGGCAATTACAAATCAAACACCACAACCATCACCCCCAATGGGGTTTATTGGGATCTTGATTCTTCATATATGTCTTATTAATCAATATATGAAACTCGGACTCTGCGTCAATCTTTGAATCAACTCCATCAAATCTCAAGTGGAACATACTCAAGCATGAGTTCTATTCTCTCTGAGCTGGTATGTAGTGCCATCTAGATATAGATAGGTTCTGGGCCTAACTAGAAAGGAACCCCCTTCACTAGTGAGTGCCCTCCCGGGTCTCCCCTTCCTATCAATCGCCACCAGGCAAATCTATCAAATCTCAACTGGAACAAACTCAAGCGTGAGACATGAGCTGCGCTATCTCAACTCACAGACTTCATCCCACATGTCTCAAGTCCTCGTTGCTTATCTTTATCCCTCTGATCTTTATAAAAATAAAGTTGTTCATTGAACTACCTTGGCAACCAGCATCACCACCATTTTGTAGATCATTTTTAGTCCAGGATTCACTTCAAATTTGAATTTCAATCTGTACTATGTCTGCCAAACTCAACTTGGGGAAAAATATCAAATCATCACTGAATTAATAATGCCATTATAACAATCCTCAAACAACGCAGAGTTTCATGGCTCGCCTAATCTGATCAACTAACTTCTAAAATCAATATTTAATACTCATGTCAACAAACTTCCATACCAATCTATTAAACATGATTTTACCGTTCATGTAAAACCTTTCATGATCTCTCATGACCATTCCACTATCGTTCACCAATGTTGATTGCTGCTACATTCTTCTGGTGTCATGCCTACCACCTACCACGTCTCAATTAGAAATATTATCTGTAATGAACCATCCAAAATGCTGCCACAAGTTCCATGAACTTGAGAGCGTGTTTCCACATTCACATCTCGTATTAAACATCCCATCACTATGTTCCAACTTCCACAAAGCATATTCTCCGATCTACAATCCAATCAAAACATAAAGATGCTAAATGATGGCCTTTATAAAACCTAAGTGCGCCATCTTCCATGGTCTTCACAGTCTTAAGGAGAAGCCCTTACATTCAAGAATAGATGTCTTCAAAACTCTCTGTAATATCCCCTTCTTCGGGATCAATAGAAAATATGCAAATCAACAACCCTTCAATACACCAATCAACTGTAAATAGCTAAACTCAGTCAAACTACTTGAACCAGTTGAGTAGATGACTCAATAAACCCAATAATAGGGGTTTAATGGCCTCTATCAAGCAAGCTCACACAATTATTCCTTAGCTGAATTAATGATCATTGTAATCCACTATTGTTGAACATCAAACAAGTAACAACACAGCTGTAATGAATATTCTCAAACATTCTCAAAAACCCTTCATACAGCCCTCAGTCATGCATGTCCATTCAAAGTACCAACCCAGATTTAAACTTCTAAGATCAGTCACTGAAACATATATGAGATATGAGCTAATATTTCGTATATGGATCATGTGCAAGATCAACAAATATCATGCACTAAACTCGCTCAGAATGAGTAGATCGCTGCCAGAATACCAGAGAATCATTCAGTCAATACAACCACTGCCTACAGGGTTTTAATTATCATTAAATCATGCCCTTACCCAAAACTTCATACTCAGAATCAATGGAGTATAAATCGCTGATCAAAAGGGGGCTCTAATTTGCCATAAACAACTAAATATTTCCCCAATAGAGTCGTTGTATTTAGAGGTAAGATGGCAGACTTATATCAATCACAATTCAGTCCCATAGACATCAATTATCATTATAAACCAGCCTTATATGAATTCACTGATTTTATGGAGGAGCAGCAGCTATAAGGAAGACAAGGATCCTG
Organism: Taxus wallichiana var. yunnanensis; assembly: GCA_018340775.1. Lineage (NCBI taxonomy): Eukaryota > Viridiplantae > Streptophyta > Pinopsida > Cupressales > Taxaceae > Taxus > Taxus wallichiana. Next base: position 207,235,696 of record CM031240.1, read on the forward strand.
TATTTCCACTGTCAAAGCATGCAATATTTTATCCAAAACAAACACACCCAGATCGCTGCCTCAAATGGCCACAAACACATGCCTACCCAAATCGATTCACTTCAGTTGTGGATCACAACTACAATGCAAAAGAAGACTTCAAAAGCATGCCAATTATCATTGCCTAGACTGGAATATTAATCCACAAAGGAGAGATCTAAATCGCTGGCTATATATATTGAATATAAATGCTCAAAAGAAATCGCTGGACAGCAGACCAGGTGGGATAGATATCAGACCATGAACATATAAAAATTATTATCAGCTTCCCTTATTCAAGTTGCTGCCAAAGGACACAATAACATGCATTAAACTTGGTCGATCCATACCCACTTATGACCCAAACAGTTTATAAATATTAAGAGGAGTCGCTGGACTGTAAATCAAGCCCAGGCTGGTCGAACTACTCTTAAAAGTACCTCAATCCAGTTAGCAAACAAACTAGCAACTGCTGAAGGTTAGAGCATAAGATTTTTGCATACAAATCAGTCTATAATCACCCTAACAAGCTCGCCAAAACTGGAATGAAGACATACACCAATGAATAGATTTGCAAGCACACCAAAAATATTCCAATTGAATTTCAAAACCAGCTCAATACAACCTCCCACGCAAAAGAGAGAGAGAGAGAGAACATCAATGGGCATGCATCCCAACTCCAAGCATGGAGTATTGATTTAAATTCATCCAAAAACATAATCATAATAATGATCCTAGCACTCCTTTTATAAGCAAGGAGACAAAATTCGAAATCCCTAAGAGATGGAAATTATTAAATAAAAGCAGTTTGTTTTCCCTAGGTGTGGTGTCCCCTTTTCAAAAGGTGATTTTATCAATAAAAGCCACCTAAATATTTATTTAATTAATTCCCCATTTAATTTTTATATTTTGGGAATTAAATTAAATAATCTTCATAGTTAAATAATTAAATAAGTATTGCTCGAGGCAATAATATTTAATTATTTAATAAGAAATGCCCCCTTGTAACATCCCAAAGTCCACGAGGAAGGATAGGCTAAGGGTCTTCAAAAATGGGGACATTACACTCTCACAAATTCCTCTTGTTTTTCAACACCACCATGCTATTTTTCAAATAAAGCTTCACGTCGCCAACATGTTCAAACTCCACTTCCTTTGAAACTTAGAACTTGAAAAACTAGCTTTCTCCACAAACACAAGGACACGATAGAAGAACTTGATGAAAAAGTTACATAAACAAACTACTTGACAACAACTTCATATTTAGCTTCATAGGCACAAAATTGTTTAACGATCGATACCATGATATAAATCATGAGGAAACAAGATTATTAATTTAAATCCATTTGCAAATCAGCATAAATATAATTAGCAAACCAGCACCTTTGTTGAAAATGAAAGGTTGATGAAGCCCATTACGGAAGAACTCCATAGTATTGTCTTCAAAATGAAAAAAGGAAAAACACACGCCCCGATGGATTTCCGATTGAGTTCTTCCAGACATTTTGGGGGATTATCAAAAGGGATCTTCTACAGGTGGTTGAGGAGGTAAGAAAATAAATAAAACGTTCATTGCTCTTATCCCAAAAATAATGACGTAGAGGATATTTCAGGTTACCGTCCTATAGCCTTATGTAATGTCCTGTACAAAATAATCACTAAGACTAGCGAACGACTAAAACCCCTATTGCACAAGATTATCTCCCCGAACAAGGGGGTTTTGTGCCAGGTCGTCATATTCATGATGAAATTGTTCTAGCCCAGGAAATCCTCCACTCTATGGACATACAAAAAAATCCAGCTATGTTTATTAGACTAGATTTATCTAAAGCATATGACAAGGTTGATTGGGGTTTCATGTGCAAAGTTCTGGCCCAATTTGGATTTTCTACAGAATGGATTCAATGGATAAGTGTCTTGTATCTCCTCTGTTTCCTTTGCAGTTTTACTTAATGGCTCTCCTTCGGAATTTTTTGGTGCCTCCAGAGGTATAAGGCAAGGAGACCCTTTATCACCTTTCTTATTCATCATTTTGGCGGAAGGCTTGGGAAGACTTGCAAAGAAAGCCTGTCAGGAAAAGAAAATTCATGGTCTTCAATTGGCCAAAAATATTCAACGTATCTCCCACCTCTAGTTTGTTGATGATTCCACTATGCTTGGAAAAGCTACTTCTACGGAAGCGAAACAACTTCATAAAGTTCTTCATACCTTTTCACAAGCCACTGGTCAGCTGATTAACCAAGGAAAATCCAGCATTTTTTTCTTTCATTGCTCTAGACAACAAGAGGACCAAATTTTAAACATTTTTCAATTCAAGAAGGGAGTGCTTCCTTTACGATACTTAGGTGTCCCTTTAGCGTCTCACAAGTTAAAATTTAATAAATGGACTAATTGATGGCTTTCTTCAGGAGGTAGGATGATATTGGTCAAATCGGTTCTCCAAGCTATGCCCATATACATTGCATTTGTGATAAATATTCCTGGAATACGTTGAAACAAGTGGACTCTATCTTGCCAAAAATCTTATGGAGTGGAATTCAAGATAAAAGGAAGTGGTCATTAGTCAAATGGAAAACTCTTTGTCGCCCAAAAAAGGTGGTTTGGGATTTAGATCTTCACCTAGCCAGATGCAAGCCTTAGCTGCAAAATTGTATTGGAGGATGCTCGTAAATCCCTACGACCTTCAAGGCTTGATTTTGAGAGCCAAGTATGCTGGTGGGGATCCCCTGGAAGAAATTGTGTGCTCTTCCCTTCCTTCTAAGGGCTCTCCTATCTTACAGGTTCTTAAATCAAAGCCAGGACATTATTAAAAAGCAGTTGTTCTAGATAGTCAATAATGGGCAATATGCCAACTTCTGGACAAACTCTTGGGATGGACAGCCCCCTCTTATTTTACAATATCCTCAGCTCATTCCTTTAATGAAGCAACTGCAAGACATTGGGTGGAGGGAAGTTTCCCACTACAGAAGATTATCATCCAACCGCTGGGAAAGTGAAAAAGAATAGATCCCACTCTCTGAATGGTCACTTGTAATTCAGCACGAACACCGCTTTTGTTGCGAAAAAAATTCAACAATCGTCCTCTTTCCTCATCCCCATTTCCGATAAGAGGGTTTTAACAAGAGATCGCTTCTCAAGAAAGGATTTTATGGACCCTTCAAATATATTTTGTGCTTACAGGATGAAGAATCTTTTACTCGTCTATTTTTCCTTTGCCCTGGGTTGTTCATATCTGGCGACAATTTGCAACTCTCTTCAAGCTGAGGTGGCATAACTTTGATTCTCTTGAACAGGTTATCAAAGAATGGCAGAGGATGCTTCCTATAGACAAAGGCTTCTTCCGGTACTATGGAGTGGGATTTCTCTTCTTCTTTGGAATACCTGGAAAGAAAGAAATAACCGAATTTTTCAGCAAAGTAGCAAAGATGGCTCTTATATCTGGGAAAAAACAAAAATAAATATAGCTGAAACTCTCAAGCATAAGATACCTTTACCCAACACTTTATCTATGGAATGGGAACATATTTGTAATCAACTTTCTTTTGATCCAAGAGAAGCCACTTTACCCGGTTTCATATTAATAAGGAAAGAAAGAGAGACAGTCAAGTCAAGGCCCCTCCCTTGGGATATGGACAGTTGAACACGGATGGAGCTTCCAGAGGTAATCCAAGTAGAGCTGCTATGGGAGGCATTGGTAGACACCATGAGGGTGATGTGCAATTATTTTTGTTGTTAATTTGGGTGTTACTACCAATAATATAGCAGAGATGAAAGCAATCTATAAAGGTATGCAGAGACGGCAAAGTGTGGTTGGCTGAAAATTCAAGTTAGATCTAATTCTCAAATGGCCATCAAGATATTATCTCATAACAGGGCCACTCTCCCACCAAATTGGCGAATTTCCAAAGAAGTCTGGAAGATTAAAAATTGCAGGAAAATTTTATGGAAGTGCAATTTGTTCATATTCCCTGGGATAGAAATAAGATTGCAGATGGTTTGGCTAATTGGGCTCTTGATAATCAAGATCTCCTGTGTTATGGCTTACCTCCTATATGGTGGTCCAACCAGCTACAAGACGATATCAGATACATTTTCAACCTGGAATTCTCACTATGATGATTACAAATGCCTTTTTGTTGTATAATGTTATGGCTTGGACCAATAGTTTTCAGGCTTGGCATAGTCATATATGTAAATTTGGATATCATCTAATATAAATCTTTGTTGTTTTTAAAATTTAAAAAATGAATCTACTCGATACAATCAAAAGATTTGAAAAGAATATATATGGTCTCAATTAGTTCCAACACAAAAACTGAAATGGCATACAATAATTGCTGCCCTCCTCAAACACGTCAACATAAATCCAATGTGTATTTACAAAAGCTATATAACCATACACATTCGCCAACCTTTGAATAATCTCATATGACAAGATTTTTAATAACTCTTAAATTTCAATCACATATAATGACTCATCGACTTCACGTGAATGTCAATGACATCCCCAACCTAACAAAAATATTTAAAAATATTAGCTAATTTTGACTTCGCAAAATTTTTAAAAATATATATATAAAATTTCAAAGTGTTCTTTCACGTAATTTTTATCCTTCATCGCAATCGTCTTATTCTCATGGTCATTTTGGCTTTTGTTTCATCCATTTTGAATGAGCCATTCTCTGTTACGCCACAAACCGTGTTTTAATTATTTAATTAATATTTATCCTGTTATTTAATAAAATTAATATTTATTAAATTTTATGGGTTTTTAATTAATAAATATTAATTTAATACTCATAGAAGTTGTTCGACAAACTTGGAAGAACTTTTTTTTTTTTTAATTTCTGTAATTGCCGTGAGCAAGTGCCGGGGGCAATTTTTCTTCCGCTTCCAATTGCCGTAGACAATTTTAATTTTGCTTCTATCATCCGGAATTGATGAGGAGACGGTTACAAGAGGTTGTAAAAGCAGAGGAAATTGGGAAGAAGGAGAAACAAGGAAATATTGCAGATATCCAAAGCCAGAAGAAGGAAAAGCTTATTCTATAGGCACTACTGACTTTCACATGGAAACCTGGCACGGGCATTAGCTAGAGCCAGGCAACCTTGAGAGTTCTAGGTAGTTGTCTCCATTGTGGGATCACGAGTTTAGGAGATCATACGCTTGGAGGGAAGCAATAGCAAGAAGTTTTTGAGATCCACGCTTGCAAAGGTGAAGGCAATTTCATGCACGTGCAAGGATTGATCTGGAATCCCAAACAAATCTCGTATGCAGCAAAGAGGAAAAGGTGAAATTCAACGTAGCTGGTAGTTTGTTTTTGTTTGTTGTTGATTTGTGCAGCAAAATCCATGCAGTCAAGATTCATGCAGATAAGGAAGAAGATCAAAAGAAGTTTACACGCCATGCTTAGAGAGGAGGAAGGAACCAGTTTGAAGACCTAGGAAGTTATCTACACATGCAATACCCAGGTCGACTTGAAATCTCATTCGCTGAAGTTGAAGGACCACATGATTAATTTGTTTTTGGAAGTTGTTCATTGCAAAGTTATCCATGCAGGTTGAAGACAAGTTTCCACGCAGCAGTTAAGGATAGTTTCCACGCATGCTTGGAGGGGAGAAACAAGATTAAAACACAACCCAAATGAATTCTTAGAAGTCCACGCCATGCTTGGAAGGAAGAATGAATTTTGTTTTTATTCACGCATAGCCTGAGAAGGAGGAAATAAATTTGTTTGCACATTCAAAGGAAGAATGAAGTCTGTTTGGAGATCCACGCACAGCCTAAGGAGAGGAGAATGAGCACGCATTTGGTGAAAAGCAAATGACCACAGATCATCTTCAAAACATAACCACGTATAGCCTACAGAAAGAAAAGGACAAGTCTTTTCTCCCACGCATCTTGTATTGAGATCCACGCAATGCAGTAAAAAAAACATCCATGCAAAATAAGAAGATCCACACATGGGAGAATCAAATAAAACACAACCCAAAATTGAAGCAGTTATCACGCATGCACAAAAAAAAAATCCAAGTTCAATGCCCACGCATGCATAAAAATTTTGTTTTATTTTATTTTATTATTTTTTTTAAAAGAAGAAAAGAGAATAATAAGGATACTACACATGCTTAAGAAGGAGAAATTTGATCAATGCGCCAGGGAAGGAGAAACAAGATCATTCGTTGCCCAAGAAAAATATCAGCTCGTGTAGTTCACGCATTGCGAAAATAACAAAAGTGATTTAAATTGTATTATTTTTCGGATGGTGATTTGAGCTTTGTCTCAATATTTTTTTGTATGGTCATTTTGAATTCGGCATTCGCTAAATCTCTTTTTATTTAAAAAATATATAATAATAAAAAAGAGTCGTATTATTCTTGGCAATGGTGGTCCGAGACTTAGACCGACACCTTTCCAGTGTATTGTTTTCTTTTCGCTTTCCAAAAAAAAATTCATAATGGGTGAACGTTCTAATAAGTCGGCACTAAAATATGCATACCAAGGATTAGTTCCAACATCGTCTTTAAATTCAGCGTATGATAATATTTTAGATACCGATATGGGTCACGTGGATATGGTTCAATTCTGTGACAGGGTAAGACGGGAAGGGAGGACTATTTTCTCAAAAGGCTTTATCGTTGTGGCTTACCTCAAGCGGCAACATTTCCCGTTGCCATACAATGCCCCAAATTTGTCCTAGCTTGTGCCGAACATTATGATCCTGAGCGTCGGGGAATTTTTAATGATAGAAATGAACCTTTCTGCTCAATTCTCCAGATCATATGGAAGATTTGTTAAGAGTACCACTTCATGAAGAAAATGTTGACATCACGCAAGAATCGACACAACAATTTTGGGATGAAAATCCTTTGAGATGGTCGAAGATGGTTGATAAAAATTGGTTGGTCAAACCAAAAACTCACACTTCAAGAATTCCCAAAGAGTTGTTTTGGGTAGAGTTTCATGAAGAAATAGGAGATATGATTACTCTCCTCAACAGGTTTTTGGTCTACCTTCCGCTAGAAATTTTCATCCTTGGATGTATAAGTTCATTTGTATCATTCTTGATGCAAAGATGTTCATTGATTGGGCAAGTATCATTAGCAATACTCTCCATAAGCAATTGATTGAGGTAAGGATGACATGTCATTTTTACATGACCTCATATTTGATTTATGTTGCAGCAAGAAGGAGGATATTTTCAGGGCTAACAACTAGAGGTACAATGGGTCCTAGCAAGAATAGTGTTTTTCACTTTTACCCACAGCTGGAGTTCAAGAACGGTTCTCACCATTTTCGGAGGGTAAACGATGCTTTCCTATTCTATATAATCCGGTCACTAAGGAGAAACCCGGAGGAAAGATTTTCAAAAGATGCCAAGGCGGTGATAAAACAATGGGGAACTTGGTTTATCCAGTTTCCCTCTTACTCCTATATACAAGTTGATGGATTTGTGGGAGCTCCTTACAGAACTTCCTAAATATGTCAGTGATAAAATAACATTGATGGAACTTTCACGTCAGCTTTTCAAAATCCATTGCCTATTGGTGGATAAACGCAAAGGAGGCATTCATTTCCCAATTCAGATTGGGGAATACAAATGTCCAAATTCCCACAAAGTGCAGAACTTATGGAAAAAGAATTTTCTCTCATAACTATACATCCTTTCACAAGTAGGGCTCAATTCGATATTAAAGGATCCATGGAAAAAGCCCTAGGAGCAAGATATAAGCACAAGGCAAACATAGAAGACTATTGGGCAGAATGTGCGGATGACAGGGAGGTAAGACGACGACAATTTTCTCGTCTCACATTGGCTCAAATAGAAAATTATGGATTGAGGGATCCTCCTTGACCCTTGCGATAATGGGATTGATCTTATGGATCCTGCCTATGATCAAATAGTTTTCACTCCACTCCCTGGTATTGATTGGAGTAGAGGAGATGAAACTTCTCTAGATGTCATGAATCAACCTGTGTTAAAAAGGACTATGATGTGGTATGAGAATTAGATAGCCAATCCTCTCCCATTTCAGGCACATATGTCAGAAATACAGAGTTTGCCAACAAAAGGAAGATTTACATAAAAAAGGTGGTGCAAACTTCTTCACACCAGTCCCCACTAACATCATCACACGCATCTCAGAGGCAAAGTCGGTGGTTACCCAAACTTGTCTCTAATAAAGAAGCGGTGTCTCAAGGATCGGTAAAAGTGTGCATCTTCGGGAAGGAAAAGAACGTGTTTCGGGTATTTCTACCCCAAACTCATCTATTCACATCACTGAGAGTTCCAATAGGCCTACCAAAGATCCAAATCATCAATGTCATACACCAGAGTCCAAGCAAATCCCAGTGGTACAAATATCTAATTCTTTCGAACATCCAGGTGATAAGGGTATTCCACAAGAACATGAGGATAATCAAGAATGTGTTGCAGATGCTACTTCACCAAGGATTGAGGCCACAGAACAACTGCCTACTGGTTTTAGTCATGAGAAAGGCAAAGAGGATTTTTCTTCCAGTTCTCGACTTTTTTGTGTCAAATTAATGAATGAAACACCAACCTGGGTTGACTCTGAAATAAAAAAGAGAAAGAGATTGGTCAAAGTGGCCAACATTGATTTGGAGTCTCTTTCTGCCCTTTCCAATAAAGTTGTGCCCAAAAGCCTAAGGTCTTTCTCAGAGTAGTGATTGATGATAGCGGAGATAAGTTTGTAGAAATTCAGTTCCTCCTGCACTACCGAGAAGGATCGTGGGGACATGACGATCAGACATCGACTATGAAGTATCCAAGATAGCCCTGGTAAGACCACTTTTGAAAGTGATGTTCTTTATGGCAAAGGATTCAATGAATAGTGTGCTTAAAAGGTTGGAGAGATACAAATCTCAAATTTCCCAACTCAAGGAAGAAAAGAATCAGTTGATTTCATATGTTCAGCATTTGATCAGCCCAATTGAGTCTTCTTTTCCTGTTCCAGAGATGGTGGCTATCCCGGATCAAGAAATTCTCAATCAATCGAAGGATGTGATCACTCTAGGGCACACTCTAAGGTCATGGGTTTCTGAGATAGAAAGTGGTGGGTTGAAAACAATTGCTGAGGTGATAAAAATATCTAAGAATATTTATGCCTACCTTGATCTAGTGTTTCCATTCAAGGAGTGCCTCATTACAGAATTAATCACACTGGATCAGATTTTTCCAAGTCTTCAGGATCTTGCTCACATGGAATCTACATTCTTAGCCTCAGAGGGGATACTTGAGTTTGATCATCGCATGACACGAATTCTATGGTTAAATCATGCTAAGTCCAGGAAAATGATTCTAGAAGACTTGGTAATTCAGTTTGATAGTTTGTGCAATGAAGCCTATACCGCTCTCTTCCATTCAAGTCTTCATCGAAGAGATTCCTTGCACCTTCATCAACGAACACAACCAAAGGAATTCAGTACAACATCTGGTGGAGCAGTTTACAAAATTGATACATGAAATGTATACTCATGTTGATGTTTTTTCCACTTCTTTTATGGATCAATGTTTCAGAATCAAACATCTTTGCGAAGAGATCCAATCTAAAGTTGCAGACCTGCATACCATACCAGGTAAGATTCTCGAAATGTAGGTACTTTGTGAGGCTGGTCTTCTCCCGAGTTGTTTTCCTAAGAAGAGAAGATGCACCAGACATTGCAAAAGCTCAAATCTTTTGAATTGGCAAAGAATCAGGATCCTTGTTTTGCCAACAACATGGTAGGATGATTTCCTATATTTTCTCATGGGTGGGAGAGTCCATTTCTCATACGATTGAGATAGGTGGACCCCACCCCCAATGGATAAGGCACTGGTTTTTGTCGAATGTTTTGAAAGTGGTATTTTAAATGATGTTATTGTTGAATTCACTTTTGAGGAAACTTATGAGATTTCTATTTTTAGTTGTTTTTAATAAAGTTGGTTGAAAAAGTCAAAGTCACTTAAGTGCCCTATTTAATGTGCATTTAAAATCCTAACTACTTTGTAACCAACTTTTGGGTTATAAAAGGAATGTTAGGGGCTCATTTGTAAAGGTGACTTTGAGAGAGGAGAAGAAAATACTTTTGTGTGCAAGCTTTGTTTCAGGAAGAAACTTTGTGTTCTTTTGTGAAGACATTTTGGAGTTAATGAAATATGAACTTTGTGTCTCATTCATTGTCTCTTGTAACATTTGATGTTCTTATGTTCATTAGATGTTAGATGTTTAAATCTTGCATGCAAATATTGTCTTTGATCTTATTGTCAACGTTATTAAGTTGTTGTTCTTGTTCACAGTGATCAAGCTCTATTATTTACTTGCTCATGTGTGTTCCCTTTACTCATTCTCGTTTAACTGATGCAAACTCTCGTTTTATTTGTGTTAGTTATTTATTGTTCTTCTCCATGCAATATTAGGCTCTACTTTTACCTAACTCTTGCATGTTCCTTCCATTCATTCCTTTCCATTTCTTTCCTTCATTCCATTCCATCTCTCTCATTCACTTTTCTTTCCATTGATGTTCCAAAACACCCCCACATACAATTTTGAATGTACAGATGTAAATACAGTTTTGGTTTTCAATAAAAGCCTCACCTTCAGCCTCACCTGTTGCATTCATTTGAGGAGGGACATTCCTCTGATAGGAAAGTACACTCTTCTACACAACCATTTCCATATGTGATTTATTTTGATCATTCCTGCATGTGTATATGGAAAGCAAAAAGTGATGGAAAAGAATTTAGTTCAAAAGCAACCAAGAAAGTTAGATTCTGGGCCTTTCATGTTTGTAATAAGGCCATTTGGGGTTTCCCTCCAAAATGGGCCATTCAAATATTTGAATTTCCTAAGTGATGTTTATTGGTCTAGGTGATAGGATAAGAAGAATAAATAATGTAATGATTCTCAAAGAGCCTCAATCACTTGTATTATATCCTTCTCGTAAGGTTGCATAACCTTGGCTACTTCTCACTATGGTCTAGTTAGGTTAACTAGTGTGAAACTACCTCTTTTTAAGGCATTTTAAGAGAGGTATTCGAATGGGTGAGGAGTTTTGAGGTTTTGAAGGAGGAGAAAACAGGTTGAGAGTGGTGTTAGAGAGCCGTCAGGTGGAAAATTTGTATATGATCATAAGAATCTTGTATGACAGGTCTTGTGATGAATAAAGCTAGAGTTTCTTGTAAAATATGATGAATGATTGATAGAATAGTTGTATGTTCATATTCCTCTTGGTTTGTATGCTCGTTATGGTTAAGATAAAGTGATTTGTGAATCGTAGCTTAACTTGTATGACAAGGTTGCTCAAATTTGGTTGAAGACTAGATGACATTTGAGATACAATCTTATGTTTAGAAAGGAAACTCCGTATTTTTGGTGCATATTGTGATTGTACAGGTTATTAAGATGATACAGTGGTGTTATGTACAGGAGAAAGCAGGGTTCATAGCCCTAAAGCCCATGGAAGTTTGATTTAGTGCATTTGGTTAAGGTATGCCAACTATTTAAAGAAGATCTTGTGATTTGCTAAAGGAATGAACAGTGAATGTATTGTTGAATGGTATTATTCTTGTGAAGATGTTTTGAGAGAGGAATGGAGGAGTTTAAAAACCTGTAGAAATGAGAGAAACCATAAGGAAAGAGATCAAGAACTTAGAGTCAATAAACAGAAATCACAGTCTTGGGGTGACTGGTAAATTGAGATGTTAGAGGTCATAAAAGTTATAACAGTGGGTAATAAGTTTGAAAGGTTTTAGTAGAGTTGTGTGAAGGTTAGCAGAGGACGTTAGAGTTTTGAAGAAGCCTAAAAGTGTGGTCAAACAAAAATAAAACCTAAATTGGTAGGTCTCGACCACTGTACCCTGTCTAGGATTTGAACAAGGGAAAAACAATCATAACTTGAGTTGTATCCATTGAAAAAGCCTAAAATTTGGCAAGAATGGAGGATGAAGCATAAATAAGGGTCTCAAGAAGTTTCAGGGCAAATGGGATAGTTTTGATTGGTCAAAGGTCAAAAATCAGACTGACTGTGCATAGGAAACCCAGTTTTGAAGGTATAAAGTCAAAGAAAACACTATATCTTGGCCATAAGGAGTTAAGGGCTAAGATTGAAACAAATAACCCAGAGGTAGTCTAATTCAAGTTTCAAAAGGTTTCGGAGTGTTTAACATCTGCAGAAGAGAGATATCCATGACAATTTTCAAGAGAGCAGAGTTTATTCCACCCAAAACCTAATTGCTTAAAATAAGAATGTGAACTGGAAAGAAAGTACAGGCAGTGGAGTAACGAAACTTGGTGAGCTTCTTAAAGTTGATAAAGGGTATCTGAAACTGTTTTTATTTTTCTGAGAAACTCCATATTTTGCATTTTATAGCCAAAACTCAGTCATTTTCTGATTTTTGCCTAATTTGAGAATTACAAATTGTTGAACTGGGCTTGATCCTTTAAGAGAGCATCTGAACCCTTTTATCCTCAATCATAACAGCCAAAAGGGTACTCAAAAAGATTAAAAGTATTTTGGAAAACTTATTCTAGTGAAAATTAAGCCTACATTTGCTCTAAAACAGACCTAGTAGACCTAAAGACCTAATTGTGCAAATGGTGACAGGTAGGCTGGATTACTTCTCTTGAGAGTTGGAATTTGAAACTTGGTGGTGAGCTAAAAATAGATAAGGGTATCAGGAACTCTATTCAGTTTCTAATGAAGAAGTGTTAGTTGGTCATAACAATAACCTTGGAGGAAAACAGGGCTACAAGGATTAGGCCTAATAGGAAACTATTCTTGGTGATTTGAAGGAGCTAGGTTGAGGTACAAAGTTTGAAATTTTGGGTGAAGTAGAAGGGCCATAAAGGTATCCTAAAGTGTGTTTACATTCTTCTAAATCATTGTGGGTAGTGTGGAACAATAAGGTTTGCTTAATGGAAGGGCTACTAGAGCTTAATTTGACATTAAGAGTGAAATTGAACAAATGGAGTCTTGTAGCACTAATGAATGTTCTTGAATGAAGTTTATAGCAGGAAAGGAGTGTGAAAGGAGTGTGAACCAGTATAATGCCCTTTGTATCGGTATTTTCATGAATTTTGGACTTTTGGCCTAGAATTGCATAGTCGAGCTTAAAAAGAATTGCATTATTTAGTGATCATGAATCTAACTGTGAGTTTGTTGTGTTGAAATTGTTCATCCTCTACATCAGTGACTCTTTGAGTCATCTATGTTGGATAATGAAGAGAGGGAAAAAATATTGAATTCCTTCGAGTATTTCACCCTGATTCCTAAAAGGAGTCAAAAGAAGACATTGTGTTGCAAAAGATGATAAGATACAAATGAAAAGAAGAAAAAGAACATTGACAACTTGGTCTCAAAGACATCTACTAGGAAAAGTAAGAGTGTACCAAAAGAGAGGGTGAAGGAATTGTTTCCTCATCTTCTCAATAATCAAGTTTTGTGGGACCAGAAGCCTTCCATTGTAGAGGTATGATATGAAATGGATTAGTATTTCTCGATCCAGATCCCAGGAGGTCCAAGGGACAATGCTCTAAACAAGGGTTCAGATGGGATGTATGGGTATGCAAAAGCAATATTAACTAAAATAGAGACTAGATAAAGTAATATATTTGGTAGGAAAAATGATATTAATCTGTGTGTTTTGTACATAGCATACCCTTGAGAGAGATGTATGGTTGTCTACTTTACTGTTATCTGCCTACTTGGGGCATATGTGACATACTCCAATGAGAGAGGTGTGGCTGATACCCTCGGCTATCTGCCCATCGTCTAATGCTACAAATGTATACATTTATATTTAAAGTCTTGAAGGCATAAAGAACCGTTATGGTAGTCAAAACACTTGAGCTTCCATGTGTGACTCTTCACCTTCCACCAATTACATGGCTTAACTGCCATGTGCACAGTATTTTAATAGATTTCATGGCATAACGTGGGCTCCAAAAGTGTCACTTGGCATGGCCTAACGCGAGCTCTAGAAGTGTCACTTGGCATGGGACAACGTGCCACGGCATGTCCACATGGTCGAGTGAGGTTTGGAGGTTCTTTGCATGAACTGAGTTATGTGGCATGTCTGCAAAGTGCTGTGATGTTGCAAGACACTGCGAGAATGCTATGACATTCCCAAAAATTTGGCATTGCACCTCAACCCCACACCGACTAGACCTTTGAAACTTACATGCTTCGTGCCTGTCAAGTGGAATGTGTGATGTTGTCTTCTCAGTTGTGTCACATGTTCCTTGGCACTGTGTAAGAACCTAGGAGGTGCATGATATGAGGGGCTACGAGGTGAGGCTCGAAGCATGGATGTTGTGTATCACGGCGCAAGTTGGAAGCGATATCTCCACAAGGCAATTGTGCAGAAGTGATGATCTGCGGCATGGCACAAGGTGGCATAATATCTCCACAAGGTGGCCACATAGAAGTTATGAGCTACGACATGGCGCAAGGTGGCTCAATATATGCAGAAGGCGATTGTGGAAAAGCGGTGATAGATGACATGGGGCAATGTGGCATGATATCTCAACAAGGAGGCTGTGCAGAAGGCCGGTGTTGAGCAAAGATAGCACGCATGGCAAAGATTGGCATAGTGCTCTACAAGCTGCATAAAAATGTGCAATCTGTCCAAATGATGACAAGAGTACTACAAGCAAAAGGTGATCTTTAGGGACCCCTTCCATGCTTGGATCACTTCTTGAAATGTCGAATTCAGGAATGACATGTTAGAAATGATCAAGTAAACAATCTCACTTGGAGTCACTCATTCGAGTTAGGATAAACAATGAGGGGAGCTCAAAGACAGCACTGGGACTGTATAGGAGCCTGAATAGTGTGCAAAAGGATCAAGTGTGTGCCAAGAAGCACAATAATTCTTAAAATGCAAGGGACCAAATTTAACAACCAGCCCCCTTTGGCAGTGTTCTCAAGAGCATTACAAGAAGAGTTGATAGGTGAAAACATGCATGGGTTTGAAAAGTTTTATCATTACGCATCAAAACAGCATTCTTTGTCCATTAATGCTTGCAATTTTACATCTAGAGTATTTTTCTAGAAACTTTCAGGCAAAGTGAATGAAGAGGAGCAAAGTTGTATGTGCAAAGTAGATGAACAAGATTCTGATCTCTAGGGTGGTCATTAGTTGCGTAACATAATAAGTTGACTGTTTCAAGAGTCTTGTGGTGAATTTTTGTTTTATTCATAAATTGGTGTTCCCATTGTGTGGATATGTTGTTTTGAATATGTTCCTACAATTTATTTCCATTCATTACAGCAATTGAGGGCATTGTTTATTAGAGCACTTGTAAATAGATTTTTAGTTTTGTTTTTTTGTATCAATACTATTATTAGAATCAACATCATAGAGGAGTTAATATCTGCTTTCGTGTTTTGTATCAATCATAAATTGTGCAATTACAGATTATGCAATTATAGATTATTATTGGAACTGAATCAAACACAGTGGTGACAATGATAAAGTCTGTTGGGCCATTGCTGGGGGTTGAGAGAGGACAATGCCACGTGAACAACCAAGTTCCATATGGGCATGGAGCTCTTGGGTGTGTTTGAGATTTAGGTATCAATGAATGAAAGATTTTAATAATGTCCATGAGACAAAACAGTCTATGGGACTAGAAGCTGCAATATGGTTGCTCCGCACAGACACTTCCGCTGGGCACAAGGGCTGCCCTTTTAGTCTTACAAAATTTCTAATCCCCTTTTGATGCTAGATGTTTTAGTGTGGATCTTGGTCAGAAGACTTGTTGCTTTGTCTAACCTTTGCTTCCTCAAACAAGTCAGTTAGATTGTCGAGCCTCAAGTTGTCATTGTATTTGATACAGATGTCACTGTAGGTTGCGGACTCCATGATGTAGTGTCATTTTGTCTCCACTACCCCCTTGTTGCAAAACACGGATGTTCTCATTTCCCACTCCTTAAGCATTGTCCACCTATCAGTTTTACAACTAAAATGCTGCGAGCTAGTCCTTAGCTGAGCTATCAACATTTTCGCCTTCTGCTTGATTTCTGCTCTTACGTACGCCTTTTCGTCATGGTCCCACATGGGATTAAACTCTTTGATATAGAATGCTTTCTTCCATCCCATGTGCTTTGTCCAATTGGCTCTCCTGAATTTCTCTCTCACATACTTTTTTATTTCTTCATTATTATTTGGGCATTCTTGCATGTTGATGCCCCATTTATGCATCCATTTGTTGTTTTGTTTCATCCACGTGTTTTTCCTTCTATTTAGCTCTTCTTCTATCACCGTTATGGGCCATCGAGGAGTCTCCATACTTCACATCTTTTTTAAATAGCTTAACGTCCAGGTCATAGCCGATGCCTCCAATAGAAACATACATGTTTCAGATTATAGAATCTCATATGGCACTGATGCTTTGACTTTAAGGCTGCTTGTAATTAAATGTTTTTGGATTCTCTCTAGCTGTCTCTATTTTAGGTCAGACACATTGGTACCCTGAACTTCACAGCCGTATAGAACCACTCGTGTGACAAGTAGGTTGAACAAGATTCTCTTAGTTTTCCAGTCCCGCAATTCTGTGTTAATGCACCTGTTCTGCAGTGAGTATAAGACCTTCCACCCCCTTAGTATTCTTTTTGCCCTGCAGGTCTCCCAACTAAGCCGATTGTGAAACAACAAATTTCAGAATTTATTAAAACTGGATTAAGTAGTCCATCGGTCCAAACAAAGGGCATTCACCTCAAACGGAAAGAAGAATAATAACATTTTTTTAAAAGCAAATTACGGATTAGATTTCATTTTTAAGCAGTAAATCTGATTTTTAAAAATGAATATACCTTATAAACTTCATTTTTAAGTTGAAATTCTGATTTAAACAGAGGAGATTTACCTAAAATAATAATAAGTGTGACAAAATAATAAATGAAATCTTAAAAAACAAATGCATTCGATAAATTTCATGTAAATTTTTCAAATAGGATGAGCTCGTATGGTAAAAGCATTGAGGCTTCCAAAGCGAAGCCCCGTGTACAGATCCGCAGGAGACCTTTGAGACCTGATAAAGTAGACAGCCGTCTCAATACCCAACCCAGCTGAATTTAACTGAAGAGGTCCCCGTAGGTCATGGCATCTAAACCAGAGGTCACCCCGCTAAGAAAATTTATTGAATTAAAAAAAAACCATGTAGATTCTCTTTTTCTTTTTGCAGAGCATAACAGAAGATTAAAAAGCTGAAAAACATGTAAAATTCCAAATATACTAAACCAAAAACAAAGACATGATTCCGCGTTGAATTCTCGAGACTGAAAACAGATACAAAATCTCGAGATAAAACGTCTGAAACAAATAATAACACTGACCTCATGTACGCATTGATGTACATTGTTTCCATCTTCCAAGTAGAGACCAACGGCATAGGCACGAGCTTTAGCGAACTTGCACTGACATACACAATGTATATACGTTGGATACAAAGATATCTAGAACATCATAAATATGAAAAGGATTTGGTCTAATTTACCTGTCCGAGCATGCAGCGTACGGCTGTGCCAAGGAGCGCATAGTCTTCTTTAAGGCGAGGGAATTCGATTCCAGTGAAGGGTTCCTTCACTGTTTCGTTATAAGCAGATTCACAGGCAGAGATATTTGAGTTTTTTCAGCTAAAATTAAAGCTGCAGCTATCGAAAGGGCAGGAATGGCTCTCTTCGCCATCGCCATTGATGAGGCGATAATAACGACTGATCTTCGGGTTTAAAGCAACTTCTGCTGCCGGGAATTAAGTTATACGAGTGATGTGAAAATGTGTAACAGAGGGCATATAGTTTGGAATGACAAAAATGTTTCCATATATATTTACATTTCTTTCCATTTAGGTGCATATTAGGGATAAAATCTGGAATACCATACTAAAATATATGTTGATTCTTCATTAACATATTGCATTTCAAAAGCTAAGGCAATTCACTCCAAAAAAGATTAAAGACTAAATGTATATTTAGTTTAATTTTCTTATTAAAAATAATATTAATAATTGAGAGTTTACTAAGAATTTCTTCATGCATTTACATAATCTTTAGAAAAAAATTGTATTTTATGATTATATGTTTCGTATATTTCTTTATATATAATTAGTGGTATTGATATTTTAGTTAACTTTTCTTAAAATTCTATTCACGCATCTCCACCATTAGATCATCATGCACCTTTGATCTCCCAGTCAAATCTATATCGTACACTTCTAACATCCTATTAAGAGCTCTGCTCACCCCCTCCCTCTCCCCACTTCAACCGTATGGGCTCATTTCTCCCTTTTCATCTTTCTCATTTCTAGCCATTACAAGTCATCAAGTACCAAAGTATTGCCAAATTTGAATTTAAAGTTACCTATAAATAGAGAAGTATTATACTTCATTTGATATTTGATTACACCATAGCGGTGAGTATAGTGTTGATACATAAGAGGCATATTATGTTATTCCAAGGTTCTTAACAATTTCATTATTTTATTGCATGATGTTTGATTACAATGTTAGCTACCCAAACCCTTGTACATGTCCTTGATCTATTTTCCTCGATAATTTAGGCAAGAGATTTAATTGTTACTAGTACATGATAGTCTCAAAGTGTAAATTGAGGGCAAGGAAGTGAAGAGAAAAACTACAAGAGCAAACCCAAAAAGTCAAATTATGGTTGAAGACACTTTACCATGATCAAAGATTTATGCTTGAGACATGTGTCCAAGGTGAATTGTATAATTTTGGAAACATTCTTTGATCATATCCAATTTTTAGCAACTCCACTTACGCTTTTCCAAGTTCAATTTTTTTGTGACATGTCTTCTACAACATTTTATATCAAAAGATATGTCATTTGTATCCCTATGTATTTCATATTTTGTTGTTTTAATTATTAACGAGGCATTATTATTATAGTGTGTATATATTGCAATGTTTAATAAAATGTAATTCATTTTAAATGTGCATTACATTTTGATGAATTTGTATCGGATTATACTCATAAAGGGTTGCATATTGTTTGCAAACTTAAATGTCCATACTTCGTAGGGTTAATTATATTTACATATTCGTATATCTAAGATCCTAGCTCTATTTTATACTTGTTTTGTGCGATCCCAAGCTTTGCTTCGATAGATTTTGAAATTTCCTATAAGAAATGTGTTTGAATTTATGTGGTGTGTATTTTTTCATGCTTAATTCCAATTATTTTCCTTTTATACATGTGGTGTGAATTTATGTGGTGTGTATATTTTCATGTTTAATTGACTTGACTAATACACATCTTGATGTTTCCTTTTATGTAAATCTTGTATCTTGTTATTTTAGGACTCCCATGAAATCCATTGGAAAGCTACAAAATTCATTATTTTTGTGCCTTCACGATACTACTAATTATGGGATTGAGTTCAATTAATGCAATAGAGCCTCAATATAAAGTTACACTTCGAGGAGGAAAGTAGGAAAGAATCATCCTTCTTATCAACCAACAGTTGTAGGCTATTCAGATAGTGATTAGGTAGGGGATCAAGAAGATCGCAAGTCAACCATAAGATATATCTATTATCTTGGGGAAGGTCAGTAACTCAATTTTTTTTTTAAATACCACCATTTCTTTGTCTTATGAAGGCAAATTATAGTGGATCTATTCTACAATATGTGATTCAAGTATAGACATGAGGCATGTGTTCTTAATTTACGTTTCCACGGTCCCAACCCACAACTCTGTGTGATAATTATGGTGGCATACACATCTCTTAAAACTAAGTAGAGCACCGATGTAAAAAAGTGCATTGAGATTCATGTGCATTATATTCGTCATATGATTTAGGATAAGGTCATTGATCTTAAGTTTAGTTGAACAAACAATCAAGTTGTAGGCATATTTACAAAGCTCATACTTGAGGCCGATTTTTTCATCTCATGAAACTTTTATGATTCAAGGAAGGTATCCTTGAGGAGGAGATAATTTAGTGTTCTTTTTCCTTCCCTTCATCAAAATACATCTTAAGGGGGCATGTTAATGTATTTAATTTCCAAACAATATTACATCATTTAAGATGAACTTGTAATATTAATTATAATTTAATATGTTGATAATTCACCTGTTGGTGCACATTTATACACATCGATTAATAGAAAATATTATCAACCAAGTTGTTTACTTCCACTATTAATAGATTAAAGAAAACTTACTTTGCAAGCTAACTACCCTCCAACCTTAATAATAGCCTCTACTTGTTTTTATCAAAACATAAAGAGCTAGAATTATTCAACCATATTGTGGAAGAGGGTTATTTTTACTTTGGAAAATTCAAGTTGGAGCTTCTTAATAGAATTTTAGAAGTCACGATACCCTTGATAAATATGTGTTATGTCTTTACTTTAAGATTTCATTAATTTATCATGTATGCATGCTTGTGGGTGTTTATATTATTGTTGTTTACAATGATTCTAAAGAATACAACAAAATTTAATAGTGTATTCCTCGAAATACTAATCTTGTCCTACCTCCATAACCTAGATCTTCTACAACGACCTCTAAGAATTGTGATGTCCTAGATAAACTAAAAATACACATGCTAAATTCTTTATCTTAGAGTAACTCAAGTGATCTACTATGTTTGAGGATATTATTTATCTAGTCCCACATGAACTTACCTTACCTAGTGTTATCTAACCATCTTTTTTTGCAAACATCTCATACTTGTCATCTCCTTTGAAGAAGAAGAATCATCACCCCAAAAAATAATCACTCAATACTTATCACTCTAAATCCAAGTCAAAATATTGAATAAGGGGGTAAAATAAGTAATTTTTGACAATGGTTCAAGATTAAATGTATGTAATATCACATTTCTCCAAGCCATGGGCTTGATATCAAACATCCTTACACCTTATGACACATAAATATGATTTTTTTACAATATTACATGACAAGCATTATGGTGATTATGTTCAACATCATAATCGAGATTAAGAACCTTCCCAAAATGTATGATCAATGCCTGATTTTATAAATTATAATCTCCTTCTAGGTGGACCTTAGATTCATGTTACGAGTGGTGTCCCCGTCATACTACATCAATGCCTTACATAATGTCATAGTGGGGTAGTTTACACTTATTTGGTTGACAATGCAAATTTTAGGTTTTATAACACAATATAGCCTTTATAGACATTTGCACCACACTCAATTATATTCTGAACCTACCATAAAACTACCACTTCGATCCATGTTAATCAAGCATGTGCATACCCATGAGGTTGGTGAGATTAGTCACAACAACTGACTTCCTTAGGTATCCAAGGACATAAATAACAAAGTGATGTCAATCCATTACTTTACACACGACAAGATTATGGAAAACCTATTATACCTTTGTAAAAACTAACCACTAAAGACAAAGGAAATGGAATTATCCCAAATACTCCCCCTAAAATTCCAATGAAAGGCTCATTCTCCTCCTTCTTAAAGAAACACTACAATAAATGGGTTTGGACTAATTATTGTACAAATAATGGGATAAAAGAGACAAGTTCGGGAAAAATAGAGCATGTCATTATAAAATGGATTAAGTTAGATGAAACTAAGAATAAGCATAAACTAGGATTTAAGGAAACAAGAGCATATGATATACTCTTTCAAGTAGATTATAGACATCTAACTACACATGATCGTGCCTCTAAAAAATCACAACATTCATCACATGTGGGGTTCTTTAAATCCTCCAAAAATCATGATCAAGAGGTCAATCATATTACATCCCTAGAGATATTATGACCTTATTACATGGACATTGAAACCTCCTTACAAATTAGGAAAATTAATTAATTTTGCAATTATGAATCCATTTTATAATTATTTGGCATATATGTGGATATCCCTTTCCTTCTATCATAAGAAAATGTTTATCACTAATATGAATGCTCATGCATACCTTAATGAGTATACAAAGCTTAAATTGAAGACATACTCAATCCATACAGTCCTAATATGCATTACCTATTACAACATATATCGAGGACCATTCCACGTTAATAAATGAGAAAACTACAAAGTTGAAATTTAGTACTAACAATGAGCCTAAGTTCATAATGTCGAGTGTGCTAGTATACGATGACAAAGATAAGACGATACATATTACACTATAAGATTTTTTGGCTTATTTTCCTAGTCTTACAAAGAAACCTTAAGTATATAACCCACGGTCACATTACATAACATCATTTTATATCTTGATGTAAAGTCGGTCAAGCTACCTTTCTCATCGAAGATCAAATTCAAAAACTATTAGACACAAGGTTCATAAAGTGCATTGATTATCCTCATTGGTTATTAATATTGACTCATCATGAGCCCAATAGTCATATTTAAATATGAATATATATTCAAAACCTTAACAAGACATTCCCAAAATATGAGTTTTGTTTTCCTAACATATAAATAATTGTTGATTCCAAGGTTGGACATGAAATAATCTCATATATGGATCATGGGTTTGCAGGATATAACCAAATCAAAATCAACGGAAGACTAACATAAGACAACTTTCAATACCTCATAGAGAACCTTGTATTATTTAGTTATTTCCTTTAACTTAAAAGAAAACAAGTTTCATTTATTAACATTCCATGACATGCATATTTCGTGATTACATTCATAAGATTGTTAAGGATTATGTCGATGACTTGTTAGAAAAATTTAAAAGCAATAGGAGAATGCCCTCACTATGAATTTTTTTGAGTGATTAAGGTAATATTATGTACATCTAAATCCAAAAGTATGTTTGTGGAACCACATCAATAAATCTACTAGGATTCATCATTTCAAAGCGAGGCATCGAGGTTGATCTTGAAAAGATATAAACAATAATGGAAATACCACCATTAAAAAGGTTAAGGAAATTTTACATCTTACGAGGAAAAATTCACGCCATCTAATGATTCATTCCTTAACTCACAAATGAAACCCCGCCTTTTACATGGTTATTACAAAAAGGTATACAATTAAATTGGGATGTTATTCATCAAAAAACATTTGAATTCAAAACATATTTTCTAAATCCACCAATCATGATGCCACTTATTCTTGTTGACCAATGTTACAATACATGTTAACAATAGAACATACACTCAAAGATTTCTTAGCAAAATTTGATGATGACAATAAAGAGAGATATATTTACTACATTGGCCAAACTCTTGTAGAATATGAAAAAAGTTATACTCCCATGGAGAAACTATACCCTGTCATCAAATTTGCAACATAAAATCATATACATTATATGTTGACTATAGAAACACTTGTCATTGCAAGAGTTGACATTTATAAATTCCTTATGTCAAAACTTTACCTCATCTAGTCACATTGTCAAATGAGTCGTGTTGCTCATGGAGTTTGACCTTAAATTTGTCTCACAAAAACTATTAAAGGGAAAGTAATTATCAACTACTTGGAGGAGGCTCCTTGATAAGATCAAAAAAATCCATGATGCCTTTCATGATGAGTTTTTGTGGACATTATATCCCATAACCTTTTAACTATGTATTTTGATGGATCAAATGTGCCTCTAGTGTTGAGGTAGGTACCGTATTAGTATTGGTCAACCCTTAAGTGAAACTCATACCATTAAGCTATAGGTTTGGTTTCTCATGCACTAACTATATAGTAGAATACAAGGTTCTAATCTTAGGCTTCGCATGATTCCCTTGCATCATGGGTGAAATCCAATCATGTCTATGGTGATTCACAATTTTCATTAATTGAGTAAAATAAATTTACCGAACCAAGGAGGATAGGTTGATTCTATATAGATACATAGGCCAATAATTTAATATCTCATTTTGAACATTTTGACATGTTAGAAACATGATAATAAGGCGATTAATTCATCATTATATCTCAATAAATAACTATTTTTATAGTATTGTTCGGTCTAGTTCGGGTTAGGATATGATTAAATTGTGATGAGGAGTTAACAATTACGTAATTGTGAGTGTCATTGATACTCGTACTTTAATTATATTATATTTATCAGTCTAGGGTGGTGTCCATGGTTGTTTTGCAACAAAGGGAACAATCGAAATTTTCTCAGCACGTACTTAATAATAGAATTAACTAAATAATAACTAACTGCAATTATAAAATGAAATGCATTGAAAGAAAAAGAATATTAAAGACAAAATTTAAAGGTATGAAAAACAATTCAATGTTGAATCTTAAATAAATGCGTGATAGAAAGGAAACAACAGTAAAATCTCCCTTCTTGTTGGGGAGGAGTGGCCCTTGCTCCTTCCCTTCGATTAGGTTTAGTGTCTAAAGTTACACAACAAAGTTTTCCCCTGAATCTATAATTTTATTGAAATAATTGTTGTTTCTGATGATGAACTAATTGAACAAACCGAATCGAACCAAACTCTAAATCTCAATACATTAGCTATTTTATACTAGAGCATTCCTAGTTCCTCTAGGAGATAACTATTTTATTTGCAATTAATGTCATCTACTTAACTAGACATACGACTAAAACAATAACTAACTATGTTAAGAATTACAACAGTGGAAGGAGTCTTTATGCGATGCATGTAACTACAGAGGAGGCACTGAAATTGACTCCTTTGAGGGAGTCAATTGGTGTTGGAAGATATTGTAGATCTCAAATTGATTCCAGAGAATCATGGCGATCATAAATCCATAAGTGTCTGTCTTTATCACGTTTCCAAGAAATTAGAGTTAAACTAGGGATGATTGGACCTCATAATATGCATGAAGGTAGGTTGAGACAGTGGCACACGTTTCATGCTCATGTCATTGTGTTGCCAGTTGTATCAACTTATAGTTCAGCCATCCGAGCTACTCATCTCTTGTGCAAGTTCCTTATTTCAAGGAAATCTGAATTAATGATCTAGATGAGTCTTGCGCTCCATGATGAGTCCTACGATAATGCAAAGGTGAGTCTGCGCTATAATGCAAGTCCTCATGCCAATGCACTAGCAAGTCTGTGTTGGTTTGTAATTAACTCTTATGATGACTCAACACATGCTTTTCCAAATAGATTGTTAATACCCATAAAAGAGTTCATTTAGTCATGTTTGAAGAAACAATAACAAGATAAAGATAATAAGAATATGCACAACATATCCTTCTAAAATATAACAAAGTATTAATTAGAAACCACCAATATCATACATCATGTAAAATGATCGAGGTAACACATTCTTTCACATAGGTCTACACATGAAAAAATAGGGGTTCATCACTCCCCCAGACTTAGGATTTAGCAAGTCCTCCTGCTACCTCTTCAGGTATTCCACTATCCTTGAACAATTCTTCTCATTGGCAAATGTTTGCTAGGTTTCATCCAATTCAATATTACAGAACCCAAAGAAATCAATAACCAACTTCCTCTAAGTGCTATAGTTGCCCTCTAGTTGATCGTATGTTGAATTCTACTATGATACTAGTGATGACCAATGGAGGCATATACCGCATCCCAATCCACTTCTCCTACATCTCTAGAATGATTTTACAAAGTCTTTGGCCCTTTTTAGTGACCAATGGAGGTTGGTGGGTGAAATCACCTCCTTTTTCTTATAATGTTCTGCAAGAAGTTGATACCTTACTTGATAGGAAAGGAAATTTACATTGAACATTGGGAGTACTTTCTCCCTAAAATTTCTAACACAAGTTCTTAGGATATCTCTATACCGGTCCACCAATCGTAAACAGTATACTTGAGACCAAATCTATTGAAGAACCAAATGGGGCTGGAAGATCATGCCTCATTAAGAGGCCTATATTAGATTCTAATTGAACAAATGTTGCCCTTTGTTCCCTCTATTACATTGGTAGTAGAGATAAATGCTCTCAGTTGTACTTCCCCACATAGAAATTTATGGGGATCTCAATATGCTCAAGAAGAAGAAATTTGTGAACATAAAATTCACGAGAGGAGGTTCTTTTCAACATCACTTCCTGATGCATAAGCACCAACAAATTTCTGTCATCTTCAAACTCAATATCCTACATAGCATGGGCTCTAGAGATCTGCCATTTTAGAAATTGTTCTTTCAAAAATAATGCATAAAAATTGGAAGGGGTCTGCATGAAAGAACTTGATCATATAACCGAGAAACAATAACAACATTCTCTTTGAGTAGTTTATTTTCTTCCTTTAAAGCCTTATTCTCATCAATAATTGCTCTGAGCCTATAACATTCTTCCATCCATTTAACCATTCCCTTCAAGATAATATTTTGGGGAAAACAAAGTATGTTTGAGTTGTATGCTCTTGATAGCCTGAGGCTTTGTTTCTGCCTATTTTATTGCAAAACTGCAAGGGATGCATTCAACTCATCTATTTTGGCCTGAAAGGAGTTGATTCGTTTTTTTTTCTTCTAGGGCATCTTTGGAGTTGAATATTTGCCTCTTTTGTACTCTCTTTGTATGCATTGCAAATGTTGAATCTTCTTATTTTTATCGGCCTCCAACTGGGAGAAACTAGTCTCCTTGGATTCAAGAAGAAGTTGGAGATGTGTAATTATTTCCTGAGATATTTGTAGCTCAAACTGAATTTTAGATAGGGACAATACTTGTGGCAAAATTGTGTTAGAGTCAGGGGGAGAACTAGGTCCTCCTATTACCATAGGTGCATTACCTTTATCTATAATAATGGTTGGAGTGTGATCAACCTCTTTCTCAGTAACAGGGGACACAAATTTATAAGGATACACGGGTGGTGTCTTGAGTAGGGTCTGCATAATGGTCGTTACTTCATGTTCTTCCTAAGAAGGAACAATTTCAATTGGTGTTTCATTGAGGGATTGAGCATGCCTAGAGGTCCTAGGACGTTTCTTAAGTCTTTCTAAAGTAGAGGGTTTTTTCTTTAGGACCAAACTAGACTCTAGGGCCTGTTTCTTTTGGAATTTTAACCATTTCTTAGGGTCATTCCTCTTCCTAAAAAACGGGTGTTTGCAAATTAAATGAATTAAGCCTTGGAATTTTATGTAGAAGGCCCCTTAATGGAATTTTTAGTGGCGGATCAATAAAATCATACAAAAACTGAGGCAAATTTACTTTGTGTTTGGGTTTTGTTTGGCCATGGAGAAGGTGTATCAGGATTCTCAACACGGGGCCCAAAATGATCTCATACTATCCTTTGCAGGTGAAATTTTTAATTACCCATTTAAGCAACTCCCATCAAGGCTCGGGAGAGTATTTCTTTTTATACATTTTTCTTTCCCCTTGTTTTCTACCACCAATTCCAATTTTTCCTTTTTACCAACTGAAAACCTTTTAATAATTTCAGCATATAATGTCCTATCACTGATTGTTTTACCTTCTTCAGGTATACCAAAAATATGACTAATTATAGTGGGGTTGAATGGAATTTTCTTACCTTGCATAATGGAGTACCCTTCCTCCATGTTCTTAGCAAAATCTTCTGTCATTTTAGTGTTGAATTCCTCATAAGAAAGTAGTAAGTCCAACCATCCCACTTTTTCAAAGTTTTTACTAATGTTGAATCGGCTAATAGTTCCATTGAATTGGTTGGTTCATGCCTTAGTCTAGGTCCCATGACTGATAAGTGAAAAATAGAGGGGCACAAGATTGGGATGAAAATGTTTCCAGAGATGGAAGTAGGCACAAGAACGGAATGGGTAGCGGTGCGAGAGTGTTAGGCGGAATTTGGAAAGTGACGGGGAGGAGAAATGGTTACAAATAAAACAACCAAATTGGGAAAGGTTTAATCAAATCCCAAAGTGATAATGATAGTTATTGGGTACATGTGGCGGTTAATGTGGAGAGGGATGGCAGATTTTGTGGGGATATGTGAAGCATGGGAATGCATTGGAAATGGAGAAAGTAATCAATGTGCATGAATGTAATAATTAGCAGTTCATAAATTAAAACCTTTTAATATTTAAGAGGGAAATATTGCACATACCTTATTAAATTTGCTTGTCACATCATTGGTCACCATCTTCATGTTGATTTGATCCTCCATCTACACATTTTCCTTCATTTATTGCCCACAAGATTCAGGGGTGGTGGCCACCATTTCTAGTTTTCAGACAACTGAATTTATTATTATTATTATTATTATTTTTGGACAAAGTGGCCGCCATTGCTAGTTTTCAGCTAAAGCCCCAAAGGATGATGACCACCATTTCGATTTTTAGTCATCTCCTCTTTATTTTTGATGAAAATGACTTAGTTCTAAGTTGTGTTGGACAAAGAGACTTTTTCCAAATAATTCAAAGCTAAATATTCATGGAGTTCCTTCTAAAATTATTCTCTGGATGTTGGTTTATGGTACAACCTCAATCTATGCCCATTAACCAACATTACTTTCTTCTCACCATCAATTGGAATTAGTTGGATTGTCCCATTGTTGAATACTTTCTCAATTTGGTATGGTCCCATCCACCTTGTTTGTAGCTTCCCTTGAAATATTTGTATTTTGAATCAAATAATAGAGCCCAATCCCCTTCTTGGAATTTTCTTGGTTTAATATGTTTGTCATGCCATACTTGCCTTTGATGTTGGATGATTTTAGTTTGATGCAATGCTTGAAGTCTCATTTCATCCAACTCATTTAGTTGAACAATCATTGCTTTTGTGCCTCAGATAATTCAATTCCCACCTCTATAGTTGTTCTCAAGGTTTGAATTTCAAATTCTATGGGAAGAATGGGCTTCTTCCCATACACCAACTCATAAGGAGTAAATCATGTGGTTGTTTTCCAAGTAGTATTGTAGGCCCATATTGGTTTAGGCGTTTTAGACCAGAATTTTCCTTGAGATATCCATTGTTTTTGTTAGGATATTTTCCAACTCTCTGTTAGTAACCTCCACTTGACCATTGGCTGTGGATGGTATGGTGATGAATTCTTATGCTTCAGCTGGTATGTTTCCACAAAAGAACTGATTACCCCGATATGAACTGTGGTCCTTGATCTGAGACAATGGATCTTGGTGCTCTAAATCTCTGAAAGATATGCTCATATAAGAAATCTGTAACTTTCTCATCTCTTGCATATTGTAGTGCCTGCACTTCAACCCATTTGGTGACATAATCAGTACAAATTAGGATATAATCCTTCCCTTGAGAGGTTGGTTAATTGGTCAAATGAAATCCAATCCCCACTTCTCAAATGGCTCCAAGACAACTTGAGTTTGGAGTGGAATTTTAGATTTAAATGTTGGTTTCCCCTTCCTCTGGCATTGATCACATCTCCACGCATACTTTTTGACATCCTTAAACAAGGAAGGCCAACAGTAGTCAGATCCTAGAACTTTGTGAATGGTTTTTGAACTGAATAATTCCCTCCTGATGGCTCATCATGACATACTCTAAGCATGTCAAATACTTCATCACCGGTTATACACATGTGTAAAACACGGTTAGGTCCACATTTGAAAAGAATTCCATTTAACCATGCATACATCACACTATGTTTAATTAGTTTTTTCTTTGTTTTTGTGTGAAAAAGGTTGGGAAGCTGTCGACACTAAAATTTTCCTCCGTAATTTCTATTTCATTAATGTATGTATTAGGAATAGGATGTTGTTAAGTATAATTAGTAGTAGCGTCTGATAGAAGATAACGGCGCCGTCGATGCAAGATTGCCATGCCAATAATGTAGAGTACGGTATGATCAAAGTACAATAGGAATGTTGTAAAAAGTAAATAGTTGTCGTAAGTGGTCCAGTAATGTTAAAATGTCAAAGTTGGGGTAAGAAGAGAAGTAGGGTCTACATGATTAGGAATTAGAAATATTATATTGGTAATAAGGACAAGGAGTGAGGTCATAAATATTTTGTATATTTTATTTGTAAAAAGTCTAAAAATGTGGAACCCATGTGAAATGATAAGGTTTATCTTATCTTAAAAGATAAGCTTACATGTACAGATAAGAGTTAAGGTATGGAATATGATTCGTCGGAGTGGATTTCTTATCCTATCTTAGAGATAAGATGGATAAGCCTAGAAGTCTATAAATAAAGAGGCCACCCCCCTCATTTAGCATAGAAGGAAGTAGTGAGAAATATTGTAGGAAGTGTGTAAAGGAAGCCATCAGTTTAAAGGTGTGTTGAAGAAGCCATTAAGAGGTGTAATTGTAAAGTTTCTCCCATAGTCTTGGTGAAAGGCAAGTGAAGTCAATAACACTTGAAGTACCTCATGGGTGAGATTGTAACAATTTCATGTTAATATTATAATTTACTCTGATATTTCAGATTTATCATCATTCCTTCTTATCATAGTCTATGGTATTCTTGTGTTATGTTTGTTGTTGTGTTTCCAGATTACATCCACCAAACTAAAGGCTGTGCATTAGTAAATAATCATAAGACGAGGAGTTCGGTGAAGAATTATCATAGTCTTTGGATTGGTGATGACATTTTGGTTCCGTTCTTGGGACCATTCCTCGTTGGTGGATTTTACGGAGAGATATTCCCACTTAGTCAAAAATCAATTGGAGGGTAACCTTTTTTCTTTTGTGCATAGTAGTTACCATGGTAAAGTCATTTTTACCATGAATAGTAGTTACCATGGTAAAGTCATTTTTACCGTGAATAGTAGTTACCATGGTAAAGTCATTTTCTTTGTGAATAGTATTTATCACGGTAAAGTCACTTTTACTTGTGAATAGTATTTACCATGATAACTTCACTTTTACTATGAATAGTGTTTACCACGGTAAAGTCGATTTTTACACATGCATAGAAGTCAAGTTTTACCATAGTTCACGTGGTCATTTCTATTTTCTTGTAGAAAGGTGTAAAGTCACTTTCTATTACGGTGATTCCAATTATTTGTGCACATAAGTCTTGTTGATTGTACTCGTGGGTTGGTGTTTTACGGTGGTTACTTTTGAAAATGGGGAAGATTCCTATTTTTTCAGCCCAATCTAATGAAGATGCTTCCTCTTTCATTCAAGAGTTTAAACGACCTTGTATTTGTAATGGCCTTATAAGAGGGAACAATGGGTGAATTTTCCTACCTTTTTGGATGGTTCAAAGCACTTAGGTGGTTTGAAACACTAGGTGAAAATGTGAAAAATTCATGAGATTTATTAACTGAAAGTTTTCTTGAAGAATTTGGTGAACAACATAAATATGCAGACCTCATGATCGAGATCACAAAGCTATCCCAAGGAGAGAAGGAGAAGATAAGGGATTATCATGCTCGTGTTCTAGAGCTAAGGAGGAAGCTCGATGCCCGGATACGGAAGGAAGGATTAGCGGATGGGTTGATGAAGCAGCGTGGATAATTTCCTATGTAAGCACTTCATTCTTGGGATGAAGCCAGAGATCAGACAATGAGTGAAGTATGATTGCCCAACTACCATTGAACAAGCAAAGGAGATTACAAGAAGGCAAGAAGAAAGCATGGAAGAGAAGCCCAAAGAAATTGTTGCTAAAGTAGAGCCTACACCAAAGCACCTTTGGTCAGAATCCACAACCACTCCGGTGAGCACAAATATTTCTCCTAGTACATCTACTGAGTATGAAGATCTGCTCAAAAAAAGATGGGTCAGTTAACTATTAATCTTCTTCAAGGAAAATAATTTAGTTCTCAGGGAGGAGATAGAGGTCCAAAAAGAAATATTTACGAAGTTGTATGTTATGGTTGTTATAAAAGGGTCATTATAAGTATAATTGTCCAGATAGAGCTTCTACATCTAGTAAAGGAGATAATGATAAAGGAAAAGCACCTGTGAATTCTTTTGATGTAGTAGATAAGAGCAGAAATAATGAAGTAGATGTGTTTGTAACAAAAAGAAAGAAAGAAAAAGATAATCAAGATGGAAATGATCCTAAGAAGATGAAAGGAGAAACTAGTAAGAAACATAGGAGAAGAAAGTTGGGTGTGCAGGATTTTCGATTTCACAGGCGAGGACCATACTCCATCTTGGAAGATCTATCCAAAAGGCCTGCAAATATTACATATGGTCAACTCTTGGCTATGTCTTATGAGAAGAGGCGGGAGTTGCGAAGTGGACTCAATGCTCGATGAAGGAAGGAGGTTGAGGTCCCTGTTTTGGAGGCAGAGGCGGATCCCTATGCTCCACAAGCTGAGGTATTATGTAATGGTATTTCAATTCATGATGTCTTAGTTGATGGAGGTGCTACAGTTAATGTAATGACCGAGTCTGTAATGAATATGTTGGGTTTAAAAATTGATCGCCCTTCAACACTTATGTTAAGGTCATTAAATAAAGGAAAAACTAAACCAGAAGGTGTAGTTTCAAATGTGGCAATATCTGTTATGGGTGTTGTATGTGTGGTAGACTTTCAGTGATCAAAATGGTAGTGCTAGGCATTGCGTACCCAATGTTGCTGGGAAGACCATGGCTAAGGAGAGTTCATGCAAGAAACTACTAGAATGAAGGTTTCATGACACTTGGACGTGGTAGAGAGAGGGTGAAGATAAACGTGATCCCTCGACATCATAAGGCAAGAACCGTGGATTCAAGTGATGAAACTGATGATTGGACATCCTTTGATTACTCTAGTACCAGTGAAGTGGACACCGAAGATGAAGAAAGTGAGGTTGATGTTTCGGTCATGGATATCCTTCTAGTCACACCAACTCATGACCCCATAAAATTATCTGAAGAAGAAGTTGATGATCGTCTCCAACAAATAAAGATTGGTGATGTTGTGATGGAGAGTGAGAAGGAATCCTACCTCCAGCTCTTTCGAAGGTACATACACATATTCACTTTTGATTACAAGGAACTCCGTTAAGTAAGTTGGGTAGAACATTCTATTGAGCTGGTAGATGGTGCTAAGCCCATAAAGCAAATGCCATATAGAATGAATCCTAATTTTTCCAAGACTGTAAAAGAAGAAATAGATAAGTTGCTTGATGCAGGATTCATATTTTCTATGGAGAATTCAGAATGGGTTTCTCCCATTGTGATCTCGATAAAAAAGAATGGGAAGCTACACATTTGTGTTGATTACAGGAAGCTCAATAAGGCAACAAAGAAGGATCATTACCCTCTTCCATTTTCGATCAGATCTTGGGCGAAGTAGGCTGGCAGAGTGCTTATAGTTTCTTGATGGATATAGCATGGCTACAACCAAGTTCGTATAGCGAGAGAAAGATCATTTGAAGACCACGTTCACCACTCATTGGGGAATGTTTGCTTATAGAGTTATGCCTTTTGGGTTGTGTAATGCTCCAAAGAACATTCCAAAGCGTTTGATGAATAGGGTGTTCGAACCCTACATTGGGACCTTCATCAAAGTATTTACGGATGATTTTGCATCTATGGGAGCAAGTTGGACCACCTGCACTGAGATGGAGACAACATTTCAAAGGTTAGATGAAGCACAAGCCTCAATAAACCCTACAAAGTGTGTCTTTGGATGTTCTAAAGGTGTTTTGTTAGGGCATGTTGTATCAGAGATGGTATTAGTGCGATCCACGATAAAGTTTCAAAAATCAAAGAGTTACCATTTCCTATGAATAGAAGTAAGTTGAGATCATTTTTAGGCCATGTGGGGTACTATACAAGGTTCATCAATTTCTCAAAGATTACGCGACCACTAACCTTGATTCTTGAAGAAGGATGTTACTTATGAACCGGGAAATAAGGCGCATGAAGCTTTTGGACAATGAAGGAAGCCCTAGTGTCTTCACCTGTTTTAAAGAACCCAGATTGGAGCAAGCCATTCATTGTGTACACTCGATGCCTCGGATGCAAAGCACTAGGAAGTACTTTGAGCCAAAAGGATGAAAATGGGAATGAACATCCAATTTACTTTGGAAGGAGACAAATGAGTAGTCTTTGAGGTAAACTATCATGTAATCAAAAAGAGGCTCGACTATCATTTTTGTTGTAAAGAAGTTTAGGAATTACTTGTTAGGGCAAAAATTTATAGTTGTGAGATCATCGAGCTCTAAAATATATTGTAAATAAGCCTAACCCATTAGGGAGGATAGCAAGATGGATAATTTTGCTACAAGAATTTGAATTTAATATTATAGATAGGCCGGGGAAAGAAGCATGTCAATGCAGATTCACTCTCTCGAGCCTATGATGGTTTAGGATCATCTTGTGATGATGATGATTTCCCGATGCTGACATTGTTATCCTTGACACAATCCCTAGTGAATACATAGATATTTAGAATTATCGAATGAATTCAAGTTTCTGATGGTGCCAATGCAAAGACTAAGAGAAAGATTACTCAAGTCGATCGTCCATATTCTATTTTGCATGGAGTATTATTTCGAATAGGACACGATGGACGAGTATAAGAGAAGCGGTTAGACGTGATCAAGGGAAGGAACTGATAGAAGAATTCCACAATGGTACATGTGGAGGGCACTTCTCAGGACAACTTACAACAAGAAGGATCTTGGATGCGAGTTATCACTTTGGCCCACTCTTTTTAAAGATTGTTATAATTATTGTAAGACATGTGATATTTGTCAAACACATGGTAACCGTAAGACTTAAATCGACTCCATTATGTCTTATTCTTCCACTTGGTCCCTTTTAAAAGTGGGGAATAGACATTCAGAGGTCCACTTCCAACTACCTCACGCCAAAATAAGTATATTGTAGTTGCCACAGATTATTTAACCAAGTGGGTTAAAGCTAGGCCATTGAAAACAGCTTCCATGGATGAAGTGGCAAGGTTCATATATGAACGCATTGTCACCGTGATTTGGTTGTCCATTAGAAATTGTAATAGATCAAGGAAGCCACTTCATTAATGAGGTGGTAGAAGCCTTAGTCAATAAGTTTTCTATTAAGCACGGGAAGACAACAACATACAAGCCAAGCACAAATGGACGAAGTGGAGCGAACAAATTTTGTGTTGTGTCAAATTCTAGCAAAAGATGCGGCCTTGCAGTACATAAATGGGATAAAAGGATTCATGCAACATTGTGGGCATATAGGGCAACATCAAAGTCAAAGCAACAGGATACTCCCCATTTCGGTTGGCCTATATGGCATTGATCCGATTCTTCCTATTGAGTTTGATATTCCCACTTTGTGAGAGTTATGAAAAATGAAAGGATGGATGAAAGTGATTCAGTAAAAGAAAGGTTGGTACATCTTCATTTGCTAGAGGAAATGAGGGAAATAGCAAAGGATACAAGCCATAAGAAGAAAATGAAGCAGAAGGAATACTTTGATCAAAAGATCCATTGGTCTCCATTTCATGTGAATGACTTGGTTCTAGTATATGATTCCAGATACAAAAAAAAGAAGACAGAGAAAATTTCTTCCAAAATGGATGGGGCCCTACAAAATAAGCAGATTGTGCATGAAAATGGTACGTACCGATTTGGAGGAATTGGATGGCACACCCATTACAAAATGGGTCAACCACGACAAGTTGAAGATTTTCCAAGCACTAGAAGAGTCTACTCCGAGGACGGAGTAGAAGCTAGGAAGGGGAAGATGTCGACACTAAAATTTTCCTCCGTAATTTCTATTTCATTAATGTATGTATTAGGAATAGGATGTTGTTAAGTATAATTAGTAGTAGCGTCCGATAGAAGATAACGGCGCGCCATCGATGGTGCCGCCAATAATGTAGAGTATGGTAACAGTCAAAGTACAATAGGAATGTTGTAAAAAGTATATAGTTGTCGTAAGTGGTCCAAGAATGTTAAAATGTGAAAGTTGGGGTAAGAAGCGAAGTAGGGTCTACATGATTAGGAATTAGAAATATTATATTGGTAACAAGGACAAGGAGTGAGGTCATAAATATTTTGTATATTTTATTTGTAAAAAGTCTAAAAATGTGGAACCCATGTGAAATGATAAGGTTTATCTTATCTTAAAAGATAAGCTTACATGTACAGATAAGAGTTAAGGTATGGAATATGATTCGTCAGAGTGGATTTCTTATCCTATCTTAGAGATAAGATGGATAAGCCTAGAAGTCTATAAATAAAGAGGCCACCCCCCTCATTTAGCATAGAAGGAAGTAGTGAGAAATATTGTAGGAAGTGTGCAAAGGAAGCCATCAGTTTAAAGGTGTGTTGAAGAAGCCATTAAGAGGTGTAATTGTAAAGTTTCTCCCATAGTCTTGGTGAAAGGCAAGTGAAGTCAATAACACTTGAAGTACCTCATGGGTGAGATTGTAACAATTTCATGTTAATATTATAATTTACTCTGATATTTCAGATTTATCATCATTCCTTCTTATCATAGTCTATGGTATTCTTGTGTTATGTTTGTTGTTGTGTTTCTAGATTACATCCACCAAACTAAAGGTTGTGCATTAGTAAATAATCATAGCACGAGGAGTTCCTGGTGAAGAATTATCATAGTGCCAGATTGGTGATGACAGAACTTCCCTGTAGCCAAGTAATTAGTCATATTTACATACCAAGGAGAGGTAGTGGAAATTGCAAACAAATGGTCATCTGGGAAGTCATCATTAAACTTCTCTTCTTCTTCTGAAGTGGTAAGTCTTGAAATAAAATCAACTACCACATTGGATTTCCATGGCTTGCCAATGATTTTAATGTTAAATTCATGCAGCAAAAATAACCACCTTACAATCCTACCATGCACTAAAGGTTTGTTCATTAGATACTTGATAACAAAGTGGTCAATGTGAACAATCACTTCATAGCCTATGATATAATGGTGAAACTTGTTGATTGCATATACAACTGCAAGAAATTATTTCTCTGTTGTGGTGTAATTCCTTTCAATAGGGGAGAGGTTTTTACTTGATGTAGTAAATAACATGCATAGGATCTCCTTCCTCTTGTTGTCAAGGACGAGAACCTCCGCTTCATTGGAGGCATCGTTTTATATATGAAAGGGAAGATTTCAATTTGGACTGTTAGTACTAGTGTGTTTATTAATTTATCTTTGATAGCATCAAAGGCTTGTTGGCATGCTTCTGTCCATTCAAATTCTAAATCTTTAGTTAGAAGAGAAAATAATGGAGAAGTTATCTTGCTAAAGTATGAGATAAACCTTCTATAGTAATTGGTATATCAAAAAAATTACTTACCTCTATTTGGTTTGTGGGAGATGGGAGCTTTATAATGATATTGACCTTGTCAGGGTCCACCTTGATTCCTTCAGTTGAAATGTGATGGCCTAAGACAATCCCTTGTTCCATCATAAATAAACATTTTTCATGGTTCAAGGATAATTGATGTTTCTCACACCGAGCAAGGAATTTGTCTAGATTGTCAACTACCTCTTGGAATGTTGCTCCATAAACAATGAAATCATCCATGTAAATCTCTACGCAATCATGGGTGAGATCGAAAATATTTCCAACATGGCCCTTTGAAAAGTGGCAGGAGCATTACATAAACCAAAAGGTAACACCCTGTAAGAAAATGTTCCCAAGGGCAGGTGAAATTTATTTTGTCTTGATCCTCAGGTGCCACTGTTATTTGATTATAACTATTGAACCCATCAAGGAATGAAAAGTACCTTTTTCCAGATAAATTTTCTAAGACTTGATTAATAAAAGGTAATGGAAAATAATCCCTATGAGTTTCCTTATTTAGTTCCCTATAATCCACACAAACTCTCCATTTCCCATTCTTTTTAGGAACTATGACTAATGGAGAAACCCCCGACTTGTATCGATATTGGATAAATGAATCCTACCTTCAGAAGTTTTTCAATCTTAGTTTTCACAATGTCTCTTAAAGCAGGGTTTATCCTTCTTTGAGGTTTCCTGACTGGTTTGGAATCAATAGTGTAGATATGGTGTGTGCAAATACTAGGATGAATACCCTTCATGTCACTATATTCCCAAGAAAAAGCTTGAGGGTGAGAGCATAAAAGTTCAAATAGGGTATTCTCCTCCTGACTAGTCAGCCAACTATTAATTGTCAGTGTCTTCCCTAGGAAAATAGGTAATCTGTTTGGTACATGGATGAAGAGAATCTACAACAAGATACTCTCTCAATAATGCATTCAATAAACACCTATGGAGAAGTAATATGTGAACAACAATGATGTTTTGATAGATGGACTCAGTCAAATCTATATTATGTGCAAAAGGACGGAGATGATAAGGTCAAGTTATTTTCATCCATTAATTCATCTCTTGCTTCCATTAGTTGTAGCGCGGGACTTGAAATAAACCTAGCACAGGACTCGGGCACATGACTTATAATGTGTCCAACACAGGGCTCATGGTCATCAAACTGAATTTGATCTGAGTGTTCTTGAATTATGACCATGGCCAAAGAAGAGATGATGTCATCTAAATCATTTAAATTGTCTTTCCACCATTGTTTATTATTTGTAGCAAATGGTTTTATAGCAGGGTATATTGATAATTTTTTTGAATCTTTTCCATTTGTAATCACCATATTCCATGTCCTACAATCAATGAGGGTGACAATTATGGCTAACCAAGGACATCCTAGGATTATAGGGTATCCAATCTTTCTATTCTTCATTTTTATGATCATGAAGTCTACTAAATAGTCTCAGGATTCAATAGTAATGGTGACATCCTCTATAATTCCCTTTGGCTTATTTACAAACTGATATGCCATTTGTAAGACTATGGAGGTTGATTGTGATTCAGGCAGTAATAGTGTGGATATAATATCGTGGTCATAACATTGATAGTAGCTCCTAGGTCAATTAGGATGTTAGGAATCTGGACATCTCCTATGCAAATTGTAATGATAGGACTTCAAGGTCTCTATATTTAGGAGGGGTCATATTCCCTTCCAAAATACTAGCAAGTTTCCCATCAACATGGATGGTTTTAGGTTGGTTCTTTCTTATTTCTTCTTCCTAGGTTAATTAGGATGTTGGGAATCTAGACGTCTCCTATGTAAACCGTAATGATAGAACTTCCAACGTCTCAAGTATTTAGGAGGGGTCATATTCCCTTCCAAAATACTAGAAAATTTCTCATCGACATGGATGGTTTTAGGTTGGTTCTTTCTTCTTCCTAGAGTCTTAAAACAAATCTCTTTGATAGTTTTGTTTAATTTAGGAATTTCCTTAAGAGCTTGTAATAAGGGAATGCCAATACTCAATTCCTCGAGTCCCGAATTAACTATGAATCGGCTATTTAGGAACTATAATATTGTGTTTTTATGAGAGTCTGGATGGAAAAGGAATGTTAACATTTGGTTGAGGAGTTTACTCAACAAAAAGACTAGGTTACATTTCTTCTACCTTTTCTGTATCCTCAAGGATTTCTTCTATCACAGGATATGAAGGTTTTGAGGTAACCTTCCTTAAGTGCAGAAGATATTTTTACAATCCACATAAATTGATTGTGGGGTTTTTATTTGATTCCACAGTGTATGTTGGGTTACCCTACCTCACATTTTTAGGGTTTGCTACAGTTTGTGTTGGTATCTATGGTTGGGTAGGTTGATTGGATGGGCAGCATTTGTATGTCCAGTCAGCAAGGCTTGTTGGCCTTGGGATCTTCTTTGATTATAATATTGCTACCAATATCCTTGAGGTACATTCCACTTTTGTTGGTACTAAGGATTAAACTTGTTGAAATGTTGGAATGTTTTGATGTGGAGCCAAGGTTGGTGATAATAACTTGGTGGTGCACTCCACTGTGGGCTCCACTCAAGTGGGGCTTATTGAGCCTAAGGTTGGGGATATGGCCATGGTGCATTCCATTGATTTGGGGCCCATTGTGACTTTGACATGTAGGACTAAAAATTTCCTCCTTGCCTCTGATCCATATAATTTAACTCAGATTTGTCTTGTGTGTTTTGTTTTAAATGGTTCTTCATGAGGGAAGCAATCCACATTGGTTTGTGGCATGTTTGAGTTCACAAAGAAGACAAATGTTTGTCTTTCCTAAGAGGTAATCCTTAAGTCCATGTTTGTCTCTATGTCTTGGGTAATAGATGAAAAAAGGATATGTATTTCCAACCTTCTCTATATCCATAGTGGTATTGAGTTGAACCAAAAGGTTTGTTCTCAAATTTATAATTTCTTCCCTCGATTGTATATATCGCCACTAGCCATTTTTCCTTTCTATTTACGAAATTTGGGGTGATTTTGGGAGTAATTCCTATAGAGGTTAATGATTTCTGTAAATTCTAATTTGTTCATGTCTCCCTTTCCCATAAGATTGAAGGCTTCTTGCGTGTCTTTATCCAACCATTTTAGGAATAAGGTTTTGAGCAAATTAATAAGCGGCCAGTCCCACACCTCCTATAAAGAAAGAGGAATTGATCAAGATAATCTTCCACACTCTCATATTCTTTTTGTTGGATTCTAAAAAGTTCCTCCTTGTTGTCTTGGACTCTGTAGTAGTCTTGATACTTATCTAAGAAAATTGTTTCCATCTCCTCCCAACTATGGATGGAGTTATGAGTTAAGCCCATAAACCATCTCATAGTCTGTATCTTTTAAAGTGGAGGGAAATAACTTGAGCTTCTAGGAATCAGAAGTGTAATCATAAGTTTAACATAAGACCTTAAATTCAAAAAGGAATTGGTCAGGGTCTTCTGATACTAATCCCCGAAAGGTTGGTAAAATTGAGGGCATATATTTTTCATTGGAGCATAATTGTTAGGATCTAGTTGTATGTTGTAGGTAGACATTCTACCAACTGGAGGGTTTCCATTTTCTACACCATTGGGGTTATCTACTTCATCAACCATCCTTCCTTGGTTAGCAAGTTGTTCCACAAAGGCTAGTTTTGAGGGGGTTTTGAAAATTTATCCTAATGAATCTACCTCTATGGTCTCTAGGTCTAAACATAAAATCCTATCATACTGAGGATAGTTCCCTAACCATCAACGCTTAACTTGATTGTTTTTGTTCCACATACTCCAAAGCATAGAGGATTCTTGTTGTCACTACAAGGTCTTCTATACTCTTAAGAAAAAGAGTTATGGAAATAAAATTTCTGAATGGAAACTTACTAGACCACCAAGCAACACTTCTAGCTAGCACCTTAACCTTTGATAACACCTTGAAATCCCGACAACGATGCCAAAAATTGACGAGTATCGTTGATACTCATACTTTAATTATATTATATTTTTCAGTCCATGGTGGTGTCCATGGTTTTTTGCAACAAAGGGAATAGTCGGAATTGTTCTCAACACATACTTAATAATAGAATTAACTAAATAATAACTAATTGTAATTATAAAATGAAATGTATTGAAAGCAAAAGAATATTAAAGACATAATTTAAAGGTACAAAAACAATTCAATGTTGGAATATTAAATAAATACATGATAGAAAGGAAACAACAGTAAAATCTCCCTTCTCATTGGGGAGGAGTGGCCCTTGCTCCTTCCCTTCGATCAAGTTTAGAGTCTAAAGTTACACAACAAAATTTTCCCCTGAATCTGTAATTTTATTGAAAGAATTGCCTTTTACAATGATGAACTAATTGAATCAAACTAAACCAAACCAAATCGATCCGAACCAAACTCTAAATCTCAATACATTAGCTCTTTTATACCAGAGCAGTCCTAGTTCCTCTAGGAGAGAAGTAGTTTATTTTCAACTAATATCATCTACTTAAGCGGAAATTGACTAAAAAAAGTGATCGACTATTTTAAGAATTACAGTAGTGGAAGGAGTCTTTTATGCAACTCTTGAAGCTGTGGAGGAGGCCCGAAATTGACTCGTTTGAGGGAGTCGATTGGCACTAGAAGATATTGTAGATCTCAAATTGATTCTAGAAAATCATGGTGATCATAAATCCATAAGTGTATGTCTTTATCACGTTTCCAAGCGGAGTTAAACTAGGGATGGTGAACCTCATAATATGTATGAAGGTAGGTTTAGACAGTGGCACATGTTTCATGCTCATGTCATTGTGTTTCCAACCGTATCAACTTATAGTTTAGCCATCTGAGCTACTCATCTCCTATGTGTAAATTATTTCTTTCAAGGAAATATGAATTAATGATCTTTATGAGTCCCTGCGCACTCCATTCCAAGTCCTACGATAATGCAAAGGTGAGTCTGCGATATAAGGTGAGTCTTGCGCCTTGCACTAACGAGTCTGCGTTGGCTTACAATTAAATCTGTGGTGAATCAACTCATGTTTTTTCCAAATAGATTGTTAATACTCATAAAAGAGTTCATTTAGCCATATTTGAAGAAACAATAACAAGATAAAGATAACAAGAATATGCACAACATTTCCTTCCAAAATATAACAAAGTATTAATTATAAACCGCCAATATCATACATCATGCAAAATGATACTAAGGTAACATAGGGTTTCACATAGGTTTACACATGAAAAAATAGGGTTCATCAAGTAATCTCATAACTTTTTTAGGGTGATTTATACACTCGTTGTAATCTTGATTTGATGATATTACCGATGTAAAATCAATTGCTCAATATCTATACATATTGTAGCTTATTATTGATTAATTGAATGATCAAATTTATATTTTGTGAATTATAAATCCTATTGTTTTCAACATTTGGTATTAACGTAAGTTTTACATTGATATGATTTATTTATAGGTTGAAGATGAGAGAGAAAAGTTGTAAATATAAGAAGAAGGTTACTGATTCAAGGTTTACAGGTTTGAGGGAGGAACTTGTAGGTTTATGTTTGGTTGAATTGGATGAGGAGCCCCAAGAAATCCCCACCTAAATAAATTTATGCATACTTGAGCCGGAACAAATACCAACTTGCCTACTAGCTTACAAATCCAAGATCCTAATTGAGCTCTGAGACCCTTTTCCCAACATGCCTCAAACTCCTTCACTATGCTCTAACTTAAACTTGAGATCAACCAATTTGGCTCAACTAATTTCCCTCTATATATATATCCTACACAAGTTCTCTCATATCTACTAATATACTCTACTAGTGATCCGCATAACAACCCATGCATCATTTCTAGTGGGGAAACTTCTAGGAGTCATAACTTTTGCACCGTATTTCCGATTGACATCATTTAAAATGCATCAAAAATTTTGAAACATGTAGAATATGTTGAAATTATTCCAAACTTTGTTTCAAAAATTTTGGCCCCAAACCTACTTCTAAAGGCATCAAAATGCAATTTTTGTAGTGTTGTCTAAAAATAGTAATTTCACAAAATTTTCGCATATGTAATTCATGGAAGGTGAACCACCTCGTCTCCCTCGAGATTGGTGACCTTCCAAATTCTTCTAGATGTCTCCTCATATTTCTAAAAGCAGTGTGTGTGTGTGTATATATATATATATATGTATGTATGTATGTATGTATGTATGTATGTATGTATGTATGTATGTATGTATGTATGTATGTATATGTATGTATGTAACTTGTAAGGGAAAATTAGACATCTCATTTTAGAGATAGCTATCGTATTCATAGTCTTCTAAGCAATCTACATATCTTTTCGAGATACTATTTCTATTCACATTCGGCACAATTATTATTCAAATCATTTATTCCCAAAACCCTTGAGTTTTGGATTGGTGGTATCAAAGTAAATTTGTATTAAGAGTGTATGATTCCTAGGATGAGGTTGGGATATAAGAAGCTTGGGTGGTCCACATAAGATCCTTCAGAATATTTGACTACTTGTTGCAGGAGACCTCAAATGGCAGAGAACACCAAGAAAAATTATCCTCTCAAGAAAATGGTGAAGGAATATCTCATAGAGAAAAAGGAGAGTATGTTACAACAATTTACCTAGATCCTTCAATAACTAAAAATGGAAAATCTTGTCTCCTCCTCCATGATCCAACCCTTTAATGCCCCAACACTCTTCAAGGTTCAATTAAAATTTTATATTCCTATTTTTAAAGATCGAATAAATTATGATGTTGTAGAAAATTGGTTGGACCAATTATCCTCCTATTTTGTGTCAATAAATTCATTGATAAAGAAAAGATAACATTTGTTCTCTTGAAATTGTCACTTTTTGTCAAAAATTAGTGGGGGTGTACAAGAACAGACTCAATAGGGACGAATTGGGCATTGTAATGGAGCCCACACGGGATGATTTTTTGGATTCTATTAGGGAATAATACTACCCTATTGGAGCCTATGATGATTTGTACATACAATGGCAACAATTCCGCCAAGGTAAGGACTAGTCGACAAGATTATACTGATAATTTTCATTCTTTGTCTACAAGATTGGGCATTCAAGACAAAATAATGCAAGATCCTCAAATATCGTAGTTTCTACAATGGTACATATAGGAGGACATGGGCCTCTTTCAATTTCATACTCTTGGCGAGGCATACAAGTTCGCAATCAAGACTGAACAAAACCATAGAAAGAGAAATACAAAGAACCCGCATTTGAGGGGGAAAAGGATAAGGAAGGCCAAACCCAAGGTCAGGGTTGGAAACATAAAGAGTCACAAGGAAATAAAACACAGAAGGATAAGATAGGAAACTTGTGCAACCTCCACAAGACTAATCATCATTCTAGGGAAGAATGTTGAGCCATCAAGTCATTACTCACCGATTCATCATCTTCAACACCCACTGA
This sequence comes from Taxus wallichiana var. yunnanensis, assembly GCA_018340775.1. Classification (NCBI taxonomy): domain Eukaryota; kingdom Viridiplantae; phylum Streptophyta; class Pinopsida; order Cupressales; family Taxaceae; genus Taxus; species Taxus wallichiana. The sequence goes on from CM031240.1 coordinate 207,280,156, forward strand.
TCCACCGATGACACACCCCGAGATCAAAGATGAAGAATATGAAATTGCATATGTTTAACCAAATGTGATCGTTTCGCCTTAAAATTCAAGAATATGAATGAGAAGGAAATGCTATTTCACTCCAAGCTTTAGGTAAAGGGTCAGCCTTTGCATTTTATTCTTGATAGTGAAAGTCAAAAGAATTTAATTTTTGTTGATGTTTTGAAAAGTCTAAACCTTCTTGTAAAGTCACATCCCCAACCATATAGTATTGTTGGCTCGAAAATCTGCCGCAGGCGATTTATGGATAGGACGAGGCAACAGCAGTGTGCGGGGCATAGCCCCTCTTGAGTCAGCAAAGTGAAACCGGTTTATTGCTATTCTACCAAAGAGGAATGCAGTGCAAGTCTCACAATATTCTGCCTTCGGGGGTTTGGGATCTCATCCCAGTAGGGTTATTTCCAACTGCGAAAAGAAAGGAATGAAAGAGAGGATGAAGAAAGATCAGGTCCGAAGGGAGAAAAGAAATGAATTCCAAAGCAGAAAGGTCAGAGGGTTTATGTTTTGGGATTGGTAGTAAACAGAGCCAAACCTACTTGCATAAACGAACAAAGCAATACTGATGAATAAATGACAATAAAACAGAAGTAGATCCAACTGAATAAACACACAGATCTGACATAAGAAAGATCTAATGCAAATAACACATGTATTCAGCACAAAGTCTAAATATTGTATTAATATTTCCTTCTGTTACAAAAAGCTCAAAGTCTTTTCTTCTCACTTCTATTTTTCATCTAAAAGATATCCACCACTCAAATACAACAAGTATTTGAGTATTTATAGAAGAAGGAGAAGAAGGAAGGCAAAAAGGAACCAACCACCTATTTACATAAAATATATACAAAATATCTCAAAGTCATGTTGACTTTTGACAACTTGATGGATGACATCATCCCATGGTGCAACATGGATGATGTCATCATTTGTGCCAACATACTTTAGACATTTTACAAAAAGAAAGTCGAAGGAGAGAGAGAGAAGAGAAAGAATTCATTCATCACTGCATGCACTGATCTTCATTGTCGTCCCAGGCCTTGATGCAATCTTGTTGGCTGACGGCCACAAAGTGCCAGTGATGAGGAATGTCGAGCATTATCTCAAAGTGGCAGGCAGTGAGGTTAATTATAACCTCGCCCTTCTCACCATGGACACATCTTGTGTCTTTGTTGTAGCATCGGGCTACCACCATCATAAATTCATTATTTACGGCACTAACTGGGATCCCACCAGCAAGGTGCAGGGCACTGCCTATCAGCTTGTCCATCCATGGACTTCTTGTGACCCTCTGGGTTCTGGCCCAGAATTCCTCCATATCAATATGACCCAGCTCTGAGTCTCTGATGTCTAGGTCACACTCTGCTTGGGACTCGGGCATTCTGACCCTCTGATACTTATACTTCATTTCTTCTTCTGTGAGCTTGGCCTTGCCTTTAGATTTGATAGGTTTCTTGCTTGATGTTGACATATGTTCTTCTGAACTTAGTTGCTGATCTGCAAGAATAAGAAGTGAAACCCAATTGAAGAAAGCCGTGTCAGCTGTTTGATTTTCCATTGAAATGCTGACAGAAGAAAGAGTTAGCAATTTTAAGGCTTCAGGGCGCAGGGCGCATGAATGCTGCAGGTTACAGGGCTAAATGGTAAGGTGCACAGGAAAGGGCTATTGCAGGGGATAAATCAGCGCCAAAGGGCACATGGCGCATGGACACTGCAGGGTGCATTCTTTGTTGTTGTAAGCACAGGTGCACTGCGCCATATGTATGTGTTTTGTAAAGGGCGCATGGATTCTTTATGTTGCACGGGAACAGGATGCGCCAGAAGCGCATATAATTTTCATGTTGCATGGAACTTCGGTGCGCCAAAGGCGCATATAAGGTTTGTGTAACATATGCTTTTTGTGCGCTTAAGGGAACTTGGCGCGGCGCATGAAAGGTCTGCATGACATGCTGTTGTTGCAATGATGGATGCGCCTGCACCGTTTAAAGCTTTGCACTTGGCGCGGATAATTTCTATGTTGCACACATGCAGGGTGCGCCATAGGGTGCAGGTTTTAGCGATGCAACAAATGAATTTGGTGCATCATGAGGGGGCACGAGGAAAGTGTTTGTAACAAACTAAGGCAGTGCGCCTTGAGGCGCATAACTTTTCATGATGCAGCAGGCAGGGAATGTGTGCCATTGGCGCGGCTGCTCTTTGTGTCGGGGGTGTGCCAATGCGCCAAAGGAGAAGAAAAATATAGTTTTCTTTTCAAGCATCAGTTCTCTCTCTGAGGGGTTTCTATGTGGTTAAGCCTCCTTTTGCAGGGTCGTTTGGGGTGATAGAAATGGCTTTAAACAAAGGGTTCCAAGCTAATATTTCAGGACAGAGCTTCCTCTACCAGTAGATCTGGAAAGAGGGGGAAGATCATGTGGAAAGACAAAGCAGGGGCAAGTTCATGATTTCATTCTTTTCAATCCAATTCATACCCACAAGCAGCCAAAAACCACAAACACGAAGCACAAAAGAAAGAGGACCTCTTACCCGGATATTTATAACGAAGAAATGTGCAAATGGGTCCACAAAGCAATTCGAAAGCGACAGGGCTGGTGCGCAGACAGGTACAGAGAAAATCACGTGATTTGCGTTGGTGATAATGACAGCGCAGACGCGCCTATTTATAGGCGAGGAAGCAATAAATGCGCCACCAACTTTTAAGTGGCGCACCAAAAGAGTTGTCGACACAAGAAAACATGCGCCCTTTGGCGCACCAAAACGCTTGTCAACACGATAATATGTGCGCCTATGGTGCACTGAAAGTGGTGTCAACAGAGGAATATGTGCGCCCTTGGCGCACCAAAAAGGGGCGCAACAAAAGATATGTTGTGAAGGCGCACGCAGAAAGACTCAACATAGAGAGGCGCACCAAAATGCCTGTCGACACAAGAAAACATGCACCAAAGGCTTTAAAGGGGGCACATGAACATTTGATGTTGCATTGTCATTATATGCGCCCAACCAAAAAAGAACAAAAAAGGCTAAGTTCGGAAAACTAGATTTCCCGGGAAGGGATTTTGCAACGCTCCGAACGCAAGAAATCCCCGACGAGGGATCGGATCAAAACTTTAGGTATGGTTATCTGTAAAATTGCCCTTGCCAATTTTACGAGATAACAAGTATCAAGTGGTTGAACCCAAGAAGAGATCTCCATCTCACACAACAATGTCTCCTCCCATATGCAATCGAACCCTTCCATGATGAAGTCATATGTGATGGTGTTACATTGGGTGTTTGTGATGTGCTCCAGGCCAACCATTCATGTGGGAGAGGCATGGAATATACGAGTCACGAACTTGAAGGGTTATTGTTACAATTGGGATTCAATGCTATCGGATACCTGAGGTTATTCCCTTCCACTATGTTTCCCTCGTCAATGCCAAACAATGTAAGAAGCTAGTAGAGAGAAAAAAGTAGTTCTTCATCCTAATGATAAAGCCAAAAACTACTAAGAAAGTTGTTGTGGCCACCTTGACCACAAATTCAACGTAACAAAATAAGAATATGGACCAAATCATAGTTGAGTATGATGATCATTCTCGCCACCCATAGGGTGCCACTTCATGTGAGGTAAAACATGTTATTGATTTGGTCTTGAGATCTCCTTTACCCAACAACCTTGTGTATTGTAGGTCATTCCTTGAAAATGACGAGATCAAGAGGTAGCTCCAAGAATTGATTCAAAAGGGACACATTAGGATGAGCTCTTCACCCCATGGAAGTCCAATTGTCTTAGCACTAAAGAAAGATGGAATGTGGAGACTTTGCATTAACTATCAGGCCTTGAAATTTTTTTGTGAAGAATCACTACCCACTTATGAGGATTGATGATTTGTTGGACCAACTCTGCGGTGCAAAATTCTTCACCAAAATTGATCTCAAGTCTGGATATCACTAGATTCCCATCGAAACCAATGATGTCAGAAGACTACATTTAAGTCTTGGGAAGGTCTATTTGAATGGTTAGTCATGCCCTTCAGACTAACTAATGCTCCTACAACATTCATGAGGATGATGGATGACATCTTGTAGCCCTACACCAATTCCTTCATGGTTGTCTACTTAGATGATATACTCATCTATAGTCAGATGTGGGAGAAACATCTACAACATGTTCAAGAAGTACTTCAAACCCTTCGAAAGCATAGATTGTATGTAAATCTAGAAAAATACACATTTGGGATGAGAAAGGTTCAAGTACCTAGGGTACGTTGTGGATGAAGACGAAGTCCATGTTTACCCATGAAGATACGAGTTATTAGAAATAGCCTACTCCAAAAACTCTTACAGAACTCCATAGCTTTTTAGGTCTTGCCAATTTCTATCGCTGGTTTTTCTTGAGGTTTTCACATATTTCTTGGCCATTGAACCAAGTGACTAAAGGAGTGTTGGTTGGAGAAGTTGACTAAGTACCAAAGAAGCATAGAAGCTTATGAATAGGAATGCATACCCACATAGGAATATGGATAACACATGAAGGGTGCACGTAGATGTTGAATAGGGTAGCGCACAAGACCGCACACATACATGAAATAAAGCAGGACTTAGCTGATTTTCCAGATCGGGCTAAAAATAGACTTGGAGTGCTGACCAAGCAAGCGGGAAAAGCACATGTAGAACACGCATGGAGGAGGTTAATAATAGGATTAAAGCAAGTCTTATCTTTAGGATTAATCTATTATTATTAGAAGTTGTAAAATCATGCAAGCTTTATACGCATGGCTATTTTTAGGAAAGAAAGCATGCAGCTATTTTTGTGAGCACACCTATTATTAGGAGAGTACATGGGCGGTGAAGGGAAAGTCCCCACCCCTATATATATATATATACATGTGACGTATCCATATTAGAGAGACCACGGTATATACATATAGTATTATGCTATCTTGGTTCAACATGATGGTTACGCATTGTCCTAACAGTTATATAACGACTGAGTATCAACTTCCTATTATGTAATTACTTTTGATTATCAATGAATACTTGTGGTTGGATATTGATTGTTCATGGATCTAAGTATGGTGAATTAACAATGTAATTGGTATTAATTATGGTTTACATGGATTAAGTGTTTTCCTTATTATATGTGTTTCCAAAATGATATGAATATAATGGTTATCTGCATATGACTGGGTTAGTAGTTAACAATATGGTGAACATGAATGCTAACTTCTTGTCAAGCATAACAAAGGAGGGACTCTGGTAGTTGCACGCGCTTTGGGTGAGTATCCAAATAAATCTAAATGAGGTGCCAATGTGCATAGCTTTTGTGTGGAAACTAAGGAGTACATTTTGGTTCCGTTGTTGGGACCTCTTTTCAATTTGTCTGCCAGGATGTTGCATGTAAATGGCATATTGATTATATTTGGAGAGTATTGAGAGCTGGGTGGAAGATGACCATGATTTATTTGTATAGAGATATAACACTGGACCTAGATTTTAAAGTGCACAAGTGGGTGGAAGATAATTTGTATGACTACCTGTATGAGACATTTTTTAGCTTATTTTTAGTAGAGTTGTATTAGTGGTTAGCATCTTATGCATCAACCAGGATTTACCGCCCTATAAAGCAAGAGTATGGATGCAAGAAGATTATCGGACTTTGATGCAGATGAGGATTGGAATAGAGATGTAGATTATTGGTGGGAAGGTGTATTGAGTAATTATACTTTGGAGTACACAATTTCTACGTATTTTCATCTAAAGGATACCGAGTTTAAGTTTTGCGTGAGCCCAAAGGATCCTATTTGCTTGCGATACCTTAGTTATCAAGATCTTAATGATAGAACTAGGATTGGAAATATTACCTATGGCTAGATAAATCCCCACCACACGTAGGGGTAGGAGTAGATGTGGAGAAATATGGCATCCCCGATGGGATACAGCAGAGAGAGGAAATATGACCCAAGTATAATGAAGCGTGAGAGATGGAAATTGAAGTAGCGCTACTGATTGAGAAGAATGATGGCTTGTGAAGGTTTTAAAACACTCATGGAAGGCTAGGAGCTGCAACATCATGTCCTCCCAAATTTGGGAAAGTGTAGTAGAGAGTCCCAATCGGCTTTAGATGATAGCACGTCAAAGGAGAGAATGAGAACCACGAGCACACATCTGACTCAACCTGGCTACCTAGCCCTTTTGCTAGGTGTTCTAGATCCATAGGTAGTTGTTGAAGGGCAGTCTAGTGAAGGTAAGCAAATAGATATAAGTAGATATGATTTTGTGTTAACTCAGGAAGTGCATCAAACTGGGAACATGCCCATGGCAACGCAACAGGCGTCAATTTTTGGAAGTACACTTGCGGGATTTTTTACATGAGTATCATTAGGACAAGGTATTTCCACAAAAATAGTTGGAAGCAATTCTATAAGTGCCACAACAATGTAAATAGTGGGTATCCATTTTAGTACTACCACTGGGACATAGGGAATTTCATCAACTAGGCCATAGCCCGTAGTAGGGGGCCTGAGTGGCTTAGGAGCTTTACGTCAATAACCACCTGAGGAAATGCGGTGGGGGTTCTAGGTCTGGTCACAATCCAAGGCAAGGTCCACCACCACAATAACCACCACTGAATCAATCTTAGTAGGTGTCACCTCAAGAACCACAAGAGACGCCTCAAGTTTATTTTGGGATGTCTCCCCACTTATCAGAGTATAGAGGTGTGGAGTATGCAAAAGAGAACATTCACAAGTGTGAACTATTATGGTGCGCAAAGGAATTATAGCTCCTGATAGAATGGCAATTCAGTTTGTCACCACACTTCAAGGGCGCATGCATAGTTGGTACAAAAATTATGATCCACACCAGAGTGTAGTGGATTATGATGTTATATGTGCTGCATTTTTGGCCAACCTCCACATCCCAAAGTTTAAACAAAAGAGCATCAATGTGCTCAAGGATATCAAACATGAATTTTTAGAAAGTGTGAGAGATTATGATGCGCATTTTAAGACTCTATTGTCCAAATTATCTTATTATATCCACCCAATCAACATGCACAGTGGTTTGTTGGAGGGTTGGTGACACTTCGCTTCAAGGGCTTTATCTCATAAGACATATGCGGATCCGTGTGCGGCCTTAGAAGTAGCTCGTGTGTTAAAGCGGTTTGGGAGTGTTGGTACTAGTGTAAGCTCATTTTGGATGCACAAATAGTAGTGATGGCTAAGGAGATAGAGAATATTTTCCCATTTAGTGCACAAAATGTGTAGTGGTATATGGTGTCATGATTTGTGAAGTTGACGGACATACGAAGGGTAGCTTCTCGCATAGTATGGTGTGAGCACTGTTGTAGTCCTATGAAATTTGTCACAAAAATAACGATGTCAAGAACTACCCTCTCTTGTAGTGCACAATGATGAAGAATGTATCCATGTACTATAATATTTTTGGCACGCACACTCATGATACTAAGGATTACCGGATGATACATCAAATTCACAAGGTGTGTGAGACTAGATTACGAAAAACCTCGGTGGCTAGTTGCCATCCAATATAGGAAACCCAACCTCTTTATGAAGAACGTAATGGTGGAGGAGGTGGATTTCATGGAAGTTATAGGACCAGAGGTCGTGGTGGAAGACAATTCATGTGGGATGTGTTACACTTGTGGGTCCCTTGATCATTACCAACATGAGTGTCCCTTAACTTGGTATGTGTATATTATGGAGAGAAACATAAGGTTGAGGATTGCCCAGGATCTTTATAAGCAAATGTATAAGAACAAGAAGAAGGACAAGGGCACATGGATGATCAAGGTATAATGCACAAAGAGTGATCAATGAATGTCAAAAAAGATGTTTGATCCAGACTTACAACCTTTTCTAGTGACTACTCACGTGGAAGCAACACACACGCACACGAGCCTCTTAAATCTATGCCACTCATCAGAGAGAATATATCATACATGCTAAGTATCTAGATGTTGCACATTAGAAGGAAGTTTATCAAGAGAGCGTGGGAGTGATGATGGATCTACTGAGGTGATATTGAGTGCCTGAAGGAGCAGCACATGAGAGAGAGCATGGGAAGAATGTTAATCTCCAAACAGAAAGATGTTGATGATTTGAAGGAGATATGCAAGATGCTTTAACAAGAAAATATTGTCCCTCTATTAGGGGAATGGTTGCACAAAAATTACCACACACAAGATGTCGGTCAGTGCAAGTGAAAAATACTACATGTGAAATTTCCACCATATAACCATGAGTATGATAAAGAAATCACATTGGATGCAGTGATTGATGGGTGGTTGGTAAGCAATATTTTGATAGATACAGGCATTGAGGTAAATGTGTTGACTCTAGATGTATGGAATTAGATGGGGAGACCTACATTGCAACCATCTTCAAATGTGTTGTATATGGTGAAAAAGAAAAGGGATATGCCTATTGGGGTATTGAAGGATGATTCCATTACCATTCAAGGAGCCAAGTTTACTAGATACTTTGAGGTATTGGAGCTTGCTGAAGCAGATAACTTTCTAACACTACTTAGATGACCCTCGTTAGGCAAACAATGTAAACATGTGTTCCAAAAATGGATATATCAACTTCGAGAATAAGGATGAGTGCATGATTATACCTCTAGATGAGGAAAAAGTTACACCATACGTTGAACCTTTGAGTGAAGAAGAGTTGAATAGGATTTATGCACACATGTTATGAGGCTCTGAGACTATGGAACCATCCAAAAAAGGTGTACTTTAATGGGAAGACACACAATCGCATTAGTGACACCACCAATATTTCTCGTGATAACTGGGCCCATGTCATGTATGAGATGATTTAGCATGAGATGAAGGGGTGAGTAACAGGAATGATTTTACAACACATGATTAGGTGTATGGGAAGAAATTAGTACCTAGATATATTGGTGAAGAAAAGTCAGAATCTTTCTTGCACACCATAAAGGAACACTTGGAAGAATGAAGGTGATCAAAGGAACATGTTGGTTCATACTTTTCTCGAAAAAACAACGTGTTGGTGGGTGACACATGGAGATAACTTGTTGGGATGATGAGAGGTGAGAATCACCTTTTCAATAAGGTTCACTCAGATTAATGCACCTACACTTGTCTATGATTATGATGGGAAGACTCTTGCTTTATCACATGTTCATAACTATGAGAGAAAATGTGCACAAGGTGAAAATGATTTACGTCTATCTATGTGGGTGCATAAGTTCTATTCCACTTTATGTGGATGCACCCGTGCATAGTATGTGCATTTTAAGCTCAAGAAAGAGACTGCAAGGCTGATAGATATGACTGCAAGTATGGTACATACATTTGATTATTTTTCTAATAAACCTCTAGTCCATGAAGCATTGTAGATCATGAAGTACATCACATTGGGGGATAGCGCAAAAAGAAGAGGAGCTCCTGCTCGAGTTACTTGGAGAACCTGATCTCGAGGCACACATGGATACAGAGGAGACAAAAGAGATGCAGATGGGTCGTGCTTGGAAGGAGAAAGAAAAAGGTAAAATGGTATACCTCATTGATGATGAAGAGGTGGAGAATTTGGAGATTATTCACACAAAAAGTGTGTGCAAGGTATTTTATATCTCATAGATGAAAAGGCACATGTGCACCATGCTCAAATGAAGACAAAGAAAGTTAACATTGGAATTGAAGATGTGCCTAAGGAAGCCATCATTGGGGATTACTGGTTAGAGAAGGATGTAACAAAGATCATTGAGATGTTGCACGACTTCCAGGATTTTTCCCCGAGGTTACCATGAGTTGAAAGGAGTGTACCCCTCATTAGGAGAGATGAAGATTAAGCTAGAAGAGGGCACATGTCCGGTTCGGGAAGAGGCCTTATAGGTCGAATCCAAACTTACGCGTGCGAGTGTCAAGGAAGAAATAGATAAGATGATTAAGTTTGGAATCATTGAACTAGTCAAGGATTCTGAGTGGGTGAGCCCCATGGTAATTAATATCAAGAAGGATGGGTAGATCAGGATCGTGTAGATTACATGGTAATTAATGCATCATGTGCTATGGATTTTTTTCCTATTCCATTCATGGAGGAAATCCTTGAGGGATTTGCAGGGCGTAATATCTATTCCTTCACAAATGGGTTCATAGGCTATCACCAGGTGTGCATTGTGAGCGAGGATCAAGACTAATTTCGCCATTGAATGGGGAAATTTTGCATATATTGTCATCCCATTTGGATTGAAGAATGCGCTAGCAACATTCTTGCACATCATTGTGCGGGATTTTTATTACTGTAGACGCCTAAAATATGCTTACGATTAGCATTTTCTCCAATTCAACCGATTGATGACACTTCGTTAATGAACCCTTCTTCGCTCCATTCTTGGATGCCCATTTACAAAACCTCTTTTGGTCTTATTCTTCCCTTATTCAACTTATTTTGTTAATATCTCTCTTATTAGCTAAACATTCCTCCTTTCGACCATTCATAACCTCCCTAGTTCTCTCTATACCAATTCTATAGGCTTCCTAGGCTATCTATCACCACAATTGGTTATCGATACCCTCCTAACTCTCAATGAGTCTCTAATCACCTGCTAATCAAGTTTATCCTAGCTTAACTAAGTCTAAAGCATGTTTATCCTCATCTAATCTAAAAGTGTTTTTGAGCTTTAGTCCCACATGCACCCAAAGTTCAAACTCTTCCATTTGGAAAACTATAAATACAAGGCTAAGCCTACCCATTCAACTTACACCTTCACACCTAGGATATCTTATTAACACTAAGAACACCTAGTTTTGGGATTCCATTTTGTATTAGCTTTAAGCTAGAAGACATTTGATCTTAAAATTACGCCCTTCATTGATCTTGAGCTAATAACCTCCATTTGCATCCATAATCCAAGTTTTCAGTAAATAGAGAGAACCATTGGCCTTGAAGCCATTAATGGTGAGACTTCATTCTTGAAAGCTTGAGAACCATAAAACAACTAATCACACCTATGATTGCTAAGTTGATCTTTTTAGGTTCAATTTCTTAAATTAAGTAATCTAAAGAGTAGAGAGTAGCATACATGTTAGTTTTTATGTTTTTGTCAAAGTTATAATGCTTGAATGTTAGTTTCCTTATTTAGCTCTTATCTCATGGTACATGGATGAGTTAGAAAAGCTTTGAGGTTCTTTAGCCTCATTTCAATAGATTTTGTAAAACTTTTCATTTCATACATTTGGAACGCCCGATGGGACACTTAGTCCATCCTCCATTAATGGAGCCATTTTTAAGCTTTTATTTTAGTTTCTAATTTTTTAATTTCAATCTTTCTAGATTAGTTTCAAGCTTTCTAGATTAATTTTCAAAGTTTTTTAGATTAGTTTCAAGTTTTTGATTTCACTAGCCTTTCTTGTATTAATGGTTAAAGTCAGGTTTCCTAACTAGTTAAGCTAGGTTTGTCTTTCTTTTGTGCTCTTTGCAGGATCAAGGGAGGTAAAGTGCTGCCGGAATTGAAACAAATTAACAAAAATTTGACATTTTTGGAGATTTTTTGAAAATCCCGTGTTTTTTTAGCCACATATAGGTAAGGGCATGCATACACCTTTTTGCTATTGCAGTAGTACCACGATCGTCATTTTTTTGATAGAGAAGTGCGATCACCTTAAATCGGGCGCACACTCCCAAACCGTGGTGCACACGCCCAACCCGTGGTGCACACACCTTAAACCAGTGCACACGCCAAAATGTGGTGCACACGCACAACCCGCTGGGCACACACGCCTAAACCATGACACACACGCCTAAACCATGGCGCACACACCTTCAAAACTGTCATTTTTGATAGAGAAGCGCATGCACATTAAACCGAGCGCACATGCCCAAACCATGGTGCACACGCCAAACTCGTGGCACACATGCCAAACCTGTGTCCCAAATGCCCAAACTATTGTGCACATGCCCAAGTTATGGTGCACACGCCCAAACTATGGCACACACACCCAAACCTTAGCGCAAACATCATTAGCAATCTTTCCGAGGCCATAAATTTTGCTCTCGAGCTCAAAACGACTTTGTTTTTGTTGTGTTGGAAAGGTATTGAAAAGAATTACGCAATGGAATCATAAAATTAGGATTTTGAGTTATAGAAAATTTATGGTTTACATTATTAGATAACTAGTCATTTTCTAATAGGTAATTGTAGGCTTCTTTTGGGTTATTTAACTAACGTAGTCTAAGTGTTTCTCTTTTAGTTAGAAAAGGCTTTCGTGAAGTGTGTATGCTCTCTCCTCGCACCGTCTAGGTGATCTTGGGGATCAAAAACACTTCTAGGAAACCCTTTTTCCACTTTCAAACACACTTATTTTACATTTGCTAATTGGGTTAACCTTTCAAAATTGGTTAAAAACGAACTCTATCTTTTGCAAAGAACACTTACAAGTTTTTTTCCATAAAATGTATTTTATTGGAGTTTTCGCATTGTGTATGCTCTTCCTTCGCACCTTTTGGTGATCTTAGGAATCAAAAGCAACACGCAAACTCTATTTTGATATCATGATATTTTGTGGAAAGCTACCAACTCTTGGTATGTAGGACCAAAATCGCATGTCAAAGAAAGGAGGAACTAAAACAAAACAAACCCTCTAATACACGTGTTTTATACAGGTTGTCAAATAGTGTGCTACTTAAAACCACATTAAGTTAAGCAAGATAAAAACACACCACTTTCATCACATTGTATTGCAGGTTTCGGAAAAGGGTACGTCCCTATCCGCTTAACTAGAACATAACCCCTTTGGCATAACGCCTTAAGCTACAATAATGGGGGTGGTTCTAGGAACCCTAAAGTAGTCCACCACTGTGTAACCTCGTGGATGAAACAGAAGCACCTCGCTTACCCACTTGACTAGTTTTCCTTGTGAGTTAGCGTTACAAAGTTGTCCGTATCGTGACCTTAGCAAGAGTACACGATGGATGCAATTAGTGCCCATTGTACTTGAAGGGGCAAAGCCGAGATACTCCCAAATTAAGTCAGTGTGACTTTTTGGGTAAATCGTGCCCACTCTTAGACGGCTTTGTAACACCTAGTTGAGAGAACTTATTAAGGAGGCCATTTTGTCTTGAGGCCCACTTTACTAGTCCTTATCGCGTCAAACCACACGAAGTGACAACTTACTTGGATTCTAAACCTTATTTTTCAAACAAGGAAAAGAATCCACTTAAGTTGGATCTAAGTGCCTTTCATCACAGAAATTAGATGATGTTTCACTTAGCTTAGCTTCTTTCTCACCTTCGGATGAGGCGAAGCTCTACCCAAGTGGCGCTTAGTTTATTTTTCATATTTTGATCTACACCTTTGCATTCTTGTTGCCCATTTGGGGCAAGAGAAGGAATCTTTTGGGAGTGTTGTCATAGATAGTGTTCACCACTTTTTTTCTATTTACACTCATCCATGTTTGTGGCTGAGTTGTTAAACGTCTAAAGTGTGTGGATGCATCCTCATATCTTTGATGGCCACTTGATCTTGATTTCAAGATCATCATCATAGTTAGGATTGATTCATCATTTGATCTCCCTTTGACATGTTGCCTCATTTGCATTGTCTCGACACAATTAAGATACTTATGTCACATTTTTCGTAAACGTGATCTAAGTGTTTCTGTATTGTGGTGTTACGCTGCACACATTTTAGCACATCCTTAGTATACTTTGACTTAGTTTTTCTTCAAACATTGTCCAAAATATTGAAGAGTGTCACTTACTTTGTTTGTGTCGTTTTGATACCACTTTGGCACTAATATCTCACTTATTCATGAAGTTTTATTAACGTTTCCAATTGGTGTGGTTACGTGGCTTACATTTGTAAACCTCACTCTTTAACATTTTGTCCTTGTTGGTTGTTGAGCTTGTTGTGGTATCCTTTGATTGGGGGTCACATCTACCCTTTGCTAATATTTATGCCTTTTTCATTTCGAACTTGACGTAAATATTGACATTGTGTTGATCATCTTTGGATCGAACTATCACTTTGCACACGCATTTGGATATGGTGTATTTCCTTGTTGATTGGCTTTGTGTTTCACACTTGCATGATTGTTCCTTGTGATTATTCATCTAGAAAAATTGTTTTCTAGGACAATCATTTTTGATCTCATCGAGATTGTGTCATCACAATGTCTATTTTCCTTAGACCTTCTTTGGAAAATCACGCATGCATCTCCATACTTACCAAATGTCTAGTCGATGTCATCATGCTTCCTTGAATTGACACGTCACTTCATTCCCTTTGAAGGAGTTCCATCACACTATCTAGATCTAGACATTTGTGCTTAAAACAACTCCAACAATGACTGAATATCACGTGGTTTCCCATACTTACAAAAATACAAAACCTAGGTTTAGCAATTCAAATCAAAAGATTCCCATTACAACTAAACCTCGTTTGGTTCTTCGTGCTAGAGAGCCCATCCGGGTACCCTATTCCCCACCTTCAGCTCATAGTCGGTGGTATGGTTTGAATGCTTCTGATCCAAATTATTATTCAGGTTCCCCCCACTCTTCTTCTTCTGATTTAGATCCAAACTACCATTCGGATTCCCACTCTTCTTCTGAAGACTCGGATCCCAACTATTTTTGATACCCCTAGATCAAATCTTGAATCACAGTCCTCCCTTCCTTCACAGGACCTTTATTCCAAATCACCTCAATGATGTCTTCCTCCTTTGAAGAATCATGTGACTCCACGTTCCTTCGATCAAAGATCTAATTTGGTTCGAGTCACGGTCCTCCCTTTCTGCGCATGACCTCCTTCATCAGCCATCTCAATGACCTCTTCCTCTGTCGAAGATTTTCATGACTCGATTCCCTCTAGTTAATCATCCATTTGACTCCTACGTCACAACTTAACGGATGGCTATGTGATCCTATTTTCTCTCCTACATTGCATCATCTTCTAGAAAATAAATCTATGTCCAGATCCAAATTGTCCATTCATGAGATGCCTACCACCAATCATACTTCCTCTCTTGAGTCATCTTCTTATGTCAATCAATCTTCCCCGCTCATCGGACCTATCTTTTATTCAGCCTTCTATGGCCAAAGAAACACAACCTCTATTGATTGATTTCTCTCATAATGAGGGAACAATTAGAGTACATGAAGATATCCCTTTAGAGGATTGTAAACAAGGATTCTTTCTAGAACTTGATACGCTCACGTATTGGGAGAAAGAAGTTGATTCATTTTATCAGAACATAGGGGAAGATCCTAAGGTCATGGAACTTGATTCTTCTTTTATTCCATCTTCACATTCTTCTGAGCATGATGAGATGTCGGGGTCTAGCATTGATCCATGGCCTATCTTCTCATTACCCAATCATTCCTTATCTATCACCATTCCTCAATCAAAATCTCTCCTTGGGTCACCACTGAGTAGCCCATCGACTTCTTCTATCCTTGGGCCACATCCTAAGAGCCCTCCATTTTGTACTTGTGGGTCACCTCTGCAACCCATTACCTTCTATTCTTGGGCCATGTCCTAGCAACCCTTCTTCCTCTTCTATCTATGGAACCCCTCCCGGTAGTCCCTCGACCCCCTAAGAACCCTTCGTCATCATTCTTCTATTCTTAGGCCATGTCCTTGTAGCCTAATTTCTTTCAACTTAGGGCCATATCCTGGTATCCCTTCATCATCTTCTATTAGTGGCTCACCTCCTGGTAGTCCATCCTCTTCAATTCTTGGACCATATCCTATTAGTCCATCACATCATCCTTCTACCAATGACCAGGGCAAGCCCACCATCAGTTCTCTCATTCCTATCATCAATCATAAATGTTATCTTTCTTCTCCTACTTCTCGAGGTCAGAAAAGTCACACGCTGACTTATAAGAAACCAAGCAGCTTTTTCTTAATCAAGCTCAAGTCAAAACTTCTAAGAGCTTGAAATCTCCCAACAACTCGAACAATCTCAAAATTGTAAATTGAGTGCAATTTAAGAATACACATCAACGTAACTATCAATTTTGGCACAAAGTGTAGAAACCGATGGATAGGGAACTCAAGCTCCCGTATAAAAAATCCATGTTTCATCATAAATCACAGTCATTTTTTGAGTATGAGCTCACCTTGATCATCGAGATTGGGGATAACATGACTCTTGATAAACAAACATGCCTAATCTCCCTTATCAAGGAAGTCACAAACATTATTGTTGGATCTTACCACACATAGTGACTTTGTTAGTCCCAACCTCTTAAAACTATCAAAAATCTAAAAATAAAAACAATTCAAAAGTACAAAAACATTGAGAAAACACAAGAAAAATCAAAAGTACATTTTCTCAAACATTGCAATCAGGTATTATGTACACACGGATATTCTTTCTTCCCTTTCTTATCATTCTTCTGCAAGTATTCCTACCATTTCCATCCATTTGGTGATATTTTGGTTAGCCTTTTCACACGCATTTTGTGACATTTGTCTCTATGGTATCTGTTTGACCTTGGTCTTTTATTAGCTTGGTAAATTAAAGAACAATTGACCTCTTAGAGATTCTATCACATTCAACATCTAATAAACTTGTTGTGAAGAACTTTTGGACATATTTGTTGACACTAGCCAATGTCATCATCACATCACTTCCATATCCTTCCATCAAGCCATCAGTGGTTCTTAACCCCTTGTTAAACAAGAGAGCTGAAATAAGTTTTCAGAAAGCAAAAGAATCAAAATCAATCAAAAAAATCAAAAGCTAAAATCTAAAAGCAAAAGTAAATTGATATATGACTCTATCTTGGGGTATTTCCAATAATCTCTATCGGGGCTTATAGACACCTGAATGGCAATAGAGCAATGTTGTGATTAGAATCAAATGCATCTACATCGGGGCTATGGATGCCTGGTCTGGAAATGGAGAAATGTACGGCTATCCTTTCACCATCCATTCACAAAATCACCTTTCAAATCAATCATTCCTACACATTGGCTAGGGTGTCTTCACTTATTGTCTATTAAATCTTCACTTCAAGAGGTAATTAAATTCCATGTGCACACACTGGATCTCTATGAGTAAGCAGGATTAGTATGTTACCAAGTGTCTTTTTTTTAGACCTTGTTCAAACTCTTGCTTTAGTCTTTATCTCATCTCACGATTTGTGCCTTTGGCTAATCACTTCTTCATCGCAAGGCTTCTAAGCTACATTCATAACATTCACATCATTCTTTTACTTCATTCAAAACATCCATGTGTATAAGATTACTTTTTTGCCATGTTTGCGGACACCTTTGTCACCTTTCACAAAAACAATCTTCTCCTTCCTTTCTATCATGTGCTTTTAGGCCAACTTACGCTGGGGGCATCCTTGCTTCTTCCCAAAACTTCATTGGTTTATGTTCATCATCATGTTAAACCTATCCATAATGGCCTTGGGTCCCTCTTCTCCTTATGAAGAGTTTGCCTTTGAATACTCCCACCTAATCGTTGGGGAATTTTTACATCTTCACCTTTCTCGTACGCATGACATTCTACCCTTATACATCACATCTATCACTAGGGGCATCCACACTTCCTCGTCTTCCTGTACATAGTTTCAGAAAAATTTCAAAATCACAAAAACATTCAAATATGTTAGAAAAATAAAAACATTCAAATATGTTAGAAAAATCACAAAAACATTCAAATATGTTAGAAAAATCAAAAAATTCAAATATGTTTAAGAAAACTTCTAAAAATTGAAAATCATCCTACAAAATGTCGCTCTTTGGTTCTCACCTATTCATGTGCGTGACTCACGGATCATCTTGATCTACCTCCATCAACAAAAGCTAGGTCGCTTTACTTGCCTTCGTGTACTGGGGGCACAACGAGTTTCTGCACTGCTTTTGTAGTGCACATTGCTTTTTCATAGGACCGAAGTGTCCTCCATTTTCTCCTCGCATGTATCCTTGCTTGGGGCACCATCATCAACCCTTGTCATTAATTCACACAGGTCGAAACTGAAGCTCGATAACAAAAATATTGCATTATGTTTCTCTGTTAGGTTAGATTGTTTACTTTCTCGTATTGCATTGCATTTTGTATGTTGCATGGAGTTAGGAATCTTTTACTTTCTCGGGTGCATTACATTTTGTATGTTGCATGGAGTTAGGCATCTTTTACTTTCTTGTATTGCATTACATTTTGTATGTTACATGAAGTTGGTGTTTTTAGCAATGGACATTTGTTCGTATATGGCTTTCAATGTCATACTACACTTTTGTTCATCTTTTTTAATACGACCGATGATGAAGATCAATAGAAATATGATGACAAATAAAGTTGTTTAAAAGGCACTTGATGGATGTTAGCTCATTCCCTCTTCCTCATACTCCTTTTTATTCTATATCCCCTTTCTTCCTCACACTATTCTTTCTTCTGTTCTCTTTCTATCATTTTTTCAATCATCAATCGAGTTCTTCTATCACCCCATTTACAATCGAGGGGGCATCCTCCATTCTACTCATTTTTCTTCTATCCCTTCAAAAAAATTCTACTTGTTTATGCTTTTCTACTTTCTTTGAAGTGACGTTGCTTACGCCACCTCAAAGAGGGGCAAATGTAGACACCTGAAATATGCTTACACTTAGCATTTTCTCCAATTCAACTGATTGATGAAACTTCGTTAATCAACCCTTCTTCACTCCATTCTCGAATTCCCATTTACGACACCTCTTTCAATCATATTCTTCCCTTATTTAACTTATTTGGCTAATATCTCTCTTATTAGCTAAACATTCCTCCTTTGACCATTTAGAACATCCCTACTCTCTCTAGACCACTTCTATTGGCTTCCTATGTTATCTATCAGTCACAATTGGTTATCAAAGCCCTCCCAACTCTCAATGAGTCTCTAATCACCGCTAATCAAGTTTAAATAACCTAATCATAGATTAAATAAGTCTAAAGCATGTTTATCCTCATCTAATCTAAAAGTGTTTTTGAGCTTTAGTCCCACATGCACCCAAAGTTCAAACTCTTCCATTTGGAAAACTATTAATACAAGGCTAAGCCTACCCATTCAACTTACACCTTCACACCTAGGATATCTTATTAACACTAAGAACACCTAGTTTTGGGATTCCATTTTGTATTAGCTTTAAGCTATAAGACATTTGATCTTAAAATTACGCCTTCATTGATCTTGAGCTAATAACCTCCATTTGCATCCATAATCCAAGTTTTGAGGTAAATGAGAGAACCATTGGCCTCAAGCCATTAATGGTGAGACTCCATTCTTTAAATCTTGAGAACCATAAAACAACTAATCACACCTTTGATTGCTAAGTTGATATTTTTAGGTTCAATTTCTTAAATTAAGTAATCTAAAGAGTAGAGAGTAGTATACATGTTAGTTTTTGATGTTTTTGTCAAAGTTATAATGCTTGCATGTTAGTTTCCCTTAATTAGCTCTTATCTCATGGTGCATGGATGAGTTAGAAAAGCTTTGAGTTTCTTTAGCCTCATCTCAATAGATTTTGCAAAACCTTTCATTCATACAATGACTTTATTCATAAGTTTTTGCAGTTTATCTAGATGATTGGACTGTCTATGGGTTGGTTAAGGATCACTATGATAATCTAAGGCTCATGTTTGAGAGGTGCGGAATATTAAGCATCTCTCTTAACATTAATAAGTACATCTTTGCTAGACCCTTAGAACTTTGCTTCAGCACATCATTTGCAGGAGGGACTATTGGTAGACCCAACCAAGATAGCTGTGATTTTGGGGTTAGAAGAGCCTACTAATCAGAGTGACGTGCGTGGATTCTTAGGGCATACTAATTACTATAGGAAATTTATCAAGGGATATGCAAAGATTATTGCACCCCTAGAGAAATTTCTTAAGTCCAAAGGAAAATTTCATTGGGGTGACACACAACAATAGGCGTTCGAGACATTTAAGGAAAGATTGAATACTACTCCGATCTTGCACTTCCCCTCCTAGAATAAACCCTTTCATGTACATGTTGATGCCTCTGGTATGGAGATTGGTGTAGTCTTGGTGCAACTTGGAGAGGGTAATGTAGATCATCCTATATGTTTTGCAAGTAGGAAGTTGACACTAGCAAAGCAAAATTATACTACCATCGAGCGTGAGGCACTGTCTATGATCTACGCGCTTCATAAATTTTGATAGTACTTGTTAGCCACCTCATTTATATTTTACACAAATCATATGGCATTGAAGTACTTGGTCAAAAATCCTATTTCGCAAGGGCGCATCTCGCATTGGTGGATAATTATCTTTCAGAGTTTTAATTCACGTTGTTGTAAAAATTGGCAAGAGCAATCGAGGTCCCGATAATTTATCAAGAATAAACTCGGAGAGGACACAAATAGTATTGGGGACACTAAGCCTAATGCGCATTGTTAGGTTAGGTTGAACTGCATGCCCGTAGATCCTGGAAGATATAGCAAAGTATTTTTACACATTGGACTTACACTTGAGGGGATGAAAACATTAGCAAAGAAACAAATTGCTATTAGAGCTGCACCTTACTAGCTGATTAGAGGAAATTTGTACAAGATGGGCAGGATGAGGTCTTATGCCGATGTGTTCTAGAGCATGAGCGCAAAGATATTATGGAGGAAGCTCATGGAGGTATTGCAGGAGGACATTATGAAGGTGATGCCACCGTGTGTAAGATCCTTATGGCTGGCCTTTATATAAAGACACTAAGGCATTTGTTAAAGCATGTGATCATTGTCGAGAGTTGACAAGCCTAGGGGACGTAAGAGTGAGATTCCCCTGAGACCTATTGCAAGTGTGAAACCTTTTGAGAAGTGGGTTGTTGAATTTTTAGGACCCATCTCACACCGGTGCGTAGGATTGAAGCACACTACATAATTACATGCACATATTATTTGACGGTGGGCAGAGGATGTGCCTACAAAGGATTTCACTTTGGCCATAACAACAAGGTTCCTTTGGGAAAATATCATTAATAGGTATGGCTATCCATTAAGCTTGACCAAGTGATAGAGGAACTCATTTCTTGAATGAGACAATCAGAATTCTGTTAGTAGATTTTATGGTGGCACACCATAAAACTACCCCTTATCACCCTTAAGCTAATGGTAGTCTTGTAGAAGCTTTCAACCGAGATATTGGGATAGACTCTTACGAAGATTTGTGATGTCGAAGAAAGGATTTGGATGATAAGGTATGAGCTGTACTTTGGGATTAGAGGACTACATACTAAAGGTTGAATAAGGCAACACCCTTTCGATTAGTGTTTGGCACAGAGGCGGTACCACCTCCGAAATTTTTACTCCCATCCCGTGTATTATGTACATAGGAGGTTTATCAAATGAAAATCCTGCGGAAGAGCGAATTGAGAAACTAATGTAATCTGGATGAGTTGTGCACCATTACACGTTGGAGCTAGAAGATTGAGAAGGCGCGACATAAGGAATGATATGATAGGAACATTATGAACAAGTCATTTGTAGTTGGCAAGATGGTACTTCTGTATGACTCCAAGTTTGTGTGCCACCTAGGGAAGTTGAAAGTGCATTGGTTGGGACCTTTTGTAGTAACCAAGATACTTGAGTTAGGCACATGTCAATTACAGGTGCTAGATGACACCATGTTTCCTAATTACTTCAATGGGAGTAGGTTGAATCCATACTATAAATAATCTTCTTGGTGTTTGTAATAAGGTAGTATTGCCATTTAGATTAGGTTTCCCTTTCATGTTTTGTTTTTTATTTGTTTTGTTGTAATAAGCGTGTTTGTGCACAGGTGAAGTTGATTATTATCTATTGAGTTTATGTGTAGAGGACCGCACATACTTTTAGTGTGGGGTGAACTAGGTGCAAGTGCGCAAAAAGATACCACTTGGTGCTGGGATTTATATGAAAGTTGGTTTAGATGTACGAGCGAAAGTATAAAGGTGGGATGTTGTTTGAAAGGTGCACACAAACAAAGAAAAAGGTGTTATAGGTGTTAATAACGATGGTGCTCATGAAGATTTACTCAGATTGGAGACCATGCAAGGAAGAGCTCACATAGTGTAACATGAGGTAGGCAACAACATGATAGAGTAATTGGCATAAGGCACAAAGGAAGATGTATTGCGGCACGGGAAGATGCACGTGAGGATGTTTCCATCCTGGAAAGTAGGAGCGTGCAAAAGGTTATGACTGCAACGTGTGGTAGAAAGCAGAGAAAATGCGAAAAAGTTAAAAACATAGTTGAAGTTGCAGTAAGGTTGTAGGTGAGGAGCAATAAATGTGGAAAAATTGGGAATCTATAAAAGGGGCACCAAAGAGGGTTCATTTTTACCTTGCCTTGTGAAGAATTTGAGCGTTGCAGAGTGCGAAGCTATGAAGATTTGTGTGAAATTGTGACGAAGTAAGAGAAATAGAAGTAAACCAGTTTAAAAAGGTACACGACCTAGTTATGGAGATCCTTTAGGTGGAAGTTTGAAGCTTAAGAAAAGACATGGAGGTTTTCTTTTAGAAGAATAAGGCTTATGAGTTAGTGTTTATGAGCTAGGGTTTGCAGAAAAATAAGAACATGGATTCGAGCTAGGGCACCAAATTAAAGTTAGGGCACAAAGTTGTTTAACAATGAAAAGTGTTTGGGATCAAGGAGGGTGAACATAACAAAGTGTTTTGTGCACCTAGGGCATGTAATATTTCAAGTTACGTAAGTGATGTACAAAAGAAGAAATGACATTGAGAAAGGTATCATGCGGTGGCATCTAAGGGAAAAGGAAAGGGAAAAGAAAAGGAGGTTGAGGTAGAAGAAGCACTAGAAGAAAGATACTCAGAAATGCAAAGATCTCAGAGGGTGTTATCATGGGACATATATAGGAATCCCACATCAGAAAATGTAAAGTCAGTGATTATAACCATCGCTTAAACTCAAATGAGCGCGTGATAAAGAATGAACTAATACAAAAAAATGAACTAATACCAAAGACGAATGAAAGGACTACTGATGAGAAGCCAATTTATGATGATAAGGGGTACAATGTCTTAGAGGGCGTTAGAGTCCTTCAATTTTATGAGATGCCTTACTATGGTAAGCCCAAGTGATTGTATTAGTGGCTAATGTTGTGAGTCCACAAGGACTTCCTTTATTTTGCATGTAGAAGGACACACATTCTGTGTAGATGATTAGAAGAGTGACTAGATTGCACAATTTAGGTGAAGAGATAAATCCAAATTTGGATGATGATGATGGTGTAAAGGCCACGCCACTTCCTTAAAGTACCAAAGAGGGGGCCACACAATGGATATTGATAAAATTATCGACTCAATTTTGAGATTCGCAATGCGCGTATGGTTACGAAGTTAAGAGTGTAGGAGAGATCAACCTGTGTGAATGAAATATGGCTCCATATTGCGCAAAAGATGGTGGAATGGACAATGTACAACCTTGTTAGTTTTATTGTTGATGGAATTGTAGAGGAAACACGCGTAGGTGACATGATAACTTGGGGAACAATCCTCCTTTCAATTGTTTTCTTAGAAATTGGAGTTCCAGATGGCCCAAATGACAAGATGTAGAAGTACCCCCTAGAAAATAAATCTTGTGTAAAGATATTCACAGAGTACATGTGTGACGTCATAACTAATGCCTATAAATTGCGGGTGGATAGGTGGTATAGGAAAATGCGCAAGCATTCGAACATGAGTGGCACATCCCAAGTGATTTGACCTTAGTTTTGGAGGGGGAAGTCGAGTTTGCTATGTATCAACATTTATACCTGGGAAAATTTTATTTGAAGGCCAGTGTAAAGAGCTCATGGTGTAAGATTCCATATGTGTTTATAGCAAGATAATTCCAGGCGTCTGTGAAAATATTTTCAAACACACACAAGATAAGGTTTGATGCCAATAAGGTGGACTATGGTTACCATACATTCAAAAAACATATGTATACCCTTGAAAGGAAACATATATAAAAACTATGATATCAATATTAACTCCATGACCTTAGCGATAGGTAAAAAGGAAGAAATACACACACACACACATGAAGCCCAAGCTAGTCAATGAAAAGTATGTTGAAGATGAACTAAAGATACCATAACCACATAAAGGAAAGCATGCGGTTGGGACAAAAAAAGTGCATGAGGCTATGCCTCCATGGTAGAAATAAGAGATTAAGAGTGAAGAGGATGAGGTAGAAGAAGAGGTCAATGACACACTTACACATGGTCATAGGAAATGGCTACACAAGTGGCACACAAAACAAGATCTGTAAGAACTTCAACAACAGAGAAAGAATCAACAAAAGTCACTCATTGCAAAACAAACCCAAAAAATAAGAAGAAGAGGTGAAATTTGGTGCATAAAGGCGACATGTTTGAAGAAATAATAATAGAAGAGGTTACACGCAATGTACAAACTCCAATCATCCATGATGTGGAGGAAGAAGAAGCAAAGGATGAGAATATACAACTCGATGCAGAGGTGCATAAAGGAAATCCTAAGAAGAGAATGGTAAGAGAGATGAAGAGACAAAAAGGGATGAAGGAATTTTAGGTAGCGATGGAACTAGTGCGCACACCCATACTTGAGCAACACATACTAAGAGGAAGGTGAACTAGAAGAAAGAGGTTTTAGGAAATAAGGGATAAAATATGTGGAATAATCCCTCACAGAATTGCAACAGTAGAAACTAATATGCAGAAATTATTACAGATCTCAAATAAAATTGCAGAATAAAATAACACAACACAAAGAGACAGTATTTAACGTGGTTCACCCAATTTGGGATACATCCACCAAGAATCACTTGCTCAGATTTTATTACAAGCCACCGCTCTCTCAATACAATGCCCAGATCCGTTTGGATCTATGCTCAACAAACTCTATAGAATTCACACCCGAATTCAAAACAAATCTGCAATACATTTGCTTGTACATCTATCATATGCATAAGACCATATAAATAGACAACTTTAAGCAGTTTTACTAAACCGTGGATATCAAAACCATGGGAAAACCCGTCCCATAAACCTATGGGTCAAAAACTCGCCCATATGAGAAAAGCACGTTTTCGATATTTCGGTGTAATTTTTCGAGGCCAAAAATTTACGCCTAATTTTTTTTTTGGGAAATGTGCCTCAACCCTAAGCAGCGAGGATACATAAAAGTGTACAAGACTCTTAGTGTACAGTCTTCAACACTTTCACACATGAAAACGAGCTCCACAACCTAATAAGAGGAAGAAAGACAAGGGCATGCACACACCATATGTAAGTTATATTGATGATCAATCCAAGGTGTTGCGCTTAAGAGTTTAGAGTTCAGTATCAACACAGAGCCTCTATGGATGGGAAATGATCAACCCAAGGGTGCATCCATGCATATGAGGAAGATTCTCTCATGGAGAATGCGAATCGGATGGACGAGCCTCGAATTTGAGATCACTCGAAGAAGCATTTGCTAAGCACAAAATGAAGAATGTGCCAAGGGAACTTTTGACGGTGAAGCCACTAGAACTTACTGATGAGAAAGCTAGCAATGATTTGAACAAGATGGTGGCAAGAGGTAACATGGAGAATTTTGGACAAGGGGGCCACTATAAGAGTATTAATTAAAGATAAAAAGGATAAGGCACGGGAGGTTCAAAGGCTTATAAAGGCACTCAAGAAGGAAGACAAGCACACCAAGTATGTCCTTGACATGGCTGTCCATATTATGCATGAAATCAAGACATCACACCTAAAGTTTGAGGACAAAGTAAAGGAAGAGTACCCCTCAACACTACATTATTTAGAATATTTGGTCTAAATGATTTTGCAAGAGAAGTCAAATGTACAAGGGAAGTTATAAGAAGACTTAGTTCTTTGTGAAGGAAAATAATAAAGAGCTTATAATGTAGAAGATAGTGGAATATGAGGCATTGTGCCAAATAATGAAGGATACACTCGACAAAGGAAGGATGGGATTTTGATCATTGACCCTATCCTCAAGGCACACGCCACTCAAGAAGAAGCAAAGATAGGGCACACACAAGTAGATAAGAAAGAGGGAAATCTCAAACTTGAAGAAATTTTGGTTGAGATTACACAAAAATGAGATGTACTAAAGATGGGCAAGGGGAAACCTATATGGCGAGGCTTAAGGAGTTAGGATCCCTAATTGCGTAGAGGATGGATGGTTTGGAGGGCTTGATCTTGAGCTTAGCTGGAGTTATCGGGAGATGAATCATAAGAGAGAGGACATGAACCCCGAACAAATGATGGAGGTAGTTGGGTTGGTACTAGATATAACTACCAAGGGGCTGGTAGAATGGGATAAGCTAGAGAGCATCCTTAATGAGGAGTTCCCTAACCGCTGCAACCAACCGAGGAGTAGAGATCGGTGCGCATCGGGATATTCTTTCATTCTTTTGGTATATCCCCATTATTCTTTATACATTCTTTATTCATTCATGACAAGGTATTCTTTGATTCACTATTGTCGAGGATGGACAATATCCCTAGTGTGGGCAAGAAAAATTTTAGTGGCAATTTTTGTAAACTTCTAAATATTTATGTTTTTGGAAATTGGAAATGGTGAATATTCAACAATCGGCTCCCACCCAGTTTGCCAAAATTTTTAGCCGACAAGTCATTTGTATGGATCAGTTCGCCTACTATTTACACATATAAATGAACTTATGCATGTATTTTGCCAACTTTTCAAATCAACCTGTGCACATATTCACCAAAGTATAATACTATACATATCACCTAGGTATAATACATATATGACTGTCTAACCTTTTTGTAATCTGCGAGTGTGGCTACCACCCTGCTTTGATACTTGTATCATCTAACCTCTATCATCTAACCTCTACCATACAGACTCCAAGCTCTAGCGTCCAACCCCAATATGTCCAATGGCAATATGTCCGGCCTCAACCTATCCAACCTCGTATCCAACCTCAAACCTATCCAACCGGAATTTGTCTAAATGCAATCCATCCAATAACTCTAGCTTTGATCCATCTAACCTCAACTGCCTAACCTTAATCCGTCAAACCTCTACCGTCCAACTTATTCGTCCAACCCTTATCCAATATATCCCTCGTCATCCAACCTCTTGAACCTCTTGCCCTCGTGATCCGAATCTTTACCTTTCATCCTTATAGCCATCTTTTAATAGTCATTTTATGTGACATATTCATGGATTATGGAAAATAGGGTAAGAAGGTTACTGCCAGTTAAAAGAGTAACAAGAATTATTTGGCTATTTTGGAAACTCACAAAAAAGAATGTTGTGTCGGGATCTGTGGAAAATATAGGTATGTACTATATACTAATAGTCTAATTTATAGAATTTTATTATTATTATTTTCATACGACATGTTTCTTGTACGCTTTATTAAATTGAGTATTTAATCTTTGTAATCTTGTTTATTTAGTGGTATTAATAATATAAATAATTAATACTATTTATGTAACACTTTTATATGTAGACATTTCTCAAACACATTCGAGAAAATAATTTTTTCAAGATGATCCTATTGATGAAAACATTCATTCCTTGATGAAATTGAACTAGGAGAATATTCATCAAATTCTCATCCAACACCAACATTAGAGGAAGCTTCTACTCCAATGTATGTTTCTAGAAAAAGGAGACGTGATGATCAAGATATTCTTGATGAGAACCTAGATGCACAAGTTGAAGTCGAAGAAAGTAATAAAAATATGTGAGAAGAAAGAGGACAAATTGGACAATAGGAAGGAATTTTAGGTTCGACTAGGTAGCCAAATATCCTTTTATTGAACCTGTGGAGTCAAAAATGGTAATGATATTCCAACTCAATGTCGATGTAAAATATGTAGTTGGAAACAAGGGAAAGATCATACAATACAACTCAAACTAGAGGCCATTGAAAAAACTGTGGGAAAATATATGTGGCCAAAAGAAAAAGGATGGGTGCATTATAAAATCTCCTAAATGGAAAAATGCAAAAGAATTCTTGCATGTAAAGTATGTAGAAGAGTATGAAAAAGAACAAAAAAATGAAAAATCTAAATGAAAAAGGTGGCACAATTGTATCAAAATTAAGAAAAGCTATGGAGACTGAAATGCCAAAAGTATTCAATTTGCTACTATATTCCATATATTGAAAAAGGGAAGACCCATTTTAGATTTCTCAGATAATAAAATTTTGTATCAGGTTATTGACTTACATAACGTTCCTCAATCACATTGGTCAGATAGCAGTGGCTGGGAAATTGCAAAATGTATTGCTCTGGTGGAAAAGGAGGATCTGAAAGAGGCTATTAAAAATGCAAAGTTTATTTCCTTTCAATTGATGAGGTTACAACAGTGGACAATACTTCATGGGTTTGTATTCATGTATACACATTTGCAAATGAAGTAAGAAATCCCCATCTCTTAGTAGTTCATAAAATGAGTGAAAATTACAATTCTGAAAACATTTACAAATTGGTGGTGTCAAGTTTGAAGGATATTACAGGTATGGATGATTTTTCCATTGCAACGAAGTTAGTTTGTGTTGGAATTGACGGTGCAACTATAATGCAGGGAGGAAGAAATGGTCTTTGTGTCATACTATAGACAATTGTTGGCCCCTATATGATTACAATTCATTGCATGGCTCACAGAATGAATCTGACCTATAAAATTGTGAGTACATTTAAAAGTGTTGCCAAAGTGGAGAAGCTGATACGTGACTTGCATGCATATTATTCAAGTAGTTCAATTTTTTTTTTAGAATTTTAGAAATTTGTAATTGGATTGACAGATGGGAAAAATCTTCTCAAATATGTAGATACCAGATGGATTTCAATGTATGAGCTTGCTTGTAGAATATTTGAAGAATATCCTTCATTGACAGGTTTTATGTATAAATACCATAGGGAAGTAGATAAAGCTAAAGATTTTTGTACCGTTTAACATATATTGAAAATTTACTTACATTATGTGGTATTTTTCCAATGTTGAATGAGCTAAATGTTTTGACAAAGCATGTGCAAGAGTGTTGCATCTACATAACAGACTTCATAAGACTAAGAAAACATGTGTGCATGAGTCTAGATAATTTATATTTTTCAGATGGAAGTTTTTGGGTACCTTTTTGAAATCGTAAATGCATTAATAGACCTTAAGAATCCAAGATGCTACTTAAAATTCAATATAAATGATCATTTGTGTATAACAACTCATGGGAAAGAGATACCACTTCATACTTTTCAGAGAAGAGCAGATTTGGATGGGTTAGAGATGGAAGAAGTAAGAGTGACACACAATTTATATGAAATAATATTATGTGACACTCAAAATAAATTGAAAAAAATTTCTCAATCTTTATCTACTAGAGATATGTGAATGATTCAAAAAGATAAATTACTTGAAGCAATGGGAGTTGTCAATCCACAGTTTTGGAATACAACTGGAGGCATACCTGAAACATCCATCACTACTATATTTATAAAACACATGAGTAGTCTAATAGAAAATTTCTCTAAGCATGAAGAGATAAAAAAGTTGGCGTTGAAGGTATTTTGTAAAATAAGTTACCGAGTTATAAGTCACAACATTTTGCCACACTATTCAAGAGAGATTTTGGTTTTTAGATGAAGCAAATGAAAATGGTTCCATTATAAGACTTTAGAAGAAGCTTTATTCAAGTAGTATTTTGCATGAGAGGATTTAAGCGAGTATTTTCGGCTATATGAATTGTGTCAAACTATGATTCTAGGATCTGTTGAAGATGAGAGGGTATTCAGTGCATTGTCCTTTGTAAAATAAAAAGTCCATAATGATTGGATAGAAATTTAGAAAGTTGTCTAAGATTATATGTATCTAGTTACTCTGTGGAAAATTTTCCTTATGAGAGAGAACTTGCATTATGGAATTCACTCATAGAAAGAAGAGGATTCGGTAACATTTGACTGATCTAGGGATTCAAACACATCCATCGAACATGCTACCAATTCAGTAGAATTCTAGGACACTTATGAACGGGTTGCTCCAGGACTATTTCAATTGCAGAGTTCTAATTTCTTGTATACATTCTTGACACTATTGACAATGATTTGATATATTGATATATTTCATATTGATTAATGATAATCAACTGGTCTTAATAGACTGTATTTTTCTATTTTTGTAACAAATTTGTTTTTATATTTTGTTTTATTATTGAAATAAAGACAATGATTTATTTAGATCCATCTGTGTGATTATTGATTAATATTTTATCTCTGCATGAAACATAAATCCTTTCAAACAAACACACACTAAACATCTTAAACCATGCTTTACATCTCCAAATAGTAACATAAAAAACATTCACAATAAGCAAAAATCTAATTACAAGTTTTCATATTAAATTGTTGAAAACTTTCAATAAATGCGATACAATAGTAAATATAGTTCCAATTAACAATTAAACTTATATTCATTCTAACAAGAGGTGGATTACTTTATGAAGACATATATGTTTTCATAAAGCATGTCACCAATACAATTACAAAATGATGGGTTGTCAATTGTTTTCAAATCTTTTGGCCAAGTTTTTTCATATAAGAACACATTACAAGGGAATCCTCTTTTTTGCTTATGATTATGAATCGTAGTTGTCCTTACGTCTGCCACACAAAATAAAAAAGAAAAAAATTGGCTAGCCACTATCTTTTAATTCATACGCTAGTGTCATAATTGTGACAACACACCTATCACATGGTGAAACTAACTTTTTTTTTCATTTTTTTGTTATAGGGGAAGCTTGATATTTTTCTTGCAAAAGAGGCGAGTTTTCTCAGTTTGTATAGTGCTCTCTGCTAAAACTCTTGATGCGTGTAAATCATGTGCCACCCTATTGATATTTTGAAGAATATTGTGCTCCTCCCTCAGCAACATCTCCTGATGACAAAAGTGATGGATCAACATCTATATTTTCTTTTAGTAAGATATTTGGATCCATCTTATGCTCCTTGATTATCCTTCTCAATGTATTATTTTTTTTATTTAATAATAAAAGTTTTTCCTTCAATTGTATAAATGCATTCAAGATTTTGTGAGAATTCTTCAAATGTGCATTGAATACAACTAATTTTTTATTTAAATTTTCATATTTTACTGAAAAATAAAAATAGGAATGTATTAGTCTATTAGATAAGTTATAAATAATTTATTGCAATGCTCATAATTTCACGATTTTACGTGTAAAAGATGACCTACCACAACTTTCTCTTTTTCGCATTTGCAATTAAAACATTACTTTTGTCTCTAGCCCATTTGTTGTAGTACACTTGGGCTTCAACATTAAGATTCTCCAACTGTTTAACATTATATCTAAAACTTTATCATCATAATCATTATTATACAAAATTGTGCCTGACTAAGCTTTATTTAGCAAAATGTCACGCCTTGGTGGTTGGCTCTCTATGACAGCGAACAATGAATGTATTTGAGCATTATTATGGTATTGGGTATTCATTTATTTGATCAAAACTTTGGCCCTTTTCTCCCAAGTGCACACTAATTCCACATTAGACACAAAAAATTTCTGAATTGTGGCCCCCATATTGTCTAATACCAAATTTTTGATGGAAAAATATGTCTTCTGATCATATGTGAGTGGAATTTGACTTGGTGGAGGAGGAGAGTTTATGATTTCACGGACATCTTGTTGCACTTGTGGTTGAGGAGGTGGAGTAGATTGTATCATATCATGGGTATCAAAATAGTTACCTGTCTCTATGTCACCACTATCAAATCCCAAAAACTCATCGTTGAGCTCAATTTGGTTCAAAATCTGGTACCCATTGCACTCAAGACACCACCTAGTGAAAAACCTAAAAATTCTGAGGTTATGGATGACCTTGTTTCGCTGGAGTCGGCAGTAAATGTGATATTCTTCCCTAAAAATTTTCTTTTTATTTGTATAGTGCACGTTGGCGTGTACTAAAGGCCTTTTTTGAATATTGTGAAGGTCTATTAACTACAAGAAGAAAATTATTAAAAACTAAACATTATACCCTTGTAAATACTAAATAAAATATTTACAAATAAACAAAAGATGTTAAACATTATAAATTACCTTGCATGCTCGAAGATGTGATCATTTGACCTTGTGATCGAGACCGAGTTTTATCTAGACCGTCAATCATGGAAGTTTCGAAAATAAGAAATGTAGAAATATTAATATACTTTACCACTTACAAAACAAATAACTTGTTTATGATTCCTACTAATGACTTAGTTATCAACAATAATATTTATACTGTAGAAAATTGTGGTGGGAAAGGTGGTGGTAGTGGTAGAGCTATCGACCCCACGTCTTTTGTGTTGAGGAAATAAAATTAGGGTCGATTTGCTAAATACATATCGAATAACTTGAGAGGCCTCTAGAGGTGCTTTACCTCGAGCAATAGCCTCCTTATGAGATATTGCAGCTATAATTCTTCTATGCAGAAGATAAAATTACTATTATTATTGCATTAAAAAACTATTAATCGTTATGATGTTAAAATTAATTGTTACTTGTTGTTATTCAAGTGAAAGACCAATCAATAGTAATTTGTCATTTATTTTAGTTGGAATTTGTCCGTTCTGTAATTGGTGGAAAGCTTATTGATAGAAAACAAGTAGATAATTGGCAAAAGATAACACAATCTTAGATTTATTAGATGCATTGATACTCGGCAATGACATTATTGAAATATGTTTTAATTCGGTTGGACAAATATGTGCACTAATCGAATTGTTTCCCTGCTAGTGTCCGTAATATATACTGAACTGCCCAAAACAAAATGTCCGCATGGTCTACCCTGCAACACAATCCTAGATTGAAATAGTGATATCATTGCATGAAATAAATTGTTTTAATAACTTGTATAAGAAGGCATCTTTTGGAACGATTAACTACAGCTGAAACAAGATACAAGAAAATTTAGATGCTTGGGTAGTCAAGTAATATTAAGAAAATAAACAATTGAAAATAAAAAGAACTTGCCATCAACTCAGCATAATGTAATGAGATTCCAATTTTTTTGTCTTCATTAGGTAGGATGACCTTTGTAGTCACGGGCATCTGGTTTTGAAAAGGTAACTTGATTAATCGAAAACGTCTATGAGCTCCACATGGAATGAAAATGTATGATCCATCGGGGAATGGAAAACTTTTCATTTGCCTAATTGTGAGAATTGATTAGGTAATCGAGGTTATTAGTATTTGTTTGAAGTGGGGCATGTTGAAAAGCCTCGTGAATTATGTTTTGTGCATCCATTCCTTAGGTGTGTCTTTGAGTTTCGTTAGTGCCATAATATGATTGCACATGAGATTTTTGTATTAGAATTTGGGAGCGGGAGTAAGCGTGGAGCTAGCCATTGTTGAAATCTTTGGAAATTGTAAGAGAGGGATGGGAAATATTGTCGGTGCACATTGGTTCGGTATAAAATTAGAGAGAATGTTGTAGATTTGTAAAATTTTATGGAAAAATGTAAAGAAATGAACCTCGTAGGGCTATATATAGGGCTCGGGTTCATGGTACCAGACACATGGTGACAAATGATAGGTGGAGATTTTTGAGGAAACATGTGTTTGGTGACTCATGGGTATAATTGACCATCCATTTGGTAGTAAATTATTGGATCTCATGCTTTGTCTAATAGAAAAAAGGCTATCAATATATTGGACCGTCCAACAGGAAAAGGATGATCATCCAATGTGACCCATCTAATAGGAAAAGGATGAGCGTCCAAATAGTTAAGGTTCTAGAGATAACCATCCAATAGGGAATTCTTGAGATGACTATATAACAAGTGAAAGATGAACGCCCAATATATGACCCATCCAATAAGAAAAGATGACTATCTAATACTAAACAATAAAGAGACAAAAAACCAACAAAGGAAAGTCAACCGTCTAACCCGACCCATCCAATAGGTAAGGGATGTGAATCCATCCAAATTTTCTTTTGGTGTATAAGAGGTAGAGTACTTGGGTCACATTATATCCCATGAAGGTGTCAAAGTTTATCCTTAGAAGATCAAAGCTATGGTGGAATGGCCAAGGCCCAAAACTCTCAAAAATCTTTGTGGGTTCCTAGGAATAATAGGGTACTACAAAATATTTGTGAGGGGATATGGTAGAATAACATCCCCACTCACTACATTGCTAAAGAAGGATGCCTTCCATTGGATAGATGTAGCCACTAAATCCTTTGAGTAGCTGAAGGAAGCCATGTGTAGCACCCAGTTTTGGCTACTCCCAACTTCTCAAAAACCTTCATTGTTGAATGTGATGCTTCAAGATAAGGATTAGGAACAATTCTAATGCAAGAAGGAAGACCAATAGCATTTGAGAGTCAACAATTCAAAGGAAAATATCTACTCAAACATGTCTATGAGAAATAAATGATGGCTATTCTTCATGCGGTCAAGCAATGGAGGCCCTATCTCATGGGTAGAAACTTCAAGGTAAAAATTGATCATGATAGTCTCAAATAATTTTTTAGAGCAAAGGTTATCTTCGAGGAACAAAAAAGTGGGTAACAAAATTTTGGGTTATGATTTTGAAATCATATACAAAAAGGGTAAAGAAAATTTAGTAGTTAATGCGTTGTCGGAAGGGATACATCCGCATATGACTTACTATGTGGAATGTCCATGTTGAAGGCCGATTGGGTGGATGAAGCAAGATTGGAATGGGACCAGGACAATGATACACAATATCTAATACATAATATCAAGCAAGGCTCTATAACATCTAACAAATTTGAGTGGAAAGGTAATGCGTTATGGTACAAGGACATGTTATACTTGATTAAAGATTATGAGTTGAAGCATAATATTCTTGCAGAGATACATGCCTCACCTATTGGAGGACACTCTGGGTTTTTGAAGACATATCATAGAATTAAAAAGATAATTATTTTAGGAAGGACTCAAGGGGGTGTACAAAATTTTGTATCGAGTGTTTAGTGTGCCACAGAATAAAGGGGAAACAATTAAGACACCGGAGTCTATTGTAACCCTTACCAATTCCTAGCGAGAGATGGGAGGAGGTCTCCATGTATTTCATCACCGATTGCCTTGTCAAAGGGTAAGAATGTTATTTTGGTGATTGTGGATAGGTGCACAAAATATTCCCATTTTTGTGCCCTATCACATTCATTTGTAACTCGTCAATTGCAATTATTTTTGGAGACAGTTCAAAGGCTACATGGAACCCCAAAGACAATTGTAAGTGATATTGATCCTATTTTCACAAGTAATTTTGGACAAAATTATTTTCATGTTTAGGTACTCAACTAGCTCACTGAGTTCATCTTATCATCCTCAAACTATTGGGCAAATGGAAGTGGATTAAATGGCTACCACTCGCAGAATGGTGGTATAACACATCTTTTCATACCTCTTCTCAAATGACCCCATTTTTAGCATTATATGGTTACCATCCACCTTCTATCACTTCTTCCTTGAGGGTGCAAACTAAGGTCAAAGATGTTGAGGAACACATTCAACATCAATAACAGGTTTTGGCTAGTTTGAAGGAGAATTTGGCATTGGCACAAAATAGGATGAAACAACAAGCAGATCAACACCGTAGTGAAAGACATTTTGAAATTGGTGACTGGGTTTTGTACATCTCCAACCTTACAAGAAGATGTCCCTAAAGCAACATAAAAATGACAACAAACTTGCTCCTAAATATTATGGCCCTTATCAGGTACTACAGAAAATTGGCAATGTTGCTTATAAACTAGAGTTGCCTCAATCTTCACACATACACCCAGTATTCCATGTTTCCTTCCTAAAGAAGGTTATTGGAAAAAAATTTGAAGCCCGAGATAGAGTTACCAGAACTTGATGTGGAAGGAAGAATCATTTTGGAGCCACGAGAAGATTCTACAAACACGTACTAAGAGGCTGAGAACCATAGACATTAAGAATATCGATCAAGTGGAAGAATGAGGCATAGAAGATGACGACTGGGAGGAAAAGGTTTTCTGCAACAACATCTAGGATTATACAACATTGAGGACAATGTTGGTTTGAAGGGGAAGGTCATGCCATGCCCTTATCCTATTGCTTGTATTATGATATGAGTAGCTGACATGTGGCTTACCATATCATTTTATTATATCACTTATACTTTTTCATGCTTAGTAGGTTAACCTTGGTGATGGCCATAAAATATGAATAGTATATATAGGGGATTGTAGGTAGTAGTTCATCATCATTGGAGCATTTGAGTCTTATTTTATGGTTTGGAGGTTGCCCCCTCGAAGTGGAGAAGCTATTCTAATTGCATATTGAGATCATTATTCTGAAATATTGTGTTATTTGGTGTTCTATTGCTGCTCATAATCTGAATTATACAAGTAATTTCATTAGATCATCTGCATGTGTTATCTAATTTCTTGCTTCATTAGCCTTACTACTACTACTTGCTTGAGGATAGTCAAGGAATTCAAGTGATCTATACCCAAAGCAAATTTGTTGCACCTAAAGCAGATGCCATTGAATTCACCTCTACCTCTTCCATATCCACCTCTGCCTCTGTATGAGTATCCAATTCTTGAAGAACTTTCTGTTTGTGAACTATTCCATTCTTCATCATTTGTTTGCTTTTGTTGTTTCCCTCTTACGGACTCGATAACGTATTCCTCTTCCTCTACCTCTCAAATACTGAGTTTGCTTTCTTAATAGTTTCTCCTCTTCCCTTAAGGTTGTCTAATATGCCTCTTCTACTGATCTCAAATGAAATAAATTGATTTCATCTTGAATATTCAACCTCAAACCATTTACATACCTTTCCACTTCTTCAACATCATATTATATATGGCGGACCTCGTAGCTCCTTTGTAGAATTCATCAGTATAATCAGCTACACTTAGTTCTCTATGTCTCAAATTTTGTAACTTATTAAATAAAATAGTTTGATAGTATACATGAATGAACTTACCTTTCAACTTTTCCACCATCTTGTCCCATGTCTTGATTTTTTCTTTTCCTCTACTTAGCCTTTCTTCTTGTAAAAATTCCCACAATATTGCAACATGACCTGTTAGATTGGTGCATGTAAAATTCACTTTCTTGTTCTCTGTAATGCTCTCAAAATCAAACTACTTGTCCATCTTGGATATCAATTCTATGAGTTCTTACGGATGTAGACTTCCTCCATATTCGGCACTTTCACTCTTGACTATGTCCCTACTCCTATGACCACCTTTAAGAGTTTTAAATCTGGATTTTCCTCTTCTCGGCTCTCTCTCTGTTGTCACTTCTCCTTATTTTTCTTCTTCATCACTATCTTCATCTAATTATTTCCCTCTTATTTGAGATACTTCTAGTGCTCCTAACTGTCTTGAATTTTTGTCAAAGACTGCAAGCCAATCGAGTATCTCTTGGTTTCTCTCTACCTCCTTTTCTCACTCTTTTTGGTGGCATTTTATCATCTTTTCACTTCTCTCAAACTCTTTCTTCTTCACATGTTGCTTTCTCTCTCTTCTTGTCACTTTCTTCTCATTCTCAACTCTAATACCAATATGATGTAGAGTATCTAGACTCTTTACACACACTCAAACAAATCCATTAGATCAATCCTCAATGTACTCACAACTAACTAGTTGCATGCTTGTACTTTCCAACTCAGGATGCTCTAAATCTTGCAAATTTGACTAAAATAAATCCAAGAAACATTCTTGACATGCTTATAAGATTCTATTCAAGCCATTACACTCCATGAATTGATTTAAAACCTCACCTCAGCTATCCAAACCATATTTGCAAAAATGGTCATGTCAACTCTCAAGTCATATTGGATCTTATAATTTCATAAGGATTCTATTTGGTTTGTAAGTAAAGACTAATCTCCTAAGGTGT
The DNA here is from genome assembly GCA_018340775.1 of Taxus wallichiana var. yunnanensis. Classification (NCBI taxonomy): domain Eukaryota; kingdom Viridiplantae; phylum Streptophyta; class Pinopsida; order Cupressales; family Taxaceae; genus Taxus; species Taxus wallichiana. The sequence continues at coordinate 207,318,022 of CM031240.1, forward strand.
TACTCAACCTCTCCTTTAATATACTAAGTTAGCTTATCTATCTTAACAAGCAATCTTATTAACCAACAACTCTTTCTTAGACCAACTAGCCCTCTATTAGTACTCTATCAGTTCTATCTAAGCCTACAAACACCTTCAAAGCCCAACATTATGTGTTTGTATCACCTATGGATCTTATTCAAATATGCAATGAGTTTGAGGTTTGATTGTTAGTGAAAATAGGTTTCCCTTACCTTATCTCTGCCTTTTATGGTTCCAACAATTGTAGCAGTGGGACTGCCATATATTTCTCCTTGAATTTGAAATGAATGGATCTAATTATTTTTGTAATAGCTTCGTAATCTCCCCAAGATAATTATTACAAATTTTCATACATTTCCATTTCTTAGAACTCAAATTAGATGGATTTATGTTAGAGGATCACAAGTTGCAAGTTGAGCATGGTGAGGTGACACAAATTTCTCCCTCCACACATAATGAAATGATTTGATTCCTTTTGTAATCATTAGGCGAACTCCAAAAAGAGATACGTTCCAAATTTTAGATAATTTTAGTGGTTAAAACGTGAGATTAGTCAAATTCTTATTTTGGAACCTAGTTTCGGACATGCACAACTATCAAGGCCCGAGAGAAGGTTTTTGATGATTCATTGCTCATTTTTTTTCCTCCTTTGAATATATACACTCTTAAAGGTTATTCCAACCTAGTAGAAACTTCTCAAATTCTTATCTCTCCTTGAATGATCTCCTAAGCTCTCAAAGAATCGAGTTTCTTCTTATAAATGCGTACCTTGTTCGGTTCATATCATTGTGTTGGATAATCATTGTTTCACTTTGGTTATTCGGACATGAATGGGATTTTATGATAATCACAAGGAGACACACAACATAGAAACCTCTATCTCGATTCAAATTGAAATGAACATTACACATTTTCTTGATAAACTATATGTATTAAACCTTCCATAACTATACTATTATTAAGGTCATACTATGAGTATTCATACAAAAACAATACTCACGTGCTTGGAGCTCCAACACTTGAATTTTTTGATTTATCAATGCTTACAAAAATTTTAAAAATGGAATAAATATGCCTCCTTTCTTGAAAATGCGAGTGTAAGCGCCCCTCATCTCATGATTACTTCCTATGAGCGGAGTTACATGATAAGTTGGAGGTTACAAAAATAAAGAGAGTTACAAATTTCCTTCCACGGGAAATGACGAAGCTTTCCACACAATAATTAAGATTCTATAACTCCTAAAAACCTTATCTAGCCTCCTAAATAACCTATACATGTTAGCAAGGCTATAAGTGGCTTCAACAACATTCGAAATTTTAAACTAAGCAAAATGGAGGGAAACCTCCATATTCAAATTCTACACCTCTATAACTTTCATATACTACTTGATGAATCTTAAGACAACCTAAGGGACCTAAAACCAACAAGAATTGATGACACGCATCCTACATTAGGCCTATTAGTGATTCCCCTACATCATACTACCAAGGGGAAAAAGAAGGCTTCTTGTAGTGTTTAGCTTGCAAGCTGATCTATGTTCCTTATTTCTTCTTTTCCACCTAAAAATAGGCTTCTTAGAGTGCACCTCAACTGAATTTGTTACCCCAAGACTCTTTATTGGGTGGAACTTCCTTTTGCAAGTCCTCTCTCCTCTAATGAAATTCTCTTCTTGAGTTCATTGATTGTGTTAAGGTTGCACACTTTGTCCCTTCCATCTCCTACTTGAAGTTATAAAATGGTTCCATAGTCACTTGTGATGAATTTTGAGGTTCTTTGAATGTAATTTCATGCTTACCACTTCCACTTTTCTCTATTTTATTATGTTTACCTCAAGATGTATAATATAGATATTTTTTTAAGTATACACTTCCATATGACTTCTCTTCTTCCACTTCATGACCACGACTGCATACACAACTTCCAAGGAAGTTTTATTTTGTGAAAACTAAGTCTCTCCTTCACACTTCACTGATATGTTCTTGTCGCGCATGTTCTCTTGTTGTTATTTCATTATTGTATCTTCTTGTATTGGTGTTAGGCATGTTTCAAGACTATCTTCACCCTTTCCTTAGATTGGTTGTTGCACTTTCTCTCCATGGTATTTATTACACCTTTCCTTAGTCAAATTATTTCCTCCTTCTCAACAAAATCTACATATTCTACTTCAGATTTCAAGTTCGTTCTCTCTTTTGCAAGTTGTTATGATATCTTTGGTTTTCCCCACTTATCCATTCCACACCTTGAATTTTTAGTTCCTTCCTCCATCACCTTTCTTTCCTTCCCTTGTTGAAATAATGACTTCAACCCCATAAACATCACCCTTGACTACTGCTCATGCCATGCTTTTTTATCCTTTAATGGATTCAAGGTGTGCCTAGTTCCATCCTTCACAAATGTATAGGTGTTTTCCCATCCATCATGGATATCTTTCTGTCAAATTTCCATGGTCTTCCCAATAGAATATGACATGCATCCATGGGCATTATAACACATAAAACCTTATCATGACATTTAACTATGTGAAAATCAACCAAACACTTTGTTGATTCACAAGCACCTAGTGTTCTTTTTATACCGAGAAGACCTTGTATGGATTAGGATGCTTGAATTTATTCAAATTCAACTTTTCTACCATTTCAGTGGAGACTAGATTATCAGTACTACCATTGTCAAATTCAATAATAAGTTTGCAGCACTTACCTCTTGATTTCCATATGGTTCTAAACAAGGTTCTTCTTTGCACTGGTTCCTCTTACTTGCTTGCACTCACTTAAGCTCTTCTCATCATTAGTGCTTCCCCAGTTTTAGGCTCCTCTACCAAGGAAGCTGATGCTACACTCTCCTCTTCATCTACATGTACTATATAATTTCTTTCTTAATTAGCCCTGTTGTTTCTTGCTTGAGGATAGTCATGGAATTCAAATGATCTATGCCTAGAAAATTTGTTGCACCTAAAACATCTGCCAATGAATTCACCTCTACCTCTTCCATATCCACCTCTTCCTCTGTATGAGTATCCACCTCTTGAAGAACTTCATGTTTGTGAAATATTCCCTTCTTATTCATTTATTTATTTTTTCCTCTTCCCTGTCTGTTGACTTTTTCCTCTTATTCCTCTTCCTCTACCTCTCAAACACTGAGTTTACTTTCTTGACAGCTTTCTCCTCGCCTTAAGGCTTCTTTGATAGGCCTCTTCTATTGATCTCAAATTAAATAAGTTGATTTCATCTTGAATATTCAACCTCAAACCATTTATATACCTTTTCACTTCTTTTCGTCATCTTGTAAATGGCCGGATCTCATAACTAGTTGGTAGAACTCATCAAGTATAAGCAGTTACACTTAGTTCTCTCTGTATCAATTTTGTAACTTCTTGAATAAAATAGTTTGATAGTCTACATGAATGAATTTACCTTTCAAATTGGCCACCATCTTGTCCTATTTCTTGATCTATTATTTGCCTCTGCTCAGTATTTCTTCTTGTATAAAGTCCCACCATACTGCAACATGTCTTGTAAGCTTGGTGCATGCAAACTTCACTTTCTTGTTCTTTGCTATAATGCTCTTAAAATCAAAGTAATTTTCCTTATTTTATATCCATTCTATGAGTTCTTCTAGATGTAGACTTCCTCCATATTCTAGCACTTTCATTCTTGATTTTTTCCTTCTCCTATGACTACCTTCAAGAGTTTTAAATCTAGATTTTCCTCTTCTAGCTCTCTCTCTCTGCTGCCACTTCTCCTTTTTTTCTTCTTCATCACTATCATCATCTAATGCTTTCCCTCTTATTTGAGTGACTTATATTTCTCCTAACCTATCTTGAATGTTTGTCAACACCTCGCTTTAATTGTCGGTATCTCTTGGCTACTCTCTACTTCCTCCTCTTCCCACTCTTCTTGGTGGCATTTGTTCATATTTTCACTTCTCTGAAACTCTTTCTTCTTCTTTGTTTATTTATCTCTCTCTTCTTGTCAATTTCTTATCATTCTCCGCTCTGATAAAAATATGATGCAAATCATCTAGACTCATTGCACACACTCAAACCAATCAGTTAGATCAACTTCTCAATATACTCACAACTAACTAGTTACATGCTTATAATTTTCAACTCACGATGCCTCTAAAGCTTAAAAATTTGACTCAAATGAATCCAAGGTGCCTTATTAACATGATTATAAGGTTTTATCCAATCCATCATACTTGATTAATGTATTTAAAAGCCTCATCTTAGTTGTCCCAACCATATTTGCAAAAATGGTCAATTAAGCTTCTCAAGCTCAACTCTTAGGTCTTCTTGGATCTTCCAATTTCACAAGGATTATATTTGGTATGTAAGTAAAGAATAATATACTAAGGTGCTTCTCAACCTTCCTTCAAGACACTAGGTCATATTATCTATCTTAGTAAGCAATCTTATTAACCAAAAACTCTTTCTTAGACCAACTAGCCCTCTGTTAGTACTCTGCGAGTTCTATCTAAGCCTAAAAATACCTTCAAAGACAAAAATTATGTGTTTGTATCACCTATGGATCTTATTCAACTATCTTTAGGAGTTTTAAGGGTGAATTATTAGTTAATATAGGTTCCCCTTACATTATATCTTCCTTTTCTAGTTCCCCACAATGTAATAGGGATTGTTATATATTTCTCCTTAAATTTGAAATGAATGGATCTAATTATTTTTGTAAAAGCTTTGTAATCTCCAAAATATAGTTACTACCCATTTTAGACCTTTCAATTTTTAGAAATCGAATTAGATGGATATATGTTAAAGGATCACGAGTTGTAGGGTGAGCATGATCGACACAAATTTATGATACGAATTTCTCCCTCCACACACAATGAAACGATTTGATTCCTTTTTCAATCATTAGGTGACCTCAAAATAGATATACGTTCCAAATTTTAGAAAATTTCACTTGTTAAAATGCAAGTTTTGTCAAATTCTTCTTTTAGAACCCTAGTTTCTAGACATACGCACGACTCTCAAGGCCCGATAGGAGGTTTTAAGGATTTCTTGTTCATTTTTTTCCTCCTTTGTATCTATACACTCCTAAAGGTTCTTCCAACTTAGTTGAAACTTCTCAAACACTTATATCACCTTGAGCGATCTTCTTAAGATCTCGGCAATTAAGTTTCTTCTTACAAATATGTACCTTGTTCTAGTTCATGTCATTGTGTTGGATAAACATTGTTTCACTTATCATTCATAAACAAATGGGAGTTTATGATAATCACAAAGAGAAACACAACATATAAACCTCTATTCTCATTCAAATTTAATGAACATTACACTCTTTCCGATAAACTACATGTATTCAACCTTCCATAGTTTATACTATATAATCTCATAATATGAGTATTCATACACAAAACAATACTCACATGCTTGGAGCTCCAAAATTGAATTATTTGATTGGTAAATGATTACAATCAGTTAAAAAATGGAATAAATATGCCTCCTTTATTGAAAATTACTGAGCGTAATCTTGCCCCTCATCTCATGATGACTTCCTATAAGCAGGTCACATGATAAGTTGGAGGTTACAAAAAGAAAGGGAGTTACAAATTTCCTTCCACATACTATGATGGAGCTTTCCAAACAATAATGAAGATTATACTCCTTAAAACCTTATCTATCCTCCTAAATCACCTACACATGTTAGCAAGCCTGCAAGTAGCTTCACCAACATTCGAAATTTTAAACTAAGTAAAATGGAGGGAAACCTCCTTATTCAAATTCTAGACCTCTATAACTTTTCTATACCACTTTATGACTCTTAAGAAAACCTAAGGGACCTAAAACCAACAAGAATTGATGACACACATCCTACATTAGGCCTAGTAGTGATACCCCAACATTAATTAGATTGATTATGAAGACCCTAGAATTAATAATAGTCTAGAATCACATGATTATACTACTAATTTATAGTTTGGTTTTTCTCGATAAATTTTACAAATATCTTTGTGATGGATATGAATCTTCTCATGGAAACTCTCTTTTATTTGATTCTATTGTTGTATATGTAAAATGAGAACATCTTGATGAGATTGATAATGATGTTTCAGTTTTTCCCAACATAGTTGTAAGTGCTTATAATGTTTATACTAAAGTTGTGGACTCTACTACATTTGTCGAAGAGGAAGAATCATTTCAACCTAATAATCACTATATAGGAGAAACCATTTCCAATTTGTGTCCCTTTTCAAGTTTTGTGGATGCTAACATAGAAGAGAATGAAACCTTTTGTTGTTTGTTGTAGATGACCAATGATATTGTGAATGGTAATGAATCTCCCTTTGGTGAAAATTTTCATTCAAAGATGATTTCCTCCACACACTTGAGCTCTGAAAAGGAAAAAATGCATCACCGAGAATGAATTGGAGATCGACGAGGTTGATTTTGAACAAGTTCTTCTTGAGGAGATAAACAATGATTAACCCCTTGCACATACAAATTTCATTAAATAGGATGATAACAAAATAGTTTTAGATTTGGATGATGAAAGCACATTTGTGTTGGGGTTAATCACACCGATTGTACATATATATATTCATATCCAAGCATACACATAATAAATATGGAAATAAACAATAAAAAAATACACAAGATAAAACGTGGTTCACCCAATGTGAGCTATGTCCACAAAGAAACAACCAATATATTATTCAAAGCTTTATAGAGGATATATAATGAATATTTGCAATCTTCCACACCTCCTGGATGTACAATAATTTCTTCCTCACAAGTTTCTCTTTTTCTCTCTCCAAGAATTCCTTCTTACAATTCTTCTATTTTTTTCTTTTAACCCTAGCTTTTTAGTTTATATAAGCATATACAAACTTAGGACACTTTAGCTATGAAATTATAACCATTAGATCACCTTTATATCAAAGGTTAGATCTAATTCCCATGACTTAAATAAAACCAATCACGCATTACGGAGTAATCTATCTTGGTTCCTACTTGTTTGACTAATTTTAGTCCCAATTGTGTAATGATAGTTAATGGTTACGCGAATCAAGATTCATGTGTATTCTAGAAAGTTAATAAAGTATGCTATTTGTGAAGCAATTGAGTTCCACAACTCAAAAATCTCCCACTTGGAGATAAATTGTTGCACTTCACCATACAACTCCATTCTTGGATCCTTTCCTTGGCATGTTTCTCCCTCTTCAAGTCTCAAACTCGAAGACCAATAGAAGTAGAGTGTGGCTCAATTTCTCCTTTGCCAACGGATTCGTTAGCATATCCATAGGGTTATTATTTGTATGATTTTCTCTAGTTTCATTTTGCCATCCTCCAACACCTTCCATATGAATTGATGTCTTAACCGAATGTGTTTCGTTCTTGAATGAAACACTCGATTTATTTTCCGGATGAATCAAGCTTTAACTATCAATATACAATCTGCAATCCTCTTGCTCTTTTCCCAACTCTTCCATGAACTTGTTCATCCATATCATCTCTTTGTTAGCCTCTATAGTTGCAACATACTCAACCTCTGTAGTAGATAAGGCCACAACCTTCTATAATCTAGAAATCTAGCTAACTATCGTCCCACCTACTGTGAATACATATCCAAAGTGGTACTTCACCTACCATCCAAATCTCTCTGCCATATCTAAATCAACATAGCTGTATAAAGAAGTATCGACCCTCCATAGCATAAATACATGCTAGATGCCCCTCTCAAATACCGACAATCCATTGAACTACTTTCCAATGCTCTTTACCTAGATTGGCCATAAATGCTCATAACTCCCATTTCCTCTGCAATGTCTAGTCTAGTACAAACCATGGCATAAATAAGACTTCCAATTTGCTTTGAAGCATATGGAACTCATGCCATGTACTTGACCTCCTCATGTGATGAAGGACACGATCTTTGCATAATTTGAAGTTTCCACCATATGTGTACTTACAGGTTTTGAATTCTACATATTAAACCTTTCTAACACCTTATTGATATAATGTTCCTAAGAAAATAAAATTTCTTGTTCTTCCTCTCTCTGTGAATTTGCATGCCAAGGATTTTCTTTGCATCTCCTAAATCCATCATTGAAAATGTATGAGCTAATTTTTGTTTAATATCAAAAATGTCTTGCATACTAGACCTTCTAATAAGCATATCATCCACAAACAAGTAAAAAAAAATAGCTTCCATTTTCAAGCTTATTGAAATAAACACAATGGTCAGATTCACATCTCATATAACCATGCTCATGCATAAAACTATAAAATCTCATATACCATTTCCTTAGAGCTTGTTTGATCCCATACAAGATATTTTTCAACCTGCACATAAGTTTCTCCTTACCCTTGACTTCATACCCAAGCGGTTGTTGTATATATATCTCTTCCTCCAAATCACCGTGAAGGAAATTCATCCTAACATCAAGTTGTTCTAAGTGATAATATTCTATTGCAACTAAACTCAAAACAATACATATGGAAGTCATGCTTACTAAATGAGAAAATATCTCACCAAAATCAATACATGCTTTCTGTGTAAATCCTTTTACAACAAGCTTTTCCTTGTATCTTTTTGTCCACCCTTTTCTTTCTTGATCTTATAAACCCAATGTCCTTTTACCTGCTGACAACTCAATTAATTCCCATGTTTGGTTCTGTTCCAAGGATTGCATCTCCTCATCCATGTCATGCTCCCACTACTTGACCCAATAGATACCGACAATCTTTCCTGCCCATGTTTACTACTTTTCTTGTTGGGTTCCTTCCAAAGCCTCCATTCAGAAGCTGGAAAAATTGTTCAAAGATTTTTTATGGGCTAATGCTTTTACTGGAAAAGGTTTTCATCGGGTAGCTTGGGATATATGTTGTTTGCCTCGCAATTCTAGAGGCCTCGGGCTTATTCACATTCAACGTCAAGGGCAAGATCTTTGTGCTAAGTGGATTATCAGAAGCATTATTATCCAAGAAGCTTGGAAAGTTCTCATATGGCATGGCATTGCGGAAGGTTCTCCTTATGTTTGCCCTGCGTGGAAAGGCTTAGGGTTTTTCAATTTTCTCATCACTCCTTGTGTCTGTCAAAATTGTTGGCACCTTTGTGCTTAAGAGTATTTGGAAAGTGTGGGAATGTGTCAAACCCTAGATTTTGTGGAAGGGGGTGGCTTTCGTAATGGGATTTCTCTCAATCAACAATCTCTCTGGTGGTCATTGATTTTTCAATCCCAAGATAAATGCTTAGCAAAGGTCCTAGGAATCTCTGCACTCAAATTCTTTAAGCACATAATTCACACCATCGAGGACTTCTTTTGAAAAAATGCTCAATCCTAGTTCTCTTGGCCAAATTTTAAAGCTTTGTTTTGGCTTTCCAACCAAGATCAGGATACTTTCACTATTGTGATCAATTCGGTTCCTGATCACATGTTGCATAAGATTTTTGTGCATTCCTCTCGCCCATGGTGGATAGACTAGAAGTGGTATGCCGATACTCCTTTTTGTAACTACAAAGAAAACAAAGGCTATCATTGGCTCTCGCCCCATTTGCCCATGGTGGAAAAACTTAATACTTGTTGGGGAACTCACGCCACTCTGTCTACCTAGGGTAGGTGATTTGAAACTGTTTGGACTATATGTGTGGAGCCCAAAATTGCTCATTTCCTTTGGTGTATTCTACACCAAGGCCTTCCTATCGGGGCTCTTCTTGTTCAAATTGGGATCTCGCTCTCAAATTCCCCTTCTGTGGACATTTGGAAATGCTTTTATATGTCTTCTGGTTCTGTCCCATAGCTCAAATTTCTGGAGCTAGATCCATTCATTTTTTTCCCTCACGACCCCACTGTTTCACAAGGTAGCATACCCTCTTAGAAGATAATCCTAAACTTCTACCTATGTTCACCTAGATTTGGCATGTTTTTAGAGGGGAGATTCTATTTTGGATATGGAAAGAAAGAAATGTTTTTTCTTTGTTAATTCTGTAGTTGATCAATCTTTCTTGATTTATAATAAATATATGGTGATCTCCAATGTGCTTCTGCAGATTCAAGTTCAGGAAAACAAGGTGGTGCTAGAGGTGGATCACCTTCAAAGCTTATCTGCGCATGCTGGGGGAATCCCCATGCAATGTTTTCTGAGTGCCTCTATCTCCCACTCAGCGCTCCGCGCTTCTTCGCTTGTGGTGGTCTGCGCAGCTGGTCTCAATGTCGTGCTTTCAACCGCACCCACCACTCTCTGGGGCCGTTACATCGTGTAGTCACTCGCTAGCTCGTTGTCGTGGCTAGGGCTCTCCACCGCATTCATCGGCTCTCTAGTAGGGGTGGGGCTTGCTACCTCACTAGCATGGGTGGGGCTCTCCTTCTGCCGCTACTTCACAACAGGATGCTTGGCACCCACCACCACCTCCGCCACCATCAAACAAATTCCCTCGCCTCAGCCTTGTCAATCCTACACACGGGGAAGCAAACCTCGGAGGAAGAAATTGCTACTTGTTGGGATCTTCCAAATGTTTCGCAAGGACTTTCCTAGTTCGGGGTGGCCGGATGATCAGGATCCACCTACCTCGGGCATGTTTTCTATTGTTGCTTGATAGTGCTTTTTAAAAATATTTTAGGTGATGCCTTTTTTGTTGTACTCTCCTAGGCTCGGCCTAGTTGGATGGTTGTTCTAGGCTCGACCTAGCTTTTTTGTGGTTTTGGGACGTGCTCTCATACGCCCGCTTTTGTTGAAATTTATCTTGTATCATATTGCATTAATATAATATAAGATCTCTTTTCATCAAAAAATATATGTATATGACCGAATGTGTTCCATTCTTATAACAACGAGAATGCCAATTTTGATTTCCTCTCGTACTAAAAATCTAATAAGGCCCTTCCTCGAGCATCTTTGGGGACAAAATAATTCTAGTATGAATAATTAATTATTAAGTAGGATCTTTTTATTGTTAAATTTTATATTATAGTGTAAAAAGTTATTTCTTTTTTACAATAGGTTGTGTGTGTGTGTGTGTGTGTGTGTGTGTGTGTGTGTGTGTGTGTGTGTGTGTGTGTGTGTGTGTGTGTGTGTGTGTGTGTGTGTGATGAATACATTCATGGCATTATAATTCTATATACTCTCGTGGATGTCATCGCATAAATGCCTTTAGATATAACTATTATCCAAACAATATAAAATTAAAATAGTTGATTTTCATTTGTTCACAAAAAAATAGTATTAAATTGTTTAGATATGATAACTATTAAAAATATATTAAATAGTATGATAATTTTTGTTTTTTTAAAAACATGGATTGATATGTCATGTTGTAATAAATAAATTTTATATTCTATATTATATGTGGCATCATAATTATTAATATATGGTGAAGTATTTTTGATAGTATCAATAGATGAATGAAAAAATATACAAAACTAACTTTAAAAATAATATGTGATTCTTTTGGTAATAAAACGTATGATTTGTTATGCCTATAGACATTCTACAAGAACAAAGAATGACACTGATGGCATGACTATGCAAACTTGTATTCTCTACATTAAATTTGACGTTAATTTAACCAACACTTAAAATTTTCTTTGTAAATTTTGAAAAACCATTAAAAAGACTATATAGTAGATTTTGGGCATTATTAATTAATTAAACTTATTAGTAATAGTATATATAATGTTAATTACTATATAGTATTAACTATAATATACATAAATAATAAGTGTGTCATAGGAATTCTACAATAGAAGTTAGGGGTAGTATTTAATGATGTGTGAGCATGTAACTTTAACTTTGATGTCCATTTAACTTTAACTTGAAAAAGTTTTTTTTTAAATTTTGAGAAACCAATCAAAATTAATAATGATATGTTGACTACATAGTAGAGTTTAGAGGTTTTTTTAAAAAAATAGTAAAGATAATATGAATAAGGATGAAATAAAAATATTAATCAATATGATATACATAAAATAAAAAACAAAACTTTAAGATCTATAGACATTTTTCAAATAAATATATTTAAAATATTTATACGAAAATATTCTCTAATAAAATCTAAAGAAATTCCGTAATTTTTTTAAAAAATAATTGACTTAAAATGAGAAGTACAATATTCCATAACTATAAAGAAGTCTAACTAGGAAACATGAAAATCACTTTATTCTCTTCATTATGAAATCTTCATATGTAAATCACTTTTTTCTCTTAACTATGAAATCTTTAGATGGATGGGGCAATACACTCAAACTATGAAATCTTCATATGCAAATCACTTTTTCTCTTAACTATGAAATCTTTGATAATAAAAAATGCCTTTCGGCAAAAGAGCCCTTCGGAGATTTCGGTCTTTGATAGATTGATCTTATTATTAGATATTAGATAATATGAACGGAAAGGGCAAGCTTGGTGGAAACAATAAAAGGGGATTGTTCCCAAAAAAGCCGAGCAGGAGAGCCGAATGAATCGAAAGGTTCGTGTTCGGTTTGGGAAGTGATTGATTTTATAAAGAATTAAAGAGCATTTTCCAAATATGTATAGATACATAGTGATGGAGTAGTGCTACTCTATACATATTTGGAAAATGCTCTTTAATTCTTTATAAAATCAATCACTTATAGAGAAAGGAATATGTATAATGATAGTTAATAGGGGATAATTATCTAGCCTACACAAGAGAATTACCCCATCATTATGTATCCATATATTTCCATCTATACCATCATATCATATGGTACCTACTTCCTCTTCCCACTTCTAGATTTTAATAGCTTAAAAGAGCTTTAAATTTGATGGCCACCTATATCAATGAAACCAATTTTTGGTGATAATAATTATTTAATATCACTCTTCAAAATATACAAGATAATCCTGCTACTAAAAATATAAAGAGAACTTTACATATATTTTTATTATTTTCAAAATATTATATATACAAATATAATTTATATAAAATTCACAATTATATTTAAATAATACAACTATAAAAAACAATAAATAAAACTATTATACTATTAAAAATATATCAATAACTATCAAATGTAAACCTTAAACCTAAAAACATGATAACTGTTTTATAGATATTAAACATAATAATTATGAAATACTTAAAATCTCGAACACAAAACTCAAAAGGCATTTGTTTCCTTATAAAAAAAAAAAAACTTTATGACTACTGAAAATGGGGAATAAATTCCCATCCTACATAATTAAACAAAAATCATTATGATTTTTTTACATATATTTTGGCTTTTTTGGTTAGCCGTAAACATCATTTCAATACTTAACACTTATTTGATTCACTACATTATAGTGTAATATTTACCTACTATCAAAAAGTATCTATATATTCTCTATTAAAAATAATATATTTTAATATTGGTAATCAATTTTCCAAATTCAAAATAGAGACGCTTTCACTGTTAACCCCACTCTACAAAAGTCTAAATTTTGTACTTTCTTTCAAACTTGTTTGAGTGTATTGCCCCATCCATCTAAAGATTTCATAGTTAAGAGAAAAAGTGATTTGCATCTAAAGATTTCATAATGAAGAGAATAAAGTGATTTTCATGTTTCCTAGTTAGACTTCTTTATAGTTGTGGAATATTGTACTTCTCATTTTAAGTCAATTATTATTTTTTTTTAAATTACGGAATTTCTTAAGATTTTATTAGAGAATATTTTCGTATAAATATTTTAAATATATTTATTTGAAAAATGTCTATAGATCTTAAAGTTTTGTTTTTGATTTTATGTATATCATATTGATTAATATTTTTATTTCATCCTTATTCATATTATCTTTACTATTTTTTTTTTTTTTAAACTCTAAATTCTACTATGTAGTCAACATATCATTATTAATTTTGATTGGTTTCTCAAAATTTAAAAGAAACTTTTTCAAGTTAAAGTTAAATGGACATCAAAATTAAAGTTACATGCTCACACAACATTAAATACTACCCCTAACTTCTATTGTAGAATTCTATGACACACTTATTATTTATATATATTATAGTAATTAACATTATATATACTATTACTAATAAGTTTAATTAATTAATAATGCCCAAAATTTACAAAGAAAATTTTAAGTGATGGTTAAATTAACGTCATTTAATTTAATGTAGAGAATACAAGTTTGCATAGTCATGCCATAGGTGTCATTCTTTGTTCTTGTAGAATGTCTATAGGCATAACAAATCATACGTTGCTTATAATATTAATTTTAAATATTTTGTATTTATTACCAAAAGAATCACATATTATTTTTAAAGTTAGTTTTGCATATTTTTTCATTCATCTATTGATATTATCAAAAATACTTCACCATATATTAATAATTATGATGCCACATATAATATAGAATATAAAATTTATTTATTACAACATGACATATCAATCCATGTTTTAAAAAAAAAACAAAAATTATCATACTATTTAATATATTTTTAATAGTTATCATATCTAAACAATTTAATACTATTTTTTTGTGAACAAATGAAAATCAACTATTTTAATTTATAATAGTTATATCTAAAGGCATTTATGCGATGACATCCACTAGAGTATATAGAATTATAATGCCATGAATGTATTCATTTTAAATAAGCACACACACACACACACACACACACACACACACACACACACACACACACACACACAACCTATTGTATGAAAAAGAAATAACTTTTTACACTATAATATAAAATTTAACAATAAAAAGATCCTACTTAAAATTAATGATTCATACCAAAATTATTTTGTCCCCAAAGATGCTCGAGGGAAGGGCCTTATTAGATTTTTAGTATGAGAGGAAATCAAAATTGGAATTCTCGTTGTTATAAAAATGGAACACATTAGTCATATACATATATTTTTTGATGAAAAGGGATCTTATATTATATTAATACAATATGATACAAGATAAATTTCAACAAAAAAGCGAGCGGTATGAGAGCACGCCCCAAAACCACAAACAAAGCTAGGTCGAGCCTAGAACAACAAGAGTCAAACTAGGCCGAGCCTAGGAGAGTACAACAAAAAAGGCATCACCTAAAAACATTTTAAAAAAGCACTATCAAGTAAAGCAACAGAAAACATGCCCGAGGTAGGTGGATCCCGATCATTGGCCACCTCAAACTAGGCAAGTCCTTGCCAACATTTGGAAGATCCCAACAAGTAGCAATTTCTTCCTCCAGGTTCGCTTCCTCGTGTGTAGGATTGACAAGGCTAAGGCAAGGGAATTTGTATGATGGTGGCAGAGGTGGCGGCGGGTGTAAAGTGTCATGTTGTGAAGTAGCCTGTAGAAGGAGAGCCAAACCCATGTCGATGAGGTAGATGTTGAGTATGGAGCTAAATTACTCATGTTTTAGCATGCAAATAGAACTTCTTTGAAGTTGTGAAAGAACCAACATCGGTTAGAGTGTGACTCGGCATCGGTCAGGGCAAGTTGGAACCAATGACGGTTGGGCAGAACTGGCATCGGTTACTGTGTAATGAGCTTTTAATTAACTCTCGGGTTTTATATCTATTTTTAGCATAAGAATATATTTAATGAATGTAATTACATGGCTAAGTGCCCTAAAGTCTTAAACGACTATTTAAAGCATAAATCTAGGGTTTAGAAGTAGAGGATTGATCATAATTACAAGATAATTATGTGAGAGAGAGAATTCTTGGTGAAGAATAAAAGCTTGAAGGAAGACAATATTGAACATCTAAGAGGTGTGGAAGATTGTAAATATTCATTGTATATCTTGTCAAAGCTTTGGATAATAGATTGGCTTGTTTCTTGGTGGACGTAGCCCACACTGGGTGAACCATGTTAAATCTGGTGTTGATTTATGTCTCTTGTTTTGTATAATTCTTTTGGTAGAATATCCGCTTTTATTTGCATGTATGCTTAGATCTGATATATTGTCTATATAACCGGTGTGCTAACCCCAACAAATGGTATCAGAGATTTGTTTGAGGGTTTTGTGTGTTGACAAATTTACTCACAGAGGGTTTTCTGATTGAGTGGGAGCTACAACAATGAAAGAAGATAATAAATACAAGGTAGAGAAGTTTGATGGCTGAAATTATCAATTATGGAAGATGCAAATTGAGGATTATCTGTATTAGAGATATTTGTATTTACCGTTGGATGAGAAGTCTAGACCTACGAAGATGACTAATGAAGAATGGAAGATTCTTGATAGAAAGGCTTTGGGATCTATAAGATTGAGTCCAAGCATCTGTGGCTTCCAATATTACAGAAGCGGCTTCTATGGTAGACTTAATGAAATCTCTTGCTAATTTATATGAAAAACCTAGTGCTTCAAATAAAGTTTATTTGATGAAGAAACTTTTAGTTCTAAGATGCATGAAGGTGAATCTACCTCTAGTCATTTGAATGATTTTCGATCTATTGTAAATCAGTTAAAATCGGTTTCAATACCGTTTGATGATGAAGTAAAAGAACTTTTATTCTTATGTTCTTTGCCTGATAGTTGGGACAACTTGGTAATGGTTGTTAGTAATACAACATCTGCTAATAATATTTTGAAGTTTGATGATGTGGTTAGTATAATCTTGAATGAATAAATTCACAGGAAAAGTACAGAGGAAACATCATCTGGAAATGCTTTGAATGTAGAAAGTAGGGGCAGGCAGAAGGAGAGATCTAAGAGTAAGAGTAATGGGAAATCAAAGTCAAGGGATAGTAGATCTAAATCCAGAAGTAAGGGAATTACTTGTTGGAAATGTGGAAAGAAAGGACATGCAAAGAAATATTGTTGATCAAAGGATAAAGAGAATCAAAAACCAAACAAAGGTAAAGAGGAAAATATTGTTGCATCAGAGGTAATGCAAGATGCTCTTATTCTTTCTTTAGATAGTAGAATTGAATCATGGGTTTTAGATTTAGGAGCTTCTTTCCATGCAAACCCTAATAAGAGTTATTTCAGAAATTATGTCCAGGGCAATTTTGGGCATGTCTATTTGGGTGATGATGAACCTTGTAGTATTACTAGTAAAGGGAAGTTCATCTAAAATTGTAGAATGGAAATACATGGGTATTGAAAGATGTGAGGCATGTGCTAAGCCTCAGGAGGAATCTTATTTCTGTAGGGAAACTAGGTGAATCTGGTTACATGGTTACTTTTACAAGAGACTCTTGGAAAGTCACCAAGGGTGCTTTTGTTGTGGCAAGAGGTAAGAAGGTAGGAACGTTATATTTATCTACCTATATTATTGATTCCTTTTCTACATTATCTACTTCATATTCAGATGCATGCATGTGGCATAATTGGTTGGGTCATATGAGTCAAAAAGGAATGCAGATCTTAAAGGCTAAGGGTAAGTTATCAGATTTGAAATATTTAGATCTTGATTTCTGTGAGCACTTTGTATCTTTGGAAAGCAAAAGAGAATGAGATTTCTCAAAGTTGGGGGAACTAAGAAGGAGTATAAATTAGAGCTTGTACACTCAGATGTGTGGGGACCAACTCAAGTAGCTTCTCCTGGTGGATCCCAGTATTATGTTACTTTCATTGATGATGCTACAAGAAAGGTATGGGTTTATTATATTAAAAGTAAATCTGATGTTTTTGAAACTTTTAAAAGATGGAAATCCCTTGTTGAGAATGAATCAAATTCTAAGTTAAAGTGCCTTAGATTTGACAATGGTGGTGAATATTGTAGCAAGGCTTTCAATGATTATTGTTCAGTGAATGAATACGTAGAGAAAGAACGGTTCCAAGAACACCACAGAGAATGGTGTTGTAGAGAGAATGAACAGGAAAATCATGGAATGTGCTAGAAGTATGAGGATACATTCTAGATTGCCCTTGTAGTTTTGGGTAAGCAGTTGATATAGTGGTTTATTTGATTAATCGTGGCCCTTCAAGTTCACTAGATGGAGGAATACCAGAGGAAGCATGGACCGGAAAAGAGGTAGATCTTTCTTTTCTTAAAGTTTTTGGTTCAGAAGCTTTTGTGCATGTTGATAGAGAAAATAGAAAAAAGTTGGATGCAAAATCCAAGAGGTGCACTTTCATTGGTTATGGATCTGGTGATTTTGGTTTTCATTTTTGGGATTTAGAGAATTCTAAAATTGTTAGGAGTCATGATGTTGAATGGAATGAAAAGAGAATGTACATGGATCAAATTTTGGTACCCAAGGATGAGAAAATTGAGAAGTTTATTGATGAAAATGAACTCTCGGGTTTTAAAGAAATCCCTTCGTAAATACAAAGTAAGCGTGGTCGATTAGGTCTGATGGCCGGCATCGGTCGGATGAACCGCCGATGGTTACAGAGATTAGAACCGCATCGGTTAGCCAAACCGACGTCGGTTAGAGGTGACCATTGTCGATCACTATCAGAAGTTGATACTAATGTCTAGGAGGTCCAGATTGAGCCTCCGGTACCCCAAACTCCTGTGAGAAGGTCACAAAGGGTAAGTAAACTTCTAGAAATATTTTCACCTTCTCTATTTTATCTATTATTGATTGATAGTGGTGAACCAGAAAGCTTTGAAGAAGTAATGCAGGATAAAACTCACGTTCAATGGGAGCATGACATGGATGAGGAGATGAACTCTTTGGAACAGAACCAGACTTGGGATTTGGTTAAATTACCAACAGGAAAGAGAACATTGTAGAACAAGTGGGTTTACAGAATTAAGGAAGAAGAGGGTGGATAGAAAAGGTATAAGGTAAGGCTTGTAGTAAAGGGATTTGCACAAAAGGTAGGTATTGACTTTGGTGAAATATTTTCTCTTGTTGTTAAGATGACTTCTATTCATACTGTATTGAGTTTAGTTGCAGTAGAAGATTTGCATTTAGAGAAACTAGATGTGAAGACGGCTTTCCTTCATGGTGATTTGGATGAAGAGATTTATATGCAGTAGTTGCTTGGGTATGAAGTCAAGGGTAAGGAGAAATTAGTGTGCAGTTTTAAAAAAAGCCTATATGGGCTCAAACAAGCTCCAAGGAAATGGTACATGAGGTTTGATAGTTTTATGCATGAGCATGGTTACTTGAGATGTGAATCTGACTATTGTGTTTATTTCAAGAAGCTTGAAAATGGGAGCTATATTATTTTGTTACTGTATGTGGATGATATGATTATTGCAGGATCTAGTATGCAGGACATTGGTGAGCTTAAGAGAAAGCTAGCTCACACATTTGCAATGAAGGATTTGGGATCGTAAAAAGAATCTTGGGACGCAAATACATAGAGACATGAAAAACAAGAAATTGTATTTGTCTCGGGAGGATTATATCTACAAGGTGTTAGAAAGGTTTAACATGCGAGAATGCACCTATTAAGCACACCTATGGTTGGACACTTCAAATTGAGTAAAGATCAGTGTCCTTCATCACAAGAGGAGGTCAAATACATGACATGAGTGCCATATGCTTCAGCAGTTGGAAGTCTCATGTATGTTATGGTTTGTACAAGACCAAACATTGCACAGGCGTGGGAGTTGTGAGTAGATATATGGCTAATCCAGGTAAAGAGCATTGGAAAGCGAGTCCAATGGATACTCAGGTATTTGAAAGGGACATCTAGCATGTAGTTATGCTATGGAGGTTCAAATATTTCATTACGTGGCTATGTTGATGGATATGGATTCGTAAGGTGTGGTATTTGCAATCCACCTTGTCTGCATTAAACACTAACCTCCTTGTATCAGTGAACTAATGAACGGAAGATTGAAAATACTACACGTTGTGAATGCATACGGTAGTTTGCACTAGGGGCTCCATGATCCATCCACCATTGGAAAATGCGCAATACAAAAGTCTTTGGTAAAACAACAACTGAGCTGCTTCCCCAATACTGAGGGCAACTCCTTTGGTATGTGCCACTCCTCTTCAAAAGCCGTGTGGAGCCTGTCATACCACATCTCCACTCTCTCCTTTACCTCATCTGTCATAGACCCCTTGCATAGATACTTGTTGAATCTTTCAAGCTGGAGACTTGTTATTCATGGGGTATTCCCATATATTTTCTTTCGAGCCATCCAGTACTCCAATCTCCATGAATACTAAAGAAAGTAAGACAAAACCAAAACTTATCTTACTTCTGTGTGCACTTCCTCTACTATTTATTCTGCAATGAAGCTGGCAATGTTGTAAATAACCCCTTCTGACATGCGCTTTGCCACATGCAACCACATTGAGTTTACTTGTGACCAATGATCTTGGTCATTCAATTTCGTAACAGGTGCGCTGCTACTTTTACTACCAGGACAATCGTGTAATTTATCTATGTCCATTCCACGTGGTCCTTTCTAGTATCCCAACACTTTGTGTGTTTCCAATACGGAAACCTTGTCAGTTAGGTCATTTTTGATGTCCTCACCCATCACCTTTAAACTTGTTACCGTGGCAATTAACATGGGTGTTAGTCTTACCCTTCACCCTGCAAAATAGAAGTCCTCATGGACTCGGCTCATCAACCACCTGTATAATGGTGCATATTTCCCAAAGTATGGGAGCTCATATAATTGGTAAACACCAATCCTTTTCAATAACTTCTCCCCTGCGTCATCATATATCGGCATCCCATCACCAATTCACTGTCTGTTTGGGAGTTAAGTAAATCATCCAACTTCTTCTGATTGTCCTTGGTTCGATGGTTGTACTCACTTATTTTGCTCTGTCGTATGTGGGAATCCCATTCCTGGCCCACAATTACTTCTTCGGTACTGCATCTCTGAAAAATTGCTCTCAGGAGTCATCTCTTCCTCCTCTTCCACTACTACCTTCTTCTTTCCTTTTGTTGTTGTTGCTTCCTTCTTTGGAGCCATTCTTCCCTTTGTGTTGTGTTTCTACACCTTCTTCTGTAACTCTTTAATGGTTTACTTCAAACCCTAACCTGATTCAATCATGCCCTAAATTGTAATCGTGAAATCGCGTGCCCTAGCTCTGCTCTGTCAATCTACTTCGTTCAAACCCTTCTCCTACGGGGATACAAGCTTCTCCAATACACAGATCTACCTTTCACGCTTGGTTTCACCCTCTTCACACCTTGAATCACTTACTCAACTCTTCACACTTAGCTCTTCATCGAATTCTCGTAGTTGTAAGGGTAGAAATGAATTCACATCCCATCCTTATATAGATTTTCAATTTTTGATGCATTAATTACTCCTCCACCTACCAAATATTTCTCATTTATTGCTCAATTTTGTCATTTCCATGTGGTACATCTTTGTGCCACAACTATAACCTTCTAAACGCGTTTTCCTAACTTCTGGTCACAGACTTCCCTTCAGCGTGCACTCTAGCACCCGAGTACCTCGTCACTGCACCTTCTCCTAGTAGTTATCATGGTTGTCACTTACCTCACGTTATACTTTTCCTTCATTCATCTCCATCCTTGGTTACTTTTGAGAAGCAATCCTTTGTAAATCACCTTTAGCAGCTTACTTCCTCAACATCCGCAGCATTATACCTTCCAATCTTCACAACATTATACCTGGGAGTCACCAACAATCCACCCCATACTAAAAGTATGTGTAGTCCTCTACGCATCAACATGCTTCATATTGTAGTTAGCTTCATGTGCGCAAGCGCGCTTATTACACAAAAACAAGAACTAAATTGACAAAGCATAGTGATGATGAAAGAAACACATTAAGGAAATGCAGAAAGGGAAACCTAATCTATCTAGCAACACTACCTTATTACAAACACCAAGAAGACTTATTTATAGTAGGGCTTCAACCTACTCCCGTTAAAGTAATCGGGCAGTCGTGTTCCATCAATTGCTTCTAACTGGAAAGCACCTGATTCAAGTATGTGAGTTATAACATACAGCCCAACCAATGCACCTTGAGCTTCCCTAGATGGCGCAAAAACTTAGAGTCATACAGAAGTACCATTTGTTCGACCGCAAGTTTCTTATCCTAGATATGCCTATCATGTCATGCTTTCTGGCGTGCTTTCTCCTATTTCTGACTCCAATGTGTTATGGCCCGGTGCTCATCCAGTTGAACCATGTTCTCAATCTGTTCTTCCAAAGCTTGCTCATCAGCTAGACCTCCAACACGTGTAATGTGCAAAGAAGGTAACATAAATTCTATAGGAAGAACAGCTTCCGCGCCAAACACCAACTGAAAAGGTGTGGCTTTGTTCAATCTCTTATATGTTGTTCGGTAGGCCCAAAGAACAACAAATACTTTGTCATCCCAATATTTTTGTCCCACATCACAAATCTTGGTCAATGTGTGGCTCAAAATCTTGTTGAAAGCCTCAGCAGTTCCATTTTCCTGAGGGTGATAGGGTGTAGTCTTGTGGTGGGCAACCATAAACTCATCTAACAGAATTGATTGTCTCATTTAAAAAATGGGTGCCCCTATCACTGGTTAAACTTAAAGGATAGCCATACCTAGTAAGAACATTTTCCCATAAGAACCTTGTTGTTATAGCCGCTGTACAGTCCTTCATAGGAGTTGCTTCTACCCATCTCGTAAGATAATCTATACAAGTAATGATATAGCGTGATCCAGTCCTACGCGCAGCTGGTGAAATAGGCCCTACAAAGTCTATCACCCATTTCTCAAAGGGTTCTACACTTGTAATTGGTCGTAAAGGCATCTCATCCCTCTGTCCTAGTCGACCTAGATGCTGACAATGGTCACATGCCTTACAATACTCCTTACAATCCTTATATAATGTTTCCCACCACAAACCAAGAAGTAGGATCTTTCGCGTTGTAGCATCACCTACATAGTGGCCACCTGCAATACCACCATGGGCTTCCTCCATTATATCCTTTTGTTCATGTTCTAATACACAATGGTGTAACACCTCATCTCTACCTAACTTGTATAAGTCACCACTGATTAACATGAATGGGGCCGTGTGTATAGCAAGTTGCTTTTTCTCTAAGGACCTCATGCCTTCTGGTGCCATCCTCGTCCTTAGGAAGAAAACTATGTCCTCTAATTCCTTTGGTGCGCATTGTAACCTATACAACTGTGCATCAGGCATGGTCTCTTCTATTGTTTGGGCTTCTTCACCTGATTGAACTCTAGACAAGTGATCCGGTCCAGAATTACTTTTCCCTAGTTTTACCACAACTGTAAAGTCAAACTCTTGAAATAAGAGCATCCATCTACATATGCGCCCTTGTAAGATGGGCTTGTTCACCAAATACTTCAATGCCATATGATCTGTATAAAACACAAAAGGTGTGGCCAATAGATACTGTCAAAACTTGTGCAAGGCATATATCATGGACAAAGCCTCGTGCTCTATAGTGGTATAATTCTGTTCTGCAGGGGTCAACTTCCTACTAGAAAAACAAATGGGATGATCAACTATACCTTCTCCAGGTTGAGCTAAGACAACACCAATGGTTGTGCCAGAGGCGTCCATGTGAACATGAAAAGGTTTATCCCATGAAGGAAAGCGCAAGATAGGCGCGGTAGTAAGTTTCTTCTTCAGTATCTCAAATGCGCACTGCTGCGACTCCCCCCAATAGAATGTACCTTTCCCCTTGAGAAATTCTTCCAAGGGTACGGAAACTTTGGCATACCCTTTTATAAACTTCCTGTAATACCCTGTATGACCCAAAATCTACGCACCTCACTCTGACTGGTGGGCACTTTCAAGCCTAAAATGATCGCAACCTTAGCTGGATCAACCAGTAACCCTTCCTTACAGATTATGTGTCCTAAAAGTATGCCAAAGGGATTAGCAAAGATGCACTTCTTGATATTCAACGAGATACTCATTTGTCTACATATTTCAAACATTAATCAGATTGTCACAATGATCCTTAATTAGCCCATAAACAGTCCAATCATCAAGATAGACCTACAAGAAGTTGTGAATAAAATCCTTGAATGCTTGCACCACTATCCTTGAGAATACAACAGGTGCATTCTTCAATCCAAAGGGCATCACAGTATAGGCAAAGCTTCCCCATTCAGTAGTGAAGGTGGTATTTTCTTGATCTTCTAGGGAAATCCTAACCTGATGATACCCTGAGAACCCATCTGTAAATGAATATATCTCACACCCAGCCACTCCTAATATTTCCTCTGTGAATGGCGTAGGGAAAGGATCTATAACACATGCTGCATTCAACTCTCTATAATCAACACAAATTTGAATCCTACCATCCTTTTTGATACTTATCACCATAGGACTGACCCATTCTAACTCATCCAATGGTCGAATGATCCCAGATTTCAACATCTTGTCAATTTCCTCCTTTACTTTCTTGCGCAAATTGGGATTCATTCGATAAGGTCTCTTCCTAATAGGGTGCACACCTTCCTTAAGCTTTATCTTCATTTCTCCAAGTGATTTATGCATGCCTTTAAGTTCATGGTATCCTCTTGGGAATAAGTCCTCATAGTCTCGAAGTAACTCTATGATCTTTGCCACTTCTGACTCTGACCAGTAATCCCCAATTATCACTTCCTTAGGTTCAGCTTCTGTGCCAATATTTACCTTTGTTGTCTTCATAGGTTCATGATATGCGCGTGCATCTACATCCGCACTGGCTAACACTTCACATGCTCCATGTGAATGATCAACTTCAAGTGCTCAACTTCCTCATCATCAATTATGTAAACCAACTTCCCCTTGTCTTTTTCTAGAGAAGCGCTCAAGTAGTATGGTATCATCTACTTCTTCCTCAAAACGTGCCTGTCTCTATCTCACCAAATAATTCCTGAATAAGTTCTTCCACTTTCCCACTATCTCCCATGGTTAAGCGCTTGATAAAGCTTAAAGCCTTGTTCACTGGTGGTGTAGATGAGAAGAAGTCAAAAGTTTGGATCATCCCTACAGTCAAATTCTGCCAATTGCTAGTGTCACAATGTAATTTAGCATATACATACCAAGCACGCGCGTAACCTTGTAGAGTAGAATAAAACCGATGCACCCAAAGTGAGGGCGGTAATGCTTCTGTCCTGTTGTCTAGAGTCTCTCACACTGTTGGATATGATGTTGAATAGGTTGATCACCATGATAAGGGAAAATTTTTTTAGGTGCATTACTTCTTGAAAACTTGGTTGATAAGGCGGTCCCAATCTCTCCCCATTCTAAGAGATTATCCTGTGGACCACCCACCAACGTGCTGTTGTCCCGCCCAAAGTATATGACAACATATCTCATCTTTTAATCTGGTCAGCCTAGTTTTCCCCCATGGCCTGCAAGAATCCAGATCTTCGGATCCAATATATCGGGGTACTTAGGTGACCTATACATCGACAAAGTGAAAACTCTTTTTGCAAGAAACCACGCACTTAACTTCGCACCCCACCAATTCATAAGTGCCATGAGCCCAATTATCACAAGCAATACTGGTAGTATCGCTGATTGACTGAGAATCTTCCCAATGAAGGATTCCTTCCTTAGATGGCTCATTGACCTCTGGGTCCCGAATAGCACATATATAAATTCTATTCAAGTCCTCTTCACTCAAAGGTTCCACATATGGTATGGATTTCCCATCTGTCAATGGTATTATGACCCTTTCCTCCTTATTCTTGAAGCTGATATACCCCTTGTTAAACCTCAAATCAACATTGTTTGCATAACACCAAGGGCACCCAAGAAAAGTTGGGAAGCTATCTGCTTCCACAAGTGCTAACACTTCAAAGTCTCCTATGAACTTGGCCCCTTGTATAGTGATAGATGCATCCTTCAAAACTCCTATGGGAGTAGCTTTTGTTCTATTTCCATGAACAATACATTAGATGATGGCTGTAATGGAGGTCTCCCCATTTGTACCCATGCATCCAATGTAAGTACATTCACTTCCGCACCTGTGTCAATCAAAATATTTCTCAACAACCAACCATCCACAACAACATTCAAAGTGATCTCCTTGTCGTAGTCAATGCTATCAGGGGGGAGATTCACATGGAGTATTTTTCTTCCAGTCTCAGTTCCCACGCGCGAGTATTCCCCTTCAACCAATTTCCCAATAAAGGAATAATATTCTCCTGGCACAACATTCTACATACCTCTCTGATGTCATCAATATCAGACGGGGCCTTTTCTGTATCCTTATGCTCCAACTTCCGAGACTACTCTTTCAAACACTGTATTTCACCTTGAAGGCTTCTAAGGACCTCCATAGTTTCCTGATAGACTTCTTTCTGATGAGTTAGATCTGGATACCTAGCATGCAAAACCTCCTCCCTAGTGATTGTGACTTTTGTTGCAAGACCTCTTTCGTGCGTGCCACCTCATCTCGTGTGGTTATCTTGACTATTACTGCCTCAAGTTTTGGTGTTAACTTGGGCATCCACTGATTCTCTACTACGCATTGGATTCTAACCATCCCTGCGCCTTTGTTTTCTTGCTTGTGTTGCTTACTGAGATGCTCATACAAGTCGGACACTCTTCATAACTATGCCCTTTTCCACAAAATGAACAGGAAATATTATGTGGGAATTCATGCCTATAATGGTCAAGTGAGCCACATGTATAGCAAGTTCCTTGAGGGAATTCACCTCTTCCCCGCCTCGGCCTTGTCCTCCATATCCGCCTCGATATCCTCGTCCTCTTTCATGACCTCCTTCAAATCTTTTGTCATTCCTGTCATAGTGCGCTTGATTATAATCCCTATCCTGATGCTCATTCTTTCCTTTAGAACTATCAGCCACACTCGCCTATCACACCCCAATATCAATGGCATCATGGATCTAGCCAATCAATCTACAATCTTCAGTATCATGGGTCGTGGACCTATAAATTTTACAAAAAGAGGATACATTCTTCCTGATCACGCGTTGTAGTAGGGGCAGTGACTAGCATCATGATTCAAATGGAAAATCTCATAGTCTAACAAAGAACAAACGTACAGATCTGCGAGGGCAACTATCCTTGGTGTGGCCTTCTACTTCATAATCTGTACACCAAATTCCTGAGCGTGTCTCATGAGCTGAGTTTGCTGATAATTTCTCTAACTATTTTTCCATACCGCTTATTTGATCCTCCAAGAATGGACTAACTCAAGTGTTAATACTCCCAACTACCTCAACACGTAGAGCTACTTCCAATGCTTGCGCAGGGTCGGTATAAGTTTTATACGATAGTGCTCTTTCAAATGGAGTAATCAATCCCCTGAAAAACCATTGTGCATGTTGAGTTGCATGTATGTCATAGGAGAGTTTGGATAGAAGTGTTTTAAAACGGGCATCATACTCACGTACATTTTTAGTAGTGCTTGCTTTATATTCGTAAGTGCACTTATACTATTCTGCTCAAACTCTGGGATATGGAACTCTTTTAAGAAAGCATCTTTCAATGCTGCATAATCAATACAAGTTTGATTGGGATCAAACTTCCTATACCAGCTATGTGCACGCGCCTGTAACGTAGTAGCAAATTGACTTGCCTTGCGCTCAGAAGCCATGATACCTTTCACGCGCCACAATATTTCACACATATGAATGTGTTCAAGCAACATCCTTGATACCTCTATACTCTAGGAGACGAAGAGACATCTCCATATAAATGTTCTGGGGTTGTTGTGGGCCTTGACCACCCGACCTAGAACCTCCTTGGTTTCCTCTACCTCCAAAACCACCCAAACCACTAGAACTAGAACTGCCCATACCTCCCGATCCTCCTCCAAAACTTGGAATAGGGCCCGTAGATGCACTCCCCTGTGTCCCGACAAAGTGGTACTATATTGGACCCCTATAGTCTGTGAAGTAGTCCCAGTTCTAGAGGTGAATCCCACACTCGTGTGCTCATATTCTGTGCAGATGATGAGCCTAAAAACATACCCCCAAAGAATAACAAAGCTATCTATGTTGTCATTAATGTACTTATTGTCTGACTTGTTTCTTCTCTTTCACTTCCTAAATGAAAACTTTGTTTACCTATTGTACTAGATACTGGAAAACCAAGCGTAAGGGCTAGGTCAGCAGGTTGGCTTAGATGCGTGCCCACAGTCCAGGTCATATCTATTGGCGTGCTTCCATGTGAGGCCAAAGAGGGTTCTCTGTCATGCTTTCCTGAGCGGGGATTTCCGATGCTCTGGCTCGTCTTCATCCTCATGAGCCTCAAATCCTTCACGAGCCATCTCTCTCCACAACGCCATCCATTCTGTAACTTCTTACTTCTTCCATAATTCCCTCTCACGTGCCTCATCATACTTCAGCCACCTCTCTTCCCTCTGTCATGCTGCCGCTAGGTCTGCCATCTTTCACCAATCTTGTTCCTACCCCCACGCATGGAGATTTTTAGCTTGCCATGGGTTTATCTTCCAAGTTCAATGTTACCATCAGTATCTTGATTCCAATGGAATACCTTGCAAATACGTCCCTCTAGGATACCGTAGGAACTAGAACTCAGCTACCTCTGGGCACAAATAAGTCAAAATTGAATACTCCAAAATATAGTTGTTTAGAACACCGCGAAACCAGGTATCTACCGCGCGAGTCCAGATCAATTCAAAGCATCATATAGTGTTTGAAATTCCTCCTGTGTCCAAACAAGTGTGTGATACCTCCAATTCCGCTTAGATGCATATGCAATCAACCACTCGTATAATTCTATGGGAAAGATAACAAAGAAGCTTTTGTATAAACTGTCATACAAATTCTACTCTACCCAAGTGCATGCATTAAATCCAGATCCAATGCTAAACCTTCAGTGCATATTCTTCCTCTAGATCGTGAATCCACTCTTCAACGCTCGCCAAAGTTAGCTGGTATGTCTTCATCGCAAACCATTCTGAAAACAACTAAAAAAGAGGTCCCGACAATGAAACCAATGATGTAGCCTAGAATTCTCAGATAACACCTAGTCACACCGACATCATCTCAGCCAAGACAGGTGAATGCTCACCAAGTGCGCAAGTACCAGTCCCTTTTAGGGTTGTTGTAGTAGGATGGTAGCATGGTGAAACGATAAAGACATATATTTAGAAACTAATCCATCATTACACAGTTATACCGAACCAGATCTATAAAGGCATGCATTTAAGTATAAATCATCAAGAAATCAATAGTATGTAATGATAACACATAGAAGACACTTTGGTTCGGCCAATATTCTTCATATATTAAACATGACAATAATACAGAAGCTTGATACAATAATAGTCATGTGCGCATGGATCTGTTACAATTATCTAGTCTCATGCACTCATGAATCTCTAACCCTTCAACACCATTGTCTATCAACTAGGTGATTCATCTAATATATATAGGGTGGGGAACTTGCCCTTCACCACTAACTATGCCAAAAATAGGTCGCACACTAATAATAGCCACGCGCCATTTACAATTATAGCCATACATGCAAGTATGCTATCTATAGATCACTTACAGTTAACTAGAGTGATGAATCTATTCTTGGATTACTTCCATGCAAGAGTGCTTTGATATGATCCTCAAAATCTAGACAAAGCATGGTGTGCAAGTCTCGGCATCACTTTGTGTGTTCCACACGCCAGCCTCTGAAAATAGACGATCTACAAAATCGGCTAAGTCACGGATGACTTGACTCGCGCCTCCGCGCCTGTGCACAACAGCTTCCTATTCCTTCGCGCCTTCGATCCCATCCAATTTTTTTCACGCATACTGTGTGTGAGTTCTGCTAAGTGTTTTATCTGACCAACAATTATCGATGATTATTTGTGCATTACTTACTTTCCTACAATTACTTACACTTACAACAGGAAAAAAAGATACAAAGTGCTACAAGAATCAAGCATTCTAGTTGGATTTTGAAATATAAACCTTTTGGATTTTCCCCATTTCTTATTTTGGCCTCTTTAGGCACCAAATCCCATTTTATTGTGGTCAACATGCTCCCTTGAACATGGAACCTATTGGATTTTCCCCAATGTTATTTTGACCCTTGTAAATGCAAATTGCACTCATGTGCAAAATGCAAGTGAGATGGAGAAGATGGGGCATGTAGGTATTTGACTCCCACATTTTCATTTAAGAGTTTACACTCATGTCTTCATCTTATCTAACATGCTAAATGACAACTAAACAAAATCCTTGACACTATACTTTTTTATAAAAATAACTACCTATTGAAAAAAATTACCCGTGGTTATAACAAAGAAAAGTTTCTCATAGGTACCCCACATCATTTTCCCCACCCTTCAACTACTACTCCCTCAAACCCTTCTTCTTCACCCTTCTTCCTCTATCGATGTCTCTACCCCTCCATTTTAACTTCTTTTATGCATCCCTTTTGACATTTTCCATTGCATATTTCACGTGAGATTGCTAGTATTAAACATCCAAAAGGCCCTTCCCTTGAACATCGTTGGGCACAAACTTATTCCAAAGTATGAATCATTAATTATATGTAGGATCTTCTAAAGTATATTTATATTTAATAATGTATGATTATTAAATTTTATGTTATAGTGCAAAAATTCATTCCTTTTTTACATTTTGTTCATTGTGTAGGTGTGTGTGTGTGTGTGCATGATGAGAGATGGATAAACTGTGTGGTTCAAATGATTTAAAATGAACACACTCGTGACATTATAACCTTCCAACACCCTCATGAATGTCCTTTGTAGAAACATCTCTCAATATAGCTATTATCCAAACTATATGAAATGGAAATAGTTGATTTTCATTTGTTCACAAAAAGTTAGTATTAAATTGTTTAGATATGATAACTATTATAAATATATTATAGTATCGATAATTTTTGTTTTTTTTTAAATGGATTAATATGTCATATCATAATAAATAAATTGTATATTCTACATTATATGTGGCATCATGATTATTAATAAATGGTGAAGTATTTTTGATAATATTAATATATGAATGGAAAAATATGAAAAACTAACTTTAAAAATAATATATGATTCTTTTGGTAATAAATAAAAATATTTAAAATTAATAGTAAAAGTAATGTATGATTTGTTATGTCGATAAAATTCTACAAGAACAAGGGGTTGCACCTAATAGCGTGACTATGCAAACTTTTATTCTTTACATTAAATTTGACATCAATTTAATCATCACTTAAAAATTTCTTTGTAAACTTTGAGAGACCATTTAAAGGGGCATTATTAATTAATTAAACTTTTAGTAATAGTATATATAATGTTTAAATATATATATATAAGTGTGTCAATACGAATTCTACAATGAAAGCTAGGGTAGTATCTAATGGTGTGTGAGCATGTAAATTTTATTCTCTACATTAAATTTGATGTCTATTTAATGTTAACTTGAATTTTTTTAACTTTAAGAAACTAATTAAAAATAATAATAATATCTTAATTATATAGTAGAGTTTAGAGTTTTTTTTTTTTTTTTGGAAAGTTTTTAGTAAGGATAATTAAAGGCGTTTCCTCTATGGGAAAGGCCCTTGCGGACGTTTCTAGGACTGTGTTAACTTTGACGGTTTGACGGCCGTCTGGACGTTTTCGCATTTTTGGGATATTTTTAACTATTTTTTATGCTTGCATGCTCGACTTCTTTGTGGCAGTTCAGTCAGAAATCGTACCTCTTTACACCATCCCGAACCATCCCTCGCCGATGAGATCAGGAACACAATCAGGATTTGGAAAAATGAAAAGGGGTGGCTTCAATCTATACGGAAAGAAATTGATAAGCTCGGCGCCATTATCTGGCCGCATGGTGACACCGCACAGACTGCCAACAGATACAAAAGAATTTAGTTGGGAAAATCGTTGGCATGTGGGCTTCTAATTTCAATGAGTTCATCGGCCGACTTTCAGGTTATGCAGTCATGCAGGTTTTTTTGACTTGTTGTTTCCTCTCTATAAAAAAACTTAGACTCCAATGTTTGTGCAGAAATACTAACTTGTGGTATTCAATGTGAATTGGATACGTAATTTTTGTCTTAGGCCTGTATACAAGTCCATTCCCCTTCACGTCTCAAACATTTCCATGTTCCTTTATGCCTTCTCTGTTGATGCATTCCTGCACCACTTAGTTAATGTCCATTCATAGGGCAGCACCTCCATTCACACGTGCTTAGAGGATGCAAACTCAGGTGGAATTTGCATTCTCTGTGCATACATGGGAATCTGGGATGGAACTTGTTGCATGGGTTAAAGGACTGTATGATCGTATTTACAATTTTTTACAGTAAAATGCAATCAATTTTTTGAAGACGGTATCCCAAGCCAATGGAAAATTATGAGAGGGTGCTGAAGGATGTTTAACTTTATACATGAATTTATGTA
Source organism: Taxus wallichiana var. yunnanensis (assembly GCA_018340775.1). Taxonomy (NCBI): domain Eukaryota; kingdom Viridiplantae; phylum Streptophyta; class Pinopsida; order Cupressales; family Taxaceae; genus Taxus; species Taxus wallichiana. The sequence continues at coordinate 207,350,174 of CM031240.1, forward strand.
ATATATATATTTTCTTTGATTTTAGCATCTGAAGGGTAATAACAATGGTGGTTAGGACTTAGGAGCATGATGGTGGTCTTAAGTTCTGAAAAATATTGAGGGATGTGGAAAGTTCCAGATTCTAAAACTTACCTTCCATTGGAGCTGCTGTTCTTTTCAGATCCACGAAATTCAGAGCTTGAATCGACTGGTTTCAACCATGTAATGACATTTTTTATCCCATTGTATTTATCCCCTGTAGTGTGTTGTCTGGGATACCCCACACCCATTTATGCTGGAGACAAATTTGGGTTGGGTTCCTTCTTATACTGTTGTTGCCCTTCGCTGCTTTCCAAAGCCAGTGGTAGACGCCTCAAAGAAATGTGGTCTCATGGACTGCTATGATGGCAGGGTATGTGCAAAATGGGTTTGTTGAAAAGGCCTTGGAAACTTCGAAGCAAATGCAATTAGAAGGCATAAAGCCAAACTCCACACCTGTTTCCAGCATACTCTGGGCCTGTGCCAAAATGGGAGCTTTAGAGCAGGGTATGAACACACAACAAATTATAAAGATATGTATATTAAAAGTGCAAGAATATACAAGGCACGGTAACTGTTTGATAAAATACCTCAAAACAATGTGGTTTCATGTGTTTATATGATTTTAGAGTGCGACGCCCAAGCAGACGTGCCCTCGGCCGAGGCCTCGGGCGCAACTTGCGTTCAAAGACTCGATGATTCACGGGATTCTGCAATTCACACTAAGTATAGGATATGTACAAAATGGTGTTCTTGACCAGGGCTTAAAACTTTTCGAAGAAATGCCTCAAAGAAATGTGGTCTCACGGACTTTGATGATTATAGGATATGCACAAAATGGTTTTGTTGAAAAGGCTTTGGAAACTTTCATGTATATGCAATTGGCAAAGTGGATTGTTGTCGGATGTTATCTTTGCAAATCCCTTATAACCATGTATACAAAATGTGGAAGATTACAAAAGGCATGTGAATGGTTTAACAAAATTTCTGTGCGATGCGTGGGAAATGAGGGGTTTGTGCACAACGGTGAAGTTCAACGAATTATTTCCTCCCAAGACTATTTATAGGTACAAATCTTGGATCCTAAAGATGTTCCTACTGAAATTGAAGATCTTGAAAGAAAATAGTTAATTTTGCAGGTTTTGGCGTGGATATCAAAGCATATGTCAATGATGTTCAAAAATCCTACCGATGATGTCTGTTGAAGATCGAATTTCATTGAGGATTTTGTAGATCACAATATGTGATGGAGAATCTGCATCAACATCTCTTGAAAATATGGATAGTATTTGGTGATAGGTTTCTAAACGTTGCTCTACTTTTGAAGCATATTTTGCAATATACTTAAGAATTGCATGGCAGGAATGTACCAGTTGGCCATCAAAATTTTCTCTCCAGATGGATATCATAGTTTGATTTTGGATGTTCAATCTATCTTCGTTTCTCGAAGGGAGGTACTTAATTTTCCCATCACTTTCAATGAACAAGGATGAAGTAGGTTGCGTGGCCTAGGGGGCATTGTACCTGTACTGCAAATGTGATTACTTTTTATGCAAGTATGTTTAATTTGAACATTTAGTGTGGCACTGAACATGATTAAGAAGTTCTTCAAGGTCCACATGCGGGGAGGATGATAGAATTTGTGTTGTATCTAGCAAACAAAGGTCGTCTCACCTCAATAAACTTCCATACAAGATTGCAAGCCAGGAGGGGGTTTCAGGTAGACATAAACTTATTAAAGTATTATTTTTTCACCTCAATAAATGTTGTATCCTCCCAGTCCATTGCATCAACTTTAGGGGCGTTCTCAAGCCATAATAAAATTTGGACATGTGTGGAGCCTCTATTTTGCCATTCATACGTGCGAGATGAGGGAACATAAATATTAGCTCTGTAGTTTGGAACAAATAAAAAAGTATATTTTATTACGTGTATCAAAAGTCTACTATTCCAATTTCCTTCTGCAATATAAACATGTTTGATATTCCTTTTTTTCCTATGGGGTGTATTTCTAATGTTTTTACTACTTTTGGTAGGTCCTTCTGGCCTCTTCTTGGACCGTTCCGATCCTTTGACATTTGATATGGCTGATTGAAGTTCTTTCTTTTTATTGTTCAAGTACCATCACATGAAAAGTCTAGTGATTACCTCCCTCCTCCTTTTAATGTAGATACATCTATCTGCAAAAGAAATTTACTGAACTGATGCTTTTATATTGAACCCTTGTCTCCTTGCACTTGTGCATGGAAACTATTGAGCACTACATGACTAATGCAGATGCAGTAATGATTTTATTTGGTAAATAAAATCATTCTTTTTTTCTACTTTTTAAGATGTATCTTTGCGAGTAAGATGAGCGCCTATTTTGGGATTGATACATCCCAAATTAAATCAAAAAGCAAAACTCAATATTGGTTGGAGTACATGTTACTTGGGAATTTACTTGTCAATTTTAGACTCGGAATACCTTGTTTTAACAATAATATTAAATGGCAGTATGTTATGTTGACATGAGTATGAATTTGTAACAAGTTTGAAATGTAGAGATGGAACCTTTAAATGAAGTGGTTCATCTATATTCCTACACTTAACAAATTCGATCACACCCATTATCAACATCAACTACACAAGTAATAACTATCCCTCTAAATCAAATAATATATACCTTTCGGCGTTCGAAGTCTTCATGTATTCATGTTTAGTTCCAATAAAATAGTCCACAAAACGCTAGCACTCATGATATAAGAATTGCAAATGTATATGTATGAACCTTTAAATGTAATCTTAATCTATACAAAATAAATCACACCCCTTAGACATTTTAGAAAAGTAATAATTTCCCTTTGGAAAGTTTTTAGTAAGGATAATATAAAGAGAGATGAAATAAAAGTATTAATTAATATGATTATATAAAATCAAAGATAAATTTTTGAGATCTATTGACATTTTTCAAATAAATATATTTAAAATACTTATACTAATTAAATTTAATTGAAAAGAATATTTTCTAATAAAATCTAGGAATTCCATAATTTTTTATAGAAAAAAGTTGACTTACATGAAAACCTCAACTTTAAAAAATATGGTCCGTGGGGTCAATGAGAAGTCTAACTAGGAAACATTATGAAATCTTTGGATGGACGGGTTAATAGTGAAATTATATGATTCTCATGGATTAATAGAGAATATATAGTTTTTTTTTTTTTTTGGGTTTGTTTTGGAGAGTAGGGGAAATCTTCTTTCTAATGTAGGCGATCAAATAAGTGTTAGGTATTGAAATGATGTTGAAAGCTTTTTTAAAAAGCCAATATATATGTAAAACAATTTTATAATGATGTTTGTTTAATTATGTACGGTGGGAATTTATTCTCCATTTTCATTAGTTATAAAGTTTTTTTTAAAAAAAAAATTGATGTTTGTTTAATTTTGTATGGTGGGAATTTTTCCCAACATAAAGGTTTGGTTTTTATTTGTGTTAGAGACTAAGCATTTCCTAATGATCATGTATTAGGTTTAAGGTTTATATTGGATAGTTATTGATATATTTTTAATAGTATAATAGTTTTATATATTGTTTTTTACATTTGTATGATTTAAATATAATTGTGGTTTTTATATAAATTATATTGGTATATATAATATATTAAAAATGGTTAAAATATATATTTATTAGTAAGATTATTTTATATATTTTGAAGAGTAATATTGAATAATTACTATCACTAAAAATCGTTTCATTAGTATAGGTGGTCATCAAATTTAAAGCTTATTTAAGCTATTATAACATCAAAAACAACACAACTAGTAATAAAATAAAGTTTTGGTGGGTATACTAATGTGATACGTGTTTTACTCCGAATTTAATGTTAATGTGAATGCTCTCTAAATACCCAATTTATTCTAAAATACCTCCCAGTGCTCAATAGATTTTTGTAAATAATAATGATTTCTTTATGTTCTCTATTATATTTTTAGATATCATTCTCAAGGCGCCTATCCCAATTATGTTTTAAATCCAATATATAGGTGTCTTAAAAATGCTAACTCTTGGGCTATTCTACATAAATTTATGTAAGATAAATATGCTAGTAGTATTTCATGGGTATTATATTTTCTTTGAACATACGATACGACAAAATTCTTTAAAATGATAATGTGTAGTATATATGACATTAAATGATAATAAGAGGAGTATTTGAAAATCATACAAATGTCAAATACATAAATATAATGTGAAAATAAAGAATTGTCTAATACTAATCAAAGTGAGACATGCACATCACATAAAAAGAAAAATGTCTTCTAGAATGAAATACTTAAAAGTAGATGACATGATTTATCTTTTAAGCATGCCACTCTCTCTTTCTTAACCTTCCATTTGGAAAGTAGCTTTCCTTTTTTCATCTTTTCATAGTGCTCATAAATGTAAATGGTGGTAATATTTGTATTCCTTCCAACAACTTTACACAAGAGATAACCACAAAAGTTAACTCCATTCTTTCATTTTATTCTATATTGAAATCAGTAGCTTTCGAAGGAGCCAAACCTTGTGATTGGTGTCTTTTCAACACCTAAGCCAACTATAAGAGTATTTGGTGTGTGTGCCCCCTTTGTATTGGTGTGATTAGAATTGTATGTATGGTCAAGTTTGATCTTCAAATGTTATTTTATAGTAACTATCAAATTTGAACATAACACATGTTGGTGGTTTTGGTGGGGCACTCCCAATTTCGTATATCATGTTTCGAATATATCCTAGAGCTCCATTTACAAGACTTATTTCTATCCAAATATTTGAGCTTAACACAACCCTTGTATTGCTAGTAATTAATAACTCAACATCAAGATCATCATTCGAGAGATCATGTTTGATGCATTGGTACTACCTACTTTGGTTAAAATGCTACATACAACAAGTCATTTTAGTGAATTTAATTGTCTTCTTTTGTGGTTATCCCCATTATTACGTATGGTGAATAGATTAATATGATTTTTAAATTCTTCATTTCTACCTCTATATAGTATGACATTGGTACTTCTCCTAATTAACTTCCAATTGTCAATTATTGGATTTGCATCTCTCAAATTTGTGAGAAATTTTTAGAACCTTTGTTGGTCATGGGTTTCTCCTTCATATGGTTTAAATATCTTATCCAAAATAATAACTATTTTAAATTCTTCCCACAATAGCTTGATAAATCTATAATTATTGTATGATGGTCTATCACTAACACAAGTAGTTGTCCCAAATATCCCACTAAAATCATGGAAATACCTCCAACAATGATGTCTTCTTTTAGGAAATTCTTGATGAATTCAAGTGTCAATGTTTTCTAGAAACATTTTTCCATTTAGGCTAATTTTATCAATCAATATGTATTTTATGTGGTAGATATATTTTTGGAATGTTGTAAGCCTTGTTCCTTCTAATTCTACAAATTCATGATAGGAATTCAATGTTACAAATGGAGTGTCAATGCACTATTATTTAAATTAAGTGATTGATAAGTTTTTGAATTTAAAGTTTTCAAGATATAAAGGTAAGTAAATATAAGTTCAATCAAATGGAAATCCTTATTTAGATGTGAGTCAATTGAATTCCCTCGCAATGTGAATGTATTATATCTTTAGAATATATCATCAAAATATGTCACAATATAATATTCTTCTTTAAGTTGTTTCAATTATAAGTTATATTTAAATTTATTGTATATATATGTGAAATTATAATAAACAATATAAATTAAAATAGTTTCTTGTCTATCATATTTTTATAGTTAAATTATAATAACAATAATTATTAGAAATACACATAATTTTATTTATTTATTTGTACACACAAATTACATTTAGAGAAGGATAAATAGTTGAAATGGAAAAAAATTAAAAATATAAATAGTAAAAAAATCATTTAATTTTTAAATTATTTGTTAATTTAATTTTAATTTTATTAACTTACGTAAAGTATTATTTACATAAATTATTTGTTTATTTACTAATTTTAATATTTTTAAGGTACCTAAAATATATGAGAATCTCTCGATATAATTTGAAGCCCTAAATACAATATAAATTTATTTTCAATTTCCATTTACACCAACACTAATTTTCAAAAATATAAAATCAAACATTATATCATCTTGAAATTTATATATGTACACACTGGAGGGAAGGGAACGGGTGCATGAAAGAAGAAGATGACAAGAAAACAACATGTTGGGGAGAAGAAATTGTACAAGGAGATGCCAATATTTAAAATAAAAAATAATTAAAATAAATTTCAAAGCTATAGATAAATGTTATTATGTACTAATGTTTTTCAGCTTCATTCAAATATGTGTTATTGTCTTAATTTTTTTACTATTATTATTTGTATTTTATTGTTGAATTGTTGTTTGTTTGTTTTTTAATGTGTATTATAATTATTAATTTTTATTGTTGTTTTTAATCCAATACCTTTATTAACAAAGGATAAAAGTGAACCACACACTCCATTATAGTTTTATATTGTCATTGTGGGTTATATATTTAGTGTAATAAATTACAATGAAGTTTATTTATAAAAGATATTTAAATTTAAGTAAAATATTATGCATATATGAATTTTAACAAATAGGAACATGAATGTACTTGATTTTTAAAAAGGTCATAAAATTAGTCTAAAACATAAACTAACATAACAATAAGAGAATATTTTTAAAATAAATAAGAATTAGAATAGAATAGAATAGAATTAAAATAAATAAATTGATTCCATGGTATACTTAAGAACCATATTATTTAGTAATAATCCATGTATTTAGAGACAATTGTTGTAAAAAATAATCTCGTAAATAATTATATTGACCTAAACTCCTATTCCATGTTCCAAATATATGATCTCAATTCTATGGAAACACCTTATTCTTTTTCTTGCAAAATTAATGAGAGGTTTTTTACTTTGAATATATATATTTCCATTTTAAAAAATTATTAGATGTATGCCACCTCTAAGGGCTTATGTAGTTGTGTTGAAAGAGAGTGGCTAAAATTTCTTCTTATAAGATCCATAGAAAATAAAATCCCCATTTTAACTTCATGGGCCACATTCTCTAGAGCTTTTAAACTTGCTACAAATGACATGAAAAATCTAGAATGTGTGAGAAATATGTTCGTAACATGGTTTTGTTAGTGTGAGTTAGCCTATGTGTCCTCCTCTCATGTTGGAGGGTCATCTCACATGGGTTAGGTTTAGGGTTTCATATGTGTCATGCACTAGGGTTACTCAAAGACCCTATATGTACCCCTTTTCTATTCATTTATGAGCATGCCAAGACACTCCTCCATGTCTTTCCTCTGCAAGCTTTGTTTTCATTGAGCAAGTTCTTAATTCTTATCGATCAATTTTTTTCTTGCTATCATTTGGAGCTATCACGATTCCGTTGGAGCGCAACTACTTCATGGTGCCTCGTTTCGATTCGATTCTCACAAACTTTGTATTCTACCTCTGTAGATGATATCGCATTGCATTCTTCTCGTGTGGATTCTGTAAGATCATTCTTTTGGCACCCACGCCTTTGCTAACACCAACTCGCACGTGCGGCCTGCTAAACCCTCTCCTTGGCGCGCTTGTTAACCCTCGCGTGGCCTGGTTTCATTACAAACTATTTTTATTGCACACTGTTCCTATTACAACCTTTTTTGTTTGAATAACAAACCCACGCAGCCTGAACTCTTGATGTTTGTTGTTTGTTTCTACCATCCTGAGATCGGGAAGGAACCTCGCAGCCAAAATGTGGAAGGAACGTCATAGCCAAAACGTGGTAAGTATTTTTTCAATGCCTTTTGGTATGTACGCCTTTCTTTAACGTTTCTTCAAACCGTTGTGTTTTTTTTCAATTCCAAATCAAAACGTTTGAAGTTTTTTGAAAGTTTTTTTTGGAAAGAAAGTATAACTCATTTTTTTCTAATTCAAACTCTTTTCATTTTTTGGAAAGATAGGATAAATTAGATTCCTTCTATTTAAAAAAAAAAAAACTCCGAACTGACTTTTCCACAAAATTCCTTTTTAATCTCATTGTGTTTTTCAACCACACGTGGAAAGTTTCTTAAAAAGTTTAAAACAAATAAAATCAAATCCCTTTCTTTTTTCTTTTAAAATTCTTTTAAATTAAATGTGGTTTTAAAATCAAAACCAAAATTAAAACGAGACGCGTTTTTATTAGAATTTTTAGATCTAAAATTAATTTTTGTCATTAATTAGATTTAATTTAATTAAATATTTTTTTATTAATTGCAAATTAATTGGATCATATCTTTGTACATTCTAGAAATTTAAAAATCGACTCTATATCATCCTTCTATCATTTTTCTTTAACTCCAATAGCTCTAAAACTAGTAAAATTGGGCGTTTCCAAACGATAAGATTTAGGGGTTATTGTCGGTTTTTTTTCTCTAATCGTGCGCTCAAGTGTGCAGTGACACTTTAGCACCTTATTTACCTTCCGAGCTCTTTTCCGGTGTTTTGAAGACTATCTGAACTCCTTGAGTTCCCAAACCTTGTATTCAACCCTTATTATTGCTTGCATGACTAGTGAGCGCATCCGCCACAATCTGCAGCAAGGGGGTTTCCATTTACGATGTGAGACATTTTTTCTCACCACTAGGGTTGGCTTTCGCCTCCTTTCTTTTTTTTGCTTGTGCTTGTTTATAGTGTTCCTCTTTTGTTGCGCTCCACGAAACACTGTTATGGTCTCCTCTCTTGCGCGTTATTACGCTAATTGCAAGACGAGTTACCAAGTGTTTCAAACCGCACGCATGGACCCGATTGTAATCAACGCACTAAACTATAAAGTGCTGAAAGCAGGGGTTGTTATTGTCCTGGGTGGTTGTGTTTCTTTTCTACATTTCTTTCTCTCTCTCTCTCTCACTATGGATGCACTTTCAATTCCTTTGCTTACACCATTCAACTTTTCGAATGGAGATCGAAAATAATAATGAAACTAAGGGGTAAAGGGTTATTCCGCATCACCATGGGAACTGAGACTGAACCAGATGACGAACCTGAAAAATCTAAGTGGTTAAATTATAGTGATGAAGCTTTAGGTCTTCTTTGCATGTCTGTTTCTCCTGACTTGCTCTTCCACATTGAGGCGTCCGAAACACCTACATCTACGTGGAAAATGTTGGATGCGATGTTTGGACAACTAGATGACATGAGAGTGCATGAGTTGGAAAACGAACTACTAGGGTTAAATCCTAGTGACTTTGAAAACCTACAAGCCTTCTTCTCGAAATTTGTCCACATTAGATTATTGTTAAAAGGATGTCAAAGAAAAGAAAAAGATGATCTTGTCGATTCTCTCTAAGCTAGGTCCCGAATATTTTGTCTTGTGTCAACTTTCTACGCTACAAAAGCTGCTTTGGGCGATACTTGGACGATGCCCTCCTTTGACTATTTTTGTCCCAACTCATTTGAGAACAGGACAAACTCATTCAAATGGGGTCTCTTAAGTCCAAGTCACATGCCCTTGTAGCAAGTACTAGCAAAGGAAAGAAAGAATGAAAAGAAGAAAGAAACAAAGGACCAACCTAAGAAAGAAACCAAGATCAAACCTAAAAATGACACAAACACTTCGACTTCTGAGCCTAAGGCACAGAAAAGCAAGTATTTGTGTTCTATTGCAAGAAGAATCTTGGTCATGATGAGTAACATTGTTTCAAGAAAGCAGATTGATCACTTATCTCATTTAGTTGAGAAAATAAAATAAGTGTTCTGAACCCATAAAACAAAGTGCTCGAAGGTGAGTCTTCTGTCACGTAAAAGGTGCTAAAAATGAAAGAAGAAAGGAAAGGCCCTTGTAGCCAAAGTTGCTCCTTCATCGACATGGATTATAGATTCGTGCCTCGCACCACATGGGTTCTTCGCATGTTGAGTTTTCCAACATCGAACCTTGTGGAATGTCCCAAATCATGATGGGTAATGACACGACAGTTGTCAATTTTCGGTAGTGGATCGATAGAGATGGATGGGGGACATTTAACCAAGTGTTGAGTGTTCCTGATCTCTCTACCAATCTCCTATTAGTTTACCAAATTACTCACCTTGGTGAAGGAATGTGAGTGGAATTTGGTCCTAACTCGGTAATCATTCGTGAGCTTAAAAATGACACTACAGTGAGTGAGGGAAAGGTAGATCACCTGTTCATGGTTGTACACCTTCTCCCACTTTACTTCTGATTCTATGCCCATTTGCCTTTCTTACTCATGCAAATGAGGTTAGTAAGCTATGGCATGAGCATTTTGGACATCTAAATTATCGCTACCTTAAACAATTGAGCCAAAACAAAATGGTCAACGGGTTGCCTCGCGTCAAGTTTTCTAAGGGTCTTTGTGAGGGTTGTACCCTTGGAAAGCATCCTGAAAAGAACTTTGACAAAGGAAAATCCTGGAGAGCCACTCATCCTTTGGATCTTGTTCATCAGTGATGTTTCTGGTCCATTTCCTTCTCCTTCATTTACTAGAGCTCTTTATGTGCTAACCTTCATTAATGACTATTCGTGATATACTTGGGTATATTTTCTTAAGCTTAAGTCTAAAGTCTTTGAACATTTTTAAGACTTTAAGGCTCATTTGAGAAATAGTGAACGGTCTATTAAGGTTCTTGAACCGACAATGGAGGTGAATATGTAAACAATAGGTTCATGGATTTGCACTTACGAAGGGATCTCTTTGCAACATATAGTTGCTTATAGCCCTGAGAATCGCAGAAATAAAGAACCGTACTACTCAAGGATATGGCCACTTGTATGATTCACTCGAAGTCTCTTCCTCCGCATGATATTGGGCGAAGCAATGAATTGTGCAAATTACATTCGAGAACCATGTTCCACACAAGGCGATAAGAGGATGACACCCTTTGAAGCCTAGTTTGGATACAAGCCTGATGTTGAGCACTTTCGAGTCTTCAGATCCAAGGCTATGGCTCAAATTCCTAAGAAGAAACGCAAGGCCTTGGAACCACAATCCAAACCTTGTATCTTTGTAGGGTATCCTGATGGCGTGAAGGGATATCGATTGATGAATCCTACTTCTCATGAGCTATATATTGAGAGAAGTGTTAAGTTTGATGAGTCTTCTTCGACTTCTACTTCTCCACCTATTGAGGTTCTTCAGCTCGCTGATTCGGATTTTGACTCATCAGATGATGATACTGTTGAGCGTGCTCCTCTTCCAGATCCTCCCGACCATCAGACCTTTGAGTCTTTTGATTCTGACAGTAGTGATGATGAGGACTATGTCCCTTCTCACTCAAAAAGAATCTTCCGACTCGAGCACGATCCTCCTGGTCCCCTTTGGGGCCGGAAAACTTTGTAAAGTGTTGGAGATTTAGTTGGAGATACTTGGATATGAGACGTACTCACTCGATTTCATTGGACCCCACTCTTTCTTCACCTCGACTCGATCCACAGTCTTTCTGAGAGGCTTCTAGTATTCCTGAGTGGGATTCTGCCATGGATGAGGAGTATTCCTCTCTCATGAAGATCGATACTTGGTATCTCACCACTCTTCCGAAAGGAAGGAAAAATGTTCGGTGTAAGTGGGTGTTCCGAACAAAGTATGGAGTAGATGGAGACGTCAAAAAGTTTAAAGCATGATTAGTAGCTAAGGGTTTCTCCAGGAGATAGTTGGGGTTGATTATCTGAGAAAACTTTGTTCGGTTGCGAAGATGACCTCTATTCGATCGACCCTAGCCATTACATGCAACGAAGATGGAAAGTCCATCAAATGGATGTTAAGAGTGCCTTCCTTCATGGTGACCTAGAGGAAGAGATCTATATGGAACAACCTCAAAGTTATGTCCAAGATTCCTCCTCGTTTGTAAGTTTAAGAAGTCTCTTTATGGCCTTAAACAAGCCCCTCGGGCTTGGTATGCCAAGATGGACTCTTCTTACTTACAAGGGGGTTCACTAGGTGTCACTTGATCCAAATGTTTATATTCTATGCAATATGACTCCATACTCATTCTTGTTCTATATGTTGATGACTTGTTGATCACAGGCAGCTCTTCCTCTATTATTGATTCTCGTAAAGATCACCTTAGCTAACAAGTTTTCCATGGTGACTTAGGTCTGCTTCATTACTTTCTTGGGATCCAGATTTCACAATCTGACTCGAGAATCTTGATTTCACAACCTAAGTATGCTCTTGATTTGCTAGCTCGGTTTCAGATGTCTGATTGCAAGTCTTCTCCTACTCCTTTTCTTTCGGGGTTAAGTTGGTTTCAAATTGCTCTACTCCCTTGGTTGATGGTACTCTTTACCAAAAGTTAGTTGGGAGCTTGATCTACTTGACTCACACTCGACCGGATTTATCATATGTTGTTGGGATCATGTCCAGATTCATGTAGGAGCCACATGAGCTGCATTGGAAAGTAGCTTAACGGATCCTTCATTATGTTCGTGGCACTTATGCTAATGGCATACACTATCATGGAGGGTTGATATTGACTTGATTGGGTTCATAGATCCTGATTGAGCCGGTGACTTATATCATTAGAAATCTACTTACGGATACGAGTTTCTCTCTTGGTTCGGGTCCTATTAGTTGGTCTAGCAAGAAGAAGAATGCAATTGTGATATCATCTACTGAGAGGTGGAATACGGAGGAGTAATTAACTGCCACAAAAGCTATTTGGCTCAAGGTATTTTAACGAGTTTGGCATCCACTTTGGTGGCCTACCATTATCTACTTTGTGATAACATGAGCACTATCTCTATTTGTAGAAATCAGTTCAGCATCAGTGGATGAAGCACATTGAGATCCATATGCACTTCATACGGGAGCTTATTCATGATGGTATCATCGACATTCAGTACATTCAGACAGCTGATCAGATTGCAAACTTATTCACCAAGCCTTTCACTGAGATGAAGTTTCTTCACTTACGGTCTCTTCTTGGGGTGAGGTCTTCTGTATCTACCCATCTTCTTAGGGCTATTTATTCCTTCTTTTTTTCTTCTTCTTCTAGGAAGATTGTGTTTGTATATGGGCACCTTATCAGGCCTTTAGTTTTCGGGCCCCATTGACACATCTTTCTTAGTTGTTTAGGAGTGTCTTCCTCTTCCATCTGACTCATCACAGTTGCTACCCCTAGCTTCGATGAAGGGGGGGTGTTAGTGTGAGTTATCCTATGTGTCCTCCTCTCATGTTGGAGGGTCATCTCACATGGGTTAGGTTTAGGGTTAGGTTTAGGGTTTCATATGTGTCATGCACTAGGGTTACTCAGCACCCTATATGTACCCCTTTTCTATTCATTTATGAGCATGCCAAGACACTTCACTATCTTTCCACTACGCAAGCTTTGTTTCTGTTGAGCAAGTTCTTCCATTACTGATTAATTTTTTCCTTGCTATCGCTGGAGCTATCACGATTCCGTTGGAGTGCAACTACTTCGTGGTGCTTTGTTTCTAATTCGATTCTCGCAAACTCTTTTTAGGTTCTACCAAAGATTATGAGTGGAATGTTAATTCTTTAGTTGGGGAAGTTAATATTAGGGCTTTTATATATATATATATATATATATATATATATATATATATATATATATATATATATATATATATATATATATGAATCTCTATGGAAAAAGGAAATGAAGGAATATGAGAAATTTAAATTGGATGTTCCAAGGAGAATGTTGTCCACATGATTTAAAAGAGAAGTGGAATATCATGGTTGAAATTTTGGAGTTTCAAAAGAAAGTGTGTCATTAGGAAAGAATCCTTGTAGAAGTAGGATTATGGTGAAGAAGTATTTCCAAAAATTCTAAATTTTTATGCAATGGATGGTCACTACATTTTTGCTAAGTTGAAGATGGGGAGCACATTCCATAGCCCTGTATTTTAATGTAGTCCACATGATGGCATTTATGTTGGTATAGTCATTCAAAATTGTCGTTGATGGATTGGGTTCATGTTTCAATTCTCTCCCATTTGGCTACATGTTATAGACTAGAGAAAAACCTTGTATCATATACCTCAAAAGGATCAATAGATATGGAGACCTATTATGGAAAATAAGGGTAGGGTCCTCATACTACACCTTGTGATTTTACATAATTTTGGGAATAAGTATTGAATAAAGAAAACGAGGAAGCCTCACCTAAAAAATTAGTACTACTCAATAGGACACACAAGAGAAAGTAGTGAGACTAGGTTGACTAATGAAGCAACTATAGATCGGTGTTTGGATGTATGTTCATGAACTACTGAAATTATGTTTTTGAATATAATGACAACTTAAAGTTTTTTTAGTTTTAAACGACAAATTTTAGACCTTTTCGAGACTGGGATGATTGTAAAATATTTTGCTCAAATATTTTAATGGAAAAAGATAGGGCCCTATAGCCATTTATTTCTTGATTAAAAGAAATCATAATAGTTGTTCCTTTATTAAATGGTTTCTTTGACGAGAAGGAAAAAAATTTCACCCATTTACAAAGTTAATTAGTATGTACACCCACCGAGCAATTCAATAAATGTAGAGGTAGATGAAATAATATAATGTTAATTTTTTGCCAAAGAACAAGTTAACCCATTAGAGAATGTTTATTTAAGAATATGATCAAATTTACATAATGTTCTTAGCACGCGTGGTATTGGGTTTTATGGATCACCACTATTTATAAACTATGGGTTATGAAAATTGTCTCAAAACTAACGTAATTTGTAACAAATAATATTACTTAGATATATAAAATGGCTTATAAGCATTTATTAGTCATTTAGTTGTATGATTTTAGTATTTTTATATTTATTAATTATTAGTTTAAATTAGGTTTTATTGGTATGTTTTTAAATTTTAATGGTTTACATTCCTCTTCTCAACCCTTTCAATTGCATTTATACCTACTCTCTCTTACCCCTAACTTAGGATTTATGCTAGGAGTGTAACCCAAGCTCCTCATTATATTAGGAGTGTGGCTCATTCTCTTGGTCCATTTGTGTGGCCTCTTTTGGTTATGATGTGAATTTCCTCTTGTTCCACTTTTGATGATAGATGGATTTCATTTTGGACCCCACTAATGTCCTAATTTGAATTCAATTTATATCTAAATTGAGGAGGGCCCAAGAAAAATCCACGATGCAAGAATCCACATAAAGTACTTAGAAAAGATAAAGATATTCACCAACAAAATCACGTTGTATTAAACCAAATAAATGAGGGTTTATATAACTACAACAAGAGCTATCTCCCATTTTCTTATTGACCCCACTAAATGGGACACCTCCATTAAAGGTGATACTCTAATAGATAACATCAATTAGATGCCTATATTTATGTATTCTAATCTGTGAATAATGTAATAGCTATAGAAGCCAACTAAATTAACTTAATAATTAGGTGCATATATTATATTGCACTAACACCCCATTAAGTGTAACATAGGAAGGTATATAACAAAGAAAAATAGTTTCAAAATCCTCATAAATGGGTCCCAACAACTAAGGATGATTAGGTACCCATGTACAATAAGAATAATGAAGTAAGGAAGGACTCAATATCAATCCCTCCCAAGGAAAACTTACTTCACTCCAATCAATGATCATAACTAAAGATAACAAGGCAATGTTAAAGGTTTAGTGAAGATGTTAACAACCTTCTCCTCTGAAGGAAATTTCAACCTCAGACATCGACCTACATACGTTTATGAATAAATTGCATATGGATCATGGTACATTCATTCTCCACTAGGTGGTGTGAAATCAATATGGCACCTTGGTTTCTTCACAACTCATGGGCTTTATTGATTTAGATTGGGTTGGTGATGTCGGTGATCAAAATTCTACTTTTGGTTTTTCTATCATCTTGTTTTAGGTTCTATTGTTTTGTCTTACAAGAAGCAATCTAATGTTTTAATATCATCAATAGAGGTAGAGTCTCGAGGTGTTGTTCTAGATAGATAGGAAAACCCTTCAATGCAATCATCCACTTAAAGTACTCATAGGACAGGAAGATATTCACCAAAAAATCACAATACATTAAACTAAATGAAATATACAATGCATATATGTGTGTGCAGACAACAATGGTTAGGTGAGAACATAATTTCCTATGTGACTACATCTCCACTAACTTTGGAGATAACTCTAAGATCTATTCTTGCTTTCCATAAGGACACAAAGGTTCCTTATATAGGAAAAGTAAGAGGTTAAGTGAAAGGTGGGATAAGATCATTCCCCAAGTTACACCTCACCCTTATCACACATGTGAGGATAACTACCACTTAAATGTGCATTTACCAATGTTGTGCACATAATAAATCTCACCTTGATAACAACATCACCTAAGGTGGGATTCACAATAAGTGTGAAAATGACACACACCAACATTTTTCTATAAATACACATGCATCACATTTCATTTGGTAATAAGCACACTCAACATATTGTAAAAATCCCTAGGCATTCACAAGCATTCTATAGAGATCGAGAAATCATGAGAGCATTCATCATTATTCAAATTAGCATTTCCCATAGATCAATTTTATTCTGCATGACCTAGGGTTTGTATGTCACTACAATTATTTTTAATCATGAAAAATAATGTTTCAAAAATTACTATTTAGAGTCTTCATCAAGTATATGGTACTTAAAAATTTAGATAATTTACAATAAATGCCCCTAATTCGTAATTTTCCTTAAAATTATATGTTTTTTCCATCCTAGCATAAAAACGATAGGAATATATTTTTTTGGTTATGGGTGTCATCTAGTATGTAAGTTAGAGTGAGGTTATTGAAATTCAAGACTATGTGAGGACAACTTCAAATTCATTTCTAAATGATCTCATCTTTTAGGAGATTCCCTACATTTTATACATGTCCCTGAGCTCATAAAACCAATCTTATTTTTTTCCATATTGTTGGATAAGGTTTAACATGTCAATTTTGGGCACATATTTCCATTGTAAAATTCTAATGATTTTCATTAGCTCTCTCAAATTATATGAAATCTCTAAACCTTGCACAAAACATATATCTAATTTTCAAAATTACTACTAGGATTTATTCTTGTATTTGCGTATGTTTATTAAGTCTAATTAAGGGTAATTATATTTTTCTTCATAATTTAATAGTATTTTTAATATATATTACATTTTGTTGAGCTTGTGTTATCCAACACCTCTCGAGGATTATATATTGCATGTTTTCTACTAAATATCATATTATAAAAAGTTTATGGTTTATTTTTCCATTCATGGAAAACTTATAAACCCTAGTGTGTTTTTATGGTTTTATATTCGTGTTTGATTTCATTTAAGGTCACATAAATTTCCCAAATCCATGAGTGAAATTAGAAATCATGTTAGGTTTCATCAAGAACTTGGTGATTTTATTAAAATTTATTTGGTAAATTTTATAGAAAGTTTGAAAAACATATTGAAATATTAAAATGTATTTATTATTTCTCTAATAATATTTTATGTGCAAATGATGGGACGACATTATTTTTAACATATCAATGATTGTTCCTTGAATGATAATGTTGTCAATGGATCTCAAGTTAATAGTATGCATGAATGTGTTGATGATCATGAGACTTATTTAACAAGCCAAGGTAGGGTTCAAGTTTAGTATGTTCCTTATAATTTTTACATCCTAATTAAACTATGTAAAATCTAAGAATTAGTGAATTAATTACACTAAAGGATGTGAGGGGAGATACAAGTGGTTATTTTGGTTAATTAAATTCCAACAATAATTTTACAATATCATAACAATGTATTCAATGTTTAAATGATAGGAAAAAAACTTGAAAACATAAGGGGATGGGTGCACTTACCGATTACAAATGATAATGGGAGGTTATAGGAATGCACATACGTAATAGGAAAATATGAACATAATGATGCTTCGTTCTAGGCACTATGGGTAGACATTAATTTAGGGAGATATCGTACACTTATACCATGACCATTTATATAGTCTTAGACCTACTTGGTTTATGGCTTTGTAACTTCCTGACATTGTCCCTTTCTTAGAAATGTTTTTCATTGTCAAACCCTAGTTTTTGGTCATGTTCAAGCTCTCTAAATTTTTGAACATGTTATCAAACCCTATCCATGTATGGGAAACACTAAAAAAAAATTAGTTGGGTTGTGGGCACCTTTGACCGCCGACATTGGCACTACTTTGAAGATGCCTCAAACCGCATGTTGTTCTCCACCTAGCATGTGATATATGAATGAATGCAAACTAGATTGATGCAACCTATTTGATAATGATGAAGTTTGGATCTTGCTAACATATTTGATGAAGATGTTTGAGTTCTTTTGGATGAGATAGATTTTATAATGAAGTAATAATCTTTAGACCAAGTTTGGCATGTTCTTTTGTGATATTTAGGGATATATTTGATGAAGGGATGTTTGTAGTTCATAGGATTTTTAGGATGAGATAGATTAATGTATTATGTATTAATAGAAGTAATAATCTTTAGACAATGGAGATTGCTTCCTAATTACTATACATGTTCTTTTGTGATATTTAGGGATACTTGGGTTCATTTTACAAGTGTTAGAAGTGAGTGTCTCAATGTAGAGTCATAGGATTTCCACGTTAGTAAATGAGGTAGATTTAGCTTGCTTCTATAGGGTTACGTAGATGAATTATCAAAGAAATGATGACCTAGAAGGAGTAAAGGACCCATAAAATAATGTGGAAAAACTATACTGATAGGTTAGAATTTGGATATAAATCTCGACCAAATTGTATGACCTTGAACAAGGATAGAAAATATGTCGGATGAAGTTTCCATCTTGTCGGGGTGACTTAATATGTGGATTTTATGTATCGTGCTCTTAGAATGTGTTGACATATAAGTGTGCAAGGATAAATTTTTAGAAAAGATGCCTTGGAAATTCTAGCGGGAATGGAAAGGTTGTGTCTATCTTAGCAAGATTTCATTGTCAAAGCTAGCTATGTGAAAGAGTGAATTACCAAATTTCAATGTCTACATTTTCCCCATTTAAAGTATGAAATGAAAATTACATTCTTAAAGGAAAATATACTTGAGTGTGTAGACACACTTTCCTTCACTTAGATTTTATTGTGTAGAGTCATGTTGTGTTTGGTGGTGGAATGCTCCATAATGAAACTGCAACACATAGTGTAGTTAATGTCCATAGTAAAGAATTAAAATTTAAATCAAATGTAAATTGTAACATGAAATATTTACATTTGCACAAAAATCAAATGAAAAATGTAAACAAGGAAGGAATAAACATGTTTTTTTTTAGAGGTAGAAGTCCCTATGCTTTAATTGTGTTTGAAGATTTGCATTACTGAAATTTGTGAAAGGATTGAGGGTGATCAATCCCAATTGTGCTGAAAATAACATGAGTGTTAGCATTTGTATGAAACCCAACAAAAAATAGAGTATAGAAAGTAGAAGAGTGAAGTACTAAAACATCCCATGAAGGAAGAAGATTGTGTATCAATGTTATTCAACAAATATGATATCCTTACCTTTAAATATACAAGCAAAGGAAGGACAACCTATGAAAAACTTAGTAGCTTTGATACCTTTTGTAACACCATGTACCACACCACTTCACAAGGATCTAGGCCCAAATTTGCAAATTAAAACACACAATAGAAAATAAAATGAGTGCCCCATGCCCTTCCCATGTGCCTATAGACACTAAATCATGCACTTTGGATACATTTATAAGTCTTAATCACTTACTTGCATTTATATTATTCCTAAGTGAGAAAAGTACTAATTGACCACTATCTTTGGCCTCTTTGATTTATTTCTTATTTCCTTATTGGCCTTATACACCCTATTGCCGGTCAATTACGATACTTCATCTTTTCTTAGTCTGGAAACTAGTACCTAGCTAGGATGACAGCACCCAGTGCCCTCATCCCTCTAGGTTCCCCAACCTCTTTTATCTTGCTTGCCTCTTTTGGACCTCTTCTATCTATTGGGCATCCTGTTTTCTTATGGGTCGGCCTTTTAGTGGTTAATTACAAAATTCAAACAAGGGAATCATATAAATACAAATCTATGTGATCATAATAAATGACCAAGTTATAAGAATCTATTACTATCACCTAATGTTGTATACAAAAGCATTTTAAGAGCATCAAAAATGTTCCATCTAGCTTCATTCAAGGGACAAGGGACTACATTCTTCTACATACACTTCATAGGAGGGGAAGTGCATTATGACATCCATACATCTATCTACATTGCTACATCTAGATAGTGCTCTCTACCAATTTCATATTACAAAAAATCCACCTAGGTCGGGATTCTACACACGCGCGCGCAAAACTACATGGATTCGATATATAGTATAGTGCCCAGGATCATAAGTTCACTCGGTCGGTGACCACTATGGTTAATTTGTCTCCCTATTTGCATCTTTTTCATTTTAATATTTGATGTAGTCTGGGGTTTTGTAGGATATCATATATTTTTTTAGGTTATCAACGGATTTTTTGATCATCAAACACAAAGTGACTAAAAACAAC
The DNA here is from genome assembly GCA_018340775.1 of Taxus wallichiana var. yunnanensis. Lineage (NCBI taxonomy): Eukaryota > Viridiplantae > Streptophyta > Pinopsida > Cupressales > Taxaceae > Taxus > Taxus wallichiana. The sequence continues at coordinate 207,370,716 of CM031240.1, forward strand.
ATTTAGTGAACATCTTGTGACATAGAAGAAATCACTTTTTGACAATTTTTGTAGTCACAAGTGCCTACAAAAGGTATTTGATGCCTAAGAACCCCGACCTGTCCGGTCACCCCATTCTAGGTAGATATGCTAGTAAAATAATTTTCTAGGCACATTAATGATAGTTCCCTCCTCATGTTTATCAATTTTCTAGTTCGGCATAGTTCAGGATCAATTGCAAAATTAGCTAAGTATTTTATGTCTTCTCTTGCACTTAGGGTTTCATATTTTCTTTAGCTTATTACTTAGGTCATTGTTGTATTTTATTTTTATCATTTCGTTGTGACTCTGCATTAAGGTTTCACAAATTTCAATATTTTTAAATCAAGTGCCACCAACTAATTATAAATTACAATGTACTAAAATGTAGATGAAAAGGAGACATATGCCCCCAATATTCCCGATATTGTAGAAACGAATGTTGTAGTGAAGGATTGAAATATTTCATACCCTCGAGTAATTGATTTGAACTAAGTGAATTGGGTCTAAAATTGTGCCAAAATCTCATGCTTATAGATGAATATTGTAAGCTATTGATAAATTTGATGTAAATGCCTCCTAGAAAAAAATGTGTGGAGGAGGGTCGAGGATCATACATACGATCGTGAAAACAATATATGGTTTTGAACCTATGCATTTGTTTTACTATATTTTTGTGTTTGACTATATTTTAAGTACATGTAACTTGTTTATACATGTATGTTACCCCATAACTCTACTTATGTCTACTATATGTATATAATATACCCATATGAATTCCCCCTCTTTTGAGGCATGTGCAAAAACCATGTTGAGCACTTGGCTCAAAATAATAGATGAGTCCCCATGTACCAAATGTGTGAAAATCTATAGAATATGGTAGAATGTTGAGGAGGTCGACACCTTGAAGAATCTGTACTTTCAAAAGGAAGGTGTTTGTACATGGTGGAAACCATGGTGCACAAAAAATAAATGATAAAAATAAATAGAAACAATAGAGATAATAACAACAATAGTAATGATGTGTGCATAAGAAAATAAGTGTAGTAATCATGAAGTCATAATTAAAAGTATTCAAACAATGTTACAAAAAGGGCATAGATCCTGTAAACATGGGACCCACAGTGTCATAAGACAAGCAAGGAACTTAGGACAAAATTAGTGAAACAAGAAAGGATAAACACACACACACACACACAACACACAATAGATAGATATATATATAGAGAGAGAGAGATAAAGCATGTATGGAAAACTAATAGTGTGATAACATGATGAAATGATATGATAATTGATATAGAAAGAAGACACGTGAAGCAAGAGGTATCAAAATTGCACAAGACACATGTGTTAGTCCTATTATCTCAAAAGATAACATGTACATAATATATGTAATCAAGTGTAATGAAGAAGTATAAAGGAACTATAATAGAATAATATCACCTATGTATAGTGTATAATTGATGACCCAAGATGTATAGGAAGTATAAGTAAAGAGTCGCTAGCACTTATCATCATGTACCACTCAGTGTGTGTCTTGTATCAAGCTCAATATATCACATGAATGCATGTGTGTAAAGATTAAATATATATGTTATCTATCAAATCCATAGTGACAAGAAACATGTGTAATGTAAAATGAAAACAACTTACGCTAAGTGTATAAGTCCTGATTTAATATTTTTGTAAATATATAATGCTTTTGTATTTTGAAACTATTTTAATATTTTCATGTTTTTTATCGATTAACTATATACAATAAGGAACTATATTATGAAAAATAAGTATAATACTATCATAAGTTCATAATGTTCATGTGATTTTTCACAATTCGACTATTAAGTGTGGCTAAATGATAGACATTGAGACCAACATGCCCAAATGGTGTATATGGGCCTAACCAATTAGGTATAAACTTTCCCTTCAATTATTTCTCCATGTCTGTGTTTCTTATTTTCTTTGGGGAAAAAAGATCACCTACTTGAAATTTATAGGCATGGAATTTTTTTATAGGCACATTTTATGCAATCTTGATACATATGAAGGTGTTGCAATTCCCGTACACATTTAGAATCAAGCATTACAACTCATGTAACATTTTCTCCTAATAATCATTATCTTTGATGATGTAATTTAATGATATGAAAAGTGAATGGATTTCTAATTCTAGGGGTAAAACAACTTTGGTCCCTAAAATAAGGAAAAGGGAGTAACGTTAGTAGCTATATGAACACTAGTATGGTAAGGCCACAAGGTGTAAATTATTCGATTATGTCATTCAATGCCATATTTATAAAAAAATTGAAGGATTTTGATAAATGATTTTATTGGTAGTCTTGGTTTGGCCAATGCCTTGTGAATAGTAAGGCTCGTAGAAAAAGTATGTTTTATTTGGAATTTTACACAAAACTTTTTGACATTATGATTTTTAAAGGATGGTCCATTTTCTTAAATAATGGCAAAAGGGACACAAAAATTAGTGATGATGTGTGTGAGTAATAAATTATGGAAAATATCTTCTCCTATAGATTTCAAGGGTATGACTTCTACACATTTAATGAAACATTTAGCGGCGGCGATCATAAATTTATGCCCTTATGTGGACTCATGGTTGACCTTGACAAATAAATGGAAAAAAGCCATATATAAAAATGCCATAGAGACATAATGGGTTGTAATGCATGAGATGTGACATGGTAAATATTTTCGTGTTATTAACATTGATCACAAGGTTTAGAATATTCTTGAGTGTGTTTTTCTATTATTGGCCAATAATATCCTTAATGTAGTAATTTTGAGACATATCCTTACCACTAAAATTACCACTACACTCACTATTGTGTATTTAGAAAAAGTAATTTTTGCATCATCGGCTCCTAAGTAAGTGCAACAAATGACCATGAAAAGAGGGTTTAACCAAATAACCTCCTATGAGGACATATTGTGTAGCTTCATGTCGTAGATGAAAAATTAGGTGAAGCATTCTTAGGTAATTTTTATCGGTAGAGGTAATTGTATATATTAGTGAGCCATTCAAAATTATCGGTGCTACATGTAGTAAGTAATGATTAAGAGCATAAATAGTGTTAGTATAAATAGAGGCTTTATGTAATTTTAGAATGACGAAAAATGGCATGTAGTCATCACTTATGTCTAAGGGTATTAATGGAGAAACATTAGCCATAACATCAACATGTTAATTGTCCTTATATAGGGTTCCATGGGTGATTTATTCAAGTAAGGCCAACCCATATGAAGTATAAGACCCAAGAAAATATATCAATTTGAAAGTAGAGTTAGAGGACATGTCAGTCTACGAGACACAAAATCACACACTTTGGGTATTTATTTAGTCCTACTTACATACTACTATTTACATGATTCATAAGTATGAAAAGTAATGATTAAACCATGTCTTTGGCCACCTTTCTTTGTTTTATGCTTCTTCTTTCATTCTCGCACTCTTAATTTCTCATTCTATCTTTTTACCTTTCAACATTTGTCATTCTAGACACTAGCACCCATCCAAGACGCTTGATCTTATGAGCCCCCTCTCCTCTAGGCACCCTTGTCCTCTTTGTACTTTGGTTACACTTTTTGGGTCCTTTCTAGCCATTTAAGCATCTTATCTTTTTGTTAGTCAGCCTTTTTGGGGTTAATTACGAAATTCAAGTGAAGGAATCATATAAATATAAAGTTACATGATCATAATAAATGACCAAACACTAAGCACCACTTATCACCACCTAAGGTTACATCCATGAAAGTATTTAGAGCTCCATTTTCATCCATCTAACTCCATCACAAGGGAAAAAAAAGGATGGTTCTTCTACATCACACTTCATAGGGGGAGTCTATTATTTCCATGCACACATTATTTCCATTCTACATCTATTTGCTATTTGCTCACTACTTCAAGTGAGACACACACAAGACAAACCTATGGCACGATTCGCACACATACACAGAATAGAGAATGATGGATCATGATCTAAGTTTTTTTGCATCCGGGGAAGGATCTCATCATCTCTTGGTCACTCGATCTTGGAGTAGTTGGATAACACCATGTTGAGGGTATGACCTACCCTCTACTTTAGGATCTACCTTTAGCCAAGGTGAGAGGACCCATTTTGTAGTTTGTATTTGTAAGGGAAATGAATATATCAGTAGTATTTGACACTCCTTTATAAGGAAAATGAGAAATAACCTTGGGAAGACATGGTCAATTCAAAAAGTATAACTCTCATGAGTTGTCACTCTAGACAATGCAAATGTCTCCTAAAACAAAGCTCATAACTACTAAAGAAAGAAAAGGAACCAACTTGATTATACATATTTTTTCTTTAACAAGGCAATGCTTGGGTAATTCTGGTGGGATTTTTTGGTTTTAGATGTATTTGGTTGGTGAATTAAGCATGATAAAGTTGATTATACCAAATCTTTGGGAAACTCTTATCAAATGATGGAAGATCTTCCATATGAGATGATGAAAACACTTCAAATAATCAATAATGAACCTTCAACCAGAATATGTGCATCCATGGAAGCCCAAAGATACATGGTTTCACACATTCTTTGAGAATTTAAACATAAAATATCATGATAAAGACTCAATTAAACATCAATAATCCCTAATCTATCATGCCTAAGATACAATCATGGGCTAACAAACAATTTGTATCAACAAAATGGAAGCAAAATGAATTTAAAATTGTTTATTGTAAAATGAGATGAAAGTTCTTCTCACAAGCACAATTTTGATGTACCACAATGCTACCAAAAGGATAAGATCTTGTGTGATTCAGAGGAATTATTAACATAAGATTGCAACAGGAACATGAATAGCTACTTGAAACACCTCAACTTAAAGCACACAAACAATGCTCATGATTAACACAATTAACTCAGGGCTCATCAAATTTATCAACAAGGGAAAGTTTCATTTATAGTCTCAATGTTTTTCAATGGTTGTACACTTGCAACCATCTTTACATGATTTGATTTGAAGGCTCAATAAATTAATAGGTTTCTCAGAAAAGTTCTTGGAAAAATGGTTTCTCTCAATTTTCTCCTTTCTCTTCTAAAATTTAAAAAATTTTAACCCCCTTATGCAAGAGTATTCTCATTGCATTTATACAATTTCACTCGCTCACTCATCCTCTGTTTTCCCCCAAAAACATGAATCCTTAAAGAGAATATTATTTTCTATTTTTTCAGGTGGAAAATTTGTGTGCCATTCACATTTCTTACTTTCATTAGATATGACTAGGGCACCATGTTGCTTACCTTTTGACAGTTATCTTAATCATTCATTTCCTCTTGGCATGTGAGAAACCCTTTTTAATAATTATCAGGTGGTTCCATATGGCTTGATGTGACAAGCAATCCTTTTCATCTTTGAAAATCTACCTCGAGAAATGCATACCTACATTCGTGCTTCTCATAACTGAGTGTCCTTGTGTGGATTATATCACATCAATCAAATGTCATCTGTCGTACAGTACCAATTTCTCTCAATTTTATTCTTCTCTCATGTGATTTGAGAAAATATTCTTTCATCGATGAAATTGATTTCACTCCACTCAACCACTTTTGCACCATCCTCATTATAAACTAAATTTACTTTCTCACCAATATGCATTCCTTTTCCTATCTTGAAAGTGAATAATTTTTACATAGATTTTATCAACATAATGGTGAATGTGGTGGTGGAAAATAGTCTAAAAGATATTTATTCAGAATATTTAAACCAAATATTCAACCTGCATGGTCCAGATGAAGCCTTTTTCAAATATTTGTTTGATATCACAATCCCAGGGGATACTAGAGGACCCCTGACCTATTAACAAGTTTGGCTCACTCCTTGTGAGATTGATCAAGATCAATCTTATCTTCTCAACCTTCCAATCCATGTACTTCCATATTTTTGGTGGGAACATCAAAAAGTTCCAGAAGACTTAAAGAAATTCTAGATTGAAAGGAGGCCTTTATGTGTTAGGAAAGAATGATTACCAGTGTCCCTTTTTATGCAATGAAGAATTTGTGCTAAAGGATATTCCCAAGGAGTCCTAATTTGTATGAAAAGTCTTCCATTGATACAATGTGTTCCATTTCTCACAAAATGGATGAACTGGAGTGGAGAATCATTTCTCTAGAGAAAGGTCAAGAAGGACTGTGCCATTACAACCATCCACCACACCATCATTGTCTTTAAAAAGAAGAGGGGGGAATCAATATCCCAACCCCAATTATCATTTTGGATGGAGAAGAAGAAATGTCTCTATCTTCTCATCACTCTAAGGAAACAATTTCCTCTTCCAGGGGAAAAAAGGGGTAGGTTCATTATCTAATCTTCCACTCATTCAATGCATCGAGCTCCTTCAATGTAGTAGGAATTTTTAGGGCCCCAACCAATTCCTTCTCTAAGAGAGCACCCACCCTTCACAAGGATATGGAAGGGTGAGTCCAACTCAAGATATCTTGTTCCACCTAGTCCCTAGGGTGTAGTTCTTTGCTCTTTAGCCACTTCAGGACATGTTCCCCTCAGTTAACTCCCGATAAGTCTACTCTCACAAGGGGAAAGGGAAGATGAAATTCTTAACAAGTTGTTTGGATCTTCTAGGCATGGATGTCTTCTATAGAAGAAGATCGAGATGTAGAAAATCATGGAACAGTCCCGAATGATCCTTAGTCATTGATGGATATGGGGATGTCCCGGGATCTAGTGGGGTCCATTGTGTTTATTCAGATGGCATAGGGCTCAGATGAATTCATGTTGAGGAAGAACATGTGTTGAACAAGATTCCTCCACTCAAAGGAAATTTAAAAAGGAGTAAGGGACAAGCGAGAGATGCTTTTCTTTCTTGTGTCCTTACTTGAAACATGTATACAACTTTCTTCATCATGCGTTCGGGCCCCTATAGAACCCCAATTTTGATTTATGTCTGAAACTATTTCTTTATCTTCGTTATATGAATTTGTATGATGTTTGAAAACTTGAAGTTTAGATGTTCAGATCACCCCACACTGGCCCATGTTTTATTTGCATTCTGGGCTTTAATTGTAACTCTATAATTCCTCTTGTTTCATCATTGGTGGCCATGATTTTTTTGTTAACCCACCACCTGTTTGTCTCCATTTAAAGATCCTTGACTCTAATTTTATCCACACCTTCAATTTTGATGCCTCGGGACCAAAACCGCATTAAATTTTTTTAAAACATTGAGTCCTCTGCCTATTCATTTGGTTCTCTCATGGTGGTGGCCACTTTGCATGACATAGTGGAGACCCCACACATCCTTGGGTATTCTCTCCTTCTCTCCTTTTCTGAATATATGCCTGGGTGACATGTGGAATCCTATGAACCCTCCCTCTTTTCTTTGAATTTTCAGCATGTCAAGGCTTCCTTGCCACGCCATTAGCCACGTGGCGGATCCCTCTCCTTGAGATTTTTTAATTCTTTTCACCTTTCCAATGATGTACCGAATAGACACGTGGACACCTTCCATGTTTGGTTCTACTCCTTAAGTAAATTTGAGTCCTACGTAAAGCACAAAATAATACCAAGAGGATAAAAGGGGCCATTTTTCACAAGATTTATAGGGGCAACATAACTATTACATTCCTCGACCGAAAAAGAGGATTCATGCCCTAAACACATGACTCTCTTATGTTTCCAACATAGTCCTATCTTTGAGCATACATTTTAAAACACTGGAAAACCATGAGAGTAAAATTTACAAAGGCATACACTAGATTCAAGGGTGAGATTAATTCGAACACTAACAAAGGCTCCGACTGGGGATGGGCACCCCCATGGGTGCCGCAAGAACCACACAAACCCAAATCAAACAGACCAAGTGCCTAAAATCCATTGGGCTATGGAGTTAGATTAAAATGTGTACAAGGTCAAAGAAATACAACCTTCCACAAGAACAAAACCAAGAAACCAAGGAAACTTGTGACTATAGACCAAGAAAATGAAAAGGAAACAAAAACACACAAAACAAAAAAGTAAAGAAAAAGACTATACACTGTACAAGAATGTGTACCTTGTATGGATCAATTGAGGAAATGTTTTAGGTGCCTTCCATTAATAGGTAATTCAAGTAGATCCCCATCTAGATCCTTCAAGAAGAATGTATGCTCACCAATTCTTATGTTAATGGAGTAAGGGCCCATCCATGATGCATCAAATTTCCATGCTTTCCTTTTTCTTCATGCCTATTGTCCCAAAGTAATACAAGATCTCCAATGTTGAAAGCTCTAGGGGTTACCTTTTTATCAAAAAATTCTTGAGTTCTCTCTAAAACTTAATGTGCCTCTGATGAGACTCTCTTCTCTCTTCATCTAATGCGAGTATATAATGCATTCTTGTCTCATATGGGTCTATTATCCCTTCTTCCCCAAGTTGTTGTGAAAATTGATACGATGATAGTTCAGATCTAAGGCAATACAACTTGAATTCCATATACCATCTTAAAATAACTCTTTCCAATGACTGTTTTAATTATAACTTTGTCTTCCCATAAGGAAAACTTGAGTTTCTCACCCACTTCTTCTTGTTAACCTCCAAAGTTCTTCTGATTATTTTGAGTAGGTTTTTGTTACTAGATTCAGCTTGACCATTCCCTTATGGATTATAATTGGAAGCATAAGTTAAGTTCATGCCATACTGTTGACACATACTTATTAAAGGTTTAGCTCTAAAGCTCATAGCATTTTCAACCACAATTTTTCCTAGCACTCCAAATCTACAGATGATGTTATTTAGGATGAAATCCATCACTACTTGATGAGTTTTTTTTTAGTAGGTATGGCTTCCACCCATTTAGTAAAATAGTCTGTAGCTACTAGAATCCACTTGTTCCCTGCACTTGAGGAATCACCCTTTCTCCTATGAAATCCATACCCCATTGTTTAAATGGAGCCTCAATAGATACTGGTTAAAAAGGAAAAGCATGATTTTCATTATTTAGAAAACTTTTGACATTTTTCACACTTTCTAACCAATAATGTTGTATCTTTAAAAATTTTAGGCCACCAATAACCTACTCCTAGAATCTTATGAGTAGTTACTCTTTCTATAAAGTGACCTCCACACACCCCCATGAAATTAATCAATAATTTGGGGCCTCTTCCTCTATTATACATCTCAACAAAAATCCCTTTGGGTTTTTCCAAGCCAACCCATACTCTGTTATAACATATTTTTTGCAATTTAATTTGAGTGTCCTCCTTTGATTTTTATCCAAGTGACATGGACACTCAAACTTTTTGAGGTAGAATATAACATCATTATACCATATGGAATATATTAGTTTATCCTAAACACTCTCATTTTCTCCTTCAAATTTATTGATTTCCATGACATGTAGATTTCTTTCTACCATTAATCTTGAAGACCCAAAACCCCTTACAATTTTTTGGTCTGAATGTCCATATCATATTCTTGTAACTTGTTCACCCAACGGAATATTTTACTAGAAACCTCCATTTCTGATAAAATTTCCTTGACCATAGTATGGGGAACATAAGCGAAAATTCTAGATCTTAAGATATAAGGCCTAAAAATCTTGGTTGCTCTTACCAAAGTGAAGGCCTTTTTTCCATGATGGTATACTTCAACTCACCCCCTACAAGGCTTTACTAAAAAATGCAATGAGCCTTTCATTTCCTTCTTCATCCTTTTGCAATAAGTACATATGCAATAATGTTCTCAGATGGAAAGGAAAATATCTGAAAATCCTTCTTGTAATCAGGGGCTATCAAGATCTGGAGCAATTTTCAATGCTTCTTTAATTCCAGTGAAATCTTGGAGAGATCCCTCCTCCCATTTGATAATCTGATCCTTCTTTAACATGCTTGTAATAGGGATAGTCATTTCAAAAAATTGAAATGAATCTCCTAATAAAATTTATCTGGCCAAAGAAAGATTGAATCCCTTTCCTAGTTTTTGGGACAAGAACTTTACCAATTGCTTCCACTCTTTTAGGGTCAATCATGACCCCTCTTTTGACACAATATGCCCAAGAAATTTTTCCTTCTGAACCCCAAAATGGAACTTTTTTCAAATTCAATGAGATGTCATATTCCCTACATCTAATCAACATTTTCTCTACATGACTCAAGTGATCACTTCTATTTTTGGAGAATACTATCACATCATCTTGATAAACTACAATGAAATCATTGATGTAACATGAGAATGCAACATCCATTGCTCTCTAAAAAGTAGCCCCAATGTTCATTAAACCAAAAGGAATTCTCACATAAACATAAGTACCCCATGGAGTGGTAAAGGTAGTCTTGATTCTCTCTGATTTCTTCACAACCACCTAGTTGTATCCTAAAAACCCATCTAGTGTGGAAATAAATTCAGATCTAGTGACTAACTGCAACATGTTATCCATATTAGGCAATGGATAATTATCTTTAATTGAGGCCTTGTTCAAGTTCCTAAAATTGACACACATCCTTATGTCTCCATTTTTATTTCTAACTGGCACCAAGTTTTCCACCCATGAAGAATATCTTGTTGGCTGTATGATCCCTCCATCCCTTAACTTTTTCAATTCTTCTTGCATTTTGAGGGAAAGGAGTGGATTAATGGCCTCTTGCTTCTACCTAAATGGTTTTACATTAGGTTCAAGGGTATCTCATGTTGAAAAATATCCTCCCTATATGATTTCAATTTTGAGTAAGACCATGCCAAGCAATCTTGGTACTTTTTCAACAACTCAATGTAGGACTACTTTTCATCCTTACTCAAATTACTACCTAGCCATACTTTCCTAGGTTTTTCTTTAGTTCCTAGATTATGATCTTCCACATCTCTTGAAGTAAAGATATGTCTATGAACTACCCTATCAACATTATCAAAGTTGGATTCTAAAGCCACTAATCCTATAGGGATCATGTTTGTCTTCAATTGGATTATGTCCTTACCAAACAAGGTATCTTTCCCATCACACACTGTGACCATTGGTTCCTAGTCAATGCACTGATCAGTAAATTATCCTTCATTCTACAAGAACCATTGAACTTGGGCATCATTATCAAATACTTTCCAGTGTTTTACATTTTCAAGGATATATGGTCTTGATAACACTTCAATATTGTAATCACAAGTAAGGAGAGACAATGCAATTTTCAAATCTAGAGCCAATCATTGCCAACCTATCTACTGCAAGTATTTTGAGTTCTATCATGGTATAGTATATTAAAGGAGTCAAACATCTCAACAAAATCCACACTTTCTTATATTGTTTCATTCTTGATTCTTGTAGCATATAGTTTTCTCACTTATTTTACCATAAGTTCAGAGTCTCCTTTAACAATTATATCCTTGATACCATGTTTCCAAGAAATCCTCATGCCTATGAGTAATGCCTCATACTCAACAATATTATTCATACATTTGATCCTCAATTTCAAAGAAAAATTAAAGGTCTCTTGGTTCGGGGATATCAATACAATCCCAACTCCATTTCGAAACTAGAGCAAGTGTCATCGAACATCAAAGTCAAAGGTGCCAATTTTATCCAATTACCTACTTTGATTAATGGCATGATCCTCAAAATCTATAAACCCCACAAAATTATTAACATCTACATCAGCATACAACACTTCATAAGAAACATTTTTGGGATCTTCAATCAGGTGTAGCATCTTCTTCTCCCCATACAACTTGACAAGGTTCCCCTCTACTAGTATGGTGGTATATGACATATCCATCTGCATACTTCTTCCCACACTAAGCCCACTTTCTTGATAGTAACATACCCCATTTAGTAGGGCAATCCAAAATGACTACATTCATTGTTAAAATGTACCAGGATAAGCTTCTAATTACACCACTAAGTCCTTTACATATCCTATCACTGGTACTTCCTTGAATCCATAGTGGTTCATTTTCCAAAGGCTCGTTGTTACCTTGATATTCAATTCATTCATTACTTCAAGAGGCATCACATTACATGAAGCCCCTGAATTGAACATACAATTAGCACGAGTCTTTCCTTACTGATTAAAGTGGTATAAAAAGGGTCAACATCAAGTTGATATTCAACAAGGGACGTACACAAATACACTTCAGGAGATTCACCCAAGTCTTCTAATGCTTCTGGAACCTCCAACTCTACAATCGGGGAAGATCCACATTATTTACATCCTTGTATGGGGGCACTCCCTCCTCTTGAACCCTAAATACTCAAATTCCTTTTCCTATGCTCAAGAATCCTAAGAAATTCAACAATAGGTATGTGATTTTTATTGACTCAAAATCTAGGCAATATCACAAGGGATATATTTGGGTAATACTTGTGTTGGGAGGGATAGTAACTTCCCCTTCTTGCAATATGAGACTCTTCATGACTTGGGCATGGTAAGGGGTACATGATTTATTATGGATAGTTGGAACTTTGTTAGGTGCATCCTTCTTGGGAGGATCTTTGGGATATTGGTGAGAAGGGATTTTTGTTTGGGTTGTGGACCTCCTCCTTTGACAATTCTACTTTTGAGATTATACTCCTTTTCTTAAGATATTACCACATTCATTAAAGTGTTGGTCCTCCTCATAAGGAATTCCTCCATCATACTTCTTAATCATCATATCCCTTAAGTACTCAAAGTCATGATTAGGAAATTCAAAACCCTGAACCATATCAATCTAAACATCATCAATAGAAGGAAGAGGAGATACCCGGTGGATACAATCCCAAAAATCTTCAATAGTTGAGAATTTATTAATTTAGTGGAGGAAACCCCAATCATGAATCATCAAGAAATCCATCATACAGACATCTCCAAAAGTGGGGTCATCCATCAAGATCTTCACCCTCTTCACTTGGATCACATGAGGGTGGGGTAAGAAACATTTTCACACCAATCAATGACATGTGCTTCTTCAACCATAAATACTCTTATAGTCAATGGATCAAGGAAAATTTTATTTTCTCTCTGAGGTTGTTGTTTACTTCTTGACCCCATATGTCCCTTTCCTCTATCTTCATTTATAATCTCACCTCTTGGATGACCACTAAATATAGTCATCCCTTGAGGCTGATTATGACCCTGAGAAATTTGTCTTATTCCTTCTCTTCCCCTGGGAAAGTTTGTATAAAATATATTTTACTACCCCTGTAATGGTTTTAACAACTTCTTCTAGATCCATTTCCTTTCTTTTTGAGGCTTCTCAAGATTGATCAATTTAACACCCTTCCTCTTGGGAGGTTTTCTGTAGCCTTGATATTATTCTGAATTTACACTACCATTTTGAATGATTGCCTCATATTCGTAGGGTCCTTGTCCCTTAGATAATATGATTTCCTTCTTATCAAAGGCATCACAATATTTAATCAAGCAAGACTCATCACTTGGTCTCAATATTACAGGTAGTCTATTTAAAGTTTTGTTGAATCTAGTGTTAAAATCTAAAATAGCTCATTAGGGTTTTTCTTAATATTCTTGAATTAGATGAAAAACCTTGGATCAATTTTATCACCATATTGTGCCTTAAAAAATTTTTCAATGCGAGCCAAGAATTAATAGAATTATCCAACAAATATTTATACCAATCCAGGCATCTTCTTCTAAAGTATGGATAAACATTTTCACATAGATATCCTCATGCTTGATCTCAAAATCTTCCATGATGTTAACAAAAATCCTGAGATGCTTGGTCACCACTAATAGCATTATTTCCTTGAAACTTTGGTAACCTATTTCTTAGATCATTTGGTATTGCATTTGGATATCCCACCATCCCCTAAAAATTTATGGGTCGATATATATTTACAACAAAGGGGGGTCTAGGTGGAGGTTGAGCCATGTTATTGATGGGGATATAAAGAAAATGGGGTTGAAAATGTTGGTGGTAGTTGCTGGCTTTTGGGATAATGGAATAGGATTCCCAAGGATAAATCCCCTAATAACTCCCTCTCACAATGAACCTTACTATCTTGAAACAATAGAAAGGGGGATTTAAAAATACCTTGATGATTTGTAAAGGAAGTGCCCTCACCAACAAGAGTATGTAAGTTACCTCTAGCTATATGTTTTAGAATGATCAGATGGGTTAGAGTAATATTCAACTAATGGCTAATCTAAATAAGGAGTAGGGATTTATTTTCTTTCTATCTCATGACCGCGTAATGGTTTCCAAATATCTATTCTTATTTTTGACTTGTTTTCCCAATTTAGAAACAATTTTCTAGTCATATCCGACTTGAAGAAATACCTTCTTCCTTCTAGTTCTACAAAATTTTCAACAAATTCTCAGATAAAGAGACTTAAGTCTGGTATTTATCATATTTTTTGAGATGAATGGAGTCGCCACTAAGATTTGATATCTTAGATGTATAAACCACTTGAAACAACTGGCTAATTTAATCGAACACTTATTTCAACAAAGCTTAGTAAATTTCATCATCCTTTATCAACATTTACTCCTAGTCGAGCGATATTTAATGGAAATCCTCCTCAAACAGGAAAATATTAAGCAATTGAATTATGATTTAGCTCATTTTTTGCAAATTCGGATAAAGGATTGAAGATAGATCATAGATTTGCATTCAGATATACTTTAAATGTTACTTGAGGTCGATATTTACAGTATTTGGAAAAATGTCCCCCTATAAATGGCACCAGAAGAAGTGTTGGTACCCAAATCGGTCCTCCCTTTGTAGTCGAGCAACATCAACATGTAGAGCGGGATGACTAGAGAATGATGGATCAAGATTTAAGTCATTTTGCAGCCAGGGAAGGATCTCATCATCTCTTGGTCACTCAAGCTTGGAGGAGTTAGATAACACCCTGTGATGAGGGTATGACCTACCCTCCTACATTAGGCTTTCCTTTATCCAGGGTGAGAGGACCCATTTTGTAGTCTATATTTGTAAGGGAAATGAATATATCAGTAGTATTTGACACTCCTTTATAAGGAAAATGAGAAATAACCTTGGGAAGACATGGTCAATTCAACAAATTCTAACTCTCACGAGTTGTCACTCTAGAAAATGTAGATGTCTCCTAAAACAAGGCTCAAACTACTAAAGACAGCAATGAAACCAACTTACTTATGCATATTTTCTTTAACAAGGAAAGCATGGGTAATTATGGTGGGATTTGTTGGTTTTAGATGTATTTGGTTAGGGAATTAAGTAGGATAAAGTTGATTATACCAAATCTTTGGGAACTCTTAACAAATGTTGGAAGATATGTAGATGAGATGATGAAAACACTTCAAATAATCAATAATGAACCTTTAACAAAAGATGTGCATCCATGGAAGCCCAAAGATACACGGTTTCACACATTCTTTGAGAATTTAAACATAAAATCTCATGATAAAGACTCAATTAAACATCAAGAATCCCGATCTATCATGCCTAAGATATACTCATAGGATAACAAACAATTTGTATCAACAAAATGGAAGCAGAATGAATTTAAAACTGTTTATTACAAAATGAGATGAAAGCTATTCTCATAGCACAATTGTGATTACCACAATGCTACCAAAAGGATAAGATCTTTGTGATTTAGAGGAATTCTTAACATAAGATTATAACAAGAACATGAATAGCTACTTGAAACACCTCAACTTAAAGTAGACACAAAAATGCTCATGATTAACACAATTAACTCAGGGCTCATATAATTTTTTAGGAAGGGAAAATATCATTTATAGTTTGATTCTTAGTAATGGTTGTACACTTGCAACCATCTTGACATGATTCAATTTGAAGGCTCAAGAAATTAACAGGATTCTTAGACAAGTTCTTGGAAAAATGGTTTCTCTCATTTTTTTCCTTTCTCTTCTAAAATTTTAGAAAATTTTAACCCCCCATGTAAGAGTATTCTCATTGCATTTATACAATTTCACTTCTCACTCATCCTCCATTTTCCCCAAAAACATAAATCTTTAAAGAGAATATTATTTTCTATTTTTTCCAGTGGAAAATTTGTGAGCCATTCACGTTTCTTACTTTCATCACATATGATTGGGGCACCATGTTGTTTCCTTTTGACAATTTTCTTAATCATTTCTTTCCTCTTGGCATGCAAGAAACCCCTTTTAATAATTCCTAGGCGGTTCCATATGGCTTGATGTGATAAGCAATCCTTTTCATCTTTGAAAATCTACCTCGAGTAATGCATACTTGTATTTGTGCCTCTCAGAACTGAGTGTCCTCGTGTGGATTATATCACATTAATCAAATACCTTTATAACATTATCAATTTCTCTCAATTTTATTCTGCTCATGTGAGATGAGAAAAATATTCTTTCATCTGATGGCAACGATTTTACTCAACTCAACATGTCTGCACCATCCTCATTATAAACTCAATTCTACTTTCTCACCAATATGCATTCCTTTTCCTATCTTGAAAGTGAAGAATTTTTACATAGCTTTTATCAGCATAATGGTAAATGTGGTTGTGGAAAATAGTCTGAAAGAGATTTCTTCAGAAGATTTAAACCAAATCTTTGACTTGCATGGTCCAAATGAATCCTTTTCAAAGCCTTTTTTGATATCAAAGTCCTAGGGGATACTAGAGGGCCCGACCTATCAAAAATTTTGGCTTGCACTCCTTGTGAGATTGATCAAGATCAATCATGTCTTCTCAACCTTCTAATCCATGTACTTCCATATTTTTTGGTGGGACATCAAAAAGTTCTAGAAGACTTGAAGAAATTTTAGATCGAAAGGAGGCCTTCCATGTCAGGGAAGATTGATTACCATTTTCCTTTTTATGCAATGAAGAATTTGTGTTGAAGGAGATTCCCAAGGAGTCCTACGTGTTGTATGAAAAGTCTTCCATTGATACTGATTCCTGTCATTTCTCACAAAATGGATGAAGTAAATTGGAGAATAATTTCTTGAAGAAAGGTTATGAAGGACTGTGCCATTACAACCATCAACTACTGGTGGCACCATCTTCAGGAAATAAGAGGGATGAATCAAGCTCTTAACCCCAATATCATTTCGGATTGAAAAGAAGAAATGTCTCTATCTTCTCATCACTCTAAGGCAACAACTTCCTCTGCCAGGGACAACAAGGGAAGGTTTGATGTCCGATCTTCTACTCATTTAGTGCATTGTGCTACTTCGATAGAGCAAGAATTTTTAGGGCCCCAACCATGCCCACCCTTCACAAGGAGATGGAAGGGTGAGTTGAGCTCAAGATCTATTGTTTAGCCCGGTCCCGAGAGTGCATTTCTTGCTCTTCCATCCACTCTAGATGTTCCCCCTTATTCTACTCCTAATAATTCTACTCCTCACAAGGGGAAAGGGAAGATGACATTCTTCATGGGTGGTTTGGATCTTCTAGACTGGGTGTCTTCCTATCAGAAGAAGATTGAGTGGAGAAAATCATGGACAGTCCCAGAATGACCCTTGAGTCATTGATGGATATGGGGATGTCCCGAGATATAGCGAGGTCCATTGTGTTTGTTCAGATGGCACACGGGGCTCAAATGAATTCATGTTGAGGAATAATATGTTGTTGACTCGCTCGAGAAAATTTTAAAGTAGGAGTAAGGGACAACTGAGCGTTGTTTCTCTTCTTGTGTCCTTACTTCCAAACATGTATACAACTTTCTTCATCATGGGTTGGGGCCCCTATAGAACCCCATTTTTATTTATATATATTAAATTGTTTCTTTATCTTCATTATATGAGTCTACATGATGTTTGAAAACTTGAAGTTTACATGTTCAGATCACCCCGCATTGGCCCATATTTTGTTTTGCGTCTCGAGGATTTGATTACAACTATGTAATTCCTCTGGTTTCATCAATGGTGCCCATGATTTTTGTTAACCCACCACTTTTTTGTCTCCATTTAAATATCCTTTACTTTAATTTTAGCCATGCCTTCAATCTACAAGCCTCGGGACCCAAAACCACATTAAATTTTTATGAACTCTTAATCCTATGCCTATCGGTTAGGTTCTCTCATTGGTGGTTACCACTTCGCATGACACATGGAGACGTCGTGCATCCTTGGGTCTTCTCTCCTTCTCTCATTTTATGAAAATGTGCCGGGTGACACGTGGAATCCTGCATGAGCCCTCCCTCTTTTCTTTGACTTTTCAACTTGTCGTGATTCTTTTGCGCCCCATTAGCCACGTGGAAGATCCTTGCTCCTTAAGAGTCTTTAATTATTTGTGCCTTTCCAATGATGCAATGAAGGGACATGTGGACACCTTCTGCATTTGTTTCTTCTCCTTAAAAAAATTTAGTCTCATGAAGCACAAAAGAATATTAAGAGGATAAAAGGGGCCATTTTTCATAGGATTTACAAGGGCAACATAACTATTAAATTCCTTGACCGAAAAAGAGGATTCACACCCTAAACACATGACTCACTTTTGTTTCCAACACGGTCCTATCTTTGAGCGTACATTTTAAAACATGGGTAAACCAATCAGAGTAAAATTTGCAAAGGCATACACCAGATTCAAGGGTGAGACTAATTCAAACACTAACACAAACCTCTTGCGAAACCTCAGAGGAGGTTTCTTGAGCATCTATGCAAACCAGGGTGCCCACGGGTGCTCCCATCCCTCTCTAGGAACCCCAGTCCAGTTAGATTTACCGCATCTACATTCTTTTAAGCTTTTGTGTGATGGTCTTCCACTATTGTTTAGTCGGTCATCACTATGGCACGGTTGAAACTTTTTTGAATTAGCTAAGGCTCTTCTAACCCTCTTTTCACTTAGGGTTTCATACTTTTATTGCTTAGTTTCTTGGGTTAAATTTTTTATTTCATTATTTATTTATTTACTACCGCCATGGCATTTAGATTAGGTTATAATTTTACATTTTAGCATAATCATTTTGGTGAACCCCACTTGTGATTGGTCTTTCGGATCCTTCTTTGGCATATCATCTTCTTTATCATGGCTCCTAAAATTCCTCAAATTTCTTTGTATGATTTACTTCAAATGCATCCTAATTGCTAAGTTGTTCTTTAAAAATCCCTAGTCACCATGTATCTTCCCAAGATCCGCCTCCCATAAAGCAAGTGCTATTTTTTATCATTTATTTGATGACTCTAGTCTTCGTGATTCTCCATTTAATCATCCCATGTTAGAGTCAATTTGAGCTTTGCATTCTTTATTTCAAGACAAATTTTAGGCTACGGAATCCATGATTACATCTCTAAAATTTATGAAATCCAACATCTTAAGGATGCTTCTCAAGTTAATATTTGTTCTCCTTCTACATCTCATTTTCATTCTATGTCTTCTACATGTGATCATATTAGTGAACTCAAGGCTTGCCACTCCTTGTATCTCTCAAGTTTAATCTCAATGCTAAGCAACAAGATATTCTTCTGAAACTCATAACTTTTTAGTTAGTCAACTTTCCATCTACTAATTGTTACCCTCCATATCTTCTCGCAAAATTTCAAGTTCTCCCATATTGTAATTATCATCAATCAATGGGCATAACAACAATTATTGTTATGTTTTACAACAAAGAATCAAACATATTACGTGTCAAGGCTTTATCTCATCCACCAAACAACATTTTGTTGCATGCCCATATACAAATATTACATCTCAATGGGCTCCTAAATCTGATTTGTCTATGTCTAATGAGCATCATGTCATCACTTCTAATGGTCGATTCTATGGAAAGTCAAACACCACCTAAATAATTGCCTCTCAAAATCAATCCATATTCTTCTCCTATCAATTCTTCTGTAGCATCATCAATACCACCAAAGCTAACACCATTCAAGATTCCCCACATCCTACTCCACTTTTGTTTCTAATTCATTTTGTCAAAGAAACTCCTCCTACTAATAGGCAAGACACATTTCTTCCACCATTACATGGTCCTGTTGTTGCTTTTTCCACACATGCTTCCACCACTTCATACAAACTTGGTCTTTAGTAGGTGACTCTTGTCACCTTACCTTCCCGATGACACACTCATGTCCTTGCGGTTCTTATATGACTGTTGAGGAGTCTATTACAATAAAGAGCCTTATTTCATCTTACATTAACATATCTATCTATTACATAATCACTCATACATACATACATCTACAACCATCTATCGCTCACGACGCATATAATATAATCTCTCATCATTTATTCCATTACTTAATCAATCTTACAATATCTATAATACTTCGCCACCTTCATACATCACTCTTCTATTTGTTTCCAAACATCATTCATCGAATAACACACTCATCACCATACACTCAGGGGGCATTATGCTTATTTCTCCCCCTAACATCAACACATGTCTAGCATTCACCCTTTTACACACCTAACTTCTCACATATGCATCTTCATACACATGTTAGCATCGTCATTACCCTATGATACACTCTTGTGTTATGGTTCACATTTGACTGTTGAGGGCATCATATACACATGAACTTCACACACTACGCATTACAAATTACGCATTACATTGCATGCTACACGTTACACATCAAACAATACACATTACATCTTTTACATCTACGACACATTCTTCTACATATTATGCATCCTACATATCTTTAACACCTTCTTCTTACATATACTATACAACTTATGCACTTTGTACTTTATACATATTATACATGTTCCACCTATACATCATATTTTTCTTCTTACAAATCATACATATTATGCAATGCATACATATTTTATTCATATATTCTTCTATACATAATACGCACTTTGTGCTACACACTATACACATCTTCACCATCATCTTCCTACATCATAAATCTATACATCTTACATTGTATGCATAATCACACTAACATACATTTGTACGCAACATTCTACACTTTACATCATTTTGACACATCCTCCTACCGCATCATATTATTTCTTTTATACATTCTACACATTCTATACTTGACTTATACAAATGCACACTACCCTATAACACAATTTAGTTCCTCGGTCCATACTCGACTGCTGAGGGTTTACAAATCAAATGGACCTCATCACACCTACATCATTCAACACTTTGATCTTCACAATCAATCAATTTTATCATTTCATCTACACATATCGTGATATACGCTTTGGGCTACATCATCACGCTTTTTATCATTTTTTCATCTTGTGATATACACTTTATGCTAAATCATCACGCCTTTCTAGCTTCTTACTCAAATGTTTCATGGTATACTCCTTTTGTTACATCATCACAATTTTTATCATTACATCCATATATTTCATGATATACACTTTATGCTAAATCATCATGTATTCTATCTTCCTTTGTCGCATTCAATCTTACACATCACATGACAACCTATAATCACCATCTTGTGCACACATTTCAAACCATTTCCGATCATGCACTCTCATTTACGGTTCATTCTTAACTATTGAGGGAACAAAATAAATGAGCCTCATTACATACAACTCCATCCACTCGGGGGCACGTAGCTCCTATCATTCACTTTACATTCTACCTCATCCACAACATACGGCATATCTTGGTTACATTTACTCTTGCTTATTGACATTTTTACATGTTCACTTTATTACACATGCTAGATAGATATCTTGTATGTCATTATCTTTATCGTACACACATGCGTGTTCACTTGTCTTCTTAGTTGTGATCACAGATTATATAGATCTATACACGCAACATGGATTTTTGGCACATTACATATTACCAATCCCACATCGGTTCTTGGGGCATCTACTTTTGTACACTATAGGTTCTATTGTTTCATTTAATTTCATAACACATTACTTTATCAGATTACACATGCTTTGACATACTTTTTATCTTTCTAACATGCTAATAGGTGCTTCATGTGCAATATTTGTTATGCAAGGATACTTGATTCCAAGATTGTTTGCTACATTGTTTTTCATTGCTTGTCACTGTTTTCTCTTGTTTGCGGGATTTTCCATTTGTCTTGTGTGCACACTTTTCTTCTTACGGCCACTATGGCCTTGATTTTCTTGCAACATCGTGAGTGATGTCCCATGTTTGCAAACTGCTTTTCGAGGTCTACATTGTTTTCTTGTGTGGTTACTTGCATATTAGCTACACATTGTTTGCACTTGTCTTTTGCATGCATGTTTGTTAGTACTCACACTTTTTCCCAACCACTTGTTTGTATGTTCCTTGGTTTATGCTAAGCACATACCATTCCCTCCCGCATGAGGAATAGTTTCATTCATCGGTCCTGTTAGGAATATTATATTGTTTACATTAGTGAATGTTTTATTGTAATATATATTATCATAGAGATAATATATATGGGTGAATAAAAAAATTAATATTATTAAATATGAGAAAATATATCTCATATTAATAATATAGGTTTTATATATTAGTTGTGAGTTTGTTGTATAAACAACTCACGTTGGTATTTTTAGGATTAGTTGAGTGTGTTGAGATAACTAAGGGATTGAGAGAGATTAGTGGAAGGTTGAGAGATATGTGGGATAAAGGATGACTCCTATTTAATAGGAGATCATATGTGTATTTATACCTCTCAATGTAAATGAAGACATATCCCGGATGAATTGAAAAATATTCTAATATTATTTTATTTGGTGTTTTTATTGTGCAAGATTATTTCCAATAATCTGTACCAACTTCAAGATCTGGTATCAGAGTAGGGATTCCAAGATGAGAGTCTTTGAATAAAACTTTCTCATCGCAATGTCCATGGCCTGGTAAGGTGGATATACTGATTGCATCATCCTGCGTATTGGAGCATTCTACCCGCGAACTGAATCGTTTTTGTATGCATTGCATAGTTGTTCGTGCGTATTGCATCATCCTTCTGCCTGCGCATTCTATCGATCGACCTATGTATTGCATCGCCATTCTGGTAACTCTTGATCGGCCTATGTATTGTATTGTCGTTTTGGTAACTCTGCATTTTTTTTTTGCCATTTTTGGACATACTGAAAAAACACAAGTATAAAAATAAAATTTTCCATTTTTGGAAAGGGTCCAGAAAGATGTCGACTTAGAACTTGGAAGTGTCATATCTTTCACCTCGTAACTCAGATTGAGGTGATGTTTTTTTTTGAAAATGTATGTTTTTTCAAGATCTTTGCATTGATCATATGCTTTCTGCTGCCAATTGAAAATAAAATTTTACTTTATTGTAAGGGTGCATTTTCGACTGAGTTCGACATCCATAATGGAAATCCCATTACAAAAATTCAATGGCAAATAATTTCACACATGGCAAGTGTGAACTCAATTACTTTTGATCAATAAAGACTTGTGGGAAATTGTTGAAGGTAATCTTTCAAAACCAAACTGATGTTGATGAAGAAGAAGACGATGATAAGGAAGAACTAGAGGGTGATTTCAGTGGTTATGATTCTGAAGACTTCCTTCTTTAGATAACTTTCAGATGGAGGTAGGAGGCAAAGGAGGAGGAGGCAGATCAACATCTCTTGTTAGTCACCAACAAAGAGACTGCTTCAAATGTATTGGTGACCAATTTATTTCAGTTGTGTGTTTGATTCCATTATTGTGTGTTTTGTAATAAGAACAGAAGGAAATTCTTGTTCAATTGTAATTTCCTTTTATAAACCTCCTTGATGTAATGTTGTAATAGAAAGAAGAAAACACAAGTACAAAGTCAGCATCATGATACTTGAAGGGGATGAATAGAGGTTCATGAATAGGGGTTCTTACCTTGGACTGAGGTCCATATGTGTACCAAGATCATGAGCAAATAGGGGTGTGCAAGCTACAGAGAAAGTGTAACTATTATTTTCTACATTGTTCACATTAGGGGAGTGTAGGGGAAGTAATAATGTAAACAATAGGGGAGTGAATGTTAGGAATATTATATTGTTTACATTGGTGAATGTTTTAATGTAATATATATTATCATGGAGATAATATATATGGGTGAATAAATAAAATGTAATATTATTAAATATGAGAAAATATATCTCATATTAATAATATAGGTTTTATATATTAGTTGTGAGTTTGTTGTATAAACAACTCACATTGGTATTTTTAGGATTAGTTGAGTGTGTTGAGATAACTAAGGGATTGAGAGAGATTAGTGGAAGGTTGAGAGATATGTGGGATAAAGGATGACTCCTATTTAATAGGAGATCATATGTGTATTTATACCTCTCAATGTAAATGAAGACATATCCCGGATGAATTGAAAATTATTCTAATATTATTTTATTTGGTGTTTTTATTGTGCAAGATTATTTCCAATAATTTGTACCAACTTCAAGAGGTCCTCCTTTGGGCTGCATTCTCCTTCAACAATGTTGCATGCACCCCAAACAAGGGGGCATCATTTGAGTGAATCAATCACCCCATATAGAGTATTAAAAGTTGGTTTAACATAGTTCGATTTTCATACAGGCTCGAGAATCAAACTTGGGTCCTTAGTACACAGTGGCCTTCCTTGAGTGTCAGTAGCAGGGGAAATTACACAATTCTTCAACATGTCATAGAGGATTTTGACAGGGCAGAGAGTCCTTTAGCATTTGGAAATTTACACTTACGTTTGTACACACCATCTGCAGTGGCATTCCATATTTTAGAGAGCAGTTAAAGGTTAGAGAATGAACTAGACTTTCCTCTCTACACTAATTTTTATGTGGCATTAGATCACCCAAAAAACTAGACATTACAAAGCACTCCACAACTTTGGGAAGAGGTTAAAGGTTAGAGGACGACACCAGAATTTCCTCCCTACACTTCTTCTCGCCATGGCATGAGATCACCCAAAAACTTACACTTCATTGACATTTATAGGATCCTTTCTACACTCTTTCCTCATCACGGATCAGGTGCACATGTTCCTTTTTCACATTTTCAACATTTTCTTTTACATACTTCCTTACATGCTTTTTATACATATACATGTGTATTTGACTACTTGATCATCTTCTCTTTTATAGGTCCGTCCGTATGGGAAGCAGGTAGTCAACATCAACAACAACATCATGCACATCGACACCAAAAATAGGTACAACACCACATTCACACATGTGTTTCCACCCTAGGTTCATTTTCATCACCTTTTACACTTTTTCATCTTTAGTCTCCACGCTCCATCTTTTTATCACTCCACGTTTTTTTAGTCCCTTAACACACTTGCTACATCAATCTACATGGTTATTAGGTACACATATCTATCTACTTTATGTTATCGATCATTTTTCTCACCAACATAAAGTGGGGGAAAATGTAGACACAAAATCATGCACTTTGGGTATTTATTTAGTCCTAATTACATACTACTATTTACATGATTCCTAAGTATGAAATTAATGATTAACCCATGTTTTTTACCATATTTCTTTGCTTTGTGTTTCGTTGTCAATCTTGCACTCTTAATTGCTCATTTTGTCTTTTCACCATTCAAAATTTGTCATTATAGACACCAATGCCGGAGTGGGATATCAACGCCAAGCACCCACATCCCCTCTGGGTGCCCTTGTCCTCTTTGTACATTGGTTACACTTTTTGGATTCTTTATAGCTATTTGAGCATCTTATCTTTTTGGCAGTCATCCTTTACAAGATTAATTACAAAATTCAAGTGAAGGAATCATATAAATATAAAGTTGTGTGATTATAATAAAGGACCAAGAACTCAGCACTACTTATCACCACCTAAGGTTGCATCCATCAAGGCATCTAGAGCTCCATTTGCATCCATCTAGCTCCATCACAAGGGATAAAAGGTTATTTCTTATGCATCACACTTCAAATGAGGGGAGTCTATTGTTTCCATGAACACATTATTTACATTCTACATCTAGTTACTTGCTCACTAATTCAAGTGTGACATGCACAAGAGCAACCTAGGGCACAATTCCGCACACACACACACACACACACACACACACAAATACATTGGTTCTAAGATGTAGTGCAATGCTCAGTAGTAATTCCATCATTTTTGTAGTTGAGGACAATCTAAACCCTTATTTTGTATCTTTATTTTTTAGGATTTTATGTCTATTTGAGGGCTTTACAGGTGCATCCTTTGTTGCAGGGTTTTACAGTGACCTCGGTGATCCAAGTGCAACATACAGGTGATCAAAGGTGAATAATTTCAAACCTCTTACCACACCTCAAAGGAGGTTTCTTGAGCATCTACATAGACCATGGTGTCTAGAAACCAAACCAGGGTGCCCACGAGTGCCCACATCCCTCTCTAGGTGCCTCGATCCAGTAAGATCTACTTGATATGTATTCTTCTAGGATTTTATACAATCTTCTTCCACTCATGTTCATCTAGTCATCACTGTGACATAGTTCAGAAACTTCTACGAATCAACTAAGGCTCTTCTAACCCTCTTTACACTTAAGGTTTCATACTTTTATTTCTTAGTTACTTTGGTTAAATTTTGTATTTCATTATTTATTTATTTACTACTACCATAGCATTTAGATTAGGCTATAATTTTACATTTTATCATAATCACGTTCCAAGACCTACAAGTCATCCGAACAGATACAAATTCCCAACCAAACCTGTATGACCCTAACTAGGGATAAAAACATGCAAAATGAAGTTTTGAGCTTGTCAAATAATGTTTGTCTATGGATTTTATGCATTTTATTCCCAAAATGTGTTGACATGTCAGTGTGCAAGGATAAACAAGCTAAATAATGGACCTCAAAAAATTCTAAGTGGGAATCCATAGATGGTATATATCACAAAGCAAGAGTGCATTGTCAAATCAAGTGTCGCCAAAGTGTAAATTGTCAAATTTGAGTGTCTATATATTCAATGAACATGAAAATATCAATAAATATGATGTATTCTTAGTAAAAACATCAATATATAATATTATATTTTGAGGGAGATTCATGTTGGTCTTCAAAGATAGAAGAGTTTAAACCCTTTTGGTATTTTCTACATTATAGGTTTAGAATGAAATCTAATTTTGATGAGTAACATTAATAATGCATGTATGAAGACGTATTAATTAAGGATAGTATCAAGATGGTTTGTGGAGAAATAGTATTGGTAAGAATATTCCATATGGTAAATGGTTTAAACTTGAGGTATGTACTACATATGATGGGTATAATATCTTTGTTGTTCCTAAGATTAAAAATGTTTTAGATTGGATCATTATCTTTGTTTGTAGAGAATAAAATTCTATGGCGTCGGATGATGGACCATATTGGAGAGAAAAACCTTTGAGCATTAAAAACTAAATACATGGTTGAAGAATTTTTATTTATCTTTAGATTTTGGTTTTTGTGAGCATCATGTATTTCATAAGTAAACTTGAGTAAAATTTATGATTAGTGCTACAAGATCATAAGAAATTGTGTATTTAATACATAGGGATGTGTTTGGATATATGAATGCTCCATCACTAGGAAAATATTTGTATTATATCACTTTGATAGATGATTTTTCAAATAAGACCGAGTATATTTTATCCGGAATTTTTTAATGTTTTCAATTAGCTCAAACAATTTACAACCCTTGTGAAAAATCAAAATAAAAATAATATGAAGGTTCTAAGAAGTTGTAAAGGGGATAATAATGCTCTAATTCATTTTAAAATTTCTTTAAATATTATGGGAAATAAAGGTTTTAAAATCCCCATATATACCAAAATAAAATGGAGTTGTTAAAAATAATGAATATGACTATGATGGATAAGGCCATAAACATACTCACTATTGTCACTTACATAGGAAATTATCGATATAAGTAGTAGAAATTATTTTTTACCTTATTGATAGATCACTCACATCAAATCTTGAACATAAAACTCTATAAGAAGCATGGGCTAGTAAGAAACCCTCAATTTTACATATATGGGTATTTGGTTATGTCGCTTATATGTATATTTCAAAAGAAAAAGGAAATAGTTAGAAAATAAATTTGTCAAGTGCATAATTCTTGGATATATTAATGGTGTAAGACGATACAAACTATGGAACCTAGAAACACATAACACTATTTACAATCATAATATAATCTTTGGAGATGTTAATGGTATCAAAATGAGAAACAAAACCAAAGTTAGATCATGAACTGGTTCATGTTGAACTAGAGAGGGATATTGTCGATCTATTTGAGTTTGAAGTGATTACATAAGATGAAACAGTCTAAAGAGAGTTACAAGAGGACTATTTGGATGAAGGAGAGGAGGATGAACCGAAGAAGAACAACCAATGGATCTAGTATTTCAAGACATCATAACAAATTATAAGCCAATCAAAAATGCATTTCCATATGGTTTCTATTTTTAATTTATGTTATCAACCATGTTAATTACTAATGAGGACCCGAGACAATAAAGGGGCATCTTTGATCAAATGAAAATAATTCTTGGAAAAAGGCCATGTAGGAATAAATGGAGGCCTTAAATAAAAATCAATCATGGTACTTAGTTAAATTGTCTCTTAGTAAAAATCTTGTTGGTTCGAATGGGTATTCAAAATGGGTATAATTCAAAAGGTAAAATGGAGAAACTTAAAGCTCTTTCATAGAAAAGGGTTCTTCTTAGTTCTAGGGAATTGATTTGGTGATATTTTTTGTTTTGTTGTTAATTTGAATTGAATTAGATTTATTTTAGCTATTGT
Source organism: Taxus wallichiana var. yunnanensis (assembly GCA_018340775.1). NCBI lineage: Eukaryota > Viridiplantae > Streptophyta > Pinopsida > Cupressales > Taxaceae > Taxus > Taxus wallichiana. The sequence goes on from CM031240.1 coordinate 207,399,297, forward strand.
TGTTTCTTTTAATCTAAAAATAGAATAGATGGGCATAAATACAACATTTCTACATGGTGAGCTTGAGTAAGAAATATATATATATGGTGCAACCATAATACTTTAAGGTAAAAGGAAATTAAGATTCAATATGTAGAATAAGTATCTTTATGGCTTGAATCAATCACCAAAAACATAGAATCAAAATTTTGAAATCTATGTGTTGGGACTTGACCTTCGCATGAAGCAAAGCTAATCCCTATGTGGTTTACAAACATAAAGGAGATAAGGTGTTATCATAGTGTTGTAAGTAGATATATTGTTAGTCAAAATTGAAGGAAATGATTAATCGGGTAATCTTAGTTATCATCTCAATTTGATCAAAAATATTTTGGGGATAAAAATTAAAAGGGATTGGGTAAATATGAAACCATGCTTGAATAAAATTACACTAAGATGATATTGTCGATATTAAGGATGTGGGAAAGAAAAACTATGTGTACGCATTTTCCAATTGGTCAAAAATTATCTACAAAATAGTGTCCACAAACAAAAGATGGAATTGAGGATATATATGGTGTTTCTTATGCTAATGTTATTGGATTCCTTATGTGTGTAAAGGTCTATATTATACTTGACATTACTCATATATTGGGAGTAGTGAGAAAAAATATGTCCAAACAAAGGAAGGAACATTGGATTGTAATGAAGAGGATCTTTGTAATTATGAGGAATTCTTACTATGTAATATACTATCAGGGAAATATGGGTGAAATTAATACATTGAGTATACATGGTTTTGTGGATCCAAACTAGAATGTAGATCTCATTTGTTGAGGAAGCACAATTGCCCATGTGTTTTTTGGTAGAGTAATTTGTTGGATGAGAAAAAGGAAAAAATTATTGTATTATTAACAACAAATATAGAGTATATGAAACCCACACATGTTTGTTGTTTACACCCCTATTATATTATAATAGAGTTAATGAGGTGAACACTCTAAAATGATGTAAAGAGGAGCTATATGAGGTTATTCTGATTAATTAACTTCCAACATTAATCATGTAATATCATATCAATGTATTAATTCTTGTAACTAATTTATATGATACAATATGAACTTGAAAACACAAGAGGATAAGTGCACTTAGTTGATTACATATGGATTTGGGAAGTTTTGGGTGTGCAGAGTGTTAGAATTGGGACATCTAAACTTGAGAATGATTCATTCATGGACATGTGACTAGGAAATTCTCTCGGTTTAGGGTCGCACAATTTTGTTAGGACTATCTATATGGTCTTTGACCCTACTATACGGTTTTGGACTTGTTCTACATCTAGCTCTATAAATTTTTGGAGTGTCACCTACTTAGAATTGTTTTTATTTATCAAAACCTAATTTTTGATCATGTTATGAATCCCAATGAACATCCCAAGTGAGCTCTCAAACCCTATCCATGGGTGGGAGGCCCTGCACAATAAACACTAGTTGGGTTAAAGCATAATCCTTGCACCATTGACATCAACACTAATCTAAAGAAGCCTCAAACCACATGTCATTCTCCACCTGGCATGTGATATCTGAATGAATGTATTTATATTTGATAATTGATAACTCCTTTACAATGCTTAAGTTGAGTTTGGATCTTGCTAATAATTGGAATGAGGATGTATATATGCTTACAAATGAGATAATCTAATTCTTTGACCTGGTATGATGCTTCAGACCTATAATGATTATTGCCTTAATGAATGTGTGTAAGATTTAGTGAGATTTATGAAGCCTTGGGCGTATTTTGTGAGTATTGCAAGAGAGTATGTCAATGTAGTGCCATTTGATTTATAGGTGTGTAAATGAGAGAGTTTTAACTTGCTTACAGGAGGGCTCAAAAGTAAATTATTTAGGGAAGGTGAAACCAGGTGAAGTAAATAATCCAACAAAGAATATGAAACTGAAAGAAAATATGGAGGATATATTAGTTCAAAACCATACTAATCACCAAGACCGGATATCACAAGATGACCAAATTAAACATTTTTACACATGGATGAGAAACATGAAAAATGAATGTTGAATCATGTTAATGGAGTTTTTTAATGGATTTTATGAATTTAATTCTTAGAAACTAACGAAATATAAGTTTGCATGGCTAAGCAAGTTATACGAGATACTTTAGGATGTACTAAGTGGGGATAGATTGAGTGTGTTTTTCTTACCAAGAATGCATTTTCAAAACGAGCAATGTAAATGAGTGAATTTCCAAATTTGAGTGTCTACACTTACTACCCCTTTAAGTATGAAATACAAATTATGTGCTTAAAGGAAAAGATACCTGAGTGTGTAGACACACTTTTTCTTCTCTTGAAGTTTTTTTATAGAGTCTCATTATGTTGGTATTGACAAACTCCATGATAAAATTTGCAACACATAATGTAGTCAATGTCCATAGTAAAGAATTAAATGTTAACTTGAATCTATAATGTAATATGTAAAATTTTCATTTACATAAAGTGAAAGAAATGCAAAACATGGAAGGAATAAACCTATTTACTTTTGTGAATTGATAAGTTCTCATTCTTGTATTGTACTTGGAGATTTGAATTGTTGATCTTGTTGAAGGATTGGTGGTGATCATTCCCAATGGTTTCGAGGATAAAATAGAGTGTTGAGTGCACACAACCCAACATGGAAATAAAGGAAAGAGAGAATAAGAGTGAGATACCAAAGCACCCCATGAAGGAATAATATCATGTATCAAATTCATTCAAAAACTCTGATATCTTTCCCTTTAAATGTAATAGGAAAGGAAGGATTCGATATAAATAACTAGCCACTTTGATACCTTTTGTGACCCCACAAACCCACATTGCTATGAGATGGATATAGGCCTAATTTTGTAAATAAGGACACACAATATAAAAGATACCCCCATACCCTTCTCATGTGTCACACAACTGAATAAAAACTTAATAGCAATTGTAATTCTTGAAATGTAGATGGAGAAAGGAGACTCATGCCCCTAATATCCCCGAAATTGAAACCGAGTTTCATGGTGAAAAAGTGAAGTGAATCATGTCCTTATAATTAATTTGAACTGAGTGAATTGGATCTAAAACTATGTCAAGAACATGTATTTATAGGTGCAAGTTGAAAAATGCCAAGAAAGTTGATGTAACTATCTCTAGGAAAACCATAAGAAGTCAAAACCATCCATACATTCTGACCATGTTGTATGTTTTTGAACTTGTGCATGATTTTCAAGATTTATATATTTGATGTTATTTCTAAGTAATTTTACCATGTGTATACTTGTATCTTATCCCATAAGTATGTTTCATGTGAATAATTGAAGTGAATCGTGTCCCTTATAATTAGTTTGAATCGAGTGGATTATATCTAAAACTATGTCAAGAACATGTATCTATAGGTAGGAGTTGAAAAGTGCGAGAGAAAGTTAATGTGAGTTGCTCTGGGAAAAACTATGTGAAGAGGTCAAAACCATCCATACATTCTTGACCGTGTTGTATGTTTTTGAACTTGTGCATGATTTTCAAGATTTATATATTTGATGTTATTTCTAAGTACTTGTACCCTGTGTATACTTGTATCTATTGTAGGTGTAGAATATACTTAGATGAATACCCCTTCCTTTGTGGTGTATGTGATAAAAAAATTTGAGCATGTGGACTAAAATAATATGTGTGTAACCATGTATGAAGAATATGATAGTCTATTTAGAAACCCATGGAAGGTTGTAGTGGTGGCTACCAAGGATGAGATACCAACCCTAAAAGGGGATGTGCATGGTTGAAGGAATGACATGTAACAAGAGAAATAATATCTATAATAGATACAATAGCAATAACAATAATTACACATGTATAAGAAAACAAGTGTTGAGATATAGAAGCAATAAATTCAAAATCAGTAGTATGCAAAAAATGTCACACAAATGGAACAAATATGAAAACATGGGACACCCACAGTGGCAAAAGACAATCAAGGCATGTAGGCCATCAAACATTAGAAACAATGATCACGCTAGATAGGCAACATTGGACACCTACAATGTCACAAAATAAACAAGGCACTCAAGCAACAATCAATGAAATAAGCAAGTAGTAACACACACAACTAGAAAGCATGTATAAAAACAAGAGCTTCAGACTTTGATGAAATAATACATCAATTGATATAGATAAAAACATGTGATGCAAGATGTGTATCAACATTCATAATACACATGTGTTAGTCATGTTAACTCAAAAGATAACATGTACACAATATATGTAATCAAGTGTAATGAGGAAGTAGAAAGGAATTATAATGAAACAATAACACATGTGTGTATTGTATAATAGATTCCCCCAAATGTATAGGAAGTCTAGGTAAAGGGTCAGCCAACACTTGTCATCTTATATTGCTTTGTGTATGTCATGCGTCAAGCTCAATATAAAATGTGATTGCATGTGTATAAAGAGTAAAGAGATATGTTATCTATAAAACCAAAATGACAAACAATGTGTAAAATGTAAAATTCTGAAAATTCAAGCTAAGTGCAGAGGTCATGGTTTTATATTTTGTAAATATATGAACATTTTTATATTTTGAAACTATATCAATGTTTTTGTGTGTTAGAATGTTTAACTATGTATAAAAGAGAGGTAACAAATGAACTACCCGATAAGAACCTCATGAAGAGGTGAAACAACTAACAAATAATATGAAGGCATGGGCCTCAATTACCCCAAGGAATGTGAATCAAATACAAGTTATACAAGTAATAGAGAGGTATGCAAAAGAAGGTATGAGAGAAGGGCTAGGTGAAGTATATCCTTGATTCGTGCATGAAGTAGAAGACCCGTGTGAAGGACTAGATGAATTAGTACTCTTGGGAGAAACTATAGATATGACATGCACACCAAAGGACCAATGTAGGATCCTATGAGAGTGGGATCTACTAGCGATAATGTGTGAAATCGAAGGCCTAGCTAGAGACCTAGGGAGACTAGAGTTGTGAGAGACAATGTGTGTAACCAAAGGCCTATCAAGATACCTAGGAGGGACAGATCCTTGAGAGGTATTATGTGCAACCAAATGCTTCTCGAAGACCTAGGAGGATTAGATATGCTTGAGATATATTGTAAAACCAAATACCTATTCATAAATGCACTAGGAGTAGGGATATAAACCATAAAAGAATGAATAAGAAAACTAGGAGGAGGAGCCTTTAAGGGGACAAATCAAATTGTGACAACTTTTGATTATGAATAAACTTGACACATTAGTGAATGACTAATGGAATATCCCTAAGAACACATAGATAAGGGATACTTAAACGCAATGCACGGGGATAAGAGTCGCATCAACTAAGAATGAAATTAGTGTAGTAGCAGAACCAATTGTAATAGGTAATGAATGCATCGATATCAAGGATTATAATCAAATTTGAGCTTCTATGTAGACATGTTAAGAGATTTAAGTAGCATGAGAGAGAAAACATTATCCGTGTTATGTGGATGAACCAAAACACCACCTAGTATTTGATCAATAGAGACAAGAATGGGCAAAGTGTATCGAAAACAAGTGTGTTATCTATATCGAGAGTCATTAAAAGTGATAAATGATGTAGGAGATGACATTGATAGTGACAATCATTGTATCTAAATGGTGATCATAAGAAGTGATGGTGGCAATGCATGATAAGTATTATGTACTTATAAAGTATATTTTTCATTGTTATACTTAGGAATTAGATTATTGGAGATTTTCAATTTGGCATTATTGTTGGTTGGTTTAGAAGTTTAGTAGGCTTATCCCATTTAATTTCATTATAGTCAATAAGATCCTAAATGACTTGTTGAATTTTAATACAAAAGTCAATTATGTGAGTAATACATCCATGGTAATCATAGAAATCCTTAACATCAAAACTCTTAATTTGGTGTTTTCTTATGTCAACCTCAAATGGTGGAGAGAGAGACATGAGATTGCACTCAATAAATTATTTCAATACAATATGTAGGGCACAAGGTAAGTGTATAAACTTTCATTGTGTGGGTTGTAACTGTAGCATAGTAGGTTGAGTTATAACATTTACAATTTCCTTAGAATTATCCTTAACATTAGTCTTTCCTTTAAATATAAATTTTCTAGGAAACTTGACATTATGTGTAGTAGGAGTGCTAGCAATGTACTTGAGCTTACTCATATGTAAAATCTTAATTTCACACTCTTTGAGTGTGTGACATAGATGGTAAAATGATAAAAAAATTCAAATATGCTCAATTCTTGCAAAGGAGAAAACAAGCTATGTGTGAAGATATCTTGTAATTCATTTTCAACCAAGACATTACTCATGTCTTAGTAAGCATGGTCTTATATTGTAAGGCATAATAATTGATAGGCTCATTAGATACTTTTCATATTTTTGTTTAAGAAACCTTATCCCCAATGTTGATATAGAATTGTGCCAAAAATTGATTTGCCAAAGTTGTGAAAGAGCATACAAAGTGTGTGGGGATATCATGGAGCCATTATAATGCAAATTCTTGAAGACTTCTAGGGAAATATTGGTGAGTATGATGTCATAAAAGGAATAATCAAAGAAAACCACATGGAATGATCAAATATGTTTTGTAGGTTTCCTTTGCCATTATATATAAGGAGTTTAGGAGTAACAAAACCAATAGGCAACGGATAAGAAACCACTTCGGGTGTGGATGGGTTATGAAATAAGCTGAGTAGAATCCATAACATGATGATAAGTGGATGTGCCTTTTGTAATTGTAATATTTGACCTTATAATGTATGAATAAGGGTTTTAAGGGCATGCGTGCTGAAAGAAGAAGTTCATGAACCATTATGATTGCATGTAGAATCTGTAGTAACAATAGTGGTTATAAGAAAAAGCATAGAGATATTTTGTAGTGAAAGGTTAGCTTCCTCCAAGGATGTATGCACCATAGATGCAAGAATAATAGATGTTGTTAAAGTGGAAGAGGGTTGGGACCTATCAAAAAGGTATTCTTCACTAGATTTTATTTATCATGAGAAAGCTTAGTAGCAAGAATAATTTTGATAATAGGATCAATGTGATGAGGATTCTCATGAAGTTGTGAATGGAAATGGAAATGAGATACAAGTTCCACTAATTCATGATTCATAGTGTTATCCTCATCATGGTTATAATCATAAGAATGTTCACTATTAGTTTCAATTTTATGCAATGATATCTCATTAATGTGGTCAAGCATAGAGGAAGTCATAGAATTTACATCGAGAAGAAGCCATAAGACTACAACGTTAGTGAGTAAAAGGATAAATCTCAATATGATCAATGGGTTGATTGGAAAACTAAGAACTATGGCTAAAGGGAATAGGAATAAATCATATACAAACTAAAATAATATGATATTACTAAGAAGGAAAAGAGAGCATATATTTCCTATAAAACAAGAAACCTTAGGGTAACTAGATTTGATCACGCAAAGAATGAGTCACAAGTAGGTCCAACAAAATGTTTACACCCTATCATATTATAATAGATTTGGTGAGCTAAAAACACTAAAAGGATGTAAAGAATAACTACAAGAGGTTATTTTGATTTATTAACTTCCAACATTAATTATTTAATATCATAACAACACATTAACTTTTTGCAACATATATATATATATATATAGATGAGTGCGAATCGCATATGGATCTTAGAAGTTTTGGGTGTGTAGAGTCCTGGAATTAAAAGATCTAAACACAAGAATGCTTCATTCCTAGACATGTGACTAGGAAATTCCCTAGTGCAGACCATACAACTTTATTCAGATCATTTGTATGATCTTTTATCCTACTATACGATTTTAGACTTGCTCGAATTTATCTTTGTAACTTCATGAGAGTTTCACCTACTTGGAATTGTTTATCACTATCAAACCCTAATTATTGATCATGTTATGATTCCCTCTAAAAATTTCAAGTGATGTCTCAAACCATAGTCATGGGTGGGAGATCCTGTAAAATAAACATTAGTTGGGTTGAAGTGTAATCCTTACACCAATGACATCAACACTACTCTAAAGAGACCTCAAACCACGTATCATTCTCCACCTAGAATGTGATATTTAAATAAATGCAACTAGATTTGGTAATTGAGAACTCCTTGAAAACACTTGAGTTGAGATTGATTATTTCTAATACTTGGAATGAGCATGTTTGGATGCTTGCAAATGAGATAATCTAATTCCTTGACTTGGTATGATGATCTAAACTTGTAGTGATTGTTTCCTTAATGAATGTGCATAATATTTGGTGAGATTGAGGGAACCTTGGGTGTCTTTTGTGAGTTTTGCAAGAGGGTATGTCAATGTAGTGCCATTTAATTTCTAGGTGTGTAAATGAGAGAGTTTTATCTTGTTTATATAGGGATTTGAAGAAAAAGTATTGAGGTAAGGCCAACCCATGGGAAGTAAACGATCCAACAAAGAATATGAAATCAAAAGCAAATATAGAGGATATGTTAGTTCAAAATCATATAAGTCACCCAAGAGTGACAAGGATACCAAACTGGATGTTTTGGAAAGGGATGAGAAACATGAAAAATGAAGATTGCATCCTATTAAGTGGAATTTTTCTATCAATTTTATGGATTGAATTCTCTTAAATTGTCAACATATCAAAGTGTGCATGACTAAGCAACTTATACAAGAGACATCAAGATGTACTCCATGGGGATAGAAAGAGTGTGCTTGTCTTAACAAGAATGCATTTTTAAAACCATCGGTGTCAAAGAGTGAATTGCCAAATTTTAGTGTCTACACCTATAAGGAAGCAATATGGTTATAAGGGTTGTGTTCAATTATTGGTATCTTAAAAAAATTTGCAAGGATATATCAGAATATCAAATTGAATTATTTTTCGATAAAATCTCGAGCATCATTCTCAAATTAAACATATTTATGTGAAAAAAATATAAGAGAAAAATTTAAGATGGTAAGGTATTTTTGGAAAAATATATATATAAACATTATATATATGTGGTGTTGATTCATCAAGAAAGATTATGAATATATAGAAATTTTCTTGGTGTGAAAAATATGGACATGGTTTCCCTAAACAACTAAAAGTATGAATAGGTGCCCCTTTTGAAAAGTATTGTTGGAATGTGATCTATATTTTCATCATTCATCCCCTTTATAGATTGTATATCCAAACATGATGTATAGTCTACCATGCTTTATGAGGTCCCTATATATATTTTTATGCCTAGATAAAAGTTTCCCTTATGTTATTTTATTGGTGATTAGATGTATCATGTTATATGGGGAACTATTATGGATTGTATTCTTAGCCATAGTTTTGGTGATCTCAGTAAACTCTTCAACTTTGGAATTATCCACAGAAACAAAAATGAAAATTGTTGTTCTACTTTCTATTAGAAAATGACAGAGATATCTAGTGAATGAATTATGCTTATGCTTAGAATCCACAATTACAGGAAAGGAAAGAATTTAAGCTCATAAACACCAACAAATTTTATCTTAGAAACCCCCAGAGGAGGAAAAACTAGTCGGGAAGGGCAATTGCTCTTTCTTCCCACTTTTATTGGCCAATTCAAATAAACAAGTACAAAAGTTACAATAAGTATGAAAGAGAAGTAGATAATATCTCACACTTCCTCCCAAATACTTGTTTGCTCTGTCTCAACACTCCTTTCTTCTACAAAACACAATTCCATCACTAAGAAATTTTTGCTCACTTGCTTTCATGCTTCGATGATCCTATTCTCTTCTAAAAACATGTATTTATAGCCTCTCCCATGTCCTCCCGTGCACTGGAGGATGGGAAAAGTCATGGAGTAGAAGAGCCATGAACAACATTCCAAATTTTAGGCTGTTCGTTTCGTATTTTTCATTTTTTATCTGAAAGAGCCAGGACCACCACCCAATGCAGACCGGTGGTCCCAAGACCACCACCCTAGTTGGGTTGTGGTTCTATAACCACCACCCTACACAGAGCGGTGATCCTGTTACTAAAAAGACAAAATCTCCATGTTTCATTTTCCCTTCTTTGTGCTAACTTTTTTGATGAAGTAGATTCATTTTGGATCCCTATGGATCACACCTCCCCTACTTATGAGGCTTTTGGTCCCACAAAATCTTAGTGGGGGAGTAGATGAGGAAATAATTCCCTCACTTGCTCCTTTGAGTACCACCGGCTTGCCTTGGTGTCTTTCCTTTTAGTCCAATCTGCCAAGACTCCTGCGGACCTCTCCTTATCTCTCTGACCTTCTGTTGTAGCACTACATCCTCCTCCAATTTACCTTGTGAGTCTAAGATGCAATCCTCAATGAAAGGTAGCAATTGTAGTCCTTCATCTTCATCTAGCATGGATGGCTCATATAGGTGCAAGTTCTCACAGTTTACTATAGAGTACATCCTCATAAATGGTGGAAAGTCAAGTCGAAAAGCATTTTCTCCAACCTGCTCCAATATGGTGAAGGGCCCATATCGTAGTGGCTTGATTTTTCATGCTTGACCTTGTAATCTCTCCTTGCTCAAGTAAAGCCAAACTCTATCTCCAACATGTATCTTATGTTCTCTTCTATGTTGATCATGTATAGCTTTGTACTTGGCTTGAGATTTCTCTAGTTGTCCTTTGACTTTGAGATGGATTTTCCGGATCCTCTCAATGAATTTTTTTCTTTAGTCACCTCTGTGTCTCTTGTATCCTCCTCATTCTCGCTACCCAACCGCTATGTCCAAAGTGGATTTTTAGGTAGATATCCCAAGCATGCTTCAAACGGTGACTTCATAGTGGATGTGTGTCTTGTCCAGTTATAGGAATGTTGAATGTAGGCGAAGGAATCATCCCAAGTCCTTGGATATTTGTTGTTATACCCTCTGATCAACTGTACCAAAGTCCTGTTTACCACCTCTGTGTGTCCATCTGTCTGTGGATGGAAAGTTGTGCTCCTCTGTAACCTGGTATCCATCTTGTCCCAAAAAGTAGTCCAAAACTTCCCCAAGAACCTAGAATCCCTGTCAGAAACAATAGACTTTGGAAAATCAAAATGCACCCATACATTAGCAAAGAAAATATCTACTTCCTCATGTGCTTTTACTGTCTTTTTACATGCCATAAGAACACACATCTTACTAAATCTATCAACAACAACATATAGATAGTCATGGCCATGTTTAGAGATCGGTAATCCTCCTATAAAATCCATAGAAATGTCCTCCCGTGGACGAGTAGGTATTGGCAAAGGCATATACAAACCCTCCTTCCTAGTCTTAGGTTTGTTAGTACAACAAAGTTTACATCCCCATATAAATTTTGATACTTCTTCTTGCATATTGGGCCAATACACGTACCTTTACAAGTGGGCTAGGGTCTTACCAACACCGAAATGTCCCCTACTTTCGAGGTATGTGCTTCCCTCATCAATAGAATTATCTCTTCTTTTGGCACACAAAGCTTCCCCCATCGGTAGAGCAACCCGTCTTTGAGATAAAAATCTTCAATCCCTATCCTTTCAGCCCCTTGGGACTGCAACTATTGAAATGTCACCCCAAAGTCTTTGTCTTGGGCATATGCCTCTTTATAAGCTTCCTTTGTGAAGGGCTCAATTTGAGAGATAGTGGCCAAAAGAAAACTTCTCTTGTGTGGGTGGCCTAGACAACATGTCTGCCACCAAGTTTTTACTACCCTTCTTTTATTTGATCACCAGATGGAACTATGAAGGAACCCCATCCATTTTTAGTGCCTTTCTGCCGCTGCAATTTAGATTGTGCTTACAAATATTGGAGAGGTTTGTGGTCAGTTTGCACAATAGTTTCTTTACCCAACAAATAATGCTTCCATTTTTTAATTGCTTGAACTAGTGCATACATTTCCTTATCATATACTGAATATCCTTTAACTGCTGAAGTGAAAGTTTCATAATGATAACATACGGGTTTACCTCCTTGAAGCAACATTGCACCCATGGCGTAATCACTAGCATCTGTCTCTACTTCAAAAGGCTACTGAAAATTAGGAAGAGCAAGTATTGAGCATGACTAATCTTTTATTTCAATAACTCAAAGGATTTGTCTTGTTCCTTACCCTAGTCAAAACCCTTACTCTTTACGGCCACTGTGTGTAGAGGTGTTGCAATCGCAGAGAAACCTAGAATGAACTTCCGCATGTACTATACTACTCCCACAAAACTCCTAGTCTCTATGGCTCTTGTAGGTGTTGGCTAGTTGGTGATGGATTCCACCTTCTTTGGATCCACTCGTAGCTCTCCTCCTCCAACCACATGCCCAAGATAGACAAGTGATTGTTTGGAAAACTCACATTTCTTCATATTACAAAGCAGTTGTTTCTCCCTGAGAACTTGCAAGACTTGTTGTAAATGGGTTAGATGCTCCTCCCATGTGGCACTAAAAATCAAAATATCATCTAAATATATAATGACACATGAATCTATGAAATCCCGCAATACATCATTCATCAATCTCATAAATGTAGCGGGTGCATTGCATAACCCAAAAGGAAGTACTAACCATTCATACAAACCTTGTTTTGTTTTGAAGGTAGTCTTCCATATATCCTCCTCCTTCATTCTAACTTGGTGATAACCGAACTTGAGATCCAAATTCATGAAGAATTTGGCATGCTGAAGTTGGTCTAAGAGATCATCTATGCGGGGAAGTGGATATATGTTCTTTATGGTGATCTTGTTCAAAGCACGGTAGTCGATGCACATTCTCCAAGAACCATCCTTCTTTGGCACCATCACAATAGGTGAACCACATGGTGAGGTGCTCAAATGTATCACCCCTTGGTCTAGTAGTTCTTGGAGTTGTTTCTTTACTTCAGTACTCTCAAGCAAGGATTTCCTATACAACCCAATGTTTGGTAGAGGGGACTCTGGCAATAGTTGAATCTCATGCTCTACTTCTCATTTTGGTGGTAACCCACTAGGAGCCTGAAATACTTCCTAAAAAGACTGAATAATACTATCCAAATCATGCTTTCCCTAGTTAGAAATCTCTAAAACTTCTACCCCATCTTGTTTATCCTTTAACAAAAGTAAACAAAACGATTATGATTTTCCTGAATAAGTCGTTTTTCTTGGTTAGCACTCACCATAGTAACCCATGTCTTATGTTGGTGTGCCCGGATGTTGTAGCTGATCCCTTCCTTGACCCATCTGTACCGGTTTTCCCTTCTCATAAATATAGCATCCCTGATATACAAGTAAGGACTCCCAAATACAACATCAAAAGCATCAAGTGGAATAACGTAGCTTCCAAAACATCAATATACTAGGAATTTATCCCAAACTTGACCTTACATCTTCTTGTTACCTGAATTTCAACACCCTTCTTCACCTAACCCAAAGGATAAGGGTGTGGATGCTCGTAAGTCTCAAGACCAAGCTTCTTTACAACTACTTCAAAAATCAAGTTAGATTGAGAACCAGTATCACCAAAGCATTTACCTTAGTTCTCTTGATTTGGATTTTGATCTAGAATAGTCTACTCATCTCCTCTTCATGGTTGTCCATGTTGGTGGCTATGCATCCAAGCCTTTCATCTACATCAAAGTCATCTTCTATTTCCACCTCCTCTTCTGTTTTACAGTTGTCATGGACTTCTTCGAGTACTTGGTTCGATTCTTTGGATGTAACTATGGATGTAAATTCCAACATGTACCATCAGTATGACCATTGATATCACAATTCTTGCAAAAATTCTTGGGATCCTTACAAGTATTTAAAGTAGTGGCAACTTGTTTACCTTTCCTTTCCACTTACCCTTGTTACTTGTTTGCCCATACTCTTTTCTGCTGATTTGTTGATTGTTTTGCCCTCGGCTCTGCTTCTCCTTACTTCTTTTCATCATCTATGTAGTATGCTTGCACACATGCCTCATTGAGATCTTTGGGCTTGGTGGAGATGAATTTTCTTCGAAGGTGAGTGTGAAGTCCTCCCAAGTACTTAGTCAGAATATCCTCATCCTCCAAGTCCATGTTTAGCAACATGGCCTGCCTCTAAAACTCCGTAGTATAGTCCTGCACACTTTGACCACTGCCTTGTCTAAAATACTGCCATTTAATCATTTGGTTAGTCTTGTGGCCAATAGGATAGAAGTTAGCTCTAAGTAATTCTTTAAATTCTTGTCAAGATTTCACAATAGGACGCTTCTTCTTTTCACAAGTGGTTAGATGGGTTTCCCACCAAATCAGAGTGTGTCCCTCCATTTTGAAACATACAAAGGTGATCCTTTGTGCCTCGGTGACATTATGGACACTAAAGTAGACTTATAACTCGTTTTAACTATTTATCAAGTAACTCCGCATCTACTTGTCCTTCAAAGATTTTAATATCAACTTTTATCTCAACTTTAAAAGGGGTATGATCGAATTTTACCTTTTCTCTTGTGTTTGAAGTCTCTTCTTCATGCTCTTCCCCATAACTTTCCTTCTCCTTCCTATGCCAAAATTTTCAGCTAAGCCTCGAACCACCGAGTCCATGGAGTTTTGTTTGAGAAGTTTTCTTATGTAAATCAACAAGCTCTTCTTGCCTTCTAAACATCCTATCCATCATGGTCTCAACACCTTGATTCTACAGACCAAGTTCTATTCCTCCATTTGTCCCCGAATTCTTTGTTTCCACTTCTTTGTAGAAATTTCTAGATCGCAAGGTAAAGCCTCTTCACCTTTAGATCTCATCACTGTCATACAAATCTAAGAACGAATACCACGATCTGGATAATTGTTAGCTCTGATACCAAAATGATCTATAAACTCTTCAACTTTGGAATTATCCACATAAACACAAATAAAATTTGATGTTCTACTTTCTATTAGAAAATGACAGAGATAGCTAGTGAATGAATTATGCTTATGCTTAGAATCCACAATTACAGGAAAGGAAAGAATTTAAGCTCATAAACACCAACAAATTTTATCCTGGGAAACCTCCAGAGGAGGAAAAACAGTCGGGAAGGGAAATTTCTCTTTCTTCCCACTTTTATTGGCCAATTCAAATTAACAAGTACAAAAGTTACAATAAGTATGAAAGAGAAGTAGATAATATCTCACACTTCCTCCCAAATACTTGCTTTCTCTGTCTCAACACTCCTTTCTTCTACAAAACACAATTCCATCACTAAGAAATTCTTACTCACTTGCTTTCATGCTTCGATGATCCTATTCTCTTCTAAAAAATGTATTTATAGCCTCTCCCATGTCCTCCCGTGCACTGGAGGATGGGAAAAGTCATGGAGGAGAAGAGCCACGAATAACCTTCCAAATTTTGGGTTGTTCATTTCGTATTTTTCATTTTCTGTCTGAAAGAGCCAAAACCACCGCCCTAATTTGGTGGTGGTTCTCAGTAACCGCCGTCTACACAGAGCGGCGGTCATGTTACTAAAAAGACAGAACCTCCGTGTTTCATTTTCCCTTCTTCGTGCTGACTATTTTGATGAAGTAGATTCATTTTGGATCCCTATGGATCATTTGGTACCCATTATATTTCAAAAATTTGGATGCTTTCCGTATAATCACACATTTATTGTGCTAAATTAAAAATTTGAACTACATTATTGTATTATAAACTACCGAGTTAATGCAATAAGGAAGAAGACTATTGTGTTGTGTACTTTCTCGAAAGGGTTTTTCCTAGGTGAAGTATTATGTATTGTGATATTATGTGTATGCAATTTTTCATTTCTATTTTTTCTATAAGGATTTTGTTAATATTCTTATTGTTGTATAAGTTTATCAGACAATTTATCTTTTCCAATATGATCATAATTTGAATTCAATTTTTCATAAATACATAGGATTTGTAGCTCATTTGGTCAGTAAGAACACTAAACATTTGATAGTGAATCCACAAAGTAGACATGTGCCTTATATAAGGATTATGTAATCATTAGAGAATTCATTATTGTTGAATCTAATATTTCTCACATAACACTTTTTAGTGCACAACCTTAGGTTTTTGCATGTCACAAGAATCACTTTGGAATGTACAAGTTACTATTTTTATATTGTTTAATGCTTATGGATCATATAAGTTGATAGTACTTAAGAACCTAACTAACCCACAATACATGCACCTATTTTTTTGGTTTTCCTAAAGATTAAGGAATTGTTTCCATTATGGGGTAAAGTATAAGAAATATATTTTGTAGGTTATGGGTGTTGTAGTACAAAAATATAAGATTAGGCCAAAGTGAGCATAATTGTTAAGTTAATCCCATTTTTTATCATCCGCCAAGAGCAATCCCCTACGCCCAATTTTTACATCTTCTTGGAGTGTGCCCACACTATGTACCTCTAACCTTGTTCCTTGCGATTTTGGGCGAGTTTTCTATCATTTTTGGCATGTAATTCTATTGCCAAAATTTGACAATTTTCATTAATCTATTGAATTTTAAGCTACATCTCTAAACCTTTCATAAATACCACTCTTTAGTTTTATAAATAATTAATTAATTGCTATTATTATATTTGTACATACTTAGTAATCCTAATTAAAGGAAATTGAATATACGTGTCACAATTTATTTGTAATCTATATATCCATATTAAAATTATAGCATTTATATATTTTCAATCGTTTAATTATTTTTCATGTAAATTTTTAAAGTGGTGGTTTATCACATGCAAAGGATAAGATAATGATATTAATGTCCATGGAAGGTTATAATTGGCCTTAGGACTTGACATGTACAATATAAAGTAAGGAAAAGGGAATGCAAGCGCAACTCTATAAAACTTAAAAGAGGAAACAATTTAAAAAAGGATATACATCCAAGAGAAAATATGTACAAGCTAAGCATATCATCGATGTCTTATATATTTGATTATATCTACAAGTTTATCACAAGGCCACTTCTACTCAATCTCGAAAAAGAAATAAGGTAATTGAATGAAGTAATCCTTTGGGTGTATGTCATTGTAGGAAAAGTCTTTGTGTAGCCACACACAAAGATCAAACATATCTTGAAAGAAAAGAGTCAAACATCTACGATCCTTATAAGCCATGAATGTATCAAGAGAGTTACACAAGTCTCTAAAGAGGAAAAAAATTTATCATTTTATCTCATAACTAGGAGGGCATCTAAATATAAAATGATCCTCAGTTTCATGTTCTATGGAATAAATCGATATACATACATATGAGGAATATGATTTTCTATCTCTATATAGAGGTGGTG
Organism: Taxus wallichiana var. yunnanensis; assembly: GCA_018340775.1. Classification (NCBI taxonomy): domain Eukaryota; kingdom Viridiplantae; phylum Streptophyta; class Pinopsida; order Cupressales; family Taxaceae; genus Taxus; species Taxus wallichiana. Next base: position 207,416,497 of record CM031240.1, read on the forward strand.
TGAACAAACTCTAAATTAGACCAATGCAAGATAGTTGGAGCCTAATTTAACTTGGAGATTTAATGAACCCATATTCAAAGTGAAGTTATATACTATAATAATATTATATCTTTGAGGAAATAATTGTTTGATACTCGATTATTTCCACCTGAAAGAAAAATATATAGATCTCATCTTTGAAACCCTTATTTATGTCGGAGGCTTCTCTTATGGTGGGAGTCCTTGTTGGAAAGTATCAAGATTTTCTAGCAAGAGATTTTCTAATACATATAAATAATATCTCAGGACTCTTTCCAACATGTAAACAAGATATATGGTCCAATTCATTGAATATTTCATGTGGCATTGGGCACCATTGTATTTATTCAATCTCATTTCATAAATTAATATATTTTCACCATTTTCCGATGGGTTATTTATTGTTTTGGTTTATGTTTTTTTCATGGGGTTTAACTACAAGCACTCCTTGCTAAAGAGGGAGACTTTAAACATAAGTACAAGCACATTTTCGTGGTCTAGAAATAGGTTGGAAATTATAGTCCCTATTTTTCACTTTGCCTCTTTGTAGGGCTTTATTCTAAAATTGAAAATTAAACAGGCATAGAATATGTCATTTTCCCTCTTATAAATCATCTTCCTTTACCATTTTCAATGACATGCTTCCTTTTTATAGCCGCAATCATGTCCTAAATTGTTTTTTTCCCAACTAAACAATTTTTGTGTATGTTATGGTAATAAAATAGTTTGATATCCAAAATATAATTTTTGGGTTTGTAATATGTAACCTTTTCACATGAAATATCATAAATGTAGCTAACAAAAGACATGAGAATCCTCACAAATATTTGATTTCACCAAATGTAACCAATGTTTATCTAATTAGATTAGTTCACCTTTTCTAACAACATCGGTTCTTTTAAAAGGGTATGGGCATCCACCAAAACATTAGGGAGAATGGAATTCCGTCAAAAAAATTAGTTACAAGTTCCTTGGTAAATCTGTATGTAAAATGTGGAAGCATGCACAAAGCATGTGAATTATTCTACAAAAAGGCTAAAATAAATGTGGTCTTATGGACTATGATGACTGCAGAAATGCACAAAATGGGTTTGTTGAAAATGCTTTGGAAACTTTCAAGCAAATTCATTGATAGGCGTAAAGAGAGACTCCACAACCTTTTTCATAATCTTGTGAGCCACTATCAAAATGGTCCTATTGGGCAATAGGTGCACAAGAATAGTAATGATATTTACTTATATTTTTTAGGTATTAAATCAATAATATATGTGATTAGGGTAAGAGATATTCTAGCAATAATGCCTTTAAGAAGGAAGAAATCCTTATTAAATAATTTAGAGAGAAAAGTAGCAACACTCTCAACCAAGGAAAAATTCAACACAAATTAATCAACATCTATCATCAATCACAAATGTGGGGGTATGTATATAAATGTTGTCCTAGAGATAAAGAGGTAGGCAACTAGAAGTCTACTTTAATGGGCTAGCCTTCTTAAAAATTATTATGTATGGCAACCCATCACAAAGAATTTGGAGGATAACAAGTGCTATGACTATTCACCTTTTGTAGTGCTTTAGTTTTTCAAAAAATCCTACATAGGTTTTGTTTGTGCATTTGAGATCCTCTCCCTTTTGTGTTCAGAGAAAGTAGGGTTCCATAGGATAGGATGGACTAATCTTACAAGAAATAAAATTTGATTAAGCCCAATTGGAGGGCATGAGTACTTTGAGTGTGTTCTGGATATAGTTTGTAGGAATATATGACAAATTTGTGAAGTGCAAACAAAGGTATGTGAAGAAGGTATGCTATAAGTTATCTAAAACTTCAATTCAAGGGTGGTTTCTTATTAAGGATTTTTAATGATTGTTTAGTAAATTGTATTTTTATGCAATAAAAACCCCTTATACTTAACAAATATGTTGGAGTTGTGGTCCTTTAAGGTGGTGGGATTTAATGCAACGATTAAATCATCATAATAGTAACTTTCATTTGTGTCTCTTGTATGTTGGATTCAAGCATGGGTTTTGGTTGTGTCTAGTCACTTTAGAAATATATTTGATAAGGATAATAAGTGTGTTGAAGTGTACTTGAGCTTGCTAAGTGATAAAGTATTCCTTATGACCAAAAATCATGCCCTTATGATATTGGTGCAAATGATGTTCCTAGGTTTAACAAATATACCAAAGATGTCTAAGAGTGCATCGTAGGGTAGAACAACATTGCAATTTTATTGAGTTCAAGACAACTTATGTTAAATAAAAAAAGCAAAATTGAATAGTAAAATTCTTGAAGATTGCGAGGAAGTTGCTACATAGTGTTGCATACTTATGGAATATAATTAGTTGAGGGTAAACATGTTAAACTATTAATTAGATGGAATCATAACTTCTTAATGCCAAGAGAAGGTAAGGCATCCAAAACATGGATAAACCTTGTGACTTGTTGTGAGATGAATTGTTTTGAACCTTTATTGTAATTGTTAAGAAATTTAAAATTGTGCACTCCAATTGGTTGGTCCACGGGATTTTTTTGTAAGTGTATCTTTTTGGTTTATTGAGACTAATTATGTGGGAATAGTTTTGTGGGTCCATTAGAAATTATCTCACATGTAAGGGGAGAAAGATTAAGTTGGAAACATGTTATAAACAAATAGATAGTAGAGTAGCACATATTAGATTTATGCAAATACACATGTTTCTCTTTACAACTATACAAATTGAGTTTTGGCCAAGGCACCATACGATCATGAATTTGGCCCCGAGTTGGGATCCACATGTCAAGAAAGTTCTCAATTCGTATGTACTATTTTTAATATATTTTTAGTAATATTAAAATCCTACTCCCTTTCCAATCAATTCTCACTTGAACATGATATCATTCTCACTTGTTAGACACACATGCACACACACACACACACACACACACACTCTCTCTCTCTCTCTCTCTCTCTCTCTCTCTCTCTCTCTCTCTCTCACACACACACACACACACACACACACACACACACACACACACACACACACACACACACACACACACACACCACACACACAAAAATTTAGTTTGTGATTTAGGATTTTACGAAAACACCTCACAAAGAGCCTTCCAATGTGGGTGTGTGGTCGATGATATTCATCTTGCACAAGGCACCACAAAACTTATATCTCGTGTAGTACTCTTCCAAAAAAATGCCTTGTCGGGGAGAAAAAACATAAAGATTGATTACAATTCCCTGAAATTTGATGGCCTTTCCATTTACAAAATGTGTAAAATTTAAACACATTTCCATGCTACTTTGTTGTACAAAATTTTGTCTTGTACATTCTTCTCAATCAAGTAAATCTTCAATTGTCTCCATCGCAACATACAAAACAAAATTATGAACTAACAAAACATTACACACCAACCGCCACATCAATACGAATATCCAAACTAGTTTTATATTTGACATCCCTTCAAGCATATCTTAACTCGTGTCTAATTGTTGGTTAACTCCCTTTTGTATCAATTTTATTGTTTAAGGGATGCTTGAAAGAGTTCTAGCATTTGCTTGTTACGCCTCCTATTGATTTTGATTTTGAGCAGTAACGCTCGGGGACAATGCTTGTGCCGACTTATTCATCATCCGAATTCGATCCTCGACTCTTCAAAGATTACCTCAAACATGTGCTACCTATTACAATTACCTCAAACATGCGCTACTATTGTAGTTACATTTCAACTACTCACAACCCAATTGTTTGGAGGATGTTCTTGCATACTGATAGATCATACAAATTTTCTCTAAATCCTCCAATTTATTCATAATTACCGTCACCTTTACATAGCAAGAGATTATTACCCTACCCAATTAGGCGTTGGCGTATTCCCACCCATTTACACCTAATGCAAACTTCTTAAATACAACAAAGAACCTACCTAAACATTAAGATATGGCCGTGTCGATAAAGGAGTGAAGTACGCTCTTTCTGATCTCTAATTCCGAGGACAAACAGTCTAAATTTGACCAGTTTCTATGTGGATACGTCACGTAATTTTATAAGGACGAATATTATGTATTTTCGAATCTCAGTAAATTATACAAATATCTCCGGGCAATGCAGCTGGATATATACACAGTGTGCTCTGCTAATGGCGATGCCGGGTGAGGTATTTTTCGAGAGCCTAATTTAGAAGACAATTTTTCATATCGTGATTGTTGTTGTCTGAATTTTTCTTGAGCTTTCTGAAATAAAAAAATTAGAAGATAAGGTTTTTTAGAAGGTTTTGTCTATGAAATTGATGATAAATACTCGCATTATCCTGTGAATAGAATAGACGGTTTCTACGGCAGTGTTGAGAGCTTGAATTCTGCAAGCATTGAAGTCACTTTGCATTTTATTTATTTATTTATTTTTCCATTTTTCAAGATTTTCGATTTTAATTTTAGGGTTTGGGTTATCTGCGCCTTTTGGAATTTGTCAAACCTAGGTCAATTATAGCAAAAGTACTGAAGCAAAAGCTTAGTTCCCAAATGTTATTTGACGATTTCATTGAAATATAGCCGTCATAATTTAGGGTTAGACTATTTTTGGGGTGGCAGTTTTTATAGATATTTGTTGATTATTTGCAGAATTTTCAGTGCCCGAGTTTGATATGCCCCTGGCTTCCTCAAATTTCTTATTTTGTCAGTAAGATTTTAGGTAAGGGGTTTGAAAAAGGCTTAGGATTGATGAGTCTTATTAAACCCTCAGAATTTAGGTTATGGTTTTAAGGGGCAGAAAGGTTTTAGCGATTGATCAAACATTTGACAAACTCCTGCTTGCAAAATCTCTGTTTTTGTAGGACGTTTTCAATTTTTAAGTTGAGGGTTTGAAAAATGGCTGGCATGGCTGATGGAGAGATCGATTTCTCAAACCAGGAGATATTTGGGTGCAACAATATGGGCGTAGATGATCTTGGTAGTGGGAATTCTATGGAGAGTTTTTTCGAGGAGATTCTGAGGGACAGTCATGCATGTACTCACACACACACCTGCAACCCTCCTGGACCAGATAACACCCACACTCACACATGTTTCCACACACACACAAAGATCCTTCCTGCTCCAGATGAGGAGAAATCTGCTGACAGCACACAAGACAGTTCTTCAAAGGCGAAGAAGAGGTCTGGGGGAATAGGGAGGCAGTCAGAAAATACCGGGAAAAAAGAAGGCCAGGACAGCATCATTGGAGGAGGAAGTTTTGCATTTGACTGCTCTCAATCAGCAGTTGATGAGGCGATTACAAGGCCAGGGAGTGTTGGAGGCTGAGATAGCAAGGTTGAAGTGCTTGCTTGCTGATTTCAGAGGACGAATTGATGGGGAATTGGGTTCCTATCCATATCAAAAGTCAACAATCAGGACAGATAAAGCAACAGATGGTCAGTTTTTGCAGCCATTGCCAGGGGTTATGTAATTAATTCCTGCAATGTTAGGTGCAATGCTGATGTCACTTGCCCGGATCCCACATTGACATCCGAAGGCAATGGTGACATGCAGAATGAACATGGAATGTGTTGGAATGGAGGGTGTGGTTTGATGCCCGGGCCAAATTGCCAAGGTTTGAAGGATGATGTGGGAGTTACCTCCAGTGGTCTTTCCGCATGTTCAGAAGGTGCTGTGACAAATACTATACCTGCCATTATGACTTCAGGCGGAAAACAGAAGAAAGGTACATTTGCTGCATAGTGATTGCTCTACATCCTGCAAATGTTCAAGCCTCTAGAATTGCTTTCTTGGTGGATAATTTGTGTCCTTATTATTGGGACAGGTGTGCATCAGGAAATAGCATAACTTATTTAGCAATAATGTTTTCAAAAATAAAATCCTTCGTTTCATTTTTCATAGTTAGTAAACAACATGACTTTTGACTCCAAGCAATAATTGATGAAAACTATTGGATCTCTGGCTTCTATGAGTTTGTACATTTCTTATTACAGTTCATGACTTTTTTTGGTTATGCTATTACAAACTGGAGACATGGTGCACAGCCTAAGTCGATGGGCACTATGTTCGTAAGAATTAATAGGAAATTGATGATTTTCTTTTGTTATGTTCGCAAATGAACTTTGGTAAAATGTGTTTAGTCTCTATTTGAGTGCAGACTCTTTTCCAACTTTCTCAAGAGTTGCGATGTAAAAGACTAGATCTAGTGCATTTAATTTCTTATTTATGACAAGTATCACTGTTCTTTTCGGAAATATTGTTTTGATACACAATAATTGTTTTCGTTTTGTTCTGTATCATGTTAATGTTTTTCCTAATATGTTTATTGAGCTATTCCCCTAGTTTCCTAGTCTCTTTGACCATCTCCTTCTGTTGCTCTGGTTTCAAAATAACTTAATTCTTTGTGTGGCGCAATGTTGAACATTCTGTAAAATGTTCAGGCACTTCATAATTGTCTCATGTATCGGTCTTGCCTGCCCTAGCCTGTTGCTTGTACTGTTTTTTAATTATGGAAATTTAATACTATATCAATTTACAGGATAAAGCCCCAGTATGTATATCAAAATACAGATTCTTGAGTTAAAACATTACTTTCCAAGAGCTGAGCATCAACCTTCTTTCTATTTTTCTAATCAGCACAATTACCATTGGTAGTTCCATAATACGTCTGTTACAAGGATAGATATGATCTTTAGTCTTCATGCAATTTAATAAAATAAGGAGATGGTGTATAATAGTCTTTCTTAGAACCATCAATTGGACCCTAGATTCAAAGTGGATATCCCACACAGTAATAATAGGCCTACAGAAACCAACATTTCTTGAAATTTGGATATATTCATTATATCTACTGAATATAAGTAGAATAGCTTGTTAATTGTATTCTGAAAAGTAGAATTGATTACATATTTAAACATCAATCTTATATTCATCTATACAATATTAAGGTCTTATTTTTAAAGAAGTATGACAAATAATTTGATGAAATAATTGTTAATCTTCCATTCATACTAAACAATAGTAACATATTAAAGTATTGATGTATTATAGGTCATAGTTGAATAAAGTAGAACCTCAAAGGATGCATAGTTCTGTGACCTATCCATGTTGAAAATCCAAAATCATTTGTATAGATATGAGAGAAATCCGAAGAGGCAGAATCTGCCAAACTGTTTAGCGTTTCTAAACCTTGCGCTCCAAATCACAAACACAGTTTTCAAGAGCAGATACAACAGTGGCATGTTCTTTGTGATGAACATTAAGGTCCTTTTGGATGTTTGATGAACATGTTCATATTCTGCTTTCACAACATATTTTCTGGATCTTAGAGCAGTTTTTCAAATTCAAGACCTCAGCTTTCTGGATAAGCAATAGATTGCATGGCAAAACCTCTCGTCTGTTGAGAACGCTCTGAGGATCTGATGCTCATCTTGAAGTGCTTCTGCATTTGAATGACTGTCTGCTTCCTGTTTCCGCCTAAGAGTATTTTTGGGACAAGCTTGGGGTTGTTTGGGCACCTTGGAGTAGGAAACTGTATGTTGAGGGATAGACTGGACAATTTGCAGGTTGAGGTGACAAGAACAAGTTGAGGAAACATAATCAGTAAAGAAAAAGGTGAATGAGGCTTTCCTTCTCTATCTAGCTGTCCTGTTGAATGATGGGAGACTTTGGCTCAAGCTTAACAAAATTCTTTCATCCAAACATCTGCTTATCCATGATTATCAACCAGAAAAAGAGCTGTTACCCCCAATATTGCACATCAATGTGCTCCTTATTAATTTCTCTAAAATTGTGAATCTGTCTTTCAAAATCTGAACCTCGTCAGATAAGGCTTTTAAGGTTCCATGGTTGATGGAAACTTCTTTTGACTGCTTTGATTATTATTTGGAGTTCCACTCCATTGACTAGGGCCTCAAATGCAGTTCTATATTTAGAACCCACTCAAGATCCATAATGTAAGCATGGTACCTCTATAATATTTTCCCTTGCTCATCCAGGGTTTCCTTCTGCTGCATTACTGAAAGGCATCCTTCCTCAGTTGTCATTCATTTCGTCCCAGCTCTTTTGGCATTCTTTAGATGAGCTACATACAGAGGGTCTGGTGAAATCTATTCCTGTAATGTTGATTGCATTAATTGATCCCTTGCTTCAATCTTGATGGGCATTTCCTTCTCTCTTTTGGTTCTGAAATGGCTTCCTTCTGTCTTTATGGTTCTAAAATGGCTTCCTTTTATTTTGTTATGGTTGCATATCTTTTCAATTTGTGTTTGTTGTTCCATACAATGTATGTTTACTGTTATTTTCAATCGGTGAGAAAAGCTGCAATGCTACAATATCTGTAATCCATTTCCAATTGTTAATGGTTAGGAAAAACTACAAACATTAGTTGGCCATTTGGGTTCTTAAAAATATTGCTTACCTGCTAATGAACCTAAATATATGAAGTCTTATGCAATAAAGGGCATACATACCGTCTTTACGGGGTTCACAAAAAGATTGTGTACTTGCCAATCAAAGTGAATTATTTATGTTTTATGCAACTGGGCTGTCACCATGTGTTGAGTAAGGTCTGTTGTTCAGAGTTACTTGCTTTGTTGGAATGGTGTATAAAAAGGGCTATAAAAGGATTGCTAGTCTGTTAAAAAATAATGCTGGTCTGCTATGCATTTCGTTTTGGAGTCTAATATTTTCGGAATCACCATTATTCTCATGTCAGCTGCTGCATATTTAAAATTACAATTTTCTGCAGCGCTAATGGTCGTTAGAAAGAAGTTGTTGGATTTTAATAAGATTGAAACACATTTTTCACCTTGTAATATTAAGTCATTAGGTTCTGAATTGTTTTAGGGCGCAATCTGTTATGTCTTGGCTATAATTTATGAAATTACTCTAAATTTTTTAAGCATTATTTTGTAGTTTCATTTTCCATGCATTTCTGAATGTTATATGTATTCCTAGCAGCTCTTGCAAACGGTTTGTACTTCAGTTTTCATCATGATTTGAAGCATAACAGGTTTCTTTGTTCAAACTGTTTCTCGAGCCATTCGTTGACATATATGTATATAAAATTGTTGATTTTCCTTGTACTGAACATCGAGTATCATTCGACTATGCATATGGAGCAACTTAGTTGTACTTCTACACATTTGGGAAGTTTATAAGCTATTACAAACTAAATAATCTTAAGAAAATGCACTAGTTTTGAATTTATGGTCAATTTAATTGCATGTACAACAATAAATAAGAGAAGGATTTATAAAAGAAAAACACATAAGTTAAGGAGTTCTTGGATGAGGGCAAAGACCTTGAGTTTGTTATTGTTGGCATCAAAGTTGCTTCCATTCCAACGCCCTTTGTTGAGATTGCAAGGGTTATTATCAGATATGTGACATTAGAAGGCATGTATATTACGGTTCCTCTCAAGCATCTTGTTTTTTTGAACCATTTTAGGAGAAACCTGCAAATTTGTTTTCCCCACTACATTCTTAACTCTTTGGAACGTTCCATTCTTGAGGTCCATAACCATACCCGTGCCAATCCCCTCCATCAAGGCCTCATCTTTCTTCTCCACCGCCACTGCCTCTGTCAACACCCTCCCATTCCCGTTGTCCCTACCTACCCTAACCCTAGCCCTTCCACTATCCCCACCATTCCCTTGAGCCAAAGGAATATCGGATCCAAAACCCTTTGTATCCTCTTAACCACATTTTCCCTCTTAAAGAAACCTCCATAGCAACAAAGACATTGAATCTGCAAAGAATCTCATGCATATTAGCAACCCTAAAAGTGCCTCTATTGCAGAGAAGGAGGATTTAACTAAGAGGATTGAAAAATTGGAGGAGATAGTTGCATTAAGAAAAGAGCTCAAAAAGGTTTCTAAGAGGGAAGGAAAAAGGAAACTGGAAGAAGACCCTGGTAATGATATAGGTCGATTCCAAAAATTTGTAAGAAACTTAATTCTCTGGATAACAGGGTGGGAAATGCTAAAGGTAGATATGATTGTACCATATCTACTCTCAAGGTTGTCTACAATTTTATGAAGCAGCATGTGAAAAGGGTTTGCATGCTCAGTGACATTCCAGCTGCCATTTGGGAGGGGAGACCAACACGTGAACTTGTTTTTTCCCAGTTGGACAAAAATGATCCCTCCCACGTCACAACTCTAGCTCACATCACTACTCTGCAGAAAGTTAGGACAAAGATTGACAGAGCAAACCAATGACGGTTGTTTTTGCTTTTGACTACTTGTTTTGTTGTTGTTTCCTTGTTGCTTTGTCGTAGTATAGTTCATGTTTTGTCTTTTTGTATAGTTTTGCTTAAAATTATAGTTGGGCTATCATGTATTATCTAGATTTTGATCTGTTGGTTTGAAAATATGTTGAATGGACAGATCTATGGATAAATGAGCCAATAGTGTGTAGGGCATAGCCCCTCTTTGAGTCGTGAAAGCGGCCTGGTTTATTGCTATTCTACCAGCAGGAATCTTGTGCAAGTCTCACAATATTCTGCTTTCAGGGGTTGGGATCTCATCCCAGTAGAGTAGTTCCGATGAAGAACAGAAAGGAATGAAGGAAGGAAAGAAAAGAAGACGGATCTGAAGGGAGAAAAGAAATGAATTCCAAAGTAGAAAGGTCAGAGGGTCTATGTTTTGGGCTGCAGTAGTAAACAGAGCGAACCTACTTGCATAGTCAAACAAAGCAAAGCAATCTTGATGAATAAATGACAATAAAGCGTAAGTAGATTCAACGAGAACAAACATACGAGATCTAACGTAAGAAAGCTACGATGTATAACACAAATATTCAAAGACAAAATCTAAATATTGTATTAATATTTCCTTCTGTTACAAAAAGCTCAAAGTCTTTTCTTCTTACTTCTATTTTTCATCTGAAAAGTATCCACCACTTGAATACAACAAGTATTCAAGTATTTATAGAAGAAGAGAAGAAAAGAAGGCAAAAACAAACCAACCACTTAATTACAAAATATCTTACAAAATATCTCAAAGTCACTTGTTGACTTTTGACAACTTGGTGGATGACATCATCCCATGGTGCAACATGGATGATGTCATCATTTGTGCCAACATACTCTTAGATATTTTACAAAAATGAAAGTCGAGGAGAATGAAACTATTCATCGTCGTCCCGCGGCTGAAAGGGGTATCCTGCTTTTGCTGCTGCTCAGGAGACGAGATGTGGAACTGGGCATGGTATTCCATGAACTTGTTGATCATGGGTTGAAGTTGATCCTGGGAAGGATCCTTGTGTCGATCACTGATAGCCTCGCAAGTCTCCCACTCGTCTGTGAGCTTTTCGGGGAGTTTGGAATAATAGTTTTTGCCTCTATCAGGTACCCAATGAAGTCACGACAAGCCAACAGGTTGTTGATGGATTCGGCGTCGAAAGTGACTTCTATTCCCAGCCCTTGTGAAACGATCTCCTTGAAGATCTGAATAGTTTCATCAACCTTTCTTAAGGCGAAAGAAGGAGTGAGCAAACCCGGAGACATTCTCAAGACAATTTGCTCCATCTGATGCATTGCATCCAGGGCTTCCTCCTTTATTTTGTCGATCTTCTCTAGGACAAACTCCAGCTGATCAACCCGATAATCCAGAGTAGAAAGGATTTTGTTGAGGGCTCTGGGGTGTCCAAAGACGCCAAACTTGACCAGATCTTCGACTGAACAGTCGAGCATTTTCTGAAAGGTCTCATGCTACATCCTGGCATGGTCCAGCTCTTCGGAGATGGGTCCTGCTATCGCCTGGAGCTCTTTGTTCGTCGATTGATATTCTGATATAATCCGGTGAACTTGGCGATCACTCCCTCACTTTCTTTGAGGATTTGGTTCCTCTAGGCGGAAACTGCCATGCCCTGCTCGCCGATTTTGGCATAATCATTAATCTTATCCTGGCTCAAAGGCTCAGGAGTTTTGGCGGCAGTTGTAGGAGGTGCACTGCCCATTTTCTGCAAGGCGTGGAGAAGATGTTTATTTTGCTCCTTTAACAGCGTCTTTTCTTCCTTTGCTTCCTAGAGCTTCTTGCAAAGGGTGTCAACTGCAGATAGGGCCTCTCCTTGAAGGCTTTCTGAAGATGTCCCCATTGTGACTTGGGTCACTGTGTAATCTGTCAAAGACAGATCCCTTTTATCCTTTAAAGGATTGGGGTATGCTATCTCCATTACTCTCTCTCCTGACGCACTCTGAGAGAAGCGGGTTATGGGCTTTTGCTTCTTGGCCCCCTTTGATGGGATGACGGAGAAGTCCATCGGTGCGATGGGAACTTTCCTCTTTTGTTGGCTCAGTCTTTGAGAGATCCATCTTTGGACTTATGGGAGAGGGGTCGGAAATAGAAAAGGGAGCAGCTGCAGTAGTAGGAGGAAAATACGTGGAGACACTTGGAGGCGGCATTGAGAGGGAGGCCGAGGAAGTGCCCACGGGAGGAAGAGATACTACAGGGGAGGTAGACATGGGAAAGGAAGGGAGCTGAGAGATGAGGGAAGAAATGGTGGGGGACAGCTCCGCGAGAGAAGAGAAGATGGACGATGAGGAGGAAGGGGAACAACGAGAAGATGGGGAGAGAACACGACCAAAGGAATGGTCGCTTGCGTCACTCGAGGAGGGGAAGGAGAAGAGAGAGAAGAGATAGAAGGGACCTCAATAGTTGTAGTAGTGGCAACATCCTGAGTGGATGTGCCTATCGGAACATCTTCCACTGCTTCTTTTCCAGAGTTTTCGGGATTACAACCCGTTCTTGTGAAGCGGAAGGAGGACTTTCAGGAGCTTCCTCTTGGGTGGAGCTTGACTCACCCTCTTTGTCTTTCCCTTTGCTCTTTGGTAGTTGTTTTGGCCTGGAAGGTGCGTTGCCCAACGGAGAAGTGGTGAAATCAACTCCGAGGTAGATGAGACCATTCATCCTGCACCAGTGCTTTGTTCTCCGCAGAGTTTCTTTGACCCTTTCCTCTATTGTTTGAGGCGCTTTGGTTCTGTCAATTACTAGCGAAAGGCCAGTCGTCCCCACGTGTCAAGATATACTTGATCAACTTCTTGATCAGCAGTTTGGTAACCTTTTGGGACGATGGCTCACGCGTACTGGATGATTTCAGCCAAGGCCAAGCGGGAATGATCCTTCCTCCTGAGCTCGACCTCATGATATAGGTCGATATAAATATCCTCGATCTGTGGAATGTGGATTGGATCGAGTTTGGCCCTGGGAAGGCAATTCCTAGGGTCGAAAGTGGGCCTTGCCGGGAAGTTGTGCTTTAGATTTAGCAGCTCCAGCTCTGCCAACATCTCCCGGGCTTTGTGGTGAGAAGGACAAGTGTACCTACCCACTGTGAGGGGGAAAGGAGTTCCACCCTTCTTTCTCTTCAAGCACTTCTCGTGATAGGTTACGAGCTGTCTTGACAGCTCCAACAGAATCAGTTTGGGGCCAGCATATCTTGGCAATTTGGTTGGTTCCCCCAAAAAGTTGGCTGCCCTTAGATAAGTGAAGGTGGGGAATTGTGTGAACAAGGCCCCCCACTTCTCTGTTGCAGCAACAATGCTCTTGGTCATACGACCGTGAGTCATGTTTGGCCTCAAAAGGCAGACGATGCCATAGAAGAAGGCATCGTTAATCTTTTGTAAAGCGAGGATCTGTTCCCGGCTTGACTCTGGATAGTATTCATATATTTTGACTTGGGGCCAAACTCCGCACCGCATCAACGCTGGATAATCTCTTTCCGAGGCCGCAGCATAAATTACGTAGGAGTTCATGTAGAACCTCCCCGTTGTGGTAAGTTGTTGGAGCTGCTCGGATATGGTGCTGCTTATGATCTCCGCCCACTCGAAGCGTTGATCTGGCACATTTTTGTTCATCGTCTCCAAGTATCTCAGCATCCATTTATGAAAGTAGTGGGCATCAGGAAGCCCAAATACTCTGCTTAGGAACGTGATTGTATCATTGAGTTCCTCAGAAATCGCTGCGATGAATGACTTGTGGCAATCTGGTCACCACCTTCTTGTTCTTCAGGTATACCTCATTCATCAACTGCATACACTGATCCTCATTATCTTCCCAAGCTTTGGTGCAATCCTCTTGGCTTACGGCCACAAAGTGCCGGTGGTGGGGAATGCCAAGCATTATTTCGAAGTGTCGGGCAGTGAGGTTGATCACGACCTCGCCTTTCTCATTGTGGACACACCTGGTGTCTTTGTTGTAGCAGCGGGCTACTACCATCATGAACTCGTTGTTCACAGCACTGACTGGGATCCCTCCAGCAAAATGCGCAGCCACTTTGCACTGCCGGTTTGTCCATCCAGGGGACTTCTGTGGCCCTTACAGTTACGGCCCAGAAGTCTTCCATGTCAATATGACCAAGTTCTGAGTCTCTTATATCCAGGTCACACTCTGCCTGGGATTCGGGCATCCTGACCCTCTGATATTTGTACTTCATTTCTTCCTCTGTGAGCTTGGCTTTGCCCTTAGACTTGGTAGGTTTCTTGCTTGATGTTGACATATGTAGTTCTGAACTTAGTTGTTGATCTGCAAGAAGAAGGAGCGAAACCCAACGCAGGAGAGTCATGTTAGCTGTTTGATCTCCCATTGAAACGCGTTGTGAAGGAAGAGTTAGCAATTTTAAGGCCTCAGGGCGTAGGGCGCATGAGTTAGCGAGTGTAAGCAAGCAAAGAAAGTGCGCTTTGAGGGCGCAATCGTTTTTATGCGGCGGAGTATGGTGGGTACGCCGTTGGCGCGATGCACTTCATGTTGCGAGGTGGCGATCGCACAAAGAGGAAAAAAGCGATCTATCAATTTTTAAGTCTTGTTCTTCCTCTGGAGGGGTTACATGTATTTAAGCCACTTCTGCAGGGTTCCTTGGATGATGAACGGGCTAAAACAAAGAGATCCAAGTGATTTTTTCCAAGACAGAGTCCTCTTTACCAGCAGATCTAGAAAGAGGGAGAAGTGCATGGGGGAGGACATGGTTTCACAGATCTATTTAATCCAACCCCACAAACAAACAACCAATAACCAAAACACAAAACACAAGAGCAATAAGGACCACTTACCAGGAATATATATAATGTGAGAGGCGGCTGGGTCCACGACGTGATATGAGAACGAAAGCGTCTTGTGGCAGTGCGAGAGAAAAAGAATAATCACGTGTTTTTTGACTGGTGAAAGTGACAGGGCGGATGCGCCTATATATAGGCAAAGTTGTAATAAATGCGCCAACCACTTTTTGAAGTGGCACATCGAAACGCCTGTCGACACTGGAAAGCTTGCGCCCTTTGGCGCATCAAAACACATGTTAACATGAAGTTATGTGCGCCCTTGGCGCACCAAAAGTGTTGTCAACATGGAAATACGTGCGCCCTTGGTGCACCAAAATGCGGCACAACAAAAATATTGTTGACATGAAGGCGCATGCGCCTTGGCGCATGCAAGAAAGGCGCAACATGGTGAGGCACACCAAAATGTGTGTCGACACTTCAAACCATGCGCCAAAGGATTTAAAGGGGGTGCATGCTTACCCTATGTTGCATAGACATTAGGTGCGCCCGACCAAAAAGACCCAAAAAAGGCCAAGTTCGGAAAACCAGATTTCCCGGAAAAGGGTTTTTTGCAACATTCCGAACGCAGAGGGGTCCCTAACGAGGGACCAGAACATAATTTTGGTATGGTTACCTGTAAAATTACCCTTGCCAATTTTACGGGATAACATGATTCAAAATAGTTGTATCGATTGCATTATCCGGCTTCTTAGCCTTCTTTTGTAACAGGTATAGTCCCTTCTAAACTATTTACCATTAATAAAAAAAAGAGGTCTATAGTGTGATGACTAGATAGGGCATTGAGCACACGAGAGGCTCTCGTTGAATTTTGTGTGCTTGGTTGAGTTTTGGTCTATACTAAATGAATCCTTTTGCTTCAACATTGGAGTGGAAGAGAGTAGTCTATTTACCCTATATGTCATTTGAGCAAATAGGGCGCCAGCTAATGAGAAAGATTTAGTTGTAAAAGTGGTGGGTGTGGGCTAGAGATGGAGATGGCGGTGGTGGGAGTAGTGAAATAGTGTGAAATGTTAATGGTCAATTGTAATTTTGATATCCATTTGTGGTTATTTTTTTCTTATTTAGAAAGGCATTTGTAAAATTGTGATATTTTAGGGCATATGGCGGATTCAAGAAATTGATTTATTTTTTTCCTCTTGCAAGATGTTTTTGAGCCCAACATAGGAGTTGAGTTAGTTTGATGCCCAGTTTCACTAATAAATGAATCTATATAATAAATCCAAGGTAGGCACCTCAAGATTATATGTAATGGCATTTTGTAGATATATGTAATAGAGATAGACGTGCTAGTATAAATACTTTTGTAAAAGTAATTAATAAAGTTTTAAGTTATAATAATCAGCCGTTAATATAAATAATTAAAGTAGATTAATAATTTAGTTGACTACCAATTTCATCCCGCCCAACCCCCAAAAAAAAGAAAAGAAAAGAGAATGAATTGTAGGGGTAATTATTGGCCACAAAATTAAATAAGTTTAGGGTACTCGTGTGTTTGTCATTATTATTCAGTGATTTGGCTATGTGTGTTTATTATAACTTTAGACTTGGCCCATATTTTGACCTTTTTTTTTTGTATTTTGGTTGTTTTATAATATTTTCTCCCGATTTTTTCTCTAACCTATTTCATCTCCCATTGCCTGCCTCCTTTGTGTTCATGTGGTCTCTATATAATCATACATTGTTGGCATCGGATCTCCCGGCTGATTCCCCCACTCACCCTCCACGCTACCCCGTCGTAAAATGTGAGGGTGTTGTGTTAGGGGTGTGTCACGTGGACCTTTCTGACTCTCCTTAGGCCCCTTGGGGTTTGTGTGTCCTTTGTTAGTTTTGATTTTGAAATTGAGAAGTATAAATAAACAAGTGCATTAATGAATTTAGGGCATTAGAGGGTCACTTTTTGGTTGTGCCAAAGTAATTAATTCAAACTTTTTAGGGTCTAAATTTTATGATTTTTAAGTATAATTGAAGCATTATTTCTCTATTAAGCTTTCATCCTAGTACAAAAAGTCATATAGAGTAGACACTTGCATTACGTTGCACTACTTGACTAAAGCATTATGTTATACTTTGTGTATTGTTTAAGGTGATGACTACCCAACCTACATGATAGCATCTCCCCATCATTATGTATGTGATCCATTACATCCATATCATCATGTCACCTAGCCCCTACATTCGATTCCCACTTCAATACTTGGGTCTTTTTATTCATTCATTCATAAACACTATGTGTTTATCACTTCATGGCTCAAAAACATTTAGCCTTGAACCTGACAACCTTTTCTTTGTGAGTGCAATATTTAACCCCTTTGGTCTACATCAAATCGTTTTAACTACCTCTAAAACTTTGTTGATATTTGAAAATAAATTAAGCGCACAAGTAGGGCCCGATTAACAAGATGGTGTGCATGATGCAATCATATGGTATGCATGTGGAGGCTTAGTATAGTAGTGTTATCCTATAAGTTGATTAGTCACATGCTCATTTTTTATATTCAACGTTGTTAATGGCCCGCCAAACATAAAGAAACGATTGCTTTTATTTGGAGTATTGTGGACCCCAAACTAAATATGTTTCTTTAACATTTCATAGACCTAGCATACACATTAGGGGTTGAGGAAGGAGATAGTTTCCTATAAATATGCACAATTTTAGAAATGTGAACAAGTTTTTAGAGCCCTAGCCTTGACAAATAGATTCAAATCAATTATTGCATATGTGATAGTTACAAGAAGTGCAACATGACAAGATTGGGATAGTGGTTGATGGTGCCAAGAGAGTGACTTGACGCGTTTTGTTGGTGTTAATGGCTCTGGGGTCTTGATGGCTCTAGGAGGTGCTCAAGTTGCTTTATGAATTTTATGGTATTGTTGTCTTTCCCCAACAAGTATGGTTTTGTCGTATGTTCTTAACCTATGTTTCCAAATTTGTGCAATATCATATATTCTTCTTAAACGACCCTCTCATCAAATATCTTGTTTGAAATAGTTTGACAATTAATTTTAATTTTGTTGTTTTAGGGTTGATTAGATTTAATTCCAAGTTTATCGGTAGCTATATTAGATTTTGATGTAAAACTATTTTCTTTTAAAGCATTTTTGGTGAACCCACAATCTCTTGCATTTTTAATGTCTATTTTATCACACATAGGTTGTCTTTGGGTGGACCATGAGTAACATGAACTCTACGGATATGTGAGATGCGTTTTTGCATTGTTTGATAGAGAGCAATATAGCTTTAGTCATTGGTGATAATTTTAAGAGTTTGAAAAAGTAATCTTTGGCCCAAACAATCCATCTCCACTACTTATCCTCATTTGTACCATCATGGTCACTTAGTAGGGCTTCCAATAGTAAATCACATATCTTAAGAGGTGTAATATCACAATTGACATTATCTTCCATTGATTTGACTTTATAATGAAAGGTATTTTTTTATCACACTTGTATATCCTTTGTTTACTATATCCATCTTAATGAGTATGAGCAAGGATGAGCAATAGGAAGTGAAAATAATTGTGTTGCAAAAATTAAAGCTCTCGGGCGACAAAACCATAAGGTAGGCACAATGTAAGAATTTTGGTAGTTGGGTTGTGCGGGGATGGCTAGGGTAGACCTACGGACGAGGTAGGAGTTTTCCATGGTGCCGACCACTCATGGGCATAATGCAGAGCTGGGAGGTCGGGGGCATCTCTGCGCAGCCATACAAGGATGTTGTTGATCCAATGGGTTTCCTCCTTTTGCCCAACTCCATGTCTTGCCAAGTTCCTATATTGTAGAGAAATTAGATGAGGTGTTTGCTCGGAGGTCAAACATGGAGTGGTACAGGAATTCTCTACATCCCTTAGTCACTAGCTATTATCTATCGATTTAATGGATTTTGGCCAAAGGCTATAGAGCTTCACTAGTGGGTTCATTCCAATTGGTCCTCAAGATGTGATATTATGTTATGTTCTAAATGTTTCTTTATAGCTCAACTCCATGAGGTTGAGGGATAGCCTAATTTTTTTTGCAAATGGGCCTTGGTTTTGGGGAAGAGTGGGGCTCTTCATTACCCCTTGGGTTTTGGATTTTAACCCCTCCATTATGGTAATCTCCAAAATGTTGGTTTGGGTCCGGCTCCCAAATTTGCATATCCCTTTTGGCATAATTTGGTCCCTTAAAATATTGGCAATACTCTAGGTAGATTTTTAAAGCTATATGACAAGCGATCTATGCATAATATATTCATCTATGTGCGAATTTGGATGGAGATCAACCCTATTAAGGGTCTCCCATACATGTTGATTGTAAATCAAGGTTGCTTTCAAATGGATCCAACGCTTGGGCTATGAAAATACAATGTTCAGATGTTTTTGCCATCAAACAAGTCATCTACAAGAATATTTTCCTCTAAAAGGAGAAAGGGGTAACTTATCAAACCTAAAAGTTGGCAACCATATGAGCCCCCTCTTTTGGAAGCCAAAAGCAACAAGAATACAAACAATTTTCACACCTCAAAGATTGTGAAAAAAGTGAAGCCACAAAAGTTTCGAATGAAGATGTAAATCAGGGTCCCAAAGAAGTAATGTCTATGGAGGATCCTTTCTCGAGAGAGTTAATTGTTAATGAAGCTTTGGCAGGAGGAATGAAGAGAACCCATTACTCGAAAATTCTAAGTCCGATAAAGATTAATCCCTAATAGAAATGCATAACTCAAACCTCCAAGTGACTATCTTAGGACTTCCTCCTTGGGATTAGAGTGCAATCAAAAAGAAAGGAAAAAAAAAAGGCAAGAATGAGGCCATTTCTCGTGGCAGCTTTGTTTTCGCATTTCTTCCTTTTCTTGCACTTCCTTGTTTTTGTTGCCGCTTTGAGGTGACTTGGCCTGTCTTATGGCATTTTTAGCTTTGTTTGGCATTTTGGGGTGTGACTCTTTCCGCCCATCTTTTTGTCACGATCAACATTGTACTATAATTTTTAATATTAATAAAAGTGTGTTTTTTAATTAAAAATTTATGTTGCATCTTGAGAGATGATGTTCAAATGACTACCACTATCAATGATGACATAGAGAGGTTGTCCCGTGACCCAAAAATTTATGTGAAGAAGTTTTCTTATTCCTTAAAAACATTGGTGGAAATGGCATTAGTGCTCAAACAATAACTATCTGGGTCGATGTCATTTGTTTGTATAGGACTTGATGTTGAGTGAACTAGTAATGATACTTGTGCATGACATTCAGAATCTTTATGGGTGTGCGAGTGATGTCAGTGACAATACTTATTACATATATTCTTATTTCCTTTATTTGAGTTGGAAGGTTTGAGCCTTCCGGGGTTTTTACAAAACCTATGTGGATGCTCACTTCTACGTAAAACACTCTTCTTGTTTTGTGCAAAGGCTTGAGATGTTGTATTTTGCATGTGTTGACTCTTTTGCATGCCATGAATGAAAATGTGAAGTGCTACTTCATCTTGGCTTTAGCCCCAATCTTTCGCAGTGTTGTGGTATACTTCACCCAAAGATTCAAAACCTAAGATTTTTATCTTGGAATGTAGATAAGGCGAATGTACAATGATCTACTTCAACACCTCATGTTTCTCATTAACGTCCTCCTAAAGGTGCGAAATGTAGACATGGAACTCATTGGCGTGGGCTTCCATCAATGTTGCTCCCTACATTATTGCAACCACATGCACTTTATGTATTCATCATCATAGTGTTTGAGGGGGTAACAATCCTTCTAGATAGCACTAAAAAAGTTATCTCAAGTCCGAAGGGCTAACCTCCACCCCCCGCCCCGTGGGAAATTGAAAATGACATCTTCAACTTTGTGAAGGTGATCTTCTCATCAGTGAAGCTATTAATGGAAAATAAGGCCTCACTCTAGTGAAGCCACTTATTAAATGTTGGGGCATCAATTTGTCCTTCAAACACTAGAATCCCGGTATTAACTTTGAGTCTTGAACTTGAAAGAATTTTGACACTAAAACCATGTGTGAGACAATTTGAAGAGAGATGGTATAGTTGTTAGGTTGAGTTGCATCATCAATTCGTAGAAGTGGCCAAAGGGTTTGGTGAGATATATTTCTAGGGTATCCTTGATGAGATTTTGGATGTTTAAGGATACCTTAGGTTGCTTTTAGGTGTAATTTATCTTTTGTTGCTACGTCGTCACTTTGGATATGTAGAAACAAAACCAACTTTGTCTCCTCTTTGTCATTGTGCTTTTGTGTTTTTAGGCATATAAGAGGTAATAACTATGCTTTATAGCAATGTCACTTGATTGATCGGGCCTTCCTTCAATATTCAATAGGGATGACCGGTCATTCCATTTCCATTCATGTGGTCGGGCATATCTTCTATCTATATATGGGGATATCGGCGACATGCATTGATCAATACCAATGATCCACACCACAAAGTCGAGGATCACATGTGGGGGACAATCTTATACTAACTAGAGCTTCAAGGATTATAAGAATGCACACATGATATTAAATTTAATAAACCAAACACGGTGATTTTGTGAGAAGTTATTCGTAGGAAATGCAACCTCTATTTATTAATGATGAAAATGGAAATAAGTATAGAGGTGTATAATATTTCAATAACTTCAAGAGGACAAGCTTGTATGATTACTAGGGGAATGCATATGTACTAATTTTCCTAAACTAAAAATAATTACAAAGTAGTGTGAGAATTACAAGATACACAAAATATGCAAGTATTCCTATTATTTGGAATGCACATTCGACAAGGATTGAAAACCCTTTGGTTTTTGTGTGTTATTTACACAATAATGCTAGGAGGGACATTATAATAATACATGATCAAGATGGGGAGTGGTTGCATGTCATTCCATATTTTGTACGTGATGGTTGAACTTCCTCTAAAATGTACATTGCAGTTATCTTTGTGCCTCTTAAAGTTACACAAGAGGATCCTCTTCTATCCTATAAAACTAGGAAGATGCCACTTGGCATGTTGTGCAGACTTGGTTGGATCCGAGTGGATATTGAGAAGGAGATTCCTTGCACAAAATGTGGGGACTACACAAGACTGTACACTGAAAATTGGCACAAAACTAAGTGAGGAAAACTTGGTGCAAGGGTATGAGATACCAACGATGTTGCAAGGCATTAGAGGATCTATGTAGGGTGAAAACGTGTAATATACTATGTGAGCAAACACAAGAAGACCTCAATGATTTTACATGCACGAGTTCTACGTGGGTGTAATGTCCCAAATTGGACATTTTATACTCAAGTTGGATTTTGGGAAAATCCAACACCAAAGCAACTTATAAAAATATATTTTCAGTCACTATTATGCAGATCTGGAATTTATTTCAGAAATTGTGACTAGGGTAAAGTATGAAACTCCACTAAATCAGCCCTTACACTTAAGTTTTCTTATTCAAAACAAAAGTACTAATTTTATAAGGCCCAAATCAGGTAAAATATGCAGATTTCTGATGTAAATATGACTGAAATAAATTATTTAAAAACCCTGTCTGCAACATAACTTCAAAAATTCATATCTTTTGCTAGAGAAGTCCAAATGAGCTGAAATTTTGGATCTTGGGCCACAAAAATATGAAAATTAAATATTTCAAAATTAGTTTTCACACAACAAACACAAAATCCTAATTTTTCTCTAAAAAGTAGGTCACCCAAGACATTTAGGGCATCAAATCAGCTCCAAAAATTATGAAATTTATTTATTTTGATTCCCAAAATTCAGTACAATAAGCAACAATAGATTTCAGACTGGAATGTCATGTATTCAACAAGAATTAGCTACAAAATGGGTCGCTCCACTAGGGAAAAATAGGACAATGCTGCTGCAACTTTATCCTTCAATTCCTCTATAAAAGATCTGCACTAATCACTCCATAACAAAGCTGGAAAACCTGAACATCTGTGTAAGCAAAATAGAATTCCTTGTGTAGAAATTCCTCTCAAACTCTTGGGGTTTTCGTCCACAAGAGGGAAAATACTAAGGGTTTTCGTCCTTAAAATTTTTTTATGCAAAAGCTACAAGCTTAAGACACAAATCAGAAATTATCAAATAGAATAGAATAGAATGTCTCTCCTCAAGTCGACTTCTCCTTTTAAGGAGAGAAGAGACCCAAAACAACCTCCACAATATCCAATCAACATGCAGTGATTCTCCCTATGCAATTTCTACCCTCCATTTTCCCTTCCTAGGACAAGTCACCATTTCTCCCTAGAAAATACAAATTAAATAAGTGTTTTTCTTTTTATGCACTTTTCTAGGTTCTATTTTAATGTTAAGTTTATTAATTTATTATATGTGTTTTTATAATGTTGTATTTTAATTTTGCACAATATAATAAAATTAATAAAACTTAAGTCACCCTTATATTTTTCCTTTGGTTGTCGGGTTGACAAAATAGGCCAAAGGTCTTCGATTGGGAAGGGGATATTACGGTGGGTTTCTGCAACAAGGCACACTTTGATCAACCAAGACATGACATATTTTACATGTTTTAAGAGGACGTGGTACAAAAAGCAACTTGGTGAACTCAAAAATGAAATGTGTGCAAACCGCATGAATCTCAAATAAGTAGGGTATATTTTTGCGAGATAGTGAATACATCATATGTTACGAGAATAATGAGATGGTGAGATTTTGAACCCTATCTAGGTTGATCAACCATAAGTAGCTACTACAAAAATGTAATTTTCGCAGACTTTCCAAGCTTCTTTGCCTTAATTTACTTATATATTCTATTTAGGAATAGAGTTGTGTCTTCTTGGGTAATGTCTAACAAACCTAACCCATAGAAATGATTGGGAGGACATCAAAACTTCCGAGATATAATATATGAAAACCCTTCCCATGTTCAAAACTAGCCTATAGGAAATCTCTAAAGAGATTTTCAAATTCTCGATAGGAGGATTTCAAAGGCACTCAACATGAAGAGTAATACATATGGGTCATAGTAGAACTTTTGAGAAATTTGATTCGTTCTTGCCAAATATAGGGACTTAATGATCTAATAGGAAAGTTTTTCTCGACATGATCAATGAAATATTTCCTCATAAGGGATAGAGTGTCTTCGGATGCAAATGGAATTCCCAAAAATAGAAAGGTGCCACCATGATAATCCATTTTGAAAGTCAGTTTCTTATCCAAAGTGGAGAGGGGGTAGAAAATAATATCTATAACATTGAGTATTTCTCCATTATATGCTTGATCTGGAATGAGCCAATAGGTGCCAAGGAAATCCATAATTTTTTTATATTGTTTTCATCTCATATAAGGTTAAGAAGAGAATAATTAAAAATGACCATTGAATAGATGTGCATATTTTGTGGGGTTTAAGGAGACGCCTAAACCATTCCCTTCATTTTAGCAATAGAAAAGAGATGGTTAAAGCCCTCTATAAAACGACATTCAGTGTAAGGGCTAAAGGGTAAAGTCATTGATTTGAGTGAAACAATCTAGAATGCTCTGAACAAATGCCATTGATTGATTGGTAAGCCTTGCCTACTAATGGAATCTATTGTGTTTGTGAAAAGTGGGAAACTAAATTGTGAATGGTCGGAGGTTGAGAAATGACACCTTACCACAATTTGTTGTCCGACTCTAACAATATGAAACACATGTTCTTTGATTTTTTGATCTATAATAATTTGGTAGGATTCATAGAGGTTGGAAAGCATTTTGAACACAAGAGCGCCAACGCATGCACACACACACACACATGCTTGCTTACACACACATACACACACACACGATGATGATGATGATGATGATGATGATGATGATGATGATGATGATGATGCCTTCCATACATAACTGGCAGAATCCACCTCAACACGCCTTCTTTTTGTAAGATCATCACAAAATACATCGATTCAAATGATTTTGGAAATATTATGATATATAAACTCCTAATATTGACCACTTATTGAATTCATTGAATCACAATTGTTACACTTGTGAACGATTCCATAATGACAATTCTATTTTATTTATTTTCGCATAAGTGTCGATAATTATTAAGGTTTGATGATAATTAAAGAACTAAAAAAGCCAATCATAATCAAACATGGGTTATTCTAAATGTGGGAAATAAGGAAATTTAATCAATAAAAAATTGTATAAGGTATCGTAGTACAAGTATAGGATCAATCTAACCAATAGAATGAATGCACAATGGATTTAGTAGCTGAAAATATACTATTGAAATAGTGATAAAAAATTCTATAATTTTGATGTTTTAGAAATCTTCTTGTGTCAAGTTCTTGCCAATTTGATTTAAATCGTGGCGAAAGAATTTTCTAGTTAGGTTCAAATCTAAAAACATATGACATGGCTTTGAAGATAGCATTATCTTTGGTCTAGTAAAATATGAGGGTTTCTCTTCCACTCAACCCCCATTCTCAGGAATAGGGAGCTTTCCATGAGGCCTCCTTATGGTGGGTGGAGAACAACAGTTTTCACTAGGAGCATTCCCTAGAGACTCTAACCCTTTTGGGTGGGGTCGGTATCGCTAGATGTAAAAAATAGAGGGTCTATGTTGCTCGGTATCTTTCGTGGGGAGGAGTGACATAGACTAGGTCTCACTACTGGGTGCACTATTAGACTTGTAGAAACTGAAGTCAAGGGGTGATTCTCGATAACTACGCTTTCCCCTCACCGGCCTGAGCAAGGAACTCTTCCAGTTCAAGAAAACTAAGAAATGAATCTCTCATTATGATTTATAATGTATTTTGATAGTAAATGGTATTATTCATTAGAATTATTCACCTAAGATCGTCACCCTTTTCTACCATTACATCTAAATTATTTATATAAAAAATGTCTATGAAGAAGCATTTAATGTTTTTATGGAGGACCCTTTATTGTGTTTGTCAACAAAAATCATATAACTCTTGTCCACGACAAGCAATCTATAGTGATCGAGGACAAGTAAAATTAAGGAATAATATTATCACCCAATCCCACATGGTATTTAATTGAACCATTTATTTACAAGATTCAAAAGTGTCTAATGCCTTCATCTCTTAAAAACCTAGGTAAAATTTGATTATAGGGTCTTTAATATGATTCGTTAATTATATATGATTACCTAACTCAAGGAAACTAACAATTTAAAAATACTTCATGTGTTGCACAACTATTAGAATTATCATAAATATATCTACCTAAAAAATGTGAATATATATCATTATCATAATGTTTTGTATTTGTTTCATACTAGATTGATCATTTTTACATCTACTTAAATGAAACTATATATTGATTTCAAAGTACCTATCTTGTATATTTTTAATATGAAACTTGCACGCATTAGGTGCAAAAATTATTAAGCTTATTTGTCCAAAGACCGAGGGTGGTTCAATTCTACAAAATTTGCTCGAGGCACGATCCCGACCTCATCTCTTATTACTTGGTATCTCCTAGAATTTGTACCTTGATGGATGGCTAGGCAACACCTATTACACCATCATACTCACCATTGGAATATAACCCATGTGATCCTATCTTGTATTTGTTTCACATCTGTATTAATAAATCCATTGTAAACCTTGAAAATTACCCGATAACAATAGATAAAGTAAAACAATAGAATATACCCATCAAGAAAATCTTCAATGTAAACCTTGATGTAAGATTTATGGAAGCTTTAAGCTTGTAAAATATTGCTGATTTTGATTTGTGGGTGCTCTTGAATCACCTCGATGTGGATGCAAGTTACGATGAACACAAATTTGGTCTTGGAAAACTTCCAATATGCAAATATTGGAAGGCAAATTAACATATTTTTCTTACAAATAATCCCGAGAGAATTAAAGATAGGATAATCCCGTGTTTTATAAGGCTAAGTGGTGGTTGGAAGTTGGTTGGAAGTGGTTGAATGCACATTCTAAAAATAACATTTGAGGAAGTTCAGCAGCAATTCCGGGAAGATAAATACCATTGAGGGACATTAAATGAATTTGGTTGCAAAAGTTACATCTTGAAGGTGGTTGTACTGCATTGAATTGCTCCCACCTTTCTAATATTCCAGAACCTAAGCTAACTGAATTTGGTGAAGTGGAGTCTAAGTGGCTATTGACTAGGAAAATAGGTGTACTTTCCCATTTAAATAACTAATTTAGTTAGCTATAATGTGTACACTAATTAATTAATCATTTATTGAATAAATGATAATTAAGCTAGCTAGAGGTTTACTAAGGATTAATTTAATTAATCCAAAGGGGTGTAAGTGCATGATTAATCAATTTAATTAATCAGTCGTAAAGGGGGAATAACAAGATGTGTACTAGGATAAGATGGAAACATGTGTGTAATTTAGGGTGTCTACATTTTCCCCTCTTTAAAGTGTTATTACGAAGTAATAGTTCTTTAAAGATAGTATATGCATGCAGATTAGAAGACATTGAAGCATTTGGATGCCCCAACAAGTGGAACGGTAAGGGAATGCCCCATCAGGTGGGTAGGTGACACAACAAAGTGGTGGACAACCGCTTGATAGGAAGAAGACAAGGGATTTGAACAAGGATGGGAAGAATTGTGCTGCCGCATGAGTGTCATTAGAGAATAATTTTAGAGAAACCTTATTTTTGTTGTTGCACAATAGATTTGTCACCATGATTATGAAAGAATCAAGATGGTTAACCCATATACATGTAAATAAACACACACAACAAAGAAAAGATAAAAAGAAAATGGAACCAATATACATAGTAGGTGCATGCATCAAGGTTATAAAGTAACCAAGATATAATCACACTACTTACAAGTGGTCCAAAAAGTAAACATCAATAATGCAATAAAAGTTGAAATAGAAGACAATCAACTATGCCCCTAATGCGTACTACAATGATGATTAAGTAGATGCAAATGCTCCCAAGGTGGGAATAGGATCAGATTGAAGAGCGGAGTAAAGGTACTCCTCATGACACTCTTGTTGGATCCATTGTGCAAATAATCGGAATTGATTTTCCCCAAGTGAAGTTATATCATGAAGGGAAAGCAACTTTGTGACTTGCCCTAAGCAGAGTAAGTAAGCATGCAAAGGGAAGAAGGTGATAGTTGTAAAATTGGAATGATCACTAGGGTAGTAGATAAAGGTATGACTTTATCAAGATTGTGTTGAAATGTTGAAAGATTCACTTCAAGGGTTTTCCAATTGTAGGATTTATGTGATAAGTGAATGTTTGTTCGAAAATTTTGTAATTTTTGATATTTTTTGATTTTTTGAAATATATTATGTTTTTGGATTTTGTGAATTTTTGAAACAACGAGAGGTTGTTTAGCTTTGCTTGAAATGAAAATACGAAAAATTCAAACAAACTTGAATACACAACAAAAAGGAAAACACTCCATGGCTTATTTAATAAACTAGGAGGAAAATCTAACACGTGCAAGTGACAAAAAGACACAAAAAAGCAATGCAAACAAACCCAATATGAACAGGAATGAACCACACCAAAGTTATATGTGAACTAAGATGCGAATAAATTTCCTACAATTGGTCTATAATCGCAACAACATTCTAGATACACATAACAACATTTAATCTAGCTAATTAAACAAGAGATTGATCTAAGAACATGCAAGACATCATTTTACATGTACGAACAACAAACATGTTAGCCAAAAACAAGTAAACAAGGACTATTAATGTTAAAGATAACTAGGAAGCAACAAAAGAAACACAAGTCACAATAACGATGTCCGAAGACACTCCTAATGTGTTCACAGTGAAGAGAGACAGATTCGAATTCCCTCGAGTGATAGCTTAGGGCATGAGAGGATTGAATCAAGTCAAAGAGTGGAGTGATGCTTAGATACTCCAAAATAACTCTTGTCGGATCCTATTGAAGCATGATCTGTATGAGGCCAAAGCCAAGTGTTTTCCCCAAGCAAAGTTATATTGTGAAGGGTGACATGATTGATTTGAAAAATGCAAATTATTTGGAACAATCAGATGACAAAATTAACGAACTAAGCTACATAGATACAAATGTTTTTGTCAAACATTTTTAAAATGTTTTTCATTTTTGTATTTTTGGCACATTTTTATATTGGTTTTTATTTTTGATAATTTTATATTGTTTTGGGTTTTTGTGAGACATATTTGAATGTTTTTGTTCTTTTTGGAATTTTAACCACACACCAAAGAAGAGGGAAAAAGGGATTCCCAATCCGTAACCAAAACATTACACACGAACAAGGTGAACGGAAGCATGATAAACAATGGGCATGACGACCTGATAAGGAGAACATATAACACATGGGGAGGCGGAAAGACATAATCAAGAGAAAATGCTATGTACCTTGGGCTATGATAATATAATATATATGTGTTGATGGAGATGTTGAATATGATAATATAATTTGGCAATGATAATGTAAGGACCCAACCAATTAGGCTTGAATTTGCCTTGTTTTTCACGTGGCTTGGTTGTATTCTTGATTTTCTTTCAAGAACAAGTCACCAATCTCGAATTGTCTTGGTTGAATCTTTCAGTTATAGTTATGATGCAACCAATTTTGGTATACTTGCAGATGATCCAAAATGTGAACACATCTCTCGTCAGACTACCTCCATCTCGTAAGTCATTCATGATGGTAATCCTCTTCATGCACGAGGTATTGGAGGGAGACATGAAGTGAAGGAAGTTCGCTTCAATGGGTAATATGGCTTCAGAGCCATATACTAGGGAAAATGGGGTAGCTCTTGTAGGAGTACAAAAAGATGTGCGGTAGGCCCGAAGGCGGGATACAACTGTGTATGCCAGTTACGTCCATGCTTATCAACTATCTTTTCCAAGATGGATTTGATAGTCTTGTTCAAAGCTTCAAACTGGTTGTTGCATTGTGGGTAATAAGGAGTGGCCCATTTAGACGGATATGATATTTTTAGCAAGGGATTTGACATTCTTATTTTTGAAGGAACCACCATTGTCAGTAATAATGGAAACGAGAATGCCAAAACAAAAAATAATATGGTTAAATATGAATTTGGAAATATTGCACCTAGAAATGTAGGTGAGAGGCATAACCTCAACCCACTTGGTGAAATATTCAGTGGTGGTGATAATGAAGGTATGGCTGTCAGAAGATGTGGGCTTTATTTTTCCGATTAGATCAAGCCCCATTTAGAAAAAGGCCATGGTGAGGTGATAGGCTGTAAGGCTTGGGAAGGTGTATGAATTAGATTACCATATTTCTGGAAATATTGACATTTCTTGACATAGTTGCATGCGTCTATTTCCATTATAGGCCAAAGAGTATTCGATGCACAAGATCTTATTTGCAAGGACCATTCCACTAGTATGTGCGTCGTAAATACTTGAGTGTACTTCGGCTAGCATTTGATTAGCTTCATCCTAATTGAGACATCTTAAGAGAGTCCCATCATAGCCTCTTTGATACAGGGTGTCAGCAAGGATGGTGTAGCATGAGGCACGTTGTGCTAAGGATATTTTGTTGGCTGAATTCATGTTCGAGAGGGTAAGCTTTAGTTTGAATGAAGGTGTACATATCATGATACCAAGGATGATCAGGACCAAAAATCTCATAAATCATGCTGGACTTGAAATTCGTATGCAGGCATCAAAATATGTTTAACAAGGAACTCATTGTGAGTTTGATTAATGTCAAATACAAGAAGGGATGCAATATTTTCCATGACATCCATTGTTTTTTTTAGTACATGAGGAACTTATTCAAAATTTATAATCCGGAAATACCCTTTGAGACTATCAACTATGTGTTTATAGGGTAAAACCTTCTCATCTTTGACTTGATATTTGTTATTGACTTGA